>CM051824.1:66004391-68461692 GCA_028451465.1 Erethizon dorsatum
CAAAGGAATTGAAATTATCCCACGTATGTTATCAGACCATAGTGCAATGAAATTGGAAATCAAAGGCAAAAGAAACCACAAGAACTTCCTAAACACATGGAAATTAAATAGTACCCTCCTGAGCAACCAATGGGTCACAGATGAAATTAAAGAAGAAATTAGACAGTTTCTACAACTGAATGATAACAACAGTACAACATACCAGAATTTATGGGATACAATGAAAACAGTCCTAAGAGGGAAATTTATAGCATTAAATACCTATATCAGGAAAACAGAGCAAGCACAAATAAACAACCTGATGGTGAACCTCAAACTTCTAGAAAAAGAAAAGCAGGCTAAGCCAAAAGCTTGTACAAGGGAGGAAATTATAAAGATCAGAGCAGAAATTAACGTACTGGAGACTAAAAAAACAATACAAATAATCAATGAATCAAAGAGTTGGTTCTTTGAAAGATTAAATAAAATCAACAAACCCTTATCCAACCTTATTAAAACAAGGAAAGAAAGTACTCAAATCCACGCAATTAAGAATGAAAAGGGTGATATCACAACGGACCCTGCAGAAATCCAGAAGATTATCTATACCTATTTTGAAAATTTGTATTCTAATAAGATGGAAAATGCAGAAGAAATGGACAGATTCCTAGATTCGTATGAATTACCAAAGCTGAATCAAGAAGATATAAAAATCCTAAATAAACCAATAACAATCAATGAAATCGAAGATGTAATTAAAAACCTCCCAACAAAGAAAAGCCCAGGCCCTGATGGATTCACTGCTGAATTCTAAAAGAAATTTAGAGAAGACCTAACACCACTACTTCTCAAACTCTTTAATGAAATTGAAAGGGAAGCAATACTCCCAAATTCATTCCTGGAAGCAAGCATTACCCTGATACCAAAACCAGAGAAGGACCCAACAAAGAAAGAGAACTACAGACCAATCTCCCTGATGAAGATTGATGTAAAAATCCTCAATAAGATACTGGCAAACAGGGGCCAGTGAGATGGCTCAGCGGCGTAAGTGCCTGCCCGGCAAGCGCGAGGGCCTGAGTTCGACTCCCGGAACCCACATACGAAAAAAGGGCCAGTGATATTGCTCAGCAGCATGGGCACCTGCTGGTGCGCGAGGTCCTGACGTCGACCCCCAGTACCCACAAAAAAAAAAAAAAAAAAAAAAGATACTGGCAAACAGAATTCAGCAAATCATCAAGAAGATTATACACCATGACCAAGTAGAATTCATCTCAGGGATGCAGGGATGGTTCAACATATGTATATCAATAAATGTAATACACCATATTAACAGAACCAAGAACAAAAATCATATGATCATCTCAACACATGCAGAAAAACCTTTTGACAAAGTCCAGCACCCATTCATGATAAAAACCCTACAGAAAATTGGAATAGATGGTCTTTATCTCAATCTGATAAAAGCTATCTATGACAAACCAACAGCCAATATTATACTAAATGGACAAAAACCGAAAGCCTTCCCTCTAAAATCAGGAACAAGACAAGGATGTCCACTGTCCCCACTCTTATTCAACATAGTCCTGGAAACTTTAGCCAGAGCAATTAGACAAGAGCAAGAAATAAAAGGAATAACGATTGGAAAGGAAGACGTTAAATTATCATTATTTGCAGATGACATGATACTCTATGTAGAAGACCCCAAAAACTCCACTAAAAAATAGCTAGATTTAATAAGCAAATTCAGTAGTGTAGCTGGATACAAAGTCAACACTCAAAAATCAACAGCCTTCCTGTACACGAATAACAAACTCACTGAAAAAGAAGTTAGGGAAACAACACCTTTCACAATAACATCCAAAAAAATGAAATACCTAGGAATCAATCTCACAAAGGAGGTAAAAGACCTCTATACTGAAAACTACAGTACTCTGAAAAAGGAGATTGAAGAGGATATCAGAAAATGGAAAGATATCCCTTGCTCTTGGGTCGGAAGAACCAACATAGTGAAAATGGCCATACTTCCAAAATTGTTATACACATTTAATGCAATTCCGATCAAAATTCCAATAACATATCTCACAGAATTAGAGAAAACAATCCTAAAATTCATCTGGAAACAGAAGAGACCTAGAATAGCAAAGGCAATTCTGGGCAACAAACGCAAGGCAGGGGGCATCACAATCCCTGATTTGAAATTATACTATAAAGCTACTGTGATAAAAACAGCGTGGTATTGGCAAAAAAAAAAAAAAAAAAAAAAACAGACCCAAAGATCAATGGAACAGATTAGAAGATGCAGAAACAACCCCAGACATACTAAGCCACCTTATCTTTGACAAAGGAGCCAAACACATTTACTGGAAGAAAGATAGCCTCTTTAATAAATGGTGCTGGAAAAACTGGCTCTATACATGCCAAAGATTAAAATTAGACCCTTATCTTTCACCATGCACTAAACTAAATTCAAAATGGATCAAAGATCTAAATATTAAAACAGAAACATTAAATCTCCTGGAAAATAGAATAGGTAAAACTCTTGAAGACATTGGTGTAGGCAAAGACTTTATGAATAAAACCCCAAAGGCACAGGAAGTATCACAAAAAATCAACAACTGGGATCTCATCTTATTAAAAAGCTTTTGCACAGCAAGAGAAACCACCAACAGAGTGAAGAGACAACCCACAACGTGGGAAAAAATGTTTGCCAGCTGTTCCTCAGACAAAGGATTACTATCGAGAACATACAAACAACTCAAAAAAATCAGACCTCCCAAATTTAAAGACCCAATCCAAAAATGGGCATCTGAGATGAATAAACACTTCTCAGATGAAGAAATACACATGGCAAATAAATATATGAAAAAATGTTCAACACACCTAGTCATTCGAGAGATGCAAATTAAAACAACACTGAGATTCCATCTCACCCCAGAAAGAATGGCTATTATCAAGAAATCAACTAATAACAAATGCTGGAGGGGCTGTGGGGAAAAAGGAACCCTTCTCCACTACTGGTGAGAATGACGACTGGTGCAGCCACTGTGGAAATCAGTATGGAGATTCCTCAAAAAACTAGGATTGGAGGTCCCATTTGCTCCAGCTATTCCCCTTCTGGGCATCTTCCCAGAAGAATTAAAAACATCGTACCACAGCGATATATGTGCACCCATGTTTATAGCAGCACAATTTGTAATAGCTAGATGGTGGAAACAACCCAAATGCCCAGCAACCAAGGAATGGATAAAAAAGATGTGGTATTTTTATACAATGGAGTACTACTCAGCCATAAAGAAAGATAAACTGGAGACTTTTATAGGTAAATGGATGCAACTCGAGAAAATACTCATAAGCGAAATAAACCAGATGCACATTTGTGAACATCATATTGTCTCCCTAGTGTGAAAAAGGAATTTCACTGTGACTATTCCACTCCTTAATCTTTTATTTTTACTTAGCTTTTACATGGCTTAATCTTATACTGAGTAATGTTTTTCTCCAAAAGGTATTTGTACATTCTGTAATTCTTGAGTTTGTTAATACATGAGAATGTTTACTTGTTGTCTTTAAAAAATAATAATAAATAAAAATAAAAAATTGAATAAACAAAAAAATAAGGCTCCATTCTAAGTGTGTGACAGAACTAGTAATTTTGATAAACCTGTAATAGCCAATACCTGACAGTCGTTGAGTGATTAGACATCAAGCACTGATGTAGGTGCTTTACACATTTATCAACACATTTCATCCTCACATGAACCCTCGGGAAATTGTGATCCCCGTCCTCCAGAACACACACTGAGTCACAGGAAGAGAAAGCGGTCCCACAGCTGACAGGGAGCTGACTCACACCCAAGCAGTCAACTCCTCATCATTACGCACGCTGCCTTCTCATAGGGCTGTCGCCACGGACAACATTGTCACACAAGAATATTTCATTTCAAGGAAAAATATTCATGACACAGCAAGTAACAAAAGCAAACTGAAATCAATTTAATTAAACATTTGTCAGAAAGAGAAAGACACATCCCAGCTTAGGAGCAGAGTCATAAAGTTGATATCAGGTGCTTCTATGACTTTTCAAGTCCTTCAAGACTCCACAGCTCTGCTTCCTTGATAATAAAGTCCTCCCCTCAGCTCTGATCCCACCAGAGCAGGGTTTAAGAGAGGCCAACGGCACCGAGTGTGCTCCTGGTGAGATGGCTTCTTCCAATCACTACCATGCTCACAGTTAAGAACTAAGGGCAGCCTCGCCTCCCCAGCTCCATATTTTACTAATGAGAATATCCTTCCTGCCACTGTCACTGTCTCCTTACCAAAAACCACCCCAGAGATCAATCCCAAGAACTGACATCCTTTCCAAAAACACAAAACAATCCCATCATACTGCCAATTTACTTGCGACTACCAGGTGTGCCTGAGACACCTGACAGCTGGGTCTCTAAATCCACTAGCCTGACCCAAAACCCCAAATCTCCTCCCTCCTTCCATCCAGACCTCCCACGGCAATTCTCTGCCTCCCACCAGTAAGCCTCTGCCTGCTTGCAGGCCTCTTTCGTCTCCTCTCTAGAGGGCCTGAACACCTTCATCCCTGTGCACCCCACCCAGCAGCTGCACTTGGCATGACCATCGCCAGGACCTACTTGCACAGGGTAAATGAGATTCGTGTTTATTGTCAAGCCATTTCCAGAGAGAGAGACTGACAGACAGACAGACACAGGGGTAGAGAGAGACAGAGAGGCAGAGGCAGAGGCAGAGGCAGAGACAGAGACAGAGACAGACGGAGACAGACAGAGACAGACAGAGACAGAGACAGAGACAGACAGACTAATGAGACAGCCACCATCAGAATGTACCATCTACTACCTCTCCTTCTGGAAGCCACCAACGGAAGTCAGAGTTATTCTTACTCATCCAGTGAAAACTTTTCACAGCTGGCTGGCTCCCTGCCTTTCTCTCCTCCACTCCTGTCTTGGTTCATGGTGACTTCCACACCAGACCAGGAAAGCCACTAACACCCAGGGTGCCTGTTCCTTCAGCTCCTCCCTTCCGGTGACCTTTCTCTCCACCCAGCTTAGCCAGATAGCTATGCCTCCAAAATTTTTACTGGTAGCATACCATTGGCCACTCCAGGTCACTAATGCCAGCACTCCACTCAGCTTCGCAACCACGTAGACGCTTCCAATCCATCATGTTCACATACTGCATCTTCCCATTCACATCCTCGTTTTCCTCCCCAGACACTTTGTGCAATCTGTCACTCTAATGATTTCCCTGCATATATCTCAACTCTCTTGCCTCTTTCCTTCTGTTGTGCATTTGAGAAAAAAACCCTGGTGAAACCAGACTCTCTACTTAATCAGCACCTACATCCAAATGGTTTAATAGCACTGGAGAACACTCCACCTTGCACACTGGTCTCACAGTTCATGACCACAAATCTCCAGGGCCCCCAGCAAAGCCTGCCCACCACCCATACTGCCCTGACCGAGACATATCCCCCGACTCCTAGCTGAGCACCTTACTCCTCCTCTCTCCTCACCTCCAACCACTCTTCCCTCTCCTATCACCACCAAATGACCTCACTTCTCATTTTTAGCAAAAACAGAAAGAATCCCAGGAGAAGCACCTCGTCTTCCTAGCATGTCTCTTCTTGGGAAGGGTGAGCTGCTCCTGATCTAACCCAGGCTAACCTATATGTAGAGTTCCCTCCCCTTTCAACTCTTCCTCCCAGGACTGCCCCTTCTCTCCTAAGGTTCCACCCAGCACTCTTTATACCACTGTCATCAGACCACATAAACATGCTACACCACTCCTCTTTAAAAAGTCCTCCCAAATCCACATTCCCGCACGTACTGCATAAGCAAGCAGGACAAAAGTTTCATTTAAAAACTAGAAAAGAGGGTGTGGACTCAATCCCCAGCACCACCAAAATAAATAAATAAATCAACAGAGAGTAAAATTTGACTTTTTAAGCTAATTATTATTACATTAAATCATGCTGACCTTACCATATTTGGGGGCACATTTAAAGTACTGGACTTTTCCAACACTTCCATTGTTTTTTCCTTCTGGTTCATCTAATTCAATGCCAGCCCACTGACCACTGGCAAATTCAGTTGTTCCACAAAATCGTAGTGTCCCAACCTAAAGAAAATACAAATCTACATTATTTTTAATATTATTAATAATTACAAATGTCCTGCTCTTGGTAATTTTAGCATGGAAGTTTTTAAAAAATTCTCTCAAAGTAGACTGCAGAATAAGGAACAGTACCAAAGATAAAATGGGACAGTAAGTAAATGACAAGAGTCAATTCACCAAGAAGACAGAAGAATCCTAAATGCGTAGGCACCCAACCAGTGAGCTTCAAACTATGTGAAGTTCTTTACCAACAGAACTGAAAGGCGAAATTGACAAATTCACACCTGGAGACTTTAATCCATCTCACTCATTTCATCAATGGATCAAGTAGGCTAGTAAAGATATAGAAAAACTTAACCAGCTATAAATTTTGACTTAACTGACATATAGAACATTCCACCCCAAGCAAATACACCCCAATACAAATGTAAAATAATAGAAATTATAAAAATACGTTATCAGACCATAGTTAAATTAGAAATCACTAACAGAAAAATATATGAAATTTCAGTATTTGGAAATTAAACCATTTACTTCCAAATAACAGGTGAGGAAAAAAAATCACAAAGAGAATTAGAAAATATTATGAACTGGATGAGAATAATATCAAAGTTTGTGGGCTGCACCAAAAGCATTAATTATCTTATCAAAGGTCTCAAACCAGTGAGCTAATCTTCCACCTTAAAACTATAAAGTGAAGAACCAAGGACCACAAAAGGAAAAAAAAACGTTACAGATAAAAAACTGAGAACAGAGAAAACCAATGAAACAAAAAACAAGTTCTTTGGAAAGATAAAATTAATTTTTAAAAATCTTCTAGTTGGAAACCAAATTTAAAAAGAGAAAAAAGCAAATTACCAACATTATGAATAAAAGAGGAATGTTATTACAGAACCCTGGTCACTTAAAAAGACAGTAAGAAAATACTAAGAACAACTCTGAACATAAGTTCGACAAATGGGATGAAATGTTCCAATTCACCGAAAGACAGAAACTATCAAAGTTTGCACCTGAAATGACTAAGTAAGGAAAAACCTAAAAAAGAAACAATGTGCAGGCCCACATGGCCTCACTGGTGACTTCCACCAAACAACTTAAAGTAACATCAATTCCACACAAACTCTCCTAGAATACAAAAGTGCAAGAATCAATCCCCAGCTCATTTTATGAAGCCAATTTTACTTTGATACAAAAACCAAAAATATTATAAAACTATAAACCAAGTAACCCTAATGAACACAAACGTAAGAATCTTCAACTTGGCAGGCACAGTGACAAGATTGAAGAGTTCAAGGCCAGCCTGCGCTACACAGTGAGACTCTGTCTCAAAAAGCCAAACAAAACAAAATAAAGCAAATCAAAGCCAACAAAAAGAGTATATACATGATAACCAAATGAGATTTATAACAGGAATGTAAAGCTCATTCAGTATTTAAGAATTAATCAGTGGAACTCATTCAACAGAAAGGGGGAAAGATTTGCTATCTCAAAAGATGCAGAAAAAGCTTTCAGCAAGTTTTGACATCCTTTCATCGTAGCTTTTTAAACCCATTTAGGGAAAAAAAAAAGTGCAACTCATTGCCAGCATTCATTTAATTTTTGAGGCGAAAGCAAATCTAACTGGTTTTCAATGTGAAAATAAAATACAAAAACTGTTTCTGGAATTATTTCTAAGCAGAACATGTCTCTAATCCTAATGTAACAGAAAAAAGTATATTATGATCAGTATTTAATAATTTTGCTCTTGGGAGATTTTGGGGTTTTTGTTTTGTTTTGTTTTGTTTGAGACAGGGTCTCACTATATAGTTCAGGCTGGCCTTGAACTCACGGGCGATCCCATTGCCTCAGCCTTCTGAGTGCTGGGATTACAGGCATGAGTCACCACGCCCAGTGATATTTAATAGTTCTGTATGTGGTAAATTTCAAAGCACAGAACAACACAAAGCAGAATATCACATCCCACACAAAAATATCATGTCTCTCTCTGGATCTTCTTGCCCTCCTTGTTGCTGCATGAGCAGCAAACTTTGCACCCCCTAGTTGGATGGTTTCCCTGATGCTGGTGGTGTGCTCCCGGGGAAATGTCTTCAGACAGACAAAGAGCTGTGACACTGTCAGAGCATGGACAACCTCAAAGGCATCGCTGCTCTGGCTTGTGCTGCTCTTCCAACATTCTCCCCATCACTGTCAGACTGAATACTGCATGGCTGATCACGTGCGCAGGGTCCCTCTTGGAGAGGTTGTAGCAGCTCAGCACTGTCATGTTTAGAAGGTGGAGTAGGAATTTCTTATATCAAATCTTGTGCCCTTTGCACTCAGCTGGATAAAAGTGACCATCTGATCACCCGAATCCACTGTTCCCGTATTCTCTTTATAATGCACATGACACATGGCTTCTTAGTTTTGCCATTTCTGTTCTCTACTTCAATCACAGTATCACTGTAGAGTGCTGACAACACTGTCACTTCCCTCTTGTTACACCATTTCAGTGACGTACGTTCACCACAGAATCTGGCTACAGTTATCCAATTTGCAATCCTTTTTTTTCAGATCATTTGGCATCTGTTTCTGTTCAAGTAAGCTGTTCCAAGTGCATCAGTCCTGTCTTGATGTAATTCTTTGAAAAGCATGGGAGATGTATAAAAGTTATCAAGGAAGACACTGTATCCTTAGCTGTCTTAGTTACTTTTATTTCCATTGCTGAGACAAAATACCCAAGACCCAACCCCAAAGGAGGAAGGGTTTATTTGGCTTACAGTTCATAGAGGTTTCAGTTCATAGCTGGCTGGCTCCAAGGCAGGGTGGCATGGCAGAGGGGCATCGCAGAGAAACAGTTCATGGCAGGCAGAAGGCAGAAGTCAGCAAGGCAAGAGACAAGCAGCAATAGCAGCTTCTTTCTGTCCATTTATATTCTATCTAGGCTACCCGTTCTTAGGGCAGGTAGCACTCACACACAGAACTATGCCAAACCAATCAGTGGACTAATTTAGTAATCACACATCCTTAATCCCAGCATCACACACTCTAGATTCAGCCACTCTGAAAAAGCCCCACCTATGACCACATGAGGCTTTGATGGGACATCTAGATACAAGCCATACCACTGGCCAAAGAACAATGCAGGACAATTTCATACCATCAGCTGAATCTTCCAAATTCATACCAGGTCCTGTGTGAACAAGCACAGTCCACACATAGCCAGACTGACTTTCACAAAATACATGCAGCTGAAGACCAAACCGTGCTCATTCTGTTGGGATACACTGCTTTAGAGCTAACCACACCTTGAACAGCAACAGTGATTCGCCAACTGCAATGTTTCTGTTTATAGTATACAGTTGAAAACATTTATTTGTCAAGTGTAGGTTTGATCTTATGCAATAAAATATGGGCCTTTAACTGACCAGTGGATATGGAAAAGCTATTGACAAAATACAGGCACTGAAGCAGTCATAATTTGCCTGAGATAAGGTGTATCCAAAAGAGGCCTTGTCCATCAAAACATCTCTAGCTCAGGCTCCTACATAACACCTAGCAGTAACATTACTGCAAGAAAGACTTTGGGTTGGTCATTGTCATTGTCTTTCTATTTATCCATTCAGGAAAATCCTTTCAGACCAAATGGCTTTGAAGCTAACAAGGCAGCTTGGGCATTAGTTTCACTGGTAATTTTTGAAACTAATTCTTCAGTAAAAGACAGTTCAAAATACTGTAGTGGGTCAGTGACATCAACTTTTCCACCAGGTGTACAGGTAAAGTCTACCTTTGACGTGGGTTATAACATGAGATGACTATTTCGGAGTACAACCTGAGTCAGCTGATATCGGGCTATTTCCATCCGGTTCCAAATTGGACAGACACTTGACTATATTGTCTTCCAAAGCACTATCCCAAAAATCATCGGAATTGTCTATTTTAGAAAAATTGAATTCATCAAATGAATCTTCAGCTAGCAACTATTTGAGATGATGTTAACATCATATGTAAGAATGCTGTTTTCTGGGATTTGACATTTTCAGTGGTCAAGAATTACTATATTCTGCAAATGGAAATATCACTTTACTAAAAGCAGAATGCTACAAATAGAATGGTGTCTTTTGTTTGCAAAGGCTGTTGATATACTAGAGCAATACAAAAATAAGAAAAGCACAGTATTTCATTTGGGGGGAAAGGTTAAGATTGTGATCTGTGAGTTATCTCAGGCTTAACACTGAAGCCACAAGCACTGCTGGCAAGTATTCTTGGGGAAAAATGGAAACAGATTACAAAGACTCAGGAAACTAGGAATGGGGGGAACTTCCTCAATTTGATAAAGGACATCTGTACAAAATCCAGAGCTAGTGATCGTCACACATGATGAAAGACTGAGCACTTCACCCCCAAAATCAGGAGCAAGACAAGGATGATGACTCTTACTACTGCTATTTATTATTTTACTGAGGGTCCTAGGCAATAAAATATGGCATGAAAATTAAATAAAATGCATAGAGATTGAAAAGAAATAAAATAAACCAGGTGGATAACTATAATCCTAATTACTGGGGAGGCTGAAGCAAAAGGATTATGAGTTTGAAGACAGCATAGGCATCAAGACCCCATCTGCAAAAAGAAAAAAGACATGAAATAAAGTAAACTCTATTCACAGACATGACCCCTTATATAAGATACCCCAAAGAATCTCCAAAATATAGAGGCCAAAAGAACTAATAAATTTAGAAAGGTTAAAGGATACACAGTCAATATACAGAAGCAACTATTTCCATATGCCAGCAATGAACAATAGAAAAACGAAATTTTAGCAACATCACCATTTACGAAAGTCCCCCAAATCATGAAAAACTTAGGTATAAATCTAACAAAGCATGTGTAATATCTATATGCTTAAAACTACAAAACTTTGATGAAATAAACCACGAATACAGAGATATTGTGTTTGTGAATTCAGAGACAATATTTTTAAGATATCAATTCTACTCAACCTGACCTATAGATTCAACAGCACTTAATCCGAAAACCCCAGCTGGATTTTTAAAAATCTACAACTGCTGGGTGTGGCAACACATACCTCACATGCCTACAATCCTAGTACTCAGGGAGCAGAGGCAAAAGGATCACTGCAAGTTCAAGGCTAGCATGCATTACATAGAGAGACCATGTTTAAAAAAAAAAATATCTGGCTAGGCATGGCGCCACATACGTGTAATCCTAGCACTCAGGAGGCTGAAGCAGGGGGACTGCTGCAAGTTCAAGGCCAGCCTGGGCTACACAGTGAGTTCAAGGCTAGCCTGAACTACATAGTGAGACCCTGACTCAAAAACAAAACAAAACAATCTACAAATTAATTCTAAAATATACATGAAAAGGCAAAAAAAAAAAAAAACCCTAGAACTGTCAAACAGTTTTGGAAAAAAAATTAAAGGCTTAACATGTGATTGTAAGACTTACTATAAGGTAAGAGCAATCACAACAGTATTGAAAAAAGGATAGTCATTAGATCAATGGAGCAGAAAGGAATCCAAAAATACTACCCACACATACATGGCCAAGTGATTTTTGAAAAAGGTACAGTGGAAATTCAATGGAAAAAGAGTTTTCCACAAATGATGTTAGAACAAATAGGTAACCATATGTTTGAAAGAGACTCAAAAGTAAATACGAAACTAAATGTAAATCCTGAACTAAAAGCAGCCAGAAGAAAACAGAAGAATATTTCTTAAATATGATACTAAGCACACAATACATAAAAGAAAAAAGTTGTTAAGTTGGAACTCATCAAAATTTAAAATGTCTACCCAGGGACGGTGGCACATGCATATAATCCCATTTCAGAAGCTGAGCCAAAAGGATTCTAAGTTCAAGCCCAGCCTGGGAAACTAAGGAAGACCTGTATCAAAATTACAAAAAAAAAAAAAAAAAAAATTAGAAGTTCTTTGGATGCTACTCAAGAGAATGAAAAGACAAGCAACACGCCAAGGCAACGATGGCCAACCTTTTAAGAGACTGAGTTCCCAAACTGCAACCCAAAACCCACTTACTTATCACAAAGTGCCAACACTGCCCCATGTGCACTGTTGCTCAATGCTCAGCTGCTGGGGCAATGCCGGGACAACCTGGCTCAGGTGCCGACAGAGAGGGCTCTGCGTGCCCACTGCGGCACATGTGCCATAGGTTTGCCACCACGGGACTGACAGGTAATACAAAGGAAACAAGAGTGGGCATAAATTGAAAGAATTAAACCCAGCTGATTAGTATGTATAGACATGTTTATCATGCAAGTTTCTATTTTTGTTAGTTAAAATTATCCAAAATAAAAAAGAATAACTTCTAAGGTCCATTCAGAAGATACAGGCAGAGGTACAGGAATGATACAAAAACTGAATGTTCTTCCTACATTTACAAAAGAAGCTATGTATTCATAATTTCTTGGTATTTTAATTCCACAAACAGGTGAAAAACAATTGTCCTGTGAGCACACTATTTTGGGAGCTGGTGAATGGCACACTTCACCTAATAGTTTGTAGCTTTGTTTTCTTTTTTTGAAACAATTTTTTTCAATAAATTAAAGAAGGGAAGTGAAGGAAGGAAGGAAGAAGGAAGGGGAGAAAGGAAGGAAGGAGAGTGTAAGGAATTCTCTTCCCCACAACCTCTTTACCATCAGGTTATATAACATCTAAGATCTCCCAGTTCAAACACCCCAAAACAATGAGGGTCTCTTTTACTGTGAGGCTGGCAGTGGGAGAAGCGGCACTGGTAGGGGACTGGGAGGCTGCACGGACAATCCTGGCTACATCACTTCTCAGCTCAAGCCTCTAAATTCACTCACCAGTTCTCTCCCCTCCACTTTTTTCCATGCAAATACAGATGTCTTTGCTATCAAGTCCAAACACTTTATATTTTAAAATTATACTTTATAGTAAAAGTATGGCTACATTTCATATTTTCATTCAAGTATATTTTCGCCTACATGCTGAACCTCTCTTCAAAGACTCCAAACTCTATGCACGTGCACCCTTGGTCACAGAATGATCGCCAGAGACAGAGATTCAGGGACGGTGGTTATCGCTGTACCTTCTGTCCTGCGATGACAACACGATCCCCCAACTTCAGGCCAAGAGATGAAAGCACTGCCTTGCCAGTCACATGGTCACAGTTTGGAAGCATGGCCTTGGAGAGACATGACAGGGGCACCGCATCCAGCAGCATCTGCTTGATTTCCTTAGCAACTGCTGCAGCGTCAGCCATTTCTAACGGCATGTCCACTGGGTCTGGAACGACATCAGCAGGGATCTGTCCTTTGTCATTCTACAAACAGAGGTAAAAGAAATTGTTCAACTCTTATTTACTTGGAATGCTGAAGAGTCATATAAAATTATCTTTAGAAAAAATTTAAATTAAATATATTCCTCATTTCTTTATTGAAGAATATCTACCCAGCAATTACTATATGACAGACACTATTCTAGGTGCTAAAGATACACAGTGAAGAAAACAAAAAGCTCTGCCCTTGAAAAGCATACATTCTGGTGGGAGAGACAAACTGTAAACAAGTAAACAATGATATGGTTTAATGAACAGCAGGAAGTGGCACAGAGGACACACAGCAGAGGAGGAGGATGAAGAACAAGGCCACAGAGGTGGTCACAGAGGGAGCTGTTACACAGAGTGGTCAGGGCAGTGAGGGCCGCGTGTGAAAACGCATTTACACACAGATCCAGAGGAGATGAGGCAGTGAGCATGCAGTTCCCGCTAGGGAATCACGTTCTATTCACTGGGCAGGGGCAATGCGGAGCCCATGGATGGCAGGCATGCCTTGCTGTACCGGTACAGAGAAGGTAAGCTTGGAAGGACAAGCCAGGATCGACCAGCTCCGCAGTGCCAGGTACAACTACAGCCACGCACTGCTTAATAACGCTTCTGTCAACAAGAGACCTCATGTACAACAGTGCCTTCTACCGTAAGACTGCATCACCTGGTGACGTCATAGCTGTTTCGGTTTATGCAGGTACACTCTATGATGTTTACACAAGGACCAAATAGTCTAACTTGCATTTCTCAGAATGCACCCCATCATTAAGGGACACCACATGAGTGTACGCCCCGTGCCACAGTTGCCACCTCAGCTCTGTGGCCTCAGCCACCGGTCCACTTATGCAGTAATTCAGATTTCAGAGATAGAAACTATACTTTCTTCTGAAATTTAGGCTTCATCAAGAAAATAGTTCTGTTCTCACTATAAAGGAGAGACCAGGGCCGGTGATATTGCTCAGCAGCACAAGCGCCTGCTGGCAAGCGCGAGGTCCTGAGTTCGACTCCCGGTACCCACATTAAAAAAAAAAAAAGGAGAGACCATATCCTGAGATTTATCCTGTGATATGATAAAGTAACCAGTTACAGCTTACTTCATTCACATGGTGTTTATATAATGAAAGCCCCATCATTAAAATTACCTCACTTGGTTCCCGCATCAAGAAAAAGCTTGTGAACAAAACAGAATACCTGCTCCTTAGGAGTTTACATTAGAGTAGCAGAGACAAAAACAAAGATTACTGAAATTTCCAGTATGCCTAGTATGAAAATTAGGCTTAGAGAGATTAATGACCCCCTCGAGTCATTTCCACGATTTCCAGCAGGGATAACATTTCAACCCACACCACCTACATCCTGACCCAAACCCTCCAAGCTCTTAGTCTTTCCACTCTCAATGCTATTCTTCACCCACAACTTCCCTTTCACATTCTCTAATCAAAAACCTTACACTTTATGAGAGACTCCAGGTTTTAATTTTCTTTTAATATAAGGAGTCAGTCGTTAACTGAGAAACTTTTTTCTTTTTTTCTCCACTGCTTGTCTTTTGCTGCCCCACTGGTAAATTTTCAAATGATCCATTCAGATAAAAGAATGAGAATTTTAGAATACACTTAGTTTGTAAATGTCCTCTATGTTTTTTTAATTAAGTTGGTTTGATCCTAAGTAAAAAGTATAGAGGGAATACATGTTATCAGACTCCTGGAATAGGGATGGGCTACTTTAACACCAGATTTCAAAGAAAAATACAAAACATACTGAACATACATACTGTTGTAAGTATACTGTCTAAAAAAGAGGGATGGATGTGTGTATGTGCTGATAAGAAACTATACTTTATGGATATTTTAACTTTAGACTTTTGTCTAAATTTTAAGAGCTAATCACACACTTCTGTTAATTTGTATAAACTTTAGCAATCCAAACTTCTATTAAGAAAACAAAGTAATAGTAATAATAATAAAATAACAATGATGATGTTTTTCTAATAGAAGGCTCATTCATGACTAGTTATGGAATTCCTCTCTTTCTTTCCTTTTCTTTTTTCTTCTTCCTTTCTTTCTTTTTATAGTACTAAGGATTGAACCCAGGGCCTTCACACTAAGCTATATTTCCAGCATACATATATATATGTATTTTTTTTTTTTTAGACAGGGTTTCACTAACTTGCTAAGTTGCCCAGGCTGGGCTCAAACTTAGGATCCTCCTGTCTTAGCCTCCCATGGCACTAGGATTACAGGTATGTGCTACCATGACTGGCTGGAGTTCTACTTTCTTCTAACATTAGTGACTACCAACATGTGGCCCAGGGATAACTGCTGACTCACATTTTGACTGTGTTTTCAAAGGCTTACTCTTTTTTTGTTTTGTTTTTTGTTTTGTTTTGTTTTTTGAGACATGGTCTTAGTATGTAGTGCAGGGTGGCCTTGAACTCACAGCGATCCTCCTGCCTCAGCACTTACTCCATTTTTAAAAGTGTATTTATTTTACCTTTGCATCTAGTTGTCATTCTTCAGAGATAAATTTTCTTTTCAAAAAAATTTAAAGTATGATTTAATAGAAAATCGTAACTTTAATATATACATTTTTATTTAACAGCTAACTTTTCATAAATATATCAAGGGCCGGTGAGATAGTTCAGTGGCATAAGCGCCTGCCTGGCAAGCGCGAGGACCCGAGTTCGACTCCCAGAACCCACATACGAAAAAGGGGCCGGTGATATTGCTCAGCGGCACGGGCGCCTGCTGGCGTGTGAGGTCCTGAGGTCGACCCCCGGTACCCATATTAAAAAAAAAAAATCAATCAATCAATCAATCAAAAGCCTAAGTGAAAAATACTTAAACTCAAAGATCATGACACTTTAAGGAGGATTTTCCTTGCCTGAATGAGAGCTTTGTAGAACTTAATGTAAAAGGACTGAAAATTACTGTGAGACCTTAAATTTAAAGGAAAGAATGTCAACATACTCTTCACATACATAAAGATACTTGCTCATATAAGAGTTATTCTATTAATATCAACATCCAGATGCAACTCTACTTGGAAATAATACAAAGCTTTTTTTAATTCCTTTACTTCAACCTCTTACCCGAAATGCGGGATTTGCTCCGTGCTCCAGTAAGCATTTTACAGCACCTGCACACAAGTTATATGCTGCAATATGCAGAGCCGTTCCAAAATTGAAGTCACTGCAAGTGGCATCCACATCTGCAATTAAACATGAGAAGTATATTAACTAAGATTTTAAATTTAGCCATTATAATTAAAAAGGAGACAGATTTGTTTGTAGGGGGGAATGCTTTTATAAGACTTAAGTCCACCCACCAGAAACTTTCACAATGAAACAAAATTTTTGTATTACAATCTGGCTAAAATAATCAGTTGCTGGGCCAGTGAGATGGCTCAGTGGCATAAGCGCCTGCCTGGCAAGCACGAGGGCCCAAGTTCTACTCCTGGAACCCACATACGAAAAAAGGGCTGGTGATATCGCTCAGCGGCACAAGTGCCTGCTGGCAAGTGTGAGGTCCTAAGGTCAACTCCCGGTACCCACATTAAAAAAAATAATAATAAAGAGAAAACGGATAATTATATAAATCAGAACCTAGAAAATAGCATTCTGGGAAGTTTATTGAATCTCTAAAACATGTCTTTTACTGTATAGTTTTTTTTAACTTAAAGGAATGCTCTTTTCACTGGCTCTCATTTTTTTTCTCAGAAGAAAACTGACACCCAATAGGAGGCAGAAAGTTAAAATACCAGGTCAGAGATTTAGACATCCTGGTCTTCAATTTGAGTTATCACCATCAAGACAAAGAGAAGGGAGACCTCCGGAAATTTCACCCTTTAAACTGAATCACAGGAATTCAGAAATGAATTCCATCTGAAAGAAATACCCTTTATTATTATTTCGATGCCTTTTGGGGGGGGTACCAGGAATCAAACTCATGACCCTGCACTTGCCAGGCAGGCGCTGTGCCACTGAGCTATATCCCCAGCCCTTGATGCCTATTTCTGAAGGCTTTATTATTCCGTTCCTGGCTACCCAAGCAAGTCAAAAGAATTATAAAGCAGACAGAATCAACTACACAGAAAATCTACATTATACTGGAGAATTCACTGAGATAGGAAAACCCAAGAACACTTTTTTTGTTTTATATCAATTTGTAATAAGCTTTTCATGAAAGAATAGCAATTAAGGGGCCAGCCTGGCAAGCGAGAGGTCCTGAGTTAAGAGTCCCAGTACCAAAAAAAAAAAAAAAAAAAAAGAACAGCAATTAATCCTCAATAATGAAATTCTAAACCATCTCAGAAATAAAATGGACAGGAAGGTTCACAAAACAAGACATATTAATGAAGAAAAATCTCCTTAAACTATAATTTTTATGCCACTACTAATGCTTATATCTATGGTGCTCTGACAGTACTTGCCTTTTGGCTTTGATGTCTTCAAAATCACTCTTATAACTTCTGGGACATCGAAATAGGCAGCATAATGCAAAGCATTCATATTTGTCCAGCGACTGCGCAAACTAACATCTGCTCCTAGATCAATAAGCTGAGCTGCAAATTTCACAGCTGTCTCAACATCACCTAAAGAAAATTTTCCAAATTATTTTTCTTTAGTACAAATTTCAAGTACCAATGCATGGTTATCTACTATTTCATTTAAAAAGCTAAAGCAAACAGCACACTGAATATACATTTATACCTCAAAAATGTCACTTACAGGAATTTATTCTAAGGAAATAATCATGCTCAAGGATATGAATAAACACTGCTCTGTAAAGATGTTCCTAACTGTACTGTTTATTATGAGTAAAATTCTGAAACCTAAAAGTATAATAAAAACTGGTTAAATTGAAATATCCACATTTTGGAATACTGTACTACAAGCCATTAAAAACAATGTGCTATATCAGTGCTATTCAAAGCTCTGTGGACACTGTCAGACCCAAACTGCAATCTGTCTGTACTTTTTGTAACTTTTTTTTCTCATTTAATATTTCTTCTGATCAAGTAAAATGTAACTTTACACCTTTTAAAAAATATTTGGGTTTATAGTTTTCTTTATTTCATTTTTATATTATAAATTCATTTTGTTTTATTTTACAACAGCATCAGTCCATGATGGATTGCAGTGGGGAGAAAGAAGTCCTTCACCACCAATAAGAGTTCAAGAAGCTCTGTATCAGATTATTAAAACAGAAAAAGACAATCACAAAACATGTTTAAGAGAGGCGGGTTTATAAAATGGTAAAGCACAGGACAATTCCAGCTTTAGAAAATATAGACATATGTATTACAATGTTCACTACAGCATAAAGCCTGGAGTCTGTGGGGATTACTAGGCCTGGAAAACTGACCTTAGATTGACCTTGCTGTAAACCCTCAGGAAGATTCTAGGGCAGTGAGGGCGAACCTTTTAGAGCTTTCAGTGATAACAAACAGCTAGCTGCAGCACATGTGCCATAGGTTTGCCATCACTGTTCGAGGATATTACCAGTTACTTCACCCAGTAAAGTATTTAACAGGCTGTTGAAAGGGGCAGTGGGGAACTGACAGGGTATAAAGACCTCCCTGAGAAAAGGGAACCAGGTCTTGCAGGACCTAACTACTCTGGCTGTATTGTCAGCTGAGTGCTCTCCAGGGTCTCTGGCATACACTGAGATTATTTAAGCATAAATACAAGTGATCCAAGCAAGCAAGAGGATGCCACATACTTACCAATACCATGAGCTCCAGACTTGCAAGTATAATGTAGAAGAGTCATGTCTGTCAATCCGTCTCTGTCATTCACATTGCAACCTCTTTTAAGAATCTAAGATAACCAAGAAAAATATAATTACGACACAACTACTAAAGTACCAATTATTTTCAAACCACTGAAGAAGACCCAAGTTAGTCTACCTGATCTGAATTACACTCAACACTGCACCCAACAATTATGGAAATTGAACCTGTCACCAGACAGGAGGAAATCCTTAAAGATTACTCCAAGGCAATCTGTTACGCCAAATATGTTCCTCTGAAAAGTGAGCAAAAATTTCCCCAGTGGATATAATGACATTTGAAAAAAGTATAAGTGCTCTCTTCCCACAATATGACATACTGGTCAAGAAATCCTCCCTCAAAAATCAAATGTTGTTTAAAAATTGTATTTAAGCCTAGATCTTTATCAGACTACCCAGAAATGTAGACAAAATACGAAGAGAATCAAATCTCTTCATGCTTGAAAGTTTTCAAAATTAATTTGTACAAGGAAAGATGTGGTATATAAAAAATACCTCTCCCTGCTCCCACCAAAAAACTTGGAAACAAAAAAAAAGACAAAAGAAAAAGCTCCTGGAAATACAAAAAAAAACAGAATTTTTGAATGGTTTCACTTTCATTACCATCTTTCCATTCAGATGGAGGGGAGGTATCCACACCATTAGCAATCTTAACAATGCAAAACTTAAAATGTAAGAACTTTTTTTACCTCATTTCCAATAATGTCAATGTTTTGTTGGACCTGAGGAACCCACTGTCTTAAGATGGCAAATAATTCTGAGACTGAAGTTTTGGGATCAAAGAGAATTTCCTGGCACGATGCATCATTAGGATCAAAGAAAGAAAACTCTGTTCAAAATAAAAAATGTAAATTAAATTTATTAAAAGTTTCAAATAAATATATTGAAAATAATAACACCAAGGTTCAAATAATAGCAATATTTTTAGATCTAGAAAAAGCAAGTCTACCTTAAGCAAATCTCAAAACCAGTATCAGGATCACTAAAAATGAGACATATCTAAATTGTAGTAATGAGACTTCCATGTATCATATTACACTTTATTGTAGATGAAACCAAATGTGAATGCACAGACCTCAAACCCTGAGTTTTCCAGGTAGTATTATCTTTAAGGCACAAAAAGTCTGTCAAATTTGTCAGTATTCCTTTCTCTCAAAACACATGGATGGAGTATGGAATAGGGATGGGACATAAAAGGGATGAAAAAAAGGAATTAAGATGTGGTATGTACATTTACCAACTCCCAACAAGGAATGTAATCATTATGTACTGCCAACATGTATTAAGTGCAGTAGAAAGATTTGTAATTTGAAGTGTTCTTTGTACTTTTTTGCATTCCCCTAATTTTCTATAATAAACAAGCATCACTTTTTACCCACCAATGAACCAGAAGGGGAAATGCTACTTCAATCAAAACGTAAGTAATATTTGACAATGTAGAAATGAAAGAAACCTTGAGACAAAGGTTTTGGAATCTGCATTAGTAAAATCATGAAATACTAGATAAAACTGAACATTTGATCTAAATAGACTTTCCTGAGATTTAGAGAAAAGTCAGATATGGTTCTATAACTAGAGAATAAAAAAGAATAGCTCATAAAGGAAATAAAAATTTCTAGACAACAAAATTAGATTCTGCAATGAGACAAATAGCTAATCATCATCTTAAGTTATTTTCCTCATTGAGAAACTGTTTCAATTGAAAGTGGTAGAGACTATAAAAAGCAGAAAGCAGTATCTAAAAGAGAGAAACACTAGAGAACTAACATTTGCTGAGCACATACAACTTGAGAAACACCTTCCAAACCCCCACAGACATCTTACCTGCTAGGTATTATTATCCTTATTTTGCATAAAAGGAAATCAAAGCTCATACTAAATAACACTAGTTCAAAGTCACATTACCAGTAAGTGGTAAATCTGGGAAGGAAACTAGGTCTGTTTCTCAAGTCTCTTCCCTCTTTTTTTTTTTTTTTTTTTTCCTTTATGTGGATACCGGGAACCAAACTCAGGACCTCACGCTTGCCAGGCAGGCGCTTATGCCGCTGAGCTGTAACACCGGCCCTCTCTTCCATCTTCTATTTCGCTGCTTCACTGGGATAACTCACTGCCAAGTTTAGATTGAGCTGCATAAACAAATAGCATAATTTGGGATTTTTCTTAAATTTTCTTTTATATATTTTCCAAAATCATGCTACATACACATAATTCTTACTTTTAAAAAAGTGGGGGTAACTAAAAGATGAAGAAAAGAGGCACAAAACCTCTAAAAGTACTATAGCCTCTCATTAGAAGAGAATCAGTTCTCCAAATCTGTTGAGTGCTTTTGCTTAAGATTCTCAGCTGGTTACCTTACTCTGTTCAAAATGCGAAGGGAAACATGACTCCCTGTGTTTCAGAACAGCTGTTGAAAACGGGGCCTCTCACGGTTAAAACCTCTTAGAGAATCTACTCAAAGATGGGTTCTACCTGGTGCAAAACTCACATGGGCCAGGATCTTGTGCCTTTTTGGAAAAGAATTACAATGACCACTTTGGGAAACTGTTAACTTAGATAAGATAGTTCACCTTAGTTAGTGGTGCCCTTGAAAAGAAAGTATCCCCGAACTTCCCAAAGACAATAGAATGTATTTGATGATTTTAAGCAGAAGATTCTAATATCAAAATGACTCAAAAACAGCTTCTGTAAAATACAGCATGCAAATGAAAAATCTTTGGTAGAAAGTTCTGGCTATCTGGGTAGGTAATCCTGACTTATTCCATCTACCTGAAGCACAGTGTGAATCCAGATTCTTTTATAAACTGGGAAGAGTTCTATATTATTATGTCTGACACACTGCTAGAATTTTGAAATGAAGCTAAAAAAATGTGTGTCTGTATGTTTATGTGTATTTATACACGTTAAATAGACACAAGTAAAAGCAAATACTTATGTAAATTGTTTCTTAAACTCAGAAAAATAGAAACTACCAAATGCTTTTCAGAATCACATTACTTTGGGAAATAAAAATACTACTGGCTTACTTAAAAAAAAAAAAAAAGGAAATACCAGCAGTTTTCAGCATTAAATATAATGCAGACATACAAATTTCTTTCTGCCTAGGTCTCCTACTCAAATAAGGCCATGTTATAAAACAAGTCAATTACACATAAACTCATGCTATCTTAGTATTACACAATTTCTCAGCAAGAAAAATAAAGTGATGCTTAGCTAATGTCTCATGAAATTTTCAAGTGTAATTGTTAAAAACAAATTCAACTTATGTAAGTCCACATATGGTAAACATTAATTGCTGAACATAAGCTTATCTACTTTTGGACAAAACAATTAAAGATATTTGGGGTTACCGAACATGTCCTGTGGCTAAGAAACTGTACAATGAGGAAACGTATGCTTCTAGAGATTATGAAGTATATTCACAGATTTGCCAATCTACAAAATGCTGGCATGATAGTTTAAAAAATGTATTAAGTATGAAGATGTGTTTTTTGTTAAAGAAAAGGAAAATGAAGGACCAAAGTAAATAGCCACAGAAAGATGGGGAAAATCTTGTGTGGTCAATCTGGTTAAAAATCAATGAATTTATTAAGTTCCAAATGATGCTAAACTAGAATCTGAGCTCCTCTGTTAAAATAACAAAATTTTCTTAGAGCATTGATCTGTTCTGGATGGAAAAATATGAAAGGTTTTTACTTAATTTTTGAGTGGTCCTCCTAGGAAACAAAGATTCTGTGTCTTGTCAAGGTAATTTCCTGTGATTCATACTGGCTTTGCCAGATCTTTAATTAGTCAAGCTTTCAATTAAAAGAGCCAAGATTTTTTGGTGTTTTCTTGTAACTTTCTGCATCTGCTTTTAAGAACTTTGTCACTATGGTTAAATGGATGCTTGTGATGCTAATCAAGTGTTTTGAATCTTGACAATTTTCAATTGAGAAGAATCGGGAGAAAAATGGTATTCAATTTAGAGAAGCACCTCACAGTTTTTTGACTATAAACTCACATATGTTTCTCATCAAAATCAGTTACAGAATTTCCTTTTGGACTAATTCATTTATCAAGTTACCATTTAGTTATGGAGAATTAGTATTAGTAAATATTTCATATTTAGAAATTTCTTTTTTTTTTTTTTTTTTTGGTGGGTACCGGGGGTCAAACTCAGGACCTCACACGCCAGCAGGCGCCCATGCCGCTGAGTGATATCACCGGCCCTTTTTTGTATGTGGGTACCGGGAGTCAAACTCAGGACCTCGCTCTTGCCAGGCAGGTGCTTATGCTGCTGAGCTATCTCACTGGCCCTAGAAATTTCTAAATAGAGTTTTTTTAATATGTCCACAAGGAGTCATCTAATAAAATGCTTATTTTAACAATGATTATACTAGGGGGGAAATTGGTAAACTGAAATGAATCTTCAGAGGAACACACAGGAATGGCTCTATGCTTATTTACATTAAATAAATGAATTAAATATCTTAGTCATGTATTGATAAAGACAGGCCTCAACAACATACTGCTGAATAAACTAAGTTGCAGAATGATATATACATATCTATTATGTAAAATAGTAAATACACAAAACACTACTTCACATTGTTTACAAAGCCTCATATATGTAGTATAACAAAAATGTCTGGAATACATGCATTTTAAAAAGTAGTTACCTCTGGGGAGTAAAGGGTATTGTACCAGAATGGAAAGTAGAGGAAATTTCAACTTTATAAAGTTTTATTTTAATTTTTAAAAAGAGCTAAATATGAGAAAATGTACTCATTCCAACAGTAGTTGTGTCACATGTTTGTAATCACTGTTTTCTATATTTCAATTTTTTTTCCATTTTAGAAAAGGAAATACAACAGGAGAAAAGATAATACAAAATAATAAAAATAAATGTACCAACCAATATGTGATGCTTATTTAAAGAAAATTAAGAAAGAAGTGAGGGTTCTTAAATGGAAGGAGATGCACCATATCCCTGGACTGGAAGATAAACTATTTAAAGCTGTCAATTCACTCAAGAACAGTTTTTAAGCGATTTCAATACTAATCAGCACTTCACTAGAATTTATTTGAATAGTATCCTCTTTTTCCTTTGTGCCACAGCTTCTCAAACATGAACATAGGAAGCATCTAGAGATCTTGTTACAAGGTACATTCTGACCCAGTGGGTCTCAGGAAGAACCTGAGACTGCATTTCTAACAAGCTTCCAGGGGTGCCAATGCTGCTGGACCAAGGATCACACTTGAGCAGCAAAGATCTAGAAAGCAAATCTAAGAAAAATAAATAATTATCAAGAACTCTTGATCAAGGAAGAATGGGTAGGGGCTGGGAGAAGCAGCTTAAAAATACTAAAGTATATAATATTTTATAATTAAATATATCCAAATTAAATAAATAAATAAATAAATCCAAATTAAAAAATAGCAGACAGCTCATTTAAATAATAATTTAGCTTATGGGCCGGTGAGATGGCTCAGCGGCTTAAGCGCCTGCCTTGCAAGCGCGAGGGCCCGAGTTCGACTCCCGGATCCCACATACGAAAAAGGGGCCGGTGATATTGCTCAGCAGCACGGGCGCCTGCTGGTGCACGAGGTCCTGAGGTCGACCCCCCGGTACCCACAAAAAAAAAATAATAATAATAATTTAGCTTAAAGACTTCTGGACAATGCAAAAAGGGGGAAAAGGGCCCAGAGGGAGGCAAAGAGGACCTCTGCGACCAGGCAACTTTGTGCATAAACCAAGGTAAGAAAAAGCTGTAGGTGTGGCCAAGGGTCTCAGATAAAACCTCAGACGAGGGCGGAATGATCTAGATCTGGATGCTTTAGGTCTTGGGTGAAACCAGCGACCGCAGGGGAGGTCAGGACAAGCTCGGGCGATTTCATGAAATCACCCATGGCAAGACATCATGGTGCATGACAGAGATTGAGCCTCGGCTTTGGGACAAACAGAATGGGAAATAAATGTGCTTCCGGGTTAGGATGGGTTAGGGAATCAAGGGGCTCAGGGAACAAAACACTCCCCGATAGTCCCCTAAGACTGATATTAAGGACTTCAGGCAACAACCTATGGACAAAAACAAAAAGAAAGTTAAAATGATAAAATATTGTTATTTCATTTGGCCACAAACCCCTGTCTTCACCCATCCATCTTCTGGCCAAAGTTCAGATTGGCGGAGGACTGGGTATGTCAATTGTTGATTGAATTTGTTAATGACAAAGACTAGCATCTCAAGGGGAGATAGATTACATCCTGTATTGGAGACAGGGACTGGTTGTCCTCTTTCCCCTAAAAACTTGGGGACGTAACATGAACAGAGAGGATTCACCTCTGGTTCCCTCCTCCACACGTGACCCTCTGGAATCCCTACTTCCAGCCTATAACCCACAACACCCTGGAATGATGGCTGCACCTCAACAGGAGTCAGTGCTTGAGAGGAGGGTCCAACTCCTGGTGCCATGGCTGCAGTCACACAGCCACCTGCTCAGGAGCCAACATCAGTGGAGGAGAACCTGGTCCCTGGTGCTGTAGCTACAGCCACAGAAAGGAGAAAGACCACCCTCTTCCTCCACTCAGGAGAAAATTAGAAAGGCACAACTCCCTGCACCCCAGTAAAAACAGAGTCCATCATAAAATGTTCATGCTGTGGCATGACAGCCAACCCAGTGCCACAATAAAAGCCCTTTATTACAAATCTTAGCTAACTGATAAATTTACTTTTGGCTTCCAATTTAAGTTGGTATTTTTATTCAATTAATATACTAAAAACATTTCTTATGGATTGTAAGTTCTTAAACTACAATTACAAGATTAACTTGCTCTTTTCTCTGCTTTCTGCAGGTGTGACTAATTCAAGTCTTTCAACTGAAAGTCTGTTGGCAACCATCAATTTTTTGTGGGGGTGGGGGAGGTTTTGTGACAGGATCTCACTATGTAGTGCAGGCTGGCCTTGAACTCACTTATGTAGCCCAGGCTGGTCTCTAACTCATAGCAATCCCCTTGCCTCAGCCTCCCAAATGCTGGGATTACAGGCATGTGCCACCACACCCAGCATGGCAACCATCAAATTTAAAAATTTAACAATCTGAGACCAAAGTAGAAAGAAGGGGGAAAAAGAAGGGAGAGAAGGACCCTAATATCCAAGCCACTGCTGCCAAGTTTTTTATGAAAAGTTTACAGTAAGTAGGGTAGAGAAAAATATACAAAGAAGGCTGTAAGTATAAGAGATATACTTTTAATATGAGAGGACTTTATATAATAAAAGTTTTGCCCTGCTAGAAAGATACAGTGGCAGAACTGGAAAGCTCAAGAATGTTGAAGAAAAGCTTGTGGAGGAAGCAATTTATAGAAAGAAATATGTATGTCTGCTTATTGGTTTGGTAGAGCCCAGGCTGTTCCTTCTAAAAGCTCCTTGTTGCTCAAAGATTAGAGGGCTATGGCCCTGGCTCCATCAGTTCCTCCTTCACAGGTCTCAGCTCTCCTCTCCATTTGACTCGGTTTGGTCTTTAACATCCAAAGGAAAATATAATCAAAATTAGAGAAAAATAATTTGAAATCAAGAATAAATTTAAAGGCCGGTGAGATGGCTCAGAGGCCTATGCGCCTGCCTGGCAAGCGCAAGGGCCCGAGTTCGACTCCCAGATCCCACATACGAAAAAAGGGGCCGGTGATACCGCTCAGCAGCATGGGGGCCTGCTGGCGCATGAGGTCCTGAGGTCGACCCCCGGTACCCACAAAAAAAAAATTTTAAATCATTTATGGGCTAAATGTAAAAAGGGGACCACTCAAACCTTTTAAATTTTTTTTCTGGTAACCAAAAAGGTAGAGAGCTAGAAGAAGGTAGATCAACCTAGTGCCTCCACCATGTGGAAGGGAAAGAGGAAGAGCATGGCCTCTGCTTTCCTTGATATATGACCTATAGCTAAATTAAAAGTTGGTTTTTTTCTCCACAGGTGAATTAAAAAATAAAAGGACAAAACCTCAGAGCTCTTTCTCACCCTCCTGACTTTCTGGTTATAAGTCTATAGAGAGAGGTTTTTCTCTCTCACCTCCTTCCTGGTGTTAGTTTATTACAAGAAATGTCTACTAATTGGTCACCCCAAAAAGTTCTGACTAGTCAATTTATAATGAACCTACAGGAGATTATTATAGCTATGGCTCAATTTGGCCCATATTTCTAAGAGTGCACTTTGATCTGAAAATAACTGTTTATATGTCTGTGTTTTTGTTTGTGCGATTAAGGTACCAAAAGCTGCTTTGTTAAAACTTCTGAGCTCATATCAATTTTATTTTTCCATTTCTTTCCTCTGGCTCTTTGGCCTCCTACAAAATAAAGTTATCTATATTTTTAGAAATAACAGAACCCACTAAAAAGTTACAGGATAAGGGTTAAGAGACTTCAAAGTCACAGACTTACAAATACAAGCCTTAGAGTTTAAAACATAAAGGTTATATATGATTCAAACTGTGCATGTTTCTATATGTGAACCTTAAAATATACACTCCACTAGATTGCCTTATACATAAGTAGACACTCATATTAGCTCAAATGCTTGTGGTTCACATAGCTTAACAGTAGACTAATGTAAATCAGTTGATAAGAATAAAGATATTTTAAAGATCAGCAACCTGTTTCCATACAGACTGTTAGATAATCTAGATAACCAAGATAATGTACAAAATCAGTTTTATAAATGCAATGCTTATTATTGTCTATGTGCAATAACTTAAGAGTTGCCCCTTGGTCAAAGACAACATAAAAATAGTCTAAAATGTTAACTGTTATGTTGAGTCATCTAAAGCAATTGTTAAGGTAACTAAGTGGAGACCCCTTGGACTTGGAAAACTGTGGACAAAACTCCTCTCTGTAGTTGAAAGAGGGCTGGGGATATAGCTCAGTGGCACAGCACTTGCCTGGAAAGCGCAAGGTCCTGAGTTCAATTCCTGATACCAAAAAAAAAAATGTAGTTGAAAGAGCAGTTGCCTATATCAAAATTTGTCCAATTTTTCCACTGATGAGTGGCTTCTCCAGTTTTCCCAGGGTCTTACAGTGCCACGCCCAACAGTTATTAAATAAATTATTCTGATAAACTCAAGCTAGTTATAAGTAAAAAGTTAAGCTCTCTGTGTATAAAGCAATAAGGTTTTCTGAGTAGGATGCTCTTGGTTAAATCTATTGGCTTTGATAAAGCATTTTTTTGTTATTCTATAAATGAGATACACTTGTATTGGGTAGTAGTAAAAGATAACAAATTACGTAAAAGTTTCTGTATGTCCTTTAATATCTTATAATTAGATAAAGATAACTGACTAAAAAGTTATTTATACTAAGATAAAACTACAAATGTGGTTCAGAAATAATAAAACAATGGTTCTAATACAATGATGTCATCATGATTGTTACGGCACTGTGTCATGTTGTCCTTATCTCAGGTTGTCTCTACAAAACTTTATAACTGTTATCTGTTAATATTCGGCAGGGATTCAACTTGTAAGACAACCATGATTGGTAAGAAATAACAGTTCCCTGGTCATATATTTCAAGGTGCTTTTTTTAAAATTAAGTTTAATTGTATCATTTAGAAATATGTATTGACCATATTCATCATATGGAATTTGTACCTGTACATGATATATCTTGGTACCTCTTTTTTTCCCCCATTCTCCTCCCCTCCCTTTAACCCTTCTTCCCCTTGTTTACAAAACTTTGTTTCCATTTTATTCTTTTTTCATTTTTTCCTTTTCCCTTTCTTCCTTTCCACCTCTCCCCTCCCCAGTTCCGCTTTTTTTTTTTTAACAATTTCTTCCTATTTTACAATATCCATTATATATTTTGGTTCTTATTTACACTTTCAGTTTCTCACACCAGAGAGACAATGCAGTATTTACACGTGTCCAATTTATTTCATTTAAGAGTATGGTCTCAAGGGCCATCTGTTTAGCTATAAATGTCTCAAGTTTACCATTTTTTATAGCTGAGTAGTAGTACATTGTATTAAAAAATTTTTTTATCCATTCATCAGTTGATGGGCATGCGGGTTGTTTCCAAGATTTAGCTATTACAAACTGTACCACAATAAACATGGGTGCACATTTATCACTGTGGAATGATGCTTTTAATACTTTCAGAAGATACCAAGAAGGGAGTAACTGGGTCAAATGGGACCTCTAGTTTTACTTTTTCAGGAATCGCCACACTGACTTCCACAGTGGTTGCACCAGTCTACACTCCCCACAACATTGGAGAAGTGTTCCTTTTTCCCCATAGCCCCGCGAGCATTTGTTATTGGTTGATTTCTTGATAATAGTCATTCTTTCTGGAGTGAGATGGATTCTCAGTGTTGTTTTAATTTGCTTCTTTCAAATGACCAGTGATGTTGAACATTTTTTCATATATTTATTTGCTGTTTCTACCTGTTCATCTGAGAAGTGTGTGTGTATCTCAGATGTCCATTTTTGGATTGCGTCTTTAAATTTGGGAGGGGTCTGATTTTTCTTTTTTTAGTTCTTTATATATTCTAGATATTAGTCCTTTCTCTGAGAAACAGCTGGCAATTTTTTTTCCCACTCTGTGAGTTGTCTCTTCACTCTGTTGGTGGTTACTTCTGCTGTGCAAAAATATTTTAGTAAGATGAGATCCGAGTTGCTGATTCTTTGTGATAGTTCCTGTGTGATCAGGGCTTTGTTCATGAAGTCTTTGCTATTTCAAGGTGCTTGATATCTAGGGAAGGTCATAAGACTAAACCTACTGCTCCCATTGCACTACTGGTTTAACTGATCTCCTGGGTGTTCAACAATTGAGGTTTAGGGACCAAAGCTAACTGGGCTAACAGGATAGGCAATATTTTGACCCTGGCCCCCCAGGGTCAACAAGGACCCAGATAGGAGAAGACCTAACCTAACTACAACTTTGGTAAGTCAACCAACCTACTGAGCAAAGAGATTGTTAGACCCCGAAGGAATCAACAAAGGTATACAATGCTAAAGAGGAGGGTCACTAAAGAAAGAAATGTCTTCTATGCTTCCACAGGAAGTTACATGGTCAAGCAAGACCATGACCCATCCTGTGCACAGGAAGGCTATCAATTTATGTGTTCACTTTGTATCCAGTAGCTACACTACTGAATTTGGTTATTAAGTCTAGAAGTCTTTTGCTGGAGTTTTTGGGGTCTTCTATGCACAGTATCATGTTATCTGCAAATAATGATAATTTAATTTCTTCTTCCTTTCCTATCCTTATTCCTTTTATTTCTTTCTCTTGTCTAATTGCTGTGCCTAATGTTTCCAGAACTATATTGAATAAGAGTGGTGACACTGGACATCCTTGTCTTGTTCCTGATTTTTGAGTGAAAGCTTTCCATTTTTGTCCATTTAGTATGATGTTGGCTGTTGGTTTGTCATAGATGGCTTGTATCAGATTGAGATAAAGACCATTGATTCCAATTTCTGGGAGAGTTTTTACCATGAAGAGGTGCTGGACTTTGTCAAACACATTTTCAGCATCTATTGAGATGATCATGTGGTTTTATTCTTGGCTCTGTTGATATGATGTATTATATTTATTGATTTGCATTGGTTGAACCATCCCTGCATCCCTGGGATGAATCCAACTTGGTCATGGTGTATAATCTTCTTGATGACTTGCTGCATTCTGTTTGCCAGTATCTTATTGAGGATTTTTGCATCTATGTTCATTAGGGAGATTGGTCTGTAGCTCTCTTTTATCGTTGGGTCCTTCTCTGTTTTGGTATCAGGGTAATGCTTGCTTCCAGGAAGGAATTTGGGACAATTACTTCTCTTTCAATTTCATTAAAGAGTTTGAGAGGTAGTAGCATTAAGTCCTCTCTAAATTTCTTGTAGAATTCAGCAGTGAATCTGCCAGGGCCTGGGCTTTTCTTTGTTGGTAGGTTGTTAATTACAGCTTCAACTTCACTGGCTGATTGGTTTATTTAGAATTTTTATATCTTCTTGATTCAGCTTTGGTAATTTATATGTACCTATGAATCTATACATTTCTTCTGTGTTTTCCATACTATTAGAATACAGGTTCTCAAAGTGGGTATTGATTTTCTGGATTTCTCCAGGATCTGTTGTGCTTTCACCCTTTTCATTCCTAATTGCATGGATTTGAGTCCTTTCCTTTTTTTTGATAAGGTTGCCTAAAGGTTTGTCAATTTTATTTAATCTTTCAAATAACCAAATTTTTGATTCATTGATTCTTTGTATCGTTTTCTTAGTCACCATTGCATTAATTTCTGCTCTGATCTTTATAATTTCCTCCCTCATACGGGCATTGTGCTTTACTTGCTTCTTTTCCTAGAAGTTTGAGGTTCAACATAGGTTATTTGTGCTCACTCTATTTTTCTGATACGGGTATTCACTGCTATAAATTTCCCTCATAGAACTGCTTTGTGTCCCCTAAGTTCCAGCATGTTGTAGTGGAATTATCATTTAATTGTAGCAACTGCCTAATTTCTTCTTTAATTTCATCTGTGACCCATTGTTTTTTCAGGAGAGTGTGATTTAATTTCCATGTGTTTATGAAGTTTTTGTGGTTTCTGTTGCCACTGATTTCCAATTTCATTGCACTATGGTCTGATAATATGCATGGGGTAATTTCAATTCTTTTCCATTCACTTAAGCATGCTCTATGAGCTAGTAGGTCTATTTTGGAGAACATCTCTTGTGCAGCTGAGAATAATGTGTATTCTGATGTTGTGGGGTGGAACACAGTCTGCTGCAGTCTGCTGTGTCCACTGCTCCATTCCACTTGTGTGTTTCTCTGCCTCTGAGGTCATCAGTAGTCACTGTGAGTCTACAGGTTTGTATACGTCTACTGAGACCATTTGTTCAAAATTTTGGTTCAGTTTTGATATTTGTTTTTTTTTTTTTTTTGTCTATTTGATCTGTGACAGTGGGGTATTAAAGTCCCCCCATTACAATTGTATTACTGCTTATTTGATTTTTCATGTCCACTAATATTTGTTTCATATAGTTGACAGCACTGTTATTTGGTGCATATATATTTATGATTGTTATCTCTTCCTGCTGGATTGTTCCCTTTACAAGGATGTAGTGACCTTCTTTGTCTCTCTTAATTAGTCTTGACTTGAAATCCACTTTGTCTACAAATAGAACAGCCACCCCTGTTTTATCTGGGTTGCTGTCCTATGGAGTATTGTTTTCCATCCTTTGACTCTCAATCTATGAATTTCTTTTTTGCATTAACTGTGTTTCTTGTATGCAGCATATTGCTGGATCTTGCTTCCTGATCCATTCAGCCAGTCTGTGTCTTCTGATTGGTGAATTGAGACCATTAACACTGATGGTTTTAACTGATATGTATTCACTTATTCTTGTCATGTTATTTTCCTGTTGTTGCTTCTCTTTTTTTCTCTGCCAGGAAAATTTTCTGCCATTACTTCTGTGAACAGGTTTTTTTTATGTTGTTTGTGCTATTTTCTGCTTTTTCATTGACTCCTATCAATCTTATGTTATTCTTTGCTGTTGGATTGATTTTTCATGGTCCCCTGCTATTTAAAAAAAAATCTTTCATGATCACTAACCACCATTCTGTCTTCTATACCTGATATTCTATCCTCACACTGGTTCATTCTGCTGTGTATACTTTCAATAGACTTTTTAATGTCCTGAATATGTTTCATAATTCTGTATCTTTCCTATGTTGGATGCGAATGGCTTCCATCATCTTCCTAAGCTCCTCTATTTTTTTATTTGTATCTCCTCTAGAGTCACTAATGATGTGTTTCATTATGGTCACCACCTCTCTAGTTATCTGAGAAATTATTTTTGATTTGATTTTTTCTAGAGCCTCATTCATCTGCTTTGTTACTTTCACCATTACCACTTCAGAGAGTCTAGGTGGGTGGCTTTCAAATTGTTCTACCTTATTGCCCCTGGGTTTGCCTTTGGTGAGCTGAACATCTGGGGATACATCTTGTTTAAGTGTTGTATCATTTTTTTTTTAGTTTAACTTCTGGGTTGATGGTTGTAAATTGCTTACGACATGTAGCTTTACTGCTAGTATTTACAACCCTTAGGAAATGAGTACTTCTTAGAGATGTCTTCCAGGTGTAGCTGGCTTCTGGGTTCTGAGCCTGTTGCAATATTCTGCCTCTTCAATATATTGGGGATGAGACATTGCTGCCTACTTGGCCCAGCCCCTGGTTCACTGGCATTGGCCTATAGTATTGTTCACAGCCAGGTAGTTGATAAGGCCAGCAAGACTGCACCTTCAGTTCCACTGAAGTTCAGGCTGGTTTCTGGCTGTGAGTCTGGAACCTCATTTGATCAGCCCATAATACTCCATGTGCCTCCTGCTGCCTTGAACTCAGCACCCTCTCCCTGATACAGGGAGTGGCTAGATGGAGCTGGCCTGCAGCTGTTCTGAGTTCTGAGCTCAGCTGGCCCCTCTCCAAGATGGCTATGGCCAATTGCCCTCTCCTGGTTGATGTCTGAACCCGAATAACTCACCAGCCACTGCAGTCTGCTGTGTCCACTGCTCCATTCCACTTGTGTGTTTCTCTGCCTCTGAGGTCATCAGTAGTCACTGTGAGTCTACAGGTTTTTGCCAACCCTCCCACACAGAGTCCAGGCTCAGGGAGAAATGGCCACCTGCCACCTCCTTCTTCTTTACTGAAGTCTCTCTCTTCCATCTCCCCATGAGCATCAATTCTTGCTTCAGATCCTTCCTGGGCATCCTGGGGACCCACTTCCCTCCTTCTTTTCTTCCTCAAATTACTATATTCCAGCATCCAGATACCAAATCTCAGAGAGGACCTTTCTCTGCTGCTCACCACTCCACCATCTTCCCAGAAGTCTCCCTGTCTTGGTTATTGTGGCATCCCCAGCACACAGGAATAAACCCAGCACATAAGAGGCCCTTGATAAATGCTTGCTAAATAAATGTATTTCTGCATGATACATTGTAGCCCCTGGAGCATAAGACTAATTTTGTCATCAAGGCACATAAATGTGGGTTTGTCAGATCCATGTTTATTCTTTAGACTATTTCTACTGATGAATTATTAATTTTAATTTTATGAGTTTTATTATATTAAACAATGAGTACTTACCAGGAAAAAATCATAAAAATAAAGCATTGAGTTTTTAATATTTATTGAGCATTTACAAAACACATCAAAATTTTCAACAACAACTGCTTTCTGGTGTACAAAGTCTAAAAAAGAACATCAGAAATAAATTCCCACATGAACTACAGTGAAAATACCAATAGCACTCTTCAAAAAATAAATAATCTTCAATGATCACACCTAAGGCAGTCGGCACACATGACAACAGCACATGCCATACACTTATATCACTTACACCAACAGCACATGTCTTTTGCTTTCCTGGACTTTTTGTAGGACATACTTGACATCTCAGTAGTCTTCCTATTTTGTTAGGAGGTCATTATATTATACAGTGTGTAGTTAACAGGAATATAAAATATCAATAAAATAAATTCTTAAGTACTTAATATTTTGTGCATTTAGAATAAACATCAACATTTTCACATCAGCTGTTTATTTGCTTACAAAACCTAAAAGATATCAGAAATAAATTCCTATATGAACTACAATGAAAATACCAATAGAACTTTACCACAAAAATAAGCTTTGCTTCAACTGCCACACCCAAGGCAGTCTTCACACATGACAACTGCACGTTCAATACACAAGTATCACTTACACTGATAGTATGTATGTTTTCTTTCCCTGTCCTTTCTTGTAGGGCACAGTTGACATCTTTTTTGTTTTCCTGTTGTCATAGTAGGTCTTCGTGATGCTGCGCCTGCCTGTTCACCTGTCAGCACACCAGTGTGCGCCACAGTTTTTTTGGCGTAGTTCCCTGGGCAGAAACATTGTTTTCCTTCTGCTATAAATGACCTCTTATGAGCTGCAGTCCCAATCCTCTTCAGAAAATTTCTCTGTGATATTTTGCACTTGTTACTTTCTTTGTAAACTATGAAACTATGTCACACATGTTCAGGTTCGAGTAAAATACAACCATTGGCCAAAACTTTGTGTTTCAAGTCACATCACAGTCGCTGCATAACTCATCAACAACATCTACTCCATGTTCGGTTTTGTTGTTGAAAGTTTCCATCCCCGGCTTCCGATTTTTTGAGGTTTCCCTACCGATATTTCCATCATGGTGAAATGTTGACATCAGCAGTACCAGTTTGCTTTTCTTTGCCATATACAAGGCTAATGTTATATCTTTTTGAAATTCAAAGATTGTACTATACAATTCTCTGCTTTGAAATTGCAACATTTCATTTGGAGTTTCTGCTTTGTTCCTGTGTACAGTTCCTGTGCTGGTCAACTGTGCTCTGTTAGCAAACGTAACATCAACTGGAAAATTGTTGAATGTTGCATTCTGATTAGTTTGAGGGATGGGAGCAACAAGTCAGTTCGTAACATCATTTGGTTTACTACTATACGAATAAGGACCTGATGGCTGAGTTCCAGGATAAATGTCTAAATTGAAAGAATAATAAGTCTTCGCATCTACAAGGGCATAAATTTTATGCCATATTTTGAACCATCATTTTTCCATAAGTCTTTTACATTCCTATGATCACCATGAAAAATTTGTGCTAAGTACAGCAGACCTATGGATGCTTTCAATTCAGCTAGTGAGGTATCATAAATACATTTCTAAATACGGCTATCAATGCATACAGAATGTTTTACTTGCATTTCAGCCATTGTGTACTTCACAGAATCTTGTAGCATTTCATTTGTTACTGGCATTCAGTGCTGGTATTCTGTCCAATACATTTCACTCCTGCCAAGAGCTTCTCTATATTTTCAGATCTAGTTCTAACACTGGGTCATTCCATTTGGTTGCATGGCCATTTCACAACATTTCAACTAGTCAAATATGTACTCACATTGCTGTTTTCTTCGTCATCTGAATCAAGTAGTTCTGCATTCCCTGTGTCTGTATCAGTCAGTTCTTGCTCCATTTCACTTTCACAGAAACTGGCTCACATGGCCAACATCAGTGACATCATCTTCATTGTCATCTTCTTCTTCTTCATCATCATCATCCAGCAATACCGCTCTTCTGTTACCAAAGCATGTATTTTACCATAATGGATCATCTTCATCATCCACGCATGAGTAATCTGATGATTCACTTTTGACCTCCTCCAAACTTGCAAATCTGATTTTTCATGTGACATTATACTGAATTGGGCTACTTCTACCAGAAAATTTTTTTTTTTAAAAATTTTTAACAACTCCTGGAGTGGTGTGGGTCTACTGGACCCTCTGTGATGCTCAGGTAAACACACGCAAAACCCCAGCACATAAAGGTGGGTCCAAATCATGTTCTGACACTTTTGTACACATGCATACTCCTTGCTGTTTGTCATACCAAGTGAGTAAACACATACATTGCTTCCTGTATCTCTCAGGGAAAGGTACTGACACACACAGCCAGCTACTATAATGCTAAAGTACAAATTTACAATGGAAAAGGGATGAGTCCGCTAGACCCAGACTTATGCCTCACTGGTTAGGAGGACATGATGTCAGATTACTAACAAGTAGGATAAAAAGAGTCTGGAATTCCTGACAAGGGATTGATGAGGGAGCTAGAAACTGAAGAAAATACAGTCTTCCTTCAAATGTTCAAATTATGTGCAAATACTTAAAAGGCTATCATGTAAAGAAGTGGTTTTTCCACATATCAAATTAGTACCAGCTGGCTAAAGTTTCAGGAAGACATTTTTTGACTTTTATTAGTATATGTTTGGAGTACATAATCATTACATTCATCTTGGGGAGTTGGTTCATGTACATAATACATCTTAATTTCTTTTTCAACCCTTTCCTCTTCCCTGCCTCTGCCACCCCTCCATTTCTTGGTCCACTTCCTTTTTTCCAAAAGCTCTATCTCCCTGTTTCCTATTATCTATTGTTTATCTTGCTCTTTAATTTATTTATACTTTGTGTTTCTCATATAAAAGAAGCCATGCAATATTTAAGCTTATGTTTCAGATTTGTTTCACTTAACATTATGGTCCCAAGGTACATCGGGAAGACATATTTTGAGTCATATTCAAAAATAACTACTGGGCCGGTGAGATGGCTCAGCGGCTTGAGCGCCTGCCTGGCAAGCAGAAGGGCCCGAGTTCGACTCCCAGATCCCACATACGAAAAATGGGCCGGTGATATTGCTCAGCAGCACGGGCACCTGCTGGCATGCGAGGTCCTGAGGTCGACCCCCGGTACCCACAAAAAAATAAAAAATAAAATAAATAACTACTAAAACTAAAGCTTTTTAACAATGAAATTGTTTCATTAGCTTCTCATTACTGAAGACATGTAAGTGGCTAAATGGCCATCTGTCAGAGAGTCTGCAAAGGGAGTTTCTGTACTGGGAGCTCCATAGGGAAATCTGAACTACAGGTCCACACAGCATCAAAGACCATGCCACTCTAAGATGATAAGCAACGTTTAATTTCAGCCATACAAAGGAGTCGATATCCATTACCACGTTTCATTAAATATATTTATCCAAGAAACACTGAGCAACTAATCTCAACAAATGACTGTATTAGTCTTTATGAGATAAGTAAAAGTCAAACATGACTCCTATTCATTCTAAAAACCTATAGTCTAGGAAAGGAAATAAGACTATTCTAATCCAAGATAGAATAAGTCCTATAAGCAATGTACAATGTGGTTTAGTTCAAGCCCCCCATAACTGACTTTATGATATCTGAAAATAAGCCCAGTCAATTTGTGTAAAAGCTGCAAATAACTCCTAGGATTAAGATACTTTGGTATTTAATATTTAGGTAGTACTTTGATGACTGCTACAGTTAAACTATAAAATCTGAATATAAAAAGGTAGGACACATGGAGATGAATAATTACTAAAATGGGTATGAATAAAAAGACAAATTCCCAATCTAATAACTTTGTATCTATTAAAATTTTTTGATTATATTATCCCTATCTCCAAAGATGATTTGAAATAACAACCCAATATTTTGCCTGAAAAATTCTAATTTGAAATGTACCAATTCTATCAAGTTTGACTCCTGGTTTTCTTTTATACATTTATCAATTATCTGATAAATATATTCCTAGGGAAATTAGTCAAAATAGACAAAAACTAGAATCTTCTAAAGTTACATTTTACAAAGGAGAATTACATGGACCAATTTAAATAGGAAACAATCTCATTCCACATTCCAAGGAAAGGTCTTTTACCATCTCTGCCTAAATACATGGCTTTTTTAGCAAGTCAGCATATTTAATCAAAATAAATACATCAAAAGCAGAAGAATGTTAGCTATCTAAGAACCAGTACATTCTAAAGATAAAATCCTCTAAATCCATCACAGTTTAAAATTGACATTTTTACATAATAAAAATGCTTACGGCAGATAAAAAGCATTTAGCTTAAGAGGCAGAAAATGCAATAGCGATTGTATTTTTCAAAAAGGAACACTTTAGCAACTTTATAAAACCATAGCAAATGTTTTCAGAAAACAACATCAGTGTAAAGAGGGCATAAGACACAAGTCAAGGTATCAATTCACAGAAAACAAACAGATACTTAACATACCACAGTCTGAAGGCATTGGTGCTGCAGAAATGGAAAAGATAACCGGTGTTTCAGAACCTGGAAACAAAAATGGGTATCTTCCAAGCAAAGGATTTCCTTCTAATGGAAAATCTGGAAGGTCCTCTATGGTCATCTTCTAGAAAGCCACCTACAATGAAAAAGGGGAAGGAAAAAGCATTTCTACTTTCTATGTGTGCAACATATAATGATTACCTTCAATTACAAAAATCCTAAAGTTCTTTTAATACTTTTAACTGCAAGAATCTCTCATGATAGAGAAAAAAATTCCTGTGGACAAACTGTTGTTTAAGAAAGATGCACTGCTTCACATTGTTTCTTATACAACCTACAACATAATTAATCTCTCTAGACAAAACTCAGGAATAATAAACTGTATACATGCAAGTGTATAAAATGCTGAGCTAATCCAAACAGGTGACACCTCTTACAGTAACAAATAAGGGCATATTAGCCCTGTTGCTGGGTCTAACTTCTCAGAATGCTGACAGAGGTCAGATCGTTTCTCATCCAGTAGCTTGTGCCTTGTGCTCATCACATGAAAATAATCTACTTTAGAATGTTTCCATTATTTTCTGATATCCCATAAAAATCTTACTGAAAATTAATTATATCACTTTTACAAGTATAAGAGCTTACGGAGATCCCTCCACTTAACAATGTACCAGGGTCTGTTTATTCTATCCTAACAGAGGGTGGAAAGCTATATCTTTTTTTTTTTGGTTTGGCTTTGGGTCTTTTTTGTTTTTGTTCTTGTTTTTTGGGGTTTTTTTGCCCTGGGAATCGAACTCATGATCTTGCACTTGCCAGGCAGGCACTGTGCTGCTGAGCTATATCCCCAGCCCACATACCTTTTAAACACTATTGTTCATACTACCTCTTTATCCCAAAAAAGCTGAGTGCTTAAATTTTTTCTGTTAAACTTGTGCTATTCCCTAATCTACATCTCAGATATAACATAAAAAGCAGAGAAAATTCTAAGTTAAACTAAACTTATAAAACAAAAACTTCATAGTTTCTTTAGAATCAGATCTTTCAAGTCTGAAATATTATGAATCCTTATATTTTTAAATATTAGCAGAAAATCATATTACAAAACGAAATTAAATTATTTTAATTATTTTCAGTAGGAAGAACAGAAAAAATTAAAATAGTTAATGATACCTTAATATAGTAGCCGATCATGCTAGCTATTTCTCAATGTGTGTGCAATTATGCTTGGTTAACCAATCCTACACTAATAATCACCTTTACCATCCCACCCTTCCTCCAAGGAAACTGTCACTTCTCTGAATTAACTGGTTTCTTCCCAATTTGACTCATATTTTTTTATTTTTTTGTGGGTACCGGGGGGTCAACCTCAGGACCTCGTGCGCCAACAGGCACCCGTGCCACTGAGCGATATCACCGGCCCCTTTTTCATATGTGGGATCTGGGAGTCAAACTCGGGCCCTCGCGCTTGCAAGGCAGGCGTTTACGCCGCTGAGCCATCTCACCGGCCCTTGACTCATATTTTTGCAAAACATACTAGCAACACCTGGTCAGAGTGAGATTCTTTCTTGTCCCGCAAGGAGCATGCATTTATATGGACAGGTGTATATTAAATAACCTAATCCACTTGTTACTCTTTCATGTGTTTTCAAATTTTCTTGGATACTAAAATTACTTGCTCCCAATACTCTGAATCATTTTAACATTCACCTTGCCACATAAATAAGAAAATGACAAGGTCAAGGAATTTATGCTAAGACGGGAGTGGTGATCTCCCCAAACACTGTCATCAGTAAGGCATACCACGAAGACAGCCCTCCTTCACATTATAGCCCTCTCTAACTCAGGATTCCTACTGGCTGGCCCTTAGTTGCTTAGGAGTAAATTTTAGCAATATTCTACGCAGGGTATGAGGCTTTCTTTAGAAGAAAGAAACAAAGTTTAGTAATTATCTATTAAGGAATCACTATGTACAAAACACTAGTTGTTTCAGAGATTACAAGAATGAGTAACAGATTACAAAAATGAGTAACAGATGGCCCATGTTAGCTAGTTTATAATGTTAGCTAGTTTATAATGTACTAAAAAATGATTGCAAGTATAGATTATGAACATAATGGAATGTATTCACGCATGAGTATAAGAAAATTTGCTATGGAAGCTTCCAAAAATTGGAAATGGTACACTGAAAAAGGTATATCCACCAATAAGGAAGAAGTTAAAAAGAGGAGCACAGGAAAAGGACACCAGTTTGAAACTTGGACTATGACTGGAAAAGCAGTAAGAGATAAGATTGGAGCAGGATTTGGGGACCATCCTGAGGAGTTCTTAAATACTTGACCAAAGACCAAATCACCCAATTCCATGAGCACTAGGGAGTTACTGATGTTTTAAAAGGGAGTAGCATGCTTAAAGTTGTGTTTCAGGAAGATTAACTATAATCGCACTTTGGAACTCAGAAATATTTTTAATACTCTTAATTCTTCAGGAAAGTGAAGAATTTATCTTTCTAAACCAGTTAAGAAGAGCTACCAAATAACTTCCCTTTCAAAGGATAGAATGTCCCATTCAGGGCCGGTGAGATGCCTCAGCGGTGTAAGCACCTGCCTGGCAAGCGCGAGGGCCTGAGTTCAACTCCCGGATCCCACATACGAAAAAAGGGGCCGGTGATATCGCTCAGCGGCACGGGTGCCTGTTGGCGCACGAGGTCCTGAGGTCGACCCCCCGGTACCCACAAAAAAAAAAAAAAAGAATGTCTCATTCAAAAGTATTTTTTAAAATGTGATTTCCAGAGTACCTTAAATTTCCTTACAGATTGTTGAGATCCTTAAAGAGAAGAAGAACTGCCTCTGACGCAACTACCAGTTACCATAGGAGCTAAACTGTCTAACACATATTTAACAAATACTCAATCCTAGATCCGAGGTGGAGAGATAATTCACCCAGTGAGATGTAATGGACTTCATTGTTTTACATACTTCAAACCAAAGAAGTTACAGTATTATCAGACCAATGTAGTGAACATTATTTGTATTATACATTTTTGTAGCATTTTTCTTTAGTCCCATTTCTTTTCCTCCACAAAAAAAAAAACCAACATTGTACCTTTCATTCACAAAGAAAACTACACACTTATAAACTTTTATATAGTCTCACAGAGCTTCCCTAAAAGAATTTCTGTATCTGAAGACCTGTAACACCCGGAATGTCAGCAGAGGTCTACTGATCCAGGTTGAATATATACTTTTATTCCAAATCCTCCTATGGTTAACTGGTGAAAATTGATTAAACAATGTAACCCTAGGATAAAAAGTCAGTCCTAATTAACTGTGTACAGATAGTTACAATAACTAGAAGCAAATTCCCCAAACTTTTAATTACCTGGAAATTCTGTCTTACCCTCTCAACCCAAGTTAGCTCTGAGCAAAAGCATGTGGTAACAAGGCTCTAAAATCTCAAGATTTGCAAGGATCCCTGGTTCTGCCATAACACAGAAGTGGTAAGAAGTAAATGCCAACTTCACCAGTGTGGTTCTGGGGTAGTGGGGCCCTGAGAAAGAGCCTCACCAAGGCCAGGAGACTCCCTCAGACTTATGTGGGATATGGCTCAAAAGCAGTGTCCCTGAGACCCCAGCTGTGCCCATGAGCCCACATTCGTTGGAATCATGAGGTCATTCTATTTCCCACAGCGAGTTATCTCATGAATCTTTATTTTCACGAGATTCCAAAACAAAACTAATGAAATAAGCATGTAAAAAGCATGACTCCAATGACTCTTTAATTTGCTACCTACAAAACATCTGCTCACTAATTAAAGAGGTATTGAAAGTATGTGAGTATTTCATGAGATTCAGAAACAAAACAGAGGCGCCGGTGAGATGGCTCAGCGGCGTATGCGCCTGCCTGGCAAACGCGAGGGCCCGAGTTCGACTCCCAGAACCCACATACGAAAAAAGGGCCGGTGATATTGTTCAGCAGCACGGGTGCCTGCTGGCACGTGAGGTCCTGAGGTCGACCCCTGGTACCCACAAAAAAAAAAAAAAAAAACCACAGAGCAAGTAAGCACGTAAAAAGCACGCCTCTAAAGATCTTTCTATTTGCTACCCACAAAATGTGTGTTCAATCACTAAACAGGTATTGACAGCATTGGACACACAGCCCTAGGCCCTAGAGAGAATATCAAAGGTAAGATACCCGTTCTCAAGTTCAGGAATGCATTCCACTAATATTTATTGAGTGTTTCTCACTAAATCCTAAACTGGGCATACTGGGTAAAGAAAACAGATATGCCCTTGCCCTCGTGTAGATTACAGCCCAGCGCTGCATTTCTGTAAGAAAGCTGCCAGTGCCATGCAACAGCAATGAGTGCGCTGACCGTGAGAGCAGACACAAAACAACAGAGGATTCCTGGGGCACTAATGGTTAAAAGCCATGATGTCCAACCACGTAGCCACTAGCCACATGTGGCTATCTAAATTAAATTTAAAACGTAGTCCTCCACTGCTCTAGCGCTAGTTCAAGTGCTCGAAAGCTCAAGTTGTAGGTGGGCCAGGGCTACCATGCTGCGTGGTACAGAAAGAACGAACACTTCTTTCCACATAGAGAGTTCTACTGAACAGCACAGAAGGAAAACAGTGCCGCTCTCTCTAGATATGAAAATAATACACAGATGTCTGAAATAAGAAACAAAAGGCTAATGCACTAACAAGGCCACCACAGCATAACTATACATAATTAACAAGGGAACAGTAAGCCTAAAAGTAATCAGATGCATGTAGGTTTAAACTGGGAGGAAGAGCAAAGCTGACCCTATAAACTAAAGATCACTACTATAATTTTCAAATTTTGAGTTGACATAAGAATAAGACACTATAGGGCCGGTGAGATGGCTCAGCGGCGTAAGCGCCTGCCTTGCAAGCGCGAGGGCCCGAGTTCGACTCCCGGATCCCACATACGAAAAAGGGGCCGGTGATATCGCTCAGCGGCATGGGTGCCTGTTGGCGCGTGAGGTCCTGAGGTCGACCCCCCGGTACCCACAAAAAAAAAAAAAAAAGAATAAGACACTATATAATTATTACTTTTTAATAGGCCTTGCTAGTGGGACTGTATCTGGTAAACTTGAAATGTTGGAAGTAAATCCTACAAATAGTGCTAAATCATCCAAGAAACAGAAATAAATGCATCCATTGCATTCTAAGGTTCAGTCTCACAGCCCACGTCAAATGAAAGCAACATCCCCCACAAAAAAGCATCACTTTTATGTTAGCAAGATAAAATGGGACCAGGATAATCTTAATCTTAAAAATGAAGAGTCAGACTTCTGCTACTTTTAAGTCTCTGCTTTCCCTCCATAGTTGCTACACATCCTGCACCTCCTTCTCTTGTTCTATTCAGACAACTTTACACCACGCAGGAGGAAGCTAAGTGACAAATGTCAAAGTGAAAGTGAAGTTCAATTGATGTGTTTGTTGTGTCTACTGAGGAAGGTGTTTCTTTACTGAAATATTTCAAAGACACTGTTTTATACTATGACATGCTACAGTGTGAGCCACCGTCTAGCTTGGAACATGCAGCACGTTATTAATCCATCAGAGCATCACTCTCTGATACATATCAAAACACTGTAACAGAACTGAGCTGAGATCCAAGTGGCCTGCGGAGTCTCCAGATGAAGTGACCAACCTCACATTTATTCAGCAGAACGCTAGCACTGCAAACCCATCAATCTAATCCACAGCGATGCAGGCTAAAACACGCTCTGCTGCGGGCAGGTCCTATCTCAAGTGTTCTTCCAACTTCTCTACCCAACGCAGAAGAGTCAGAATTAAGGGATCTCAGCAGCAAAGGTAGGGAAGGCGAATCAAGGTTCAGCTTTGAATACCCACAGGCAAATGGTTTCTCCATGACTCAAACAAGGAGAGACAAGTGCGAAACGGAGGAGGCCCGCTGCGCAGCGAGGCGTCCGGGTCCCGCTGGGCTGCAGCCGGAGGGTCCCACTTCACCCTAAAGTCAACCAGCGCGACGGCGTCGGAGACGAGAAACCCACACCCCGCCCGTGGGCCGCGCCGCCGCAGGGAGGCCTCCGACACGGGGCCACGGAGGGGCGGCGGGACCCCCTCGCGGCCCGCTCCGAACCGCCCGCCGCCCGGACCCCGCCCCACCTGCCTGGTCCGGGGTCCTGTCCGAGCGCCGTTTGGGGACCGGGGACGCGGGACGCGGAGGAAAGGCCGAGCGCGCTCTCGCCCCGCCGCGGCTGCGTCCCGCAGCGCCGCTGCCCGACCTCCCCGGGCCCACGCGGGTCGGCGCGCGCGCAGTGCAGCCGCCCGGGCAGCGCGCAGGCCCCGGCCCCGCGCACGCGCCGCGCCCTCCTCCCGCCCGCGCCCCGCACCCCGCGCTCCTGGACAGGCGCGAGATCCGCGACTTCGACGCTGGCGCTGCCGGGACGCGGGGCTGCCCTCCTCGTGGAGGCCCTAGCTGGCCCGTGTGGCTGTCGTGCTCGCGCCCAGCTCAGCCTACCAGGGCTCCCACCTGCGCCTGGGGAAAGGGACCGTGTCCTAGCTTTAGTGTAGCTGTGCAGGGCCTAGAGTAGATCCTTCAGTCACCTGTTTGCTGGTCTTACTGTAAAACGCCTACGCAGTTGCTACGCTCACGTTGAGCCGTTAAGCAAGAAGGGAAGGTGGCAAAGGGATTGTCACCACAGTGTGTCCCCTGCTCTGCTCCCACCTCATCCACCTCTTGTCCTGATCCCCTTCTACACTGGCCACCACCCCAAAACCAAATAGTGCTAAAACTGTGACTCCTAACAGATTTGCAGTCAAGCTGTGGAAAGAAAGGCATTGGCATTTTAATGAGTCCCCTTAATGAAGAGACCTGGGGAGACCATGACTGAGGTTAGCGACAGTGCGTCTGTGGCGTCAGGACTTAAGGTATCGCTCCCTCTGCCCCTCTCTCCCTGTCCTTCTTCCCCTCCGCTCCCCCTTCCCCTCGTCCTCTAGTCCTCTCCTGCGTACACTACTGTGCCATCTTCCGTGTTCACCAAGCGAAGTACTGGCAGGAACAGATGCTGAATAACTGAATAAACGTCTTTCGGCGTCTCTGCAAGAGCGGAGGGACTGTGTGCCGCACACTGAACACCTTTTCCCATTGGAACCATTGATTCCAGGAACTAGGAAAAACACCTTTGCAATTGCTTGAACCCTTCCTACGACATCCTCCCACCAAGTGGCCATGGTTGAGTACTACTTAATGTGCTCACAGCCGTTTTATCTTGGACCAGCCTTTTAGAACATTTCCTTCTTCCCGGGGAGCTAAAGTATGGCCTTCTTGATCTCCTCCTCTTTAGGTTCTGCTTCCACCTTAGGAGCTCAGATCAAGTCTGATCCCAATATATCCAGGACAAGTATTCTGTGCCCCTTAGGCTGCCCCTTCCATGACACGCTCACAGCTCCACTCACCAGCGTGCTGAAGGACTCTTTAGGATCCATCCCTGCTTGTCTTGAGTGCTCCCAAATGTGGTGTTCAGGAATAAAAGCAGTGGAATGCAAAGAGGAGACGCTGCCACCTCTTTCTGGCTCCTATGCTTCTGTTAACATAGCTCAAAATAGTTGTTTGTAGCAGCCACATCACATTGTTGAATGGGGTGGAGCACACTGCCAACTAAAACCCACGTTGCTTATGCAACATTAAATACCATTGCCATCCCACGTCCCTGGTCAGCTGCCAGTTTCTCTGTCCCTACAGGCTCTGCATCTCCCTGGGCTCTCAGGGATGCTGATGTGACATGGATACTTCCTCCTCCCTTGGAGGACTCCACCCCCTTTCCGTGCTCTTATAACACCCTTTCCTTGTCTCACCCACCCCCACCTCTTCAACTGGTTAGAGGGAAGGAAGACAACCTGCCCTGGGTGGGCTTAAACACTTGTAAGGTCTGTCACTGAACCACAGAAACTCATGAAGAGCTGTTGCTAACAGAAGGGGCTATTGGAGAAGTTTCCGTAGATGCACAGGTCACTTTTATTGCTGACTTAAATTATCCCTCTGAGATACCACTATTAGTAGGTGACAAGGTGTGGCTGGCTGAGTCATTCTTTTCTATAATGAAGGTCTCTGTTAGAACCAGCCAGGCTACTGGCTTATTCTGCTACACCCAACACCATATAATACATAGGCAAATTGCCAGGACACCAAGTCGTGCCCACTCTCTCGATTGCCTTTATTCCAAAATCCGAAGTGATTCCCTACCAGGTATGCGAGCACTCATCAGAGTCAAGCTCCCTGGAAATCCCCTGGGTCACACACGTCTTGGATCTAGGCACCACCCAGTTAACAAGAGTGCGACTGGACAATAATCTGTAGCCAGAAGTTGGAGCGTGAACTATTGGAGTGGGAAGGCACATGGATTATGATCCAGCTACAGTTGCTGAGATTCAATTACCTCTGAAGACACAAAGTTCTTGAACAAGATAGAAACAAACCTCAGTGCCAGGAGGGAAGCAGTGTCAGTGGTCAGTGTCACGGTATGAAGAAAAGGCACTTTTCCTTTGTCTACTCTGTGGTACTTTACCTATGGGCTTACTTTGTTTTCATTTTACAAATGAAGAAGCAAGACTCCAGGAAGCTGTATCACTTGCTTCATATACCCCAAGACAGAAAAAAGAGGCAAACCTAAGTCTGATCTGATCATCACATGGGATGTCCTTTTGGACCCAAAAATGTCTGCATAGAGCACAGGGATCATTCAGAAAAGCTGTCGGCATCAGAGAGGTCTGTGACCAGCTATCAAGACACCACACCAGGAGAAAGGGTTAGAGGAATACTGTGTATGGAAAAAGCAGAGTCATTGCTCTTCCATGGGCTAGGAATTGGACAATTTATTATTCAAAGGGGAGGAAGAAGGGACTCATTACCACGATGTGAATGTATAGAAGACCAAGGCCTTAGGATGATGAGAGACACTCAGTTGTCAGAATCAGGGTGCCAGATGGGGGCTCAGCTAGCAGACATCATTAAATGCAGAATATAACTGTACTGGGAAGAACTCCTGAAATCTTCCTGCCTATGGTTTGCAAATAATACAATCATCAACACAAAGAAAAACAAGAAAATCAGCAAACTTTTAGAAGTCATAAGTTAGTTCAGCAAGGTTGCCAAGTACAAGATCAATTTATAAAAATCAATAATTTACATCAGATGCAAGCAACTAGGAAATAGACAATAATAGACCATTCACAATAGCAATAAAATTTTAAAGTACAATGTCCACAGTTGGGCATGGTGGTCATACCTATAATCATAGCACTCTGGGGAGCTGAGGCAGGACGACTGCAAGTTGAAGCCCAGCCTGGTAACTTAGGAACACAAAAGAAAAAATTTTAAAAGGACCAGCCATGTAGCTCAGTGTGAAGGCTTTGGGTTCAATCCCAAGTACCACCACCAAAAAAACAAGTATGGTGTCCAGAAATTAACCTAACACTTTGCAAAAACTTTATGGAGAAAATTCTAAAATTCTATTTAATAACATAAAAGAAGACCAAAAATGTAAAGAAATAGACATACCATAGATACTATGATTTTTACATTGCAAAAATATCAATATAATTTCTAGCGCAATGTTTTGGTATAACTGAAATGTGCAAGAACTAAAATTTTGAAGAACTCAATTAAATTATTAAATATATGAGGAGAAACATAATTTTAATTTTTTTTTTGTGGGTACTGGGGGTCAACCTCAGGACCTCACGTGCCAGCAGGTGCCCACCGGCCCCATAATTTTAAATTTTGAAATTTTAAATTAAGTCAATTTTGAAAAGGAAGAGCAAACAGAGGAGACTCTGCCTTACCAGATACTATGTCATTACCACATAGTAATAAAAATGATATGGTACTGCTGTAGGAACAAATAGAACAATGAGACAGAATGTAGAGCTCAGAAGCAAACTCATAAAAGGGGTATATATATATATATATATATATATATATATATATATACATACATGTATATTACTACAAACCAATGAGATGTAAACTATTTTGAAGATGGTGTTGGGGAAACTGGCTTAGTTAATGAAAAGTTGTCATGTGCCCCACATTGACTATAAACAAAGAGAAGCTCCAGATACATTAACTACTGATACATGAAAGACAGAAAAAAAGTGGGAGACTGTTTCTATAAATGTGGGGTGAGTATTTACTTCATAAAGTTTAACCACAGAACTAGGGTTGTAGCTCAGTGGTAGACCACTTGCCTACCATGTGTGAAGACCTGGGTTCAATCCCCAGCTCCACAAAAACAAAAAACTGGGGAAAAAAAATTACTGTGAAAGCATAAACCATGAAGCAAAAGATTGAGGTACTTGACTGTATCACAATAAGGCTTCTCTTTAATTAGAAATGCCATCAGGAAAAGAGCTGACAAATTGGGAGAAGGTGTGTACAAAAGCAACTAGGGACTCATATCTGAAATACATAAGGAACTTTCTGCAAATCAACAAAAAACAGTCAGAAAACCTAATATAAAAATTAGAGGGGCCGGTGAGATGGCTCAGCGGCATAAGCGCCTGCCTGGCAAGTGCGAGGGCCCGAGTTAGACTCCCGGAACCCACATATGAAAAAAGGGCCGGTGATATTGCTCAGCGGCATGAGCGCCTGCTGGCGCGTGAGGTCCTGAGGTCGACCCCCCGGTACCCACAAAAAAAAAAAAAAAAATTAGAAAAGCATAGGAGTAGGTAGTTCATAGAAGAGAAAGCCAGAATGGCAAGCAAGCATAGGAAAGATGCTCAAACTCAGACGCTGGAAACGCAAACAGTGTCATTCTGCCATAGCCACCAGCGTGCTGGTATGTATTTTAAAACCTGCTCTGTGGAGATAGAGGAAGCCCTCATTTGTAGTATTTGCCAGTTTCTATGGTGCAGATACTTTCGTTGACACTGATTTCATGCTACCAGCATGAGGTTACTGAATAAGAAGTTGGGAAGAAATGTGCTCAGTCAGCTCCATAAGCCACTCCAGCACACATTACTCTACCCATTGGTGTGGCAAAATGTCAGAAAGATAATCCCAAATACTGGCAATGACATGGGGAAATAAGAGTCCTCTTGTGCTGCTAATGGGAATTTAAGCTGGTAAATACATTCTGTAGGGCAATCTGGCAGCACTTAGGAAAAAAAATCAATGTGCTTTATGACTTAGCAAGCAGCCTCCTCGGTACACCTCAGAGAAAACCTTACATCCTATAAGCACCTTTTTCATGTGGTTCCAGAAAGCCAATATTTCATTCACTAGGTGATTTTACTTGGGTAAAAGATTGTAGCTTTAAAGATTGTAGCTTTAAATATTGTAGCTTTAAAGATTGTAGCTTTAAATACAATCTCCATTATCATAATTCTCAAATTTATATTTCCTCTCTGACTTCAGACATATGAGGTATGATGGAAAACTTTCGTGAATGCTTAAGTCTGTAGCCTTTGGAGCATAAGACTAATTTTGTCATAAAGGTGCATACACGTGGGTCTGACCCACATTTATTCTTTAGAATATTTCTATTGATGAATTATTAATTTTAATTTTATGAGTTTTATTATATTAAACAATGAGTACTTACCAGGAAAAAATCACAAAAATAAAGTATTGAGTTTTTAATATTTATTGAGCATTTATAAAAAAAAATCAACATTTTCGACAACAACTGCTTTCTGGTGTACAAAGTCTAAAAAAGAACATCAGAAATAAATTCCCATATGAACTACAATGAAAATACCAATAGCACTCTTCAAAAAAATAAATAATCTTCAATTATCACACCTAAGGCAGTCGGCACACATGACAACAGCACATTCCATACACACACATCGCTTACACCGATAGCACATGTCTTTTGCTTTCCTGGACTTTTTGTAGGACATACTTGACATCTCAGTAGTCTTCCTATTTTGTTAGGAGGTCATTATATTATACAGTGTGTAGTTAACAGGAATATAAAATATCAATAAAATAAATTCTTAAGTACTTAATATTTTGTGCATTTAGAATAAACATCAACATTTTCACATCAGCTGTTTATTTGCTTACAAAACCTAAAAGATATCAGAAATAAATTCCTATATGAACTACAATGAAAATACCAATAGAACTTTACCACAAAAATAAGCTTTGCTTCAACTGCCACACCCAAGGCAGTCTTCACACATGACAACTGCACGTTCCATACACAAGTATCACTTACACTGATAGTATGTATGTTTTCTTTCCCTGTCCTTTCTTGTAGGGCACAGTTGACATCTTTTTTGTTTTCCTGTTGTCATAGTAGGTCTTCGTGATGCTGCGCCTGCCTGTTCACCTGTCAGCACACCAGTGTGCTCCACAGTTTTTTTTTGGCATAGTTCCCTGGGCAGAAACATTTTGTTTTCCTTCTGCTATAAATGACCTCTTATGAGCTGCAGTCCCAATCCTCTTCAGAAAATTTCTCTGTGATATTTTGCACTTGTTACTTTCTTTGTAAACTATGAAACTATGTCACACATGTTCAGGATCGAGTAAAATACAACCATTGGCCAAAACTTTGTGTTTCAAGTCACATCACAGTCGCTGCATAACTCATCAACAACATCTACTCCATGTTCGGTTTTGTTGTTGAAAGTTTCCATCCCCGGCTTCCGATTTTTTGAGGTTTCCCTACCGATATTTCCATCATGGTGAAATGTTGACATCAGCAGTACCAGTTTGCTTTTCTTTGCCATATACAAGGCTAATGTTATATCTTTTTGAAATTCAAAGATTGTACTATACAATTCTCTGCTTTGAAATTGCAACATTTCATTTGGAGTTTCTGCTTTGTTCCTGTGTACAGTTCCTGTGCTGGTCAACTGTGCTCTGTTAGCAAACGTAACATCAACTGGAAAATTGTTGAATGTTGCATTCTGATTAGTTTGGGAGATGGGAGCAATAAGTCAGTTCATAACATCATTTGGTTTACTACTATATGAATAAGGACCTGATGGCTGAGTTCCAGGATAAATGTCTTAATTGAAAGAATAATAAGTCTTCGCATCTACAAGGACATAAATTTTATGCCATATTTTGACCCACTGCTTTTACATAAGTCTTATACTTTCCTGCAACCACCATGAGAAATCTCTGCTAAGTGCAGCAGATCTATGAATGCTTTCAATTGAGCTAGTGAGGTGTCATAATAAATGCATTTTCAAATATGGCTATTGGTGCATACAGAACATTTTACTTGCATTTCAGCCTTTGTGTATTTCACAGCATCTTGTAACATTTCATATGTTACACTTTCCAACACTAAAGGGCAGTGCTGGAATTCTGTCCAATAAGTTTCACCCCTGCCAAAATCTTCACTATATTTTCAGGCCTAGTTCTAACATAGGATCATTCCATTTGGTTGTATGGTCACTTCGCAATATTTTGACTAGTCAAATATGTACTCACATTGCTGTTTTCTTTGTCATCTGAATCAAGTAGGTCTGCATTCCCTGTGTCTGTATCAATCGATTCTTGCTCCATTTCACTGTCGCAGGAACTTTGGTTCACTTGGCCAGTGTCAAAGTCATAGTCATCATCATCATCAGACACCCATACCACTCTTCTGTTATGAAAGCGTGTATTTTACCATAATGGGTCATCTTCATCATCCACACATGAGGAATCTGATGTTTCACTTTTGATCTCCTCTAAAACTTGCAAATCTGATTTTCCATGTGCCATTATACTGAATTGGGTTACTTCTACCAGGAAAATCAAAAGAAAAAAATTTTTTTAACAACTCCTGGAGTGGAGTGGGTCTTTTGGACCCTCTGTGATGCTTGGGTAAACATACATAAAACCAGTTAGCCATAGCATAAAGGTATGTCTAAGTCCAGTTTTGACATTTTTGCACATGTGCACACTCCTTGCCATTTGTCATACCAAGTGAGTAAACACATAGATTGCTTCCTATAGCCCTCAGGGAAAGGTACTGAGACACGCAGCTGGCTACTATAACACTAAAGTACAAATTTACAGTAGAAAATTAAGCGTTGGGTCTGCTGGACCCAGGCTTATGCCCTGAGGGTTTTAAAATTGTATTACAGTAGAAGATACATTACCATTAATCCCTCTTAAAATATGCCCCCATGCTTCAAAAACACTTATCCTATACTCTTGCCACTTTGGAAGCAGTTCTAGAAGTCCTCTCATGAGTGTCATTAGCATAGTGGTGGATGCTTCAGTGTCCTGAATCAATTCATAACATTTACTTGTCATAGTTATTTTGATTTTGGAAAAGAGCCAGAAGTCACACAGTGCCGTATCTGGTGAATAAGAAGGATGAGAATACACCATAATGTTTTTACAAGCCTGCTTTTCTGTTAGATGGCACTTAGCAGCTACATTCACCATATTTTTGATCACACCTCATAGAGACATGAAAGAGGACATACAGAATTTCAGAAAGTGACAAGAGCAATGTGATAAGTGTGTTTAAAGAGGTGGAATATTTTGTGGGGGATTAATGGTAAAGCATTATTAAATGTGATAAATATTTTTATTTAAACATTCACCATATATTTGCATCACACCTCATATATCCAATTCCCTACTCCATATCTCCTCAATGGTATATGATACACATTTCTAACAGAATATGTTCAAAGTGGAATCCCTCCCCATAACCTTCCCCATGTCAGTAAATGACAACTCTATTCTTCTGTTGCTCACTGGAGTCAGCATTTCTGGATTCCCCAAATAAATGTTCCCATCCTTATTCTTTAAATGAGTTAATGACATCACTTATTGAGGAAATTCATCAAAACCATGGAACTCGTCATGCAACAATGGCCACTGGAAACCCCAGGAACTTCCTTTCTACTCTTTCTACTTGGCTTGCCTTCCTCTGACCCATCTTCCTCGGGTTGCATGTGGGGACCACCTGCTAAAGCAGACCACAGACTGAAGAACACTCAGCTGAACAGCACACGTCTTATAATCTGAATCGATATTCCTCGTTCCTAGTTGCACATTTGAGTCACCTGGATATTATTTGCAAAATAAACCCTGAACACCACCTCAGATGTTCTGACTCTATGGTCTAATTTAGATTCATGCTGCCCTGTAAGTTTACTTTCTCTTTTGTTATTCCTAGTTCCCCAGAAGACACAGATGAATTTTTCAAACCCACCTTGTTCCTTCATGGGGCACGGCTCCCTAGGCTCTCCAGTGGATACCACTTCTGAACACCAAGCAACACAACCACTTTTGAATGTCTTCTTTACAAACCAACATAGAGGAAGGGACAGAGAATGTTTCATTGCCTCAGAATCAAACCATCAGTGTGGCACAAGAACTAAATGTTCATACCAGCCATCCAAGTTGTAGCCACCAAGACACCTTCAGAAACACCTTGGTCACAAAAACAGCCACCCCTTCCCATTGAAACTGACCCTAGCCATGCTTAGAAAAGGTAAGCCATGGAGAAATACCACTAAAATCACCGTGAAAATGCAATTAGCCACAGTCAAAATGTGAGCGCTTCCACAGGACAAATAATCCATTCCTACAACCAACAAAATAACTGAAGCTCAAAAGAGATTTAAGAGCCAGGTGTCAGGCCTCTGGGAGGCTGAGGCAAGAGGATCACAAGTTTCATCTCAGGCTGGGCAACCTAGGGACCTAGTGAGACTCTGTCTCAAAATAAATCAATAAAAGGGATTTAAGAATCCTATCCACAGGCTGTAATGTACAGATTATGTTTGGATCTGGATACAAGCAAATGAAAAAAAAAAAAAAAAAAAAAAAACCTTCAGCTAACTGGGGGAAATTTAACCCACACACAATACTAAATGATATCAAGAGGGGCCGGTGAGATGGCTCAGCGGCTTAAGTGCCTGTCCGGCAAGCGCGAGGGCCCGAGTTCGACTCCCGGAACCCACATACGAAAAAGGGGCCGGTGATATCGCTCAGTGGCATGGGCGCCTGCTGGCGCGCGAGGTCCTGAGGTCAACCCCCCGGTACCCACAAAAAAAAAAATAAATAAATAAATGATATCAAGAAACTTTTGTTAATTGTGTTGGATATGACAGTGACATGATGATGTTTTTATTTTAAATCCATATCTTTTAGGGATAAAATATAGTGAACATCTAAATAAAAATTTTATTATAATAAAAGACACATTGCCATGTATCACCCTCAAAATACTCAAAACACTCCCCCTCACTTCATATTTATCCCATCATTCTTAACAATGTATCTTTTGTTATAATAAGGTTTTTTAAAATTTAAACATTCACCATATTTTTTTATCACTCTTTGTTCAATAAAATGTTTCGTGTCTGGGATTTGTTTTAAGATGCTCTAGGCACAGAAAAAAATGCTCTCTTAGCAATTAAGTGTGCGGTGGGAAAGATAGATGAAAAAAGAATAAAATGGTAATAATTATTAAAGTGAATTATGGGCATATTATTCTTCTTATCCATGATTTGAAATTTTTTTCATACTAAAAAATGTTTTTTAAACAAGTTCCAAGAGGGCAAGAATTTTAGTCTGCTTCTCCACTGCTATATCCCAAGTACCTAGAACAATATCTGGCACCTAGTACAAGTTCAATAAGTATGTGTTGATTGAATGTTGCAGGTTCGTAGATTTCAGTCTCGGTAAAGACAGACTACTACGTCCAACGCATTTAGAGATCACAGAGGTTGCCTTTATATCATGTAGAAATTTGAAGATGCAAGGAATTCACATATGACCAAAGTTCCGTGGAGTTCTCTCCCCACCACTTGTTTCCAAAACCAATCCAGTTGACTATAAAGCATCAATGGCTTTAATAATGTCTTGATTATGGGTTGAGAGAAAGTCAGACCCACCAGAACTGCCACCAACCTTGCACCTTGTCACCGATGAATTGAATGACTCCCCCAACCAAAGAAAGCCATTGACAGAACAATTAGTCTGACTCATGAAAAAATCTCCTTTGTGTCAAAAACTGCTTTGATGAGACCATTTCTGGCATCCTTCATCTAACCATATTTGAAACAGCAGGTAATTGTCAGTGTAAAAAGAATTGCTTTTTTAGATTCTTGTGGAGTTCAGAGCAAGAAAAATAACTTACGGTCTATCTTTTTTAAAAGCTCATCAAAAATATCTTTATCATCTTCAAGATAATTACAGCCCTAAGGCACTGACTAGCACTTAGGCAACCAAATTGCATATTGGTCCATCAAACACTAGAAATCCATTGAGTGCCTCCTACTCAAAGAGCGGTGTGGAAGTTCTAATTGAGTGTTAGATTCACTCTTGGAAAGGAGGGAATCTGGGTGTGACCATAGGCAGCCTGCATTGGAACCCCAGGATCATCTTTTACTCAGTCTGCAACCCTAGCATGCCTCTTAACTTGCCTGAGTTTTGTTCGCTCCTTCACAAAGTGAGATAAACAATACCTACCTCCAAGTGTTGTGCGCTGAGTACAGGCCTGACTCAAAGTGATGCACAATGCATAGCTGTGGTCCTCAGACACAAGCATGAGAAGAAAAGCAGCTACTTCCCTAGGAAACAGTGCCAGCTCTCAGTGTTTCCCAAAGGGGATCACACTGGGATGAGGTGGTCAGGGAAGGCTTCAAGGAAGAGACATTAGAGGTACATGGAGAAGATAATTAGCTCTAGATATGTAAAGGAGGAGCTAACATTTACTGAATGCTTAGTGTGCGCTATGCATTATTTTAAGTACTTCCATTATTTTATGTCTAATAAAATAAATATCATTCTAGTTCCATCCTTCCAGTTGGAGAATAAAGGCCTAGAGCAGTTAGGGAACTTACCCAGGAGCACACGATGAGTGGCAGAACCAGGATTTGAACCCAGGCAGTCTAGATCCAGAGATTAAACTCTTCTTAACTATTATGCTTTGCCAGAGAAAAGGTTTGGAGGCTGAGAAGGTCAGTGTGTGTTTGCAGTAGAGGAGTCTATGCCTTAGTCCATGCAGGCTGCTATGACAGAATACCACGAACTGAGTGGCTTACAGACACCAGAGATTTATTCTCGCAGTTCCAGTGACTGGATGTCCAAGATCAAGGTAGCAGCAGATTCAGTGCGTGGTGAGGATTCTCTTCCTGGTGCATAGACCAGCGTCTATTCATTGTCACCTCACAGAGTAGAAGGGGAAGGGAGCTTTCTGGGGTCTCTCTTATAAGGGCACTAAATCCCAAAGCTCTCACATTGCAGATTAGACTTCAACATATGAACTCTGGGGAAGACATTCGGTCCATAGCAGTTTAGAGCAAAGCCTACAGGAAGAAACTAGTAGGAGCTAGAAAAATAGGTTAGGGCTAGAATGACATTGAATGTCACACTAAGAGCCTCACAGACTGTCCTCTGGGGCCAAGAAAAAGCCACCATGAGTTTCTAATAAGGGAAAGACTGAGGAATCTGTCAGCACTGTTCAAAATGGAAACTCCTACCTGCCCTTATGTTATACCCTCTAATAAGGAAAAAACCTGAACATTACAAGCATACAAAATAATTCAAGCATTTTGAAGTAAATCTAACAGTTAAAAATAAACTTAGCCTTTATCAATTCAGGAAATGCTTTTTAAAAATGATTTCTCATCCGGGCGTGGTGGCACATGCCTGTAATCCCAGCATTCAGGAGGCTGAGGCAGGAGGATCACTGTGAGTTCGAGGCCAGCCTGGGCTACATAAGAGTGTTCAAGGCCAACCTGCACTACATAGTGAGACCCTGTCTAAAAAAAAAAAAAAAAAAAAAAAACAGTGATTTCTCTACAAACAGCTTAGTTTTTACATTTAATGTGTGCTCAATAACAAACTCCATTCAAAATAGAGACAAGTTACACAAATGCCCCTAGGGGATAGAGATCTATTTTTCCTGCCTTTCCCATCACACTTCATTAACCACTTTGCAGCGTAACAACACCCACATATCATCATAACTACTTGGTTATTATATAATAAAGTAATAATATATAGTCTTTGGTACATGTGTCTCATTGAACAAAAAGCATAGTTCCAGCAAAAAACAACAACCATACTGTAACAGAAAATGCCCCCCCCCCGCCAGTATATTTCAGGTTCTTAGTTACCCAGATAATAGTTCCTGTTCCAGTTCTGGTTGCTTCTGTCTCTTAGAAATGGCTGGTCACTGTGATGCACATTGTACAAACCAATCCCCAATTGACAAACCATTCCGCCTCTGTGTTTCCTGCTTGCTTATCTCATATAAGCCCTAGACCACCAGAGATCAGGGCCTGATATTCTGGGAATGATCCCAATCAGTGCCCGTCGACGTAAATAAATCTGCCTCCAAATCCTAGGTGTCGTTTTGGTGTTTCTGTTTGCCATTGCAATACCACATGCTAGGGTACTGACCCATCCAGTAAGGTGCTGACAGGCTGGCTGCCCATCCCAGGAGCCCCACTTTTCATGGCACTCTGGCTTTGGTTTTTCCAGCCTCACTCACTCCTTAACCCAGACTCCCTAGCAGGGAGTCTCTCAAGTTTGAGACACTACACGCCTGGTAGGAAGTTACACTTTCACCAATTTAAGAGGAAATGTGGCTAATAGCAATAGCCTAGCAGTGATGGTGAACCTTTTAGAGACGAAGGTCCAAACTACAACCCAAAACTCACCGATTTATCACAAAGTGCCAATACCATGATTAAATTTGAATACCGAGGTTTTAGTTTAGAAAAAACAACTATACATTAACATTATTTGTCTTAAAAGAAAAATAACACATGTGCCATAGGTTTGCCGCCACCGGAGCATCTTTGCAGGTATTCAGTATCCAGTGACATTATGACACCACGTGTGCCTCTACCGCAAAGGCCACCAGCCATGCTTAGGTCTCAGCTGCGTCTAAGATTGGCCGGCCCCATGCACACTGATCCACACAGCCCTCAGCTCTGCAACCCTAAGAGGACCAAGAGAAGAGGTTTGGTCTGTGAGGAAAGAATCTACTCTCATTCATCAAGTAATCCTCCAAATCAGTAAATACCACTAAATAGTCCCCTGTCCTTAAGGACTTTATAACATAATAGAGAACAAAATGAAAACTCATAAAGGCTGGGTAGGAAGTGGAACAGAATCCCAGGCTTTGAAGTCAGAAATACAAAATCTGCCTAGAACTGAAATGGTTCATAGGATGTATAACTCTTGCTTTTAAAAAACAGAACAGTGCCAAGGGAAACAGAACAAGTTAGTCACTCTATGGACAGATCAAAATCCAAGTTCTTAATTAGCTTTGGGAAACTGAACAAAATTAAATAACTTCTCAAAGATTCATCTCTCTCATTTATAAAATGGATATCACAGCAGTTCCTACTTTATCTCATTACTTGTAAGAATTCAATTTACTATATAAGAAGCACTTTGCACAGTGCCTGATATTGAATATTTGCTCCATAACAGTTGATACTGTACATATAATTAATAAATACAAGATAACATAAATTGAAAGACTGAATTAGGTGTTTATGAAGCAAAAATGGAGATAAGAGAAAGTTGGACCATAAAAAATAGGCTCCATACAGGTACGATTAACAGATAAAATCTGGGTTGCTCAATTAAGTTTAAATTTCATACAGATAAGTGATATTTTAGTATGTCTCATGTTATTAAAGCTTTACTTTTTGTCTATCTGAAATTAAAATGTAACCTGATATTTTTATGTGCACAAAATGGCAATTGTACATCAAGAAAATTTTTAAATTATTCTTTAAAAGAAGGGGAAAGAGTAAAATGCCAGACAGAGAAATAACCATGGGCAAGAGAAAACAGAGCAATAAATGGGACAGTCTTATAAGTTTTAAAAAGAGATCCAGGCCAAAGGGTCTAGATTTGATCCAGAATGTATGGAAGAGTTACAGGCAGCATGCCGTGATAAGGTGAGAACCAAAGGAAGAGATGCTTCTGAAGAAGAATGAGTAAGACTTCATGAAGGAAAAGAATGGATCCAAGCTGACTTCAGTATTCAGTTTGTCTTTTGTGGTACTGGGGATTGAACCCGGGGCTTTCACACTGAACTACATTCCTAGCCCCGGCCCCTTTAATTTTGAGTCAGAGCTTTGCTAAGTTGCCAAGTTGCCCAAGCTAGCCTTGGACTTGCCCCAGCCTCAGCCTTCCAGAGCTCTGGGATTGTAGGCAAGTGCTGCCATGCCCAGTGGGACTACAATATTTTGAACTCAGTCAATGAGATAGGTGATAGCCAGGAAGATCAAGTTTGTGGCTGCCCTTAGGATCAAATGGGAGCGGAGACAAAAGAGTTGAGAAAGATATTATGAAGAAAGGTAACGTTTGTGGGGAAAGAGTGACCAAAGTTGTATATATGAACGTGTCCTTTCACTGTCAGAACTTTCTTGAGTCCCTACAGTCTTATTATCACTGATCTGAATAAGCAATTGAATGCAAATCTAGAGAGATCTCTGGAGGTAAGTTAACTAAGACCAAGAGGGAAAAATTAGGCATTTATTTTCCTCCTTACTCTTCCTCTAGTAGTGAGAAGAAATTAAAGCAATGTAATTCATTCAGCTCCCTCATTGCTTCCTCCCTCCTACCAAACTCCACATGGTTCTCTTGCCCACCAGAAATGACAAAAATCTCTCCAAAGACAGTGAATTCAATGCAGGCAAAGAGCCTGGAGAACTCAGGGCAATTTTCCCTGGGGTCTATGTCACAATTTTGTTCTTCCAAATTGATTGCTTCCTTTTTCATGTGTATACACAAAATTCTACTCCCGTAAATGAAAAAAGCCATGCCCCCATGTGGTAGCTTTTCCTACAAGGACAATTCTTCTCTTTAGAAATACTCCCAGGCATGAGTCTTTCATTTAGATTCACGGAAGCAATAGTGCAGAGTATCTCTGCCTAGAGATATGTGTGAAACAAAAACCAATGGTCCTAAAAGAACCAGACCCAAAGGATCTGCCTAGAAATCCAAATCTAAGCACTTCATCAACTTCTGATTACTCACACCAATGTTCAAAACCTCTGACTGATGTGATAAAGTTCATCCCGTCAACATTCCTGCCTCAGAATCTTTGTGCATGGCAGTCAGTCCTTCTGCTTAGACTTTGCCTATCTCCTACCTGCACCTATCCAAATCCTACCACCCTCCCAGAGCCTCCCTACCTATCACTTCCTTTACTATTACTGCAAACCACACTAGTTTTTCTCCTTTGTAGCGGGAAGACGCATAACAAAACCCAACTGTCAATGCTTGACTTCCACTTCCGGTATGCGACTTCCGGTGGCGAGACGCTGGACTGCGCAGGCGCAGGAACAGCACCCCCCCCAACCCCATCCCCCCATCCCCCCCATCCCCCTGTTCCGCACGCGCCTACCTCCACTCTGGCCGTTGGAAGGCTACCTACCGCTTGAAAAGATTCTCAGCCAGCTGAGCATCCGCACACCGATTTAGGAGTTGGGGCTCGGCTCCTGGCTACCACCTGCAAGTCAACATGGCAGAGATGCTGGAGTTCAATGACATCTATCAAGAGGTGAAAGGCTCCATGAAGGAGGGTCATCTAAGGTTGAACCAGCAGGGTATCATCTTCAGGAACAGCAAGACGGGTAAAGTGGACAACATCCAGGCCTGGGAACTGACGGAAGGTATCTGGCGCCGGGTAGCTCTGGGTCACGGACTTAAACTGCTCATAAAGAATGGCCATGTCTACAAGTATGACGGCTTCCGAGAATCGGAATTTCGGAAACTCTCTCATTTCTTCAAAACTCACTATCACCTTCAGCTCGTGGAGAAGGACCTATGTGTGAAGGGCTGGAACTGGGGGACAGTGAAGTTTGGTGGGCAGCTGCTGTCCTTTGACATTGGTGACCAGCCTGTCTTTGAGATACCCCTCAGCAACGTCTCCCAGTGTACCACAAACAAGAATGAAGTGACACTGGAGTTCCACCAGAATGATGATACAGAGGTCTCCCTTGTGGAGATGCGCTTCTACGTCCCTCCCATCCAGGAGGATGGTGTGGACCTGGTTGAGGCCTTTGCCCAGAATGTGCTGTCAAAAGCAGATGTAATCCAGGCCACCGCAGATGCCATCTGCATCTTCCAGGAGCTGCAGTGCCTAACTCCCCGGGGCCGTTATGACATTCGCCTCTATCCCACCTTCCTGCACCTACACGGCAAGACCTTTGACTACAAGATCCCCTACTCCATGGTGCTGCGCCTCTTCCTGCTGCCCCACAAAGACCAGCGCCAGATATTCTTCATGATCAACCTGGATCCCCCTATCAAGCAGGGCCAAACCCGTTACCCCTTCCTCATCCTCCTGTTCTCCAAGGATGAGAACATCACCTTGACTCTCAACATGAATGAGGAGGAAGTAGAGAAGCGCTTTGAGGGACAGCTAACGAAGAACATGTTAGGGTCACTCTATGAGGTGTTCAGCCGGGTCATGAAAGCACTTGTAAACCAGAAAATAACAGTCCCTGGCAACTTCCAAGGGCACTCGGGGGCCCAGTGCATCACCTGTTCCTACAAGGCCAGCTCAGGGCTGCTGTACCCGCTGGAGCGGGCCTTCATCTACATCCACAAGCCACCTGTCCACATCCACTTCCACGAGATCGCCTTTGTCAACTTTGCCCGTGGTATTACCACCACTCGCTTTTTTGACTTGGAGATTGAGACCAAGCAAGGCACTCAATACAACTTCAGCAGCATCCAAAAGGAGGAGTATGGAAAGCTGTTTGATTTCATCAATGCCAAAAAGCTTAACATCAAAAACCAAAGATTGAAAGAGGGCAAGAACCGAAACTACCACAAATATGCCGACTCTGATGAAGATCAGCATGATGCCTACTTGGAGAGGATGAAGGAGGAGGGCAAGATCCGGGAAGAGAATCCCAATGACAGCAGCGATGACTTGGGAGAGGAAATGGACGAGTCATTCAAGCCTGGAGAGGAAGAGGAGGAAGATGTGGCAGAGGAGTTTGACAGCAATGCCTCTGCCAGCTCCTTCAGTAATGAGGGTGACAGTGACCAGGAGAAGGAGCAGAAACAGCTCAAAAGGGCCAAGATGCTTAAGGATCACAAGGACCATAAGAAGACTGTGGAGGTGAAGAAGGGCAAAGACCCCAGTGCCCCCAAGAAACCCATGTCTGCTTACATGCTATGGCTGAATGCCAGCCGAGAAAAGATCAAATCAGACCACCCTGGCATCAGCACCACAGATCTTTCCAAGAAGGCAGACAAGATCTGGAAGGGGATGTCCAAAAAGAAGAAAGAGGAGTGGGACCACAAGGCTGAGGTTGCCAGGTGTGAATATGAGAAAGCCATGAAAGAACATGAAGGAGGCCGAGGCAAGTCTTCTAAGAAAGACAAGGCAAAGAAGAAGAAAGTCAAAGTAAAGATGGATAAGAAATCCACTCCTCCTAGGGGCTCGTCATCCAAGTCATCATCCAGGCAGCTAAGCGAGAGCTTCAAGAGCAAGGAATTTGTGTTCAGGAGCGAAGAGCAAAAAGAAGAGGTGGTGGAGTAAGAATTCTGAAGAAGAGGAACTGGCCAGTACCCCTTCCCGTTCAGAGGACTCCGCGTCAGGATCCAACTAGTAGCGGAGGAAGACTCTGCACTCAGCCTGTCACACCTCCAGCCTCTCACTCATGCTTTGGCACCAATTTCTCCTCACATGACACATAGTCCTTGGATTCTGTGCCATCTGAGTACGCTCCCCTGGTGGCACACATGTCACTGGGGAAGCAAGGAGGCTTCTTGACTCTTCTGCCTCCCAAGGGTAGCTCTTTGTGATGGGGAGAGAGTGGACGGGAGGCCAGGCAGTGCGGCATCCAAAACCTGGTCTTACTCTCCCAACCTGAAAGATACGGCGGCTGCTTGTCCTGTTCACATTGCTGCAGCAGGCGTCAGGTGGGGGCGGCTACTTTGGGGCTTATTTTACTGTTTATTTTGTGTTTCTGGTCTTTGAAATAAACATTTAATAAAGGGAACTGACTTTGGAGTCCCCCCCAAAATTATTTTGCATTAGTTGCTTGTACGGAAGGATTTTGTCCTAGCTTCTTAGCAAGACTGTAAACTCCATGAAGACAAGGAACATTTCTTGTCCTTGCTATATTAAACTTGAAATTTAAAGTCGTAGCAAATGTATCACACTGGTGCAAGATACTAACAGAAAAGCTGGGAGAGAGGGACATATAGAAATTCTCTGTACTATCTGCTCAGTTTTCTATAAATTTAAAGTCTTTTATTTTGTAAAAATTTAGTGAAAGATCCTTCTGAATCCTGAGTTGTTCTTCTTAAGCAACAGAAGGAAACAAGAGAAAAAGGCAAAGAAGGCATTAAAAAAGTAGACCGGTATACAAAACCCAATTGCTTCCTATATACCAGCAATGAACCGTTAGAAATTTATTTATTTATTTATTTATTTATTTAGGGTTAGGGGGTTGTTTGTTTGTTTGTTTGTTTGAGGCAGGCTCTCACTCTGTAGTCCAGCTGGCCTTAAACTCACTTTGTAGCCCAGGCTGGCCTCAAACTCACAGCAACCCTCCTGCCTCAGCTGCCCAAGTGTTAGGATTAGAGGCATGTGCCATCATGCCCGGGTTTGAATTTTAAATTTAAAACAACAACATTTACACTATCACCAAAAAAAATTTAAAAAAAAAAGGAAGGAAGAAAGAAAGAAATATTTGGGTATAAACCTAACTATGTGCGAGTTCTACATTAGGAAATCTACAAAATTCTGATGAAAGAAATCAAAGAATAAATAAATGGAGAGATTCCATGCACGCTAATTGGAAGACTCACTATTATTAGGGTGTCAATTCTTTCCAATTTGATTCACTAACCTCACTCAAAATCCTAGCAAGTTATTTTGTAAATATTGAGGAACTGATTCTGAAGTGTATATGAAAAAGGCCAAAGACCAAAAATAGCTGACACAATGTCGAAGAACAATGCCAGAAAATTGACACTGTTAGTCCTAAACATTTACTATAAAACTACAGTAATCAAGGGAGGGTGGCACTGGAAAAGAATAGACAGGTCAAAAGACAGCTCAGAAATATATCCACGTCAGTATAAACAATGGTTCCTTGACAAATATACCCACATTGTGCAGACAATGGGTTTTAGTTAAGAAGAATGTATCAATATACCTACATCAGTGTAGACGATGGTTCTTTGACAGAGGAGCAAAGCCAATTCAGTAGAAAAAAGGACAGTGTTTGTTTTTTTTTTCCTCCAACAAATTGTACTAGAACAATTGGACAAACAGGCAACAACAACCAAAAAAAGACTTTAGAACATGGATCTTACTCCCTTTTCAAAAATTAATACTAAATGGATCATAGACTTTAATGTAAAATTCAAAACTATAAAATTTCTAGAAGATAGCATAGGAGAAAATTTAGGTGGCCTTGGATCTGGTGGTGACACCAAAGGCAAAATCCTTGAAAGGAAGAAATGACAAGTTGGACTTCATTAGAATTAAAAATTCCTGCTCTATAAAAGACCAGGTCGTGACAATAAAAGGCAAGCCAAAGACTGGGAGAAAATCTTTGCAAAACACATATAATAGGAAGTATGGAAATAGATCTTTCTCAAAGGGGAAGGAGATCAAGATATGGAGGGAGGGGAGGGAGAGGGATGAAAAAAGGAACTAGAATGTGTTGTGTACATGTACGAACCCCACACAAGCAATGTAAACATTATATACTACACATGTATACAAATAACACATCTGACAAAGGGCTGTTATCCAAAATATACCCCAAAAATCTGAAAAGTCAACAATAAGAAAGCCTCATTTTTAAAATGTGCAAAAGATACCTTACTGAAGAAGATGTACGGACGGCAAATAAGCATATGAAAAGATGGCACATCATATGTTATTAGGAAATTGCACATTAAGACAAAACTGAAACACATGTCAGAGTGGCTAAAATTCTAAACACAACAAATGCTGGTGAAGATGAGCATGATTGCTTGTGGGGACAGTGCAAAATGATACAGTCACTTTGGAACACACTTTGGCAGTGTCTTACATGGCTTAGATATAGTCATACCATATGATCCAGCAACAGCACCCCTAGGCATTTGCCCAAGTAATTTGAAAACTTATATTCACACACACGCAAAACCCATATATGAATATTTTAGCAGTTTTATTTATAATGGCCAAAAATTGGAAACAACCAAGATGTCCTTTAATAGGTGAATGGATAAACTGTGGTAAATTAGAGTATTATTCAGTGATGAAAAGTAATGAGATATTGAGCTACAAAATGATATGGAGGAAGCTTGAATGCATATTGTTAAATGAAAGAAGCCAATATAGAAAGGCTACACATTGTATGCTGCAGGCTGCTTGAGGTAATTAAGCATCTTTAGCTATTGGTGATCAGTCCCAGAGGCTCAGCTTTGGAGAGCAAAACAATTCCCATCTTTGCCTAAATTCCAACTATATGACATTCTGGAAAAGGCAAAACTATGAAGACAATAAAACGGTCAGTAATTGCCAGAGGCTGGGGAAGAAGGAGGGAAAGCTAGACAGGTGAAATAGGATTTCTGCGGGCAAGGAAGCTACTCTGTATGATACTGTAATGGTAGATTATGCTTTTTCAAAAACTGTAAAATGTACAGGAGAACCAGGGAACCCTAAAGTGAACTATGGGTTTTAGTTAATAATAATGTATCAATATCAATTCAAAAATTATAAAAAGGATAAAAAGTGTATTGTGAAGTATTTTAATACTCCTCTTGAGTACGTAGCAATGAACTGACTTTTTGATCATGCTATTATGTAGAAAAATACACATTTCTGTAAGATATGTCCAAATTGCCTGACAGTGATGGTGTATATATTTGATTACTGAAACCCACATTCATCTGACTAAAATAATACTATGCTTCATGTAGGTTACTCACTTCTGCCTTAGCAGAAATGAGTTTCCTCAGAAGTCTGAGCAAGCAGGAGATTCATTTTATAACACTTACTCAAATCATGTGATTGTCCTCTCAATGTCACCTGGAAAAGGAATTTTCAGTCACTCAGGGATCTTCCTCAGCAAGAGCACAAGTTGTTTAGAGGGCTGGTTGGGAGTATATGGGAGTAGATGTTTTCATAATGGGCTCCCTGGGGCCCCTACGCCGATTCCAATTGCCAAAAGCCAGGGTGGTAATGTAGGCTTTGGCTTGCTTCCCTTGGTGGAGTTCTCTGGGTGTCCCAGCCAGCTCCCTAGGCAACAAGTACATAATAATGACTCGGTCTGGGTGCCATGGATACCAGATTTAAAGGGCCAGAGAGACTGTTCATTACGACCCTTAACCTACCTCTTTGGCTGCCTGCAGCAATGGCGGAGGGAGAAGAACCACTGAGACTCCTGGCCCTTCACTTCACATAGCAAGGATGAAGGCAAAGAAATTTCCAGAGATTCTTTCAAAGTCACTCTCAAGTTATTCAAGGGCTCAGTCAGCCTGAATTCTCATCTCGGGCTCCCTCCATAAAAGCTTTCCTGAAGCTTTGTGTGGCTTCTTGAGAGGAGTTAAGAAAGGACTGTTTCCGGAATGGGGCAGTACGTCTATGACACAGCGTCATTCATGCTGCAGAATCCCGAATGGTAAGAACGAAGGCTGCAGCAGGCTGCTTGAGGTAACTAAGCACCTTTGGCTATTGGTGGTCACGCCCAGAGGCTCAGCTTTGGAGAGCAAAACAATTCCCACCTTTGCCTAATTTCTGCATCACCTAGGACCAGGCTTCGGGACTTGCTTTGACTAATGAGAGACGTGGGTTGGTGTATTTTGAAGCTGTCCTCTCTGATAGGCTCTTAGGAACAGAGCAGAGCAATAGACATTGCTGAGTCTGTTGGATTTCTCTTCTGCAAACAGATCACTTCAGGCTCAAGGCAAGAACTGCACCCCAGTGCCAGGCCCAGAGCTTCTCAGCATGGGGCAAGTCTTTGGAAAGACAAAGTTAACTATTAGTGTGAAATCACCTGCCATGGCAGTTTTGTCTCCACACTATAAAAGTGACTCTGACACACAGGACATAGTGCAAGGCCCTGGCTTCTTAATATATCATGAGGCCTTTTGACCCACTTGTCACTGCAGAGTCTAGAAGGAAGATGCTCCCCATAAACAGAATCTTCCAGTTAATGGAATAATATATCTATTCAAAAATAAAAAGTGTTAGCCAGGTGTGGTGGCACACACTTGTAATCCCAGCACTCAGGAGGCTGAGGCAGGAGTATCACTGTAAGTTGAGGCCAGCCTAGGCTACATAGTGAGTTCAAGACCAGCCTGGACTGCACAGTGAAACCCTATCTCAAAAAACCAAAATAAATAAATAAATAAAAAGTGTTGAGCTAATGGCAGAAGGAACATTGAAAAACTGAACAAATATACCTCTGTCAAATATATCAAGGTGAAGGAAGCCTCAGAGCTTCCGGAACTCTCTTCAAACAGGAAAATATTGGCCAGGAGCTGGAGAGATTACAATTTCTAATGAAATAACACTGCTGGCAGCAAGAACAGAGGCTGAACATATCAAATGACCTCTTCCTGCCAAGGCATAAGATTAGAGCATGGCAAAGTGGCTGGGCAAAGGGCATCACCTGGCAATCACAGAGATTCAGGATATGTGCAGGAAAACAGTTGTCTTCAATTCTCACTTGAACTCAAGCAAGTTTGATAAGACGGCCTAGATCTGACGTCAGCCTGAGGAGTAAGGGATACAAGAGACTGCCACCATGACGCTCTTGGCCCCTGTGCTTTCACAGTAGTTGGCTCTCACCCTGGAGAGTACAACTTTTTCCTACTTTAATTGGCCCACACTTGGTCTGCAGAGCATATTTCTTTCTTTTTAATTAATTAAGTGTATTGGTACATTTTAGGTACACATAATGATCACATTTATCATAGGAAATTTGTAGCGGTACATGATATATTACGATCCATTTTTTCCCCACTCCCCTACCCTCCCTACAACCCCTCTTCCCCTCCTCATTTACAAAATCTTTGTTTCCATTTTTTCCTTCTTTTCTCATTTTTTTCTTTTCCCTTCCTTCTTTCCCCCCACCCCCTCCCTAGTTCCCCTTCCCATTTGAACATTTTCTTCCTGTTTCACAGTATCTATTATACATTTTGGTCCTTATTTACACTTTCAGTTTCTCACACCAGTCACAATGCGATATTTACATGTGTGTTCAATTTATTTCACATAAGAGTATGGTCTCGGGGTGCATCCATTTACCTAGAAATGTGTCAAGTTTATCCTTCTTTATGGTAGAGTAGCACCCCGTTGTATAAAAAACCACATCTTCTTTATCCATTCATCAGTTGATGGGCATCTGGGCTGTTTCCAAGACTTGGCTATTACAAGTTGTGCACATATATGGCTGTGGTGTGATGCTTTTAATACTTTCGAGATGATACCAAGAAGGGGAATAGCTGGGTTGAATGGAATCTCCAGTTTTAGTTTTTTAAGGAATCTCCAGACTGATTTTCACAGTGGTTGCACCAGTCTACACTCCCACCAACAGTGGAGAAGGGCTCCTTTTTCCCCACAGCCCCACCAGCATTTGTTATTCATTGATTTCTTGATGATAGCTATTCTTTCTGGGGTGAGATGGAATCTCAGTGTTGTTTTAATTTGCATTTCTCTAATGACCAATGAGGTTGAACATTCTTTCGTATATTTATTTGCAGTTTCTACTTCTTCATCTGGGAAGTGTCTATTCATTTCAGATGCCCATTTTTGGATTAGGTCTTTAAATTTGGGGGGGTCTGATTTTTTTGAGTTCTTCATATATTCTAGATAGTAGTCCTTTGTCTAAGGAACAGCTGGCAAAATTTTTTCCCAGACTGTGGATCTTCGCTCTGTTGTTGGTTTCTCTTGCTGTGCAAAAGCTTTTTAATAAGATGAGATCCCAGTTGTTGATTCTTTGTGATAGTTCCTGTGCAATCAGGGTTTTGTTCACAATGTCTTTGCCTACACCAGTGTCTTCAAGAGTTCTACATAGTCTGTCTTCCAGCAGATATAGAGTTTCTGTTTTAGCATTTAGATCTTTGATCCATTTTGATTTTAGTTTAGTGCATGGTGAAAGATATGGATCTAGTTTTAATCTTCGGCATGTGCAGAGCCAGTGTTTCCAGCACCATCTATTAAAGAAGCTATCTTTGTTGCAGTGAAGGTGTTCAGCTCCTTTTTCAAACATAAGGTGGCTGAATATGTCTGAAGTTGTTTCTGCATCTTCTAATCTGTTCCATGGATCCTCGGGTCTGGATTTTTGCCGGTACTGTGTTGTTTTTATCACAGTATATTTGTAGTACAGTTTCAAGTCAGGGATTATAATGCCCCCTGACTTGCCTTTGTTGCCCAGAAATGCTTTTCCTATTCTGGGTCTCTTCCAGTTCCAAATGAATTTTAGGATTGTTTTCTCTAATTCTATGAGATACGCTGTTGGAATTTTGATAGGAATTGCATTGAATCTGTGTAACAATTTTGGAAGCATGGCCATTTTCACTATATTGGTTCTTCCTACCCAAGAACAAGGCATATCTTTCCATTTTCTGATATCCTCTTCAATTTCCTTTTTCAGAGTACTATAGTTTTCAGTGTAGAGGTCTTTTACATCCTTCATTAGCTTGATTCCTAGGTATTTCATTTTTTTGGATGCTATTGTGAAAGGTGTTGTTTCCCTAATTTCTCCCTCAGTGAGTTTGTTACTTGTGTACAGGAAGGCTATTGATTTTTCAATGTTGACTTTGTATCCAGCTATACTACTGAATTTGGTTATTAAATCTAGAAGGCTTTTGTTGGAGTTTTTGGAGTCTTCTATGTAGAGTATCACATCGTCTGCTAATAATGACAATTTAAATTCTTCTTCCTTTCCTATCCTTATTCCTTTTATTTCTTTCTCTTATCCACTTGCTCTGGCTAATGTTTCTAACTATATTGAATAAGAGTGGTGACACTGGACATCCTTGTCTTCTTCCTCATTTTAGAGTGAAAGCTTTTAGTTTTTGTCCATTTACTATGTTGCTGGCTGTTGGTTTGTCATAGATGGCTTTTACCAGATTGAGATAAAGACCATCAATTCCAATTTCCTGTAGAACTTTTTTTTTTAATCATGAATGGGTGTTGGACTTTGTCAAATGCTTTTTCTGCATGTATTAAGATGATCATTGGTTTTTGTCCTTGGCTCTGTTAATATGGTGCATTACATTAATTGATTTGTGTATGTTGAACCATCCCTGCATCCCTGGGATGAATACTACTTGGTCATGGTGTGTACTCTTCTTGATGATTTGCTGCATTCTGTTTGCCAGTATCTTATTGAGGATTTTTGCATCTATGTTCATTAGGGAGATTGGCCTGCAGTTCTCTTTTTCGGTTGGATCCTTCTCTGGTTTCAGTATCAGGGTAATGCTTGCTTCCAGGAATGAATTTGGGAGTATTGCTTTCCCTTCAATTTCATTAGAGTTTGAGAAGTGGCGGCATCAGATCTTCTCTAAATTTCTTGTAGAATTCAGCAGTGAATCTGTCAGGGCCTGGGCTTTTCTTCGCTGGTAGGTTTTTAATTGCATCTTCAATTTCATTGACTGATTGGTTTATTTAGAATTTTTATATATTCTTGATTAAGCTTTGGTAATTCCTATGTACCTAGGAATCTGTCCATTTCTTCTGTGTTTTTCCATCCTATTAGAATAGACGTTCTTGAAGTAGGTATTGATGATCTTCTGGATTTCTGCAGGATCTGTTGTGATTTCACCCTTTTCATTCCTAATTGCATGGATTTGAGTGTTTTCTTTCCTTTTGTTAATAAGGTTGTCTAAAGGTTTGTCAATTTTATTTAATATTTGAAAGAACCAAGTTTTCGATTCATTGATTCTTTGTATTGTTTTCTTAGTCGCCATTGCATTAATTTCTGCTCTGATCTTTATAATTTCCTCCCATGTGTGAGCTTTGGGCTTGACTTGCTCTTCTTTTTCTAGAAGCTTGAGGTTGAAAATTGGGTTGTTTATTTGAGCTTGCTCTGTTTTTCTGATATGGGTATTCACTGCTATAAATTTCCCTCATAGGACTGCTTTCATTGCATCCCATAAGTTCTGGTATATTGTAGTGGCATTATCATTTAATTACAAAAACTGTCTGATTTCTCCTTTAATTTCATCTGTTACCCATTGGTTGTTCAGGAGGGCGTCATTTAATTTCCATGTATTTATGAAGTTTTCATGGTTTCTTTTGCCATTGATTTCCAATTTCATTGCACTATGGTGTGATAATATGTATGGGATAATTTCAGTTCCTTTCTATTTACTTAAGCATGTTCTATGAGCCACTATGTGGTCTATTTTGGAGAACATCCATATGCGGCTGAGAAGAATGTGTATTCTGATGTTGTGGGGTGGAACACTCTGTAGACATACTGAGCCCATTTGTTCAAAAGATTGATTTAGTTCTAGTATTTCATTATTGATTTTTTATCTAGTCAATATGTTTATTTCTGACAGTAGGGTATTTAGGTCCCTCATTACAATTGTATTAGTGCTTATTTGATTTTTCATGTCTGTTAATATTTGTCTATATAGTTGGGTGCACTGATATTTGGTGCATATATATTTATGACTGTTACCTCTGTCTCTTGGATTGTTCCCTATACAAGGATGTAGTGAGCTTCTTTGTCTCTCTTAAACAGTCTTGGCTTGAAATCCAATTTGTCTGCAAATAGAATAGCTACCCCTGCTTTTTTCTGGGTTCCTGTCACATGGAGTCTTGTTTTCCATCCTTTGACTTTCAGTCTATGAATTTCTTTTTGAATTAAATGTGTTTCTTGTATGCAACATATTGTTGGATCTTGCTTCTTGATCCATTCCTGCAGTCTGTGTCTTTTGATTGGTGAATTGAGACCATTAACATTGATGATTGTAACCTATATGTATTGACTTATCCTTGCCATGTTATTTTCCTGTCAGTGGCTCCCTTTTTCCCCTGCAGAGCATATTTCATTTTCTACCTTTAATAAATGTAAAGCCTTGCTACCTTTTCCACTTGTCTTAACTAATTCTTTGTTCAGGACACCAAAAAACCTAGAAAGAATCTCTGGAAAGAGTCCCCAACACCCCAGAACCCCAGTACCCCAGTAACACTTTCCTCTTTTCAATCCAAGCATGAATTCTCAGCCATTGTCTACCTAATAAAAACCCATTGCTTAGACATCCTTTCTTTTGCTCTAAAAACAACAGCCAGCCTCTTAGTATCCAGAAGTTTCTATTATCATTTTTTCACATCCACAGCAATAATTACTATTTATAAAGAAGACCCTAAAATTTTAAAGCTCTAGAAGTACAACCAGAATCATGCACAAAAGACTGGAACTTGCTTACAAGTAGGCATGTCACATAAGAAATCATTAGTCCTTCTCACACAAGGCTACACAAGGAAAACATGCTCTTTGTGTTATAAATATCAGCATGTTCCACTCCCCATACTCATGCAAATGGCACATAACTTTCTATAACTTTCCCCAAAGCATCAGCCGAGAACACCACAGTAGACTCAGTAAGTACTTAAAGAGGTATTTAATAAAGACAACCATTTTCAAGGACGTGGGTAAAATCTTCGGAGACCCTCCAAAGAAAAGAGCAGCACCGTTGTGCAGTACATTACTACCCTGGGCTGAAAATAAGGAGAGTGGTTGTTGGAACCCAGAGAAAGTAACTATATTGAGAGGATTGCCTGACAGGAGCTGTGCTCTTCCAGACAAGGCTGCAGCCAACTCATGGGAACCAGGATGGGAAGATGGGGAACTAATATCCCAACTCGGTTTTCTCCCTTCCTATGAGCTCCTTCCTGCCAATGCATCTCAATGATGGGAGCCCTAGCAATGCATCTACAGGAATCTTCTTCCAAGGACTGGAGAGACTGGGGACAAAAGTGTGGAGAGTGGAAATGCAGGGGCAAAAGGAGATACCCAACACCATCTGCAACTTTATACTTTCCTCCTTTTGGCCATGGGATTATAATCTGGACTGGGCTGCCTCAGGTCTCTGAAAAATATTTTTCTACCTCACAAGACTTGGCTATGCATTCTGATATAAAGGGAACATTTTGAACAAAAACTTGAGGGAGTTTTTTCATGATTTCTGATGATAAGGCACTGTGCTGTCCTTTCGAGCAATTGGTGAGATCAGGTAATAACTTGGAAGAACACCTTATGATTCCTTGTTCTATTTTTGAGATTTTACTGACACCTGGCTGCCTGTAATTGTTGGAGCCAATACAAATTTCACAGTCACTGACTTGAGTGTGCAAAAACATAATTTTCTCTATTCTCCTATAATTGAGTATAATTTCTGCCTTGAGCCTCCATTCTGCCTCAAAGCAGAGAAAATTTAATCTAGTCACTTTCAGATAAATGCATTCAAATTCAGTCATGTCTTAGTCAATTCAAGTTTATAATTCAGTTACAGTTGAGTTTAAAACTCTCTTTTTCTCTCTCCCTCTCTTTTTTTTTTTTTTTTTCCTCTTCTTGTCTTCCCTGGAACTGAATCTGAGATCCTCAGGGGTTACCTAAGGTCTACCATTCCTGGTGATAATTTGTTCTATCTGGCTCTGGGGATCACCACGTCAGGCGATCCCAGATAACCTGGGTGACCCCGTGGTCAGTGCAGCTCTGTCTTCAACTGGTTCTCACACCTCATTCTTGGCAGACCCCCTGGTGCTCTCTTTCTGCAAAATTTTGCTTTACGTGGAATCCCTCTGGTGGGAATGACCTCCTATGCCACATTGACCTGTGGGAAACTGGGGTGGACAACCTCCCATCCTTTGTACCTAGACGTCATTCCTACTCTGCCACATCAAGGTGACATGATGCATTTCTTCCCAAGGTTTGCCAGCCCGTTCTTTCCCCAGCTTCAGGCTGTAGCCAGGAATGGAGGCACAAGCACCTCCTCTTCTCAGGCCCCTAGAGATGAGGCCTTGAGATCAGAGGTGGGACACAGAGAGGCCCACATTCACATGGTACCCTATGGCTTCTCTCCAAACTCTTCCCCCACCCCAACTCTTCTATCTGCCCCCATTCCCTTCTAGGCCTTTTCTGTCTTATACCTGAGTAGACCCTTTTGTTTTAGAAGTCAAAGTTCCAGGGACTTTGCTTCTCATGCCTCATTAAACTGCTTTGCCCAAAACTGTGGCTGCCGGGACTATCTAGAAAGGTGCCTGAGGGACACAGAGGAAATCTGATGCGTAAGAAGACAGAAAAGCATACCAGAAGATGATTGCATCTAATGATAGGATCTTCATTGGGCTCTACCCAAATGTGACTGGTGTCCTTCCAAGAAGAGTTGGTACTGTAAAGTTACTCCTCCCTTCCTTCCCATCCCGACACACATAGCCACACACAGAGGGACAACCATGGGATGTCACAGGGAGAGGACAGCTATCTACGTTCCAAAGAATGAACCTCAGAAGAAGTCAACCTTGCCAACATCTTGATCTCAGATTTCCAGAACTGTGAAGACATAGATCTCTGTTTTTAAACTGCCCAGTCCATGTACTTTGTCATGGCAGCCATAGCAAACTAATGCAGGTGGTGAAAACATTAGCTTCGTTACTTCACAACCACAGCTCTGAGGCTCATCCCTCACTCAGGTATTCAAACATATATTTTCAAGATCCCTATTATGGTAGTCCACCATTTGTTTTGTTTTGTTTTACCCAAGAATTTAGTGTCATATGTCAGCCAGTTCAGTTCCACTTTGAGATTCTTGGAAACATTAAAAAAAAAAAAAATCCCAGAATTCTTTAAGAGGCCGCTGTTTACTGTTATCCATATTGAAATGTATCCAGTGTTGGCTCTTTCCAAGCCAAAGCTCAGTCCAGTCAAACTAAGGCCTTTCATATTATAACTCAACTTTTAACAATAATTTTCTCAGTATAATCTCACCCAGATATTTTACAAAATATAAATTAGCTGAGCAGATGGTGCACACCTATAATCCCAGAACTTGGGAGGCTGAGGCAGGAGGATTGCCGAGAGTTCAAACCCAGCCTGAGCTACATAGTGAGTTCAAGACCAGCCTGAACTTCATAGTGAGACCCTGCCTCATGAGACATAAATAAATAAATAAATACATGTAAATTTAGACTTGCTAAACACGACAACAAAGATAGAAATTATAAAGAAAAAGATTGATAGAGCCAATTATATAAAATGAAAATTCTGTATCACCATATAAAATTTAAAGGCAAAAGGAAAACTTTTTTAAAAAGCTAGTAACACAAGTGACCAGACAAAATGTTATTATTTTGAAAATTAGTAAAACAAAGATAAGCATCCTAATTTTTAAAAATGAACAAAGGGTATATGCAGGGACTCTCTGAAAGAAAATATGCAATGACCATCACATATTTTTTAACAAACAATACAAACTCTTAGTAAACCAGTAAATGAAAAAAAAACAAACAGTAAGTGCAAATTAACATGAAATGCCATTTTTCCTCTTTCAAATCAGCAGACTATTGATTTATTTTTTTATTTTTTTTTTTTTTTTTTTTTTTTTTTTGTGGGTACCGGGGGGACGACCTCAGGACCTCGCGCACCAACAGGCACCCGTGCCGCTGAGCGATATCACCGGCCCCTTTTTCGTATGTGGGTTCCGGGAGTCGAACTCGGGCCTTCGCGCTTGCAAGGCAGGCGCTTAAGCCACTGAGCCGTCTCACCGGCCCGATTTATTTATTATTTTTGAGAACATGTCTCCCTATGTACCCTAGGCTGGCCTTGAACTCCTGACCCTCCTGCCTTAGCCTCCAAAGCACTGGGATGACAGCCGCGTGTTACCACGCTAGGCTCAGCAAAGACTTCTAAAGGCTAATGGCTAATGCTGACAAGCTTGCAATAAAGTGAATGTTTTTATACTGCTGCTGGGAATAAAAACTAACATAATCTTTCTGGAAAGTAATGTCACAATTTGTAGCAAAAGCTTTAAAAACATTTATATTTGGCACTTTTAAATGTAGCTGTGCAAAGCGACTCAGTTTCAGAGTTCAGGATAGGGAAGGGGGGAGGAGGAACCTCAAATGGCAAATCCTGACAAATACTACTGCAGCTAGGTGACCAAGGTCAATACCAATAGTCATAAATCAGGTTGGCAGTACGTGCCCTTGAGGTGATGTGATGAAAATGGCACACAACCTCTGTGGTCTTCCTCCCCCAAATCCATAACCCCAATTTAGTCATGAGAAAAACATCAGACAAATCTCAATTGAGGGATATCCTACAATACACTTGACTGGTACTCCTCAAAACTCCAGGGCATCAAAATAAAGGAAAGTCTGAGAAAGTGTCATCACCAGGAGCAGCCTCAGGAGATCTGGCCATTAAAGGTAATGTGGTGTCCTGGGTAGGAACCTGGAACAAAAGGGGGACACAGACAAACACTAAGGTAGTCTGACCGAGTGTGGGCTTTAGTAAATAATTGTGTATCAATACCGACTCATTAATTATAACCAAAGAGTGGGGCATAATGGTACATGCCTGGAATCCCAGCATTCTGGGCTGGGAGGATCCCAAGTTTGAGTCCAGCCTGAGCATCTTATAGACTTAGTGAGACTCTGTCTCAAAATAAAAAATAAAAAAGACCTCTGGATGTAGCTCAGTATAAAGGCCTTGCATGCAATCCCCAGTGCCACAAAACAAGACAAAATTATCACAAAAGTACCATAGTAACATAAGATGGTAATCGTAAGGGAAACATTGTAGGAGAAAAAGGTATACAGGAACTCTGTGCTTGATTTTTTTTTTTCAAATCTATAACACTTTTAAAAAAATAAGTCTATCGATTTTCTTTAATGTTTACATTATTTAGCTAAGCAAGCTCACATCCCAGAATTTATTCTGAGAAAATAATCCCAAATGTGGCGAAGATTTACCTACAGAGATATTTCAGTATTATTTACAATAGATTTAACCTAACTGCTCAACAATAAGAATCTGACCTAAGAAAATGTCTTTCCTCAAGTCAGGGGAATATTGTAGCCATTAAAGTGCTGTAAAGCATATTTGATGATATGAACATAAATTTATGACATATTAAACTAGGCTACAAATCGTCTGTAGCACAAACTCTGTATTGAGTCAGAAAGAGATAGGATAGACAGACAGATATAGATGATATATTTTTATTTTACCTTAAGTTTATCATGTTTTCTAAGTTTTTATATGGCATATATTACTATTGTCATGGTAAAATACATATAACATAAAATTTACCATTTTAACAATTTTAAAGTCTACAATTTAATGGTATTAAGTATAGGCACAATGTTATAGCATGTATCAGTGTTTCATACCCTTTTATGGTTGAATAATATTCTATTTATATGTATTTACCACATTTTAGTTATCCATCAGTTGATGAACACTTGGGTTGTTTTCATCTTTATTTTAAACAGTGCTGCTGTGAACATTCAAAAAAAGAGCTAATCATACTACTCAGCAATGAAAATGTATGAATTATTGATACACGGAACATGACATGAAAGACTCCCAGTATTAACCATATTGATGAAAGAAGTTAACCAAAACACTAAATGCTATATGATTCTATTGTATAAAAGTCTAGACAATGTTTAAATGACATTCAGTCTTGGCTCAAAATTGGTGCCACGAAAATCATTAAAATAGAAACTTCTCTTGCTAATAAATTTAGTTCAGGACCACATGAGCCAAAATGGTACAGAGATTTTCAATGTGCTGAACAGCAAGAAGTAGTACTTTCATAAGCTAATATTTAATATACACAATTATATAGGATGTCACAACTTGACCTCTGATATGGCCAGATCTTTTTTAAGGTAATTTTTGAAGGTGGAACCTAATTTTTTTTCCTAGAGTGTAATCGTCTTAGTTACTTTCTCATTGGTGAGACATAATACCTGACACCCAGAACTTAAAGGAGGAAAGATTTATTTTGGTTCATAGTTTGTAGAGGTTTCAATCCATAGTCCGCTGGTCCAAGGCAGAGCAGCATGGCAGAGGAGAAACCACTCATGGCATGGCAGCAGGAAGCAGAGAGTGATCAAGAGAGGAGGGAAGGAGATAGACACTTCCAGGCCACCCCCCTCACCCAGTGACCCACCTCTAACCAAGCCTCACTTCCTAACAGCACATTCAGCAACTGAACTCGTGAATAGATGAATTCATTGATGGGTATAGCACCCCTATGATCCAATCACCTTCCAAACACATGAGGCTTTGGGGGAACATTTTAGTTGTAAACCATAACACTGGCCTAGAATAAAACATGGAGAAAGCAAAGATGACTTCTGAGATCAGGACATAGCAGCTTCCTCCTTGGTCTCTCTTGGACCACTAGCTCCAAAGGAAACAAGATGCCATGTTTTAAGGATAGCGAAGTAACCCTACGGAGAGCCCCAAGTCATGAGCAAGTGAGGCCTCCTGCAAACAGCTCACAAGGCATCAACAGCTATCTTAGAACCGGTGATGCAGCCCCAGGGAAGCCTTCCGATGTCTGCAATCCTGGCTGTCATCTGGACTGTAACTTCCCGAGAGACCCATGCCGGAACTGCCTGACTGAGTTGCTTCCAACTTTCTAATCCACAGAAACTGAGATAATATCTGATAAATTTGGGGGTAATTTGTTATGCCACAACAGAAAACTAATATAGGGACCCTTATCTAAGACTAGTAGCATCATAGCTAGGACTCTGTTAGGCATAAAACAAACTATATAACTCTGCATTTTACTTAGGGGCATGTGTGTAACAAACGAAGTACACAACTTAACTGTACAACTCAAACAATTTTTACATCTCTATATAACCACCAACCAGATCAATACGTAAGCCATTTCCAGCACCCCAAGAAATTGCTTCACCTCCATAATCAAAATTAATCAATAGATGTTTGTAGAGATAACCACTCTTTCAAGTTGTGTAACCCCATAGATAAGTTTTGCCTGTTCTTGAACTCCATGTAAGTAGAATCTTTCTGAATGTACTCTTTTATGTCTGGCTTCTTTCACTCATCATAATTATTTGTAAATTTATCAAAGTTGTTATGTTTCAGTAGTTTGTTCTTTTTATTTTGGGATAGTATTCCACTGTGTGATTATATCAAATGTATTTCTTGATCGATAGATGTGAATAGAGTTACCATGAATATTCTTGTACCAATCTCTCTGAGGCTTATGATTTAACACTCTTGGGTAAATCCTTAGGAGTGGAATTGATGGGTCCTAAGGTGTATGTGTAGGTGTCAGTTTTCCAAAGTAACACGATTTGAATTCCCACCCAAAGACGTCTTTTTCCATTTGAAACAAGCCCAATTTAAAAAGAAAAAAAAAAAAAAAGTTGGTCTTAATGAAAAAATGAATGGCAATACATAAATACCTTATTCTGAATTATTCATAACAGTCCTGAAACCATCCTAAAAGGTACAGAGCTATCTGACTGCTGATCCTCTAAGCAAATACTTTGATTTTAATCACTGGTTTAGAAATAATTTTAGCACTTAGATCAAAGGTTTTTTACAAAAATAATTCAAGCAGAGGCCCAAATCCCGAGAGCAGAATTCACATAAGGCATCCTTCAGAGGAGCTTTCATTCTGTTTGATGCAAGACCCAGAGGGGAAAGAACAGGCTCCCCACACAGCGTCCCTGTTTACCGGCCAGCCCAGCATGGTGACAAATGAAACAACAGCTTGATGCTTAACACAGCTCACCCCCAGGCACTGATTCGGCTTGGGTTTCCCCTGAGTTCTGCTTTAAATAAACAGATCAGGGAACTTTATTAATGATGCACTCTGGGGCATCAGGCTGTGACCAGCGTCAGGCTCCACACATAGCCCCAGTAGCCAGTCTCCAGCTTGCTCACAGCACAGGACAGGAGGTGGCTTTCAGTCCTCTCTGTCTCTGAGACATCCCAACACCCACAGTGTTATGATTACTGTTGTACAAAACTCCAGAGGGAAAATGAAGACCACAAAGCCAGAATACTAACTCCAGTCTTGGCACCTTCAGGAGATCTCAGAGACGCTCAAGGCAGTATTTTTTCTATTAGGAGTGTTCAACATTGGCAACAACCTAGATGTCCCAAAATGGGAAATGGCTAAATAAAAACCTCTTTCGGACTTGGGGAATCATGTGCTTAAGAGCAGAGAAACTACACATTGAAGACTTAGGAAAATCCTAAGGCAGCCATGCACCAAACACAGGGCCATTCTGCCCAGACATGGGGTGGCAAATGAACAAACAAGCCAAATTTAGAGAATTGCAAGACCAATAATTGGAAATTATTTCCAGATAATTCAGGGAAGGGCCAGGGTTTGCCTTAGCTTCTGGGGAGAAAGGAGTAAGGAATTTTTTTTTTAATACCTACCCTGTCCACATACCGGTAAAGCACTTAACTAAGCATTGATTCCCACAAAAGCTCAGTAAAGTAGGCACCACTACCCCCATTTTAAAGATGATCTCTGCCTCAGCAAAGTTCCCCAACTCAAAGGATAAGGAGTCAAGATCCAAACCCATGTCTCCCTACTCTAAATTCTTGCTCTAGAATTTGCTGACAGCAAATGAGGTTTATAAAAGGAATTTTAAACAGGCAGCTGGTACCCTTGGCCGAGAGCAAGAGCACCCTGCTCAGCTTGAGTAGAAAGAGGAGCTTGAAAAGAAAAACAAATTTTTCCTCTTGAGTTCTACTCCTAATGACTGAATAACTCTCCACTGCCTAGGTATAGCTTGTTTTCCTAGGAGAAAGTTTTAATAAAAAGCTTTTTCCCAGGAGAACATTGTCCCCTGAGTCACTCTGGTCCATAGCAACTGACTTTAAACTTTATGTGGCAGTAAGTTTTCCTGTTTTCTCCAAGCCAAGGAAGGATGGTTTTCCTGCTATCTAAGTCAATGTGCTAATATAGAGGAAGGCAATCCTGTCTTGTTCATTCACCGCCTTACTATTTAAAGATGTCCATCACTATGGCCACAGGGTTTTACAAGCCTCAAAGACAACAATGCACTGCTTGGTTGTTGTCTGTTGTGTGTTTGGGGCTCGTCTTGATAACAGCAGATTAGAGCTCACTCCACTGGTTTGCCCTTGTTAAGCTGTGAAGGTCACTTTTCTTCTGGGGTCTGTAATCGTCAAGCCGTCTCTTCTTGTCCACAAATGCATCTCTTCCAGAGGCTTTCGCAATCACAGCTAATTTCTCTAGGTTTCATATGGCAGGCATCTGAACAGAATTAAAAGCATAAGCACATGCAAAAATAATCCGCTTCCCAAGATAGTAAATGCTGAGAAGTTCTATATTAGAACGCATTGTGAGTGCTGACTGGCTAGAGCATGATTAACCTAATAGGCTTAAAGCTCCACTTGCCATCCACATCTGTCGAGACACACGCAAAACACAGGCCTGTAATCCATGCGACTAGGTGCTTTGGAATTGTCCCACTTCTCACTAACAGCAAAAGGTTCGAAACTTAGAAGGACACAGATGACAGGCATCATTCCTCCTTCACAGTGGGGCCAAGAAGTTGAGGAAAGCTGGTTCCACATCTAGGACCTTGTACCATGGACTTCAAAGGACTCTGGCCTCAAATTGCCTGGATGGACCAGTAAGACTGCCTTTTGCTCCTGTTTCTGAGATGATTCTCAGAAAATTGTGAAGGTTGTGGGTGGACTACAAGCTGAAATCATGGGTTGCACACCTTCACACAGTGACATTGTAAACAGTGTTGCAAAGAGTGGCATTCAGTTTTTGAAAAAGCCCAAAGCAATTCTGCCAGGACATCAGGGGAGCAGTAAAAGGGCTTCCGTCCCTTTGCTGGTTAAAAGTTCTACCTGCTATGACACTGTGGGGAGCCCGCCCCAGGGACAGAGGCTGACAGAGGAGCTGCCAAGTTCCAAGATGACTCAAACCGTGGCTGAGTGTCTTCGTCAGCTCATGGGAGATATGCAAGGACTGATGCCAGAGACACAAATCTCCCACATGGCTGAGGACATTCCATTCAATACACCAGGCTCCCATGGGACACAAGAGGCAGCCTTTCCTGGGAAAGAGAGTGTGCAAAGTATTACTCAAGAGACCTCCAAACCAGGCCACTGCTGCCAAACCATCCTCCCTGCTCCTGAGTCAGCAAGCAAAGTGGACTTCCCCGATGCCCTGGTAAAGGCTCACCAGCATGCTTACACCTACCTGCACTCCAGCCTCTCCAAATACGAAGCAATCGTGTGCCTCATCCATCAGGCCACCCAGACCCAGGAGCTGCTGCAGCCCATGATCCGCTTCCTGCTGCTGTGCTTTGAGGAGGTCAGCCAGCTCTTGGGGGAGATCTCTAGGGATGGAGAAGTGCTCCTCCAAGAGGTCAGGGACAATCTGGTTTGGCCACTGAGGAAAGGAGAGCCCCAGGAGCAGCCAGACCTCCTGCAACAGCTCCTGCAGTACACAGTCAGCAAGCTACAGGTGCTCCATGGCACAGTGGCCACCCTCACCGGCAGCTTCCTGGAAGGCTCCAGTGGCTACCTCTACTCCACAGCAAGCTACTTGGAAAATAAGCTGAACACAAAGAGAGGTGTGGAAGAATGCCTCCTAAGGACATTGGTGCAGCTAGAGAGCTTCACAAGTGGCCATGGTGACCCTGGACTGCAAGATCTACCCTTGTGCTCTGAGGACAGTGGCATCGGTGCTGACAATGAGTCCGTGCAGTCCATGGACAAGCTGGGGAAGCAAGCCAGCTGGGACTTTACACCAGAGCCTGTAGAATGGAAGCTGGGGACTTCACCCCAAATGGAGGCCAGTCTGTCAGGACAGGCCTGGCAGCAAAATCTTTTGTGGATGGGTCCGGACAGAGCTCAGGACTACCCACTGTCAAGGCCTCCCATCTCAAAGGTTCAGCCAGCAACACAGGGTGAAGCAAGAAGACCATGCCCCTCTAGCACAGGCCCAGAAACAATTACCTCCAGGTCTTTGGTGGTGGGCCAGAGCATGCCATATGATTCCCTGGGGATTGCAGCCCCCACGAAAGCACATCTTCCTAAAAGCTCCAGGCTGATGGCTACTCCATCTCTCAGTGAAGGTGAGGACAGCAGCCCAGAGGAGGAGGACAATGAAGTTAGCAGCATGAGTCTGTGCACAGGGCAGGAAAGAGCTCCACATTCCAGGCCACAGTCTTCTCCTGCTGACAGGGAAAGCCTCTTTCAGCCACGCTCCCGGAAGCTTAGGAGCCCCCAGGCCCGGGAGATGATTCTGAAGATGAAGGAAGCCATCAGTGAAAAGATCAAGTTTGTCCCTGTCCCCTCTGGACATCAAGACTGGGCTGAGGAAGAGGAGGAAAGGACAATGGTCCCACCAAGACCTAGCACGGTCAGCGGCAGCAGGAGGGTCCCCGATAGGCAGAGGAGGTCCCAGTCAGAGGGATGTCTGAAGAGCCGTGAGGAGGACCCTACCCTCCAGGAGCTGCAGAGGGTCCAGAGAGATCTCACTCAGAGGCTGGAGGTGTTTTATGCCTTGGATGCCAAACGGCAGGGGCAGAACAAGGAGCGGATTCTGCAACCCAGGGCAGCAGCTCTGTGGCCCACCAGCAACTGCAGGGTGAGCCCCAGCAACACCATCAGCAAGCTCAAGGCATCCCTCACCAAGGACTTCAGTATCTTGCCTAGTCAGGACAAGAACATTTGGCAGAGATGTAGTCCCCACCACGAAGGTGAACAGCCCCGGCAGGGAAACACTGAGAAGCTGTCAAACACCATCCCATCAGGTGAGAAGGACAGCGAGGCTTCCAGAGCCAAGGACTGGATTGTCAGGGGCTGTCCCACCAGAACATCAGTCAAAAAACTTATTGAAACTTTCAGTCCCGCCGAGAGTATGAGGACACCAGGGGACACTAAGAACTCAGGGTCAAGCCCCTCTCTCAGGAAGTGGGGGGTCCCCATCATGCCTCCCAGATTTCCCATTTACAGGGGGCTTGCTCCTCTGTATCCCAAGCCCCAGATTTCTCCAGCAGTGGGCAGCAACTATCTCAAAGCAGACATAGGCTGGAGGCCCTTGGCACCTGTCTTTCCTCCTTTGCCTGCAGCAGAAGCATCTAAGAGTGAGGACACACACTGTAAAACAGAGGGGGACTCAGAGCATCTCCCTCCACCACCTCTGGAAATCCTGATGGACAAATCATTCACTTCTCTGGAGCCCCCAGAAGGCAGCAATCCATCAGGAGACTCCCCCGAAGGGACCCCAGCAGCAGGGCTGGGAGGGCCTGGTCCCGCCACAGGAGCATGGGCTCCCTCAAAGCTGAGAGCCTCCATGAGCCCCACCGACTTGCTACCCAGCAAGTGCACTGCCAGCCCCACCAAGCTGCACAGCATGGGGCTGGGGAGCACCATGAGTGGCAGCAATCCCAGAAAGCTTGCCTTGGATCCCAGCCTCCCACCAACAGCCAGCCCAGACTCAGAGCAGGAGGGCAGGGTTCAGAGTCAGGCACAAGCAGTGAAGGCCACAAGCCCCTCCAAGAATCCCCGGAAAGCAGTTGCCTGGCACCACACCAGCCTTACATCTGGGCAAAGCAGGACCTTGGAACCCAGCCTGGCCAAACCCACAAGAGGAACCCATTCTACACAGGCCCCCAGGCTGAGCCGAGAGAGAAGTCCCCCGGTGATCAGAAAGGCCTCTCCCACGAAGGCACACTGGCTGCCCCAAGCAGACAAGAGACCGCATGGCCAGCCCTCCTCCCATGGACTTGCCCAGCGAAGTTTCCCCACCATGATCAGCTCCCCCAGCCCACCATTCAGCCCTGGAGCTCCCAGCCCACCCGTGAGCCCCAAGGTGCTAAGTCCACCACCAGCAAAGAAGGGACCTTCACCACCCCAACGCAAGTCTCCCAGCCTGCCTCCGGGGAGCCCTCCTGCCCAGCACACAGAAGCAAGCTCCCCTTCCTCTGTTTCCGCCCTGTCCCTCACAGTGTCCACATCTCAGGGGCAGAGGGAGGCAGGAGACTCCGCAGACAGTAGAGACCCCTCAGCCAAGGTATCTGCCATATTCTGCCCAGCCACATCGTCTCTGCTTGAAGCCAAATCACCATTCTCAACAGCTCGCCCGCTGACCCCACAGTCACTGCCACCAGAGCCTGGGGCCCCTCTAGGGACCCCAGCAGTATGCTGGAGGAGCAGTTCAGGGCCACAAATGAGAGCCGATTCGAAGAGGAGAATGGCTCTCTGTTCCCTCAACCCCTTGCCTTTCATCAGAAGGACAGCTCCCCACCACCAGCCAGGAGTCCAACTTCAGCTGCCCAGTTCCAGCCTCACTGGCACCTCTTGGGAATCCCAGCCCAGCCAGAGCAGGTAAGCAGTGTCCTCGAGGCCCTACCCTTTTGGTACTTGGAAGGGAGAAGAGCACAGGAATGGGACCTGTGGATTGCCTGGGTCAGTAGTTCTCAAACAGTGCTCCAAGAGAAGAGGCAAGTGGAAAAGAGAGGTACGGAGAACAGGGTGCTCCCCTCTTCCACCGTGAGGGACTGAGCTTTTATCTGGAACACATTGGGTTTCTCAGAAAGATTTTAATTGAAAAGAGGCTCTGTTGCATTTTTTTTTTAAGTTTATCAACACCAAATTAGCCCTACCCCACACCCCCCTTATGCTATAGATGGGAGAATGGTGAAACCGTCCGCCAGTGGCCAGCTCTGCCTGGACCCAGCAGCTGGGTTCTGTCACTTCTTATTCACTGGGTCCAGCGAACTATCTGGTCACTATCTGATTAAACTGTTAACAATTATTCAGAACCCAAAAGAGCCTCTGTGTGGGATATAGTCTACACATTTTTACTATAATAGAAGTTAAAACTGAGAAATGTGTAAAACATTTATTAGTTATTTATTAAAGAATAAACCATTCCCACACTAACACAAATAACATTCCTATGAAAAGCTTGTTTTCTGCAACAACAAAAAATCAGTCAAAGGAGTGGCCCTGTCTTCCATTTTTGCAAATTTTGTTGGTGTCTGACTCAACAGCTAGGAAGAGAGCTGAACCCTGAGATCTGCTCCTGCAGCCAGTCTGTGCTGATATCACCCATTATATGGGCTCTGAAAACTGATCCCACTTTCCTGAGAATGAGCAAAAATGGCAAATAACATCTTCATATTATGATGGAAATAGGCTTGACCTAATGGCTGCCCTGAAAGCATCTTGGGGGTACTCAGGAGTCCGCAGACCACACCTTGAGAATGGCTAGTCCTGGAGGCATAGAATAAAAGTGTTGGGCTTCCCATTTCCCCAAGGCCCTAGCTCCAGTTCTCCACCAACTTTAGAGGTTTGTGGAGTAAGAACAAGATGCTTCATGAGTGCCAAGTACCAGAATCTAGGCAAAGAGCTGCCATCCCTGCCCTTGGCGGATGAGCTGTGACTGTGCCTTTCTCTGCAGAAGCAAGTGACTTGCACACGGCAGGCGCAGCCTAAGGACAGGATGAGGCAAACAGCCGCAAGGGGACATATGTCAGTATAGCACTGCATGACCACTGGAAGGATCACTCATGTGCTCAAGTGGTTATTTTACAGAACATATGGGGAAAATGTCAATCAGAAGCCTATTAGAGAAGAGTTCTTATCAATGTGTCTTGATAAAAGATCAGACAAAGCTCAACCAACAGCAGTCCTTGCTATCTCTGCATTGCCCACAATTGTGTAAATCTGCAGTTAATTTCTGCACCTGTGACACATGTTACAGCCCTTACAATCTGTCCAGGCATAAATGGTAATTTTTTACAAAGTACTCGGCAGTCAATTTTAAGTAAAGATATTATCTCAGGATAGTTGTGCGCGATAATAATTATAAAAACTTCCCCAACCACTTGAAAGAAATGAAATATTGATTATTTTTGCAAGAATCTTAATATAATGTTGCTCTTTTCTTAAATCTAAAATGAGCTTCTTACAGCACAGTGGTTTTCCTCTAAGAACCTCTATAAATGTTAATGCATTATTCCTCACACTGGCTACTTATTCAGTTATTAGATTTCTAAAACTGTGCCCTTCAGGAGAAGAGCTTGAGAGAACAGGGACAATAAAATGGCATTAATTAAAAACACTAATGTATTAAAACAGCAGGAGCTATAAAGTTGTTCAAGAAGAAAATAATGCCCTTTCTCGGGCTTCTCTTCAGAATAGAGCAGCCTAAACAGTTGTTTTATGCTCAGAATCCCAATCTTTGGGGTGAGAGGAGGATTCCTTATAGCTTGGAAGAGGAGCCTGCCCAAGGTCGCAAGGAAAGTCCATGACTTGTGCCCATCCCCCGCCTCTTGGTATGACCACACCTCTAAGCCACCCACACGAAGAGCGCATGATGGGAAGTGCTCAGCCCCACCCCAAGGTGTGAATTTGGTATCTGGAAACAGAAACACCTGCCGTGAGGGCAGCAAGCCTTTGCCTCTCTGTAGAGGGCAAGCATATTTTTCTGCCATCCTGCATGGGGGAAACAACACTAGGGACCTGGATACGGATTTCCCAAGATGGCACGAAGGGGCTTGCAGGGACACAACCGTGCCCACTGGCTCTTCCAGTGAGGCAGGCCTACAGGATCAACTGGCCTGCAATGGGTTTTGATTCTTGTTCTGTCACCCTGTGCTAGGCATGAGCCTTTTGAAAAAATAAAAATGATGTTTACATCCTCCTGACTGTGGGGCTCTGGGGATCAGGAACAGTCCCTGGAGGCGTCCTCAGGAAGCTCGATTACTGAGCTTCAGTTGTCATATATGTGCTGAATCCCTGCGAGGTATCAGTCTCTAGGTCTCAGAGTGTTGGGGTACTGTGTGCACTCAAAAGTGTCCAGACTGCCTCCTCTAAGTGTGGCGCTTCTCACCTTTTCCTGGCCTGAGTTAGTGAGGCGGTGGCTCCCTGCAGCCTCCACTCAGTTCCTGCCTCAGGCTGCCCTGCAGCCAGCAGTTGCAGGAAGAGGTAACTACAGACACAGGGTGACAACCAGGAAAATCAACCACCTGGCCTGAGCTTCAGGCACATGTAGAACCTGGGTGGAGGCAAGACAGAGAGGTCTGTGCAAATGGTTTGCCAGGCCACCTGCAAGGCCCAGAGCGGCAGGCTGTGGGCTTTCTCCACTTCCTGCTGGCCGCTCCAGGTAAGGTGCAGCAGAGGTTGGGAACATGCCTTCCCACTCCCCAGGGTTCAAGGAGGACAGGAGGGGCAACTGTGACCACTAATCACACTGGGCCCTGAACACCTGCAGGGGCCTGAGATGGGGCCAGAAGCCAACACAGATGTGACAGGCTCGAAGGCACGTGGTAGACTCTTCACTGACTGAAAGCCCCACCTCCCACCACACTCCCACCACACTTCGGTGCTAGTTACCCGCTATGAGATTTACATGCTTTATCCAATATTGATACCTATGAGATAGGGACTCTCATGATTTCCATTTTATAAAGAAGGGAACGAAGACTCTGCAGGATTATCTAACATGCCATAGGGCACACAGCTGGAAGAGCTAGAATTTGAACCCCTGGAGCCAGACTACAGCTTCTACCAGGTATCTGGAGGCCAGCCTGCCAGCTGATAGCCAATGTGGCTGTCAGAGTTGGTCTCCTTTATCTGACTTGTTCCCTACCTCATGCCAGCCTCCCTTCTGCTCTTTCAAAGCTTGCCTAGTCAGACCAAGGATCATGTGGGGGTCCCCTCCACAAACACAGCCCCCCTTGGCCAAATCACTCAGCAGCTGGGAGACTCTGTTCTAGCCAAATGCTGGGCAAGGCCGGGCCAAGCAGCTTCCATTTCATTCCATTCAGGAAAAGGGTGGCAGCTGTGCAGAGCAGGGTTGGATTTTGGTTTTTTTCCTTTGCTGTTATTGTTGTTGTTGTTAATTCAGCTAGCTAAGCCTAGTCCTTTATTAAACAAGGAGTGCTTTAGAAACAAAAATAAAATAAAGACTCAGCTCCCAGAGCTCCTGAGGGAGTTGCTTTGTTCAGAGGAGCAGGATCTTGGGCATGGGGGAAAGAACAAGATTCAGCCTGTCCGCTGAAAAGCCGAAAGCTGGTTCCCACCAGGCCCAACCACAGCAGGAGGGCAGGCGAGCACACAGCAAGGACAGCCTAGCCAGACAAGCCTGACATGGAAAGACAGAGGTCCAGTGCCAAGGGTGAGCCACTGGGCTTCATGTGAGAGGGCTGGGGAGGAACACACAGAGGACAGCAGGGGATGGAGAGGAAGCCAGGAGGAGCAGCAGAGGAGGATCTGAGCTGACCTTGTTCTTTCTCTCTGGAGCAGCAGCAGCAGCGAGGAAAGCCCCAAGCAGGTTGTGACACCTTGGAGCAGCCCCTGTGCCCCAGAACTGCAGGGAGGTGGTGGCAGACAGACATCTCCTCCAGAGCTCTGCGTGCTTGGCCACGGGCTGCAGCCAGAGGCCCGCACCAGCCGTGCCCAGGACAAATCTCAGCCCAAGGAACAGCCCCAGCATAAGGAGATGACTCCAGTCACCCCAGCAGGCACAAGTGACAGCCAAGGACCTATACTGCCCATAGGTTGTAGGCAAACCAACTCCACAGCGGCATCCTGGAATGGCCTTGAAGATGTACCACTGTTCAGTGGGTCTGCTAAACTTTAAACGATGACAGTTTTCAGTTCCAAGTCCTGCTTTGCCTTGGGGCTCAGAGGTTAACAAAACTTTAGACCCCCACAGTGACACTTTTTAATCCTTCAAGGGCTAGCCTTAATTTAGGAGAGGAATATAAACCATGCTCAATGGGCCAGGTATTTTGCATGGTAATCACAAAATCGTTTAATCCTCCTAACAGTGAATGAAATAAATAGCATCCTCCTGTTTTGCAAATAAGAAAACCAAAGGTGTTGGGGGAGCCCTCCTCAAGTGTCTTGCCAGAGTCATACGGGTAAGAAGAGAAAACCTTGGCCGGATGTGACTGGCCCTAGAATCTCCGCTGTTTTCATTACATTTCCTTGGCCTCATTATTCCATCGTCCCACCTGCCTACTGCACACAATTCTACAAATGGTGGGAAAGCTTTCTTTTTAGAAGGCTGAGTGATGGCAGAGCACTGAAGTTCCCATTAAGAGCTTTGTTTATGAAGCTAAGTGCTCCTGACACGAGGTGGCTGTGGTGGATGAGAACACACAGTCCCACCCACTCTGCTCCTGCTTCCCGAGCTCAGCCCCAGTGCCATCAATTTAGAGCTTTCTGCTCCCAGCAACAGCCATGCTGCCCTTGGCCTCAGCACGTATCAAATGCTCTTGCCGCCCAACACACCCACACAACCAAGCCTGCCAAACAAGCGCCTATTCTCTGTACCAGGTGGGCACTGGAGCTTGTGAGACCAAGTGGGCGAGACTCACACACTCGCGTGTCTGTCTCCCCCTGAGGCTTCTTGGCCAAGTTTATTCCCAGGTCATCTGCAAAACTTCTACTGGAGCTCAAATGAAAGCAAAGAATGGTGGCTCATGCCAGAAACCTGCTTCTGCCAATGAGCTAGATATTTGCTGCAGATCTTGGAATTTTTCCATCAGAAGCTGTAGAGTACTTTCTATTTAGAAAAGAATTTTCAATAACTGAGTGATTCAGTGCCAGCTCAGTGGGTTGTCAAAGACAAGAATTCTCACCCACAAGTACAGCTGAGGGGCAGTCCTCCAGATCTGCTGCAATGCTGAATTTTTAAATTTGGGGAAATTATAGCTCTCAAGTCCTTTCTTGTTGAAATAGATCATGGGCTCAAGAACGCATTAGCCTGGGTCCTAGGGACTCCAGCTAGCTTCCCCCAGGGACAGGCGGTGAATAGATGAGTCTCATCTGACTTGTCCAGTTATTAATACGGGGGTGACAGGGCTTATCTCTTTAAAGACACCTAAAGAACTGATGATTACATTACCAAGAGGGGCTACGCTCACCCTCTATATTGGAAAGTGTCTGTGCATGGTCAGCTATTTGCTCACATTCGCTAGTGTGGCTGCACTAATCTCAAAGCACTGCTCAGGTCACAGCCAGACCAAGCTGGGTGGATGGTGGGAACTGCCTGGGCTGCAGGCAATGGGAGTGGCTGAGGAAGAGGCAAGTGCCTGAGAACAAACCAGGTTCAGGAAACCTGCTTGCTATGGAGCTGGGCCATCCCTTAATGGTTGGGCAGACAGTGTGGGAAACAAGGGAGTGGGCCCCGGGTGAGCGGGGCCCAGCTGAGCAAGCAGGAAGCAAATTGTTTGGGTGGCCTGTAAGATCCAGCTCACAGGTAAGTGGCTTCGGAGAGCACCGGCCAGGAAGTGTTTGCACCCTATGCTAGGGTTTAGAGACAGGATTCCTGGAAGGCTGAAGATGCAGGCAGAAGCCCAGCTGCGGGGACTGCACAGAGACACAGTGGAGAAACTGGGGTACTAGTGGGTGTAATCACAGGGCCTCATTTCTGAAACCAGGATACAAAGCAAAGCCAGATCAGCCAGAAGGGAAGTGAGATGAGTCACCTGCCTACGCCACCCTCCTCCACCACAGGAGGTTGGGGTAGGTTGAGTGCATTGTTGGCTGAGTCCCCTTCCCCTTCCCCCTCAACTGAGGTGACAAGAGCTAGAAGTGGGCAGCTAGGAGCCAGGTACCATGTTACATCATAGAGGGGTTAGCGCTGTAGAGAACCCCCCGGGAGAGGCTAGCATGAACGACTGCTGCCTTCTGTGAGTGTGCATGGCAGAAGGCTCCCTGAGGCTAGAGGCTGCCCCTGCCCCTGGCGAGGCTGGCAAGGATCACACTCACCTCTGCCATGTTGCAGTCAGCAGAAAAGGGGACAATAGCTCCTATTTTCTTCTATTTTCTGCCATCCTCCATTGAGCAGCCAATGATGCCTTCTTATCCCTCTGGAGGACTTCTTCATTTACTGAGAGTTTTCCTGCCCCAGGATGGTGCTAGCTGCCTGCCATCGGTCCCTACATGTGACATAAATGAGAGGCCCAGGCTGCCACCAGGTCCAGGCAACAGGGACAATGACCTGGCACAGCCCCTTGTGCAGCCCTATAGTCCCAAAGCCTTGGGAATTCCAAGTCAGTTTCTCCTGAGAGATGGAGAAGGTTACCAAGGCCCAGGAGCTGGGGTCTGCAGATAATGAAGATCAAATTAAAGCAATGCTGAGCTGGCACAAGAGCAGATGTTTCAAAGATGTGGATGGTTGGTTTGTTTGTTGTTTGGGAGGGGTTGTTTCGCCACCATGCTAACTTCACCTAGCATGTTACATGTGAATCAGACTTTGCACAAGAGAAATTAAATCCACCACAACATTCCAGTTTCTTTGGCATTAATTCATTGTCCCTCCAAGACCAGGCCTTTCCCCGAACCCATGTCTACGGTTGTGCCTTGAAGAGCCCATTGCTGGTGGCCATGAGGGGCAAGCTCAGTGCCACACTTTTCAGATGGGCCATTCTTGCTCACCCCATCCCCCTCTGGTAAAGAACCTTATCTTTGCTGGGTTAAATCTACTTCCTTTACTTGAGAGAGGAGAGAGGACAATTTTTCTGTTTTTCAAATAAGCCAATAGACCCAACCTCAAGGACTCATGAGTCTGCACATTTGTTTTCTTTATAGAGTTAGAAAACAAGAAGGAACATTGGGTATAAAGACAAGAAGGGGCCCCCACAGATCTTAAAGGGGTACATATCACACCCATATTCTTATTTGGGCTAGCTTTTTCTGGGGGCTTACAGCCTTCATCCTCCATACTCGGGGGAACCCCAGAGATGTGGAGAAAGAGGCACTTAGCCCTGCCTTTATCCAACACATTAGTAGCATAGCAAACAGATCTGCCCCAAGCGGAAAACACGATTTTCTGGTTCCATCAAAGGGATTCATGTAGAAAAAAAAAGTAAATATAATGGTCCAGCAGAACAGTGATAGCTTTTTGCAAGTATGAATACAATCCTCCAGATAAAATATAACCTTTCTCTGCAGCTTGGGTCTCTGCTGTTTTTTACTATAAGCAGCATTTATTTTCCATCCTCATTTCACACACCCCACCCAACACCTAAAATAATCCACACTGATAGAAAATGAAGGCAGACAGGCCAAAGAGACACTTCTTTCATTGCGAAGAGCTTATGTCTGACAAGATTTGCTTCATAAATTCTACAATGTGACTGAAAGGGATTTCAAGAAATACACTCTTTTTCTAAAATAAAACAGCATTTTGCATGTATCAGGGGAGCCAGTACAGTGAATTATACCTGTTGACATGCTTGTCAATTGATCATCTGGTTGAAAGCTTACAAGCTGCCAGGCACTCACTCTATCTTCCAAAGGAAATCTTTTCAAAGGTAATATATTTTTAAGTAGCCCCACATCAAAGATTCTGTTGAACTGCCATAAAGTAAATGTGTTCTGAGCCTATATTAACAGAACATGTTTTATTGCACTATCATTTACTCCCTGTGCCTACCTAAAGTTTAAATAAAGTCCCATCAATCTGTCCAGACGTTTTTATGAAATGTAATTAAAGATGCATTGCGCACAAAGAGGAGCAAACGGTTAAATCACTCTGCACTCTAATTCAGTTTTATGGAGAACCCTGGACTCCGCTGGCTTGATTACACTCCTGGAGTCCAGAAAGCAACCTCACAGGTAAGAAGTCTCCGGGCTTGGCATCAGATGACGATTGTCTGCTACTGATCTAACCAGTGGCTGTAGTCTCAGACAATCTTGAAGTCTAGCATGTGGGAAAGGTCCTGGTTTGGCTCAAGTGACAGCACTAGTGCCCGTGGACAAAACTGATATCCTCGATGGGAGGAAAAAGAACAATAAAAGGAGGAGAGTTAGAGGTGAAAAAGAAAGGAGGGATGTGGGAAAAGTGTGGTTACTCACGCTTCTCTGGAAAACTAGGATTAGGACACAGGATCCTGGGTTCTGACACCTCCCTGACCCCACTCTGCGACCGGGCTTCTCTGGACCCAACTCTTCACTGGGAAGCAGTGATAACAATGCCAGCCTACTTCTCTTGCCACCTGCAAGACCCGGGCATGACACCTTTTCCTAAACCACCTTTGTGAGCCATCTTGGGGAACTGAACTCTGAATCCCCTAGTCCATTCTTATCATTTTCTTTAATTTTATTTTTAATGTTCACTTCTGCCCATCTCTGCACTTTAAGATTCTTATTAAGAAAAGAACTGTTTCATTTCCCCCTCGTTCTAGAGCTGCTTGTTGATCCTTAGAGAAAGTTAAGAACAGCTCTCAAACTCAGCAAGAATTGACTTCCTCCTTTGAAGGTCTCCATGTCTTTCAAAGTGAAAAGACTTGAAAGCTTTTTGCTGGCAATCGCTAGTCCATGTGTCAAATACACCAAATGGAAAAAAAAAACAAATTAAGCTTCTGAATCTCGATCATCCCCCCATGGGTTCTGAGGATTGTCTGTCAGGTAGATGGTGGACATCAGGTTGGATGCTAAACAGCAGGTCTGACAGAGCTGAGGCTTGAGTCGATAATAATTATACCTTTCCTTTGTATGCAACACTCCACTCTTCCAAAATACAAATTGTCTGGAAGAAAGGGGAAAGGAAGGAAGGGAAAAGAAAAAAATACATATATACACAAGCTAGTTAAGATAGTTATACAGCTAGTTTCTCTTAGTTCATTGAAAAGAAAGTTTTGTGCTAATACTTTTTTGGACAATATTTCATGCCTATGTCTTGTACTTTGAACAACTACTATGAATATAACAATATAGAATGTATTAAGTATTGTTATTCTCCTATTAGCCTGCTTTGAAACACTGTTTTGTTATTTTTACTTTTTTCTGTTTAAAATAAAAAACAAAACAGAAAACAAAAAAAATAACAATTGTCTACATTGTTTCATTACATTTTGGAGGAAAATCCTACGAGATTAGGAACAAAGTATACTTTTCAATACCTTTCACAAGTGAATAAAAACAAATGAGGCTGAGAGCTGGTCTATGTGTTGTTCTAGAACATACCACCAATTAGTGGCAGAACAAGCCTCCCAGACCTCAGCCAGGTTCTATTCCAACACCGCTGCATCCGCTGCAAGCAGCATTCAGGTCATTCCAGGGGGCAGCTCTGCAAAGAGATGGCGCAGTCTTTTTTTGAGACAGGGTCTCGTTATGCTGGTCTTGAACTCACTGTGTGGTCCTCCTGCCTCAGCCTCCTGAGTGCTAGGATTATAGACATGTACCACCACACCTGACAGCACAGTCTTATTTGGGGAAAAAAAAAAAATCTCCATTTTCCCCAATACTTAGAAATAGGGAATTATTTTTCATATCCAACCAAATTCCAGCTATAATTTTAACCATTCCTCTTAAACTAGTTTGGATGGAAACTCAAAATTCCCTAGGGAATTTTAAACTGTAATCACCTCTGCAAACTTCTGCCACTCCCCTTCTCTAGCCTCCCAGACACACATACCTATCAAACTGCTTCTAGCATTAAGGGAGAAGAAAGAAGAATCTTTCCCCAAAAGGTCTTTGGTTCTCATTGCCATGAGCCCCCACGGTGGTTTCCAGGTGAAAATCCCCCAGCAACAGCAGCCCCAGCCTCCTTTCGGAGCCAGTACTGACTTTATTGCAGTGCCCCAGAGTGGCAAAAGCCACTTCTGTCTCAGATGAGACAGAAGGGAAATGCAGACCCCGGGAAACAAATTGTCTTCATGAAAATTATTTATCTTTTTTCCTCCTTTGGAAGGGGACAGGATTGGCTGTGTTTATAAAACCTGGTGACTTTTGAAAGCTATTGTTTTGCTAACAGCTTCTGACGCCAGTACCAGAGGTGCTGGATTGTTTTCTGGATGTAAAAATTCTCAAGGAAAACCCAAGGTGATGCTAATAACAGCTGTCAGCCGGCAGAGAGGTAATTATAAAGCCATGATTAAAACAAAACAAAACCTTCCAGTGTTACAGCCTTTCACTGAAACACCAGGCGACGGGACACTGGAAAACAGACCTCCCCCTGAATAAATTACAGGAATGATGACCAAACAGCCCCCACGTTGTCCCTGACTCAGAAACGCCAACCCAGAGAGAATTGAGTGTGGCTGCTGCCACTGTCCTGCCTGGAGCCCAGCTAAGAGCAGTCAGTGCTGCTTCTCAACTTGCCACGTCGCTGGAACCACCGTCGGAGCTGCCTGATCCTTTGCGGATGCCTAGGTCCTTCCCTCCAGAGGTAGCTATCTCCTCCCTTCCTCCCCCCAAGCAATTCTTTCTATCAACCATGTTTGGGAATTCTGGTTTAGGGTAGCCAACTCCCAGGTATGGGGTAGCCTGTAAACTTGACCAGAGCATCAGGACTGGAGCAGAGAGGTCTTCAACCTGGGGACAGATAAGAATGGCTGAGGTTCTCATCCAGCAAGTCTAGCGCACAACCCAGGGATCTGCACCTTACTGAGCACCATGGGTGAGGCAAGCAACCCATCACCCACTCTTAGTGCCTGCACCTTCTCCATGCTAACAGCCCCTACTAAAAGCACATCTTTTACCTTTCTAAAGCCATTATAAAGCTTTAGCTCTCCCCTGCCTGCCTTTGAGTCTCTGCCAGCATGGCAGTAAGCTATAGCCAGTTCTGGAGAGTCTGCCTTTCCCATCTCGTCGGTCTTCATTTATTTGCACAAATCCTATCCCCACCAGAGGCCATGTTTGGACAGCCAGGTGCCCACAGCACATGCTGATGATCAGAGCTGACCAAGAAAATCCTCTTTGCCCTGAAGTTTTTAGGTCAAAACTCTAGAATCAGACCAACTCCAGGAATCCATGCGATTTCAACTGATCCTTTCAAAAGGCTCCAACTGGCCTGGGGGAGGTAACATCTTGGAGCAATAGAGCTTCCTAGAAGAGAAGGTCAGGGCTTTAGAGTCAAAGGGACCTGAACATGTATCCAAGCTCCAGCCACTCTCTAACTGTGTCTTGGGGCTGATTCCCAAGGTGAGGTTTCCATCAGACCTGCAGCATCTGCATCATTGGGATCTTGTTGGAAATGCAGAATCTCAAGCCCCACCCATTCCTGCCAAATCTGAGTCTAAAATTTAACAAGACTCCCAAGTGGCTCTGGGCACTGGCTCAGGTAGATGACTAAGCATTTCTGAGGCTCAGTTTCCTCATAAAGAAATATGAGATATAGCCTCTTCCTTCAAGGATATCAAGAAGAATGACAGATCCAGAACATGGGAGACTTTCAATTCTGAGCCCAGCTCTTCCTCCTGTCTCCCATTTCTGGTCTCCATTTCCTTCCTCCACCAAGAATAGAAGACCTGCAATTACCCTCCTCAGCTCCCCTTTTCTTTATTAGTGGCAGAACTGAGTATAATAAAAGGAAAATGCTTTAGCTTAAAAAGCTCTCTGCTCTCCAAACTGTCCCACCTCAGCCATAAGAGAGTACAGGAGGAGTGGAGGGAGCAACCAGGAAGGGAGAGGGGCACCCAATTTCCTTCCACGGTGGGAGGGATGGGAACGGGAAATGCCAAGGGCGACTGTGAGGGCCTGGCAAGTGAGGAAAAGGACAAGTGACTGGAGAGAGGACCGCTCTCCTAAAGATGAGAAGGGTCCTGACTTCCTAGCAGAGAGGGCAGAACAAGCTCATTCTTGAAGATAAGCTCTGCAGGCTAATAGTGCATCTCAGGTTCCGTGAAGCCCCAGCACACGCTCTCTCCTTCCAAGGCCAAGGACAACAGAGCCCCCACAAGACCCTATCACTAGCTGCTCTAAAGCAATGGCCTCAAAACATCATGATCATGTTCATCAAGTGTTCCCGTGCCCGTGGCCTTGTGCTAAGTAATTTACAAAACTATCTCATTCCTCTTCACAGCAGCCAGGAGAAGGTGGGCTTTGTCATCACACCGCACCATCACCACCTGGCCACGTAAGTTGATGAGGAAGATGAAGATCAGAGAGTTTGACAAAAGGATCCAAAGCCACACACTGGCAAGCCACAGAACATGAACTTGAGCCCAGGCCTCTCTGACTCCACTGTCCAGTCTCAGTCTCCAGCCCCAGGACACCCCAGGGCTGTGAGGTGAGGGGCACTAGCAGGCCTGGGGCCCACAGGGCCAGAGCCATTGTGGTTTCTGAACTTGGTCACAGATACAATCGCCTGAATGGGGGGGAGGGAAGAGAAAGAGGGAAAGGGGGAGGAAGAGGAGGAAAAGGATTGTGGGGGAAGAAAAGAGGAGGAAGGAAGGAAGAAAGAGTGGGAGGGGGAGACAGAGACAGAAAAACAAAGAGAAAGCTAGCTGCCTGGGCCCCACCCCTGACGAGCTGAATCAAACCCCTGGTGGGGAGGGATCCAATAGGTGCGGCATTCTTTAAATCTTTCCAGATGATTCTGCAGCACCGTGCAAGTAAAGACTCACTTACTATCCTAAAAGGCAGGAGATGAAAAAAGGAAGAGAAAACAAGAGGCAGGCTAAAGGCAACGTTTCCTAAAATCTCAAAAATGCCACCTGATGGAACAGGAAGTCCTGGCAGTTACAGTCATTCTCACACTGAGGGGAGAGGGAGAGGAAGAAGAAGATGAAGAGAGGAAAAGAGGAAGAAAGGGAGAAGGAGAAGGCAAGGGAGAGACTGTGACCCCAGGATCATTTCCTGTAAGCAGAGTTTCTCACCCACACAAAGCCAGTAAAGAATGAGGTGGGCTCAGCTCCTGTCCACCTTGGCTGGCTCCCCAGAACTGACCTTCCCAGTGGGTTCTCACTGGTGTTCCCAACAGGCCCAGGACTAGGTTACCAGTGCGCTGTCCTCCCTCCTCCCTGCTTCCTAAATCACGGTGTGGGAGAAATTCCCCAATCTATGCCAGAGCCCCAGCCCTTCCCACCCGCAGTGCCGGGCTGGGGTGTGGCTGGCAGAGCCCTTGGCTGCCCACAATAGATTAAAACCTGAAATAATGAAGGAAACAGAGTTGTGCAAAGATTTATTCTTTGTTTTGCTATCAGTTTTCAGTTGTTTACCTGCCTCCACCCGTGAAGGAGGGTCCAGAACTGTGGGCAGCTTCGTGTTTGAGGGTGGGGATAGAAGCTAGGAAGATGGGAAAGTGCAGTTGAAATTAATTTCTGCCTTCAAAATCCTTGCCAGACTCTGTGTTTCTGGGTTCCTTCAGTTCTGAAAACTCCTGAAATATTCTGATTTGTTCTAAGATCTTGACAAGCAGAAAATGCAGGTCTCCCAACAAAACCCCAAAAGCTCACAAGCAAACACGATTAATTAAACTGTATAAAACCTTTAAAACATTTAAAACCAGCCTCTCAAGCATCTTTTGATGGCTCCCTCTATAACAGATCTTCAGCCTGGCTCAGCCAGAATTGACAAAAAGCAAGGTGGTCACAGGGAAGCCGCTGAGCAGCCTGTTAAAGCCAGGCATGGGCGACTTGGAACTGCTCCTCCTCAGTGCAGGGTGCAGAGGACCTGGCCTAGCTCCACCTGGCCACAAGGCTTCCCGGACCAGGCTCCCCAGGAGGGGCTCAGAACATGGTGTGGAATCGATGTCCTACCTGGGGTCAGGTGATAGTGGACTGGGGTTCCACCGGTGGGGCCTGCCAGAAAAGCTGCTGGTATGAGGTTTGTCCTCAGGTCCTCAGCCCTCTGAATCTGTCCATAGGTGTTGCCTCTCCCCTCACCTTACCAGTCTGCTGTGTCCATGTCTGAGGTAATGACCTGAACTCTAATTCTGGTCACACCACTGGTAACCTACAGGTGGCTCAGCCAAGGCCAAACGAGTCCAGAGCCTAAACCCAAGATGATCCCCTCCCCTGGCCGGACCACGTTTCCCAGCTTCACCACCAGGGCCAACATCTCTGCTTCCTCACGTCCTGCACCCGCTACCCCTCTTGAGTCATGATTCAGCCAACTGCAGTAGGTTTCTGAGCTTCCACGTGACATCAGAGTGATGTGTAGCCTTCATGCTCTACCAAGTGTTCCACTTACCATATTTCAGGTGTGAAGCATCCTCTAATCCTCGTTACAGCAAGCCAAGGCTTTAGTGATTCACATGTCAAATTCCCCTTACCGCTTGACAAGCTGGGAAGATCCTGCCAGAAGGTCCCATTGTGCTGAAGACTTCGCAGGGCCAAAAGAAGTTTGTTACACTCACCTCTCATCAGATCAGTAGCAAAGGGACTGGATTCGAGTGACCAGCTCAGGGCTCTGGGTCTCAGGGTGTCTTATGCCACACTGCTCGCAGATGGGGACTCTGCCCCTGAATGGACCACAGCACAGGGCCCTCGCTGCCCTTTACTCCCTGCTCTCCCTCTCGATCTCATCTGAAACAAGTTTTGCTGCTGTCATGTTTTATTTTGTTTGCTTCACAATCCTACCTGCTAGAAAATTCTCTGAGGTTACAAAAATGTGAGATAAGAAAACCTTAGAAAAATAAGTAATTCTTTTATTTCTACTTCAAAATAGACTATATGCATCCTGAATGCTAAGGGGGAAATATTAGTCCATCATAAAAATAAAATAAGATAAAAAATAATAATTGCCTATTTCAGGCCCCTTCTTGAATCCAGCTGAGGGGAACGTGCGCTGCCCGTTGTCTAGCTGTCAGGTGGCATCCTTCTGTTAGTGACCTCATGGCTGCCTCCCGGGCACTCTGTGTTTAAGAGTTCCTGGAGCATTTTGAGGACTTGCTTTGGCTGGCCAGTGGCCAAGTCCTGCAGCCGGGTACCCATTTGCTGCTGGAGGGTCCTGCACAGCTGGCACACCACCGTTCGGACATTCCCACCGTGCCCTGGCAGGATGCCACTCCCGATCATGTTGTTCAGGAAATACCAGAGGACAGGGAGGACGTGGTGCTCCACGGCCTGAGGTTTTCGAGGGTAAACTGAGGCCACCAGCACTGTCAGGAAGAAAAGATAGAGGATCACTGGAGCTGGGCACTCTCTCCCCTCCCTCTGCCCTCTCCTGAGGCACCAACACTGACCTCCAAAGCCCGGCAGCCCAGCATGGGACCCAAGGATTGTAACACATTTAGCAGCCTATGAAAATGTTTTAACTTCTTTTAACATCAAAAGAAAAACTATGCACATATCCAGCCTTGTTTATATTCATGTTTGGACCAATACAATTTGTTTGTTTTGTGGAAAAGGGGGCATGCAAAGACAAAAGTGCATGAAGTCTATGACAATCATGATGAGGAGAGAAAAGAGGTTGACACCCCAATTATAATCCTGCCTCTGCTGTCTGTGAGCCATGTGGACCTGAAAAGGACAGTCAACCTTCCTGAGCCTTTTCCATATCTGTAAAGTAAAAGTAATAACAGTGAACCAAGCTCTCAAGATTGTTAGAGATTCAATAAATATATGTGAAGGGTCTACCTTTAGGTAGGCAGGTGACAAATAGTAGGTAATACTCGTATCGGATAGATACATTGCCACCCATGAAAGTCCATGCAAATACAGAGTAAAACTGTACAAGAAGAGAAGTAAAGGCTCTCAGATGAAGCAGTCTACACATCAAACAGCTAGCAGGGGACAAAACCAAAAATGGCCCCCCAGTATCCGGATGCCAAACCTCACAATAAGACCAGCAGCATGGGCCACAGACGTGTCTGTAAACCACCGAGCTCTGCGCAGGCCCTGCATTCCAGTGATGGACCCCTGCATCTGATTGTCTAAAGCCCCCAACCCCATAAACTCAAGTATACCGAGCAGCCAGCCAGAGTAAGTGGCTATCCCAGGTCACCGAGGGACTGTGGCCAAGTTGCCCTAAGCATATTAGTGCTAATGGTGCCTGTTTTACAAACAGACCATTCTGACAGACGTCCTGCCAAAGGGCAAGTGCTGGCGAAGGCAAATAGTGAGAGCAGTGTTGATTCATGGGACCAAGAAATTGGAAGGTGACATGGGCTGGGCCACACTCCGGAAACTGCTTGAATCTGGGACTCAGAGATTGAAGGTGTGGCTTCAACTCATGCTCATGGTACCCCTGAAAAGAAGGACACTCCCATTTTACAGTAAAGGGAAGCAAGACCCACGAAGGAGCTTGTTTTCATAAGGGCAGCACTGAGAACAGAGGCCAAGTGTACCTTGACCCCAAAGCCTCCACCCTATACCACACCCCAACCTCTAGGGTTTCCACATCTCAAAGTCCAGTCTGGAGCTTTGCTTTATTTTATTGAAACACCCAATTGTCCTTCTCTCATCAGCGGAAAACCTTCCAAGCCCCAAGAGCCCAGGGGGTCCGTTTGCTTTCAGAGCCAGCCTGGGACCATGGGAAACCAGACAAGATGTCCTGGGTTCCCTCTCTGTTCAGCCTGACACTCTCACAGTGGCATTTCCCATGATGTGAACGTTGACTGTTAGGCCACAACCAGGGTTCCTGCACCTCCATCTATGGAGCTCCCATGGGGACCTCCAAGGGCCACAGAACTTTCAGAAGCCAAGGTGATTGCTGGGAAGGCAGGTCCGGGTCAACCCGGCCATAGCAATGCCCAAGAGTAGGGAAGACTCCCACAGCAGAAGGGCTTGGAACAGCTTCATAAACTGACAGAAAGAGGCGCCCTGGCTAGAAAGGGCTGAGGGTTGTGTTCTCTGTGATTGACGCAGGCTGTATAGTAACCAGAAAGGCAGACAAGTGTCCCCAGCCCCAAGATGGGGAACGGGGAGCAGCTTAAGAAAGGGAGCACCAAGAAGGGACAGAAGGGGACAAACAATCCTGATCAACTACCTACGCCAAACAACTAGAACTCAACATTTTCCCAATCTCCATGAAGTCTCACCTGCAGAAAACAGGTGAGACCACGAAGAGACACGCGTGCACCACGTTCATAGCAGGGGTACTCGCAAGAGCCAAAAGGCAGAAGCACCCCAAGCGTCCATCACTGGATGCATGGATAGACAAAATGTGGCCCACGCATATGATGGAATATCATTCAGCTTTAAAGAGAAGGAAATGCTGACACATGCTGCGGCATGAACCATCCTCAAGGACATCACACTGAGGAAAATAAGTCAGTCACGAGAGGACAAGTACGGTAAGCGTCCACCTCTCTAAGGTACCTAGCGTAGTCAGTCTAATAAAGACGGACAGGAAAATGGCGGTTGCAGGGGCTGAGGGGGTGGGGGATGGAGAGTTATTGTTTAATGGTGACAAAGTTTCAGCTTTACAAGATGAAAAGCAATGGGCGGTGGTGATGGTTGTACAATATTGTGAATGTGCTTAATACCATTGGACTGTACACTTCAGAATGGTTCCAATGGTAAATCTTACATTATATGTATTTTAACACAGTAAAAATGGGGGAGGGAAAGTAAGAACGATTCCCCGCACCAAGGAGGCTCACTTGCCGCTGACAGAGCCTCCTTCCCCATCTTGTTCTGCCTTCTCCCCCCACCCACCCAGCAGGGAGCTGCGTGTACTCCAGCCCCCAGGCAGCTCCGTCCTTGGAAGAGGAGCAGGTCAGCTCCACAGCCCACACTTCCCCTCTGCTCACATCTTCCTGGCTGACAGAACTCGGCTGCCTCAGAACCACAGTCCCCAGGTACAGGCACGTGGAGGTCCCTTGGCTGGTTGGGTGGGTCTCTCAAGTCGGCAAAAGCACAGAAGCCCTTCTGGGAGCCATCACGAGGAAGTGGACCCCATTAAACTCAAGCTTAAAAGGCAGCTGGAGTAAGTAGCAAAAGATTTACTCCTATTAAACTGTGCTACTATCAGTCCACGCTTAGTGTCAAAGGAAATTTTCTCCTCTGTTCCTAGCTGACACCAAGTGAGCAGAAGAGCTCTAGAGAAACTCTTGCTTTTGATTTCTCTTAGAAATAGGAAAAAAAATTTTAAAAAAAAGAAAGAAATAGGAAAAAATTAAAATCTAAAATAAGGCTATCCCCATCCCCAGCCCCCTGAATCACCTTCATGAGGACAAGCAAAGTTTTCCCTCAGAGAACACTAATGTGGAGCAATAGAAAAAGGTCCCTTGCCTGGTTTCCTGAGTGGTCTTAGTACCATGGCCCAGTTCTCACCCCAGGACTCCCCTAGCATCACAGCAGCCAACCTCCTGGGGACAAACCTAGGTGACTTGCCAGGGATCTTGGGCACTTAACTTTTCTCAGCCCAATTTTCTTTGTCTCTAACAAAGAAACTCATAGAACCCACATTCTTCTTCTAGGGCTGTTTTGAGGGTTAAGTGATCCAAGGCATGCAGACAGTTCAGGAGCCCCTCGAGTTTAAGCAGGGGCATAGCATGATCCATCTGCTTTTTAGGGGGATCTTTGGGGTCCTAGGGAGAGACTGAATACTCCTGCCTCCTCTAGAAATGGGGCCCTCCCAAGATGGGGAGGAGGAATTGCCAAGCAAGAAGGATGATAAGGGGGCCGGTGAGATAGCTCAGTGGCATAAGCGCCTGCCTGGCAAGCGCAAGGTCCTGAGTTCGACTCCCGATACCCACATACGAAAAAAAGAAAAAAGGGCCAGTGATATCGCTCAGCAGCACAGGCGCCTGCTGGCGCGCGAGGTCCTGAGGTTGACCCCCGGTACCCACAAAAAAAAAAAAAAAAGGATGATAAAACTCAGCCCAGGGTCAGTGTGGGTGGATGACAGATGGGCCTGTGGACCCCAAAGCCTGGGCCTTTTCCATGCTGCCACCCATCCTGGGATGAAACCGCTGGAGACTTCTGCAGACTCAAGGAGAAATTGGATTAATAAGAGCCATCTTTCCTCTTCAAATCTGCTGCAGAGATACCCAGGCCAAGGCCAGCACCCAGCCAAAGGCCCTGTGAAGTTGAAATCCAGCCTGTGCCCTGTTTGCCAGGCCACAGAAGGGGCAGCTTCTAATTCTCACAGTGGTGCTGTCTGCTGGCCAAGCTGTGCACTCAGTAGGCAGCATCTATCTGAACACTTTCTCTGACTCACATAGAGGCATGCGATGGGCTAAAGGAAGCCCCTCCACAAGAGGAAGAAATGCATCATAGTTTCTTAGGAACTATTTGCTTATATGCATTCCTGCCTCCTTTGGCCAAAAAGAAAGATTGTCAGTCTGGGAAGGTGGAGATTGTCACAAAGAGCAAATGATCAAAACTTTTCAGTGATCTGTGGGGATTGTTTCAGGTCTAGGAAAGCACATGGCAGGAGAGAAGTACAGAGCTGGTGGGGGTGGGGTGCTCACCCGACAGGCGTCCTGTGATGTCCAGCACTGCATGGCCACGCAGGAAGTGCACCCGCCCCGCGAATGCCTGGAGGAGGCAGAGGTGATCTGCAAGAGATGGAGATATCAGGGGCCATGAAGCTTCGGGCTAAGCTCCTGTACCAGGGGCCCACATGCCCACGTGAGGAAGAAGCCCTTTGGGGAGCTCATTTAATTCCTCCAGGTCACAATGGGGCCACTTTGAAGAGCAAATGGACACAGGGTGTTCGAGGAAGAGTGACTGGCTCCCAAGCAAGATCCATTTATTTCCATGGGTCCAGTTCATATTGTCTGTAATTCTCAAAGTTGCCATGGGGTTTGGGACAAAAGAGCATAGATGAATGATACATAGACAGACAGACAGATGGGTGGATGCATATGTGGGTATATAAATATATTTATAGTTTTAGGGGACACTGAAACACGGAACCATGGTCACACAGAATTCACCAAAGAGTTGGGGTTAGAACCAGGCATAGTGGCACATGGACTCTGCACTTTGGAAGGCTGGCAGGAGGATCACAAGTTCAAGCCCAGCCTGGGTAACTTAGTAACTTAGTCTGTCTCAAAATTAAAAAGGCTGGGGATATAACTCAATGAAAAGGCTCTGGGTTCAGGGGTTCAATCTCCAGTACCAAAAAAAAAACAAGAGTTGAAGTTAGAATTCAGAAGTTATTGCTCTCCTCCAGGCTTGAACTTGTGGTCTAACCAATAGGATGCACCCACGACAGGCGGTTGTTTATTTCCACACTAACCAGCTTTATGTCGTGGGCATGGAGCTGGGAACTAAGACATGGTCCTTCAGCTGTCCCCCTCCCAGGGAGGCTCCTTTGAGAAACAGACAGACACCTTAGACACGAACTTGGCCCAAGGTGGGAAGCTCCGTGCTCCTGTAACTATAGCCCAAGGTCTGGAACCAAGGTAACAAACTTGACTTGGTCTGCCAGGGAATCCCTCCATTCCAACAGTGACAGTCTATGTCCCAGGGACCCAGGACAGCTGGTCACCCTGTCTGGACAGAAGTATCTGGCTGGCTTGGAGTGGGGGTGGGGAGCATGGAAGGGGATTTATAGTTGAGGGGGCATGATTATCCCTTAACAGTTTATATGGAACCTCACTGCCTAAGCCTGATGTCCCCCTTGCTTATAAACCCAGGCAGTGTGAGGTCTGGAACAAACAGATATCCAAGGTAGCAAAGTTTACCTTCCATATGCCCCAATTCACCTTGCAGGAGGTTTAGGGGAATGACGGGTTTCAAATCTCTCTCTCTCTCCTGTCTTTTTCTTGCAGTGGTGCTCTAGCACTGAGCTGCATCCTCAGCCCCCTTTTAAATTTTGAGACTCTTGCTAAGTTCCCCAGTCTGGCCTTGAATTTGGAATCCTCCTTTCTCAGCCTCCCAAGAAGCTAAGATTACAGGCCTGTGCCACTGCACCCAGCTTGAGTCTCTTTATGTTTTAATTGTCCCAGTGCCCTCTATCTGCCCAGCTCTACCAGCCCTGCAGCCACACCCAAGAGCTCAGCTCAACCAGCTACTTAGCCACACCCACGGGTGAAGCACTGAAAGTGAGCAAATCCTAGCTTGTATCTTAATAGAGCACCAGCATGAGTGTTTATTACAGAGATGAACTGCGAATGGTGAAATCACACGCAGGCAGGGTCAGAGATAAAAGGTTCCCCGCCTCTTGGATTGTATTTCTAAAGCTAACTGCAGGACCCTATGTACACTGAATTTAGAAGCTGCTCATTCCTCCCCATTCTAGTTGCATCTTCTGGCTTCTCAAACTGTTAAATTAGGAGACCCAAGTTCCTCACAAAGGTGAAGAAAGCCGCCTCTTCGTGAGAAAGCTGTGCTAACCTTGCAAATTCCCCAGGCCCAAGGTCTCTCTTTTTATCTCCACAGTACATGTGCCATGAACTGCAGAGGCCCCAGCATGCCCAGATCCTAGCCTTTTTTCGCAACCACAGCAGTCACAGCACAATTCAGTGGGAGGTGAGGCAAGGAACCAGAGGCCTCTTTCAGGGGTGTGGCTGCAGGACTTGCCTGCACCTGTCAGGAGCAGAGGATGGGAGGCCCAAACCCTGTCACCAAAGCAGCCCAGCAAGTACATCCTGGTGTCTGAGTCCATTTTCTGCTGTCGTAACAGAAAAGTCACAGTCTGGGTAATTTATAAGCAATACAAGTTTATCTGGCTCAGAGTTCCAAAGGCTGCAAAGTCCAAGAGCATGGCGTCAGCAGTGGAAGACGGAAAGGCAAACAAGTGTGCGTGATAGAGACGGAAAGGGCCAAGTCATTCTTTTTACCAGGAACCCACCCCCACAATAACCCACTCCCTGCAGTAACATCATTAATCTACTCATGAGCAGCACCCTCTGATCTAATCACCTCTCAGTGATGAAGAGGATTACCTCTTACTCCTGTTCCCGGGGCTATTCAGTTCAGCATGAGTTTTAGAGGGAGCATTCAAACCAGAGCACCTGTGCTGCGGGAACCAACATCTCAGGGCCAGACTGGTTTCTGCAGGGGACAGTTTGGACCGGCCTGAGGAGCTCCTTCCAGACATTCCCACCATCCCCAGGGCCACAGTGTGATATCACAGCTCCACGTTTCCCATATGGCCACAAATCTAGCTAAAAGTTAATTACTGCTTGCCTTGCGCTCTTCCTGAGGCCTGTGAGGGATACAGAGGAGAAAATGTGCATGTAATCTCTGCTGTTTGCAAAAGCCCCATCCACAAGGCAATGAAGAGTCTTTAATTTGCCCAAGGACATGAAAGAGACATCTGGTTCTAGAATACTGCACTTAGCAAGTAGTGGTCTCAGAGTGTCTTGGTAAAGTTGTAATTGTGTAAGAATAGGTTTTATGTCAATATCACCTGTATTATTATTTCCAGGTGATTCTATTTGTTACACACACACACACACACACACACACACACACACACACCATCATTCTAGATGAATTCACGTTTGAAGACAGAGGATTGCTCTCTCCTGTGTCACCTCTTTCAAAGCCCAATCTAGCTCCTGCTCAGAGCCAGAAGGAAGTGAACTCAGGGAGTTCTTGAAAATGCACATCCAGCAGACCCTGATCCCAAGACATCCGGTTCACAACAGTGCTTGATAACTGCTTGTGGAAGACAGAATGATATAAGAATCAAACAAGTTTTCCCAAGTTGGTTTATGAACCCCAGTGCACTAAACCCAGGCAGCTGGCCTGTCTTCCTCCGGCTGCTTTGAAAGTGAAGGCTCAACTTTGAGGTCGTGTGCAGGTTTATTGAGAGGCAATAAAGCAGAGTGATCAACAGGAAGTGCTCTGAGTGCAGAACACCTAGGTTTAAATCTGGCTCTGCCACATTTTACTATGTTACATTGGATGAGCCACATATTGTCTCTATGCCTCAGTTTACTCATTTATACAACAAGAATGATCCTAAAACCTTCTCATAGAGTTGCTGTGATGATTAAATGATTAGCATAATGCTTAAGATCATGCCTAGAGCATATTACCGTGGAAGTAGCAACTATTTTTATGATTATGATTATTACCCTAAAATTCTCTGAAATCCCAGCATGCTTCATGGTAGAGAGACCAGTTAAGAGGCCAGAACTTAACTTTTGAAAGTTTAAAATCAGTGCTTTGTTAGCCTAGCCTGAGTTTTCATAGTCTCCTCTTCTGCCTTACGAGGAAGCCAAGACTGGCCTTGCAATGAAGAGAATATCTTAAAAGCCGTGCAATGGGGAGAAGCAGCCACTGGCTGGTAGACCACAGACCCTGTCTTCCTGGCCCAGGCTCACCTTTCTACAGTGGGACTGAGGTCTAGGGGACTTCATATCTGTCCCATCCAGCTAAGCTCTGTGGCCACCAGATTATCCTTGGGCTACCGCGAAGCCAGCGAAGAGCTTTTAAGAAACTACAAAGCCAGGTGTGGTGGCGCACACCTGTAATCCCAGTGCTCGGGAGAGAGACAGGAGGATTGATGCAAATTTAAGGCCGGCCTGGGCTACACGTAGGGAGTTCAAGGTAAGCCTGAACTACATAGTGAGACTGTGTCTCAAAAAAAACAAAAACAAACAAATAAACAAAAATGGCAACATGGATAATGGCAATAAAGAAACTGGAGTCGAGCTGGCCTCCCCACAATAAGCATAATACCCAGCGAGTTATGAGATGCCCCAGCCTCCGTGGCTGCTAAGACTAGGTATGTTCTCTCAGGAAAGCGGGGCAGTGACCCACCTGTGCAGAAGCAAGCAAACAGCCACAGGACAGAGCTGCTAGGAGTGACTCAAGAGTGCAATCGTATGGAAATGTTCATCCTCCGATTTCTTCAAAGCAGGATGCAAAGTCAAATTTATGATCACAGCTATGTACCCACAATATGCACAGAAAAAAAAAAAAGTCTAAAATGAAGAATGCCAAATGGTAACAATGGTTTCTCTTAGCAGTTGGGATTCACTTAGGTGAGTTTTTTTTTTTTTTCTTTTCAAATGCTTCATATTTTCCATTTTCTCATTAATAACTATGTCTTTTACAGTGCTGACATAGACTATATTTTTTAAATTAACTAAGAATATACAATAGCATGGGAAAGTGGATAGTATTAAAGAAGCAAGATCAAAATTGTATTCACATTATCATTTTAACTAGGAAAATATGTATACGTGTAGGCAAAAAATAAGAGATAGAGATATGTTAAGCAGGCAATATAATGGAGAAGCATCATGGTGAATTTTTACTTTCACTGATGATATAATGTTGCTCATATGATTTACACAAGGTAATAAGTTTAAAGTTAGAAAGCAAAATAGTGGAAGCAGATCTGAAGCCACCCCCATTCCAAGCTTATTTGCTGTCTCCAGCACTGGCCAGGGGCTGGGCTAAATTAAGAGAGCTCCCTTTGGCTCTGAGGAGCCTAAATGTGAAGGTCACCTGGCAGAGGCTGAGCCGTCGGCCGCCTGTGGGGAAGTTTCCTCTGTAACTAACCCAGTGATAGAGCTCAAAGACAGGGCCAACCGGCCTGATCAGAAACTTAGTTAATCCTCAGAATAATGTCCCTGAAATCAAAAGTTCTTGGTGATGAGTAGGAAGAATGCCACCGAGCCTGAAGCCTGGAGAGACCCCAAGGCTGGCAGTGACAAATGGCAGAGGTCAGGGAGTAAGCTGTCTGACATATCTCCTCTCTCATTGTCCCCCAAAAATGTACAGTAGCAGAAATCCTCACCTGCTCTGTCAACCAACATATCTCTCAGCCCCACCCACTCAGGAAAAGCAAGGAACTAGAAGAGATGATTTTGGCTGAGGAGTCTACCTAGCACTCACTCTCAGAATCGAGGGAAATCTTTAGAGGTCGCCTAAGCAGGCCAACCTCTCATTTGGTTGCGCCATCTGGACTTTGTGCCAGAAGATGGCCTGTTGACCTCAGCTGACATTGTTTTTGATCCCCTTGACCATGCAATTAGCAAGAAGCAAAAAAGAACATGCTGAGGCAAGGCTTTGTGACTTTCCACATTTAAGCATTTCATGGCATTTACCAGTCCTGGAGTCCAGAATCCCCAGGAGGGTAGGAAGAAGCAGGGTTGGAGAAAGCTCCCTCCGTCAAACTGCTCCAAGCCACTACCAGGAGGGCCCTTGGGGTACTAAGCTCCCCCCACTGTCCCTGCCCAAAGAAACCACTAGAACCACCAGGCTCATCTTCAGTGATCTGGGAAGGCTACGCCTCTTCTCTCCTGTCTCCACTGCCCCAGTCTTCACAGCTGCCCCCAGGCCCCCAGGTGGTGGGAAGCTAAGTTATTTGCATCCATGTATCCCTGTGGCCCAGGCTCAGAGCATCCAGGCAGATGAGAGCCATTCCTGGGGACAACTTGGTGGCAATGATGAATTCTCAGTCTAGCATAAATCCCTCCAGCTCTGGCCTCCATGGACATAGAAATCAGTTTGCCCCTTCATAGTTAAGAATGCTTTCAAAAACGTTCTTTTTTTTTTTTTTTTCCTGATTGGACTGACAGGGTTTGGCACACAGCAAAGCCATGTGGCCCAGAGAGCTCCTTACCATACCTGCTCAAAAATCACCTGCAGCCAAGGCAGTGTGTTCCACTTCATGGGCTCCACAGGAGCCTTGAGCCAGGCATTTATGGGAGCCATGCATCCCTGTGAGGTCAAACACCATTCCAGCCACAGCGCTGACCTACAGATACAAGAGGAGGACAGTCCCCTCACACCAGCCTCCATTCTCCCAATACCAAAGGCTCTGGCTGGTGGACCAGAGGGAGGCTACAAGGAGACCCAGTCCCAGAAAGAAGGCAGAGCAACAGGTGTCTTCCTGGTAGCAGCTACCCTACCTCAGGTGTGGTCAGATCACAAAAGCAGGCTGCTCAGCTTTGGATGTGGTCTGTTCCCCAAAGGTCTTTCATGTGGTGGAAGCTTGGTCCTCAGTGTGGAAAAATGGGGAGGTGGAGGAACCTCTAAGAGGAGGGGCCTACAGGGAAGTAATGAGGTCACTGGGCTCATGGCCCGAAGGAATGAGTTAGTTCCCACGAGAGTGTGTTGTTATGAAAACAGAAAGATGAGCCTCTACCTGCTTTCTGACTTTCTGTCTCACCATGGAATCTCATCTTCATCCACTCCCACCATTGTGATGCCATCTGCCATGAGGCCCTTACCACAGAAGCTGAGCAGAAGCTGATGCCACACTCTTGGACTTCCAGAACTGCAAGCTAAGAACACTTCTTTTCTTTCTAAAGTATCCAGCCTCAGCTATTTTGTAATAGCAATAGAAAATGGACTGATACCCAGGCCAACCCCAGGTCCCCTGCTTTTCAGGGTGCCCAGCCCAGATGGGTATAGTGGACCCAAATAGAGGCAACCTTATGACCATGGGAGACATCAGATTCTGTAGCCCAAAGCTCCAGGCTGTACCACGCCCAAGGAGACCTGCCTGGTGGCAAAGAGCAGAAGCTGAAGCAACCGGGAAAAGAAGAGTTAAAACTCCTCTCCCCAGACATGGATGCTCATCCTCCTCAAACATCTGAAGCCCATTCTGCTTTGTGCCAGCTTTCCCAATAAATCCAAGGCCCACAATGATTTACCAAGAGCCTTGGTTATTGGCAACAGCAATCTCACTTACCCAGAGCAGTGCTGAGAACAAACCATAATTTAGAGCTGGATTTATATTGTTTGTTCTATAGCAACAAACTCAGCAAATCATAAATTCCCTCTGAGATGAAAAGTGGAAATTGACAATATTTATGAACTTAAAAGGCAGAGAAGCACTTGACCAGGCCTTTGATTTGTAACTGTAACTCCTCCTGGTGGCTCCACCAAGGACACAGCTGCTGTCCCAGCCCTAGGAGCTGGGCTTGAGCCACAGCAGAGAGATGGGGGAGGGGAGAGTGTGCCAAGAGGCGTGTCCAGCCCTGCCATCAGTGATGCTGGAGGCAAGACAGGCCCTGCGCCAGCAGAGATATATCGCTGCAGGGCAAATGAAGCCAAATGTTCAGATCATGAGCTCCTCCCATGGAGGCTGAGACCTGTTTGTAAAAACTCATCAGTCTACCAGCCAGGACATAGGGCTACTCATGTACTGCTTTCTCAGTGCAATCTCATCTATATACTAGATACGTCAAATATCACCTATGAAAGGAAAAGGACAGAGGTAGATGCACTGAGAATTCCACTCAGTGTTGGAGAACTGAAATGTGATACAGCAAAGCACATGAGGAGGTGAGAGGCTCTCGCTTTTCCTGATGTTTCCTCCATAGCTCTTTCCCTTTTTTTTAGTTCCCTCTTCCACCTTTCCATCCTCCCTCCCACCCATCACCAGGCCCTCACCCTTTAAGCCTTGCCCGGTGCTCCTCACTGACCCACTGAGAGGCTGTGTGGCCCCAGGGGCCTGTTTCCCTGATAGAGCCATGAAGAGGCTAGACCAGCTCATCTCCACATCACCACATCACTGCCCCTCTTAACCACCCAGTTAAGAGGGGTGGGACATGGAGGAGCCTCCAGCCAAGAGCCCCAGAGGCTCTGGGATGCTAATGTCTGCCCTGAGCAGCCTCTGAAAAAATGTTTGGCCCAAGATCCAACCAGGGCCATTCACCATTCTGTTGATTCCCAAGCAGTGTGGTGACTTGGGAGCCATCTGCCTCCTGGAGCTCACTGGGGACTACAGTGGGGCACTCACCCAGGCTTTCTATCATTGCATCCAGCACAGTGGCAGCAGCGGTAGCAATCCCCAAGTTCTTGGAGTTGAGGTTGTCTGCAACAGCAACGATGAGGGAGAGCAGCATGGGGTGCACGCTGTCTTTGAGTATGGGGATCATCTTGGTGAGGGACTCCAGTGCCCACTGGTTCACTTTCTTGTTGGAGTCCTGAAGCCTTGGGGTGAAAGCATCGAAGACCTATTGAGAGAACAAAAACCGAGAGGTCACCATAAATCTGCCAGAGGGACCAGAGAACCAGAGACTCTGAGCATTTCCAAGGTGTGCCCAGCCCATTGGCCACATCCAGGCAGGCTTTTGGCATCGCAAAGGCCAAATGGAAGGCAAGTGTTTCTGAGGCTCCTGCTGCCCTGATACTTCTGGTACAACATCCAACCTGGTTCAGAGTTTTCCAAATTGAAGCTGCACCCACCAGGGAGAAACAGGTGAGAGGGCAGAGGTGAGTGGCACTCACCTGGACCAGGTTGGCCATGATGAGCTCTGGCTTGGTCTTGCAGTGCTCAAGGAGCCGCCCCACACCTTCCATCCGAGACTGGTACTCTTTGGCCTCCAGCAGCCTCGTCAGCTCCCGAAGTTGCTGTGCTATTTCTATGCCTCCCCGCAGGGAGGAGTGCACTGCCAGCCGCGGGCCACTGGAGCCAAATCTAGGGGGAAGGAGGGTCTGACCCCTGGGGAAGAGCCCCAAGAGATGAACACATCCCCCGCCTTGTGCTCCCTCTCACTGGCAGGTAGGGCAGAGACAACTGTGTCACCATGGCTCAGTTCGCACCCAGTTCTCCTCCACTTGCTGCTTGGGGACACTGACCTTGGGAATCCTGGAAGTCCCTTTTCCCCCACCTTCTCCCTGATGCCTATATCCTGCACCTAGTTGGCTGGGCTCTGCTCACACTCTCCAGTATCTGGAGAAATGGTAAGAAGCCCTGTTCCCTGACACTGGATCACATGCTCATCAGAGCCCTGTGGCCATTCCAGCCAGTATGAGAGCAGCTCCATTTAGACCTCCTATCTCCCACTCTCAGTTCAAAACCAGGGCCACTGAGTTCATGCTCTGCGCCGAGGTTCCACTTAACAGGACCCAACACCATCCAACTGCCATTCATTCCTACATCCTACACTCTTGCCTACCAAGAGCTGTGCTGCAGACTGACAATGAGGTAAGAACATGGTCTTTGCCTTAAGAACCTCATGGGCCAATGGGAGGCAGAGTTATAAAGAACAAGGAGCTGCCATCCACTCTGAGAATGTGAGGCACAGAGCCATCTTGGAGAAGGTGACAGGGGAGCTAACTTGTAGAATCAACAGGCATGTTCTAAGTGAAGACTGGGTAGCATAAAGAAAGGCACAGTGGGGAGAGAAGGTGCAGAGCGTCAGGAGCTGCTCTGGGCTGGCTGAGAGAGGATGAGAGGGAGAGTACAGGAAGTCACTACTGCAGAGGTGGGCCTTAGCTGGCACCCTTCTAAGGAATCAGATATGATCATCCCAAGATACTGCAGAAGAATTTAAATTCTGAACACAGGTGTGACCGTTGGATCCCTGCTCGGTTTCTAGATGCTCCCAGCACCACCCTCCAGCACTTCTGCCAGAACTTCTGGTCTGCCTGCGCTCCAGCTCTGCCTTTGAACCAGTCCCAGGCTGGCCATTCTGATGGCTAAAGGATCTACTGATCTAAGTGAAGACTGGGAGCCTGACCAACACCACATCTCACCTATAATGGAATGGAATTCCCCTGGCCCAGACTCCAGGAACCAACTCTACTGGTGGATGTTCTCAAGCCCAAGATTTGGTCTGCCCTTGGGTGGAGGACACTTCCTATAAATCTATCCATTCCTATTGTAGAACCAAGTAGGTCTCAGCCATACTCCAAATCTACAGTCCACCCCAGATCCATCCCTGGTCTTGGGGAAGCAAGATGCCTCTGCAGGCAGGGTTGGACATGGAGCCCCAGTGAGACAAGAGCAGCCATACCCCTCCTCAATGGGCAGCCCGTTCTCACATGCCACCAGACTCCTTGACACCTTGAGGCCTTTGGCAGATGGAAGTTCATGATTATCTTCTAGTCCCTTGAAAAATAAATGCAGAAATTGAGCCAAAAGGAGCATCCCTCTAGGGAACTGCCCAACATTCCAGTAGAAGCCTTAACAAGAGGAATAACCCCTTCCCCTGGGAAAGCTCTAGAGGTCACAGTTGAACCTTCCAGAGCCCTGGAGGTGGCTGAGGTAGAGACCAAAATCCCCACTGAACAGATGAAGGCGTGGAGACCCATGGAGCTCAAGGAACATAGGTAGTGAGGGTAGGACCAGGTAGGAGCACAGGGGACAAAGTCACATTACCCTACCCAGCAAGACTGGTGGAATCCAGTCCCCACTCCACTGGCCCACACAAGGACTGGCAGGCTCCACTCTGACCCCACCCTAGAAGACTACAACTCAATGCCACCTGCTCACCCGCTGCTTGATGGCCGCCATGACTTTCCGCAAGTCATGAGACGGAAGGGACTGCTTCAGAAACACATCAAACTTAGCATTTGCCATCAAGATAGTCACCATCTTCCGGCCATAAAACCTGCCGTAGGAGAAGGAGCAAGATGGAGGAACAGCCACAGACATGCATTATAAATTTTCTCTACAGCTTTACATAAGTTTCCAAACTTAGGTAGGAAAGTTTTTAATACTTTTTCTAATTATGAAAGCAATCCCTACATAGTAAAAAATCTGATTCATAAAAGATGAACATCATCCTCAGTGCCATTACCAAGAAAAAATTACTATTAAAAGTTTCCATATTTTCAGCCAGGTATGGTTGCACATACTTGTAATCCTAGTACTCTGGGAGACTGAGGCAGGAGGATTGCAAGTTCAAGCCCAGCCTACAAAATTTAGTAATTTAGCAAGACCCTCAAATAAAAAAAAAAAAAAAAAAATTAAGAGTACTAGGTTTAATCCCTAGTACTGCAAAAAAGACACAATATATATATTTTCTTATAGTCTGTCTTCTATGTGCAACATTTTAGTTGATACCAGAATTGTACATACAACATGTATTCAGTCTTTTCATTTTATAATTAATCTTCCCTTTGCGTCATTTAAAACTCTTCACAAGTGTCCATTTAACTACCCAATATTATGTTGAATGGCTACACTGAAATAGATCTGATTTCTTTCTAGTAGGGGAAATTCAGAAGTCTGAGGAAGCACTCAAATAGGACAGTATAGGAGGTTGTGGTCGGCGCTACCTAGTATGCGGTGGTAGTTGGGGGAGGGAATCAAGAAGGGGTTTACAGAGGAGGTGATTCTAGGTTTGGGATTCACAGGATGAGTAGGAGTTCACAAGCAAGGCGGGACTAGGGAGTAGGAAGGAGGAGCAGGGCCATTCCAGGGCTCATTACATAGTCTGATACATGAGCAGGATATGGTTGGAGAACAGTGAGCAGAGGTTCAACGCAGGGAGTGAATGAGCTGGAGAAGAAGGTAGGGTCCTGATCAGGGAGACACGAAGGAGTTGGGCTGAGGCCTGTGGGCAATGGAGAGCTGAGGGATGATCCGATCTGCATGCCAGTCAAAATGTCTCTGGCAGTGGTGTGGAGGGCAAATTGGTGGGGACAAGGCTAGGGTCTAGGAGACCAGTTAGGAAGCCACCATCATAGCCCATGCAAGAGACAAAGACCTGCAATAAGGCAGAAGAATGGGGTCAGAAAATGTAGCTGAACTAAAGAGCTGCTGACAGGACCGAAACTGCAGAATTTTGTGGCTGGTCAGATGTGGAGCAGGAAGTGCCTAGAATTAATGTATTTCATCCAACCTAAGAATCTACTGATTGTAAAAGACACCATTACTTTATTTTTCACTAAAGAAAAACAGAAAAAGAAAGCACTGGCAATTTCCACTGCCTTCTGGACACTGCACCATGTCCAGAAGGTGGTGTTACTTGTGTGTTTTCCTCTCTTAGGTCAGGTAAAGTTTTTGGTGGTTGCTTTGCAATAAAATGCGGAATTTTGGTCATTCCTTCAACTATATTTGCTTCCTCAATGTCTAATTCATGTTATACTGCTCTATTCTCTGTATGCCTCTTCTCATACATAGTAACTTTTCATTTTGATGCCAAATAATAGTATCATATTTCTAAGACATTTAAAACTGTAATGAACTCAACAATTCTCTGCAGAGTACCCAAAGTGATTTCTGAAAATGAGTCAAAAAGTTGGCAAGCAAAGAAAGGGGCACACCATAGTTTCTACAATGCAAATTTACTTCAAAAGTTTATACTAGCAACAACAACAACCAAGTTTGCAAATGTGTAATAGTAAAACATAATCTATAATCACTACCTAGCCAACAGTGACTGTGAGAGTGACTATAAGATACACGTCGGGGCCGGTGAGATGGCTCAGCGGCGTTAGCGCCTGCCTTGCAAGCGCGAGGGCCCGAGTTCGACTCCCAGATCCCACATACGAAAAAGGGGCCGGTGATATCGCTCAGTGGCACGGGTGCCTGTTGGCGCGCGAGGTCCTGAGGTCGACCCCCCGGTACCCACAAAAAAAAAAAAAAAAAAGATACATGTCGATTTTGAATTTATAATGCAGGGGAAATGTATCTTAGGTTCAGTGAAGTATAGGGTACTTGTCTTGCATCTTGGGTGACTTGGTAAATAATGGTGACTTTGTAAAATAGTGGGAACTTGGGGAGAAAACAATGAGTTCCTTTGGGACACTTTGTGCTGAAGATAACAATAGAACATTTGGTGACAGGTCCTCTAGAGATATTAGAGATTTGGGGCTGACGTTCAAACATGGATCTGGGCTGGAGAAAGAGACTGGGAAGCATCAAAGTTTGCTGATGGCTGGAACCAAGAAAAGTGAGAGCCAGAAAAGGAAGAGACTGAATGATCGAAGATACACTTCAGCCACCTCCGCTCAGACTGCAGGCAAGGTAGAGACGGCCCCTGGCAGCAAGGATAAACCAGAGTCCCAGTGATACAGAAACCAAACTGAGATGCACAGGGTTCCAAAAAGGAAAATGAAACATAGTCAACATCATCCAAAGTTGGAGGGACCTCAGACAGGAGAGGCATATTAATCTGGTTCATATTAGTTCTTGACTTCCATCCCTCTACTAAGAAGTACAGATAAATAAACAATCTAAAACATTCCTCTCCACCAATATCCCTCATTTCAGCCCTATCATTCACTCAGCTGTTCTCTTTAAAAACCTAAGAGGCATCTTGGATTTGTCTTTGAAACCCTCACCACCCATATGCTGTTGGCTGTGCCTTAACAATATACCAAAGCCACCCACTCTCATAGCCATCTACTTGCTGTCCCCCTCCACCCAGCCCCTCTCTCCCACATCAATCCTCCCCTGAGCAGCCAGAGAGATCTTTTTTAATCAAACAGCTAGCGTGCATATGAAAAAAGCCAGATGCAGTCATCAGGGAAAAGTCTCTCTGAAAACAATAAGCTGTCACTTTTACAAAACCATTAGATTGATAAAAACAAGAAATCCAGATACTGCCACATAACAGCTGGGCCATGAGGAGGTAGGCACCTCGGCCAGCACTAGGGAAGCCAAGGGACGGGGCACTGGACAGCCCCAGCCCCACTGGGCCACACAAGGATAAGGGCACCTCAGCCCACAGTGCTGCCTCTGGCTTGTCCACGGAGATCCCAGCTCAGCTCCACGGGGGCCAAGACACATGTGGGGCAGGAACGCACAGCACCCTTCTCCATGGTGGCAAATGACAGAAAGGAGCACACAGAGTGGGTAGTGGGTGACACATGTGAGTGTGGCCTCTAGAGCCTGCCAGGTATGCATGGACACCATCAGGGTGGGGTTAGAGCCAGAGGACTAGACACACACACCCACATCTGAAAGGAGGTGCGGATAACTTGCCCTCTGCTGAGGGCCGGAACCAACTTAGCCTCAGTCTTCACTTTGACAATCAGATCCTATTACTTTCCCACTTAAAATCCTCAAATTATTTCTTCCTCATGCTCCTACTAAAAAATCTTCCTATCACAAGACCCCAGATCCCAACCCCTGACCTTGGCTTCTGAGGCCTCTGTGACCTGTCCCTGCCCACCCCGGCCCTGGCTCTGTGTTTCCCCAGCCCAGCCATCTTCCTCAAACACCAGGCTGTTCTCCTCCAGCAGCCTTTGTCCCATCTCCTCTGCCTAGGTCATACGGCCTGATCCTCAGAGAGGCCTCCATCTAGCCAATCAGTTCTCAGATCCTCCCCATCCCCATTCCATCTTCTACGCATCTTGCCTTCCTGTCCCTCATGTGTCTAAAATGATCACAACATCTACTTGTTTATTATCTATCTCCCACAGCTAGGAGGTGAGCGCCAAGATAACAAGGGCTTATTTTTTCTTATTCACTTTATCTATGATAACAAAACCAATGCTCATTAAATACCTTGAGAAAATGCTTGAGTGGTTTTACAGAGAGTGGGGCTGGGTGGGTAGAGACAAGAATAACATCACATCAAGTTGAGGGGGAAGGGAAAGGGAGGTAGTGGAGGCAGGGGGCATTGACCACTCCCTGAAGGGGCCTGGTATGACACTGGAGAGAGATAGGACAACAGCTGGAAGGGAAGGACATGGCTTCTGTCTGTCTCACTGTCCCTTTGCATGACCCAGGGAAGCTGCGCTGAAGGACCTGGCCCTCGGGGCTGGCCAGTGGCCTTGCCTGTCCTGGACCCCGGCCCAAACCTACCTGGTGTCCTGGTTGGAGTCCTGGGCCAGCCTCACCAGAGTGTTCACCAGCGCACCTATGCTGTCCCTGCTGCCTGAGAGAAGCTTCTCAGCGCCGATCTGCTCCAGGACAGCTGAGAGGTGCTCGGCTGTGCATTTCCGGACTAAGGGGTTTCGGTGGCTGAAAGGAAAGAAACCCAATCACACCCAAGGGGTCAGTCACAGGGTAGGGCTGGGGAGCCCCAGGCTGGCACTCAGATTACAGTTGTAGACCACAGACCCAAGCTTCATGCCAGCCATGGCTCCAAAACCAGGCCTGCAGAGGCTGGGGAATCTTTGAGGGAAGGGCAGTCAGTTCCTGTACACAAGGTTAAAGGTGACAACAGGAACAGTGAGAAAGCGAAGAATAGCAGTGTGAAGCCACGTGATGTTCCCTAAATACAGCCTGTGCGCGACATCCGCAGGCCTTCCTGAGGGCGTGGGTCTACCTTCTGTCCAGACCGCTCCCCTCTCTTTCCCACCCCCGGAAAAATCCTACTCCAGTCCACATCTCCTCTTCCTTCCCCAGCCCCACAGCAGAATTTGATGCTGCTTCTTCTGAGGTGGTGCTTTCTTTGTTCCAGGGATGTAGGTGGCACCCTGGTGCCCCTTCCCCAGTAGAGCTGCGGCTCCCTGGCAGCAGAGACCTGTCTCCCTCTCTAGAGAGACTTAGCAGGAGCTGACACTTAACAGGAGCCGCAAGTCTGTTGAACTGAACTGGGCGATCTGTCCATCGTAACAGGTGGAACCCTGATAAGAGAAACGCATCAGAATGTCGCCTCTTTTGAGCAGTGTCTCCTTGTCCACATTGCAGCAGGCAGTACTGACCCTTTCCCCGCAGGGTCCTATGTCAGTGGAGCACAGAGGGCATCAGAGCCCTGCCTGCTCAGTGTGGTCCACGGGCCAGCAGCATTGGAGCTGAAGCAGAATCTACACTGCAGCAAGATCCCCAGGGGATTCAAATGCACAAGCCTGGGGACAGCCAACCCCGGTTCTTGTTGATAATGACCAATGGCCTCACACTCTGTGCCAGGCACTGTGCTGAACTCCTTTTATCCCTTGTCTCACATTAACTCCCACAAGTTACTATTTATTATCATCATTTTGCAGGTGAAGAAGCTGAGGCAAAGGGAAGAACCCAAAAAAAGTACAATTAATTTCACCCAATTCAGCCACAGGAACCACTCGGTGAATGCTGGGCAGACAGGCACTGTTCCAAGCACTCTCTCACGAATCAATTCATTGGCTCTACATAATGACCTCATTATTATCCCCATTTTACAGATGAAGAGACAGAGGCCCAGAGAGGTGAAGTGATGATCTGGTGTGTGAACTCATACAGCACAGCTCAGGAGCACCCCACCATTTGGGGTCTGCGGTGGTATAATTAGCAAAGTTCTGTGGGCTGGCGTGGCAGGTGCTGGGGTCTACTGAGAAGCCCCAGGTGTCTGTGTGTTAACTGACTTACTGGGCAGAGGAGTATTTGGCCCTGGGACAGACAGGGCTTGGGAAATGCCTTTGGTTTTGCTTTTGGTTTGGTTTTGACTTAAGAGGAAAGCAAATCTGGCTCCAACAGTAGCCCAGCCCCCCATCTCTCCCCAGGAGAAAGGCGGTTGTGTGCTTCACCCTCCACATTGGCCCAGATTTCATCAGAAAGAAGCAGGGCTCCCCTGGGAGGGGACGGAGCCCCTGGGGCACAGCTGAGGATGCTCTGCAACCCTGTCTCCTGGGACATTACCATGGCCACCATGTACTTCCCCGACCTTGGAACATAACAAAAACACTCCTGCTTCTCTAGCCGAGCTCACCCCATTCTCACCCAGAAGGTGGGGAAAGGCCTATGGGCAAGCAGGGTCTTCCTCCCACAGTCAAGTGCATGGAGCACCTGAACCCTAATGAAAGAAACGCATGTGTGTGCTCTGGTCTTCTGATCTCCTAAGGGACCCTCCACAACCTCCCTTCCTGCTTCTCTTCCACCCCGTCCCTGTCTCCCACACTTCCTTTCTCCTTCCACATCCCAGGGCCTCTCCCCTTCCTGCCTCCCCTGACCACCCCCACACCTCAGACAACAGGCAGCCACTTACTAGACGCCTGCTGAGGTGAGGGCCATCAGGGCCCGGGCAGAGGTCACGTTCTCCACCATGGCACCCAGGGCCCGGCTGGCGGCGTGCTGGATGAACTCGCTGGTGTTCCCCATCTTCTGCAGCAGGCAGCGGGTGATCTCCTCAGCCTCCTGGTCCATGTTCTTCTTCAAAGCCCGGAAAAGGTCTCCCAGGGTGCTGATGGCTAGGCGGGACACCTTGGAGCGGAGGTTGGTGACCTTGGAGAGAGGGAAGAGAGGGACCCTCCAGGACTGCTGGACCCTGCCAAGGGCTCAGGGACACACAGAGGATGGAACTGCTCTATCCCTTCAGCCTCCCCCTCCCTTACCCCTTGCCACACCAAAAACAAGGACCCTACAGCAGCTCTGTGCAAACAGTCCCATTTCATAAGCATCAAAATTATGAATCCCATCATTATCATCTGAAATTTGTATCACTTAGTCCTCAAAGCATGTTCAAAAGAAGTGTCCAATTTGATCTGCCAACTACTGTGAAAGGGCATCACAGGACACTGGTCTGGCAGAGGAAGACACAGAGCCAGGCCACATGCAGGAAGGCACAGCCACAACACAGCCAATGTCAACAGTGTCCTCTGTGTTCAAGCCCTCAGACCCCACTGGAGCCATCCATTCCCAGTGCTTCTCACTGCCTCTCTCTGGGGGCCTTGGGACAGGCTGGGGACCTGGGCCAGAACACTCTATCTCCTCAGGCATTTTGAGTCCAGAGGACAATTGAGATATCAGACATTTTGAGGCTGTGACACAAAAGGACACATAGAATTCTAGATGTTTCAATTCCCACAGACTGCAAATAAGGAAACCCTTAGTCTCAGCTTTCCCCTGTGAAGAACGGGGCAGCCCCTCCTACCTTGGTGTCTGAGGGCTGAGAAAGAGGCAGGGCCACCCACGTTCTGGGGAGCCATGGCTCCCTCACAGCCACTCACCTCGAAGCCTGCACCAGGGAAAGGAGGGAGGCTGGGGGCAGGGTGCACAGCACACAGGCTGTGGGGAGGCCTCACCTCCCCGGTCACTGCCAAGGACACGTCATGCAGCCTCCCAGTGAGGACCTCCGGGTGACAAGCTGCCAGGCGCCGGATGCTCACCAGGCCCTTCTCCTTCATCTGCCTAAGAATCAAGGCCAGACCTGTCACAGTTGTTCCTTCTGCAGACCAGAGTCCTTCCCCACCCCCCAAAACCCCATTCACCACCCACACACCCACAGCAGGGTGAGCTTCCCTCAGAAGCAGAGCTTCCTGGGGCAACACCTAGGCCTGATGTCCTAACCATTCGTTTGGCATAAATGTTTTTTTTTTTTTGTACTGGAAATTGAACCCAGAGCCTGTACACTGGACTACATGCCCAGCCTCCCCAGCCCCCTGCCTTTTTATTTTGAGATAGTGTCTTTCTAAGTTACTAAATTGCCCAGGCTGGACTTGAACCTGTGATCCTCTTGCCTCAACCTCCCAGAGTGCTGGGATTACAGGCATGTGCCACTATCGCTGGCTAGCACAAGCCGTCTTATAGGGAACCCAGCCAGTCTTCAGTTCTGGTAGTTCTGGGACTGAAGCCATTCAGGACCTGTTTGGGTCCCTGACACAAAGCAGACACTTTTCAGGGTAAGGTGGAGAACCAGAGGGCTTTCTGTGAAAGTTCTGGACCCTAGGTCACCACTCATGACTAATAGTGTGTCTCACTGGTGCAGTGGGAGGCGTACTCAGAGCACATTATTGTGATCTAGAGAAGTAAAAGGCTATCACCTTTTTAGTCCCCACATTGTGAAGTGAAATTCACACTTGTCATGCCTGGCTCTGGCATTTCACAGAACAGTACACAAGGGCACTTGGAACCCAGGGCATGCACAGGAAACTAGAGACACCACACACTGGTACATGCACACATACGCAGGCACACGCACAAATGCTTTTCCTTCCATGGTACCAGGACCCAGGGAAAGAAGGGCAGCTGGGGGTAGGAGCTCTTCTCCAAACCCCAACAGCCCTGCTTCCCACCTACCCCCACCCAGATCGTGGGGCACAGACAGGGGGTCACCTCACCAGTCACTGCTGCTGAGGCCCTGAAGGGCATCCATCAAGCCCAGCTCAGGGTTTGAGAAAGGCCGTAATTCCTTGAAGATTCTAAGATCCATCTCTTCCTCCTCTTCCTTCCATTCAGGAGACCCCAAAGTGAGCACCGCAGGTAACGAGTTAGCTGCATTCACAGAAAAGGAAAGATCGGGCAAGCTCACCCAGGAGGACAGACAAGCACCCCTGGAGACTGCTCTTCCCAACCCTTCCTTCCAGGCCTGGCCTGTGGCATGGAGCCCTCCACGCAGAGAAGGAACCAGAGAGGGCGGAGAAGCCAGTGACCAGGCCTCACCCCCAACCCAGGAGCCAAGGGGACCACCTAGCTCTCCACCTTTTGTCGACTTGCTCCATTCCCACTATTGCCAGCCTGACCATTACAAACACTGGCTTGAGACGTGCCATTTGATGTCATGGGACAGCGCAAGCAGAGCCTGTGACTTGCCTCCAGTCCTGCCCTAGCTGAGGCCCAGTGAGCTGCTCATGAATGACTCCCTAATCCGGTGGTGTTCTGACCTCACTCCCGCCCAGAGCCTCTGCTCCTGCCCTCCTACATCCACCATCTATGAGGTTGTCCGAACAGGGCAGTGCATTGTGGATGGACGGCTGGAGGAAGACGGGAACAGTAAAAAGCACCAAGGAGACAATGTAGGGTCAAGATGGATCCACCCTTGCAGGGACTGATAACAGGCAAAAAAGTGATTAAATACCAGTTCATGTTTTTAGGTCTCTCCTTCCTTGTTGAACAGACGCTAGAATCCTAAATCCTAGGAGAACAGGAAGGAACTGCAAAGGCCTCCTATCTAGTCTGATGCCCTAAGCACACACTGAGGTAGCGGAGACTCTGGGAAGTTGGGGGACCCACCCACAGCCCCTCCGATCCTCCATCACACAGCGAGGAAAGGAGGTCTCCTCCAGGCCAGAGCTCTCACTACCACACTGCACTTCCTGGCTGGTTGTTCTCAGAGGTCCACTTCCCTGGGGATGATTTTCCCTACACACATCCAGGTAAATCTTGGTGGAGAGGCAACCCTTTACTTAAAGCCAAGACACCAAGCCCTCCATCCCTGATGCTCATCTCAGCTCTGCCATTAGCATGTAAAATGGTCTATTGGTCAGTCCTTGGTCACCTTCTGGTTACAAGAGGTAACAGCCAACCTCCCTGTCCTTCCTGGACATGACATGAATTCTACACTGTCTGGGAGGCTTCGAGAAGCATGGGTCTGCTCGGGGGAACAAGCATGCTGGCCTCCTACTCTCCACCCTTCCTCCACCTCATCCTCCAATGGTGCTGAGCATCCACCTGGATGTTCCAACAAATACATGAAAGGCCCCTGCTGGGCCACCCAGCCTCCAGGCTCTTAGGATTTCTGTTGACTTTATCTTTGCCTACCCCTCCCCTGACAGCTTCTCATTAATGTCCATACATCTGCACTGAGGTCCAGGAATTTCCATTCTTTGCACACACAAAAGAAAGAATTTAGTGGACACGGCAGACCTCACCTGAAGCTATCCATTTCCTGAAAAAGGCTAGACTCTTATGGAACTTATTAGGAAAATCAGGAGGACAACCAAGTTGGCAGTCCTGAAATTCTATCATTTCAAGCCAGAAGGAGAAGTAGGTATGAGTGCAAACTAGGAAGCAATTTAAGGCAATTCTGGACTATCAGGAGAAAGGAAGAGGAAGAAGAGAAGAAGAGGAGGGTTCAAAGTCAGTTCCCAAGGGATTTACAAGAGGTAAATGCTGGCTTTTCTTCTCAACTCCAACAACCTAACCTACTTACAAATCTTACCCATCTACTCACCCACACAAACATGAACAATAACAAGACGATGATAGAATACATTGTGTCAAGAGTCACATTGTGTCACTTAGCCAGAGTCTTAATCCTATGGGCCACAATCACTTTGGGTGACCTTGGCTGACCTTGGCTTTCAGTCCTACTCAAGATCTTTTTGCCACATTCTTACCTGTAAGTTCACTAACTTTGTACTTCAAATCCAACCTCTTTCCAAATCCTTTATAAATTTATTTTAAAGGGATCTTATGTCACTACCATTCTGGGTATACTAATATTATTTATCATAGAGTATGGTATAATAAAAGTAAATATTTAAAACCTTAGCTATAAAATTATAGCCAGCTTCTGACATCTTTGAGCCTGCAAGAGGACCACTTCATTAAAAAAGAGAAATACTATTTGACACAATCAAAAAGAGAGAAAGAATTGAAAAAGGAGATGAGTCAATATTATTTATGGCACCCATATTATGCTTTAGTCTACCGTCATTGTCTACCACTTCCCATACTAAAGGAAACTCTGGACCAGATTGATTATATTCAAATGTATTCTACTAAAAAAATCTTTTCAAATGAAAGCTTACAAAAAATGAAGCAAAATAGAAGCTGTCTGGTAGATTGAAGACAGAGCCTCAAAGGTGCCTGGTCCCTTGGCACCTTTCCCAGGTGTGGACCTGTGGCTATAACCAGCCCTGCGCAGCCCTGACAGCGTGGAGCAATAGGTGGGAATCCAGAACTTCCCAGAGCCCTCTCTTTCTTCCCCTGGTGTTTGCAGTTACTTCCTAGGATGCTGTTTGCCAGCGTCTTTGGTCCTGGTACCCTCATGACTCCTCTAGGACAAGTCACATCAGCAGGCACACCCGCCTAGCTACCCACTATCCCAGATGTGGTATCATGGGTCTGCAGCATGGCCCGCAGACAATTATGGATCCCCGACACTGTTTCTCTCTCTGGAAAGGTCAGCACCCCCCAGGTTTCCCCCTAGCCTAACATGGGCAATGAGCTCAGACAGAGCAGCAGAGGTCCCCCAGCTATTCCAGGAGCCTGCCAAGGCATCACAGGCAGGGGTCTGAGCCCACCTGATGCATGGCGGGCAAAGCTGGGCTCCTGCTTGCTGACAGGGATGCTGGGTAGAGAAGACCGGTTGGCCCATTTCCTCAGGAGGATGCCGCTGTTTTTTCTGCGTGGGCTGCTCAGCCCAGTGGGCACAGACAGCGTCCCATTGTCCCGCAGGGGAAGGAGACCTGTGGAGGCAGAGAAAGTTCTAAGACTGGGCCTATCTTGCCTGCCCCTGGTTGCAGGGTCTCCTGTGGAAACGGGCCCATCAGCAGACTAGGAGACAGTGGACATGGCCCCTGACCACTCTCAAGGTGGGGAGGGTGGGAAGCTGCACACAAGCCCCTCCTTTGGCAGGTTGAGGACCCAGGAGTTAGCCAGGAAGTTTCCCCAACCACAGGACTCCGCCCCATGCACCCAGTACCTTCCTTCACTAAGGCTCTCCTTGAGCCCAGCCCCTGGGAAGCAAGTTCCCACTCCCTCTCTGGTTCTTTCACCCTCCGGAACAGCTCCATCTCCTTCATCTGTTTCAGCCGCATCTTCTCCTGTGCAGACCTGGAGATGGTGACCTGGAACTGGCACAAGGGCAAAGCAAACTCCATTAGCCTGGGGGATCCAACAGCACTTTCCACACCTTCATTCATTCCATCATCAAAACTGTGAGTGAGTGCCTCCCTGTGTGTTCTCCCTGTGTGTGCTGGAAGGAAATAAAAAAGATAAAGTCCTAGCCCCCTGAGAGCTGCATAAGATGGGGAGACAGATAATAAACAGAACAATCTCTAATGTCAGAGAGTATGCTAAAAGAGTATGCTAAAAGAAAACTGAGGAGATGGATGTGACAATGGCCTTTGCTTTAGATAAAGAAAGCCCAGAGAGACTCCCTGCAGAGGTGAAATTTAAGTGGAAACATAAAGAGAAAGAGCAAGCCATGCAGTTTCCAGAAGAGAAGTGTTCTTAGCATAGCAAGTGCAAAGGCCCTGAGGCCAGAGTATGCCTGTGTGGGTAGGGACAGTGGAGAGGACGCTGGCCAGAGCACTGTGAGTTAGAACAGGGATAGGACACAAAGTTGGGGGATGATGGGACCCATTCCACAATGGGCTTTGTAGTCCACAGCAAGGCCCTGGGCTTTTCCTCAGAAGGTCACAGGAGGCCATTTAAGATTTTGAGCAGAGATTTTGGAGTGGGATCCTTGCTGGGGAGAGAAACAGTGTCTGGGATAGTGGCTACCGGGGTAGTGGCTACGCTGAGGGTCATTTTTCATAGCTTTTATTTGAAATGATTTGAGACTCATAGAACTTATAGAAATAGGACCAAGAGTTCCGCGCCATCTTCAACAGACACAGAACCTCTGGCTTCTATTTCCCAGGGACCAGGCCGGCTGGTGTGCGGGTGGAGAAGGCGCAGCAGTTAGGAGACAACTGAGCACTCGAGCAAGAGGTGAGGGGCCTGGAACAGGACAGTGGGGTGGGGACAGTGGACCTGACAGTGTGTCTCCCATCTTTCCTGATACATGACGTGTGCGGGAGAGAGAAAGTGGTCAGGATGGGCCAGGATTTGGGGCCCTGTGACTAGAAGGCAGGAGCTGCCTTACCCTGCTGTTCACTGACAGGGAGGACCTGAGAGTTGAGTTTTAGGCAAGGCAGGTTTGAAATATCATGAGAGAGCTGAGTGGAGATGTTGAGTGGACTGAATAAGTGAGTCTGGAGGCAAGGAGAGCGTGTGAGCTGGCAAGGGAGTTTAGAATCCTCAGCATAGAGACGGCACTAGATGTCATGGGCCAGAGGAGGCCCTCTGGGGGGATATAATGGACCAGAGGCCAGAGGACCAAGCCCCTGGGGACTCGGCATCTAGTGGTTAGAAGAGGAGCCAGCAAGAAAGGTGGGGGAAGAAGCTGCTTTTGATGGAGACAGAGAACCTCCATCCCTTCATGGAGAATTAAAGGGGGGCAGACCCCGAGCTGAGTCGAAAGCTGCCTCTGGGTCAAGGTAGAACTGAGATGTGCCGTACTGTGGAAGGTAAAGGGCATCAGTGACCTCAGCACAGAAGTTTCAGTGGCAAGGACTCACTCAACGGACAGGTGCTTGGGAGAGATGGGAAGAAATATACATACAATAGATTTGTGTTGGCTTTGTCATATGCTTAAAATGAAAGAAGCAATATGTGAGGCATGATCCAATTTCAAGGAGAATGTTGTTGGTGCAAGAAAGTGCTCAAATGCTGGGTTGGAGCATTATGGAGACTGAGTCAGAATGACAGGAGATGGTGGGGGCCAAAGGGGACCCGTAGAATTGGGGTGCTGTGGAGGGAAGCAATTTGCAGTGGCACGGCCGGTAGAGTGACCAAGAGTGAGCTGCTGAGGCGAGGAGGGGATGAAACATTTCACTGCATGGAATTGCCAGGACTGTTGACCTTCTGTGGCCTGGCCCTTATCACAGTGCTCACTGGGTCCCATGCCTCACATAGTACATGCACGGAGTAGGCCTTGAAGGTATTTCACTGAGCTGAACTGTTAAATCTCTTTGTCAAAGAATAAGCCCTGATTTCAAGTTTTACTAAACTCATCTCAACCAGGAAAGAGAAGCCACCTCCCCAAGGTCACCTTATAAGTGCAAGGAATTTGTCAGCCTGTCCAGCGCAGCCTCTGGCCCGTCAGCCTGAGTCAGCTGCCTCTCCGTTGCTATATTGGGGTCAGCTTGAATTACTCAGCTTGGTTCACCTAAGCCCTCTGTCCTCTCCTTCACATCCTGCTTCCTTCTGACCCACATGTCACCCATTCTGTCCTTCCTCCTCCCCACCTCTGCCCCTCAGCAGCCCTCTGAACACTTTCCTTCACCCAGTCTCTGTCCGCCCCTGCCCTGGCCTTGTTTCTCTTCCTCTCTTCAACCCTCTGCCAGACCCGGGACAGGTCCCAGCCCTCGGTTCTCCTGGTCTCTGCTCTGTCTCCCATGTTCTGGCTCCACACTTGCTTGCAATCAACGGTGGTCCACTGCCACCTGATTTCCTCCTCCTCTCACTGCTCAGATACCTTTGTGCTGGTTTCCTTCTGGTCTTCTTCTTTCGGCAAGGGGCGGGCTTCTTTGGCATGGCCAAAGGAGAAGGCCATCAGCACAGGAGCAGACTGGAAGGAGGCCAGGGGCTTCTTGGAGGCCGCAGTAGCAGACCTGTCTCTGATGGGTGGGGCCAAAGGTTTGGGCTCTGAGGAGTCAAGGGCGGAGATAGAGCTGAGGACACCCTGTGGCTTGTGTGACTTTGCTGCCCAAGTCCTCCACCTTCCATTCTCCTGCCCAAGACTTCCTTGTTGGAGAAAGTTAGATTCACTCTACAGAGCAGCTTTGCAAAGGATGCTGGGAGATCATGTCACCTTCCATTCATTCATTTATTCGTTCACTCGTTCTCTTATTTTACAAGTACTGCATACCTCATTCTAAGATAGGGGAGTGGGGGGCAACAGGGTCAGGAAGAGAAACAAATACAACAAGCCCACGACCATTCAATACCCACAGAACAGAGCTGGAAGGGGCCAGAGAACTAACTAATGCTGGTCCAATCCTCTCATCTCACAAATGGGAAAGCTGAGACCCACCAACCTTCAGATGCCCTCATGATTGATAAAATACAAGTTCGCTTCCCAAAAACATCAAATCTGTAGAAATTTTTTGTCACTCCATATATTCCCAATCAGTGGATTTACAGTACATTTATTATTATGGAGACAGGGCAGGAATCAGTTCCTAGATTTCCTCCTGGTCACTAGGTTTAAAGCTTGCTGTCCTTGGGAGAACCTGCAGAGCAGGGCCCCCCAGAATGGTGGCCCATGTGGGGCTGCCCCCAGCTGCAGAGGGCATCAGAGGGCTTCTGTACAGCGCTCTGCTTACCTGGCCCTTCACGGTCTGCGAAGGATCCCTCTGCTTGGGACAGGAAGAAGGATCAGGGCCAAGGGGGATAAGGGATTCAGAAGCAAAAGGCAGGGCAGAGGGCACTGGTAGCCAGGGCACAACTGAGGAGGACAAGGTATGCAGGAATGCCACAAGGTTTGGAGTCCCCGCAGCTGCAGCTAACTAACTATGTGCTTGGCATGTGACACATATTATATAATATCATCCCCGGGTGACAGGCTAGAGGGTCAGAGAAAGTCCTCTAAGGACTTTGCTATCTTGTAGCCCACATTCTTACCTACACCCCTAAGAGACACCCAGGAAAGTCTGTCTGAGCAGTCTTCCAAGGCCCCCAGAGATGGGGTCTCCTGGCCCAAACCCCCATGTCAGCACTCACAAGAGTATCTCATGTGTCACCTGGGGTCACCCCGCCACAGCCAGCCAGAGGTCAGGGGAGAAGCAGCTGCCACCAGGGTTTGGTGCCAGGGTTGCTTCACAGCCCAGCTCAGTGTCCTGAGCCTGGGCTTCTTGGGGAACAGCCTGCCGCTTACTGGGCAGTGACACACCTGCTGAGCCAATTAACAAGGAGCTGCCGGGAAGCCAGTCACCTCCCCCTGGTCAGCAGCTGCCACTGACGCCCACCGCTCAGGGTGCTCCGCTCGCCCAGCCTGCTGGGGGGCTGGGCCTCGCTTCCGACCCCACAGCCACAGCGTGGCTTCCTGTCCCTCCCCACAGAGCAGGATCCTCAGTCCCTAAAACAGATCGCCGTCCCCTCTGCCCTCCTCCTCTCTGCATCTGAAAGCCTCCTGCCCTACCCTTCTCCTTACTTGCATCCTGGAGTTGGCCCTGTTCCCCTGACTGAGACCTGCTGGGACCCACAGACTGAAGGGTTTATGGGATGTGGTTTAATTTCTCACTCTGTCCAGTGCTTAAAACAGAGCAAAGGGCCACAGCACCAAGTGTCAATACACAGCCCCCAGGGCAAGTCCGACAGGGAACACAGGTAACACGCCCCTCCCTGGGCCTCACCCTGTCCTTCATCTGTCAAACAGGGACAGCACGTCCCTCCTGTGTGGACCTCCACAAGCTATGTGAGCCAGAGTGTGTCAACACACCTGGCAGAGCTGGTGCCACCGCCACAGCCTCTTTCCTGCCACCCTCCAACATGAGGCCACAGGTGACTTCAGGTTCCCTGTCTGTGAAGTGAGGGTCTCAGACACAAGAGCCCTCAGGTTCCATTCCATACCCCTGCCCAGGAACAGAAGAGTCAAAAATAAGTGTGGGGGGCCGGTGAGATGGCTCAGTAGCATAAGCACCTTCCTGGCAAGCACGAGGTCCTGAGTTCGACTCCCGATACCCATATAAAGGAAAAAGGGGCCGGTGATATCGCTCAGCGGCACAAGCGCCTGCTGGCAAGCACAAGGTCCTGAGGTCAACTCCCGGTACCCACATAAAAAAAAAAAAGTGTGGGGGCATTGCTTGCAGAGAATACATACCTGGAGATTTAGGGGTCTTCTCTTGAGGCCCACTCTCCTGAAGCAGTCTTAAAAGAATGGAGGAAATGAGTAGGGTGAAAGACACCAAGCACAGGTGCTGGGGGGAAGGGAGGACCCCGGGTGGCTCGAAGCAGAGGTACCCGCAGAGTGACTGCCCCCCACCCCTGTGGTGGCTTGCTGGGCCACAGGGCAGCAGGGCAGCAGCTGCAGCAAGGAGGGTAGATTGTCCCCCAGCTCAGAGCTCAAGTTCTATGAACACCCCTACCCAGGAGAGCTCAGTGGCCCCAAATATTCCTCCTCCCTTCTGCCATCCTTCAGAGAAATCTTTTGCTGTGATGGGAAATTGCCATTGTTTTTCTGCAGTAGGAGTTCAAGCTTGAGCAGCCACAGGAAGGGAAGATGGGAACGTTCCTGACACTAGTTCGGATTGTCATTTTTTAAATGGAAAGCACCACTTAGTCATTCAACAGATATTTACTGAAGACCTACTACATGCCAGATAATTGCTGAACAGCTGCTATGTGCCAAGCACTGTTCAGACACTGGCAATACAGCATCCACCTGAGAGGACACGGTTCTTGTTCCCATAGAGGTTAGACTCCCAGGGAAGCCAGCTGTGCCATAGCCAGCAGGATTTCCCTGCTCCTCAGTGGTCGGGACCCACTGTGGCTGGTGGGGTAATAGGCCACCACCAACGGACAAGGGCACAACATCTTGCTTCGGTGGACTCACAGCAGACAGACCCAGGCCAGTGTAGGCGGAAGAACCGGCGGTACAAGAGTCTCAGACGACCCAGCTCTGTTTCTTTTGCTTTCTCCTTCCCAAAGACCCCACAGCAGGAAGGACTGAAGCCAAGATAGACCTGGCCCATCAGGGTTCCTCCTCCTTTCTGCCACGCCATCTTCCCTTCCCCACCAACCCTAGGCCACACACCACAGCGGGGCATGTCCCAGGGGACCACAAGGCGAACCCTCCTGAGAGCAGCCTCCTGACTGTCCCCAGCTCCAGTCTCCTCCCCTCTCCCTGTCTCCATGCGGGGTCCCAGCACCCATCCAACACAGGGCTTAGCTCCCCTCTCTGACCCACACCCAGTCAGTGCCGGGTCGCCCACCCTCCCTCACTTGTTGGAGCTCAGCCTCTGCCTCCGCCCTGTTCAGGCACCTGCAGCTTCTCCCCTCAACTCCTGCCATGGCCTCCACCTCGGCACACACTGCCACAACTCTCTGTGGCTGCCGAAATCACCTTTTGAAATCAGAGTTGGTGTCTTCTCCACATACCTCAGTCCTCCAGGACAGAGCTCCGCCCACCCACTGAACACATGGGGCCCTTCCTCCCTGCTCGCCTCGAAGCCCGTCTCACGAGGACAGGTGCACCTTGCATATGCCCCGCAGCTCCCTAAACTCCTCAGTCACTCCTCCTCCGATCTCTTTCTCCTCCATCTGGCAAACTCCGCCTCAGCCTTCAAAATTCCCCTCAAGAAGTCTTCCCAGCACAACTCAGAATCCTTTCCTACTAGGCTTCCCAACATGAGAGGCCGCTTACCTCCCACCTCTCCGGACTTGGGCTCAGTGAATCTCTCTCTGGAGTGCACATGCTCTGTCTTACTCACCTATGTCTCTAAGTAGGTAATTAATAACCCATATAGGAAAGGGGTGGACGGGTGAATGAATGAAACGGCAGCTGAGTCTCCTTCCCGTCCATTTGCTGGAGAGATTCAGAGTCTGACAAGAAATCCCAGTCCCAACCCAACAGCATGGGGCAGATATTTATTATGTAACAATTCCACGACAGAGGGCCAGGCGTGGTGGCACGCACCTGTAATCCCAGCACTCCGGAGGCTGAGGCAGGAGGATCACTATGAGTTCAAGGTCAGTCTGGGCTACATAGTGAGCTCAAGGCCAGCCTGAACTACATGGCAAGACCCTGTCTCAAAAAGCAAAACCAAAAAACATAAAACAAAAAAAAATCCATGCCAGGGAGCCACAGAGACTTTTGAGATATGGTCCCTGCCTCGCAATGCTCCAAGTTAAGGAACAGAATCAGGTTTAAAATGGGATAAAATAAAATACACAAATATGAAAAAATATATATTTACATAGCCAAAATTTGTTATTTAAATAAAATAATGAAAGGAGATGGACAGTAGAGGTGGAATGCGTGGAGCAAGGTATGAAAGAGGAGTGCTGGGCAGCAGAAATGGGCAAGGGGCAGCACCATCTGGGGACATGAGGTTCCCATTGCACAGACAGCACAAGCCACAGAGGGGTGAAGCTTCCCGCAGTGCAGCAGAGGAGGGAAAGCTGAGGTTCAGACCAAGGAAAATCATCCTAAAGGCAGCACAGGAGAAGAGAGTGGCAGGAGGGTCAGAGAAGAAAGGGGGGGGGGTGAAAGAGAATGGAGAATGGAAGAGAACGGAGAGCCAAGGGTGCAGAGGGCAGATTAGGAGTCGTTGGGGGGAGTCAAGCAGGAGCCAATAAGCGAGAAGAACGGGCAGGGGAGAGACTGAGGTGGGAGATTTTGTGTGTTGCCGCTGTTGTAGGAAAGACTGGAGGGGACGTGGCCATCAGCAGCAGGAGACACCAGGAGGAAAAGCCCCAGACGCTGCTGAGAGCTGAAGACCAACACACACACCTGCACCTTGATGAAATAAAAAGGTCCCGGGATGGGGTAGTTCAGGGCTCCTCTTGCCATGACACTGGCACAACCTCCCCACCTCCCTCTCTCGCTCATTTGCAACAGTCAGGAGGAATGGGAAATACCCAGTTGCAGGAGGGATGCCTGGGAAGATGACAGGGCCTGGGCAGGAGATGCAAAGACACCCAGACTCGTGTGACCCTGGAGGCCACAGGCACAGATGAGTCCCCCGGGCGAAAACAAGGCAGGCCCTGGAACAAAGTGCAGGAATAGCCAGGCTTAAGAGAAGGGTGAAACAGGACATGCAGGAGAACCCCTGGAAGGTCAGGAGCTCCTATAACAAAGTTCAAGGGCCGTCAATGATCTAAACAATGCAAAAGAAAGCAAGAGTAACTAGATGAGAGAAAGACTGGAGAGTCATTGTAAGCACTGATGATACCGTGCTGCGCCGAGGAAGGGGAGGTCAGCGGCGCAGACAACAGTCCCAGGAGGCTGATGGTAAAAGTCAAGTGGAAACTCACATCCAGGAGCGGGTACGCGGACAGGTAACCACACCCCACCGGGGCCGGAGAAATGCGGGAATATGAGTACGCACAGAAGAGAAGGCAGCGCGGGAGATGAAGAGTGAGGACGCTTAGAGAGATGGGAGAATTCAGAACATCAGGCTGAAGAAACGGAAGGGAGGAAGTCACAGTAGGAGCTAGACTGACTGCACGAGCCAGGCCCATCGGCTGCCAGCACACTCACACACAAATACGCCCACACTCAGAGACACACACAACATACCACAGACACACGCACAGACAGACGCACTCACACAGGCATTTCTAGATGCACATGAACATGTACACGTGCACACACAGACACACACGGAGATACACACACACAGACCAGTAAACACGTACACACACACACACACACACACTTGTAGACACACACATACTTGCACACACGCTCGCTCTAGTGTCCACAGGGATGTTGCAGGGATGTACAGCGTACTGTCCGCCCTACTGACAAGCCATAAACCCAGATTCATTACAGCATAGAGATCCCTTACCCTACTGAATCCCCGCCTTTTGGGGTATGAAGACAACTTTTTAAATTCAAAGGTTTATGGACTACCCCCATCACACAATACGGGTTACACTTTTCATTAAGAAAATACATAAATAACAAAGAGCTACCATGAGTTCAATCATATTCCAAAATAATTTGTATTTTATTCATCATTAAGGCAACCATAGACATCAAGAAAATGGAGAAGAGAGAGACTCGAGACATTGTTACGCCCTCACACCCAGCCTGCTGGAGCTCATGATCAGAGACGCTCTGGCGGCAGTGTTGAGGCCTCCAGCCCTGCCTCCCACATGCTGCGATCCCAGAGCTGTGCCCGGCACGCAGGTTTGGCCGTGAGCAGCCCCAGTGGGTCTTGGGGGTGGGGGAGAGAACACTGCCAGGCTTGGCTTGGGGCTCTTACCGTGTGTGAGGGGGCCTTGTTCCCGTGAGGACATCCTGGCCTGGAGCCAAGGGGCTGGGAAGGGAGCCAGGCCTGCTGGAAGAGGTCCCCACAGACACCCCTGCCTTCGGGATGGGTGGGATCACGATGCCTCCCAGCGACTTCCGCATCTTCTCATCGTTGCAGTGCAGGTATTGTGGGGAAATCCGCACCTGCGAGCAGAGGGGTCTGGTCCACGGAAGCCTCCCCCTCTGGATGCTCAGCTCCAAGCCCCTCACATGGGCTGGGGCCAAGTGCTGGGAGGTGCCTTCTGCTTTCCCTTTTTAGCCACACAGAGACCCCCCAGAAAGCTCACTGTTTCCATACCACTGCAGCTGAGAAGCCTGGCAAGTTTTCTTGTTGTTATTATTACTATTTGGTTTTTTTGTTGTTGTTCTCATTTCAGAAACAACCTAGAACATCAAAGCTGGAAGGACTCTCAGAAACATCTGGTCCAAACCTCTGTTTTAATAGATAGGCAAACTAAAGCCCAAGGAGGGGCAACCCACACAGCCAGTGAGGGGTGGAGCCCAAATTCAAACCTGAGCCCAGCTTTCTTCCCCTCTGCCATACTCCCGGAAGTAAAAGAAGAGGGCCAGAAAGTAGGAAGAACTTTAGCATATTAACACCAAGGTAGGCCTGGGGACCGCTGACTCCAAGACAGGAGTCATGCGGCCTCTGCCCCTCTGCGCAGCCACTCAGAGCTTCCAGATCAGCTATGAAGGTTTTGGGTGCTGAGGGGTGCAGGGGATGAGGCCTCTTCCAATGCCACCCCCATCCTTGAGGGCAGTGTCCGGGACACCTGCAGGGACACTCAGGGTACAGGAGCAGGGGATTGGATGGAAAGGATGGAAAGACAGAGGACATCTGCAGGCAAGACTGTGGAACCACCTTACCTGCTGAGCACTAGCGCTCGGTTCCTGGGCACCCTGACCGCTCCCAGGAGGGTCCAGGCCCTTCTCCTTGGCTCCACTGGCTTCGGGGGTGGTAGGGATGCTCTGGATGGGAGGCATCGGCCTGGGCACCCTCAGCAGCCTCTGGGAGGTGGTGCGGGGGACAGTGCTCCGCAGAGGGACTCCTTTGGGGCCTCCCCCAGGATCCAGAGAGGCTGCACGGAGGTAGAGATGGGGAATGAGTTAGCCCCAAGAGAGTGGAGAGTGGTGGCTACATCCGAGCCTGATGTTCTGGGGGAGACTGGATGATGATGCGGGAGGAGGGCGGGCCTCCCCCAGCCCGCTCCCACCAGCAGACTGGCGGTGTTGACGGTCCTCTCCAGTGAAAGTCACCCGTTTACAATTCAGAGGCAGTGGGGTTCTCAGTTTAGTACTAAGGACAGCAAGTTCTGGCCCTAGTTAAAAGCCATATGACCTTGGGCAAGTCACTGTCTCTCTGACACCACGTGCTCCTCTGTGAAATGGGACATTCACAAAGACCCAATGACACCACTTATAAAATACCAAGCCAGTGCCTGGCATGGGATGGGGGCCGATTAATTCCTTCTGTTCCCCCTTCTTTGCAGTTAATGAAGTGCAGCTGTGTGCACTTCTAACAGCCTGAAAGACAGGTCACCGCACTTGCAGCCCCTAGATTAATCCTTTCTGTATCCAGTGGACATCTTCACTGCCCCCTGCGCCAGCCCATCCTGCACAGCAGCACCCCCATGGCAGGTACACAGTAACCAACCCTGGCAAGTCCTTGGGACACCCGCTGACCCTCACAGCCTAGGGGCCCAAGGACCCTGACCTTAGGGTGGGTGGATGGCAGGTGCCAGGGACTAGGGCTCACCTCGCAAAGATGCTGCCATGCCCTCCGAGAGCCTCCTTTTCTTGAGTTTGTCCTTAATCTGGGTGGTGTCTCTGGCCACACTGTTGGCTTCTGACTCCAGCAAGGTGACAGACACATGGGGGTGAGGCCCCAAAGACAGAGCCCCAAAGTCCCTGGGGTGGCCATTCCTGGTCTGCCAGCCCTTCAAAGGGCCATCCAATGTGATGCTGCCTGGGTCCCCACGTCCACTCAAGCTCTGTAATGGCTTCTCGTTGCTCAGCAGGACACTTGGTGCAGGCTGGATGGAGGCTGAGGGGGACACAGACATGAGCGGCTTGGCACTTAGCCCAGGGTAACACAGGTGCTGGCAAACTCATTAGCATTGCTTCCTTGGTACAGTCACTTGGTGTTCCGGTCCCTCCTGGGGACAATTTATACATTCAGCAGTGTCTATGAAGCACCTGTCCTGAGCAAGACTCAAGTCACAGGGCACTCAGGGAACAGAAAGGGGAATCAATATGCAGTGCTAGCACAGCACAGATGAGAGGCCACAAATCCTTAGGAAGGGGGGCCCATCTGCCCAAGACCACATCCACCGGTCTCCAGGAAACTCATTCAGGTCCCTCAAGCACTGACGCACACCAACCACAGACGGAGGGGTTAGGTGACGGGCAGCAAGTCATGCTAGAGGTAGACAGAAGGCCGCCCATTTCATCCGAGCAGCACTGAAGTGCCAGGCACTGCCAGTGGAGGTGCGGAAGTGAGCCTTTGTCATTAAGGGACTTTGTATCTATTCAGGAGTAAGAGGTTCAGTGTGAGGCAAATATGAGCTGTACCATCAGCGATAAAAGCCACATGCTCATCGTGCTTCAGAGTGGCTGGTCAGGAAGACCTTGGTGAACTGGTGGGGTACAAGTCCAACCTCAGAGGAGCCGCGGAACCTGGAGAGGCGGGGGAAGGCACAGGCGGAGGAGCTTACAGCCACACCGCAGCTCTTCTGGGAGACCCCGGTGCCTGAGCTGCAGATACCAGACTGCAGCTGCCTCACAACGCAAGGAGAGCGAAGCTCCGGCCCAGCCACAAGCCTGTAAGGGAGCTGGCTCAACAGAGGGCATGGAACCAGAACCCTCAGATTCCCCATCCAGAGTAAGGGATGGAGCTCCGCTGAAAAGACAGTCTGCAGCTGCAAGCTGGAGCAGAAGGTGGCAGAGAAGCTAGGGTGGAGTCGAGAAAAGCATCACAGCAGGGCTGATGCACTAGCAGTGCCCATCTCCTGCCACCCAGGGCCTGATGCCCTCCCAGGCCCTGAGACACAGACCCCACAGAGCAAGGCCCTCTCTTCTGGGGTTGTGGGGCTCCCCCAGGTTCCCAAAAGAGCCAGCCCTCATTCCTGGTGTCTCCGCCTGAGCACCCTCATCCCCTGAGGTACAGAGCTGAAAGAACCTGTGAAAAACCAAAGGGCATTTGCAGCAGGGGCCACAGTAAAAATAATACCTACACAGTGGTACACACTTATAGTACCAGCCCTCGAGAGGCTGAGGTAGGAGGACCCTTGAGCTCAGGAGTTCCAGGCCAGCCTGGGGAACACAGTTGGACCCCATCTCAAAACAAAACAAACAAAAACCACCCACTGTAGCTTGACAACACCCTGGGCATCCATCCCAACACCTTCATTTCCCCTGCCAGGCTGAGGCCCAAGCTCTGTCTTGTGGTCAGTAGCCCTGACTGGGCAGCTGCCAGGAGGAGCCTTCCAACCACCACCTAAGTCCTCAAAGGCCATTTAGTGTGGCCAAGCCACCAGGCCAGGACCTCCCATCTCACCAGGGCTGTGAGCTGGCAGAGTGGAGCTGATGCTTCCAGGCAGGGGCACGCGGGGCCCAGCTCTGGTCCTAGGGATGCTCCCACAGTACACAGCCACCGGAGCCAGAACCTTGGCTGGGGACAGAAGAGGAGAGCCATGCTTTAGAGTCCCCTAAGGCCTGGACTGGGCACAAACTGAGAACACCATCACAAATTCCTGAGTACTCTGTCCTTGGAGTCTCTGCCCAAAGCACCAAGGGCATGTGACAGCCCAACCCCCACCCAAGAGCCTGGCCCACGGGTCGGGGACTGACCAGGCAGTGCCTGCTATCTCCGCTGGACCCCACCTACCCTGCTGGCCAGCCTCTTGGCCTAGCTCTCCCTCCCTCCTCCACTCCACCTGCTTGCTCCCTCTCTGCCTGCTTTCTACCCCCAGCCTTGCTCCAAACCCCTGGCTAGGCCTTTGCTCTCCCCAGCCCTCCACCAATGACATTGATGCTTGTTGTCCACAGCCTTGGCCTCTGTCACCATCCATCTCACACTCACTGCTCTCCCTGAGCCACCTCCTCACTGCCACCTGCTTCAGGCAACACCCTGACCAGGGAGCCTGATCGCCACTGGTTACAGAGCATCCCATTACCTGCCCACCCACCCCAAGTTCCCCATCAGCACATCCTGCAGATCTTCCATCTTCTCTCTGAGCTCCCCAGGCTCCTCTGACGGCATCCTTCATCCCCCAGACATTCATTAATGCCTGCCCTGTGCGGGGACTCTGGCCCTCCATGCCCAGACACACAGGCTGAGCAAAGCCAACTCAGCCTTCATGGGGACTCAAAGACTGGTGGGGGAGGCAGCAATGAGTGAGTGAGAGATGGCAGTGGGGGGCCTGGGAGCCCTAGCCAGGGACAGGAGCAGTGAAGAGTTACCCGAGGGAGGGATGCCTGGGCTGAGACCAGAGCAGAGCCAGGCAAGGGAGGCAGGGGACAGCTCAGCTAAGGCCTCAGTCCTTTAAAAAGCCTCCAGTTCCTATGTCCCCACACCCAGCCACACCTCCACCTGGCACTCTTCTCCCCAGGAGCCTCCATCCTGCCCTGTGGCTTCCTCAGTACCCACCACGCAGCAGGCACTTACATGTTGGTCCTGCTCTCTCATGGTACCACCCCTCCTAAGGCACCTCAAGACCACCATGGGGCCCTAACCTACCACCCAGAGAACCCCCACACACAGGTGCGAGTCCAGCCTGTCCACCCCCAGGACAAGGCCCTGAGACCAGCACTCAGGAATCTGGGTTCCCATTTCTGTCACTGTGTGACCTCGAGGAAATCAGCTAACCTGAGTCTCAGTCCATACATCAGTAAAGCAAAGCAGTTGAACAACACAGAGTTCAAACAACAACATCCTCGTTCTACTTCTAGATTTGTAGATTTTTCTTGAGCCCTCAGCATCTCTCACTTCTCCGCTACAGTGTAAACCTGAGGAGGTCTGATATGGTCTGATGCTTTCATAGGAACGCATCAGAGCCCAGGGTATCCATCCGAGCAGGGGGCCCTGTCCCCGAGCTGCCTTGCTCTGGTCATCCTGGTTCTCCACCTTCCTTGCAAAGGTCATCTAGTCCCTCTCCTGGGTCCTTCAGGGTTAAACAACTCTGACCTCACAAGCATCCAGTCTATCTGGGGCAGAGCCAGTCCCCTCAATTTCAGAGGAAACTAATGCTCAGAGCTCGTTCCCCAAAGGCAGAACCGGGACTGGACCCCCATCACCTGCACAGAGTTCTCACTCCCCTACCCGGGCAGCTAAGGAAATAGGTCATCTACCTTTGGCAAAGGCCCAGCCCACACCCCTGCCCGGCCACAGGGCAGCATCAGCCCCGAGGAGCCAGCCCACTGTGCCTCAGAGTCAAGATGAAGCTCAGGCGAGTCCCCAGGACAGTCTGAGCCCTGTACTCCAGAAAGCCACCCAGACAGCCTGCCAAGCAGGCTGAGAGCTGGGCGGGGTGAAAAGGCACAGCCACCCAGCCACATCTCCCAGGCAGAGAATCCACGGGAAGCCCCACTCTGTAAAACACTAGGGAGCAGGCCCCCTAGTGTCCCTTACCTGGGGGGACATCGTCACGGGTTCCCATGCCCTGGAGAGCGAAGGTGCCCACGAGGCTGTCTGGAGACAGCAGCGATGCCTGGGCCCTGAGCACAGGCCTTGGAGGTCCAGAGGGTTCTGACCTGTGACATCCAGGGACCTGGGGTACAAATGAGCAACAAACACTTTAAACCACCACCCAGAAAGCCCACAGGAGCTAACGCAGCACTGCAGTGAGGAATCTGCCGCGGGGCCCAAGGATATGTATACGTCTTTCCTGACCCCCGGGCTCTCTCAGACACCACAACCCTCTATGTCCCAAGGCCACTTGACCTTTCATAATCAAAAGTGTCTGTGAAACACATGGACACTTTAGGGGTCTTGGGGAAGGTGAGACTGAATACTTTTTGATTGGTTCCTATTTTCTTCAAAAGCCCTTCACTCTACCAACTGCTCTAAAAGCTCATGGTGAATGCTGAACTTCTGCGCTCAACACTTGAGTGGTGGGGTCTCCCCAGAAACTGGCTGTTAATGGTTTAAATATGAAGGATCCCCCAAAGACTCATGCACTGAGGGCTTGGTCCCCAGTGCAGCAGTGCTCGGAGGTGAGGCCTGAAGAGGTAATTGGATCAGGAGGGCGCTGTCCTCGTCAGTGGGCTAATCCATCAATGAGTTCAGAGCTGAGTGGCTCTCAGGAGGTGTGGCCCAGGAGAAAGTGGGTCACTGGGGGTGTGCCTTTGAAGGTTATGTCTTGTTCCCAGCCCCTTCCTCTGTTTCTGGATGCCAGGAGCAGCTCTCTCCCACACACGCTTCCACCATGATGTTCCACCTGACCTCAGGCAGAGAAACATGGAGTCAGCTCACCATGAACTGAAACCTCTGAAACTGTGAGCCAAAACACATTTTCTTCCTATAAATTGTCTTTTCAGGTCTTTCGTCATAGGAACAAAAGCTAAAACACCAGCTCTCCTGGTTTCCTTTGGGTTATGTCTGTCTCAATCCTCATGTTCTCGGCCCTCACTCTTATCTTGTTGAACAAGTAACACTTTTGGCCTTCTCAGCCATGTCTAGTCCTGCTGCCCAGACCTGACCACCCTAGGCCTCTTCCCAGCCTCCTTTACGCCTTTGGGGTCAGCCATGAGCTCTTGCCCTTGACATGGCTCCATTTTCCTGTGACATAGGTCACCGTCATTTCACACAATTTTATTAATTCTTTCCTGAAACAAGGGTGACAGAATGGGGAGGTGGACAGCCAGGGCTGATTAGCGGTAAAATTAGAGTAAAGCCAGGCCACATCTCCTAATTTCTATACAGAAAGCAGCTGCCTTGTTGTACCATCTGGGTACAGGTCAGGATACTGTGCCAACTCCCTCTTGTTGAGCAACAGATTCCAACTCAGGAACTGAAAAACCTGTCTTTGCCTGAAAGCCAGCCTGGCCCAGCCCCCGCTGGCCCCAGAAGACAGAGCAGCACCTAGCAACCCTCTGGCCAAACAGGTTGTGCTCAGCCCAGCCCAGTCCTGACCCAGTCTTATTCCAGCCTCCCCACTTAGCGCCTCAAGCCACTTGGGTTCCCTGACTAAAGAGAATTGTCCTCAGGCAACCTGCTGTCTGGTGATTACTGGGATAAAAAGGCTTTGGCCACCTGGTAGCAAAAGCAGCTGTGAATGTCTATGAGACCCAGTGCTGCTCCCAAGCAGGGTGGCAGAAGATTCTACTCCACGGGAACCAACCCACAGCCCAAGCAGCTGGGGAAGAGGCTCATGGGAGTAAGGCCCAGCAGGAACGTTCCATGGTGAATTAAAGCCAATAAACCAGAGTCCAGGGCTTCGGAGGCACGGAGAGCCGCAGGTCCCACCTGCCACCCATGGCTCTGACCAGAGGATATACTTCCTATGAAAGTTATAGGTAGAAAAGCAATATTTAGGGCTGGGGAGTGTGGCTCAGTACTCCCTCTCTAGGAGGCTAACGAGACTATTTAGAGTTGCCTAAAGATGCAGAGGGTTCCACAGCCACTGATACTACAGTACAATGATGGGCCTTCTGAACAAGCTGCCCCCCACCTGCAGCTTTCTCGGAGTCAGAGCGTCAAAAAGCTAAGGTAGCCCCAGTTCCCCAGGTCCTTGGGGACACCATCAGTGCAGAAAGGAACCCAGAGCCGCTCCAGTGCTTGCCAAAGCACCTCATCAAGCAGAGCCCTTTTGGGTCTCTGCTGGGTGCAACTCTGACCCCTCAGGCCTAGGGCAGCAGTGGCGAATCTTTGGCACGCGTGCAGCAGCGGGCTGTTTGTATCATTGAAAGCTCTAAAATATTCACCATCACTGCCCTAGGGGGCCTACAGAGCAGGATGTTCCAGGAACTGGCCTCAAGGAGGTGGCCAAGGTTGCTTCTGGACAAGCAAATACATCCTGTGCGATAGCCGTGAGTGGCACCACCCTGGGAAAAGCACTCAGACCAGGGCCTGGTGGCACTCGAAGATCCATGTCCCATATAAAAGGCAGAATCAGGAATTCCAGCACAGCTGAGCATAGGGCTTTGGGTTTTAGCGTGGACACTGCCTAGCTCCTTGCTCCCGAGGCACGGTTAGTTCGCTGAGGCCCCATCTGTGCCCAGCACTGCTCCAGGCACTAAGATGTTACTCTCCCAGTTAGAACAGCCAGCTACTGGCCTAAAGGGCTACGAAAACCAGCAGTTCCTGGTGACTGGGATTTTGTCCTCATCCCTCATGCTCTGCACTGCCCCCAAACAGCTGCCTCCTCCACCCTTGGACTCAGGTTCTCAGCTAAGGGACAGAGCGACCCTGTGGTAAGTGACCCTTGTCTACTCCTTCTGTTAAAGCTGTGGCTGCAGAGGTTCCATGGCAACCAGCGCAAGAATGAAGAAAGGTGACAGAAGTGACTCAGGTTACAAGCAAAAAGGAAACAAAGTTGAGACTGACCTCTAAGAAGTGTCAGCCCCCAGGCCCTGAGTGGTGGCACTCACCTGCAAGCCCAGCTAGTCGAGAGGCTGAGGCAGGAGGATTGCAAGTCAGAGGATGGCCTGTGCAACTTACCAAGACCCTGTCTCAAAAAATACAAAACAAAGGGCTGGGTGTGTGGCTCAGAGATAGAGGGGTTGCCTAGCACGTGTGAGGCCCAGGGTTTGCTCATGAGCACTGCAAGAGTGTCGGCCCCAGGACAGAGTCCCATGCCCCTGTGCCTCACACAGCCCACAGGAGCCAGTGCCCCTCTCTGTGTCCACCTTGCTCCTGAGTGAGCTGGGCAGAGAATCATCACCAAGAGAACAGCACAGACAGGAAGGCACAGGACGCGCCCAGGGGTGGGGGGGCGGTCCAGGAAGAGAGGACAAAGAAGGCGGGCAGGAGAGCAGGGCAGGCCCTCTGTCCTGAGATGCAGCCCGCCTGCCACACATCCAGGGCTGCTGCATCATGATGCTACCCACACCTCCTTTTAAAGATCCCTGAGTGGCATGGGCTGCAGTAGCCAGAGTTCTCATCAACTTAGCCAATTGGGCAAACATTGGAGAACCATAGTACTCAGGCCAAGGTCAGAGAGAAAGGAAGGAGGGGACCCTGGCTGAGGGGGAAAGTGGCAGAGTGTCCAATCCCAAAAACATGTCCCCCACTGAAGTACTATCCCAAGAGAGGCTCAGATCCAGACCCCTGCCATCCCACAGCACACAGTGCTGCTGCCTGGCCAACTTGATCCCTAAGACATGGGCTCTGGGGTCAGGCACAGCTGGGTTGGAATCCTGCACTGGCCCTCTAGGATTAACCCGGGAAAGTTATTCAATTGTTCTGAGTTTCAGTGTCTTCATCTAGAAAAAAAGAAATCCTAACAGAGGTTTTGTTAGGATTAAATGAATGCTAGAAGTAATTGATACCATTGCTGGTGTATAGTAGTTGCTCAATAATGTCGGGTCTGAATCTTCCTCTTCCTTCCCCAGGGAGAAATGACCCCCACATACACTCACCTGTACATTTGTACCCTCTTTGCTTTTAGATTTGACCAATACTTGCAGACCCTTGGCCTGGCCTCTGGAAAAGGCACAGAAAATAAACAGTTGAACCAAGATTTGCCACAGGTTGTAGGCAGGATATAGATGAATGGAACACTCCTCCCTATGGCCTGTGTCTTCTCCCTGAGGATAAGAGCAGCGCCCACCCTCCTCATCATACAAACATGCGCTTCTTCCCCCGCCTCTGCCTCCATGGACCTCAGGGGAAACCTGGATGTCCTCAGGTGGCCGCCTGGACTCTCCCCTCTGGGGCTCTGGCTAACACTGAAGTCTGAGGTCCATGCATGGCTCCACCATGTCATAGGTGCCAGGATATGAAGGTGAGCCTGAAATCCAGCTCCTGGGAGTGAGGCGACTGGCGGCACATCACTGAACTCCTCTGAGCCCTAGTTTCCCCAACTGCACAAACAGAGACAATGCCTGTCTCGCTGTGATATTGTATTCAGCACACTAGGACAACAGTGCAACACTGTGTCCAGCCGCAGCAGGGAATCCATACATGGTGGCTTTAGTATCATCCCAATGAACAAAGCCACAGTAGTGGCAGGTGGAGGGCAGACTTCGGTGGCTAGGAAGTAACCCTGGAGAGAGGGGCTGGGTTTGGATTAAGACTCAGGTGGTTCAAACAGAGACAGGGTTCCATCTGAGCAACACCTAGGAGGCAAAAGGCAACAGAACCAAGGGACCGAGCAGACCAGGGCAGTTTGCAGGGTTCTACACTGCAGCCGAGGTTCTAGTGTCCGGGACTAGAGTCTGGGGTGCCACTAGCACTGAGATGGTGAGCGCAGGAGGTGCCAAGCGGGGAGAGACGTGGAGCCCTGGGATGCTTTGTGACTCCCCTGGGAGATCCAGGGAGAACCTCCAGAAAGCGGCTGGTCTGAGGCCAGAGAGGGAGGACCGGGGTGGACAACAGGTTTGGAAATCTCCATAGGCAGACAGTGATGGGGGCTTCAGAGTAGACCCTGTCCCTGAGATGACTTGGCCACACAGGAGCACCCAGAGCCAGGGAGCAGCCGGGAACCGCAGCACGGGGCAGAGATAGGCAGAGGAAGGGAGGCCATGCGGGACACAGAGCCAGGAGAGGCAGGGAGGCCAGGGGAGAAGAGGGGCTGGAAGTGTCATCTCACCAACAGGTGGAAGTGGGGGAGCCAACTGGATGTGACCATTTGGGAACTGACTTCTGTGCATTTGGGGGCTGCAAGTTGTGTGGCCAAGGAGCAGATCAAGAAGGGAGGTCAAGAAGTGGACACAGTAAGTGTGACAACTCCTTGGAAATTTGGATGAAACAGGCAAGAGAGAGATGGGGTAGTAGCTGCAAAGGAATGAAGGGTGGATGAAGCTGTGTTTCTTGCTTGTTGGTTGGTTGGGTCTCTGCTTTCTTAAAGGAAGGAAGTACTGGTGCATATCTATAGGAGAAGGAGCCTGGGGAAAGGGAGGGTCCCGGGGGAGCAGGATCCTGGGGCTGACGGCAGAGGGGAGAGGGCCAGGTGGGAGGAAGAGGACAGGAGTGGGAAACTGCCAGGCTGGAAGCCTTGACACTGGGGGTGACTTGAAGGGACCACTACCAGGCCTGCCAGTCTTGAGAGGGGGACTCTGAAGCAGAGAGGTTCCAGAGCAGCCACAGAGGTTGGCTTCCGACTCCCGAGAAACCAAACAATTCTATTCAGTTCCCCAGATGCCTCCATCTTTGGTAGCTGGGGTCAAGGCTGATTTCTACCATGACCTTTGTCTTCTTGGTAAAGTCTTCCACTTCTACAGCTGGGTCCCAGAGGCATCTCACCCACCTGGGACATGATGCTCACACCAGCCATTAGTCTTTCAGACCCACAGCTCTCATCTGGGGACATCCCAGGCCCCCACTCACTCAGGATCCTGGCTCCAGCTGTGAGCAGCTTATAGGCCAGCCAGAAGACAGTGCACAGAGCACACATGCCACCACGGTGTCCCCAACTCTGGAGCTACCCCCACTGGCTGCGGATGCCACCTTCCCATCACCACGCGATCAGGCGGGGTCAGTACTCCTGTAACCCCTCTGTCCACCAGACAATATGAGGTGCAGGCCAGCTAGCAGCGCACAGGAATATAAAGAAATACAAGTGCCAAATGCAGTGCCTGGCGCATAGTAATAACTCAGTACAGGTCTGTAGCGTGAACGAGTTAAAAATGGAGGCACACCTTCGCAACCAGTCTTGCTGAAAAGAAACTATGTGAAGGAAACGAACATTTCTCAGTTCCCTGTCGCAATGTGCCAGGCACTGTACTACCTGCTTCCAAATATTATGCCATTAAACTTTCCAAGTAGAGCGGCACAGTAGATGTCATTGCCCTCACTTTACAGATGAAGACAACTGAGGCTGAGAGAGCTCAGCAACTGAATCAGGCCACAGCGTCACCAGATGGAAGAGGCAGGGCAGAGGGTGTCTGCTCAGGGTGAGCACGCAGGGTTTTGAGGCTGCACTCGGGAGTCAGCAGATGAGGATGAGACTCACCGCCGTCACAGGCTAGCAACTGACCTCAGGCACATTATTAAACTTCTCTGTTCAAATGCAAAGTGGAGATAATAATATCTGTCTCACAAAGCTATTGAGAGTATTCGAAAAATAGGAAAAGCGTATAATCCCGAGTCTGGCCCCTAGCAATGCTCGATAAGCAGCGGCCATCAGAGTCATTGTTTGTGTAGCCGTCCTACTGCTGCGTCCAGCTGTCGGGGGAGGGAGAACTGTTCCTTTCGAAAGTCTTCAGGGCCGGACGCTGCTGAAGCCTGGCTGAGGCTGAGTGGCCAAGTGAAGGGGCCACCACATGGAATGGGGTGAGCAAGGGGCAGTGGGCAAGCTGGACAGGATACTTAGAACAGTAGGTCAAGTGCCACCTCACTGGGAAAAGCTCCAAGAGAGCCCTTCCTACCAGGACAGTCTCTACGGAGGCAGTTAACACGGTAACAACTGCCCGGGACAGGCTGGGGCGAGTGGTCAAGAGTCTGAAGCAGCACAGCAGGGAAATGTGACTGTCCCTGTCCAACAGCAGCTTAGTGGGGGGGGGAGGGGAAGACAAGTGCGTGGACAGGAGGAGGACAAGGAGGGCTGCATACACATATGTGTAGGGCCATAGCATTTGTACAGCCCCCCACACACAACCAGGGAATTCTGATACGAGAATCACTGGCTAAAGGGTATGGGAAAGCCTATGAGAGAGGAAAAATTGCATTCAGACAGTTTTTAAAGAGGAACAAAGGTAAGTGACAAGCAGGGCTGCCATGTTTTATTGTCCAGGTTGAGAGTGGCACATGGGCATAATAATTAAGGGGCTGCCATTCACACTGCAGGCATTACAAACTTGTACATTTATCATAGTCTCTTTCTGAACAGTGACACATCTCTTTCTAATTCGCAGAAGGAGTTGTACGAGTAAGCTGTGACCCTCATGACGAACGGTACACAATCATGTATAAATATCCAAAGGTCAAAACCTCCTGAACCTGCTCCCAGTCATGTATACATGTTGACACCACTGTAAACTAGAGGTTAATCAAAACGCATGCTACTAATTGAGCAAAATTGCCTGTACCTGGTTCTCTCATCACTAAATTTCAAGCTGGAGGGGGACTGAGGTCAGCTAATCCCCTCAGTGTAAATGAGGAGTTAACCAGGGTCCCGGAGAGCCTGCGTCACATGCAGTATTAGTCTGTTCAGGCTGCTGTAACAAAACACACAGACTGGGTGGCTTCAACAACAGAAATTTATTTCTCCCATTTCTTTTTTTTTTTTTTTTTTTTTTGTGGGTACCGGGGGTCGACCTCAGGACCTCGCGCGCCAGCAGGCGCCCGTGCCGCTGAGCGATATCACCGGCCCCTTTTTCGTATGTGGGTTCCAGGAGTTGAACTCGGGCCCTCGCACTTGCCAGGCAGGCGCTTATGCCGCTGAGCCATCTCACCGGCCCTATTTCTCCCATTTCTGAAGATTGGAGGCCTGAGGTCAAGGTTCTGGATGGTTCTGTCCCTCATGAGGACTCTTTCGGGGTTGGGCTGTGGATGGCGGTCTTCTCACAGTGTCTTCACATGGCCAAGAGAGCAAACTCTCTGGTCTCTCCTGATGAGGACACTCATCCCATCATGGGGCTCCACCCTCATGACCATCTAAACCCACAACCCCCATAAGACCAACGAATTGAGAGTTATGGCTTCAACACGTGACTCTGGGGATGACATAGCACCTGGTCATTAAAACATGTCTAAGGCCATCAGGAGCCAACGCCTATCCCTTCCAGGTATCCAGCCTTGCAGGCCACCAACTGGCAGGTCCTCAACAGGGCTGGGAGAAAAGCTGCTTTCCCAGCTTCCCACCAAGGCCAGAACCACCGCCTGGTCACCGAGGTGCCTGAACAGCTGGCCTGTTCCAGGACCACACCAGTAGCTGGGTTCGCAGCTTCAAACAGTAGCCTGGGAACACTTACAGATACTGGAGAAGTGGAAGGGACTGAGGACAAATAAAACATCGTTTCCAATCAACATCTTGGCAAAATAGTTTTGACCGTGATTCTAGCACCTGAATGACTGTCACACTCCAGGACAGGATTCATGACAAAGCTCCCCACAAGAAGCTCAGAGGATGTCAGACCCCAGCCCTGTCCTTCCAAAGGCCCACAGGAAAGTCAACTCCCTGAGGATGAGCCAGGGCCATGCATGTGCCTCTCCAGGACACCTGCTAGGCTTCACCTGGGACACCAAGCCGGCTTCCTTGGAAGGCCATTTTCCTCTGTCCTTGTTTTATGGAAGGGAAATCTGAAGCCCAGCTGACACGTGAGTGAGGCCAAGAACCAGAGATCTTGAAAGAGAGAGGAGGTGGAAATCTCCGACCTCCAGACAGCTGCTCTGGACCTAGGTCTGTAGCTCAAAGACCAATGACAGAGAAGGAACACTGAGCTCCTGAGTTCCCAAGGAGACTGGAGAGAGGGACAGAGAAACAGGGAGGCAGAGAGAAAAATAGGGGTCAAAAGCTTGAGCACAATGCGGGGCTGAAGGAGCAGAGGGCAGAGGAAAGGAGGTGCCCAAAACTCAGAAAAGTGTGGAGAGAGGCAGGCTGAGGGCGGGCGCCCAACCTCCCTGTAACCAGGAAAATGTAAACACTGAGGTTTAATCACTGCTCTCCAAAACCGGGTGCAAGTTAAGACGAGCACAGCACAGCACCCATGCAGGTGTGGAGCAGCGGAACTCTCATGGTGACTGGCAGGGGAGGGGCACATAGGCCCCGCCACCTGGGACTTACTTGACTTTCTGTAATAACCCTGAAGATGAACAGACCCTACACCCAGCAGTTCCACTCCCGGTTTCCACTCTTGCAAAAGCCTTGTGCGTGTGATCCAGGAAAGAAGCACAGGGATGACCCCAGCAGCTGTATGAAGAGAAGCCCAGATCTGGAAACAGCGCAGATGTCCACCGGGGACATGGAGGCATGTGCAGTGGTGTGCTCGTGCTGTGGAATACGACACAGCAATAAAAACCAGCTACTGCCCTAGTAGAACACCGTGGATGCCCACGGCAAGCTCTTTAGTGAAAGAAGCCAGACCCAAAGAACTGCAGTGTAGGATTCCACTTCGATGAAGCTCAAGGAAGGCAAAATGAGCCTGAGTGCTGAGAAATGCAATACGTGCATAGAAACTTAGAGAAAATCAAGGCAGAATCAGGAAAGCGAGCCACCCTAGGGGGAAGGACAAGGATGGGGTCCTTGGGGTGGGCTCTGTGATCTGCCAGTGTGTCTGAGTCCTGACTTGGGTGGTGGCCACACCGTCACTTCGTAATTATTCCGCAAGCTGCCCGTGCACCTCAGACAGTTCATTCTCTGCCTGCAAGGATGGAGGCAATGGGAGGCGGGCTGACATCTCCCTGCCCATCATCCTCCACGACATTCTCCCTCCCTCGAATCTGCAACCCCAGCTCCAGGGTGGAAATGGAGCCCATTTTGGAGTCCCCAGGGGTGGAGGACAGTGATGTGGGGCTTCCTGGCTCAGGACCCAGTCATGGGTCCCTCATGTCCCCACCTGGGCCAGGCACCAGTCTGCTTGCTACCCTTCACTGATGCACTACACGGCACGGCCTGGTCCTCCCTACAGGGTCCCAGGGAAGGAGCCCTATCAGGTCCCCCGCCAACGTGGACTTGGCCCACAGAGGTGGCTCTGGAAAAGAACAGGATAACCTCTACTGGGATAATCACAGCGTTGACAGTGAGTTCCATTTAGCATGTGGGCTAACACGCCAGTTGCTCTCCTTCCTGTCTCTCTCCGCACAGCAACTCTGAGATAGGCTTTACTGAACCCCCACTTTATAGGTGGGAAACTGAGGTTCAGAGAGGCAAAGAGCCCAAGTCCGCATAGCCTGTGCTCGCTTGGGCAGCACATATACCAAGTCCGCATAGCCAGTAAGAATGACACATGCCGATGTCAGAATTTAAACCCAGAGAGAGCCCCTCCAAGGCCTGCACCTTAGCCGTATATGTCAACCCCAAGCACGGTGCACCCCTTGGCACTCCCAAGGCCCTGTGACACAGTCAAGATTTCCCCAGATGGAGAGCACTACCCACTGACGGAGGCCACGACCTGGGAAGAGGACAGCCCAGGGCAGCCTGACCGTCCTCAGCTTGCAGCACCCCAAGAGCAATAGGTCCAACTTTTTCCTTTAAAGCTGGCACACAAAGCCCAGAGAGGGGCAGGGCTCCTTGTAGTCACGCAGCCTCCATGTCATGATGTGATAACTTTCCTCTCATGCTGCCCGTTGTGCTTGCTCCAGGTCAGGTCTTTGTCCCTCCCTCCAAGGGCCTCGGCGGTCCTGACTGCCCTCCCATTCTGCCTCCCCCACCCCAACAGCTGGGTACACACATTGCCTCTCACCTCTCTGTCCAGAGGCCAAAGCCCTGCCAGCGGAGGAATCCAGGATGCGTAGTCTCTCCAGACACAATGCTGCTGCCGGGCCCCAGGAGGCAAGGGCAGGACCCTCCCCCTGGCCTGCCCTGGCCCCTGCCCAGCCTCACGGCCCTGGGCCACGGCCTCCTGTTCGGCAGGTGCTGGGCAGCCACAGCAGTGGCTGGCGCACTCCTACTCCCTGCAAGGCGGCCTTGAATAAACACAGCTGCATAGCAACGGCTCTCGGTTCCGGAAGGAGCCAGCTCCCTGTGTGTGGAGAGAGGAGCAGGAGGCCTTCCCCCTGGGTCTCCTTTCCCCCGTAGCTCCCCCAGGCTCTGGGCACTCCCAAGTGGCTGACTTGGCACCCAGGGCCGTGGCCACCACAGGGAGCACCGGGCACACGGTGTGGTGACCGAAGCAAGGAAGTGCAGACTGGAGCGGGGCGGGGGCTGCAGGCAAGTGAAACCCAGGTGGGAAACCTCTGGGCCCAATGTGGCTTTGATCCCAGGGTGCTCCAAGAGGCGGAAATGTGGACAGGATGAGCAGCCAGGCAGGGCCAGGTCCAACAATAGGCCCTCTGGCCAGTACTTAACCTTTCTCAGCCTCCGTTCCCCACCTATAAAATGGGTATAATAATAACTGACTACACAGGGTTGCCACCAGCCTTCAGTGGGTCTCTGGAACAGCCTTGTGATTTGTCCAGCACAGAGGAGGCCGTCCACAACTTCCCCACAAATACTTGCCCACAGGAGCCTCCACCAGCCCAGGCCTGCGCTTTGCACAGCCCTTAAGAATGGGGGCTCTGAAGCCAGCCTGGATTGTCACCCCGCAACCTCAGAAGGCTCTCAGGAGTCATCAGGTGGTGCATGTCAGTGTAATTCCAGCACCAGGAGAGGCTGAAGCGGGAGAATCACGAGTGTGAGACCAGCCTGGCCAATTTAGCAACTTAGCAAGACCCTCCTTCAAAAAACAAAAGATCTGGGGATGCAGCACAGTTCCCAAGGCCCCAGGGTTCAACCCCCTGTACCACAAAATATTTAAAAAGAAAGAAAGAAAGAAGAAAGAGAGAGAAAGAGAAAGAAAGAAAGAAAGAAAGAAAGAAAGGAAGGAAGGAAGGAAGGAAGGAAGAAAGAAAGAAAGAAAGAAAGAAAGAAAGAAAGAAAGAAAGAAAGAAAGAAAGAAAGAAAGAAAAAAAGAAAGAAAGAAAGAAAGAAAGAAAGAAAGAAAGAAAGAAAGAAAGAAAGAAAGAAAGAAAGAAAGAAAGAAAGAAAAAAAAAAGAAAGAAAGAAAGAGAAAGAAAGACACTCAGGGTGCTCCCTGGTATACAGCAGGCATTCACCAGGTTCACGTTTACGCTGTGACTGTGGCCTTAACAGTGAGCTGTGACAGGGACCTGAAACCTACAGGGAAGGGAAGACACTGGCCAGGGAGGGAGCCAGGCTGCCCCGGAAGCTTTTTGGTGATTCACTCAAGGTTTTCAAGTCCTCTCACCACCTCTGTCCACTTCCTTCAACCCTAGGTCCCAGGAATTTCTATGATTTCTTGTACTATTGGAAGGAAATACAACCCATAGGTCTTCTTTCTTTCTTTCTTTCTTTCTTTTCTTTCTTTTTCTGGTACTGAGGATCAAACCCAGGGGAGTTATAGAATGAGCTATGTCCTCCCACCCCACCCCACCCTTTTCCTTTATTTTGAGAAAGTCTTGCTAAGTTGCCCAGGCTGATCTTGAACTTGCTATCCTCCTGCCTCAGCCTCCTGAGTAGCTGAGGTTACAGGCATGTGCCAGACTTTTCTTCCTTCTTGAAGAAAGAAGCTTCAAGCCTCACAAAGCCTGGGTGGACCCCTGGAGGGAGTGGGCATGCCTGGGGAGAGGCCTCTCTGGCAGGCAGGTGAGAAACGGAGGCTCTGAAGGATGCCAGGGGATGGAGCTTGCAGGGCACAGAGGAGAGAGGGAGGCCTGTTGGAAAGGAGTTAGCGGGGAAGGACCAGGTCACAAGGACCTTCCTGGCCATCTGAAAGCACATGGGTCCCCAGGCCCTAAACATGTGGCTGGCTCTCAGGCTCCAGGTATGCTTGGTAGCTCCACCTGCACAGGTGTATTCCACACTCGCACACACATCTTGTCTCCGTGGTCGATCCCAACCCATCTTTCAGGACAGAGCTTGTTATGGTTGAATTCTGTGCTCCAAATATGTTATGTTAAAGTCCCAGCCTCCCATACCTCAGGATGTGAACTTATTTGGAAATGTGGTCATTGCAGATGCCCTTAGTAAAGAGGAGTCATACTACAGTAGGGTAGGCCCCCTAATCCGACTGGTGTCCTCTATAAAATGGGGGCTGGGGCACAGATACACACAGGGAGATAGTGTGGGAAGACGAGTTATGCTGGCTCAAGCCATGAATACCAGTGTGAGCTAAAAGGCTGGAGCATCCTTCCCTGGCACCTTGAGAGGAAGCTCAGCCCTCTGGATCCAGAACTGAGGGACAGTAGGTTCTGTGGCTCTCAGCTCCCCAGTCTGTGGGGCTTTGGCATGGCAGGAAATCCACACAGAGTTTTACTGTCTCTCCTGGGTGAATCTGCCCTGACCTACCCAAGAAATTCTGAGGCCTTCTCAGAGGTCTGCAGGCTGGAGGCCCCAATCTTAGTCCTCTCACCACACTGGTCCTGCTCTGCCAGGGGCTGGACTCTATGGGCTACAGCACCAGGCCTTCCTGCCTTCTATTTTCCTTTGGGTTTGGCCATCAGAGGGAGGAGAGAAGGGGAGGCTTCCTGAGGGCAGGCTCATGGGCCGGCCACACCCCTTGCCTGGGCTCAGGGCTGCTCAGCTGAAGGTGAGGGTCCTGCCCTGCAGCCCTTTCCACACATCTCTCCTGCCTCTGAGGCTGCCTTCCTTTTCCTGCCAAGCCCAGGGGAGGAGAAGACCCCAATGTGGCCAGCACCGGTGCTGCACCACCTCTGTGGTTTCTCAGAATCTCCCCACACCCACGAACCTCTTTGTTCAACTTTCCTCCAGTTGCTCAATCCCAGCGTGCACCTGTCCCAGCCACACCACTGCTCCTGTCATCACACCTGACTCCATGTCTGTGTCCCCACCGCTCTGTGAGCCCCCTGGGAACAAGGACCACGGCTGATTCCTTCCTATACACCCAGCTCAGGGCACAAGGCCTGGCCAGCCCCAGAACCTTTGAACAGATTCGTGGAAGGAAGGAATGAACGCCTAATGGCTGGTGCAAAATCACAAGCTCCTCAAAACGGCCGATGAGCAGCCCCCATCAAATCTTCACAGGATAGCTCTCACCCACCTAGGTCTCAGAAACATTTCCATGCTGATGAATTTGGGGTCAGTGGGAAACGATCTCATTTTGACCACGATCCCTCAGTAAAATTATCACTGAGGGTCCTCTTGGCCATTGTTGATTTGTAGAGCGAAGAAGCTACTTCTACGACCCGCAACAGGAAGAATGGACATCGTGGGCATCCTCCCATTGCAAGCCACCTGGACCTCTTGGCTGGGTTGCATGAGTGGCCTTCCAGCCTGCTGGGCTCCCCACAGGGCCTTTGTCTGGGGCTTTTCCTCCACTGAGCTCTGGGTGGCTGCCCGGGTGTTCCTGTGCTGGCCTTCGCTCATGCTCTTCCTTCCACGTGGAAGCCTTTCCCACACCCCTTCCTGCCCCTTCCGTATACATATCTCCCGGGGCAACTCCCCCCCATCCTGCAGGGGAGCCCTTGCTCACTCACTGGCTAAAGACAGCCTCTCCTCTGCTACTCTGGCTCCCGCACTTCCCCACCGCACATGTCCACCAGCCCCCCCCCCCGGCCTTGCACACAGGCTGTGAGTTCGCAGGGTGGCTCCACTATGTCTTCTACCTCTAGAGGCCAGCACCAGCCAGGCTCACAGTTGACGAGGGCACATGTGCAGAGAGTGGCACACTCGGGCTGCTGTAACGAGGGGAAGGTTCATAGCCTAAGAGCTCATTCCCTACGATGCTAACGGCTTTCCCCAGGACCAGGCCTTATCTCCAGTTTACAGAGTCTGGGCACTGGGCATTGTGGGTGGAGGGAGCTCTGACCCCCTTGGATGGTAGTGTCTCACTGTAAACCAGGACTGTCCCAGCCATAGTTAGCGATCAGGTCACATGGACCTGATCATGGAGCATCGCAGGGAGCACATGGGCTGAGGCCCCCTGTGGGGACCCCAGGGAAGTGGAATAGTCAGCCTGGCCTCCCTCCCCCTCTGCCTCAGGTTCCCATCCCTCAGGTTCAGGTGAGCCCAGGCTAAGGATGATCAGCATGTGACAGGACCAAGGGTCAAGACCAGTGGACAAGAGATTTGGCCACCAATTTCCAGAGTAGTCTGCAGCAAGCCCCTGCCTTCCCCAGGCTTCCAAACTTATTTGTGAAATGAGGGAATCAAATACTGGGTGACTTCCAGGTCCCTTAAAGCCCTGATGACCTGTATGCTGGGAACAAGGGCTGGCAGCCTCCATACGCCACACACCCCAGCAGAGAGACAGACAATGGGAACAAGTGACACTCACCAGACCGACACTGTGGCTGACCATCCTCCAAAGGCTTATGCCTTCTGTGAGAGCGGGAGGTGCCGACCCTACCCAGTTTGACAAAGGGCACAACACAGGCCTCACCCAATTGGCATCCCCCTCTAGACTAACCTGCTCCCTGGGAAATGCCAGCATACTACATGCAGCCTAAGCCACACGGTCAGAGAGGACCCAGCCAAACCTTTCACATCACAGATGAGGACACGGAAGTCCAGAGGGTCACACAAGAAATCATTGGCTATGACAGGTCAGGGGCTGAGGCCTTCTGATTCTGCTGCTTTAAGGCTGCTGCTGCCTCTCAGGGGCTTCTCCCAAGACAGCCAACCCCTCACCCCACGTGGGGTGTGCCCCATCACCCTCCAAAAGGGACTGTCAGGAAGAGCAACTCACTGCTCAGAGGCACAGGCAAGGGTGGAGGGGAAACACGACAGCTAGATGGGTGGAAGGGATGGGACAGGATGGATAGATGGGAGGGAAGGAGGGAGGGAAGAAAGGGAGGGAAGGAGGAAAGGGGAGGGAGGAAAACAATATGTGAATGAATAAATAAAGAAAGAAAAATCTGCATAAATTGCCAGACATGGTGTCACATGCCTGTAACCCCAGCATGTAGGAGGATGAGGCAGGAGGAGCAATGAGTTCAAGGCTGGCCTCAGCTACACAGTGACACTGCCCCCCCCCAAAAAAAACCACAAGAACAAAACAATTTGAAACATATATTGAGAATACGCAAAGAAAATGCTTAAAATGCTTTCACATTTCCAGTTTGTAAAATTCAATAAGTTTATGTTGTGCACGCTTATGATATGTGCACATTTCCATATGTGTACTCAGCAGGGTGCAGTGGGGACCAGACCCAGGCACGGTAGTGTGGGGCAGTGTCTGCAGGGCCTGGTGGGGAAACACACCATGAAAATGTTTCGATGAGCAATTATGAACATGCTTAAAACATATTTTTGGAAAAAGAGTCACACCAAAGAAGCGGAGGATATAAGCTGGGTGTGGGTACACATGTCCATAATCCCGGCGCTCTGGGAGGCTGGGGCAGGAAAATACAAATTTGAGCCCATTCTGGGCAACTTAGCAAGACCCTTTCTCAAAATAAAAGAATAGCCACCAGGCATGGTGGTGCACGCTTGTAATCCCAGCACTCGGGAGGCTGAGGCAAGAAGATCACTGTGAGTTTGAGGCCAGCCTGGGCTACCAAGTGAGTTCAAACCCAGCCTGACCTGCAGAGCAAAACCCTGTCTCAAAAAGAAGAAGAAGAAGAAGAAGAAGAAGAAGAAGAAGAAGAAGAAGAAGAAGAAGAAGAAGAAGAAGAAGAAGAAGAAGAAGAGGGAGAAAAAGAAATCAAAATAAAAGAATAAAGAAGGTGTGGGGATATAGCTTAGTGTGAAGGTCCTGGGTTCAATCCTAAGTGCAAAAAAAAATAAAGACATAAAGAAGAAACAAATGGAAATTTTACAACTGAAAAACACAACTGAAATGGGTAACTCAACATAAATTAGTGAACTTGAAGACAGAACCATAGCAACTACTCAATATGAACAACAGAGAGTATAGACGTGTGAAACTACAAGATCTAACATTTGTTTTACTGGAATTCAAGAAGGATAAGAGAAAGAATGTGGTGCTGAAAAAAATGTTCAAGAGAAATATTGGTCGAAAACTCTCCAAATTTGGTGAAAGATACTAATCTCCAGGTTCAGGTTCAAGAAGCTGAACACCCACAAACAGGATGAACACCAAGCAATCCACATTAAGATATACTGTAACTGTGGGGTGTGGTGGTGCATGTCTGTAATCCCAGCACTTGGGAGGCTGAGGCAGGAGGATTGGTGTGAGTTTGAGGCTGGCCTGGGCTACATAGTGAGTTTAGGGCCAGCCTGAGTTACAGAGCGAGACATTGTCTCAAAAAGCAAAAACAAAAACACAGCAAAGATACACTGTAACTGGCCAGCTAGGGTGGCACACTCAAACTTGAGAGGCTGAGGCAGGAGAACTGGAGATTCAAAGCCAGCATGGATGTTTTTTAAAAAAGGGCTGAGGGTGTAGCTGGGAACTTCCTAGCTTCAATCTCCAGTACTGGAAAGAAAAAAAAATCTACCATAATCAATATTCAGAAAACTAAAGCCCAAGAAGAAAGTCATGAAAACAACTAGAGAAATGCCTCGTTGTCTACAGAGGACTGCATGATGAATAGCAGTGGATTTCCCATCAGAAACCAAGCAGGCCTAAGGAAAGTAGCCCCACATTTTTCAGACATTGAAAGAAAAATGTCAACCCAGAATTTCACACCCAGCAAAAGTATTCTTCAAGAATGAAGATCAAATGAAGATATTCTTAGCTGGGTGTGGTGCCGCATACCTGTAATACCAGCACTCAGGAGGCTGAGGCAGGAGGATCACTGTGAGTTCAAGGCCAGCCTGGGCTACATAGTGAGTTCAAGGCCAGCCTGAACTACATAGTGAGACGCTGACTCAAAAAAAACAAAACAACAAAAAAAAATTTTTTTAAATAAAGATATTCTTAGATGAAGGAAACAGAATTTGTCACCGTTGGACCTACCCTAAAATATGAGTGGGAAAAGTTCTTCAAACAAAAGGGAGAGAGGGAGGGAGGGAGAACGAGAGAGACACAGACAGACCCAAAGAGACACCAAGAGACAGAGAGACCAAGAGACAGAGAAACACGAAACATAAAAATGAAGAAAGGACAAGGCAAGAATTAAAATATGGGTCAACAACAGGCTACTCCTCCCTGGAACGGGGCAGGCATGTGGAGTGAAGCGGTGTCCCAAAACCCCAAGCACAACCCTGCAACTGGACACCATCAAGGACAAAGGAGCACAGCTAAGGTCTTTTAACTGGACCTGGACCGAACAGCCCTCAGCCGCACGGCTGCGCGCCCTCCGGGTGCTGAGCGGGGCCCTGGCTGCGGAAGGCCTGCGAGGGAGGCCCGCTGTGACCTTGAGACTCTGCGTCTAGTCAGAGACCCACGTGCTGAGGAAAATGCGGTGACTGAGACAGAAAGCCTGACAAATCCTGCTCACTGGCCTGAAAAACAGATTTGACCCACGTGAACACAAATCTCGTCCGTGGCGTAAACCTTGAAGAACATTTCTGGACACATAAGAGCTGCCACCCTAGGAGGAAGGCAAGCAGGCAGGGACAGACGTGACCCATCTGGACCAGGGCTGCTGGGCAGGCAGGGAGCGAAGTGCTGAGTCCGCGTTCAGATCTGCTTCTGCCATCCCCCGGGGAGGATGAGGACGGGCGGTGAGGGCCTCCAGGCCACAGCGTGTGGGCAGTGGTGAAGACAGAGACTACGGGGCGCCATCACCACTTAGAGCAGAGAGCCCTGAGGCACTGAGCTCTGCGCAGCGGCCCCAGGGGGTAGGACACTCATCAGCCATGCGCAGGAGGATCAACTTCTTAACAACAGGCTGTAACAGCTGACTTGCCCAGGAGGCAGCGACTCTTCCATCCTTAGAAGAGTTCAAGAAGCCTGATGGCACCCTTCCAGCGTGCTCACTAGGGAGCCAGTCTCCTCCTAACCTCCCATTCCTCAAACCCAGTGAAAACCCTTACGGCTGAGGAATTTGAGAATGGGGGCAAAACAGAAGACCCATTTCCTTGGATTCCAATTGGATCCGGTGGTTGCAGCTACAGATTGGGCCAGTGAGACCCTCCAGCCCAGTCACTCCCCAACTGTGTTCTGTGGAACAAATCTGAAAGTGAAAAGGAAGAGGAGGCTCTATGGTAAGGATTATTTGGGAAGCATGAGCTTAAATAATGCTGCGCTAGTGATTTAACTCCACCCCATCTCGGGGCCTTCGAAATTCGCTAAGTATTGTGCTACTCCAACAGAGGGGCAGTGTGAAGCCATCTCCAAATCTGTGGGACTGTAGAGACCTACCTGTTCATGCAGCATTTCTTAAGACCAGTTTTAAAGAATACACATGGCAAAATTCTTGCTCTAAGCTGTTTGAAATTTCCAAAGCAACTAACCCAGAACTTGAACACAACCAAATAACAAATTCAGAAAAATTAAGTCTCCAGAAAGGTGTCCACATCACTCAAGTTCTCTTTCTGTCTTTCTCTCCCTGTCCAGCTGACCCAGGAACATCCTCATTACTTCCCTGCAAATAAGGCAACAGAAGTAAAAGGGAAAGGAAACCAGTCGGAAAAAAATACCTCAGGAAAGACACAAACCCAGCTTCCAAGTCAAAAGGGAGAGACTACGTCTTCTCACCAAAAGAAACTTGACTGGGGACCTCGCAACATCCCTCCAGCCCCTTCTCTAGAGACTGCAGATGACTATTCAGCACACACAGCCTCTGCAAGCCATCTCCAGCTCTCAGGAGAGATGGACAAGCACTCCGGAATCTCCCGGCCCTTACCCGAGGAGCCAGCCTTCCAGGTCTGCAGTCCCAAGCAGGCTCACAGGCTCAAGCCGCCAGCCAGGGCTCCCCAGAGGGAGAGGCGAAGGGGAGATACATGCACATCATCCTCATGGAGAAAAACCAGGGCTGGCTGGCCAGAGGGAGAGCTGGGCCTAATGGTTTCTGGGCCTTGGCTCAGTTTGATATGAATGGAAAGAAAAGACTTGTTTCTCACTCTTCTCCTGGGTGACAGTTACCATGGATATAAATCAATTTTTGGAGCTCGTCAGTCGCCACCTGAATATAAAGAGCATGCTCTCTTGGAACCGCAGGCAGGCAGGCAGAGCCACACACGGGGACGGGGCTGATGCAAGCTCAGGTGTGGACGTGGAGTGGTCACAGGCAGGCGCCTGGTTCCAGGGAGGCCAACCGAGGTTTCTAACACAGCACCCTTGGGACCAGGAAGAAGGCCTGACATAGGTGGGTAGTGATAACTCCCTCGTCCTCAAGCTAACACGCAGGACACCTGGAACTCTGAAGGACAGTCCGCAGAATGCTCTAAGAAAATATCCCAAAACAGACCCTGAGAGAGTGCCTCCTACTGGCTCAGTGCAATAGGAGTCAGGGCTAGCACTTTGCGCTCCCCAGTCTGAGCCCTTAGGTTCATTTATGCTCATGATAAACCTTGGGGTACTGACTCCTATAATCTCCCCCTTGTAGATGAGGAAGCTGAAGCTCAGAAAGGTCACTCAGCTAGGATTAAAACCCAGGAGGGCCAGTTTGGTAGTTTTGTATGTGGTCAGGACTTCCAGGGTCCAAACCCAGCTCCATCCCCTGGACCTCATGCAAATCATTACACTTCTCTGAACCCCAATTCTTACCTCTGAAATGGGAATGAAAATATCTCCCCTGCCTATGTCCGAGAGTCTGTAAGGAGAATCATGTAAAAGGTAACCCAGATACAGAGAAAGGAAGTTAGCATTCATTAAGTACCTACTGTGTGCCCTGGCCGTTAACATTGTCCTACACAATTCTGTAGAAGAGGCGGGAACCTAGGAGGAAAGTCAGGTGTCAGAGACAAAAGTCAGGAAGCCACAGAGCCTGAATTCCAATGCAAGGTTGTTTGGGCCCAAAATATTTGTTTTGGTGTTTTTCTTTACTTTTCTTTTGTTTTTCCAACAATGAGGGCCAGAAAGCAGTGTGTGGACAGTCACAGGGCTGGAGCCCAGGCTGGGTGTGGCCACTGGAACATTGCCCATGGAAAAGGACTGAGCCCCTGGGGTGATGGTGATGGGTGAGATGACCGTGACCTGAGGCTTCCACTGGACAGGAGGAGAAGGGCTCAGGACAGCGGTGGAGGCTGGCCGCTGGAGCCAGGGCCTTTTTGGAGGTTTAGGAGTGCTCACTGCCATCAGTCCCACATTGTGAACTGTCTGGGCTTTCAGCCTATGATCCTGGGCTTGCTTCCTTTGCTCTTCCAACTGGTGTCCCAAGTTTAAGGTTACCGTGCTTGGTCCAAGACAAAATCTTCTGATGGCCCATTTAGTTGCTTTTTCATTACAGGCCCAGCACTATTCCTTTCCCAAGTGTCCATTTCAACCTTGGTGACCACTGGTGAGTCAGGTCTACACTGTAACTTCTCCATTGCTCAGAATCTGATAAGCATGCTGTCAGAGTATAGAGCAACTGCTCTTCCCCCTGCTCTACTTGGTTCCTTCTGTCATCCAGAACCTTCTTTACCGTGCCCATTAGGCCAAATGTATGTGCGATGCTGTTGAAGACAGCAGCATCTGTGACCTGGGAGGAACTGGAGGAGCTGCTGCTGAATTCCTGAGCAGCTCCCCCATTTCCTTCTGGATACTGCAGACAACCTCTTCTATCAGCCCTGCATCAGCTATTCCCTTCCAGAACATCAAAGTGTCCTCTGAAATTTCCTCGGAGTCTTTCTTCACACGCTCCTCTGTGGCCATGGTGATGGCAGCAGTGAGTGCCAGGTTCCACTCGAGCCCCGCCGCTTCCACGCTCTCCTCTGAGATGGCGACCTGTGTGATGCCACCACTGGCCGAAGTGGGTGTCAGCACCACACTTGTCTGCTGTCCCAGCACTGGAGCTTTCGCGCTGCTCATCAGAATATCAAATTTGGTGCTTCTGCTGGTATTGGAGCAAACTTAGTCATGTTGGTAAAAATCAATCCGTCCGAGACCATCATTTTCCTGAGCGTGTTTCCGCCCAAATGAACAGCTCTCATTCAGTCCTTCAGCATGGACTTGCCAGCCAGATGAACAAAATGCCTGGGGCTGATCAGCTGATCATTGAACTTGACACACTTCACACTTATTCCTGGACACACAGACTTCTTCCAGAGGAGGATGGCTTTGCTCTCCCCACAAGTTATGGGGTAAGCATTTTCCATGTCCTCATTTGCTTCTATAGTGCTTGCATCGATTCCTTCTTCAATTTTGTGTATCATGTGAGTTTCTACTGCCACAACTGCCGTATTGTTCTCTGACCCGAATTCATAAATCCCTCATCACACAGGCTATAACTGCAAGATCACTTGGGTTCTAGTGTCTTCAGGGTTCTCCCCTTCATTTCCTTCATTAGGTACCACGACATTTCCCGCTGGGACACACATTTATGCATTAGCCATCTTTCACCTGAAGTCAGATAGCTGGGGCTACTGTGCATGGCTGAGCACTGGTTCTGTGTTTTCTAATTTTACTTTTGTATACCAAGACATCATGGGTATAAACACTAATGACCATTTACATTAATGACCCACCTCTCCTTGGGCCTCTTGCTACTGGGATCATTTGCCCCCATGGTGGGCATAGAAAGACTGCAGCTTCCAACTTCTGCACCTGGGACAGGAGCCCACCTAGACCCAGAGTCCCCTGCCTCTGACCCTGCTGTAGCAACCACTACCCTCTCCCACGTCCTGCCAGGGCAGAGCTCTTGACGTCTCAGACTCCAGTGATCTCTTACCTAAATGGAGCTAAAACTAGAACTAAAGGTGTCCATGGCAAATCTCAACCCCATGTGGTCTGTAGGGCAAACCTTACAAAGCTCTCGAAGCTCAGCTAAAATCCGGCAGGACCTCTTCGTGCATAGCCTTCCTCACATGTCATCCTAGAACACAACTGGATGGTCATTGTCTCCCCAAGAATAGTGGGTAGCACAATCTTCAGGTGAGCATCTAGAGCAGAAATCCCACAGTCCTCATACTAATTTTACCAGAGCTCACAGGTCCACATTAAGCTGGCTTCCTCCACCCTGGCGTCACAGCTAGCAGCTGCCCAAGTGCTCACTGTGACCCTGAGGGAATACAGAGGAGCGCTCCCTGGAAGTTTGTCCAGCACATACTCTTCTTGGGGTGCATACAGCTAGAAGGAGGAAGACAGAGTGTGGGGGACCAAGGTGGCCTCATGGCAACCACATGGACGCAAAAAAGACAAAGGCAGATAACAGGAAAGAGGAGGAGGGAGGGGAGAGTGGGATGTGGAGAAGGGGGGTGGTGACAGCTCAGGACAGCAGAGCACATCTGTAAGTCTGGAAGCCAAGACAGCTGCTATGCCTTGAATATGGTTTACTCCAAGCCCCAAATGCATGTTAAAAATTAACCCTCGTTCAGAGATATCAAGAGATGTCGGGCCGGTGATATAGCTCAGTGGCATAAGCTCCTGCCTGGCAAGCACGAGCTCCTGAGTTCGACTCCCGGTACCTGCATATAAAAAAAAAAAAAGAGTGATGTGACACATGGGACCTTTCAGAGGTGCTTGGGGCTCTGCTCTCCTGAATGGATTCATCTACTCACATAATCAATGCATCAATGGGGTATCTCAACATTAAACCCATTTTCTTCCTAACTTACACAGACTGAAGTATTGTTTCAGGAGCAACAGAAACTGGACTAAGACAGAAGCCAAGTCTAGAATTTGCTGTGTTACGGAAAAAGCTAACAATTATTAAAAAGAGAGGCCCTGGCTGGAAAATAGATGAAGGGGCAATAAACGTACCTGGTATTGGAAGAAATGATCTTGTCCTCGATGCTCCAGTAGCTCCATGGTTTTCAACTCATTCTATGACATCTCTGAAGTTTCTACTGAATGCTAATGTGGTGCTGGTCCCTGGACACATTGCAAACTATTTTATTTCATCTTTGGAGCCACCTTCCAAGTTGCTCTTGTCTTCACTCTGTTGATGAGGAAACTGACACTCACAGAAGGTATGTGGTTTCCAGAAGGCCTCAGAGCCAGTGCTGGAGACAGGGTCTTCCCCCTCTAACTCCAGAGCTTCTGTGATACTCAGTTCCTTCACTGAAAAATCAGCGTGCTAGGTCAGCTCACAGCTGCCTCTGCTGGAGCTAGCGGAGGACACTTCAAGGTAAGAGCTACAGGGCTTTAAGTTGTACACATCTTTAAAATATTTTATTTTATTTTATTAGTACATCTTTGCAATTCACGCAGTTTACAATCATCTTGGGGAGTGGTTACACATACATATTACAGCTTGGTTTTTTTCCTAATCCCCTTCCTTTCCCCTCCCCCCTTCTCCTCTGGTTCCCCTATCACCTTTTACATACTTGTTGATATTATTTGTCTAACATTACACATCTAACATTATGGCGTATAGTGTTTACATTGATTGGGGTTATTAGGTTCTTGCACATGACACATCTTTATTCCTCTCGTTTCCCTTTCCCCTCCCCGCTACCCCTCGTCCTTGTTCCCTTGGACCATTTCCCTATTGGATGGGATCTGTCCCCTTGTCCCTTTCTACCCATCCTTTATCATTTTCTTTGTACTTTGCCTCACTCAAATGACAGATACCATATGGTATTTAAACTCACGTGTCTGATTTATATCAGTCAGTATTGTATTTTCCAGGTGCACCCATTTTCCTACAAATGCCTCAAATTTGTCATTCTTTATAGCAGAGTAGTATTCTATTATATATAGATGCCATATTTTGTTTATCCAATCATCTGTCGATGGGCATACAGGCTGCTTCCAGGATTTAGCTATTACGAACTTTGCTGCTTTAAACATTGGTGTGCAAGTTTCGCTGCAGTGTGATGACTTAAGCTCTTGGGGGAGATACCTAGCAGAAGAATAGCTGGGTCATATGGAATTTCTAATTTCACTTGCTAAGAAATCTTCATACTGACTTCCATAATGGTTGTACTAGTCTACATTCCCACCAACAATGCAGGAGGGTTCTTTTTTCACCACAGCCTCGCCAGCATTTGTTATTGTTTGATTTCCTAATGAGTGCCATTCTTTCTGGAGTAAGATGGACTCCTAGCATTGTTGTACACATTTTTTTAATAGAGTGACTTATTTATTTTTGTTGCTTTTTTAAAGTTTTAAAACATCCAAATTAATAAACAGTCCACACTTGGGAAAATTCCTTGAAATCTAATAATCCATTTTTTAAAATCTGGTTTTGGCCATTCAATTAATGTTTTTAATAACAAGTCCCTGTGAGTCTAAAAATGTAATGTCAATTTTTAAAAAATAAAATACTCTCTCTTGCAACTGTTGACATTTCCAGACTTGTAGACTTTTAAAAATAAAACAAATATGAATTTCTTTAACATGTGAAATTCTCAGTGCAGTCTTACAAACATCTTTGAAATGCAGTAGGCTCGCTGGGGAAACATACAAGGTATCATAATACAGACCAAAAAATGTGTATAATTTCTCCTGTATTCTTAGGGAGCGGGCAGCCACAGCATTATAAACCAATACATAGGAGAATTATATTTATGTGTATATATGCACAAAGAAAAGTCTGGAAGAATGTATGTTAAAACATTAATTTTCCTTACTTCAGGATATAAGAGAGATTGGGTGATTTTTACTACCTGCAATATTTCAAGGCTTTCTATGGTGAACATGGATTATTTATATACATTCTTAAATTATTCAAATAAAGACTATGAAGTCCCATAAGCAACATAGCCTAATAACATAATAATCAAAAGTGAGACTTTTGCTTCTGATATGATGGAATAACGTGAACCAGAATTTACCCTCCCACATAAATTTAGAAAACTGGATAAAAGAATTATTTTCAGCTGGGCATAGTGGCATACTCCTGTAATCCCAGCACTCGGGAGGCTGAGGTAGGAGGATGGCTGTGAGTTCGAGGCCAGCCTGGGCTACATAGTAAGTTCAAGGCCAGCCTCAACTACATAGCAAGACCCTGTCTTAAAAACCAAAAACAAAAATTATTTTCAGATATTGAACAAGAGGTAGCACTCTGGTTCATGAGAAAATGAAAACAGATGAAGTGAGGCCCATAGGAATCCTAGCTTTCTACAAAGAGGCACATTCTAGTCCACAGAGCAGAGAATGGGAATCCCAACCCCAAGAAGACAGTCCAGAGTTGGGAGAAAGTGAGGCAGCTGGAAGTAATGAAAGAGAGTTCTGGAGAAACACCTGAGAGGCTGAGGCAGCAGGGTTAGTGAGTTCAAGGCAGGCCTGAGCTACACAGCCTCAAAAAACCAAAAACAAGAACAAAGAAAAAAAAAAAAAAAAACCTGCATAAAGGTCTCCTTGAGTCTTTAGTGAAAACTAGAATGTGAATGTTTAGGGTGACAGCAGGTCAGACAAACAGCTACCAAAATACAGTGAGCTAAATGATTCCCAGAGCTTCGAAAGGAAAGCCCATGCTAGCCAGGATGGCGATGCACGCCTGTAATCCCAGCTCTTGGTAGGCTGAGGTAGGAGGATCGCTGCGAGTTTGAGGCTGGCCCAGGCTACATTGTGAGTTTGAGGCCAGCCTGAACTACATAGCAAGATGCTGTCTCAAAAAAAAAAAAAAAAGGAAGCCCATGGTAACTCAGGTTCTTCACTAGGGAACTCAGAAGGTCACACACATTGTGATGCATGCCATAAACCCTAGAGTCCTCACTTTAAAAATAAAACAAAGAAGGCGCCAGGCATGGTGCCCATACCTGTATACCAGTACTCTGGGAGGCTGAGGCAGGATCCTGTCTCAAAATAATGTTTTTTTTTTTATTTCAGGGATGTAACTCAGTGGGAAACCCCTGAATCCAGTCCCCAATACGACAGAAAATAAAAATAAAAAAGCAAAGAAGTGGACCTAACAAATCAATAGAGCAGATATAATGGAATTGTAAAAATATTCAATCCAAAAGTTCCAAAAAGAGGAGGAAGGAGGGAAACAAAAAACAAAGGAGACAAACAGAAAAGAAATAGCAAATCGGTACACTTAATCAAAATCATATGGACCCTTACATTAAATGTAAATAGTCTAAGTGTTCAAATTAAAAGGAAAAACAAGTCGCATTGATAAAAAGCAAGATGTAATTATGTGCTGCTTACAAAAAAATACTGAAATTTAAAACACAGATTAAGATTTAAAGGATAGAAAAAAGATAGCATGTAAACAATAAACCACATCGGTGTTCTGGAATTATGTTAATATCAAAGTAGACATTAGAACTATTACCAGGTATGAACATTACATAATGACAAAAGGGTCAGATCAATGAGAAGATATAATGATGTGTATGGGCCCAAAAACAAAGCTTTATGTATGCAGCAAAAATTCACCTAGCTGGGCACGGTGGCGCATACCTATAATTCCAGCACAGGAGGACCACGAGCTGAAGCCCGGCCGGGGCGACTTAGTGAGATACTGACTCAAAATAAAGAAATTAAAAAGGGGCTGGGGCTGTAGCTCAGTGTGAAGGCCTTGCATTCAATCCTCAGTACCCCCCACCAAAAAAAAACCAAAACCAAAAAACCAGCAGATATGCATTCTTTTCACCGCATAAGACGATTCATGCCTGTATCCCAGTGGGTATGTAGCTTGCTTATCACGTTCAATGCCCTGAATTTGATCCCCAGCACCACAAAATAATAAATAAAATAAGATAAATCATATCTTGAGCAATGAAACAAGTCTCACTGTGGAATACAATCAAAAAATAATGAATATTTAATTTTTTTTTAAATATGTTGGGCTGGTGAGATAGCTCAGTGACACAAGCACCTGCCTGGCAAGCGCGAGGTCCTGAGTTTGACTCCCGGTACCCACATAAAAAAAAAAAAAAAATGTGTTACAGTAAAAACCACCTTGCCACTAATCCCCCTCGAAGCATTTCTGCTTGCTTCAAATACACTCATCCCATTGTTCTTGGCACTTTCTGAAGCAGTTCCTGAAGTCCTCTTTCATGAGCATCTTTAGTTGCTCTGCTGTGGCTGACTCAATGTCCTGATTTGATTCAAAACATTTATCTTTCATGGTCATTTTGACTTTAGGGAAGAACCAGAAATTGTACCGTGCCAGCTCCTGTGAATAAGGTGGATGAGGACATGCTGTCATATTTTTACCAGCCTGTCTTTCTGTTGGAGGGCACTCAGCAGCAGCATGTGCACCTCCTAAAGACACTCTCAAGAGAGGACCCAGAAATTGGCAAAACAGTGGGATAAGTGTGTTCAAAGTGAGGGAAAGTACTCTGAGGGGGCTTAATAGCAATATATCCTTTAATCATTTTTATTTATTTAACATTTACTGTATATTTCAATCACACCTCATATATACAAAGGACTAAATAAAACAGAGTATATTCCTTTACCAGAACAGAAATCAAAAAGATCTTTGGAAAATCCCCAAATACTTAGAAATTTAAAAATCTCTCTTCTAAATAATCTGTGGACCAAAGAAGAAATCAGAAGAGAAAACTTAGAGAATACTTTGACCTGAATGGCAATGAAAACAAAGCATATCACAATGTATGGGGTGAAGTTAGGGGAAAGTTCACCCCTCAGTGCTCAGCTGGAAACAATCCAAATCTCCATGAGCAAAAGGGGCACACAATCGCCACAAGCCACACAATGGCACACCACATGGCAATAAATGAACTACAGATGCGTACAGCAACAGCGGTGACTCTCAAAAACACTGACTATCCTGCAGTGAGTTAAAATCACAATAGGGGACAATCAGTCTTGTAGAATTACCATCTTGCCACACAGCAATTGCCTTGGTCTCTTCAATGTGTCAGAGCCATAGGAAAGAAAAAAAAAAAAAAAAAAAAACAACAGCAACTTAGGCATATGAGGGGGAAGAGATTGTTTTAGAGCGAAAGAACTAAAGAAGCTTAACAACCAAATCCAGTGAGTAGATCTTGACTGGATGTTGGCTTGGGGGGAAAAAAAAGATATAAAAGACAACTGAGGACAACTGGAAAACAATGAATATGAACTGTATATTTGATAATAGGAAATTATTATTTGATTTTTTTTTTTTAGTATACTAATGTGATTGCGCCAGGCATGGTGGCGCACACCTGTAATCCCAGCACTCGGAAGGCAGAGGCAGGAGGATCACTGTGAGTTCAAAGCCAGCCTGGGCTACATAGTGAGCTCAGGTCCAGCCCGAATTACATAGCGAGACCCTGTTTCTTTTTCTTTTCTTTTTCTTTTCTTTTTTTTTTTTTTTTTTTTTTTTGAGACTCTGTTTCTTTTCTTTTCTTGTGTGTGTGTGTGTGTGTGTGTGTGTGTGTGTGTGTCGAGACAGGGTCTCGCTATGTAGTCCAGGCTGGCCTTGAACTCACTATGTAGCCCAGACTGGCCTCAAACTCACCGAGATCCTCCTGGCTCAGCCTCTCAAGTGCTGGGATCTCAAGCATGCGTCACCACACTCGGCTGTGAGACCCTGTTTCAAAAAAAAAGTGTGATTGCACAACAGATCATAATTTTTAGGAACTTCACTGGAATATCTAAATGTATCTCAACATCTCTAGTTTACTTGTCAATAGATCAGTAAAAATACATCCAGATAAATATAACAGAATATTAAAAGTGGTTTACTCTAAATGATACATATATACCAGTGATGGCTAACCTTTTAGAGACAAACGCCCAAACTGCAACCCAAAACCCACTTATTTATTGCAAAGTGCCAACACTGCAATTAAACCTGAATACTGAGGTTTTAGTTTAGAAAAACCAACTCCACATTAATCTTTTATCTTAAAAGAAAAACAAGGGCCGGTGAGATGGCTCAGTGGCGTAAGCGCCTGCCTTGCAAGCGCGAGGGCCCGAGTTCGACTCCCGGATCCCACATACGAAAAAGGGGGCCAGTGATATCGCTCAGCGGCAGGGGCGCCTGCTGGTGCGCGAGATCCTGAGGTCGACCCCCCGGTACCCACAAAAAAAAAAAAAAAGAAAAACAATACACATGCCATAGGTTCACCACCAGATAAATTATACTATTTACTCTTTTAACTTTTGTGTGTATTTGAAATTTTCAAAAGTTGGGAAAAGAAGTTCAGTGAAAAAATTCTACCCTCTACACTACCGTTGAAATAATATGAAATCATGGACAAAGCATACAGAGAGAATTAATGCTTTTGGTATATGATGCAGACAGTTTCTCTCTTACTTGGTCATTATTATTATGACTTCACTTGTTAAGGAAATGAAGAGGGGGAACTATTAATTCATTCAGGCTTCCTGTGCTTGGCAACTGTTACCAAGACTGCTTTTTCTACTAACGGGAGAGGCCAGCAGGACCGTGACCATGTCCAGGAAGGATGTAGGTAGACCAGCTGCTGCTGGGACAGGCGAGGAGGAGGGACAGGGAGACGTCCACGGCACTAAAGCTGGAGGTACAGCCCAGTCTCCCCACCCCAGGATTCACTCGGGGCCCCTCTCACGATGCGGGCTGCGAGGCTCGTCACCTGGGCTCCGCTTCCGTACCTGCACACCAGAAGATAAAGGGGTAGAAGACCACGGAGTTGCTCTGGCCAACCGCAGAAGGCTGGTGCCCTCATCCTAGGAGGCTGGGCAAGCGGGGTGGGGGGTGGGGGTACACAGGAACAGGGCCTGCCAGACGCTACCGGGCCCGGGCTTGGGTAAGAATTTCGCACGATGCAAGCCTGACACCTAGTGGTTATTTTTATTTTGACTTTTGGGGCTGTACTGGGGCTGGAACCCAAGGACTCTATCGCGAGACCTTTTAATTTTGCCAGACTCCTGCCTTGGCCTCCCAGAGTGCTGAGATTTCAGACGTGCACCACCACACCCGGTTTGACGACTGTATTTCTAACCTGAGAAAGTAACCAAGACATTCTGGATAGGCCGGGAGAGGATGCGAGAAACTACCACGGGGCAACACTTGTGTAAGTGTGGGCTGCAAAATCCAAATACGGAATGTCTACGCATGTTGGCATAGGCCCCTCTTACCGAAACAGGATAATCTCCCACACTTGACTGACTCAGACACCTCGGTACTAAGGTGTTCAAGTTCCTAGCACACGCCTGTTAACCACCTCCTTGTCTCTCACGCCGTCCCCGCTCCCGAGGAGGCCCTCCCTCAAGCCCTGAAAGCATCCCGAGCCCGGATGGAGAACAGACCGGGCTCTCTCCTTTCGTGGGTGACTTCCACAGCCCTTCACTCGTGACAGTAATGACATCTACGCCACTCTACCGCCTCTTATAATTAGTTGTTCGGCTGTGTCTTCCTACCCACCCTTACGCCTAAGTTACACGCACCAGAGTCCCCCCTCAAGCACGCTCAGCACTGGACGTCAAAGGAGACCGCACGCGGCGCTGACACGGCCCCTCCCCTGGCGAGGCTTCACCGTGTGCGGGCCGGGCCCTCCCCGTAGCGAGAAAAAACGCACTCATTCATTCATGAGGTAGGAGCGTGGTAACCACCATGCATAAGGATCTTACCTACTTTGTTTCAACTGAGCTGGTCAGAGTCACAGACTCCTGAAGGAGCAACTAGAACATTTCTTCCAGTGTAATCACCCCAGCCTGGGGAGGCAGAGTGAGAGCCACGGTTTCCCAAATTAAAAATAATTATCATCATTGTATTCAATTCCTATCAAACGAGAAAAGGAAATTTGAACGCTGTCATATTTCATGTAATCAATTCCCCTAATTTAATCTGTTGGAAGATCACAAGCCCAATCGAAATTCCCACAGGATTTGTTTTTAACTTGAGGGAGCAGGGATACGTGCAAGCTCATTTGTAAACTGCTGCGGCCAAACTGAGAAGCAAATGGACAAAATCTAAGGGCACTCAAAGTACCCTAGGGCTGTGCCCAGAACCCCACCCTTCCGCAGCCACCCCGGAAAAGCCCTGGAATAGGTGCACCAGGGGCACCGGCAAGGTCACCGCAGCCTTCATTTTGCTGAGAATTTGGAAACGACCCAAACACTGATCAGGGGACGTCTCACCAGTCTACAGCTGCGGCAGTGGCTCTCAAAAGTGTGGGACACGCAGCATCAACGCCGCTGGGAACTTGCTGCGAGTGCACCCACTCGCCCCCCCACACACAGGCAGAAACTCGGGGTGGACCAGAGCAGCTGTTTCACAGCCCGCCCACAGATCCTGATGCTGTTTAAGAGACTCGAGCAGATCCATATTGTTAATGTGGAAAGTACGTTATTGGGGTAAAAAACAAGAAGTTGTGTAATGTAACATATAGTGTGATATCATCTATGTGGGGGGAAAGAAACCACTTGTTTTCTAAAAGCACATCTGTATGTATGCAAATCCACAGAAAAAGATTTGGAGGAATCCAAACTCTAAAGTAATTAGCTCTGCATAGAACCGTTCCAAGCTGAGATTCTGCAAGGGGATTGGAGGTGGTGGGCAAAGAATAGTCTTACCTGTGATTTTTTTTTTTTTTTTTTTCCTTCTTCTTCCCAGTACTGGGGATTGAGCCCAAGGTCTTCATAGTGAGCTACATCCCCAGGCCATTTTTTAAATTTTCCAACAAGGTTTTACTACATTGTTAAATTGCCCAGCCTGGACTAAAACTCCTGATCCTCCTGCCTCAGCCTCCCAGAACGCTGGGGTTAGAGGTGCGTCCCATCACACTTGGGGCATATACATAAAAATATATATTTATATGTTCACTTTTTTTTTTTTTCTTTTTTTTTTTTGGTACTGGGAATCGAGCTCAAGACCTCACACTTGCCAGGCAGGCACTGTGCCGCTGAGCTATATCCCTGGCCTTTCACTACTTTAAAAGATAAATATATTTTTAAATGCCTAAGCTCCCAGTGAGGTAGGAACCAGCTCAGTTCACAATGAACTGACTAAGTGCAAAGACTGGCCTCTCCCCAGGTCGTCCGATGGTATAATCCTGCCCAAGACATGAGTGATCAGACCGGAGGACCCTTGAGCCAAAGTATAGCCAATCAAAGAGTCCATGGGAATTAGGAATTTGGACCGGCTCGGGGTCCCAGCAGGAAACAACTGACACATTCAACAGGGTGAGAGAGGAGGGAATCAACAGGAGACAGTGAAGTGTTCTGGGGCAGGCCAGAAAGGAAAGCCATCAACCAGAAGGAAGGTTCCTGGGCCCCAGCCAGTGCTGAGGCACAGGCAGAGGATTGCAGAGATCCCTGTCACCCCAGCCTGGCAGGGAATGCAGACTATGGCCTCACTCACCACCCACCCTCCAACCCAAGGGAACTGGGCAGCTGCTGCTGGGGGGACTCTACCTCCTGGGGGCGCAATGCAGGTGGAGAAGGTGCAGAGCCACCCTTTTAAAGGGCTAGGAATCTAGCTCTTCAAAAACCTGCAAGTGGGCAGATTATAGTATCGTGACCCCAGGGACAGTAAGGCTGCTAAAGGCAGGGAGAACTGAGGCAGCAGAGAAGGGACCACATGAAGACCCTAATGGTTGTCTCTTTGTGTGGATGCGGGGGGAGCCTCGCATTAGAGCCTCATCTCGGGGATACACCAAAAAGAGCTCCAACTGTGTTACCCACAGCAGCACATTTTACTCTGCAACCTAGTACACATGGAAGGGAGGGCAGGAGGACAATAGCTAGAAGAAACTGTAAGGAATACCTGCCTAGTTCCAGAAAGAAGGGTTTTCTTTTTAGGTTTAAAAATAAGAAAACTATCAAGGAAAACATTATCATGAAAAGAATGAAAAGGCAATCTATAAAACATCTGTGGCATACTTGACAAAAAACGAGTGTCTTTTATAAAAAGATTCAAAGGTACATAAGACTATCCCTTTATGGATGGACAAAGATCTGAATACACAATACATAATCAGAAAAAATACCAATGGCAAAAAATAGGAAGTGTAGCTGAACTGAAATGAAAATAATAACGAAATGAAAATAATGCTTGTAGAGGCGGCGGGCGGCGGGCGGCGGGCCCAGAATGTGGGGTCAGGGCCCCTTTTCCAGAGCGTCTGCGGCGGAAAGTGTGGGTTTTTCAGAAATCGTCCAAAGGGATGAAGATACACATAACAATGAAGTTGAAGATGTGGTTGGAAGTCATGTAGAAGATGCGGTAACATTTTGGGCTCAGAGTATTAATAGAAATAAAGACATTATGAAGCTTGGTTGCTCACTGTCTAAAGTTTGTCCTTATGCCAATTCAGTTTTTGGGAATCTTGATCCAAAGAAGTGTTTGGTGAGGTACATTGACTATGGAAATACCGAAATTCTAAACCGATCTGACATAGTAGAAATTCCTTTGGAGCTGCAGTTTTCTAGTGTTGCCAAAAAGTATAGACTTTGGGGACTACAAATTCCTTCTGGCCAAGAAGTCACCCAGTTTGATCAGGGCAGAACCTTTTTGGGGAGCTTGATTTTTGAAAAGGAAATAAAAATGAGAATTAAAGCAACCAATCAAGATGGAACAGTTATTGCTCAGGCTGAGTATGACAGTGTGGATATAGGAGAAGAGGTGGCTAAGAAAGGATTTGCAGAAAAATGTCAACTCACGTCTAGCACTAACATCTGTGAAGAAAAAAAATTGGATCCTAGTCAGCTTGCTATCAGGAACCTCAAGAATCCCATTCCCTTGTGGGGTCACAGATCAAACCAGTCAAACTTTAGTAGGCCAAAGGGGCGCTTAAGTGGGAAGCTGACTCTTAACTTGAAGAATGAAAATGATTCGGGGAATCACGTGATGTTTTCAAAGGAAAGTTTGGCTGTTGGTGCCTTTAATTTAGGGTCTAATGTAAGTCTGGCAAAAATAAAGCAGGACCAGAAGCTGATTGAAGAAAATGAAAAGCTTAAAGCAGAGAAGGAGATGCTTCTTGAAAGTTACAAGGCATTAGAATTGAAAGTAGAACAGACTTCTCAGGAGCTGCAGCAAGAGAAAGAAGCTACTATGAATTTGACCAAATGTTTAGAAACTAGTCTGAAGACTCATGTAGGAACCAGAATGAAAAATCTGGCCACTAAAGTGGAAATACTAAAAGAAATTAGGCATGTCAACATCAATGTTCGTTTTGGGAATGACCTTTCAGATGCTATAAAAGTGTTGGATGAAGGGCGCGTTACTACTCTAGCTTCTTTGAATGAATTAGAGAAAATTTGGGCAGAATACAAGCTGGCTCAGGAGGAGATTCAAACATGTGGTAATGTGAATGAAGGGAATATTTTGATTGCCAAAAGAAATGAAGTGCAACAGAAGCTAGACATGGCAGTACAAATATTTATTCTGGAAGTAGATGAGTTACCACTTAATAAACGCTTAAAGACATTGCAGGATTTATCAGCTTCTTTAGAAGCAGTGTATGGACAGGCCAAAGAAGAAATAAACTCTGAAGAAATACTTAGAAAATTTTATGATTGGAAGTGTGATAAAAGAGAGGAGTTCACCAGTGTTAGGAGTGAAACAGAGGGTTCTCTGCAGCATCTTGTAGCATGGTTCCAGAATACCCTAAAGGTTTTTGATCTGTCTTTGGAAGAACCACTGACTTATGAAGACACAATTGGTAATATTGATGAAATCCTAGAGAAGGCTGAGTCATGTGTTTGCAAAGAGCTAGGGATATCTCAGATTGAGCAAGGTGATGCAGACAGGGAGATCATTTTAAGTACTTACAGTCAAGTACTACAGAAGATCCATTCAGAGGAAAAGCTCATTGCCACTATACAATCCAAGTACAAAGAAAGTGTTGAGTTTAAAAAGCAAATGACTGAATATGTAAATATGAGCCCCAGTGCGGATCACTTGCTGTCCATTAAGAAGAAACTGAAAGGCTTAAAAGCTAACCTGAGATGGAAATTGGTTGAAAAGAATAATTTGGAAGAATCTGATGACCCTGATGGATCTGAAATTGAAAAAATAAAACAAGAAATAACTCAGTTACGTAATAGTGTCTTTCAGGAAATTTATCATGAGAGGGAGGAATATGAGAAGTTGAATAACTTGGCACAGAAATGGTTCCCTGAGCTGCCTCTGCTTCACACTGAAATAGGATTACTTAAATACATGAATTCTGGTGGTCTTCTTACTATGAGCTTAGAATGAGATCTTCTTGATGCTGAGCCCATGAAGGAACTTAGCAGCAAGCGTCCTTTGGTACGCTCTGAAGTTAATGGACAGACTGTTCTTTTAAAGGGCTATTCTGTGGACATAGACACAGAAGCCAGGGTGATTCAGAGAGCAGCCACCTATCACAGAGCTTGGAGAGAAGCTAAAGAAGAGTCTGGGTTACTGCCATTAATATTTCTGTTTTTGTGTAAGTCTGATCCTGTGGCTTATCTCATGGTCCCATACTATCCTAAGGCAAACCTGAGTGTTATTCAAGCCAGTATACCTTTATCATCAGAAGAAGCTTTAAAGGTTATGAAAGGTGTTGCCCAGGGCCTGCATACGTTGCACAAGGCTGACATAATTCATGGATCACTTCATCAGAACAATATATTTGCTTTAAATTGTGAACAAGGAATTGTTGGAGATTTTGATTTCACCAAGTCTGTGAGTCAGCGGGCCTCAGTGAACACGACCGTTGGTGGTTTGACTTTGACATCACCTGAATTGAAAATGGGTAAACCTCCTTCTCCACATTCAGACTTATATGCATATGGCTGCCTTTTATTGTGGCTTTTTGTTCAAAATCAAGAATTTGAGATGAATGAAGATGGAACCCCAAAAGTGGATCAGTTTCATTTGGATGATAATGTCAGATCCCTCCTCTGTAGTTTGATATATTTTAGAAGTTCAATGACTGCTGAGCAAGTTTTGAATGCTGAATGTTTCTTGCTACCGAAGGTGAAATCAATTCCAAACCCAAAAATAGAGATTAAATATAGTCAGTATAAAAAGGAAGACGAATTAAAGATGGAGAACTTGGATACATATAAAGAAAAGTTAAGAAATGGTGAAGCCAACATTGATTGATGTTAATATTCTGTTGTTGCAGGTGTTCCTTTAAAATTTTTTTAGTTTAATGGATCAGAGATCTGGAAATGTTTGGGAATTAGTTGGATAGTGTCTTTGGTGTTCACGTTGTGAAAAATAAAAGATGTTTGGTCATGCCTAAAAAAAAAAAAAAAAAAAAAAAAAAAAAGAAAATAATGCTTGTGGAATTGAAGACTCATAACTTTTGGCATATTATTAATAAAATACTCATGTTTTACTCAGTACTACTCTAGAAATATCTCGTTAAGATACTTTAAAGAAAAATACCAAATTTTCTAAAAAATATTCATGTAGTGCTATTTATATCAAATTAAAACAAGAATGGTAAAAAGTATAACATGGGTAGAATACTAAGAACCAAATATTGTTGCAAAGGATAAGAAACAATGTATTACATAAAGGGTGATAAAGAAGTATTTCAATTTCACAAGAAAAGTGTAAGTACACTCATGGAAAGAGAAAAGAATTAAAAGGAGATATACCAAAACCGTGAAAATGGTTATGCTACATGACTTTTTCTTTTTGATATATCTTGGTATTTTCCAGAATGTCTTCAATGTCATCATTTTCAAAACAACAGATCTTTAAATTTCATTGAAAGATTTTATTAAATGTTTTCATCTTTAGAAAATGGGGAGTATCCTACCCATACAGCTGTCTGAATTTCTTTAAAGTGCCACAGACAAAAAGGAATTCCCTTAGAACTTAAACCTCCGCTCCCTTCCCACATTAGAACAATTGAGCTGAAAACAATCCCTTAGGCAGACGCTGCGCTTTGATGTTCAGTGTTCCCAGTCACTGTTTCATTTGCGTCTTGTGGCATCCTTGAGGCAGGTGCGGCTGTTACTGTCCTGTCACAGAGCAGAACACAGAAAGAAATCACACAGGCTAATCACTGCCAAGCTTAGGTGCAGACCCATGACTGGCGCTCCAGCTTCTGGCCCTAACTTCGGTCTTGTTCCACGATGGACTGAACTGTATTCCTGTTAGCCCACCTTCCATTTCCCGCACCAGGCTTATCTCATGAGTCACCAATTAAAGAGACTGCCAGTTGCACAGTGTGACCATACCTAATGACAAAGAAATGCACGCATAAAAAGTTAAAATGCTAACTTCCACGTTATACATATTTACCGAAGGACTTTGCCAGAATAAGGTCAAAGTTTTGCTGAATCCATTGTGTTCCTTAGGTGTTACTCTATCTGCTGTTGTAGTACGCATGGTCACCAACAAATTAGCTCCTGAATTGTTAAACATGCTCTGCCAGCTGCTTTAAGTGTTGCCTGAGGAGACCCAACACAACCAAATTCCAATCACAGCCCGTCCTCTTAGTGAAGAAATGGTCAGTACGCAGTGGGAGGATCCAGCACAGCACATCATGAAGCCAAGGTGTCAAACCCCATCAGCAGGACAGGGGTACAACATGCTGCCCATGACACCAACTACCAAGACCACCTGATGCACTTCTCTCTCCAGTGCTACACTCTAGCTCGAAAACTACCTTCCCACTGTAAAACTGGGTGAGTGTGCTTCCTGTTGCGACAGTTAAGTGACTGTGTCAACCTGCGTAAGAAACGTCCAGCTAAATTGGATCAGCATAGTTCTGAGTGTGGCTGAGGGGGTTTACTGGACAGAAAACTCACCCTAGACTGGCTTGTCACCTGAAGGTACAAAGGGGAGATTAAGAAGGAAGGCTTGCTTCTGTTTCTTCAGAGGAGCTCCAGTTGTCACCTTCACCCTGGACATCATCTTCAGCCTCCAGCACACACCGATCAGCCTCCTGATAGACTCACACAGGACACTAGTGAGCTCCAGGCCTTCAACTGGGTTCTTCAGGTCTCCAGCACAGACATTCCCTGCACTCTTCCACACCTGACTGTGGGCGGCCCTTGTAAGCTGCGCTTGTAAATTCTCATATATTTGTGTATCTGGCGTTGTTTCTCCAGTAAGCACTGACACACCTGTGTAGAAAGAAGACGCCCCACCCCATATGAGCATTCTGCTCCATCTAACAGGGGTTTTTGTCATGGCAAAAGCACCACAGAAATACAATTTCTCTTGGAAGCCTGGTTCATGACTCCACTCTGAAACCTTATCAGCCCAGGAGATGAGGACAAACTTCTTGAACGTAGGAAGCACTGGTCCAGCTTTTGAACATCAGGACCACACAGGCCAGCTGAGGGAGCTGCAAGGTCCACTGTTCCAGACAAGCAGCTCCTTCCACTTTCCACACGAGGAAATCTAAGCAGAACAAACTGACCACAACAGGGTACTGTAGGGCAAGCCAGTGACAAAGTATTTCTAGTTGAGAATCCTTTTAAGCTTCAGCACCCAAAACGGTATAAATTTCCTCCCTCTTTAAGCCATTACTACCTAGAATATGCCAGACTAATAGTCAAGTTGTGTTTAATTTTGAACTTTAAGGATTTTTCATTTCACGTTCCTTACCTTCTAATGTATAGCACACAACCACCAAGCAAACTTCATCTCGTACTCCCTTCTACACAGTGCCAACCGCTACGTTCTCAGGAACATTTCCACATAAATGGCCCACATTTGTATGAAAACCCACTACAGTACTGAGGCACACAGCCAAGCTTGTTTCCTCCCACGGAGTCAGCTAGCACCAGAGAAAGACTGCACACCATCTATCCTACGCTCTCCTCCAGGGTCCTGTCTGAATGGAGCCTCAAATCCATTTACACTGTGCGACCCATCATCCTGCCGCTGCTTTGTGTTAGCACAAGAGAGAGTGCTGAGGTCCCATAAAAGCCAAGCCCACTATACTAGATGAAAAGAAAATCAATTGTCATGCCTGAGTTGTCTTCAAGTAAGTGATCAACAAATGGTCATAGAAAGGGCAACCTAAACACCACTGCATTCAAGGGGGATTCACCAGTTATCAGACCAATCACAGGTGAAACCAACCACAGCCAAGGGATGTCATGAGTAAGAATGAAGAAACATCACTCCTTCCACCTCACAACTGGGTGTCGCCTCTGCTCCTCCTCTTCCTTAGTGCTGGTGCACCCAGCTTCATGGCTCCTTTCTGTTTACCTCACTCTCTTGGGAAGCTCACAATGACTTAGAGCTCTATCACCACAACTCCGTCAGTACCAAATCACTACCTCCAAGCTGCTGGGTGGAAGCCATGCTCACCAATACTGCTCCTGAATTGTTGGCACCTTTACCAGGAGGCTGTGTTACCTGAAGAGACCCAACACGGCTGAAGTCCCACCACAACCCCTGTCCAGTTAGCAAAAGAAGTATGAAGTGGCACCAACATCAGATCCAGCAGGACAAGCAGACTACATGCTGCTGACCTAAGCTCCCCATGCTTCTCTTCCTAACACCTCACGGGAAACCCCTAACTTCAAAACCCGGAAACCAACCAATGCTCACCAACTTCATTACCACCACGCCTCAGTCACCGTCATCATGGTTCTCTCGGATGCAGAACAGCCTACTAGTTTCTGCCCATTGAACAACGCTTTCGTTCTCACCACAGACCATGTCATCCTTCTAATCAAATGCCACAACTCCCCACTTCAGTCAAGAGAATAAGCTAGTCCCCACAACTGTCTGCAAGGCCCTATGCAACCCAACTGCTTACTCCCTTTCTGCTCCAATTTTTTCTTTTTTACAGTAGCAAAGTTTTTTGAAGGTAGGAAAAGAAGCACACCCTACAGCTTGAGGGTGGGCTACCATACAAGAGAGAACACAGTGGCAGAAACTCAATGTGGGGTCTTTCTTTTCTGTCTCACTCACTCCTCAGGCTGACACCAGGTCTAGGCCATCCTACTGAAAACCTGCTCCAGTTCTCACGAGACATCCATGTGCAGGTTTTTGAGTAAAGGCAGGAAAAGAAACAACCAGTGCAAAGTGAGTTTGGGCTAAGTGGAAGTAGGAAAAGTATACCCTTCAGCATGAGGGTGGGCCACTATACAAGAGAACACAGTGGCCGTATCTCAATACACTCTTTCCTCACTGATTATCACATCACCCTCCTCTCGAGTTCCTTCAACACATCAGGCACGTGCTGGCCTTAGGCCTTTGCTCAAGCTGTTTTCTCTGCCTACAGGTCTCTTCCCCAGATGCCCACCTAACAATCTCACCTCCTCCTGCTCTGTGTTCAAATCTTTCTCAATAAGCCCTAACCTGATTATAAAAGTCTATTACCCACAGTCCCTACCCCAACGCCTCACCTCCTTAATCTGCTTTTATCCCCCACTGAGTTACCATACCACAGAAGATTTCCTTATCACACATTGCTTATTGCCAGCATCTCCCTGGTAGAATGTCAGCTCTTTAAAGGCAAAGTGTATTAGTCAGCATTCCATCCCTGTAACAAAACACCCAAGGCAATTCACTTAGAAAAGTTGCATTCTGGCTCACAGATCTGTAGGTGCCAGTTCAAATTTGGCCCAATTCTTTGGGCCATCAAGGGCAGCATGTCATGGTGGGAGTAGATGGAGAAGCATTCACTTCATATGCTGGAAGTAAAGCTACCAAGACCAGGGTCCCACAGTCCCTTCAAGGGCTTGCCCTAGTGACCTAGGGACCTCCCACAAAGCCTCATTTCCTAAAGGTTCCACCACCTCCCAACAGCACTATGTGAGGGACTAAGCCTTTAAGACATCAAGTTTTGGGGGACACTGAACCAAACTACAGCAGGCAGATTTTCCTGGGAGGGTGTTGTTCAGCAATCTGTATCAATTAACTAAACATTATCTGGCAAAGAGTAGGCCATCAGTAGTTAATAAATGAATCAATGTAGACTTGGGAACTAACTCCCATAGGAATTGTGTCATAACCACCTGACATACATCAGTGTACCCAATGTCCCCACTACTGAGATCTTAGTTCTGAACTACAGGTGCCTTTCCATATGAAGGCTTCAAAGCCCTAAACCTAAATCCTTGACATCTACTTACACCAAGGCATACTCACACGCTCATTACACTCATTCATATCCAAAGAATGTATTCCACAAATTCATCTTAAATACAACCTCCTATTTAAGATTCTTGCCAAAAACATTTACACCAGAATCTAATCATAAGAAAACAGACAAATCCAGAATGCAGGACACACCAGAGAATACAGCTTAGTTTATGTAACATCACTTAAATATAAAAATCAAGATAGACACACACAAACACACAAAATGAGGGGAGATATTCCGGATTAATACAGCAATATGACAACCAAGTATGATGTATGACCACTGACTGGATCAGGGCTGAAGGGCTGGAAACTCAAAAAAGAACATATACAAACTTTCCTTCTCTGAATTAGAAGCAGAATAAGATATCGAATCCCTATGACTAGAAAATTATTTTCATAACAAGCATAATTTAATTTTCAATTTTTCTAAGCCAAAAAAATGAGTGTGAGATTAGCACGTGTTCTCACTGACACGGAGGGGAGGAAAGGAAGTGTGGCTCACAGGATCGAATGTCCGGCACTGGCACATCCACTCCTCTTCTGTCACTCTAGCCTTGGGTCGTGCAGTCCCAACCCAGTCAAGTGGGACAGCTTCAAAAAACAATCAGCTATAACTGACACTAGATTAAGTCATAATTCTTTGTTCTTTAACTTCATTACAAACTCTAGGTAACCCAACAAGCCGTGAATTCCTGTATGAATGCGAGTGAAGTAAAATCACTTTTTAAAAACCTTGATACCTCAAGCCCAGACATGTGCCATATTCCTCTATATATACCACAAGACAAGCACGGAGTAAAGATGAGTATTTATTCACTTTACAAAGAGATGGTATTAAATTGTCATAAACAGCTCCATTGATAGACAAATACCACTGTACATTGCACCAGCAACGAGCTCACACTGCATTCCCAATATGCTCTCTTGGCTCCAGCTCTGTGAGGTGAGCACAGAATCTCATTCTGCCACTGATGTTTAAAAGTCCCTCAGAGATAAAATGGTTTTGTTTTACATATTCACAGGTGGGAAAAAATAAATCCATCTGCCCAACCCTTAGAGGTGAGCTTTTATCTGCGTGTCTGCTCATGAGCACTAAGCAAATCCTGGCTCATTCTTTAAAAACAAATCAAAACAAAGTAAATTGCTGATAATTTGAAAAAGCTTTTGTAGCACACCAAAATACTTATTTATACATACATAAAAAATCTGGAGTCCGATTTATTATTTTAAAGATAAACAGATGCCCTAACACTGCCAGGAATGGGTAATGAAAAGGAAGAAAAACATTAAATTACTGAATTATAAAAATATTTTCTTTGGAAAAAAAATTCCAATAAGGTTATCATTAATATCTAAAACAAAAGAGAAAAAAATAAACAATTGTTCTTTGATCCATTAGTAATTTAAATAAAAATGAAAACGTCTTTAAAAGCAGCAATGACTGAATTTTTTAAAAAGTTGCAAGTAATGAGCACTCTATACACTTGATTCTTTACAGGCAATTTGCAGTCAAGAAAAATTCTTAATATGGCTAAGTCTTTAGTTTTTTTTAATTACCATAATTTTTTCATTCATCTTAAAAAAATATTTCACATGACAGCTTAAAAAATAAGTGGTTATTTTTGGGAAGCACTCCAAATACTCAATCTGACTTGTCAGATTACCAGTTAATAGACAAACTAGGGATACAGGTGAAGTTTTTTAACCCCAATCATTTTTACTCCAGTTTTTAGTTATTCCTTTTATGAAAAAGTATCAAATTAAATGTACCAAATTAAAAACTTCTCACTAGTGCTGTGTCACATCTGGATTTAATAAAAGATACCAACCTGAGATAAGAACTGACTCCTTCACATATGTCCAGTTCCTGAACCCCTAAAGGATATGTCTGTGTCTTCCCGGAAGTCAATTCCTGATCAACCAATCAGAGCAGGATATTATAAAAATATACCATATATTGGACACTCATGTCAGTACATTGCAGAAAATGTGTCTATTTACTGTGTAAAGTTTATTAACATTTGAATGAAACACTCTTATTTACACAGTTAAAGTCTGGGGCACTCAGGATAGCAAGGTGGCGTGGGAATCGCCACTGTGAATTTGGAAATGTGCAGCGGCTGTTGGTGTCCTGGCACAGGGACAACCCTCCCCGGAGGATGTGGCAGCACTGGGCAGGTGAGCCAGAGTTTACACAGTTTGACTGGCTTGTTTTTCTGTCTTCATTCCTCTTCACTTTCATTTTCAGGATCTAAATCAGAATCTCCATTTAATTCCTTTTCACTGGCTACATCTCTGTCCCCACCATTTTCTTCCTTTTCTTCAGCCTCATCATCTTCTTCATGCTCTTCATCAGTATCTTCGTCTTTTGTACTTTCTTTCTCTTCCTCATCTTCATCCCAATTATCCTGGTAGAAATATTAAGGAAGGAAAACATTCGTGAAGGGCTCATTCTCAGAGTATGAGGACATAAAGGCAGATTTATGTACCAGGAAACAAATCACTCACATCAGAATCTTTATCTGCTATTTCATCATCAGACTCCTCTTCCGAAGATTCTGTAGGGGAGAGAAAAACCAGCCTTAATTTTGTAAACGAAGCAAAGACTACAGCCCTGAAAACTAAGCAGCACCAGATTCCTGAATTTGCTTGTAAAGTTTTTATACTTTCATAATTTATATTCAGTTATCACCCATCTGATACCATTAAATTACTACTGTCTCCATAAAAACACATTTAATATATGATGCCTTAAAGATGCCACTATACCAGATTAAATTCCCAAAACTTACCTTAAAATATAAGCTATTACTAGGCTACTAATTGGCACCAGTGGATATGAGAAAATTCAGAAAATCATCTATATATCCTATGTTCACTTTAATATTATTTTCCTCTTATGAAAATTTTCCTTTAATACACAAAAGTATAAAGAGAAAACAGTGATACGCAATGTGATACAGGCACAATCTTTTGTTCCACATAAATTACTAGTTTCCCAGCAACTTACTGCCCAGGCTATCTTCTCTAAACGATCTAATACATGAATCAATGTGAATACACTGGGGGATCCCACAGCCCTCTGGGGTTTCACGGGTAACTGTGCCAATCTACTGGTATATCTATTCTTGCACTATAACTTCCCTAAGTCTTGATATTTGATAGAACAAGTTCTCCCCACCTTGTTCATGTAAAATGGCAGATATTCTGAGTTCTTTGTTCTTCCAAATAAGCTAAATATTAAATTAACAGAATAATTTGGAGATTACTGGCAACTTGACAATATAACATCTTCTCTTTTGAAATTACTGGCTTATCTTTAAATTTATTCAGGTATGCTTTTGTATTCATCAATTGTTGTATAGTTTTCCCTATAAAAGATTTGTTTTCGGCTGGTATGGTGGCACATGACTGCAATCCTGGCACTCAGGAAGCCAAGGCAGGAGGATGGCTATGAGTTGGAGGCCAGCCTGGGCTACAAAGTGAGTTCAAGGCCAGCCTAAACTGCATAGTGAGACCCTGTCTCAAAAAAAAAAAGTTTTGTTTTATTTTTCTAAGTATATCCTCAGGTATTCATAATTTTGACTGCTGCTGTGAAAGAGATCTTTTTACTGAACACACTGTTTACTAAGTTATTGTTGGTTTACATAATAATGCAGATTCCTTTTTATTGATATTGTGGTATCCTGTAAGCTATGCTTATTTTCACAGCACTTATTAATATAATAGTGAAAATGCAGATTCTGTTGTATTTTCTGTAAGGAAAAGAATAAGTATAAAGTTCAATGTTCTAGAATTCATTTCTTCATGTAGTACTAAACAGGAAACCTAGCAGTGAAAGTACATTATGTCTTGTTCCTGACTTCAGTGGGAATGCTTTTAAAGTTTCACTATTATGTATATATTTGATAAACATTTTAAGTGAAAGAAATTCTCAATTTCTTAGTTGCTTGAGATGTATAAAGGCTAAGTACTTCTGTATTCTTTGTCTATACCTATTAAGAAAGTACGTAGTGTTCCCCAATTAATCCACTAATGTGATGACTGTAATTAACAGATTTCTTGATGCTAAATCACCATATAATCTTTAAATACTCTACTTGGCAATGGTGTGCATCATTTCCTTAAACACTCCTATAATCAATTTACTACTTAAGATCTTTAAGGTTAGCCCAAAATGTTCTTGACTTTGTCTGGTTTTAACTGTGAACAAGGTTATACTTGACTCACAAAATGCCTCAATTGTTTGTAAATGACAAAAAATAATTTGTTCTTTGAAGGCTTAACAAAAATCACCCACAAAATCTCTGGCCTCAGGATCTTGTGAGAGGTTTTGATTGTGTCAGTTTTGGAACTATAGATTTTTAAGTCAGTTCTGACCACTAAAGCTTCCTCATAAATTACCAACATGACCTGGATTTTTTAATGTATTTTCATAAAGTTTGTTCAGCCTTCTTCTACTTAAATATTTCCCATACCTGATGTCTTTTGTTACTGTTCTCATACTTGTGCCTTCTCTTTCCTGATCTCACAAGTTTTCACCACAGGCTTACGCCTGTTGTATTAGGGGAGGTATGCAAAAGCAAGATCTTACATCAGTGTTTTTGCAAAGTAAGGTAACAGAACTGAGTCACTGCAAAAACTAATCAATCCAGTGCCATGCTTTACCCGACCCCCACTTTTACCTTCTTCATACACCAATTTGGCCTTCTGGCCAGGGGAAGTCATTCCTTTTGCTTTCTCTGATGCTGTAACCTGAAAGAGTAGAATTATGAAGAAGAGTGTAAGCCTATCCCCAGTATCACATGTACCACCACACCCATCTTCCATGTTCACTTTCCCTGTCTAGAATGGATGGCCTGAATAAAGTGTAGAACACATGCAGGGCAAGGACTTGTTCAAATACAAGGAAAGAATTACTCTTCATAATAGCTGAAGCACCTCTGAAGGGTTGAGAGTATCTTTCCATACCAAAATTTTTTAACTGTAGAAATACCCCATAACTTGTTCACAGTACATGTACAACCTAACTGTATTATCAAGTTGAAAAAACCTAAGCTAACTGTCAAACAGATAACACTTCCAGGTTAATGACTGGATTCTGATTTACTAATTTCTTATGGGACTAGAGAGGTCTCCATGTTCAGGTAAACAATCCTTATTCTCTTCTCCATTCCTAACACATGCAAAACTTTTAAACAGAAACCATTTGATTTACTCACTTGTGTGATCAGGAGGATAAGTTTCCCATGAAGGTGTGAGAGTTTCTGAAAAGTTTTGACTCTGCTTTCCATTAGCTGGTAGAGTGTTCCTAGCTGGTGTACCAAGTCAGGCAACTAGAAAAAATAATAAATATACACAGTTAGGAGGGAGAGAGAAACTGCCAGGCAGGGCAAACTGCAGGGTGGGACTTCTTTATACAGATAACTTATTTCAGATGAGATCAATACAAGTAGATAGTAAATTTTAATAATACCCCACCATGCATCTCTGAGCTAAAGAGGGCTTCCCTCTGAATCCTACCATTCACTGACAGTACATTATCTACCCTGCACCATAAGGACCCAGGGAGGTAGAGGGAGCTTTTCCCAGGTCCTAGAGACCAGCAGGACAGAGCAACTGGGAACCAAGTTGACCTCGCATAACATTTTAAACATTCTCCCTGTTAATGAATCATGCTTAAGAAATTAAAGTAGGAAATCTTTTATTTGTCCTTAGAGAGCTTTAGAAAAAGGAACTAAACACTTTTTCCTTCTATTTTTGACACTTGAGTATAAAAAGTGTTTCATTCCAATGTTAAGCTTTGAGCAGCATATAGGTACACAAGTGAGTAACACAAGGTCTACTGTGTTTGCATTTTAATTCTTCACCTCCCATTTATGTGTTCCTATTCAGACTGGGAGCTTCAACGTGAGAAACGGTATCTTCTTGTACAGTGCTGAATCCAATGCCTAGCACAGACTTTGACTTAGAAATAGCACCTAAAGATAGATGCCAAGAAAAGAATAAATGCAGAAAAAGCACTACTTTCTCAAAAACTGCTGTGGGGGGTCAGTGATATGGCTCAACGGCATAAGCGCCTGCCTGGCAAGCACAAGGTCCTGAGTTCGACTCCCAGTACCCACATAAAGGAGAAAAAAAAGGGCTGGTGATATCGCTCAGTGGTACAAGCGCCTGCTGGCAAGCGCGAGGTCCAGAGTTTGATTCCCAATACCCACATTAAAAAAAAATAAAAAAATAAAAAACTGCTGTGGGCTCTGGCCCCCCCAATACCACATTTCTTTAGTCTATTCTACTATGACCTTGAATGTTATAGAACTGCTACTCCAGTAGTAATTCAGGAGTGGATTCCACAAGAGATTTCCCTACAAGGCCTCCTGGGCCTCTTCTTGCTTCCAAGCCAGTAACTGAGGTTAATTTAACGTTAACCAGTTTTCTAGCCAGATATCTGCTTTGACTGTTCTATGTGGATCACCATGCTACCCAGCCATTCTACTCACCAAAGCCCCCAATTCACCTCCCAAGATTCCTGTGGGTTAGGACACACATCCTACTTTTACTCATCCTTCTCTCTTCCCCTTGCTAACATTTTGGCAAAGTTCTTCCCAGGCATCCAAAGAATGAACTGCTGGCCTCAAAGCAGGTTATCCAACACTTCCCTACTTCTAACCATGGAAAGCGAAAGGAGTCTGATTGAACAAAGGACAGTGACTAGGTGTGTGAAACCAAGGAAGACCTGTAATTTAAAAGCAACTAGAAATTTTTTCAACTATCCACTAAAGCCTTTCAAGAAAACTTATTGTATAGTGCTAGATATTCAAATAAAAGAATATGTAATTTTATTTCTAGCTTTATATAACTGATGTAATAAGGGCAAAGAAGCTAACACAATATTGTAACATATAAAACTTTTTCCCAATATTACTTTAAGATTTCATGTTCCCTGTCTTGTATTTACATAGATAATATAATTCACATAACAGTAAAATGGCTGACAGCAACCCCAGCAAAATGTCAGGTATTAAATATGTGACTTATGGCACTTGTTTCACAAACTACCCTTTATGCTCCTGGGGCAAGGTAGGAAAGACATGTTAGCATAAAAATTTTTCAAACCTAATTAAGTTTTTTAAAAGGGAAGATAAGGATTTACACAATATAAAAACAAATTGCAGCCAGGCATGGTAACACTCTGGGAGGCTGAGGCAGGAGGACAGCAAGTTCAAGCCCAGCCTGGGCAACCCAGCAATTTAACAAGACTCTCAAAACTGAAAAATAAAATAATTGTTTTAAAAAGGGCTAGGGGTGTTGCTCAGTGCAAACTCTTGAGTTCAATCTAAGTACTACCATTACACGAATAAATAAATAAATAAATATTTTACTAAAGTTATATGCATAGAAAAACACCTGAAGGCCATGTTAATATATGACATTTCTCCTTCCTATATTTCTCAAAGCTCTTTATAGAATATTACTTCTCGAATCTACAAGAAAAAAACACCAATTTGTTAAAAGGCCACAAGAGACATTAGGAAAAGTTTCATATCAATGCACCTGGGGAATAACAAAATCACCAAAGCAAGAATCTAGGGGTTGAAGGGCAGATGAAGAAAGGGCAGCTTTACCCAGCTGTTAAAGTTTGTAATATTTATGAAAGCCAAACTACTCATTCTGAGAAAAGACTTACTGTGGATAGGTACGATGCATGAACCGTTAATACACATTTCAGCCACTGAACCATTAAAACAGCACTGGAAAAGAAAAATCCAAGTAAACCAGTGTTTATGAATTAGAACTTACATACAACAGAATTATAAAATTAGAAAAATCCTGATGGGCAAGTGAGGATCTAAAACTTGTGCTCTGTGAAGATGACCACAACAAATCAATGACTACATTTCAGTGCTTTTCGTTTTTCACTGAGTCTGAGACTCCTGTAAAATACTAACCTCTCGGGGGTAGGGAGAAACTGGAAAATAGGACAAAAAAATCTTCCTCTATAACAATTCAAGAGTGATTAACTGATACCAGAGCAGTGAACTTCATCCAAACTAAGCTGATTCTGCATTTTATTTTCATGTCCATCTATCTATTCAATGTCAGAAACAAACTGCAGTCTTCCAGACCAATATTAAAAGGCAAATATAGAGCAAACTATTAAAACTAGTCCTATTTATTGAATTATTTAGCTTTCGTCTTTTGTGAGCTCAGGAGGCTAATGGAGTTCTATGGGGGGGGGTTTATACATCATAGACACCGATACCATATTACAAGCTTGGGATCTGATACTGACTTCTGTTTAAATATAATCGAAACATCTACAAAAACACCCACAAAATTTAGCCTTTAACTTAAAAAAATTTTTAATTTTGGCAATGCTAGAGATTGAACTTAAAAGAGTCTTGCACATGCTAAGCAAGCACTCCATCACTGACCTACACCCCCAGCCTTTAAACTACTTCATTACACGGGCCGGTGAGATGGCTCAGCGGCGTAAGCGCCGGCCCGGCAAGCACAAGGGCCCGAGTTCGACTCCCGGAACCCACATATGAAAAAGGGGCCGGTGATATCACTCAGTGGCACGGGCGCCTGCTGGCGCGCGAGGTCCTGAGGTCGACCCCCCGGTACCCACCAAAAAAAAAAATTACTTCATTACAGAATCTTAAGCAGCTACTAAAGGCTGGACAAATTATATAAAGACAAATTACATAAATTACAGTTTTTGTATCATTATTAATACTAAATTATTAAATATGACTAATTAAATGACTTGATAAAATATAAAATACCTACATAAGCATTTTCTAAAAGAAAACTACATTATAAAATCTTGACTAAGAATCAGTCAACTTGAAATGGGGGGTAATATGACACATGAATTCTATTTGAATTTGGAACTGCCCAATATTAATTTCACACCATCAGAAGTTATTTTAACAATCACCACTAATTTACTTATAAAAACAAGGAAACTGAAAGTCACCTAAATATCTTACCTATTAGGGTGGCCTTGTAACCTCTTTGTAAGCTAAGGGAGAGAAAAACACGATTAGCAAAAGTATTTCAGGGCTGGGAATATAGCTCAGCGGCACAGTGGCTGCCTGGCAAGCGCGAGGTCATGAGTTCGATTACCGGTACCAAAAAAACAAACAAATAAAAAAACTTCAGAAGCAATCCATCTCCATCAATTCCTAAGACACAAAGATTGTTATAGAAAATTGTTCCATTTAATAGTCTATTTTCAGTCAACATAATATATTCTTTGAATTCATTCTAAGAAGAGTAACTACCTGATAGAAATCTAGGCTTTATATAAATCAATGTCCAGAGAGGCAAATCCACAGAGACGAAAAATAAATGAGTGACTGCCAGTAACTGGGAGGAAGAAGACATGGGCACCACTACTAATGTGTACAAGGATTTCTCTGGGGAATGACAACTCCATGACATAGGAGCACACTAAAAAACTGACACTGATAACCCAAAGTACAAATAAAGAACAAAGTAAAAGATAGATAATAGGCAATAGGGAGCTAGATCTTTTGCAAATGAGTGGGGGGAAAGGAAGGGGAAAAAGAATTAAGATGTGTTATGTACACGTACCAACTCCTCATGATGAAAGTAAGCATTATATATTGTAAACATGTACAAGAAAAATAAGAATTCAACCCCAAGCAAATTCAACTCTTTGATCTTTGACAAAGGGGCCACAATCATACACTAGAGGAAAGACAGTCTCTTTAATAAATGGTGTTGGGAAAACTGGCTATCCACATGCAGAGGATTAAATCTAGTTCCATCTCTCTCACATGTGCTAAACTAAAATCAAAATGGATCAAAGATCTAAATGTTAAAACAGAAGCACTTAACCTGCTAGAAGATAAAATTAGGTAAAACTCTTAAAGTCACAGATGTAGGCAAGGACTTTCTAAACAGAGCCCCAGTCGCACAGGAAACAGTACCAAGAATCAACAAATGGGATCATATCAAATGAAACACCTTCTGCATAGCAAAAGATACACAGGACAGAGTAAAAAGACAACGTACAGAATGGGAAAAAAGGTTTGCCTGCTACTTCTCAGGAGGACTACTATCTAGAGTATATAAAGAATTCAAAAAATTAGACCCCCCAAAATAAAAGAACCAACCAAAATATGTGAAATGAATAAACACTCCACAGAAGTACAAATTGCCAATAAACACATGAAGAAATGCTCAACATCACTGCTCACTAGAGAAACGCAAATTCAAATAATACTGAAATTCTATCTTGTGCCAAAAAGAACGGCCATCATCAAGAAATCAAATAACAAATGCTCCAAAGCTGTGAGAGAAGGGAACTCTTCTGCATTGTTGGTGGAAATGTAAACTAGTACAACCACTATGGAAATAAGTATGGAGATTCCTCAAAAAATTGAACCTAAACCAGGCATGGTGGTGCATGCCTGTAATCCCAGCACTCGGGAGGCTGAGGCAGGAGGATTGCCATGAGTTCAAGGCCAGCCTGAGCTACATGGGGAGCTCAAGGCCACCCTGGACTACATAGCGAGACCCTGTCTCAAAAAAAAAAAAAATTGAACCTAGAAATTCCATTTGACCCAGCTAGTCACCTTCTAGATATCAAAGACATCATATTACAGTGATCCATGTATACCCATATTTATAGCATCACAATTCATAATAGCTAAATCTTGGAAGCAGCCTATATATACATCAACAGATAAATGGATAAAGAAAATGTGGTATATACACACAATGTGTTACTATTCTGCCATGAAAGATAAATTAGTCATTTGTAGAAAAATGGATGGGAAAAAAAAAAAAGAAAAATGGATGTACATCTTGAGACCATAATATTAAGCAAAATAAATCAGACACACCAGCTTAAATATCACATGGTTTCTCTAATATGAGAAACCCAAAATATAAATAAAGAGCAAAATATAAGATAGATAATAGAAAGCAAGGAGACAGAGCTTTCTCAAATGGGAAGGCGATCAACAGATGGAGGGAGAGTGGAGGCAGGGGAGGGGAAGGAGATGATAAAGCAATTGAGATGCGTTATGTACATGTACCAAACCCCACGAAGAATGTAAACATTATGTAATGCAAATATGTACTAACAAAAGAATTTTTTAAAAAGAAAAAATAAAATTTAAAAAATAAAACACTGATCTGTGCACTTTAAAAGGGTGAATTTCATTGCATGTAAATTATATCTTCAATTTTTTAAAAAACATTTTAAAAATTCCAGGTTAGGCCAATTTTGCTATAGAGTAGATAATACTCTAAAAACATATAACCCAACTCTTCTAACAGATGATACTGCTTTTTTAAATAAAGAGGTTTTCCCTACCAATAATGGTAAATCAACCTACACTACTAATACTTTAGTATGTTAAATGCTATCCGAGTATAGTTCCTAATAACAAAGAATCCATTCTATCTTTAGGTCCAATTTTTAATAATTTGTACCTACTCTTTTAATGCTTCCGTGGAATTATGTATACTCTTAAAAGAAACACAGAAAAAGATTCTCCCTAAGTAACTAATGACTACAAAATTACATTAAGCCAACATGCAACACCTCAGGACACTGTACTTTCACTGGGCAAGGACTGGGAACTGACTGTGCTGGAGTTAGTCCAGCCCTTGGTGCCACTCAGGGCTTTCTGTGCCCCACCACCCCACTCCCATTCCCTTGTCAAGCTACTACCTGTCCCTTTCTAAACACTGTTAAACAGAGTTCCTTAAGCAAAGACAGGCCAACCACTTGTCAGAAACAGTGAAGACCACCCATACACAGGCCAGCAACCATACTACACTAATCTTAATGCCCTCTCCAATTCCACACTGCCAGGCAGAGACGTTTACAGCCCATCTGCAATAAAGAAAACCAAAACATGCAAAAGTGGTTTTCATATTAGGTTAGAGTATTTCATAGGACAGAATGGGAAAAAATCAAAGTATGTGAGGAATCCACACCAGTTTTTCTATTACCATCACCCTCATGTAGATGACATCCTATAAACACAATACTCTACACTTCCCTTTAAAGTTCCAAATGCTTTCTATGTGAAGAGACTGTACACTCACTGGTAGTGGAATATAAAAATGCCCATCATATTTCTTCTGTCTCAGGAATTCATCAATTTCACTTTTTCCTTCCAAATCACTTTCCTCCTATTCATCTCTCTCTAAATGCCATTTGCCCTTACATATCCACTTCTCTATATACTGGCTGTTCCCTTTAATTCATCACATTAGAACCTTAAAATGAGAAAAACAGTAGTTACCTCTTGTAACAATGGGATAACAGCATGCAAGGGTATCCTTAACACAGTCTTCTTTATCAGGTTTAAATTCCTAGTTTGAAGTACTTTCTGTGTGCAAATAAAAAAATCATTAAGATAGGCATACTTATAGACGAAGGTCAGTGTAAGAAAAACCATAAAAATATCTGAAACAGACTGAAGCAATGAACTACCAATAGAATTTACCAAATCAAGACTGCAGGGACTGAACTGAGAATGTCTTACATCTTGTGGCTACCAGGAAATTCATCTCTTACCAACTTTTTATATAAAATACAACGGAGTGTATCTAGTGATTTAAATACAGATATATACCATTTTAGAGGTATTCCCAAGCCTCCTTTTTGAGGGGCAATGGGGGTTTGAAACAGGGTCTCGCTATGTAAGTTCAGGCTGGCTTAGAACTCAAAGCAATCTCCTTCTCCCAAAGGCTGGGATTATAGGCATGCACCACCACACCTGGCCCAAGTCTCCATTTTATTAAATTAAAGCTGTACTCACAAGAATGAACAAAGCAGTAAAATCACACTTAGCAAGAAACCGCTTTAAATTGCCAACTTTCTCGATAAAATTTTCAACCAAATAAAAGTGTTTCACTCAAACTCTCCTCATGGCTAGAGAAAACTAGCCTCTATTCTGGGTTGTAGAAAAAGGGACACACTGACACAGTCATAGTTCTGGCCCTTCAAAGCTGCAGCTTCATGGGCCTAGGCATATACTTTAGCTTCTGAGCCTGACATGCTTCACAGAGGTAGGGAGGAGAGGGGAGTAAGGGTTCTTTCCGGTCTGATTTCCTCTTCAATATTTTTAAATATAAACAGCAGGCATACTAAAGGGCAATAACAAAGTAAGTTTCCAGTCTTTCCTTTTTCTTTTTTGTTTTGGCAGTACTAGAGGTTGCCCGATCTAGTTTAATAGTCCCTAACATATCCTTTTAGAATTCATTATGGATTTTATTTGCTTGTGAAACTACCTTTATCCCAACTCTTTCTAAATACACAATACTATTTCAAAATAATCCCCATAATTTAGAAGTTTCTTATGCAAAAGAAATAAATCATTATACATAATCACTTGAGGAAATGAGCAATGGATTGTTGTGATTTCATACAATAGTTAAAATTAGCTTCTACTTTCATTTTCAAATGACCAAAATATAGGATTCCAAGCAAAATTTATTAACTTTAACAATGAGAAGGTACCTAATGAGTACTCCTCAAATAAATCTCAATTACAAAGTTCAAGAAACTACAGAAAACATTCCATACGAACTACTCCACAAATTACTTTTTGAGGTATGTCATGTTTTTGTTAGGGCCTACAATTTTCATATGACATTCACCTAAACCACCAGTCTTCACTGTCTTAGATGGCCAAATAGAGTGGCAGAGCTCTAGGTCATGGCATTTAATATAGAACTTGTTGCTGCCCGTTACTTAACCTGAAGCTCGGTTAAGAGAGATAATGGTGCTGGGTGTGGCTGCTCACGCCTCTAATTCCAACACTTGGGAGACTGAGGCAGGAGGATCATGCAAATTAAGAGGCCAGCAGAGGCTACATAGTGAGACCCTGTCTCTAAGACTCTCTCTTAGAGAGAAGGGAAAGAGAAAGAGAGGGAGGGAGGGAGGGAGAGAGAGAAAGAGAAAGAGACAAAGAGACAAAGAGACAGAGAGACAGACACAGACAAAGACAGACAGAGACAGAGCGATAATGGGGCTGGACATGTACCTTGGTGGTAGAACACGTGTCTAGCATGTGTGATGTGAGACCCTGGGTTCCATCCCTAATAGCACAAAAATATACATAACAGAGAGCTGGCAGATATGTGGTTTGTGAAATCCACTAATGCTATAAATATAGTGATCATAAAATTTGTTGTCCAAAGTGGGACACTTTTTGAAACAGAAGGGGTTGATATTAATAAATCCACAAAGACGAGAGGTAGAAGAACTGTAGAAGCCAAGTATGAATGAGTAGAGCCTATTAGAAGTCATCCCAAACCGCAGAGACTTTTTAACAAACTCTTGGATACTTCTTATGCCCACTGAAGACAGAGGCTCTATGGTAACAATTTCAAATTTTTAAAAAAGCAACTATAAATAACTTCTCCAAAATTAAGCTACACGATAATGGACAGAGAAGTCAGCATCATTAACTCCTATCAAGGATACATTTAAGAAATGACTCGGGCCGGTGAGATGGCTCAGCAGCTTAAGCGCCTGCCCGGCAAGCACGAGGGCCCGAGTTCGACTCCCGGAACCCACATACAAAAAAGGGCCGGTGATATCACTCAGCGGCATGGGCGCCTGCTGGTGCGCGAGGTCCTGAGGTCGACCCCCAGTACCCACAAAAAAAAAAAGAAATGACTCTATAAACCAAAATTATTAACTATCAGGAAGATGATACAGAAGATTAAATTTTGCTTTTACTTCTCTGTGGCACAAACGACATATAATAGACATTTTAAAGAACATTATTTGAGGCTGCGGCAGGAGGATCGCTGTGAGTTTGAGGCCAGCGCAAACTACATAGTGAGACCCTGTCTGAAAAAGACCAAAAAAAAAAAAAAAAAAAAAAGATGGTAGTAAAGCCAGAAAATAAATCCTCTTAAAAAAAATTATGTCAGTTTAATAAACATACTTACCCATGAAACAAACATTATGATGAAAATTAATATTTCCCTTAAGTTTCCTTGGGCCCCTTTGTGGTCTATCCCTCTCCTTTGACTCCCATCCTCAGGCAGCCAGTGGACTATACATCGGTCTACACAGTATTTTGTCGTCTTTCTTTCAACAAGGTTTTGCTACGTATCTCAGCCTGACCTCAAATCTGCAATACTCCTGCCTCAACTTTCCAAGTGCCAGGATTACGGCTGTGTACCACCACACTTATTGTGTTAGTCTGCATTTTCTAAGATTTTTACATAAATAGAATCACAGTAGTGCCCCTTTTGGTCTGATTTCTTTCTCAGAGCACAAATATGAGCTTCAACCATGTTGTTTACATATCAACAATACATTCCTTGCATTGGGATATAAACAATTTATCTATGCATCTACTGAGGGACATTATGGGTCCTTTCCAGTTTTTAGCTATTACAAATAAAGTGGCCATGAACATTCATGTACAAGTCTTTGTCATGAACATATGTTCTTTGATAAATACCTAGGAGTGGAGTGGGGGAGGAGTGCATGCCTGTAATCCCAGTACTTGGGAGGCTGAGGCAGGAGGAGTGCTGTGAGTGTGAGGCCAGTATGGGCTACATTATGAGTTCAAGCCCAGGCTGAACTACATAGTGAGGCCCTGTCTCAAAAAACGAAAAACCCTAGGAGCAGAATGGCTGAATCATATAGTAGGTATATACAACTTTTAATAAACTGCCAAACTGTTTTCCAAAGTAGCTGTACCTACCAGCAGGATATGAGCTTTAGGTTCTCCATAGTCTCAACAGATACTCTTTTTAATTTTAATCAATCTATAACAAACATATAGTGCTATTGCACTGTGGTTTTAATTTGCATTTCTGTGATGATTAATGACATAATACGTTTACACCAGTTTATTGTCCATTTGCATTCTATGAAGTGTCTGTTCAAACTTTCCCTGTTTTTAAAATTTGAGTTAAGGGCCGGTGAGATGGCTCAGCAGCATAAGCATCTGCCTGGCAAGCACGAGGTCCCGAGTTCGACTCCCAGAACCCACATACGAAAAAAGGGCCGGTGATATCACTCAGTGGCACGGGCGCCTGCCACCAGGTACCCACAAAAAAAAATAAAAATAAAAATAAAAATAAAATTTGAGTAAAGTTTATCATTAAGAGTTCTTTGGCCAGGCATGACAGCAGATGCCTGTAATCCCACACTCATGAAGCCAAGGAACAAGAAGCACCACAAGTTCACAGGCAGCCTGGACCACGAATGTGGACGCCAACCCCTTGTCCGATTATGAGTTACAAATATTTTTCTAGCGTACTGTCCGTCTTTTCACACCAACATTGTTATTTCAAGAATACAAGTTTCCACTGGGCATGGTGGTAAACGCCTGTAATCCCAGCACTTGGAAAGCTGAGGCAGGAGGATTGCCAAGTTCCAGGCCAGCCTGGCCTACATAGTGAGTTTCTGTCTCAAAAAACAAAATAAAAAGACTACAAGTTTCTAATTTTTGAGGAAGTTTAAATACCTATCTTCTATGTTAACTTTTCAAGCTTTTTGAAACATATCCTTGTATCCTAGAACCTAATTTTTTCTAGAAGTTCAGCTTTATGTTTTATATTAAGGTCTATGGTCCATTTTACAATGGGTTTTGTGTGAAATAAAGCTAAGATTAATTTTTTCCAGTTGTGTGTAGCCTATTTTTTAACTCTGTTTTTGTTCCTTAATCTCTTTTTTTTCCCACCAATATTTTACTATCTTGATTACACAGCTTTACCTTAAAAATCAGATAGGCTAAGTCTTTCAACTTACTCTTTATGTTATTGTTGCTTTGGCTACTTCTTGCCCTTTGCATTTCCATATAAATTTAAGATTTCTCAATTACTTACTTACTTTCTTTTTTTAGCAGTACTGGGGGTTGAACCAAGGCCTCACGCATTTTAGGCAAGCACTCGACCACTGAACAACATCCCCAGCCTCTTTTTCTTTTTCTAAAATTTACTGTAAGATGGGTTGCCCAGGCTGATCTCCAATTTGCAATCTTCTTCCCAAACAGCTGGGATTACAGGCAAGTGCCACCATGCCCAGCTGAGTTTCTAAAACGTGACTGACAATGGCTGCTGGAATTTTAATTGGCGAGAGTTGAATATAAAGATTAATTAGGAGATAATTCCTCATCGTAACAATACCAAATATTCTAACCCAAAAAATGTGGTTTAGACCTCCATTTCCTTAAGTCAACATTAATTTTTCTCAAGTCATCATTAATTTCTCTCAACTGTTACAATTTTCAATGTAGAGATACAGTCGTCTGTTTTAGATTTATTCTAGGTGACTTTGATACTACAATAGTATAAGTAATTAGAAAATACTTAAATAAGTATTTTTAAATACTTATCTTTGTGTATGCCATAAATTACACAAATAACTAGGCTTCTCTTTTGCAAAAGCTATAGATTATTGCACTGGGTTATATTTACCTTCCTAGATTCATACATAAACAGCAGGTTTTCTCTAATGTCTTTCCTCTCAGAGCTCCCATGCTGCACCCCAACCATCGCTCACTTTCCTCATTCCTACTCTGAATGTCCTCTGAGCATGGATGCTCATAAGGCAGTTTCTGGGAATGGAAATGTCGTTTTTTGTGGAAAAATACTGTTTGTTTTTACTCATCTCTTCCTTTCTAGAGTGTGAAATGTGTAAATGTACAATCTCCTACATAATATACTATGGGAATACTTCCATACTTTTGATTTTTAAAAAGAAGTAATTTTAAGACCCCTTCACTGTAACTTTTACAGTCTTTTCCAGCATGTAATCTTTTATTCAATTAAGACTCCAATTATTTCTAAATAAGTTAACTTGACAAGAATCTTTTTAATTTTAAGTGTTTTCATAAATACCATTTCATTTGCCCTTTGACGCCCCATAAGTCATACAGTAATACCTTTGATGTGTGTTTGCCGAGAGTCTAAACTGAATCTCTTTGAGCTTCCAAATCTAACTATACGAGACATGAGGAACAGAACAACACACATACTACAGAGATGCAGTCAGCAATATCCAACATGTGGGACACTCCATTGGGAAAATAACATAGCTTCTCTAAAAGGAAAATTACACAGAAGGGCTATATTAACCAAACATAGTGCAGACTTTTTGGGGTCCTGTTTTGAATAAAGTACACAGAAAAACTGAAATTTGTGTTTATAGGATAACAAGGGGAATGTGAATACTAATAACATTTTATAATTTTAAAGACTACTATTTGCTCCTTTAGGCATGATAAAGGATTGTGGTAATGTTTTTCTAAGGAGTTTTTAAGTTGAACAGGTCTATGTCTATGGGTGAAATGATGTTTAATCATTTCTAAGAACTGCTTCGCCATAACCTGGGGAGGCACGTGGGCATACAAATGAGCACATGATACGCTGGCTACTAAAACCCTACTACTGACAATTTCTGAGGCTCAGTAATGGGTTCCTGGTGATCCACTACACTGTTCTAAGAAGGAAAAAACTGGTAGCTGAGTCACCTACAGAAGAAAGTTTCAAGACATAATTACATAGCAATGATGGCAAATAAGTTTTACTACATTCTAAAAATACTGTCAATTGTTTCCTATTGCTTCTTTTGCACCAAACCCTCACCTAGGTTTTTAAGCCAGGGTGAACTAAAGTCTACTTTCTAAAATACATGCATTCACATGTTACTTTAAAAGTAATTTTAGGTTTTAGACCTGCTGGTTTCTATTCTCATTCTGCAAAGTCACCTTGGGCACAAATATAACACATTCCTATTTAGATCACGTAAAATCAGAGACACCATGCACAGGTTACAGAATAGCCACATCTATACTGACTGAAACTATGGACTGTTATGAGTCATTAAAAATGCACTTAAAGATACAAATTACTTTTATCTTATCAGGCAGTATTTTAATTGTTTTTCAGACTTGAATTTTTGATATAGACCACTGTCATACTGAAATTTATGAGGACTAAGTTGAGTAACTTCATACAAGCAGTCACCAACTTACAAAGAAATCATAAGTGTCTTCCTTCATACAATTTCTAAAACTTTTCTTCTAAATATTTTATAACAACCCCCAACCCTCTTGAATTTCCCCTGGAACCTCCTACCCATTGCCAAGGTTGCACCTCACCGCCCCCTCTCACGGCCAGGGGGACATAAGTTTCTGGAATCCAGAGTAAAAACTCAGGAACGCATTTTCCTACAGAAAAAAATATAAATTGTGATCTAGAATGCTGAGTGTTATAGTTCAGCTACACTATGTATATAAAGGCTTTTGTGAACTAAAGCCTAAAACCCTAACAATTCAAAACAATATTTCTATGAGAAAATGCATTCCAGGTTCAAAAGAATTCAACACAACCCCACTGCAGGTTGGTGACTGTATGTATAATGCCACCAAATTACCTACATTTGACTAACCTCACACGACAGTAAACTAAAAACTGCAATACAACATGACTATTCACTCTAAGTATCTATGTCACCTAAGAAAAACTAACCACTAATTCACTGAAAAACTGTAGTAATACTTACATTTAGCATCTCGAAATCATTACTTTCTAAACCCTGGGTGAGCAGAACTGGAAAGCTGTTTGTCTGCAAAAGGTCAACCTTTCCTTCTTTTGTATCTATATCCATGGCTCCCAGGCGCTCTTCAATGCTAACCTACAGAAAAGAAATGATAACTGTTCAGGTTAACAAGACAAGGCCTAGTGTAGTCTGTAGGCAAAAAACAGCGATTCATATTTCCTTCCAAAAGAATCTCATTATGAATAGTTAGGTTATGCCTAACTCCTCCATCCAATAGACATTTAAAAACAACTAAAGAAACAATCTTTTCCTTGGATAAAATCACTAAAGTTCTAGATTACTTAGACAACAGTAAAAAATGTGAATGGAAGATGACAAGACTCTGCATCAATGCATACTATAACCACAGAAGGGTTTTGGAAACACAGAAAAAAATGAAGTTTATAGGCATAATAAGCAATTATAGCCATTTTGATTAAGACCAACCAGCACAAAACCAGGCAGGATTGCTCAGACAGCCAAGAGAAAGAGGCATCACTGGAACTCAGAAACATATGAAACCCAATGAAAGTCATCACAGCAAATCCTAGCTTCAGTCACCCAATTTTATGTTATCCAACTCTTAACAAATGGCCAAATTTAACTTTGTTAATAAACATTCCATCTTCTCTGAAGAGTGACCAATTCCATCTTGCAAAGGTGAGAATCACAATTCTGGGACCAGCCAGGTGTGGTGTTGCACGCCTGTAACCCCAGCACTTGGGAGGCAGGGGCAAGAGGGGATCACCGTGAGTTCCAGGCCAGCCTGGGTTACGTAGTGAGTTCAAGGCCAGCCTGAACTGCACAGTGAGACCCTGTCTCAAAAAAAGGTACAATTCTGGAACCTAAGCTGCCTGGGATGAAGGAAGTGCAACAGCAGCAATCTCAGCACATACGAAGAGATTTAACTTTGGCTCTATTCAGTATCCTTATTGGATTCTTCCCAGCATTCTTACATCCCAAACACAGCTATCTGGTAAAAGTGGTTGCATTACCTCGTTTCCCCCTAACTTCCGCTTGCTTTCTACTTCCTCAGTGTGTGGAAGAGGTGGCTTGATAGCTGCATGATGCCCAGGAATCCCGGGCACCAGAACTTTCGCTTCAGAATTCATCACTGGTGTCCTCACCTGTCAAACAGACATCAGGGGTGTAGAAAAGGAAATGATGCCTTAGTTCTTATGCTTCCTCAATGAGAAAACAGCTTTCAAGAAGCTTTTCTAGGGGCCGGTGAGATGGCTCAGCAGCTTAAGCGCCTGCCTTGCAAGCGCGACGGCCCAAGTTCGACTCCCGGATCCCACATACGAAAAAGGGGCCGGTGATATCGCTCAGCGGCATGGGTGCCTGTTGGCGTGCGAGGTCCTGAGGTCGACCCCCCAGTACCCACAAAAAAAAAAAAAAAAAAAAAAAAAAGAAGCTTTTCTATTAGAAAATTCAATATAATTTACTTACCATGATGGAAATTCAAGATAAATTTTAACTAGATGTGGGCAAATAAGTTTTTAAATTATAATCTGAAAGTTCATGGTTTCAAAGCTTCCAAGAAAGCTCATTAAGAGTAAACACCAAGAAAAACAAAACCTACAGATTATGCAAAGACATGCTGATTTTAAAAAATGATAAAGAGTAAAGTTTTATGACTACCACCAGAATTCATTCTTTGCCAGAAATGCTCAGACAGCCAAGAGAAAGGTGTCATCTCTGAAACTCAGCCAGAAGCAAAACCATGTGGGTGTCATCATAGCATGTCCTAACTTTTCCTTTTCTCCTTAAACGGCCAAACATAGGAATCTACATGTAGACTCTCAGTTACATTCAGAGTGGGGCATCACAATGATGCTCTTATGTGTGCTAATAAATTCTGGCCCCATTGTGGTTTTATTTCACCCTGAAATACAGCATTAGTTCCAACGAAGTTATGCTCTTTAAGTACTGAGATTGATAACTGGGGGGGCGGGGGGGCTTTTTTTTTTTTTTCCTATTTTCTTTTTTGGTACCGGAATCGAACTCAGGGCCTGCGGCGGCTGAGCTACATCCCCAGCCCTAATAAAATTATTCACTGCTAAGTTCTATATTTATTCCTACATATTTTCTTGCCCAGGCAAGCATGCTCAGTGAGCAGGGAGGAACTAAACCCACTACCAGTCAACAAACCAAGAGTACAGAAATAGTTTTATAATCTTGCTATCTAAGACCATAATCCCACAAAATTGTAAGATAACAAATAGAACATTAAAGAATAAAAAGATAGATTAAGGCAGCCTAAACATAATACTATAATTCAATTCACCCAAATCTCTTCTTAATTTCATATCTGTAATATACTCACCTTTGTTATAGCCGTTTCTACTTTTGGGGCCCAGCAGTTTGAAATATCTCTTACTAAACACATATGAGGTTCTTTGAAGTTTAAAGCCTGGAAATATATTTTTAAAAGGAGATAGATAAGGAAAAAAAGATAGTGTCAAACAAATTAGCTGGGAATAAGAACAAAATAAAAAACAATGACTTACTGCATTTTCATAAAAATATTTTTAGGGCCAGTGATATAGCTCAGCGGCATACGCGCCTGCCTGGCAAGCGCGAGGGCCCAAGTTCGACTCCCAGATCCCACATACGATAAAAGGGCCAGTGATATCGCTCAGCGGCACGGGCGCCTGCTGGTGCACGAGGTCCTGAGGTCAACCCCCGGTACACACAAGAAAGAAAGAAAGAAAGAAAAAAAAGCATGGAGAGGCTCAATATGAGCCCGGGCATGGTGGTACACACCTGCACTCCCACCACTCAGGAAGTTGAGGCAGGAGGATAGCCACAAGTTCAAGGCCAGCTGGGCTACATAGTAAATTCAAGGCCAGCCTGAATTACAGAGCAAAACGCTGTCTCAAAAAAAATGCAGGGCTCAACACTAAACTTTAACCAACCATAAACACCACTCGGATTGTCTGCAGCTGAGGAAATGGGTAAAATATGAAGACACTGGGAAAGTATATAGTTCTCTCAGTATGAACATTCAGCTTGAATTTTTCATGTTTATAGTTCTGCAAAGCCAAGAGATTTTTTTAACATAGATTTTAAGGAAAAACATATCAGATCATCATCCTTGTAAAGAAAAATGTTCAAAATAAATAGTTCTATTCTAAAATTTCCTACAAGCAAGTTAAAGCGCTCTGATTGACAAAATGCTCTGAGGTGGGGGGAAAGCGGTCATACACAGCAAATGACATATAGACCAATAAAGGTACAAGGTCGTGTGCAATTCTATGTATAACCAATATCTGCAAGGACAGAACAGGTAACAGTAGCTAGAGGGACATATGGCAAGTTGTATTTAGAGCTTCACACTTTCCTCCTTTTTAAAAAATTAAGCCATGTGTATATACTAAATGTTTTTAAAGTTCTCTTTAGTCTGGGGGTGTAGCTCATGGTACAGTGCTTGCCAAACATGTACAAAGCCTTGGGTTTGATCTTCAACACCACAGTGGGGGAAAAAGTATTCTTCATAAACCCAACAAAAGCTTGCTTGGCCATGTAATATTTTACTCTTAGTATCCCTGAGGGTCTAAGTATTATAAATGCAACCTTAAGAAATCACCTATTCGACCTGCTACTAACTCGTAAGTCTTCTGGGAAACTTCTGTGGTAAACAACGGAAAGTCATTGTACTGCCCACTGCACTTCTACCTAGAAACCGCAAAGGGCTATTATTGAGCTATACATTTCATGTGATTCAATACAAGTCATACCTGTGCTGACCCAACAATAGCTACTAAGCATGTGAACTGTGGCTAGTCCAAACTGATGTCTATAATGTAAAATGCACACCAGATTTCCAAAACAGAATACCACAGGAGGGGAAATCCTGATAATGCGTTATCCTTTATGTCAACTCCACGTGAAAATACTGTTTTAGATACGTTATGCTGAATATTCTCACAAATTAATTAATTCTCACAAATTAAACCACCAGTAAATGTACGAATATTTGCTTTTTCAAAAAAAAAATGTATTTTCTGTTAAAGATTTAAAGATTTTTGCTATATGTTATGGAAGAAAATCTAATTGTAACTTTTTTTTTATTGTGGGTACCGGAAATCGAACTCAGGACCTTGCGCTTGCCGGGCAAGCACTTATGCCACTGAGCTATATCACCGGCCCTGTAACTATTAATTTAGTACCTATATTGTACAATACTTGAAAAAAAGTATTAAAATATTTTGAGTGAGTCTCTTACATGTTAAGAGGAACTGAAATAGTTTATATTGTTTGTATTAAAGTTCTTTAAAATTAAAAAAAAAAAAACCACCCAGTGAAAGGTCCACTGATTACAAAATGTACTATTTCCCCATAAATATTCTGATAAGTAGTAGTCAATGTGACACTTTTAAAATCATTCTCTCCCATTGACAGGTTGATGCTGTGTTGCTTTTCTCCAGAGAAGCGTCTACGTACCACTCGCTCGATAGTAGGCTGAAACCAATTGCCATACACAAGCAACAAGGACATTTTGTCTGAGCAAAATCCAGCTGCTAGAATAGGGATGGGTTTTGGCGTTGATTTCTTGCCTTTCCCAGGTGTTGCTATCTGAATTGTGCAGTTTGAAGTCAAAGGCTTTTTGCAGTGTCTAAGGAATGTAGAAAAAAAAATAAGATTAGAGAATTTGAAATAGCACCTACTCATTCTTGGACGTTGGCATCAAGTCAGGAAACAATCCTCCTCTAGCCTCCCCACTACCACCATGAATGGACGAGCCCCTGACACACGAGTGTGCCTTTCAAGACTCCACGTGCCTCACCAACACCTCCCCACCAAAATCAACCTTGAGAACTGCCTGCTAGTCTGTCCCACGTCGTCTGCTCCAAAAGGAAGCTCCAAGCTCCCAAAGCTCTTGCATACGTGCCCTCTTCCAGCCAGTCCTCAATGACCACTGCTCCCAACCCCTAAAAGCCTTACCACGACCTCTGGAGTATAGCTCCAGTAACAAATAACACCTTCCATGTCTTCTCTAAGGGCATGCTTTACCTGTTTGCTCTACCCTAGCTCGTCCTTGCAGCCCTGCCAAGTTGTAGCTATTTTCTCTCCCACATCCTTTATGCCAGGAGCCTTAGACATAATTTAAGTGTGCTCCTTATTCTCCAAGGAAAACTTCAAGACAGTATTTTCTCTTTCACCCCAAAAACCTTTGAACTGTTGTCATCGACACCAGCTACCTCACTTCCTGTTGCCATCGCTGGGTCACTACCCCATGTTTATTAAAGATTTCAATGGATTTCTGTCTTTCTTCCCAACACTACTACTGAATTCCTTTCTTACGGACTCTCATACCTAGTATCCAGGATGAAGATGTTTCCGATACTCTGGTCTCTTGGTTTCTACCTCCAATGATCATATCCTTCACTGTATCTCAACCACACATTCCTCATGCTCTAGACATCTTAATTTCAATTTATTCCCAGTAAGCACACATTCTCTATTATCTCAATTTTAAGAATATCTTGCTGTAATTATCTTTCTAACTCAATCCTTCAGGTATCCTGACTCCAAAACTATCTCTAGACCCAGGACTTTGCATCTCTCCTTTGGCCTTTACCTCCCTTTAGGCTACTTCCAACATATAAGACAGAATGACTGTCTTAAAACGTAGGCGAGGCCAGGCATGGTGGCACGCGCCTGTAATCCCAGCACTCTGATGTGGGAGAATGGCTGCAAGTTCAAGGCCAGCCTGGGCTACAAAGTGAGTTCAATGCTGGCCTGAACTACATAGTGAAACCCAGGCTCAAAAAGACCAAAAAAAAAAAAAAAAAGGCCAAACCTCATTAATCCTATGCCTAACACCCCTCGATGGCTTAGAGTGCCCACGACTTCTGGGCCCCCAGTTCCTCCAGTCAATTCTACATCCCATATACATATAGCACTATGAAAGTAGAAGCCTCAAGGGCTACAAGCTATAATATTAATGGTTACCTCAAGGAGAACTTCATGCAAAGACTCAAGATTTCCTGAATATTTGAAAATTAATATATACTGCTTTTCATGATGAGTCTGTACTTAAATTACTATGCTAATATTTTAAAATATGGATAGCTACTGACAATAAAAAGTTGTACTCACTTTAAAACTTAACATAACTGTCACCATGTTCACAATGTATGACAAGGTTTGGCAAACTTTTTCTGTAAAGGGATTGAAGTTAGTATTTCAAGATTTCTGGGCCACAGGTGGTATCTAATGAATTTGGCCTCCAGGACATGTCTTGCTAAACTCTGACCTATGACTACTGTACTATAAAACCTACCAACACACCCCACTCTCTATCAAAACCCCACTGCCACACTTTATGATCCCCACATACATAGGCAAGGGGAAATAAAGCTGTCAGGAAGACAAAAAGTATCACCAAAGTAGCCAAGCAAATCTCAAACAGAGCAACTTTTTTTCTTTAATTAATTTTTAGAACTTATCAAGCATGCATCATAAAAAGCCACTTTCCTGAGCTGGGCGTGGTGGCACATGCCTGTAATTGCAGCACGTGGGAGGCTGAGGCAGGAGGATCTCCCCAAGCTCAAGGCCAACCTGAACTACATAGACCATGTCTCAAAAAGCAAAACTAAAAACCACTCTCCTAAACACAAATGAAAGAAATGGTTCATGAACCTTTATTATACTCATACAGATAAAGACTCAAGAATGCTTTCAAGCTGGCTGCAATGAGTGGCACATGCCTATAATCCCAGCACCGTGGAAGGCTGAGATAGGAGGACTACAAATTCATGACTCACCTGGGCAACTCAGCAAGACCTTGTTTCATAAATAAATAAATGAATCAATAAATCTTTAAGAAGTGCTAGGGATGTAGATCAATGCAAAACCCCTGAGGGTTTCAATCCCCAGTACTGAAAAAAAAAAAAACACTTTAAAAAAATCTAAATGAACAGTAATACAATGCAAAGAACAAAGAGGGGAGACTATGAAAAAGTAATAGAGAATAAATTTCTGACTTGAAAACTTACCCATTTAATACATGTTCAAAAAGATGGACTTGACCATCTCTGCAGACAACAGCTAACTTGACAGGCTAAAGGAAAAATGTAGCTGATTAATGAATGGCATACTTTAGCCTCCAATCTAACTTATGAAAACTCAACTCTCTGCCCATCTCTTTTAGTAACCAGAAGAAAGTTAGAACAGTAAAGATGTATTTAAAAATAATTATCTCTGGGGCCAGTGAGATAGCTCAGCGACATAAGCGCCTGCCTGGCAAGTACAAGATCCTGAGTTCAACTCCCAGTACCCACATAAAGGAAAAAAAGGGCCGGTGATATTGCTCAGCAGCACAAGCGTGTGCTGGCAAGCGTAAGGTCCTGAGTTCAGCTCCCGGTACCCACATAAAAAAATAAAATAAAATAAAATAATTATCTCTGACAAAATAGCAAGAGTAATGTTGATGTCAAGATTCTAAGTGAAGGCAGGCATGGTGGCACACACCTGTAATCCTGGCACTCAGGAGGCTGAGGCAGGAGGATCGCTACGAGTTGGAGGCCAGCGTGGGCTACATAGTGAGTTCAAGGCCAGCCTGAACTGCACAGTGAAACCCTGTCTCAAAATGACCCAAAAATAAATAAATAAATAAATAAGTTAAAATAAAAGAGTCTAAGTGAATGTCTGTAAAAGATGACATAGGCACCAAGAACACAACTTCAAAGTTAGATGAACCAAGTGACTACCGAGTGCAGAGGCTGGCAACATAGACCTGCCCTGCCCCACACATCAGAGCAGTCAAGGCTGCTGGAAACTATCTATGGCTGGGATGGGATTCTAAAAACTCAATCACCTCCCTTCCTCCTTTCTACTGTCGGTCCTTAGAACATCTTGGTCTGGATTCTTCTATGTACCACACTTGCAGCTAGGCTCCCACTCCAAGAATCTACACACCACTTTACTTAAAGCTCTGAAGGCTTCTTAAAGAAAGCTTAAATGAACATGGAACACTTCTGAAAAGTTGTTATCTCTATTCTAAGTGATAAATTTAATTAGAGAATTCAGGGAGTAACCATTACTTCAGGAGAAATTGAAATATAGAAAATGTTTTAAGAACAACATGGCATTGTGAAAGTACCTGAAAACTTTTAAAAGTATTTACTAGTATATTTAAAGATATGGGGCCAGTGAGACGGCTCAGCGGCATAAGCGCCTGCCTGGCAACGCGAAGCCCTGAGTTCGACTCCCGGTACCCACACACAAAGGAAAAAAGGGCTGGTGATATCGCTCAGCGGCACAAGCACCTGCTTGCAAGCGCGAGGTCCTGAGTTTGACCCCCGGTACCCACAAAAAAATAAATAAATAAATAAATAAATAAATAAGATATGAAGCCAGGCATGGTAGCACATGCCTGTGATCCCAGCACTTGGGAGGCTGAGGCAAGAGGATCACGGCAAGTTTGAGGCCAGCCTGGACTACATAGCACAACCATGTATTTAAAAAAAAAAAAAAAAAAAAGGTTTGGATTCCTACTACAGGTTTCTAAAAATATTTAAAATGACTTGTGGATCTCCTTGCTACCTGTCTGGTCCATGCAAACAAAGCTCCTTACAGGCAATTTACTGATCTCATCAAAACCCCAACTCTCACTTCACATTAGAAGACCAAGCTTGTTAGCACAGGAGTGTAACTAATATGTAAGCCAGTGTCTTTTCATTTTTAAACCAATGTTCCTGCAACTACACTTTTCAAAAATACTCGAACACGACAAAAAATTTCTGATTCGTCTCTAAATCCCAGTTTGAGGTTATGAAATGTAGGCATTTCAAAATTTACAATGGATTTAAACTGAAATTTGAGCTTTCATTTAAAAAGACTGTGTCCGAATGAAAATCCTACATAGCTCAGTGAAACAGAAACATGAATATGAATAACTTCAATGAAGTCAGGTTTATTTAATGCTGAAATATGTAAATCACAAACTCTTTTACATAAAAAAAAATCCTTAAATATAAAAAAGCATTAAACAAGAAAGTATCACTCTTGTAACAAAATACATCTTAGTTAGGACCCACGCAAATTTAGAATTTAGAAACGTATTTGATTAGCAATCATATGTGATTATTTATATATATTCCTATTGACAAAATCCCTTATCAACAACTTCTGTTAATTCACACAATGGATTTTAAAATGTACTACCTTTGCATGTAAAGTTTCCCTTTCCTCCCACAAGAAACCATCACAGTGACTTAATAACTTCTTTGACAATCTAAGAGGATTTTGGTCACATCTCTATCATTATTTCCCTCATACGAATATTTTGATATTAAAAATGAGGCTGTAAAATTCAAAGCCATTTCTAAAAAAAAGCAAAAACTCCCACGACTCACCTCTTCTTTGTTTTCTGACAAAGTCAAGTCAGTGTAGACAGGCTCATCTGTAACGGTAAAAGACATCACTGCACTCTTTTCTTTGTTTTCTGACCGGACCTGCCTAGATAACAAAATCAGCCATTAGATAACAGCACAAATTTACCAAGTGGGGGGTCACAATTTTAAAGTTTTGATAACTTTCACTTTTGAAAGCTAAATTAGGTAAGTAAAGATCTCCATAAAAGAAGTACTCATGTCACAACCAAATTAACATGTTTGCTTAGGAAAAAAAGGAATATTTTTTTGGCAGATGTACATAATGGAGACAGCATCTTCAACAAACAGTACCGCAATCACTGGAGGATACCCAGTGTGATACAAAACCATGACCATAAACATCACCAGGTATTTCCAGGTATTAAGGAAATGTACTTTATCACAATGAAATGCTACAACCAATCTATTAGAATAGTTTAAAATGCTATACCCAGTGTTATAGAGGATATGAAATTAGTACTCTCTTATATTGTTGGTAGGAATTTAAAATGGTACAGCCACTTAAAAAAAAAAAAGACACTGGCCATGTCTTGTAAAGTTAAATGTTCACCTATCAAACAAGCCAAGCTACCGTTTGTAATGGCCAAATCTTGGAAACAGCCCAAATGCCCATCAACTGGGAAATGGAGAAAGACATGGTTCTTTAATACTATGGAGGGGCAGGGATATAGCTCAGCGGCACAAGCGCCTGCCTGGCAAGCTCAAGGTTCTGAGTTTGATTCCTGGTACAAGAAAAAAAATTCTTTTCAATACTATGGAGTATTACTCTGCCATAAAGAAGGATAAGCATGAACATTCCTAGGTAAATGGATGCACCTTGAGACCATACTCCTAAGTGAAATAAATTGGACACACATGCATAAATACCACATTATTTCTCTGGTATGAGAAACTGGAAGTATAAATAAGGACCAAAATGTGTATTAGGTATTGTGAAATAGAACATGTTCAAGTGGGGAGGGGAACAAAGGAAGGAGGAGGGGGAAAGGAAAGAAGGGAAAAGTTAAAAAAAAAAAAAAAAAAGAGAAAAGAAAAAAGGAAACAAAGCTTTTGTAAATGGGGATGGGAGGAGGGGTTGAAGGAAGGGTAGGAGATTGGGGAAAAAAAGAATCAAGTTATATCATGTACACTTACAAATTCTCTATGATGAATGTGATCATTATGTACATCTAAAATGTACCAATAAAATCTGATTGGAAAAAAAGAAACAAAAACAAGCCAAGCTATTCAACTCTCAGATTTTTACCCAAGGGAAATGCTCTCACGCAAATGTCTATAGCAGTTCTAGTTGTAATATCCCCACCTATCAACATGCCTGCAGACTGGGGAAGGAGGAGGATTACCAAGGGAGCAATGCATACGTTCACTGTCTTGACTGTGGTAATACAGACGTACATCAAAATTTATGAGTCTGTACACTTTATATATACACAGTTTACTATGTGTAAGCTATTCTTCAATAAAGCTTGGTACAAATAAAAGAATGAGTACCAGGTATGATTTCCAAAATAATTCAAAGTCAGTTTCTCTTTATCAACTAGTAAAACAATGTACCCAATAAACAATCTTTCAATGTTTTTGAGATTAGAAGAAAATTAACAGTTGACTTTAATAAACTAAATGCTTTCATACTTTCTTAATTTTAAAAGGCATTCTTGCCGGGCGTGGTGGTGCATGCCTGTAATCCCAGCACTTGGGAGATTAAGGCAGGAGGATCACCACGAGTTCGAAGCCAGCCTGGGCCACACAGTGAATTCAAGGCCAGCCTGGACTACACAGCAAGACCCTGTCTCAAAACAAACAAACAAAAAAAAAAAACAAAAAAATTTTTTTTTAATTAAAAATATTAGCAGGCCGGGCATAGTGGCACACACCTGTAATCCCAACACTTGGGAGACTGAGGCAGGAGGATAGCCATGAGTTTGAGGCCAGCCTGGGCTACATAGTGAGTTCAAGGCCAGCCTGCACTACGAAGCAAAACTGTCTCAAAAAAACACAAAAAAAAACAAACAAACAAAAAAAATCAGGGAACTTTAGGCTTGCTCTACTAATATCCACAGTTTATAGAGTTTGTTAGGCAGCCTTTTAATGTGGGATGTAAATTTTGGGGGAGAAGTACACAACTTAAAATTAAGTTTACTTTTCTGTTACCAGGATGCCTCCAGACAAAATACTGTTTTTCATAATCATAATGGAAATCAACCGTTCTCTTACAGAGAAATTCTGTAGCTTCAGAAACTAAGGTACTAGGGCACCAAAGTGTTATAAAACACGAGTGAAGCAACTCAGCAATGTCAGGAGACCACGGAGACAGACTGTAACTCTGTCATTACTAAACTGTTTCCTGTTTTGCAGCGTTAAAGATAAAACCCAGGACCTTACATGTGCTAGGCCAGCACTCTACCTCTGAGCTATATTCCTAACCTTTGCTTTTTTGAAACAGGGTCTGGCTATGTTACCCAAGGCAGGAGGATCCTGGGCTCAAATAACCCTTCTACCTCGGCCTCCCAAGTAGGACTGCAGAGCAGCATCACCAAGCCTGACGTGATGAGTACCATTTCTAAATAAGCACTATTTTGCACAAACTCACAGTAACTCTGTATGATCCTGAGCACGCTCAACTGATTATTACTAAAATGTAAAACTACTTCCAGATTTTTTCATGAACAGTAGTTGAAAAGGGCAATTTCATTGTCAGATGACGTCCTAAAAATCCAAGAAATTTCTTATTTCTTACACTTAAAACTCTTTGATAGCTCTCCAGCATCAAATTAATTTTTACTTTTAAAAGTTAACCTCAAAGGGAATAACAGCAAAAAAAGGGTTAGTGGTAATTCTCAGAATATCAAGGAATTTTATATCCTCAGGAAACCATCAGTAAATAGACATTACTATATTAATCTAGAGGTGCCATCTATTTCAACAAAATGAAAAGACTTCTCCCCCAAAATTTTTATTTTAAATTGCTCAGTCACAAAAATATTCAGGCCACTGCACCTCACAGGAAGTAGAAAGGAGGCTCTATTATGTAATGCTCTTAAATTGTTCCCTGAAAGATCCAATGTTTAGACAGGGTCAGTTCTTCATTCTAAGTCAATGTAATTCCAACAATAAACCGAGTCTTATACTCATCACTCATATTAACCACACAAGCTGTGACAGGTTCCTTCAAGGCAAAGCTCCCTCCCAAATCCAAAAGAACTACCTACCAGACATTAAGTAACCGGTCATGCACTGCTCCGGATAAGAAATAAAGGCCTGTAATTCCATCAAAGGGCTGGCTCTCATTAGGAGGTCTGATCGTAGTGAACATAAGCGATGAAACTGGTGTCGCATGTCCTGTGAAGTGCTAGAGAAAGTTAAATCTCATTTAGGAGGGGGCAGATTCAAAGTAGTACTGTACAAAAAGTAAGAATCCATGTGTATCATAAAGAAGCTATTACTAATCTGACAGCAGAGCTTCACAAGAAAGTTGTTTAATTATAAGCAAATGATATTATCTGTGCTGCAATCCTTTCACATTTAAAACACCTACCTGAAAATAATCAAAATTAAATGCTTTTTTGCAGAGCCAGGGATCAAACTCAGGATCTTGGGAACGCTAGGCAAGCATTCCACCACTCAGCTACAACTCCGGCTCGAATTCTACTCACTTCTCAAGGGGTGCTTAGGTGCTCAGACACAGCCAAGGAATTGTAGGTCTTCATTTTTATTCTCAGTGAGTCGAAACCACAACTTTATAGCATCATCACAGCACCAAAAGTTTAGAACCCCTGAGTGCAGCTGTTTTTCCTAGTACTAAATCTCCACTATGAAATACTATACATGGACCAAATGCTAGATGCAAGCTAGAAAATAAAATTACCATAATCACCTCATAGTAACAGATTTTAAACTCAAATCCCATTTATTTGTTGGGTTCATTCTTTTCAGAACAAATCAAATATGCTAATATTTGTCTGTTAATTCTATTATTTGACATACATGAAAAATCTTTTTTGATTTTTTTTTGGGCGGGGTATGAAGTCTCCTTATGCTGCCTAGGCTGGCCTCAAGCCATCCTCCTGCCTTACCCTCCTAAGTGCTGGGACTACAGGCAGGCAGCCCTAAGCCCAAGAATTTGTATTCTTTTGTTTGTTTGTTTGTGATTTTTTGTGGGTACCGGGGGTCGACCTCAGGACCTCGCGCGCCAACAGGCGCCCGTGCCGCTGAGCGATATCACCGGCCCTTTTTCATATGTGGGTTCCGGGAGTCGAACTCACGACCTCGCGCTTGCCAGGCAGGCACTTATGCCTCTGAGCTATCTCACTGGCCCAAGAATTTGTATTCTTAATACAATATCCTATGGCTCAAACTTCTGCCTTTCTCCATACTTACTCTGTATGACTGTTATGCTTACAAATAATTTGATACACTCACTCTGTAGACTTCTTTGGTCTCCAAAACCCATAATTTGATTGTTCGACCAGCTGAAAGTAACATCTTTCCATCTGGGCTGATACACAGGGAAGTGACACTGCTGTTGTCACCTTTCCATTTGCTATAATGTAAAGAAAAGCAAAAACATCTTAATGAATGCGGAGAAAGTTTACTCAGCAGAAAATAACAAAAAAGCAAACCAGGCATAAAAATACCACGCTATGCCATTGGCATAGCATTCCCTAAAATCTTGCCTTAGGTTAGTAACACTGGACATATTAGTAAAGCCTCTTTGAGGGGTGCTTCGAACACAGCATGATCTCCCTTTGGCAGGATAAAATTCCTAAGAGTTGTAAGAGTGGAAAAGAGGGAGCTACATGTATCTGGTGACCCAGGAGGTAAAACTCTGTTAATGCCCAGGCAACTACCACTCTGGACCTTCATGAGTCCATCCTACCTATCCCCATGGCAGTTCCTGCTTTCTCTGCAAAATTAGCCTTTAATCCCTTAGCAACACGAAAGATGTCTCAAGGTGCAGCCCAAAAAGTTTATTTCTATCCCAAATCTGTATGGATGAATTCCCATCAGGTCAGTGAAATAAATCAGGTAGTTTATTCCTTTCAAGAGCTCGAATAACATTAGAACCATGAGAATTTGCAGTTTGCTGAACATATTAATGTTGTTATGAGCAACAGGGAGCCTGGCTGTTTACTGACATCTAAAATACACATTACAAAGTATTCTAACTCAAGAAGCTGAGGCAGAAAGATCACCATGAGCTTGAGGCCAGGCAGGGCTACATGTTGAATTCAAGCCCAGCCTAAACAACATAGCACCTTGTCTCAAAAAACTAAAAAAAAAAAGAACAGAAAAAGTTCTGGTTGATCCAAAATGTCCCCCAAAAGCTTCCTTGTACTGAAGGTTTGGGTGCCAGCTTGGGATCTGAGGAACTGAATGGATCATGACAGCACTAGCTGAACCAGCGAGGAGAGTGGGCCTGGTGGGAGGAAGGGCGTTTAGCGGATACACCCTGCCCCCTGCCCGTTCCTCTCTCTGTGGCCCTTCCTTCCCCAGTGCTCTGCTTCCTTGCTGCCAAGGGATGAGCTTTCCTCTGCCATGCCATATGGCCTTGAAGACAGTCAACCACAGAATGAAACTTCTGAAACCAAAGTAAATCCTCTCTCCTTAAAAAGGTAACATGTACACAGAATACTCAAAAACACATACTGTAGCTGTACATGGTGGCACATGCCTATAATCCCAGCACTAGGGAGGCTGAGGCAGGAGGATCACCATGAGCTCAAGGCCAGCCTGAACTACATAGCGAGACCCTGTCTCAAAAAGCAAAAAAAATGAAAAAACAAAAAAAAAAAACACCACCACCTCATATTGTAGCTCCTTTGTATCAATAGGAAAAAGAACTCACACCTGTAATCCTAGCACTATGGGAGGCTGAAGGAGGATTGCAAATATAAGCCCAGCCTGCACAACTTCACAAAATCCTGTCTCAAAATAAAAACAAGTAAGAGCTGGGGATGTAGTGAAGATCCTGGGTTTAATACCCAGTACTGGAAACACACACAACAAAAAGAACTCAAGCAGGCCAATGAAAATTTTGATAAATATGATACACTCAAACATACTTGTAATCGAGGAAATGTACATAATAATGTATGAAAGAACTTTTCCTTTACCCTCTAGCTTCTAAACGTTTTGCCAGTTTCTCACCACCTCCCAGTTTCAAAACTAATTTATATTCATCATTCAATATATATTCACTGCTGGGCGCAGCGGCACACACCTGTAATCCCAGCACTCAGGAGGCTGAGGTAGAAGGCTCACTGTGGGTGTGAGGCAGCCTGGGCTACACAGTGAGTTCAAGGCCGGTCTGAACTGCACAGTGAGACCCTGTCTCCAAAAAAAAAACATACACATATACATGTATGTATGTATGTGTATGCATATATACATATATATATACATATTCACACACACACAAACACACACACATATATATATATATATAGTTGTTTTTCTCACTTTTATATATTCACTAAATTGATGTAAAAAAAGACCTGAAGCCGGGCATGGTGGTGCACAGCTGTAACGCCAGCACTCAGGAGGCCGAGACACAAGGATTATCATGAGTCCCAGGCCAGCCTGGGCTACATGTGGTAAATTCAAGGCCAGCCTGAACTACACAGCAAGACTCTGTCTCAAAAAGTAAACTAGAAGGCTTGATTCCCCACCCTGCCTCAAAGAGGCTCACAAGCTTCCTTAATCCATCCCTCCATTCTGAGAACGTAGCTAATGTCAGTTCTGTCACTCGGTGTAATACTCTTACATCAGCATCAACAGAGAACTTGCCAGACTCCCAAGGGCCAACACACTAAATCAGAGCTATGTGCACAGGCAACACACAGATGCCCATTAAAGCTGAAAAAGCACGAGACTGGAACACCATCCTATGGGAAATGTGATGGGCTCCAGAGGAATGAGCTGTATATATCGACATTTTTAGGCCTCCCAATCATCTCACAAAGGGAAGTCCAAAAACTGAAGTGCCACACACCCACACCCAGACCTTCCACTCAGTTTTTAATGTTTTGTTTTCAAATACCAACAGGCCACCAAGGATCTCCCGTAATCTGAAGAATGCTTGCAACATTAAAACTAGAAACTAAATCAAATGAACAATAATGAGGCCGGGGATATACCTCGGGGGCACAGCACCTGCCTGGCAAATGCAAGGTCCTGAGTTCGATTCCCGGTTCCAAAAAGAAAAATTTAAAAAGGTTAAAAAAATAATAATAATAATGAAAGAAAAAATTGAAATTCTATTATAATTATCTTCAGGGAATTGGAAAGAAACATAATGCAACAAAAAAGAAGCACAGAACAAAAAAAAAAAAAGCTCCAGAAATCTGAAATACAGTAAGAGCTGGGCATGGTGGCACATGCCTGTAATCCCAGCATACTAGGAGGCTGACGCAGGAGGATCAAGAGTTCATTTGTAGCCTGGGCAACTTAGGGAGATGACCATGTCTCTCAAAATAAATTTTAAAAATGTAGTTCAGTGTAAAGGCCCTAGGTTCAATCCCCTGTACTGACAGACATACACATGGTAAGAGAAATTTTAAAATTCAATAGGTATTGAAAATGAAACTGACAGATAACAGAAGGAAAAGACAAAATCAAAAAGAGCTGGGGATGTAGCTCCATGGTAAAATGCTTGCCTAGCATCCACACAGCTCTGGATTCAAACCCATGTACTTTGACCAGGGGTTTGGAGGCACTAGAGACAGATATCAGAAATTTAAAAGATCAGGAAATACAAGATCTGGGTTAACAGTTCACTGCACTAGAGAAAAGAAAAAAGGATGAAATGATCTAATACATAAATACAAGAAAAATGAAGCGTACCAATTTCCGGGCTAAATGACTACATTAAGCACCAATGTAACTCGTTCATTACATAAAAAGAGTACAGAAGATTACTGAAAGTACTTAGTACTAAAAGTACTAAGAGTACAGCAGAATACTAAAAATACTTAACATTAAAAAACTAAAAAAAACCAATGGAACAATACCTTCAAAATCCTGAGGGAAGGGGGCCAGTGATATTGCTCAGCGGCACAGGCGCCTGCTGGCACGAGGTCCTGAGTTCGACCCCCGGTACCCACAAAAAAAAAAAAAAAAAAACAATATCTAAATTATATCTAAAATGTACCAATAAAACCTAATGAAAAAACAAAACAAAACAAGCCGGGCGCAGTAGCACACACCTGTAATCCCAGCACTCAGGACACTGAGGCAGGAGGATAACCGTGAGTTCGAGGCCAGCCTGGGCTCCATAGTGGGTTCAAGGCCAGCCTGAACTACATAGTGAGACCCTGTCTCAAATAAATAAATAAGAATTGATTCAGGCCATCAAGGCAGCCATCGCAGTGCAATTAAGAGACACCCACAAAAGAGGACTTCCAGAACTATTTCAGAAAGTGCCAAGAACAATAGGTTAAGTATGTTTGAAGAATGGACATTTTAAGGGGGGTTAATGGCAATGTGTCTCTTACTGTAATAAATTTTAATTTAGCCATTTGATCTATTTTTCATTCACACCTCAAGTAACCACAGGAGAAAGGGGAGAGAAAATGGAAGATCAGAGTTAAATCTCACAACCCAAAATACACCTCTCCTCCTTAAAAGAAAAGTTAAATCTTTGTAGACAGTATCTAGCATGAGGTGGGAGTGGGGGAATCAATCACAGAAGCATAAAAATGCTAAGGATGGGCCGATGAGATAGCTCAGCGGCATAAGCGCCTGCTTGGCAAGCGTGAGGTCCTGAGTTCGACTCCCAGTACCCACATAAAGGAAAAAAAGGGCCGGGGATATCACTCAGCGGCACAAGCGCTTGCTGGCAAGCACAAGGTCCTGAGTTCGACTCCCAGTACCCACATAAAAAAAAAAAAAAAAAAAGAATGCTAAGGATTAGGCTGGAACACATTTAGTGGGAAAGAGGCTGGCCTCTTATTTAACCTATTTCTCAACTGTGAAATAGGGACAGAGTGGACCTCATGGTGTTCAACACAGTAACATGTCTGACGTGCCGAACAGCACCTTGAACATTACTACTCTGCATGAAGGGCCAGACTTGGCCAACTCGCACTGCGCGGGCACACAGTAACAAGGGAAAGGGAGGGTGAGCACCATCTGCCCCTCTGCAACTCCGGCCCCTCCTCCTCCCCTAAATTCTAAGTATCTCTCACCACCCTGTCTCCTGGGTCTTACCTTTCACATAATGTGGTTTCAAATTCAACTTGTCTAAAATCCTCAAACCATTTCCCTCTTCTGATCATAATCTCTATTAACTAGAGGATATTTCCATTCTCTGTCATGAATTATGCCCTAGAAAGACCCTTAAAATTAGCTTACTAGGTACCAAGTAAATCTTTCACTTTCTGGACTCCTAGCCTTAGATTTTGCCAACTCTACACCTTCTTTCCCTGCTCATTAAACCATTCTCCTGCCTCCTCTATTCAAATCTTATCTGTTGTAGGAGGTCCAATTGAAACCCCTTCCTTTCCCAACACTGCCGTATTCATCTGATAAGTAAGCACATGCTCCCTCTGACATCTCTTATACAATTATTTTACTCTCGTACCATTTGGCTCTTGTGTTAAAATCTCATGTGTCCAATTTGACTAAACATTCCTTAAAAACAGTCTATACCGTATCAACGTGTATACTGGATCCAACAGGGTTTGACCAGGGCTTATTTCTAAAAGGTCACTGTGGCAACGCTCTGCCCCAGACATAGCAATGCTACTCACCACTTCACTTTGCACGCCCGTGTGTTCCACTCCACAATATGCTTATCATCTGAACAACTATATAAGCAGCCACTGTCTTGATGCCACTGTATGCAATTGACTCTGTTGTCATGACCACCACCCTGCAGATTAAAAAATTTAAAGAAAGAAAAAAAAATCTTGTCTTATACGATAATATGAATCCTAGAGTCATTACCAGTTAAACCAAATGTCAGGCCTTAACCTATATCTATCCATTTCAGTTTTCTAAAATTTTCAATTCAGTTTTCAAAAATGAGATAAAACAGCTAAAACATCAAAATACTAACTTTCCCCTTCTCTGTAAGAAAAACCTACCTCCACATTCTAAATCAAAGAGTACTAGTTTTAAATGCCACTTGCTCTTGACAGAAATGCCAACTCTATCTAAGAGCCACAAAATCTGAACAATGGCAAGAACTAGCAAAGTCAAATGGCAGAGTCCAAACTCAACTTAAATTTTTGTTTTGTTTTGGTTTGTTTTTTGTTTTTTGAGACAGGGTCTCGCTCTGTGATTCAGGCTGGCCTTGAACTCACTATGTAGCACACACTGACCTCAAACTCACAGCACTCTTCCTCCTCCTCCTCCTGCCTCAGCTTCCCAAATGCTGGGATTACAGGCAAGTGCCACCATACCAGGCAAAATCAACTCCTAAAAGGTAAAAATTTAGTTGGAAAATCACTTTTAGAAAAAGTACTAGTAATGGCACATGCACGTAATCCCAGCACTATGAGAGCCTGAAGCAGGAGGACTCCGACTTGCAGCCCAGCCTGGGCAACTTCACGAGACCTGGTCTTTCATAATAAACGGGGTGTAACTCAGTGTGAAGGTCCTGGACTCAATCCCCAGTACTAAAAAGACACAAAAAAGTGAAGGAGCTGGGCACAGCTGCACATGCCTATAATCTGACCACTCAGGAGGCTGAAGCAGGAAGACCACAAGTTCAAGGCCAGTCTGGGCTACAAAGCTAATTCAAGGGCCGGTGATACAGCTCAGCGGCATAAGCGCCTGCCTGGCAAGCACGAGGTCCTGAGTTCAACTCCCAGTACCTGCATATTAAAAAAAAAAAAAAAGAACAAAGCTAACTCAAGGCCTGCCTGAGCTACACAGTAACACTTTGTCTCAAAATATAAAACAAACCTCTCTTTGAGTTAAAAAAAAAAGTCACTATTTCTTCAGATAAACACTAACTGGCTGCACATTTTATGGCCACACCATCTGAACAGCACTTTAAATACACACCAGCACACTAAGATGCTCCCTTACTTGGAACAGAGAGGAATGGAGACCACAGCAACAGAAACCTTGCTAATGTGGTAGATGAAACTTATGTGATTTTAAATCTACATTTAGAAATTGTCTTCATGGTCAGGAATGGTGGTGCACGCCTATAATCCCAGCACTCAGGAGGCTGAGACAAGAGGAACGCTGCAAGTTCAAGGCCAGCCTGGGCTACATAGTGAGTTCAAGGGCAGCCCGGACTACATAATGAAACTGTCTCAAAAAGACAAAAAAAAAAAAAAAAAAAAAAAAAAGTCTTCATGTCAAAGATTATTGTCCAAAAAAAAAAAAAAAAAAAGATTATTGTCTCATTTCACATACATTCCAGGACAAACTCACTTAGCAAAATGAGGTGCTAAGTCACACACATTATAACTGTTATTTTCACTCTTTATACCTTAATTTATATAAACACACATACGGTTAAGCACCACTGTGTACATATCTAAGAATCAAAATCATTATTCAAAATCATGGAAGCTACTTTCAAATAAAATTACTACTACTTCAAAAGAAAAATGTTTTAAAACACTAAGGTGTTACTTCTCTCTTCAGCTGGCTATTCAAAGAAGTCCTATATTTTACCTATGTATACCCACACAAAGAATTAAAGTATATAAACATGCAAATTCCACAGAAAGAATTCAGATATATCAAACGTATTAAAAGCCTTAGTAATCAAATACAAGCCAAAAAGTAGCCCTGTTAGTCTGTTTATCTAGTTATTTGCTCAGCACTGTACTATCCAAACTGATGAGATTATAGCTTAAAAAAAAAAAACAAAAAAAAAAAAAGGGGGCACTGAAAGCCATGGCTAGGAGCAGTGAAAATTAGCATATCCTTTCAGAAAGCAATCTGCCAATGTGCCCCTCATTCTTTCACTTACTCATTCAACCAACATTTACTAATGATATACCACGCACTTTCAATATATTTTTATGTCCAAGTCTTACTAAAGTTATACAAGCTAGGTTGTAGAATAAGCCTTAAAGATGAGCAATTAAATTATCCACGATTACATAAGTGGTAGGATGCAACCTCAGGATAGACTGACCACAAAGCTTAGTCCCTTTCTACTTCACTGTATCATTCTGACATCCTTTACCCTGGACTACATAGTGAGACCCTGTCTCAAAAAAAAAACAAAAATTTTAGCCAGGTGTGGTGGCACATGCCTGTAATCCCAGCACTCAGGAGGCTGAGGCAGGAGGATTGTCGTGAGTTCAAGGCCAGCCTGGACTACACAGTGAGACCCTGTCTCAAAAAAAAAAAAAAAAAAAAAAGAACTATTTGTAATATCAAAGTACTGAAACAATTCAAGAAAGAATTTCAGGCTCCATCAGTATCATGCCTGCAGCCATCACACTGCACAGGATACTAGATACCCGCTGCTGACCAAGTCTCAGGATGGTCTCCCCACTACAGAGGACCAACCAACATCAACTGGGAAGAGAAGAAATTGAGGTATACAGATCCTGAACACTTCACATTTTCCTTACAGTTGTACACAGTATCTTTAATATGAAAACAATTTCTAAAAAGAAATTTCTAAAGGCAGATTTAAAATCAGATAAATAGGTTGGGCATGCGTAATCCCAGCACTCAGGAGGCTGAGGCAGGAGGATCTCTGTGAGTTTGAGGCCAGCCTGGGCTACAAAGTGAGTTCAAGGCCAGCCTGAACTGCATAGTGACACCCTGTCTCAAAAAGACAATAAAGGGCCGGTGATATAGCTCAGCGGCATAAGCACCTGCCTGGCAAGTGCAAGGTCCTAAGTTCAACTCCCAGTACCCACACATTGAAAAAAAAAAAGAAAGACAATAAAAAAATAAAATCAGGGGCTGCTGAGACAGCTCAGCAGCATAAGTGCCTGCCTGGCAAGCATGAGGTCCTGAGTTCGACTCCCACTACCCACATATGAAAAAAGGGCCAGTGATATCACTCAGCAGCACGGGCGCCTGCTAGAGTGCGAGGTCCTGAGTTCGACCCGCGGTACCCACCGAAAAAAAAAAAAAACAGATAAAATTTTTCATCTACCAAATTAGGTTTTTTTTTTTAATCACTGCCGTTGCTTCAATGGGATATTCAGGAGTCACAATAACGCCACTGGAATAGAGGTACTGTCCTTCCACTGATGATGTAAGTACAAATTAAGAACATTTTCAGAAGTCATTTTTATACTATGTATAAAGAGCCTAAACACTCAAACTCTTTGGCTCCCTCATCACTGTTTAGTAATGCGAGGAATCCATGTAAGAAACAGTCAGTGTGTAGGAGGAAGCACCTTGCCCCTAGCTGCCCAGGCTCTTGAGGTAGGCAGGGAAGTTCCTGCTGGAGTTCAGAGCACTTTGGTTCTTCAGGGAGATAACTAGGGAAAACACACTCCAATAGGGGTTGAGAGGAAATTAAGTTGGACTCCTGACTCATTGTGATAGGGTAAATGTGGGGGTGGCACACAGTGAAGTAAACACTAACATTCAAGGGATGAATAGTCAGGGCATCTGGTGGGCTTTCATCTCAGTAGGACTTCTGCACATGGTTCTACTCAGCACCCCCTTCCTTAGCACTCCTGCTGTCTGGACCCTGACCAATGTCATCCACAACTTGGCAATGTCTGTCTTCCTAAACACAGTGAAAGGAACAACCTTTGAGACCCCTGACCAAGGAAAGGCTCGCCTACTGACACACTGGGAGTGGATGGACTACGGGCTCCAGTTTACCTCTTCCCACAAGTTCCTTAGCATCTCTCCTATTACACTCTACCTGCTGGCCAGCTTCTACACCAAGTATGATGCTGCCCACTTCCTCATCAACACTGCCTCACTGTTTAGCATACTGCTGCCTAAACTGCCCCAGTTCCATGGGGTTTGTCTCTTTGGCATCAACAGATACTGAGGGGTTGGGCTGAAGAAAACCCCACCAGCATGGAGAAGGCTCTGGAACAAAGGACCAAAACATCTTTTGTTTCTTGAAAGTCTGAGAACTACACAACCTTTCCCGAACTCAGAAAGAGAAGGGATTGGAAAATGGAACCCGTGAGTTCAGCCCTGCTAAGGGCAAGACTGAGTCAGGAAAGACAAACAAGGTTAAGAGCAACGTCACTCTTCTCTATAACAGGAAGCCATATTTGGGCAGTTTGTTTGGTAATTACATTTTCTACATTTTTCACCCCTACCACTTTCCTAATCTGTTTTGCTGTGTATTTTCCTTATAATAATTAAAAAAAAAAAAAAAAAGAAAAAAAGAAAGAAAGAAAGAAAAGAAAAGAAAAGAAAAGAAAAGAAAAAAAGAAAAGAAAAGAAAAGAAAAGAAAAGAAAAGAAAAGAAAAGAAAAGAAAAGAAAAGAAAAGAGAAAAGAGAAACAGTCAGTGGTGTTTTGTTTTGTTTGGTCTCACTATACAGCCCAGGCTATCTTCAAACTCACAAGCCCCCTGCCTCAGCCTCCCGAGTGCTGGAATTACAGGCACTGTATTACCAAAACAAAACCAAACCAAACAAACAAAAAAACCACCCCTGAAAATTTCCAAATGGTCAATGGCAGTATTATAATAAATGCACTATCCAATTTAGTGGGAATTTAAGCAATCATTAAAAATGTTTACAACTAGTCTTGACAATATGAAAACTGCTTGTGGTGTAAATTATTGAAAAAATTCAGGATACACTACAGATGAACGTAAGCATACACACTAAGCAAAGCAACACACAGAAACAATTAACAATGGATCTCTCAGGTGATAGATGAAGTATAAATTTTTCCATACTTTAACTTTATGTAGTTCCAAATTTTCTATGGACAGAAATGGAAGTCTTAAATAAAAAACAAATTGTTTCGTTCTTTCACATAAAAAGCATCCCCACATACCAGAATCTAGTGAGTAACAAAAACACACTGCAGTAAGTGTTACGGTGAAACAAATTATGCCAGTTAAACTATTGCCTTCCTTGGGCCGGTGAGATAGGTCAGCGGCATAAGCGCCTGCCTGGTGAGCACGAGGTCCTGAGTTCGACTTCCGGTACCCACATTTAAAAAAAAAAAACTACTGCCTTCCAGTGCCAAATGCATCCTGCTCCAGTTTATAATGCTGGGGCTGAGACTCTGCAAACCTTATTTCTGTTCTGCCAGCGGGATTCTCAAGCTCTGCCAACAAGTGTACTAGCAGGAGATACAGCTGAAGGGGGACTAAGGGACTGGTTCCTTCCTGTTCCCTTGTTTGCATCACCTCAACAGCTTGTTTCTTATTCTATCCGTGGATGCCACCAGCAGCAGCTGAGCCCAAAGTATTACTTCCCCAGCCCCGTCACCTTTCTGCAGAGACATCAGGCAGCTGGAGACCCACCCCGCCCCAAACTGTTCCACAAATCCATGGGGCCGCTCTTCAAGAGACAGCAACACCAAGAGAAGACCTGCTCCTTAAAGGTCTCAGCTTCAGCACTAATTCCAACTGCCTCCTTTGCTCCCCTCGCCCAAAAGAAGTGGCTGACTGCTTCCTGCAGCTGCTACCTGTGATACCCTGGAGTTCCTCTGACCTTTCCTTATGCTAACCTTAGTCAGTAATTCTTCACACTCTGACCCCTAACAAAGATGATGTTACCTAATTCAGCTCTTATCAAATACTACTACTCAGTCAGGTGTGGTGGTACATGCTTATAATCCCAGCACTTGGTAGGCTGAAGCAGGAGAATCACTACAAGTTTGAGGCCAGCCTGGCAGCCTGGGCTACACAGTGAGTTCAGGGCCATCCTGAACTACAGTGAGACCCTGTCTCCAAAACAAAACAAAACAAAACAAAACCCTCAGTTCTTTAAATGTAGAAAGGACAGAAAACTGCCCGTATAGTACAGATCTCATCGTATCTCTTGAAGTGTTTCTAATAATCTCAGTTCTCATCACATCTTTCATATAAAATACACATAAATACACTTACTACTAATTTACTGTGCAATTCTCCTTTTACTGTACTGTACAATAAAATGCTACCAACTGCTGTACCAAGAGCCAACAAGTCAATCTGGTCACTTGTTCCTATAGCTTCTGATTTCCGTTTTTTCCTCTGGTGGCTTTCCTGGAAAAAAAAATTAAAAACAATATTTTTAGTTAACATTTCAAACACTAAAACTTCATTAACTCATAAACAAATGTCTGAAAGCCCACAAAAGATAGTTTTAAAAAGAAGGGTAAGAATGCACTTGTATTTTAAATCTTTAAGTTTAAAAAAAATCTCCAATGGGAAAAGAAATTCAATACTCTGCCCTACTCCCACCCCTCAGAAGAAGGCAGCCAACAGGACACACTCTAGGTACTGTCTTAATAGGCCCACACAGTCTCAGCGCTCTTTCCGTGTCTGCCACCCAACCTCCTTCCTGCCAGGCCCAAGAGAACCTTCCACTCCTCAAGCAGAGAATGAAGGATCCAGACTCAAGGGTCTGGAATCCACAGATCCAGACCTAAGCAGCCAACAGTTCCCTTCCCTGTCGCCAACCTTTCCTCAAATTCTAGCTTAGTTTCTAGAAGAGGGACTCAAATGTTTTTATGTTTATAAATATGCATTCAGTTTAATTTGCATCAACAAACAGCTGTAACTTGTAGAGCAACTTGGGGCACATACAGAAGTTGCTCCAATGGCTGATCAGGACTAGTCTGAGAGTTCCGTGTTTGCTTGATGATTCTGATGGCTTAAAAAGCACAAGTTTCCATCTAGGGGCAAATACCGCAAAACTTTGATTTCAAATATGATGCTAACAGCTCATGTCTGTCCAGCAAAAAGACAATCAAAAATCACAATTTAAAATCACTACACCACGGCTGGGGATATAGCTCAGGGGCACAAGTGCCTGCGTGGCAAGCACAAGGTCCTGAGTTCAATTCCCAGTACCAAAACAAAACAAAACAAAACAAAAAAAATCACTACACCAGACCAGGCATAGTAGAACACACCTGTAATCCCAGCACTCAGGAGGCTGACGCAGGAGGATTGCTGTGAGTTCGAGGACAGCCTGGGCTACATAGTGAGTTCAAGGCCAGCAGTCCTAACTATATAGCCAGACCATGTCTCAAAAAAAAAAAAAAAGAAAGAAAGAAAAAAAAAAATCACTACAACAGAGCTTATAATGCTGAAAAGTTATTTGATTTTAAAACCTCTCTTCTGGGCTGGTGAGATGGCTCAGCGGCATAAGCGCCTGCCTTGCAAGCGCAAGGGCCCAAGTTCGACTCCCGGAACCCATATATGAAAAAGGGGCCGGTGATATCGCTCAGCGGCAAGGGCACCTGCTGGCGCGCGAGGTCCTGAGGTCGACCCCGGGTACCCACAAAAAAAACAAAAACTTTCTTCCACATTTTAGGTGTTTCAGTACTGAGAAATCTACTCTTTTAGCATAAAACAAACCAATACTATAAAAAAGGGAACATTTTCTTAATAGTGCAGGATCTCTGCTCTGCAGCACAAAAAGCCAAGACATGCAAAAATCTGCCCAATCCAAGAACCACCTAATGAATGGGGCACAGTGAGGCACACCTCTAATCCCAGCACTTGGGAAGCTGAGGCAGGAGGATCATCTGGAGTTTAAGACCAATGTGGGCTACACAGTGAGTTCAAGGCCAGCCTGAAGTACAAAAGCAAGACCCTGTCTCAAAAGCAAAACAAACAAAAAAGAGTAAAACCAAGAACCACCAAATGCAAAACTACAATGTTACTAGTGTGTAAATATCAGAATAAGTTTCTAAAGCATTTCCCATTTTTTCTTTTAGTTATTTTAGGGGGATGTTATATTTTAAGAATTTGACTGGACATTTAGGTAAACAAAAATCAAAAAGATTTAACAAAAGTTACTTCTTACAGAAAACGGTAACATTCTGCAAATCCTTAGCAATGTTTCCATGTTAATAAACCCAAAAGAGAAGTTACAATTCAAAGCCATAGCATAAATTCTGAACAGTCTCTTCAGTAACATTTAACCTGCTTGAAACACTGAAACTCTGCATTATGAGTGCCCTAGGATCCTCCTTCAATAATGCCTCTTGATCAAAAAATACAGTGTTGTTTTTTAAATGACTACAGTAAAAGACACACTGTCATTATTTCCCCTCAAAATACTCCCCCCTCTTCAGCTCTTGGAACACTTATCCCCTCCTTCCTGCTACTTTCTGAAGCAGTTCTGAAGTCCTCTTTCATGAGCATCTTTAGTTGTACTATTGTGACTGCCTTGATGTCCCAAATCCATTCAAAATGTTCATCTTTCATGGTCATTTCGACTTGGGGGAAGTGCCAGAAGTCACACGGTACCAGCTCCAGTGAGTAAGGTGGATGAGGACCCACCCTACCGTTTTTAAGCCTGCCTTCGTGCTAGAGGGCCTTGGCAGCAGCATTCGCTGTATTTTTTATTATACCTCATACAAACATTCAAAAAAAGGACTTCCAGAACTGCTTCACAAAGAGGGAAGAACAATGAAATTAGGGTGTTTGAAACAAGGAGTATTCTGAGGGGGATTAATACCAATATGTATTTTACTGTAACAAAATTTTTTTAAAAAATTTAAACATTTACCATGTATTTCAATCACACCTCATACACAAGTATCTAAAGCTGCTGTTAGCTGGGCCTGATAGCACACATCTGCAATTCCAGCACCCAGGAGGCTGAGGCAGAAGGATTGCCACAAGTTCAAGGCCAGCCTGGCCTACATAGTGAGTTGAAGGCCAGCCTGAACTCCATAGTGAGACCCTGTCCCAATAAATAAATACATACATACATACATACATACATAAAGCTGCCTTTCAAAGATCCCAGAAGGCAAATGTGGTTTCTATATAAGGTTATGAACATAAACACTTCATAAAAGGATAGTAAGGGGAAGCATACTAACTTACTATAGTTCAAACATCCCTACTCCAACAACTGAAATTCTAGAGTATTTCAGATCAGCTTTCAGATTAGGGATGCTCAAACAGTAAAAGTCTACAAAAATATCCTAAAATCTAAGAATCTTTAAATTCTGAATTCTGAAACACTTCTAGTCCTAAACATTTCGGAGAAAAGATACTCTAACTGTGCTACCTTACCAAAAAGCTCTTCTCTGAAAGAATCCAGAAAAGACCAGGCTTGGTGACAAGAAACCTGTAATTCCAATACTCTGGAAGACTGAGGCAGGAGGATCTTACATTCAAACCTAGCCCAGGCAATTAGCGAGACACTACCTCAAAATAAAAGATTTTAAAAAGGGCTAGAAGGCCAAAGTATGGTGGCACATGCCTGTACAGTCAGCACCAGAGAGGCTGAGGCAGGAGGATCACTGCAGGCCACCCTGGGCTACACAGTGAGTTCAAGGCCAGCCTGGACTATGCAGTGAGACACTGTCTCAAAAAAAACAAATAATAATTTAAAAATCAATCAATAAAGGGTTGGGAATGTAATTCAGTGCAAAGTCCCTGGGTTCAATCCCCAGTGCTGTGCCACACCCTCCAAATAAGAGTCCAGAAAATATTTCTACTCTTGAATTTCCCAAATCAAACCAAATCATCTACACTGAGGTTTCTCAATGTGTAAAAGAAAGGCTGGTCCAAATACGTACCTGCTTTATACAGATGTGAATTTGCACTAAAAAGCACCCAATAAGTTTAGAAATTAAACATTAGTATCACCAAAGTCCTAATCTCCCTACCTGAGGAATCTACTTTGTTACAGACACAAAACTGGTTGAAAGAATGTCCACAGGACTTACACACAACTTTTGAGGCTCATTGGCCTAAACCTAAATAGTCCAGTTAATTAATTTAATTTCAACTCCTGACTTGCATGTCTTTCAGGGTTGGATGTGTTTTTAAAAGTAACTCCCCATTCAGCAGAATGAGCATGTATAGACATGTGCATTTCAGTGAAATCTAATATTTAAGTACCACTTCATACTAAAAATCTCTAAAACCAAGAGGTCAGTGCTAATGATTCTAATCCACCCTTTGATCACTCCCTAAACACAAATATTTTTTCTCATTTTGCTTTTCCCTTCACCTGGAGGGAGCTTTTCCTACTTACATCTATTTTCCTTGGTTAAGAATCCTATCCATGCTTCAAAGTTCACCCTAAATACCCTCTCCTACACAGAAATCTCTTCATTCACTTAAGACACAAGTCAGGCACAGTGAATCTGAACTATTTTTTCTTTACATCTTAAGTCATATTCAGTTGCTTCTTCTAAATTGCCTAGCACAGTGCCATGTGCCAATTGATTATACACGTAAATATATACCTGTAATGAGAAAGCTTAGCTGAGAATTCAGTTCATGTACTTGTTATTGTAAAATCTAAGTGAAGGCACCAGGAATGAAGATTAAAAGGATGTGCTGTCTTAGACTAAGGAGTCTTCCAACCTGAAGGGCAGACTGAGCTAAGCAATAGACACCAAAAACCTATCTGATGAAAGCTTATCAGGCAGGAAACAGAACACTGAGGGGAGTCTGAATGGCATACATGTGATTTATAAATAGAAGAAACAGTACAAATGAGGTAAGGACAGAAAGGAGAAAGAGCCCAGCTAGGTCATGAGAAGTCTGAATTTGATCAGCAATTAAACAATAACTTTTTGAGACAGGGTCTCACTATGTAGTTCAGACTGGCCTTGAACTCACTACATAGTCCAGCTGGCCTCAAACTAATAGGCATGCACCACCATGCCCAGCAAGCAATGACTTTTTTGACCAAAAATGCCAGTGTAGAAGTTTTTTTTGTATGGAAACTACTTCACTCATAAAAACATTTACACATACGAATGAAACAAGTTCCAAAGAAAAGAATTATCCTTATCAGGAGTAATATTCTAGTATTTTCCATTGCTTCTTTTTTTTTTTTTTTGTGGGTACCGGGGGTCGATCTCAGGACCTCGTGCACCAGCAGGTGCCCGTGCCGCTGAGCGATATCACCGGCTCTTTTTTCATATGTGGGTTCCGGGAGTCGAACTCAGGACCTCACGCTTGCCAGGCAGGCGCTTATGCCGCTGAGCTATCTCACCAGCCCCAATGCTTCTTTTTTTAATGTTGTCACAACCCACTAAATTTCACCATTTACCAGTAGATCAAAACCTACTTCTCAAAAATACTGACTTCAAGACACTGGAAACTATGCCCAAGTTTTAAATGTCACTCTGTAAGTATTCTTCTTATGCATTCCTTGACCTATCTTACTGCCACTTATTCTAGCATATAGTTAAGTGAAAAAACTGTACACTATACAAAAAACTACAAATGATAATTATATTAAAACAAATTGTAATATATAGGAACTTCTATTTCTGCCAATCATCTAATGTGCAACCTTCACCTTCTTTTAAAGTTTAAATGCTTGAGACCTTCAAACAGTACAAAAAACACCTGAATTATGCTACGCCTCTAAGAGATAGGAATGGGGATACTCAGCTCAGACTGTTCCTAGAAATACCTTAATGCTACCCTGCTGGCGCTCTCCAATGTCTGAAATGCCATATGCTTCATTCCACAAGTACTAAGCTGTCCGGGATCATGTTATCCGTAATCACAGCAAAGCAGCCTACAGTAGATAAGGCCCATTCCTCCAGGGCTGTGCAACCAGTAGGGAAAGAAAGCACAAAAGTCAGACACACTTAAGAGAGCAATGAAACAGGACCAGTTCCTTCCTAGGTGACTCAGACACCTACTGTGTGGCTCTGGCATATCATTTAACATCTGAGACTGTTTACACATATAAACCTGAGAAACTCTATAACTATTGTGGCACAAATGCAAAGTATTATAATCGTGTAACCAGGAAAAAAGTGATGATCTAATTTTTCTGAACATTTATGAACTACTACATTAACACATTAGCCAAGAAAATCAGCACAAATTTTTCTCTATTGATAAGAGTTTATCACCCCACATTGTCCTTGGTTGGCAAAATACCAATTACTAAACCAGAGGCAATTATTAATTGATTTACATTAGTGAATACAAAATTAAATGATGAGTCCAGACAGAACACTCATTGATTCATTCAGTACTAACTACCAGTGTTTACTGGATACTTACCACGTGCCAGGCATTACTACACCAGACATATACATTGCCTCATTTAATCCTGAGGACCTTAAAAGGTGGGTGATATCAAGCCAGGCATGGTGGCACACACCTCAGCACTCAGGAGGTTGAGGCAGGATTGTCACGAGTTCAAGGGCAGCTGAACTAGAGTGAGCTCCAGTCTCAGAAAAGAGGCTGTAATTTTAGGGCATTTCACAATTATGTGGCTGAAAGGAACACACACAGATAAAAAGAAACTGAAACCTATCAATACTTCGAGGGGGGGCGCCTGACAGAGACATGTGAAGCACATGCTCTACCACTGCACATTCCCAGCACACCACTTTCTTGAGTCCAACTCTTCATTTTTCAATGACACCTCCCCCCAAACTAAAGCAACTTAATACGACAAAAAGAAGTTTGAGTTGAGTCCTGGTTCTTAAACCAAATCCAGTTATTTTTCTACTGTACTACAGTGGTATATATAATTCAAAACTATGACTTTAAGACCAGGAGAAAGTTTCATTTCTAGGCACACAACATGATTGGAAATCAACAGAAAAGCACAGCAAGTGACAAATTTTGGCCAACCTAACACTATTGTTGCAGATAGCCAAGAAGTGAGTCTTAAAGATCTGAGTTCTATCCCTGGTTCCACTTTTGGCTTTTTATGACAAGTTGCTTGTTTTAAATACCCTGTAAATATACAAATATAAAATACTAGTAATGATAATACTTAACACTTAAAGCACTTATACACCAAGAACTATTCTAGGTGCTTTCTGTACTACTAAATAACTACTCTATGAAGTAGGTGCTGCTACCCTCATTTTACAAAAGGGAAACTAACTGCACAATTACTGCTAGAAAGCAGAGCACAGACTCCAGCATAGCCTTGCAGTCTGGATACAGGGTTAGCCTACCTAACCACTGTTCCACATCTCTCTCAGCATTAGTATTACTAGCACTTTACAGGAATGTTAAGTTACATAGAAAATAACTTTGAAATGGAAAAATGTATGCCGACCGTGGTGGCGCATGCCTATAATCCCAGTACTCAGGAGGATCACTGTGAATTGGAGGCCAGTCTGAACTACATAGCAAGACCCTGTCTCAAAAAACCCAAAATTAATAAATAAAAATAAAATGGAAAAATATGCGCAGTGTATAATTCTAATAATGACAATTATGGCCTTTCTTTTTATAATTATGAATTTGTGCTTGACTTAATGAGCCCTGATAAATGTTGTTAGTCAACCGGAGAAACTATGAAAATGTAGCTAAAAATCTTTAAAGTATCTACACATACGCAACATATAGCAAGTCAGATGTATCCCCACTTTCAACATAAAAATTTCTTCTGGTAGTCAGATTAAGATCTACCGTAAATGCAAGTTTTTAAAGTTTTACACACAAAGCAAAATGCCACACACTTTAGAATACCTGATTCTTCCAAATCAAATTGAAGTGAACTGCATCAGTTTGGCAACTTAATAACTGCAATCACCACATGCGTTTGAATTTGAGTAGATACAACCTAGTGACTCAAAAGTGAGTGGCATCTATCTCAAAGTGCAAAGGCTTCCTTAACTCGGCAGTTTCTCATCTAAGGGAAACTCCACCTGGACTTACATCACAAATTCATTAAGTTAGGCTATTCACGTCCATATCCTAACTGCAGAATTCAAAACAGGGCTGGGGGTGCTGAAAGAGAGAACCGAACAGAAGTTAAAAATGAAAAAGAAAAAGATTAACAAGGCTGAGAATGAGAAAGAGCCTGGGAGAGTCAAGAGTTTCTAAGGACTGAGAGTCCTATTACCTGGACGTGGAGAACACATGTTGAGCTGGCAGCCCGCAGAGAGAGGTCCCAGAAGCAAGAAAAAAGGACTTACACATTCCAATTGACCAAAACAAACTCAGTACTCTGGGTCAGGGGTGGGGAAGAACAATACAGTAACACGATGGGACTCCGTCAAAAGCCAGGGCTCGGATGAGCGCACGCCGCTAAGCGAGGCCTGGCAGCAGGAAGCCACTCCTGGGGGGGACAGGGGTCTCGGCAAACATGGCGGCCCAGTGGCAGTGGGGCGCAGATCGCAGGGAGCCCGCCGGATTAAGCCGCGCCCTCTCACTGCCCTCCGGACAGATCGCACACGAGGCGGCGGCGTGGGCCCAGTGCGCGCGGCCGCCACGCTCTACACCTAGCCCCGGGCCGCCGAAGGCCACGCGCGATGCTGAGACACGCGCCGCCCATCCGGAGATCGCTAAAGCGGGACCCAGGCGGGAGCCCGCTCCCTCCACCATCCCTCTAGCACTACCTTGGCCTGCAGCCTCGGTGGCGCCCAGGCCAGGCAGGTGCAGGTACCGCTGAGGTGCGCGGAAGGCACGTACTCCTGGTGCAGCCGGTTATTGGCTGTCTCCCACACTCGCAGATGACCGTCGGTAGAGGCCAAGGCGAAGTAGGCCTGTCTCTCCGGAGAGAAGGCGCAGGGAACCCCCGCCGGGGCCAGGGGGTCGCAGCTACCGCCGCCACCCGCCGCCATTGCTGCTCTGACTCCGCGGCAGCCACGTGTTCGCCGGTGCGCAGGCGCACACGCGCGGGGCGGGGCCAGGAGGGAGGAAGTGGGGCGGAGGGAGCACCGGGAGCCCAGGGAGTGGTTCGTCACGACGCATGCTAGCGTTGGGTGGGTCCACCCTTTGGACGGTGGCCCGGTGGGACCAGTCGCCTTGTGAGAAAGAAGAGGGCAAGTGGGAGGGCATGACGGTAGAATGCAGAGAAAGGCCCTCTGTTCCCCTCGCCACACACACTCCACCCTCGCTATTAGGGATTGAACCGAGGGCCCTCGCACTGAGCTAAGTCCCCCGCCCTTTTTATTTTATTTTGAGACAGGGTTTTGCTAAATTACCCAGGCTGAGCTCGAATTTGCCTCCGCCTCCCAGTGTGCTAAGATTACAGGTTTGCGCTACCACGCCCAGCTCTGTTGTTTTCAGAAAGAATTGTTTTATAAAATGGTTAAACGAAATATTTAAGAGAGCTATTTACTTAATGCTCAATGATAGTAGCAACTGTTGCCGTTTTTCTCTGTTAACTTCTAAACTGTAATCGTGTACACCACACACGGTTATAATGTAGTCAGTCTTGATGGTATGAAAGTAATGAGGACAGCGCTGTTCTGTTATGTCAGCGAGAATCATCCCATGTTGCTACACCCAATTAATGATTGTCCACCCAATTAGTGATTCTGATTCAAAAAATGCTAAATGCCACGGAGAAGCTCTGAGGGTATGGTTCAGCAGTAGGACGCTGGCCTAGCACGGAGAAGCCCCATGACGTTGGGGGTGGGAGGGTCAGGGGAGCCAGGTACTTCAACCAGCAGTTTATTGGACAGAAGGAAAGTCAAAAACACCGCCTTCAGAGCTATGGGAAGCCTCTGCAGCTATGAAATGGATAGTAAGGTTTACATTTTTTTAAAAATTACTCAGAAACAGTGTGATGAATATGTTAGAAGGACGCTAGGGAGTCTTGAAGTCCCACCATCCACCACGAAGTGGACTGGAGAATAGTTTCAAGGGACATTTATTAAGTACAGCGAACAGGTTTCAAGTTGTAAATGAGAGAGCAGAAAGGCCAAGGATAACACCTCTAACTCTTACAGCAAGCCAGTGTGTGGTGATCAAATTCACTTAGGATGGTGAATCCTGGAAGAATGGCTGGTTTGTGGAAGAAAACGATGGTATCTTTAGTACAGGAATGCTAAATTTGAGATTTCTAATTAGCACTTAGATTCCTTCAGTCACTTAAACTGAATACCTGCTGTGAGCCAGGGACTACTCTAGCTAGGTACCAGAAATACATCAGCAGGGCTGGGCGTGCTGGCACACGCCTGTAATCCCAGCATTTGGGAGACTGAGGTAGGAGGATCACGCAAGTTCCAGGCTACCTTGGGCTACATAGTTCAAGTCCAGCCTGGGCTACAAAGCAAGACCCTGTCTCCACCCCCCCCCGCAAAAAAAAAGAATCTGAAGAAATAAATGAATGGTGATTTCATTATATGAGTTGGATATGAGTTAGGGCGGATCACAATTAGTTTGTTTTTGTTTTTTTGAGACGGAGTCTCACTATGCAGTCTAGAATGGCCTCAACTCACTAATGTAGCTCAGGCTGGCCTCAAAATCTCAGTGATCCTCCTGCCTCAACTTCCCAAGTGCTGGGATTACAGGCGTGCATCTCCACACCTGGCTACAATTAGAGACATCAATTTTGGCTGTGTTAGCATACAAATGCCATTTGAAACCATGGGATTGGAAAGGTTATGTTGGATGAGAAGAAAAGAAGAGGAGAACTAAGCACCATACTAGGGGATTGGGGAGAGGAGGAGGAACCAGCAAAGGAGATTGAGAAGCAGGTAACAAGGCAGGATGAAAGCCCAGGAGAATTAAGTTGCCCTGAAAACCAAATATTTTTTTACAAATTCAGAAGCAAGACATGGTAAAGCTATGGTAAGGTAAAGACTTAACTGGAAGTCTTGGCAAGATCAAGGTCCTTGGTGACTTTTAAAGGAATTTTGCTATAAAAGAGAAGACATGAAAGCCAGGTGTGGTGGCACACATTTATTATCCCAGCACTGGAGGCTGAGACAGGACAATCACTATGAGTCTGAGCCCAGCCTGGGATACATAGTGAGTTTAAGGCCAGCCTGGGCTACATAGTGAGACCCTGTCTTAAAAAGAAAACATTTTTTTTTAAAGCAAATATGAGTCTGCATGAAAAGAGGTGCTGAACTAGAGTTAAAGATTTGTTAGTCAGAAATGTATAAATACAAATAAAGTTTAATGTGTGTTTACTATATGTCAGGCACCATGTGGATTCATTTAATTATCACAACAGCCCTACAATGTAGAAACTATCAATATCTTCATTTTCTTCTTTCAGATAGTAAAAGTGCTAGATTCCTACCCGTTATCTTTGGGCACTGTTGACCTTACCCAATGAACGCATGTGAGATTCACACAGATGACCCTTTGGTACTCAGGCATGTCAATTCCTAGGTCTACACCCATGCAATGACCTTTGCTAAGCCCTGAACCTTACAACTGCACTACCCCCGTAATCTCAATTTCCACACCCACTCTCTGACTACCTACTCTTTTTCCAGCTCACTCAGTAGTTCCCAAACTACAGACATGTCTATCACTAATCCCAGATCTTCACCAAACCTTATCCCTTTTCCCTGATGGCTGCACTTCCTTGTTTACTACCTTAAATTACATCATCATAACCCTAAACACCCATGTCTCTTTCCCATATCAAACTCTTTCCTTGGCAAAACTGCAAACCTGGGAAAGTCTAACTCTCCATCCACAAACACCCGAAAGTGACTAGAGAAAAGGCAACCATTCTGTTACGACTTAGCCACTTTAAATTCATGATCACTGACTCCATGTAGGAAGTTGACAGTGCCAGGTTATTGAATAATTGTTCCCTAGTCCAGTCATTCCCATGTAACTCAGGATCTTGCACTTGCCAGGCAGGCACTGTGCTGCTGAGCTATATTCCCAGCCCCCCCCCCTTTTTTTTTTTTTTCTGAGACAGGGTCTCGCTACATACTTCAGGCTGGGCTTGAACTCACTAGAACTCACTATGTAGCCCAGGCTGGCCTTGAACTTGCAATGATCCTCCTGCCTCAGCCTCCCGAGTGCTGGGATTACAGGCATGTGCCACCAAGCCCAGCCAAAATTGTAACTATTATCTCAAATCCCCTTGCTCTTGGTGGATGACCTTGCTTCCTATTTCTGAGAAAATAGAAATAATCACAAGAAAACTTCCATAGGCTCCCAGTACCAGGAGCCTACCCACTTGTATTCCATTTCTTCCAGTATTATGAACTGTTTTATGTTCCTGATAAAGTCCACCCTCTATTTAAATTCTAGATTCCAACTCCTCTTACCTACTCAAGGATATTACTACAAAAAATTCTTCTTAACTCCACTAGCATCAATTTTTATCTTTCTCATCAACACATAAATATACTATTATTCTTCCCTTCTTAAAAATATTTTCTTTATTTTTTTCTCTTAAACAATGGCCTCCAGCCAAGCGTGGTGGCACATGCCTGTAATCCCAGCACTTGGGAGGCTGAGGCAGGAGGATCGCTACGAGCCCAGCCTGGGCTACAAAGTGAGTTCAAGACCAGCCTGAACTGCATAATGAGACCCTGTCACAAAAAGACAAAAAGACAAAAAATCTTAAACAATGGCCTCTAGGCCAGGTGTGGTGGCACATGCCTGTTAACCCAGCCTGAACTATGTATTGAGACCCTGTCTCAAAAGAAAAAAAAAGGCTCCCTGTAATTCTTATTTTTATTTATTTTGCAGTACTGGGGATGAACCCAGGGCCATGTGCATGCTAAGCAAGTGCTTTACCACTGAGCTACAGCCCCAACCGTTCTCCCTCCTTTAAAACAAAACAAAATAGTCTAGCTTTGTCGATTTATTTCCTGCGATGGACATTTCATCTTCACCACTACTCTGAAACTGCTGTAAAGGTCACTAGTAAGCTCCTTATTATCATTAGAGTTAGAAAGCTCATCTTCCGTGAACTCACAGCTTCCTGCCTTCCCTCTAACATCTTTCTCTATTCTCAGATTTTCTGCCTCCCACACTCTCTAACGGGGTGTATCAGGGCATTTCTCCTTTCTGAATAAAACTTAAGACACCGGGCTTTAAATATCATACATGTGCTAAGACCTCAAATGTGACCTCTAGCCTGGATCTTTCCCCTCACCTCAAGATGTGTATGGCTTGCATATTTAATTCCATATTCAACATCTCCCTTCATAGGTGTTGTGTTAGGCTAAATTGTGTCCCCCAGAAAAGATATGTCTAAGTCCTAACCCCACAGTTATAGATGTGACATCATTTGGAAATAAGATCTTTCAAACATAATTTGGTTACAAATTTCAACATGATATGTTATCCTGGATTTGACTGGTATCCTTCTAATTAAAAAAAGGACACAGAAACACAAGAGGAGAAACAAACACCCAAGAAAGTCTCAGGAAGTCAAAGACAAAAACCAAGGAATAGTGAAAGAGGCAAAGAGTTCTCCCCCAGGGGTTAGGGTAGCTAGTGGCAGAGCGCTTGCCTAACATTAGCAATACCCTGGGTTCAGTCTCAGTGCCACTACCCCCAATCTGCCCTAGAGGCTTTGGAGGAAGCATGGTCCCACTAATGCTCCTGGCCTCTGGAACTGTGGAGACAAATTTCTGTCGCTTTAAGTCATTGTGTTTATAGTGGTTTGTTACAGCAGCTCAACCTGGGCAATTTAGTGACCAACATCCTGTTAAATAAATAAATAAATAAATAAATAAATAAATAAATAAATAAGAAAATAGGGCAGGCAGCTGGAGTGAAGGGAGAGCAATTTCCTTATTCCTTCTCAGGATGAAAAGAGAGAAATCCTACCGGTGGAGTTTATGGTGGCTGATGTCCTACAAAATACAAATTAGAAGGTATTAATGTATGTCCCAGACAATAATAACAAAATTTATTTTATTAACTTTATTATTATTTAATTTTAATAAAAATTTTATTTTATTTAATAAACTTTAAACTGAATTCATGTTGAATCCATGGCCCTTTAAACATTCTTAGACTTTAAATTCAATTGCACTGTTGGTAAGTCTTTATAAAAAGGGCGTTACAGTTCAAAGAGCAAGGGCTGCTGAATGTATTTGATCTGTGTAGGAAACACTGCCATTCCAACTGTCAGCTATCTTGTCAGGGATCCTGCCCGTACTTTTTAGCTCCCTTGGTAAATTCCTTCTGTACCAAACAGAAATACTTATTTCTAACACGGTCATAAATTTAAATCAGTCTAATCCAGGTTGATGGTGCATGCCTGTAATGCTAACAACCCTCAAAGCTGAGGCAGGAGGATCCTAAATTCCAGACTGGAGATGTAGGTCAGTGCTATAATCGTCAGCATCAAGGATGGATGGATGGATGGATGAATGGTTCGATGGATAGATTGATTGATAGATAATGTGTCTGGTATTGCCAGACTCACAGTAAACTTCTGGAAATCAATTAGTGTTAAGCAGACAGGCTAATGATACTTAATGTTAACTTTGGACCCCAAAGATACCATTTTGTATTTTAAGAAGCTTCTATTTAGTTTTGCGGAGACCAAAACACTAAATGTTTTATAAATGTATATATATATATATATTTTTTTTTGAGTCAGGGCCTTGTAGCAGAAAATGTGCCACCCCCCAGCCAGTATACTTCAGTTTGTTAGTTGCCCAGGTAATAGTACCTGTTCCATATCCATTTGCTCCAGTCTCTTAGAAATGGCTGGTTGGGACTGACCAAGATGGCAGAGTGGTAAGCAGCAGAGAAAGAGTCTCTCTGAGAGTCACTGTCCAGACACTGGAATATAGCAACTCAAGGAAGACAAGAAGGAGGGAGGTGGGTCCTCTGGACCCAGGAAAGATCTGAAGAGCAATTTGAAGCCCATGGAGAGAATAAAGAGAGAAATTTCAATGAAGAAGAAGGAGGTAGTCAGCGGCACCTTCTCCCTGAGTCAGGATTCACTGCGCGACAGGAGCGGCTCAAACCTGCAGACACACGGTGACCGCCAGGTACCCTAGGGGCCTCCACGGAGAGATGCAGCAGTGCAGAGGAGCAGCAGATGTGACGGACTGCACTGGCTGGTGGACTTAGTCCACTGAGGACTTAGTCATTCCGTGAAAGAGCGATTGGACGAGAGCCATCTTGGAGAGGGGGCTGCTTAGCTCAGAACTCAGAGTGGCTGCGGCTCCATCTATGGCTCCCGGCTGGGCTCGGGCCCCTGGAAGGTGCACTGATGGCTGCAGGCCAAATGAGTCTGGTCTTGGCCAGAAAGTGCAGGCTTGCTGAGACTATCCACTACCCCGCCAGAAAGCTGCTGCTGCCTTGCTGGGATAGATCAGCATGGGTAGTGACCCTGGCTCCACACATTGTCTACCAGTGACAGCAGAGACAAACCTATAAGTGGACTTTTTTCTTTTCATTTTTTTTTACTCTCTCTTGTTTGGTTTTGTTGTGGTGGTGGTGGTGGTGGTGTTTTTTGTTTGTTTGTTTTTCTTGATTGTTTTTCTCCTTCATTGTTTGATCTTGTTTTATGTGAGTGTAAACAGGGTTTCTAGCCTCTTCGCAGTTGTGGTTCCATTCTGTTCTTCTTTTATCCCTTCCTTCTCTCTTTCCCTCCAGACTTCTGCACCAGATTCCCAAAGTTAGCATGATCCCTGTTTGTCCTACAGCCTTACTTCTAATTCCTTCCTCTTCTTCCACTTCTCTATTTTCTCCTTAACCCATTTTAAATTTTAACCCCTGAGGGCAAAATTTATATATTAAGGACTTATATACTGCATATAATTTTCTAGTTTGTTTTGGATTTTTTTATATAGCCACAAATCTAGTTTATACAGTTAAAAGTGGCAAATTACTGGTTAACTCAGTCTGCCATTTTCTAGGCTGTGTTTGATGCTTTTGGTACCACTATAGCCGAAAGTGACATAATTGCTCTACACAGCTGTTCTTCCTGGTATTCCTGAGATTGAGTAAGGGTCACAGAAAATACTGTGGCACAGTGCCAGAGAACCAAGGAGTGGGCCAAATGGTCAGCACCTTCTCATCTCCAACAAATGGAAGATGTAGGATCTTGCAACAGACTCAAAACCCCAAAACAAGCTACACCTGGAGGATACCTCAGAGAACTAGTCATCTCTTAAGGGTTTTAAATACTAGCAATAAAGCAACCTACTATAGGCAATTTATAAGCATCACCCCAGGAATTAAACTAAAGAAAGAAAAGAAAATGAGAAGACACTTAAACAAGATACAACCCCAGGGGGCAATGAGGTGGGACAATCCAAAAGCCACCCACCTGGCCTCTCTAAAGTGGTAACAACAAAGCAATTGAATGAGGCTCTGGAAAAAATCAAATCAGAAATAATTTCTCAGATAACTGCAGAGATGATGTCCACAATGAAGACCATGCTCAGGGACTCTAGAGCAGATGCAGACAAAAAAAAAAAAAAATAGATGAGCTGGGCCAGTGAGATGGCTCAGCAGCATAAGCGCCTGCCCAGTAAGCACGAGGGCCCAAGTTTGACTCCCGGAACCCACATATGAAAAAAGGGCCAGTGATATCGCTCAGCAGCACAGGTGCCTGCTGGCGCGCGAGGTCCTGAGGTTGACCTCCAGTACCCACAAAAAAAAAAAAAAAAAGATGAGCTTAAGAAAATTATGGATGCCATGAATGCTCAGCATAGGAAAGAAATGGGATCCGTAAGGCAGATTCAAGCAGATATCCAGGAAAACAAGAATTTCACTGAAAGTATTTGTAGCAGATTAAGCCAATGTGAGGACAGGATCTCAGATATACAAGACAGGCTTGTGATTAGTGATCATGAAAAGAAAGAATTCTTAAAAATAGCAAGGGATCATGAGAAATCAATCCAGCAGCTCCTAGATGAAGCAAAGAAGATAACTGAAGATTTATTGGAGTCAATGAAAAAGCAGGAGATAGCACAAATGATATAATATTAAAAAAAACTGTTCATAGATGTCACAGAAAACTTCCCTGGGAGAGAAAAAGAATTTGATGTACAAATAAGTGAGGCATATAACACTCCAACTAGCCATGATCAGAAAAATTCTACAGCCAGGCATATCATAGTCAAGATTCCAGAAATTCAACACAAGAATAGAATCATAAAACTGCTAGGGAAAAGAAACAAATCACCTATAAAAGAAAGCCCATCAGAATCACAGCTGACTTCTCAGCACAAACTCTCAAGTCAAGAAGAGCTTGGAGTGAAGTATTTCAAGTTCTAAAGGAAAATAACCTTCAACCCAGATTGATGTACCTTGCAAAACTATCTTTCAAAACTGATGGAGAAATAAAACACTTCCATGACAAAGAACATCTGAGGAAATTTATGACCATCAAACCAGCACTCCAAAATGTTCTGAAGGACATTCTAGAAACAGATGACAAGGACTACAACTCCATAAACCCCAACAGAAGGAATCCACAAGGCGAGGCAAACAATAAAGCAGAGGGAGGGAAAAAAAGAGGGGGAGCCAACGACAGGAAAATAACATGACAAGGATAAGTCAATACATATCAGTTTTAACAATCAATGTTAATGGTCTCAATTCACCAATCAAAAGAAACGGACTGGCAGAATGGATCAAGAAGCAAGTTCTGACAATATTCTGCATACAAGAAACACATTTAATTCAAAAAGCAATTCATAGACTGAAAGTCAAAGGATGGAAAACAACACTCCATGTGACAGGAACCCAGAGAAAAGCAGGGGTAGCTATTCTTTTTCCAGACAAAGTGAATTTCAAGCCAAGATTGATTCAGAGAGATAAAGAAGGTCACTACATCCTTATAAAGGGAACAATCCAAGAGGAAGAGATAACAATCATAAATATATATGCAACAAGTAAGTACCAGTGCACCCAGCTATATAAAACAAATATTAATGGGCATGAAAATTCAAATAAGCACTAATACAATTGTATTGGGGGACCTCAATACCCCACTGTCACAAAAAGACAGATCAACTAGACAAAAAATCAACAATGAAATACTAGAACTGAACCAAACTTTTGAACAAATGGACTTAGTAGGTGTCTACAGAGTGTTACACCCCACAACATCAGAATGCACATTCTTCTCAGCTGCACATGGGATGTTCTCCAAAATAGACTATATACTATCTCATAGAACCTGCTTAAGTAAATGTGAAAGAATTGAAATTATCCCATGTATATTATCAGACCATAGTGCAATGAAATTGGAAGTCAGTAGCAAAAGAAACCACAAGAATTTCCCAAACACATGGAAATTAAATAGCATCCTCCTGAACAACCAATGGGTCACAGATGAAATTAAAGAAATTAGACAGTTTCTACAATTGAGTGATAATGACAGCACAACATACTGGAACTTATGGGACACAATTAAAGCAGCCCTAAGAGGAAAATTTATAGTAGTGAATACCCATATCAGGAAAACAGAGCAAGTGGAAATAAACAACTTAATGGTGACCCTCAAACTTCTAGAAAAAGAAGAGCAGGCTAAGCCAAAAGCTCATTCAAGGGAGGAAATTATAAACATCAGTTCAGAAATTAATGCACTGGAGACTAAAAAAAATACAATGAATCAAAGAGTTGGTTCTTTGAATGATGAAATAAAATTGACAAACCCTTGTCCAACCTTATCAAAAAAAAAAAAAGACTCAAATCCACGCAATTAGGAATGAAAAGGGTGAAATCACAATGGACTCTGCAGAAATCCAGAAGATCATCTATACCTACTTTGAAAACTTGTATTCTAATAAGATGGAAAGTGCAGAAGAAATGGACAGAACCCTAGATATATATGAATTACCCAAAGCTGAATCAAGAAGATATAAATATCCTAAATAAACCAATACCAATCAATGAAATTGAAGATGTAATTAAAAACCTTGCAACAAAAAAAGCCCAGGCTCTGGTGGATTCACTGCTGAATTCTACAAGAAATTTAGAGAAGACCTAACACCACTGCTGCTCAAATTCTTTAATGAAATTGGAAGGGAAGCAATACTCCCAAATTCATTCCTGGAAGCAAGCATTACACTGATACCAAAACCAGAGAAGGACCCGACCAAGAAAGAGAAATACAGGCCAATCTCCCTAACGAACATAGATGCAAAAATCCTCAATAAGATACTAGCAAATAGAATGCAGCGAATCATCAAGAAGATTATACACCATGACCAAGTAGGATTCACCCCAGGAATGCAGGGATAGTTCAACATACACAAATCAATAAATGTAATATACCATATCAACAGAGCCAAAGACAAAAATGATGTGATCATCTCAATAGATGCAGAAAAACCTTTTGACAAAGTCCAACACTCATTCATAATAAAAACCTTACAGAAAATTGGAATAGATGGACTTTACCTCAACCTGATAAAAGCCAACTATGACAAAACAACAGCCAACAACATACTAAATGGACAAAAACTGAAAGTGCTCTCTCTAAAATCAGGAACAAAATAAGAATGTCCACTGTCTCCACTCTTATTCAACATAGTCCTGGAAACTTTAGCCAGAGCAATTAGACAAGAGAAAGAAATAAAAGGAATAACAATAGGAAAGGAAGAAGTTAAATTATCATTATTTGCAGATGACACATACTCAACATAGAAGACCCCAAAAACTCCACTAAAAAACTGCTAGATTTAATAAGTGAATTCAGTAGCTACTGATTTTTGGATACAAAAATCAATAGCCTTCCTGTACACAAATAATGAACTCACAGAGAAATTAGGGTAACAACACCTTTCACAATAGCATATGAAAAAAATGAAATACCTAGGAATCAATATAACAAAGGATGTGAAAGACCTCTACATTGAAAACTACAGTACTGTGAAAAAGGAGATTGGAGAGGATATCAGAAAATGGAAAGATATCCCTTGCTCTTTGGTAGGAAGAACCAATATAGTGAAAATGTCCATACTTCCAAAATTGTTATACAGATTTAATGCAATTACAATCAAAATTCCAATAGCATATATCACAGAATTAGAGAAAAAAATCCTAAAATTCATTTGGAACCAGAAGAGACCTGAATAGCAAAGGCAATTGTGAGAAATAAAGACAAGGCAGGGGGCATCACAATCCCTGACTTGAAATTACGCTCTAAAGCTACTGTGATAAAAATAGCATGATACTGGCAAGAAAAACGGACCCAAAGATCAATGGAACAGATTAGAAGATACAGAAACAACTCCAGACATACTCAGCCACCTTATCTTTGACAAAGGTGCCAAACACATTCACTAGAAGAAAGCCTCTTTAATAAATGGTGCTGAAAAAACTGGCTGTGCACATGCCGAAGATTAAAATTGGACCCATATCTTTCACTGTGCACTAAACTAAATTAGAAATGAATTAAATATCTAAATATTAAAACAGAAACATTAAATTTGGTGGAAGATAGAATAGGTAAAACTCTTGAAGACATTGGTGTAGGCAAAGACTTTGTGAATAAAACCCCAATTACACAGGAACTATCACAAAGAATCGATACCTGGGATCTCATCTTATTAAAAAGTTTTTGCACAGCAAGAGAAACCAGAAAAAGTTTGCCTGCTGTTTCTCAGACAAAGGATTACTATTGAGAACACATAAAGAACTAAAAAAAACCAGACCTCTGAAATTTAAAGACCCAATCTAAAAATGGGCATCTGAGATGAATATACACTTCTCAGATGAAGAAATACAAACAGCAAATACATATATGAAAAAAATGTTCAACATCACTGGTCATTTGAAAGATGCAAATTAAAACAACACTGAGATTCTATCTCACCCCAGAAAGAATGGCTATCATCAAGAAATCAACCATTAACAAACGCTGTAGGGACTGTGGGGAAAAAGGAACCATGCTCCACTGTTGGTGGGAGTGTCGACTGGTGTAACAACTGTGGAAATGAGTGTGGAGATTCCTCAAAAAACTAGGATTGGAGGTCCCATTTGACCAAGCTATTACCCTTCTGGGTATCTTCCCAGAAGAATTAAAAACATCGTACCACAGCGATATATGTGCACCCATGTTTATAACAGCACAGTTTGTAATATCTAGATGTTGAAAACAACCGAAATGCCCATCAACTGAGGAATGGATAAAAAACATGTGGTATTTTTATACAATGGAGTACTACTCGGCCATAAAGAAGGATAAACTGGAGACTTTTATAGGTAAATGGATGCAACTCGAGACCATACTCATAAGTGAAATAAACCAGATGCACATGTGTATATATCATATTGTCTCCCTAGTGTGAGAAGCTGAAAGAGTAAATAAGATCCAAATGTACAATAGATATTGTAAAATGGGAAGAAAGTGTTCAAAAGGAAAGAGAAGTTGGGATGGGGGAAAGGAGAAAAGAAGGAAGGGAAAAGCAAAAAATTATATATATATATATATGATAGTTAAGATATATATATATATGATAGTTAAGATATAGATATACTACTAATTTCTCTTAGTTCATTGAAAAGAAAGGTTCATGCTAACATTGTTTGGACAATTGAATGTTGATATCTTGTACTCTGAGTAACTAATTTATTTATTTATTTATTTATTTTTTTTTTTGGTGGGTACCGGGGGGTCAACCTCAGGACCTCGCACGCCAGCAGGCGCCCGTGCCGCTGAGCGATATCACCGGCCCCTTTTTCGTATGTGGGATCCGGGAGTCGAACTCGGGCCCTCGCGCTTGCAAGGCAGGCACTTACGCCGCTGAGCCATCTCACCGGCCCGTAACTAATTTAAAGATAACAATATGCAATGTATTAAACTTTGTTACCCTCCTACTGACTTGTTTTGAAATTTTGTTCCATTTTTTTCTCTTTAAAAAAAAAAAGCTGTGTCTGGTGTCCTGAATAACTAACTTAAAGATAGTAATACGTAATGTATTAACCATTGTTACCCTCCTATTATGTTGTTTTGAAAATTTGTTCTTCTTTTGATTTGTTTTGTTTTTTCTTCTCTTTAAAATAAAAAAAAAAAAAAGAAATTACCAAAAGAGTGAAAAGACAACCCACAGAGTGGGAAAATGTTTTAGCCAGCAGTCCATCAGTCAAAGTTTTATATCTAGAACACATAAAGAATTAAAAAAAGAGACCCCCCCAAATTTAAAGACCCAATCCAAAAATGGGCATCTGAGATGAATATGCACTTCTCAGATGAAGAAATACAGATAGTCAATAAATATATGAAAAAATGTTCGACATCATTGGTCATTCAAGAGATGCAAATTAAAACAACACTGAGATTCCATCTCACCCCAGAAAGAATGGCTGTCATCAGGAAATCAACCAATAACAAATGCTGGAGGGGCTGTGGGAAAAAATGAACGCTTCTCCACTGTTGGTGGGAGTCTAGACTGGTGCAACCACTGTGGAAATCAGTGTGGAGATTCCTCAAAAAACTAGGATTAGCCGTTCCATTCAACCCAGCTATTCCTCTTCTGGGTATTTTCCCAGAAGAATTAAAAACATCATACCACAGTGATATATGTGTACCCATGCTTATAGCAGCACAATTTGTAATAGCTAGATCTTGGAAACAACCCAAATGCCCGACAACCGAGAATGAATAAAAAAGATGTGGTATTTTTATACAATGGAGTACTACTCAGCTATAAAGAAGGATAGAGACTTTTTTTTTTTTGTGGGTACCGGGGGTCGAACTCAGGACCTCGTCCACTAGCAGGTGCCCGTGCTGCTGAGCAATATCACCGGCCTTTTTTTCTTATGTGGGTACCGGGAGTTGAACTCAGGATCTTGTGCTTGCCAGGCAGGCGCTTATGCCGCTGAGCTATCTGACTGGCCCAGGATAGAGACTTTTATAGGTAAATGGATGCAACTTGAGACCATACTCATAAGTGAAAGAAATGAGTCTCACATGTGTAAACATTATATTGTCTCCCTAGTGTAAGATGCTGAAAGAGTAAATAAGATCTGTATCAGTCAGGGCTTTACTAGAGAAACAGATATGATGCAAGATATACAAATGTATAAGAAGTTACAAGATTGGCTTATGATGGTCAGCTACTGAGTTGGATAAGGAAGCATGCAGAGGGTGTCTGCACACTGGAGACTGAAGGATTCAGTCCGAGGTCTGGAGTTCACTGCAGGGCTCTGTGCTAGTCCATATCAGGAGGCCGATGTGTCTGCGATGGAATGCTGAAGAGTCTGTGCTGGAAGCCTGAATGATCCATGGTGGAAGCCGAAGAGTCTGTGCTAGAAGTCAGGAGATGACATCAAAGCTGAAGGCGAAGACTGGAGCTCCTCTGAAGAACTGGAACACATCTGTCCTTCCTTAGTTCCTTTTCATACCATCCAGGTGATGAGCCACCCTAGGGTGGGTCTTCTACACCCTAGGGTGTAGAATTGCTGAGCCAATTTAGTTAAGCTTCTAAACTTCTCAAGTTGGCACAGTAAGTCAACGACTACAAGATCCAAATTGTACAAGAGATACTGAGAAATGGGAAGGAACTTTTGTATATATATACACACAAGATAGTTAAGACAGCTATACTACTAATTTCTATAAGTTCATTGAAAAGAAAGTTTTGTGCTTATATAGTTTGATCAATTTTTCATGCCTGTATCTTGTAATCTGAGCAACTACTTTGAAAATAAAATAAGCAATGTACTAACCATTGTTACTTTCCTACTTAAAAAAAAAAAAAGGCTGGTCACTATGATGCACATTGTATTAACAAATCCCCAATTGACAAACCATTCTGCCTCCGTACTTCCTGCTTGCTTATCTCTTATAAGCCCTAGACCACCAGAGATCAGGGCCTGATAGTTTGGGAATGATCCCGATCAGTGCCCGTCAATGTAAATAAATCTGCCTCCAAATCCTGGGTGTTGTTTTGGTGTTCTGCTTGCTGTTGCATCTGTTATGTTGGTTGGGAAGACCAACCAAGCTGAGCTCTTTGGTCACTGGTCATGGCCCTCATGGTCAGAGTAAAGACCTCTCCAGATCCTGACGGGAAGGCACACCTTCGAGATTTCTCGAGTCCCCTTGGAGGTCTGGAGGAGGATTCCTGGCTCTCCACTAGAGTGGCTCACATTGGACCCCAAAGGGAGGAGGATACAATCTGTCTGTCTGCCTGCCTGCCTGATTCCAGGTAGACCACCAGGGGCATCCCAGTTAGTGTGTCAGTCCTGCTCACTTCGAGCAGAAAAAGAGCTTGATCAACTCTTGTTAGTTAAGGCCACCCTCAAGTGAAGAGGGGTTGAAATGTTTAACCTCTGAGTGCTGCTGAATGAATGTGTGACTGGAATGGATAGGGTAAGCAATAGTCTGCTCCATCTGTGCACCAAGACTGGGAAGCACTGTTCACAGTGGCTGATTGGACCCTCACCTGCAGTTCTGTGGCAATCCACATATAACATAATGGAGACCTCGCACCCTCCTTAGCTAAGTCACGCCTAATTCCCCACGAAGGGCATGGCCAGGTGGGCATCTGAATGGTCTCTCTCTGAGGGGCACCCACCCTTTGTCTGTTGCACCATCGTTCAAGGGTACACAACATACACTGTAGGGAGATAGAATGGGAACTAATTAGTTAAAACCCACAGTCCCTGACTGCAGGAAAAGGGGCTTTTACAGAGTTAAAAATGAAACCAAACTTCTCCCTGCATCTCAAAAAAAAAAAAAAAAAAAAAAGGGAAAAAGAGGCCCATTCTTCCTGAGAATTCCACCCTGGCACCCTTGTCTGCTGCAGCTGCTCCCAACACCTATAACTTCACTCCCTACTCCTGACTCGTCTACTTCCAGCCAACTGAACTGGTTCCAGCTAGCCATTGCCTGCATTCGGCCACAGAGGCCCTCCCTCCAGAGCTTTCTGCTTACATGCCTATCCTGGTCAGATGGCGTCATCTAACACCACCTGAGATGACTGGCAACAGTTCCTTCTCAGTTCCACATTTTGACTGAGGAAAAATTGGACTGTCAGCCCTGACAAATGAGTTGTGCCCTGTTGGGCTGGAATAGATAGGACAGACTGAGCTCTATCAAATTGGGCCCCTGAGAGCCCTTGGTCATTGCAAAAGTTAGGGGCAAGCCTGTGACTTTCCTGGTAGACAATGGAAAAGAACTCTCTGCCTTCAAAAGTTCTCTCTGTCAAAAAGTTACCATCACCAGGGTAACTAGGACACTTGCCTCTCACCTGTTCGGCTAGCCACAAACTTGCAGCTTAGGAGGACATCTCCTTCACACTAGATTTAAAAGATGCCGTCCTCTACTTGAGAGTGGCTCCCATAAGCCCCTTCAACTGGGAAAATCCTGAGATAAAAGGCCAGCTCTCTGGGACTCAATTACCATAAGGGGTTAAAAACTCTCCCACCGGGCCGGTGAGATAGCTCAGCGGCATAAGCGCCTGACTGGCAAGCGCGAAGTCCTGAGTTCATCTCCCAGTACCCACATATGAAAAAAACGCTGGTGATATCGCTCAGCGGCACGGGCGCCTGCTGGCGTGCAAGGTCCTGAGGTCGACCCCCGGTACCCACAAAAAACAAAAAACAAAAAACAAAAACACTCCCACCTTGGTTCTGCTCCTGTGTCCTGCATGACAAGAAAGCCGTCCTAGTCATCAAAACAAACCCACAAGGCCGTCTGAGAGGCTCTCAGATTAAGCCCAAGCCAGAAAAGCTTTATCCTATTCTGCCCAAGGACTCCGATTCTAACCTGCCTCCTCACACTCATCAACCCCAAGCTGCTCAGCCAGCCTCTATGCCACCATTGCCTGTTCTCTCTCCTCCACCACAGCCTACTGCTCTACTGTCAGCAACTCCTTCTGACTCTGTTTAATACTGAAGAACACCACCATATTTTAGATGGAGCCCAGGCCTGGTTAAAGTCAAAAGTCCCTGCCACTGTGGTTGATCCTGATCCTTGGGTGAACACAGTCCTCCCCTGAGCATGTCCAAACTGGGACTGTAATGTGACAGAGGGCCATGAATCCTTTGATCAGTACCACACTGCTCTCCTGGAAGACCTCAAAGAGGGAGGCTAGAAGCCAGTAAACATGTCTAGAATTACTGAAGTTACCCACTGGAGCCCCCACTGAAAAGAAATTCTGTCAAAGCAGATCCCATGAGCTTGATGGACACTTTATCAAACATGAATTCCTATACATGCTTGAGTGCCCTATACCTCCCTTGAGGTGTAACCAGCCTCCCTCACACTTGGGTCCACTGTCCCAGATTTGATATGGACCCTAACTGTACCCCAGGAGGAAGAATAGTGCCTACATCAGCCTGAAATGCCTGATAATCATAACCCTGAAATTTTGAAAGACTCATTTCCAGAAGTATGGACAAAGGACTTAGTCCTGGGGCTTGCTATCAATCATGCCCCTTTGATGATCAAGCTCTGTCCCAAGGCAACCCCCACCTGCATCAAATAGTACACCTCTCCTGCCTGTAAAGCCAATTCAAGATCTCCAAGCTGCCAATGCTGCTGCAATTGCCCTCCATATATGTTGCCTCAGCATTCTGCCACCCACAGCCTGCTGGTACACCTGCCTGGACCTAAAAAAATGCCTTCTTCTGCCTTTGATTGGCTTCTGTCAGCCAGCCCCTCTTCACCTTTAAGTGGAAAGACCCCAGTTCTGGACTCAAAAGCCAACTGACGTTGACTCAACCTCCCAGAGGTTCAAAAACTTGTTTCCTCTTTAAAAAGCACTTCTGATTAATGACACTGAAGCTGCCTGCTAAAAAGACACAAAAGCTCTGCTATAATATCTGGCAGATATTGGTTATAAGAAAGAAACTGGTTACAAGAAAGGAACTTGGCAAATTTCTTGGAGCTGCTGGTTTCTATATGCTTACTCAGACTGTCAGTCCCTGGGAGCACCCAATGGCCTCTACGGGCTTTCTCCCCTCTTTGCCTCCATGCTGTAACAAACAGCCACTGTCCTTCTGATCAATAAAGCTGACAAGCTCACCTTAGACCAAGACCTAACTGTTCAGGTGCCACATGCTGTACTGGGGTGAACTGTTCTAAAATACAGACAGATGCTGAGTACACTCTGTTTATGGATAGAAGTAGCTCTGTTAGGAATAAAGTCTGACAGGCTAGATATGCTGTGGTCACCTTGGACAAAACTATTTTGGAAACCTGCCTTGGTCCCCAACCCATGCTAGCTGTGTTTTGTTTGTTTGTGCCTCAAACTCTATCAACGTTTGCCCCAAGAGAATAGAACAATCGAACACTTGACCAAGATTTGATGAGCATCCAAGACACACTGGACACTCTCCTAGATCAGATTAACTCCCTCACTATTTTGCCAGAGTACTGTTTCAGAACAGACAGGCCTAAATTCTAATTGGGCCTTGTCTCAGAAGATCACATGTAATATGTCCAGCAAAGATTTGCTGGGGAAACCAAAAGAGGGGGGAAATGTAGCAGAAAATGCCCCTCCCCCAACCAGTATACTTCTTTTTGTTAGTTGCCCAGGTAATAGTTCCTGTTCCAGATCCCCTTGCTCCTGTCTCTTAGAAAAGGCTGGTCACTGTGATGCATAGCTGGTCACTATGATGCACATTGTATAAACAAATCCCCAATTGACAAGCCGTTCTGCCTCGGTGCTTCCTGCTTGCTTATGTCATATAAGCCCTAGACTACCAGAGATCAGGGTCTGATATTTTGGGAACAATACCGATCAGTGCCAGTCAATGTAAATAAATCTGCTTCCAAATCCTGGGTGTCATTTTGGTGTTTCTGCTTGCGGTTGCAGTCTCACTGTGCAGTTCAGGCTGGGCTTGAACTCACTATGGAGCCCAGGCTGGCCTCAAACTCACAGCAGTCCTCCTCCCTCAGCCTCCTGAGTGCTGGGATTACAGGCATGTGCCACCACGTCCAGACTAAATGTTGTATTTTAATTATTTAAAAAATTCTAGGGCCGGTGAGGTAGCTCAGCAGCATAAGCGCCTGCCCGGAAAGCGCGAGATCCTGAGTTCAACTCCCAGAACCCATATATGAGAAAAGGGCCGGAACCCCCGATACCCAAAAAAAAAAAAAAAAAAATTATAGGGCCAGGGATATAGCTCAGCAACACAGCACCTGCCTGCAAGGGCAAGATCCTGAGTTGGAGTCTCAGTAACAAACAAAATTCTGATGAACAAGCACACAGTGAACACTGTCACTTTAATCAATCAAACTTTCTGGATTCTTAGCCTACTGCAGCCGAAAAGACAGGGTGGGGGACAAGCAGGTGTCACAGCTCGGGTACAAGGGGCTTATAGGGGCAGACGCTCTGTTCAGGAGGAACACGAGCTAAGCCTGCTACAGAGTTTTAATGTAGGGCCGGTGAGATAGCTCAGCGGCATAACTTCCTTCCTGGCAAGCACGAGGTCCTGGGTTCGACTCCCGGAACCCACATAAAGGAAAAAAACAGGCCAGTGATAACACTCAGCAGCACAAGCACTTGCTGGCAAAAGCGAGGTCCTGAGGTGGACTCCTGGTACCCACATGAAATTTAAAAAAAAAAAAAAAGAATTTTAATCTACACAGCACTTTGACAAGTTTCGTCTTTCTTATCCGCCTGTCTCCAGGCAAGAGGCTGGCGGAGATACTTCAGGGGTACTCATTCCACTTTCCGTGGAGAAAACATAGTACCCGGCGCTGGAGAAAGAACCATCCTTGGGCAGCTGCTCCCTGGGTTGTGGCCACACAACCACCCTCACTTCACAGGCGCAGTCACGCGCCTCTTCCGGCGCACTGCAGACCCCTCAGGGGCGGCGCCCCTGAGCGGGCGGCGAGAGGTGGGGCCGGGTCTGTGTACGTCACTCGCCTGCGACCGCTACTGCGCGCGACACCATGCTTCCAGCTGCGCGCTGCGGGCCTGAGTTGCTAGGGCTGGGGCGCCTTTGGAGGCGGTCAGGGCTTGGGACTCATTCATTTCTGCGCCCCCTTATGCCGCAGTCTTTTGAGGAAGCCGGGTCACTGTGTTACGAGTCCTCGCCTAGAAACACAGGGGATGCAGAGCCAGAGTGTGAGGCGGCACAAAGGGAAGCTTCGGGATCAGAGTCCTCCCCATCTCTTCCTTTCCGCCACCAGGACGTTGGGGTCGGATGTCTTTCGTCGCTGGAAAACCTCAGACTGCGGACGCCGCGGGAGGTGTCAGCCCCTCGAGGTCGCGGGGACTCGAGCGGAGAGCAGAACCAGCCTGATTCCCTACACTGGGAATCCGGGTTTCCGTCGCTGCCCGCCCTGGCTCGGGCCGCGTGCGAGGCCGAAGAGCTTTACGTCTCTCCTTCCTGCCCAGCTTCCAGAGAGGGACCCTTTCGAGCTGGGGAGCTGATTTTAGCTGAGACAGGGAAGAGAGAAACTCACTTTAAAAAATTATTTAGGTTGAGCGACGTCGGACACTTAAATAGTATGTGGGGGTCAGTCCCGTTCAGCAAGATCATGGGAAAGTTCCCCGGCCAGATACTGACGAGTTCCCTTGGTAAGCGTTTTATGTTGCGGAGGCCAGCACTGGAAGACTATGTATTATTGATGAAAAGAGGGCCTGCCATAACGTACCCAAAGGTAATTGAATGGGATTAGGCGCGTGTGGGTTTCACGAAGAGCAAAAGCGGGTGCGGTACCACAGTCCTGATTAATGTACTCAAAACACAAAACATTGTTTTTTGTTTGTGGTTTTTTTTGTTTGTTTGTTTTTGTTTTTTGGTGGGTACCGGGGGTCGACCTCAGGACCTTGCGCGCCAGCAGGCTCCCATGCCGCTGAGCGATATCACCGGCTCCCTTGTTTTTGTTTTTGACAGTACTGGAGATTTAACCCAAGCCTTGTGCATGTTAGGATCACGCTCTACCTCTAAGCTACACCCTCAGCCCTTTTTATTTTGTTTTGAGATAGGGTCTCGCTATATTTTCCGAACTGGCCTGGAATTTATGGTTCTGCCTCAGCCTTTAGAGTAGCTGGGATAAGACTCACGCCACTCAGCTACATTTGAATTTTTCATTATAATAATGGGTATAACTTATATTGCTAATTTTAAGAAGAAACAAGCCGGGCGTGGTGGCGCATGCCTGTAATCCCAGCACTAGGGAGGCTGAAGCAGGAGGATCACCGTGAGTTTGAGGCGTGCCTGGGCTACATAAGTGACTTGAAGGCCAGTCTGAACTACATAGCAAGACTCTGTCTCAAAAAAAAAAAAAAAAGAAAAGAAAACAACCATTGTTTGTTTGTTTGTTTCAAACAACTGGAGATTGAACTGAGAGCCTTCTCACTGAACTACATCCTCAGTGCCCCACCCCCCGGCCTCTTTTTTGGAGACAGGGTAAGTCACTAAGTTGCCTGGGCTGGGCTCCATTTGGAATCCTACCTCGGCCTCCCAGAATGTTGGGGTTACAGCAGTGTGCCACATACCAGGCCACAATCAGGGTTTAATTTTCATTTGGTATTTGCAATTTCCTTATCTGTAAAATGAAGGTTATGCCAATTTATTAAAGTAATGTGGCCAGGTATGGTGGCCCATGCCTGTAATCCCAGCACTTCAGAGGTTGAGACAGGAGGAACACAAGTTCCAGGCCATCCTAGGCTGCAGAGGAAGATCCTGTCTCAATTTATCCACCCCCACCAAAAAAAACGTATTTTGCAGAACTCAGAAAATTTTCCCCAGAGGCATTAGACTAACGTGGTCAGGGTATCTAAATTCTTGATGGAAATTTAGGTTTTTTTTTTTAGGTCATGCTGGCCTTAAACTTGCAGTGATCCTCCTGCCTCAGCCTCCGGAGTGCTGGGATTACAGGTGCATGCCATCATAACCACCTATCAGGCACTTTCAATTTGGAGTAGACCTATAAATGGCAACCATCCTCAAATTTTCTAATTAATCTTTTCTGATTTGCATGATTGTTATGATTATAACTGTTACATAAGAACAGTTGGACAGTAAAATTGTTATCACTTAATAAAAACTAAACTACAACTCAAAATATCAAAACCTTAGAGTGAGGATTAGATTTATATTATTGAATTAACCAGGAACGAGGTTAGAATTCCTCTTAAAAAAAAATTTAAGTCTAGAACGGTTGTTTAAAAGCCCAAAGTTAGCCGGGCGTGGTGGCACACACCTCTAATCCCAGCACTCCGGAGGCCGAGGCAGGAGAATTGACATGAGTTTGAAGCCATGCTGGGCTACATAGCGAGTTCAAGGACAGCCTGAATTACAGAGTGAGACCCTGTCTCAAAAAGATAAAAATCAAAAAGCCAAAGTTAGCCAGGTGCGCTGGTGAATATTTTTCAGTCCCAGCACTCTGGGAGTCTGAGGCAGGAGGATTGCAAGTTCGAGCCCAGCCCCAGGCAACTGACAGACTTAATGAGATCCTATATCAAAATAAAAAATAACAACAACGGCCATGAATGTAGCTCAGTACACAGGCTCTGGCTTCAATCCCCAGCATCACAAAATAACTATAGACAACTCAGTAGAAGAATATTTCATAACTGTGGAGGGTTCTTCCGGGAGCCTCAAATGCATTTGGAAAGAGCAGGATATGAATAAATGCCGATGTTTCACCCACATTTTGGATTGAAATTGTTAAATTATTAATGTAGTGGGATCCAAATTAGAAAACTCATCCTGTTGAGACTATGTAACCCAAATATCAAGAAGCAAAAACTAAACTGTGTTCAAATGTCTTTTGAAAATAATGTATCGGGTTTCTGTATCTTATCTGAAAGAGCCAAGAAAACAGAAGTACATTCCCAAGGGCTCTCCAACTGCCCAAGGAGCCTGGCACAAGGGACAGGATGTGGGTGCCCAAAAGGGTGACATTTTAGAATGTAACTTTTTGACTAATACAACTTAAAAATTATGTGTCTGTGTCATTTGGTTCAAGCCTTAGTCCAGCATTTGAGATAATACATTTTGGCCTTTAATTAGACAACTGTACCTGTTAAATATTTATGTTTTACAAGCAAAACTGTGTTTGTAATTTATTTATCAGTACCTGTGTGCACAAAATTGTATTTCATTTACAACTTAGTTGTGACTAGGCAGAAGGATCCTAAAAATCTCCTCCTTTTAGAATTTTCACCAGCAACTTCTTCTGGAGAAAGGAAAGATAGTAAAAACTTATTAGATATGCTGCCTATTAGCAACTTTGAGAGATTCAATATTGGGGAAATTTTTTTTTCCCAGTACCGGGAGTCGAACTCAGGACCTCACACTTGCCAGGCAGGTGCTGTGCTGCTGAGCTATATCCCCGGCAATATTGGGGAAATGTTGAAAGACTCGCTAGCATTTAAAATTCTCTCTCGGTGTAATATTTGGTTTTTTATTTATTTTTATTTATTTATTTTTTTAACATTTATTTATTTTTTTTAAAGACAACAAGTAAACATTCTCATGTATTAACAAACTCAAGCATTAGAGAATGTACAAATACCTTTTGGAGAAAAATATTACTCAGTATAAGATTAAGCCATGTAAAAGCTAGGTAAAAATAGAAGACTAAGGAATGGAATAGTCACAGTGAAATTGCATTTTCATACTAGGGAGACAATACGATGTTTACAAATGTGTATCTGGTTTATTTCGCTTGTGAGTATTTTTTCGAGTTGCATCCATTTACCTATAAAAGTTTCCAGTTTATCTTTCTTTATGGCTGAGTAGTATTCCATTAAATAGAAATACCACATCTTTTTTATCCATTCCTCGGTTAATGGGCATTTGGGTTGTTTCCACGATCTAGCTATTACAAATTGTGTTGCTATAAAGATGGGTGCACATATATTGCTGTGGTATGATGTTTTTAACTCTTCTGGGAAGATACCCAGAAGGGGAATAGCTGGGTCAAATGGGACCTCCAACCCTAGTTTTCTGAGGAGTCTCCACACTGATTTCCACAGTGGCTGCACCAGTCGACACTCCCACCAACAGTGGAGCATGGTTCCTTTTTCCCCACAGCCCCTCCAGCATTTGTTATTAGTTGACTTCTTGATAATAGCCATTCTTTCTGCGGTGAGATGGAATCTCAGTGTTCTTTTAATTTGCATCTCTCGAATGACTAGTGATGTTGAACATTTTTTCATATATTTACTTGCCATTTGTATTTCTTCATCTGAGAAGTATTTATTGTATTTATCCATCTCAGATGCCCATTTTTGGATTGGGTCTTTAAATTTGGGAGGTCTGATTTTTTTGAGTTGTTTGTATGTTCTCGATAGTAATCCTTTGTCTGAGGAACAGCTGGCAAACATTTTTTCCAACGTTGTGGGTTGTCTCTTCACTCTGTTGGTGGTTTCTCTTGCTGTGCAAAAGCTTTTTAATGAGATGAGATCCCAGTTGTTGATTCTTTGTGATACTTCCTGTGCCACTGAGGTTTTATTCATAAAGTCTTTGCCTACACCAATGTCTTCAAGAGTTTTACCTATTCTATTTTCCAGGAGATTTAATGTTTCTGTTTTAATATTTAGTTCTTTGATCCATTTTGAATTTAGTTTAGTGCACAGTGAAAGATATGGGTCTAATTTTAATCTTTGGCATGTGTAGAGCCAATTTTTCCAGCACCATTTATTAAAGAGGCTATCTTTCTTCCAGTGAATGTGTTTGGCACCTTTGTCAAAGATAAGGTGGCTTAGTATGTCTGGAGTTGTTTCTGCATCTTCTAATCTTTTCCATGGATCTTTGGGTCTGTTTTTTTGCGAATACCACGCTGTTTTTATCACAGTAGCTTTATAGTATAATTTTAAATCAGGGATTGTGATGCCCCCTGCCTTGCTTTTGTTGCCCAGAATTGCCTTTGCTATTCTAGGTCTCTTCTGGTTCCAGATGAATTTTAGGATTGTTTTCTCTAATTCTGTGAGATATGTTGTTGGAATTTTGATTGGAATTGCATTAAAACTGTATAACAGTTTTGGAAGTATGGCCATTTTCACTATATTGGTTCTTCTGACCCAAGAGCAAGGGATATCTTTCCATTTTCTGATATCCTCTTCAATCTCCTTTTTCAGAGTACTGTACTTTTCAGTGTAGAGGTCTTTTACTTCCTTTGTGAGATTGATTCCCAGGTATTTCATTTTTTTAGATGTGACTGTGAAAGGTGTTGTTTTCCTAATTTCTCTCTCAGTGAGTTTGTTATTGGTGTACAGGAAGGCTATTGATTTTTGAGTGTTGACTTTGTATCCAGCTACACTACTGAATTTGCTTATTAAATCTAGCAATTTTTTAGTGGAGTTTTTGGGGTCTTCTATGTAGAGTATCATGTCATCTGCATCGGTGTAATATTTGGTGTAATGGTCAATCGCAAGGTCTTTAGAGTTCAACATAAGTACTCTTGACTTTCCTTTTTTTTTTTTTTCTGGTAGTATGACCTTAAGCAAGTTACTCAACCTGTGATTTCTTTTTTTTTTTTTTTTTTTTGAGACAGGCTCTCGTTATGTAGTTCAGGCTGGCCTTGAACTCTCAGTGATCCTCCTGCCTCAGCCTCCTGAGTACTGAGATTACAGGCATGTGCCACCATGCCCGGCAACATGATTTCTCATTTTTGTAACAGGGATGATGATACTTTTCTCATATTGTCATTCTGATTAAATGAGATAATGTGTGAAAACAGTTTGCATAGTTACAGAAGCCTAGAATGTGGTAAAGTTTTAATGAACAGCTCTTATTACTATCGTCCATCATATTCCTATTAACAGAAGCAATTATAGTATTTGGCAATTGGGTCCTCTAATCTATTTATTATTTATTTATTTATTTATTTCTGTCTTTTTGAAACAAGGTTTCACTATGCAGTTCAGGCTGGCCTTGAACTCACTTTATAGCCCAGGCTGGCCTTGAACTTGCAGGGATCCTCGCTACCACACCCAGCCTTCAGTCTGTTCTTATTTTTTTTTGTGGGTATCGGGGGTTGACCTCAGGACCTCACGCGCCAGCAGGCGCCCGTGCCGCTGAGCGATATCACTGGCCCTTTTTTCGTATGTGGGTACCAGGAGTCGAACTCGGGCCCTCGCGCTTGCCAGGCAGGCACTTACGCCGCTGAGCCATCTCACCGGCCCCTGTTCTTATATCTTAATTCTAAATTAAAAGTTAAACAAAAAATAAGTTCAAGATTTCAAGCAGAGGATATATAATAACTTCCTAACTGGTTTCCCTGCCTCTCATCTCTCTCTAGTACATCCTGGATTGCCCTGCCAGATTAATCTTCATAAGATGCCATTATAATGTATCAGTGACCTGCTCCATTTGCTTGCCAGGCCAAGTTCAAAGGTCTCAGACTGGCATTGTCTGTGTCTATTCTGTCTACGCTTTTTTTTTTAAATTCTCCACTCTGCATCTTGGAGCTAAGGCAGTCAGCTGCTTTCTTCTTTCTTTGAATTCCTGTGGTTCTTATTGTCTATAACTTTTCTAATTCTGAAATGTTGCTTTATTTGTGAAAAAAAAATTTTTTTTTTGCTGTCCTAGGGATTAAACCTAAGGAGCACTGAGCTACATCCTCACTCTTGTTTTGTTTTTTTCTTTTGAGATGAGCTTTTGCTAAGTTGCTCGGGCTGGCCTCTAAACTTGTGATACCCCTGCCTCAGCCTACCACCACACAGCCATGAAGCTTGGCTGCTAATTGATTTTTTTTTTTTTTTTTTTTTTTTGAGAAGGGTCTCCCTATGTAGTTCGGGCTGGCCTTGAATTCAATGGAAAGCCCTTGGGAATAGACTTCCGTTTTCTTGGCTTTTTCACTAAGATATGTAGCCCAGGTTGACCTTGAACTCATGGTGATCCTCCTACCTCAGGCTCCCAAGTGCTGGGGTCACAGGCGTGCACCATGACACACAGCTGCTGATTGATTGTTAAATCTTATTTCATCACACAAAATACAAATTCTTGGTTGATGGGGCCAAAGTTCAATATGTTTTTTGTTTGTTTTGTTTCCTTCTCTGCTTAAATATAGTATAGAATGGGTGCATAGTACATATTTCTTAGTCACTGAATCACCCACACTGTGTGTCCATCATAGGATGTGAATATGGTACTGATGATGATGGATATCAACCCAGGCGATACTGTTTTAGAAGCTGGCTCCGGCTCTGGGGGAATGAGTTTGTTTTTATCCAAAGCAGGTAAGAGATTGGGATAAGTGAGCTAGATCTAGATGACAAGACATTCAATTTGTTCGTAATAATAGAAAATTAAAGAGATAACAATATTCGAAGGTATATATATCTTTTGATAGCGTTGTCCTCAAAATCAAATGGAAGCAACTATTTTTCTAGTTTGTACATATATTCTACTCGCACTTTCTAATGATCCCTCCATTTTCTTTGCTTCTCACTTGCTCTACACTCTTTAATACTTCTACTTTTTGTTGTTTTGTTTTGTTTTTGTGACAGGGTCTGCCTATGTAGTCCAGGCTGGCCTTGAACTTGTGGCAGTCCTCCTGCCTCAGCCTCCCAAGTGCTGAAATTACAAACATGCACCACCACACCCAGTGCTTGAATTTGTGATTCTCCTGGTTCAGCCTCTCAGAATGCTGGGATTACAAGTGTGCACCAACCACCATGAGTGGTTTAAGATTACTTTTTACCGCCCCCCGGTGGTACTGGAGATTGAGCCCAAGGCCTTAGCACTGAGCTGCGTCCCCAGCCCTAGTTTAAACTTGTCACCTTCCTACTCACCCTCCCAGAGTGCTGCGATTACATGCATTACCAAGCTTGGCTTTAAGTACACTTTATCAGAACGTAAAATAGCTATTGAAAAGTGCACAGATGTTAACTTTTGTATCATTAGCACACGTAAATAGTTATTACCTGGATGAAGGTAAGGAAGATCCCTGCAGCCCAGATGCTTCCTCATGACCTCTCTGAACCCCATCCTCTCCAAGGGAAACCAATGTTTTGACTTTGATCACCACCAGTTAGTTTTGCCTGTTTTGCACCTTATATCAATGGAATAATGCGGCGTGTACCCTTTTGTATCTGGCTACTTTTGTCATTATGTCTTTGGGATTCAGCCATTGCTTAGAGCAGTTCTTTCATTTTAGTTACTGTATACTATAATTTATCAATTCTACTGTTGAAGGACATTTGAGTTGGACATGACAAATAGCACTGCTCTGAGTATTCTTATACTTTTGGTGCATGTGTATCCATGTTGTTGAATAATAATGCTAGATGAATACTCAGGGTGAGAGAATGTAGGACAGTGGTGGCGAACCTGTGGCACAGCGGGCACACAGAGCCCTCTCAGTTGGCACGCAAGCCAAGTCGCTTCAGCATCACCCCAGCATTCAGGTTTAATTGTAGTGTTGGCATTTCGTGATAAATAATTGGGTATTGGGTTGCAGTTTGGGCACTCCTTTGTAAGAGCTTCACCATCACTGATATGGGAGGAACAGGAGTGCCCCCTATTGAGAGATAGTTATTTGCCCTTAGGGACAAAAGATTGTAGTTGGCATTCATAAATAAATGAATCACAATACAGCACTATCATTGATACATAATAAGCATACTTAATATATATTAAGTTAAAGTTGTATTATGAAAAATGTCTTTTAAAAAGTCTCTAGAAATTTTCATTTGGAAAAAGTACTGCTTGAAGTAGATGCCTTATCAAAAATCAAGAGGTATGTAGTAAACATAAATTTCATGTTTCTACCACCTCATTTCTGGTTGTTGTTATCCTAGTTATTAGTGCCCCCTTTGACTACTTAATCCTTTTTTTTTTTTTTGTGGGCACCAGGAATCGAACTCAGGACCTCATGCTTGCCAGGCAGGCACTGTGCCGCTGAACTAAATCCCCAGGCCTACTTAATCCTTTTTGAGGTCAAGTGGCTTTGGCTGGTCTGGCTGCCCATGCACATTCCCTTCCTCACCTAATAACAGACCCCTAAACAGTCATGGCACTCTCTGTGGGTAGATTTTATAAAGTTTACAGGTAGAAATATACTGCATTAAACTTACACATTTTATTCTTTGACCTTTGGCCATCACATACAAACATAATCTGGATTATGCTAGATCAGTAAATTCCTTCTGGTCTCTTCAAATCTTTTGTTTGACTCTTCTCTGTACTTAGTTAAAGCTAGTCATTTCTTCACAATCAATGACAAATTCCTAAATGTATGCTTTCATTTGACAAAGTAAACTTATAAAAAAAAAAAAAAAAAAAACTTGTGAGATACAGCTGGGCATGGTGGCACACCTGTAACCCCAGTACTGCAAGAGGCCGAGGTAGGAGAATCACAAGTTTCAGCTCTCCCTGGGCAATTAGTAGCTAAGCGAAACCCTATCTCAAAATAAAAAGGACTGGGGATGTAGCTCACTGTGAAGGCTCTGGATTCAAACTCCAGGACCATGGGAAGAAAAAAGGAGTGAGGAGAAGTGGCCATGTTTCTGTTGTTAGAGCATTGTCATGGCATGAATAATCCCAGACCATGAATGATCAAGAATTTAGTGGTAGTTACCATTGGGATGAATATTTTTCCTCTATTAATTTTTCCCAGTCATTTAGCCTATACTACCATTAATTTTATTCCTTGAGAACATGAGTTGCAGCTAGAGTTATATTTCAAAACACACCCTGGAATTTAAAATTTTCCTTAGTAAACTATAGACAGATTGATCTGGGAGAGCCTCTGAATGGAATCAGATCACCTCAGAGGTGGATAGAAAATTAACTGCCTTAAGATGTAGTCGTGTTCTTTGGAATTGCAATATTACTATACTAAACAATTTGAAAATACTTCAGACACATGTGAAAAGACAAATACCTTTTAAATATATGAAGGCTGTCTGGGCTACACTACTAGCTGCTTCTAGCTCACTATTCCTTTCATCCGGGTGCCCCTCAGCATGCTGCTTCCCAGCTTCCTATGCTATCTCCTGTGTGCCTCCGTTTGAGAGAGCATTGGTCTGTTCTCCCAGCTGTGTGTTGTGTGTGGATGGATCTTCAGTAATAACTGATGTATTGTTTAACACCTTAAAAAAATAAATATATGAAGGCTCAACCTCATCCAAATAAAACTACAATGATAAGCTTTTTTCACTTTTTTGGGGACAGGGTCTCACTCTATAATTCAGGCTGGCCTTGAACTCGTGGCAGTCCTCCTGACTCAGCCTCTCTAGTGCTGGGATTACAGGCATGCACCACCACACCCAGCTTTTTTCACTTTTTAGATTGATACACATAAAAGTTTGATAATTCTTTTTGGTGAGAGTCTAGAGAAATAGGTACCCTAATATGTCTTTGGAAGTATAAATTGGTACTACTTTTTGGAGGATAATTGTTAATATTTTCAAAACAAAAAATTTACATACCCCTTGAGTCAGCAATTCCATTTTTAGGACTTTATCTTACAGAGATAAACTGGTTTATGTTACAAAAACAGGCAGAGGAATGTTCCTTGTAGTATTGTTTGATTAGTAAAAGACTAGAAATAAGCTAAACATGCATCAGTAGGGGACTGGTTAGATAAATTTTGGGATAGTCACACAATGGAATAGAACAGCTGTTAAAAGGAATGTAGCTACTGAAATGACACAGTAGGGAAGAAAGGTGTGGAACAGTGTGTTTCACTCACGATGTGTTAAAAACTAGTTCCTTGCACTCCTGTATTAACACCAACTAGCATGGAAGTGTGAGTGGTAGTATGGCTGCCTCTGAGGAAGATTGATTGGGGATCAAGGATAGGGGGAGACTTTGGTAACCTTGAACTGTTTAAATGTTTTTCTACATGTTTAGTATCTTCGCAAACTAAATGCTCGAGACTTTTTAAAATAAACTATCAAATATCATAAATTATTTTACTTTAGTTGGATCCCAAGGACAAGTGATAAGTTTTGAAATACGAAAAGACCATCATGATGTGGCTAAGAAGAATTACAAACACTGGCGTGATTCATGGAAATTAAGTCATGCAGAAGAATGGCCAGACAATGTGAATTTTATTCACAAGGATATCTCAGGAGCAGCTGAAGACATAAAATCTTTAACATTTGATGCGGTAAGTTTTCTAAAGTGGGTCCTCTGAGTAGAAAGAAAACAGGACCCTCCCACCCCATACTAGACACTGAACTCAAGGCCTTGCACATGCTGAGTAAACACTGCCACTAGGCCACATCCCAGCCCTCAGGCTTCTTTAATATGGGCAATGGTCTTCATTATATTTGCCCTACTTCCAACACTAGGTGTGGAAAGAGTATTTTCCTCTAATGCCCTTTAGATCTGGGGAGAAAGACATAATGATTTAGATGCTAAAGTTGTCAATAAATGTGGCATAATGACCAAAGACAAGGAAGAGAAGTGTTATGAACTCAACATTTGCACTATGAAGGAATAGTAATTGGGAAGCAGTGGGGGGCATATTGAACCCAGCACCTAACCTCAGTTGTGAAAATTGGAAGAACAAATAGCCTCCATTGAGAAAGAATAAGCAAGAGGCATCTTTAGAAGTTAAAGTTGGGATGTGCAGAGGAATATTCATTAATGATGTTAAGGGTAAAGTCATTTATCACAAGCAAAGCTCCAGAAAAGTGGAATAGAGGAATTTGTGAGTAGAGGGATTTTTATTTTATTTTATTATTTATTTTTTGTTTTTTGAGCAGGGTCTCATTATGCAGGTCCAGGCTGGCCTCGAACTCATGGTGATCCTCCTGCCTCAGGCTCCCAAGTGCTGGGATTCCACATGTGTGTCAACACGTCCAACCATGTAGAAGGATTTTCAGCAGTGAGAGGTTGAATTAGGGAGAAGTAGAGTAATATGAAGATAAAAGGATAGGTGAAAAGAGTTTATTTTTAAGCTGAAACCAAAGATGATAGAGATGTGGGACACTGAAGTATTAGCTGGCTTCAAAGTTTCAGAATTCTGGTGTACAATTGCCTCATCCTTGGCGATGCCATTCAGCAGTTCATAGCTTGACATTATGGTTTTAGGCCTGGGTAAGGTGTCTTCCTTTTCTTCCTTTTTCCTTTTCTTTTTCTGTTTGTTTGTGTTATGTTATGTTATGTTATGTTATGTTATGTTATGTTATGTTTGAGACAGGGTTTCGCTATGTATTCCAGGCTGGCCTTGAAATCACTGTGTAGTCCAGGCTGGCCTCGAACTTGTAGTGCTTATCCTGCCTCAGCCTCCCAAGTGTTGGGATTACAGGTGTGTGCCACCACACCTGGCTTTCCTTGCTTTTTTTAATTGACTGCTGGAAGGTTGGATTATTTTGGTGGAAAATGAAGCAAAGTTTAGGGTGGTATGGCTGTAGACTGAAGCAAAGTTCAAAGAGAGAAAATTATTTTTATCAGCATTGATTCTCATCTATATAACTAAAGTGTATAGTTTTAGTGACAACAGTTCTTTCTCCTTATTGTTGTTTGGTTTGCATATTACAGTTTAATAAGAGGGAAAGGATTCTTTTTGTTTTGTTTTTGATTTTTGAGACAGGGTCTCAGTGTAGTTCAGGCTGGCCTTGAACTTGCAGTGATCATCCTGCCTCAGCCTCCCAAATCGTAGGATTACAGATGTGTGCACCACTCCCAGCTGAAGGGCTCTATTTAGACCATCCACAGGAATATTAGAAATAGACATTAGTCATTTTTGCTTGAACATGAAACACAACAGCTTAACAATATTGCTGAAGCTTTATAAAACCTGCTGAAAGATTCCTGATCTAAAAAGAATACTCCTCTAGATTTATTCAGTTGAATCTTTCAGTAATAATACCAGATGAATATTCATGGAAGGATATAGGAGGAAGAGGAGGAGGAGTTTCAGGTTCTAGGGAAGAGTTAATTATTATTAGGGCCAGAGAATTATAGTTGGTGTTCATATAAAAATCCTAATATAGAACTAACAAGAAAAGGTTGGATTGTTGAAAATTGTCAATTGATAAAAGTACTGTTTGACTGCTGGGTGTGGTGGCACACACCTGTAATCCAAGCACTTGGGAGGCTGAGGCAGGAGGATCACCTCAAATTTGAGGCCAGCCTGGGCTACATAAGCGAGTTTGAGGCCCACCTGCACTACATAGCGAGATCCTGTCTCAAAAAAAAAAAGTACTTTTTGAAGGTAGATCTGATTAAAAGTCAAAAGGTGTATATTAAACATAAATTTCATGTTTCCCCCACTTTTCTCTTTTTTCCTAATGGATTATTGCTCCTTTTGACTGTATATCTTTTCCTAGCTGCCTTCTCACCTCCTGGGTCTTCTCTCTTTTCATCCATTGCTCTCATCTCTAGAGTAATCTTCCTACAATATGGTTGCAGTACTGTCACGCTTCTGGCAAAAAAACAATCAGGAGCACCCCCCCCCCTTTTTTTTGAGATAGGGTCTCACTTTGTAGTTCAGACCTCAGGCTGGCCTTGAACTCACTGTGCAGCCCATGCTGGCTCGAACTGCTGGCAATCCTCCTGCCTCAGCCTCCTAAATCCTAGCATTACAGGTGTGTGCCACCACACCCAGGTTTAGGATCTTTTCATTTAAAGACTTATAGTGTTCGTGAGAATATGATCTTAACCTTCCTAACTCCAGTTCTCTGTGTAACCTGCCTATGCTTCCTCCCAGCCAAAGCGATGGTAAATATAAAAGATATTAAGCCATAAATATAAAAAGAATAGATAAAGAGATAATGAAAAAGTTCCACAAAATTTAAACATTTTGGGAACAATGTGACTAACCATCAGAAGAGGAATGAACACAGTGGAGTACTAACAATAAATGTACTATGCTACATCAGTAAGTCTCAGAGACATGGTGCTTAGTGAAAAAAAGCATTATAAAATAATATGTATGAAATGACTACATATGCAGAATTCCAGCCAGGTGTGGTGTGGCACATGCCTGTAATTCCAGCACTCCGGAGGCTGAGGCAGGAGGATCATCACAAGTTTGAGGCCAGCCTGGGCTCCACTACATAGTGAGCTCAAGGCCATACTGAACCTTCATAGCCAGACCTTGTCTCAAAAAAAATTTGTTTTTTCAACTGAGAACACATTATTTGTAGCTATATATGTTCCAAAACTATAAAATTATTTGAGAATATCATATCTTCAGGATGATGATAATTTCTAAGGAGAGAAAAAGGGAAAGGGAAATAATTTTAGTCTGTTAAACCTGGTCCACTGCCAGCCTCCTTTATACTGTCATTGTAACCTTGGGTAAGTTATTTAATTTGTCTGTACCTCAGACACCTATATTAAAATAGAAAAAAGAATAGTGTCTGTTTCATAGAGTGCTTGAGGATTAAATAATCCATGTAAAGGACATAGAACAGTGCCTGATACATACTATGCATTAGATACTAGCTATGATTTTCATTATGATTACCCTCCTTTTGCCTTTTTTGTACCTATTTAAATTCACTCTCCCTTGAAAGCTTAGATTAAAGGTCTTCTCCTGATACAAAATGTGGAAACAAACCAGTGTCTAGATAACATGGCTAGAAAAGACAGTGAAAAAGTTGGAATTTTTCATTGTTGTGGTATGGGAGGTAATCAGGTTTTCTTATACTGCCAACAAAGAAATTAGAACAGATGACCTTTGCTTGGACGTTTCCAAACTTAATGGCCCAGTTGCCATGCTCAAATGCCATCACCTAAAAGACAACCAACTCTGGGAGTGTGACCCAGTGAAATTAACCCTGCAGCATGGGAACAGTATTCAGTGTCTGGATAAAGCCACAGAAGAGGATAGCCAGGTGCCCAGCATTAGAGGCTACAATGGAAGCCGGTCTCAGCAGTGGCTTCTTTGAAATGTCACCCTTCCAGAAATATTCTGAGACCAAATTTACAAAAAAAAGGAAGAAACAACAAAGGATTGACTGGGCTACCTCAGCATACATTTCTGCCACATTCTTTAGCAGAAAAGGAAAAGTACTTTCCTCCCCTGCAGGATGTAAGGTTTATCAGCCATTAAAGCTCAGACTTTTCCAGGTTTTCAGTAGCTGTGAACCAGCCTTCCTGTCCAAGGATGTGGAACTGCATAGTAGTGAGACCGTGCACACTGATGCTTACAAGATTGAAAGAGTCATTCATCAAGTGTCACGGGAAAGAATAACAAAACTTAATCAATGAAATGTGCTTTCTGGAGAACTGCACCTTTTACGGTTTGCTTGCACATCAGTAATTTGTGCTGAATGCGCTGTCATAATGAAGATAGTTCCAAGATTTTTTTCCTGATCAGAACTGGTAGCCAGTATATTAACTATTGATACACAAATAGATGAAAAAAAAAACTGGAACTAGATTCACAATCATGAAAACAACATTTTCACAACAATTTTTTGAAAACTATATTAAACAAGGTTTAAAGAAAATTACAACAGAAGTATGAAGGTATAATTTGTTATAGTATAGTATCAAATTTCTATATAGATTTTATACCTCAGTGGGGGAAAAATTGATTCCAATAACATTCATTTTGTTTTCATCTGATAGTCATGGATGCTTTTATTTTTCTTGGGGTGCTGAAAATGAGCTGGGAAAAAAAGCTCTTTGAGCATAGTTTTAATTTCTATAACATTTTTTATTTGGTTTGTGGGCTGTTGGAATTGTAAATTTTTTTTTTTTTTTTTTTTTGTGGTGCTAGGGATCAAACCCAGGGCCTTGTGCATGCAAGGAAAGAGCTCTACCACTGAGCCACATCGCCAGCCCTAGGAATTGTAATTTTTAGTTGCTTTCTAAAATGGAGAATTAACATGATGGTGTCTGGTCTCAATTGAACAAGTTAGATATTTCAGTTGCTCTTGGATCAGCTGACTTATAGTCTGTGTCTCTCCCTCTCTTTCTGTCTCATGCACGCACACACATTTCTTGCCATATCAACTCCTTAACTTGATTGAACAGATGATGCTTAATACCCAAGATTCATACTACTGTATTACAGATTTGTTTTCCTAGCAATAAATTTTCAGTTCTTTATGATTCCACCTAAAAAAAAAAAGGTCTTCTCCTACATGGAAGATTCTTTAATCATCTTAACTGGAGGATTATCACCTTCTTTTGAATTCTTTGTTTCTTGATTTGCTACATATTTGTGTGTGTGTGTGTGTGTGTGTGTGTGTGTGTGTGTGTGTCCATGTGTTTGTTATTGAACTATATCTCCAGCCTTTTATAAAATTTTGTATTTTAAGATAAGGTCTCACTAAATCACGTAGTTGCCCAGGTTGGGCTTGAACTTGCTATCCTGCCTCAACCTCCTACCATGCTAGAATTATAGGATGCGCCACCACACCACCATGGCTGGCTTCAATAGACATCTAGAACTTACTGCAGCTCTGTACTGTGCCAAAACAAAACTAAGTTACACATTCAAGGAACTTCAGATACAAACAACTAGTAGAAAGGGTCACATAAACACCGACGGATGTTGAGTTGCGTACAGTAAGAAGCTGCAGATGCAGTTATGAAAGGCTACGTAATGAAGAATACTGAATGTGTATCAAGCTGGGGCTCATGGACATTGTCCTTTAGATAATAGAAAACTAATGATAAATTTTTAAATAGGACAATCAAATGTCCAGATTCTTATTTTAGAATAATTATGGTGGAAGAAGGGAAGCTGGGTGTCTATGCCAAAAGGTATTGTTATACTTCAACAAGATATAATGAGGTCGTGACCTCTAACCATGGCAGTGGAATTTGAGAAACTGAAGAGATAGATTTGTGGGATTTTAATTCAAACAAAAGCCTCAAAAATGTCACATATTTTCAAAAGATAATTCAAGGTACAGAAAGGGAGAACTGGTTTGAGTTGCTGCATAATAATGCTGTTAGCTGAGAACAGAGCATTTGAAGGACTATCAGGTTTCTTGGCTCTGCCTTCACCCTGCACCACGTTTGCTTCCTGTCCTTCTCAGGTCTTCAGTGCATACAGAGTTCAAAACAAGTCAGATATCTAATGCCACTGAGTTGTACACTTAAACTGGTAAAGATGGAAAATTGTATGTTTACACACTATTTTACCATGCATAAAAAAGTAAAAGAGAAAATCAGATTGTATCATTTTTTAAAACATTTGAGTAAAGCTAAAACCTGAGATTCTATGTAATCTATTTCTTCCCTACCTGCACCACATCGCTCCCGTTTTAGACCTCATCTCATGCCATTTCCCTCCTTTTGTCTCCACTACAGGGACAGTGGCCTTTACAGGCTCTCCAAGTAACCCACTACCTCAGAGCATTTGTATTTTCTTTGCCTGGAGCATACTTGTTCCCTAAATTTCCATGGTGTAAACCTAATCATCTCCTTAGGGTCTCTTCACTGATCAACCTGTATGGAAAATGACACCTCCTTTTCTTGTCACTGTGTCCCTCTTATTCTGCTGTATAACTACAGTTACACAGTTCTTCATGTCACTTTTACTCTCTGTCCTATATATTTATATACTTACTGGGTTTTTATTTGTCCATTTATTAGAATATAAGCCCCAAGGAAACAGAATGTAAGGTCTAATATCTTTACCACTTAGTAAGATGCTTGACATGTAGAAAATGATAAATATTTACTTTGTTTTCTATTTTGACTGGATTTACTTTTTAATCCTTTATTTGAAAGTTTCAGTCACTCATTTACTTATTGTACTTATTTGGCTTCTTTGGTGAATATAGCCCTGTGTTCTACAATTGAATAAAGAAGACAAAATAAGGAGCATGATTCATGAATTTTAGACCCTCTAATATTTTTATTCAGAGCTTTTTCCTTTGAATGTTAAAAATTTTTTTCTTTTTGGAAACAGGGTCTCGCTATGCAGTCCAGGCTGGCCTTGAACTCACTGTGTAGCCCAGGTTGCCCTCACACTTGCAATGATCTTCTTGCCTCAGCCTCCCAAGTGCTGGGATTATAGGCATGTGCCACCATGCCCAGCTAAAACATTTGAAATAATGTGAATTTCTGTTGCCAAAATTGAACTAAAGCATTTAAGTTCATAAATTTTAGCAACAGAAATTCATAAGACCCCAAATATTTTTTAATTTTTTATGTTGTAATGACATGTCTTACAGTTGGCAATATTGATAATACAGAAGTCTTTCTTTTTGTATATTCATGTACACATATGTAGCCAAAGAAAGATTCCTATTGCCAAATAATAATATTGCCAAACGCAAGACATACCATTACGATTTTTATGTACAGTCAAGTACTATGACAGGTTATGTAATTTGAGCATATAGGGCCAGGAATATACCTCAGCGGCACAGCGCCTACCTGGCAAGCGCAAGGTTATGAGTTCGATTCCTGGTACGTTAAAAAAAAATTGAGCATACTCTTTGGGAAGCAGTAAAGTGACAGCTAATGGTCTTGTTTTTGTTTTTTATTTTTTGAGACAGGGTCACACTGTAGTTTAGGCTGGCCTTGAACTCAGCAATCCTCCTGCCTCAGCCTCCCAAGTGCTGGGATTACAGGCATGCACCATCATGCCCAGCTAATGGTACTATTCTTTTAAAAATATGAAATACCCCAACTAGGTAATTGCTTTCTAAAAGCGTGTCATTTTATCACAATAAGAAAAGGACATCTATGCTTTATTTAAACAGAATTAGACTGATCTAGTTCTCTTTTCCTCCCCACAGGTAGCTCTGGATATGTTAAATCCTCAAGTGGCACTGCCTGCTTTATACCCATGTCTTAAACAGGGTGGTGTATGTGTTGTATATCTAGCAAAGTAAGTAATGGGACTATTTTCCTTTGTAATGTGATTTTAAAATACACTTTTTTTTAAAGAGAAAAAAAAAGAACAAAATTTCAAAACAACATAATAGAAGGTAACAATGGTTAATACATTACATATTGTTATCTTTAAATTAGTTACTCAGGGTACAAGATATCAGCATTCAATTGTCCAAGCAATACTAGCACAAACCTTTCTTTTCAATGAACTAAGTGAAATTAGTAGTGTATCTATCTTAACTATTATATATATATATATTTTATTTTTCTTTTCCCTTCTTTCTTTTCTCCATTCCCCATCCCAGTTTCTTTTTTCCTTTTGAGCAGTTTCTTCCTATTTTACCATATCTATTGTACATTTTGGATCTTATTTACTCTTTCAGTTTCTCACACTAGGGAGACAATAAGATGCTTATACATGTGCTTCTGGTTTATTTCACTTATGAGTATTTTCTCTAGTTGCATCCATTTACCTATAAAAGTCTCCAGTTTATCTTTCTTTATGGCTGAGTAGTACTCCATTGTATAAAAATATCACATCTTTTTTATCCATTCCTCGATTGATGGGCATTTGGGTTATTTCCAAGATCTGGCTATTACCAATTGTGCTGCTATAAACATGGGTGCACATATATTGCCGTGGTACAATGTTTTTAATTCTTCTGGGAAGATGCCCAGAAGGGGAATAGTTGGGTCAATCCTAGTTTTTTGCGGGATCACCACACAGTGGATTTCCACAGTGGCTGTACCAGTCGACACTCCCACCAACAGTGGAGCATGGTTCCTTTTTCCCCACAGCCCCTCCAGCATTTGTTATTAGTTGATTTCTTGATAATAGACATTCTTTCTGGGGTGACATGGAATCTCAGTGTTGTTTTAATTTGCATCTCTCGAATGACTAATGATGTTGAACATTTTTTCATATATTTATTTGCCGTTTGTATTTCTTCATCTGAGAAGTGTATATTCATCTCAGATGCCCAGTTTTGGATTGGGTCTTTAAATTTGGGAGGTCTGATGTTTTTGAGTTCTTTGTATGTTCTCAATAGTAATCCTTTGTCTGAGGAACAGCTGGCAAACATTTTTTCCCACGTTGTGGGTTGTCTCTTCACTCTGTCAGTGGTTTCTCTTGCTGTGCAAAAGCTTTTTAATGAGATGAGATCCCAGTTGTTGATTCTTTGTGATAGTTCCTGTGCAGTTGGGGTTTTATTCATAAAGTCCTTGCCTACACCAATGTCTTGAAGAGTTTTACCTATTCTATCTTCCACAGATTTAATGTTTCTGTTTTAATATTTAGATTGTTGATCCATTTTGAATTTAGTTTAGTGCATGGTGAAAGATATGGGTCTAATTTTAATCTTCAGCATGTGCAGAGCCAGTTTTTCCAGCACCATTTTAAAATACACTTTCCTTTTGCCAAAATACCAGATACAGTATTCATTTTGTAACTGAGTAAGGTGTATGTGTCATGTTATAAAACTGTTATAATGCAGCCAGGTGTGGTGGCATATGCCTGTAATCCCAGCACTTGGGAGGCTGAGGCAGGAGGATTGCTATGAGTTTGAGGCCATTCTGGGCTACATAGTGAGTTCAAGGCCAGCCTTAACTACATAGTGAGACCCTGTCTCAAAAACAAAACAAAACAAAACAACAACAAAAAAACCCTGTTATATATTGCATGTCCTAAATTCAATTACAGTGTATATTCCTGTTTAATTCATTCTTTACAAATATAGTAACATATGATGCATATTTCTTCTGATTGGAGAAAAGTTTTAGAAGTGTAGTGTGAACAATAGTATTAAATTATGGTCTCTGTATTTTTTTTATGTAATATATGAAATTACTTATTACATGCCCTAAATTGCATGTTTACCCCCCACTAACCTGATTTAACAGTGGCATTTAAAGTTGGGTATTAGCATTTAAATTTAAGTATGAATTATACTGACCTTAAAATAAAAGGTATTATTTTAGTGGAAATGTTAAGTACATTTTTTTTTTGCCTTTCTGAAAGCATCACGCAGGTTATTGAACTTCTAGATGGAATTCGCATCTGTGAACTTGCTCTCTCATGTGAAAAGATAAGCGAGGTCATTGTCAGAGACTGGTTGGTTTGCCGGGCAAAAGACAAAAATGGAATTTTACCTAAAAAAGTAGAACCTAAAATCAACACAGATTTACAGTTACCTTCTGAAAAGGAAACTGAAGAGGAAGTGGAGGTGTCTCAAGAGGATAACTGTGGTGAGCTTCAGTGTCATTTATGTGTATGTTTGCGTTAACAGTTGGAGAATGGTTTCCTGAGTGTACTGACCAGTAGGTAATAAAAATATTCCTTAGGGATTTTTTCCTATAAAAATTAAAATGCGGTATTTATTCAGTTAAATTAAGACACGTAAGGGACAAAATAATGAATTTCTCTGCCTTTTCTGTAAAACTCTGGTATCTTTGAAGAATTGAGCTTTGTGTAAGATTCGTATTTTAGGCCGGGAACATAGGTTAGCAGCACAGCGCCTGCCTGGCAAGCACAAGGTCCTAAGTTCGATTCCTGGTGCAAAAAAAAAAAAAAGGATTCATATTTTGCTTGTTACCATGAGGTTGATTTACAAAAAAATTTAAATATACTAAAACATTATGATTTACTGATTTAGTGGTACTGGGGATTGAACCACAAAGGTACATCCTTAGCCCTTTTTATTTTGAGACAGTGTCTCATCAAGTTACCTAGGCTGGGGTCAAACTTAAAATCCTCCTGTGTTAGGCTCCTCAGTACTGGGATTACAGGCACACCTGCCTCTACCAAAAGATGTTTTATGTTTTTTATTTCTTAGAGACAAGGTCTCACTATGTAGTTCAGGCTGGCCTTGAACTCCAGAGATCCTCCTGTCTCAGCAGGATTACAGGTGTGCACCACCATACCTGGTAACTATGTTTTAAATATACATCCATGATTATTACTGAAAGGAATGGATTTAACGGGTCCTGATCTTCAAATAGTAATACTGGGAAAACCAAACTCCAAAACTGGGCCTGGTGGCACACGCTTGTAATCCCAGCACTCAGGAGGCTGAGGTAGGAGGAAAGGAATTCAAGGTCAGCCTGGGCTACATAGTGAGTTGAAGGCCAGCCAGAACTACAGTAGTGAGACCCTGTCTCAAAAAACAAACTAAAAAACAAAAAACCAACTCCTAAGATGCTGCTCAAATTCTTTATAGAACTAAGTTTAGGTCCTTGTTGTATGTATAGAGTATTTAAGGTTTTCATGTATCCACTGATTTATGATAAGGACTTATCCATTTGGTTATAAACCCTAAGGTTATTATGTAATCATTGACAAATTATTTCTATACAATAACTGGCAAAGTAGCACCAAAACAAATGCTTAAAAAAGTCTGAGAGCTGGGCAAAGTGGTACACAGCTGTAATCCTAGCACTCAAGAGGTTGAGGCAGGAGAATAGCTGTGAGTTTGAGGCCAGCCTGGACTACATAGCGAGACCCTGTCTCAAAAACAAAACAAAACAAAACAAACAAAAAATCATAGTAAAGGGACAATAATTAATATTTAATAGTTTTTGTCAACAAATTAGGAAATATAGCATATATCTATATTTTGTTCTATAGTAGAAGACTCACAATCTGATTTCCCATATGGATCCTTTCCCTATATTGCAAGACCTGTCCACTGGCAAAGTGGTCATACAGGTGAGTAATGTTTTCAATACATATGAAGTTGTTTTGTCTTCTAATTAATGCAATGTAATGACATTACTTTTTTTCTTCTTTTAAATTAGCTTTCCTTGTCAAGTTGAGGAAGGTCAAACCACAGTTTAATTGAGCATCTCAGATGACAGCAATGAATTTGAAGACAAAGAAGTATCAAACTAGAACTTTATATTGCGAATCACTACTTCCATAGATCGGTATTTTTTAGCTATGACTATGATTTGTATAACTTTTATATAAAAGTTTGAAAAGTAACAAAAGCTAAAGAAAGCTGTGTAACATTGCAAAATTGCTTTAAGTGTCCCATTTTGACATTTGTCTTGCATTTGACATTTCGTAGCTAATGATTCCAAGTTGCTTTAATTGAACCATCTTATTCTTCACTTCCTGTAAACCACTCCATAGATTTGTCTTTCTTCATGAAATTAGTTTTCTTTTCTTTGCTTGCTTGTTGGTCATTTGCTACTGAAATAAAATAGGCACTTTAAGATAAATTTTCTGTATCTGTATATTTTAAATACATATTTCAATGGCTTGTGCATATTTTAAAAATAATAAAATTTGGGCTATAGTAAAATTGATAAAACCGAGGATACAATCACCTTAAAAATTGTTTTTTTTTTTTAAAAGTAACTTTTAAAAAAATTCTGGTTATTGAACCCAGGGCCTCAAGTGTTATACATGCTAAGTACATGAACTATATACTCCAAGACTGACAACTTTTAACTCTCTTATTCCTCTCAAAATCTTTTTAACCAGTTTGAAAGAACATGAGAGTCATTGTATATAAGTAAAATGTAGAAATAAAAGTTAGACATGAATTGATTAGGGATAGGGCTTATTTATCATTTGTGAGAGTCAGTTGTTTTGTATTTACTATATACTACACACTGTTTAAAGAACTTTATAAAAAGCTTTGCTAAGTAGGTGAAGAAACACAACTAGCCCCAGCTGGGACTCATGCCTCCCCTGTATGTGGTGGATTCTAATACTAAGGTCCTAGAAAGATACCAACACCCAGACACCTCAGTGTGGAAGAATTTTTGGGGCTCATTTCTCTTTTACTTTGTTTTGTTCTTTATCTTATTTTTTTCCTTTTCTCTGTTACTTTTACCTAATTCTATTTATTTATTTTATTTTATTTATTTATTTATTATTATTTTTTTTTTTTTGAGATAGAGTCTCACTGTGTGGTCAAGGCTGGCCTTGAACTCACTATGTAGCTGAGGGTGGCCTTGAACTCTTGTTATGCCTCAGCCTCCCAAGTGCTGGGATTATAGGCATGTGCCACCATGCCTGGTTACTTACTTGTTCTTAATTGGATTTCTTTTTCTTTTCTTTTTTCCTCATCTTATCTTCCATTTCTTTTTTAAATTTTACTTTGTCTTCCATTTTTTCTTCCCCTCTCCATTTATTACTATTAACCTTTATGAATTTTTACTTTATATTATTATTGCTGATTTCTGTTGTCAGTGCTGGTATAGTTGTTGCTTTTAATTGGTTTTCATTGTATGTCAATATCCTGGTTTGTCTTTTTGTCATTGACATTGAGCTGGCTGTGGTGGTGCACACTTGTAATCCCAGCACTCAGGAGGCTGAGGCAGGAGGATCACTGTAAGTTTGAGGCCAGCCTGGGCTATACAGTGAGTTCAAGGCCAGCCTGAACTACATAGCATGGCCCTGTCTCAAAAACAATGACATGGGCCGGTGAGAGGGCTCAGCGGCAAAAGTACCTGCCTGGCAAGTGTGAGGTCCTGAGACTCCCGGTACCCACATATGAAAAAAGGGCTGGTGATATCACTCAGTGGCACGGGCGCCTGCTGGTGCGCAAGGTCCTGAGGTCGACCCCCGGTACCCACCAAAAAAACCAAAACAATGACATTATTGAGGTTCATTTTCTCCTGAGTGAGGCTGGGGATCAAGCCTTTAAAAGAAGGCTAGACACTAACATCCTCAAATAAAAGTGGAAAAAAAGCTGGGCATGCCGGCACATGCCTGTAATCCCAGCACTCAGGAGGTATCCATCCCAACAGATGCAGAATTCTCAGTGTGGAAACACAAGAAATATGAAAAATAAGATAATATGGCTCCTCCAAATATCCATAATTTGTCAGTGACTGGATACAAAGATATCAAAGTAGATGAGCTGCCCAAGAATTCAAAAGACTGATTTATAAAATAATTAATGACTTCAAAGAGGATATGAATAAAGCTGGTCATGGTGGCACATGCCTGTAATCCCAGCACTCTGGGAAGCTGAGGCAGGAGGACTGAAAGTTTGAGCCAGCCTGGGCAATTTAGTGACTTAGTGAAAATAAAAATGCTGGTGATATTGCTCAGTGTGAAGACCCTGGTTTTAATCTCCAGTACTGCAAAAAACAAAAATAACAGCTGAATGAATTAAGGAAGACAATGCAATATATATATATATTTTTTTTCCTTTTTGAGACAGGGTTTCACTGTGTAGTTTGGGCTGGCCTTCAACTCACTTTGTAGCCCAGGCTGGCCTCAAACTTGTGGATCCTCCTGCCTCAGCCTCCCCAGTGCTGTGATTACAGGCGTGTGCCACTGTGCCCAGCCGACATGTAAGATTTGAAGGAGTAATTCAACAAAGAGATAGAAATTCTGAAGAACCAAGCAGAAATTCTGGAAGTGAAAAACACCGTAAGTCATAAAAGAACAGTGGAAAGCCTCACCAACAGACAGGACCAAGAAGATAGAATTTGAGGGCTTGCTGGGCATGGTGGCACACACCTATAATCCCAGCACTCAGGAGGCTGAGGAAGGAGGATTGCTATGAGTTTGAGGCCAGCCTGGGCTACATAGCAAGACCCTGTCTCAAAAAAAAAAAAAAGAACTTGAAGGCTTGAAGGTAAAGTTGAGGAAATATTACATGCAGACACTGTTAAAGAAAGAAAATTATGGGGCTGGTGATATAGCTCAGCGGCACAAGTGCCTGCCTGGCAAGTGCGAGGTCCTGAGTTCGGTTCCCAGTACCCACATTAAAAAAAAAAAAGAAAGAAAATTATGAACAAAACATCCAAGAACTCTGGACATGGTTAAAATACCAAAGTTATGCAAGAAGTAGCTGAGGTTCAGACTTATGGCATAGGAAATCTGTAATGAAACAGTAACAGAAAACTTCCCAAATCTTGAGGAAAACATAGACATCTAGGTACAGGAAGCATTTATTTATTTATTTATTAAAATTTTTATTTTGGCACTGGGAATTGAACTTACAACCTCGCACTTGCCAGTCAGGTGCTGTGCCACTGAGCTATATCCCCGGCCCCAGGAAGCATTTAGAATCCCAAACAAGCACAACCAAAAAGAATCTCCCCACTTCACATTATAGTTAAAATGGCAAGAATACAGAACACAGAAAGTCTATTAAAAGATACAAGAGAGAAATGCCACATCACTTAAAGAGGCAAGCCCATCAGAGTAACTTCAAACTTCTCTGCAGAAACCCCAAAGGCTAGGAAGGCATGGAACAAGTATTTCAAGCCCTGAAAGAAAATAACTGCCAACCTAGATTACTATATCCAACAAAGCTATCCTTCAAAATTGAAGAAGAAATAAAGACCTTCCAAGATAAGCATAAACTAAAGAAATTTATGACCACTAAGCAACATTGCATGAGGTACTTAATTGAACCCTGCCCACAAAATATGGAAAGTAAATAAGCTATTGAGAGTTAGGAAATAATAAAACATTAGATAAACAACAATATGACAGGAACTAGTTACATACCTTTCTAGAATAACTCAATGTAAACAGTCATAATTCTTCAATTAAAAGACAGGGTAGCAAACTGAAAACCTAAAAAAATTATAAACCTAACTCTTTGCTACTTGCAAGAAATACTACTAGCAAAGACATACACAGACTGTAAGTAAAAGGATGGAAAACAATACTCCATGCAAATGGAAACTGAAAGCCAGCAGGAGTAGCTGTGCTTATATGTGACAAAGCTAACTTCAAAACAAAATTAGACAAGATAGAGAAGGACACTATTGGTAAAGGGAACAATCTACCAAAAAGATAAGAATTGTAAAGATACAGGCACCAAACATAGGTGCACTCAATTTCATTAAAAATAAAAAACTACTTGACGTAAGGGGACATACAGGTCCCACCACAGTAACAGCAGGTAACTTCAATACTCTCACTAATAGGTCACCAGACTTTTTTTTTTTTTTTTTTTTTTTTTGTGGGTACTGGGGGGTCGACCTCAGGACCTCGCGCGCCAGCAGGCACCCGTGCCTCTGAGCGATATCACCAGCCCCTTTTTCGTATGTGGGATCCGGGAGTCGAACTCGGGCCCTCGCGCTTGCCGGGCAGGCGCTTAAGCCGCTGAGCCATCTCACTGGCCCCATAGGTCACCAGATTTAAAAAAAAAAAAAAAAAAAAAAAAAAAAAAAAAAGCCAGGCATGGTGGTGCATACCTGTAATTCCAGCACTTGGGAGGCTGAGGTAGGATTGCTGTGATGTGCTCATTTCAGCAGCACATATACTAAAAATAGGATTGTCATAGAGTTAAAGCTAGCCTGGACCACATAGCAAGATCCTGTCCCCACCCCATCCAAAAAAAAATCAATAAAGAAACATCAGAGTTAAACTACACCATAGATAAAATGAACTTAACATGTATGTGCAGAACATTCCATCCAACAACTAGAGAATATAAATTCTCAGCAGTTTGTAGAATGCTCTTCAAAACAGATCATACTTTAGGACATAAAGCAAGCCTTACATACAGAAATTGAAATAATTTCTTGCATCTTATAATGGAATGGAACTAGAAATCAATACCAAGAGAAACCAAAGAGACTATACAAATCCATGGCGATTAAACAACCTACTTTTGAAAATCAGTGAGTCACTGAAGAAATCAGGGAAGAAATTAAAAAATTCCTAGAAATCAAATGAAAGTGGAAATACAACATATTGAATCTCTGGGACACAGCAAAGGCAATTCTTTTTACTTTTTAATTTTTAAAATTTTTTTATTTTTAGGGCTCCAGGAAGATCAAAACCCTCTAACAGAATTTGAGATTCTCTGGGTGTTGAGATAAATAATTTCTCCAGGCAGCCCATATTTATTTGGTTTTCAAACGAAAGGGATACTGAGGCAAGCACAGGAACTGAGCAGGACCTTGGGAGTAAGTTCAAAGACTTCTCCAAGTAGTAAATTTTGCCAATTAGGAGAACTGTCTTATCTCTAAGGTTGGCAGCTTTATTGCTGTGGCATAGGGGGTGTCAGCAGCCCATGTCCTTGGCTACCTCAGCTATGTTTATCTTGACTTCAGAGCACTATGCATATGCTCTTTTCCAACAGTCAGAGGTCCCTGTGTTCTGCAACTTAACCCTATACAGCCCAGTCTCCAACACTGGATCAAGGCCTCAGGCTTCTGGAGTATTTATTACGTCTGGAGTTGGAGGGACTGTGATTTTGAAAAACAAAAAATGGACTTTGGAATGAAAATCAAGTGCAGTCCCTGGTTGTGAATCCAGTTCTCACAAAAGATCGCTCCTGTGTTCTTTTTTTTTTTTTTTTTTTTTTTTTGTGGGTACCGGGGGGTCGACCTCAGGACCTCGCGTGCCAGCAGGCACCCGTGCCGCTGAGCGATATCACCGGCCCCTTTTTCGTATGTGGGTTCCGGGAGTCGAACTCGGGCCCTCACGCTTGCAAGGCAGGCGCTTAAGCCGCTGAGCCATCTCACCGGCCCGCTCCTGTGTTCTGATGGCAGTACAGCTGGTATGTTGTTCTAAAGTCACTATAAAGTGCAGAAGGTTCTCTTGGTGATCAATCTTCTTAAATCAGCAGTATCTTTCTTGGACGTAGCAGGAGGGACCTCTGCACCATAAGCCTGAGAGCCGGGGAACCTGTAGGCCATTTTCCCCTGGTGGAAATGTGGTTTTCTTTTGATCAGTGTCTGTTTCAGGGCAGTGGCAGCCTCAGGGAGGCCATGGGCCTGAGTTCCATGGGTGGCATTATCTGAGTCTTCGAGAGCATCACCCTCTACCTTGGGAGGGTTCTTCAATCCAAGGGAAGCATACAAATTCAGCTCTGGCGAGAGCAGCCATTATTTTCCAGCATCAGTGTGGGCTGCAAATCTCCAGTGGGCAGAGGAAAGGCTCAGGGTGGCTTTGCCAACTCCATGGTCAAGGCACTGACCCAGCTGCATTCCCACATGGTGGTTCCCAGGGATGTGCGTGTCTCCAAGCTCCTCGGACCTGCAGGGACTCAAGGCTCCACTGGGAAGCCCTTGGGGACAGGCTGCCTGGTGGGGAGCCTGCTGTTTTTAGGCTCCGCCCGGCATCTGACAGGCTCATCCCAGATGAGCAGGGCTTTGATCCTCTGACAGTGGAGAAAATGGTATCTCTCCATAGATGTAAACTTTCCATTACATGTGTCAACATTTGATTCTGGACTTGATTTATAGAAGTGAAATCCCTGGGCACCTTGGTTGCCTCCTCTTCCTGTGGTTGCTGGATGTCTTCAGCTTTGGTTCCATCTGGTGTAGAGCTCGCTTCAGTCTCATCAGCTGGGACAGCAGCGCTGATGTGACATTTTTGTTGGTAATGTTCATCAGGATGCTCTGAAGCGAGGAGAGCATGTTCCTCTACTGAATCTGACAGGAGGGCATCCACTTTCTTCTCCTGCAGCTCACTGCTGGAGTCCAAGGACTGTGTCTCCTCCTCATCTCCATCACAGTGGAGCTCCGGGCAGAGACTGAGGGTGAGGCGCTCAGCCAGCTTGTACCACTCTGCCTCTTGTTGGAGGCTCTGCCCTTGGGATCCATCAAAGTCATCCTGGGTGATGAGGTCTTTGAGATAATATAAAATTATATAATATAAAAGATCATACACTATGATCAACTTGGCTTCCTTCCAGGGATGCAAGGATGGTTCAACATACACAAATTGAATTTAATACACCACATAAATATAATAAAGTATAAATATTACATGTTCATCTTGATGCAGGAAGAAACCTTTGACAGAATTCAACATCCCTCATGATAAAAGCCCTGAAGAAATTAGGTATTGAAGGATCATTCCTCAATATAGTAAAGGTCATATATGACAGATCCACAACCAACATTATTCTGAATGAGGAAGAAGGAAAACACTTTCTCTAAAAGTAGGAACAAAGCAAGGATGTGTCAATACTTTCTATATTGACATACTCCATTTATTTCCTGAAATTTTAGCTAGATCAATTAGGCAAGAGAAAAAAAAGTGATACAAATAGGAAAGAAGTCAAGTTATCCTTGTTTGTAGATGATATGATTCTCTACTTAGAAGACCCTAAAGACTTCACCAAGAGATGTTTAGAGCTGATAAATGAATTCAATAAGGTAGCAGGATATAAAAATCATTATTAAGGGGCCGGTGAGATAGCTCAGTGGCATAAGCGCCTGCCTGGCAAGCACGAGATCCTAAGTTTGACCCCCGGTACCCACACACACAAAAAAAAAATCATTAAAAGCCAGAAGCTTTTTGTACACCAATAATAGAGTCACTGAGAAAGAAATAAGGAAAACAATTCCATTCATAATAGCTTAAAAAAAAAAAAAAGCAAAAACCCAAGGGATAAATCTAACCAAAGAGGTGAAAGACCTCTATAATACAAATTTCACAATACTGAAAAATGTAACTGATGAAGACACCAGAAGATGCAAAGATCTTCCATGTTCATAAATTGGTAGAATCAATAATGTTAAAATGGCCATATTACCAAAACTGATCTACAGAGTCAATGCAATCCTCATCAAAATACCAATGACATTCTTTGCAGAACTAAAAAAAATTCTAAAATTCATAAGGAAACTGTTTCAGTTACTTTTTTTGTCACAGAAACACAATACCCAACACCCACTAGTTAAAGGAAGAGAGGTTTATCTTTGGCTCACAGTTTGTAGAGGTTTCTGTTCATAGTCAGCTGGCTCCAAGGCAGGCTGGGATGGCAGAGGAACATGGCAGGCAGGAAGCAGGGCAGAGAGGAAGGGAGGAAGAGGGATATATACCATTCCACACCACACCCACAGTGACACATCAGGCTTCACCTCCCAACATCACATCCAGCTATAAATATAAACCCATCCATGGACTAATCCACTATATCACACACCCATGATCCTGTCACCTCCCCAAAGCCCACCTAGGAACACATGAGGCTTTGGGGAACATCTAGATATAAACCATAACAGAAATACAGAAGGCCCCGAATAGCCAAAGCAATACTAAGCAAAAAGCAGAGGTGGAGGCATCAAAATACCGGATTCTAAATTACACTGCAAAGCTGAAGTAACAAAAACAACATGGTACTGGCATAAAAAAAGACTAATGGGGCCGGTGAGATGGCTCAGCGGCATAAGCGCCTGCCCGGCAAGCGCGAGGGCCCGAGTTCAACTCCCGGAACCCACATACGAAAAAGGGGCTGGTGATATCGCTCAGCGGCATGGGCGCCTGCTGGCGCACGAGGTCCTGAGGTCGTCCCCCCGGCACCCACAAAAAAAAAAAAAGAAAGACTAATGAACACAATAGAGGGTAGAAACAAACCCACACAAGTATAGCCATTTGGTTCTGGGCAAAAGAGCCCCCCCGACACACACTAGAGAAATGGTGTTGGGAAAACTGGGTATCTACTTGTAGAAGATTGAAAATAGATCCCTACGTCTCATCTGATACAAAAATCAATTCAAAATGGATTGAAGCTCTAGGTATAAGACCTGAAACTTTGAAACTGCTTAAAATAAAATGGGATGCACTTGAAGCACTTGGAACACTTGAAGCCATAGGCCCAGGTGAAAAGTTCCTGAATAGGACAGATAGCACAAAAAATAATAGCATGAATCAATAAATGGGACTACATCAAATTAAAGAGTTTCTTCCCAGCAAGGTAAACAACTAACAGTGAAGAGAGTGAGCCTACAGAAGGGGAGAAAATCTTTGCCAGTTACTCTTCCAGTAGAGGATTAATATCTAAAATATATAAAGAACAATGACAAAAACCTTAGCACCCAAAAATCCAATAGCCTATCAATAAGCAGGCAAATGAATTAACAGACATTTCTCCAAAGATGAAGTATGAATGGCCAATAAATATATATATATACATATATATATATATATACATATATTATATATATAAAGAAATGAAGGGGTTGAAGGGAAGGGAAAAAAAGAATTGAGATGTGCTATGTACATGTACCAATTCCCCACAATGAATGTTATCATTATGTACTACAAACATACCAATAAAAAATAAAAAGATAGTTCAACATCTTTGGCCATTAAAGAAATGCAAATCAAAATTACAATAAGATGCCATCTCAATATAGTCAGATTGGCCATCAACAAGAATACAAAAAACAAGCCAGGCATGGTGGTGCACATCTGTAATCCCAGCACTTGGGGAGCTGAGGCAGGAGGATTGCTGCGAGTTCAAGACCAGCTTGGGCTAGACGGTCAGTTCAGGGCCAGCCTGAACTATACAGTGAGATCCTGTCTCAAAAAAAAAAAAAAAAAAAAAAAAAAAAAAAAAGAGAGAATAAAAAAGAAACACTTAAATGCTGAGAAGGATGCAGAGAATAAAACCCCTTGCACTGCTGGTGGGAATGTAAATTAGTACAGCCACTACAGAAATCAACATGGAGGTTCCTCAATAAACTAAAAGTAGAGCTATTTGATCCAGCTGTACCACTCCTTGCTATATACCCAAGGGAATTAAAATCAGCATACTATAAGTATACCAGCATACCCATTTATACTGTGGTACAATTTGCACTAGCCAAGATGTGGAATCAGGCTAGGTGTCTATCAACAGATGAACGGATAAAGAAAATATGGTATATATTCACAATGGAGTATTATTTAGCCATAAAGAATGAAATTTTGTCACTTTCAGGAAAATTGATGGTTCTAGAGATTATCATGTTGACTGAAATAAGCCAGGCTCAGAAAGACAGATATCACAAGTTCTCCCTAATATGTGGATCTAAAAATATGAAAAGAAAGCAAAAGGGAGACATTTATTAGTCAACAGGAAGGAATCAGAGGGAGGGAGGGTGAGTGGAGGTGTCAGAGAGAGGGAGGGTGAATTGCTTTTTGTATTCTTCTTTTTTAATCTAATATTGTATCTCTTTTTTTTTTTTTTGACAGGGTGTTATGGCTTGGGTCTAGATGTGAGTGCTACCCACCCTAAGGGCTATCCACCCTAAGGTGTCAGGTAATGGGATGGATATGATCAAAATATATGCATTGAAATCCCCCAAATGTGAACCTGGAAGAAGGGCTGGGGAAGAGGAGCAAAGGGGGCAATGATTAATGTATGTTATGTGCATATACAAAAAACAAAGAACTGTGGTACATACAAAAAAGTCAAATTATCAGTTGACTGGGTGACGGGACTGAAAACAGGCAAAAGGAGCATTCTAAATAATGGAGTATTTTCTATCATAATGTAGGTGATAGTGATTATTTATAGATCTCAAATTTCATAAATCTGTACTGAATATTTATGTATTTTACTGGATATGAAACACTATTACCACATAAAACTTAAATAGTGAAAGAACTAAGTCTGCTTATAGACATTTAATGTGAGTAATTGCTACTTCATAACTTTTTGTTTACTTATCATTGTAGCAACAAAATGTTTTAAGTGTAACTGTGGTTCTCTGTATATGTTAATTATCCATTAACATTATATGAATAAATTATGTATAATTTTAATGTTTTTTGCTAAATTATTTTTACTTATAAATTAATATATTTGTTGGAATATAAAGTATGTTTGTTGGTTGTAATTATAAAAGTGGGGTATCTAATATTGTATCTTTTTTTTTTTTGAGACAGGTTGTTATGGCTTGGGTCTAGATGTCCCCCCAGAGCCTCATGTGGTCATAGGTTGGGCTTTTCAGAGGTGGCTGGATTTAGAGTGTGTGATGCTGGGATTAAGAGTGTGATGCTGGGATTAAGGGTGTGTGATTACTAAATTAGTCCACTGAATGGTTTGGCATAGTTCTGGGTGTGGATAATGGAAGGCCCACCCTGGGTGTGAGTGCTACCCACCCTAAGGGCATATAGCCTGGACAGAATATAAGGAACAGAAAGAGGGCTGCTGTTGTCACTTACTGCTTGCTGCTTTCTGCCTGCCATGAACTGTTTCTCCTCTGCAATGCCCCTCTGCCATGCCACCCTGCTTGGAGACAGCAAATTATGGACTGAATCATCTACAAACTGTGAGCTACAATAAATCTTTCCTTCTTTAAATTTGGATGTTAGGTATTTTGTCTCAGCAACAAGAAAAGTAACTAAGACACAAGGTCTTGTTATGTAGTTCACACTGGCCTTGCACTCACTATGTAGCCCTGTCTAGCCTCGAACTCACGGTAATTCTCCTGCCTCAGCCTCCCCAGTGCTGGGATTACAGGTGTGTACTATCATACCCAATATCCATTTTATTTTTTGAGTAAATAATTTTATTGTATTTTCTAAATATAATCTCTCTTCCAACAAGCTGATTTCAGAACTTACATTAAGAGGCAAATGAACTAGAACAGGAAAAAAAAAAAAAAAAAGTGAGTGAATAAACACCCTAAAAAGGCAGAACAAAATTGGAAGACTATGAGTCTTATTTCAACACTTCCTGGAAAGCTACATTAATCAAGACTGTGTGGTATTAGTGCAGGGACAGAGTACTGACTGACAGAAAAAAACAAATTCAAGAACAGATCTTCATACATATAGTCAACTAAATTAGGAGAACAACAACAAACCAATGGAGAAAAGCCAGTCTCAACAAATGCTAAGAGAACTGCATATCCAGAAGTCAAGAAGTATGAACCAAGCTGGATGTGGTGGTGTATGCCTGTAATCCCAGCACTTGGGAGGCTGAGGCAGGAGGACTGCCTCAAGTTTAAGGCCAACCTGGGCTACATAGTGACTTTAAGGACAGCCTGAACTACATAGCGAGACCCTTTCTCAAAAAGTAAAAAAAAAAGAAAAAGAGGGGCCAGTGATACAGCTCAGCAGCATAAGTGCCTGCCTGTCAAGCACGAGGTCCTGAGTTCGACTTCCAGTACCTGCATATTAAAAAAAAAAAAAGAGGGAAACCCCCCCAAAAAAGGATGAACCTCAAAACACACCTCACAATAGGACAGAAATCTAAAACACATAACTATAAAAATTCTACAGGAAAATATTTTTAAAACCCCACATTATTAGTAATTATGTACTAAAACCACAATGAAATACAATTATGTATCTATAAAATTTTTTTGCCAAAATTCAAAAACACTGGAAAATATTAAATTCTGGTGAAAATAAATTTCAAAAAAATGTGAAACTGGGGTGAGGGTGGGGCAATGAGGGTTATGGAGGGATGGGAAAATGTGCATGTATGACTCTGCAAAATGAAATGCATTAATCTGTAGAACAAGTATGTATTAATAAAATATATGTGAAAAAAAAGAACTTTATGTTTTTCAAAAATGTGCAACTCATCCGCAAGGCCCTACCCCTTGAGTACTGGGAATTGAACCCAGGGCCTTCACACTGAGCTACATCTCCCTCCCTCTTCTCATTTTACCTATTTTGAGATAGGGTTTTGCTGAGTAAGTTGCTAAATTGCCCAGGCTGGGTTCAAATTTGCAATCCTCCTGCCTCAGGCTCCAAGAGTGCTGGGATTATAGCTATGCATCACCTTGCCAAACCTAAAGTTATCCATGTTTTATGGATAAAACAGAGGCCTTAGACTGGTTAGACTGTTAGCCAGGTATGGTGGCGTGATTGTTGTTCGAATATAGACATTTTATAGGTTTTAAAGTAGTAATGCCTGGATGGATAAATGCTGCTATTCCTGGATTTATCCCTTAGGCTAGAACTATTTAAAATTATTTATTTATTTTTGTTTTTTTGAGGTGGGGCCTCACTATATAGTTCAGGGTGGTCTTGACCTCACTATGTAGTCCAGGTTGGCCTTGAACTCATGGCAATCCTCCTGCCTCAGCCTCCCGAGTGCTGAGATTATAGGCACGTGCCACCATGCCCAGTTTATAGCTATTTAAAATTATGTGTATAACACTTTTCTAATATTTTACAGAATGAAGAATTTTAATGTAAAAATTTATCTCTGCCTTTACAGAATTTACGGTCCACAGTAAAGCTAGATATTAAATAATCACGCAAATATAAAACCAAAATTGTTGTAAGTGCTCCAAAATATACGGGGTATGGGTACTATGAGTAGCCATAAAAGGGGTTTTGCTTTTGCAGTAGCATTCGAGTTGAGATGTCAGTGATTACGTAGGACTTAGGCAGGGAAAAGGAAAGCAAAAAAGGCCAGTGATGCTGGAGTTGAATGAAAGAGAAAATATGTGGGGATCAGGTCATGCAAGATCTTATAGGCCTCTTAAGAAATCTGTCTATCCTGGGGCCAGGGATATAGCTCAGCAGCACAGCGTCTGCCTGGCAAGTGTGAGGTTGTGAGTTCAATTCCCAGTGCCAAAAAAAAAAAAGGGAAAAGAAATTGGTCTAGCCTAAGAAAAATGGGGAAAAAATGGAGTTCTATCGAAGCATTTAATTAGGGGAAGGGTAACATGCTTAGATCTGTGCATTTTTTTTTTTAAACTCACTCTTAGGCAGGTGTGGTGGTGCAGGCCTGTAATCCCAGCACTCAGGAGGCTGAGGCAGGAAGATTGCCATGAGTTTGAGACCAGCTTGGGCAACATAGTGAGGTCAAGGTCAGCCTGAACTATATAGCCGACCCTGTCAAAAAAACAAAACAAAATAAAACAAACCACTCTTGAGCCAGGCCAGTAGCAGCCAAGCCTATAATATCAGCTCTTCAGTGGGTGAGGCAGGAGGATCTCGTGTTCAAGGCCAGCCTGGGCTACATAGGGAATGCAAGGTTGACCAGGACTACATAGCAAGACCCAGTCTCAATGAATGAATGAATGAATGAAGAGAGATGTAGCTCAGTGGTATAGTACTCACTATATATATGACCACTATGGGGTCAGTCTCCATACGTTGGGGGAAAAAAAATCATTCTGGCTTCCTTGGAGAACTGAAGGATTGTGAAGAAGCACATTTTTACATTTTAGATTTTTTTATTTTTGACAAGACTTTCCCTTATGTAGCCCAGGTGTGGCCTAGAACTTCATGGTCCTCCTTTCCTCAGCCTCCTGAGTGCTATGATTTACATGTGTGTGCCACCACACCCAGTCAGTGTTACATTATTGTATGATAACTACAGTTTTTTTAAATAAGTTTTTTGTTTTTTTTTTGGAGACAGTGTTTATTCTAAGTTGAAGACCAAATGAATAACCATTTATTTATGTATTTATCAAGGCTCAGTTTAAAGCCCTTTTCTCATCTTTCCTCTGAACACTAAACATGCTGATTTATGGGACAGTTGTTTTCTTATGTGAGTTTTCTACATCCATGTGTGACTCATATATTATACTGTGAACTCTTAGACACTTGGGACTGTTCCAAAACTTTTCCTATTGCTTTCCAGAGGCCCTGCTCTACCTTTTCCATCCAGTAAACAGTGAGTTAGTTTGCTGACTGCTTTCAGCCTACACTGGGTCATTTCTTGTTTTATCTATTTTTGGTTTGGTTTAGTGACAGGGTCTTGCTATGTATTTCAGGCTCTCCTTGAACTTGCTGTGTAGCCCAGGCTGGCCTCAAACTCATGAGGGTCTTCCTACCTCAGCCTCCATGCCCGGGTCAATTGTCATTTAAAGGGGATATTTTAAGAAAGTTAATGTTTGTGGTATTTATGAATATTTAATACAGGGAAGGATTAAATCTGTTAAATCGGATTTTATAATAATACACATATGAAATGATTAGTTGTAAAAAATGGGGCAGATGCAAATGTGTTGTGAAAGAAGACCCAGATGAATTAGAGATTTGTTGTACGTAGAGGGAGAGAATCTGTGTACTTCCAAACTTCTGTCTGCTCTTCAGAGCTCTTTATTTCTTTGAGGAAAACAGGGTTCATTCAATGCCCAGTCTTACATCACTTCTTTTGAAAATCCTTCACCAAATCTCTCACCCACAGAATTAATTCTGGAATCTTTTGTACTCCTAAATGTTGTCATATAATTAGCATAGCCTTTATCACATTATTCATATACTCTGATTCCCTGATTATGTCTTTATTAAGTGTAAAGATTGTAATCATGGATAAGTGTAACAGTGGTAATGACAATAGTAAATAAGAAAGTTGAAAGAAGTGTTTTTATTTTTTGCATACTGGGGGATACAAGGTCTTTGCACTGATACACTTCCCCAGCACCATCTCCCTTTCTTTCTTTTCTAAAAGATTTTGTGACAAGTTCTTGCTAAATTGCCCAGGGTGGGCTCAAATTTGCAATCCTCCTGCCTCAACCTCCCAGTGTGCTGGAATTATACGCATGTACCACCACACCCAACTAGAATTTATTTTATTTTTATTTTTTTTATGTGGGTACCGGGAGTCGAACTCAGGACCTCACGCTTGCCAGCAGGTGCTTGTGCCGCTGAGCTATCTCACCGGCCCTAGAATTTATTTTTGAGGAAAATGTATTTCCTCAAAATAGATTAACATGATTTAAAAAAAAACAAATTAACAGTTGGAGTGTACTGTGCCTGTCTATAGCAAGGCTAAGGTTTGGTGTCTTTTCTCCCATCAACTTCAACCTAAAGTCTCAGGGGTCCTCAGATAACACATATCCATGGACCAGCCTAGGTGTCATGAGGTATAAGACAGCCTTAAGAGAAATGACAGTAGTTTAGTTAGTATAAAAATGTGTGAGGCGAGGTGTATAGCTCAGTGGTACAGCATGGGCTTGGCATGTGCGAGGCCCTGGGTTTAATCCCCAGCACCAGCACTACCACCACCAACCACAACAACAACAAAAAAAGTGCTGATTCAGACAGGAGTGAGTTCCCATCCTGCTTTTTCAGGGGTTGTCATTTTATGTAGTAATAGTGTGACTCTTTTATTTTTTCATCAGTAAAATGAGTATCATAATTCCACTCGAAGATTTCCTGGGGGGTTGGGTTTAAAATGAGATTACCTTTAAAGGGGCCTAGTACAACATTGGTGATAGTGGGGGGAACAAGGGGATAAAAAAGGGAAGTAAAAAGAATTGAGATGTGTTATGTACATGTATCAACTCCCCACAATGAATGTAATCATTATGTACTACAAATATTAATAAAAAAAATTAAATATTAAGTGCAAAAAATAAATCCTCCTGGGGCTGGTGAGATGGCTCAGCGGCATAAGCGCCTGCCTTGCAAGCGCAAGGGCCCGAGTTCGACTCCCGGAACTCACATACGAAAAAGGGGCCAGTGATATCGCTCAGCGGCACGTGCGCCTGCTGGCGCGTGAGGTCCTGAGGTCGACCCCCCGGTACCCACAAAAATAAATAAATAAATAAATAAATCCTCCTTTGCAACCTAGAACTCATTGTTTAGTATGAGTGTGATACATACAAAAAGGAATATTATTGCCAGGCACGGTGGTGCGAGCCTGTGATCCTAGGACTCCTGAGGCTGAGGCAAGAGGAATGAAGCCTGTATTATATATAGTGCAACTCTGCCTCAAAAAACAAAGCAAAAACAAAAAATTATGATAATCCAACACAGATTAAAGCGATGGAGGGTATTGATAACCATTAAGTTTGGTTCCAACACTAAAGAGCTAATTATAAAGCACAGTATATGTGCAAAATCTCAGCTCTGTAGATTTGGTATTCTAATTTTTATGTTGGGACACACAAAAATAGCTTTCTTTCTTCTTAAAGGCTTAGGTTTTGAACATGAAACTGGAGTTGAAGATACGATCTTACTGTGTTTGGATCATGTTTCTTTTCCTTTTTTTTTTTTTTTTTTTTTTTGTGGTACCGGGGGTCGAACTCAGGACCTCGTGCACCAGCAGGCGCTTGTGCCGCTGAGCGATATCACCGGCCTTTTTTTCATATGTGAGTACCGGGAGTCGAAGTCAGGACCTCGTGCTTGCCAGGCAGGTGCTTATGCCGCTGAGCTGTCTCACCGGCCTGATCATGTTTCTTTTTAAGCAGTAACATCAAATTAAAATTTTCACAGGCTTAATAAAAACATTTGAAAAGATTTGTGATGGTGTAAATTTGTAAAAAATGCCTCACCTATTCTCTCCCCAAAGGTGAAATGTTCTGACAGTGTTTTCACTCCACCTTGTCAAATTGAAAAGCAATTTTTGTTCTTAAATGTCACAAGCATATTTATTTATCACTTGTTCTTTCAACACGTTGCTTTTTTTTTTTTTTGGACATAAAAGTTCAAAGTTTATTGAAGGTAAAAGAAGAAAAGAAGTAGCGATAAAAAAGGAGCACAAAGAGGAGAGAAGATATGCCCTGTACGCAGAGCAGCTCACTACAACAGTAAGACAGTGGTGACCTCATGTTGCTTCTTTCAAAACATGTAAAGGTAGAAAAACATGTTTTTACCTAAGAATCAAGACATTGCCTTTTGTTTGAAAGAAAAGTGAAAGCACTACGCTAAGTTTCAGTATAAATACCTGGAGCAGGACATCAGCTCTTTGTGTCTTTTCTGGATTGAGTTTTCTCAGATCATAAGTCAAGTGACTCCAACCTTACGAATCTGCAGGAAGAAAGTTTCGCTTGCACGTCACCGCTAGGAATCAGGCAGTGACTGCCCCTGCTCCCGATAATATCTTATGTCCTCTACCTAACATTCCAGTGCTTTTTTGTTTCCAGTTAGCTCACTCTGTTAAACCTACTGGAAGAAAATGATTTTTCCTGATAGAAAGCCTACCAGAGATAGAGTTTTTCCTGGCCAAACGTGTGTGTGATTAGTATTTTTCCTTTGTACTGCTTACCCTCTTATATCATCAAAAGGTTTTACAGTTAACCTTGAGTTAATATTCAGAATAAAATGGTGATAAATACTTTGTCTTTCCTAACTAGGAACAGTAATCCTAAATCAGGGATTTAATCCAGGAACAAGATGAAAGCACAGTTCCTTCTACTACTTCTCAAATTAGTACTTCACTTTGGTCCACAATCCCTCAAAGAGCTTTTTTTTTTTTTAAAAGCACACTGACCAGCAGAACCTCTTACTCCCAAGGGTATACTCCAATTTCTTGTTGGGAAGTCAAGGCTTAGAATATATACTACTATTGATGCCCATGAAGGCTACTCTGAATAAAATATAGCTCTTCTTGTTTTGTTTTTGGTAAATATCTGGTCCAACTGTTCAATTCTCTCCCAACTAGCCATTTACAATCTTTCTTCAGGGACTTGGTTCTTTTTTTTTTTTTTTTTTCTTTCTTTTTGAGGCAGGATTTCACTATACAGTTCAGGCTGGCCTCAAACTTGCAGCAATCCTCCTGCCTCAGCCTCTCAAGTACTGGGATTATAGGTGTGTGCCACCACGCCTGGCCTGGGACTTGGTTCTTAATGTTTTCACCACTTCCTTAGCAGTCTGCTACCAGGCTTCTGCTGCAGCTTATTTTTGCTACTAAGGACAGAATTTCATCAAAGGGGCAGTAGAGCATAATAATTAGGGGTTCCAAGATGGCAGAGTGGTGAGTAACAGCAAAATTCAGCCTCTCTGAGATCCAGAATCCAGACACAGGAAAGTAACAACTTGTAGAAGAAAAAAAGTGAAGTAGATCACCAGGAATCAGGAAGGAACTGACAGGAAAAATTAAAAGCCACAGAGAAGTTTGAGAGATGGACTACAACACAGAGAAGGAAATAAAACAGTCTGGACTCTGTCCCTGGCTCTGAGCTTGCAGCTTGTGTGTGTGTGTGTATGGGGGGGCCTGGCTCTGCAGAAGTAAGATGAACACTGGGGGCTCCTGGGAGAAACAGCAGTAGTGGACTGGGGTGGTAATATAAGTTCCAGGGGAAGTCCACAGTTGTGATCTGCAGTAAGTACAGGGTTTTATACTGAGGGGACTCCTTCTGCATGACAGGCAACAGCTGGATAGGGATCCCAGCATAGGTGCCTGCAATATACTGTGAGAGCGCTTGGTAGGGCACCACTTGGGAAGGGGTCAATTGTTTCAATTTGGGAATGGTTTAGGGATAGCTTCACTTCAGGGTTTCCAGTGTTACCCTCCCACAGTGACTGGGTGAGGGGCAACCATGGACAGGGAGCAGGCTGGAAAGAGACCCTGTGAAGGCTTTGAACTCAGGCCAAGAAGAACACAATTCCAATCCCGTGATGGGAGACCTGGCCCAGCTTGAGTTGTGCTGAGTCTGAAAGTACCAGTACTGAGTACTTGAGCTCTTACCCTAGTGCTTGCATCCAGCATGGATTTGAGATCTGACTGCCTTCCTTATCTATCCCAGTGAGCAGGGATCTTGGCTTGGGCATTGCCACAGCCTGAGGTAAACAGAGGGGCCTCTGGACCAAGGAGGCACCTTACAAACTCACAGGCTATAATGCTAGGTGAGGAAAACTGAATTGCTGGATTCTAAAACTGTGGATCCAAGAAGAAAACCCAGAGAAATTTTTTTTCTCTGTTTTTGGACTCTTCCCCCCCCCCCTCTTTTTTCTTCACTGATTTATTGGGGTCTGGGAAATTTTCCTCTATCCTTGCTTTTTTTTTTCTTTACTCCTTTTTCTTTTCCTCTTAAAATTTTTCTTTTAATTTTTTATCTTTATTCTCCCTATTGTTTTTCTTTTTCTTCTTTCCTCCTTTTTTCTCTTATCTTCTATTTATCATTTGTTTTTTTCTATTACCTTTATCTAGTTCTATAAACATCCTTCTACTCCTTAGTAGGATCCTTTGTCTTACTCCTCCTTCCTCCTTTCCATTGTTTTTCAAAAATTTCCTCCTGTATTCTCCTGTTCTCATCCACCTATGTCTTTAATAGTATAATCCCTAAACTTTATTAATCTTTAGATAGTTAACTCTATGTTATTAACATTGAATTCCTATCATTGGTGGAGGTATAGTTGTTGCATTTAGCACATATTTACTGTATGTCAATATTTGGGTTGGGTTAGTGTTTATAATTGTGGCTTTCTTTTCTATGGTTAAAGGTGTTACATTACTGGTTCTTATGGTATGTCAATATCCAATTTATCTTGGATGATTTACTGTTGCTGATTTGGTTGATATTGCCAGGATCACATAATTGTTGCTATTAATGGGTTTTCTCTGTATACAAACACTCAGATTACCTTTACGACATTAACAATGCTATGGTTCAATCCTGAGGAACTGGGTGTTGGGTCAGTTGTGCCGCACTCACCTCCAAATTAATGGAAGTGATCAGATCTTGAGACAGAGGCAAAAGACTATAGTTAGCCACACCCAGAATACATCACTGAAAAGAAGACTAACTAAAGAGATCGCCATACTAGCAATAAAGTCTCTCCATTATAAGCACCCACAAACCTAAGCACAAAACCAAACAAACAAACAAACAAACAAAAAACAATAATAGAAGCATGAGAAAGCAACAAACTCCCTTCCAAAACTCCCAATTCCCCAAAGCTGATCCTGGGGGAATTGAGGGGGAAGAAAAGCAAAAGCCACACACCCAAATTATTCAAAAGGATAACAGAAGAGATTAAAATACAAATCAATGAGGTGCTTGGCAAGATAACAGAAGATATAATTAAACAGATAATGGGCTGGGCATGGTGGTGCAAACCTGTAATCCCAGGGAAGGCTGAGGCAGGAGGATTGCTGTGAGTTTGAGGCCAGCCTGGGCTACGAAGGGAGTTCAAGGCCAGCCTGAACTGTGTAGTGAAACCCTGTCTCAAAAACAAAACAAAACAAAACAAAACAAAACAAAACAGATAATGGAAGTATTTAACAAAATGATCAGGGAACTTAAAGAAGACATTAATAAAAAGCTGTCTGAGCTAAAAAAAAAATGATACAAAACATGAATTAGAGTCCATGAAAAGAATCAGAGTCTATGAAAACATTCCAAACAGAAATGCAGGAAATTAAAAACCATACTGACATATTGGCAACAGAAGCAACCAATGTAAGGAAAGAATATCAGAATTACAAAAGAGTGATCCAGCCGGACATGGTGGTGTACACATGTAATCTCAGCACTTGGGAGGCTGAGGCAGGAATGCAGCAAGTTCAAGGCCAGCCTGTGCTACATTGTGAGTCTAAGGCCAGCCTGAATTACCCTGTTTCAAAAAAAAAAAAAGAAAACAGAGATCTTTCAAAGACCAATTACTCAGAGATACTGTGAAAACAATAAGAGAACATGAAAAGTGGATCCAACGGCTCCTAGATGATGCAAAGATGACTAATCCAAGATTAATTGGAATAAGTGAAAAATTAGAAGACAGCACTAAAGGTGTACTAAACCTCTTTACAGAAATAGTAGCAGAAAACTTTCCAAATATAGGGAAAGAATTAAACATACAGTTAAGTAAGACATAAAACCACAAATAGCCATGATCAAAAAAGAACCTCTCCATATCACATTATAGTCAAAATACCTGAAGTCAAAGACAAAGACAGAATTTTAAAATCCAGCACTTGGGAGGCTGAGGCAGGAGGACTGCTACAAGTTTAAGGCCAGCCTGAACTACATAGTGAGAAACTGTCTAAAAAAACTGAAGGGAAAAAAACCAAGTAAACCCATCAGAATTATAGCAGACTTCTCAACATGAACTTTAAAGGCCAGCAGAGCTAGGAGTGAAATGTTTCAAGCCCTATAACTCAACTTCCAACTCAGACTTAAACATCTTACAAAACTTTCCTTCAAAATTGATAAATAAATTGATAAATATCAAAATTGATATTTCATTGACAAAGGCACCTCAGGAAATTCATGACCACTAAACTAACACTCCAAAAATTCTCAAGCATTTCCTAACAAGAGACAAAGAAACCAACAAGCCAGAAATAAATAGAATGAATTACCAGGCAGGGTGAGTAATTAAGGCAGAAAGGAGGGGGATGGAGATTAGCAAAAAGAAAATAAAGCAATGATATGAGTAAGTCAATACCTTTCGGTAATAACTCTCAATGTGAATGGTCTCAATTCCCCAATCAAATGACACAGACTGGCAGAATGGAACAAGAAACAAAACCCAAAGACATGCAGCATACAAGAAACACATTTAATTCAAAAGAAATTCACAGATTAAAAGTCACAGGATAGAAAACAATATCGCTTGCAATGGGAACCCAGAAAAAAGGAGTAGCTACCCTAATTTCAGACAGTAGATTTCAAGCCAAAACTTATCAGAAGATGCAAAGAAGATCATTAATATTGGTTAAGAGAGCAATTCAACAGGAAGAAATTAAAATTATAAACATAAATGTACCAAACACTGGTACACCCAACACCATAAAATAAACATGACTAGACATAAAAAATCAGATAAATATGAACACAATTATAATGGGGACCTCAATACCCCACTCACAAATAAATCAACTAGAAAAACAACAACAAAGAAATGTCAGACTTCAACCAAACCTAATAAATGGACCTGATAGATATCTACAGAGTGTTCCACCCAACAAACACAGGTTGCACATTCTTCTCAGCAGCACACAGGACATTCTTTAAAAGAGATTACATCTTAGCCCATAAAACAAGCTTAAGTAAATAAAAAAGAATTGAAATTATACCATGCATATTATCAGATCATAATGCAGTAAAACTAGAAATCAATATCAAAAGAAACCACAAAAATTATATAAACACCTAGAAATTAAATAATACTCTCTTAAATAATCAATGGGTCACAGAAGAAATTAAGGAAGATAATGAAACAGTTCATAGAATCAAAGGATAATGCCAGTAAAATATACCTAACCAATGGGACACAATGGAAGCAGTCTTTTTTTTGTTTGTTTTTTGAGACAGGGTCTTGCTGTATAGTTCAGGCTGCCCCTGAACTCACTATGTAGCCCAGGCTGGCCTTGAACTTGCTGCAACCCTCCTGCCTCAGCCTCCTGAGTGCTGGGATTACAGGCATGCGCCACCACACCCAGTGAAAACAGTCTTAAGAGGGAAGTTTATTCCCATCAATGTACACATCAGAAAAACAGAGTGAGTCCAAATAAATAATGTAATGATACACCTTAAGGTCCCAGAAAAACAAGAACAATCCAAATCCAAAGCCAGTACAAGGACAGTAATTATAAAGATTAGAGCAGAAATTAATGAAATTGAGATGAAAAACATACAAAGAATCAATGATTAAAAACTGCATTCTTTGAAAGAATAACAAAATAGACAAACCCCTGGCCAATCTTACCAAAAAAAGGAAAAAAAACCCAAATAAATACAATTCAAAATGAAAAAGGTGCACCAGGTGTGGTGGCACATGACTATAATCCCAGCACTTGGGAGGCTGAGGCAGGAGGATCACTTCAAGACCAGCAGAGGCTCCACAGTGACTAGGTCAGCCTGAACTACATAGCAAGACCCTGTCTCAAAAAAAAAAAAAAAAAAAAAAAAAAAAAAGCAAAAGCAAAATGGACTCTGCCAAAATCCAGAACATCAGTAACTACTTTGAGAACTTGTACTCTAATAAAATGGAAAATTGAGAAGAAAAGGATTTCTAGATACATATAAACTACCAAAGCTGTTCCCAAGAAGATATAAAAGCCCTGAATAATCTAACAGCAGGCAATGAAACTGAAGAAGTAATAAAAAAAACCACCACTCAAAGAAAGCACAGGTTCTGATGGATCCACTGCCATATTCTACAAGAACTTTAGGGAAGATCGAATGGCAATAATTCTCAAACTCTTAATGAAACTGAATGGGAAGCAGTGCTCCCAAAGTCATTGCTGGAAGCTGGCATTACCCTGATTCCACAACCAGACAAGGATCCAGCCAAAAAAGTGAACTATAGGCCAGTCTTTTTAATGAATATAGACACAAATATCTTCAACAAGATACTGGCAAACAGAATGTAACAAATTATCAAAAAGATCAAACATCAGGCTAGGGATGTGGCTCAGTGGGAGAGTTCTTGCCTTGCATGCACAAGGCCCTGGGTTTGATCCCAAGCACCACAAAAAAAAAAAAAATCAAACATCATAACCAAGTAGGCTTCATCCCAGGAATGCAGGGATGGTTCAACATATGCAAATCAATAAATGTAACATATCACATAAATAGAATTAAGGACAAAAACAAATTGATGCAGAAAAAGCCTTTGACAAAATCTAACATCCATTCCTGATAAAAACCCTGAAGAAAAATATAGAAGGACCTTATCTCAATCTGATAAAATCATTTATGACAAACCAATGGCCAATATCATATTAAATGGAGAAGATGTGAATGTTTCCCTCTAAAACCAAGCTGGGTATGGTGGCACACACCTGTAAATCCCAGCATTTGGAAGACTGAGGTATGAGGACTTGCTCCATAGTAAGACCCTGTCTCAAAAAAACAAAATCAGGGGCCAGTGAGATGGCTCAACAGCATAAGCGCCTGCCTTGCAAGCGTGAGGGCCCGAGTTCGACTCCCGGATCCCACATACGAAAAAGGGGCCGGTAATATCGCTCAGCAGCATGGGTGCCTGTTGGCGCGCGAGGTCCTGAGGTCGACCCCCCGGTACCCACAAAAAAAAAAAATCAGGAACAAGATGGAGATGTCTACTATCACCACTCCTGTTCAGTGTCCTATCCTGTTCTTGAAACGTTAGCCAGAGCAATCAGGCAAGAGAAAGAAAATTTTTTTTTGTGTGTGTGGGTACCAGGGGTCGAACTCAGGACCTTGCGCACCAGCAGGCACCCATGCCGCTGAGCCATATCACCGGCCCTTTTTTCGTATGTGGGTACTGGGAGTCGAACTCAGGACCTCACGCTTGCTAGGCAGGCACTTATGCCGCTGAGCCATCTCACCGGCCCAAGAGAAAGAAATTAAAGTGATATGTACAGGAAAAAAGAATCAGAATGATCATATTTTGCCGATGACATGATCCTCTACAAAGAAAATCTGAAAAATTCCACCAAAAGATTATTAGATTTAATAACCAAATTCAGTAGCCTAGCAGGATATAAAGTCAGCACTCAAAAATCAATAGCATTCCTGTACACCAACAATAAATTCACTGAGAATAAAATTAGGGAAATAATACCTTTCACAATAGCATCAAGAAAAATGAAATACTTAGGAATTACCCTAAGCAAGGAAGTGAAAGAATTCTACAACAAAAACTATGTGCTCTGAAGAGGGAGATTGAAGAGGACATCAGAAAATGGAAAGATATCCCTACTTCCTGGATAGGCAAAACCAATACAGTCAAAACTCCCCAAACTGATAATACAGATTAATGCAATCCCAATCAAAATACCAACAGCATCCCTCACAGATCTAGAGAAAACAATCCTAAAATTCATATGGAACCAAGAGACCAAGAATAGGAAAAGCAATCCTGGGCAACAAGAGTAAGGCAGGAAGCTGAGTGTAGTGGTACAAGCCTGTAATACCAGCGCTCAGGAGGCTGAGGATGGATTGCCATGAGTTCGAGGTCACCCTGAGCTACAGTGACACTCTCTCAAAAAACCAAAACCAGAAACAAAAACAAACCAGCATGGTATTAGAAAAAAATCAGACATGTGGGTCAATGGAATAGAACAGAGGATACAGAAACAACTCCAGACACATTCAGCTACCTGATCTTTTGTTTATTATCTTTTGAGACAGGTTTCTACTATGTTGTTCAGGCTGGCCTCAAACTCATGATGATCCTCCCATCTCAGCTTTCTGAGTGCTTGGATTATAGGTGTACACTGTCACTCCCGGCCTGCTATCTAATCTTTGAGAAGGGGACCCAAAATCTACACTGGAAGAAAGCCTCTTTAACAAATGATACTGGGAAAATTTGCTATCTGCATGCACAAGATTGAACCTACACCTATATCTCTCAACATGTACTAAACTAAACACAGATCAAAGATCTACATATTAAAACAAAAATAGATAATCTGCTGAAACATAAAGTAAGTAAAACTCTTGAAGACATAGGCACAGAGAAGGTCTTTCTGAACAGAATGCTACTTGCATAAGAAATAATATCAAGAATCAACAAATGGGATCATATCAAATTAAAAAGCTTCTGAAACTTCTGGGAAGATGGTGGAGTGGTGAATAGCAGAGAAAGAGCCTCTCTGAGATTTGGTTTCCAGACGCTAGAATATAGCAATATGAGGAAGAGGAGGGAAGTGCAAGGATCTGAAGTGAGAATTGAAGAACTGAGCCCATAGGAACAGGGAAGAGAGAGAACTCAATGAAGAAGGAGGTGGCAAGTGGTGCTTTCTCCCTGAGCCCTGACTCACTGTGTGGGAGGTGAGGCTTGAACCTGTAGGTGCATGGTGACTATTGGTGACCCCAGAGGTCTCCTTGGAGAAACCCACCAGTGGAACGGAGCAGTGGACACAGCAGACTGAAGTGGGTGGTGAGTTATTCAGGTTCAGATGTCCCCTGTGAGGGGGCGAAGGGTTGGTAGCCATTTTGGAGAGGTGCCATCTGAGCTCAGAACTCAAAGCAGCTGTGGTCCAGCTCCATCTAGCAGCTCCCACTGTCAGGGTGAGGTGCAGCTGAGTTCAAGTTGGCAGGAGGTCAAGGAGGCCAGTTCAGCAGGGACATTTTTTAAAATTTTTCTCTTTTTTTCTCTTTTCTTGGTTTTGCTTTGTTTTTTCTTGACTGTTCTTGTTTTTACATGAGTGTGAACATTGTTTTTAGTTTTCGTTGTTGTTCTCTTATTTTTATTTCTTCCCTCTCTTTCCCTCCTGTTTTTTTCACCAGTTTCCCAAAGTCTGTGTAATCTCCCTTTGTCCTCCATCCTTGCTTATAATCTCTTCCTCTTCCACTATTTCTCTCTTTTCCCCCTAACACCTTTTAAATTTTCTCCCATGAGGGTAAAATCACCATACTGAGGGCATATTTACTGTACACAATTTTCTGGTTTGTTTTAGATTTTGTTATCTAACCACAAATATACTTCATACAGTTAAAAGTGGCATAGTATAGTTACCACAGTTGGTCATTTTGTAGGCTGTTTGATGCTATTGTTATTGCTGATGTACTACTTTAGCCACAGTGACACAATTGTTCTAATCAGTTGTTCTTCCTGTATGACAAGACTGAGATTGCCTAAGGGTCATAAACAATACTATAGGCCAGTGCCAGAGAACCAGGGGCTAGGCCAAATAGAGCCAAATAGAGCAGCAACCTCTTATCCCTAATTTATTATACCCCAATATAAGAGGTAGAGTCTTACAACAAACTCAAAACCCAAAATCCAGCTACACCTGGAAGACATCTCTGAGAAGTACTCATTCACTAAGGGCTCTAAATACTAGCATAAAGCTATTCCCCATAAGCAATTTACAAGCATCAGCCCAGGAATTGAATTTAAAAAAAAAAGAAAATAAGATGACACTTAAGCAAGATGCACCTCAGAGTTCCAACTCACCAAAGGCAAAACTTGGGGGCAGTGAGGTGGAAAAATTCAAAAGCCACCCAACTGGACTCTCTGAAGTGGTAACAGTGGAAGTAACAAAGCAGATGAATGAGGCTCTAGAGAACATCAAATCAGAAATAATTTCTCCTGTAACTACAGAGATAGTGACCATAATGAAAGATAGTGTTAGTGACTCTACAGCAGATACAGTTAAAAAAAAAATAGATGACCTAAGGAAAGTGATGGAAACCATGAACACCCAACATAGGAAAGAAATGGAATCCATGAAACAGATTCAAATATGTATCCACATTAAAAATTCCATTGAAAGTATGCACAGAAGAATGAGCCAATGTGAGGACAGAATATCATATATAAAAGACAGTATTGTGGTTAGTGATCATGAAAAGAAGGATTACTTCAAAATAGCAAGAGACCACAAAAAATCAGTTCAACAGCTGCTAGACAATGCAAAGAAGAACATAAGACTGACTGCAATCAATGAAAAAGTAGGAGATAACACAAATGAAATAAAAAAACCTGTTCACAGAGATAATGGCAGAAAACTTCCCAAGCAGGGAAAAAGAATTTGACATATAGATAAGTGAGGCATGTAGAAGTTCAATTAGCCATGATAAAAAAAAAAAAAACTTACACCAAGCCATATAATAGTCAAGATTTCAGAAATTCAACACAAGAATAGAATATTAAAAGTGGTTAGAGAAAAGAAACAAATCACCTTTAAAGGAATGCCCATCAGAATCACGGCAGACTTCTCAACACAAACCGTCGAGTCAAAGAGAGCTTGGAGTGAAGTATTTCAAGCCTTAAAAGAAAACAAACTACAACACAGATTAATGTACCCCACAAAGCTATCTTTTCAAAACTGATGGAGAAATAAGATACTTTCATGACAAAGAATACCTGAAGAAATTCATAACCACCAAACCAGTACATGACCACCAAAATGTTCTGCAGGACATTCTAGAAAGAGATAACAAGGACTACAACTCCCCATGAACCTCAATAGAATGAACCCACCAGGGAAGGCGAGCAATTAAATAAGGGGAAAAAACAAAGAGAACCAACAACAGGAAACTAACATGACAAGGAAAAGTCGATACTTATCAGTTATAACCATCAATGTAAATATTAGGTCTCAATCCACCAATCAAAAGAAACTGTCAGAATGGATCAAGAAGAAAGATGCATGAATAGGCTGCATACAAGAAACACAGTTAATTCAAGAAGAAATTCATAGACTGAAAGTCAAAGGATGAAAAACAATGTTCTATGTGATGGAACCTGGAAAAAAGCAGGGGTAGCTGTTCTATTTGAAGACAAAGTGGATTTCAAGCCAAGACTGATTAAGAGAGACAAAGAAGGTCACTACATCCTTATAAAGGGAACAATTCAACACGAAGAAATAACAATCATAAATATATATGCATCAAGTAACAGTGTACCCAACTATATAAAACAAATATTCATGGACATGAAAAATCAAATAAGCATTAATACAATTATAATGGGGGACCTTAATACCCCACTGTCACAAACAGATCAACCAGACAAAAAAATCAACAAAGAAATATCAGAACTAAACCAAACTTTTGAACAAAAGGATTTAGTAGATGTCTACAGAGTGCTCCACTCCACAACATCAGAATACACATTCTTCTCCACTGCATGTGGGATGTTCTCCAAAACAGACCACATACTACCTCATAGAACATACTTAAATAAATGCAAAGAAATTAAAATTACCCCATGTGTATTATTATACCATAGTGCAATGAAATTGGAAATCAATGTCAAAAACAAACTATGAGAACTTCATAAACACATGGAAATTTTTTGTTTGTTTGTTTTTGTGCGTACCAGGGGTCAACCTCAGGACTTCACACGCCGGCAGGCGCCCGTGCTGCTGAGCGATATCACCGGCCCTGTTTCCGTATGTGGGTTCTGGGAGTCGAACTCGGGCCCTCACGCTCACCAGGCAGGTGCCTATGCCGCTGAGCAATCTCACCGGCCCTAAAATCTAACTTTTTTTTTTTTAGGTGGGTATCGGGAGTCAACCTCAGGGCCTCACGCTTGCCAGCAAGCGCTTATGCCACTGAGCGATATCACTGGCCCCTTTTTTTCCTTTATGTGGGTTCCAGGAGTCGAACCCAGGACCTCACGCTTGCTGGGCAGGCGCTTATGTCGCTGAGCTATCTCACTGGCCCTAACACATGGAAATTAAATAGCACCCTCCTGAACAATCAGTGGGTCACAGTGAAAGTATAAAGAAGAAATTAGACAGTTTCTACAATAAAACAATAATGCAAATACAACATACTGGAACTTATGGGACATAATGAAAGCAGTCCTATGAGGAAAAATTATAGTGGTGAATTCACATGCCACAAAAACAGAGCAAGTGCAAATAAACAACCTAATTTTCAACCTCAAGCTTCTAGAAAAAGAAGAGAAAGTCAAGCCTAAGCTTGTACAAAGGAGGAAATTATAAAAATCAGGGCAGAAATTAATGCAATGGAGACTAAGAAAACAATACAAAGAATCCATGAATTGAAGAGTTGGTTCTTTGAAAGATTAAATAAAACTGAAAAACCCTTAGCTAACCTTATGAAAAAAAAGAAAAAAAAAGACTTAAATGCATATAGTTAGGAATGAAAAGTGTGAAATCAGAACAGATCCTGCAGAAATCCAGATTATCGATCAAGGGAATCTGTATTCTAGTTAGATGGAAAACACAGAAAAAATGGACACATTCCTATATATATATGAATTACCAAAGCTGAATCAAGAAGATATAACAATTCTAAATAAACTAATATCAGTCAGTGAAATTGAAGATGTAATTAAAAACCTACCAACAAAGAAAAGCCCAGGCCTGGATGGATTCACTGAGGAATTCTACAAGAAATTTAGAGAAGATCTGATGCTGCCACTTCTCAAACTCTTTAATGAAATGGAAAGGAAAGCGATACTCCCAAATTCATTCCTGGAAGCAAGCATCACTCTGACACCAAAACCAGAGAAGGATCCAATCAAAAGAGAACTACAGGCCAATCTCCCTAATGAACATAGACGTAAAAATCCTCAATAAGATACAGGCAAACAGAATGCAGTAAATCATGAAGAAGATTATACACCATGACCACATAGGATTCATTCCAGGGATGCAAGGATGGCTCAACATGTGCACATCAATAAATATAACACACCATGTTAACAGAGCCAAGGACAAAAACCATAGGATTATCTCAATAGATGCAGAAAAAGCATTTGACAGAGTCCAAAACCCATTCATGATGAAAACCCTACAGAAAATTGGAACAGATGGTCTTTATCTCACCTGATAAAAGCCATGTATGAGAAATCAACAGCCAACATCATACTAAATGGACAAAACCTGAAAACTTTCACTCTAAAATCAGGAACAAAACAAGGTCATGCACTGTGACCACTCTTATTCAATATAGTTCTGGAAACATTAATCAGAGCAATTAGATGAAAGAAATAAAAGGAATAAGGATAGTAAACAAAGAAATTATCATTTTTGCAGATGACATGATACTTTACACAGAAGACCCAAAAAACTCCACCAAAAGACTTCTATATTTAATAAACAAATTCAGTAGTGTAGCTGGATACACAAAGTCAACACTCAAATATCAATAACATTCCTGTACACAAATAACAAAGGCATTGAGAGTAAAAGTAGGGAAACTAAGCCTTTCTTTTTGTGTGTGTGTGTGGGTACCGGGGGTCGACATCAGGACCTCGCGCGCCAGCAGGTGCCCGTGCCGCTGAGCAATATCACTGGCCCTTTTTTCGTATGTGGGTTCCGGGAGTCGAACTCAGGACCTCACGCTTGCCAGGCAGGCGTTTATGCTGCTGAGCTATCTCACTGGCCCCTAAACCTTTCAAAGTAGCATCAAAAAAATGAAATACCTAGGAATCAATCTAATGAAGGAAGTAAAAGACCTTTACATTCACCATGACCAAGTAGGATTGTATGGATGGTACAACATACACAAATCAATAAATGTAATATACCATATTAACAGAGTCAAGGACAAAAAACATGATTATCAATAGTTGCAGAAAAAGCATTTGACAAAGTCCAACACCCATTCATGATAAAAACCCTACAAAAAATTGGAATAGATGGTCTTTATCTTAATCTGATAAAAGCCATCTATGACAAACCAACAGCCAACATCATACTAAATGGACAAAACCTGAGAACTTTCACTCTAAAATCAGGAACAAGGACCGGTGAGATAGCTCAGCGGCATAAGCGCCTGCCTGGCAAGCGTGAGGTCCTGAGTTTGACTCCTGGTACCCACATGTGAAAAAAGGGCCGGTGATACCGCTCAGCGGCATGGGCGCCTGCTGGCTCATGAGGTCCTGAGTTCAACCTCTGGTACTCACAAAAAAATAAAAAATACAATAAAATAAAATCAGGAACAAGACAAGGATGTCCACTATCACTACAGGAAGAAGTTAAATTATCATTATTTGCAGATGACAGGATACTCTACATAAAAGTCCCCAAAACTCCATTAAAAGACTTCTAGATTTAATAACCAATTTCAGTAGTGTAGCTGCATACAAAGTCAACACTCAAAATTCAATAGCCTTCCTGTACATGAATAACAAACTCCTTAAGAGTGAAATTAGGGAAACAACACTTTTCACAATAGCATCCAAAAAAATTAAATACCTAGGAATCAATCTAATGAAGAAAGTAAAAGACCTCTACACTGAATACTAAGGTACTCTGAAAAAGGAGATTGAAGAGGATATCAGAAAATAGAAAGATATTCCTGCTTTTGGGTAGGAAGTACCAATATAGTGAAAATGGCCATATTTCCAAAATAACTATACAGATTTAAAGCAATCCAAATCAAAATTCCAATAGCATATCTCACAGAATTAAAGAAAACAATCCTAAAATTCATTTGGAACTAGAAGAGACCTAGAATAGCAAAGGCAATTCTAGGCAACAAAGGCAAGGCAGGGGGCATCACAATCCCAGACTTAAAACTGTACTACAAACACAGTGATAAAAAACAGCATGGTACTGGTAAAAAAAAAAACAAAAAACAAAAAACAAAAAACAGACCCAAGGATCAATGGAACAGTTTGTGATAGCTAATTCTTGGAAATAGCCCAAATGCCCATCCATTGATGAATGGATAAAGATGATGTGGCTTTTTTATACAATGGAGTACTACTCTATCATAAAGAAGGATAAGCTTGAGACATTCCTACCTAAATGGATGCACCTTGAGACCATACTCTTAAGTGAAATAAACCGGACACACTTGTTTAAATACTGCATTGTTTCTCTGGTGTGAGAAATTGAAAGTTTAAATGAAGACCAAAATGTATAATAGATATTGGGAAATGGGAAGAAAATGTTCAAATGAGAAAGGAAAGGGGGGGGTAAAAAATGAGAAAAGAAGGAAAAAATGGAAACAAATCTTTGGTAAATAAGGAGGGGAAGAGGGGTTGAAGAGAGAGGAGGGGAATGGGGAAAAAAGAAGCAAGATATATCATGCACAGGTACAAATTCCCTATGATGAATGTTATCATTATTTATATATAAAATGTACAAATAAAACACACACACAAAAAGCTTCTGCACAGCAAAGGAAACAACTGAGTGAAACACAGCCTACAGAAAGGGAAAAATTTTTGCCAGGTATTCATCAGACAGACGACTAATATCTAGAATATATTTATGTAAAGAACTCAAAAACGCTGGGCGTGGTGACACATGCCTGTAATCCCAACACTCAAGAGACTGGGACAGGAGGATCACTGCAAGTTCGAGCCCAGCCTGGGCTACATAGCAAGATCCTGTCTCAACAAAACAAAACAAAACAAAAAAACCCTCAAAAAAATAAGATCTCAAAACAAAAGACTGAATAAAAAAAATAAGCAACTGAAGAGACATTTCTCAGAAGAAGGACAAATGGCCAATAAATATATGAAAAAATGTTCAAGAGCTCTGGCTATTAGAGAAATGCAAATTAAAACAACACTGAGGTTCCATTTTACTCCAGAAAGAATGGCCATCATCAAGAAATCAAATAATAACAAGTGCTGTAGAGGCTATGAGAAAAAAAGGAGCCCTTGACATTGTTTGTGGAAATGTAAACTAGTATAATCACTATAGAAATCAGCATGGAGAGTCCTCAAAAAACTAAAACTAGAAATTCCATTTGACCCATTTATTCCTCTTCTAGTTATCTTCCTAAAAGAGTTAAAGAGATCACACCACAGTGATACATGTATACCCAAGTTCATAGCAGCACAATTCACAATAGCTAAATCTTGAAAGCAGCCTATATGTCCATCAACAGATGAATGGATAAAGAAAATGTGGCATTTATACACAATGGAGTATTACTCTGCCATAAAGAAGGATAAATGTGAGTCACTTGTAGGAAAGTGGATATACCCTGAGGTGATAATATTGACGGAAATAAATCAGACACACAAGCTTAAAAATCACATGGTTTCTCTTATATGAGAAATCCAAATATAAAGAGCAAAATAAAAGGAAGATAACAGGAAAATAAAAAAATGTCCTAGAGGAGTTTTGGTTTATTAATCAAAACATTGCATTGTATTTTGTAATGTTTGTAATATTTGGCAGCTTTTTAAAAGTATATAAGCTTTAGACTTCACTAACTAGGGGTCTCCATTCATGATATTTCTTCATACTTTTGTCAAGTAAATAAACCTTTGGATGTGAAAAAATACCAGATTTCAGAGACTTAGTTCTGAAATGCATATAAATACACATATATATAAATTTATATATAAAATGAAAATGTGCTTTTACATATTTATACATGTATATAATATGTAAATATATAGTTTACACATGTATTACATCAGCAATTTTAATATTAAATATTGATTAAATATTGAAATGCTAAAAAAGAGTTAAGGATTCAGGGTCTTGTCTAGAATTGAGAGACAGGGCTGGGGATATAGCTCAGTGGCATAAGTGCCTGCCTAGCAAGTGCAAGATCCTGAGTTTGATTCCTGGTACAAAAAAAAAAAATGGAATTAGAGACAAGATTCAAATATTACTCTGTTCATCTTGCTCAAATTATTTTTACCTCAGTTTCTGTATCTGTCTAGTAGAGATAATTAAAATTACTGTATTGTTTGCTATGCTTTTTTTTCCTTTATTAGACAGGGTCTCACTATGTAGTTTAGGCTGGCCTTGAACTCACTATAAAGTCCACGCTGGCCTCAATATCGTGATCCTCCTGCCTCAGCCTCCCAAGTGCTGGGATGACAGGTGTGCGCCACCACGCCCAGCTTATGGTTGGCTGTGAATACTAAATAATGTAAATGTAAATTGCTTACTACATTGCCTCAGACATTTTTTTTTCTTTTTTGTTTTTTTGAGACAGGGTCTTACTATGTAGTTTAGGCTGTCCTTGACTAGCCTATGCTGGCCTTGAACACATGGCGATCCTTCTGCCTCAGCCTCCCAAGTGCTGGGATGACAGGCATGCGCCACCACATCTGTTTGCCTGGGACATTTTAAATGAATAGTAAATCTTACCTATAATGAGAGTAAAAAAAAGTACACAAAGGAGCTAGGAGACAGGAGGGATGCTAAAAGGCCAAATACTACCTTATGATTTAGCCTAGGGTGGACCATATTCCTATTTACCGTCAAATGTATTAGTGAAACAACAGAAATTACGCTTGGAGGTATTGAAAAGGAAGAACTATATTGTCAGCCAAATTTGTTGAGTGATTACCATGTCCAGGGATAGATGTTGAGGCATAACTTCTACCTTCAAGGGTCTAGAGCAGTGGTGGTTGACCCACAACATGCATGCCATGGCAGGCTGTTTGTATCACTGAAAGCTCTAAAAGGTTTGCCATCACTGGTAGGTTCTCCTTTAGTAAATTTTCATCAATCATTGTTACTCTTATGGGGGAGGGTGGAGAGAAGAATGGGATGTAAAACGAATCACGATGTGCTAAGTGAAGAAATCCAACTGCTGCCATCCTAGGCTTACCAGAGGCTACTTTAAGCCTCTTCCATCCTGGTATGCTTTTACACCACGTATGCTCATGGGCTAATAAGGCCCAGTGACAACGGCTATACCCATAACTCCCATCACATTCTTCAGTCCTGCTCTTGGCAACCAACACTGTCTGTATTTCTCAAGCCTTGTCCCTGGCAGGCAGCCACAACTCCTTTTCACTGAACTCTCCCCCTTGAAAGAGCCATTTGGAACTTTTCCTTTCAGAGCTTGCCCTTTATGCTCACGACCCTATAAAAGACCTCAAAGTCTGTATGAAAGTTACCAGTCTGGTCCAAGTGGTCCCTCTCAGGTTTGTCCTAAATAAATCTGTCCTGTTGAGCTTATGCCTTTATTTTCCTTTTTACCTAACATTATGTACATGTACCAACTCTCCGTGATGACCGCAATCATTACATACTGCAAACATGTACTTTTTACTCTCATAGAGATGTGCTAAAAATTCTGAAATAATGCAGGTTTGTTAATTTTCCTCACTTCCTTCCTTCCTCCCTTCCAACCTCCCTCCTTTCCCTTTTCTGTATAGGGGATTGAACCCAGGAGTGCTAAGCTACATCCTCAGCCCTTTTTAAATAATTTTTTAAATTCTGAGAAAGGATCTCCCTAGGTCACTAAGTTGCCCAGGCTGGGCTCTCTTCTTGATCTGACCCTCTTGATCCTCCTGCCTTAGCCTCCCAGAATTCTGGGATTACAGGTGTATGCCACCACACCTCACTCAAAATATCCTTGAGCCAGGTGTGGTGGCACATGCCTGTAATCCCAGCACGCGGAAGGCTGAGGCAGGAGGATCGTAGTGAGTTTGAGGCCAGCCTATGCTACAAAGTGAGTTCAAGGCCAGCCTGCATTATACAGCAAAACCCTGTCTCAAAAACAAAAAAAAAAAAAAAAAAAAGATAGCCTTGAATATGAGATTCTGATTGCTTCCTGAATAGCTGGCATTGCAGGCCACCACTCCTGGTGAGGTTTGTTAATTTCTCACGACAGGTTAGAAAGAACCACAGAAATCTCAGTCCTGGCCAGGTGTGGTGGTGCACACCTGTAATCCCAGCACTTGAGAGGCTGAGGCAGGAAGATCGCTGCAAGTTCAAGGCCAGTCTGGGCTACATAGTGAGTTCAAGGCCAGCCTGAACTACATAGTGAGGCCCTGTCTCCAAAAAAAAAAAAAAAAAAAAAGAGGCTGGGCCCGGGCACACAGGCACACACATGCCATTGGTGGGTGGACTGACACCGGAACCTGGAGACCCAGGACAGCTGGCCCCGGGCGCATGGAATAATCAGCAGACCAGCAATGTGGAAGCGTCCGAAGCAGCAGCGAGGAGCCATCAGCTGGGCTCTGGAGAACTCCAACAGAAGACCAGTCCCAGCCTCCACATCCAGAGGCCAAGACCAGCTCCATACCCAGCACAATTCCCATGGCAAATGTGGTTGGACCGCACAGCACATTTCTGGGATCTGACGTGGACACTATCACAGAACTGCAAACACCAGAGGTATTTTACTGCTTTTATTCTCCCTTGTTTGTCTGATTTGCTACCCCTTTCCTGTCTGGTTGGAATTCATCTTGTTTTGTCTTATATTTTGTGGTTATTTTTGTTTTGGGTTTTTTTTCCCCCCCTTCATTTCCTCTCTCAGGTCTACTTTTTTTCTTTTTCTTCTTTTCTTTTCTGTTCTCCTTCTCTTTCTTCCTTTTTTTCCACTGTTTAGGTTTCTTACCTTTCTTTTTCATTTTCTTCTACTGATCCTCTTTCCTCCTTCCTCAACTACATTTTGAATTTAAACTTTTAAGTGAGCAAACACTGTCTCTTCCCTTTCTGATTATTCCTTCACATTCTATTTCATTCTTTCCCTCCTATGTCCTCCAGTTTCCCAAAATTTAGGTGATAATCCTTTAACCTCCAGCCTTGCCTCTACTATATTTGACCTCGTTCATCACTTTATCCTGTCCCCTACAGATCCTAACCTCCCGCCCCCTGCAAAAGGGTAAAACCACTCCGCTAAGGGGAAAACAACTGCATACAAGTACATGGTATATGTCTGACTTTGTTACATAACTTTAGAGTTTGCTCCTGTGGTTGGAGGTAGCAGGTTAATAGTTGTCAGGAGTTAAGCTGTACTTGAAACTATTAATAGTAACTTTGCATCCTTTACAAATTGGGAAGGTAGGCTCTTGGGATAGCTATAAAGAACCACCTATATCTATAGGACATCCCTAAAGAACAGACATCTCCTAGGGAAGCCTCAATACTAGTGATAAGGCTATCTATCATAAGAAATTGGCAAGCATCAACATAGAAAATAAAATAAAATAAAAAAGAGAAAATAGAAAATGACAAGACGCAGAACCAAAATGCAATCCCAGACCCCCAGCCCACCCAGGACAAGCCTGGAACACAATGAGATAGATGACACTGGAAGTCAAACACTGAAACATTCTGAAATGATAGCAACAGAAGTGAAAAAAGTGGAAAAGGCCACAGAGAAAATCATCTCTCAGGTACAAAAAGAAATGATGCTTAAAATCAAAGATATTAGAGAAGACACAGATAAAAGAATAGATGAGCTTAGAAAAATGATGGAAACAAAAAATGCATAACATAGGAAAGAAACAGAATCCGTGAAACAAATCCAAACAGAAATCCAGGAGATTAAAACCTCCGTCGAAAGTATATGCAACAGATTGAATGAAGGAGAAGAGAGAATATCAGATCTTTTTTTTTTTAATGTGGGTACTGGGAGTTGAACTCAGGACCTCACGCTTGCCAGGTAGGCACTTACACCACTGAGGCATCTCACCAGCCCAGAATATCAGATGTTGAAGATGGAATTGCAGCAAGTGATCATGAAAAGAAAGATATCTTAAAAATAGCAAGAGATCATGAAAAATCAATTCAACAGCTACAAGATGACACAAAGAAGAATAATGTAAGATTGATTGGGGTCAATAAGAAAGCTGGAGACAGCACAAATGCCATAAAAAACTCTTCACAGAAATAATGGCAGAAAACTTCCCAAGCGTGTATAAAGAATTTGACATACAAATCAATGAAGCATACAGAATTCCAAACAGCCATGACTAAAATAAAACTATAACAAGACATATAATAATCAAGATTCCAGAAATTCAATACAAGAACAGAATATTAAAAGCCGTTAGAGAAAAGACACAGATCACCTACAAAGGAAAGCTCATCAGAATCATGGCAGACTTCTCAACACAAACCCTCAAATTGAGAAGAGCTTGGAGTGAAGTATTTCAAGTCCTGAAAGAAAACAACTTCCAACCTAGACTGATGTACCCTGCGAAACACTCTTTCAAAATCAATAGAGAAATAAGATACTTCCATAACAAAGAACAACTGAAAAAATTCATGACCACTAAAGCAACCTTATAAAGAGTACTGAAAGATATTCTAGATGGAGATAAAAATGACCACAATTCCAAGAACAACAGAAAGAAACCACAAGGCAGGGCAAGCAATTAAACAGAAGGAAAAAGCAGGGAACCAACAGCAGGAAAATATGACAAAGATGAGCCAAAACATATCAGTTATAACCATCAATGTAAATGGCCTCAACTCACCAATCAAAAGAAACAGACTGGCAGAATGGATCAAGAAGCAAGATCCAACAATATGCTGTATACAAGAAACACATTTAACTCCAAAAGAAATTCATAGACTGAAAGTCAAAGGATGGGAAACAATCTTCCATGTGACAGGAACCCAGAAAAAAGCAGGGGCAGCTATCCGGCTTGCAGACAACGTAAACTTTAAACCAAGAATGATCAAAAGAGGGGCCGGTGAGATGGCTCAGCGGCGTAAGCAGCTGCCTGGCAAGCATGAGGGCCCGAGTTCAACTCCCGGAACCCACATACGAAAAAAGGGCCAGTGATATCGCTCAGCGGCATGGGCGCCTGCTGGTGCACAAGGTCCTGAGGTCAACCCCCAGTACCCACAAAAAAAAAAAAAAAAAAAAAAAGAGAGATAAGGAAGGTCACTACATACTTGTTAGGGGAAAACTTCAAGAGGAAGAGATAACAATCATAAATATGTACGTACCAAATACGGGAGCACCCAACTATAGAAGACAATTATTAATAAACATGAAAAACCAAATAAGCAATAACATAATTGTAACGGGAGAACTTAATACCCCGTTGTCACAAAGAGATAGATCAACTAGACAAAAAATCAGCAAAGAAATATCTGAACTGAATCAAACCTGTGCACAAATGGACTTAGTAGATGTTTTCAGAGTGTTCCACCCAACATCATCAGAACACATATTCTTCTCAGCTGCACACTATTTTCTCTAAAACAGACCATATACTAGCTCACAGAACATGCTTAAGTAAACGCAAAGGAACTAAAATTATCCCATGCATATTATCTGACCATAGTGCAATGAAATTGGAAATTAATGGCAAAAGAAACCACGAAAACTCCATAAACACATGGAAATTAAATAAGACCCTCCTAAACAACCAATAGGTCAGAGATGAAGTTAAAGAAGAAATTAAACAATATCTACAACTAAACAAGAAACAGATACAATATACTGGAACTTATGGGATGCAATGAAAGCAGTCCTAAGAGGGAAATTTATAGCGCTGAATTCTCACATCAGAAAAACAGAATGAGCACAAATAAACAACCTAATGTTGCACCTCAAGATTCTAGAAAAAGAAGAGCAAGACAAGCCCAAAGCCCATACAAGGGAGGAAATTATAAAGATCAGTGCAGAAATGAATGCAATGGAGACTAAGAAAACAATACAAAGAATTAATGAATCAGAGTTGGCTGTTTGAAAGAATAAATAAAATTGATAAACCCATAGCCAACCTTATCAAAAAAAAATAAAGACTCAAATTCATGCATTGACGAGTGAAAAGGGATCATTCCTACAGATCCTGTGGAAATTCAGAAAATCAACAATACCTACTTCGAAAATCTTTACTCTCACAGAATGGAAAACACGGAAGAAATCGACAGATTCCTAGATATGTAGGAATTACAAAAGCTGAATCAAGAAGATACAAAAATTCTGAATAACCCAATATCAGTTAATGAGATTGAAAATGTAATTAAAAACTTAACCAACAAAGAAAAGCTCAGATCCTAATGGATTCACAGCTGAATTCTACAAGAAATTTAGAGAAGCTTTAATGCCAATACTCCTCAAACTCTTTAATGAAATTGAAAGGGAAGCAATACTCCCTAAGTTATTCCTGGAGGCAAGTATTACCCTGATACCAAAACCAGAGAAACACTGAACCAAAAAAGAGAACTACAGGCTGATCTCCCTAATGAACATAGATGTAAAAATCCTCAATAAGATACTAGAAAATAGAATGCAGCGAATCATCAAGAAGATTATACACCATGACCAAGTGGGATTCATCCCAGGAATGCAGGGATGGTTCAACATACGCAAATCAATAAACATAATACACCATATCAACAGAGCCAAAGACATTTTAAAAATCACATGATCATCTCAATAGAGGCAGAAAAACCTTTTGACAAAGTCCAGCACCCATTCATTATAAAGACCCTACAGAAAATTGGAATAGATGGTCTTTACCCCAATCTGATAAAAGCCATCTATGACAAACCAGCAGCCAACATACTAAATGGATGAAAACTGAAAGCTTTCACTCTAAAATCAGGAACAAGACAAGGATTTCCACTATCACCATTCCTATTTAGTATAATTCTGGAAATGTTAGCCAGAGCAATTAGACAAGAGAGAGAAATAAAAGGAATAAGGATAGGAAAGGAAGAAGTTAAATTATTATTCACAGATGCCATGATACTCTACATAGAAGACCCCAAAAATTCCACCAAAAGACTTCTAGATTTAATAAGCAAATTCAGTATCGTAGGTGGATACAAAGTCAACACTCAAAAATCAATAGCATTCCTGTACACAAACAACAAACTCACTGAGAGAGAAGTTAGGGAAACAATACCATTCACAATAGCACCCCCAAAAATGAAATACTTAGGAATCAATCTAACAAAGGAAGTAAAAGATCTATACATTGAAAATTATAGTACTCTGAAAAAGGAGATCAAAGAGGATATCAGAAAATGGAAAGATATCCCTTGCTCATGGATAGGAAGTATCAACATATTGAAAATGGCCATACTCCCAAAATTGTTGCACAGATTTAATGCAATCCCAATCAAAATACCATTAGCATACCTCATACAGAACTACAGAAAACATTCCTAAAATTCATTTGAAACCAGAAGAGACCTAGAATAGCAAAAGCAAATCTGGGCAACAAAGGCAAGGCAGGAGGCATCACAATCTCTGACTTGAAATTATACTACAAAGCGACTGTGATAAAATCAGCAAGGTACAGGCAAAAAAAAACAGGCCTGAGGATCAGTGCAACAGATTAGAAGATGCAGACACAACTACAAACACAGTCAACCACCTTATCTTTGACAAAGTGGCCAAACATGTTCACTGGAGGAAAGACAGCCTCTTTAATAAATCGTGCTGGAAAAACTGGCTGTCTACATGCCAAACACTAAAACTAGACCCATGCCTATCACCATGCACTAAACTGAAGTCAAAATGGATCAAAGATCTAAATATTAAAACAGAAACACTGAACTATTGGAAGAGAAAGTAGGTAGAAATCTTGAAGACACAGGTGTAGGCATAGACTTCATGAACAAAACCCAAACTGCACGGTAAATTCTCCAAAGAATCAACAACTGGGATCTCATCTTATTAAGAAGCTTTTGTACATCAAAAGAAATCATCAACAGAGTCAAAAGACAACCCACAGAGTGGATAAAAAATTTAGCCAATTGTCCCTCAGACAAAGAACTTCTATCTAGAACATATAAAGAATTGAAAAAAATCAGACCTCCCAAATTCAAAGACCCAATCCAAAACTGGGCATCTGAGATGAATATGCACTTCTCAGATGAAGAAATACAAACAGCAAATAAATATATGAAAAAATGTTCAACATCATTGGTCATTCGAGAAATGCAAATTAAAACAACACTGAGATTCCATGTCACCCCAGTAAAAATGGCTATCATCAAGAAATCGACCAATAACAAATGCTGGAGGGGATGTGGGGAAAAAGGAACCCTTCTCCACTGTTGGTGGGAGTGTAGACTGGTGCAACCACTGTGGAAATCAGTGTGGAGATTCCTCAAAAAACTAGGATTAGAGGTCCCCATTTGACCTAGCTATTCCCCTTCTGGGTATTTTCCCAGAAGAATTAAAAACATCATACCACAGCAATATACGTGCACCCATGTTTATAGCAGTACAATTTGTAATAGCTAGATGTTGGAAACAACCCAAATGCCCATCAACCAAGGAATGGATAAAAAAGATGTGGTATTTTTATACAATGGAATGCTACTCAGCTATAAAGAAGGATAAACTCGAGGCTTTTATAGGTAAATGGATGCAACTCGAGACCATACTCATAAGTGAAATAAATCAGTCTTACATGTGTAAGCATAGTATTGTCTCCCTAGTGTAAGAGGCTGAAAGAGTAAGATCCAAAATGTACAACAGATATTGGGAAATGGGAAGAAACTCTTCCAAAGGAAAGAGAAACTGGGATGGGGGAAAGGAGAAAAGAAGAACAGGAAAAGTAAAAGTAAATATATATATATATATATATATATACACATACATACATATATATATTCAAGATAGTTAAGATAGCTATACTACTAATTTCTATATGTCCACTGAAAAGGTTTGTGCTTATATTGTTTGATCAATCTTTCATGCCTATATCTTGTAATCTGAGCAACTACTTTGAAGATAACAATAAGCAATGTAGTAACCATTGTTACTTTCCTGCTATCTTGTATTGAAATTTTGCATCAGTTTTTATTGTTTTTTCTCTTTAAAAAAAAGAAAAAAGAAAAAAGAAATCACAGTCCTAGCTTCAGATGCATGAAATCTGAAAGAAAGGCTTTATAAGAAGTACAAAGGCTCACTATAATTATTACATTATCATTATTACAGTATTCTAGTACTATTTCAAATCTAGAAATGTCAGAGAAATATCATATAAAAATAACTTGAAAATTATGATGTGATTGTATTTCCAGTTAATGCAATTACTTTCTAAATAATATACTGTTTATAGCACTTAAATCTCTACAAAAATGAAATATGCAAATGGCACTTATACCATGCCAGGATTAAAAATGAAGTTTTCAAAGATTAATGACATGGGAAAATGCTTTGTGATACATAGCAAAAAAGCTGGCCTAGATACAGACGGTTCTAATTTTGTTAGAAATAGGTTAAGTGCATAGAAGGAAACAAATAGTTGGATGGTGAGATTACAAATAAATTTATTTCTTCTTGAAATTATTTTTGGATAAAATAAACATTTCAAAGAAATGGTTCAGGATCTAATACTCGAGGTTTATGGTGCATTAGGTCTCAATTTAACATATATCATAATAAAAATCCTTTTATTTTATGTTAGATATCACAAAGCAGATGCAGACACAAGACAAAAAGTGGTAACTGAAAAGAGGGAACTACTAATTTAACTTCCTGCTTAGTGTATAAATTATGATGTATCTCTGCCTTCAAGTACTGACTACAGCTCAATAAATAACATGCATAAATCTAATTCTGTCTTATTACTAAATCACACCTTGAGAATAACTAGAAGAGTGAGAAGGATCACCTATTACATCCATTGATAATGGATTGTGGGATTCCCAAGAGTGTTTTTCCATCAGCTCTCCTATGTCACTGCATGAAGATGATGACAAAGACAACCCGAGTCTAACGTATCTTCCTTTTTTACCACATAGTGAGCAATCTACTGTCGTGGCACTAGGTCCCCGGGGCAGTTGAACTTGCTCTCTGTTGTAGTTTCTGACAGCTCCACTGTGATGTACAGAACGTTCTCGTTGCCAGATATAATGTGTTGGTGCAATGGCCATGACCTATAGTGGAAAGCTCACTTTTAGATTCTAGTAAAATTAAGAGCAAAAATTGTAACTCAGAAAAGCTGTTTCTTAATCTGAGATAAAAATCTTACTCACCAATTTAGATAACAATAACAAAACATCTCCAGATAAGGCACTATTACTATAAAGCGATTGATTGCTTGAATCATTTTAAGACAATAATTGATGAAGTAAATTATTTCAAACAGGAAACAGAATGAAGCAACCTTCCAAGTTTTTAGGGTGTTTATTTAAAAAAAATTCTGGCCAGGCGTCATGGTGCATGACTGTAATCTCAGCACTGAGGAGGCTGAGGCAGGAGGATCACCGTGAGTCTGAGGCCAGCCTGGGCTACATAATGAGTTTAAGAACAGCCTGAATTACAGAGTGAGACCCAGCCTCAAAAAGAGCAAAACAAAAAAAAATCTGAATATTCTAATCATAGGAAAGATAGCTGGCTCAAAAGAGGACGTAATTCTCTCTCTTTCTGAGACAGGTCTCACTACGTAGTTCAGGTTGGCCTTGAACTCACTAAGTAGCCTAGGCTGGCCTCAAACTCACAGCAACCCTCCAGTGCTGTGCTTAGAACCACACTGTCATGCACACTTGGCAAATGCTCTACCATTGAACTACACCCCAGCCCCTGTGTCACATTTTTAAAGTATATTTTAAGACTAAATTTATTTTATAGCCCATTTCTTAAATGATTCGAATAAATTTTCAACCAAAAACATATAATAGCTGGTTGTGGTGGTGCATGTCTGCAATCCCAGCACTCAGAAGGCTGAGGCAGGAGGATCACCGCAAGTTCAAGGTCAGCCTGGGCTATATAGTAAATTCAAGGTTAGCCTGAACTACATAGCGAGACCCTGACTCAAAAAAAAAAAAAAAGAGCAAAATAAAAGTTACATAATAGGAAACAGAGAGATAGTCTTCTGCAAATAAAAAGGGGGCCAAGGGGGAACGTAAAAAGAATTAAAATGTTATGTACTTGTACCAGCTCCTCACAATGAATGTCATTATGTACTACAAACATGTACTATTAAAAATAAAAACCTGAACCGCAAAAAATAAAAATAAAAATTAGAAAGAAAAAATTTTTTTTCTTTTTTAGTTTTTTGTTTTTTGAGACAGGGTCTCACTGTGTAGCCCAGGCTGGCCTCAAACTCAGGTGATCCTCCTGCCTCAGCCTCCTGAGTGCTGGGATTACAGGCATGCACCACCACACCCAGCCCCCAAAAAATTTTTTTTAAAAAACAAATGCATAGAATGTTTAACTAGCCTGTAATCCCAGCACTGGGAAGGCTGAGGCAGGAGGATCACCTGAGTTCGAGGCCAGCCTCCACTACAAAGAGAGATACTGTTTCAAAATCCAAAACTAAACAAAAAATGCTTAAACTAAACTTCTAACAGAATTCATCTTGCTACTTTAATAAACATTAGGACAGGAATTATTTAATTATTTTTTATAATAATCTCCCCATTTTCAACACTGAACTTGATGTTATTCATAAATTAGCTGTCAAATAAATAGAGAACAGAATAAAATCTACTAATTAATTGCCTTTTTATATACCAGTATGTTTCAAATGTACCTGGTTGGAAAAGCAGCAGCTCATCTAGCTGCCTTGGAGTAAGGGGCAGAGCAAAAAGTGAGCACAGTGAAGAATTTTTTATGCTTCATGGATAAGAAGATATGAAAAACAATTGGAAGTCTTAAATTTCATGTATTCTATCCATTAACAAATATTTCTGAGTACTTACTATGCCAGGCCCTATTCTAGGCACTGGTGATACAATAAGAACAAAATAAAGACCATGCCCTCTTGGGGAAAAAATATACAAATTTGCATAAATATGTATAAAATGAGGAGTCTGAGGGATGAGGATCCCTTTAGCCCAAGGGTTTTAGGCCAGACTGGGCAACATTGAGACCCTGTCTGAAAAAAAGAGAAGAAATATATTAAAAACCATATATATATACATATGTATGTAAACATATACATATATAAAATATATATACATATATAGACATGTATATACATATATACACACATATAAATATATATATGTGTGTATATATATGTATTTTTTTCCAGTGCTGAGATTAAACTGAGGGCCTTGCACATGCTAGGCAAGTATTCTACCACTGAGCTATGTCCCCAGACAGAACTTCTACTTTAAAGGGACAAAATAGAAGACAACAGTCAGGATAAATATATAAAAGAGTATATTACATGTTACTCAAATGCTATGATGAAAACTGGAACTGAGAAAGGAAATACAAAATGATAGTGAGAAGTACTACTTTTAAAAACAGCTTCACTGAGATACAATTCAAAGATCATACAATTCATCCATTTGAAATGTACAATTAAGTAACTTCCAGAGTTATATAACAGTATCATAATCAACTTTACAGCATTTTCATCACCCCCAAAATAAACTAGTCATACCCCATTCCTCCCTGTCCTCAGTCCCTAGTAGCCAATAATCTACTTTTCAAATAGGGTCTCACTACGTAGTTCAGGCTGGCTTCAAACTCACCACCCCTCCTGCCTCAGCCTCCCAAGTGTTGGGATTATAGATGTGCATACCACACCTGGCAATAACCTACTTTGTCCCTTTATAGATCTGTCCATTCTATACATCTCATATAAATGGAATCATACAATAGGTGGTTCTTTGCAACCTGCTTCTTTCACTGAATTTGTTTTCAAGGTTCATCAAAGCTTATATTGGTACTTCATTGATCCTTATATTGCTACTTGAAATATTAATGAAATATTTCATTAAATATTTTGTTTATCTGTTTATCAGCTGACAGACATTTAAGTTGTTTCCACTTCTGGCTTTACAAGTAACAATGCTATGAACATTTTGGTACAAGTTCTTATGTGAACACAGTTTTCATTTCTTTTGGGTATCTAGCCAAGAGAATTCCTGGAGCATATGGTAACTCTATATAATAATTTTTAAGAACCATCAGACTATTATTCAAAGCCACTACACCACTTTACATTCCTATCAAAAGTGTGTAAGGGTTTCAGTGTTTCCACATCCCCACCAAGATTTATCTTTTTATTCATAGACATCATAGTGGGTGTGAATACTTCATTGTGGTTTTGATCTGTATTGCCCTGATGGCTAATGAGTTGAACATCTTTAGTGAAATTTCTACTCAGATCCTTTGCCTATTTTTTAGTTGTTTTAATTATCAATTTAATTATTGAATTATTATTTAGTTGTATTTAATTATTATTGAATTATTTAATTATTTACATATTCTAGATACAAGTTCCTTATCAAATAGATGATTTGCAAAACTTTCTCCCTTTTTATGGATTGTCACTTCACTTGGTATCTTTTGAAGGTTGTTTTTTGTTTTTTTTTTGTTTTTTTTTTGTCTTTTAGAGACAGGGTTTTGCTATGTAGTCCAGGCTGGGCTTAAACTCACAGCAATCCTCCTGCCTCAGCCTCTCAAATGCTGGCGTTACAGGCGTGAGGCACTATGCACACCTTGAAATTTTAAATTTTGATAACATCCACTTAATCCATGTATTCTTTTGTTGCTTGTACTTTTGGTATATTTATGAGACCTAACTGAAGGTCATAAAGATCTGTTTTCTTCTGAAAATTTTAGTTTTAATGCTTACATTTAGGGCTTTGATCCATTTTGGGTTAAACTTTACATATGATATAAAGTAGGGACCCAGTTTTATTCTTCTTTGTATAGTCAGCTGTCCCAGCTTTGACATGGGTAGCTAACAGCTACCTCCCAACTCATATCACATTGCCTTTTCTTATTTTATTGTCTGGTATTTCAAACTTAACATGCCTAAAATTAAACTTCTGATTCCCCATAGAAGACTTCCTTATTTTCTTTCACCCCAGGGTTTATTTCTGTCTTCAGTGACCTGCTCCTATTGAGCAACCCCTAATCCTTTCTCTGGGACCAATCCCAGCACCTTATGATGAAAGGAAGCACTGCACCACTGAGCTACACTCCTAGCCCTTCTTAAAATTTTGCTGGCCTTGAACTTTTTATTATTATTTTTTGAGACAGGGTCTTACTGTTCAGTTCAGGCTGGCCTTGAACTCACTATGAAGCCCAGGCTGGCCTCGAACTCACAGCCATCCTCCTGCTTCAGCCTCCTGAGTGCTGGGATCACAGGTGTGCACCACCATGCCCTGCTGGCCTTGAATTTATGATCCTCCTACCTCAGCTGCCCCATAAGCCCAGTAGCAGGGATTGCAGGCATGTGCTACTGTGCCTCACTCCCTGTTGAATTTTCTCTGGAATCTTGTGAGGGGAGGCAGGAATGGGGAATGTGACAGCCAGCAAGCATCCTGAGTCTTCAATTCTATTCCATTAAGCTAGATATTACTTTACACAGGTAGAAAGGAAAGGTCTCTTAGTCATACTAAAAATCCTGATCCTTTTTATTATTCCACATGTGACAGCTTTCTTGAGACCCTGCTCTATTCTAGCTGCTCTTCTCTAGGTATACGGTTATTGGTTATACAGTTGTTGCTCAATGCTCTTCAAGTATGGTATGCAGAAGCAAGTGCAATACTTTGTAGCCTGATGATTGGTTCCTCTTTTCTGCAGCCTAAATCTACATTTTGCTATAAGTTCCATTATATAACTAACTTTTCAGCTGCCTACATCCTTTTTTGTTTTGTTTTGTTTTTTTTTTTGTCTTTCACATTCACTCTAATCAGTCATACCATTCTCTTTTGCTCTTTATTGTCTGGTGCCAGCAGCTGAGGAAATTCCAGTGCTAACAGCATGTATGAACATGGCTGCAGTTAACATGCTAGTCACTGTACTTGAAAGTGGGTGGGGGGCCGGGTGGGGGGCCTGGCAAGCGCAAGGGCCCGAGTTCAACTCCCGGAACCCACATATGAAAAAAGCCGGTGATATCGCTCAGCGGCACGGGCGCCTGCTGGCACATGAGGTCCTGAGGTCGACCCCCAGTACCCACAAAAAAAAAAAAAAAGAAAGTGGGTGGGCAGTCCACCATGAGGTGCGCTACTGCTAGTCCTGAAGTCCTGCTTCTGGTGCCTCACTATGACCTTATCTGAGTATCCCACAGCCATTTCAATCTCTTACTTAGAAGAATGTTCAAATATGGCCCTGTGACTTCCAAAGATGGCAACAGGTGTGCAGATTATCCAGTCTTCACCTGGGGGAGGTAGTGACAAAAGCAAACAAAAAAAATGCAAAACCAAACCAAATAAACAGAACTCTAGGACTCTTTTAATGCTCTGTAATGAGTCTAGTTTTAGTACTTTAATGGGGATCTGTTAATTTGAGGGGGCCTCATATGTCCAACTTTTCACCTTTTTCTATTCAATTTAATCTTTTTTTTTTTTTTTTTTTTTTTTTTTGAGACAGGGTCTCACTGTGTAGTCCAACCTGGCCTTGAGTTCACTATGTAGCCCAGGCTGGCCTTGACCTTGTGGGCGATCCTCCTGCCTCAGCCTCCTGAGTGTTGTTTCTACAGGCTTGCACTACCACACCTGGCTATTGAACTTAATCTTGAAAAGGCTTGGCTTGCTGGGTAGTCGTCTAAGTTATTTCTGAAAACTTGCATTTCCCCCAGGAGTCAAAAATTCTAATTTAATTTAATCTACAAATATACATGTTTGGTATGTCTTCATCCCATTAATATATATAATTCACAGGTTAGTCCTGGGCAGAATTCTGTGACCTACCACTTATGTCTTCACTCAGATTTGACACAGATCCATTAATTGGCTTCTTTAACTAGATGGGTTTCATTTAATTACAGAATTATCTATCCACATTTATCAAATTTTTGAATTAGTACAAGAGTTTACAGTGATCACTGCTTTCCATTTAATTTTGCTAGCATTTTTATTTAGTTTAAAATATTAACTTTATTAAAAACCAGAACAGTGCTGGGCGTGGTGGTACATGCCTGTAATCACAGCACTTGAGAGGCTGAGACAGAAGGATGTCTGTGAGTTCAAGACCAGCCTGGGCTACCTAGTGAGTATAATGCCACCCTGAACTACACAGCGAGACCCTGTCTCAAAAACCAGAAAACAGGGCCAGTGAGATGGCTCAGCGGCGTAAGTGCCTGACTGGCAAGTGCGAGGTCCTCAGTTCAACTCCCGGTACCCACATACAAAGGAAAAAAAGGGCCGGTGATACCGCTCAGCAGCACGAGCACCTGCTGGCGTGCGAGGTCTTGAGTTCGACCCCTGGTACCCCCCCAAAAAAAACCAGAAAACAAAACAAAAACCCTGACCATTTGATAAAATAACTGATTTTTAATTTTTAGTGTCTTGCTGGTTTGTCTTAAAAAAATCTGACACCAAGGAAACTTAATGTATTCTATGTTGTTAGGGCTTGTATTTAGGTGTTCCCCAAAGCCTCATGTGGCTATAGATGGGGCTTTTTCAGAGATGGTTGGATCTAGAGTGTGTGACGCTGGAATTGATTCATGGTGCAATGCTAGGCTCAAGGGCACTAGGATTAAGGGTGTGAGTGCTACCCGCTCTGAGTAGCCTGGGTAAGATAAAAGGGGCAGAACGATGCTCTTGAAGTCCTTTGCTTGTTTTGCTACCTTCTGCCTGCTATGAACTGTTTATCCTCTGTGATGACCGTCTGCGACACTTACCTGCCTTGGAGCCAACCGATTATGGACTGAAACTGCTATAAACTGTGAGCTAAATAAATCTTTCCTCCTTTAACTTCAGGTATCAGGTATTTTGTCTCAGCAATGAGAAAAGTAACTAAGACATATGTGAAAAGTAGTATGGTTTTCAAACATATATAAATTTATTTATTTTTGCTTTTTTGAAACAGAGGCTTGCTATATAATTCAGGCTGGCCTTGAACTATGTAGCCCAGGCTGGCCTCAAACTCATGGCAATCTTCCTGCCTTGGCCTCCCAAGTGCTAGGATTGCATGTGAGCCAGCACCAGGGCTATAAACTTATTTAAATTATATACCATGTTGTATTTCAATCTTAGGAATTTGGAATTTCTCATACTTTAGTGGAAATTATAAAATCTTCAATAAGATATTTTGGTATGTCTAAGCCATCCTTTACCAATATACTGGTGATTTTTTAGATAGGAGAAGCACACTAAAATAAAAGTACTCACTACAGAAGTAGCCTGCTCTGGAAAACAAATGACAATTTTTAGTTAGTGTAGTATAAAATTCAAACAGCAACACGGTAATACACAAGGTGTACTCACAGTAATAAGCAGGGTTAATGACCTATCCTTATATATACAAGAAAGGAAGAAGCATTAGAAGCACATTTAAAAAACAAGGAAAATTATATAAACAGAAGACAAAGACTACATATATAAAGTATTTTTAAATCCTTACCTCCTCACAGCATCGCCTGCTTACAATAGCCCTATAGTCAATTCTATCCCAGAGCTGGTCCCTTAACTTTAAGAAATTAGGGAATAATTTTCTCCAGTTTTTCCCCAAAGCCCATGGAAAAATTTCATATTTGGATTCTTCTTCATCTTCTTCAACTGTATTAGCCAGATACCTAACAAAGAGGACCAACAATCCAAAAAAGAAATGAGTACGAACAAGAATGGTAGTTAACCAAAACAGAAATATAAATGGCGTATAAACACAAAAGATGTTGGCCTTACTCATAAAGAAATGTATAACTAAAGTACAGATATGGTGAATTTTAGTTTGTTGAATTCTGGGTATTTCTGCATTCCTCTAAATGTTGAGCTTTGTTCTGGGATGTAGTTATTTGGAAACAATCCAGTTCTTCAATTCATACTTATAAGATTTCTTGGGTGGATCCATAGCAAAGTTCATTCTGGGGATAACAACTCCCCACTGCTAAGGCAAGACCTTCCTGAGTACTTTTCTCCATAAATTCTGAGTTTTCAGTCTGACTGTGAGAACAACCATTTCCTCCAGCCCTCTATGAATGAATGTAAGGAAGACATTGTTCCCCTTAATCTTTTCTTATTATCTTTCTCTATACTCAGGTAATTTCCTTATACACATATGGGAATCAGTATTCTGCAGAATACTTGAGGGGAACAAGGCATGCATAGAAGCAAGAAAACACAATCCATAAAAAGAAAAAACCCCTGGCAAAACCAATCCAAATTCACACACCTAAGGACATTAAAACAGTCATAAATATTCCACATACTCAAAAAGGTAGACAACTAAAATGTGCTTCTAGAGAGAAAAACTAGAGTATACAATGAAAAATACACTGAATGAGATAACAGATTAAACAATGCAAAAGCAAAGAATTGTGAATTGAAGGCACAGCAACAGAAACTATCTAAAATGAAATACGCAGAAGAATTAAAATTATGAATAGACCATAGATAGACCATAGATAGATGTGGGATAACTTTAAAAGACCTAATAAAGGTGAAAGTGGAGTTTCTTGAAGACAGCAGGTGGAGAGAAAAACATTTGAAGAAATAATGGTTAAAAATTTCACAATTTGATAAAAACCATGAATCTAAAAAGGAGATAAATGGATCCCAAAGCTGAAGAGATGTAAAGAAAATTATACCAAGATACACTACAAACCAGTGATAAAAAACAGGAACAAAGATCAGGATGGAGATTTCCCATCAGAAATAATACAAGCTCCCCACAGACAAGTTTCCAGGAAAAATGGGTAATTTACAACAAAAATATTACAAAATATACAGGGAACAAGACATCATGAGCAGAAACAGACTATGAAGTCTGAAGATACTGTAATTGACAGAACATAAAAATAACTGTCCAGTACGTGTAAAAAATTAAAAGTACCTTGATGATATAAGGGGATAAAAGTGCATTTGAAAAATTACAAAATAAGAGCAAGGCGTGGTGCTACACACCTGTAATCCCAGCATTCTGGGAGGCTGAGGGAGAAAGGACTCCAAGTTTAAACCTGCCCATGTCTTAAAAGGCTGGGGAGGTAGCTCAGTGCAAAAGACCCGGGTTCAATCCCCAGTACTGGGGGGAAAAGAGTACATGTAAAAATGAAAAAAAAATTTTTTTTGGTACCGGAATTGAACTCAGGACCTTGTGCTTGCCAGGTAGGCGCTGTGCTGCTGAGCTACATCCCCAGCCCATAAATGAAAAATTTTATAATGAAATTAGTTAGCATGCTAGACACATGAAGATAAAATTAGTGAACTGAAAAGTAAATCTAAAAAAATTATCCAAAGTATAGTCCAGAGAAACAAAGATAGAAAATGTCAAAGATAAGTGATATGGGAGACAGAGTGAGGTATAACATATTTAAATGGTTTCAAAAGGTAGTAACAGAGGAGATGGGAAAGAGGAATATATGAAGAGATTGTGGCTAAAATCTTCCGAGATTTGTTTGTTGAAAGATATATTTAAAAAAACAGAACTACCTTCAAGCCCAGGAAGCCCATCAAATCTCAAGTAGGTTATAAAAAAGAAACCTATGCCAACACTATAGAAAAAGAGGTGTTCAAGTTGGCCAGAAAGGAAGGCAAATAATCCCAAATGGATCCTTACGGTGTGAGAAGGAATGGTAAAAATATAAATATGTGGGTAAACCTAAACAAATATTAAATGTACAAACAATAATTGCTAAAATTCCTAATTTGTTGGAGGGCATCAGGTAGAATTATAAAATTGCAAAACAAGATAATATAAGTTGGATCAAAGTGATTGCAGTTAAAATGCTTAAGCTTCTTATAAAAAAACTAGACAATATCTAAAAGATATAGACTGCATAATTTGCAAACAAGTAGAGGAAAAAAGATGTGAAACAAACAAAAAAAACTTCAGTAAAAAGAAGATGAAATGGGGGAGAAAGAAGACAGAGAAAAAAATGGGACAAAAAGAAAGCATTTAAGATGGTAGGGAAAAAATCCAAATATATAAGCAACACTGAAATATTATTCAGTTGTAAAAATGAACAGACTTAGATACGCATAGCAATATAAAGGAATCTGAAAATCACAACATTATAAAGCAAAAGAGTGAAGTCACCAGACTAGGACACACATATTACACAGAGCTAAAAACAAGAAAAATCATGCATTATTTTGAGACATATACACAGAATAAAGGAAAGTAAGAAAGTGTATACTGTGGAAAGGAGATTCTGATTGAGAAACTATGGGTAAAATTCCTTTTTGTGTGTGTGGTACTGGGTGGGAGCAAGGGTCTTGGTCTTGCTAGGCAAGCGCTCTACCTTCGAGCTACAACCCCAGCCCTTAACGTTCCATTCCTAAGCTGTCATGGTATGTGAGTACTACCGTAATTTCACCTTTATTCTTTCACACACACAGCCATAGTTCAAACAGTTTGTACATATTTTACATTAAGAAAATTAAAAGCACAGAAGGATGTGTATACTTCTTTTTAATATAATACATCACACACAAGTTCATATATAGAAAATTATTTCTAGACAAATTCTCATGAAACTTGTTCTTGAGAAAGAGGGCTAAGGTATGAGATAGAAGAAAGACTTGCTTTTAATTATACACCTTCTTTGTACTTCTTAACCATGTGCATATTCATGAAGTTACAGTAATATAAAATGAAAACCTACACATTATTTTATTCTCCCTTAACACAGTTACACATATTTTCATATTACCTTATTGTAAAGTATGATGTTAAACCCATTCATTATACAAGTCAACTCACGTCCCCTGTGAAATTACATACAGTAATTTCTTATTCTGGTTTCTCTGTTAGCTCTTAGCAAAGGGTAGACAGAGCTGGAGTTTGGCTGCACACATGCTTGCTGACTAAACTATGAAAAATCTATAATGTACTATGGTGCCACATCACATCATGATTCTACTCTATTTTTTTGTTTGTTTGCTTGCTTGCTTTTTTGGTTTTTTGAGACAGGGTCTGTCTACATAATTCAGGCTGGCCTCAAACTCACTGTAATCCTGCCTCAGCCTCCTGAATGCTGGGATTATAGACATGTGCCACAACACCTGTCTTCATGATTCCATTCTACACTAACAATTCTTTAGGCTCAATGTGACAAAATATCTTTGTCATATATACAGTAGTTATTCTTAATTTGAAACAGATTTTCTTTGTGCAGAACCCATTTCTTTTGCCCAATAATTATATTTATTCAAATAAAGAATTAAGAACCTCCTAATGTTAGTCATTGAAGGATGAAAGAAAAATAAGATGTATTCTCTTTGTTCTTAAGGGGCCTATAGTTAAATAGAGAAGGCAAATGAGTATGAAACTAATGTAAAAGAGAATATGGAAGAGCGATAATAGAAGTTTAGAGTGTTGTAAGAATATACAGAAAGGAAACATTACAAGATGACACACAGCCAGGTGTGGTGGCACATTTCTGTAATCTCAGCATTTGGGAGGCTGAGGCAAGAGGATCACTGTAAGTTTGAGGCCAACCTGAATTACATAGTGAGTTAAAGACCAGTCTGAACTGCAGACAAAAACAAAAAAGAACTGTGGCTAATCGAAAGTAATGAGAAGGGCCGGTGAGATGGCTCAGTGGCGTAAGCGCCTGCTTTGCAAGCGCGAAGGCCGGAGTTCGACTCCCGGAACCCACATACGAAAAAGGGGCCGGTGATATCGCTCAGTGGCACGGGTGCCTGTTGGCGCGCGAGGTCCTGAGGTCGTCCCCCCGGTACCCACAAAAAAAAAAAAAAAAAAAAAAAAAAAAAAAAAGAAAGTAATGAGAAGAGCTGAGTCAGGTCATACAGAAAGTATGATAAAAAATAGAATGGAAATCATAATTCATGTTATTTTAAATAGCTTAAAATACAACTTGCTATGCAATCTTACAGACTACCACATAGTATAAGATGAATAATGCTTTAGTGGTAATAACTTTTTTTTTTTGGGAATCGAACTCAGGACCTCATGCTTGCCAGGCAGGTGCTGTGCCGCTGAGCTATATCCCTGGCCTAGTGGTAATAACTTTAAAAAAACAAGTGAAATAAATCCAATTTCAGGCTCCTAGTAAGATTTAAACCAAAGCTTCCTGCCAGTCATGGTGGCGCACACCTGTAATTCCAGCACTCAGAAGGCTGAGGCAAGAGAATTGCCACAAGTTCAAGGCCAGCCTGGACTACACAGTGAGACCCTGTCTCTAAAAAAACAAAACAATAAAAAAAAACTAAAGCTTCTTTTAGTCTGTTTTAAATCCTCAGGGAGGAAAAAACTCTATAAAATAGGTATTACATCAACATACAGATACCGTACTGAGATATGTAAACAGCAGTTTAACTTAGTGTCAGTAGTTGAAGTTAGTCACACCTGAACCTGCATCTCAGCTCTGCTCCTTACTAACTTTTGTGATTTTGAAAAATACCTAATCTTTCTAAGTCTTAGTTTTCTCATCTGTAAAATGGGATAATAAAAATTTACTTCATGGGCAAGACTAGATGTATTAATAACTCTTATGGTACCTACCATTTAATACTCGGTATTAGCTAATACTATTATATTATATTCTTCCAGTTTAGCAATCATCACCAAATATTAAAATGAGTTCATTTTTCCCTATGTATTAGAAAATATCCCTTTAATAAATGCAGAAGTCGATTTTTTCTAATCCTATGCCTTTAAATTTTTATTCATACTACATTCCCAACTGCAACATTACATCCAGGTACAGGGTAAAAAAACAAATACATTATTTTTATTTATTTATTTATTTTGGTGCTGGGATTAAACCCAGAGCCCCACATATGCTAGATAAGCACTCTACCACTGAGCTGCACTGCCAGCCTCCAATATATATTCTTAAACTATATTTCTTCTAGTTGAATTCTAACCTATAGATTGGAAAACCATATCATTAAAACCATTTAACAGATTATAATGCTAAGATGAATTAGTGTAAAGTCAGTGGAAAACTATATTCCTTTGTTAAAGTTCCATATATTTAGTAAAATTATCAGTAGATACTAGAAGTATTAAATATAAATAAATTTTATCTTATGAACACAGACCCACAAAGACTATGTCTAAAACATTTTCAAGCTAAGCATGTTGGTACCTGCCTATAGTTTCAGCACTTGGGAGGCTGAGGCAGGAGGATCATGAGTTTGAGGCCAGCCTGATTCTACACACCAACTTCAAGGCCACCCTGATTACATAGTGAGATTGTTCTTAAAACAATACCCCCCAATCCGAGCTATTCAATGTAAAAGGGCGATGATGGTGGTGATTTTTATTATGTATTCAATCTCAATTTAAAAAGAATATTCTGGCTTTGAAAAAGTCTAAGTCATAAACAGGAGAATTTGGAATAATTTCTGGGAGCACTCTGAAAAATGTAAAAGGTGTAATACAAACTCAAGTGGAATACTGAATGATAAATCTTAGGCATAAAATATAAGTCAGTGAAAAGAACATAAAATTCTCCTATTAAAGTAAAAAATGTATAGCTTTTATACAGAAAACCCCATATGATGATATTCATAAAGTTTAAATAACTTCTGTTTTAAGTAAGATTATTATACATATTATAAATAACACAAAAAAGCATACTTACAAAGCAACAAAGAAATTTATCCTGGTATGCTCATTTATAGTAAATTTAGCTCTCTTGAAATAAACAAAGGTCATAGCCAAAAGATACTATAAGAAAAAAAGTTAGAAATTAATATTGTTTTGCTTTCACAACTAAAACTGCATTTAATACACTTATTTTAAAGTTTTCTGATGAATAAACTAGAATAGAATAAAGGATTATTTATCCTCATTACAGAATCACCTATGGAATCACTTGTTTCCTGTAATTAATCCATGTAGTTAGAAAGTTATTGATCATTATGATTAAAATTGATTAGATAGACTCCTACATTTTATTATAGCCAATAAAACTTAAAACCTCACTTTTAAAACTTAAATGTCAAACCTACAGAAAGCTGAAATAACAGTAAAATGAATAATCATACATCCTTCATCTATATTCGTATTTGCGGCATTCGCTTGGTATCTTTTGGTAGGTATATACCTACAGATAAACTTTCCTCTGAACCCTTTTAGTTACAGACTTTCATACTCTCTTTCTTTTTTCTCTTTTAGCAGGGTGCTACTATTTTGACTAAGGCTGGTCTGGAACTCCTGGGCTCATGTGATCCTCCCACCTCAGCCTCCCAAGTGCTCCGACTACAGGCATATGTCACCATGCTCAGGCATACTCACTTTTTTTTATGCGCTAGAGATTATACCCAGAACCTCATGCATACTAACCACATGCTGCACCTCAGCTCCTATACCAGTGGTGGTGAACATAAGGCACACGTTATTGTGTTTTTCTTTTAAGACAAAATATGTTAATGTATGAGTTGTTTTTTCTAAACTAAAACCTCAGGTTTCATTCCAGTATTGGCACTTTGCAATAAGTAAGTGGACTTTGGGTTGCAGTTTTTCACTTGGTATCTAAAACATTCACCATCACTGTCCTACACTTACACACACACACACACACACACACACACACACCCCGTACTAGGGACTGAATCCAGGGTCTTACCCTTCCTAGGCAAGCACTGTACCACTGAGCTACATACACCCAGTCCTCATTTCATTTCATTTTGAAAGAGGATCTTGCTAAGTTGCTCAGGGTGACTAACATCAAACTTGCTATCCTCCTGCTTCAGCCTCCTGAGTAGCTGGGATTACAGGCATGTGAGCCTGGCTCTATATTCCCTTTCTTTATAGACTCACTTTTAAAAATAACCTTTATAAAATGCTTCTAAATAACTTCGGAAATTAGAATAACATGACTTTATTTGCATTGGGAAAACACATTTTAGATGTATTATTAGAAAGATACACAGCGAGCCTGTTATTAGAACACGTCAAGGTCTGACTGTTCAAATTAGAAATAACTTGTAATATTAATGTATTATCTTCTTTTTCATAAAATATTTATTTGTCTAGTCACAGGATGGGATACTATGTGATTCCAAGTTTTCACAACTTCCAGTGAAGGATTACAATACACCTGGTTAGGTACTTTTCAAACATTGCCCCCTGCTGTCCAATGACTTTAATGCTCTTAAAACTGTAACATTTAAAAACACAACTCTACAGAAACAGGATATTTGATAGTAAAGCCTTACTGTTAATTTTAAAAGTTATTAGTGACATTGTGATTATATTTTAAAAGTTTTTATATTTTAGAGGTACATTAAGAAATATTTATGGATATAATATTAGGATGTCTGGGATTTGCTGCAAAATAATCCAGTTTCAAGAGAAGGTTTAAAACAAACAAGAATGACCGTAAGTCAGTAACTGTTTCTTCATTTTGTTTGTCTGTTTGAGACAGGGTCTTACTATGTAGTTCAGCCTGGCTTTGAACTCACTATGTAGCCCAGGCTGGCCTCAAACTCATAGTGGCCCTCCTGCCTCAGCCTCCTGAGTTCTGAGATTACAGTTGTGTGCCACCGTGTCTAGCTAAAATGCTTTAGTTTTGTCATTTTATATTTTTATTTTTTATTTTTTTAATATGGGTACCGGAAGTCGACCTCAGGACCTCGCGCTTGCCAGCAAGTGCTTGTGCCACTGAGCTATCTCACCAGCCCTTTTTTTCCTTTATGTGGGTTCTGGGAGTCGAACCCAGGACCTCGTGCTTGCCAGGCAGGCGCTTATGCCGGTGAGCCATCTCACTGGCCCAGTTTTGTCATTTTAAGTGTGACAAAATGTTCAATACCAATTTAGTGGGTATTTAATCATAAGCTAGCCTTCTGATCATTCCCTTTTCTGTTTGTGTATTTTAAGTGAGAAGTTATGCTGAACTTTCTATATGACTTCTTAGTCTAAAACGGCATTTACAAAGTTGAATTTCATGGTTTTTTGTTTTTTGTTTTTCTGGTTTGAGACAGCGTCTCACTATGCAGTTCAGGCTGGCCTTGAACTCACTTTGTACCCCAGGCTGGCCTTGAATTCTTGGTGATCCTCCTGCCTCAGCCTCCCTACTGCTGGGATTACAGGCGTGTGCCACCATGCCCAGTTTAGTTGAATTTCAACTACTCAGCTAACTCAAAAAGCACAGTGCTGGCGTGGTGGTGCATGCCTGTAATTCTAGCATTTCTGAGGTTAAGGCAGGAGGATCACCAAGAGTTTCAGGCCAACCTGGGAGATGTAGTGAGTTCAAGGTCAGACTGAACTACACAGTCAGATGCTATCTCAAACAAATCAACCAACCAAAAAACAAAACAGAAAAACACAGAAACAAATATTGTAATTTGTGCCTACAGGAAAAAAAAACCCTAGAAACATCAGTGCTCCTAGTTAAGCCATTCTTTTCTGAAACACCGATTCCTAAATAAAGAACATGTTATTGGCATTTATTTGAATTGCTCAAAATATATTAAAATGTACAAGAGATTTCCTTAGTGGAATGAATCTCAGAATTTCTTTCCACAATTTTATTAAAATCAGTAATTCTGAAGAAACAAAAAATAAAAAAAAGCAATTCTGATCAAAATGTATCAAGTATATATGGAGTCTTGTTTTCAATAAAAAAGATATGAACTTAAAGGTCTAGTAACATAATAAATGCTGGTTAATGATTATCTTGATACTAAATTTACCTTGTCTGCAATTTTACAGCAGCAGTCCATCCATAAGAAATCTTGAATTAGATCATCATCTACAATAAAAGATAGCTATGACTTGCCTTTTAAAAATACTGTCTTTCGAAAAACTAATTTCTATGTCAGAAGATTGTAAATAATGCTTGTAAATCGAACAACAGGACCAAGGTTGTCTAAGGCGTAGTTTTCAGTTCCTTAGTGTATTTGCCACTGCAAGGACTGTACAAAAAGCTATTGCCATCTCTTCTTCTTCCCCTCTGATTTGTCTCACTAGGTATATGGTTCAGCTTTGAGGGAGAACGGTGTATGTTTGGTTTACTGAGTACCAAGGACATGTGGGGTAACTCTAGCTCTTCATTCTTTTCCAAAATCAATTATGAAGGGTAGAAATGGAATCTGATAAAAGATAATTCCATTTCTAAGAAATAATAACAATTAATACTTTTTCTAAATATGCTTTATTTTTTTATATGCTTTCCCTTTTTCTATTACTTTCTCTTCTTAGGTTCCAGTGTATTTTTATTTTAGAGTCTTTTTCTCCTCTATTTGTTTCACTTATCTACTCAAATATATATATGAAAATGTCTACATAAAAGGGTTTGAAATTCATTAGCTATTAAATCATTAACATTTAATTTTGGGAAAACTGAGTATTAGGATGAAAGGGTCAATAAACAAAAATGTTAAGGATAGCATCCAAAAAGTAGGTCAAAAACACTATTTCAATTTTGAAGGCCTCAAATATATAATCTCGAAATATACTGGTAGCTACCAGAACATAACCTAGGGGAAAATATATATATACTCTAGGAAAATCATTTTTTTCCATTTCCTCCTTCATTTTAAGAAAGCATATAGTCAATTTTACATTCTAGAAATATCAATGTGATCAAGTATTTGGAAAGTTCTAAGAATAACTACTGATTTCCTGAGGATTAATTTCTGTCTTGGTAATTTTACTTCTTAAATTACCTAAAATGGTAGAACCAGGTGTTTTATTTTTTGTGACCATTTATGGGTGTTAAAAAAAGTCTGCAGTTAATATTGTGTTCTACTCTTAATGAAAAGAGAGACATGTATTAACCTTCTACATCCTGATGGGGGACATCTTTGTATCTTTTTCTACTTATGTGTCGTACATACTTTTCCTTTCTTCTTTTTTAAAAAAACTCTTTTCATTTTGCTTTTCTTCACATCTTGACCACCTTGCTTAATGTGCCTGGCCTTCCTCTATAAACAAGGAGGCCTGCTAGCTCCATCTATCAGATCGTGGTGTCTGCTTGACTTCATTCACTCCCACAGGTATTTACCAGAGCCCATCTATCCTACTCCTTATTCAAAATTGTCTGCCTTATTACCATTCCCCAAATAAGGATCCTTTTTCTTTTTTGGCTTAGTAGAAATACTACTATTTCTTAGTTGCCTATTAAGAAATTTACCAGCAAAGTAGCACTGTCTCATATTCTGAATAAACTCAAACTCAATTTCATTATATGAACATGATGATTAAAAAAATGGTATTCCCAAACAGTATTCTCAGAATGTAGTACTGAAACTTTTGTAGGTTGACCAACACTTCTAACTTGCTTGGTGTTAGCAGTTAAAAGTCCTGGAAAGCCCATCAAGCCCAAACTGGTTGGTAGCTCACCTGAGTCTTCATGTACCACGTTACTTTAGGTCAAACAAAACCCATGCTATGAATCTGTATTTCTGGCATCTATGATACTTGGATTTAAGTAGTCTAGAAGCTAGATGAGTGTGAATTTTTAATTCACAAGGAAGTGAACCAAACAAAACCCAACATTAAAAAAATGAAGTAAAAACAAAATCAAATTTGATTGGAGATGAGAAATTTGAAAAATAAAGCTATCCCTCTTGATTATTATGAAATTGATAAAATAGATGTTTACATTCTAATTTTAAGTACTTTATAATTATGCTATTAATACTATTCTTTTTGATCACTATGAAAGTGATAAAATAGAAATTTATATTCTAACTTTTAAGAACTTTATAATTATGCTATTAAAATATTTTAAACCTACCAAATAATTTGAAGAAAGCAGTCATTTCCTGACGCTGTATAACTAGACAAGGCCCTTTGGGGTGTTTAGATTTGTTGTTATTATGTGCACTTTTGTCACATGCTTGCCAACTATCTTTAAAAATAGTACGCTTGAGATTAATTTTAGGCTGATGTGACCTGTTTGACCCTGATTTTACATGAACAGTGACAGTAGGTGGTGTCTCACAACACATCTGATTGTGCCTCATTTTGGTTTCCCGAGATTCCTGTAAAAATAAAACATATAATTATTTACCACACTCACTCATTTCTATATAAAAATGAATTGGATGATACTAGCCAATGCAGTTATATAAATGTTATTGAATGTGCTATTTAAAATGTTATTTGTGACAGTGACTCACATTAGAAATTGCTTTTAGAATTTAGTGCTAGGTAAAGCTGGATTCCTTTGGGTAACTATATACCTCCGTTGGTACAGCTCAGTGGTCAAGCACTTACCTAGCAAGCATGAGGTCCTACGTTTAATTCTCAGCATCACAAAAAATAGATAAAAGTGTATACAAATACACAATATTATGATTTAATAAAATCTGAAACAAAATCTGAAACAAGTTAGCTATAGTGAACTTGGTGTTCAAAGTATTTCTAGTGTAATGGAAAATGAAGGTATCAAAAGGCGAATCAGACCCTAATGAGAACCTCTGAATCCATGACTCACAGTGACACAGGCGGCCACACCTCCTTTGGTATTCAGAGTTAGGTACAGACTTTCCTTCCCGACCCTGAGAAGATTCCCTGATGAAGGAAGGAATGGAAGACACAACTGGGCATAGCGAAGATACAGCAGCACTGCCCAATATAACGAGAGCTGCATATGTAATTTTATATTTTTAGACACACATTTAAAAAGGCAAAATTTAATATATTTTTATATAACCAAATATATGCAAAATATTTATTTATTTAATTTTTTAAACAGTGGCAAAGTTTCACATTTATTAAAGGTAGGAAAAGCAGGCTCTGCAGAGCAAGTTTGGGGCCAAATAAAAGTAGGAAAAAGAAAAAAAAAATACACCCTACAGCATAGGGTGGGCTACAATGAAGAGACACAATAGTCTACATACAAAATAGTTAAAATGTAACCAATATAAAAACTAATGAGATATTTTACACTTTAAGTTTGAAATCTGGTGTGCTGGTGTGTATTTTACACTTTCAGCTTGTCTCTATTTTGATTTATTTATTTTTTTCGTGGTAGTAGGGATTGAACCCAAGGCCTCTTGCATGCAAAGCAAGTATGTTACCACTGAACTCAGTCACCAGCCGTGATACTAATTTAACAGTTTTTGTGAAATATAGTCCTATCAAAAAAAGATGTGTAAGGAAAAAATATTTTACACTCCTTCAGTTTTAGACTTAAGTAAAAGTAAAAACTTAGTTCTTCAGTTGCACCAGCTACATTTCAAATGTTTAACAGCCACTTGTGGCTAGTGGCTTCATTATAACAATACAGCGTTAAGTAAAGAACTAGGCAGGGAAAGTTGTAATTAGTTCTATAATTGTTTCTCTTCTCTCCTCTCCTTCTATCTTTCTTCCTAGATCCTAAAGTCCAGCCAAATTGAAGGAAGTTATGGAGTTGAGGGTGCATGGTGCTACAGACTACAGAAAGATGAGTAGGTGATAAATTGAGTCTTGAGACCTGTGTAAGAACCTTCTGCTCTTTCCTATCCGTCTCACCTGGGAGACGGTTGGAGGGCTCATCTGTCTTTTCTGAGTAAAGGCAACCTTACATCTACATGGAAAAAACTAGTGGTGGTCAGGCTTCTCAAATTGGGGTGGGAGAGCTAGGTAGGCTTAGGGGAGGGATGCAACATACAGAGTAACTATGGTACATATTCCAGGAGGTTTTTACTCAATGATAAATGATTCTAAAGTGTTTTTACATTAAAGCAACCATGGATAATCAAGAAATAGAATGCAAATTTTCAATCAATCAAAAAGTAAAACGTTATGCTTACTGTAGGTCTCTACACTATTCTATGAAGACCTTAATATGTATGTATTGGGATATTCCATATAAAATTTGAGAAAACTGAAAGGACTTATCTTAAATTCCCAAATAGAGATTCACTGAAATGAAACACTGGTAGAAAAGTTGGAGAAAGAGCAGAAGGAGACAAGTTATCAATGCTACAGTCTTGGTGAAATTCCTCTTTGAGGTAGTTTTTAATTTTGCTCTTGGTTAGCTACACCAAGAGAAGGAGAGTTCTGACTATGAGTAAGATGGAAGGAAGGGAAGACAAATTAAAATATGGGCCTTTTCTCAAAGGCAAGAGCCAGGGAAGAGGGAACTAGGAGAAACTATGCTTACATGGCAAAATCCTTTAATGAATTTTTACATGGATTCTACCAATATTTTAAAAAATCATACCACAGGAATGAAGTGTAGTGGTAAAGCCCTTGACTAGCACTGCAAATCATCATCATCAACCATCGAAATTCATACTTGTATAGGATGCTTGCAATTTTTATTTTTTGTAAATGTACTTCAATTCCAGAAGCATCTTAAATAATTTCTTCTCTCTGAGGTAACGTAAAAGGGTCATAAGTTAGAAGCAGAAGTAATTTGAGGATTCATTTGCTTACATGAAAAACCTAACGGCAAATCTACTGGCAACTCAGGAACGGAGGTGAGCTTTTAGCTTCCTTATAATTGCAATCAAACATCGAGCACTTATTTAATACGTGCCAGCCACTGTGACCATGATCTCATTTAATTTTAATAACATTTCAATAAGTTGTTTGTCATTTTCTTCTGTGGTACTACTAGGGATTGAACTCAGGCCTTACCATAAACTGCATCCCCAGTCCTGCCCCCCCCCGTTTTTGTTTTTGTTTTTTTTTTTTTGGTACCAGGAATCGAACTCACGGCCTCAGATTTTGCCAGGCAGGCACTGCGCCGCTGAGCTACAGCCCTGGCCCCCTTTCCCTTTTATTTATTTTTATTTTTTATTTTTTATTTTTTGAGACAGGGTCTCACGAAGCTGCTAAGCTGGGCTCAAACTTGCAATCCTGCTTCAGCCGGTGTGGAATGCTCAGCACAAACGAAGTGTGTAGCAGCATAATTCTTATATAACCTCTTACAGTCTGGGTATCTTTCAAGGAAAGAACAGTCTGAGTGTGAGAGTGAGCTAAATTTCACCTCAACTACTAAATATAACTCAAGTGTTAAATTTTTATTAATAACAAAGCTGGCTGGTATTTTAAAACATGCTTATGTTAAGAGAATATGTAGACAGACGTAGACGACCCCAATTTAAAAATAGCATAACCATCTTTAAAATGTGAAATTAGACTTTTTTTTTCCTGCTTGAGGCTGGATGGCCTCCCGCCGTGGGGCATGTCCTGAAGGAAAACATTTATTTCCACATTTTGAGAAACGGGCTAAGGGCGCTGCATTGAGCGAGCCCGCAGCTCAGCCTTCCGGACTGGGGCGGACGCGGGGCGGCGGCGTTCAATGCGCCCCGAGGAGAGGCAGCAGGGCTTCCTCAGGCGCCCGCGCCGCCAGCCTCGCTCCCGGCCGGCGGCCGCCCACACGCGCGGCGTCGGGCCGTCTGCCCCGCGCCCGCCGGGCCCGGCGGCCCCGGCCGCCTCCGCCGGCCCCGCGGCCTCCCGGCCCTGGGCCCGCAGCTCCCGCGCTCTCCCAAGCCCCAGGCCGCGACGGCACCTGCGGGCTTCACCGCGGGAAGAGCGTGGGACGAAGCCGCCGCCGCCGCCTCACGCAGGTGGGCGCAGGTTGCCGCGAGGGGGAACCGAGGGGCTAGGCACAGCCGACACTGGACATTCGCCCGCGGGTCTGACCCCGGGGTGCGAGCGAAGCTACCTGTGGACCCCGGCGGGGAAGCGTGAGCCGGCCGGCGCCGCCCAGCCTCAGCCTCAGATCCAGCCTCGGGCGGTTGCGCGCTGGGCGCTCTACCCAGGACCGCTGGCTCGCACTGTCCGCCCCGGGGGCGCGCGGCCAGCAGGGCCAATCAGCGCGCAGGGCCGAGCGCGGGGGCGGGGCCGCGCCGGGTTCCCCCATCCCCTGCTAAACACCTCCTCCACCCGCAGAGCTACGTCCTGCCGTTACTCCGCGGCATTCGCCCACGGACGAGGTTAGGGCACAGCGCACGCGACCTTCCAACGCGCCCCGTTTCCCGGGACACTTTCAAGCTTTGTCGGTGTTGAGCCTTTTGGTTTCTCTCCAACAAGATGGCGCGGAGTGCAGGGCTGAGGCTGCAGTCGTTCCCTCATCCCTACCTCTCTGCACGGAGGCCAGCGCCCCGCACACAGGAGTCTGAGATTCAGAAGCGAACGTTGCAGCACAATCGACACGCACATTAAATTACATAAAACAATGAAGGGCCCGCTTAAATCAAAACAGTGTGAATAAAAGTGACTTTTTATGAGAAGAGGTAAAGTACCAGTAAACCCTACGTTGTCTACAGTAGGGATTTTTTTCCCTTCCCTCATCCTAGTCCTTGCCCAAGTCCAGGGGGTACAGTAGGTGTGCAGTTAACAAAAGCGTGCTGGATAAATAAAAGGATTCTTCACAGCTTCCCTCTCCCAGCATCTTTCCCTTTCTAATGTATTAACTGCCCCCCCACTTTGGTTATTAACACATCACACCCTTGTTTTCATGCTGCTAGTCTTTCATTTGTAATTACTGCATCATAGTCCAGAATGGATAAACCATATTTACATCTTTTTTTTTTTTTTTTTTTTTTTTGTGGGTACCGGGGGGTTGACCGCAGGACCTCGCGCGCCAGCAGGCGCCCATGCCACTGAGCGATGGGCCCTTTTTTCGTATGTGGGTTCCGGGAGTCGAACTCAGGCCCTCGCGCTTGCCAGGCAGGCGCTTATGCTGCTGAGCCATCTCACCGGCCCTACATCATTCTTATATTTAGATTCCTTCCAGATTTTTTTGCTGCTGTAATTATTACTTAAAAAGCAAGTTTAGCCTCGCCTATTTGTACTTCTCAGCAATTAGTTTCGTAGTGAGTAACACCAATGACCGAGTGTTCCCTTCTTTCTTAGATTCTCACAGAGCAAGATGATGACAAAAATCACTACACTAAGAGAGGGCAATCTGAGAAATAGTTTTTCCTGACAAAGGCCTTTGACATTTTCTTCCTGGCCATTAAATGGGAGAACAGGTCAAGAGGCATCAACTGGTTGTGAAAATATTCAGGAAATGTCTGCTTCAAGTTTATTCCTCTGGCTTTTCCTGAGGATCCTCTCTTTTGCAAAGTATGAGGGTTTCCTGTGACTACTAATTTCTAGCCTTTAGTATAATTGACTTACTGAATAATGAATATCCACTACATGGACAGCATTGTATTTCAAAATGAGAGTCAAAGAAAATACCATGATTATGAAAACAGCATGGCACTACCTTTCTAAAACTTCCTGGCCAGGTATAAACACAAGTAAAATACCAGGCACAAGGAGCTGTGCCACGGAGATGGATATACTGTACAATGAAAAAGGAAAGTAGTTGAGGGAAGGTACTCTTGAAGATCCCAAAATCTTCACAATTCAATGTTTCATAAAATTTGCATATTAAAGTCAGCAATTGCATATAAGTGATAAAGCTATTGGGGAAGCGGCTCACTAAAGTTTTGGCTTTAATTCATGAATGTTCTCATTCCTAGCTTTTTAACTATTTTGGCAAATAAAGTCAGTGTACTTGAGAATTAGACCTGGTCTGAATTCAGGTACTACTGTTTTACCCGCAACATGAATACAGGCAATTTACTATGCCTCAGTAAATGTAAATGTGGGATGACACCACTTACTTTGTGTTTGTGGTAAATTTCATACTGTGGGTAAACTGTCTAGCAATGAGGAGAGCATTGGTAGGTATTCTTTTCTTGCCTCTTTGGTTTGATGTGCGGCTTAGATAGGGGTTCAGGCATTTAAACAAACAGGCTATGAACTATTAAGTCCCCTTCCTTTTTTTATCCATCCACTATCCAGATCTCAAGCATGGCTTTATTTCCTTACTAAAAAATTCCATGTCACCCATAGTCCAGTCTTTTTTTTTAATTAACAGTAGCAAAGTTTTATTGAAGGTAGGAAAAGAAACAGGCTCCGCAGACTGAGTTTGGGCCAAGTAAAAGTAGGAAAAATTATACCCTACAGTGTAAGGATGGGCCACATGCAACAGAGCGCAGTACCTGTTCATCTTCTGCACTGTAGGTACCTGATCATGATATTCATACTGTATTTCCCCCAAAATAGAATCTAACCAGAAAAGCCCTAGCATGATTTTCAGGATGCTCATAATATAAGCCCTAGCACAAAAATAAGCCCCAACCAAGACTGTCAGCCAGATGGTCACATTTAGTATGTCTGCTGCAACACACAATGGACATTGAATTTCATAATAATATATATTCACATTAATATTTAAACGATAATATACATTAAGTATTTGTAAATACTCAAGCGGGTGCCTTTGGACAAGAGGTAAACATCTATGTAAACAGATGAACTCGAGACTTATTGCTGACTGACCAGTTGGAGTGCAGACACAATGCACGAATACCATGCACATTTGATAACGGACGTGGTTGTGTCTAATATTAACCTTCTAATTCAATATGTCATGTGTTGTAATGCACTATGAGCAGGCTGGCTGGACAAGAAGTGCTCATTTAAGGACAGCTCTATTGATGGACATGAGAAATTGGGACAAATGATTCTACAGGAAATGGAGCCACAAGAATTCAGGCTGGGGGCCGGTGAGATGGCTCAGCGGCGTAAGCGCCTGCCTTGCAAGCGCGAGGGCCCGAGTTCGACTCCCGGAACCCACATACGAAAAAGGGGCCGGTGATATCACTCAGTGGCACGGGTGCCTGTTGGCCCGCGAGGTCCTGAGGTCGTCCCCCTGGTACCCACAAAAAAAAAAAAAAAAAAAAGAATTCAGGCTGGAATTTAGGTTTGGAGAGTTATGATGATGTTCCAGAAGATGACATGACTATATATATATATATATATTTTTTTTTTTTTTTTGTGGGTACCGGGGGGTCGACCTCAGGACCTCGCGTGCCAGCAGGCGCCCGTGCCGCTGAGCGATATCACCGGCCCCTTTTTTGTATGTGGGTTCCGGGAGTCGAACTCGGGCCCTCGCGCTTGCTAGGCAGGCGCTTAAGCCGCTGAGCCATCTCACCAGCCCGACATGACTATATTTGAATAAATGTAGATGTCTGTACATGAATAAATGTAGACTGTTGTACATGAAGAAAAGAAGATATCCACTGAATACAAGGCTTATTGCATCTTTTGGAGCAAAAATTAATAATATAAGACCCAATCTTATTTTGGGGAAAATATGGAGGTACCAAAAATGACCCAAATGCCCATTGACACAAGCATTCATAACCTTATGAAGTTGAGCATGTACATATCCTATAGCCGTTCGGTTTCACTTTTAAATACTTATAGAAAAACTCCACATGTGCTTCATGGGGCTATGCAAGCAGAATATTCAAACTATTTGACTGTTAAGACTTGAACACTGACTACTAGACTACCAACTAATAGAATCAATGACAGCTATGAGAACAGTATGGCCCTACAGACAATACAGCTGTTCACAGCTGGTACAGATTTGGGAGGGGGTAGATGTCACAGAGAGCATCTTTGGAATTTTTCATCACTCCTTTTCTGGGCCATTCTACCCAATCTCCCAAACCACTTGGGTGGAGGTAGGGCAGCTCTACTCATGCAATATTCCTTTCCTCCTTCACTTAGGGAGTCCTAAGGGCTCTTGATCTGAGCTGAGCCAAACTCCTTTTGTGGAATTTGGTACTGTGACCAAGAACTCAGCCTGGATGATTGCTCTTTCAAACAGAAGAGACACAAACTCGAAGAGTATCAGGATTAATCAATCCAACAAGGTAACAAAACGTCTGGTACAGTTTTCTCCATTGCCTACTATGTGTCAACATCACTCTAGGCAATACCTCAGTGAAAAGAGAAAAGGCTCCGCCTGTGCATATGAGACTGATTAAGACCTAAAAGTTTGAAGGGCCAAATGAGGCATGATTGTAAAATATGGTGAATGTTTAAATTTAAAAAAATAATAATTTTATAGGAGACACATTGCCATTAATTCTCCCCAAAATATACTCCCCCTCAGTTCAAACACTTACCCTATCATTATCAGGAGCCTGGTGGGTGGGAGGTTGTGTGTGTGGGCGTTTGGGACACTTGTCCTGAGCTCTTCAGCCCTGGGGCGGGTCAGAACTATTTTTTTTAAAAGAAAAATTATAGCAGGCCATGGTGCTGGGGAAAGAGGATCACAAGTTTGAGTCCCAGCCCCGGTAATTTACTGAGACTATTAGTATAAAAAATTGGGCCGGTGAGATGGCTCAGTGGCTTAAGCGCCTGCCTTGCAAGCGTGAGGGCCCGAGTTCGACTCCCGGATCCCACATACAAAAAAGGGGCCGGTGATATCGCTCAGCGGCACGGGTGCCTGTTGGCACACGAGGTCCTGAGGTCGACCCCCCGGTACCCACAAAAAAAAAAAATAAAATAAAATAAAAATAAAAATAAAAAGGGCTAGGAATATAGCTCAATGAGAAGGCCCTGGGTTCAATCCCCAGAACCAAAAAAAGAAAGTGGCAAAAATGGTGGAATCAGCATTTGATGTGAGCGGGGAGTATTCTGAGACTTAATGGCAATGTATTTTACCGCAATAGCTTTTTTCTTAGTGCAACAGCTTCTAAAAAAATTTAAACATTTACCGTATTATTTTGCTCAGAGTTTGTAATAGTCTTGAAGATATGCCCAACACCCTAGTAGAACTAAAAAGGAAAAACTGAAAGTGGAAAGGATTATAATTGGTGTCAATGTGTCAGCAAGCATATCCAGAGTTAGGGAAATCACTTGCTAAAAAGATTAGAGTCTCCTATGCCAAACAGGGTTTGCAGTATAGAACAGATTTTAACCTAGATCTCGGATGACTAGTTGAATTTCAGTGGAGTTAGCAGGCCCCAAATTAGAGGGAGACTATAAAACTTGAGGCAACTATCCTGGGAGAGACAGATTTGTTCCTGAAACTTACTTAAGTTACCTTTGGGTAGCAATTACATATGCATATATGCTAAGAGTTGGATCCTGGGACTCACACGAAATTTTCTGTGGCAGTTTAGTTTTTAATTTGGCAAGTTGAGTGGGTTCATGAGTTCTACCAGACACTCTCAGGTGACTCCACCCCTTCACTTGTTTTGTCAGGAATCTTTTATTAAATGAAAAGCTAGAAACAATATTCATGTTAACCCACAAATGGTAGAACAGGTGTCAATTTATCAATAACCTGGTGAATAAATGGCAACATTTTTGGCAACTGTGCCAGTCATCAGAGGGTTACATACTGACTGGAATGCTGATCTCAGCAGCTTCAAGCATTTAATTTGTTCTCTCGCCCCCTCCCCAGACAGACAAAAGAAGCCTCTTCCACCACCTTCATCCTTCACTCTCACATTCACTTGGGATCTTCCATCCTATATAAACCCAAAACATGGTATCACAAGTAAAACTGTACTTATTTTTTGCAATGCTGGGGATTGAACACAGGATTAATGCTAGACCAGTGTTCTACCACTGACACATATCCCCAGTACCACAAGAATTTTTTTGTTTTTTGAGGCTCTCGGTTTGTAGTGCAGGCTGGCATCGAACTATGTAGCCCAGACTGGCCTCGAACTCACAACAATTCTGCCTCAGCCTCCCAGTTCCCACAAGATTTTATAACCACATTAGCTGGCAGATTCCTAAAGGAAAGAAACAGATTTATGGCTATTTTTGTAAAAATAAGGTTTAATAAAACACTGGCAATATAAAAAAATTACAGTGAGAAATTAAAGCTTACGGTGTAAGTCAACCAATGTAGAAGGTAGTTGTTGAAGGAAATAAGCGTTGAGTTTTTACATTTCCTAACCAAGGGATTTATTTAGAAATTCTGGCATTCAAACACACAGGTAAAATCCAATTTTACAGATCAAAAATGCTAGTTTCATTTTTGAAGAAATGTCTAAGTTTTGTTTTTGTTAAAGAGACATTTGAGAACAAAAATAAAAAAACTCTAGGCGTATACAGTACTTTTATAGAATCAGTTTCATTTATTCTGTTCATTTTGTAAGGCATGCTATCACTATAGAATTATAGCCACTTTTTAGCTACTAACAAAAAGGGTCACTATTTCTATTATAGACAGGCTTATATATATTTTCAGTTAAGTTTACTGGTACATTTTAGATATACATAATGCTCACATTCATCATAGGGAATTTGTACCTATACATGCTGTATCTCGATTCTTTTTTTTCCCCATTCCCCTACCTCCCCTTCAACCCTTCTTCCCCTCCTTCTTTACAAAAGCTGTTTCCGTTTTTCCTTTTCTTTTCCCTTCCTTCCTATCTCCCCCCCCTTCCCATTTGGACATTTTCTTCCTATTTCACAATATCTACTATACATTTTGGTCCTTATATACATGTGTGTCAAATTTATTTTACTTAAGAGTATAGTCTCAAGGTGCATCCATTTGCCTAGAAATGTCTCAAGTTTATCCTTCATTAGCCAGGCTTATATTGTTTCTTCTCAGGTACAGCACTGATTCAAGTATGTGCTCACAAGGAAAAGGAGATGGTAGATTAAGTGCACAGCAATAGCAAATTCAGCCAAGCCATCTTCCTTCTCTGAACACATTTTTAGCAGAAAGGTTTTAAAAAACGTTCTTTTGGTTCAGAAGTTATGGGTGGCACGGAGACAAGGGAATACACTTGAACTTATATACTGAGACATAGTTCAGTTCCTTGGGGCCAGTATAATACTCCTATATTCTTGAGACACATCTTAAGATGTTCCTGGCTTTGCCCTGGGTGAAATGTTTTTGAAAGGTGTATTTCCCCTGAACATTCATACTTCAAATCAACCTACTTTTCCTTCAATTTAGTTGAGCTTATGTGAGCAAAGAAATTCATGAGTTGAGTAGCATCCCGAAATAGTATTGGTTCAGAGAGGTCTATCCAGTAATAAGTGCAGACAGTATTTACAAATAGAAAAAGGAAAGGACATGAGAAATACGTAGATTGGTTACCGTTCAGCATTTATGTTATTTGGACATGTTTTGGCAGTTTGTAGCATGTGACTGGCTGCAAGTTCAGCTGTTCCAATTGGCTGGGACCCAGCTATTTGTTACAGGATAGATGTTCCTTGACTTTCAATAGTCATGTGCAGATAAACCCATTGTGAGTTGAAAATATCCCAAGTCTAAAATACATTTAATACATCTAACCTACTGAACATCACAGCTTGGCCACACAATAGGGAATCAATGGTTCGCTGTCTCTGCCCACCATCAGTGTGAGTATCCTACTGCGTATCACTAGGCTGGTAAAAGATCAAAATTCAAAACTTCAAGTACAGACTCTACTGAATGTGTTTTGTTTGGCACCATCATGTTAAAAAATTAAGTCAAAACACTGTAATGCAGAGATCATCTGAATACACTCTGAAGTTAGGTTGCAGTGTACATACTATGTTACAGTTTGCCAAGTAGAGAGATAACTTTGTATTAAGTTTAACTCAATAATTATCCCCTTTCAATCAAGCTTCTTACTTTTGGGAGAAATCCTGGCACTAACACCACTTTCTGCCACTATCATAAATGGACTTATTTGGTCTCAGTATGGGATTCAGAAGATCAAGTTAGCTGAGTGATTCTTCATGCTTTAAGTTTTTATTATTCTAACTGTAATAAAATCATTATGACGTACAAAGGATGACTGCAAAGGATGGCTTCTATTTTAAGTTTTAAAATTATTCTTGCTGGCACTTTTCAGTTTGAAAAAAAGAAAATCCATTGTAGCAGATCTTTCCATTCAAGAACAAACAGAAACTAATCATAATAACCTTGCTTTTGAATTCATGTGATCGACCATATAATGTGTATCTAGTATGTTTAATTATTTGGAATGCTGTAACATTTGGGTTAAATTATATACAGAAAATCACTAAACTAGAAACATCAAAGGAAAAAACAATGTAAGGTACACTGGAATCACAAGATATTTTTCTACCTTAAAAATGAAGTTTTATTTCAAGTAGCTATGTTGTCAGTAAATATATATAATGAATGTTATATCTGTAAATGAACAGAAGCTGTTGAAGTGGTTAAGAGTGCCTGAATAATTTTTCAAAATGGTAAAAATTCCATCTTTAAATTTAATAACCAATATTCAATTACTTATTTTTTCATATTTAGTCTTGACTTCAATTAATTTTTACAAAAATACAGTCGGCAGGTTCCAGATTAATGTGGATTAACTAATACTGAAACTAACAAAGACTGCCCTTTTCCTGCCAAAGGCTGATTTCCTAGACTTCAATACGACTCCTAAAATAATACATCTAAAATTCTACTAGACATTACTCAATTTATACTCCAATCAGAAAATATGCAATCACATCAGGATGAAAGTATATGCAACCTAATACATATACAATTCATGAACACCTTCAGAAAATAATTCAAAGCGTGTCAAAATGTTTAAATGTTTAAAAAAAAAAGAAAACTAAATAAAATAATCAGCCAGGCTTCATATCAATTAGACAACTTTTACTAAATGAGAAAACTACATTTAAAATGTGCTTTAAAACAAAGTAGAATTAGAAAAAAAAGACATAGGCATTTTAAAGAACTTTTGCACTGTGCTGAAAATCAAATATTTCTCGCAGTAATACAATGTGCCAATCCATAAAATGTAAGTTAACAGAATTCTCAAATTATCATTTTCAAAGACAATATTAAGGTCAAGAATTTCACATCTATGGTAGCACACAGAAGGGCATTATGAATACGATGTCCATCCCTATGAAGCTTACAAATTTGACAATGCTCAATAAAAGATTTTAGAATCCCATCCAACAGTGTCACATCTAAGAATCACAAATCTGTGTCCTAGAAGTTCTCCTAAAATCTTTGTTTACTTTTCTACTCCTTGCCATTTGTTAATGCTAACCGTTGAGAGAGAGAAAAATAGAGAACAGGAAAAGAAATGCAATAAACTCTTGATCATGTACAGAAATTATTGCTACTATAGTTCACTACAAAGCATATCTATACAATATCATATGACCTTTGATAATGAAAAAATCAGAATAAAAATCTTTAGTGACACAGCCTTAAAACTGTATACAACATTCACATGGCAATATTAGATAGTGAAGCATCCAATACCCATGGTTGACAAACTGTCTCACTGATCAGAATTCATTAAATATATCCTTCGTATAGAGGGAGGAAAGAGTGTCAGCTTTCCAAGGCTTGTCAAAAAAGGATTCTCATGTTCTGTGGATCTAAAAACAAAACAACAACAAAAACCCAAAAAACAAAATCGATGCAGGTGAAAGTGTTACCAGAAAGTTAAGCATGCCAAAAGGTGTTTCGTGCGAATTAAAACCTAAAGTCAAGGTACCACATAATCACATTACCAACTAGTTGGGTAATACTATATGAGCATTATCTTCAAGTTAAATGAAATGCTACTGCACAATAGAGCATCAATAAGTTAAAAATTAGAGTGCACAAATCCAAATCAGTGGTGATTTTTGTAAAAAGCAAAATATGCACTATTAGCTGTAAAGTTCGCCCAGTCAAACTGATTAAAATCACTGGATTGGACTGTCTGCACATTTTTTAGAACTATCAATCTTGAGAATTCCTTTTTCCTGCAATGAGGTGTAAGTTGTCTTAGTAAGATCAAAAAGGTACATAAGTAGAAAAGCAAAGGAAAGTAACAGTTGGTGAATTGAATACCTTTAAAGCTCTTCCCATATTTCATTTTTTAAAATGTTTAGGGAAAAAAATTAAAACAGTTGCCATTATTCTAGCAAAAACAAACAGAACAAAACAAGCTCAAAATAATTAACCAAGCAACACTAAAACCACATTACACAGATGGATCATCATGCTTTCATCTGGTTTAACTATCACATCTAGTTTAACTGGGATGCTTTTCAACTTTAAAAATTTTGATATGTGAAGGTGAAACTTTAATGGATAATTTTGAATTTGGATTTAATTTTATTGAGTATTATAACAGAGTATACTTATTACAATACAGTGTAGCACATCTTTCTATTAGAAAAAAATTTAAGATCCTTTACCCGTCTCCTTAAGTTAAAGGTGTGACATCATAAAGGGTGTCAAATGGCTGGATGGTTTTACAGTGCACACTTATATATTATGAAGTATGTCCTTAACAAATCTGATGGTTTCTTTATTGGATTCTTTTCTTCACCTTTTCTTCGGTGGATTAGCTGTTCGAGGTGGAGTGACAGGGCGTCCAGAATTCAGTCCACCATACTGGTACTTAGCTTTCTTTTCAGATGGTTTCAGTATCTTAAAGTAAATTATTATAATAAACAATGTTATTCTTTCAATAAATGACATGAATTATAAAAGTATGATAAAAATGTAGAACAAAACAGCAAAATTCCACAAACATTTCACATTTAAAGAATGTGCAGCAAGGGCTGGGATGTAGTTCAGTGGCAGAACACATACTTAACATACACAATGCCACTGGGTTCAATCACCAATACTGAAAAAAAGGTGCAAAATACCTAATAACGTGTTATCATTCCATCAACCTTTTAGTAACAAAAACTAGAGTACATTAGCCCTATGAACTACTCAATCTTTAAATGTATTATTTTTCCCCCCTAAGTTAGTTGTATCTCTATCATGAGGAAGAGAAAGGTGTCTTAAGAGTCAAAAAACTTAGGATCTCATCATAACTATGGCATTTATTTAACAGGGTAAGTAATCTGTAAGTCATAAATTCTTCAGACATTTTTCTATGTATAAATAGGAATTTTTTTTAAAAGCCTTCCCAAATAGCTTTATCCATGTATTTTCCATGCCAAAAGGTTCACTTATTTACATACATATGAATGATCTATCATGTATCAAACTATTATCTAATCAATCTGAGAGTATCTATCTTATCTCATCCATTCATCCATCTGAGTCAGGGTCTTGCCATGTAGTTCAGGGCTGGTCTTGAGCTCACTATGTAGCTCAGGCTGGCCTCGAACTCACGGTGATCCTCCTGCCTCAGCCTCTCAAAATGCTGGGATTTCAAATTTTAGGACATTTTTGTTCACCCTTAAAAGAAACCTTGTTCTTAGTCACTCTCCATCTTTCCACAATCACTCCAAATACTAGCAGTTACCTCTCTACTTTATGTCTCTAGACCTGCCAATTCTGGACATTTCATGTAATTGCCATCATATGACTTTGGTGACTGGCTTCTTCCACTTATGTTTGCAAAGCTCTCCCATGTTGTAGCATGTAGCAGTACTTCTTTCGTCTTTGTTGCTAAAGTACACTCTGCTGTATGAATAGGCCACATTTTTAAAAAATTTTAATCTTTCAGATGGGCTTTGGGGTTGTTTCCGCTTTGTGGCTATTATGAATAATGCTCCTATAAACATGCATGCACAATGTTTTGTGTGAACCTATGTCTTCATTTCTCTAGGAATGGAACTGCTGGATCAAATAACTCTGCTTTGAAGAAGAATTCAATTTTTCCAAAGCAGTTGTAACAATTCACATTTCCATCACCAATGTATGAAGTTTAGTTATTCTACATCCTTGCAAACAGTTGTTACAGTGTGACTATTTTTAATGGGTGTAGAGCTTTAATATACATTATAAACAAATAATGTCATGATTTTGTAAGAAAAATATATAGAAAAGATACATGAAGTATTCCTTAAATGGGGTCTGGACTTAGCTCAGTGGTAACAGTGCTTGCTCAGCATGTTCAAGACCCTGGGTTTGATCTTTTCTGTCTTTAGTTATGCTCTTGTGGCTACCTCAAAGTCCTTATCTTCAAAATGTTCACCTTTCGTGCTCATTTTGACTTTGGGGAAGAGCCAGATGTTGCAAAGTGCCAGATTCATTGAATGAGGTGGATGAGCCTTAACATTTTTATAAGCCTGTCTTTCTGTTTGATGGCTCTTAGCAGCCATGTTCACTCTGTTTTTGATTGCACCTCGTAAAGACATACAGGAAAGAGGACTTCCAGAACTGCTTCTGAAAGTGGCTAGAACAAATGAAACAGGTGTGCTTAAAGCAAGAGGTGGGGGGGGTGTTACTCTCAGGGGAATTAATGGCAACATGTCTTTTACTGTAATAAAATTTTAAAAATTTAAACATTCGCTCTATATTTTGATCACATTTCTTAAGAGTATCAGTTGGCCCTACATATCCATGCATCTGAAAATCAACCAACTGTGGATTGATAATATTTGAGAGAGAAAGTGTGTTGGTACTATACATGTAGACTTTTTTCCTTGCCATTATTCTCTTAAACAGTATAGTATAATACCAACCTACACAGCATACACATTGTGTTAGGCATGATAAATAACCTAGAGATGATTTAAAGCACACAGGACAATGTATATAGGCTATAAGCAAATACTATGCTCTTTTATATATGGGCTTTAAACATCTTTGGATTTTGGTGAAGGACGTAACGTTTGTAAACACAAAGTACTAAAACTGTTTTAGTCAATGAACAAAAATGATTTGTAAACATACAAAAGATACAGCTAGTGCCTTTTCAAAATGTAAATGTTTCTATTTTTATAAACAGGTACTTTTAAGATTTGGAAAGTTTTTTCTTAAGTAAACAGTCTATTTTCATCTGAGTTTATACTATAATCCCCTGCCCCTAGTCTATCCCATCAATTCATCTCGTAAAAACAGAACTCTAAATTATCCATTGTGTTCACTTTCTTTTAGCAGGTAAGCCACTATCCAACAGGGCATAAAGGAATTTAACAATTTTGACATCTGAATCAGGAACAACTGACACAATTTAGGTTCCCTAAAACCCTCATATTTGACATATACTAAAAAGGGCTGGCAGATTTTGTAAATGAGAACAGAAATTTCAGTCAGGCATGGTGGCACACGCCTGTAATCCCAGCACTCGGGAGGCTGAGGCAGGAGGTTCACAATGAGTTCGAGGCTAGCCTGGGATACATAGTGAGTTTAAGGTCAGCCTAAACTATATAGTGATACACTCTCAAAAAACCAAAAAATAAAGAAAGATAGAAAATAAAAATTACTACTGAGTCTAAATGGTAATCATTTCTGAATTAAAACTGATTTTCAACATTGTGCCAAGGAAAGACTGCACATCTAAAAGAATAATTATTCTGTCAATAGCTTTAAAGTTCTAGTTGGTATAAATTTGTTACCTGAAATGAACACATCAACGTTTCATCCACACTCATCATTCCACCAGCATTGTCAAATTCGCCACAGTAATTTGGGGCTGAAAATAGGGTTACCAATTGTCGTTTAGCAAAAAATTCGTATCCATCTTCCACTACCTGCAGAAGGAAATGTTAGAAGTAAAAAACAGTAGATAATACTTAATCATCTATACTAATTGGGATTAACATAGCAAAGGTCTAAAAATTCCTCTGCTTTGTTTTGGAAGCTGTGATTTTTATTCTTAGACACTGCTTAGAATATTAAAATTGATGTACCTTTTCTGTAACAGCAGAAATGTAGTTAAATGGAATAATAAATTTGCTATGAAAAAACCTTTGAAAGTACACCATTTTCAAGGTTCCCCATGAGACAAAAAAGATATGCTAAGAGGTACAGCAAGCACAGGGAGCTGGGATACCAAGTATTTCTCTGACAGTAATAGTGTAATCCAACTGTGGAATTCTGAATTAAATGAGTAGACAAGACAATGAAAACTAAACTTTGTAAAGAGCTTTTTTTCTTGCTTTATATTTTTAAACTGTTAGTGTATTAAAACACTGAAATACTGAAAAACAATGGAAAAATTACTCAGTTATACAGCTCATAATTTTTTTTTTTTTTTTTTGAGGCTGGCAGGGTCTTACAAGGTAGTCTGGGCTGGCCTCAGACTCGTGGCTATCTTCCTGCCTTAGGCTCCTGAGTGCTGGGATTACAGGTGTGCACCACCACGCCTGGCCAGATTATACTCTTTAAATTAGCTGCCAGAGCAAATTTTTATATAATTCCTTTCCTTATGGATTTATAATTAATGATTTCTAGAATATGTTGTCACCTAAGTGATTTAAATAATTTATGTTTCTCATCTCCACAGATGTGAGAAGCAGGGAATAATGTAAGCAAGATCACTTTTTGAAGCCTATTTTAGGTATCCTTTGGCAAGCAAACTTATACTGTTTGCTAAAGAAAGATAGTACCTTAAAAATCATTTACTTTTAAAAATAATTTCTATCCTAGTATTGGGAACATGCCTCTTAAAATTTACCTCACAGTACAATTTAGATAGTAACCTTTCAGTCAAGACTGTGGTCACTTTATCTACCCTCACTTGGCAGAGTGTTTGGCACTTAGAAATGTTTCTTAGTTTTGCTTATTCATTCTGTTCAACTTTTTAAAAAGTTTTTGAATTTGTGTTTCCTATAATGTCTTAATTTTAGAGACAATACAATTAACAAACAGAACAGGGTTTTGGAGATTTCTGAAAAAGATCATGCAAACTAAGGTAGCTCAATAATTTGACTTCTTTTTTTTTTGTGGGTACTGGGGGGTCGACCTCAGGACCTCGCGCGCCAGCAGGCGCCTGTGCCGCTGAGCGATATCACCGGCCCTTTTTTCCTATGTGGGTTCCAGGAGTCAAACTCGGGCCCTCGTGCTTGCCAGGCAGGCAGCGCGAGCCATCTCATCTTACACTGCTGAGCCATCTCACCGGCCTCCAACACAGTATCTTATACTGATTGTTTTGCTTATGTTTTACAAAGTATGAGCACTTTATATATTAAGATAAGCATGTATTTCTGAAAAATGGACCTTCTTCATACCTGACAATGATTTTATCACAGCTAAAATAATTAATAATGACATCCTGATAATATTACCTACAACACAATAAAATTCCTCAACCATCCCAAAATTTTCTTACAGTATGGTTTGTTCTGATAAAAATATCCACACATTATGAATTAACCTGTTATCAATAATAAAGAACACATAAACAATCTAGATCATGCCTAGAAAACTTTAGCAAAGCAGTGACTTTAGAACATTTTGTTAGAGTTCTACCACACTATTTAAAAAAAATATATATATATATATATTTTTTTTTTTTTTGGTGGGGGGAGGGTACTGGGAATAGAACTCAGAACCTCATGCTTGCCAGGCAGGTGCTGTGCCATTGAGCTAAATCCCCGGCCCCTAAAAATATATTCTTTTGAAATACTACATTACACATGGCAAGAAAAGGGTTAACAAATCACTGATTGCAAGTGTAAGGTCCAGGTAATGACTCTGCCTCTCACTGCTTTCCTTGTACAAATCAATTTTGCTCCCTTAGATCTCAGTTTCCTCAAAAATAATATGGGAGGGCTGTAGGAAGTGAACAATAAAATATCCAAGAGTCTTATAATTCATACCTGATGAGCTCGACAGATCAAGTCTAAATCATGACGATTCAGAAATTTACTGACTACATCAGCTCCAAAAGTGAAGGAAACACCACGATCATTTTCTCCCCAACCTTGTACATCCTTATCTGGGTCAGACCACAGCAAATCACAAAGCAAACCTGAAGGGGACATAAATAGAGCAATTAAAAACAGAACAAAATAAAATGTACATAATAAAGCATATCTATATCCCATTCCACTACTTCTGCCCTCTTACTCTTTAATCAGCAATAATAATCTTGCCCCTAGTACCCCAACTCATCTGTCTTACCCATTCTTTGTTAAAGCAACCAGACAAATATAAGTTGCCTGGCCTCTTTAGGCAGTACTTTTCAATGCTTTCTCATATAAGAAATACATGCATGGCACACTCTCAGCACAACATACGGAAATCCTTTGTATATAGTTTCTCCACTTAAATAGCTAATTGATCCAGAACCACTTCCTGAGTAGTTAGTTCATCCTTTCCTTCCAGAGCTACACTATTTCTGAGCATCACAGTCTATTCTATTCATCCTTCAGCCACTAACATACTAGAGTTTTTAAATAAGTCTTTATATTTGGTAGGGCTAGTATCCCCACTTAATTCCTCTTCTGGGTTGTCTTGGTTACTTTGAATCCTTTGTTCTTCCACATAAACTTCAGAATCAGCTTGTCTAAGTCCATGAAAAACTCAACTGCGATTTCACTGGAATTGCATTTGATCTATAGGTCAATTTGAGGAAAGAAAACACTTTCTACTGAGGCCTGGAGGATGAAAAAAAAAAAAAAATGGAGGAACAAATCCGATTAAATCCTTTAGTAATGTTTGGGGTCTAGGAAAAGAGGTCAGGACAAGAATTTATCTGGTATCTTCACCATATTAATACAAGAAATCTCAGGAAGGACTTAGACCACCTTGTGAATATAAAGACCAGTAAATGAACTCTAAAAAATCCAACATTTAATAGGCAGGCAGAAAAGGGAGAATGAGAAAAAATTACTGAGGAGGAATATTCAAATCAAAGGGACGAGGTTAGCATAATAATGGTATTGTGAAAGGGGAAAGAACTGTCAGTACATAGGAAGTGACAAAGTTTTAAGTACCAAAAACAAGGGGAGTAGGACAAAGACCAAAAATATGGCACTTTTAATTAAACTATCAGACCTTAACAAAAGCAAATTCTTGATGGTTGAAAAGTGAGTAGGTAAATATTAAGCCATAGTGAGATGGACAGGGTGCTGACATTGTGATACTAAATTTCCAAGAACAATAGTGGCTAAAGAAATATATATTTTATAGAATGAATCAGAGTTAAGATTTTTTTAAAAGAATTCAGGGGCCGGTGATATAGCTCAGCGGCATAAGCGCCTGCCTGGCAAGCGCAAGGTCCTGAGTTTGACTCCCGGTACCCTCATATATTAAAAAAAAAAAAAGAATTCAAACTCGGGCATGGCAGTACATGCCTGTAATCCCAGCACTCGGGAGGCACAGGCAGAACTGCTGTGAGTTCAAGGCCGGCCTGGGCCACATAGTCAACTCAAGGCCAGCGTGAACTACACAGTGAGACCCTGTCTCAAAAAAAAAAAAAAAAAAAAATTCACACATTTCCTAATATAGCTTAGGAGCAAAGGAGATTTTAATTTTCAGTTACAGTATAAACTTGTCTTATAGAATTACTGAAAACTGTTCAATTAGTGGCAGTGTACCCTTAATTTCTATCACTGTTATTTCCTAAGCTGTTTTAAGAAATCCACCAGTACATGCAAAATCCACTGGGAGTCTCGATTCATAAGCCCTTTCTGCTTGAAGATGACTCAATTACACACCCAGTTGTCTATAATGTTTATACTTTTCAGTTTCTTTTCAAAGATGAAGCACCAAGCAGAAAGCCCAAGGATTATCTATAATTTCACCATGACAATAAAACTGTATCAAATCAGAATGCGGGATTTAACATTTGGGAAATATGATACTTTAGATAGATTAAGTCAATTTATGGCTGTAACAATATGGAATTCTTCAACATTTTGGAGCAAAGAATTTCAAAGTCAAGATTCAATGTTTAGTGAGCAAGCATGACAACAGATTAGGCTACTGTTTCAAAGAATTTACAAATTAAATTTCTGAAGACTGCCCAGAACAAAGATCAATAACTACATTAACCATTCTCTGGCATCTCAGAACTTTCCATCAAATCCATTAAAATGCTGAAAACAGAAACCTAGTATGTCACCTCAAAACTGACTTACAGAAATACAAATTTATATATAAATATAAAACGATACAAATGTACAAATCGACATGAATTAATGTTACTTAAGTTGTAAGCAATTTATTACAACATACAGGTCTGAGATGCCTTACTGGTATCAGGGGATTAAACAACTATAGCATATGTAGCCATGAACAGCATTTAGAGTGGTACCATCAGGCTTTCAATACACCAAGCAAAACACTCCAATGACACTTGGAAATAACCAAATACATGTTCTTAGACCAATTTGGAGTTTCAGTCCTGTATTCCGCACATACTGGTCCGTAAATATTTTTAAACATTTATCAGAATTTTAATCTTGGGCCAATGATATAGCTCAGCAGCATAAGCACCTGCCTGGGAAGCGCGAGGGCCTGAGTTGGACTCCCGGTACCCATATATTAAAAAAAAAGAATTTTAATCTTAATGGGAAATGAACTTAGCGACCACCCAGCCTAAATACTTACTTGATGAGTAACTGATCTCCAGTAACAGAAAGGGACCATCATGTCAGTAAGTTACAGGGCATTTTTTCATACATAGTATATTCCTAACATATAACAGGATTGAGTCCCTATATTACTTCTGACAATTCCTAGTATGAATATATTCAAATCTGCTAAAAACCAACAAATACTATATATAAAGGGTGGATCTGATGACACACACAGAAATGTAATACGAGAAGGTAATTTTGTTTTAAAAAGTCTTTGGCAGAAGCTGGGTGTACTGGTGCATGCCTGTAATCCCAGCACTCCACAGGCTGAGGCTGGGCTACACAGTGAGTTCAAGGTCAGCCTGAATGATGTAGGGAGACCCTGTCTACAAAACAAAACAAAGTCTTTTGCAGAAACAGAGGAAGGACAGTTTTACTTATGTCAATGTTTTTAATAATATGAAAGTATGACGTAATAAAACTGTATTTTATCTTTGTTCCCATTTTGTCCTGGCACACCCCTGCAATTTCTTCAAAGACAAGAGCATCCTCTGTTATTTGTAACAAGTCCCTTTCTACTACAACTGGCTCTATGGTAATGAGGTGACTGACACTGGGATCTCTAGAAAGCTTCAGGATGGGATCTGGTCACCAGAGACATTAAATGTGATAGAGTTTTTTAAAAAAAGACTTTTTGAACACTGAGCATTTGGAAGCCTCCAGGTTGGTGAGCAAGCTTATGTGTTGGGAAGGAGGTAGGCCCAAAGAGGGTGCCGAAGCTCTGAGTTAGCCACCCCAGTAACCTCCTAGGTCCACCTCTTCTATTTGACTGTTCCTGAGTTCTACCCTTTTAATGAACAAGTAAATATAAGTTATTGAAGGAAAGGATTATGGAAACTTCTGAATTCATAGTCAGCTGGGAAGAGGTGTGTGTTACCTGGGGATGCCACTTGCAGCTGGCATCTGAAATGGGGGCAGCCTTGTGGATTGAGCCCTTAACCTGTGAAGTCTGTGCTAAACCTGGGAGCCAGCATCAGAACTGAACTACATACCCAGATGGTATCGGAGAACTGGCTGTGCTTGGGGAAAAGCACATACATCTGGTGTTAGAAACCACACAGAAAGGTATTAATGTCTTAAGCAAACAGTAACTGGAGCAACTTAACTATATTTAATTCAGCAGGTCTTCATGGCATTTTATATGAATGCCATAATTAGACACCTTAGTGCCTACATGCTACTCAAATATAAATAACATCATTTTAAATAGAAAAGTTAGGCTAAGTGGTAATGGCCTCTATTATTTGTTTGTAAAACTACATTAGGCTTATTTTTTAATTAATACAGCATTTTATCCTCAATTGTTACTTATTTTTTCTCCAACTGCTTTATTTTTGTTCTGACTTATTAACAACTTCAGAGTTGTTTTAATGTCTGGACAGCCAATTTGCATAATTTTTTCACAAAATTTCAGAAACAATTTTCATAAAAGTAACAACAGGACTCTAGAGTCTTAAGAGTTCTAAAAATACGAAATGTAGATGATCCAGAAAATAAAATACCACATAATTTACAAGAAAGCAGCTGACAGGAGGGAAAGAAAAGAGGTTATTTAATTTAAAATCTCTTGACTAATTTAATAGGTTTCTGAAGGACATAACAGATACCTATATATGAGGGAATTTAGAAAGATAGGAAGATAAGGGGAATCCATAGTAAGATGTGTGTGTGTGTGTGTGTGTGTGTGTGTGTGTAATAAAACAAGTTTGACAGAATCACATTATGGTTATATAAAATTAGAAGTTCTGCACTTTGGGGAATGATTAGTGAGAAGTAACATATTCTGTAGTATTGCAAATAATCTGTAGTTATCTTACCGAATATAAAGAAAGAGGTTTATTTAGTAAACCAATCCCACTTCCACTAATTAGGTTCAAATATGCCAACATTTTACACAAAACAATTAAATTTCTCTGTATACTTGCCTGTATCAGGTACATCAGTGGGTCTCATAATTCTCCGAATTTGCTCCATAGATTGCAGGTCTGGTGACAGTCCTATTAATAAAAATAGGGGACATAATCCTATTATTAGACAAAACATTACGATCATGTTGTCTTCTCTATTTTCTCTATCAAGAAAATGTAATTCTGTTCTATTTCAAAAGATTTCCCAAAGAAAGACTCCCATATTTTTCTCTTTCCCATCCTTCCCTGCCCTCCATAGAAATACACAGTACTCAGTTGCAATACTTCTCTACTTTTGCTATTTTGTTGCCACTTTATGTAAAACATTTTACTTGCAAGTTAAAATGTCTCAGTCGGTTCCCTAAGAATATTTTCTCACAGTCCCCTCCAACACTGCCATTACTTTATGAAGGTATTAAATGGTTGATCAGAAGCATAAACAAGAAAAGGAACATGAATATACTTTAGAACATTTAAAGTGGTACATATATATGAACTATTATTACTCTCTGATAGGTAATCCAAGTATCATAAAGAAGAATACAGCTAACCACTGGTATTCTGTACTGTTCTATTTCTATTCTTAGCTATACTAATGTGCAAGAACTACAACTTCTTAAATGTTTAATATCTACTGGAAAACGTTTCAATTAATAAACTGAATTATGCTGTGTTACAGAATAAACTACTTATTACCTCAGGCCTAATTAATTGCATATATCTTTTCGGTGTTTTTTCATTTTAGTTCTCCCCCATTTATTAATGAAAAAAGTAATTTTCTTACATTACTTTCATTAAATTACTTCTCTACACAAAAATCCAACATGGTTATTATTAATAACATTCAATAAAGGCTTCTTGTTCACTATTCAAATTTCTATAATCTGATCTCATCATTCCCCAATAGGTACTTGATAGTCTAGTTTAGTTGGATCAGTCCTCACATATTCTCTAGAGAATGTACATACTGTCTCATGTTCTTTTCATTTCTCTAAGTCCACTAAGGCCAGCATGAACTACATAGCAAGACCCTGTCTCAAAAAAAAATTTTTTTTTCATGCCTCCATAAACATACCCAACAATCCTCTCTCCCTTTCCTGACTTCTCATAATTGCTAACTCTAGAAGTGCTGCCACAGCTAAGTTGTAACTAAATTTTACTACTCAGTGTAGCTATCTAGCTATTCACTTACATCCATCCATCCATTCACCCATCCACTTATTTATTTTGAGATGGGGTGTCACTATGCAGTTCAGGCTAGCTGTGAACTCACAGCAATCCCTCTTGCCTCAGCTTCCCAAGTGCTAGGATTACAGCCATGTGCCACCACACTCAGCAGCTACATAAATATATTTTATCAAAAGGTTTTTAAATGCTTGAAGACCATCAGATCATACACTAAATATCAAAGCATCTAGCGAAGTGCTACACACGTTAATTTTTAAATACACTTTATTTATTTATGCTCATTTCACAAATCACATACAATAACTTACTACTCTACAAAAAATTTTTAAAAAAATTTTTGACACAGGGTCTCATTACGTAGTTCAGGCTACCTTGAACTTGTGGTGATCCTTTTGCCTCAGCCTACCAAGTTACAGGTGTGCACCACTATGTCCGGCTACAAAAATCACTAAGACTAAAGCTGACATACTGCACAAAGCCTAGAGCTCTTAAAATATACACAAACTCAATTACCTTCAGATTCTGATGAAAAGACATTTATTACAGACAGGAAGACAATGTCATTTTCACTGGCAGCAGGAGTATCTTTCTGTCAAAATTTAAGGCACAGGCTACATATGTAGCCCAGTGGCAGCGTGTGTTTGCCTACTATGTGTGAGGCCTGGGTCTGGTCCCTAGCATTGTAAAACCAAAAACAAAAGAAAACAAAACAAATCGAGACAAAGGGAAGATGTTAAAACTCTAGCTATTGCTTGAGAAATTCTTTAAAGACTAATGTGAAATTGCCATTGTTTCCCAAGAGCATCTTAATTACAGGTCTTGCCAGGCATGGAGGTGCATGCCTGTAACCCAGCACTTGGGAGGCTGAGGCAGGAAAACTGCCCCAAATTCGAGGCCAGCCTAGACGACACAGTGAGTTCAAGGCAAACCTGAACTACATAATAAGACTATCTTATAAATGAATGAATGAATGAGTGAAAAAATGGTCTTTTGTGAGTAATGGAAGAATACTAAAAAAAAACTCATAAGACAAATTATTCTACCTCCATGACAACAGAAGATCTTCTCATCCACAATGGCAGCTATAGGCAGACAGTTAAAACAATCAGTGAAGGTCTTCCACAATTTAATATTAAATCTTCGTTTGCCTATAAAAAGAACATGCAAATAGAACTTAAAAATTTTGAATTTTCTCATTAGTTATTTCAAAGCCACAGGATTATGAATTATTTCAACTTTCTTTTGTATGCTTAACTAGCATTTCTGTTTTCTGTAACTAAGTCGTAAGAATATATTATACAGACTGAGAATGTAGCTCAGTGGTAGGACACTTGCTTAGCATGATTGTGGCCCTCGATTTCAACCCCTAAACCACAAAAATTTTTTTACTAAAGAAGTGCTGGGCATAGTGGCATATGCTTGTAATCCTAGCATTCAAAAGGCTAAGGCAGGAGGATCACTATGAGTTCGAGGCCAGCTTGGGCTACACAGTGAATTCAAGGCCAGCATAGACTAATTTGAGAATTCTGTTTCAAAACACCAAAAAAGGAAATAAACATTCAGCACCTTCAGTAAAGTTACAAAGACTTCAAAGACTGTGGTACGTGTTTTATGCAACAAATACATCAAACAATTTTGTCTTTTAAGAGCACTATTTTTAATTTTAAAGAGAAAAAAATAATCTCAAAACAGTAGGAGGGTAACAATAGTTAACACATTGCGTATTGTTATCTTTAAATTAGTTACTCAGAGTACAAGATATAGGCATTTAATTGTCTAAACAATATTAGCACAATCCTTTCTTTTCAATGAACTAAGAGAAATTATTATAACTATCTTAACTATCGTGCGTGTATGTATATATATACATGTGTGTATATGTGTGTGTGTGTATTTTTTTTTTTTTTTTTTTTTTTGCTTTTCCCTTCCTTTTCTCCTTTCCCCCATCCCGGTTTCTCTTTCCTTTCTAACAGTTTCTTCCCATTTTACAATATCTATTGTACATTTTGGATCTTATTTACTCTTTTAGCTTCTCACACTAGGGAGTTAAGATCACTATTATAAAGCAATTCTTTTTTTTTTTTTTTTTTTTTTAATGTGGGTACCGGGAGTCGACCTCAGGACCTCACACTTGCCAGCAGGCGCTTGTACTGCTGAGCCATATCACCGGCCCTATAAAACAATTCTGAAATAATATAATAAGCTATTATTTTTCCTTCAACATGTTCACTAAATATCCAGCCAAATAAATGAGTAGAACTAAAAGGTATACCTTTGGAGAGTTTTTAAACTCTGATTTATTAAGTAATACACTATAAACTTACTCCCAAGATTCACTTTCGAGTGATTTACAACTTGGCTGTATAGCAAGTAAAACGGCACAAAGGCCATAATTTTCTTTAAATAGCTACAACAAAGACAACCTGAAATGTATGTTCACCATTTTAAGAGTTACTAGATTTTTCTGATTTGGCATTAAGCTCAACTTTACTAAGCCAGGGAATGGATGAAAGATACAAGTACTAATTTCTTATGCTTTAATGACACAGCCTGCCTCTTAATGACTAAGTACAACTCAAAGCACTGTTTACAAGCTGCTCTCCCATGCACTGATTCCAGCTGATGTCATTTCTATCTTTAAGAATATTCATACCCGTATTTTCAACCTTTAAGAATACCTATATTCTGATGTACTTTTAAGATGATTACAGTTTCATGTACTTCAACCTATGTTTTCTCTACAGGTCTGCTTTAAACAATTCTAACTACATACTATATCACAGCAGGAATGGACAAGGAAAAAAAAAAAAAAAAAACAATAGTTAAGATGTACCAACTCCCACCAGGTGTGGTGGCGCACACCTGTAATCCCAGCACTTGAGAAGCTGAGGCAGAAGGATCACCGTGAGTTCGAGGCCAAGGCCAACCATGGGCTACATAGTAAGTTCAAGCCCAGCCTGAACTACATAGTGAGACCCTGTCTCAAAATACAAAACAAAGGGCCGGTGACATAGCTCAGCAGCAAAAGCGCCTGCCTGGCAAGTGCGAGGTCCTGAGTTCGACTCCCGGTACCCACATAAAGGAAAAAAAAAGGGCCAGTGATATTGCTCAGCGGCACAAGCACCTGCTGGCAAGCACAAGGTCCTGAGTTCAACTCCCAGTACACACATTAAAAAAAAAGTACCAACTCTCCACGATAAATGTAATTTATGTACTGCAAACACGTACTAAAAAAAATTTTTTTAAAAAAGGAAACAAAAATACACCATACAATTAAACAGAATAATTCCCATGAGAACATAATCTCCATGAGAACAGAAATCACTGTCTCGAGTACTGCCACATTCCTAGTGTTCGAAAGTGACTGGCATATACACCACATCTTCAAACATTCTTCAAACCATTATATGAACTAAAGAGATGAGTCTGATTAGGACTCTACCACATGTAAAGATGGAAAAAACAAAAGCAGATTCTAATGGGGAATTTCACAGTAAAAAGGAATAGATTCAATTAGAAAAGTCACTGCAAATATTCTAAATTGTAACTAACAGAACAAGCTCACTCCGATATAAGAGTTAACAAAACTAGAAGACCAGTTTGAATGTAGAGTAATTTGATAAACTCTTTAAATAGTCTTAGTAGAAAACCAGAAACCAATCTATAATAACCTGTTTCACTCAGATATTTTTACTAGGCAAACTAATTAAAATACAGGTCTTCAGCCAAGTAAGCTGCAGTCAATCTGAAACAGTAAGATTGACGAGATCCCAGGAAGCCAAATAGTAATAATGTGTTTCCCACTTTCAAGTTCCTCTTCCTGGACCTCTGCCTAGGGGTCATATTTTTTTAAAAAATACTGAATGGAAAGGACTCTTTTGAATTAGAAAATTATTAGGTAATGGTTTCATCAATTACTTTTCTAAGTTATTTTTACTTACACTCGTCATAGAATCCATAAATGCGATTGATGCTAGCACATTCATGGTTTCCTCTTAAGAGGAAGAAGTTCTCCGGATATTTGATTTTATAAGCCAACAGCAAACAAATGGTTTCCAAAGACTGCTTTCCTCTGTCCACATAATCTCCTAAGAAAAGATAGTTGGCTTCTGGTGGGAAACCTCCATATTCAAATAATCTCAGCAAATCTGTATATTGTCCATGAATATCTCCTAAAATAGAAAAAGCCAGTTTAGAAAAATCAGTTACTGTTGTAAGCAGCTTCAATGAAATGGCTCCTAATGCTTGTATACCATTGCACAATCCCCTTCTCTTAAGTATAGGCCTAGTGACTTTCTCCTAACAAATCAGGCACAAAAAAAGGGAGATTGGCTATAACTTCCAAATTTAGGTTTTAAAAGACTGTGGCTTTTCCCTTGCTTGCATTCTAATACCCTCTTCCATGGTTGCAGATAACGCTAGCTGTCTTACGGAGAAGCCCATGTAGCAAAGAACTGAAGGAGGTTCTGGCCAAGAGCTCATTTGGAACTGAGGCCCTTACTCCATCAGATTGTAAGGAACTGAAATTCCTCATCACTGAGCCTTCAGATGGCTGCACCCCCAGTTCGAACCTTGATTGGACCCAGAACCAGGGGCCCCAGCAAAGCTGTGCCCAAATTCCTGACACACAGAAACTGTGAAATGGTAAATTAAAGTTTTTGTTTAGCACAAAAGTTTTGGGCAATTTATTAACACAACAACAGTAATTAATACAGTTACTCCTATGGTAGTTCAACTTAGGTTGTACTCTGTTATGCCAAAAAGCGAGAACTAAGAAATATGTATATAACTAACTTTTATTGTAGTCAAGTTATTTCTTTGTAACGTTTAAAAAGAGTACCTTTAAGAGTACAGATGGTCTCTAATTTAAAATGGCTGGACTAAGATTTTCAACTTCATGATTGCTGAAAGCAAAATGTAGTCAGCAGGAACTGCACTCTGAATTTTGATCTTTTCTTGGGATATCAATATGTGGTACAATCCTTTTTTTGAGATACTGGGCATCAGCAGCAGCAAGCTGCAGCTCCTAGTCAGCCATGCAATGACTGATAGTAAATGACTGATAACTACTGTACTGTGTTGTTAAGCTATCCTTTTGGTAGGTTAGGTGAATTATGTTTTAAATTATGATATCTTGGGCAGGTGAGATGGCTCAGCGGCGTAAGCGCCTGCCTGGCAAGTGCGAGGGTCAGAGTTCGACTCCCAGAACCCACATACAAAGAAAGGGCCAGTGATATCACTCAGTGGCACGGGGGCCTGCTGGCACATGAGGTCCTGAGGTCGACCCCCGGTACCCACAATAAATAAATAAATAAATAAATAATGATATCTTTTATTTATGATGGGTATATTGGGACATACTCCCATTGTACGTTGAGGAGCATCTGTATTTCAATTTTAAAGTCATCCATAAATCAATACATTAGTATCATTTAGATTCATTTCCAGGAAATTCTAAACTCTTGTCTCTTTCTTTCTTTTTTTTTTTAACATGCGGGTATCGGGAGTCGAGCTCAGGACCTCACGCTTGCCAGGCAGAAGCTTATGCCGCTGAGCTATATCACTGGCTCTCATCTCTTTCTTAAAGGCAATACTTTATGCTAAATTACTTAGCATGCAAGAAATCCTAATCCATTCAACAAACATTATTTATCTTGTAATTGCTGGGTACTGTACAAAAGAGCACCAAATACCCGATTTAATAAACCACAAAAAAGAAAATAAAAGTATTTAAGAAGCACACTAAGCACCTGAAAATTACATAGTGTGAATGCAGATCACCAAGAAATATGTGGGAAAAAGAATGTGCATTATTTAATCAAAAGCCAGTATGATATATTACATTTTTTCTTGTTATAACAATGAGATGATCACTCAACTTAAGGCCATATATTTTTAAGTTTGGTCAAAATCCATTTTAAGACTTAAATACAAACAATCACAACAAAGTAAGACGACCAAGGATATTGTCATGCTGACCCTCAAAATTTTCTATGTTTTTTCTAAGCAGTACATTGGAATCTCCATTTTTCCATATCCTTAAAGACATTAAATATCAATCTTTGGCTTTTTTGTAATCTAATTAGAGTTAGGAACTTTAACTCATTATTTGTGAGGCTGAGGCCCTTGTGTTTAATGTTTATTTTAATTCTAAGAACTACCTCTTCCTATTTTTTGTTCTTGTTGTATTGTCATTGTCTTATTTCTAAGAATTCTTTATTAATGAACAGCAATTTTTTTTTCCCTTTTTCTTTATATGGGCACTGTGAACCGAACTCAGGACCTCGCGCTTGCCAGGCAGGAGCTTATGCTGCCGAACTATATCACCGGCCCAGCAATTCTTTTAATATGTTGTAATACAGCAAGTACTTTCTTTGTAATCATTTTTATGAAAGTTTCAAATTTTATATAATTTTATTTAATAAAACCTAAGGATGTTCTGTTATACAAAATTAAAAAAACATTTTCTTTAAATCATTCTCATTATAAATACGGAAGGAAAAACATGATTCAAAGAACTGTTTCCAACTTTACCCATTTACCTACCACAAATTTTCAGTGGTGCCTCCAATTCCAAAAGAATAGGCTGGCTGAGAAAGATCTCACGAGACTTGATACATAAGCCCCGAACTTCTGCTTCAGTCATCTGTACAATTTTTCCTGGACGACATCCTCGTACTGATAAACAATGAATAAAATAGTCAGTTTTCTAAAACTTATCCATAAAAAAATAATCTTTTTGAAAGAGTCATATCCGCATTTTGAAGGTCAGATAAGTCAAACAGGTCGAAAACTACCCTACTGGATCCAATGGCTAATAACAGTAAGGCATTCTGTATCTTTGGCTTCTATCTCCAACGTTGCTGGTTTCTGATGATGCTCCTCAGGTCTGCTGCCAATGAAATGCAGTCTTATTCTTTGCTCTCTAGGGGCCAGTTTGAGGCCTACCAGCCCAAGAGACCTGAAAGGTTTCAGGGACAGCACCCTTGTGGGTCTGGCCTATTCTCTCATCAAAACAAGTCTTGCATCTAGTAGGAAAGCAGAATAGCATTACTAAGAATCAGTGGCTATAAAAAAAACTGGTCACGGTGGTGCACACCTGTAACCCCAACACCCTGGGAGGCTCAGACAGAAGGACTGCAATTTCCAGCCCAGCCTGCGTAACTTAGTGGACCATGTATCAAAACAAACAAACTGGCTGGGTATGTAGCTCAGTGTGAAGGCCCTGGGTTCAATCTCCAGTGTGTGTGGGGGGTGGGGATTAAAAAGTAGCTGCTAGTTAAGTGCTTTAGCTTCATAACATTTCCTGGAATTTTATTAGCATCTCCAGGAATTTTAGCAGCCACCACCTCCATTTGCTGATTTAACCCCCCCGCCCCCGCCTCCATGTAACTTGTAATCATTTCCTTCCATCATTATCTCCACTGGCTCATTCCATTTAAATATACTTGTAAGGGTCGGTGAGATAGCTCAGCGGTGTAAGCGCCTGCCTGGCAAGCGCGAGGTCCTGAGATCTACTCCCGGTACCCACCAACAAAAAAAGGGGCCAGTGATATCGCTCAGCAGCATGGGAGCCTGCTGGTACACAAGGTCCTGAGTTCAACCCCTGGTACCCACAAAAAAATAAAATTAAATTAAAAAAAAAATAAATATACTTGTAAGCTCTAAATATTAACTGAAAAGGCATTTAAAGAAAACACTGCCTTTCTATATATCCCTACTACTTCCCATTTATAATTAAGCATATTTTTTTACTACAAATTGCTACAATTCTTTGGTCAGGTTAATGATATAGGCTTGTTAAAAGTTAGGTCTTTATACGCAAAAGCTGTACACTCAATTAATATATATATATCTTTCGGTTTTTGTCTTTTTGAGACACGGTTTCACTATGCAGTTCAGGCTAGCCTTCAACTCACTTTGTAGCCCTTGCTGGCTTCGAACTCACAGCAATCCTCATGCCTCAGCTTTCCAAGTGCGTGTGCCACCACACCCAGCTCATTTAACTTATTAATGTAAAAATAACAAGGATATTAAAGAAGAGACAATATACAAATATGCTTTAGCAAATCTGCCAATAAGACTATCCCTGAAATTCGAATCAATGATCAGCAAAACTCTCAAAAATTACCTACTTCTGAACCTAACATCAAAAAGGAAATTTAGCTTCATACCTTATACTAAGATCCTGAAATACTGGCCTGGCTTAGATTCAGGAACAAGTCTTAATCTTGCGATTAGTCTTAAGTGGGTGAAAGTTTAAGGGGTAGGGTGAGGTTTTTGTCTTGAAGGATGAAAGATCTCTGGTTGCTTTCAGATGACAAATACACATCTACAAGTTATTATTCAAGTAAGTTATTCAATAAGTATTTGAGAGCCTACTGTGCATGAGTTGTTAGAGATACAGACAAGATTTATTAAAAACACTCAAACCTAGGCACAGTGGTGTCCACCTGTAATCCCAGCTACTTGGGAGGCAGAGGCAGAAGATCGCAAACTCAGGGCCAGCCTGAGCAACATAGCAACACTTTATCTCTTAAAACTAAAAAGCTCACAATTTATGTCATAATTCCATAGTAATAAAATTTAGTTGTGGCTTGATGATACTCATTAGTCTAAAGGCTAGTGAGGGTCACTTCAATGTGTCAATTGAAACAGACCAAATTATAATGGTGAATATTTTATCTTATATGTCTTATTACTTTCTTCAAAAATTATGTGTTTAACTTTTACCAAGTGAATAATTACTTTTTAGAGGTATAAAATGTTAGTTATGCTAATCCACAAAAACTAAAATTTACCAAAATAGAAGCATAAAAATTGTATTTCGCTGATTCTAAAATGCACTTTTCCCTCATTAACATCTCTGAAATTGCACCATACCTTGCAATTGCTTATGATTACAATTGGCAGTGGCCTTTTCCCTCCTGGTGGCACATAAAACTGCATATCGTAATCAATCATACCTTAAGAGTTGATGAAATCCTTTTAGAGAAGCTAAAGGTTCTTCTAAATGTTAAGCGTTTGGCAAGTGACCAAATATTTAAATGAATAGGCCAAACGTGGGAAAATCAAGTAGACATGTCAAAGCAATTCCAATTGTTTTTCTAATTCAAAAGTCATGCTCTTATGCACTTCCAGATTTCCAAAAGCACTTCAAATTTCTCAGTTATCTGAAAAAAGAAATCAGCTGCCCTTTTGCATACAAGAGGCAACTAGACTGCTATCACAATATTAATAGACTTCATCATTTGGATATAATAAGTCTAGACATAAATATCTCATTGGATTAAGAAGATATTATAAATCTGCATACTTCATTAGGTGCAAAGCACTTCACACCAATCATTTCATTTTGTCCCTTTCATATCCCAGGAATGAGAAAGAGAAGTTATTATCTCTACTGTACAATAAAAGAATGAGATTAAATAATTTTGCATAAAATCATAACACCCAGGTTTTATAACATTGGAGGAAATGAAAAGCAACAGAAAGGATTCAGAGCCAAAGTCTTCTAACACAAAGGAAGTATTCTTTTCACTTTGCCATATAAAACTTTGAGATAAAAAATTTCCTGGAAAAAAATTTTAGCCTATAACATACTACTACTAAGCAGAAACTATTTTGAAGTATTATGTATAAGCAGTATACTAACATTACATGTATAAATCAATGAATTTTTAACTACGCTTAAGTAACGACCCAGATAAAGATACAGAATGGTAGGCGGACAGGGTGACACGCCTGTATGCCAGCAGTCTGGGAAATGCAGGCAGCAGGATCTCAAGCCCAGCCTGGGCAATTTAGTGACTCAGACCGTGTCTCAAAACAAAAAAGAAAGAAAATGGGCTGGGGATGAAGCTCAGTGTAAAGACCCAGGGTTCAATCCTCAGCACTGGAAAAAGTAAAAAGCACAGCAATCTTTGGGGTGGTTATGAATATTTACACACACTGCTCTTGAGTATGTCTAATAACATAAGAGCAGAACTAAAGAGTCACAGAGAAGACTTACTATTTAGCAGATAGCAAGGGTTTTCCAAAGTAGCTACATCAATTTACACCTTCTAAGTCTTCTGTTCATTCCTAAAACTGGATTGACTTTTTGCAAACTTTTAACGCTGTCTTGATGAACAGAAGTTCTTTAATGAACATACAATCTTATCTTTGTCTTCGATAAGGATTATTTCTTTCTGTCTCCTCCTAGATGCTTATTTAGACCATTTCATTCTATAATCCCTCTCAAATTAGTCTGTCTGAGGTAAAAAGTCAAGATTATCCTTTCCCCAACAAAACTACTGTGGCAACTTTGTAGAAAAATCAAGCGACTGCACTCAAATGGATCTGTTTCTGGACACTGTATGTACTTCTCTTGTTGCTGAGACAAACTACCCATCACCCAAAATTAAAAGGGGAAAGGTTTATTTGGCTTACAGTTTGAAGAGGTTTCAGTCCATAATTGGCTGACTCTAAGGCAGAGTGGCACATGGCAGAGGAGAACAGTTCATTGCATGCTGAAGACAGCAGAAGCAAGCAAGGGCAAGACAAGCCTCTTTCTGTCCCTTATATTGTATCCAGGCTGCCAGGATTAGGGCAGTGCCAAACCAGAGGACTGATTTAGTAGTAATTGCACACTCTTAATCCCAGCATCACACACACTATAGATTCAGCCACCTCTGAAAAAGCCCTCCTATGACTGCATGAGGCTTTGGGGGGACATCTAGACCCAAAGCATGACACTACATTATATAACTGGCTTGCGCCTATCTACCCTGACCCCAAACTTGTGGAAGTTTTTACTGGAAAATAGATAAGTATAGGAAGAATTGACATCTTAACAGTGTCAAGCCTACAAATTCATGGACTTCATATCTCTTCTTTTACTTAAACTGTCATTTATTTCAGTGCTGGTTTGTAGTTTTTTTTTGTTTTGTTTTGTTTTGTTTTTTTTTGTGGGTACCGGGGGGTCGACCTCAGGACCTCGCGCGCCAACAGGCACCCGTGCCGCTGAGCGATATCACCGGCCCCTTTTTTGTATGTGGGATCCGGGAGTCGAACTCGGGCCCTCGCGCTTGCAAGGCAGGCGCTTACGCCGCTGAGCCATCTCACCGGCCCTGGTTTGTAGTTTTTACTGTCAGTGTTTTTAGTTTTTACTGTGGTCTTGTATATTTTTTATTACACTGATTCCAAACTTGGAATTTTCTTTTCGAGAGATATTTCAACACAAATTCATTTTCTTTCATAGATCTAACTATTTAAGAATATTTTCCATTCTGTTTAGCCAAGAAGAATCTATCACCTAAATTATTAAACTTATTAGCATTATTTTTATTCTTTAAGAAATGTTACTTTTCTCTGAACAATTTGAGAATAAATTACAAAAACCAAGCCCTTTTACCCCTTCATACACCAGTATGTATTTCCTAAAAATATTTTCTATAGTCACAAGTTATCAGGCCTCAGTAATTTAGCATTGTTACAAGTATTTAAAAGAACACACTGCAATTCTATCAACTGTTTGAATCATGTCCTCTATAAAATTTTCCTTTTCATGCAAAATTTCATATTGCATTGTATATTCCACCTCCTTTAGCCTCCTTTATCTTTATTGATATCAGTGACTTGTTTTGTTTTTACCTTTTTTAGGTGGTTGTTCTGGGGTTTGGGGATTGAACCTAGAGTTTTTGCAGTGATCTACCATATATCCCCAGTCCTTTTTATTTTTCTTTTAGGACAAGATCTCGCTAAGTTACTAAATTGCCCAGATTGGTCTTAGACTTGTGATTTTCCTGCCTCAGATTCCCAGAATGCTGGAATTCCAGTAGTCTTTCTAGAGATTTAAATTTTTAGTAATATTTCATGATATTTTTAAAAACATACACTGTACTTTTTCTTCTTTTTTTTCAAGACAAGTTCTCACTATGTAGTTCAGGCTGGCCTCAAACTCACAACAATCCTCCTGCCTCAGCCTCTCAAGTGCTGGGATTACAGACATGTGTCATCATGCCCGGCCTACACTGTCTTTTCTTTCTTTACTCTCACTTAGTGGTTGCTCTAGAGATTACAAATGCCTTTTGTACGTATTTAAAACCCCACCAGGCAAAATAATTATTTTGGTTTTATGAGACGGGGGTCTCACTGTGTATTTCAGGCTGGCCTTGAATTCACTGTGATCCTCCTGCTTCAGTCTCCTGAGTGCTGGGATTATAGGCATATGTCACCATGCCCATCTCCAAAATTATTATTTTAAACAGTCCAAATTAATTTATATTTATTGACATTTATCCTTATTGTTGCCTATTTTTCTACAGTTCTCTGCTTCGCTTTTTATTTTTTTTTAAATATGAACAACTTCAGTGTTTTCCGGTGCCAGGCTATTAGCAGTACACATTATCTTAGCTTTATTTGTATTTTGCATTCACTTGTAAAGGGTATGTGCATTAGATTTAAAATTCTAAGTCAGCATCATTTTTTCTTTCAGTGCTTTACAAAGATCATTCTATTCTCTTCTGGCGCCTGTAGTTTCTGGGGACAGACCAGCCATTATTCCTACTACTGTTCTCTAAAGGTAATGACTCTTCTGGTAGTTTTTATAATTCTCTCTCTCTCTCTCTCTCTCTCCTCTCTCTCTCTCTCTCTCTCTCTCTCTTTGTGATCAGTTAAGTCTGACTGGCTTCAATATGGTTTTCCTTGTATTTTTCCTGCTTGGAATTCACAGTTTATCCTGTGCTTCCATCTCTTTCTGTGGGTGGGAAATGCACTGTTTCTCAATATTCCCTCTATCCGACTACATATCATCTTACTCCCTCTCTTTCTGAGACTCCCATCCTCTATTAGGCCTTTCCAGTAGGTCCCACATGTCTGTCACACTCTCTCCTCTCAATTTTTTTCTCTCTCAGCACTGGATAACTCCCCACCGCTAGCATGTTCTATTCTGCTGTTTTGCTGATAAACCCAACAACTAAAGTCTTATTTTTTTTTTTTTTAGGTATAGAGTATCTATCTCTGATAAAATTCATCTCCCTCATTATCATGAGCATATTAATTAAAGTCCATGTCTGAATAACTAACATGTGAATCATCTGTGGCTGTTTCTTTGTTTTCCCCTCTAGGTTTTTGGTCAATTCACTCCTATTAGCATATTCAGTTCTATATTATTTTGAATAATGAAGTATTGGATTATGAATGAAACACTGTAAAATATCTAGATGACATCTTCCTCCAAAGAGGGCTGTTTCCTTTTAGCAGCAAAGGAGCAGTGACTCGTCCACATTTTCCTGAGGGCTAGTCTATTTCAGTATTACCCACAATCACAGAATGGCCATGACGGAATCGGAACAGAAATCTTGGTGTAATTAAGGCCCCTCTAACTTGGCAGGGCTTGAACTTTGAGTTCAGAGGGAACTAAAGATTCTGAGGTGTCTATGTAGTTCACTCCTTTCCTGGACTTCAGTTTCAAACTACTTTTAGACTTCCACCTTCTGTACCCAGTCAGGTTAGATTGCCACTTTGTGTCTGGAATCTCCACCCCTATATCACAACCTGGAAAACACCTCCAGGAAAAACAGAGCCAGGGTGACAAGTGAGCTCACACACTGTATGCTTCCTTTCTAATTTCGAAAGCTCTCCAGAATTTTCTGTGTTAGTTGCTCTTCAACAACGGCATGGTTGCTCAAGGAAGAATACAGAGGTACATAAAATATGATTACCACAAAAAATCTGGAGGAATACCTTGCCAAGGACTAGACACCATGGGTCCTAAACTCATTTTATTTCATGAGTCACACAACTTTGGTAGAAATACCAAAGTTTCCTAACTACTACCTACTAAGATAATCTTTCTATACAATCATGTTTATATCGGAAAGGTGGAAAAACTACATCAGGATTCAGCAAACTAGGCCTAAGGGTCAAATCTGGTTCAATACAAGTTTCTACATAGCCTGTGACCCAAGAATAATTTTCTACATTTTTCAAATGATTAGGGAAATGTAAAAATACTTCATAACATCTACAAATTATAATAAAGTTACCAACTTTAAAAAAAAAAAGTAATTCAAACTTTAGTGTCCATAAACATAATTACTCTGGTTTGCTTATATATTATCAATAGGCATTTGTACGTTATCATGGCAGAGTTGAGTGGCATTCTTATTGCTTCACATTGCTTCTCAGTGTACAAGTTACAAAAAGGCAGATAAAACTTGACAGCACCTTGGGTGTCATGCTTACTGCTGTACCACAACATTTCATTTATTTTTATTACCAGTACATACTCATCAATGCAAGAAAAGTGGACCCTGAATATTATGCTTTTGAGAGCATTCATTATTTTGTTATTTGAATGGTTAGGCACTGTTTATTATGTAACAACACTAAAGCTGCGCTAAAAGAAAACAGTATGTTGTTGACATTATGAGACTTAAGTACTCATCATGACATTCCCAGTTCATAGGAAAGCAATGGTAAGGTGGGGGGGGCCTGTAGCTGAAGTAAGTTTCCAACCGGCACATCTGTTAGTCAAGTGAGATAAGTGTCAGGTTACTAATGATGAGTTTACACTATTACATTGTGTTTGATTGGAAAAACCAAAGAAATATGTCTTGAGACAATAAACTTTAAAGACTACTAGCCTTTCTGTAAGAACAGTGACTGAAGACTTGAGAATACTGGCAACACTGACAAGAAACAAGACATGATTTTGAATAGCATTCCTTGGCTCTTGATAAGCTGACAGATGTTACCAATACTTCTAAGTTGTTTATTTGACAAGTCAATGGTGAATTTGAAGTGACTGAAAAGTTAGTTTCTATGAACAGTGTGTGTGGAACAACTATAGGCAAGAATATTTTCAAAGCTAGGAAAAACATTTTAGTAAACCCACAGTGGGATCTGCTAAGACATGTTACAACTAATAGTGGTGAAAATACACATGTTGTAGAAAATAACTTTGTTGGACAATTTTATAAAATTTGTAAAAATGGGGCCGGTGAGATAGCTCAGCAGTATAAGTGCCTGCCTGGCAAGCGTGAGGTCCTGAGTTCGACTCCCAGTACCCACATATGAAAAGGGCCGGTGATATCGCTCAGCGGCACGGGCACCTACTGGCGTGTGAGGTCCTGAGGTCCACCCCCACAAAAAAGTAAAAATGTAAGGTACTCTGAAGTCTATGGTATAATTATTCTATGAAATAATATTTTAATCAATTGTGTAGTAAAACCAGTCGTATCCATGGTTGACTGCAATATACTCTGGTGACAAACGCCTGTAATCCCAGGACTCTTGCAGGCTAATGCAGGAGAATCTCCCATTTGAGTCCAGACTAGGCAACTTACTGACAGCAAGACCCTGTCTCAATATAAAAAATACATAAAAGGCCTGGGTAATATAGCTCAGTGTGAAGGCCCTGGGTTCAATTCCCACTACCATACCACCCAGCAGTTCAGTGCTTTAGCAATGATAATATTGTGATTTTTTTTTAACTCAAGGTTGATAATGAGTTTTTTTTTTCCTGAATGAGAAGAATCATCCTCAATCAGTATTATCAAGCACAAAACAGTCTTAGATTTGGCTGCAAACGTGTTGTTTTTTAATGAACTCAACCTGAGATTACAAAGGAAAAAACCACCTTATTTGCAAATTTACAGTGTTTTAAGCCCTTTTGACAAGAGCTAGTACTATTTGAGTCACAAGCAAGCTGCTTCTTACACTTCCCATACTGTCAAAAATTAAAACAAGTGAGAACTTTATTCCTACACAAATTTGCAGCATACATATTTTCCAAGCTCAAACTGTAGCATTCTTCAGACCTCAATTCAAATGCAAAAGAAATTTCTGTACATCAAAATTCACTTAACTCTGCATCTGAAGATCTTCCACCTAACTCTATTTGGAAGTAATATGCAATGTAATGACACACTAAAAGGCAAATATCAAGAGAATTCCATAAATGCTTTCCAAGTGATGAATATGCACAATTAAAATCATACTCATAGACTGACAGTATTACGGTATTTGGCAGTTATCTGTGAAGACATTTTCCATGATGAAATACATAAAATTTCATTACAGATCACCATCAACAAGTGACCACGTGCAGTGGGCCTGGTGACACAATCCTGTAATCCCAGCACTCTGGGAGGCTGAGGCAGGAAGATCACAAATTCTAGCCCAGCTTGAGCAATTTAGTGAGAACCTGTCTCAAAATAAAAAACGGGCTGGGGATGTAGCTCAGTGTGAAGGCCCTGGGTTCATTCTCTGGTACCCCTGTGGAGGACCACCGGGACGCCTCCCCTTGAAAGAAGACCATTTGCCTCCACTTTGGCTAACCATTGTCCTACTTCCTAGTATTGGTATGTACAGAGCTGGCTAGGATTATACTCTACCCCGTCAATTGGCTTTAAGCAATGCACTAGAAGTGGTGGATTAGAATTTACTTACTAAAATTCCAATAACTTTTCCCTGGGATTACAAATACAACTCCTCCGGACCACGACGAGATCCAGGTCGGGTTCCCTATAGCCCTACCCGAAAAGCCACCACTGACCACTTGCTATCAATTTTGATGACTGAGAACTCTGAATCTCAATTAAGCAAAATGTCATCCTTCTCCAAAAGAATTCCACTCTTCTAGTTATTACAAAAAATTATTCTCAACCATTATATTCTACATTTTTTACTTATGTTAAAAATTTTCCGGGCCGGTGAGATGGCTCAGCGGCTTAAGCGCCTGCCCGGCAAGCGCGAGGGCCCGAGTTCGACTCCCGGAACCCACATACGAAAAAGGGGCCGGTGATATCGCTCAGCGGCACGGGCGCCTGCTGGCGCGCGAGGTCCTGAGGTCGACCCCCCGGTACCCACAAAAAAAAAAAAAAATTTTCCAATGCAGGTTTGTCTTCTAAATTAAAAGGGTGTATGATGTCTTTGTATATTGTATGCATACCAAATTTTATTTTTCACTATCATCTGTACTTTCTCAATAAATACTTACAACTGCTTTCTATAAAAGATAGCAAAATAAAAAATTATACCACTTATGTCTGCTGGTCACATAAAATCTTAATAATCTTCATTAACCACTGATATTTTTAACTTCTATTTACTCTATCCCTCCCCTGTTCATTCAAGGTTATATTCTAATTAATGGCAGTTTATCTGAGTTCCCAAAAATGGGTAGGCAATCCATCTTTAGCACAAAAGTCTGCCTTAAACAACAAAAAGTAAAATTTTTACAATTAGCTAAATGTGGAATTTTGGTTTTAAGTGAAAGAATTACACAGTTGCCATACTTTCAGCTTATACTAGGTCTGCCCGACAGAAGCTCTGCATAATATCTCAAACTGTCTGTAATACTGTGTTTACACATGAATGTTCTTCTGAGAAGGCCCATGGCTTTCATAAATTCTCAAACGAGTGATTCTTTGCTGGGTGTGCACACCAGTAAACAAACAGCTGGTACAATAAGAGTAAAGCAGAAAAATGGTAGCTATAGGTAAGGGATGGACATTTCAGGAACAGAGAAAGGAGCTATGATTCTCACTGTGTTAACATCTCCACTGATGGTGCAAAAAGCAAATAGGTCAAACCACTAGCACCTTAACATACACCAAGTTAGAGTCACCAAACTATACTGGTAGTCACTGTGTTTGTTCACTGCCATGCATCTGCAGTGAAATACAAAGATTAGTGTTTCAATGTTGTATGATCAATTTTATTAAATCTTAATCCCCAAATAGACATCTTTTTAATCTACATCAAATAGAAAGTACTCATAAAGCACTTCTGCTTCATACCATAATACAATGGCTGTTTCAAAGAAAAAACTCAATTACTACTTCACTTGCAACCTCATCTAGCTATTCTTTTCACAAAACACTCTTTACTGGAAAGCACTGACAAATCAAGACTGCTCAGACTTAGATATTTAACAGTTACTCTTGAAAACCAATAAACTGAGCCTGTCATTTCAAAGAAAACAACTGTCTGTATGTTCCCAATCGTAAAGTTCAGGCTTTCAAAGTAAAAACTAAAAATTTGGAAACCTTGTACACAGCACAAGTATGAAAGCTTCCATATTCCACAGTTAAGGAATCTTCTGATGAGATCTTCTCATGGTCTTAATAAATGTGCTTTAAAAAATACTGTATATGATGTGTAAACATTTGAACTTCCACATAATTCAGCTGAAACAGTTCTCAAATGACCAATGTGTGTTACACAATCAAGCTTAAGGTCAATTAAAAGTAGAAGACAGATCGCTGGAGTCACAGAAAAAAATTCACTGATAGTATTTTAGATTCTATATTGCAGCGAACCTGCAAAAACTACCACTACGTGATTTCTTTTTTTTTTTTTTTTTTTTTTTGAGACAGGGTCTCGCTATGTAGTTCAGATTGGTCTTGAACTCACTTAGTAGCCGAGGCTGGCCTCAGCCTCATGGTGATCCTCCTGCCTCAGCCTCCAGAGTGCTGGGATTACAGGTATGTGTCACCACACCTGGCCTCCACTACATGATTTTATGTATCACAGAATATCCTCAATTATCAAAAAAGGCTATTAAAATACTCTTCCCAACTACCTATTATGAATACAGATTTTCTTTATATACGTCAGTCAAAATAATGTATTGAAACAGATTCAGCAGAGAATTCAGCTGTTTTCCATAAGACATTAGATAGGTTTTTCATAAGTGTAAAATGATAGTACTCTTCTCATTATTTTCAAGTTATTTTTTTTCACAAAAACATTATGCTAAAATGTAATGGGCTGTTACTTTCAAGGAATTAACAGGATTTATTTTTTTGAAACAAGGTCTTCCTATGTAGTTCAGGCTGGCCTTAAACTCACTATGTAGCCCAGGCTGGCCTCAAATTCATGGCAATCTTCCTGCCTCAGCCTCTGAAGTGCTGAGATCACAGGCATGTGCCACTATGCCTGGCCTGTATTTTTTTTTTTAAGAATAGATATTTTTAAATTCTGTTTTAATTTCAAACATGGTACTGGTAACTCATAAATAAAAGCTCTTATCCTCAATTCTGCAAAAAAAAAAAAAAGTATGGGAAAGACGAGTGTAAAGTGGCCTCAAGACTCGAAGTTTAAGCTCTAATGTCCTTGTCCTCAGTCAAAAGAAAGCATGTGTCTAAAAGTATTTTTCACCATTTTATTCTACTTGAAATACCTCTCACTGTTCAGCAGAAACACTGGTAAGACAACCTAGATTATTAACTGAGTAATGGAAACAGGAAAAAAAAATACATATATAAGGGAATGTGCTTGTATGCAAAAATACAAAGTGGAACACATACTTACCTGTTAGGTACTTATGAGAAAGAGCCTTTGCAAAATTTAGTACTGTATGGGGAAGGTATAGGGCTCAGGAGCATAAAGAACTATCACCTATTAGCTTATATTTATACTAAGCAATAACAAGAGCTAACATTTTCTGAGCTTTCATGCGCCAAAAATTGAAGCGTTGTATCTTTTTATCTTTACACATAACATTATAAAATAGGTACTTACTATCATCCCCAATATGCAAAAGAAACTGGAGCAGAGTGGAAATTTAAATGCACGCAAAACCTGCATTCTTAACCATTACTTGACATGGCTTTCCACTATCAACACTTACCTGTCTTTTTTTTTTTTTAACGTGGGTACTGGGAATTGAACTCAGGACCTCGCACTTGCCAGCAGGCGCTTGTGCTGCTGAGTGATATCACCGCCCCTTTTTTCCTTTATGTGGGTACCAGGAGTCGAACTCAGGACCTCACACTTGCCAGGCAGGAGCTTATGCCACTGAGCTATCTCACCGGCCCTCGTATTTCTTGAGTAAACAGTTAATTGAGTAAATTATCTGCTATCATTCAGGATTCAAAAGCTGTTGTAGTTAGGATCTCAAATTCACAAAATCTATTCCTTCCCATCATTATTAATGTAGACCTTATTTTCTCACTGGTAAGTTTGTAAGCTTCTCAATCAGGAGCCTGGTCATTTTCTCTCAATACTTGGGCTCAATTATTTGGTAAGTACTTAAAATAGTAAACCTATAAAATTTCAGCTCATTTTACTACTTAAAATTTTAAATAGAGCTATTATTACTGTTAGCCATTATTACTGTTACAACATCAGAGAGAACTATGTACTACCAGATCTTCTTAAACTTCTTTTATTATGACAAATTAACTTCTGATTTCTCTAATTCTTGAAAATGGTAAGACTAGGGAAATGGTAAAAATGGTGTTAGGAAAGTACTACCTGGGAACCCGTTACTCAAGAATATTCGGATTAACATTCTTGAAAGAAAACTCCGTTATGGTAGAGTAAGCTGTGTCAAAACCTCCGAATTAATCTGTGGGCGTGCACCAAGAACCAAATGCAGTGCTCCCTTCAGGATGCACATATCTTAATACTTCTACTTGTCTTCACACAGATGCAGGTAAATCTGGGAAGGGAGGGCCCTGAGGCTGGTAATTTTCAGGAAGGTTATGCATATCCTCATAAATCATTATGCTACATACATGAATAATGCAGAGGCAGAACAAAGGACAACCACTACTATCTTTTTCCTACTGCATGACAAGTACTCACCTAAATCCAAAGATTGATTTTCTCCAGGAAAGCAAGAAAAGATTAGCTAGTGTTTACTTATACTTATTCAATTTTAGAATGTATTTATGCATTTCTGATCTTCATCTTTTAGTATTAGAATAAAGACTTTGTCTCCGTTAAGTATGTTTATCTTAACAGATGGAAACTCTGTTATAGGGTGTACTGCAGAGTGAGGTGTAGAAAATTACACCTAATAACCACAACTTTAGAATTAACCCAATTAAATCTTGGGAGTAAGGTTGAGTATAGTAGTAAGAACAAACAAGAGTTGAGACATTGATCTTTTTCTCTTGTCTACCTGCAAAAAAGATCCTCTGTATTTTCAGGAAGAATAACCCTTGAAATGGCTATCTGCAGCTGCCAGATTGGCAGTGGTTGCTGCCCAAAGGTATAAAATTTTATCCAAACAAAATTAAGTCCCAAAAGATTTATTTAACTGGGAGTCCCTACGCACTACATCTCCAAACCACTGCCAACCTACTCACATTTACAAACCATCTCTTCTGTTTGCCTCCCTGCATCTCAAGACTTCAGGATAACCTTTGTTCCAGAAACTTAATGGGAATTTAGTCAGTATTTTAAAATATCTTGACATTTCTATATACTTATCTTACCACTGTTATAATTAAGGATGCAGACACTGGAATGCATACTCTGCTAAATGATAAATGTGAAGAGTAAGATATGGAAGAAAAATCCAGTAGAGGCAATTTACTATCTTCCTTACTAATCCTAAATTTCAATATAATCCTTTCTCTAGACTCAAATTTAAATAAATTTCTAAATCCCAATATACTATCCTTATCTTGGATTTTGACATTTCCCAGAAAAGCTCCAGCCCTGCATTCAAATAGCCAAATAAAAAAATATCTTAGCTGCTTCTTCAACCTGTCAGTTACCCTTACTTCTTGGAACTATTAACAAAGGAGGGGGAACAAAACGAAACAAAAACTCTCTCATCTATTTATCAGTTAAAATACATGCCACCATCTTCATGCCTCCTCTAGCCTCTCAACCAGAAGAATCGAGAAGAAATAAAATACTCAGGTAAACAACCTCCTCTCTTCCCTTACCTGTTCTTTTCTAACAAGTCTGGCCTCTGGTCTATAGGACATCTTCCCTGAGAAAGGTGAGGTGGGCAATAGCGATTAGCACTTCCTTCCAATTGCCTAATCTTTAGAATACTGGGTCAGAATTAAACAATTCAATCAGTGTGGAGGCTTTGAGCAGTCTGGCAGTTCCTCAAAAGGTTAAACATTAGTCCCCATATGATCCAACAATTCAATTTCTAACTGTGTTACCCAAGGGAACTGAAAACAAAACTACTAGAAACTTGTATATGAATGTTGAGAGCAGCATTATTCACGAAAGCCATGTAGTGGCACATGCCTGTAATCCCAGCACTTGGGAGGCTGAAGCAGGAAGACTCCTGCAAGTTTGAGGCCAGCCTGGGTTACATGAGACCCTGCCTCCCAAAAAAAAAAAAAAAAAAACCCAAAAGGGAGAACAACAAACATGACACACAAACAGATTAAACACACAGGACCACATATTGTAATGTTTCATTATTTGATTTATATAACATGTCCAGAAAAAGCAAATCAAGAGACCAAAAGTAGATTAGTAGTTGCCAATGGCTAGATAAGGAAGATGAAAAGGGGAGTATCTGTGGGATCCGTGTTTTTTGGGTTGTGTATGTGTGGAAATGCTCTAAAGTTAATTGTGGTAATGATTACACAACTCTAGATACACTACAAACCGTTGAATTATGCACTTTAAGCAGGCAAACTGTATGGAATATAAATGATATCTTAATAAAGCATTCATTAAAAGTTCGAGAGTTATCCTAGTGTGGCACTGCATCCCTGTAATCCCAGGATTCCAGGAGGTTAAGGCAGAAGGATCTCAGATTTGAGCTTAGCCTGGGCAAAGTAGTGACCGCCTGTCTCAAAACAAAAAGGCCTGGTGATGTAGTTCAGTGTGAAGGTCCTGGGTTCAATTCCCAGTGCCAAAAAAAGGGGTGCAGGGTTAACATGGCTTCATTATTTATTTATTTTTCAAATTTATTCCTTTAAAAAAAACCAAGAAAGGTCACTAAGAGGAAAATTTCCTATTTGTTTTGTCAGTGTAAATTTTAAGACTGATCCACAAGAAGAAAAAAGGAGATACACACTCAGCAATTACAGCAGCATCACAAAATTGGAAATCTGATTGGTCAACGCAAAGTGAAAAATGGATTTTTTTTAAAAAATCGAAAAATTCTTATAGAGCTATTAGTGAGCCAAAAATACAAACACAACCGTATTCTACCATGGAGCTTTATATGGTGCTAATATTCTACAACTCATGTTTAATAGGCTCAGCTTTGTGGCAATGTTTTTTTGTTTTGTTTTTGAGACAGGGTCTCACTGTGTAGCCCAGGCTGCCCTTGAACTCGCAGCAATCTTCCTGCCTCAATCCCTCCTGAGTGCTGGAATTACCCTGGTGTGCCACCATGCCTAGCTGTGGCAACGTGTCTAAAAAAAATTTTTTTTAATTCCTTCACACAGCAAATAGCTTTTGAGGTATTTCTGAATACACTTCAACAAGGAAAAATGTTCATGATGTAATACTCCAAGCAAAATTAACTCATAGATAGCTTTATAAAGAATATTCTAACGATGTACAGTATGTTAAAATGACAACAAAGGATACCTGTGGATTGTGGAATTATTGGGGACTTCTTTTTCTTCTTACACTTCTCTATTTCCCAAATTTTCTATTATAAGAATGCCTTACTTATTACTAATTTTCCTAATTACTTAGGAAAAAATCCTAAACACAATTTCTATGTATTATCAAATACATGATATATAATAAATATATATTAATTACCATTAACTAGTAAAGCCCAGTTTTTAAATACTTGGATCAAGTCTGTGGTTGAGAACAGAGCCAGCATTATCTTAATTACCCAGCACCAGTTTTCCATACTATCACCCCAATATTTCAGATTCTACTCATCCCATCCCACTTCCTCCAAAATAAACTCAGCACTTAACAGGTTGAACAGAGTACCCCAAATGATTCTGCTATATTCCACTCTTACCCTAACCCCTCAGAGGACACCTAAGTAAAGAGCATTTACTGAGTTTTTTGGGTTGCTCATATAAACTGGCATCAATTTAATCAGTAAAGAGCATTATAAGAAGCCACAAGAATGTGGCAGCAGGGTCACACAAGGAATAAAGTGAGAGAAGCCTTTATTTTTTAGGTCTAAATAAACCACCCAAGAAAATATAAGGGAGAAATATGTACTGTCCAAATGTGGCATCAATAGTTTTGTTTTAGATTATAAAAAGCATGAATTAAAATGTTTTAAAGGTTCTCTGAAATATAGCATCAATGATACGCCCACCTGAAAATGAAAACACAAAGTAACTCCCAAAACACAGTTACTAAAAGTGTACACTGTATACCTGATTGCCAATTTGATACAGTAAAAAAGAAAATTCAGGAATATGTTTTGGAACTACAATAAGCTTTTAAAAAAAGGAAACCAATTCCTGAATTTTTTAACCTTAATGTTGAGAAATTATGGCTATTTTTGTTAAATTAACACGTTTTTATCATGTACAATGTTTTAAAGTACATATACATTGAAGAATGGTTAAATCTAGCTACTTCAAAATTGTGTGTAGTTATTATGTTTGTGAGAGTAGGTAACATCCACTCCGTATTTTTGAGGAATACAATGTATCATCAACTGCAGTCACTCTGCTGTACTATGTACTGTAATCTCTTGAAATTTATTTTATCTGTAATTATGTATCCTTTTGCTGTTCAAATTTTGACTTGTGTGGTACTTCTACTAGATAGCTTTAAAAAACAGCATTCCTTGTGAATTTGAGTTAAATTTGCAATGTAACATAACTGAAAACCAAAGTACAGTAGAAAAATATTTTTCTTTGAGGACTAAAAGTAATTACTAGAAAATCCAAGTCTCCTTTGGGCAAGTCTTCGAATAAGTCTAGATCTGGGAAGGAGGGTAGGAACTTTGGATACCTAAGTAGTCCAAGGATGCATTGTCAAACTAAATATTCTTCTACAGGATTAAGAAAAAATGAAATTTTTTACAGAAAGGAAGCTGGAAAAAACTATAAAGTCACTTGTTTAGACTGGGAGCTCCTTCAGCGAAGACTCTGTCTTATCTCTGAGTTCCTGGTGCCTGGCACAGAATACTACAATAAACACTAGCAAAATTAAAAGGAAAATGTGTCTAGACCAGAATTTTTACCAAAAGAAAGAATAGTGTATCCAAAACCAGAAACACACATTCAGTGTGGATTCACAAAAACAATGAAATCACTTAGGGTACTTTTCCTTTGTCTTTTTTACAATAACCTTAACTTCACTAGTGAAGTTTCTTAAGTATCTGTAATCATAAAAAGTTGCATCTGACTTAAAAGGTTCTAGATCAAATATTTAAAAATACATGAATGTATTGTTTATGCCTAAAAAGCAAATGAATATACATAAAATAAAGTGAAATACAAATAAGATTTTTAAATTTTCAAATTTACAAGTTTAAAATATAAAACTGCCGTAAACTTAAATTTCTCCCGGAGTAACCAAGATTTAAAAGTTTATCTCCCTCGCAGAGCGATGCACAATCACTATGTATTTTTCAAAGCAAACTTCTCACAGACCCAACAAGATGTTCACAACTGCTTGAGACCACAAGGTATTTAGGGAACACAGACTGCAAGCAGCAGGGGCCTCCCAGGAATAACCTGATAGTAAAAAGGTAGCTAAGAGTTCCAGGTAAAACTTTTGCTTTCTATTCAGTCTTAAAACTGCTGGAAAACGCTCATATCTGGAGCAAATATACCAATTTAGTTACACAAAGGTTACACACAGAACTGATGTGGTTTTAGCCAGGCAGGCGCTTATGCCGCTGAGCTATCTCACCGGCCCTGATGTGGTTTTAGCTATCAACGCACTAGTTGAAAAAAGGCCCTCCCCCCCATACAATTTTCTGATTTTCCAAATATAAAACACATAACTGCTTCGCTCTACTAATTATCTTCAGGAAATTTGAAAACGAGGAACAGCAGCACACATGCAATCCTTCGAAGGTGTGTGACAAAGAACTCTAAAACGTTTTAAAATGCTTAAATTCTTTCCTACACACTCTCAGACCAGTCATGACGAAAATGTTAGCGCAAAGGGTACATTTGGCAGAAGACTACGTTTAACTTTGAATAAAACCCTGCAATGAACTAATACATTTAACTGACGGCCTCTTTGCCTCTTCTCTTTCTTTCCCCGTTTGGTCCTACTAACACTAAAAACACGAGGGCCTGGAAACTTCAAACGCTGCTAGCAGAGTTGTAAACACCTTTTTACGCCCAAAAGAGGCTTCGCCACAGGCCTTTAATAAGTTTGTGTAGAAATTAAACTCTGCTCAAATCGGTTACATTTTCAAGTCCCAAAGTTAATCCTTTCAGCCAATATATATATAGATTTCGTATTTCTTAAAATGTTACCTTCAACCCGACCAAAGATTCTTTTTCACCTTTCTGTAAAACCAGAAACATCCTAACATATCGCTAACATCCTTTCCTTAAAAAGACTCCGTTCTAGAGCATCATGTAAAACGCAGAACAGATGAAACAAACCTCTTGAGAAAGATTTGTTCAAAATTCATTCCCGTTCACAGAGGCAGCGAAGGATAATGCACAAAGAGGAGAAAGAAATGCACATTACACGGACACACAATGCCCAGAAGCAGGCATCCTCGGCCCCTCCTCGGAGGGTCACAGGCGGCCAGCACGTACGGCCCGGGGAGCTCCGCGGCCCTTCGGAAAGGCTGTCCCCGCAGAGGGGCTCGCAGCCGCGGCACCCGGCCTCTACGCCACTCCTCGCCCGCTCGCCCTCTGCCCTCGGGGAGACTCGTCTCGCGGCGGTCCAGGGGCCCCTCGGGCACTGCGGGAAGCGGGGTGCCCCACTCACCCTCCAGCAGGCGGGTGATGAGGCTGTCCACGTTCAGCTCCCCGTCCGCCATCTTGTCGGCACCAGACTCTCCTTCCCGGCCGCGGGAACAAGGGCTTCTCGGCGGCGGAGGCTGCGGCGACGGCTCCGCGTTCCCTCACCTACAAGTCACGCGGCGTTTCGACCCCCGCTCCAACTCCCCTTTTCTGGGCCCTCCCCCCACCCCCTCCCCACCGAGCAGCGAGAGCGCGCGCACACTCGGGGCACCCACAGTAAATAAATAAATAAACAAGCGGGGGCCCCCACGAACCGGGCCGCGTCAGACCCAGGCCGCCACCTCCTCCTCCTCCTCCTCCTCCTCCTCCTCCTCCTCCTCCTCCTCGGCACCGCCCAGCTCCGGAAAGCTCACCAGCGCCGCCGACGGCCCCACCCGCAGCGCCACTCACTCTGCGCGGGCCTTGGCCACCGCTGCGCCACAAAGCCTTCTGCGCAGGCGCCCCGCGCTAACCCGCCCCGCTCGGGCCTTTGCGCAATCGCAGTGGGCTCAGTTCTCCCGCCGCCGTCTCGGTCTGAGCACAGATGCACCGCCCTCCCTCCCCAAGTCTACTGCGCCGACTCGCCCGGGAGGCGCAGGCGCGGGGCGGGGTCGGGCCTGGGCTTGCGGCGCGTTGGAGGCTCCCTTTACGCAGAGCGCTCTTAAGCCAAGTTGACCTTCCGCTTTTCCTGCTCCACCCGGCCGGCTGCTTGGCGGGCTTACTGCCTCGCTTTTTTTCTGGCTTCATTCCTGGTTTTGCAAATAATTCTTTATGCTTTTGTTGGCCAGAAAACGCGGACAGCAGTTACACGTGTTTGAAATTTAGCCACGTGGGAAGCAGGAAGGGGCTACTCGCTGGAAAGTATGACATTGAAGTTATTGGTTTTGTAACCTATCGTCCCACAAGGTTTGTTCCTCAGGTGATCCTGTCTGATATAGGCGTTAAAGTGGACCCTAGAAAGATCAGCAGTAGTACAATTTTACGTGCTTTCTGCAGGGCTTTTTTATGCATCTTACGTTTCCATCTGCTCTCTGGGTACCATTTTCTAGTGTTCTTCTGTTCATACCTCCATTGTGTTGCTTAATCTCCCTCGCTTGTAATTGTTCAGGCATTTATCTCCCAGGCTCACTCAGCTCCTAGAGGATAAAAACATATCTTTTTGCCCGCGGCACCCATCAAGTATCTAGCACATAGGAGAGAGATAAAGAGGAACATGAGGGTTTGGAACGGTTAGTTGTCCAGCTTTCTTCCCACCATGTAATACTGCCTCGGGAAGGGAAGCAGGAAGCAGAGCCACCCAAAGGATTCAGGCAAACCGCAGAATGTGACCTGTCTCAGAAAGTGGTCAGGGTAAAGGCCTTTACCCATTGCATGGGTGCTGTAACAGAAACTCAGACATGACGCTGCCCCAGGCCCAAGGCCGTGTCTCCCGCACTAGCATGTCACTCATAACAACTAACATTAATTGAGATCCCTGTGTGTGCTCTGGCACTGTTTTAGATGTTATTATACATGTGTTATCCTTACGACAGCCCCATGAGGAAAGTCCATTATCTCTACTTTGTGGATAGACTTGAGGCGCAGAATGGTTAAGTACCGAACCCCTGATCCCACAAGTAAGCAGCAGAGCTGGGTTTCAAAACCAGGCATCCAGTGTCAGAGGCTGCGCTCCATGTTTTTCTCAGTGCTGGGACTACATCGCAGGGCCTTGCACATGCTGGGCACCCCTGAGCTACACCCCCAACCACAAGCCTACACGCTGACCAATTGCAATGTGTTCCCTCTCCGTGTATGTGAGCTGAGCACGTTTAAACATGCTTGTGCTTTGTCACAAGCTTCAGGAGTAGAACTGTAGGTTTTTTATTTTTTTATTTTATTTTTTTAGCGTTGTCCAATCAAGTGCTTTGTAATGTACAGATGAATTACAGAGCTAGGATTTCCTAATGTCTTTTTTTTCTAGTTGTTTCTCCATGTTATGATTTAGCTTGTGTATTAATGACAAAGTTAGAACGGGTTAGGTGTAATGTTGATCCTGTCTGAAATAGATTTAAGAGACTGGAGTAATCTGTGAAAATTGCAAGTTATAGCCATTTCATTTTGGGACCTGTAGGGGAAAAAAAAGGGCTCATCCCTTTTTCTTTTTTATTGAAATACATTTATTGATACCCAAATTCATTCTAGAAGAAAAGATTTAAGGTAGCTTACATAAAAGCACACACAAGGGTAATTGAAAAATAAGTGCAGAAGAAAATGAAACAAAATAAAATTGAGAGTAGGAAAGATAAGACTAAGCCAACAGTTTTGTATGCAAAATGCATGATGTAAGGTCCCATTGGGTGGCTATACATAGGCCATAAATATGACTCTCAGCTTTCTAACAAGCATGGAAAAGATAAATTACTAGTGAAGTAGGTGTTTTGGCTGAGCTAAAAATGGGAGTTGAACAAAGCAGCTTGTAGAGTTAGATGCCACTTTCCCAAATTTCTTCTATGAGCCTCCTTAGGAGTATGGAATGCTTGGGAACATTTAAATAGTTTTCTACTTATCCTCTAATTTGCATGGGACCTGTCAGTCTTATGAAAAAGAACTTCGAATCTTGCCCACAATTAAGGTTCAAATGCATGCAGACATGTCCTTTAAACAAAGGACACACAAACTGGGTTGTACAGATGGAAAGCAGGTATTGGAGAACAAATCATGAGGAGTGGGGCAGAGGCCAGTCTTAGCGGAGTTGTGTGAGCCAGAAGAGCAGAAAGAGTGTGGTTCTGGGTACTGCCTGGTACTGTCCTCTTCTCTTCCCTCACCGGATTTTCCAGGGGGAAAATGGAACATCATGAAGATGAAAGATCATTACACTAGAGGCCCAAATAACATTTTTTTGTGGGATGTCCTGGCAAAATATTATGTAAGAGTTCAAAAATTCTTCAGATTTTGAAACCAAACTGATGCAACAACTGTTAACACCCAGAGTAATTTCCAGAAGTGTCTGTGAAGGGAAATCCTGATTGTTATTTGGACTTCCTGATTGCCAGGGGCTTGGGGCATCATATTTTGAGGTGTTAATAAACTGTGATCTTATTCTTACTAGTAGGTAATGTGTGAGTCACTGTAGTATCCATTAGAAACAGGCAGAGCAGTGCTCCAAGAATCCCAGCCATCACTTCATTGAAACCAGAGAAATGTCCCTATGTATCATCCTGCAAGAAGACACTTTGGAACACAATGAGCAGAAACCTGATGACCCTTTATGGTAAGCACAGCAAAGACTTTCATTTTCTTATGTGCCTGTTTTCTTTTATATGCCTGTCAATATTGGCCCATCATTAATATGGTATGAAAGAGAATAGATATGGTGCCAGGGATATAGCTCAGCGGCACAAGTGCCTGCCTGGCAAGTGCAAGGTCCTGAGTTCGATTCCCAGTACAAAAGAAAAAAAAAGTATAGGTATGGGTAGCAAGATGCAGAGGTTGTGATATACAGATCTTTGCTGTCCTGGCTTAATCTAATATACCTTTTGAGTGAGTGAATCAAAAATACAATATACTTTCCATCAGTACAATTCCTCTCAGTCAAATCTTCAATAAGTCTTTTGTGTGTGTGTGTGTGTGTGTACTGGGGGTCGAACTCAGGATCTCGCGTGCCAGCAGGCGCCCGTGCCGCTGAATGATATCACCGGCGCTTTTTTCATGTGTGGGTACTGGGAGTCGAACTCAGGACCTCGCACTTGCCAGGCAGGTGCTTATGCCGCTGAGCTATCTCACCAGCCCTAATAAGTCTTGAGTGACATTAAAATTAAATTTTATTAGGTGTACCTGGAGGGCAGTCATTTTTTTTTTTTTTTTTTTTTTTTTTTTTGTGGGTACCAGGGGTCGAACTCAGGACCTCATGCTTGCCAGGCAGGTGCTTATGCCACTGAACCATCTCACCGGCCCATCTTTTTATCAAATGTCATAAGCTTTTGTAGTCATCTCAACTCAAGAATATTGAAAATCCAGACAAGGACTTGTCTGTACTGTATTAGATGATACCATCTTTCTCAATACAAAGCCAGGGCTACATGATACAGAAGTCAGGAAGGGCCAAGAGTTTTGATTCCTTTTCAGCACACATATAAGAGAATAATCAAGGTGCCACAGTTATCAGCTAAACCATAAGGCATGTCCTCCTTCATTTAGCCCAAACACTTTTTTGTTTGTTTGTTTGTTTGTTTGTTTTTGAGACATGGTCTCGCTATGTAGTTAAGGCTGGCTTTGAACTCACGGGGATCCTCCTGCCTCAGCCTCCCGAGTGCTGGGATTACAGGCGTGTGCAACCATGCCCAGCTCAAACATTTTTATTTTTTCCCGGTAGTTTTATTGGTATATTTTAGATATACATAATGATAATATTCATCATAGGGAATTTGTACCTGTACATGATATATCTTCTTTTTTTACATACCCCTCCTCTCCCTTCAACCCCACTTCTCCTCCTTATTTGCAAAAGCTGTGTTTCCATTTTTCCCTTCTATTCTCTTTTTTTCTTGTCCCTTCCTTTCCCCCTCCCCCTCCCTTGTTCCCCTTCTCATTTGAACATTTTCCTCCTATTTCCCAATATCTATTATACATTTTGATCCTTATTTACACTTTTTGTTTCTCAAACCAGAGAAACAATGTGGTATTTAAACACATGTGTCCAATTTATCTCACTTAAGATATTTCACTATACAGTTTCTTCCTACCCAAGTGTGGTCTCAAGGTGCATCCTTTTAGCTAGGAATGTATCAACCTTATCCTTCTTTATGGCAGAGTAGTACTCCATTGAATAAAAAAGCCACATCATCTTTATCCATTCATCTGTTGATGGGCATTTAGGCTGTTCCCAAGATTTAGCTATTACAAAATGTGCCACTATAAACATGGGTGTGCATATATCGCTGTGGTATGATGCTTTTAATTCTTTCGGGAAGATACCAAGAGGTTGAATGGAACCTCTAGTTTTATTTTTTGAGGAATCTCCATGGTGATTTCTACAGTGGCTACACCAGTCTACACTCCCACTAGCACTGGAGAAGGGTTCCTTTTCCCCCACAGCCCTGCCAGCATTTGTTATTGGTTGATTTCTTGATAATAGTCATTCTTTGTGGAGTGAGATGGAACCTCAGTGTTGTTTTAATTTGCATCTCTCGAATGACCAGTGATATTGAACATTTTTTCATATATTTATTTGCCATTTCTACTTCTTCATCTGAGGAGTGTCTATATATTTCAGATGCCCATTTTTGGATTGGGTCTTTAAATTTGGGGTCTGATTTTTTTTGAGGTCTTTATATATTCTAGATAGTAGTCCTTTGTCTGAGGAACAGCTGGCAAACATTTTTTCCCACATTGTAGGTTGTCTCTTCACTCCGTTGGTGGTTTCTCTTGCTGAACAAAAACTTTTTAATAAGATGAGATCCGAGTTGCTGATTCTTTGGATAGTTCCTGTCGATGGGGTTTTGTTCATAAAGTCTTTGCCTACACCAGCGTCTTCAAGAGTTCTATCTATTGGCATGTGGAAAGCCAGTTTTTCCAGCACCACTAACTAAAGAGACTATCTTTCTTCCAGTGAAGATGTTTTGCCTCTTTGTCACAGAAGGTGGCTGAGTATGTTTAGAGTTGTTTCTGCATCTTCTATTCTGTTCCATCAACCCTCAGGTTTTTTTGTTTTTTGGTTTTTTTTTTTCTCCCCAGTACCATGCTGTTTTTATCACAGTATATTTGTAGTATAATTTCAAGTCAGGGAGTATGATGCCTCCTGCCTTGCCTTTGTTGCCCACGATTATTTTGCTATTCTAGGTATCTTCTGGTTCCAAATGAATTTTAGAATTGTTTTCCCTAATTCTGTGAGATGTGCTACTGGTATTTTGTCTGTATGACAATTTTGAAGGTATGGTCATGTTCTTCCTATATTGGTTCTCCCTACCCAAGAAAAAGGCATATCTTACATTTTCTGATATCCTCTTCAATCTCCTTTTTCACAATACTGTGATTTTCAATGTAAAGGTTTTTTACTTCCTTTGTTAGATTGATCCTTAGGTGTTTCATTTTTTTGCATGCTAAAATGAAAGGTGTTGTTTCCCTAATTTCTCTCTCAGTGAGTTTGTTATTTCTGTACAAGAAAGCTGGGCCGGTGAGATGGCTCAGCGGCTTAAGCGCCTGCCCGGCAAGCACAAGGGCCCGAGTTCGACTCCCGGAACCCACATACGAAAAAGGGGCCGGTGATATCGCTCAGTGGCACGGGTGCCTGCTGGCGCGCGAGGTCCTGAGGTCGACCCCCCGGTACCCACAAAAAAAAAAAAAAGAAAGCTGTTGATGTTTGAGTGCTGACTTTGTATCTGGCTATACTACTGAATTTGTCTATTAAATCTAAAAGTCTTTTGGTGGAGATTTTTGGGCTTCTATGTAGAGCATAATATCATCCACAAACAATGATAATTTAATTCCTTCCTTTCCTACCCTTATTCCTTTTATGTCTTTCTCTTTTCTAATTGCTCTGGCTAATATTTCCAGAATTATTAATATGGTGTATTACATTGATTGATTTGTGTGTTTTAAACAATCCCTGCCTCCCTGGGACAAATACCACTTGGTTGTGGTATGTAGTCTTCTTGATGATTTGCTGCATTCTGTTTGTCAGTATCTTATCGAGGTATTTTGCATCTATGTTCATGAGGGAGATCAGCCTGATTTCCAACTTCATGACATTTCATCTGGGTGGGACGCTCTTCCACCCACAACATCACAATACACGTTCTTCTCAGCTGTGTATGGGACATTCTCCAAAACGGACCACATACTAGCTCATGAACATGCTTAAGTAAATGCAAAGGAATTGAAATTATATTAACAGAGCCAAGGACAAAAACCGTATGATCATTTCAATAGATGTCGGAAAAGTGTTTGACAAAGTCCCAACACGCATTCGTGATAAAAACCCTACAGACACTGGAATAGATGGTCTTTATCACAATCTGATAAAAGTCAACTATGAAGAACCATCAGCCAGCCTCATACTAAATGGACAAAAACTGAAAACCTTCATTCTAAAAGCAGGAACAAGACAAGGATGTCCACTATCACCACTCTGTTCAATATAACTCTGGAAACATTAGCCAGAGCAATTAGACAAGGGAAAGATATAAAAGGAATAGGATAGGAAAGGAAGAAATTAAATTATCATTATTTGTGGATGATATTATACTCTACATAGAAGACCCAAAAAACTCCACCAAAAGACTTCTAGATTTAATAGACAAATTTGGTAGCATAGCTCATTACAAGGTCAACTCTCCAAAATCAATATCATTCCTGTACCCAAACAACAAATGCACTGAGAAAGAAATTAGGGAAACAACACCTTTCAGAATAGCATCAAAAAAAAAGAAAAGAAAAGAAATACCTAAGAATCAATCTAATGAAGGAAGTAAAAGACCTCTACATTGAAAACTACAGTGCTGTGAAAAAGAAGAGTATATCAGAAAATGGAAAGATATCCCTGCTCTTGGGTAGGAAGAACCAATATAGTGAAAATGGCCATATTTCCAAAATAGCTATACAGACTTAAATCAATTTTGATCAAAATTCCAACACCATATCTCACAGAATTAGAGAAAACAATCCTAAAATTTATTTGGAACCAGAAGAGACCTAAATTAGAATAGGCAATTCTGGGCAACAAAGGCAAGGCAGGGGGCATCACAATGCCTGACTTGAAATTATACTACAAATATACTATGATAAAAACAGCGTGGTATTGGCAAAAAACAGACCCTAGGATCAATGAAACAGATTAGAAAATGCAGAAACAACTACAGACTCACTCTGACACCTTATCTTTGACAAGGAGGCCAAACACCTTCACTGCAAGAAAGATAGCCTCTTTAATAAATGGTGCTGGAAAAACTGGCTTTCCACATGGTGAAGATTAAAACTAGACCCGTATCTTTCACCATGTACTAAACTAAAATAAAAGTGGATCAAAGATCTAAATATTAAAACAAACACTAAAACTGCTGGAAGATAGAATAGATAGAACTTTTGAAGACATTGATGTAGGCAAAGGCTTTATGAACAAAACCTCATTCGCACAGGAAATATCACAAAGAATCAACAACTGGGATCTTATTTTATTAAAAAATTTTTGCATATTAAGAGAAACCACCAACAGAGCAAAGAGACAACCCACAATATGGGAAAAAAATGTTTGCCAGCTGTTCCTCAGACAAAGGACTACTATCTAGAATATATAAAGACCTCAAAAAAATTAGACCCCCCAAATTTAAAGACCCAATCCAAAAATGGGCATCTGAAATATATAGACACTTCTCAATTGAAGTAGAAATGGCAAATAAATATATGAAAAAAATGTTCAACATCGCTGGTCATTTGAGAAGTGCAAATTAAAACACTGAGATTTCATCTCACCCCAGAAAGAATGGCTATTATCAAGAAATCAACCAATAACAAATGCTGGCGGGGCTGTGGGGAAAAAGGAATCCTTCTCCACTATTGGTGGGAGTGTAGGCTGGTGCAACCACTGTGGAAATCACTGTGGAGATTCCTCAGAAAACTGAAACTAGAGGTTCCATTCGACCCAGCTATTCCCCTTCTTGGCATCTTCCTGAAAGAATTATCAGCATCATACCACAGCAATATATACACACCCATGTTTATAGTGGTGCCTTTTTGTAATAGCTATATCTTGGAAATAGCCCAAATGCCCGTCAACCAATGAATGGATAAAGACAATGTGGTTTTTTTTACACAATGGAGTAGTACTCTGCCATAAAGAAGAATAAGTTTGAGACATTTCTAGCTAAATGGATGCACCTTGAGGCCATTCTCTTAAATGAAATAAACTGGACACACATGTGTTAATATTGCATGGTTTCTCTGGTGTGAGAAACTGAAAGTGTAAATAAGGGCCAAAATGTGTAATAGATATTGTGAAGTAGGAAGAAAATATTCATATAGGAAGAGGAACTAGGTAGGAGGTAGAGGGGAAGGAAGAAAGGAAGAGAAAAGAAAAAAATTATGAGAAAAGAAAGAAAAGATGGAAATAAAGCTATTGTACATAAGCAGGGGGAGAGGGGTTGAAGGGAAGGTGGGGGAATGAAAAAAAGAGTTAAATTATACCATGTAGAGGTACAAATTCCATATAATTAATGTGATCATTATGTATACCCAAAGTGTACCAATAAACTCAATTAATAAAATAATAAAATAATTAGACCCCCCCAAATAAAAGATCCACCCCAAAAATCAACAACTGAAATGGACAGACACTTCTCAGAGTAGTACTAATAGCTAATAACACGTGAAAAAATATTTAACATCGCTGGCCAGTACAGAAATAAAAATTAAAACAACACTGAGAGTCCATCTTACTTCAGAAAGAATGGCTGTCATCAAGAAATCAAATAATAACAAGTGCTGGCAAAGCCACAGGGAAAAAAGAACACTTATACTTTGTTGGTGGAAATGTAAACTAGTACAACCATATGGAAATCAGTGTGGAGGGTCCTTTAAAAACTTAAACTAGAAATTCCATTGGTGTGAGCTATTCTGTTTCTAGGTATCTTCTTGAAAGATTCAAAGGCATTATATTACCATGATACGTACTTACCCATGTTTATAGCAGCAGAACTCACAATAGCTAATTCTTGGAAGCAGCCTATATGTCCATCAACAGATGAATGGATAAGGAAAATGTATTTATACATGATGGAGTACTACTCTGTCATAAAGAAAGATAAACTTGGCCGGTGAGACGGCTCAGCGGCTTAAGCGCCTGCCTTGCAAGCGCGAAGGCCCGAGTTCGACTCCCAGAACCCACATACGAAAAAGGGGCCGGTGATATCGCTCAGCGGCACGGGTGCCTGTTGGTGCGCGAGGTCCTGAGGTCGTCCCCCCGGTACCCACAAAAAAAAAAAAAAAAAAAAAAAAAAAAAAGAAAGATAAACTTGAGTCATTTCTAGGAAAATGGATGCACCTAGAAACCATAATGTTAAGTGAAATAAATCAGATGAGTAAGCTTAAATATTGCATGGTTTCTCTTATATGAGAAACCAAAATATTAAGAAGGCAAAAGTAGGATAATAGGGAGGTAGATCTTTTGCAATTGGGAAGGGCACCAAGAGATGGAAGGAGGATGGAGAGTAGGGAAGGAAAGGGGATTAAAAAAAATTAAGATGTGTTATGTACATGTACCAACTCTGCACAAGGAATATGATCATTATGTACTACAAATATGTACTAATAAAAAATAAAAATTGAAAAAAAATAAAATAAATCTGTTAACTATAAGGCAATAAAGTTGGATGGGCAGATATTACAAATAGTGGTTAACAGTTGAAGAGTTGATCTGTGGCCCTTCCTTTGATCTTGTGATGAGATTACAGGACCACCATTTGTAATTTAGGCCAGTCCTAGTTTGTTGCAGTAAAACTGTGTCATCTACATATGTGAAAATGTTTCTCTTCCAGTACCCTCCCATCCTCCTCATTCAAGCAAGATACCAAGAAATACTAATAACTGTATCTTGGTGAAGAAACATATGTACAATGTGAAAGTCTGTTTCAAATAAAAGTTTATATGTTTTGTTTCTAATGACAGTTGCTCTGTTCTCATATAGGATATGCAAATTATGCACCATTTATCTTTTCAGTTGCAGAAGGTTTACCCCTGAATGGTTTCATAAGTCTCTATTTCAACTGGTTTTGGTAGGTCAGCCAAAGAAAGCATTGAGTTTTCAATTGTAGCTATAAAATGAATAGATACCCTCTAGGAGCACATTAACATTAGTTACATATATCTCCTGAAATTAAAACCAAATGTATCTGTGATCTGTATTCATTGAGATTGCATCCAAAAATAATAGGTCCTTTTTATGTAGAAAATACTAGTTAAATAAAATACCTATGAATTACTATTTAAATCTTGGGTTAAATCAGATCCAATCTATTATAAACAAATTCTTAATTGAAATTCTCTATTATGGTATTTGTTATTTAAGGAAATTTTGCAGAGAATAAATCTCTAAAGTGAAATGTATAATGAAACACCTAGTGTGTTTGTGTCTATGCTGAAGAAAGCCCAACTTTGCAACTCTCAAGTAGTTTAAAAACTATGTGTGGAAATGACCTCAAAGTGATTTAGATAGTGGGAAAAGCATTGGGTTAGAGATGAGAGCTCTAAGTAGCTGAATAACCTTAGACATACCTGTCTTTCTGAGTCCGTTTCATTGCCTACCAAATGAGTCCATTAATTGACTATCTCCAACGTTTCTCTCAGCTCTAAAAAGTTTTTGACACTAAGACACACAAACGAAGCCTAAAATGTAACAGAATATTGTACAGACTGTCCCCAGCTTAGGAACTGGATCAGTTCCAAAAGGTCAATTGTTTGGAACACAGAATAAATTTTCCCACAGAGACTGTGGTATAAATTGTGGTTAAATTCCCAGATCCAGTCTGCAAAATCAATTTAATCCTTAATGCAACTGCAGAAGAGTATTCATGGTATAATGGACTCTTAACCACCAATTATCACAGAGTTTATGGGGAAAATCCACTGAGGATTCTAATTTTGTGTAGCAGAAAATATCTCTCAGTGTTTCCTACTACCCTGAGAAATAGGCATGAAGATAATTCTAGTTCCAATTTATAGCAGCCCTGGGCGCCATGTAAGAGAGCTTGGACTACCAGCAGCAGCCGAATGGAGGCTGAGGGACGATCTGATCCTTATGAGCCCTTAAGCACCATAGTTCGTGGTGTCTGGATGTTTGGTTGCCAGGAAGGAGTTGGTTTCCAAGACAAAGGATAGTGAGTGTAAGGACAGAGGAAAAAAGGAGGGAACAAATTGTGCTGGGAATTAAAAAAAATATATATTTATTTACTTTTAATCTCACTTTGCTGTTGAAGAAATTGATATCTAAAAAAGCTAAATTTCATTGACTTGATAGCAAAAGTAGGACTTTAATCTGGATCTCTCTGTCTTTTTCTTTTTGTCTCTTTCAGTTTTTATTTGAAAGCTACTGAATGGTGCAAGAACTTCCTCTTTTACTTCCCTCTCCTTCCTACACATGAATCCCCTAGAACCCAGCATTCCATGTCCATCCTCACCCCTGTTTTTCTTTCTAGGGCAACCTGATCCATGATTAACACAGCATTTTCCTGATATGCCCCTGATTTTTTTTTTTTTTTTTTTTTTTTGTGGGTACCAGGGGTCGACCTCAGGACCTCGTGTACCAGCAGGCGCCCATGCCGCTGAGCGATATCACCAGCCCTTTTTTCGTATGTGGGTTCCGGGAGTCGAACTCGGGCCCTCGCGCTTGCCAGGCAGGCGCTTACACCGCTGAGCCATCTCACCGGCCCCCTGATGTGTTTTTATAGTGCTATCAGCTCAAAGAATAACTTCACAGTTGTGAACACAAGGTTGGTCTGGCCCCTCGTAATCTAGTTCAGGGTTGAACAAAGGGCTCTGGGTCCCTGGTAGTCTGGATCAGACCCTAAGCTTCTTAGAATTCCAGAGAGGGAGAGGATAATGAGGTCAGGTAAGACCCTTATAGTCATGGTGCCATGAAATAATTTGAACTGGGTTGTGAAGTATTGTGGGATTTAGATTAATGACTTTGGATCAAAGTGGCTTCATGTTTGTTGTTGGAATCACCTAGGGAACTTTTTCAAAACACCTATGTTTGATATCCTCTCCTCCCCCTAAAAATGTTGTAAGTAATTCCCAGCATTGAGACTGGATGAGCATATATTGTGAAACAATGCCCCAGGAAATTCTGATAGGGACCCATACATTCCTCCCCCACTTTTCACTGATGTAGATCTCAAAAACAACACAAAACAAAACAAAAGAAAGCATGTCAGAAAGACTGATTCAGAGCGGGACACGCCTGTAATCCCAGCACATGGGAACACAAGAGGATCACTGCGAGTTTGAGGCCATCCTGGGCTACATAATGAGAACCAGTCTCAAAAAAAAAAAAAAAAAAAAGGACTGATTTAGGTAGAAGAGACAAGGGAAGACTCCTCCTGGGAAGGGTGCAGTCTGTGAGATACTGAAATACCTGGAGCAGACCACGAATCAGAAGAAGTGGTAGGAAATAGGTAGGGTAACTAGGAAGGGGCAGTCCAGCAAGAATTATAATACTAGATGGAGAGATCTTAAACTTTTGATGGTATTTGACACCAGAAACTTTATGTATTCATTTAGTCAATACATATTTATTTAGCACCTACTCTGTGCCAGGTATTGTGCTGGGGATATAGCAGAGAACAAAATAAAGTTGTTGTTGTTGTTGTTGTTGTTGTTTCCCTCATCAAGCTGATATTCTGTTAGGAAGGGGATAGGACAATCATTTCAGCTCAGTATTCACCCAGGACTTTCCAAGCTTTAACACCAAAAGTTCACCTAGGAACCACTTAGGCAAAATAGGATGGTTGGTTCTCTAGAAGGTAGACTCTGCTGTGTGTGTGTGTGTGTGTGTGTGTGTGTGTGTGTGTGTGTGTGTGTGTGTGTGATGCTAAGGACCATGAAGAACAATATAGCAGGGTAAGAATTAAGGGATAAAGAAGAAAGCTGTTTTCCATAGGACTGTCAGGGAAGCTCTCTGGAGGAAGTGATGGGTGAGCAGTAAGCTGAATAACATGAGAGCATAGCCTTATAAATATCAGAGGGTAGGTTGGGGACAGCTGATTATTTCCAGCAGGAACAACTACCATGTAAAGACCCTGGGATTTAAGCGAGTGTGGCATAGAAGAAAAGCAGCAAGTAGTCAAAGAGGTCGCATGAGCAGAGCTAGAAAAGGGCCAGACTGTAACTGGCATGGCAATATTGAACTTTTAGGTTAGATTTTTTTTTTCCTGGAGATAACTGACTTCTTCAAACTTCCTCCTGCTGAACATATAACCAATGCCCCCTCCTCTGTTTAGCCCAAATAGGAGTGACAGAAAATGCAGAGGCTGACACCAGGAAGTCAGGGCCCAGTTTCCTTTGCACAGGAAAGGGAGAGATCAAGATGAAGATGGGTGGGCATGATAAAGCAAGCCTGGAGTTGTCTCTTGTCTCAGTGTATTCCTCCCCATCTCTGTTCCTTACTGCAAAAGACCCCTGCACACCCATACACAGGCAGATGGTGATTTGAGGCAAATTGGCTCTGCTGTGGCCCCAGAGCTAGCTTTGAATAAAGCCTTTTTCCTTTACACCAAAATAGATGTCCTCCTTTAATTTGGTCAAGGGCGAGCAAACAAACATGAGCATATGGTCCTATGGGATCTTTATCAAGATGGAGCAAATGGTAGCAGGATCAAGTTCCAGGTATGATGGGGGCCACCAGAGGGCTGAAAAGAGAGGCATGTCCTGATGGCTCAGAGGATGAGGGAAAGAAGGGTGGAAGTGGGGCTCCCACTTAGGAAGCAACTGCATTAGGAAATCATGAGAATGCCCTCTCAAAAAGTTTGACCAGAAATATAGCAAAACAGGATGCTATTCAAAGACACCCACCTTGTATCAGACCAGAACAGGCAAGGGCTGGCATAGCCCAGGCTACACTACAGTGATGACATTGTGAACTGAGAGGAGGAAGTGTCCAGTTTTCCTTTCTGGAGACAGGAATTCCAGGAGTTGGAGGCCTAGGATTTACAGGTGTCTTAGTCTGTTTTGTGCTGCTATAATGGAATATCACAGTCTGGATAACTGATAAATAATAGACGTTTATTTAGTTTATGGTTCCAGAGGCTGGGAAGTCCAAGATCAAGGGGCTGTATCTCGTGGGTGAGAAAAAGAGAGGAAGAAGGAAATGGAGAGGGAGAAGGACCGAGCGAGAAGAGCATTGAGCTCCCTTTTTATAACAAAACCACTCTCTTGATAATTATAACTATCCACACCTTTGTTAGCACAGTGTATTCCTGAAGCAGTCCTCATGACCTAATCAGCTCTTAAAGGTCCTACCCCTCAACAATGTTGCATTAGGGATTAAGTTTCCAGTGCATGAACATTGGGGGAAACATTCTAAGCAGAGCAACTGGAGGATGAAGGATAGTGATGACAAAGTTTATTCCAAGCTAATCTTTCCCTTATTCACTTTCCAGGTTTGAAATATCCCCCACTTGTTAAGATCCAAACCTCATGGCAGAAGACAATGTGACGTACCCTTTCCCACTAAAAGGAGGGCAGATCCATGACAGAGTGGCAGGAACAGAAACCTGGGATTGTGCAGCCTGGGATCACACCCCAGCTCTACCACTGACAAACCACACCTGCCAGCAGCTCACTCAAGCTCCGAGGATCTTAGTATCCTTGCTAGTAAAAGAAGAATAATGATGCCTGGCTGCCAGAGCTGTGAGTACAATGCCAGGTAGCATCATAAAGAACCTAGAGCAGGATGTGGTGAGCCCTCAGATTAGATTCATTCTCTGCCCCTAATTACACTGAGTTTGGTGTGTATGTTGTGTCATCAGTGATCATGTGTGTGCATGTCATCTTGTGCTTTTTGTGTCTGCCCCTTTCAGCCTGCTTATTGTGTACACACATTTTTGTAAGTCAGCAAAGCCCGTTCTTATCCTTTGGTCCCTTTTCATCTTCAGTGGGATTGCTACTGTTCAAACCTGCCTTCCTTTCCCTACCCTCCCACTTACACTTCACCAGAATAGCATGATTATGCCATTTACCTGGTCACATCCTTCAGGTACTCACATCATCTTCTAGATAAAATCTAAAAGCCTGAGCTGGGTACACAGGGCTTTACACAATGTGTGGTGTTTCTGCCTCCTTTTCATATCCTCTCCTCCTGGTGTCCTCCCACGTCTGGCCCTGTCCTCTGCCCACTGCTCCTGCCGAGTCCACAGTTTTATGCTCAGTGCTCTCATGGTACTTTGTACCAATCGCAAATTATCTCTCCACCATTTCTATATAAAATGCCCAAGGCATTTGGTGCAGGGGTTCAGAGCTCAAGCCATGGACCCACTTAACTTCCACCCCAATCCCAGCCCTGCTGCTCAACAACTGGGCCTAATGATTGGGCATTATTTAAATAAACTGACACTTCGCTATACTAGAATACTGACTTTGAGCAAGTTATTTCATCACCATGTTTCAAGGATAATAATGACAATACCCAGTTCACAGGGTTGTATATTAAGAATGAGCACCTGCAAATCACTTAAATAGTAACTTGTCCAAGGTAAGCCCTCAAGAAACATTGCCCATAAATATTACATCTATCTCCCTGAATTGCAGTTCCTTGAAGGATGAGTAAATCTTCTTTTACAGATTTTATTCTTGTTTACCTAGCTATTTTTTTAATGATTTAGAGCTCTTTCATTTTATACTCCTATGGACACAGTACTCTAGGTTTATTTTCTCGTTTAATGCTTATATCAACGCAGTCGTTTTTATTATACAGATAAGAAAAATAGATTCAACAGAGGAATTAAATGACTGTCAGGGTTGTGCACCACACATACTGAATCAGGTTTTAAATCTAAATCTTGGCTCCAAAGCCAGAGGACTTCACAGTTCAGGTATTTCACAGCTTCGTGGCTTTGGCTTCAATTGACACCCTCAGTGGACATGTGGTCACCGTGTCACATGTCAATAACTAAAAGTTCTTAGAAAGGTTACCATGGACTCCAGGCCTAGGTCAGCTAAGTGCTGCACCACTGCAGGGAAAGCTTTGGCTGCCTCTTGTTGCAGGCTGTTGTGAGTGAAAGGTTTTTAAAAACCATTTCAAATATCTGAATGTTTGGAACCATCTGGACAATCAGTTTAGCAAAGAATTTCTGGGGTGCCACTGTTCTAAGTGGGAGATTAAGTCTTCAAGAAGGAAGAAAGAGAACATTTGTACTGAATATTTCTGACAAAACAGACTAGAGGCCAGTGGCAGACAGTGTTGCTTCTAGGAGAGAAATGAAAGATTGGGGAACCCAAAAGGGAGGCTACTTCTCATTCATGCCTCTTGTACCCCTTGAAATTCTGTGCCATGTGCATGAATTACCTTTTAAAAATAAACAAAATAATTTAAGAATGACAATAATGACAGTGTCCCCTGTCTGGCCTCTCACTGAGGAGGCTGCAGTGATGACACGCTGTGCAGTTAGAAGATCTGGCTCCAGGCACCTGCCCTGCTCCATCAAGGTGACATCATTCCAGCCCTCTCAGCACCTGAGTTCACCATCACTTCAACACTTCCTGCCGAAGTTCTGAAGCTTTGGTCGTCAGTCTACCACTTCTCGTTAAGAAATCCTTACAAGAAGCTGGGCATGATGGTGCACTGCTGTAATCCCAGCACTTGGGAGGCTCAGGCAGGAGGATCGATGTGAGTTCAAGGCCAGCCTGTTTCAAAAAAACTAAAAAAAAAAAAAAAAAAAGAAACCTGTAGTAGTATTATGCTTATTCTGTTGACAAGGACGCCTCAGTACAGAGCGACTACTTTATCTGGCTAGGCTCTCAGGGATACTTAGCTATTTCCTGGGCGGGTTGTGTAGCTTAGTGGTAAAGCACTTGCCTAGTATGTGTGAGGCCCTGGATTTAATCCCCAGCACCACTAAAATCAACAGTCAAAAAACAAGACAAACACAAGACTATTTCTTTTTTTCTTAAACTTTTTTTTTCTGTTTTATTGGTACATTTTAGATATACATAGTGATAACGTTCATCATAGGGAATTTGTACCTGAACATGATATATCTTGCTTCTTTCTTTCCCATTACCCTACCCTCCCTTCAGCCCCTCTTCCCCTCTTTATTTACAAAAGTGTTGTTTCCATTTTTTCCTCCTGTTCTTTTTCTTCTTGTCCCTTCTTTCCTTCCCCATCCCTTATTCCCCTTCTCATTTGAACATTTTCTTTCTATTTCCCAGTATCTATTATGCATTTTGGCCCTTATTAAGACTTCTGGTTTCTCACACCAGAGAAACCATGTGACATTTACACATGTATGTCTGATTTATTTCACTTAAGAGAATGGCCTCAAGATGCATCCATTTAGCTAGTAATGTCTCAAGATTATCCTTCTTTATGGCAGATTAGTACTCCACTATATCAAAAAACCCATCTTCTTTATCCATTCATCAGCTGATGGGCATTTGGTCTGTTCCCAAGATTTAGCTATTACAAACTGCCATTATAAACATGGGTGTGAATATATCACTGTGGTATGATGCTTTCAGTTCTTTCAGGAAGATACCAATAAGGGGAATAGCTGGATCAAATGGAACCTCTAGTTTTAGTTTTTTGAGGAATCCCCACAGTGATTTCCACACTGGTTGCACCGGTCCACACTCCCACCAGAGTTCCTTTCCCCCCCACAGCCTTGTCAGCATTATTATTATTGGTTGATTTCTTGATAATAGCCATGTTTTCTGGAGTGAGATGAAATCTCAGTGTTGTTTTAGTTTGCATTTCTCAAATGACCAGTGATGTTGAACATTTTTTCATGTAGTTATTTGCCATTTCTACTTCTTTATCTGAGAAGTGTCTATATATTTCAGATGCCCATTTTAGGATTGGGTCTTTAAATTTGGGGGTCTGATTTTTTTTTTAGTTCTTTATATATTCTAGGTATTAGTCCTTTGTCTGAGGAACTGCTGGAGAAAATTTTTTCCCACTCTGTGTGTTGTCTTTTCCCTCTGTTGGTGGTTTCTCTTCTGTGGGAAAGCTTTTTAATAAGATATGATCCCAGTTGTTGATTCTTTGTGATAGTTCCTGTGCAATTGGGGTTTTGATCATAAAACCTTTGCTTATACCAGTGTCTTCAAGAGTTCTACCTATTCTATCTTCCAGCAGATTTAGTGTTTCTGGGGTTTTTTTGGTACAAGGAATTGAACTCACAACCTGGTGCTAACTAGGCAGGTGTTGTGCTGCTGCACTATACCCTATGTGTTTCTGTTTTAATATTTAGATCTTTCATCCATTTTGATTTTAGTTTAGTGCTCTTGAACTTTTAAAACTGAGTATAATTGACAAAACCACATATATTTAAGATGTACAAACAACAGTATATGTTGAGATACATACATGTTATGAAACGATTACTACAATCCAGCTAGTTAACATATCCATCACCTCACATACTTACAGAAATTCTTAATTTCCTCCACTTAGAAACATTTTATAATAGCACAAATTAAAAAAATACTCTTAAAAAGAAAATATGCTCAGCATTTCACTCCTAGAGACAGATTAAAACAGTTTAAGTGAGCACTATTCTAAATGATTTCTTGTTATCTCTATATATTAATGCATTTTTGAAAATAAAAAATGATAGTGCCATGTATACTCTTCAATAGCCTGCTGTTTAGCCTAATGGAGTATAGGGGACATCTTTTCACTTCAATACATTGATGTCAATGTCATGATCTCTTAATGATATAATTAACAACTCTTCATTTTTCTTTCCCATTATCTTCTTTTGCTCTCTTTCCTTTCTCTGGGAGGCTGAGGGAGGAGGATCACTAGTTTGAGTCCAGCCTGGATAACTTAGCAAGCCCTGTGTTAAAGGAAAAAGTAAGAAAGCCCAAGGATGTAGCTAGGTGTGAAGACCTTGTTTTCAATCCCCAGTACTGAAAAAAAGAACACTTTATGGTTATTAGTATTTTTGTAAACTTTTAATTTTCATTTACATTATTTCCTTGGTATATATTTCCTGAAATGGAATCATCAGGTAACAATATGAATAATTTTATAACCCTTTGAACATCTTCATAGATTATTCTTCAGCCAAATTTACTGAATGACAATTTAAACAAGTCAACTCTAGGAAACTAATTTAAAATGACATTTTTGTGTAGCTGACTACTATGTAGCCATTAAATATCATGTTTCTTAATGGTTTAACCATTACTAACTTTTTGTCATTTCTATTTATTTTTCTAATTTAATGGACATGTGGTAATGCATCAATGATGTTTCAATTTTCATTTTAAAAAGAGCTTTCTATTTTTTTCAGATGGTGATTTGCAATATTTATAATTAAATGTACAAACTTCCTGTTTGTTTTCCTTGGTTACTTAGGGAATATAATTGGACATTGACCTTACACATTTGAATCTATATATTTGCATTGATTTTCATCAATTTATTTTGGGTAGGAAGCACTTATACTCAACATACATAGATATATTTTCTCTTTTTTATTAGTACACATTTGACATACATACTGATTAAATTTGTGATAGGGAATTTATACCTATATATAATATACCTTAATTCGTCTTTTTTTCCCATTCCCCTCCCCTCCCTTCAACCTTTCTTCCCCTCCTCACTTACAGAAGCTTTGTTTCCATTTTTCCTTCCATTCTTTTTAAAAAAATTCCTTTTTCCCTTCTTTGCCTTCCCATTTCCCCTCCCTTTGAACACATTCTTCCTGCTTCCCAATGTCCATCCTCCATTTTGCTCCTTATTTACTCAGGGCTTCTCTTATAAGATAAACAGTGCAATATCTAAACTTGTGTGTCTGATTTATTTCACTTGAGATTATGGTCTCAAATGCATCCATTTTCCTACAAATGACTCAAGTTTATCCTTCTTTATAGCACAGCAGTACTCCATTGTATGTAAGTGTCACTTTTTCTTTATCCATTCATCTATTGATGGGCATATGGATTGTTTCCAAGATTTAGCTATTAAAAATCATGCTGCTATAAACACGAGTATGCATATATCACTGAGATATGATGCTTTTAACTCTTTTGGGAAGATTACTTTTCTCATTGCTGAGACAAAATACCCAACACCCAAAGTTAAAGGAGGAAAGGTTTATTGCATTTCACCATTTGTAGAGGTTTCAGTTCATAGTTAGATGGGTCCAAGGCAGGGTGGCATGGCAGAAGGGCATTGCAGAGGAGAAACAGTTCATGGTGGGCAGAGGGCAGCAAGGCAGTAAGCAGTGAAGTACTAAAGAAGCAGCAGCAGCAGCCTGCCCCTCCCTTGTATCTCTTCCAGGATACCCACCATTTGGGTGGTGCCACCCTCACCAAGGGTGGGCCTTACCATTATCCAAATCCAGAATTATGCCAAACCAATCAGTAGACTAATTTAGTGATCACACACCCTTAATACTAGGACACACACTCTAGACTGAGCCATCTCTGAGAAGCCCCACCTATGACCACATGAGGCTTTGGGGGGATATTTAGACACAAGCCACAACAGATGCCTAGAAGGGGAATAGCTGAGACAAATGGAACTTCTAGTTTTAGTTTTTGGAGGAATCTCCACACTGATTTCCATAGTGGCTGTACCAATTTATTTATTTATTTATTTATTTATTTATTTATTTATTTATTCATTGAGACAAAGTCTTGCTATGCAGTTCAGGCTGGCCTTGAACTCACTTTGTAGCCCAGGCTGGCCTCAAACTTGCAGCAATCCTCCTGCCTCAGCCTCCCAAGTGCTGGGATTACAGGCATGTGCCACCACACCCGGCCAACTTGTACCAATTTACATTCCCACCAACAGTGGAGAAGGGCTCCTTTTTCCCCACAGCCTTGTCAGCATTTGTTATTGGTTGATGTCTTGGTGATAGACATTCTTTCTGGAGTGAAATGGAATCTCAGTATTGTTTTAATTTGCATTTCTCAAATGACCAGTGATGTTGAACATTTTTTTCATATATGATATTCATTTGCTATTTGTACTTCTTCATATGAGAAGTGTCTATTCATTTCAAGGGCCCATTTTTGGATTGGGTCTTTAAATTTGGGGTGTTTGATTTTTTTTGAGTTCTTTATGTACTCTAGATATGAGTCCTTTGTCTGAGGAACAGCTGGCAAAACTTTTTCCAATTCTGTGGGTTGTCTCTTCACTCTGTTGGTGGTTTCATTTGCTGTGCAAAAGCTTTTTAATTTGATGAGATCCCAGTTGTTGATTCTTTGTAATATTTCCTGTGAAATTGGGGTTTTGCTCATAAAGTCTTTGCCTACAGCAATGTCTTCAAGAGTTTTACCTATTCTATCTTCCAGCAGATTTAGTGTTTCTGCTTTACTATTTAGATCTTTGGTAATCCTATGGTTTTTGTCCTTGGCTCTGTTAATATGATGTATTATATTTATTGATTTGCATATGTTGAACCATTCCTGTATCCCTGGGATGAATCCTACTTGATCATGGTGTATAATATTCTTGATGATTTGCTGCATTCCGTTTACCTGTATTTTATTAAGGATTTTTACATCTATGTTCATTAGGGAGCTTGGCCTGTAGTTCTCTTTTTTGGTTGGATCCTTCTCTGGTTTTGGTATCAGGGTTATGCTTGCTTCCAGGAATGAGTTTGGGAGAATTGCTTCCCTTTCAATTTCATCAAAGAGTTTGAGGAGTAGTGGTATTATATCTTTTGTAATGTTCTTATAGAATTCAGCAGCGAATCCATCAGGATATGGGCCCTTCTTTGTTGGTAGGTTTTTTTTTTTTTTTTTTTTTGGTTATTTAGAACTTTTATATCTTTTTGATTCAGCTTTGGTAATTCATGTGCATCTAGGAATCTCTGCTTCTTCTGACTTTTCCATCTTATTAGAGTATAGGTTCTCAAGGTAGGTACTGATGATCTTCTGGAATTCTGCAGGATCTGTTTTGATTTCACCCATTTCATTCCTAATTGCATTCATTTGGGTCTTTTTTTTCCTTCTTCTGATAATGTTGGCTAAGCATTTGTCTGTTTTCTTTAATCTTTCAAAGGACCAACTTTTCAATTCATTGATTCTTTGTATTGTTTTCTTAGTCTCAATTTCATTAATTTTGCTCAGGTTGTTATAATTTCCTTCTTTTTATGAGCTTCAAGTTTAACTTGCTTTTCTTTATCTAGAACCTTGAGGTTCAATATTATTTATTTGAGCTCTCTCTGTTTTTGGGGTTTTTTTGTTGTTTTTTGTTTTGTTTGTTTGTTTTGAGATAGGGTCTTGCTATATAATTGAGGCTGGCCTTGAACTTACTATTTAGCCCAGGCTGGTCTCCAAATTTTGGTGATCCTCCTGCCTCAGCCTCATAAGTGCAGGGATTATAAGCATGTACCACCATGCCTGGCTGTCTGTGTTTTTCTTTTTCTTTTCTTTTTGTGGGTACTGGGTGTCGAACTCAGGACCTCGTGCGCCAGCAGGTGCCCATACCACTGAGTGATATCACTGGCCCTTTTTTCGTATGTGGGTTCCAGAAGTCAAACTTAGGGCATCGTGCTTGCCAGGCAGGCGCTTATGCTGCTGAGCCATCTCACCGGCCCTGTATTTTTCTGATGTGTAAATTCACTGCTATAAATTTCCCTCACAGGACTGCTTTCATTGTGTCCCATAAGTTCTGGTATGTCATATTGGCATTATTGTTTAATTATAGAAATTATTTAATTTCTTGTTTAAATTCATCTGTGACTCATTCGTTGTTCAGAGAGGGTATTATTTAATGTCCATGTATTTATATAGTTTTTGTGGCTTCTTTTGCCATTTATTTCTCATTTTATTGCACTGTGCTCTGATAATATGCATGGGTTGTTTTCAGTTCCCTTGCATTTACTTAAGCATGTTCTATGAGCTAGTATGTGGTCTATTTTGGAGGACATCCCATGTGGAGCTGAGAAGAATGTGTATTCTGATGTGGGGTGGAACACTCTGTAGACACCTGTAAGTCCATTTGCTCAAAGTTTTGGTTCAGCTGTGATATTTCTTTGTTGACTTTTTGTCTAGTTGATCTATTTGTGACAGTGAGGCATCGAGGTCTCCATTACAATTGTATTAGTGCTTATCTGATTTTTCATATCCATTAGTGTTTGTTTTATATAGTTGAATGTGCAGGTATTTAGTTCATATATATTTATGATTGTTATCTCTTCCTGTTGGATTGTTCCCTTAACAAGTATGTAGTGACCTTCTTTGTCTCTTCTGATCAGTCTTGTCTGAAATCTACTTTGTCTACAAACAGAATAGCTACCCCTGCTCTTTTCTGGGTTCCTGTCACACGGAATATTGTTTTCCATCCTTTAACTTTCAGTCTATGAATTTCTTTTTTTTTTTTGTGGGTACCAGGGGTCAACCTCAGGACCTCGTGTGCCAGCAGGCACCCGTGCCGCTGAGCGATATCACCGGCCCTTTTTTCGTATGTGGGTTCTGGGAGTCGAACTCGGGCCCTCACGCTTACCAGGCAGGCGCTTATGTCGCTGAGCCATCTCACCAGCCCTGAATTTCTTTTTGAGTTAAATATGTTTCTTGTATGCAGTGTATTGTTGGATCTTGTTTCTTGATCCATTCTGCCAATTTTTTTTTGATTAGTGAATTGAGACCATTCATATTGATAGTTATAACTGATAGGTATTGATTTGTCCTTGTCATCATATTATGTTCCTGTTGTTGATTCCCTTTCTTTCCCTTCTACTTAAGTGCTTGTTTTGCCTGGTTGATTCATTCTACCAGGATTCGTGGAATTGTTGTCTTTGTTATCTTTTTCTAGAATGTCCTTCAGAACATTTTGGAGTGCTGGTTTGGTGGTCATGAATTTCTTCAGGTGTTCTTTATCATGGAAGTATCTAATTTCTCCATCAGTTTTGAAAGATAATTTTGCACGCCACAACAATCTGGGTTGGAGGTTGTTTTCTTTTAAGATTTGAGATATTTCACTCCAAGCTCTGCTTGACATAAGGCTTTGTGTTGAGAAGTCTGCTGTGGTTCTGATGGGTTTTCCTTTATAGGTGATTTTTTTCTCTAACATCTTTTAATATTTTGTTCCCATGTTAAATTTCTGGAATCTTGACTATTATATGCCTTGATGTAGTTTCTCTCTGATTATGGTATTTGGAGTTCTATATGCCTCACTTACTGTATGTCAAATTCTTTTTCCATACTTGGGACATTTTCTGCTATTACTTCTGTGAACGGGTTTTTAATATCCTTTATGATCTCTTCTGATTCTTCATTGATCTCAATTGATGTTATGTTATTATTCTTTGCATCATCTAGCAGCTGTTGGGTGGATTTTTTGTGGCCTATTGCTATTTTTAAGAAAACTTTCATTTGATGATCACCAACTGCAACCCTGTCTTGTAGATCTGGTATTCTAGCTTCGCATTGATTCTGCTGTGTATATGTTCAATTGAATTTTAAATCTCCTGGTTATGTTTGAATCTTTTATGGAATCAAGTTCTTTCTTATGTTGGGCATAAGAAACATGCCCATTGGGCCAGTGAGATGGCTCAGCGGCATAAGCGCCTGCCTGGCAAGCGCGAGGGCCCGAGTTTGACTCCCGGAACCCACATATGAAAAAGGGGCCGGTAATATCGCTCAGCGGCGCGGGCACCTGCCGGCGCGCGAGGTCCTGAGGTCGACCCCCCGTACCCACAAAAAAAAAAAAAAAAGAAAGAAACATGCCCATGGTTTCCATCTCTTTCCTAAGCTCCTCTTTTTTTTTTTTTTTTTTTATTTATCTGTATCTACTCTAGATTCATTAACCGTGTCCTTCATTATGGTCATCATCTCTGTTTGCAAGGGAATAGGTTTAATACTCAGGGTTTGCAAGGGAATAGGTTTAATACAGGACACACAATTCATAGGATTATTTTATAATATTCACCCAAAAAGTCAAATGCAGAAGAGTGCAAGAGATCTGTCCACACACTGGAGACCCAAAGAATCCAGCTGAGGGCCTGGATCCCCTGGCAATGTCCTGCACGAGTCCAGCTGAAGACCTAGAGCCCATGGCAATGTCTCATGCAAGTCTGTTTCAAGGATCTGCACTCAGTGGTGGAAGCTAGAAAGTCTGCATCAGTGGGATGAAGGAGCTGTGCCAGCAGGCTGAGGGATCTGCACTGGAGCCAGGAAGCAATGCTCAAGTAAGGACAAGAGCTTCCCTGAGGAGAACTGCAGCCATCCTCAGTGACAGCAGGGACCCAAGGTCCTCTGTGGCTGAGAATAGCTGAGTTTATGTCAGCAAAACCAGCGTGATAAGCTCCTCTAGGAGAATCAACAGCATACCATCTTCCTCTCCAGTTCTGCTTTTATGCCATTGGCAACAATCCTCAGGTGAGCCCTCCACGTCCAGCACCATGCTGATTCAGTTCAGCTGGGTGTTACAAGGTGACCATTAGTTAATCCACTACAGTCTCTAACTATCTGTGTAATTATTTCTGATATATATTTTTTTAGAGACTCATTTATCTGCTTTGTTACTTCTGCTGCTACCATTTCAGAAAGTTCAGCGGGGTAGCTTTTGGTTTCTTCTACCTCAATGACTGCTGGGTTTGCCTTGGGCAAATTGGAGATCTGGAGTTGCATTTTGCTTACATGTTTTCTCATTTTCTAGTTTTTTAAAATTTGTTTTCTGCATTAAGCTTGTAAATTTCTTTTGCTAGGTAGCTTTATTACTAGTACTGATGTCTCTTTAGGAAATGACTACTTTTCAGAGATGTCTTCTATGCATAGCTGGCTTTTGGCCTTTGAGCCTGTCCCAGGATCCTGCATCTTCTGTTTATTAGGGATAAAAATTTGCAGCCTGTTTAGCCTAGCACACAATTTTTGGTACTGGGTTATAGTATTGTTTATGTCCCCCAGACAATCTAGGTATTGTCATACAAAAAGGGTCAATTGATCACAGCAACTATGTCACCAGCTGTTGTAGCACACAGAATCTGCTGCTCCTTTCACTGGTGCGTTTCTCCCTGGAGGCCTCTGGAGTTACCCACTCTCACTGTGTCTCTACAGATTCAATCTTCATTTCTCATGCTGTGAGCCAGGAGCCAGGGAGAAAGTGCAGGTTGCCCCTTCCTTTTTCTGCATTTTGATCTGTCTCTTCTATTTCTCTGTAGGCTCCCATTTTCTCTTCAGGTCCTTCCTGGGACCCAGGGATCCACCTCTTTCCTTCTTTTCTTCCCCAAGTTGTTAATTTCCAGTGTCTCAACATATATGATTTTCTTCCTACATGTTTCCTTTTAAATGTGTATATTGTGATTTTGTGTGTTTTGCTTATTTGAATTCATCTATTTTGTCTCCATCAATGGATTCCTAAAGCAAAATAGTGAAATGTTAGTGGTTGGAGTCATGATCTTTCCTGTTTTTATAGATTGGTGTTATGGTTTGTGTCTAGATGTTACCCCCCCTCCTCAAAACCTCATGCAGTCATGAGGGCTGGCTTCTAGAACTTGCCAGTTGATTTATGGTCCAATGCTGGGGTTAAGGGTGTGAGTGCTATACCTGCCCTAGGGTGAGTAGCCTGCATACAATACAGGGGAGGGAAAGAGGCTTGCCCTCCTCTCTTGCTGTGTTTGCTGTCTTCCACCGCCATGAACTGTTGCCCTTCTACCATGCCACCCTGTCTTAGAGCCAGTGGATTATGGACTGAAACATCTAAAAACTGCGAGCTAAATAAACCTTCCCTCCTTTAACTTGTGGGTGTTGGGTATTTTGTCTCAGCAACGAGAGAAAAGTAACTAAGACAATTGGGAAACCAAAGATGTGAGAAACTTACTTATTTAATGCCACAAAGTAACTGTCATTTTTTAAGTCCCTAAAAACAAATTTTGTCCTGTAGCTTAGGTGAATAGAATGTTTTTTAGTTTTTTTTAAATATGATTTTTCCTATATTGAATGCAATTTGCTTGAGCCATGAGATATGTGTGATGTAATGTATGAACTACTCATGCTGGGCATGGTGGTGCATGCCTGTAATCCCAGCACTTGGGAGGCTGAGGCAGGAGGATCATCACAAGTTCAAGGCCAGCCTGAACCACATAGCAAGACCCTGTCATCAATAAAATAAAATAAAATACTCAGAACAAAAGAAGAAACAATTGTTTAATATAATCTATCTACCAACTATTGTACTGTGTGTATGTGTATTGATGAGTGTCTGAGACTGGTGAAAAATAGAAAGCATTTGTCTTGGACTTCTCAGTGGTGCAGTACTTGCTTAACATGTGTGAGGCCCTGGGTTGGATCCCCAGCACTGCAAGAATAAATAATCCCTCTACACAGCGGTTCATTTGTTCTGACATGCCCTACAATGATGGGAATCACAGGGTTGCTCATAAAAATGAAAAATTAGAAATAAATCCCTACTGCTTAGGGATTAGTTATATTAACTGTAGTGTTTCTATACAGTGGAATATATGAAGTCATTGCAAATTATGTTGTAGGAGAATATCGAATGACACGATTAGATATACATAAGTACTATAATGTAAAAAAGTAGTGTATAATTAAAGAAGACTTAAACAAATGGAGATATATATCACATTCATGTTCATGAAGTGGAAAACAGAGCATTAAGCTGCCCACCTTCTCAGTGTTGATCTGGAGAGCCAGTGTACTCCCAATGAAACCTCAACTGCCTTTGCCTTGGTTGGAGGGTGGTCCCAATTGACAAGCTGACTTTGAAACGTATATGGAAATGCAAAGGCTCTAAAATACACAAGACAACATTGACAATAAAGGACAAAGTTAGTGGATTATACTATCAGGTTAAAAACAATATAAAATTAAGTGTGCTATTGGCAGAAGAATAGACAAATTAATAGAAGAGAGCGTAGAATTCAGATACAGTGTCACACATACACAGTGGTGGTAGGGAAATGGACAGTCTTTTAAATAAATAATTCTGGAGAAACCGAATATTCTTATGAAAAGCTTTGACTTTTACTTCACATGATAAATGACAAATTAACTCCAAGCAGATCATAGACATAAATATTAAAACAGTACAGCTTCTGAAGAATGCATGGGGGGATATCGTCAAGACAATAGGGCAGTCAAAGATTTTTAAACAGGGTACAAAAATATTAACCATAAAATACTGATAATTTGGATTTCATTGAAGTGAAGAACCTTTATGAAAGGCCAAGTCACAGAATGAGAGGAGGTATTTGCAATATAGAAAAATATATCCAACAGAGAACTCAAATTCTGTAACCCAATAAGAAAAAGACAAACAACACAATTAAAAAATGGACAAAATACTTGAACAAGCACTCCTCAGAAAAGGATATTCAAATATTCCATAAGTGTCTGAAAAGCTGCTTAAGAATAATTAGTCCCCAGAGAAATGCAAACGAAAACCAGGAAATACCAATTCATTACTCTTCAGGATGGCTAAAATTAAAAACACTGGTGAGCTTGGTGTGGTGGCACACAACTATAATTCCAGCTACACAGGAGGCTGAGGCAGAAGGACTGCAAAACTGAACTCAGTTTGGGAAACTTAGTGAGCTCTTGTTTCAAAATAAACAGGCAGGACATATAGCTAAAACTGCCTGTTTTTTCTTTCATTTTTTAAGACAGGGTCTTGCTATATAGTTCAGGCTGGCCTGGACTCACTGCGTAGCCCAGGCTGGCCTCAAACGTGAGGTGATCCTCCTGTCTCAGCCTCCCAAGTGCTGTGATTATAGGTGTGCACCACCATGCCTGACCGCAGCGTTATTTTTATTAGCTAAAATTTGGAAATAAAGTCTCTCTTACCAGGGAATTGATAAATAAATTATACTGTTTATGTCACAGAATTTTACACAACGAAAATGAACAAACACCAATTTACTACTACATGTGATGACATGAATGAATGGCATAGACATAGGCTGAGAAGAAGCAGGTATACACATTGTAGACTGTATGATTCCATTTATACAAAAACAGATAAAACAAATCCAAATTGATAAAAGTCAGAATAACATTTACTTTTGCTACATAAACATATTGACTGGGAAGGGGCCAGTAAGGGCTTTCTAGAGCAGTGGCATATGTTTTATGGTGAACTAAGTAGCAGTTAAACTAGCATATACTTGCATAAATGTGTAACAGAAGGTACCTATAAGATTAGTGAACTTGGCCAGATATAGTACTTCACTAAACAGTATTACAGGACATTAATTTTCTTCTTTTTTGACGTGTTTTCTTATGTCATCTTTTTCTTGCATATATTTGCCAAAAAATCTAAACAAAGCCATGATAAATTACAGTGAGAGGGGACAAAAACCAATAGAAATTATTATTTTTTAAAAAAACAAGAGCTAAATCTCTGTTTCATCTCAATTTATTGGACTGAGCCCTGGGCCCAGCTAAAAATAGTTGTGAGCTTTGCCAGCTAGAAGCCAGGCTATGTTTAGCAGAACGACACACCTAGTGGAATGGGATGGGGGCGCTAGCAGGGATGGCTCTCAGCAGGCTGTTTAAGCCTCTACTGTTGTCAGCAACTAGGGCTGTTTTCCCCACGCAGGCCATCAGCAGAGTGCAGGGTCTCAGTCTACTGGGAAATGGAGATGAGAGAGAGGGACTGAGGTCTGTGGGCAGCAGGTTGGACGTAAAGGAACTCAGAGGAGCTAAACCCTGGTGAATCTCAGAGCAGTTTTTCCTTTCCTCTTCACCTGGTTAGACTTTCGATGTATTGTTTTTTATAAAAGTTGATTCATTTTTCAACAACTCCATTTTAAATGTTATGCTTATGTTTGGGCAAACAAGGTGCAAAACTATGGAGATGGCAGCAGTGAAAAGTTCCCTGGGTAGTTTTGCTGCTGACTCAGTCTAGCCTGGAGAATTCACTGCACTTAACCTCTTCCTCCTTTAGTGTGCCCATCTAACAGGCAAGAGCAGCTGGTGTGATTATCCACATCATGGCGATACTTGCAGGCTTAATGAATGTTTGTAACTTGCTTTGAAGTGTTCAACTGAAGGGACAGGTGACAGGAATGGTGCTGTTCTAGGTTCTACTTACAAACTCCAGCCAGGTACAAAGCATGGTGCATGGTATTACACCTCCAAAAGTACTAGCATGGCACCTCCCCAGTTCCGCCTGATTTAGTCAATATTGTTGTCACTCAGCCAACTGGGAGGACTCTCTTTCTACATTTTGTTCATTTTTAAAAGGAAGGCATAAATACAAGGTAACTTATATCAAGTGGCTTTGGAAGATGATTCTAAATGAGTTGCTGCTGTCGGTAGAAAAAGAACTTGTACCCCAAAGTAGAATGCAGTCCAACTTTTAAGACAGGGCAAAAATGTGCCAAACTCTGACATCAAAGGTAAGCTTTGAGCCAAACTCTGTGGATGCTGTTGGAAACCTTACTAGAAATAAATCCGTCCTGCTATATAGATTTGGAAATGGATTAGGATACCATCTTTTCTATCCCTGAGAAGCAGAAACACTAAAATGTTATCAATAAAAAAACCACCTAATAGAAGATGCTAAGACTTTGCCAAGGGTGTGGTCTCTCTTAATATAGTACCCACCCCCTATGAGCAAACAGAAATGTACTGGGCTCAAAACTTACGATGGAAGTCATGGTGATAGTGGTGGTAATAATAGCAAGCATGTACTGAGTGCTAGACACTGTTCCAAGGGTTTTACATCTCATCTGAGCCCCACAATAACCCCAGCAGATAGAATCTTATATATACTATGTCTATTTTACAGATAAAACTGAGGCTTGGAGAGGTTCATTAACTAACCTGCTTAAGGTTGTATAGTATAGCAGCTAGCAGTGGTTTTCACATTAGTGTGCTTTCCAGACCTCCAGAAAACAAATGCCTTTTTTTTTTTTTTTTTGGCACTAGGAATTGAATTTCAGGCTTCACGCAAGCTAAGCAAGCTCTCTACCACTGAGCTACATCCCCAGCTCTTCTCATTTTGTATTTTGAAACAGGGTTTCACTAAATGACCAGATTGACCTTGAACTTGTTATCCTCCTGCCTCAGCCTCCAAAGTAGGTGGGATTACAGGCAAGTGCCACCATTTCTGGGAAAAAATGCATTTTTAATGAAATGCCCAAGGCTGCTTTACTGTGGGTGGCCTTTAGACTACCCTTTGGAAATGGTCAAGAACGAAGAAAATGGAGAGATCGGGAATATGAATTTGTCGGTATTTCTCCAGCGCTGGCCTTCCCTATCCAGCTGAAGAATAGATCCCTGGCCCAGCTGGTACCATACGTCCCTGTAGTGGAGAAAGGGCATGTCAGCCTTCCATTGCTTAATGAAAGGAGCCCTTTAAAATGTCCAGTTTGATTTGTTCAGCTTCCATATTTATCATGTAACCTTCTGAACTTCATTTGGTTTCTTAAATAGATTTTTCCTACCAGGAAGAGTTTATGCTGCCCTCAGACATGACTGTAGCCAGGTAGTTCTAATTCTCACTGGTAATAAGTAAATTCAATGGTACTTTAGTAAAGTGGGGCCAGGGATGTATAGCTCAGCGGCACAGTGTCTGTCTGACAAGCACAACATCCCGAGTTTGAGTCCCAGTACCAAAAAAAAAAAATTACTCTATTATCAGTTTCATTAATGGGAATCAGTCCTCCAGAGCCAGCTTTCTCCTAAATGAACGGAGAACAAAGAATTTACAAATTTGCAAACCTCAGGCCTAACACATCTTGAGGCATGGTTTATCCTTTGTTTAGTATACACTTATCACTGAGCTAGAAGGTATATTTTAAAATTTTTAATTTTTATTAGTACACTTTTGCAGTACACAATGATTACATTTACTGTGGGGAGTTGGTCCATGTACATAACACATCTTAATTCTTTTTTCACCCCCTTCTCCTCTCTTCTTTCCCTCCTACCTCCATTTCTTGGTCACCTAGAAGGTACATTTTTGAAACTCGGGATTTTGACACTTTGAATACTTGTGACCTCTGAGATATTAATGGACATAGTGTTTTTTTTTTTAATTTTTTTTTTCAGTACTGGCGATCTAACCCAGGGCCTCATGCATGCTAGGTGATCAGTGACAAATTTTGAACATCCTTGTCCTTTCATTCTTTTCACGTGCCACTTTTCTGGTTTGGTATAAGTCATAATCCAGTAAATATGGAAAAGACATGCAACAAATTTGGCCGGAGACAAAGCTGTGGAGACTGAATCAACCTATGTTACATACCCTCTGTATTATGGATTTCTTTCTTTCTTTCTCTCTCTCTTTCTTTCTTTCTTTCTTTCTTTCTTTCTTTCTTTCTTTCTTTCTTTCTTTCTTTCTTTCTTTCTTTCTTTCTTTCTTTCTTTCTTTCTTTCTTTCTTCCTTTCTTTCTTTTTTCTTTCTTTCTTTCTTTTTCACAAGACATAGGCATTTAATTGTCCAAACAATATTAGCACACACTTTTCTTTTCAATGCACTAAAAGAAATTAGTAGTATAACTATCTTAACTATCTTGTGTATATATATATATTTTTTTTTGCTTTTCCCTTCCTTCTCTTCTCATTTCCCCCATCCCAATTTCTCTTTCCTTTTCAACAGTTTCTTCCCGTTTTACAATATCTATTGTACATTTTGGATCTTATTTACTCTTTCAGCTTCTCACACTAGGGAGACAATACGATGTTTGCACATGTGCATCTGGTTTATTTCACTTATGAGTATGGTCTCAAGTTGCATCCATTTACCTATAAAAGTCTCCAGTTTATCCTTCTTTATGGCCGAGTAGTATTCCATTATATAAAAATACCACATGTTTTTTATCCATTCCTCAGTTGATGGGCATTTGGGTTGTTTCCAAGATCTAGCTATTACAAATTGTGTTGCTATAAACATGGTTACGCGTATATCACTGTGGTATGATGTTTTTAATTCTTCTGGGAAGATACCCAGAAGGGGAATAGCTGGGTCAAATGGGACCTCCAATCCTAGTTTTTTGAGGAATCTCCACACTTATTTCCACAGTGGTTACACCAGTCTACACTCCCACCAACAGTGGAGCATGGTTCCTTTTTCCCCACAGCCCCTCCAGCATTTGTTATTGGTTGATTTCTTGATGATAGCCATTCTTTCTGGGGTGAGATAGAATCTCAGTGTTGTTTTAATTTGCATCTCTCAAAGACCAGTGATGTTGAACATTTTTCCATATATTTATTTGCTGTTTGTATTTCTTCATCTGAGAAGTTTCTGTTTGTATTTATTCATCTCAGATGCCCATTTTTGGATTGGGTCCTTAAATTTGGGAGTTCTGATTTTTTTGAGTTATTTGTATGTTCTGGATAGTAATCCTTTGCCTGAGGAACAGCTGGCAAACACTTTTTCCCACGTTGTGGGTTCTCTCTTCACTCTGTTGATGGTTTCTCCTGCTGTGCAAAAGCTTTTTAATGAGATGAGATCCCAGTTGTTGATTTTTTGTGATACTTCCTGTGAGATTGGGTTTTGTTCATAAAGTCTTTGCCTACACCAATGTCTGTAAGAGTTTTACCCATTCTATCTTCCGCAAATTTAATGTTTCTGTTTTAATATTTAGATCTTTAATCCATTTCGAATTTAGTTTACTGCATGGTGAAAGATATGGGTCCAATTTTAATCTTAGGCATGTGCAGAGCCAGTTTTCCCAGCACCATTTATTAAAGAGGCTATCTTTCTTCCAGTGAATGTGTTTGGCTCCTTTGTCAAAGATAGGGTGGCTGAGTATGTCTGGAGTTGTTTCTGCATCTTCTAATCTGTTTGATTGACTTTCGGGTCTGTTTTTTTTTTTTTTTTTTTTTTGCCAGTACCATGTTGTTTTTATCACAATATATTTGTAGTACAGTTTCAAGTCAGGGATTGTGATGCCCCCTGCCTTGCTTTTGTTGCCCAGAATTGCCTTTGCTATTCTAGGTCTCTTCTGGTTCCAAATGAATTTTAGGATTGTTTTCTCTAATTCTGTGAGATATGCTGTTGGGATTTTGATTGGAATTGGGTTAAATCTGTGTATCAGTTTTGGAAGTATGGCCATTTTCACTATATTGGTTCTTCCTACCCAAGAGCAAGGGATATCCTTCCATTTTCTGATATCCTCTTCAATCTCCTTTTCTAGAGTACTGTAGTTTTCAATGTAGAGGTCTTTTGGCCAGAGACCATGCTGTGGAGACTGACTCAGCCTATGTTACACATCCTCTGTATTATGGATTTCTTAAATAGGGCCAGAAAAAAAAAAAAAGAGGCAGGGTAAAGCAATTATAATTTTCATGGTTTCTGTAAATGAAATTATCAAAGGTATTTGCCACTCATTCCACATTTTATACTCTTAGTGGGGGACTTGTTCTTTTGCTGCCTCCTTTCTCTTCTCAGCATGCCCTGAACCTGTTCTCCTTTAGGGCCTTTGTCTTGGGCGTTGTTCTGCCTGTCTCATTCTTTAGCCTCAGACTCTGTGATGGCTCCTTCGCCCTATGGTTGGCTCTTGTCATTCAGGTCTCAGCTCAAATGTTACCCTCGACTGGGGCCTACAATGATGACCCCACCCAACTTAATCACTCTCTAGTACATTATTCCATCTTATTCTCTGCGTAATACCAATTGCTTATGTTTTCCTCATTTATTTGTTTTTTTTTGTGTGTGTGTGGTGTTCCCTAGAATATGTCTTAGTAGGCCAGGGATATTTCATTACATCATACTTTTCCTGTTATATCTACGTCGTGCAAAACTGTGCCTAACACAGAGAAGCTGCTCTATACACATTTTGGGAGGAGAGAAGGGGGAAAAAAAAGGAAGGGAGGGAGAAGAGAGAGGAAAAGGAAGGAGGGAAGAAGAAAGGAGGAAAATGAAGACAGTGGGAGAAGATGTTGCTGATCTGAAGCTGATTGTTGGAAGCATCCAGCTGGTTATCTTGCTTAACAGTAAAATATTTTCATCTATCTCCTTTGAAAACAAATCAGAGATCTTAGAGATGTGTTGAGTTCTAGGACAATTTAACAGTGGTTAAAAGAACAGATGTGAGCTGTGTGTGGTGGCGCACGCCTGTAATCCCAGTGCTGGGGAGGCTGCGGCAGGAGGATCCCTGTGAGTTCGAGGCTAGCCTAGGCTGCATAGCGAGTTCAAGGCCAGCCTGGACTACACAGCAAGAGCCTGTCTCAAAAAGAAAAACAAAAAGAAAAACAAACAAACGAAAAAAAGTGTTGCACTCTGAGTCTTTATTAGATATTTGTCATCACCAGCCCAGTCTCATAATTTATTACAACATAAAATCAGGAAAACTGTTTTAAGTGTTTGGATTCAAGTAGTGGAGTTTAAAAGTGGAATAAAAACAGTTACACTAGATTTTCTTTCAAAAGAGCTCAAATGGCAGCAAATGGAGGTAACAATATCTTCCAAAAAGCCTGGAAATAGGAAATAAAGTTGCATTCTGAGAGTTAAACCAGAGAGAGAGAGAAAGGGAGAAGGAGAGGGAGAGAGGGAGAGAGGGGGAGGGAAAGAAGGGGAAGGAGAGGGTTGAGGGAGAGGGAGAAGGAGCAAATTGGGTGGGAGCTCTGTGGAAGCTGGGGGCTGTGCATGTCATGTGCTGGCAGAGTGGGTGGGGACTAGCCAAAATGACATGTGGGTATCTGCAAGAAGGTCTCAAAAAAGATGAGGCTTCCTCGAGAGAGCTAAGGAGAAAATGCTCTTGGTCAAGAATGAGCTTAGCTGGAGTCATTGTCAGAAGTATTAAGTTCAAGGGATCTCGGAGAACCTCCTAAGGACCTGTGTCCTAGTTACTTTTCTCATTGCTGAGACAAAATATCCAACACCCACAAGTTAAGGGAAGAAAGGTTTATTTAGCTCACAGTGTGTAGAGGTTTCAGTCTGTAATTGGCTGGCTCCAAGGCAAGGTGGCACACGGCAGAGAGGCATCGCAGAGGAGAAATAGTTCATGGCAGGCAGAAGGTAGCACAGCAATAGGGGATGACCACAGCGCTTTCTCTCCCTTATATTTTATCCAAGCCCCTTAGGGCAGGTAGCACTCACACCCTCAGTCCTAGTGCCCTTGAGCCTAGCATTGCACCATGAATCAATTCCAGCGTCCCACACTGTAGATCCAGCCACCTCTGAAAAAGCCCCACCTATGACTGCATGAGCTTTGGGGGGACATCTAGACATAAGCCATAGCAACCTCCAACCTCCTTGCTTTCATTTCTGTGGCTGGTAACCCCCTGGCTCTGTAGGGCCCCAGTAACTCTCTCCCATTCATTCCAATAAAGGGAACTGCCCAGCAGTTTGGATAATAACCCTAAGTACACCCCAGTGAGTGGGCACCCCTGAAAACTGGATCTTCCAGGACCCAGCTACAACTCAGTACATCATTTTCTTGAGGTAGGAACACTTCCTGAAAGAACCCAATTTAACTAATTTTGTTGTTTATATTTTAGGTAAATATAGTGGACAGTCTAACTGTATCATTTCTATATTTCATTCTTTAGACTTCTACTTAAACATAAAATATGAAGATTAACAGATTCATGTAATTGACCAGAAGGTGAACAGGATCATAGAATGGGGGGGGAGTTGATGACAGAAGTGTAAATAGAGCCTTGAGCTTGGGTTTAGCCTCCTATTGTCACTCACATGCTGGAGAAGACAGGGATGGGGGCAGAAAGTGTGGGAGAGCTATGCACACGGAGAAAGCGCTTATCCTTCCTTATCCGCTGTTGAAATTCAGTGACCTACAGTTCATCTGATTTTGCTCTGTGTCTCCTTGAAACCTCTTCAGACAAAACAAGATTTTTACAACTCGAGCTAGACAATGGTTCTGCTTATTTAGAAGCGGCCAAGAGTCAACAAACCCTAACTTGATGATTCACATCAAGAGGCTGTGGCTAGGATCAGTCTCGTTCACTGGCAGGAAGCCACCGAGTAAATTGTAAGGTAGAACCATGTGAAGGCCTTTCTTTTTTAAACTAGAATAGTGTGTCTCACACTCATTATCTTTATTTCAAAAGGATCAAAATCAAGTAAATTCTTTTAGAATTTGAGTTTATGGCAAGTAAGTAACGTAAGTATGATGACAAAATAATTTTACACCAAATGAGGGTGGGTTGAAAACGTACCCATACCAACACCCTCCCCCCATGAATAAGATGTAAATGTAGGGTTTTAAGTAGGTCAGTAGCGTTAGGAAAACGTTAAAGGGCACCTGGAAGAGACTAAAACTTACTCTGGCATCAGTGTTACAAAAGTATGGAAGCTGTATACAGTGTAACCATTAAATACCTTATCCCGATCAATATGAAACCTTGGGTTATCGGATAGAATTGTAAACATTTTAGAGTTTGGATGGACTCTAGATAATTGTCCAGGTGTAAAAACGGAATCCCTGCCTTGGACTCAAGCTCTGTGGCTGGACTGGACCAGGAACCGTATGCATGCCGCTAGCATAGCACACAGATGGACAACGTGAACAGTTCCTATTTGAATCCTCTACACAGGGCTTCGACTGCAAAGACCCTGTTCCTTATCTTCCAGTCTTAACGTCCAGTGCAGCATCTGGTACTTCGTATCTGTTTGTTACACCAATCGGAAGAAGCAAGAGTATAAATACCAGGGCGAGAGGATAAAACTTGCAGAGGAGAAAAAAAAAAAAATCCTTTTCTGATTTCCCATGAAAAGCAAGGAAAAACTATCCCCCCATTCAAAAGTGAGCTTGATCTCAGTGTGTCTTTTTTTAGGTGAACACCCCAAATCACAGGTAAACATTTGCCAGACTGTCCGCAGATAGCACTTCTGTCACTCCTGTTAACAACATGACATGCTGATTTTGTCTGCTCAGAGTATTAGTGTGAGTTCACTCCTAATTAAGTTCCCTGCTTTAATTACAGCAGAAATAAAAATCAGGCAGACAACTGACTTTCATTCAAGTACTTCAGAAATGTTTTACTTTTGAAGTCTGAACTATTAAGGGTAGATTAAAAACAGCATCTTGTTTGAAGTTAAAAGTACAGATGATCTCATCACAGAAAAAGATTAAATGTAATTCTATCTACCTTATGATTATAATAGTTCATTGGATTCAGTAGCTGTTGGGAAACAATCATATCTTTTCAGTATCTAAATTATTTGATTCTTTTCCCTGAAAAGGTAGAAAATATTGTGAACCCTTAATTTCAAGAGCACAAAGAATGGTGCTATATATAAATCAACTACAGGACAAAGGGAAGCAATAAAAGATTAAATGTTACATTCTCTTAAGAAATGTTTTCTTTCAGTATTACATAAATATCTTTGTGCTTTTTCATTTTCTTTTTGAAATCAAGTAACCCTGTGGCATTTTGAAGTGAAATAACTACACACAGTATTTTTGCATAGAGTCAAGGAAGACTTTTTTTAGAACAAGCATAATTAACCACACACGTGGCGTATTACTCATTGTCCTCTGACCTTTACTATTTAATTTCATATTCCGAAGATATTTGCTTCTAAATTTAGTTAGGAAAATCAGGGAAGGTTATGGGATTTTTGCTTGCTGTACATTACAGTGGATTATATCTAGAATAGTTTGTCTGCTTTAGCACGTGCAAAGTTTAGTAAGAACCTAGTAATTTGGATTTACCGGAGACCACCATCCAAGGTCCTGAAAATTTTTAAGTTACTGTAAAGTACGGTGCTTTATGGGGTCAAGGAGAGCTGCATACCCACTGGGACAGGGGACAAAAGCCAATGACTGCTGAAGTCTCTGAAAAGTTCCTCTCCCCTGGCTGTCCCTTCTCCCCTGTTCCCTCCGGACACCACAATGTGGCTGATCTAGATCAAGACTTAAGAAAAATAGTGTCTTTTTTTTTTTTTTTTTTTTTTTTTTTTTTTTGTGGGTACCGGGGGGGTCGACCTCAGGACCTCGCGCGCCAGCAGGCGCCCGTGCCGCTGAGTGATATCACCGGTCCCTTTTTCGTATGTGGGTTCCGGGAGTCGAACTCGGGCCCTCGCGCTTGCCGGGCAGGCGCTTAAGCCGCTGAGCCATCTCACCGGCCCCATAGTGTCTTTTTTTTGCAGGGCATGGTGGCACATGCCTGTAATCCCAGCACTTGGGAGGCTGAGGCAGGAGGATTGCCTAGAGTTGGAGACCAGCCTGGGCTGTATAGTGAGTTCAAGTCTAGCCTGTACTACATAGTGAGACCTTGTCTCAAAGACCAAAATGAAAAAGAAAGAAAGAAAAGTAGTTTTTAAGTTGTACAATCCCTTCTTCTAAAATTAAAACAGAACCCTGCATTGCATAGGGGCAGAAGGGACTTGCTGAGGTTGGCATGTGGTATTTGGGGAAGAGTCAGAGGCACCTCAGTGAAACCCATGGGCATATGGAATGGAATTCTGTAACCTCCGCTTGAGTGTGCCAACTTCTAGAAGTCGGGTTACCTTCCCTGCTCTAGTGTGACGGCCACTGTCCATGCCAGAGCCACTTAGAGCAGGTTGTGCCCTGGGCTACATGCAGTGCCAGATGGGGCCACCAGGACTAGAATCTGGCCCCAGTCCCTTTTGCTAAGCTCAGGTACCTGGACTGGGGCTGTTCTGCAAGGAGGAAAGAGCACTGATTAGCTTTCATTTGCCCGAAGAGATGCAGTTTCTTAGCTGGCATAGAGTCTTCGGAGCTGGCAAGAGCCAGACTCAAGGCTGTGGATGCTCCTGGCAGGGTATCTGCCCTGACTCCTTCTCTCATCTTCCTGGTCCTCTTGTCCCCTGGTTTGTAGTGGTCCTGAAGGGGGTAGGTTTCCAGGATCAGCCGAGGAGCAGTGTCAGCAGCTAGTCAATTCCTCCATGGAGTGTGGGGGGGGAGTGCGCAGGAAGTGTCAGTGCAGCACCCTCTCCTGCTTCTGCTTGCAGACCTCAGGTGTAGGTTGGGCTCATTCCTGGCATACTTCTCTCTCTCTTTCTCCCTCCTTCTTTGCTCCAAAGAGAGTACTCATATGCTTCTCTATCTCCAAGGTTTCGAGGGCTAGGCTCATTTTCCTTTTTAAGTGAATTTGCACTCAAAATTTCCACTTAAGTGAATTTGCACTTAAAAAGGGTAGTCTGAGAGCCCACCTTGGTGGTGCACACATGTAATCCCAGTACTACTTAGGAGGCTGAGGCAGGAGGATTGCAAATTTGAGGCCAGCCTGGGCAATTTAGCAAAACCCAAGTTCAAATGGGGGTGTAGCTTAGTGATAGAGAGTTTGCTTAGCAAGCAAGAGGCCCTAGGTTCAATTCCGAGTACCACAAAGAAAAAAAAAAAAAAAATGTAGTTAAAGTATGACCATTCAGAGATTTTTAGTTTTAGTTTTGGAGAGAATGGCAAAGATTAGGGTCTTGTCCTGGACACCTCAACACATCACATCCCTTTGATTTTCCTCTGGCCTAGGCCTCTTCAGGAAGCCTGCTGCCCCTCCACCAGGGCAGGCCAGGCCAAGAACACAAAGGGGGCCATGTGTCCTATGTCCTTGCTTTCAAAAGTGAGAGATCAAGCCAAAAAAAGTTAAAAAAAATCCAGAAACATTTGTGCAACTATGGCTTTTATATGATGAAACGTAGAAAAATATCAAAGATGACTGAATTTAATTATTAAAATTGCATGTGTTTGGAAGAGCTAATGACATTTTTGTATGAATGATAAAATACATACTTAATCCATAATTTATTCTACAACATTTATTTTATTTCCTTCATGTCAGCAAAATAAATGTTTTGTGTAACTTGTGTTTCACTGACAGTAAAACACATTAAAAATTGTAATTGTATTAAAATGTTAAATTTTAAGTATAATTTATAAAGTGAATATAAATTTTGAGATTATCATTACTTTGTATATTTTTAAAAAGTTATTATTCTAAAATATATTATCTATTCAAATTAGGAAGCAAAGTTAAAAAAAAAAATGACATTTTAAATAAAACCAAAGCCAAAATTATAAATTTTACTTTTAAAACATTGATTAAACTTTTACAAATAGATTTATAAAAATTAAATGATTACAATCCTTAGGTTTAATATCTATCTAGTGGTAAATATGAAGAGTCAGTGTTGTTTCATAAACTGACATCTGCATCTACATATTGACACTTTAAAAATACAGTTGTCCTTTCTTCCTTGGGGAGAAAGCTTTGCCCCCCTCAGTAGATGCCTAAAACCTTGCATAGAACTAAACCCTATATATAGTTTGCTTTTTCCTATACATACAGCCTATGATAAAGTTTAATTTATAAAGTAGGCACAGTAAAAGATTAACAATAACTAATAATACAATAGAAGAATTATAATAATATACTGTAATAAAAGTTACTGGAATATTTCTGGAATATTCCACTTAACGTTTTCAGACTGTTGGTTGATCACGGGAGCTGAAACTGTGGAAAGCAAAACCGAGGTGGAAGGGGGGAAACTGTAATCAGAATTATTTTCTATTGCAAAATGTTGCCAGTCATCCCGGAGAACACCATCAAAGCCTGCGTACCGCGTGAGCTGAATGCACAGAGCAGCCAGAAAGGAATAATTAGCATCCCTGGCTAATGACACTTTGTTATGCAAAAATCTTTCACATTCCTACTCTCAGAGAGGAAGGATTTGACAACCTAATTAATTTTCTTTTCTTACTTAAGAGCTTCCACCACCCAAATCTTTCCAAGGCTGTTTATATTTCTAATGTCAGCAACGGCACAATCCACAATGCACACATTCCGAGATGCTGAGCCAGGGAGCCACAGAAGGACTCCTGGGAACCCTAGATCCTGTTATCTCAAGGAGAAAGGTTTAGGGCACGAGCTGCGTGGGACAGTGTGGAGTGCTGGTCTCTGGGGTGGAGGCACGCACACGTTCTTTAATCGATTTACTGTGTGCCTGCATGTGTGAAATATGGAGTACAAGTTAGGGATCTCTTGTCTGGGTCTCGGGGTGGTACCATCTGAAAGTTGAGGAGAAATTACCCTAATAGAACTTGGGTCAGAATTCAGAAGCAGATATTTAGCGTGGTAGAGATCTCACCTTAGTTGGCAAACTACAAAGAAGTAGTCACGTCAAAATTTTACCTTTCATTTTGCAGTAAGAGTAGTTCTTTCTTTTTCCTCTTTGTCTCTATCTCTGTCTCACTCCCTTCTCCTCCACACGTGTTGCTACTGTGATTCTTAATTGGCTTGAAATCCTTCAGTTAATTTCTGTTCTCACCCTGGTGCCAGAACAGTTTTTGTTGTTGTTTTTTGGCAATGACTTAGTGAAATATAACTCATATACTATACATTTTAGCTGTAATCCCAGCACCCGGGAGGCTGAGGCAGGAGGATCACTGTGAGTTCAAGGCAGCCTGTGCTACATAGTTTGAGGCCAGCCTGGACTACATAGCAAGACCCTGTCTCAAAAAAACAAAAACAGGGGCCGGTGAGATGGCTCAGCGGCTTAAGCGCCTGCCTGGCAAGCGCAAGGGCCCGAGTTCAACTCCCGGATCCCACATACAAAAAAGGGGCCGGTGATATGGCTCAGCGGCACCGGCGCCTGCTGGCGCACGAGGTCCTGAGGTCGACCCCCTGGTACCCACAAAAAAAAAAAAAAAACAGGGCCGGTGAGATGGCTCAGCGGCTTAAGAGCCTGCCCTGCAAGCGCGAGGGCCCGAGTTCGACTCCCAGGAACCCACATACGAAAAAGGGGCCGATGATATCGCTCAGCGGCACGGGCGCCTGCTGGCGCGCGAAGTCCTGAGGTCGACCCCCCGGTACCCACAAAAAAAAAAAAAAAACATACATTTTACCCATTTTAAGTGTACTCATCAATTTAAAAAAAAATATGACCACAACTTGAGAATGTTGTCATTATCCCCAAGGGAAATTCCCCTTTTCCCTTCAAACCCTTACCTGCTTCAACCCACCCTAGGTAACAACTACTGTCTGTCTCCATAGATTTGTCTGTCCTGGGCATTTCATATAATTGGCATCATACAATACGTGATCTTTGTGACTGGCTTCTTTTATCTATAATGTTTCCAGGTCTGCTCCATGTTATAGCACTTATCCATATTTCATTCTTTTCTATTGCTGAATACTATCTCATTGTATGGCTATAAAACATTTTGATGATCCATTGAACAGTTGATAGACATTTGAGTTGTTTCCACTTTTTGGCTATTGTGAATAATGTTGCTATAAACATTTGTGTACATGTTTTTATGTGAACATACTATGGACATAAATTTTTATTTCCCTTGGTATATACCTAGGAGTGAAATTAGTCATATAGTAACTCCATGTTTACCTTTATTTGGTGTGTGTGATGCTGAGGATCAAGCCCAGGGTCTTGTGCGTGATAGAGATGTGCTTTACCACTGAACCACATCCCCAACCCCACTTTTTACCCTTTTGCAGAATTACCTGATGGGTTTTGAAAGGAATTACACCATTTTATATTCCCACCACAGTGCATGAAGGTTCTGATTTCTCCCCATCCTCCCCAGCACTTGTTAGTATCTGTCCTTTTTATTGTAACCATCCTAATGATGGAAAGTGGTATTTCACAGTGGTTTTGATTTGCATTTCCTTGATGGCTAATGATGATAGTTCCTTTCCAATTGACTATTCCTGAAAAGAAAGGAAGAACAAAAATGTTTGCCAATAGCTCTGCTTACTACTCTGCTCCGATGTTTGGACAGAGACCAGTTCGAGGAGTATAAGCGCTGAAGAGGGCCTTAGCGGAGGGCTGCAGCCTGCTTCCCATCACAGCTCACCTGCACTTACAGGTACTCCCCACTCCTGCCTGAAATCTTTTTCTGAAACTTCTGTTCACTGGGTTGAACTTCGCTCTCTGAAACAAGGCAAGGCTCTCTTTTCAGGCCAGCATCTCTCTCCTCTTGTTCAAAGCCACTTGTGCATTTTTATTAATTAATTTTTGTGGTATTGGGGATTGAACCCAGGGCCTCGCTCCTACTAGGCAAGTACTTGACCACTGGCTGACATCTTTAACCCTTTTTATTTTGAGACAGGGTCTTACAAAGTTGCCCAGGCTGGCCTCCAACTTGTGCTCCTCCGGTCTCAGCCCCCTGAATAGCTGGGATTACAGATGTGCATCACTGTGCTGGACGGCACCTATATGTTTTTAAAGACAAGCTTCGGCAGCCCACTAGGCAGTTGCCTGCTTCCTTTCCCTTTTGAATTAATGAGCCCACCTGAGGCTGGCTTGTAGATCCCGCCACAATTATTGGCTGTGGCAACTCAGGAGTCTTGCAGAAAGTCCATAGATTGGTAGGTGTCAGGAGGATACAGACCAAGACCTAGGTGAAGCGTACAGAAGTAACTTGAAAAAATGTTTTGGACTCATCTTGCATTGTTTTCAGTCACTGTAGTTAGTTTGAAATTTCAAATCTTTTTATTTATTTTGTGTGTGTGTGTGTGTGTGTGGTTTTATTTATTTATTTATTTATTTACTTATTTGGTTTTTTGAGACAGGGTCTCACTTTATAGTCCGGGCTGGTCTTGAACTTACTTTGTAGCCCAGGCTGGCCTCAAACTCATGGCAATCCTCCTGTCTCAGCTTCCTGAGTGCTGGGATTACAGGTGTGTGCTACCACGCCTGGTTCAAATCTTTTTAAAAGAGGGCATATAATTTTATATTTGTTCCAAGAGAACAAATGTTAAAAAGATGTTGGGAATGCAGTCTATAAAAACAGGGCTTTCTGCCTTCCTGTTTACTGTATTTAGAAGAAGGACACATTTAACTCATTTCCTCAACCTGGCACAGGCTGAAAGCACCTACTCTCACTGCATGCATGTATGTACCTGTCCGTGTGTGGGCTCCAGGTGATCCACCCTGATCTTCCATGAATTTAGTTTTCTTTCATATCCTGAGCTCTCCTTCTTTAGACCTATAAAGAAAGGATTCTCTCTCCTGCTTTTACTCAGATTCTGGACCCTCCTGGTGGCTTCATCTCAGCTCTCTACTGTATCTAAAGGAAGCTCCTTTTGATTGTGAATAAAATGCCTTTCACCTTATGTTATTTCTCTTATTTCCTATTTTCGAGCCTCCATTTCTCCTAGTCCATACTGAGGATTTTCTCTTGAAGAAACCTGTCTCAGCCTTCCTGTTCCAGGAATACACAGCCAGCTCCTCCCAAAGCCTTTGCCCCAGGCTGTCCCCCTTGCTTGGAACAGCTGCCCTCCCAAGGCTTGCTTCCCTGGGACCATTACTCAGAACCCAGCTCACATCACGCTTCCTCCAGAGGCCTCCCCCGATGGCCCTCAAACACAGCATAGCGACAGCGGGGGATTCTGTCTCTTTAGCTCACCAGCCTCCAGAACAGTGCACTTGACAGGTGTTTGATACCTGCTTGCAGGGTTGCTACAGTAAAGCAGCTCTGTAAGAAGCACCAGGTTGCATAATCTCTGCCATTCCATGTTGGGCAAGAAAGGAACTAAGGAATGGACAAAGAAAGCAGGAGCAGACAGGAAAAGAGGGAAACAACTCCTTGCGGGGCAGATGACAGTATGGAGAGTTGGAGAGAAAATAGGGGCAGGGGCTAAAGCCTGTTCCCCACTTTTGTTGATAAAGAAAAAGCTTTCTGCTGTGATTAAAGCAAAAACCAGGCTTAACATGGTGAAAAGCATAGTTTTTATGAAACCAGTAAAGAAGATGACTCTCCCAGCTGCTCTGCTTCATCTCTCAAACCTCCCATTGAAAACTATTTTCAGTTTTCATCACCAGAATAAAAAATGGTTAGATAGGTGTCAATTCTCACTCCACATTAGATAATTGCTTAGTTAAATATATCAGCAAAAATGGGATCCAAATTCCAGGGATGCAATTTTGTGTGAAAGGAAAAGGAAAAAAAAAAAAAAAAAAAAAGCAGTTCCTTCTGAAGTGTGTATTATTTCCTAAGACTTTTTGATTACTGTCTATAGCATTTGTTCACAACTGAGTGGATTCCCATCATGGTAGAAACTGACAACATAAAAAGATGTTCTCCACTCAGAACCCCGCTGCGCAACCATCCTTGATTCCTTTTGTCAAACTGGATCTTCTTTTTTCTTTGCCAACTGAAATCAAATGTGTTAGTTCATAGCACTGCTATGGAATTGTTTCCACACTTGTTTTTCTTTCTCCTCTCTCTGTGACATGGAGCAAGTCAGGTTATAATTATAAGACTGAGGCGCTGAGGTGGCTTTGCAAACACACACCGAGGCTGAGCTATGCTCCTACCGCTGTTTAGGCCTCCTGCTGACAGCCAGAGGGTTTTTAGTCACGTGACTGTTTGGGATGTGCAATCATCGGAGACTAAAACGACATCACCAGAGTGAATTATGCTGGAAGTCAGCAAATCTGCAAGGCAGGATTTGCCAAGGAAAATGAAACAATTAGCTGTTTTTTGTTTGTTTGTTTGTTTTTATTCCTCCCACCTCTCATGTGATTAGTATTGTTTTCCTAGTGGCTTTTGTTTTTTGAAGAGGAATTTCATCTAGTTCTTCTTTCTGGTACAGGTAAGTGTCAAGAAGACTAAGGTTTAGCAGGGTGTGGTGATGCACACTTGTAATCCCAGCACTCAAGGAGGCTGAGACAGGAAGATGCCAAGAATTGGAGGCCAGCCTGGGCTACATAGTAAGTTCAAGTCCAGCCTGAACTACATAGTGAGACCCTGTCTCAAAAAACAAATAAACAAAAAACACAAAAAAATAAGACTTCATGAATGTGAAATCTTTAACTCCGCAACTGTTTGTATTTTTCTTTCTCAGTGTGATTATCCAGTGCGTTAGCTGTCTCTATACTCTCTGTTTTCTCGCCTCTGGCTTTCGGGGTGTGATGATTGCTCTGTGTGGCATAGCATGCTCTTCTCCTTGGTCCTCTCTCTTCTGCCCTATCTGGTGACCTTTCACTCATCCTTTAAGACTATTTCAAATGACTTCTCTGGAATCTCTCTGTCTCTGTCTGCCCCACTTTCCTCCCCCTTCAGGCTCTTGCTGGGTAGCTCAGGCTGGCTTTGAACTTGTTGTCCTCTTGCCTCAGCTTCTTGAGTACTGGGATTAAAGGCATGCACTATCCCACCTGTCTCCTTTCTCACTCTTGGATCAGATAGACTCCTTGCTATATCCCACCTCTCTGTCTGGTAGTATATCCCTTTATCCTTTACCTAACCTTGATCACATTATACATGAACTACTTGTATATGGAGGTTCATGAAGGTACAAACTACATCTCCACATCCTTGTTTTCCCAGCATTTGGCACGGGCTTGGCAAATAATAAGCCTTCAACATATTTTGGTTACCTGTCCCTTTCCTCCCTCAATTATTTATTCTTATTGCTGTTCAATGTTTGAAACATGATTCAAGTTTCATCACATTTTAGATTTCTCAGTTCCAAATAAGCAATTTACAAATACAACACTGAGACACAAGCCATGAGGACAGTGGGGCCCTCAGTCCTTCAGACCTTTAGCTCAGGAAGAGGAAGAAAAACTCCACAGACCACAGAAAGTGGAGAAAAAGTTGAGCACTGCACATTTTTCTGAACTGGACATCATCCAGGATGACACATGAGCTGTTGTTTTGCAAAGAGCAACACTGGCTCCTTAGTGGCCACCAATGATAAGGACACTGAATTAGGTTTGGTCACACGGCTACCCCATGCCCTCACTATGTCTGGGTGCCTTGTTATTCCTTGGAGAGTCCTCTTGGAGATGAGAAGGCCACCTTCCTGCCTAGGGCTTTTGGGAAGCTTCCAAGTATTGTTTGGGGGAGGCTCTGTGCCTACGAGCACCCCCCTAAATGGGCCAGGCCAGTAGCAGCTCTCCAAACCCTCTTAGCCAGGTCCCTCTCTCACCTGTCACTCTCATCTGTAGTGTTGCCTGCTCTGGGCAGGGGTCTCCCAGCAGTCAGTTACCAGGGAGATGCTAAGAGTCCATCACTGTGCAGGATCCCTGGAGGGCTGTGAGAGAACAGGCATGACAGAATTTCTGCTCTCAAGACATTTATAGTTTGTGAAGCATTATAGCCTACACATTAAAACAGCATAAAACAGGATTCAAGTTAGCCAGGCCTGGTCTGAATCTACCATTTCTTAGCTATGTACTTTGAGTTTCAGCTTTTTCATCTTAATATGGGAATAATAAACTGGGCATGGCACTGCGTGCCTTTAATCCCAGGCCTCGGGAGGCTGAGACAGGAGGATTGTTGTGAGTCTGTGGCTAGCTTGGACTACATAGTGAGATCCTGTCTCAAAACAAACAAATAGAAAACCAAAAAAAAAAAAAAAAAAAAAAAAAAAAGGAAATAATAAAAGTAACTGTCTCATAGGATCGTCATGAGGACCTGCCACAGAAAGTGCTCGATAAATCTTAGCTGTCATTATCATCATTATTTGGAAAGTTCAGAATGGGATTTTGACTAATCAGGGCTGTGAAGGAACGTAATAACACTTCCCTCCGCACTCTACGAGGTTTTCAGCCGCACAGGAGGAAGCACTGCTCTGTGGACTGCAGAAATGGCCAGGGACGGATGGTGCAAAGGGCTCTGGGATGCGTTTAGAGCTCTGCTGGCTTCTGGTAAAGCAAGCTTGGCTCAGTCTTGGCTCAGTTCTGCACCCAACACCATGTTGGGCTTGGAAACCAAATAACTGGAATTCCTGCTTTGAAGAATTTGCCAGCAAGGTCAGGATTCAAGACATATACACATGCCAGGCGTGGTGGTGCATGCCTGTAATCTTAGCAGTTGGGAGACTGAGGCAGGAGAATTGCTGTGAGTTCAAGGCCAGCCTACACTACACAATGAGTTCAAGGCCAGCCTGGACTACATGGTGAGACGTGGTCTCCATAAACAAAACAAACAACGACAACAACAAAAAAGACCTACACACAAGAGGCAGCTTTGCCATAGTAAGGAAGCAGCATATTCATGAACAAGAACAAGTGATGTAAAAACTTGATGTACCTGTGATAAATATTTAGGGCAAGAAATGCTTATTGATGCTCTGAATTCTGGACTTTGCAGTAAAACATTCTGAATGTGTTAATAGTGCCGGTAGCTCTGTGGCAATGACAGTAGGGAGGCCCTTTTCTTACCTTGTGTACCCTCAGCTCTGGCTCTTTGTTCCCTGTGTTTGTTTCTCTTCCCAGACAAATTGTGCCTGGACCCACCAGTGAGACATATTTCTGCACTGTGCTCCTGTGTTGGGTGGTTTGGGAGGAAAGGTCAGAGACTTGGGGTCCTGGGTTTGTTTTCATGTTTTATTTATTTATTTATTTTTGGTACTGAAAATCGAACTCAGGACCTTGCACTTCCCAGGCAGGCGCTGTGCCACTGAGCTGTATCCCTGGCTGTTTTCATATTTTAAAGCAGGCACCTGTGGAGCGATGGATGGGGAAAGATCTCATTTTAAAGGAGCACAGTTGACTTTAGGTGACTGTGCGCTGGCGCTTTTGCTGAGGACAGTAGCTGGCTTTCTGGGAGTGCCGCACTGAAAGGGAAGCAGACAGAGGGCACTGAGACCCTCCTCTCCCCGCAAGGCTGCTCTGGCTGGCGCCTTGAGAGCAGTTCCTTTGAGCTTGGGATCCCAGGGTGAGAGACAGCTCTTGTCAGAGGAGAAAAGTTTTGTTCGCTTGTCTGTTTTTTTGACCAAATGACTATGTAGTTTTGCTTTCTGGATAAATGTATGTGTTCAGCCACACCCATGTCTGCTTACCTCTTTCTCTTAGTTGATTAGAGGAGAAAAGCAAATACAAAATGAAAAACATGGCTGTGATGCTATTTTTAGTTTTAAAATACCCTTATGGAATTAGAAGGTATCATTGAAATCATCTGCAGATGGCAAAAATTAAAGCCCAGAGAAGGCAAGTACCTTGTCCAAGTTAACATAGCAAATGAGAGTAAGAGCTAGGAGTGAAACCCAACTTCTGGACTCCTGGCCCCATTCTCTTTTTATTATTCTCTGTGTCAACAACCATGGAGAGTTCCCATTTGTCGGATTTTTCTGCCTTCCAGAAGCCTAAAACAAAGCAAAATGAGCCAGGAAATTCAGGGAATCCTAATTCACTTCCAAAGGCAACCTGTTTTCTCTTGGCCATGCTACATAGATTGATGTTTCAATTAAGTTTTCCAGCACTTCATATGAAACCATGCAAATTACCATGGATTCTAAAAAAAAATTAATTTAGGTATTCAGAGTATATAAATACAGACAATCTTGCTATCTCATTCTCTCTTTTTTCCCTGGCTCTCTGCCTTCCACCTACTTCCATTAAGATGTATTTTTAAAAAAAGACTTAGAATACATATTTTGGTGAAATCTTTAACATCTTTCTTCTTTCTCAGTGTTATATTATCATCATCATAATAATGTGTTATAACAATTTACATTTTGCAAATATTTTTAGTATATTAATGTTACAGTGTAACTGCTTCATTTCTGATGAGGAGGAGGTTGCAGGTAGGGCTAGGCAGAGAGGCTTTAATAATGTGGGCAGGGTGTTTGTGAATGTTTGGGCAGTGGAATATTTATGTGGTACTGTGGGTGTTTTGAATGCTCTGAAAATTAGCAAGCAAAGTCCACACATGAGCTCAGTGGAAGTCCTCCAAACTTTGGACAACACAGAGGACTTTCAGAAGTCTGAATGGAATCCAAGTGAAATTACAGCCCAGTGTGCTAGTGTAAATGGAAGGCCGGGCAGATCAGAGGAAATGACACCCATGCAGGACTCCAGGAGGCCAGGGCATGATGCTGGTTCTACCACTGGAGGTTGTATAATCATAGCTTCTACTTCACAGAGTTGTTTTGTGATGAAAATAAACTAATGCATGTAAGGCCTTAAGCACAAAGCCTGGCACATAATAAGCACTTGTTATTGCATGACATGCCAGCAGGCTCTTGGAGAAAGACACATGTGAACTGAAATTCAGTGAACCAGACAAGGCCCCCATTTGGGCAGGGAGGCACCAGGGTTATAGCCACAGGCCTTAAAGTTGGATAGACATATATTTAGAGCCCAGCTCCAGTGTTTTCTAGCTGTTATGCGGTCATGGGAAAATTATCTAATTTCTTGCAGCCTTAAGACACGTCTTGGAGTGATATTGTATGGGTTAGTGATGGAGCTCTTGGCTCGGGGCCTGACATGGAGTACACACTCAGAAAATGGTGGTTATTAGTCCAGGTTCTTAGAGAAAGGCGCCAAGAAACCAGAAGGGCGAGGCTGATAGAAACCAGGAGAGCAAGTTTAATCCCTTGGGGCCTATGTGAGTTTCTAAGCTTAGCAGTTTAAAATAACATAGGTCAGGTGCGGTGGCACACAGCTGTGATCCCAGCACTCTGGGGGCTGAGGCAGGAGGTTTCAAGTTCAAGCCCAGCCTGGGCAATTTAGTGACTTAGAGAAACCTTGTCTCAAAATGAAAAATAAAAAAGGGCTGGAGATGTAGCTCAGTGTAAAGACCGTGGTGATCTCCAGTACAAAAAAAAAAAAAAAAAGAAATTATTCTCTCATGGTTCTGGAATCCAAAATTCCAAAATCAGCACCACAGGGTCAAAAGCAAAGTGTCAGCAGAGCTGTGCTCCCTCAGAGCACGGGAGGGGAGAATCTGTTGCTTGCCTTTTCCAGCTTGTGGTTGTTCACACTCCTCAGTTTATGGTTGCATCACCTCTCTCTCTCCCTTTCTCTCCCTCTCCCTCTCCCTCTCTGTCCCTCTCCTCCCTCATTTTCTAATGTTTAAGATACTTGTGATTACATTTAGGGTTTACCTGAATAACCCAGGGTAATTTCTTTATCTAGTATCCTTAACCTAATCATATTTTCTAAGATGCCCTTTTTCCTTACAGGGTAGCATGTACTATTTTCAGGGATTAAGACCTAGTGTCTTCGGAGACCATTGTTCTGCCTACCACCAGGCCTGATACACCAGTGGTTGGGAAGATTGCAATTTGCTTTTCCCTGGAGCGATGTGGCAGGGACAGGAATATACTGAGGAAGGGAGGAGAGACTTCACCAAGACAGTGGTACAGCCTACATGGTTAAGGACAAAGTGCGAGAGACAGGGACATAGAGAGGCAGGTGGGAATCGCATGGGGATAGGCAGGGTGACATCAGTAGAGTCATGTGGCAGAATGGAGCTGAGCACTAGCCTCTGGGCAGGGGCACGTTAATGACCTCTAGGAAAAGGCATGAGTTACTTGGACACATGACTGGGGAAGGGAGAGACCAAGTCTTGCTTGATTGTATTGTGGGGCTCAGAGCCAAGTGCGAAAGCCTCAGATCCAATAGCCCTTGCGCAACCTCTCCTCGCTGGGCATGGCTGGGCCACAGTGAGTAAACCACAGTCCCCACTTGCCACTGACTAGTTGAACAACCTTGACAAACCAGTTCCGCCCTCTGAGCCCCGTTGCCTTATCTGTAAAATGAGGGCAGGAACATCTTCCTCAGAGGATTATTTGGAGGATTCATAATGCATGGGAAATAATCTGAAAATCTACCTGCTCGAATAAATGTTACTTTTCTGCCTTCCTTCTAACAAAAGCTCACTGAGGCTTGGGAGTGGGATACTAGTGTTACCCAGGACCTGCCGGAACCTCAAAGGCCTCCCCAGCAATTAGACTTGTTTTCTCAGTTGTACTCTCTTCTGCATTCTCTCTTTCCCCTGTGCTCACAGGATAGTTCCAGGAGGGAGAGATTCTGTCCAGTCCTTTTATATATTTGTCCCTCTAAATATGGCCAGCATGAGATGGCTGTCTCCTAAAGAGAAGGGAGTCTCAGTGTAGCGGGAACTCACATGTAGACGTGCATGCAAGTCAACCATTGCACTCCATCACCCTGGACTTTCTGGAAGCAGATGAGCAGCTCTCCTTCCACCACAGCTCTCAGGGTCCTGGCACCCTCGCTGGCCCATGGCCCTCTTGCTCGAACAGTCCAGTATGAGAGCTGCGCCATTCAAAGATCTGTAGGAGATGCATCAGTGAGTTTGTTGGAAAGATGGGATTTGGGGCAAATGCAGACTTTGGGTCAAGTCTTGGGTCTGCTATTTGACTTCTGTGCCTCAGTTTCTCTCTGTGCCAAGCACAATAATGACAGTGTCCACTTCATCAGGAATGTTACAAGGATCAAATAAGAGGCTTATAAATTACTTAGCACAGTGTAGGGCTACCATTAAGTAGTATAAGGAGGAAATTAAGAATTATTTTTAAGAATAAAAATTAAAAATAATTTTAAGAATAATTAAAAATAAAGAAGCAAAAGTTATTTAGAGCACTGGGAAGAGAAGGTATGGTCAAAAAGCTCTTCTCCCTCTCCCATGACTTCCAGTGCAGGGTAATGGGGCAAATGCCCCGGGAGCTGTGAGCTCATGGGAGGTCTGCTAATATGAAGTGTCTTCCAAAAGCCATCTTCTGCAGGGGCCTCAAATTCCAGCCACTAGAGAGCCACTCTCTAAACCAACACCCTGTGTCTTAGGAATTCTCTGCTAAAAGAGAGATAACACATTAAATCATTAACATATTTGCTCATAAAATTTACCACGTCACTGAGAATGGAGGAATGAAGCACAGGACAGGTACATTTTGAGAGAAGGGGTATACTGAGCTGAATGAGAGTCAATGAAAGAGACATCCAAACATCCTGGGACCTGTGAATGTGACTTTGTTAGGAAAGAGGGTCCCTGCAAGTGTAATCGAGTTAAGGATCTAGACAGGAGAGCAACCCGGATTATTTGGGTGGACCTTAAAGCCACCGACAAGCACTCTTACAAGAGACTTATAGAACAGAGACACATGGAGGAGACAGAGGCGACAGAGGAGTGATGCAGCCAGGAGCCACAGAACACTGAGCTCCCACAAGCTGGGAGAGGCCGGGAAGGGTCGTCCCTGACAGAGAACATGTGGCCCTATCGACGCCTTGATGTGGGCCCTGAGATACAGATTTTGGATTCTGACATCTAGAACTTTGAGAGAATAAATTTCTGTTGTTTTGAGACACCGAGTTTGTGGTAATTTGCTACAGCAGCCACAGGAAACTCCTACAGGTTGTAAGGTAGGAGAGAGAGCGAAGGTCTGAGGTGTGTCCGACTAAAAGTGCTGAGTACCAGCGCTGCGAGACGGGTCCAGGCCTTCGCTGAGATTCTGTGTATACAAACTGAGTCTGTCTCCCACTTTCCCTAAACTTATCCACCAGTGGGCTTCTGCCGACTCTGACAATGGTGAGGACAACTAGTGTTTATGGAGACCTTACTGTGTGTCTGCCAACCATGGCTCGAGGCTCTGAGCACACAGCAGGGAAGGAGATGTGTGGACCTCTGTCCTCACAGCATTTCCAGCGCAGAGGAACCATGGGGGGCCTCTGCTTGTCTCTGTGACTCTCTTCATGCCATTGTTCATGCTTGGCTGGGCCAGTGGGCTGCAGATGCATCCTGACCATAACCTGTTCTTCTACTTGTTTTTCAGCTTCTGCTGCTTCTTGGTCCCTGCTCCTCTTCCATCAGCTCCCCTCCCTTTCCAGGGTTGGCACTTGGCTCCCGCTGTATGCCTGGCCCAGCCTGGCACTTCTGGATCAGCTGGCGCTGACTGCTCCATTCAGCCAGCAACCGGTCATGGACCTCATCCACAATTTGCCATTCTATTTTCTGACCTGGTCTCCTCATATTCTGTTTTGCTTACCTCCTGAGTGTAGTTTCCCACTTGGTTCACTGGATTTAACCACTGCTCTTATAGCAGTTCTGACCAGAAATCCCTAACCTTGTTGGCAAAGAGGGTCCCTGCATATGTAATCAATTTAAGGATCTAAAATGAGATTACTTTAGATTGTTTGGGTGGGCTCTAAATCCAATGACAAACATCCTTGAGACCCACAGAGGCGAGACACATGAAGAAGCCACAGGGACAACCGCCATGGGAAGGTGGAGGCAAAACAAGACAGCTCAGGGAGGAGGCTTTTTATCAAGAGCCCTGGAGGTTCTGACCAGGAATCTGAAAGGCTGTTTGTGATTCGCAGTTATTGACTTTCCCCACCTGCCTGGCTCTAGGACAATGAGGCCATCAGAGCAGATTTAAAACATGCCTTAGGAGCATGACAAGATTTCTACCTTACTATGGTCTCGAGATGAATCCCAGCCCCCACCAACTGACCATTAAATTGCCACAGAACTTCTAAAGAAGGGACACTTTGCTGGTTCTTTATTATCCATTGCAGCCTTGATCAGGTCAGTTACAATTTGTAGACTGTAAACAATCTCGTTGCTCAAAGCACTTTTATTCTGGTGTGTCTGACACAATGATCATCATACGCAGCTGTCCACAACTTTTTCTTCAGTTCACCTTTATTTTTACTCTTTCTTAGTAAAGGGTAGAAAAGGACAAAAGAGAACACTTGAAAAATCTTTAAACAAAGGAGGTGGGTCTATGGTTTTTAACAATCAAATGCATCTTCTTTGAGAACTCCTGGTACTGGTGAGCTGGGAGTGGATCTTTCTGTTTTTTCCATGGTGCCAGGTAGCAAAGGGGCTGGTATGTGGGGTGGAGGCAGAAGGGAACCCACTTACCTGGTAGTCGTCGGTCTAGGAACTGAGGTAGGTACTTTGCAGATATTATTTCATTTGAGGCTCACAACAATCTCCAGAGTTAGGAATTATTTTATAGGTGAGGAAATCAAGGCAGACAGGTCACAAGTCTTGCCCAGGGACATGCAGTTGGGATTGGGAGCTGGGCTCAGAGCCATGTGCTGATGTACGTGCCTGATACCAACAGGACAATTCCAATGACGTGGCGTCTGCATATCAGCTAGGAACTTCACCAAAACTGCAGCCCAGTCACTGGGCCATTTCACCTTTATGATGGACCAAGGATTGACACAGGCATTAGAAACCTTGGATTTCTTCCTTAATGGAGGCTGGTAAGTAGAAAATGAATTGTAGTCATAGCTAGAGAGTGGCCTCCTAAAAGTCTGGTGTTTTAAATGGTATCTTCTATTAATTAACATTTCTGAAGCTCTTTGAGATACAGAGATAAGAGATGTAGGCTTGACAATTATGACTATGCTATCACCCAAAAAGTAAGGAGGCCTTCCAGGGACACGGTCAGGGCCTGGTTGATGTCCAGGAGGGTCCCAGTGCTCTGCATGGCAGGACTTCTTCAGCTGGAGAGGACCCTGTGCTGAGGAGCAGGCACCCTCTGAAGATGCGTCAACGTGAAACTCAGCAGGGAAGCAGCGGGCCAGACTCAAGGCCGCGTCAATACTTTTGTGGAAGGCTCTGAGGTAGTTATCTATCACTCTCACCTGAGTGAAAAGGAACTTCAGATTCCGATCAGAAATCCGGTTTGATTAGAGGGGGAGAAAGCCCAAGGGCCTCAGGTTCCAGGGGCTAGGAGGAGAGAGCCCACAGCAGGCTGGGGCACAAAAATGGAGGAAGTTGAAGACAGGCTCTACCCAAGCCACCATTTTTCTCAGGGTTGGTCCTTGCAGGGAGATACATGGTATTTTAATTCTCTAATTACAGGCCCAGGCAAAGGCATAGATCTAGGCATGAACTGAAAACATGGACCAGAGCTACAGAAAGGGATAGAAACTTCCAGGAAAAGAAAACGGTAGCACAAAGAATGAGCAAAGGACAGAAAGGTATTTCAGAAGACTGTGGTAGAAATGATGCCCCAGGCAGCCTGAGGAAAGCAATCACAGGGAAGAAGGTTTATTTTTGAAACAGATTCTCACTATGAAGTTCAGGCTGGCCTTGAACTCGTGGTGATCCTCCTGCCTCAGCCTCCTGTGTGCTGGGATAACAGGTGTGAGTCACTACACCCAGCTGGGAAGAACATTTAGAATACTCTCTCTCTGTTTTTTTGTTTTTTTTTTTTTTTTTTGGTGCTGGGGGTGAAACCCAGGGTCTATGCATACTATGCAAGCATCTACCACTGAGCTATATCCCCAGAGCTTTTTATTTTGAGACAGGGTCTTGATAAGTTGCCCCTGCTGGCTTCAAATTTGCAGTCCTCCTGCCCAGCCTCCCGAGTAGCTTGATTACAAAGAGCATATGCCACCACACTTGGCGTCTGATTTTTATTTTATTTTTTGTCAAAAACAGAATGCGCACTGTGTTGGCATTTTCACTGTTGTGGCTTTATTATTACAAGGACACAAAAACCCTCAGATTCAAGTGCTATTACTCACCTTACACAGGGAAGCTGAGGTCCAGAGTGGAACTGACTTGTCCCAGATCACATTGTTGATAAGGAGGACCTGGAATCCAGGTGTTCTGACTCTGTAGCCTGTGCTTGGCCCACCAACCCACAGCCGCTTTGCACATACATTACAGAATTATCGAGGACACAACAAACCAAGGGAGATGGATTTGACACTGTGGAAAGAACCTGAGCTTTAGGTCTAGCAGATATGAGTTTGAATCTTGGCTCCAACATGCAGTTGCTATGTGGCCTTTGATAAGTACGTGGCCTCCTTCAGCTTCATTTTCTCTACCATATATTTCATACTTGGAGCATTAAAAAAATGTGCAGACGACAATGATGAAAAGCATCATAGTTAATATTTTTTTGAGTAAATACCACATGCCAGCCACAATTGTAAGCACATCTCATACAGTAGTGTAATCCTTACCAGTCTGTTAGGTAGAGATTATCCCCATTTTATAGATGGAAAAACTGAGGCACAGTTAGAGGCCTGGGACCAGGGGACAGATGGGGGTGAGGAGACCTGTAAGTCAGAGGAAGAGCAAGCCCTGTGCCAGTCCTGTGCCTTGCATGGCTTTTGCTCAGTGTGGAAGCTCAAGGAAATGTGAACAGAAATCTGTTTCTTTTCCTAGGTCCTCTCCAGCTTGGTCACTTACCTCCAGAGCTTCTCTCTCTCTCTTAGGCTTTAATTTATTCATTTTTTTCAGTTGCAGCCCTTGCAACTTAGTTTACATTTCTTGTCAAACTTTCTTCCTGCTTTTTTGCAGTTTAAAGCTCCCCCCCTTTTTTTATTGTGGTACATCTTAGTCACTTTCCTGTCACTGTGACAAAGTACCCAATACCCAGAAGTTAAAGGAGGAGAAGTTTGGCTCATGGGCTTTCAGAGATTTCAGTCCATGGTGGACTGGCTCCAAGGCAGAAACAGTATGGTGGAAGGGCCTGGCGGAAGAGAGCTGCTAACCCTAGGGCAGCCTGGAAGCAGAGAAAGGGAGGAGCCAGGGACAAAAATGCACAGTTCCAGGTCATGCCCACAATGACCCACCGCCAACCAAGCCCCATCTCCTACCAGCATATTTAGTTAATGAACCTATGGATGGAGGAACTCACTGATGGAGGAACCCATGATCCAATCACTTCTAAACACATGAGACTTTTGGAGGACATTTTAGATCTAAACCATAGCATAGTAAAACATACACCAGACAATGTTTACCATCTTAACCATTTTAAGCATATCATTCGTTCAGTGACATTAAATAATTGCATAATGTTGTACAAACATCACTTCCATCCATCTCTGAAGTGTTTTCATCTTATAAAACTGAAACTGTGACCCCATTAATCTCCCATTCTCTCCTTAGCCCCACAACTATCATTCTATTTTCTGTCCCTATGATTTGATATTTTAAGTGCTCCAAATAAAGGGGCCTCATATAGTATTTGTCCTTTGGTGACAGTTTCTTTCACTTAGGATAACATCTCAAGGCTCACCTATCTTGTAGCATGTCAGAATTTTTCCTTTTTAAGGCTGAATAATATTCCATTGTATGCATAGGGCATGTTTATTTACCCATTTATCCATTAGTGGACTGGGTTGCTTCCGTGCTTTAGCTATAATGAATAAAGCTGCTATGAACATGGGAATACAGATTATCTCCTTGAGATGCTGCTTTCAATTCTTTTGGACCCAAAAGAAAAACTGCTGATCAGGTGGTAATTGTATATTTAATTATTTCAGGCACCGCCATACTGGCCTCCATAGCAGCTGCATCATCTCAGTTAGATCTTGACTTCTCCCCACCCAACCCACACATCAATCCCAGTGCCCTGTCCTTTGTTCCTCTGGTTTCTCTATTTCTGGGTACCCCACCACCTTCCTATCCTTTTAGAGTTTGATGTTGAGAGGCACCTTGTACTGCCTCCTTCTCCTCACCTCCAGTGGGAGCGGCACAGACTACGCATGTGCATATATGAGAAGGTGGGAGGTTGGATGTGGCTGCCCCCCAAGATTTGTGTCACTAAGGAACTATTATCCAGCACACAGGGGCTCACACAGGGGACCAGAGTTGACGGTGAATACCTGGAGGCTCCCGGTCACAGTCCTCAGCCCCAACTCGCAAGGAGCCGTGGCCATGCTGCTTCACATTCGCATTTCCAGGGGGAAAATCACCTATTCAAGGCCTTGGAAAGTACAGGAAGTGAAGCTCCCACTCCTGCACTTTGCTGTAAGGTGACTCTCCTCCCCACTACTTGATTTGTGAAGCTACAGGTGGTGGTGGTGAAGTCTTTGATGCTGATGAGAAAAAGCCATTTTGGTCACACAAGGCAAACCTGGAATGGTAGAGATGCAGACAAATCCATGGCCTAAACATGCATTAAAAGACTCCTTAGAACTTGCTACCCGCAGTCGCAGCTGTGTTGCGCTACCCGGCCTGGAGCACAGCGCACAGAGGCCTCGCCTGCGCCTGCAGCCTCGGTGAGTAACCGCAGAGGCACATCCGGCCCGAGCGCTCCGTTCCATCCGCGCTTGCGGCGGCCGAGGCCCCAACCCTCTTCCCCGGCAGCGCTTCGGGGTTTGAACCCGGGGCCCTTCCGGGAGGTGGAGCAGCTTTCTACCCCTCCCTCACAACCCAGGGCCGGGCTGGGGCTCTGGGCCTGGAGGAGGGAGCAACTTGACTGATGACACTCGCCTCCCCAAAGCTCCTTTTAGCGAGCGCGGGCTGTTCCACTTTCCCCGTAGCTTAGCAACCTGAGCCCCTGACAACTGATTTATTGGAAAAAAGCTTAACTTTCTCCAAGCAGGTTTATTTTCCTTTTCTTTCTCTCCTTCTCCTTCCTCCCTGTCCTCTTTTTTTTTTTCTTTTTTCTTTTTTTTTTTTTTACATCGTGCTAAATCTCAGTGCTGGCAAGCTTCCTGCTATAGTCCGAATGTTCGTGTGTCCTCTCCCTCCAACACCTCCCAGCACCTAAATTCTCAACCGACATGAGATGAACGACAGAATAGAGGAAGCGGAAGGGACAGGTAGAACTTCTGGGTGTGCTGCAAAGGTCAAGTGAAACCTCGTCTTGGTTCCCATAACTGTCACCCTGTTTCCTCAGGTCTTCTGAATGCCTCACCCATGACGACAACCTTCAACTGGTTTCCTGGCTTCCAGGCTTCTTGACCACAGCTTCAGGGAACTTATCTGAAACCACATCTCAGTCGCTTCAGCCAAAATGCTTCCGTGGCTCCTAGACATGCGGCCATTTAATTCTGCCGTGCACCTGCCAGCCTTATCTCTACTGCACACTTTCAAAGCTGGGCTCCTCCCGTCATTCCCCACATCTGGAATGTGCTGTAGGAGGGATCATTTCCTTAGAGGGCTGGTCCTTCCCTAAGCTCTGCTCCCTGAACCTGCTTTCTTCTTTTTGTCTTCGTCCTTTTAAGGCCTGGGATCCTCCCTTGATTTAAAATAGGGTTGGTGAATAGGAAATTGGGTAACTGAATTCAGATCTGCCTCCCCCCTTTTTTATTAGTATGTGTTTGTGATACACAATAATGATTAAATTTACCCTGGAGAATTGGTACATATACATATTGCATCTTAGGAGTTTTTACTGCCCTTGACCCCACCTCCTGCTCCTCCCATAGATACCTTTTGGTTCTTGCCAAGTCTAGGATGGGGATCCACTCCAGCAGCCTGGAAGCCACTCAAAGTCGTTGTCACTCTGGTCTCCGGAGATAGAATGGGCTACTGGTGCACAAAACAGCCCTGCCCTCGGCAGCTTTGTTCATGCTTACAGAGGTCTCTTGATTTCTGCTGCAGAGCTGGTGGGTAGGCCCCGGCTCCTGGTAAAGGAGCAGGTGAAACTGTACCTCCCCTACCCCCAGCCTGGCAGACTCTGACTGCACCAGAAGTCAGGCCAGACTTTTTAAGACCTTTTGCTGATGTGCTGGGTGAGCTGGAAGATACTTAGCTTAACCTCCTCACTCATAATTGACCACTAACGTTTATAAGTCCATTCAATGTGGTGTGGTGCTTTGTGCAGAGCTGGGTGTGAGCCCCTGCCTTCCAATACCAGCTATTTGGACTTGGGCAGATTACTTAATCTCTCATTTTCTTCACCTGTAAAATGGAATAATAAATATCTACCTTATAGGATTCCAAATGTTTTGCAATCCATAAGGCATAAAAAGGCACTGTTATGATTACTATCTATCATATTTGAGACTTCTTAGATTTAAACTCTGTGCTCACCTTCAAGGCTGCAAGTATAAGGATGCAAAGATGAATAATATCTTGTCAGTATGTGAGGAAGTCAGAAGTCTCAGCAGGGATGGGAAAACTATTGCCAAAGTGTCAATTCTGGCCCAGTGCCAGTTTTGTAAATAAAGTTTTATGAGAACACAGCCACACCTACTCATTTATGTATCATCATGGCTGCTTTCCTGCTACAAAGCAGGAAAAAGTTGTAGTGTAGTTGACACTGTGTAGTTGATTTATTGGAACAAAGGCCATATGACCCACAAAGCCCAAGATATTATTTGGACATTTGTAGAGAGTTGGCTGAGCTCTGATTCTGAGGGAAAGACAGGTAGGTGCACAGTTGGGCTGAAGCCAGTTGTGGGAGAGATGCAGATAATCTCAAATGATAGCCCAGAAAGAGAGAAACTTGAGTCTCACCGGAGTAGGCATGCATTGGGGTTGTTAAGGCCAGGCTGTGAAGGCTGAGAAAGAAATAGGTTCCCAGAGCCTAGGAGTATTGGAGGGGCAGAGATGGGCATGTCAAGTCAGATCATGGGATATTTATTTATTCATCTATTTATTTTAGCATGTTAAGTTTCTTATTAGTATGTGTTTGTGACACATAATGATTACATTCATCTTGGGGAATTGGTCCATATAAATATTGCATCTTAATCATTTTTACTTCCCCTCCCCTCCCAGCTCTCCTCTCTCCCTCATCCCCAAATCCCCTTTCCATCTCCACAAAGTCTGCCTCGCTATTCCCTGTCATGCATCTTTTATTTTACTCTTAAAATTATTTATATTTTGGGTTTCTCATATAAGAGAAACCTTGTGATATTTAACCTTCTGTGTCAGATTTATTTTACTTAGCATTATGGTCTCAAGGTGCATCCATTTTCCTACAAATGATTCAAGTTGTTTATACTCCTTGTACATGCATACCGCATTTTCTTTATTCACCTATCTGTTGAGGGGCGTATTGGCTGCTTCTGAGATTTGGTTGATCACAGATTCTTTTTTGTCTTGTTTGTTTGTTTGTTTGTTTGTTTGTTTGTTTGTTTTGAGACAGGGTCTCACTGTGTAACCCAATCTGGCCTTGCTCTTGGCAATCCTCCTGCATCAGCCTCCCAAGTGCTGGGATTATAGGTGTGTGCTGCCAGATTGGCTTGATCAAGGAATTTTTAAAGGGATATAATGCATATGAGGATGGAAGAGTTTAGACTATAATAGAAGTTCAATGGCTCATTCAAAGTCATGTAACTCGAACCTAGCTCTGTGCCTTACAGAATTTATGATTTTGTATTGATATTTCATAAAATATAAAACACATGAACATATACATCCTCACAGCCACACTGAGAAGTAGGTATTGCCAGTCTTATATTACAGATGAGATTAAGCATTACTCAGGCAAGAGGTGGCATTTTGGGGCTTTGAATCCAGAGAAGGGACTTACGACTGGCAAGGGCATGAAGCCCATGAGGTTCCAAGCTCTGTCATGGGAACATGACCCAGTTACCTAATGCATGACATCAGTGACAGGCCCGTGCATGCAGGGGAAGCTCAGAGCTGCATAGCTGGCCAGATATTTAGACTCCAAAGTATCTTCAGTGAAGTTCTGTTGTGTTTGTGCATGGAGCGAGATGCTGTGAGAGAAATTGACTGGTAGAAGACAAGACCACCTTAGAGAGACTAAGCTGTCAGCTGAGAGGCTGTAGAGGGTGGTGGCTGAGAGCACAGGCTCTGGGTTTGAATCCCTGCTCTGCCATTTAATCACTGTGTCGTCCTGGGCAAATACAATAACCTTTCTGGGCTCCATTGTGCTCATCTGTAAAGTGGGTATAATCACACCTCACTGTGTTCATAGTGCTTGCCTCATAGCGTTGTAAGAAATCCATGAGATAACCTATGAACAAAATACAGCATCTGGTATCTCGTAGATATTCAGGGAAGAGTAGCTATAGTTATTGCTGTTGGCCTGGTATTCACTGACCTTTAGCATTTTAACTTCAGCCTATTCCTCCAGGCTGACCTCCCCATGTAGGTCTACCCATAGTCTCTTACTAATGATGCACTCTTTCTCCCTTTTGAATGGTCCCTTCTTTTCCCCTCCTCCTTGTCTACCTGTTTTTACCGTGTGCTGTTGAGCTACCTCTTCTTTCTCCGAAGTCCTGTAGCACTCAGTCTGGATCTCTCTCTTGATGTCCTGCTGCTGTTTTCCATCCTGAATGTTCATAACCAACCCTTCCAAGGGGCAGGAGTTCCTAGAATCTAACATTGGATTCTGCACATAGCAGGCAGGCACTCATCCAGTGTATCTTCACTTACTGGGTAGCTATCATATGTAAGAGAACTTCGGGTATGGAATGGATGAGCCCACCTCCATCCTCACAGTGAAGGGGGACACGTGAGCTCATACGCCAAGAGCTTAGGGCTGGAATAGACACAGGACCTTACCTGAGGGAGTCTTGCAGGGGGTGAGTAATGGGTAGGTGAGGAATGCTTGAGGGTGACAACAGAAGAGGATGATGGAACCTGAGAGGGAGAGTCCAGAGTTGCCATACCTGAATGGGTCTGGCCCTGAAGAAGAGGGAGGGCTCAAAGCTGATCCTGGGCTTCCCAGCTGGAAAATGGCTGCCATTTGTTGGAAGTACAGGACTACCAAAATCGGGGGACAGTGGGGGGACAAGCACTGTGCCAAAAGGGGGTCTGTTGCTCCATCTTCACCTGCAGACATGCCTGGGGATGGAGGGAGCCCACTCCTGAGGCTGGTGAATAGCAACCAGGGAAGAGGGTTCTTCTATATCTGGCACTAAAGGAGGTGGCCTGAAAAAGATGGGTGGGTGGGTGCCAGGGCAAGACTGAAGGGGAGATGGGCTTGGGAAGGGTAAAAAGACACCCAGGGATTAATACTAAGAGTGCCTATTTCACGAATGAGCTCAAGCATTTGGGAGCCTGGTTTTTGATGGCCCCATAGATATTGGGTAGCATTAGGAAAGTCTAGGAGGAAGAAAGAGCTTTTGCTTTGGATTTATGTATGCAAAAAGAATGCAGGCATTTTGGGGGCTATACCGTACTGACTTGGAGATGCTAACTGCTGGTGCAAACTCCAAGGCTCAGAGGCTGTTGGGTGATAGAATCTTGAGCTTGGAGTTTGGGGCCCACAATTTGAAGTGGTAGCAGCTGTAGCAATGAGTCCATGTGCTAAGGAAGAGAACATTTCATGGGTGGAACTTGAGAGAAAGAGAGAGAGAGAGAAGAGACTTCAATCTCAGAAAGCAGCAAAGTTAACAGGATAAGAGGCTCAGCCTAGGTGGAGTGTAACTAGTGATACCAGGCAGGTATAAAATGCAGGGAAGTCAGAGGAGGCAGAGGTTATTCCAGGAGGTAGGTGGGGTTATCAGGAAGAGGGAGGTTGTGGGTAGATCAGGGAAGTTTCTAGAGGAAAGGGCATTTGAGACTGAAAGTGGGCAGGATTTTAACAATGGAGTCAGGTGAAGGGATCAGCGTGAGTCCTGGAGGTAAGGCTGGAGGGGTTGAGTCAGATGGTGAAGGGCACTGGGTGCTAGGCTGAGAAGTTTAAATAGGAGTCTGGTGGTAGGAATATTGAGAACAAGGGACAGACTGATACTGACATGATTCAAACTGGCTTTCAGAATTCAGTGTGGCTGGAAGTAGGCCCAGCCAGGGAGACCTAGAAGGCTGTTGCTAAAGTCTGGCGTAGGAACAGCCTACCTCCCTCCTAGCCTTCTTGCTGGCCTGACCTTCACTGCTAGCCAAACAAGACTCCTGATGAGTCCAGCAGGGTTAAATAGGCCAGTCGGGCAGCCAGGCTGCAGGCCACAGCTCTGTAGATGTGTCACAGATAAGCAGGGATCCTCTCTCACATTTGACCTTAGCCAAGGCCAAGCTCTTCGTGGGAGGGGAGAGAGGATCACATAGCTGCACCTGGCTCTTTTCTTTCCAGCTGGGCCTCTGCTCAGAAACAAGGCTTCTTATGAGTGCGCCATAGTCAAGGGTCCCCCTCCTTTTTAATGACTTGCTCCTTTGTGTTCATCACAGTGTACACTGTTCATTCTCTCATCTTAGACACTTCCTTGAATTCAGAATGGCGTCTGCCCCAAAGTTGTGAGCCCTGCACATGATTTGCACATAGTAGGCATGCAATATTTTTTCCAGAATTCAAACCCAACAAAGCAGACACACTCTTTCTGCCCAGAATTCTTCAGTCCTGTCACCAGGTGCTCAGACAGATCCTCTTGCTGGTTAACTGGCACTGCAGGGTATCACTTGGCAGAGACCGGATTACACCAGATGAAAACATTTCCTTGGCAGTCAGCGCTTTCCAAGGCCAGGCGAGGAATTGTTTTTCCCTGTGGTGTTTTGTTGAGGTTTGTAAGGAGTTAATTAAGTCCCAGCCCTCAGGACTTTACCATAAAAAGGCACTCCACTGAGAAAGAATGTGGGAGTCGTGCTGGGAGGTAGGCTTCGCTCCTTGCTCAGGCCAAAGCTACGGTCTGGGGCTTTGCAGGCTCAGGGAAACACAAGTTCCTGGAGCCACTGAGTATGATGTCCAGCACCTAGCCTCCCTCTCCCTCCTGGCCTGTGCCTATAATGCAGGGGTCCCCCTGAGTGTAAACAGCAGCCTGGCTCCTGAGTTGGGGAAATTTAAAATAGGAAGAATCCTTAGGACAGCTTTGGTGTGCTAAGCCCTCCCTGCAAACAGGCGCTCTGCCAGGAAGGAGTTCTCCACATGTGAACTCATCTCTGCCCATCCCCATCAGAGCCACCGGTTCTTGAGGACCCTTGTCGCTGGAATCTGTCTGGACAGCTGGGTCTCTAGTGCAGAGCCAAGGAACAACAGATGATCGTGGAGGGCTGACGACACGCCAGGCCCCTCCAAATGTTTTTGAGTCCTTATAACCACCTTCTGGGACAGGTGCATTTGCGTACAGTTTTTAGTTTAGGAAACGGGAGGACCTTGGAGGGTAAAGTAACTTGTTATGATTACATAAATTAGTGGCAGAGCCAGGACACAATCAAGCCCAAGCCATGGATGCCAAAGCTCTGAGCTGTTTCACTGTGTGACATTTTTTAGTGGCCAAGGCCGCCCTGAGCCCTGGACTCCATTTGTCTTCCTTAGAGGTTTCCTAACAGAGGAATGGTGTCTTTCAAGGTCCCAAGGTGTGGTCATCCCTTGCCATTTCACTTCTCAGTCTAGTCAAGTGCTCCGGAAGATTTGACATGGGTGACATCTCCCTCTTCAAAATCTGTCTCTGCCCAGGCCCACTTAGCTGCATGTCTTTCCATGAGGGTTAGTCACAGTGTTGAACAAAGTCAAAACCCCAGAAGTTCTCTTGGTCCTGCCGAGCAATCAGCTCGCTCATGGCTCTCAACTCTCACAGCCAAACCTGCGGAGCCGGTCAGACAGCTTAGAGTCACACAAAGCCTCAGCCTCAAGCTGAGGGAGGGGCTGGCTTTTCCCAAAAGCTGAGCTACACAGGGACGGTCACTGAGGAGGCCACCACATGTCCACATCCTATGTCTTCTGGCCTCTTGGGGTCTTGCAGGACTAGACCTGCTCTGTACCTCCAGTTATCTGTCTCGTTCTTGGCTGAGTACCCAGTACCAGACACGTAGCAGGTGCTCAAGCATGAATGGCTTTAGTTGTCCCACCTTTACTCTGAGCATGAAAGAAACAACTCACTACCTTCTCTCAATTTCTGTAGCCCTGGGAGGGGTAATGTTATCCCTTGGCCTCCTTGGTAGAAATGCTTATCTTTTCTTACCTCTTTGCTGGTCAGGGTTCACTTGCTCTAAGACCTCCCTCAAGTACTAAATTCACTCTTGGCTCTTCCTCAGTATGTGTAGATAATTGTATGGTGCACATGTACCTAGAAAAGGTTTTCGCATGAGTCAAGTTTTTTTTTCCCCTCCAAGTATTTCATTCCCTTTTTGCCTCCCTGTCCCCAGGCAGCTAAGCCTTTCTGAATCTGTTGTCTTGGAGGAGGGATGTGACAGGGTAAAGGGGAAACAAAGGTGACTACCAAGGGGCAGAAGAAGCGATATGGTCAGTGGTTACTTGGCAGGCACTGAGAAGACTCCCAGTTTAGACTTGGCTAGACTCTGAAAAACCATCAGGACTTATTCCTTAATTTCCCTGATGAAGAGTTTGAGGAAAGTGCTGCTGCTCTGTGGCATGGGCACAGACTCTCTTGGTACAGACTTTCTGGGGCGCGGGGCCTTTCCATGTCCTTTATTTCCTGAGTGGCACCAGCAGAAGTTCACCAGCCTTACCTGCAGAAACTAAAGTTCACTTACTTGAGGTACCTAATGAATCCCACCCGTCGCAATCCCCTCATCCATAAGCAGGAGCAAGACCCCAAGCCCAGCAGGGTTTCTGTGGGGATTCTGTTAAATCGGCAGTCATGGCCCTCTGCCTACTTCCGGCACACAGCAGATGCTTCTGACTGCCCTTTTCACCTCCTTTCTTCCCTGTTTGGAGGAGCTGGGATAGAGGAGTTAGAAAAACTCCCAAAACAGGCAGCTAAACCTTTTGTCCTGTTCTGAAAAAGATGGCATATGTGTATTTGTCCCCATCTAACAGCAAAATTTACCAGTTGTGTAGCTGCTTAAGGGATATGAAAAACCACACCCTCCTCTGGGTCATGGGAGGGCAGGATCTTGTTTGAGAAGTGGCGTATCATGTTCCAAAGACATTATACACATCATCAATATTTGATGGGGCCCTGGGAGCGTGGTCTGGTTGTCTGCCCAACTGTGTTGGACTATACGTTGTCACAAACCTGGTGTGCCGTGCCAAAGTCCCATGTCCTCAGGAAATAAGCAGCACATTATTCTGCAAGGAAGATGATGAGGTGGCTCTGGTTTCCCATTTGGAGGGAAAGAATACTGATCCTTTCCGATTATTGACTGTATTCTGTGCCACTCCTCATCTTCTTTGGGCCTCAGAAGGCTCATTTGAGGAACTGGTGAATCAACTGAGGCCTGGGACATTCAGAAACTTGCCCAAGGTCAAACAGTAAGCCAAGGTCCTAGGAGGGCCAGCTAGCCAAGGAGAAGTAGTCCATGAGGCAATGGCCCTGAAGAATGAGGTCTTCTGAAGCAATGTTTTCACAAACTGGGGACTGTGAAGCTCTGACGATCTTGGGGAAAAGTGATTGAGAACCCTTGCCCTCCCAGTGCCTGCCAGCCTGCCTCAGTTGTAACATGGCAGACCCATTCCATTTTCATTCTTCTTTCAATTTTAACTTGGGTGGGAAGAGAAAGCTGAGTCCAGGACTGAGTATTGGGGGCTGCTGCCATCTGTGTAGCAGAATTCAAAGGAGGGTGAGAATTCTAAATGACAACCTGGCTTTCTAGGTCACAGTGAGTATGTATTTGTTAAGACAGAATGGGAGAACATTTTTTTTAAAGTTTGTTAGATTGATCTATAATCTTAAAATATTAGACCTTTGTATGTGGCCTCCTTTGGGCTCACTAGCCCCACAAATGTTCGGGGAACATATGCCATGGTGATCCGAGAGCCCCAAGAAGAACCCCAATGAACGAGATAGAGAATCACCCACTGAGATGACTTCGAAAGCATAGCTGAGTGTTTCTTTTCTTTTTTCTTTTCCCCAATGTCCTATAAGTGTTCAAGCACATCAAAAAAACAGACAAAAGTACAAGAAATAGGAATGGGCTGTAATAAGGGGCTACAAGGATCAAGTGCACCATTGTGATAACATTATATCCATTCTTGGAAAGAGGTGATACTTTGCCCTTCAGATCAATTTTACATTCGAATTGAAGGAACCATTTGAAAATGCTTGAAGGATTCACTTCTGGGCTTTTCTCCAGACTAACGAGGACTACAGCCAGAGCATTTCATTCCAGGGAGGATGTGCCCTTTGCCTGTACATGTCTTCTTCCCTTTCCTTCTCCCAGGGGTAAGTTTCTTAGGCTCTAAAGGTAAAGGGATGGAGGCCATAAGGAACGGTTTGGTTAGAGCCTTCATGCCTCTAGGAAGAAAGCCTCCCTCTTTGCCCTGAAGCTCATCTAGAAGCTGGGCTTCCTGCTTGGCCACAGGCCCCACCTCTTGCTGTAAGGTGACTGTGCCCTTCGTGCTAGAGCTGGCATTGCCAAGGCTTATAGGAAGCTGTACCCATGGGCTATTGTGCTGCCCTCCCTGAAGGCAAACCTTCCCCTCTCACGAAGGCATGTCCTGCCACCTCTAGTTATTGTCTTGCCAAGCATCCAGTTCCCAGAACTCCCTTGAGGATTCTTAAGCCTCAAACAATGGGGCATCTCATTTGGAGGAGTACAGGAGTCACTCAAGTCCATGTGTACACAATTTCACTAATGACCTTGAAAGGATCATGACTGCTTATTTAGGTTTGACCAAAGCCACCAGCAGCACTCAGGGCTCTGATCACATTGCTGAAGAGGAGGGGTGGAAGTGCTCTGGCTAGTGTTTTGGGCTGTGGCCCAGGGGTCATTTTAGAGGTCAGGGAGTGGTGTCCTGTGCTTCTTTACATAGTATCATGCATGCACTGTGGTTATTCCTCTACAGCTTGGGCTGGAAGCCTGCCCTTCGGCAAGATTATAAGGTTAGGCAAATTTGTGTTGGCCAAACTATTGTATATGCCTCTTCCCCCAGATCCCAGAGGATTGCCTGGTCCCTTCTCCAGCACTGCCCATGTCTCCAGCTCCCAAGCCTGACATTGGGCTTTCTGGCTGGGTCTTAAAACACCACCTTCCTCTCTTGTGCCCTCGAGGACTCAGACTTACACACACATGCGCACACACACACACACACACACTCCACTGGTTGGCATTTCATTTCCCTAAAGTAGTTTCTACTTACTAACGGGAGGCTGGGAAGAATGACCCTTCCATTCCAGGAAGTGCTTGTTCCCCTCACCCCTGAGAACTTGTTTTCTGACCTCCAGGTGAGGAATGTGCCAGCCCGTATGGCAGACCATCCCTAAGAAGGAGAGAAAAGCACTCGCTCTCTGGGCAGGTGCAGGCCTTGGTGGATGGAGTTTGGGTTGGATTCCAGGCCCTACTTGCCTTCTGCGTGGACAACCTTGTGCTCTGAGCCACCTCAGCATTGTATACTCCAGAGGAGGGATTCTAACATGAAGGACTCGGAAGCAGGGAGGAGGGGCAAATTTTGGACACAGGTGAAGCCTTGAAGTTACCCATAAGTTAGCTCATATATGTATCTGTCTAGGCCTTGTCCTCTGAGATCTGTTGCAGGCTGGACTGTGCCTCACTGACTCAGCAGAATTCATTGCTAGCAGCCCCTACAAAGAATCTAACCCTCCAAAAAGCACTGATCCCATGCTATCATCTGAATATAGTTGAATACGGATTGTCCCCTCTGAAACTCATGCTGAAATTTGGTTGCTATCATGGCAGTGTTGGGAGGTGATTAGGTCATTAAGAGGGATTGATGCCTTTATCACTGTTCTGGATTAGTTACTGCAAGAGTGCACTGTTGCAAGGTGAGGCTCCCCTCCTGTTCTGTCTCTTCTGCACACCGCTGTTTCTCTTCTACCTCTTCCATGAGGACGTCACCAGAAGCTAAGCAGGTGCTAGGGCCGTGGTCTTGGACTTTTCAGCCTCCAGAACCAAGGACAAAGATAAATTTCTTTCCTTTTTAAATTACTCAGTCTCAGGTATTCTGTTACAGCAACAGAAAACAGACTAAGGCACCTAGCTTGTGTGGGCCTTTACAGTGGGTCATAGGTTCAGAAACAGGTCTTGTTTTCATAATTCAATTAAGGTTGACCTGTGACAACTTTGGAAAATAGGGAAGATGAGAACACTACACCCATTTTATAGAGAAAAAAATTTGAGACCCAGACAGGTAAAGTGGGATCCTCGCAGTTGGAGTAGGAACTGTGACTCTCCAATTTTAGTAGCTTGCCAGCCATGCCATATTGCCTCTTCCCAGACAGACATAAAGTCCAGCTGTAAACTTAATTTTCTAAAATGCACAAATCTTTAAGACATTCATTATACTTCCAAAGCATGGACCATTTGCCCCACATTTTCTTGTGTCCCTACCAGCTATTTTACCAGAACAGACAGGGCCTTGAATTTGCCCACACATCAGTTCATGTATGTGCCTGTCTGTTCCATGTCCACTGAGAGCTGGTAGTATTTTACATCTGTTTAACTCTTAATATTTTAAAGAGTCCTTTCTTCTTCCCAACAGCCCTAGAGTAGGCAGGGCAGTATTTTGTCCCTTACAGATGAACAGTGGTGAGTGACCAGGCTCTCACATGCCTAGTTTGGGAGCAGCATCCGAGTTCTCTTTTTTAAGTCCAACCAGCCTCCAGATTCATCATGCTGCCTCTTCCCCAGAGGACTGGGGAAACAGAAGCAACTGCCTACAGCAAATATGCTGTGGCTTCCTCCACAGACACGGAGTTCCAGGAGTGCACGGCTCCATGGAAACTGAAAGGAGAGAGTGCGTACACGGCATTTCTTCTAGGTCCACTCCAGTTCTCATGAGAAGCTGAGGAGCCACTGCGTATTTTATGGTGGGTCAATCCTAATTCATGTTTTCTATAAAACAGACCAGAATAATTAAATCAAAGAATATCAGAACAGGTACTCTCTCTGGTCCAATGCCCTCCGTTTATAGATGAGGAAAGAGTTCGAGGCTATAGTAGACAAGTCAAATGACATTGCTTAAGGCCACCTACCTAGCCATGGGCAGGGGAGTTTTTTACAGTCTCATGTTGAAGTTGGTTTCTGTCCATGATCTGGAAATCAGGTCCTCAGCAAGGTGAATGGCTACTGTCATTTCAGGCCTCTGCTCAGAAGATGCAGGAAGTGATGTGGAATACAAGGCCAGCATCGTACTGGTTGCTCTGAACTCGAAACGTAGGCTCAGTTGGCTCTCTTGATTCCCTATATAACATGAAAGGAAAAAAAATCTCTATTTTTGCATTGACCTTGACTCAAACCTGTCTATGCTCCATCCTCTGCAGATTCCTGCTTTTCTCTGGGAGCAGCTGCTCCCCTGATGCACATTTACTGAGCACCTCTTTCTTACCAGGCCCTGTGGTAGGCCAGGGGATACCAAATAAGCAAGACAGACATCGTTACAGTCCTCAGCAGAAGCAGAAAGGTTGCTTAAAATGATGAATCCTGGAGCTAATTAATTCTATGGTCAATTCTAAGAATGCCCTAGAACCAGCACCTGTTTGTTTATTTTTTGAGACAGGGCTGTGTAGCCCAGGTCTATGTAGCCCGGGCTGGACTTGAACTCTCAATCCCCTTGCCTCAGCCTCCCAAGTGATGGGATTATAGGTGTGTGCCACCATACCTGGCTTTAGATTCAGCATTTGTAATTTAGGCTGTTAAGTGTCCCTCCCCTGTTCTGGATCCTGAACTACCTTTCCCATCTTGGTGTCTGAAAACCATTCCCTGGTTGTTTCCTGATGCCCACTTTGGATTCCAAATCTTGATTTATGGGTGTCTCTGTGGATGACCACACTCCTGTGTTCTCCTGCCTGGCTTGAGCACCTAGATTAGCTGCTGGGCCAGGACCTGGGCTTAGGGTGCTGAACAAGCCAGATGCTACCTCTGTTTTCAGGGATACACACTGGCTCCTGGTCTCTGTTCTTTTTTTTTTGTGTGTGTGGGTACCGGGGGGTCAACCTCAGGACCTCGCGCGCCAACAGGCACCCGTGCCTCTGAGCGATATCACCGGCCCCTTTTTCGTATGTGGGTTCTGGGAGTCGAACTCGGGCCCTCGCGCTTGCAAGGCAGGCGCTTACGCCGCTGAGCCATCTCACTGGCCCCATGGTCTCTATTCTTGACTAGGGCTGGGCACTCTTTTCCCTGTTCACTCGGAAATGCTGAGCATTACCCAGGGCTCTCCTATTCATACTCTACATCTTTGATTTCATGTCAATCTCTGTCTTTGGCTCTGACTTTTGTGTTTATGGTACCTGAACTTTCCTTCCTGGATGAACTTGCCCCCAGCTAAAACCTCAGGCATGTTAACTTCCTGCTACTGCACCCACCAGCTTGGCCCAGCTTCTACTTCTGTCTTTTCTTGGTGCACTTTGTTTGAGGTAACCTGTGGCCTGGAGCTGACCCATCATCCTAACAGGCCTTTGATAAATATTTATATAGTTGTTATCAACTCAGGAGTGGCTCAGAAATTCCAGGAGCTTCTAACAGAGTCCAGAGGAGTTGTTGTAGCCTGTTGATGGTATTTTCCAAGTTTAAAAAATCCCTCATCTATCCTTGTGCTTCTCTGTACTCCAGAAATTTAGGAGAGAGTGTTATAATAGGTCAATCAGGATGGGCGTGGGGACAACCTGCTACACAGGACTTGCATGTCTAGGAACACTTGGCAGTCTCAAGCCCAGCCCTTTGTCCAGTGCTTGCACAGCTCTGGATATGGTAGAGCTGGAAACAGGTTCTGCATGTTACTAGCTGACCTGGGAGTGTTCTTACCTCGCTACCTCTGCAAAACAGGCTCTGCCCACACAGAGAGCAGAGGCAGAGCCTGACTGTGAGGCTCTTTGTTTTCCTTGAATGCCTTTTTGGATTTTTGCATGGGCTATTCATTTTGGATTGGAAACTTTTTGTTGGCATTTGTGAACTTTCTTCATACCCATGTAAGGCAGAGGCACTAAAAGCTAAAGAATCAAAGCTAAAGCCTCATGAAGCAGCTGACCACATCCCTGCTGAGGGCAGCCAATGCCATTTCTGTGGTCTGCTCAACTCTCTGCCACCACGTCATAAACTGGAGCACACTTTGGTTCCTGTCCAACGTGAGCTTAGAATATTTCCTAAGTTCTTTTTGTATCTTGATGATTTCACATCTAGGATAAGGGAAATATATTCTTTCTAAAAGAGTGGTTGAGACTTCACATCCTCATAGGTAGCCTCTAAGATGACTCTCATGTCCCAGAATTCATATTCCTGTGTAATCTCCTCCCCTGGAGTCATTCAACCTATCCTAACTAATAGAATAGAGCAAAAAGAATGAGCTGTTACTACAGAGATTGGGTTATACAAATACCATTGTTTTGCAAACTTTTCCTTAGTTCTCCCTTGATTCTCACCTTTACTTGACATTGTGAATGACTCCCTGATCCTGGGAACTTGTTATGTAGAACCATAGGGAACAAGACTGAGGCAGGATAGGAATACAAGTGGCATATAGCTAAAAAGATTGAGCAACCTCTGGCACAGCTAAGCTTGTTCTTCTTTTTTTTTTGGTTTGTTTTTAAACTTCTGTGTCCGATTTATTTCACTTGAGCTTATGGTCTCAAGGTGCATCCATTTTCATACAGATGACTCAAGTTTACCCTTCTTTATGGCAGAGTAGTACTACATTGTATATAAATACCACATTTTCTTTATCCATTCATCTAGTGGTGGGCATATGGGCTCTTTCCAAGATTTAGCTATTATAAACTGTGCTGTTATAAACATGAGTATGCAAATATCACCGTAGTATGATGCTTTTAACTTTTTTGGGAAGATACTTAGGAGGGGAACAGCTGGGTCAAATGGAACCTCTAGTTTTAGTTTTTTGGGGAATCTCAATACTGATTTCCATAGTGGTTGTACCAGTTTATAGTACCACCAGCAATGGAGAAGGGTCCTTTTTTTCATAGCCTCGCCAGCATTTGTTATTGGTTGATTTCCTGATGATATCCATTCTTTCTGGAGAAAGATAGAATCTCAGTGTTGTTTTAATTTGCATTTCTTGAATGACAATGATATTGAATATTTTTGCTTACTTTTTGTACTTTTCATCTGAGAAGTATCCATTCATTTCAGATGCCCATTTTTGGAATGGGTCTTTAAATTTGAGGGTTCTGACTTTTTCTGAGTTCTTTATATATTCTAGATGTTAGTTCTTTGTTTAAAGAGTAGCTGGTAAAAATTTTTTCTCATTCTATGGGTTGTCTCCTCACACTGTTGGGGGTTTCTTTTATGCAAAAGCCTTTTAATTTGATGTGATCCCAGTTGTTGATTCTTTGTAATATTTCCTGTGTGATTGGGGTTTTGTTCATAAAGTCTTTGCCTATACCAATGTCATCGAGTTTTACTAATCTATCTTCCAACAGTTTAAGTGTTTCTGTTTTAATATTTAGATCTTTGATCCATTTCTATTTTAGTTTAGTGCTTGGTGTGAGATAAAAATCTAGGTTCAATTTTTGGCAGTTTTCCCAGCACCAGTTATTAAAGAGGCTATCTTTCTTCCAGGTGTTTGACAAAGGGTTTTTGGCCCCTTTGTCAAAGAGAAGGTGTGCTTGGAGTTTTTGAATCCTCTATTCTGTTCCATTGATAGTAGGGTCTGTTTTTTGGTCATTACCATGCTTTTTTTTTTTTTTTTTTTAATCATGGTAGCTTTGTAGTATAACTCCAAACTGGGGATTATGATATCCCCTCCTTTGCCCTTGTTGTTTGGAATTGCTTTTGCTATTGTAGGCCCCTTCTGGTTCCATATGAATTTTAGGATTGTTTTCTCTAATTCTGTGAAGTATGCTATTGGTATTTTGATCAGAATTGCATTAAATCTGTAAACAGTTTTGGAAGGATGGCCATTTTCACTATATTGATTCTGCCTATCCAAGAACAGGGGATATCTTTCCATTTTCTGATATCCTCTTCAATGTCCTTTTTCAGAGTACTGTGGTTTTCAGTGTAAAGGTCTTTCACTTCTCTTGTTTTATTCCTAAGTATTTCATATTTTTAGATGCTATTGTGAAAGGTGTATTTCCTTAATTTCTCTCTCAGTAAGTTTGTTATTTGTGTACAGGAATGCTATTGAGTTTTGAGTGTTGACTTTGTTTTTTGTGTGTGTGTGTGTGTGAGTACCGGGGGTCGAACTCAGGACCTCGCGTGCCAGCAGGCGCCCGTGCCGCAGAGCAATATCACTGGCCCTTTTCTCGTATGTGGGTACAGGGAGTCGAACTCAGGGCCTCATGCTTGACAGGCAGGTGCTTATGTCGCTGAGCTATCTCACCATCCCTGAGTGTTGACTTTGTATCCTGCTACAGATGAATTTGGTTATTGAATCTAGAAGTTTTTTCATGGAGTTTTTGAGGTCTTCTATGTAGAGTATCATGTCATCTGAGAATAATGATAATTTAACTTCTTCCTTTCCTATCCTTATTCCTTTTATTTCTTTCTCTTGTCTAATTGCTCTGGCTAAAGTTTCCAGAACTAATTGAATAGGAGTGGTGATAGTGGACATCCTTGACTTGTTCCTGATTTTGGAGTGAAAGTTTCCAGTTTTTGACCGTAAAGTATAATGTTGGTTGTTAGTTTGTAATAGATGGCTTTTATCAGATTGAGATAAAGACTTTCCATTCCAATTTTCTGTAGGGTTTTTATCATGAATGAGTGTTGGACTTTGTCACGTACTTTTTCTGCATCTGTCAGATAATCATATGTTTTTTGTTCTTGATTTTGTTAATATGGTTTATTACATGTATTCATTTGTGTATGTTGAACCATCCCTGCATCCCTGGGATGAATCCTACATGGCTGGGGTGTATAATCGTCCTGATTATTTGCTGCATTCTTTTGACCAGTATCTTCTTGAGGATTTTACATCTATGTTCATTAGGGAGATAGGCCTGTAATTTTCTTTTTTGCTTGGATCCTTCTCTGGTTTTGGTATCAGAATAATGTTTGCCTCCAGGAATGAGTTAGGGAGTATCACTTTCCTTTCAATTTCATTAGAGAGTTTGAAGAGTAGTGGCATTAGATCTTCTCTGAATTTCTTGTAGAATTCAGCAGTGAATCTATTAGGATCTGGGCTTTTCTTTGTCGGTAGTTTTTTTTAAACTACTTCCTCAGTTTCATTGACTGATATTGGGATATTTAGAATTTTTTATCTTCTTGATTCAGCTTTGGTGATTCATATGTATCTAGGAATCTGTCTATTTCTTCTGAGTTTTCCATTTTATTTGCATACAGGTTCTTAAAGTAGGTACTGATGATCTGGATTTCTGAGATTTGTTGGATTTTGCCCTTTTCATTCCTGATTGCATGGATTTGGGTCTTTTCTTTCCTTTTTTGATCAGGTTGGCTAATGGTTTGTCAATTTTATTTGATCTTTCAAAGAACCAACTCTTTGATTCATTTATTCTCTGTATTGTTTCCTTAGTCTCAATTGCATTAATTTCCACTCTGATCTTTATAATTTCCTTAATTCTATGAGCTTTGGGTTTAACTTGCTCTTCTTTTTCTAGAAGCTTGAGGTTCAACATTAGGTTGTTTATTTGAGCTCACTCTGTTTTTCTGATGTGGTAATTCACTGCTATAAATTTTCCTCTGCTTTCATTGCGTTCCATAAGTTCCAGTACGTCATATTGGCATTACTGTTTAATTGTAGAAACCATCTAATTTCTTCTTTAATTTCATCTGTGACCCATTGGTTGTTTAGGAGGTTGATATATAATTTCCATGTGTTTATGTAGTTTTTGTGGTTTGTTTTACCAATGATTTTCAGTTTCATTGTACTATGACCTGATAATATGCATGGGATAATTTCAATTCCTTAAGCATATTCTATAAGCTGGTATGTGTTCTATTTTGGAGAAAGCCAGTGTGCCACTGAGAAGAATGTATATTCTATTGTTTTTGGGTGGAACACTCTGTAGATATCTACTAAGTTCATTTGTTCAAAGGTTTGCTTCAGTTCTGATATTTCTTTCTTGATTTTTTGTCTAGTTGATCTGTCTATTTGTGACAGTGGTGTATTGAGGCCCCCTATTACAATTGTATTAGTGTTTATCTGATTTTTCATATCCATTAGTGTTTGTTTTATATTGTTGGGTATGCTGGTATTTGTTTTTATTTTTATTTATTTATTTTTTTTTGTGGGTACCGGGGGTCGACCTCAGGACCTCGCGCACCAGCAGGTGCCCGTGCCGCTGAGCGATATCACCGGCTCCTTTCTCGTATGTGGGATCCGGGAGTCGAACTCAGGCCCTCGCGCTTGCCGGGCAGGCGCTTACACCTCTGAGCCATCTCACCGGCCCTGGTATTTGGTATATATATATTTATGATTGTTATCTCTTCCTCTTAGATTGTTCCATAACAAGTAAAAAGTGACCTTCTTTGTCTCTTCTGATCAGTCTTGGCTTGAATTGCTCTTTGTCTGCAAATGTAATAGCTACCCCTCCTTTTTCTGTGTTCCCTTCACATGGAATATTGTTTTCCATCCTTTGACTTTCAGTCTATGAATTTCTTGTTGAGTTCACTGTGTTTCTTATATGCAGCATATTGCTGGATCTTGTTTCTTGATTCATTCTGCCAAGCTGTTTCTTTTGATTGGTGACCATTCACAGTGATGGTTATAACTAGTATGTATTGACTTATCCTTGTCATATTTGAGAACCTGTACTCTATGCTTCTTGTCATTTCCCTTTCTTTTGCTTCTGTTTAATTTCTTCCCTTGCCTCGTGGATACATTCTATTGGGATTCTTGGAATTGTTTTGTTTGTTGTCTTTGTCTAGAATATCCTTCAAAACATTTTGGAGTGCTGTTTGGTGATCATGGATTTCTTCAGGTGTTTTTGTCATGGAAGTTTCTTCCATGAATGTTGAAACATAATTTTATGGGGTACATCGATCTGGTTGGAGGTTGTTTTCTTTTAGGACTTGAAATAATTCACTTCTACCTCTCCTTGACTTAATTGGTTGTATTGAGAAGGCAGCTGTGGTTCTGATGGGTTTTCCTTTATAGGTGACTTATTTCTTTTCTCTAACAGCTTTTAATATTCTGCTCTTGTATTGAATTTTTGGACTCTTGATTTGTATATGCGTTGGTGTAGTATTTTTCTGATCATAACTCTTTGAAGTTCTATATGCCTTACTTCTCTGTATCTCAAATTCTTTTTCCATTCTTGGGACATTTTATGGTATTATTTCTGTGAACAGGTTTTTAATGTCCTTTGTCTTCTGATTCTTCATTGAGTCCAGTAATCTTTGCATTGTCTAGCGGCTGTTGAATTGATTTTTCATGGTCCCTTTCTATTTTAAAAAAGTCATTTGATGATTGCCAACTGCCACCCTATCATCTAGATTGATATTCTATCTTCACATTGGTTGACTCTGTTGTATATACTTTTAGTCGAATTTTTAATATCCTGGATTTCTATTTGAGTCTCTCTTATGGAGTCCAGTTTTTTTCTATGTTTGGCATCTGTGGTTTACATGTCTTCTTAAACTCCATTTAAAAAAGCTGTATGTACTCTAGACTCACTAACTATTCCCTTCATTATGGTCATCATCACTTTAATTATCTCTGTTTTGGTTTTGTTATTCATCTGTTTTGTTACTTCCACTGCTACCATTTCATAAAACTCAGCTAGGTGGCTTTTGATTTCTTCCACTTCAATGCCCCCTTGATTTTCCTTAGGTGAGTTGGGGATTATGGGTTGCATCTTGCCTCTGTGTTTTCTCATTTTCTTTCTTTTTGTCTTTTTGTTTATTTGTTTTCTGTGTGGAGGCTTGTAAATTGCTTATGGTAGGTAGCTTTATTACTACTATTGAGAACTCTTTAGGAAATGACTACTTTTCAGAGCTGTCTTCTAGGCATAGCTGGCTTTTAGCTTTTGAGTCTGTCCCAGAATCCTACCTCTTCAATTTATTAGGGGTGCGAGGTTGCTGCCTGTTTAGCCTTGTACCTGGTTCTTTGGTATGGACTATAGTAACACCTCTGTTCATGAATGCTTCTGTTTATGAATAATTCAGTTCACAAATAGAAGCATTTGACAAAATTTTACTTCCATTCATGAAATCCACATTGGGTGATGAACGTGACTGTGACCATCTTCCCCACACGAATATGAACATGGCCATTTTCCCCACTCTGACATGTGGTTGTGGCTCCTCTATTCAAGATCACAGTTGCAGACAGATGTGGGCACACTTGCCATGAAGTTTTTATGTGCACATTTTAGAAACAATACTGTGCAGTATTATTCCATCCAGCATGGCTCCAAAGAAAGTGCAGAGCAAGCATGGTGGTAAAAAGAAAGTGCAGAGTGGTAATGAAGGTGACAGGAATGTGCAGAGCAATAATGAATGTAACAAGAAAGTGCAGAGGAAGAATGGTAATAAGAAGGTTTTGAAGAAAATAAGTATTAAACTGAAGAAGAAAATTGTAGAAAAGCATGAGCATGGTATTTGTGTGACTGATCTGGCCTCAGAGTACAAGACAGCAAAGTAGAAAATCTCAACTATTTGGAAGAATGAAGATGCCGTCAAAGTAGTTGATGTTGCAAAAGGAGTAATGATGTTACCTAAGCAGAGAACATAAGTGCTGGAAGAGGTGGAAAAACTTCTGTTCATGTGGTTGAGTGAGAAACAGCTGGCAGGTGATTGCCTTAGTGAGGCTATGGTCTGTGAAAAAGTCAGGAAATAGCAGTGATTTACTGCAAGAAAAACCCATAGTGTGGTAAGACATAGTGAGGCTTCCAGTTGTGACAAGTCTACTGCAGAAGCCTACAAGAAAGAATTTGTGGAATTCATGAAGACAGAAGGATACATCACTCAACAATTGTTCGACTGAGATGAAATAGGGCTCTTCTGGAAGATGCCAAACAGAACCTATATCACATAGGAGGAAAAGGCACTGCTGGGGCACAAGCCCATGAAGGATAGAGCAATTCTTTTGCTGTGTGTGAATGCAAGCACTGATTTGAAGATTAAACCACTATTGGCATATCATTCCCAGACCCCTCCTGCATTCAAAGAACAGAATGTAAACAAGGTCAGACTGCCTGTCATGTGGGGGGCCAATGCAAAAGCTTGGGTCACAAGACAATTGTTCATGGAACGGCTGCACAAGATATTCCCACTCACTATTAAGAAACATCTTTCTGACAACCGACTGCCTGAAAGGTGCTTTCTTCTGATGGACAATGCCCCAGCCTTGGTGGATGAAATGGATGCTAGGTATGACTTCATAAAGGTCAAATTCCTCCCCTTCAACATGACACCACTTTTGCTGCCCATGGACCAGCAAGCTATCTGTAACTTCAAGAAGCTGTATAGAAAGGTACTCCTCACTGGGTTTTTTAATGTCACTGAAAAGATGTCTTTGACTCTGAAAGAGTTCTGGAAGAAACATTTCAATGTCCTCCATGGCATCAACCTCATTGACAAAGCCTGGGGAGATGTCATGTATGAGACCTTAAACTCAGCCTGGAGGAAACTGTGGCCAGAATGTGTCACTGAATGTAACTTTGAAGGGTCTGACGCACAGGTAGTGGAGGAGATTGTGTCCATGGGCAAGAGTATAGGTCTGGACATCAATAGTGCAGACATAGAAGAGCTTGTTGAGGACCATAAGGAGGAGGGATGATGGAAATATTTGCTGAACTCCAGAGTGAGCAGCAGAAGGCGCTTGTTGAGGAGCATTCCACTGAAGAAGGATGACAGGACAGAGGTGAGCAGGGATATGATAAAGTCCATTATGGAAAAATGGAATGAGTGCCAGGATTTCTTTGAGAAGCACCACTCCAACCTAAGTGTAACAAACAGAGTGTTGAATCTGATGAATGATCTCTCATTTCTGGAGGGTCATGCAGTTCAGGAAAAAACAAGTGACATTGGATAGATTTTTTCATCAAAACTGACCCTGCAGCTAAGAGACAAAGAAGAGAGGAAACCCTTGAAGGAGAGCTCCCCAAATGTCTTTATGGAGGGGGACTCTTTCTCCAAACAATAAGCTCCTCCCCACCCACCTTCTGTCCTCCACACCAGAAGTCGTCTCAAGCAAGGTTAGTGTTCTCTCTCTTCCTATGGTACTGTGCTGTACAGTGGCACCTCGGTTCATAACTTAATTTGTTTTATGATTTGGGGGAAGATGACCATGTTTGTGTCTGTGTGGGGAAGATGGCTGTGGTTGTGTTTGTCTCTCATTATGGAATTTGTGAACAGAAGCAAAATTATGTTAAATGCTCTCGTCTGAGAACAGAAATGTTCATGACCCGAAGTACCACTATACTTTGTTTCATATTTTTTGTGGTTAAAAAATACATATGGTTCAGAATGGATTAACCTTATTTTGATTTGGTTCATGACGAAAATTTGTTCATGACCATGTTTGTAGGGGTCAGGACAGATTAACCTTATTTACATTGAACCTTATGGGGAAATTTAATTCAGTTCATGACCAATTTGGCTTGCAAACAGAATCATGGAACATATTAAATTTATGAACCAAGGTACCACTGTATAGTATTGTTCATGATCCCCAGACAATCTAGGTATCGACATATAAGAAAGATCAGTTGATCACAAAACTATGTCACCTTGGGTAACATAGTACAATCAGTAATAGCAATAGCACTAAGCACAGTCCAGAAAATGACAAACTGTGATAACTGTTAATTTCCCACTTTAACCACAGGTACAAGATTTACAGTTATATAACATAATCTAAGACAAATCAGAAAATTATACACAGTAAATATCCCCTCAGTAGAATGATTTTACTCTCAAGAAAGAAAATTTAAAAGGGGTAAGAAGAAAAAATAGAGAGATAAAAGAAGAGAAAGAGATTAGAAGCAAGGCTGAAGGACAAAGGAAGATTACCCAAGCCTTGGAAAACTCGTGAAGAAGACAGGAGGGAAAGAAAGAAAAAAGAAGAACAAAACAAAACAAAAAAAACCCTAAAAACAATATTCATACTTATTAAAAACAAAAACAAACCAAAAAAACCCAAAAGAAGAAGAAGAAGAAGAAGAACAACAACAACAACAACAAAAACCCAAGAGAAAGAAGAAAAAAAGAATTTCTCTGTGATTTCAAGCCTATGGTTATCTTCTGGGATCTACAGTTTTGTAGTAGTGTCCAGTTCAGTGTGTGACTCTGGACTCACTGGTAGACAAAGGAGGCAGTCAGAGCCCAGATCCATATTGGATAATCCCAGCAAGCCTGTAGTAGGATTAGGGCAGGGTACCTGTTCTGGTGCTTTCAAATCCATAGAAATTCAGGCTGATCCTGACCTCTGGTCATGGGGTTGGGGTCTAAGTTGTTTAGCTTATAATACTCTAGGTATCTCTTGCTGGCTTGACCATGGTTCCCTGACCCTGGATGACTCCCGTGCTTGTCCCTCACCCAGTCACTGTGGGTTTTTAACACTAGGAGCCCTGAGATGAAGCCAACCCACAGCTACTCTGAGTCCCCAGTTCAGTTGGCCTCTCCCTAAAATGGCATCTGAGCAAGCACTGTCTCCAGTAGACACTGTAGTTGCTTGGGTTGTAGTCACTCACCAGCTGTTGTACCTCACAGCTCACACTGCTCTGTTGCACTGGTGCATTTCTCCCTGGAGGGCTCTGGAATTACCTGCCCTTACTGTGCTTCTGTAGGTTCAATCTTCCTTTCTCATGCCAGGAGCCAGAAGCTGGGGAGAAAGTGCAGATTTCCCCTTCCTTTTTCTGCATGGAGGTCTGTTTCTTTACTTTCTCTGTGGGCTCCCATTTTCCATTCAGATTCTTTCTGGTTCCTGGTGATCCACTTCCCTCCTTCTTTTCTTCCTCAAGTTGTTATCTTCCAGCATCTGGATTCTGAACTTGGAGAGGTTGATTTGTTGCTGCTTATCTCACCGCCATCCTCTGAGAAGTCTCTAAGCAGGTTCTTTATGACAGTTGTCTTTGTCTGTTTTCAGCTGCTACAATAGAATACCACAGACTGGGTATTATCATTTAGATTTAAAATTCTCCTCAAAAGTCTCATGTGTTTATAAGGTGATTGGATCATGGGGATCCTGTACTCATCAGTGGATTCATCCATTGATGAATTCAGTAACTGAATGTGTTACTGGGAGATGGGACCTGATTGGAGGGGTGGGTCATGGGGATGTTACTTGGAAGAGTGTATTTGTCTCCCTGACTCATCCCTTCTTTCTCTCTGCTTTCTGGCTGCCCTGGAGTGAGTACCTCTCTTCCACCATGTCCTTCTGCCATATCACTTCTGCCTTGGAGCCAACCAATCTTGAACTGAATCCTCTGAAAGCTATGAACCAAAATAAGCCTTAACTCCTTTAAGTTGTGAGTTTGGGTGTTTCGTCCCAGTAACAGGAAGGTAACTAATACACTGGGTAATATATAAACAATAGAAGGATTTTTCGCTCAGGGTTCTGGGGCCTGGGCCATCTAAGATCATGACCTGGGGCCGGTGAGATGGCTCAGCAGCGTAAGCACCTGCCTGGCAAGCGTGAGGGCCCCGAGTTCAACCCCCAGTACCCACATACAAAAAAAGGACCGGTGATATCGCTCAGCGGCACGGGAGCCTGCTGGCGCATGAGGTCCTGAGGTCAACTCCCGGTACCCACAAAAAAAAAAAAAAAAAGATCATGACCTGGGTGCTGCATCATAACACGATAGATGAGTAAGCATATGCAAGACAGAGAAGAGATGGGGCCAAACTCATCCTTTTTATCATGAACTCACTCCAATAATGAACCCATTCCCTTGATAACAGTAAATCCATTCATGAGGGCAGAGCTCTCATGGCCTAATTGTCTATTAAAGATCTCACCTCTAAATGCCATCACAATGGCTACTCAGTTTCAACATGGGTTTTCTAGAGGACATTCAAATCACAGCAGTAATGCACCCTAAATGTTGCTCAAGGCCTTCCTGGTATCATTCTTATAGTCACTGCTGATTCCAACTTCCTTTCTCCTATGAACTCTTGATCTCTGCATCTGACTCTCCCTTTATGGCTACCCTGGTGCTATGCCAACACAGAATTCATACTTGGTTATTACAGAGCTGTGCACAGTGGTCTGTGAGAACCTTCTATCTTAGGAATTCTTTGGCAACTCTGAATGCTGCTCTGTTCTCTCACTCCTGCATGGTGCTGCACCATTTCATGTTCTCTTTTTTTTCTTTTTTTTGTGGGTACCGGGGGTCGACCTCAGGACCTCGCGCACCAGCAGACACTCATGCTGCTGAGCGATATCACCAGCCCTTTTCTCGTATGTGGGTTCTGGAAGTCAAACTTGGGCACTCGCGCTTGCCAAGCAGGCGCTTATGCCGCTGAGCCATCTCACTGGCTCCTCTTTTGATCATTCTTGGTTTAAAGTTTACATTGTCTGCAAACTGGATAGCTACCCCTGCTTTTTTCTGGGTTCCTGTCACATGGCAGATTGTTTCCCAAGCTTTGACTTTCAGTCTATGAATTTCTTTTTGAGTTAAATGTGTTTCTTGTATACAGCATATTGTTGGATCTTGCTTCTTGATCCATTCTGCCAGTCTGATATTGTTGGCTTGAACACTCTATAAATATCTACTGAGTCCATTTGTTCACAGTTTGGTTCAGTTCTGATATTTCTTTGCTGATTTTTTGTCTAGTTGATCTATCTCTTTGTGACAATGGGTATTAAGGTCCCCATTTAAAATTGTCTTATTGCTTATTTGATTTTTCATGTCTATTAATAATCGTCTTATATAGTTGGGTGCTCCCATATTTGATGCATACATATTTATGATTGTTATCTCTTCCTCTTGAAGTTTTCTCCTAACAAGTATATAATGATGTTCTTTATCTCTTTTGATCATTCTTGGTTTGAAGTTCATATTGTCTGTAAACAGAATAGCTACCTCTGCTTTTTTCTGGGTTCCTGTTTCGTGGAGTATTATTTTCCATCCTTTGACTTTCAGTCTATGAATTTGTTTTTGAGTTAAATGTGTTTCTTGTATACAGCATATTGTTGGATTTTGTTTCTTTTATTCATTCTGCCAGTCTGTTTCTTTTGGTTGGTGAATTGAGACCATTTACATCGATAGTTATAGCTGATATGTATTGGCTTGTCTTTGTCATGTTATTTTCCTGCTGTTAGTTCCCTGCTTTTTCCTTCTGTTTAGTTGCTTGCCCTGCCTGGTAGTTTCTGTTGTTGTTGTTGGAACTGTGGTCATTTTTATCTCTGTCTAGAATATCTTTCAGTACTCTTTGTAGGGGTGATTTGGTGGTCATGAATTTCTTCAGTTGTTCTTTGTCACAGAAGTATATTATCTCTGAATTAATTTTGAAAGAGAGTTTTGCAGGGTACATCAGCCTGGGTTGGAAGTTGTTTTCTTTCAGGACTTGAAATATTTCACTCTCAACTTTTCTTGATTTGAGGGTTTGTGTTCAGAAGTCTCCATGATTTTGATGGGCTTTCCTTTGTAGGTGATCTGTTTCTTTTCTCTAATAACTTTTATTATTCTCTTCTTGTGGTGAATTGATGGGATCTTGATTATTATATGTCTGGGTGTAGATTTATTTTGGTTATGGCTAATTGGAGTTCTATATGCCTCACTTATCTGTATGTCAGATTCTATTCCCATGTTTGGGAAATTTTCTGCTATTAGTTCTGCAAATAGTCTTTATGTCATTTGTGTTTATTCCTGCATTTTCGTTGACACCTATCAGTCTTCTATTGTTTTTCTTTGCATAGTCTTGCAGCTATTGAATCATTATTTCTTGATCCCTTATTATTTTTAGGATATCTTTCCTTTCATTATTGCTAGCTGCAGTCCTGTCTTCAAGGTCTGAAAGTCTATCTTCAGTTTCATTCAAGTGGTTTTGCAAGCTTTCAATGGAATTTTTAATTTCCCGGATATCTGTTGGAATCTGTTTCCTGCATTCTATTTCTTTCCTATATTGACATTTCATGGTTTCCTTCATTTTCCTATCATCCTCTATTTTTTTTATCTATCTCTAGTCTAGATTTACTGAGCATTTCCTTTATGATTATTGTCATTTCTTTTTTTACCTGAGAGATTATTTCTGATCTGATTTCCTCTATAGCCTCATGGATTTGTTTCTTTACTTCAGTTGTTATCATTTCAGGAATTTCAGGTGTGTGCTTTCCATTTTCCTCTATCTTGTTGTCTCCTGTACTTGTTCTGGGTGGGCTGGAGGTCTGAGATTACATCTTGCTTCTACATCTTGTCATTTTCTATTCAAAAATTTTTATTTTGTTTTCTGTGTTGATCCTTGTGAGTGTTTGTAGTAGGTAGCTCTGTCACTAGTATCAAGTCCTCTCTAGGAAGTCTGTTCCTCAGGGCTGTTTCTGTGTGTAGGAGGTTCTTGGCTTGTGTCTGTCCCAAGGTCATACCTTCCCAGTTAAGAGCAAGATGTTGGTATCTGTTTGGCTCAGTGCCCACTCCTCTGGTGTAGGGCTGTGGTGAGGTTATTACCCCAGAGCTTCCCAATATTGTTACAGAAGGGAGAACAAATGATTACAACAGATATGATATCCTAGCTAAAGTAGTATAACTAGCAATAACAATAGCATCAAGCACAGTTTAGAAACTGACAAACTGTGGTAGCTATTAATTTTATACCTTAAACCATAGGAGCAAAATGTACCATTATATAACAAAACCGATCATAAATTGGGAGCTTATATTCAAAATGTTTCCCCTTGGTAGAGTGGTTTTACCCTGTGGTGGGGAGATTTAAAAAGGATAGTTGATAAAACAAAGATAACTGAAAAGAAAGTAGAAGCAAGGCTGGAGGACAAAGGGTGATCATGCAAACTTTGGGAAACTAGAGAAGAGGGCAGAAGAGAAAGAATGAAAGAGTAAGCAAGGGATTATCTGAACTTGGTCTCTGGGTTTGGGGGATGGGATTAGTTTTCTGTGGTTGGAGTTCTTCCCAGCCGTTTAGAAAAAAGAAAAAGGGCTGGGGATTTAGCTCAGTGGTGCAGTGCCTGCCTGGCAGGCGTGAGGTCCTGAGGTCGATTCCCAGTACCAAAAAAAGAAAAAGAAAAAGAAAAAAGAAAAGAGAAAAGACAAAGAAAAAGAATAAAGGAAAAGAAAAAAATAGAAAGAAAAGAGAGAGAATAAGCGCAGCCCCACCTGCCTGCTTCCATGTGTCTTTGTCCCCAAGCACAACGCTGGTTCACCTAACTTACCACCTGTTGGCTTGTATTGTTGCTTTGACTTTTTCATGCCGCTAGCCCTGCCTGTCCAACCTGTGCACCCTAGTCGGGACCCTACTGTGTTGCTGGCATTCACTCTGGTCTCTGGGCCTTCCCACGCAGTTCACCTCAGTCGTGGCAGCAGCAAGAGGAGGTGACATTCTCTGGGCCTTCCAGCATGGTTCACCTGGGTCGCAGTGACAGCGATGGGAGGGGCACCACCTTATCTTTCACAAAGGAGCCAAACACCTTCACTGGAAGAAAGATAGCCTCTTTAATAAATGGTGCTAGAAAAACTGGCTTTCCACACACTGAAGATTAAAACTGGACCCATATCGATCACCATGCACTGAATTAAAATAGAAATGGATCAAAGATCTAAATTTTTTTTTATTTTAAAGAGAAGAAAAAACAAAACAAATCAAAAAAAGAACAAATTTTCAAAACAATATAATATGAGGGTAACAATGGTTAATGCATTACGTATTATTATCTTTAAGTTAGTTATTCAGGATACCAGACATTAGCATTCAATTGTCCAACATTATTGGCACAAACCTTACTCTTCAATGAACTAAGTAAAATTGGTAGTGTATCTATCTTAACCACAAAGATCTAAATTTTAAGACAGAAACACTTGATCTGCTGGAAGATAAAATAGGTTGAACTCCTGAAGATGTAGGTGCAGGCAAAGACTTTAAGAACAAAACCCTAGTTGTGCAGGAAATACTACAAAGAATCAACAACTGGGATCACATCAAATTAAAAAGATTTTGCACAGCAAAAGAAACCACCAACAGATTGAAGAGACAACCCACACTGGGAAAAATTTTTGCCACCTGTTCCTCAGACAAAGGACTAATATCTAGAATATATAAAGAACTCAAAAAAGTCAGACCCCCCAAAATTTAAAGACCAATCCAAAAATGGGCATCTGAAATGAATACACTTCTCAGATGAAGAAGTAGAAATGACAAATAAATATATGAAAAATGTTCAACATCGCTGGTCATGCAAGAGATACAAATTGAAACATTGAAATTCCATCTCACTCCAGAAAGAATGGCTATTATCAAGAAATCAACCAATAACAAATGCTGGCAGGGCTGTGGGGAAAAAGGAACCCTTCTCCACTGCTGGTTGGAGTGTAGACTGGGACAACCACTGTAGGTATCAGTGTGGAGATTCCTCTATAAACTAAAACTTGAGGTTCATTTTGTCCCCACTATTCCCCTTCTTGGTGTCTTCCCGAAAGAATTAAAAGCATCTTACCACTGTGATATATGCACACTCACATTTATAGCAGCAAAATCTGCAATAGCTAAATCTTGGAAAGAGCCCAGATGCCCATAATAGATGAATGGATAAAGAATATGTGTTCTTTTTTTAATACACAATGGAGTACTACTCTGCCATAAAGAAGGATAAACTTGAGACATTTCTAGGTAACTGGATGCACCTTGAGACCATACTCTTAAGTGAAATAAATTGGATATCTCATTGTTTCTCTGGTGTGAGAAATAAAAAGTGTAAATAAGGACCAAAATGTATAATTGATATTGGAAAATAGGAAGAAAACATTCAAATGGGAAGGGGAAAAAAGGAGAGGGGAGAAGAAAGGAAGGAAAGGACAGGACAAAAAGATAATAGAAGGAAAAATGGAAACAAAGCTTTTGTAAATAATGAGAGGAAGAGGGGTTGAAAGGAGGGGAGGGGGTTGGGGAAAAGGTACAAATTCCCTATGATGAAGATCATTATGTATTATCTAAAATGTACCAATGAAATTAATTTAAAAAAAAAAAGAAAAAGCTATTAGTGGAAAGAGGTTACTTAGGAAACTGACCCCCAATAAAGGAGAAGGTGCTTTGGGATAAGTAATCCTGTAGTGGGGAAAAAAAAAAAAAAAACAGTGACAACAGCCCGGCATCATTCTGCCATTTGTGATAACTTTACAAATTCAACAGGGCAGATTTTTTCTTTTTTCTTTCTTTGACAAAAGCCACAGATTGAGTGATGTCTAGAGATTCCTCCAGTTTATATATCTTGTTTGGGCCAAACAGACCTGGAATCTCTTCACTACAAGCCCTGGCTTCTCTTTCCTGGAAAGTGGGAGCCATAGCAGGCTGTGGAAGAGCTCTACATCTAGGGCATGAAGCTCTGTATTCCTTTGGGCTTTGTAAACAGAGGCTGGAGGCCAACTTCAGGAGGAAACAGCATTCTTGAGGAGGCCCAGAACCTCAGGGAATGTCTCTTGCAGATGGGGCTGTCAGGCACCTATCAGTCACCTTATAAATACAGGAGCCCAAGAACCTGGGCTTTGCTGGGGCATGGATTTCAGGGAGAAGCTTCTCTTGGAGCTCATCCCATAAAAGGTGCAATTAAAGTGTCCTAAAGCTCTTATTCATGTGTTGATTGCCCCAACACAGGAACTCAAGGGCAATAGTACAGCCAGAGCTCTGCTCACGCTGTCTACACTGGATTAGAGAATTGGGCTGTTTGTGTATTTTCCTGCCTTCCTCCTCTTTGGGTTCATGAGAGTCAGGCTCTGTAGGATGGCGAAGCGCTGGGAGTTTCTGCAGGGGTTATAGATGTGTGTCCCTGTGGGCACTTTCTTGTTTAGTGTTCGCCTGGTGTGGCAGCATTGGCAGCACCTGGGACTTGTTAGATATGCAAATTCTCCTGATCCCTCCAGACCTTCTAAACTAGATGGACCCCAGCAGTTTGTGCTTTAACAAGGTCTCCAGGTGATTCCGAGGAATGCTGCTGTAGGAGGGCCCCAGGCGAAGGAGAAAGGGGAGAAAGCAGGGCTGGTGGCCTCTTTGAGTTGCCACAAGGGCTCTGAGAAGGCTGGTGAGCCGTGTCCTGGTTTATCTGACGTGCTGGCTTGGAGGGCCGCTGAGGCATCCTTCCATCAAACTCTGCTTCCTGGAAGGGGAAATCCCATTCAGAAGGAGGAGCCATGGACAGCAAGGGATGCAGGTAGGGAGACTGGAGGGGCTTCTGGGGAGGGGGTGGTTCAGCCAGCTGCCTGGACAGGAAGGCCCAGTGAGGCCACCAGTGCCTGACATGCAGGCTAGGCCAGAGCTGATCCCAGTCTCCTGGCCAGCTTTCTCTCATGCTCTTGGGTACAGATTCCAGGCTATCAGTAACGTATTGATTCCTGCCCTGTTATTAGGTAAAGCCCTTCACGGCTGACTCACCTGTACATACGTTGTCAACAAATAATTTGCCTTCTGCATGCATAGTTCATAATGTGCTGAGCCCGTCTCCTACCAGTGATTTGTCAGGTCCCTCCAGTGGGGCGCAGTAGGACACGATGCCCTGGGCACTGAGCACTTAGTTGGGCGTTCAGGCTTTTTCTTCACACCTATATCAGTAAGGCATGTGGTAGGGGATGCCTGAGGTGCCGCTGGGCATGTTCATTTAAAGTCAATAAGTCATTTAATGAAAAGTTATTGGTTAGAAATCATGAATCATCCCAGTGCTGTGACTAAATTCCATAACTTAATTTTTACTACCAGGCAGGGAAAGTTCTATTCTACATGTCTGGTTTGCACATTTATGTTAAATAACCCATTCACCCTCTGCACATGCTGTCGTGGTCATGTGGTCTGGATACACGAGCAGGCATGGCCCAGTGAGGCTGGGCTGGAAGGCATCTTGGCAGCCAAGGTGAGGATGAGGTCAGACACAGGATCAAGAAGCAGGTGCTGGATGCAAGAGGGAGACTCATTTGTGGAGTTGGACATGGAAGGAGTTGGCCAAAAAAATCACTCTCCATATCAGTTTGAAAAATGGTGTGGGTTTTTTGAGCCCAGCTGTGGCACATGGAAAGGGCTGTCTCTTGGCGTTAGTGGGAAGCAAGGCTGGGTGAGCAGCCCCCTGAAAATCCATCAGAGCGGAAGCTGGGTGAGATAGTGCAAAGCTTTGTATCGGGAACCAGCCAAGCAGGCTCGTGGCCTACAGAAAAAGTTTCCCAGGAACTAGGGTGGTGGAACATGGGTGTCTGTTGCAACCGATGTGGAGCTGGAAGGGCAAGTCCAACACCCATGCCTGGCTACACACCTCACAGCCTGGGATAGGCTCCAGACCATGAAAGGTGTTTAGGCCTGTAGGAGGCAGATGTCAATACCTGAGCTCAGTTCTACCACCGGCAAACACGGGGGGTGAATTCTCAGAGTTTCCAAAGATGTCATGGATTTTTCCAAGCTTTAATTAGAGCCTACCTTCTACGTCTTTGACCTGGCCTCTGCCTGTCCTGGGACAGAGGGTTCTGAAGCTTTGTTGGCCTCCTGAACACAGCAGGTTACAGAGGAAAACATTTCTGAATCAGGGCAAATAGGTTCTGAATCCTGGCTTGCTCTGCGCATTTAGGTGTTTTGTGGGCCTGTCTCTTGGCTCTGCTGAGCTTGTTTTCTTATCTCTAAAACATGCCCTTGTCATGCCTTGCAAGGATTAATTTGGTAAGGAGAGTGAAGGGTGAAGTGTCCTGCATCATGGAGAAAGCTGGAAATCAACATGAGTTCCCTCTTGTTTTTCTCCCTGCCTCCACCCAGGGCTGCACTTATTACTTAGGCTGCAGCCCCATCTTGTTTGAAAAAACCCAGATGTGTTGAGGGGAGCATACACAAGCCCATCTATGTCAGTTTGGTTGTAGACACTGGCTTGGAAGCAGTGTCCAGGTGAACTTCTTTCACTTGGAGAGCCAGAGGCAATTTTCTTTCTTTCCTATTAGTGAGAATCTATGTCAGATATTCTATCCTAGAGATCAAGTTCAGTCCTCTGGTCACAGAGTCTGGTCTTTGGATATCCATTGCAATTACAGGAAAGGCTGGGATCTGGCCTCACTCACAACACTGATCATGGACAGAGAGTCTGGCTCTGGTTTCATGTTAGGGAGACCAGTGTGGGGTGTGAGCTTGGGCACTCTGGCAGGCTTTCTCCTCTGGGCCACCAGTTTGGGACAACACCATGGTTTATTCCCCTCTGTAGGAATACATTTCTAATATTCCTGTCACATAGCCAGGGCAAGAATTTTGATTACACCACTTTAAACAGCCCTGCTTATTCCATATTTCTTTCTCCACTAGAGTTTGAGCTGTGTATATCGCTATAAGCAGAATCTGCCAGAAGAAGGGAAAGGCCCTTGACCTTCAAAATGTAATCCAGATGCAGGGCTGCCTGGCACAGCAGAGAATTGCAGCTGTATTTAATCTTCTCAGAGCAGAGCAGCTGGAGGTCTCCCAGCATCCTGGCGCCTGTGGGGGGAGGCTTGGCATGCCCCAACTACGCATTTGAGCTGAAAAGTGCTCAAAAGAGAGAGTCAAGCTCACAAGGCTGTGGCTGCTTCTAAGTCCTGTGTGTAAGCAGTGTGTGATGTGCCTGTCATCCTGGCTTAAACAGAAACTCCTGAGAGCCTTTGGGTCCCCAGTGGTTTTTGCTACACCAGCTGGTAAAATGCACATGGAGATTTTGGGAAGAAATAGAGGAAAGGAAATGGTAGAAAAGAATAAAGGAGGCCTCCTTTAGGGGTAGGACAGTTCTGGAGGGGGTGAGGAGGAAAGATGAAGAGGAGAGAAGGCAGAGGGGCATGAGAGGAGGGCAGCTGGAAGACAGGCAGTTGGCCACAGCCAAGCAGTTCAGCTCTGCACACAGTGTGCCCCTGCTGTATGCCAGGGGTGAATGACTTTATCTCATTCTAGCACTCACAGCCTTACTGGCTCACTGGACTCAGCTACTCAAAAGCAAGGTAAAGGGTCTTTAGAAGAAGTTGTCACCATGAAAGTCCTGTGCTCTGGGCATCTTCCTGAATGCAGCCAGGGAAATGTCTGCCTCAGAAAACTGGCTATGGCCATGGCTCCTTTTGAAGATATCAGCATAAGTCCTGTGAGGACCCGGACTGTGTTGATGTTAATTATGCCTCAGGTCCGTGGTACAAGGGAGGTGTCTAGTGAATATCTGATGAGTGAACAGGAATGAAGATTCAACTGACTTCAGGGACAAATTACACCAGGGACTGAGGGACTTCTAGCCCAGACCTAGTCCACGACATCAGTGTCCTTTGAATTTTAATGTGCATATTACTTTCCCAAAGATATTGTTAAAATCCCACATGGGCCTCACCTCTCAAGGTCATTAGAAAGACTGATGGCTGCTTTACCAGTGGTGGAAGATTATAGTTTGGAATCCAGAAATTGAGGTTCACTAGCTTGTCTGCAGCCTGCTGAGCTCTGTGACCCAGGAACCCAGGACTGGACAGGATTTACCTCCTGCCTCTACTGATCCCTAGAACATTGTGCAATGGAGAGTGGTACCGTGCACTCTCCACTGAGTATCCCTTGTGACCACAGCCTTCCTAAGCTCAGTGGGACCCCATGGGCATGTGAGGCCAAGGGCTGCTTTTTAGGGTCTAAGGTTCAAGGTTTTCTTTCCGTCTTGGACATTACTTCTCATGCTTTTGGTCAGATCCAACCCCAGCCATATACTACCAACATTGCCATCACCAGCTCTTTACTACCACTGCTGCCCCTACCTCTTCCGTCATAGCCTTTCTGCCGCCATTACCTCCGGTGTTACCTCCAGCACCCCAGCTTGTAGCAGCGCTTTAGTAGCTTTTATTATGCTGTCATATCAACCTAAAGTGTAGGCACCATGAGTTCCATTTGAAAGAAATAGAAGGGCCAGAGAAGTGAAGTCCTATGTCTGGGGTCTCACAGTAAGTGACAGGGTGTGGCTCAAATCCATGTCCTCTGACTCCAGGGCAGATGCTGTTTTCTGCTGTTTTGACATCTCCTCCAAGAAGTCCGGCTCCATTGTGCACTCAAGTCTCCTCCCTGGCTTGTATTTTGATGGGAAGCCCTGTTCTGGGCAGAGGGCAGACCTCTTCTATCTGGGTACCATGCTCCACCTAGCCAGAGAGAAAACTCTGGCTTCCTTGGTTATAGCCAAATTTTGGTGGCAAATCAGCATCCTGACTACTCACTTCACTCAACTCAATGGGATGGATGGGTGTTGGCTGGGGGCCACTGCCACTTCATAACTTAAGTTTGTAGAGTTTGTAGTGTAAGTCTTTGAAAGACATTTATTCGTTTTTCTAAGTAAATAAAGCCTTTGATGTGGGCAGAAAGACTCTAAGTCATAAAGTTCTGATAATAACTGCCTTACATTACTGTAATGATGTACAGTTTCAAAGAGCGCATGCTACTTTATTTCATCTTAGTCCTCCCCATGCCTTTTAAGATAGCCAGGACTGGCATTATTATTCTGACTTTATAGATGGATGGGAAATTAAGGCTCAGAGAGGTTAGGGACTTGCCCAAGGCCACAGATCTGGGTCCTGTATGTAGGTAGTTTCAGTGCTGATTTCTTTATTTTATTTTATTTTATCTTATTTTTTGGTACCAAGAATCAAGCTCAGGACCTTGCACTCACCAGACAGGTGCTTGTGCCACTGAGTTATATCCCCGGCCCCTGATGTTCTTTAGACTGTACTGGACACACTGTACTGGTCGCCTTCCTTGGACACAGTGCCGCCATTCACTAGGGACAGTCTAAGCCCTGAAAGATTTATTACCAGCAACTTGCTTATTGCCACAAAGGTGCAAGCCTTTAGAAAACATCTGAAAATTACCCAACAAAGCGTTCAGAGCTAAGTTTGTGTCCAAGTGAGGACAGGAGATTGTACACCCAAGGGGGGGTGGGAATGCTTCTAGATGGGAGGGGACAGGGAAGGCACAGGTCCTAAAACCCAGCAGTAGGCAGTGGTAGGCAGAGGTGTGCTAGCCAGTAGGCTAGAGTCAAGTCTGGAAAGATGGGGAAGAGGCTGGTCACCTCCACAGTCTGAGTTTTAAGAACCAATGGCCAGAATTCTGGAGGAAAAATTGTCTAGAACCATGTCTGGCAATAGTGTTGGGACAAAAAAAAAAAAAAAGTATGTGTGTGTGTGTGTGTGTGTCCAGGTCAGAGACCAAGAATACCAAGAATAGAGCCGATATTAACTAAGGGTTGCATGGAGTGGAAGCTGCTTTTGGACTTCCTGTCCAAGAGAGAACTGGGTTTAAGTTTTTAGGTTGGCCAAGTCCATTTGGGTAGGGCAGAGGTCAATGCACCGGAGTGGGAGAAGGGCACAGAAGCTCCTGACATGAGTTTCGTAGACCTCTACCATTCCTCATCCTGCCATTCTGCTCTCCAGGGTTCTCTTAGTGTGTTAGGGAGGCCCTGTGCCTAATAACGATGGGAAATACTGGGGCAAATGAAATGCAACAGGTGTTTTTAACATGCTATCTCGGCACTTTGAATAAGCAGATTTGCAATGTACATTTCCAGGTGAAAGCTTTTGAAAGCAGAGTTTTTTTGTTTTTTGTTTTTTTTTGTGGGTACCGGGGGGTCGACCTCAGGACCTCGCGCGCCAGCAGGCGCCCGTGCCGCTGAGCGATATCACCGGCCCCTTTTTCGTATGTGGGTTCCGGGAGTCGAACTCGGGCCCTCGCGTTTGCCGGGCAGGCGCTTAAGCCACTGAGCCATCTCACCGGCCCCTGAAAGCAGAGTTTTAAAAATCTTTTGGTCTTAGCCTACAGGTTAGCATCTCATGGGAAACTCACTTCAACTCTTCCTCAGCTGAGTCAATGGCGATACTTTTTGCTTCCTGTACCTGGCCCCTCACATTTTTCCTCCTGAGCATGCTGGCAGAAGGGTAACCACCCAAATAAGGCAGCACTGTGATTTTACATTTACCCTCCCCCCTTTCATCTCTGACCTGGTGTCTTTCCTTCCAGTCCCTTTTTCTATGCCTTGTTAAAACTCGGTTTTTATCACAGACTAATATAACCTTTTTCTCCGATACTGGGGATTGAACTCAGGGCCTTCGTGCCGAGCACACCCCCAGAGCTTTTTATTTTACTTTATTTTGAGAGAAGCTCTAAGTTTCCCAGGCTGTGCTTGAACTTTCTAAACTCATGCCTCAGCCTCCCAGAATGCTGGGATTACAGGCACACACCATCATACCTAATTAATACATTTTAAAGAAATGTTTGGTGTTTTGTACACTGGTGTTGGCAGCCTTTCCAACCAATGTACAAACTATATTGAAATTAAGAATAAAAGATCAACACAGTCAGGAGGTTCTAGCCATTTTCTAACTCTCAGGACATAAACCACTCGCCTGTTGTTGCAAATAAGAAGTGGAGTGGAGTGGAGGCAGTCAGGCTCTGTTGTCCCTTTGGGTCTGGTATCATCCTGTGGGTGACTATTCCCATCTGGGTTGCACCTAGCAACAGTCCCAAGTTTCTGTTTGGACTCTGCTCCCTTCCTGTTGCTACTACTCTGACCTGAGCATCCCTCCACCCCCCGTATTGGAAAGGTCCGTAAGGGCCCATTGTTTTACTGTGGTGGACTAGTGCGTCACAAGTTTGGGTGCCCAACAGAATTACCTGGAAGGCTTTTTAAAACACAGATTGCTGGGCCTCACCCTAGGAATTTCTAATCAAATAAAGGAGTAGGGCTTGGGATGGAATATTAGAGTTTGCAGTTCTAGTAATTACCCATGTGTTACCAATGTTACTGGTCAGAGGACCATACTTTGAAAATTGCTAATCTATAGTTTCCAATCCTGAATCAGTTGGGAAGTGTGGTAAAATGGGTGGTGTGGGGAGCCACTTTGGATTGCTTCAAAGCCTGGCAGTTTGAGGACCCATAAGGACATGACCCCACTGTCTGGCACATGCGTATGAGATACACTTACATAAGCATGACTTACCATAGATAACCACGTGTGCATTACAGGGTTATGACAGTACACAAGAATGTAATGCTTGATAATAGCCAATATATACATGCCAAACAATAAAGGTGCTTGCTGTTGTTGCTGATGTCGGCTCTGTGTGCTTTCTTTTCCTTGGGGACCTCACCCGCGAAAATAACCCTTCAGCCCTCTCACCCCGACAAGTTGCATAGTTGGAAGGATAAGGTTAGTGTCCCCTCAGTGTTTGTGGAAACAGCGCCTGACGGTGAGGGAAAGCCCCAAGGAGTTGTTGACATGCTTCCCCTGGCCTTGCCCTGGTTACCTGTAGCCACCTTTTAAGCAGCTTGGAAGGCCCCTGAGGACTGGGAAGTGATCTGTCTGACACACTCGGGGATGTGTTGAAGGCTTTAGAGGTGATAGACATGCAAATCCCACCCCCACACTGTGAATTGGCAGGGTGGGTGGCTTGGCTATTTTTCACTCTTTTCTGCCAGGTGGGGCAAGAGGCAGAAGACCTTCTCCAGCAGGTAGGCCAGCTGCAATGGACTGAGGAGGACCTAGAACAATGGCTGGCTGCCACACAAGTCATGTTGCGGGGCACAGGGAGCACCACCTCCTCCTGAAGCCTAAGTCCCCATCACCGGGAAAGTCCCCAGGAGAGTCCCCTGTTATTGTACGTTTCACCTGCTATTTGACAGAAGTGTGTCCCTTGGGCTAGGGAAGTGGAAGAGCCCCTAGCTAGCCCAAGGAGGGGGACCAGGAGGACTGCCTGTCTCTACTTGTCACACAATGTATACAACCTGCACTGCCATGGAGCTGGCAAAACAAATGAAGCAAAAGATAGGTGAAACCATGCCCACATGGCTGCTATAGCTTTGGGACAACAGGGCTGATAACATGGAATTAAGCCCACAAGAGATGTCCCAAATCACTAGCATAGCTGGCACCCCCTCTATGCAATGGATTCTACAGGGTGTACAAAGGACAGCCCTGTGAGCAGGTAATCAGACATTGATTAACTGGTTGATGGCAGTGGCCCGCCTGGTTTGGGTGAATCCAGGTGACTTGCTGGAACAAGTCATGAAATGGACAACTTACCTAGACTTAGTAACTGTGCTATGAGAAATGGGCACGCAACGAATGATGTTTGTTATGCAGTATCATAGCCCTGAAGAACTGCTTATGGCACACATGAAGGACTTGATCCTGGTGAGAGGGTTGGCTGGCACTTTTGGAATGGTGGCAGCCCTCCTAGCCCCCTTCACAGAGTGTTTGATCCATGACACCGGGGACGCCTTAGTCCGGCTGGGGGACGTGGAAGTAAAGTGCCAAGGTAAGGTGAGATCTGTAAAAACTGTACTGCCAAAAGAGAAAAAATGGGTGGCCCCCAGCCAAGCAGGGCCAACCTCCCCATGGACAGGCTCTGGGGCCACTGAAGGTCACCAGCACCAAATTTGGGTGGACCTGCTGGCTGCCAGCTTAGCCAAAGATAAGATAGATGGACAGCACTTGGATGTGCTGCTGTCCCTGTGGCAGCTGTTTCGCCCCAAGCAGCAATGTCGGCCAATGGGCCCGAAGGTAAAGGCAGCCCCGGTGATGCAGGAAGACGTGATGCCGGCATCCTTTTATTCAGATTAGGAAGCAGGCCGAGGTGCTCGGTTAATGGAGACTGGAGGCTACATGTGGAATTGACTATTCACGGGTTCCCAAAGAACATACGGTGTGTACTAGTGTTGGTGGACAGAATCCTGTCCACGGCAGAATCAATGCTAATATATGGCAACCTGGACCATTTCACGGGACCTACTGCACATACAGAAGGGCAGGGAGGTCACCATATCATGGTCTGGAGAGCCTGGGAAACACTGGGTATCAGGTACTTAGCTCTGCACCCTGATTATGTCTATGTTTCCCCGGTTGCTGAACACATACTGGGGGTGGACAGACTGACACCACACAGGGAGAATTCTGTTTGCTAATTCGCATGGTAAAACCACAGTCCGAGGATATCTACACCATACACCGCTAACTCTCCCGAAGGCTATGCGGGTTGTGTGCATAAAGCAGTATTAACTACGTGGGGTCCACAAGGTAATATGGCAAACTCTTTTGAAATTGGAAGTGGCAGGGGTGATATGCCCTGCACATAACCCTTTCAGCTCCCCAATATGGCCTGTACAGAAGCCGGACAGGATGTGGCGAATGACCGTGGATTACTGGGAATTGAATAAAGTGACCCCTCTGTTGCATGTGGCGGTGCCTAATACTGCAGACTTGATGGATCATCTCACCCTAATATTGGGTCGATACCATTATGTTGTGGATTTGGCTAATGCCTTTTTCTCCATTGCTATCATGCTTGACAGTCAGGATCAATTTGCCCTCACCTGGGAGGGCAGGCAGTGGACATTCCAGATGTTGCCACAAGGCTCTTTGCATAGCCTGATTTTGTGTCATGGCCTGGTGGCCCAGGACTTGGCCACCTGGACCAAACCACACTCTGTGTTGCTAGTCCATTATGTTGATGATATTATGTTAACCTCTGATTGCCTTGCAGATTTGGAAACCACTGTGCACAGTCTGAAGGAAGCTTTGCTGGCCTGGGGGTGGGCTGTCAATGAAGAAAGGTCCAGGGACCTGGCTTGTCTGTCAGATTCTTGCATGTTATCTGGTCGGGTAAGATGAAAGTAATTTCCAGTGCCATTATTGATAAAATCCAGGCATACACCAGACCTACAACAGTACACCAATTGCAGGCATACGTGGGCTTACTGGGCTTTTGGTGGACGTTCATACCGCACCTAGCTACCCTGCTGCATCTTTTATGACCAGAAAGGGCATGACATGGGACTGGACAGAGGCAGCAGAAGCTGCTTTTCAGGACTCGGTGTGGGCAGTCGTGCAGGTGCAAGCCCTCTGAGTCGTTGGCCCCACTCTGCCATTTACCCTAACAGTGAGTGTAGATGATATTGGGCTTGGCTGGGGCCTATGGCAAAAGCAAGGGAAGTGGAAGCTCCCTATTGGGTTTTGGTCATAGTTGTGGAAAGGAGCTGAAAGCCAGTATACCCTGATTGAGAAACAGTTAGCAGTGGTCCATGCTGCTCTGCATGCCTATGAGGGGATCATGGGGCAGCAGACAGTGGAAGTACAGACCAAATACCCAATAGAGGGCTGGGTCCATAGGTGGACGTTGCATCCCAGGAGTGGAATAGCCCAGGCCCCCACCCTCATGCACTGGGGGATGTACTTGCAGCAGCAGGCCTCTTTTTTTGGCCAGCACGTTGGCGGTCAAATTGGCAACAGTATTGTGACCAGAGATGTATATGGCACAGGACCCACGCAGGGTGACGGACTACAGGTTATGACACCTAGCCCCTATGCGGAAGGGAAACAGGGGCCTCCGGCCAACACCTGAAGTACTGAGGGGGTCCAACTGTGGTACAGCCCTACAATGGATGGCAGTTGCTGTCAGCCCAGCATAGAAATCCTCTTGTTTGAAACCGGAACGGGCAGGTAGAGCCAATGGGCAGAGTTGCAGGCAGTGTGGCCACTTTTAATGCATGAGGAAGGCCCCTACATGTTTGCACAGACAGTTGGGCCATAGTTAGGGGCTGACACTTTGGTTACTGGTTTGGGCAGCCCAGGATTAGCAGATAGAGCGCCGACACTTGTGAGGCACTCACCTATGATGAGACTTACGGGATCATGGCCAAATGATTAACCATGTAATATATCACACTGCAGGACATAAGCCCCTCCTCTTGCCAGGAAACGACTTAGCAGATGCCTTGACAAGAGTAGCCACTCTCGGAAGGCTACCTTCTGCAGTGGCGCCTTGGCTCCATAAGAAACTAGGACGTGTAGAGCCCGGCACCATGCAAGGAGGAGCGCAGCGATGGCACCTGCACTTCACTCCTGCTGAGTCAAAGGCTGTGGTAAAGGTGTGTGCACAGCGCATCCATTTGGCGCCCTAGGGGAGAAAGATGGCCACACAGCTGGGCACGATACCACGAGCACCCCACCTTCTACAACAATGGCAGTTGGATTGTATCGGGCCCGTGCCTCTCTTGCAGGGACATAGATATGCTCTGACTGATGTGGATACAGCTACAGGTGTAGGCTTTGCCAACCCGTTCCCTCTGCTGACCCAGCCCATGCTATTAAGGCATTACAATGGTTGACTGCTGCATACGAGATGCCACAGGGATAGCGTCTGACCAGGGAACCCATTTCACAGGGGCTCAGTTACAACAATGGGCCAAAGACAATGATGTCACATGGCACTTCCATGTGCCCTACCGGCCACAGGCAGCTGGTATGATTGAGAGGTACAGTGGGCTCCTAAACACCAAACTGGCCTATTTGGATCCAAAGATTGCTGGGTGGGTACAAGTCTTACCTAGCGGTCCAATTGCTCAATGACCAGCCCTGATGTATGGGTGACAGCCCATTGGATCGCCTTTTGAAAATGCAGCCGGCCCATATTGGTCTGCATATTGGACCCACAGAGCAAGGTCCTAAGGTGATGAAAGGGAGCTTAATCCTTCCAGAGCTGGAACCTATGCAGCTGGGAGTCTGCTATCAATGGACTTGGAATTGCCCCACAGACCCCCTGGTGGGAAATTACGTGTTCCCCTTGAAGCCCTGGGGGGAAGGACTAAGACATGCCATAGAAGTACAGCCCTGGATTTCAACATGGCCTTAAGGACCTCAGTATGCTCTTGACCCACTACTGGAGCTACCATTCTGAAAGGCAGTAATGTTACGACTGCTGGACCCATCCCCCTGGGAATGGTGGACTTGGCCCTAACTCCCTTGCCCCTGGTGGCAATGGGAAGCCAAATCTGGTATTCTTTTCTTTTTTTGTCTTTCTGAGACAGGGTTTCACTATGCAGTTCAGTCTGGCCTTGAACTCACTTTGTAGCCCAAGCTGGCCTCAAACTCAGAGATCCTCCTGCCTCAGCCTCCCAAGTGCTGGAATTACAGGCGTGTGCCACCACCACACCCGGCCAGATCTGGTATTCTAAGCCAGGAGGTAAGATGATTCTGGCCACAATTCTATCACAGGATGAACATGTGGCCTGCATCCTTCCAGATGGGCAGGATCTCCCTACAGTGGTTTCTTTCTGCCCTGTCCTTCTGTCCAGGATGAGCCACGCTAACAGCATTGTCTCCTGGGCACACGCATTTGCCCGTGTACACCAATCGCATTGTTGGGTATGCACTGAACTCCTGACTAGTGCAGCCAAAGGCCTCCCATGGAAGACTGTGCCAGCGTCTCTGTTCAGCAAAACTGGACTGGCTCTGCCTGGGATCAATGATCCCAGGCTGTCGAGGTGCTGATCCGGAAGAGCACTACCACCCCACAGGGACTGGGACCTGTTATGTATAATGGCTGGGGGTGGGTGATGGGGAACCAAGTAACATTACTGGATGTAGCCCCGCTTTGTGCTCAGCAGGTAAATATGTCAATGGGAAACTGCACCGCAGGGTGGATACCATGTGACCTGCGTAACTATACGTTACTGATAAATGCAACAAACACTTGATGGAACGGCCACAAGCTCATCAGTACAGTGCTCACTGATTGGCCCATTGCAGAAGCCTTATGGGTCTGTGGCACCATGGGCTGGCCGTACCTAATCACGCATGGGACAGGACGCTGCACCAGGGAGTCCCATATACTAAGGGCACTTATCAGACCCACCATCACAGACACACCCCACAATTGGGATGCTGTGTACCACAGATGTCATCATACTCAGTGGGTGGCATTGATACCAGGGGCAGGGACCATAGACCTAGACCTCCAGGTTGAAGCCCTTGCTCAACATATGGCCCAGGCCCTGAATGTCACACACCAGGCTTTGATGTTGCTCATGGGTGAAAGTTCTCAAATGAGAAAGGTGGTTTTGCAAAACTGCATGGCTTTTGATCTGCTAACCTCCATGCAAGGAGGTACTTGCACCCGCATGCATGTAGAATGCTGCATTTGTGGAGGACGACCTGGACAACTCTCCTTGAAAGAAGAGCAATTATCTCCATCTTGGCTGAACCTGGCCCTATTTCCACCTATTGATATGTACAGAGCTGGCTAGGACTTTTCCTTATCTCTTCAAATGGCTTTAAGCAATGCAAATCGTCCAGCTGAGGTCCTGATATGCAGTCTTTGAAGCAAGGCGACAGGCCTGTGTTTCCCCCGCCCTTTGCTCCCAATACATGGTTGAGCCTGGCAGGATGGAGAACCGTGCTCCACGCTGTTGGCTGGGATCGAGCCTCGAGAAAGAGGCTATGACTTCCCAGGGCATAGAAGATTACACATCAGAGCTGAAGCACCGACCCCACACACAAGGTGTCTTGAATTGTGTTATGCAGATTACTCCTACTGCATATCCTTCCCTCTGCATATTGCAAAGGTGATTTCAGGCCACCTACCTAGCCCAGCGCATGGTACTCATGGACTTTCCGCCACTCTCACAGTCACTCATGCCCGAGCCACTCCCCTCCTCAAGAATTAATAAAACCCGGGTTTGGCCCTGGGTCGGGGCCTTTGTTCCGGTAACCATTACTCTGGTTGGACTTGGGACTCCCTTGGTTCCCCACAACTATAGATATGTCTTAGTGTCTTCATTCTCGCCGTGGATTGCGTTGGAAGTGGTAGATTGGAATTAACTCGCTAGAATTCCAATAACTTTTCCATGGGGTTACAAATATAAACTTCCCGGACCACGACGAGGACTGGGAGGGCTTGCTATAGCATTTATATCCCTGACCACCAGACTCCGGTACAAGAAGCCTTACAAGAATTGGATGAGGAGGTGTCTGCCATCCAGGCCTTGCAGCAGGATCTGCTCACCCTATGGTGGGAATCTTTGGGATCCATTTGGTGCTGGGTGGCCATAAGCAGCATTGTGGAGACAATGGGGTTAGTGGTATTATGCTGTTCCCTTTACTGCTGTGGTCTTTGTGCGCAAGGGTTTGCCCTATGGGCCATTTGTAAGAAGTACCATTCCCCTGAACTTTGAGGGGGTGCAATGTGGGGAGCCACTTCAGATTGCTTGAAAGCCCAAGGCATTTGAGGACCCATAAGGACACGACCCAGTCTGGCTCATGTGCACATTGGGATACATTTATACAAGCATGACTTAGCATAGACTACCACGCATGCACTACACAGTTATGACAGTACACAAGAATGTAACGCTTGATAACGGCCAATATATACGCACCAAACAATAAAGGCACTTACTTGCTGCTGTTGCTGATGTTGGCTCTGCGTGCTTTCTTTTCCTTGGGGACCTCACCCACAAAAATACCCTTTCAGCCTTCCTGACAGGTGCGTTCCTGGCATTCGTCTCAGACCTACCAAATCAAAAGTGCCAGGGGTCGATGTTCTGTCTGCCTCTCCCTGGGCTGACCTCTGCAGGCCTCTGCCCTCCCCTGTGCCAAATAAGGGTGCTGGGATGCAGACTCCTCCTCCTCAAATGCCTGTTGCTATGGAAACCCATCACCTCCAATTGGGCTGGGAAAGGTCAGAAGGATTTATATTTGCCATTTGGTTAGTTTTAAGATCTCCATCTGGGCCAATTCTTTTTCCCTCTAGTGGAAGTAAAAAATATCATTTTTAGAACACTGTTTGTCACATATTGCTTTCAATGATAATCCTATGGGGTATCATTAGCCCCAATTTATGTGTTTTCGTACTGTGGCTCAGAAAGTTTACTAGTGACTCAAAGCCCCATTCTTCAGCGCTTGAAGACCACATTGCAGGTGAGTGTAGACACCTTGACTTGGAGGTTAGGCTCCTCCCCTCTTACCTGGAGCTAGGCATGCAGGCAGAGCTAACAGTGCCACCTGATCCTGGGTATCACTACAGGGAGCCCCTGGGCATCAGCCTATACCTGATTTCATATTTTAACACAGAAAAATCTCCTATATTACAACCTTAGACAGAGGAATTGAGACTCTGTATACAATATGTATAATGTAAGTGAATTCCTTCTGTTGGGGTTTCTGGAGTTGTAGTCCTTGTTATCCCTTTCTAGAATGTCCTTCAAAACATTTTGGAGTGCTGGTTTGGTGGTTATAAATTTTCTCAGATGTGATGAATACACATTTCTCAGATGAAGAAATACTAATGGCAAATAAATATACAAAAAAATGTGCAACATCACTAGTCATTCGAGAGATGCAAATTAAAACAACACTGAGATACCATCTCACCCCAGAAAGAATGGCTACTATGAAGAAATCAACTAATAACAAATGCTGGGGGGGCTGTGGGGAAAAAGGAACCCTTCTTCACTGTTGGTGGGAGTGTCGACTGGTACAGCCACTGTGGAAGTCAGTGTGGAGATTCCTCAGAAAACTAGGGTTGGAGGTCCCATTTGACCCAGCTATTCCCCTTCTGGGCATCTTCCCAGAAGAATTAAAAACATCGTACCACAGCGACATATGTGCACCCATGTTTATAGCAGCACAATTTGTAATAGCCAGATCTTGGAAACAACCCAAATGCCCATCAACTGAGGAATGGATAAGAAAGATGTGGTATTTTTATACAATGGAGTACTATTCAGCCATAAAGAAGGATAAACTGGAGACTTTTATAGGTAAATGGATGCAACTCGAGAAAATACTCATAAGTGAAATAAACCAGAAGCACATGTGTAAGCATCGTATTATCTCTCTAGTATGAGAAACTGAAAGAGTAAATAAGATCCAAAATGTACAATAGACATGGTGAATCAAAAAGAAACTGGTCAAAAGGAAAGAGAGACTGGAATAGGGAAAAGAAAGAAGGGAAAGGGAAAAAAATTGTATATATATATATATAAGATGGTTAAGATAGATACACTACCATTTTTACTTAGTTCATTGAAGAGTAAGGTTTGTGCCAATAATGTTTGGACAATTGAATGCTAATGTCTGGTGTCCTGAATAACTAACTTAAAGATAGTAATACGTAATGTATTAACCATTGTTACCCTCCTATTATGTTTGTTTGAAAATTTGTTCTTCTTTTGATTTGTTTTGTTTTTTCTTCTCTTTAAAATAAAAAAAAAAAAAAATCCAAAAAAAATTTTCTCAGATGTTCTTCGTCATGGAAGTATTTTACCTCTCCATCAGTTTTGAAAGATAGTTTTGCAGGGTACATCAATCTAGGTTGAAGATTATTTTCCTTTAGAACTTGAAGTACATCATTCCAAGCTCTTCTTGACTTGAGGGTTTGTGCTGAAAAGTCCGCTGTGATTCTGATGGGCTTTCCTTTATAGGTGATTTGTTTCTTTTCTCTAACAGCTTTTAAGATTCTACTCTTATGTTGAATTTCTGAAATTTTGACTATGATATGCCTGGCTGAAGATTTTTTTTGATTGTGGTTAATTGGAGTTCTATAAGCCTCACTTATCTGAATGTCAAATTCTTTTTCTCTACCAGGGAAATTTTCTGTGACATCAGTGTTCTGATGTCATTTATGCTATCTCCTGCTTTTTCATTGACTCCAATCAATCTTAAGTTATTCTTCTTTGCATCATCTAGCAGCTGCTGGATGGATTTTTCATTGTCCCTTGCTATTTTTAAGAATTCTTTCTTTTCATGATCATTAATTGCAAGCCTGTCTTCTCTATCTGAGATCCTGTCCTCACATTGGCTTAATCTGCTACAAATACTTTCAATGGAATTTTTGTTCTCCTGGATATCTGCTTGAATCTGCTTTATGGAGTCCATTTCTTTCCTATGCTGAGCATTCATGGCTTCCATCATTTTCTTAAGCTCGTCTATTTTTTTGTCTGTGTCTGCTCTAGTGTCCTTAAGCATGGTCTTCATTGTGGACATTATCTCTGCAGTTATCTGAGAAATTATTTCTGATTTAAATTTTTCCAGAGCCTCATTCAACTGCTTTGTTGTTACCACTTCAGAGATGTCAGGTGGGTGGCTTTCAGTTTGTCTCACCTCACTGCCCCCTGGGTTTGCCTTTGGTGAACTGGATGTGTGGGGTTGCATCTTGTTTAAGTGTCATCTCATTTACTTTTCTTTCTTTAGTTTCATTCCTGGGTTGCTGCTTGTAAATTGCCTATGGTAGGTTGCTTTATTGCTAGTATTTCAAACTCTTAGGAGATTCTTGGAATACCAGGAAGAAAAGCGCCAGTCATTGCATCCCTCTCGGCCGCTGCTTCTCTGTTCTGCGGCATCTCGCGTTACTCCGCGGAGGTCCCCGCTGGAGCCGTGGATGGAGTGGCGGCCGCCCTGAGTTCTCAGCTCAGCTGCTGCCCCCCCCCAACAATGGCGCCCGGCTAGTGGCTCTCTTGTGTGCCTGACAGCTGGGTGTCAGCACTCACCGCCAGTCAGTGTGTCCTTCACGGCTGCTGCTTCTCTGTGCACTGCCGCTTCTCGCGTTCCTCCGTGGAGGCCCCCGGGGGCGCCGGCAGTCACTGCGTGTCCGCAGATTTGAACCGCTTCAGTCGTGTCGGGATTCCCGACACAGGGAAATGGCGCCGGTGGCCACCTCCTTCTTTGTTGGAGTTTCTCTCTTCACTTTCTCCATGGGCCCCAAACTGCGCTTCAGATCTTTCCTGGGTCCATGGGAGCCACTTCCCTCTTTCTTGTCCTCCTCCAGTCACTGTATTCCAGTGTCCGGATGGCAACTTTTGGAGAGGTTCACTGCCTGCTTCTTACAGATCCGCCATCTTTTTTCCTCCCAGAGTTGGTACTTTGCGTAAGTGTAATTAGGCGTGCTGAACATTAAATTGAACACATAGCTTTTGCTTTTACTTGACACATAAAATTTCATTGCATGAAAAATTATTTTAAAAATGAAACTGGACCCAATAAAATCAGAAAAAAAAATCATTTTAGTGTATGTACTGCTGAAGCAAGCACAGAAAAGAATAGTCATGATTATGGATTTAGTGAGTGGCAGAGCTAGAATTTGAAGTCTGTCTGACTATGAAACCTGTGCTTTTTGAGAATAGAAAGACTACAAAAATACCATGGGAAGGGTGTAGGAGAACTGGAACCTTGCAGGCTGCCGAGCATGCTGAGATGGTACAAGGACCTTGGAAAATAGCTTGGCAGTTTCTCCTAAAGTTCAATGTACCCTTATATGATGTAGCAATCTCATTTTTAGGTACTGACCCAATAGAAATATACATCTATACAATGACTATACACAGTGTTGATAACAGTTTTGTTTATAATGATCAAACACTAGAAACTACCTAAATGTCCAACAGGTGAATGAAAGAAACAAATATACAATGGAAAACTCAGCAACAACAAAGCACAGTGAAAAAGTTACAACACGGATGAATGTACAAGAGGGAGGCTATAAACAGGTTCTGATTTTAACTTCCATTTTACAGCAGAAGAACTGAGGCCCAAGAAGGCCGAATAGCTTGCCCAGGGTTAAACGACCAGCAAGCAGCGGTCTGTGGGTTCTGGTCCTGTCAAGCTCATCCAGGAGCCCATCTACCTGATATCCAAGCCAGGTCAAAACTGAGTTGCTTCTCTTGAACTTGGGCTGTGCTGCTGGACCTCAGCCCTTTTTCTGACTCGCTTTTCTCTTTGGAAGGTGCCCACTGACTTTGCTCAGAGTTTTAGAACGGTCTTACTGCCTCCCTTTGCACAAAATATAATACCCTATAAGGGCGACATCATTTGGACTTTTCTCCATCTCCATCTTTAATCTCGCCTGATGTTCTCCCTCCAGTCTCTTCATTCTCCTGCTTCCTCCCCTCAAAACCTGTCTCTGCCTTCCTTCTCTTCTCACTCTGTCTGTACCCATACCCAGGTGGAAGATTTCTGTCCCGCTTGATTCTCACACATCTTCATCGGTGAGGAAATTAAATTATCTATACCTCCAAAGGTTTTGACAGATTTAGGATGGCAGGATGCCCAGTGAAATTTGAATTTCAGAGAAGCAACAGATAACTTTTTAGTATAAGTATGTACCAAATACTGCATGGGACATACATTTTTAAAAATTATTTGTTGCTTCTCTGAAATTCAAATTTCACTCAGTATCACTCAGTATTTCATCTAACAATTCTAGCCTGCCTGGCATGCCATCATTTTGGTAAGACATACAGGGTTTGGCAGAAGCTCCAAGAAGACATATTCCCTGAGAAAATCAGAGCATCCCTTCAGGGTTCCTTCACTGTGTGTCTACATCCATGCTCATCTGGTTTAAGCTTTCATCCCAAAGTGTTTCTTCTGGGGCCCCTTGCTCTCTGTTCTTTGTCGCCTTCACTCTGGGACCCTTGCCTGCCTCCTTTTACCCACTCACAGTTGCTCCTCATCATGTCATTTGGTCCAGCTTCTCCAGCCTTCCACATGTTGTCTCATTTCAACTCCAACTCACCTTTGCTATCAGTACATGCCCTGCCTCTTCTGGTCAGGCCACAGACTCACCATGCCTGGGTCAAAGGCCCAGTGCATTCAAGTCATCAATGCCTTCCACTCCCACCCGGGGTTATAGCGGAGACATTAACTCAGAATTCACTTTTCCATCCATCTCAGTTTACTACATGTGAGTCCCAGCAGTAGGCCCAAGTTCATTGCCAGGGTAGAAACTAGGCAGGTCTCTGATCCAATAGACCATTTTCAAGTGCATGCTGGACAAAGGAACTTAGAAATGTATCTTTAGTTGGAAAATAGTAAAAAAAAACGGAGGGGCTGTATTTAGTTCTATGTTAATAAAATTATAATTGTTCTAGGCGAGTAACAAAGGAAACCTTTTAAAATGTATTTTTACTAGTGCCTATTAATTTTACAAAAATTGGGTTTCAATGTGGTATTTTCATACACGCATATCTATCCACCCTCCCCAGGAAATCTTAAGGTACCTGGTGAGATGTTTTACAATTCTTTCTTTTTTTGTCGGCACAAAACATGTATAAACCATTTAAACATTGGCAAGCTAAGTGAGAAGCTGTCTGTGAGAGCAGTTGATTGGTTTATGGCTACAGTACAGGGGGACAAGGCATTTGAGTTTGTTTGGGGCATGGTCCAGAGGTAAAGTCCATCAATATAGCACCACTACCTTGTGAGCACAGCAGTAAAAAACTGTCCACTCATAGACATTAGAGAAGGAAGTCACACACAGCTATTGGAGAACAAGACAATAGAATATGCAGTGTAATTAAGCCATTCATGCAGGGTCAGGGTAACAAGTAAATTCCAGGGCTGGAAAGGAACTGAGGTCCTGACTGGGAGAAGGTGGAGAAGAATGAAGGAGAAGGTTCTATCTGAAGTTGGATCTGGATGGCTGAAAAAGTATTTGGTTCCAGGGAACAGAGGGTATATCCTCCAGAGGTGTGTCTGCAGGGTGCTTGGGAGAGGCCCCCGGGTGGGTGACATCTTTGCCATTGTTCCTGACTTGGGCTCCCACTGGAAGCTTTGCTGGGAAGAGGTGTCAAGATGAGCTGGTGTCCCTGAGGTGGCTGCCTTTCCAGCCTAGTGTGGAAGTTTCTGGGGACTGTGAACTCAATTTTAATGTTCTCAAATTTGAATATATTCCCAAAGCATTTGGGAATGAGGCAGTGGCATGATTACTATAGGAAAATATTTAGCTTGAGAGTTTGTTGAAACACAAATTGCTGTCTGTGTGCACCCCTAGACATTCAGATTTTTGAGGATCAGGGGAAGGGCCCTGTAATCTGCCTATTTAACAAGGTCTCCAAATGATTTAATGTCAGTGGAACTTGGACTGTACTTGAGTGTATCCTCACTCCTGTGGAAGATATTTAATCATGCAATGCCTCTGCTTAAAACAATCTTTCCCTACTGTCTATAAGATACAGTCAAATGCATCCTAGATAAAGTCTAATTCTTCAGCATGGCTTCTAAGTTACTTTAGTTTCCCAGACCTAAGTCCCAGTTGTTTTTTGTTTTTGGCTCTGGATTGAACCAGGGTCTTTGCACTGTGCCACATTCTCAGCCCTTTTATTACTTTCTTTTGGAAATGGGGCTCTTTAAATTGCTAGGTTGCCCAGGCTAGGCTCAAACTGGCAATCCTCCTTTCTCATTGTGAGGTATGCTTATGCTAGGTCCTTAGTAGAAACCAGCTTCACTCTTGCGCCTTTTGATTGGCTCTGACCAGCTCAGTGTTCCCCAAACGATTCCCTGTTTACCCCGCGACACTATGCACGGTGAAGGCTGCTGTGATTAGTTTTCCTCCCACTGAAACACAGCCTCTTTCAAAGCTCGGCTCCAATGTCCACAGCCTCTCCCCTGAATTTGCCAGAGTTTCCCCTTTCCTGTCCTGCGCAGCTCCTTCTGTGAACTTGTACCACGGCATCGACTGCTGACGTTTCTCCGTCCAGCCCAGAAGTTCTCAAATGTTCATGGCCACTACCCAGGACAGACGACGCCCTCTGCCACCTTAGGGGACAGTCCCATGGTTATTCTCAGAGTCCAGAAACCAGCTTCAGCTGAAGACTATCCTCTCTCACTTGGGAGAGCTCAGTGGGTTGCGAGTGTAGATGGATGGATTGTTGGGAAACCGTACACTGTTCCCTGGGGCGCGATGCAATTCAGTCGAGAACCAAGCCTAACCTGAAGCAGGATCCATTAGGGTGTAGGAGGAAAATACTAAATATTATTACTTACACATATTTTTTTATTTCATCTAAAAGGAAGAATTTTGCTTTTCTAGTATTTTATTTGTGCCTAGATCTTAGTGATCATACTCGCATGTCACATACCATATAGGCAATTTCCTCTTTTAACATGTCACGAATGTCCCCAAAAGTCATGTAACTAACAAGTAACAGAACCAGAATTTGAAATCTGCCTGATGACAAGTTGTTAGATAAATTAAAGCAACAAGGAAAATGGCAGAGCTGGCAGACCTCTGACAGAAAGGACACTTCCTAGCCACGTTGCAAAATAAAAACGATGATCTAATCAGAGCTGACAAGAGGACACAGCCTCGGACTTATCCAGAAGTCTATATTGAATATGACTGATATATGTCCCTCCTGGTGCTACCCACCCCTTCCCTAGGACAGCTGGTTCTTCAGACATAAGCTGGTGATAAGAAGCCATATACGGAACAGCAAAACATTTAAAAATTAAGCACCCAGTCCACGTTGACAAACCAGCACACTTAAAACAAGCAATATTTGAAATCAGAGAGTTGTGAATTCAACATCTCGCAAATGTCATTTAATGATAAATGTCACAAATGTTTAAAAGCTTTTTTTCTCTGTTCCCCTCCCAAGTTTCTTACTAGTAATGACAAAGTGCCATATGCCATTATAACTAAATGAAACTAGGAAAATCACACAGCAACAAAAAGAATAGGTACTTTCCTGTACACACTGCTGGAGGTACACGGAAACATTCCCAACTGTTAGAACAAATTATGAAACATTTGGCTGTTGACTAAAATACAGATTAAAAAACATGTTTTAGCCTAAGGTATTTGTTGGATTGATTCCATTGTGAAATATACACAGAGCTGCTGTATGTGTGTACCATTAAATTTAAAAAACGTACCATTGAAGATATATTCTCAGAAAATTCTTTAATAAAAACTATGATTTCTGGCTGAGAGTGTATCTCAGTGGTAGAGGATGTGCTCACTTAGCATTGCAAGGGCCTGGGTTCAGTCTCTAGCGCCAAGTGCTTTGGAAATACCTGGAAGCGTTTTAATAGTTACTGCTTTAACTAGAATAAAGATTCTTGGGTAAGAATACAAATACAGGGCTGTAAATGAGATTCTTTTGCTGTGTTATTTACTGGCAAGCTGAACAGCAGAGCCACAAGTGCCCAGCGTGTGATAGGATATCATCGGTGTGGTAACTATCACAAAGGCAAGACTGTTAGGGAACTTAGAATTCTAACAATGCTTTGTGATGAGACACGGAGTCCCCGTGAAAGTATTTTGGCAAAGCACTTGCAAGAGCCATTAAGCTTGAAGATGAATTATGTATTTTTAATCATAAACAACTTGTTTCAAACATGCTGACCTTCTCTGTGATGACAGCTGGTTGTCAGTAATGGGTTACCTAACGCGTACTTTCAAAATTATAAACTCACTTGCTAAGAACAGACAGGAAACAATTGCTTTTTGAAAGTAATTTTGAAGTGTGGGCATGAAAGTGCTTTTTAAAAATGAAAGTCAGGGCAGATATTAGGAAATTTGTTGCTTTTATATGATGCTGCAGCTGAAAATGATGAGCTCTGGCAATATTCTCGTATCTGTGTACATTAAAAACCTCCGAAATAAACTTTTCAAATATGTTTCAAAAATTTCAAAATGAGGCATATCAGTGAGGTTAGAACCCTTTGCAAAAATGCAACACCTGGGCTGGGGATATAGCTCAGTGGCACAGTGCCTTCCTGGCAAGTGCAAGGTCCTGAGTTCAATTCTTGGTACCAAAAAAAAAATGCAATACCTTCCAATTATTTTGTTCACCCACCATGCAAAAATTGACATGGGGCAGAAGAGTAATTTCAACAAAAATCTTTATATGGTTTTTATTTTCTTCCTGTGCTGGGGATCAAACTTAGGGTCTTGAACATGCTAGACAAACACTCTACCACTGAGCTATAGCCCTACACCCAAATCTTCAGATAGTTGAGAATCATGATTTCATCAACATAACCAACAAGGTACTTCCAGTTGGAGGTACCCATCTTTGTAAGGAAACTTTTCAGACATGATAACCTTTGAAATCAAGTTTAGGAATAAAAGTAATACTGTTTTTATAATGGAAAAAATAAAAAAATTTCATAACAAAAAAAATCACCAACAGAGTGAAAAGACAAACCACAGAGTGGGAAAAAATTTTAGCCAGTTTCCCTCAGACAAAGGACTTATATCTAGAACATATAAAGAAATGAAAAAATTCAGACCCTCTCAAATGCAAAGACCCAATCCAAAAATGGGCATCTGAGATGAACATCAGATGAAGAAATACAAAAGGCAAATAAATATATGAAAAAATGTTCGACATCATTGGTCATTTGAGAGATGCAAATTAAAACAACACCGAGATTCCATCTCACTCCAGTAATGCTGTTTTCAATCAAGATTTTAGACACAGTGAAACATACTCATCAAAATGCTCTCCCCCCAAATAGTATCATTTTAGCAAGAGCAAAATGCTTATTTCATCTGTATCTTGTTCAAAAATTTCTATTTGTGATTGCTTTATGATTTATATTATGATAGCAATACATAAATATAAAATTTAGAAATAATCTCTATGGGGTGCATGTGTTAACAGTGTCTGCTGAGCAGGTACAGTGGAGAAGTGGGGGTTCAGGTGTGTGGAGGCAGGCCTGTGGCTTCCACATGCCTGGTGCACATGAGGAGCAGAGGAGAGAAGCAGCCTTTGCTCCGTCCGCTCGCACAGGAAGGGAGGCATGGATTGGTCATGCTGTTTGTCATAGGAATAACATCAGTATCAATTCAGGAGGACCATAGCACTAAATCAATAAACAGCATTTGGCAGCACAACAAATGCAATCAAATAAACTATGAAATTGAGGCAGCTCATATGAATGATCCTAAGAATAGAAAACTTTATTGGCACCCTCTATGTGGCAGGCAGGGTCCTGTGTCTTCCTCCTGGGGAGTCCCCACAGCCTCAAAACAGTTCTGAGAGGTGGGTGAGTCAGGTTGCAATACCAGTGGGGTTGGTTTCCAAACTGTGATGCCTTCCAGAAGGAGGGTAATGGCCTGGGGAGAATTCAGACAGCCATATAGTTTCCTTTGTCTCTCCAGGGATTTTAGACCCAAAGAAAGCCTGGTCCTATGCCCTGCTGTGTAAAATTGGTTACTAAAATAGAACCGGAAAAAAAGGTTGAAATTGAAACTTCATATATAATGACGCCATTGATCTGCCAGTCCCAGGAGGTGAATGCTGAGCTGTTTTCCCAGCAAGAGGAAAAAACTAAGCCATCCTGTGGGGCTCCCTCCTGGCCTCTGCCCCAGGGTTGGGGCACCTTCCTTTCTAGGTGGTTGACACCTCTTGGCTGCCTCCTTTTTTCTGCCCACACAGGGGACAGAAGTGCAGCAATGGGTTGTCACTCTGGCACGAAATGGTCTAGGCAGAGCCAGCCTGGTGGGTGTGTGACTTGTGAGTCACACAGGGCCCATGTTCAGAAGGACCTCATGCTTGGTTTAGTGCTCTGCTCTTGCTGTCATAAAATTCTTAGTTTTCAACTAAGGACCTTGTATTTTGATTTCACACTGGGCCCTGAAAATTATGTCACTGGTCTCAGGTCTAGGCCAAGATGGGGTAGCCCCAGCAGAGGCTTGCTCCAACTGATGGCCAACCCTGGTGGGCCATTGCTACCACGAAACCAAGACTAGAAATAAACTTAACCTCCACCCCGTCTTTGAAGAGTTGTATGACAAAGTCCCCTGGTGAAGTGGGCAGAGAAGGCAGCTGCCTCCCAGGGTGATTTGGGATGAGCCCTGCCCTCCCTTCATTCCTGGACCTTGACTTTGGTTCGCGCAAGATGCAAGCTCAGGGAGGCTTAACTATCAGCTTCCTTCAGGCCTGTTGGGACATCAGTACAGACAGAGCATTCCAAATTGAATTTTAACAATGCTCGCAAAAGAAGAGTCAGAGCTGTGCCCTGTGGCCACCCTGCCCAGCCCTGAGTGTGGGACCCAGAGTTGCTATTTAAGTTGTTCCATCCAACAGAGGCGTCCCTGGAGGCACCAGTGTAAGGCTGAGCATTTGCTAGCAACAGAGGGCCAACAATTGCATTCTAGACTTAGGTTGAAAACATTCGGAGAACCAGGGTAGGTGTTACACTACAGAGACGAGGAGTAGCAGAGTGATGTTTTCAGCCCAGGGTTGCACACAGGAATGACACTAATTACAGCTTCCATTCATCAAGCACCTACTCTGTTTCAGCCCCTTTCATACAACTTCTCATGTAATCCGCAGTCTTTTTAGGTAGGCATCCTCCCATTTCATTACAACTAGAGAAATAGGGTCATCCCTAATAACTCAGGATTACAATCCTCTTTTTGCCTCGTCTAATTCCCAATTCCCCAACTCTCTGGGAACAGTGGATTCTTCAAATCACTGAGCCTGACTGTGCTTGAGATTTAATAAATCATGAAGAATGAAATCCAAATGATCAAAACACCATTCTGGGAATATATTTAGGGGACACCTGTGTCTCTTCTCATCTTCTCACCTTTCTCACATCCTTCCCTGCACCTGCTGCCCAGCACTGTTTGAAACTGGTCTGCCATAGCAAGCTTGTTGCTGGCTGATGCAGTCAGAGACCCACAGCGGTGGTCCCAACCCCCTGCAGGAGGCAGAAAGGCCCTTGGCGGGTTGCAGCACTGGATGCCAGGACAATGGGACGAGCTTATGGTGACAAGTCTTCTGAACACGGCCAGGAGATACAGGGGTACACACTCAAGTGGCCTCCTCCTGCTGAACTCTGGCCAGCTCTGATGCTTTTGCTAATAAAAAACTGGTTAAGGGCCGGTGAGATGGCTCAGCGGCGTAAGCGCCTGCCTTGCAAGCGCGAGGGCCCAAGTTTGACTCCCGGATCCCACATATGAAAAAGGGGCCGGTGATATCGCTCAGCGGCACGGGCGCCTGTTGGCACGCGAGGTCCTGAGGTCGACCCCCCGGTACCCACAAAAAAAAAAAAAAAAAAAAAAAACTGGTTAAAATCCTAGAGGGCCATAAAACCATAACCCTGAGGTTTTCTTTTTCAATAGTCAGAGGTCCACAAGTCAGCATAACTTTAGGGCCCAGAAACTATAATCAAATAGTAAGCAGTATAAACAAACACAGGTACATTCTAGACAACCATTTCTTAGATGTGGCTGTTAAACCACATTAACAGGATATCTTTTCACATTTCTAAGTTTGGGATACTTTGTTCTGATACTGTACTTTGCTTATCTTGTAAATTTGTGGTGTGGATCCAATGAGAATGTATTCAAGCACTTTGTAAAGTAAAGACTTCCAAGTCTTTCAATCAGTATGATTATTTTACAAAGCTCTTGAATCATATATTGGAGTCAGTGCTGATACGGGAATGAGGGAGGGAGCTAATTGTTGAAAACCTACTTTTAAACTTGTTTTTATCTCATTTAATTCTTACAAAAGACTGAAAATCCACAGAACCTGCTTCTTTGATCTGTAAGGTCAGGATAATAATAGCAATTCATTAGGTTATTATGAGAATTACCGAGTAATACAGATTTACTGCTGTAAAGCAGTGTCTGGTATACGGTCAGCACACAGTAAGTATCGGTTCTTAAGTGCCTCACCTGCAGCTTGAACACATCTGTTGAAGTTTATTTTTCTTTCATAACAATATAGTATCTGGGCTCTAATCAAACAGTTCTATTTGAACTACTTGAGGAAGTTCTATTTGTACTTCTTTCATAAATCTACCTATTTGCATAAATGTACAGCACATACAATTATGTACAGGATATAATACTTGATAGTAATAAACAGTTATGTTACTGGTTTATGCATTTACTATACTGTACTTTTCATCATTATTTGGGAGTGTATTCTTTCTGCTTAAAGTTTGCTGTAAAACAGTGTGCCATGTTACACCAGCAGTGTCCTTGTATGTCTTGTGTTTACTACATCTGTTGATTACATCCAGACCAAGACTAATTGATCTCTCAAGTTGTGTAAGTCCATGCCATGATCACAGAGTGACAAGAGTACCTAACAATGCGTTTCTCAGAACATATTCCCATCCTTAAGCAACATATCCAAGGTCTTCCTTCAATGCTACGATTATGGAAAATGTTGTGGGTCCAGTCCTGCCTGTCGTTATATCTGGTTCTCACTTACAAGGCTTGTTTATTCACTTTTCTAATTAAAAGACTTACTAGCTGCTGTAACTCCACATACTGTGTATGCTAGCAAAATAAATCATTGCCTCTAAGGTTAATTTTTAAAAATCAGATTACTAATCAGAGATGTTTGAGTTGGAAACAGAGGGATGGCGGTGCCATTATCACCTCACAAAGATAATGACTCTGTTTTCTAGATTCTCATTTTGTACCACATTTATTTGCAATTTGGCACAATTCACTGCTGAAGTTGGTGGTTTTATATTTTGGGGTTATTCTCCTACCTGGATACTAGCATTCATTTCCAGTGTGTAATGAAAGTGTAACTCTGAACCAATGCCCTCTTCTCTGAGTCATGGTTTCCTTGTCCATAAAAAGAATATAACAGGGACGTGTGAAGTGTCATTATAATGCACTAGGGTGCCTGTCCTAGTGCAAGTGCTGTAACTCTGTATGTCAGCTTTTATTGGTATTTTTTTTGTACTAATCTTTTCTCACTAACACTTATAGTTCCAATCAAAGGTAGCCTCATATTATAACCATCATAGCCACACAAGCTATGAGGGACGGCTATTACCTCCTTCCCATTTCCATAGTGTCCTTCTAATCCAACCATCTGGCTCATTTTTATTCCTTTCTTGTCAACATTCGCTATACGCACATGCTCATCTTTCACTCTGGCTAGATGGCATTTTCCCAGTCTCAATGACCCTATTCTCTTGGACTTTTTATTTTTTTGTGGGTACCGGGGGTTGAACTGAGGACCTTGCATGCCAGCAGGTGCCCATGCCACTGAGCGATATCACCAGCCCTTTTTTTTATATGTGGGTTCCAGGAATCGAACTCAGGACCTCGCACTTGCCAGGCAGGTGCTTATGCCACTGAGCTATCTCACCGGCCCCTCGGACTTCTAATCAAGTCATCTCTTCATCTTTCAGAGCTCGATTAAAGTTCTAAAGCCTCAATGAAGACTTTTGACCAAGTTTAATCCACATTAATTTTTCTTTTTTGAATTCGAAAGCCTGTCTGGGGCATACCAGTGTGTAGTTCTCTCAGGATTTGGTGATCATGGTATGACTTAGGGTGTTGTCCTAACTTGACTGAATATTTTCCTAAAAGAAAGGACCATGTCACATAGCCAGTGTATATCGGTTGAGTATGTCTTATCCGAAACGCTTGGGACCAGAGGTGTTTGGAGTTGAGATTTTTTTCCCCCCAGATTTTGGAATATTTGCATATACATAGTGAGATAGCCTGAGGATATGACCCAGTCTAAACACAAAATTCATTTATGTTTCATATGCACATAGCCGGAAGGTAATTCTATACAATATTTTCAGTATACCTATATTTAGATTATGGCTCCTCACGAGGCCCCCGTGTGGAATTTTCCACTTGCAGTATAAAGTTGGTGCTCAAAAACTTTCAGGTTTTGGAGCATTTTGGATTTTTGCATTAAGAAGGTTCAACTTATATAATACCAGCAGTTACAAGTAGGTGCTTCAATGTATTTTTGGTTTTTGGATTTTCAGAATGTATCTGGTGGAAATTTGGGTCTGGCTTGTGGTTGTGTCCCTCTAGAAAGGGTTTGCTCTTTGTTTTTTCCAAGTGACCCTTGGTTAACCAGCCTGGGGTCCCCTTTTACATTTTCCAGCTCAGTTTATCAGAGTTTCTCTTTTTTGCTGAGTACTATTTCATTGAGGGCACATATTACCTTTTTTTTCTGTATTTATGAGCTGACACCTATTTGGGATTTTCTAAATATTCACTAATATGAATGAAGCTGCCTTGAACTTTCTTATTTGAGTCTTTTTGAGAACACAGTTCATTAAGGGGATGGGGTACATGCCTGGGGATGGGATGGTTAGGTTATATGCTGTATGTATGCTTAACTTTTTAAGAAACTGCCAAACAGCTTTACAAAGAAGTTTTACCATTCTCTGTCCCCACTAACAACATAACATGTACGCTCAAGCGGAACCACAAACCTTGGTGTTACTAGTCACTCTCATCTTAGTTTGAATTCTATCCCTCAGCCCAGGTGGGGGTAGCCTTGTGCTTATGAATTTCAGGCATCTTTGAAGTGGGAGCTACTAGAGCAATAGGAATTGATGGGGGAAAAAATGGTGTGGTTTTAAACTCCTGGATTTAATGGCTTATCTTGACTGTGACACTGTCTTAAGGCTCAAGTGCGGTCTAGGGTGTGTAACTCAGTCATCACACCTTTCAGTCCAGAGGAGGAGTAGGAAGTTATGCAGAGACAGAAACAGAAGCCTAGAACTCTGAAACCAAGTGTGGCTCCTCTCTTCTGTCTTTCCAAAAAGAGAGAAGATGATGAACTCTCACGAGAGGAAGGTAGGCAGTCTTCACCTACAAGCTACTGCCCAGCTCCCCAGATCCATATCCAGGCCCCTCCTCTTCTCCTATTTGTGCCGTGTTTAAGAATTACAGAGTACTTTTATGCCCAGTAGCTGCTTTTTCAAAAGTGCTAGAGAAAAGCAAAGTGGATGCTATAGAGGGCCCTTCCCCATCCTCATCACAGTCCAGGAAGTTTGTATTTTTAATCCCAAGGAAAAGTTATGGGAATCCTAGTGAGCTAACTCCAATCTACCACTTCCAGTGCAATCCACAGCGAGAATAAAGACACTAAGGTATATTTATAGTTATGGGGAGCCAAGGGGGTTCCAAATCCAGCCAGGGTGGTGGTTACTGGAACAAAGGCCTCAATCCAGGGCCAAACCCAGGTTTTATTAATTCTTGATGAGGGGAGTGGCTTGGGGATGACTGACTGTGAGAGTGGCGGGAAGTATGTGAGTACCGTGAGCTGGGCTAGCTAGGTAGGTGGCCTGAAATCGCCTTAGCAATATGCAGAGGTAAGGATATGCAGAAGGAGTAATATGTATAACACAATTTAAGGCAGTATCTAATGTTTTGGGGGTCAGTGCTTCAGCTCTGATGTGTAATCTTCCATGCCCTGAGAAGTCATAGCCTCTTATCTCAAGGCTCGATCCCAGCTGACAGTGTGGAGCATGGCTTTCCATCCCGCCTGGCTCACACAAGTTTTTTGGGAGCTATGGGGGTGGGGAAACACTGACCTGTCGCCTTGCTTCAAAGACTACACATCAGCACCTTGGCTAGACTGATTTGCATTGCTTAAAGCCAGTTGAAGGGATAAGGAAAAGTCCTAGCCAGCTCTGTACATATCAGTACATGGAAATAGGGCCAGGTTTAGCCAAAATGGAGATAATTGTTCGTTCAAGGAGAGTCCTCCAGGTGGTCCCCCACAGACACTCTGAGACATCAGGGTTAGCCCCGAAAAGCTGCACCATTTAGTTGATGTGTCTGAGATTCTTGACTCAGGTTCTTTGTCATCCCAGGCTTTGGGTCAGAAGGTTGCTTAAAACACAGATAATGTTTATGTCCCTGGATTCTTTGTTTTAATTGAGGTGAAATGTATGTGGCACACAATTTTTTTTTAAGTGAACAATTCAGTGGCATTGAGTGCGTTCACAGTGATGTGACACCACTACTTCCACTTCCAAAACTTTTCATTGCCTTCTGCCCGGGCTTCTGTGCAGAGCAAGAGAGAATCTGTATGAGGCATCCAGAGCAGGGCCTCGGCCCCAGTAGGAGCTCAAGAAAAATACAGGCTCAGCTTGTATTTTTAGACTCTCTCTAGCCTTCTCTCCAAAACCTAATGTATAACTAAGAATTATTGCCTAAATTTAGCACCTGAGAAAATCAGGTTGAGGACACATGACATACTCCTTTCCCTCCTAAAATAACATGTCAAAATCGCCCCCTTCCAGGGACATTTTTCCTAAGTTTCTAAAGCAGCCAGAAACATCTACCTATGAAAGCCTCAGGACTTAATTGCACACTTAATTGTCACAGAGCCTCTCATTTTTGAAGTTTGTGTTCTTGGCCAGGCTGTGACACACACAGTCTTGGAGACTCCACAATGCTCCCCATTGTCCTGGGTACAAAACAAAACAAGCAGTGAACAGGTGTGTGTCAGATAGAATTGGATAGTAGCCAGCCAGCTCCCAAAGTCTAGCTACCACCTGGTGACCAGCATTTTCCTGACTTTTAAAACTATAGGTTTGATGAGAAAGGGTTCATTTATCTTGGTGTTGAGATGGAGCTGGACTGGGCCAGTCCAGGCTCTGCCCTGAATCTCTTAGGCAACTGTGCCCAAGACAGGACTGGAGAGGCCTGGGCTTCCACACCTGTGTGCTCAGCAGAAGGAAGATAAGGGCTGCAAGCCGAAAACATAATGGCTTTGGTCTTTATTAAATTTGCCAATTCCAGGAGCAAGGTGTGAAAGGAGCCCACAGGCTGAGAAGTCATGATGGTCCCTTTAGCTTCCTGTGTCACCGAGTGTTGAAGCTGGTGGCCAGAGCTGCTGCTGTGGAGGGGCTGGTGAAGAGTGTGGCTGGGTAACCAGGGTGAGGATCTGCTCCTGAGGGCCTAGAAGTTGGCAATGTGCAGGCTCGCTGGGGGAGCTTTCTTCTGGTGACATCTGATGCTTCTGCACACGCTCACTGTGAGGATGCCAACTACGAGGCCACCTAGGAGGCCACCTCCTGCTGCCAATGGCACAGCCCCGTGGAATACATCGGAGGCTTTTGCAGTCTGGTCTGGGAATAACCAGCTATTCCGAAGGGTGTAGAGATAAGGGCTCTCCTGCAGAGGAGGACAGGAGGGTCAGAGGATAGGGGTAAAACTCACCCAGTTGTCTCTGTGTACTTGGTCCCCAGCCCTGGTGAGCACAATGACCCTGCGTGTTTTCACAGCCCTTCCCTGTTTGTAAAGCTCCATCATTTACCCTGTGCAGGAACCTTCTGTACCAGGATGGGTCTCTCAGGTGGTCACCACCCAGCCATAACCTCCCTTAGTTTCTCCCCAGCATCTCCTTTCCTATCAAATCTGTCTTTGAAAGATTGGGGACTGATAGATGACAATAGGAAGAGTCATGGTGGCAGCAGACAGAGCTCTCTCACTGTGTCCTCCAGGTCACTACTGGACACCAGTCACTACTATTCCTGCCTCCCATCCTGGGAGTGCCAAGGATCCCAGGGCGGTCACTGCAGGAGGACAGCTGGCTCTGCAGTGGATTTAAAGAAGCACAGTGAGAAGGGCCAGGAGGAGAGGTTTCTGGGTCTACCTCCTGGGTCCTTTTCTTCTTTCTTTTCCCCTCCATTTTTTCTCTCTCAGTGCACAGTAATTGAGTGCCTGCTGGGTAGGGCCATGGGCCAGGAGCTGAGCTGAGTATCTGAGGGTTAGGACAGGATATCTGCTATCATTGTCCAATAGGGAAATGAGACGTGCAGAACCAAACACAAAGGAGAATGTGTACAAGCAGAGAAGAGAGATCAATACAGGGATCCATCTGGGGCAGGAGTGGTAGAGTAAGACAAGGTGGAATCACAACCCAGAGATAGCACCATCTGGGCTCAGAAGGAGGTAAACACCGCCACAGGCAGAGAGGGGAGGTGAGCCACCAGGAGCATATGGCAGAAGTAAAAACACAGACAGAACTCGGGGGCGCGTCTGGGAAGTAGATCCATTCGCCAGGAGTGTAGAGTATATAACAGGGGAGTGGGTTTCCTCTCTGGACTCCTCCGGTCCTGGGCAGTGGGCCCAGGCAAGGATTTCAACAGCCTGGAAAAGGCTGGGGTTACCTCCTAGGAAGCAAACACAGGATGATGGAGAAGGGGGAGAGGACCTGGAGAGACAGAGTGGGGCAGTGTCTGTGGTCCAGCTGGGGGAAGTGGGCATGGAGAGGGAGGACGAGGACTGTGGTCTTTGGGAACAGACACCACACCTCTGTTTTGGACCCCAGCTCCTCTTATAGCGCCTGTAGACCTCCTCCATGCATGTTTAAGGCCCAGGATGCTTGGGCCCCTCACAACAGTAAGGAGTGGCTCCAGGCACGAGGGCAGTGCTCACTAGCAGCCTCCCTGTGACTCCTTCACATCTCCCCTACTCAATGGCTGCCCACCCCTGAGGAGCTGAGGAGTTCAGTGGCAATGAGAAGACGGGGAGGGTGGAGTAGGATGGCGGTGAGTGACAGTGTGCAGAGGCCTACAGAGGCTCTTTTGTGCTTCCAGGTAAAAGGACCCTTGCTTCCCCCAACCAGCAGGACATTTACTCACGGGCGAGGGGCACTTGAGTTTGGCTCGGCTGTAGGTAAAGTTGCTGAACGTAGTCTTATGGCCCACTGGTTCCAGCTGGAGAGAGAAAAAAGACACCTTGATTCCCTCCAAAGCTGAGAGAGACTTCCCTGTTGGAGAAAATAGCTCACACTACACTCCCTCCCTTTCAAAGGGTAGGTTGGAACCAGCAATGTGATAACACCTATGGCAGAAACCAGCAGCCCTGGGCCAGAACTGGAACTGGCTTCTGATTCAGAGTGCTGAGTTTGAGTTTGCCCAAGCAGGAAAGGACCCTGAGTCAATGCCCCTGGATTCACCCAGGAGGACACCAAGGCCCGGGAGATAATGACCAGCGTCCATAGCATGTTCTGAAAGGGCTGGGACCACAACGCCCATGGCCTGGCTCCTTTTGTGGGAGGCTACGATTGCAGACACCGCATTTTCAATTTTATAAAATGGTGATAATCAGATTTACCAACTTTTCCAAGTGTGTGGGGCTAGTCAGTTTCAGGACAATTTTGAAAACATATTGGTTATCATGACATTCTTACTACACTTGGCCTGTCAACCTTAAGAAACTGGAATTTTCTCACTTAGGCTGCTTTGTGTGTTTATTCACACGGATGAAAAGATTTACTTTTCCCAGGAAATAGCCCTGGGACTAATTGTGCTTTGGTGGGGGTTCTGCTGAAAGCTTTCCAGCTGAGGAACCTCTCAGAATGAGCAGAAAGCTTATCTTTAGCAGCGTCTTTAGCCAGTAGCCTGCCCCTGACCTGTGGCCTGCACGGGGAAGGACAGACCTGGCACTTTCACCTGGGTGCAGACTCTGTCCAGCGTGTCTAGCCTCCGCCCATCCTACAATCTGCTTCCTGCCTGATCCTGACCACCAGGGACTGCCAGTGTGGAGGTGAGAGAACTCTGTCCAAACTGGTGACCACACCTAGCCCATGACCTCATTTTGTTGTCTTAAAGCCTTTTGCTCCCATTCCTGAGTAACACAATTAGAGGAGGAAGTCGGCTGTGGTCCTGGGAGAGATGCCATGGTGACTCAGCTGAGCACAGTGGGCAGATGGCTGGGTCCTGACTCTGCCAGCAATGACAACGCAGCACCATGCAGGCTACTTAACACCCCCAAGGTTGGGAACAGGTGTTACAATGCTGTCCCAAAAGCTCCAGGTATGGTTATTATGAGCATCAGATGAAGTGACAGGAAAGCATGCGTGAGCTGGGGGTGGCTTACATACATAAAACAGCGTCATTTCCACTTTCTTAGAGCTGCAGAAATGCAATTGTGTTCTAGTGTAGCAGAACCACCCCAGGGCAGAATGGCAGCTAAAGGTCAGGCCAGCGGATTCTCGGGGACACTCCAGGAATTAACTGGCACAGAGGAAGTTTGTGATTGGGTGATGAGTGCATCAATTTCTCCATTCTTGCTGGCTCCTTCCCATTGGCTCCCATCTATTGTGCCATCTCCCATTCCTTCACCTGGCCTCTCCTTGCCTCAGACCCCCTCTACTGTCTTCTGCTATCATGGCTGTTGATGCCTCATGACTTCCTGGGTGTTTCCTGTAGTCGCTGCCTGCCCTGCCCAACCTATGTCTCTCCTGCCCATTTCAATTGGTCTGCAGCCTCCATCGCTTGATGGCAGCCAAGGTCACCAATGACCTCTTTGTGGCCAGATATTTTCAGGAGTGTTTGTCAAAGATGACTCCTCCCCTGAAACACTCGACACTCTGGGACCCTGGGACACTACACTTCTCTACTCTCTTCCTCTTTCACTGCATCAAAAGGTGGAATGAATGCCCATGGGCTTGCCAGTTGATGCCACACTCTTTTCTGCTCCTTCTTCTCTGGGCATTCTCAACTAATCCCATGAGCATGGTTATTTTTGTGTTTTAGTTTTTAGTTTTCACACATGAGAGAAAATGTGATACTTGTCTTAATGTTTCTGGCTTTTTCCTGCAAATGACAATTTCCTTCTTTTTCATGGCTAAATAATACTCTGTTACATGATATGTTTATCCATTCATGGAGAGGACCTGGGCTGACTCCACACCATGGCTGTTGTGAATAGTGCCACAATACACACACACATGCAGGTGTCTCTTTTGTACGCTGATTTGATTTCTTTTACATATACACTCATAGGTATTTCCTTTAGATAGCTGGATCATATGGGAGTTCTATTTTTAGCTTTTTGAGGAATCTCCATATTGTTTTCCGTAGTGGCTATACTAATTTACATTCCCACTGGCAGTGTATGGTGTTCTTTTTCCTCCACATTCTTATCAGCATTTATTTAGTTTTTGATAATAGCTATTCTGACTAGGGTGAGGTGGAATCTCATTGCAGTTTTGATTTGCATTTCATTGACACTTAAAGATACTAAACATTTTTCCAGATATTTATTGGGCATTTTAATCCTATGGTTTTTTTAAAAACACATCAATGCTATCAACACCATTTTTACCTTTTAACCTCCAGCTCGCCCTCATCTGTGAGCTCCAGACTCCTGTGTTTAACAGCTCACCTGATATCTCCGTGTGGCTGTCTGGAAGGTAGTTCCCCCATCCCATGTTTAAAATAGAACTCAATTTTCCCAACAAGTGATGAATTTTTCTCTACCAGTCAACCATCTGCTCAAATTCTCAGACAGCCCAAAGCAAGAAGCCCTCCTTTGTTCCTCTTCTCCTTCCGCTAGTTCCAACCATGTCCTAAATCTGACCAGCAGCCTCCTCCCGTCCTCCCCCTGTACCCTTGCATGCAGCCAGAGGGCAAACCAAAGCACAGCACTCCCCTGGTTAGAGCCAGCTGGGACCTGGCCCGAGCCTGCCTCTCTGATCTTGCTCACCTTCCTCCAGTCATGCTGGCCTGTAGGTTCCTCAGGGGCTTCAAGCTCATTCCTGACCCCAGGCCCACACGAGTCCAGTTTCCTATCCTTGGAACATGTCGGCCCTGGATGCCTGCCTGCCTAGCAACCTACTGACATTCAGTTCTCAGTTCCCTTGTCCTGTCTTCTGACTCCTCGATCTATATCCTATCCCTCAGCTTGACTTTTATTTTTTAAAGCCCTGAATATGGTCAGACCCTGTTGACTTATTTGGTGACTTGTTTATTATTTGTCTTCCCCCACTCTATGTGTACTCCCCTAAAGTAGGGATGTTACTGTCCTTTTCACTGTGGAATCCCTGGCTCCTGAACAGCACCTACACTGTAGCAGGGCTGGATAAATACTTGTGGAATGAGTAGATGGAGGAATGGAAGGCACCCAGACCTGTGTGCAAAGCTGAGGCAGAGAAGTTCTGGAGTAGCTGCAGGAAGAGGAGCTGTTATTTCTAGCACCAACCTTTCCTGAACCAGACACTGTAGGTACTGACAATGCAGGCAGAGTGCAACGGATCTGGTGGCCACCGGCCTGTCCTGGAGACTCAGGGGCAGTCCCTGCAGGAACTGGCACCTGAGCTAGCATTGAGGGTAGGTAAGGAGGTAAGAAGGGCAATCCAAGATAAGGTAATGAACAAGTGCAAACACACACAGGCGCAAGACTACATGGGTGGTACAGGAACTTGCAGGAGTTACCAGATTGCAAAGTGGAAGCAGATGCTGGTGGGACAGTGGCCCACGAGGTGAACCAGGGCCAAGTCCCAAGCAGCCTTGCATGCCATGCTAAGGGCCTGGCCTGTCTCCCCTGGATGTGGGGGCCTTGGAAGTTTGAAGGCAGAGGGGTGACCTGGTCAGATTTTCTTTTATACACATCATTTGGTTGCCCTGTAAGGACTAGATCTAAGAGTGGTTCATAAATCCTGCATGTTAAAATCATCTGGGGATTTTTTTTAAAGTGTTGAACCCAGGATCCACTCTATCTGGGAATAAGAGCAGCCAGGCACTGTTTTGTTTTTGTTTTTCTCTTTTAAAGTATTCTTTATGGAAGTTAACATACACGTGGAAACAAGTAGAAATCACAGGTGATCAGCTGATTGATTTTGATAAAGCAAACATATTAACATCCAAACCAATAAACACAATATTATCAGTATTCAGAAGCCAACCCCTAACTTCATCTAGCACTATCCATTCCCAGTAAAAGAGACCAACGTGCTGTTTCTAACACCATACGATAAACTGCTTTCTTTTGAATTTTGCATGTTACTGAAGTTTGCTTATTCTCATTGCATAAAGTATTCCATCGTATTGTTGTATCAGTATTTTATTCATTCTACTATTGGTGGGGATTTTGGAAGTTTCTAGTTTGGAGCTATTATGAGCAATGTTTCTATGAAACTTCTTGTATGTATCGTTTGGTGGAAAACAAGTATACCTTTCTGTCAGAGATATATCCAGGAATGAAATTGTTGGGTCTCAGGAAACACATATGTTTAGTGTTATTAGCTGTGCCAAAGACCTTTCAAGTGGTTTAGCACTCACTGCCTTTAGAAGTCCCCAGGTGATTCTAATATGCACCCAGCGCACAGAGTTGCTGTTCTAGGGCTGTAAATCTGGAGACAGGGTGACAATTAGGAGATGTTACTATTAGCTGGAGTAGGATTTCTAGAGTACAGAAAGAAGGCAGCAGTAGAGGCATAGGTCTCAGAAAAAAGAAGGAAGAAGTCTTGATAAGAAGAAAAAACAAGGTAAAGAAAGATAAAAACATCTGGTATTGCTGGTATTTCTGGCTTTGCCTTGCAGAGGTCTCTGGTGAAGGAGGAAGAGATGAAATATCTTAAAGTGCATTCGTTGCCCCAGCAGGGGACTCTGGAAACATCCGCCGAAGCTCGCAGACACTATGTCATAGGACTTAAATTGTGAGACAGGAATGCACTGGTTATACATGTGTTTATTGGGTTGGGAGCAGATGGGAGGGTGGTGATGTGCTTGGGACACTAGGAAAAGACATGGACAACCTGGACCCTCATCCCCGGTGTACCACTGACCAGCTGTGTGACGCTGGACAATTTACTTCACATCTCTGTATTTTAATCACAAAATGTTCCAGCTAGACGACCTCTTAGATGTATTCCAGCTCTAACAGCCTATTATTTATCTGATGTCACTCTTGTGGTGAAATTCCAGTAAGAAGAAGAATGAGAAAGTTGGCACAATGCTCTATAGCTTTGTGTCTGAGATAGTTTGGGATGAAAACACTGAACTCCATAATCATTTCCCCAAATTATATAGCACAGGATAAGAAACTCTTGGATGATTTTAGTTTTGTTTTACTTTGTTTTTGTTATTTTTAAATGTGAGGTAAGGTTGAGACAATGTCTGGGCAGTCTTGTCACTGATAGGGCTCCATGGCAGTGTCTGTCTTTTCTTTTCATATCTAAAGCTCTCCTTCCTTTCTGTATGAAATAAAAGCCTCCCAGCCAAAAAAAATGGGAAGAACCGCTAAACTGTTTTGGAAGAGAAGGCCAGAACTATACTGTTAATTCAGTATGGGGGGAGGGGGAAACCAATGGACTCTGTCACATTTGAGACATCAGTGTGGCCACTGAGTCCCAGGAGACTCCTGCAGGGTCCTGACTTTAAGCAGGTATAGCATACCACCCAGGTAGGAACTGGAAAATCTGGAAGGAAAGGCCAAGGGCTTAGCTTTCCTGGCTCTTCTTGGAATGTGTGGATTCCTCTGAGGTCTTGGGGGTGAAATGGGACAGAAAATGGATTTCTACTCTTTGGGAGAATTTGACTGACTGACTGTACTGGGTATTGAACCCAGGGCCTTTGCACTGAGCTATATCTCCAACACTTTTACATTTTGAAATTTTGAGACAGGGTCTTGCTAAGTTGCCCAGGTGGGATTTGATCTTACAGTTCTCCTGCCCTAGTCTCCGAGAGTGCTGGGGTTACAGGCATGTGCCACCACACCCAGCTTTTGGGGTGATTTTAAAAGGAACAAAGACATGTGATTTAGCCACTGAAGGACAACTTGACTTCAAAACAAACTCTATCAAAGAAACCTAACTGGTCTCAGAAATTATATTTTGCAACCTTTAATTTTAAAAAATACTGTGGGGATATTTTGGTGGCAATTCAGAGTCCTGGGTGAAAGAGTATGATGGAAATTTTTAGAAGTGGGCAGATAGACGATGTCAACAGAAGGAAAACCCCGGGACAACACAAGTAGAGGAAGGCTGAGTCTGCAAAATTACATAGGCCAAGGATAAAGCCTGCTCACATGCTGCTCTGAGAAGAGGTTGCTAGCGAGGAGGAGGTGGTGTAGCTAAGGAGAAAGTCAACATTTGTGAGTCAGCTGAGGAAGATCCTGGACATTTGGATGTACTGACAGGTGTGGGAATATTTGCACAGCAGTGGTTGGCAGAGGCACCACAAGCTTGAAACTGCAGTAGAAGGAGCAGAAGTGTAGACTGATTAGTCATCATGGGAGAAACAGGGGAATATGCAGGTCAGGGTGGGGATTGGGTTACGTGCTGAGCCCAGATCAAAGGAAGCTACTGGATTGGGAAGGTGTCTCCTTTGGTCTGAGCAAGAGGATACAGGTATTGGGGGACCGGCCAAGTACTGCAAACACAGCTGATCATTCTGCAGCCAGTGGCCAGCCACAGAGGACAGAGGTGAGGACAAGGCCAGGTTGTATGCTCTTTTCATAAGGTCCCCTCCCCCCTCACTGGAAAGGACTGGACTGGGTTTCAGCCGTGGAGAATGAGCTGTGTGGATCTTTCCCTTTTTCTGTCTGAAGAAATAATAGTTGGGAGTACAAGACTGGAGTGCTGGAATGCTAATAGGGCTGATGTGTGTTGAAAGCTAATTACTGTGTACACTTGATCTCAACTAATTTTCTGTATCATTTGCACTGCTCCATAGATGTTAATACAGATGGCCGGAGAGATCACTTGCCCAAGGTCACACGGGGAGGGGGGTGAAGCTAGAATTTTTACTGAGTTTATCTGATTGCAAAGTTATCCTCTTGCAGTGCCTGGGCATTACCGAGAGTTGCGTGTACACGTGCGCATTTTGAAAACAACACATCAGGACAAACAAAATGTGCTGCCACCATTTGAGCTCTGGGGAGAAAGGAGTCATGTGAGTAGGTTTGTCACTGTGGGAGGCAATAACCTTGGGTTGTCCCCCTCGACATAAGGCCACCAGGCCCTTAGCCACTCACCATGTTGTTCCAGAGCGCGATGGCCATCTCTGCGTGACCGCGTGCTGAGAAGTGAAGACAATCCTCAGAGAAGAAGGTGAGGTCAGTGCTCCCGAGCTGTGATCAGAGACAAGGAGGTTTCAGCACCACCTCTCCCTTCTCCTCCCGGCAGATGCCTTGGGCATTTCTCTTTTTGTCCTTTCAACTCTGCTGCCAACTGGTGGGAAACCCCCCAAATTTTGGAACCTTTTAAAAAAGACATGAATTGTAGCTACCCACAGTCCATCTCTTTTCTGCCCTGAAAGTTGAAAAACAATAATTATAATGTTAGGAAGCTTTCCCTTCTATCCTAATCCAGTAAATATAAGGGTAGTTTGGTCACTATTGATTCTCTTTCTTTCCAAGAATGTCTGCCTTCTAATCATAACAACAACAAAAAGGCAGAAAAAGCAATGCTTGGGAACCCAAATGATATTAAGCAAAAAGCCCACTTGGATGAAGGAAATGCACCCATCACCCAAGCTAAGGCTCCTAATGTAGCCTCCTAGCAATGCCTGCAGCTCACCTCGTTCAGCGGGATGAGGGTGTTCTGGAAGAAAGGCTGCACCACAACTGCAAAGTCCTCGCGCTGCATGTACTTGTGTTGGTAGGAGAACCTGGAGATGCCACTCTGGGGGTTAGACAGGCTGATTAGGATGGGATAGGGAGGGTCTACTCCTGCTGCCTTGGCTTGGTCATGACTGCAGTCAACCCACCCTAGACAAAGGCGACTTAAAGGAGCTACACTGGTGTGACACACTCACATTCTTCCTGCAGCCTTTATTGAGCACATGCATCCCAAGGCCTCTGCCGGCTGTCAGGGAGAGCTGAACCCAGTGGCCCTGGTTAGAGGAGCTCCCCATCTGCATGGCCCCACCCTTTCCATTCCAAGGCCCAGCCCACCCTCACTGCATGCATAGGCCACTTAGACCCAGCTCAAATGGGGAGCATCTAAGACCAGCACCCCAGAATGTCTGTGCCCTTTGGTGGATGAGAGTCCATGGTTGTTGTATTTGTTTGGAATATAAATGGAGTAGGCTAGATGTACTTATTCTCAAGGAGTTTATCATCCAGCTGGGAAAAGGAGACAAGATGTAAAACATAAGAACCATAGCGGGCTCTAGGGCCCATCATGTGCGTACTGAACTTGATTTGGGGAGAACCTTTACAGAGGAGGAAGGCTTGCCTCCTGAATGGAGATGGATCATGTCCAGAGAGGCAAGAATAGGAGCAGAGGCACACATGAGCAGGAGGGTGTTGAGAAAGGAATTGGAAGTGGAGGTAATTAGGGCCTTTTGTTCTTAAGGCAGTGAAGAGGTAGGAGGCAGGTGCAGTGGCTGCCATCCCACCTCCTCTGGGTAGAGGTGTGGCCCATGCCACAGCTCTGAGTCAGGGATGGACCCAATGATATGCAGTACACTCTGGGGCCAAGTGTTGTATCTGCTCAGGGCTGACAGGAGATTCTCCCAGCTTCCACCTTGGGATCTCTCTCTGCATCCTTCCCTGGCCTTGCTGTTCAGTTAGCCTGGAAAAATATTTTGGGGGCTGCTATCTGTCTTTTAGGGAGTGGTTTGCTAGCAATGAAGCCCTGCTGAACACACAAGTTCTGAGTTCTTGCTTGGAGAGTTCATGGGGGTGCTTCTAATGGAGGACAGAAGAGGATGGCGGGGCTCACCTGGAGGTTCCAGTTCACTTTCTTCAGCTCTTGGATCACCGGGGAGTTTGGAAAGTGTCTGAGGCAACTGCAGTTGCTCCTGGGAGATAAGAACTCTGGTGGTGAGGCTCCCCGGGGCAGCCTGGCTCTGTCCTCCTGGGAGGCTGACCCTAACACAGGGCCCATGTCCACCCACAAGTAGCCCCACAGCATACACTTCTGATGCTTAGACCCAGGAAGGTCATAGAACTGTACTTGTTGGAGGAGTTGGCACCTGACTGGGATCTCCTCGTGCATGGCTGCCCATTCTCTTTCTCCTTCCCATGCCTGTGGCCCCTGGGGTTTCTGTGGCTGGGAGGAGCTGGAGTCTTGGGAAGACCACCATCTCTTTTGGTACAGAATCACTGCTCATCCTCCTGAGCCTCACAGCTCTACTCTGAATGCTGATGAATCTCCCTACCACATGGAGGGCTCCTACCTGGGAAGTTTGTTGGGGCACGAAGGAGGGCCAACAAGCTTGACACACCCCTGAGAAGGTGCAATATGATAGCAGCAGATGCTGAGGAGGCATTTCACCTGGGGGTCCCAACAGCCACGTGAAGCAGCTGGGTGCCTTCACATCAAATCCATTTGACTTCAAATAGGACTGCTCAGCCACCCGCAGAATCTCCTCCCCCATAGCGATAGTCACACAAACTCTGGGAGCCCCTTTGACCTCACGATGCCATCTTCCTGCTAGCATCCCACTGATCTTTAAGGAATTCTAGCCCTCTACAGGAACTCTTGCCTTGCCTCCAGGCCCAGGTTTCAAGCATGGAATAAAAGCTCCTATTTCCTGAGAGCCTGCAGCAAGTATTTCCTCTCAGCATCACATCCACCTTGCAAGGAAGGTGTTATCCCTATTTATAGGTGAGTCATAGAAGAGTTACGTGGGTTCTGTTCAAAGTCCCATCACTTTTCAGTGGCAGAACCAGGCCTTGAGGACAGTTGGAACTGTCGTCAATGCTCACTGTCCAATGCTGCCTTTCAGCAGAGGGACTCGCCAAGGTCGGACTTTGGAATCACTGAAATGGTGAGAAGCATTCAGGATCATTTGGTCTGTTTCACTTGACAGAAAAAGCATACTTGACAGAAAAAGTCATGAAGGGACTTGCAGACAGTAGGCATTCATTAATGTAGAGGCATCTACTAAGTGATTTTCTAAGCTGGTGGCTGATTACGCCCATCCGCCCTCTGAATAGGCCCACCTGGCTCTCCTATGGTGCCCATGAGCCCTCCCCTGCCCAGGTGCCTCACCATGACCTGCTCACTTACTGAGCTGCCAGCAGCACAGCGCATTTCCCGCCTTGGCCCTGGTGCAGGCCAGCCAGCTCCATGACCTCCACCATGTTGATGAAAGCCCTTGGAAGCTGCAGTGAACAGAGAGGAGGGCTTCATGAGTCCCTAGGCAGTTGTGAGGAGAAGTCACTGGGTACTGCTGGAAGGAGCCTGAGGGATTTGTTTTTCATGTGTGCGGTGCTAGGGTCTGAACCCAGGGATTTGTGGTTGCTGGGCAAACACTTTACCACCCAGCTCCACCACCAACCCATGGGCGACCACCTTTAATCCAACTTTACCCTCTTCAGTTTTACTAAAGAACAAATTTCGCCCTCATCAGTTTTACTCTCTGAGTTCCAGAGAGTAGATGTGATTTACTTGATCTCACTGATTCTTCTTTAATGCCCCACTTTATCATGTGGGAAGCTGGGACAGAGACATCCCATTGCAGTAAGCACCTGGGCCAAGCTCTGCTACTGTGAAACCCAGTCTTGGAGCCAGTTAGAATCTCCTCTGCAGAGGAGCGGGGGGCTGCTGCCCTCCTTACCACTCAAGTGGCCACTCATGGTGGGCTGTACTCCAACATCTCACTGAACCCAACTTGCCTAAATGCACCCAGGATGCAACCTTCCCCAGTGAGGGAGCATACATGTGGGCTGCTACTTCTTCCTACCTCCGCATAGAGGATGTCCAGGGCCTGTTGGACGTGCTGGACATACTCCTCGGCTAAGTGGTCCTCCTGTGAAGAGAAAAGGGGGCTCTCTTTAGCCCCTGGGTTCCACTCTGAGGGGAGACAAGAGCACAGGAAGGCCTTGGGGTCTGGGGTGGAGGGGAAACAGAAGTAGTTGGGTGGTCTTGGCCAGTCCTTGTTGCAGGTTGACCCAGAGTCTCCCATTAGCAGTCCTACCCTGACCCCTACTAGATACAATCCACAATTCCTACCTCTTCCCTAATCCACAGGATCTCAAACCCAAACACAGATTCTTACAGTGCTGGGCCAGGCCCAACCCCTTCTCCAGGCTCATCTGTCACCCGATCTTAGCCTTCTCTAGCCACTTACGGGGCCCTCAATGACCACATTCTTTTTCCTTCAGGCTTTGGCCCCTGCTGGTCCCACTGCCTGGAATCCTTTGCTCTCTTGCATCCTCCTGACTTCCGTGTCTTGTAACTCAGCCAAGAGTATTCTTTCTCTGATCCATCTGCCCAGTTTGAGGCTGATCAGAGATGCCTCAAAGCGCCCTGGGTGATATATATGGGGTACAGGGTAGGTGCTCAGTAAATACTCCCTGATGATTCTCAGGGCTTTGCTTTATAGAGTGAAGAAGACAGTCATATTTTTGAATATGGCCGGGCTTCTTAGGAGGTGTCAGGGAGACTGATCCCAGAGGGTGGGTGATGCCTGAAGTTCTCATGCCAAACAGAAGAATACATATCTACAGGAGGGAGGACTGCGAAGCTACACCACACACTAGGGCAGGAAGTGGGAGCTCAGATGGCCCCTTATTTTTTTTTCTTGAGACAAAGAGCTGCAGGTGCTGTGTGCTCAATTCTTGCTCACTGCTGGACACAAAAAGTGCCCTGTAGGTACCTGATCATGGGTGAGGTCCTGCCCACAGCTACCAGGATGGTGCTGAGATTCCGGGTGGGAGTAGAAACAAGCAAGATGATAATCACGGAGCATGAGCTGAGGGATCCTTGTCTCCAAGAGCCTGCCACTCCCTCCTTCCTCAAACTTGGCCTGAGTGACCAGGTGGTGCCTCTGGGCCCTTGTTATAAAAACATGTTCTCAGGAGTATAGACATGCTGTCCACATGGGTGATAGGTATGCTGGGACTGTGGGGTGCATTTCTCTACTCCAACTGTCCACGGGTAGCTATGGGTCCCATCTGGGTTCAGATTAATCTTGCTGTGCAGGACACAGCAATATTTAAGTCCCCAAGAGGCTGGATCCCTGTTACGTCTCAAGTCTGGGCAGCAAGGGAGAGGACCCAGGGGAAGAGGCTCAGAAGAGTTCACCTGTGAGTGTGTGTGTGTGTGTGTGTGTGTGTGTGTGTAACACAAGGAGCCATAAATGCCTCCTCCCCCACTCTGTGACTGTCAAACATTTTACCACAACCTGAGTCAGGGCAGCTGCCTTTTTCTGGCCAAATAAAATACAGGATGTCCCCAATTTAGAACAAGATGTATTACAAAAGTTAGAGCTTCCAAAAGCCTGTAAGTCTGGACATGTTTCCCCATAGAAACATTAGGAGTGGGGCTGGGTTCCCAGGCCAGCCAGTGGAGGCCAGTTAACTCATGATGGCCCCGAAGGGCCATGAGCCACACCATGAGGATGGGATCCATTTTATCTGCCCCATTTATGAGATTGTTTTGCCTCACCCCCCTGCCAAAACAGGGCAGGGACTTTCAGGCAGGCAAGGAATAGAGAAACGCTGGTCACCTATCTGGATACCAGAGACCAGTATTTGGTGTCTGAGAGAGGGCACTTCCTCAGCAGTGCCGGAAGAGTGGGTCCATCTAAGTCCTTCTGGAATTGGGGGCCACTTGGGCAACAGGAAAGGCTCAGCCTCGCCTCTATGTGCGAACCAGGGGCTGTCGGGACAGATTCCAGGGCCTGGGAGCCCTGGCAGGTTGACTCCCATGAAGGAGGAATGTGAGACAGGGTCAGGACTCTAGCCAAAGATAATGCAGAGGTCACCAACTTTGTCTCAGGTCCCCAGTGGGGTTGGTCAGGGGCCTACCAGATTCTCACAGTAATGACACAAGTCGCTGCTGCCAATGAAGAGGGTGACCAGCTTCCAGTCCATCTCCAGGTTGATCTCCTGAGGGGAAAGATCCTGAGTTTAGTCCTGTGGAGGGGGTCTGTGCAGGTGGCACTCACCAGGCTACCCAGCCAGCTCCTGAGGCAGCTTTCATCCCCTTTGCATCAAAAGTGAGAAGGTGAAAGTGGGGTCTCCCTATCCTCCTGGTGCCCAGGAGGAGGAAGCTTCACAGAGAAGGGGGGAGGTCTATGCCCACAGGGGAGCAGGGTACTTTCCCTTTGCAGTGCATTTGCCAGAGCCCATTACAGGCCAAGAGGATTGGCAACCCCCGAAATGGGATCTAAGGCCTTCAACAGAGCCAACAGAAAAGATGCAGCGAGAAGCCAGAGCCCAGTGTTGACTCTTAGCCATGTCCTACAGGCCTGTTGGTGAGGGAGAGGAGGCGAGAGGCTGGCAGGGACCTAGAGGTGAGGCAGGGTCGGGCTGGGCAGCCAGGCCCTCTAGCAGTGGCTAGACCCCACCACCATAATAGAAGTCCTGCCAGGAGCTCCATTCCAAGGCATAAACACAGAGCATCTTAAAAAATGTGTGACAAGAAGTTTCAGAGGCCCGGCGAGCGGGAAGGAGCAAGGCTTGGAATGAGAAGCCTTTTTTTAGCAACTTGCGTTTATATAATAGGACTCTGGGTAGAGGGGGGACGCTGCTAGAGGCCAAAACCATGATCTAGGCCAACTCTCTGCTCCTCCTCTCCCTCCCACAGCCAGCCCTAGGGGCAGGGGTGCCAGGGGAGCCCATGTGGCCCCCCTCATAGCAGGGCTGTCACAGGGCTCTACTGCCTTCCAGCAATGACATGGCACCTTTTGGGGGTGGTCCAGGGGTCAGTACTCACAGTGCTGGTTTTCATTCGCTCTACGAGGTCTCGGGCCTGGGCTGGCATGTCGCTAGACGGGGAAGAAAAGGGGACATTAGAGTTGCTTAGGAGGGCTCCAGCTTCGGACTTAGGTCAAGGAAGAGCAGCGCTCCAGGACAAGTAGTGTTCTACAAAGGTTATTTCTCAGAACATATCGATGGGCCGTCTGCTCTCCAGAATCCCAGCCTGTCATGGACTGTGGGGTCACACTGACCCAGACCCTGCTACCCATTATCTGTAGCCAGGGCGGAGGCCTTATTGGCCATTTGGGTTGGGATTGGTCAACCTTCCTGTCAGGGATTTTCTCTGCTATATCTTCAGGCTTTATCACTGCAAGCTAACCCTGTTCCTTATTCAGTTGTCTGTTTTAAAAATAACATTTGGCCATTCTTTTAAGATTATGGTACACAGTGTATTAACTATTGTTATTCCCTATTTTGATATGAAACTTTTTTTGGGTTTTTGTTTGTTTGTTTTTTGAGACAGGGTCTCTCAATGTAGTACAGCCTGGCCTTGAACTCACTATGCAGCCAGGCTGGCCTCGAATTCTCGGCAGTCCTCCTGCCTCAGTCTCCCGAGTGCTGAGATTAGAGGTGTGTGCCACCACATCCAGCTTTATTTTTTTTTTATGGAAGAATTTTTTTAATATTTACTAACGTCTACTTAAATTACATTAAATAAAAAAATTAAAGAAAAAATAATCTTTGTATTTGACTCTTTTAACTTTCACTTTAACCACTCTGCTCCTTTAATCTTTTTGTTTCTCCTCTTTGTAGTTAGTTTCCTACACTATTCCCTAACTCTCTACCCTTTTTTTTTTTTTTTTTTTTTTTTTTGCCCCTGTAACAAAACAGGATTAGTTCCTCCTTCATCTCCTAGATGTCTGCATAAATAAGACATGGCTATTTGGTGTTCTGGGTAAGTTATATGTATGCCAATGAAACACTATTCAGCAATAAAAAGGGATGAACTATTGCTATACTCAACAATATGGATGAATCATAGTATCTCAAAATAATTTTGCTGGATGGAATAAATCAAATTCCACCCACCGCCAAGAGCACATATTCTTTGATTCCATTTATATAAAATTCCAGAAAATTCAAACTAACCTATAGTAACAGAAAGCAGGTTAGTTGCCTAGGACCTGGGGAGGGGTAGAGACAGGAATGGAGGGCGAGATTACAAAGGGGAAATTACGAGGAAACTGCCGTGGATGATGGACAGGTTTATTATCTTGACCGTGGTGACGGCGCCACAGGTATGTACATATGTCAAGTCTTATCAAATTGTATGCTTTTAATGTGTGTACTTTATTGTGGTCAATTATATCTCAATAAAGCTGTTTCTTAAAAAAGATATCGACATGAGAAGTTAAGTCAGCAATGGGCACACAATCAATGGAATCTTCCACTGAAGAAGCCATAAACGAAGTAACTGATACAGGAGGGTCATTTAAAACCTCCGTGTAAGCTGGGCATTGAGCGAGCCCCATCCCTGCCCTTATTTCTCGTTAAGGAGAATGTGTACATCTGGAATCGTCTCCTGTATGCTACTGCTATTGCTGGGTATATCAGGAAGCTACAAAGCAAGACTTTCCTGGGTAAAGGTGACCACAGAAGTACCTATAACCTTTTAATAGGTTCAAGACATGACTAAGGGAACTCATGGATGATAGATAAGCCCTCAAGGGCAGTAGGGAAAATGAAGACTGTCTGCTTGCTTCCTCTTCCTGGCCAACTTCTCACCCTTCAGACCATGTCCTGGTTTCCCATGAGCCTTTGTTCTGAGCCCATTTATCACTATCTCCTCCATTTCCTTTTTCATTCCAGGGCTTCTCCTCCTTTTATCTCTGCTGTGTGAGCTTGAATAGGGTACTGAGTCCTGCTCTGGGGTGACTCTTTTCACCTTGTAGAGCAGGAGATTGGGTTAAATGATTTCAGGAGTCCTGGCTGATTGTCATTCACTCCATCAGGTCCTGGGCTGGGGACATCTGGGTTTAGACTGCCCAATTCTGTTCTCCTCACTGTACTCTATGACTCTTATCAATTTATTTCAGTCTGCAGTGTTGCCATATACAACACTAATTTTACCCAAAAGTTTTTCTGGTTTGCTTAGTGTCCTTAACTAGAGCGCAAGCTTTTGTAAACAAGTTTGTGTTTAGATTCTTTTGTATCTCTTAGTAACCAGCCAGGTATTGAATGAATTCTTGCTTATCGGTTGATGGAAGGGACATTAGCTATTGAATAAACCTTGAAATTAAGTATCCTAATAGTGGCAAATATTTGTGCGTGCAATATTGTATGTTGTACTAAATTCTATCCAAGGACTATAGATCTCATTCAATCCTTATGACAATCCTGAGAAGCAGCTACTATTATCATCCCTGTTTATAGATGAGGTAACTAAGATTCAGAGATGATAAGCAACTTGCCCAAGGTCACACAGCTAGCAGGGATCTGAGCTGGGATTTGGACAGAGATGGTCTGACCCCAGACCTCGTGATCTTAGGTACTCTGCTATGGTATTTATCTCTCTTTAGGTAAATTCAACCTTATTCACACTGAGAACCAAGAGTGGGGACAAAGGAAAGTCACAGGGCAATTCTCTAACCTTACTTAAGTCAATGGCTTATTCCCATTTCCCCTCATCGGAGATGTCTGCAGATCCCAGCTACCTCTTCTACCCCTGACCTTGGCCTGGCGGAGGCACACACGCTGAGCAGCGGTAGGATAGATAATGTGGTGAGAGAGGGGAATTGAGAAAGGAGCTTGGATGCCAACAGACTGAGAAATCAAGCCCTGCTTAGTGAATCCTGGGCTGAATAATAACAATAATAATAATGATGATAGTTGTAGTAGTAGTAGTAATAATAGTAATTAGATATGAGTATAGTGGCCCCACAAAGCCCAATTTTTTTGCAGAAATAGAAGTCCTTCCTGCTGACGTTGAGGAACTGACATGGCTTTCTGTGGCTCAGAGACTGAACCAGAGCTTGAGGCCCAGTTGCGGCTTCACAAAGGAACGCTCCCTGTAAACAGTGCGTCAAGCCAGTGTCGTTTCCCTGGTGATCTGAGCATAGCGAAACTCCTACAAAGCAAATACCCAGCACACACCATGCAGAAAATCAATGAACCCGGTCAGGCATTTCAGCTTTAATTATCTGCGTGGTTGTCAACACCAGAGATCTCAGTGAAAACAAACAACCGCCATGCTATTTGTAGGGTCCTAGCACCTAACTCCTTACTGACAGAGTACAGCCTTTTGCAGTCAAAGACTCGAAGTCCTGAGGCAAGGTGGGGAGGAGAGGAAGGTAGACAGCCACAGGCTCACACACGGAACCTTTCACAGCACTGAGAGCTGCCCCACACGTGTCACGGGTGCCTCTGCTGGACGGGAGGTGGCGTCAGCAGGGACAGTGCCCGGGGCAGAGAGAGGTGTTCCCCTGCTGCCTCGGAGAGGCCGGAACATCACAGAGGTTAGTGCTGCTTTCAGACACAGTCAGATCCCGGCTTGCCTGATAGCTTGCTGGGTGACCTTGGTTGTTTACGGACCCTGCTGAACCTCAGTGTCCTTCTCATAGTGTCCACGTCCAAAGGTGTAGGAATTATGTGAGACAATCCACATGGAGGGTTTGGCGCAGGGCCAGCATACAGAAATGCTCCGTGCACAGTTCTTATGACCCATCAGGGACCAGGCCCTCCTTCCTGCCGCCTCCTGCTTCCCACCTGGATCACTCAGCCTCCCCTCCACTGTCCCTCATGTACCCAGGGTTACTCACCGAGCTCTGGCCCCTTCCACTGCTACGTTGAATCCTGCTGTCTCCTCCCAGGTACCAGTGGAGAATCCAAGGATGGAAGGGTTGAACTTCTTTAGAATGTCTTTGGAGGGGGACAAGGCAGAGAGACCAGGTGAGAGAGCATCAGGAACTCAGGTGGGCTGCAGTCTGGGGGCACAGGGGTGGGGCAGGAGGGTTCTGGTCTTTCCAGGACTGACTGATTTTCCTCCCTCCCGATAACCTGCTCTTTCCTTTCCACAGGCAGAAGGTCCTGGCTTCAGTGAGGGTTGTGACAGCCATAGTGACGGTGCTTCTTGGTGGGGCTACTTACTGGGCAGTGTGGTGTGGGTCTCCAAGGCCCCATCTCCTCCAATGCTGGGAAGGCAAATATCTTTGTTAAAATCATCCTGACCTGCTGCTCTGTGTGTGGTCACACTAGAGTTTCTGCCCCTGGATCATCATTCCCATCACCCTCAGGGCTATACAAGCATCAGAGTCTCCTTGGGTCTTGGAGCTGGGTTGTAGGGACCCCACTTCACCCCTGGAGGCAGGAGAGGGGAAATACTCCCCTTTGAGCAAGCATTGTTAACAGAGAATGAGCTGAGAACATCCTCACCTCCAGGAGAGCCCCCTCCAGGATACGAGCAGGTCGCTGGAGTTGCTTACTCGAGCTCCCACTGCTGTCTGTGAAAAGCAAAGAGAAGCTTCCAGGCTGCTGTTGGGTCGGGGTGCAGAGCTGGTACAGAACCTGGATATGCCTTCTCTGAAAATGTTAACTGCTCTTCTCCAGGCCACCATAAGCTCTGGGTTGTCACATCCTCCCCAGACCTCTACCAAAGCCCAGAAACCAGGTCGTATTGATTCTTTCTTCCCGATCTGCTGTCCCTTTCCTCTGCTCCCGTTGCCATGTTCCTGGTTGAGACTCTTGTCTCCCTGGCATGGAAAATACTTTACCTCCTTCCTGACCTCATGGTCTCGCGTCTCTGTTCCCCTCCCAACAACAGGGCTACCACCTGCTCCTGAGCACATCTCTGGCACTCTCCAGCCCTTCAATGTTTCCTGTACCTTGAGGGTCAAGGCCAGATCCCATCACCAATGTAGACACCGTAATCAGATGCCTACTTTCCTTCCCCTCATCTATTCCCTCCTTCCCTGTCCACACAAACCTTTCAGGTCTAGGCACATTGATCTGCCTCTATTTCCCAAGCAAGAGGGCCTCAAGTTCCTCTGTCCCAATCCCCACCCACTCCCTTCTTCCCAGGATGCTGAACATCCTCCTTTCCAGCTGCCTCAACCCCTAATTCATTCACTAAGATCTCTTCGACTCCCACTTCCTCTATAAAATCTTTAAGACACAGCTGTATGCTCTGTCTTAAAATTCTTTGAAATTTACAGAAGTAACACATAGTCGACAACCAATGAAACAATACAAAGATTTTTTTTAAGAAATGAATAATCTACTCCCACCTTAAGAATCTTGTGCCTGATGCAAAATCCGCATCCTCAGCCCCAGACCCCACCAGGGCAAAATCATGGTTATAAGCTTGGGGTGCTCCCTTCCATACATTTCTCATTTTCATACCAAAAACAAAGCACCTTCACCCATATGGGGGTGGCTTTGTTTCCTCAGAAATGAATACCGTATTTTGAAAGCCCTGTGATGCCACCCGTGTGATCATACATCTCTTTCTGAACACATTTCTTTTGTCCTGGCCAGACAGGTTTTTGGAGGGCTCTGACTGTGCTGCATCCTATTCTCTTTTGGACTTGCTGATGGAGCATCAGGCACACAGCAATAGCTAAACAGTGCGCTAATGCTATGCTAATGCCAGTAGTGGGGCCGCGCTATGGGCCAGGAATTGGGCTCCTGCTGCCTCGTGTGCTGGGGGCACTGGGCAGTGTGTGGGTGAGACTCTGCATCTGGGTGGGTGGAGATGAATGCCCTGATAAAGGCAGGCGATGTGTACAAGTGCCACAAAGCATGGATGAAATGCCTGGGAAATTGCTTCTCCCCAGGGTGCAGGGGCCCTCATGGAGGGTGGAGTTCGAGCAGGACTAGGGAAGGTGTGGGGCTCAATGCCAAGTGCAGAGCCAATGCTGAGAAGAGCTGGCTCTGCACAGGGCCTGGCTGGCTCTAAGCTTCCCGCTCCCCCCAGGCCTGTGGCTTAGTACTCACAGTCAGCGAGTCACCCAGGGCCGCAACTACTTTGATGTCTGCTGGTTGGAGCTTGTGGACTAGAGGAGACAGGCAAGGAGAGAGATGGTTGGGGTTGGGGGATCTGCCAAAGTCAGAACTTTACCAGGGCCTACAACTCTGCTCTGGTCCCTCAAGGTCCCCAAGGCTCTTATTTCCAGCTTAAGGCTTTAGCAACTTTGCCCCTTCCACTTACTCAGAACAGCCAACCCACTGAAGGTCATGGGCTTCACAGATCTCATCCTCCCTGAGAGGAGCTAGCTCATACAGGTGGTCCAGGAAAGTTTCAGCTGCAGGGTCATACAGCTTAGGCAGCTAGGACCCCAGCTCCTGACTATACCCACTTCACTGGGTAGGCAAGCCTGAGGGGCTGCCATGGGGACTAGAAGGAGATCAGAAGTGTAATTTGGAGAAGCAGCCCATGTTCCTCCTTATGGGATCCCAGTGGTGGCCAGGGGCCAGCTCCTTGGAGCCTCCCAGGATTTAGGTCTGCATTACATGAGCATCAGCAAGGCCTGCTGGAAGTTCCAGGGTGGGTCTGAAGGGGCCCCCAGACCTGCTCCTTTGCAAGGCCCTTTGGTGAGGGGTGATGCTGTTTTCACTCACCTGAGGTGGGGATGCTGTTGGAAGGATTCCACTCCGTACACAAGAAGTCACTGCCCCAGTTCTAAATCAACAGGAGAAAAGACGCAAGGCCGATACTCACTGAGCAGAGTGTTGGCCCGAGAAGAGCCAGCTAAGGGAGTTTTGGTGAAGACTAGAAATATATTGCTGCAGGGGTTCATGGGAGGGGAAGAGCTGCTAGTTGTAGATGGGGTAAGAGGCAAATTGGAGGAGAGAAATGGGTGTCTGCCTATTCCATGTACCCACCCCCCCACATACACAGGTGCACATCCACATGTACACACACTTGCACCTTCACACAACCCTCCCATCCTGGCTCATCTACACTCTTGAATGGAGCCAGCAGCTGCCCCAAACAGGAGGAAAAGCAGTGAATTGTTACTACATGTGGTTTCTTGAAGGAACACAGGATATGAGTGCCAAATATAAGATTATAGGCGTGCCTTTGTGGTGTTAATATTAAGCCAATTTGCACCAATTATAATGCCAGGACCTAAGCAATTATTAAATACTTTTAGGAAAAAACAAAATTTTTACAATTGCAAAACTCCTGGTTTTTGCATATCTTTTCTGTACCTGTGTGTATTTTTGCATGTTAAGAGCCACCAATTCCTTGTATGCTTATAAATGAATGCCTGTAACCCTACATACTTTTGATCAGCTTTCCCTGTCTCTGTAACACAGGGCATACTTTCCTGGTGCTTGGGGGGTGGGGGGGAGCAGAGGACACAGAAATGGCTAGAACCCAGAAAGTTGATGGAGGCCTGAATCTGTGTCCCCAAATCCCAAATATCTATTGCTGGGTGCACAGGTGGCCTCCACTGACAGGTTGGTTCTCTAGGAATGTGACTGCCAGAGGCTTTGGAAGCTCAGCTCATCTGTTCAGGCAGGTGATGGTGAAGACAACCTCTGTCAAAATATCCCTATCATGGGGGAGTGAAAATGAATCTTTTAAATATTATTCCCCTAATCCAGTGAAATTTAGTGTATTCCAAGGGATTGCTCAATTCAACCAACAGATTTCTTCTTCCGTTTGGAAGTTTTACTGAAATCCAGAATAGACTTGTGGGCAAATGGCAAACACTCTTGTGAAAATACACTTTAAAAAACCATATAGCCATCAGCACCTTAGAAATATCTCCAATCGTTGGGGAGCCAGAGACAAGCACATTCCATGTAGATTAACAGACACAGCCTGGAGCTTGAGCCAGACCATCTGTCACAGGTAAAGAACCACATGCTGCGTCCTAAACCAGGGCTTCCTAGTCCCCTGGGGTCTTGTAAAAGTGCAGTCTGATTCGGTAGGACCAGGACAATGCCCAGGATGCTGCGTTTCTGACAAGTTCCCAGGTAAGAATGATGTTGCCTGTTTGTGGTTGCTTTAAGCAGATAGCTATTTCTAAGCCTGGGTTTTTGACTCTCCAGCAGTGGAAGCAAGGATACATGAGAACGAAGATCCAAGAAGTCTGGCCCAGACTCACTCTGCTCACCACTGTCTACCGATAATTAGGAGAGCACCTGCTTCGTGTATGCACCCAGCAAGTAAATGTGAAATAAATAAGTGCAGATTGACAAGATGTGGCTGACATCAAGATGTATGATAGAATTTGGTCACTGGGTTCAACTAGGACAGGACTCCATTGGACTAATGTGAACTAGAGAGAGTCCGAACTAAAGAGAGCACAGGTCCCAGCCATAAGGCTGTTATTGCTAATACCCTGGAGCTTAGCAACTCTTCTTTAATAATTCCATATAGATTAGTTTGATTATTTTATTGATTCTTAATTTGACTTGGGAAAAGCTATTCCCTAATTGCTGATCTCCAGTCTGTTCTCCACATAGTCATCAGGGAGATTTCTTAAAGATGTGGACCAAGCCAGTTGTGGTGTATGCCTGTAATCCCAGCACCTTGTGAGCCTGAGGCAGGAGGATGGAAGGTTCAAGCCCAGCCTAGACAACTAAGTGACTTAGCAGGACACTTTCTCAAAATTTTACAAAAGTTGTAGGGATGTAGTTCAATATGAAGACTCTGGGTTCAATCCTCAGTATCACCATGAATGAATGAATAAATGAATGAATGATGTGAACTGGATCATACCATCCTCTCCTAAAGCCTCCAATGCCTTCCCATCTGAATTCCAACCTTCTTACTCAGGAAACCATGGGTGTGTGATCTGGCCCTGAGCACCCCTCTGGTTTCATTTCCTGTACTCTCCACCTCATTCAGCGCCCTCCCCCATCTACTCTGACCTCCTTTCTCTTCCTCAAATACATAGAATTCAGCCCCCTTTCTGAGTCTGTGATCTCTGGTCCTTCTGCTTGGGATTGTGTTTCTGCCTCTCCTCATGGCCAGCATCTTTTCATGCCTATCTTAGCTCAAATCAGCCCTCCTCTAAGAAGCCCAGCCTGCACAATGTGTCCGAATTTGCCACCTTCCCCTGGCCTGGTCATTCTGTCTCCGATCACCCTCCTCTGCGTTGTTACTATATGAAAGGACTGTTTTTAGCTATTTACTGGGTACCTTCCTCAGCGGATTATAAACTTCACAGGAGCTGGGACCCATCTGTCAGGTCTACTTCTCTAACTCCCTGAAATAGTGCCTGGCACATAGTAGATCCTCAATAAATGGTTGTAGTATCTCTACTGGGCTCTAACTGCCCCAGGTAAGGATAATGTGTGATCACTCTCAATCCCCACCAGCACCTAGCATAAGATTGGTGTGAAACCATGGGTGTGAACCATGAAACTGGTGTGAAACCATGGGTGTGAAGCTGAAACTGATGGTTAAGCCCCTGTCCTGGTGGCCAACAGATGTGGTCTACACCAGGGCTGTCCTGTAAGGGTTGATGTGGTCGAGGATCCTGTGGGCCATCTTGAGAGTGGCAGTCCCTAAAGCCCTGGGCCCTGAATGCTCAGAGTGGGATGACTGACTGGAACCAAGAAGGCCTAGGGGTCTGTGTGGATGGATGTGTCAGCTTCCTGTTGGGCCCCACCTCTGGCACTGAGACTCCTTCCCACTGAGCTTCCACCTTTGGGAAACTGATGGCGCACCGCACCCATTGCCTCCTCCCCCTCTCTTCTTGAAAGGCTGAGCCGCTTCACCAGAAGTGATGTTGGTGAGCACAGGACTGCAAAGGTCAAAGACACTTCCTCTGATTGGCCACTGACTTCAGGTAGGCAACTTGAGAACATGTTAGGGCCGTGCTGGAGCCTCGCGGTTCAGGAGTCTTTTGTACATTCCAGTTTCCATTATGTAAGAAGAGTACATTTCTGCTTCAGTGAACACTCTCAAACCTGTGCCACACCCCAAGTCCCTGGCAGGTGAACACAGCTTGTGTCTAAGAGGCAGACATGAGTCAGGGGTTACCTCCATGGCTGGCTTGGTGGGGTATGTGTAGTCACTATTCTGGGGGGTTCTCAGGAAGGGCTCCTCCTACAAGAGAAAATAATCCATACAGACGGGTTATCTGACAGTACTGAAGATTGCTTAAGAAGTAAAACTCCTGCTGTCTAGATTTAACTTGGTTCTTCTGCAGTGAAATAGAAAGAACTGTGTAAACATAATTTCATTCATTCCCTAGAGGGTTTTACGTAACAGCTTTGGCAAGGGATGCACAATAAAAGGCTTAAGAAGGGCTCCACGTGTATTCCAGTCTGGGCTTTCGTTTTCACCCTAGCAACCGAACATCTCCCTAATTCTCAGATTTACTTCTTTGCTTTCCTTTGTAATTTCTCTGGCAAGAGATTCACATGTCAGCATTTTTTTTTCTTTTCTAGTAAGTGTTATGATTATCAATATATTTTATTATCTGTTATTGTTTTTCTTTCTGCCTCCTTTGAACTGTGTGTTATATCCTCTTTTGGTTGTTTTCCCATAGTTTTTGGACATTTTTTCTTGTGAAATATACTTTTCATTCTCTATTTCCCTATCTGTTTCACAATCGGTTTTCATACAAGTCCAGTCTAGACTCCAAGTCTACCTAATTGCAGGTGATGAGTTAATCAAAGAAGGAAGAAGAAAGTATACAAAGTGGAAATGGGGGAAGTAAACTAAGGAGAAAATATAGAAATGACAATAAAGCAAGATCAAGTTAGTATGACTCAGATCAGGAAATATCAAAGTGGGCACAGAGCTGGGAATGCTCTCAAAATGCACTTATGGAGTAGAAAGGCCATAGTCTGAAAATTTGGGAAGAAAAGAAAGCCAAAATGTTGAAAAAGAAGTCTTTAGAGATAAATAGCAGGGGTTGAAAACTAACTACTCAGGGGTAAATTTCACCAGATGTTTTAATCCACTGAGGATTAAATGGTCTCAGGTGGACTTGCTTTCTTCTGTTCCTGCCATAACCAAGTCATCTTGTCTCACACCTGACCCCACGCACACAGTTACATCCCTGAGTGGCACTGTAGACACCTGGCTTTGCAACTTCCACATGTCCCTATTTTACAGATGAGAAACAACTGAGGCCTGGATGGGGCAGGGACCTATTCCAGGTTAGAGACAAAGTAGTAAATGCAAAGCTGGGGCCAGCCCTGACCTGGACTAGCCTCTTGCCTGGTTTCATCCCTCACCTTAGGACCAGGCCAACAAAAGATCCTGTAGGACTGACAAAGAGGGTCACTTTGGAAGACAAAATTTATATGCACAAAGCTTTCAGTCCCCAACACAGACATGCTCCCCTGGGGCACTGGACAAGCCTCCCCTTTCCTCTGAGTCTCAGCATTCCTGTCTGAAACCTGGGCCAAAGGCCATCCTTCCAGGGACACTCACTTGAGGCCAAGGGCAAGACAGAAGAGGGTCCTCGATGGCCTGTCTGCATGGCTGCCTGCCCATCTCAGGTAGTAATGTTCAGTGTGCACTGAACAGTTACTCAGAGAAGGGCATTCTGGGAGCCTCCTGTAACGAAATGGAGCCCCTTCTGTGTTGTGAGTAGTGTTTCCAGTGTGGGGATGAGGGGAGGGCACAAGAGGCTCTCCCTCTAGGCTGGCAGGGAGTGGCCCAAGAAGCTCCAAGACAGCAAAGCATCCGAGAACAGTGGCTCAGTGAGTGCAGCAACGCTGAGGGGCTTCTGCAGGACCAGAGAATTGCACTCCTTAAAGATGAGGCTGGCGGAGGGTGGGTGCTGCTAATTATGATTATCCCTGTACAAAGGAGCCCCGACTGGGCCCAGGGTCAGGGGCTGGAGCTGGTTCCAGACTGACCAGCAAGGGAAGAAGCAGAAGCAAAGACACCCTGCCTTTCTGGGAGAGCCAATGTGACCATATGTATTTGATCATATGCTCCATGTGTTGGGGGAGAGTAGATAGCACTGAAGGGGCCAGAGGTCAAGGAGACACTGGAATGCCAAGGGGAATGAGAACAGGGCCCCAGAGCAATGGCGGATAGGTGAGCTGGGTGTCAGGAACTCATCTTTATTGACAATGGACTGACTGGTTTAAAGGCTAGGAGTGTAGCAGATTCTGCAGAAAAGGTATTGCATGGGACCCGCCTGGCTCTCCAGGCAGCTGGGAACATGAGCAGGTAGTAAGTGAATGGGGGACAGGGAAGTAGTCTAGTTCCAGCTACCCCAAAACAACAGCCTGCCTGGGAGGCAGATCCAGATGGCCACCTGCTTCGAGTCAGCAGCATGAGTCAGGGGCTGTGGGATGAGGTCACCTGGCTACATTACTAGGTATCAAGTTCCACAGAGAAGGAGCGCTGCTTTTCTTCTGTTCTATGCTGCTTGAATCAACTCAGATGGCACAGTCGCCAACTTAAAGGGGGCCACATCCCAAGGAGAAATGTCTCCATGAGGCAAGGGCCAGCGGTCACATCTGAAGTGTGTGGTTGAGGCCCACAGTGGGTGATGGAGGAGGGAAGAGGGCACAATGGCATGCCATGGAATGTGATCTGCTATCTCTTCTCCATTTCTTCCCACCTGCACAGAAAATGCAGATGGTACAACCCATGGATGGGTAGCCTTGGCAGCACGACTCCAAGTGTGGACGTTGAAGTGCGGGTGTCGCTGCTCTGGGAGGGACATGGTGGATGACTCTGGTTACTACATAGGACAGGGAAGTCCTGCCCCACTGAGATCCTGAGGTCACCTGATTCTGTTACAGTGATGGGAAGGTGGGGCCATGTAACTTTCCATGCACAGCAGCGGGGGCCTGAGCCTGCGGTGGCTGTGGGAATGGGAAGAGTGGCAGGACGGGGGGCCACTGGGAAGAAACCCATTAGAGAGGGTGCCGGCAATAGCACAGGCAGAACTGGAAGTTGGAAGGAGCACAGACTTTGGGAAAATGGTTGCTATTTAGATATGACTTGCTCGATCAATTATTTTTTGAATGAATGCTGAGTTACAGATGAGGGTGCGGTAGTGCAGGATTAGGAGGATTTAGAAGGTCTGAGCATTAAAAAGATAATAGTGCTCCCCCATAACTTAATAGAAAAAGTGCTAACCAATAAAGTTTAAAGGAACCCAACAATGTTTTTTCTCCCCCTCTCATGATAAAAGATAGAATAAAATATCTGATGTTATTTCAGCCCTCTCACCTTTCCTCCTCCTTTCTCTCTGGTTCTCTGACCACACATTTAATCTATTTTGGGGGTAACCTTTCACCAAAGGAGGGACCCTCCAGGGGGAAACTTGGACTGGGAAATGTAGACAGAAATTGAAAGACTGAGGAATCTAGAGATTGAGGAAAACCAAGAAAAGGAAAAATGTCAGGGTTACAGGATGGAGAGAGGAAAAAAATAACAAAAAAACAAAAATAATAGAACTGAGCCATGAAAGTTGGAGAAAGTCTACATTTTCAGAATGAGGAGAAGAAAGGAGGGTCATTAAAAGAGATGAAAAGGGGCAGCACCCAGAAAAACAGAAAACTCAAGGTGGTTTAGCATCCACAAGCCCAGGGAGGAACACATTTTAAGGAAGAGCATGGTTAACTTTGACAGCAGAGGTCGAGAAGAGTAGCAGCTGGATAAGGATGGAGCTGATCGATCTCTCAGGTGGTTCAGCCAGTTGCACTGGGGTTAGGGAAGGAGTGGACAGAGAGCTGATAAAATCGGGGGGAGAAAGAGTCACAGTCCACAGAGCTAATCCAAAGTTGGCTGTAAAACATCTCGTCTAACCTGAAAATACAACAGAAATCCAGGTGCTGCACAGCTGCCCAACTGCATGGCAGAAGGTACCGTGCAGCAGTGTGGCTGGCGGTGGGGGAGGAGAAGCAGGAGGCTGGAAAAGCTCCTCAGTGCCCACATCCATCTCGGCTGCTGCCTCCCCCTGTATCCTGCCTGTTGCTTCTATGTTTAGACACAGCTAGGACAGAAATTATGTACTGCCTGTCCCCTGTGGGCTCACACAGAGATGCTGGTGGACTTTTGCATGACTCCAAGGAGCACACGGGAGGGAGCAGATGGCACCTGAGGCACAGCACAATGAAGCTGGCCTGGCCAACAGAGGCACCCTCCTGGAATGGGCTCCAGGGTTGCTTAGCAACAGCTTCTCCCAGACGGGGCTTCTAGTGGCTCTGCGAGGCTGGGTGTCTCCTCCTTGGCTCATCAGTTGTTCCACTGGGCTCCACTCAGCTCACCAGTGGTTCCACAGGGAGGGGCTGAGCCTCTGGAGGTGCTGGGTAGAGTATCACCCATATGGGGCCCCCTGCCTGGTCTGGGGTAGGGAGTAGTGGAGCCGTTTTGAGGACCCGTGGTGGTGCAGAGCTCCCTGACCCAGTGGCTAGACACCAACTTGGTAGTTAATATATATTTTTGGAGAAAGAGTAAAGGATAGCTGCTTGGCGTGAATTATTACTTTTACTATTGAATGAAAGTGGGGTTGGCAATTTGGAAAGGGCCCTTCATGGCTGGTATTCAATATGGCCCACATGAACTGTAAAAATATTGAAATACTTATAGTTATGCTTTGAGTCTCCAAAGCTCCCACTACCTAAACTGCCTGCCTCTCCCTAGACCCCCCTGAACATCCACAGGATCTGGCAATTAAAGGGTTTCTATGTGGCACACCGAGACCTTGCCCATGTGACTATCTGGACTGGAGGCATCCACGGAGCACTGGCGCGTGCATGATTTGACTGTCTTGCTCTAATCCCCAGACCTAGCAAGTGAGCTGCTTTACATCACATCCATCCGTTCCTGCTCTCCTGATGAGGCTGAGGGACATCAGATTGAGCCTGGGCCCAAGGCTGGGATGGAGAAGGCAGCAAAGACAGCAAGGGTCTGGGCACAGGCATCCCCTCTGCTTGGGGCCCAGTGGACACATGGGGGAGCTGCAGGCCCGTGCCCTAGCTCTGCTCAGCCAGGAGGGTAGGAGAGGTCGGTGCTGCCCGATCCAGGAGGGAAACGCAGCCTCCTGCGTAGGTCAGGGCCCCTGCTTTTATTGCCACTGCAGGCTCTCTGGCCTTGCCCTTATTTGGTTAAAAAGCTGTAAGACAGGAGCTGAAGGCAATGGGAACATGAACCTTCTCCAACTCCTAGGCTTGAAATCAAGCTTAACAAACACCACTTACAAATTCCTCCTTAAAAGGATCCTGAGCTGTGCTCACCCTGACTGCAGGCTGCTCAGTCCTCTTCTGCTCTCCTACACAGAGCTCGGACTCTCCCCTGTGCTACCCTCTCTGACCATCTCCTGGCTGGGCATTCTGCAATCCAGGCTTTACACTCTCTGACCACTACTGAGCCTGCCCGGTCTCTTGCTACACCCTCTCACCTGCAGGCAGATGGTTCTATCTGCTCCAGAAGCTGCTACCAAAATGAGCCTTCCTCTGGCTCCTGTTCTCCTCAAGACCCTTGCTACATCTCACAACCCTGTCCCTCCATGGGGGCCCAGCTGCTTTGCCCATCCCCAAAGAAGCAACCGCCTCTGCAGTGTGTTCTCATCAACTTCCCTCCCTCCTCCAGACCGGCTCCCCTCCCAGTCCCCACCCTCACCCTAGGTACAGGATGGCCAGTAGGGCAGCTGATCTGGGGGACAAGAGGGAGGGCAGGGCCAAGCTCTGGTTCTGGAGAGGAACAAATACCTGAGTTGGGCAGGGCAGGGGGATGTCTGCTGTCAGGTCCAGGGTATCGGTTTTTCTTCCCACTGGTTCAAGCTGATCAGGGAAGAAAAGAAAGTCATCAGCATGCCCATTCCCTGGCAGCATCCTGCAGTGAGGAAGGCTCAGAACTTAACTTTGGGTGTTTTGGCTCTGTCACTCCTTGCTCTGCCAGTCGCCCACCTTGGGATACTGAGCAAATTACTCAACTCCTCTGGGACTCAGTGTCCACAGAAATTCATAACACTGCTCTTGCTTGGAAGGGCTAAAATGAGATCCCAAGGCTTAAACTGCCTAGCACAGGTGTGGGCACATGGAAAATGTTGACTGAATGTAGGATTTCTGCCTGACTTTTACACGGAGAGCAACCCGCATGTTCTAAGCAAAGAGAACATATAGTGAAACCCAGGCCATGCAGACCCTTCACAGCTCCCTGTGTTCCATTCTATAGACTTTGTCCCCCATTTTTTTCAGTACTTGGGATTGAACCCAAGCCCTTTGCACTGAACTACTTTTTTTATTTTTATTTTTATTTTTATTTTTTTGTGGGTACCGGGGGGTCGACCTCAGGACCTCGCACGCCAGCAGGCGCCCGTGCTGCTGAGCGATATCACCGGCCCCTTTTTCGTATGTGGGTTCCGGGAGTCGAACTCGGGCCCTCGCGCTTGCCGGGCAGGCGCTTAAGCCGCTGAGCCATCTCACCGGCCCCCTTTTTTTATTTTTTATTTTGAGAAAGAGTCAAGTTGACCAGACTGGGCTCAAACTTTTGATCTTCCTGTCTCACCTCCAAGAGTGGTGGGATTATAGTCATGGGCCACTATGCTTGGCCAAGGGCCTGGCCCTCTTATAGGGGTTCATACTTTGTTCTAGATTAGAACCCCAGCAACACCCCACTTATCTTACCATATTGACCCAAAGGGCTCTAGAGAGTTGGGAGTGGAATTTCTGGTTTGGGTGGATGCAGTCTGGGGCAAAGAAGGAGGTGTCTGGACACCCATCCTGAAAGAGAAAAATATCCTTCCTCATCATCCTACTAGGTAAGAGGGAGCCTCAGCCATTGATCTGACCCCTGGGACAGGCCATGCAATTCCCTGTTCCCCTGGGAGGGTTCCAGGTCACCTTCTCTACAAGTTCTGCTCACTTTAAGTGGGAGACAAGAGCAGACCCACACATAAGCTTAAGTCCCCACCCTTTTTTTTGGCTCTACATTTCCCCCTTATTTAATAAAAAAGTGCTATGTTATTTTTAGGCACATGTGTATAATGCCCCAGCTCAGGCCATAGACTGGTTCCCTGCTAGACCAGCCAGGCAGGGAAAAGCGATGTCCCAGCGGCCGCTCACTGGTTCTGGTGGTGTTGGTGGAGGAGAATGGAGCCGAACCCTGGGCAGGCCTGAGCAAAGCTGGCCCCAGGGTAGAGTGCCACCTGGCTCCAGCTTTTCTCTTTCTTGACACTTGGGGATGCACAAAGGCTATTCTCCTTCTGGCTTCCCTCCAACTAGGCGAGGCCCTTGGGAGGCAGCGCCTACGTGCTCCACCCACAGATCCCTGCTGTTCTAGTGGAAGCACCAGGTAAGGAGCACGGCCAAGGGCTGGAAACATGACACCAGCACCCTCCCTTACAACTGCAGGTTGCATGCGATAGAGACCATGTGTGTGGTGGGAAGTTAATAACGTGGGGTTAGATACCTTTGAATCTTGCTTCTCTGTGCCTTATTGCCTACCTTTTTAGAAGCAAGCATGCTTCTGATTTTAGGGAGATTATGAGGATGATAAAACATACAAAAACATGTATAGGGCCAGTGAGATGGTTCAGTGGCATAAGCGCCTGCCTGGTAAGCGCGAGGGCCTGAGTTCGACTCCCGGAACCCACATACGAAAAAAGGGCCGGTGATATCGCTCAGCGGCACAAGCACCTGCTTGCAAGCCTGAGGTCCTGAGGTCAACCCCCGGTACCCACACACACACAAAAAAATGTATAGGGTCTGGCACATAGTAGGTGTTCAACACAACGGAGGCTGTTCTCAGGGGCTGCAAGAACTTCCATATCAGGCTGTCCCTGAAAACACGGCCTGAGTGTTCAAGGACACTGGACCTGCCGGAAGAGCACCTGGGGAGCTCTGTCTTTCCCGGTTGATCCGCAGGCTCATGGAAGCATTTGGCATCTCTGCCTGGACTGCCCTCCTGCTAACACCAGGGCAGGGTAAGGAGCGTACCTCCAGGACGGGGAGCCGGATGTTGAGGAAGAAGGGCTGCAGTACCACAGAGAAGTCCTCCCGGGTGTCATAGCGGCCTGACTCCATCAGCTCGCGCATGCTGCTCTGGGGACATCATGCACATGGGGACCTTCAGCACAGGTAGGCAAGGGCAGGTGGGAGAAGCACCCCTGCCCTCACCAACCCAGACAGGGGAGCTGACCCAGCCCTGTCCCTGAGAACACAAATGCAGATCTCTTTCAGGAGAATTTGGAAAGAGGGTAGAGCATGTTTAGGTTTTGCTTTTAATGATCTGCACTCGCTGAAGGGGTAGGCAGGGGAATCCCACAAGGAATAAAACCTGGATACCCCCAAGCTCCCTTCTTACGGCCTGTCTGCTATGGTGGTGGCCCTGTGGGGCTCAGGGTGAGAGGGGTGAGTGTGGCTGGGCCTCTGGGCTGGTCTCCTGGGCACCCAGAACTACTGGCCAAGATTGGGGTGAAGCCCCTAAGTGCAGCTCAGCCACTAAAGCTTGGTCATCCAGATTCTGCTGAGAACTCCAGCCGGGTGGGACAGAGGAAGGGCCCGGAGGCCGACGTCTTCCTTCCTTGCATGCCTCCCCGGGGCTCTGGGCTGTGATGTCAGAGCGAGTGCAGAGAAGACACCAGAGAGGGCCTTTCTTCATCTCACCTGGTAGGCTCGGGTGAAGGCATCCAACCTGGCCAGCTCGTGGGAGTTCTCCCTCGGGGTCAGGACGCAGTTGCACAAGATGCTGCCAGAGGGGGAAGCAGGAGAGCCCAGAGCCGAAGCTCTGTTAAGGCGCCGCAGCCTTCGGGCTGCCTGGGGTGGGGATGAGGGGTCCACTCAAGCCCTGATTTAGGAGCATGTGTGCCTGGAGGCTCCACGGCATATGCTCAGGCGCCAGCCTAGGTCCAGAGAGGAAATGGGGCCCAATGACCACCCTCTGTGTGAACACAGCACTGGTAATAGACTGCAGGCCCCGGCAAATGAGTTTAGGCAATAAGAACGTGGTGTTTAATTAAAGAAGAAAATAAAAAATCTCATCATCTGGTATTGCAGCAAGTATTTCTTGGCCTTTGATGTTCATGCCCTCAACACTCCTTCAGTGCCACACTGTCCCCTTTTGTTTTATGATGAATTAATTCCCATCTATATGTACTTAATGTAAAAAGATTAGAGGTGTTTCTTTCTTTTTTTGAGACAGGGTCTTACCATATAATTCAGGCGGTCTTGAACTCACTATATAGCCCAGGCTGGTCTCGAACTCACAGTGATCCCCTGCCTCAGCCTCCCGAGTACTGGGATTACAGGGTGCACCACCACACCCTGCTGCTCAACTTACAGTGGGGTTATATCCAGAGAAGCCCATGATAAATTGAAACTATTTTACATTAACAGTGCACTTACTACACCTAACCTACTGACTATCACAGCTTAGCAACCCCAAGTGCTGGCTGTTTCCACTGGGATTGTGGGGCTGACTGGGCCACAGCTCTCTGCTCCTGCCTGGAATCACTGAACCCCAAGGTACCACACACCAGAGGTATATAGTACTATATGTTGCCAGCTCAGGAAAAAGTCAAAACTCAAAATTCCAAGTATGGTTTCTAGTGAGTGCACATGGCTTTTGCACTATCATAAAGATGAAAATTCTAAATTAGGGACCGTGTGTATTTTTAAGCACTTAGAGCAGTGCTGGATACACGATAAGTTTTGTGAGATTTGTTTAATCAATAGATAGATGTATAAGGTCTAAGTATTATGGAAGAAGGATAAAACACTTGTCCACGGACCTGCTACCCAGTCTACACAACAGAACAGTCTCAGCCTGAAGTCCTTGGTGCCCCTCCCAGTTCTCTCCCTGTCCATGTCAGACCACACACACACACCTCCCAGGATGGTGCCCCTTCGTGGTCTGGGCCACTCTGTGTGACACTTGTGGCTCCCAGTGTCACAGAAGTCCATAGCTGACATCTGGCACCTTGGGATGGGACAAGAGGGGGCAGAGCCAACATCCCCATCTCCCAGAAATGGGTGATTCTGGCCCAAGTCCTCTTTTACAGACATGGACACATGAACAGACCAAGTCATAAAGACCCCGAGGAGTCATTGCTGCATGTGGGCCAGACCCTGGGTTAAGGGTGTCTCCAGCCTGGGGTAGTCAGCAGCTGCCTACCTGGCCTGCTGCACTGGGCACTTATCTGGGTTTCCCAAGAACACCTGCCGCACAACACTGGGATTCATGAAGTCCACGAGGTTGACCAAGGCTCTGGGAACCTGCAGGCCGAGTTGCGGGTAAGACAGGGGCTCTGGGGCTTCTTCCCTAGGCTGCCTTGGGACCTGGAGATGTGGGAGCTGGCTAGTCTGGGACCTCCAGCTCAGTCCATTCTGCAGTAGAGCTTTGGGAAGGAGTCTACACAGGGCCACCTCATAGGGCACCACATCCCACGACTGCAGAGTGACACACTCATGCGCTGTAGCACCTTCTGGAGTAGAACAATAAACACTAAGAGGTCAGCCCTGCTCAGCTATCACTTAGTCCTAAAACATTAATTTTAAATTTGATAAGACATGTGACCTACTTGCCAGGCCACTGGTCCTTGACAAGATCCCGCCAGCCTAGCCTGGTCTATTGCTGTTGAGCAGGTAGAGGGATTCAGCTGCCAAGTAAGGCAGCTGATGGTCAGAATGCACCCTCCTGGGTATCTGGACAGCCTGTCCTTGCCAGGGGATGACACTAGGGTGGGGAGACTTGAGGCTGTAGTGCTAATTAGACAACACTACTTTCCTTTCTCCAAATCTGAGATCCTTTGGGGCTGATTCCACATGGAATGAGGCTCCCTTGGGAGTGGACCTCAACCTCTGGAAAGGGAAGGAACCCCTGCTCTTGTCTCCCTCCTTGAAGGAAGGGGAATTTTCACCATTCTTGCCCCACCCACCTTTACCCCACCATGCTGGAGCTGTCACCAGCTTGTGGGAGCCTTTACCCACCTCTCTATGTAGGACGTCCAAGGCATTGCGGAGATGGTTAAAAAAGTTGGCTGCAGAATACAGGTTCTGAGAAGAGACAAGAGGAAGGGAAAGGAGTTGTTGGTTCAGGTGAGAGGGCAGTAGGGGCAGCTGAAGGTGTCCTTTCTGATTCCAGAATTCTCACTCTGGCCTCCAGCTGTAACTAGCTCAGCACAGCAGACTCTGAGAAGAACAGTTGACTACTTGCTGTTGTCAGAGATGGGCCATCAAGAGGACTGGTGTCTTTGGCCAGAGCTTTAGTTTGGAAGCAGAAAGTGGAGAGACCTCTCCCAACTGCTTGGGGTCTACAGTTTTTTTTCTTTCTGAATTCTCAATAGAAGCACCGTATGTCTGTTGCCCGCTACCTTACCATGTGGGACATGAAGATGGTGCCAGGAACCTGAAGGTCATGGGGTAAGAAGAGGGTATATGTGTATGCATGTGTATTGTACAAGCACGTGTACTGGTATAGGCAGAATTGGGTACCCTTAGGGTTGGTTCTAGGGACTGTTCTCAGAGAAGATCTGCAAAGCCTACTGGCCAAAGTCAGGAGCAAGGGATAGGCCTGGATCCTGGCCCCATTACCGAATCTGTGCAGTGGTCACACAAATCATTGGCTCCAATCAGCACCGTGATGACCTTCCAGTCTTCATGGAAATTTATTCTCTACACGGAGGGAGGAAAATCCTTGATGATTTCCATCAAACAAACAAAAACATCATAGATCTAGGAAATCCGGTTATCCTCTGTGACTTCCTTGTTCTCTTGAAATAATAGAATCAGAATCTCAGAGCTGACAGAATTTTAGGTTTATTTATAGATCACAGATACCTAAGGATGTGGAGGGACTTTCAAGGTCATTATGGCCAGCAACAATCCTCTCCCCACTGACACGATGCCCTCTACAGGGTGCCAGACAAAGAGCGGCCCTACCTCTGCTTGAATGCCTCCAGTGATAGGGGGCTCACTGCCTTCCGTGGCAAACCATTCCATTAATGTTATAAATAACCACAAATCTGACTCACATGGTCATCTTTCATCTTCTGCACCAGAGTCTGGACTTGGCTCATAAGTTCCCTGAAAAAGAAGGAACAATCAGTTCTTCCATCGAGGGAGGGTGCCCATATTTTTCCTTGTAAAGGGCCTAAACTAGAGCTTCCAGGGATATCATTCCCACCCAGTGAGCTGCAGAGATCCCTACACTCAGAGGCCAGAAGCCACTTGGCTCTTCTGGAGAGTTGTCACAGCAGATATCTCTGTGAAAAGCCAACTTTGTGCTTGTCCTAAAGCTGTAGTCAAAGGTACTGCCACCTGCACGTGTTGCTCACCATCTCCTTTCTAGGGTGCCACATGTAAATGGACTCTTAGGATTCTATGCTAAGAAACCATTTGAAAGATCTTACAGTTAGAGCTACAAAAGTTTTAGCATGCTTCATCCTTGCCCTCCTGGCTGCCCGAAAGCCGAGTTTGATGTGGAAGCATAATCTTAAAAATGCTCTCATTGACACAATTTCTTCCTCTTTGTTTCCCCCAGTGGCTGTGATTTTTCTCATAAAATGACGGCTGTATATATGTTAGTATAGATTATATATCTATGTTATCGGGTTTATTTTTGTGAATGTATCTAAAACCTTTGTGCCTAGGTAGAAACCATGGAAATTCATGGAAGGAAGAGATCTCAGGCACTTGAACGAAGGGATAGATCCATCAGGAGGGGACACGGGTGATCAGATGCGGACACCATCTGTTCCAAGCTATTTCCATTACCAGGCCAAGGGGGCAGGTCTAGGGGCCGTGGCCCCCAACCAGAGAGTGCAGGCCTGAGTAAGATGACAGCGTGGGACAGGCTCAGATGGTTGGGCGAGGAGCTGTGTGAAGCAGGAGTCCCCGGCTTCGGGGGCCTTTGGGAGTGGGAGACCCAGCCCCCCTTTGAAGGCCATCCTAGGGTGCTGCTTTCAGGGACTCATTAGCTCCATTAGAGGGCAAGGGAAAGCAGAGGCTGCTTAGTCTGGAGAATCTGGCTTGCACACCCATGTGGGGCCTTCTGCGATTGCCGCTGGAGAGGCTCTGGGGAGAGTGGATCTCTCTAGCACCATTAGGCCAGAGTTAGTTTTAAAAATTGGGCACATTGGTCAGTTAAAACAGGGCCAGGAGCTGGACAATCGCTGTGGGAGCTCCACCGCTTCCCCAGACCCCAGCCTCCCTGGCATGGTCTAGTCACAGGGACAGCAGGGAAGGGCAGCCCTGTCCTCCGCAATCATTGCTGCAGATGAGTGAAGGTCCCTCTCCACCCAGAGGCCAGCACTGCAATCTCAAAGCATCAGCAGCATGCCTCAGTTCCCCACTCCACAGCCCCCCATGCCATACTCAGCCTTGGCTCCAGGAACAGCCTGGTTGAGGAACGCATTTGTGTCGTTGGCATCACCAGTGCCCACTGCATAACCAGTGAGGTTTCTGTTAAACTCCCGGAGGATATCTGAATGAGGAGGAGTGAACAGGGCACGGAGTGCTCAGATTGGAAGGTCGAGGTGCCTCCCCTGGTACCATAGGGCCTGAGTTCCCATGGTGGGCTGTACCATTGTCCTTATTCCTGAGGAGAGGCAGGGAGGCCAGGAGTGGGCCTGGCATAAACTGGGTCCTCTATGAGCCGAAATCACTTGATGGCAAGATGGCCCAGGCAGCAAGAGCTGCTCACTTAAAAATATATTTATACAATTCACAGTGCAGTGAAGGGTCCCTCTCTAATTTGTCTCTGTACCCCCAGGCTGGTTGAAAAACCAGAGCTCAGAGAGTCTGGTATCTTGCCCTGGGTCACGACTCCCAAGCTCGTAGAGAGCGTAAGGGCCAGGACCCATATCTCCAGCCTCCATTCCACCCACTTTAGCTGCCTGTCCACAGCCTCCCCTCCTACCACAATGGTGGTCCAGAGAGGAATGTTATTTGTTCCTTTCTTCGCTGGGAGACATTCCTGGAAGCCTCAGGAACAGATGGATGAGAGGGCAAATTTGAGCCAGTGGTGGGTACTTACTAGGTAAGGTGGTCACATTCTCCAGGGAGCCGTCCCCACCTGAACTGCAGGAGTGAGCCAGCCGTGGAGGGAGAGAGAGAGGGAGTCAGTACACAAGGTTTACAACAGGGCCACCGCACCCTTCGCAGGGCCGAGAAGCATCTGCAAGGGGAGGCAGACCCACCTCTTGGTATTTGAGAGATCCCGAGAAAATTTGAAATTCACCTATGGGTTGGTTCCCCCCAATCCAGGATTTGAAGGTAGAAAAACTGTTTCTTTTCTTAGCCACATCAGGAAGGAGAGCACTCAGCTGAGAACACGCTGTGCGTCCAGCATGGTGTAGATTCCCTACACTGGTTCTCATCCCTCAAGTTTATGAGGTAGATGTGAGTTTTTCCACTTTACAGAGTAGAAAACTGGGGGTGGGGGCCTAGAGATTAGCTAAGTTGCTCAAAGTGACTGGGACCCAGCCTGAGCAGGAAACCTATAGAACATAGATTGACTCTTCTGCGGCTAGACCCGGGTCAATTTTGCTGGAAGATTCGGAGGATAGCCTTTCATTGCCTTCCAATGCTCCCTCGAATTTCATCTAATGTAACCTCAAGACACTCTAAAAGACTCCATTTCCTTTCATGTGTTTAAATTAAGCACGATATACAGGAGTCAAGGAGAGAAGTATTTCCATTTTAACAAAACTCGACATTCAGATGTCCTGTATTTACTGTTATTTTGCTTCTGTGCCTCTTTCCTCAGTCCCAGCGTCTTATTCCAGGCCAGCTGATTTTCTGAGCATAGCCTTAGCACCCCTCCTAGTAGCAGAGACTTCTAAAGGATGGCCATGAATCAGTTCTAGTTGTTCTTCATTCAAGGAGTGCTTGGAATGAAGTGGACTGTTTCTTGTAGCAGGCTGGTTAGGGGCTTCGTCACAGGCTGAGCAAGCAGCCAGGTGGTAGGGAAAAGGCAGCTAGGGGAAGCCTTACTCTTCTGGCTACCCAGTTCTCTTGCCCACTGCCCAGCCATATCTGAACCTAAGAGGGCCAGTGGTTGAACATTTGTTCATACTTCCAATTATTTTCCAACTGTGCATAAAACTGCCACTTTAGCTGCTTCCTGATTCTTTCTCTGGACCAAAGAGGACCATTTTATATTTGAAAAAAAAAATCCCCATACCGCTTTCAATTACTGTCTTCCAGCTCTGCCCTTTTTTCCCCTTCAACAAACGTGTAAATGTGAAGACATACACAAGCACATCAAGTACTTTCTACTGTGATTTCTTCTTTAAAAGTATTTTGGTGCTAAAAACAGTGTGATGTCAGACCACGGCCAACAGGCCAGGGAATCTCTTCCTGATACCATTTTAGAGTGAAAATGTTTAGGAGAAAAATACAAATTAATATGGAGGAACAAAATTATTTTAGTCACCATTCTGATCAGAACTATGAAAACACAAAAGAAAACAGACCGTCAAAATAGACCCATGCTAGTACACGTTAGATCCTTCAGTGAACGTAATATACGTGACACTGAGCTCAGTGGCTGGGTCTTGTTCATACATTGTCACCCACAGAAAAGTAGACTAGGTGCTCAGTAATATCTGTGGAAGGAGCTTTAGTAATGTGAGACTGAAGTCCTAATTGAAAAAACAAAGAAATGTATCTTTTGGTAAGTAAATATTTTATTTTGGTCCATTAAATGATCGCAAACAAGCCAACATATTTCAATGGAAGGAAAGACCGTGGTCTAAAGACCTCCGCCTGCCTCATTGGTGAGCTGGCCAAAGCCGGAACCACCCACTAGTGCATGATCTCACAGGCCCTAGAAATACAGCCAAACGTCCTCTGCGGGTCCGGCTCACAGCCACCCGCACCCCAAGAGTCCTGCATTCACTTCTCTCTTAACTCTGAGAAGTCTACTTTCTACTCTGTTTCCTTGGCAGAAGAGGCCCAAATGGGTTCTTAATTTACCTAGAATCATTAATTGACTAGTATTTCCAATCTAGAAGCATTGATGGCCCCAAAGCGTTGCTTTGCTCAATCAGTTTACCACATGGACTTTTCCCAGGGGATGTTAAGAGGTATTATAAACGAAGTGTTCCAGAATTAAGGGAAATACCAGATTAAACATAAAATGAAAACAGATTTCTTCAATGCAGCACTTCTCAGAGCCTTTATTATGCTAATATTCATGTAAATTCCCCCGAAGAAAGGATATAGCCTGTAATGTTTCCCCCAAAACACAAAGGATTTCTCCTTCTTGGATGGAATTAATGTTCCATGGAACACACTTTGAGAAACTGGTTTCTACTACAACTCAAATCATCTCTTAGATTCTGACCTGGAGTTTTGGTCTTTAACACTGGTGCATTTAGGAGAAGATATCTGAAACTTTAGGATACATAAAAGGTTTAAAGGAAAAGCACTCATTGGACAGGGAGTACTGAAGTTAGAACTAGAGAATTCAGACATTCCCTGGAAGGAACCGAGCAATGGCTAGATTTTTCCACACTGCAGAGAGAAACTTTAAACAGAAGGTTGCCTTTGTACAGCATTACTATTCCAGGGGCCCAGCCAGGTGAACTGTCTGGAAAGTTGTGCCGATTGCCTCACTGCCCTGGGAGTTGCTTATCTATTTGTTGTGTGGTCTGCTTCACCTTCTCCTTCCCCACATTATGATGGGAGGTCACTGCCTTCTTCAGTTGAGACCAAGTGCAGCTGCCACAACCTGTGCTTTTCCTGAGTTGGAATAAACCCCCTTCCTTCCTCTCCCTCTGGGCTTTCTTTTCCTGGTAGCCTCAGCAATACTGGGTGAGTAGAAAGTGACCCAGGCTCCGCTTTGCTCTATGCAGTCCACTAGAGACCACTGACCTGGCTGAAGACATGATAGAAACTTAGGGGCCTTGGGGCCAGAGGATGCCCTGTGCAACGGACATCACAGGTCCTCCCTATGGGTGGCTTTGTGATGATGCTTTTCTCCTGCCCTAGAAAACTTCTCTCTCTGGGGCTCCGCTCACCTCTGGCTGAAGAATTTCACAGACCTGCTCACCCTGTTTCCTCTCACATTCTTGGGGGAGATATTTAAATTAGTTCCCCAAAGAACAGACAGGCAACAAATGTGTTCCTGTGCCACCCACTGCTCATTTTGGGGCTCACTGCCCTCTCGTGGCTGTCTTTGGTCTAGTTGTTTTCCCAGATAAAATCTGAGCTACTACTCATCAGTTCCTTGAAGCATTCATCAGCACACATTTCATTAGGAAAGAAAGAAACGTAAGAATACCCACAACCAGCTGCTCACCTCACACCCTGAGCTTTTCTCCTTCTGCGTCTGGACTGCCCTTTCTCACCTCTTCCACTTGTCTAACGGCAAATCTTTCAAGGCCTGCTGGGTACCACCTTCCCTGGGAAGCCTTCCCTGCTGGAAGGTTGGTTCCTCCCTCTTCTCTAGCCTTACAGTGCTCAGGCATCTTTTATCTTTAAGGAGCACTTGCCAACTGAGCGAATGCCTTACACAGAGTCCCCTCTCCCACCTGCCTCAATGCCTAACATTGTGCCAGGACAGAGGAGGGGCTCGGGGATCCCTGTTGATTGTGACTTTGTCTTAGTCATTTCCCCCAAAGTGCGTGTTGGGTTCTGGAGGTTTTCTGTACAGATGTAAACATATACGTAGAAGCAGAGGTGTGACTATAAGAACAACATGAATAAATACACGCAGACAGATGGAGGAGCATCCACACATGCATACAGACATGCAAGTGGGCAGGTGAAGTTCACTCAGGGCTTTGGTGTTTTTCGGGTACATTTCATGTTGGATTTGCTGACCGAGGAGGCCGATAAGAACCTTGGTTTATTTTGTCTGTATAATTTAAAAATAAAAAAGATTATCAACAGTAAAATAGCCTCTCCATCTACCAAATGTTCACATTTTGTAGAAATGAAAATGCCTTCTTTGGCATTTACCGGAGTCAAACCCCCTCCCAATCTTTGGAGGTGAACCCTGGGGAGAAGGAGGTCAAGGGTTAACGTTACCTATATGACAGTCCCCGATACTGTGTGGTGACATCAGGGAGGTCGCCTGGTTTGGAGCCAATTCCATTGCCAGCCTTTGAAAACACACCAAAATCCACAGAAAAATTAGCAAGTTCAAGAAAAGAGGGACCATGACAGGGCTTCCAGAGGTGGTTCCCAGCGCACGCAGCGCAGGAGGAGCAAAGCACAAGACTCGGACACATGGGGTCACCTCTGCAGCCCTCCCTCCCAGCCACGTCCCTGCCCTGCCTGCAGCCTGACTGCACCACAGACAAGCCCTGTGCTCCTCACAAGCCAGTTTTGGGGCCAACTTGGAGCACAGTTGTTAAGACTGTTTTGAAAACTCTCAAGTGCTTTACAACCCTGAGAGACTGTTAAAAATATTATTGCCAGCATTGTATCCCTCATTTCTTTATGAAGGGAGTGTTCATAGGCTTCAGCCACTATGGTGGACAGATTTCTCACAAATCTCACATTTCTCCTCTCTCCCTCCAGGACCTTCCATAAGGTTCGCAAAGCCTCAGAGGTACTGTCAGAAAGTGTGACCTGGAAGCAGCATTGCCCACGGGCTGGGAAGTTGGGGGAAGAGCTTTACCCACCACTGAGGAATCCTTGCTGCTTTCTGTGCTGATGCAAAGGTGATACAGATGTGAGGGTCGGAGCTGACTGTAAAGTATACTCCCAAGGGAGACGAGTGCCCAGACAGGCGGGTTCAGAAGGATTTTGAACCAAAATAACTTTTTTTTTTTTTTGCATATTTTTAAAAAGTGTTGCTGGATGTTTGAAACCTCTACTTACTGAGACAATTTACTTCACCCCTGTAAAAGATTTCCTTTGCTAATTTGCTTGAGAAAGTAGTTATAAAATCCAATCATTGCCACTTTCCTGGGCTGCCAGAGTCAGGGGAGGGGGAAGGCAATGCAGAGGACAGGAATACAGGCCCTGGAGTTAGGAGGGCAGGGATCTGGAATGGCCTATCCATGCCCAACTGGCCCAGGGCCCAAGGGTCCTTACAGTCAGAGAATCCCCCAGAGCAGCCACAACGCGGATATCTGCAGGTCTCAGTTTATGCACTGGAAATGTAAGGGGACATGCTTGAGTCCTCAGGAAGGAGGCGACAGTCAGAAGCTAGCACTTTTTGCTTCAAGCAAGACCTGCTTGAATGTTTGGACCGTGCAGGACTGGGCATCCACACTGCCACAAGAACAGACATTATATGAGAAGCGTTTCCCCTAAGAGACGTGATAAACTAGTCCCGGACCTAAGTTTGGCAGTTGGGAGATAGACAAATAGACCAAAGGAAGGGAGGAGGAAAGGAGGAGGAAAGGAGGAGGAAAGGAGGAGGAAAGGAGGAGGAAAGGAGGAGGAAAGGAGGAGGAAAGGAGGGCCAGCAGATCTATGATCCCATCACTTTATCATGGCGGCTATGTGAGAGGTCAGCTGTGGCCTGAGTGCAAATCCAGGCCACTGGAGTTAAAGAGCTAAGTTCTGGATTCCACAAGAATCTGAAGAATAATCATGTAGGACCTCTCCTTGTCCTCAAACCCTTTCTGAAGAGCCCAGGGAACCTTCCAGACCCTACTGAAGGCTGAAGTGGCTACAGAGCTAGGGCCACAAGTCCACAGACCCAGTTTCCTGGTGGGATTCCTTGGCCCACCCCTCACCCTGGGCTTTACCACACCGCAGGACTGGGCCACCTGCAGGTAAGCTCACATGCCTCCTCCAAGAGGCTAAAGCAGAAGTGCAGGAAAGAGCTCCTAGCCTGCTGGGTATGATATTGCCAGAGGCCAGAGTGGAGCAAAGCAGATGCCCACCCCAGACAGGAAGCAAGCTCTGGTCATAAACATGGTGTTAGCTTAAGAAAAGTCTCATCAGGTTGCTCCATGGTGTGTAAATCCTTGAGGAGCTTTGGGCCCTAGTGGTCACGGCTGGTTACCTGAAGTGGGAGGCGAGGCAGAAGGGGTCCTCTCCCCGCATGATAGCCAGGTGCCATGGCCCTAAAAGCATAGAACAAATCCCAGAATCACACAGTTGAAAGAGGCCAGAGAGGCTGGCTGGGCATCAGATTCACCCAGAGGGCTTTAAAATATATAGATTTCTGGGTTCTACACCTGGCAAGGGATCTCTAAAGGGCATCTGAAGTCACCCTAGGTGGTTTTGAGAATCAGCCAGGTTGAGCTCTGTTAATCTAGTCCAGACCACTCTGTTACTCAGTGTAAGACTCAGGGCTTCAATAAATGACCCCAACCCACACCACCTGCTTCTGCCCCAGTTTGGTAAAGAGGATGGTTCTCTTCAGTCTGTCTGGACGGTGCTATGGTTCGACTGGCTGATGCCTATCCAGCCATTATCAAAGGAGCTTATTCTGCCTTCTGAAAGTACAGATGAATGATGATCTTTGTAAAAGTGTATGAGCCCTCTGGGCTGCCTGGTGGGAACTCTTGCTCCCTTTCCCACCCATCCTGTTGGGCCAGCCCTGGCTTGAGCTGCCCACCACACTGCCGGGTGAGTCAGAAGGGAGTGATTAGCAGATACCTCCATGCTGTTCTTGTAGGTACTCAGGAATGGCCAGACCTGTGGGGAGAGGGAGTGAGTAATGACAGTATATGTGGCCTGCTTCTCTTTACCAGCCAGCAATAAGTGCCAACTTAGACATACACCCCCCCGTTGGCCTCCCTGATTCCACAATCTGAGCCCAGCCCCTCCCATCCATGCTGATCATTGTGGGCTCTATTTCAGAGTATACTGGAGCCGTCTCTATCTGAAGACTTAGATAAACCTTTAAATGGCTCCTAGCAACATGTGTGTTTCCCTGCTTCCACCACCCCTGATGGCTGAGGACCCTTGCTGCCTCTTTTTCTCCACCCACTCCCTCCCAACAACGGTACATCTCTTCCTGCTAATAAAAGCTCTAGCCTCTACTTACTGGGCTCTTTTGCTACCCCATGCTCACTCCACCCTGCAGCAGCCTGGGCCTCTTCTTGCTCAGGCAAGAAAAGTCATATTTTGGTCCTGCCCTGTGGAAGGCCTGACATGTGATTCCCAGTGTCAGGCCTGGAGCCCTTCTGGGTATGCAGAGAATTATAGGGGTATGGGCAGCAGCCATAGAGCCCCAAGAATCCTTCTAACAATTTATGGGTGAAAATGGGGATCTTGTTCTGCTTTTCTAGCTCGTACTTCCAACTTAGCACCCTGCCCTCCACCCTCTACCCAACCAGCTAACATTTTAGGTCTTAGTTCCTTGCTCTTCCCAGATTATGATGGGTCCAGTAGCTATGTGCATACAGGATGGGTCCCAGCTGCCCTCGAAGTTCTCCCCTGTTCTCAGCCCCCAAAATGAAAGCCAGATGTGGCTGCTATATTTTTCCTGTCTGTCTGAGAAAATGGTGTCCAGCTTGCACTATGCTAGGGAGCCCTGCCACACAGAGACCAGGAGCAATGGAGGGCCTCCAGTCACTCGGGTCTTCAACCCTCTCAGTTCAACTGGAAGGGGCATTATGGGTGTTGACCTGGAATATTGAATAGGGTGGGTCCATGAACAGAGCAGGAGCTGGGGCAAGAACCTGGGATGAAATGAACTGAGGAGTGTAGAGAGCACCAGAACCTGGAGAAGATACTGTTCACAGAAAGTTGCAGGGATGTGCATCTCATCCTACCTGGTTCGGACAAATGATATCAATCTCATTTTCAAAATTGTGCTGTGTTGTCTTCTGGCCAACGGGTTCCAGCTAAACCAAGAAGCAGGAAGATGGGGAATGAGAAAGAGGTGGCCAGAGTGGAAAGGTCAGAGTGCAGGGCAGGGTTGTAAGAGGGAGGGAGGAGCACAAGCAATGAAACTTGGAGGGAAGAGGATTTTCCTTCCTCAGCCATCCTACCATGTTTTTCCAGAGGGCACTAGCGGCACGGGCGTGAGCCTTGCTGCTGAAGTGGAAACAGTCAGGGGCGAAGAAAGAGCTGTCAGGCAAGCCCTCCTGGTCACCAGCAGAAAAAAGAAAGCCAGTTACAGAAATGTTGCCTGGCACAACAGATGCTTGGAACACTTGGGCACCATCTGTGGGCTCCACTCATCTGCAATTTGGGCTTTCTTTACCGAGGTCTTTGGTATGTCCACTTTTTCAAAGAACGGCTGCACAACCACTGTAAAGTCCTCCCTTGTGTCGTATCGTCCACTCTCAATCAGCTGGTTAGTCCCCTCCTGCAGGAGGAGAAGGGGACAGGGGTCAGGGGTTCCTCTCTGAATCTACTTCGTCCTCTCTTGATCTCTTCTCTGACACAGAATTAAACAGAATCTGGCCGTTGGGTAAATCAGCTTTCAGCAACATCATAAATGCCCAAGAGTCAGCAAGTTACCTTTTTTGATTAGCCCTAAACTCAGCCCCTGGCTCCCACCTCTGCTGTAATTACATATATTTGATTTAGGCTGTAGAAAGGGGAAGGCAAGAACAATCTAAATCTAGTAGCTTGGTCCCCTCCCTCTTTTAAAGCTATTCTGATTAAAGACCTGAGGGGATGGTATTTGATTGAGTGGCATTTTGGATAATCCTTATATTTAATTTCTGTCCTACATTTGTCCAGAAAAATCAAAGACAAGCCAACAACGATTCTGTATTATATTGCTTGTGCAGTGTGTGTGTGGCGGGGGACATTTTGCTCTCAGATCTATCTAGAAGGGTAAGAGCTATAATCCTCCCAGCTTCTGCTTGGGCTCAGCTCTAGGAAAACCAGTTACCCCAGTTCTGACTCACTTCTATCAGACTCTGTCATTTCACTGCTCACTAAAGTTTCCAGCATTTGGAGCCAGGATTCTGGCTGGAGAGAGAAGTCAGACTCATGTAGCTGGGAGCATTAGTGTGGTCACCTCAGAAGTCATATGCATTGTCTTTTCCCAGGATCAGCCAGAAGGAGAGCCCCAGTGACAGAGAATCCTCATGTCTGACCTCCTAGGCCAGCCTCTTCCATTATAGGCATAGCCCTGAGTAAGACACAGGGAAGGAAAGTGACCTCTCAAAAGAAGACTTCCAGAAGATACAATCTGCTAATAGCTGTGTGACTTTCAGTAAGCCCCTTCTCTCTCTGAATCTTCATTTCCTCATCTGTAAATGAAGGATATTAGACAAAGCCTGGACCATCTCTTAAGCCCTTTCCAATGCCCTTTCCTCTGGGGCTCAGCCACGATGGCTCACAGCGGAGCAATGGAAAGAAATAGTGTGTAGAGCTCCTGGCATCTGGTAAGAGCTAAATAAATGACTATGGTTATTAATAGCAAAGATCATCTTCAGGGAAAGGGATAAGAACTATAATTTTTGCAGGCAGAAGGGAATGAGACAACCCTGAGAGGGTTAGATAGCCTCATGTGACTGATATGTGAATGTCTCCAGGACACTAGATCATGGTCTCAGTGGTGACCAAGATCAGACCTGGAAACAGCCAGACTATCTGTTGGTGTATGCTGGTGAATCCAGTCATTTCTATCTGTGGGAGATTGATTCCAGGAGCCCCATGGATGCCAAAATCCATGGAAGCTCAAGTCCTTTATGTAAAAATGGCATAGTAATTGCACATAAACTACATACACCTTCCCTGTTCTTTAAATCACCTCTAGATTGCTTAGAATACCTAATACAATGTAAGTGCTATGGAAATAGTTGCTATGCTATATTGTTTAAGGAATAATGATAAGAAAAATGTCTGCTCCGAAGAGACACATTTTTCCCCTGAATATTTCCCATCTGTGGTTGGCTGAATCTGCACACATAGAACCCACGGATCTGGAGGCCAACTATATTTCTTCTCCTCTTAGTCTGCTCAGTATCTGAAGCAACTTCCTATGTTTGAAGACCCCCACTGTAGGAAGAACAGCCTGCGTCTTTATGGAGAAGCTGGAAAAGTCAGCTCACCTCCCCAACCCTCTTTATAACTATGGAACGGGCCTATGAAGGGGTCTCCATCCAAGCCCCACCTCAGGGACAGGACGGGGTCCATTCCACTGATGAAGGTAGCCGTCTCTGGTTCTTAGATGCAGCAGTGACAGTGCTGTCCATGCTGTCCCCTCTGGTAAGGTGTCTGGCCTGATGTTGAATCTTATGGCTCAGCCCCTAGGAACCTATGACTATGATTCCTGGTGGCTCAGCCTCCAACCCTAATTAGCTCTCTAGCTCTTCTGAGACTCTACTTAAATATTATGTCTTTAAATTAGCCACAAACTGCATGAGATTTTTTTTTTTTTTTGTGGGTACCGGGGGTCGACCTCAGGACCTCGCACACCAGCAGGCGCCCATGCTGCTGAGCGATATCACCGGCCCTTTTTTTCGTATGTGGGTACCAGGAGTCGAACTCGGGCCCTCACGCTTGCCAGGCAGGCGCTTACACCGCTGAGCCATCTCACCGGCCCCTGCATGAGCTTTTGTTGCTGGCACCCAAGAACCCTGCCCAGAACCGGGCTGCTCTCCTGGCTATCACCTCAGCTGCCTTTCCTCTCTGCACATGGGGTGTGCCCTTGCTCACCACTGTGATGGTTGCCTGCTCATAACAGAAGGAAGTACAGCTGGGGGAGTCACCAGAGGGCTGAGCAGTGGTGACAGGATAAATAAAGGTTCATTTCAGAGTCCCTGACACAACCAGAAGGTATAGCTGCCTCCAGAGGAATCCGCAGGGAAGTGGTTCTATCCATGAAGTCCATGAGCTTTTGAAGGATGGATTACCTCTGTAAGCTGTTTGCTGCCCACTCTGAAAGGAAGGCCACCATTGTCCCCTTTGAGTGACTGGATGATTGTTTTGGGGGAAACTCCAGATGGTCCAGGGAATCAGGTGTCTGGTCAGATTTGATAGCAAAAGGACTAAAGGAACAACCTACAAGACAGGCCAGCTGTCGACTCTCCTGCTTGTGCACTGCAGGGACACCTTTCCTCAGCAGGGATGCAGAGGGAGGACTTGTCCCTTTGGGACCTTCAAGACCCACTAGGGAGAAGGTGTTGCAGCTTCCATTTCCCACCCAGGAGTTGGAAGCTCAGGGAGTTGGAGTTTGGAACTAACAGATCCACACCAAGACTTCTTTCCTTGATACTTTTATGCCTTGTGTCTAGATGTCCACCCAAAGCTTCATGCGGTCAAAGGTGGGGCTTTTCAGAGGTGGCTGGATCTAGGGTGTGTGATGCTGGGATTGATTCACAGTGCGATGCTTGGATAAAGGGTGTGAGTGCTACCCACCCTAGGGTGGGTAGCCTAGATAAAATATAAGAGACAGAAAGAGGACTACTGTTGTTGTTGCTTGCTGCTTGCTGCCTTCTGCCTGCCTGCTCTGCGATGCCCTCTGCCATGCACCCTGCCTTGGAGCCAGCCAACTATGAATTGAAACCCCTACAAACTGCAAGCTAAATAAGCCTTTCCTCCTTTAACTTTGCAAGTCAGGTATTTTGTCTCAGCAATAAGAAAAGTAACTAAGACAATACTCACTTGTCCATGACAAGTGGCAGCATTTGTTTTCACATCAAGGCCAGGGACTGGGATTTGGTGAAGGTCTTGTGATTTGATTCTATAGCTTCACTCAAATTAGCTGAACTGCTGAACTGAGCCCCCCGCCCTCTTGTGTGTCTTTACACTGGCCAGCAGTCATTGCCCACCCAGTTGGGGTCAAATTCCTCAGCGTTGCTCATTCTCTGAACTACACAGTGGCCCTCTGCCAGCCGCAAAGCCCCTCCAGGTTTACCTGATACTTCTTGTTTATGTCAATGAGAGAGTCAAGTTCTGTCGAGTTATCAGCAAACTTCAGGACACAGGGACACAAGGACCTACAGGCCAAACCAGAAGACGCCCCACCCCAAGGTCAGTGATGTAAACATGGCCGTAGACTCCGAATATATTTCTTTCCAGTTGGAAGCACCAGGAATCTGTGCTAAGGGAGTGCCTGTGGACTTAACCTGCTTAACCTGCGGACTGGGCCAAGGCAGGCTGAAGACAGTGTCCCTGACGCGGATTTGCTCTTGAAAATGAGACAGCTGCTTCTAACATCTGTACGAGGAGGAGTGACTTTCATGGAGCTGGCTCACCCTGTGGCTGTCTGAGGACAATGTTGTGCAGAGGTGCACCTTTCTAAATAATAATTGCTAATATACACTGAATGGTAACTGTCATGTACTGTGATAAGAGCTTTGTGCGTTACAACCTGTTTAGTCCTCATAATTATCCTAGAAGTTGAATTATCATTGTCCCCATTTTATAGAGAACAACACTGAGGTTCAGAGTGGTTAAGTAACTTTCTCAAGGTCACATAGCCATATGTGTGCCGAGTGTGAGAGCAGGGAATTAAGCTCAAGTCCCCTGGCTCTAGACCTGAGAGTTTTTCCTGTTGTGGTTGCCATAATGGGGACTGAACTCAGGGTCTCGGCACTAAGCTACATCCCCAGCTCTTTTAAATTTGGGGGTGGGGGGCAGGGACAGAGTCTCACTGAATTGTTAAGTTCTCCAGCCTGAGCTTGAACTTGAGATCCTCCTGCCTCAGTCTCCCAGAGTGCTGGGATTATAGGTATGTACCACCATGCCCAGTTAAACTTGAGCCCTAAACCTCTGTACTAAACCGCTTCTGTCTATCTGTAGCTCTGCTCTGGTCTGTCATCTGCCGAGTCTGGGCTTTTGGTCCAGGGAGCTAAGGTGATAACAGTGCAGATGGCTCAGTGTAGACCCAGCGTCACCGATGACATCTCAGCCACGGACAGCACAGGGAGGCAGGGAGTGCAGAGCACTGGAGTGTCAAGGGCAAGGTGACCTTGCATCCATCTGACTCTGACATCCAGTGACTTGGCCACTTCAGATCTTCAAGCAGAGCTGGTTAGTGACTCTCTGAACCTTTAGGTTTAATGGTCTAAAACGCCCAGAGAACCAGTAGCAAGAGACTTTTTGGAGAGCTGCTCTGAAACTGGACACACGCAACCCCTGTGTGGCCTAGTGACTGGAGAAAGTGGCAGCAAGTGGATGCATCAGCAGTTGAAAATAGCATGCCTGACACCAGCTGTGTTAACAGGCACATGTCACCTGGCAGCCATCCTGTCTCTGCTCTCAGCGCCCTGGGGCCTTCTCAGCGGGCCCTGTGCAGTCCAGGCCCCCAGGCAAGTTCTGGTGTGGACCTTCAGAGGGATCAGCCAAAGTTGGCCTTACTTTCCAAGAGCAAGTCTGGCCTCGTGAATTATTCATTCAGTCATTCAGCAAGCAGCTGTGGGGCACCTACACTGTGCTAGCAGTGACTCAGAGTTCCCACGGGATAATTACCCCGTGGTAATGACTAATTACCTCATGGTGTGTCAAGGCTATGGTGGGGTTGGGGTGGACATTGCACTGCCACTGTGACCTGGCTAATGGTCCAGAGGACTTGCAGGAAGGAATGCTATGGAAACAGTCATGCTTTGGTTATAAGGGCATCTTGTTCCCAAAAGTCACAGAAATGTGTAATACTAGAGGGGGCAGCCATCTTTGTTTAGCTGTGGAGGCTGAGGGGTGGAGCTAGTCTCACAGGGCCTCACGGGGTAGCTGTTCTCTAGGGAAGACTATTCTCTGGACCTTGCTGATTCTAGCTTGGTCACCTTTTCCTTTAGGAAGTGACAACTGCCCTGTATTTGTGAATGTCCAGTCTGGAGCACACTTGCCAACCAGAGGCGCTGTCCGTCTGGGGATGGTGGTGCTGTGGACACACCGTGAAGTAGACCTTCGTAGCAGCCTGAGTGCTCTTTGAGCCCTGCCCACATGACCTGACTTCATCCTTGATATCTTGCTCTCCTCTCCCTGGAGGATGGGGGAAGGGGGAGGCTGTGACTGCTATGGCAACAGTAACAGGGTTGGGTTCCACACACACCCTGAGAGAAGTAACTGAGGCCTATACTGGGGTCAAAAGTCCGGGGAAGTCCCCCCATGAGATTGTCCTGGTTTTTGTCTGTGTTCTTATTTATTCTTTCATTGTCATTCTCTCTCTCTCTCTCTCTCTCACACACACACACACACACAAATCTGCTAAGGGTCCATGGCCCTCTAGGGGACAGGGAGAAAGAAACTTCCATCTGACCTGAGGATCAGCCGTGGACAGCTGATTTTATTCTCCTTGTACAGCTCCCTCAGGTTAACTATCTGGAGCACCTTCACCATGTTCACAAATGCCCGAGGAACCTGTGAAAAGGCAGAATTGGGCAGCTGGAACCTCTTATGTGAGCCCGGGCCTTCTCCTCCTCCTAGAGTTCTAAGCCAGAGATTTCCATCTGGGCCCATCCACCTCCTTCACCCCCCCTTCCTTCTCCCTCCTCTCTGCTCCCCATTGACACTGTACACTCAGACTGCTGGGGACCAGACAAAAGGGACATCTAAGACCCAAGCCAATGGCCCATGGAGCCTCTCAGAGGGCATTTATCCCAGCCCCATACCTCAGCATGGAGGATGTCCAGAGCCTTTCTAATGTTGTCAGTGAAGTTCTGGGGGGAATAGTCGACCTGCAGGATGAGAAATGTCTCCTGAGCCCCATTCATCACCCTATCTCTCTACAACCAGGGCTGCTTCCTCTGTTGGCTCTTCCTCTTCCTGTATTTCAGTCAGAGTGGAAAATATTAGAATGGATGGTTTGTCTTTGGGTACCCCAGCCTTTGCCCCAACTCCATGTCCTCAGACTTGTCATAGCTGTGACCCTCAGGGAAATGCTCTGTCTTTTGCATGGACCTAGGAAAAGCTCTGCATCTACATCATATTAACTAGATACACAGCCTTAGCTAAAGCATGCCACATCCCTGGGCCCCTCTAAAACAGCACCAGGGTTGGTCATTGGAACAGACATCTGAGAGCAGGGTCTGAGAATTCCTGTGATGGTAGCAGTCTCTGGTCCTACAGCCTTATCGCTTCTGCTTGGGGCCTCATATACTGGGAGCTACATCCTAGGCAAGGGCCTTGAGGATATAGCAGGGGAAGAAGTGTCTTACGGACATCCTTGCCCAAGCATACATTTTAACTCTTATTTCTGCTGGTCTTGATATTTGTGGCTTTTAAATTTTTTTAAATTTTACTTTATTAGTGATGTTTCCAGCTTTGCTTTCATCTTAGAGAGTAAGTACATGTATATGACATATCTTTATTCTTTTTTATTCCCCTTCCCCTCCCCACCCATCTGTCTCCATCTCTAGATCCTCTTTCCCCATTTTCATTATTTTTAGTTCATGTTTGCAACACGTTTATAGTCATTGTATTTGGTACATGAACACGATACATCTTAAATCTTTGTACGTCTCCTCCCTTTTCCCTTCCCCTCACCCTCAGTCTCTTGGGCCCCTTCCCATTTGTAAAAGATCTATCTCCCTGTTTCCTTTTATCAATCTTTTATTTTGCTCTTTATTTGTACTTTGCATTACTCAAATGAGAGAAATATAGTATTTAAGTTTGTGTGTCTGATTTATTTCACTTAACATTATGCTTTCAAAGTGTATCCATTTCCTACAAATGCCTCAAATTTATCCTTCTTTATAGCCAAGTAATATTTCACTGTGTATAGATACCACATTTTCTTTATCCATTCATCTGTTGATAGACATGTAGACTGCTTTCAGGATTTAGCTATTATGAAGTATGCTACCAACATTGGTATGCATGATCACTGTAATATGTTGCCTTTAAATTTTTTTAAAAAGCAGTAAACCCTTTTTTCTGACTGAAATCTAACCAAGAACCCTGCTCTATGAAATGGATCAGAGCCAGGATTGGGCCCATGGTCCAGCTCCTCCCCTACCCTAGAAGATCCTTGGTTTCCCTGTGGATCCTTCAGATCACAGTCTGAAAACACATGGCCCCAGATGACTTTGATGACAGGAAAGTGGGCTGTAAGGGACCTGGGGACCAGGTCGCCCCTCTGGACAGCTGCTCACAGGCTACAGTAGGATCACCACCTCTTACACCTGAGTGTGTTGGTCCTTTCTCTCTGCCTGCCCAACATACTTGTCTTCAAACCCCAGCTGGAAAGTCACCTGCACTGCACCTTACCCCACACACATGCAAAGTCGTCACAGCAGCTTTGACTTCCAACCCCGATGTGTGCATCACCAGAACCACATGGTGATGTCCTTCTTCTGTTATGGTGCAGTGCCTGTGCATCCCCCACTGGTAGGGCCAGCTGCTTGAGGACAGAGGCTGTGTTTCATTTGCTGCTGCTCGGTGCTTAGAGCAGTGCCTGGCACAGAATGGGTGCAAGACTTGGTGGCAGAGCCTGCGTGGTTTCTTTAGCTCAGAGACACTGGGGTTCCAGAAGGAAGCACAGAACTCATAGAGCAGCAGCCTTGACCTTGGGCTCCCCATCAGCCCTGAATGACACAGCTCTGAACCTTGTCTAGATGCCTTCATAGGAAACCAACTTTCTCTGTACAAGAGGCAGCACAAAGCTGGACAAAGCACATGCTGGAAAAAGGAGCTGTTATCTATGAAGACAGGCAAGATTTGCTGGGTCACTGGAATGTTATCGTGGTTTCTAGACTGGTATGATAAGATTCTCTTGATAGGAAAGGTTCTCTTCATCAGGATCAGTCTTATAACCAATCCTGCTTACCTGTTGCCTCTCTCCCGGGAGGTGAATGCCCTCCGGGTCTCAGGGTTAATCCCAGGCTGGCTCCAAGCCAAGCCATGAGCCAAGTCCTGACCCAGCTGCGCTGCTCCAGGAGCCAGCAACTGGGCCATGGAAATCTTTCCCTTAGTTGAGGTTTGACGAAAGGCCTAGAGACATACCGGCTCATAGCAGAACTCACAGAGGTCATTGCCTCCTATGAACACAGTGATTATCTTCCAATCTTCCTGAAAATTTATCCTCTGAAATGAACAGGAAACAAACAAGTAAAAGGGTCAAGTAAAAAAAAAAACACAGGGGTTGGTGATATAGCTCAGCAGCATCAGCACCTGCCTGGCAAGCGCGAGGTCCTGAGTTTGACTCCCGGTACCTCCATATAAAAACAACAACAACAACAAAAAAAAACCCACAAAGAACTAAACACTGACTGGAGGGGACAAGTCCTCACATGTTGGAGAGTTCAGTGGACATTCATATTTTCTATTTGTTGGTTTTGGGGTGCTGAGGTCATAGATGATAAATGGTTCACTAATTTTAGGTGGGGTCCTGGACTTCCACATGGCTTTGTCCACACACAGTGGCACATGGCTCACAGTTTCCAACCAAACCAGTGGGAGCAGAGTTAGATGTCCCCTGAGCTCTGGTGCCCCATCGCTAGCGTGGCCCGTGAGTGGGTAGGGGAAAGGGATACTGATCCTGGCCCTCGCCCTAGGAAAGGAAGGTTTGTTCCAGGAATCTCTAGAAATCTGGGATTCTACTTTTGCCTATGGAGGAAAGGGCCACCCTCCTTTAAGAGGGAACTCAGATGGTTCAGCTGCCTGTGAACAGATCCGGCTGGAGAGGCTGGTCAGAGCAACACGGCAGCACCAAGCGTGTGCTCTGAAAATACTGTGCCACCTCTGCCGTCTGCCTCCTCCAAGAGGGACCGGGGAAGCATTGGAAGTCACAGGGCTGTGATCATACACATTCCATAAACTGTGGCCATGGAGAGCTGTGGCCCTCACAGCCCCTTACGTTGTCCCCAGCGTACATAACTTCGCCTCTCTGACTTATGCTTCCAAAAGAGGTGGGGAGAGAAAGATGGAAACAAAATTCAGAAAAGTTTGACACTAAAATGGAAATATTCTGAAACCTCCCAATCATAGACTTCGCAACACATTCAATTATATACAGAATAACAAATCCCAATCCCTCTCTTTCATTATTTTATCCACCTGGGAACAGCTGCAACATAAAGTCTGCATTGAGAATCTGGTTCATTTGAGGAAGAACCTGGGTCCTACGTCTGCCTCCTTCCCAGGCCCTCCCGAGCAGACCGCCTGTCCCTTCTTCTGTGCCCTATGCTTCCTTACACATAGTCTTCTTTATGTAACACATGCCAACTGTTTCTGCACCTTCCTTCTTCATGTCGGTCTCATGAGCCACTTAAGGACAGGACTGTGTTCTAGTCCCCTGAGTATTTTCAGCCCTGGCCCCTGCCCGGTGCCCGATTCATGCCGTCTAATCCAGACAGCTGGGTGGCTGACAGTCTGAACAAGTGAGGGAGAACCCTGCCTCAGAGGTGCCTGAGGAAAGCTGACCTGGCTCCCGGGCACCCGCAGCCCACAGCTGATCTTCTCTGGGTCCATAACTTTCTCCCACCCACTTACTGTTCTGGGAGTCCCTCCCCGACTGCTCCAGACTCACCGTGTCATTCTTCATCAGATCCACCAGCCTCCTGGCCTGGGCAGCCAAACCCCTGTGAGCGCACACAGGAGGAAGTTGGGTGAGAGGCAGGGACTGGCAGGGGAACTTAGCAGAAAGAACAGAAATCAGATAAGGGGTGGGGGGGGGTCCTGTAGGAAAACAGGACTGAAGGCCAGGGCACAGATCTCCTTCCCCATCCAGGCTCCACAGAGGAGGAGGAGGAAGGCGGGGCTGTGCCTGGGAAGGGTAGAGCCCTGCACATTTAAGGCGTGATGCTTGTGACTATTTCGTGGTTGACATATTTGATGATCTCCTTTTCTTTCTTTTCCAAGTCAGGCTCGTTCAAGGCAAACAGAAGTCTACATGTACAGGTCATGCACAGCTCAGCGTATGTCCATTTTGACAGATGCCATGACCCCGGCCCCCTCATTCTGAGGGTGACATGGCTGAGTAGGACACACCTGACTTGGACACTTAGTTGCCACTTGCTAATTGTGAAAAGGGGACTTAAATCCGTTTAAAAAGATGGCAAGAATGAGGTAAGTCTGCCTATTTTCGAGAGCCCTAGGGGCAGTAAATAAGACCAGCAAAGCAGTCCCCAGAGTAAGAGCTGCTACAGACAGCTTGGATTTGAATCCTGGTTCCGCCACTGACCAGCTCCGAGGCCTTGGCAGAATATTTTACCCTGCAAACCCTCAGTTTTTGCCTTTGTGAAATAGTGATGCTAGGCATCCTTCTTCCCAGAAGTGTTGCGAGAATTAAATGAGGTGCCATATAAATAAGTTAAAACAGTGCCTGGCACATGGTAAGCATCCATTGAATAATTTCTCCATCACCATCAATAACAAGTATTTAGCAGAAAACATTAGTTGTCCCTTTCTTTCTCTCTTAACGATTAGCCCAACTGGTCTGGTCTTGGTCACAGTACAGTGGGTATCAGATAACCTACGAGGGGACTTTGAGTAAGTCACTTAAGGTATTTGAGCCTTAGTTTCCTCATCTATAAATCTGAAGTTATCAGAGCAGCTGCTCTGTCTATGGACCAGACTTTTGGGATAATTATTTGACTTAATTTTTATCATTAGTAAAGTAAAACTTGAGAACCTGACCCTCTGCTCTGTCCCTCACACAGAGTCCCTACGCAGCACGTAAGGGGCGTTAAACGTGAAGGCACTGCTGTGTACCGACGGAGGGTTACGATCAGGCCTGGAATGAAGCCTTCAGGACACAAGTCCGGACGATGTGGTTGAGTTGAAGCATCTGCTCGGTCACTTAGCCCCTCATTGCTCTAGTTAATACGGAAATAATAATTCCAACCCTTCCCTACCACCCAAATTGTTTGCATGAAGGAGCCCCAAGGTTTCAGGGAAAGCAAGGCCAGAAACCCAGCGCCGTGTGAATCACGCTCGTGTTGGTTACTCCTAAGCCGTCCTCTCTGAGACTTCGTTCTTGGATTCCTCTCCGACCTAATCATGCTCAACACTGCCTCTCTTATATTGCCAGCTGACGTATGCTTGGGAAAAAGCAAAATCATGGCAATATTAAAGCCAGCTATAATTAAAGTAAAAAGTTTAAAGCAGGGGCCGGTGAGATGGCTCAGTGGCGTAAGCGCCTGCCTTGCAAGCGCGAGGGCCCGAGTTCGACTCCCGGAACCCACATACGAAAAAGGGGCCGGTGATATCGCTCAGTGGCACGGGTGCCTGTTGGCGCGCGAGGTCCTGAGGTCGTCCCCCTGGTACCCACAAAAAAAAAAAAAAAAAAAAAAAAAAGTTTAAAGCAGTAAATCAGTCTCCTTTCACTTCTACCTGACCAGGCTTTGTACGACCCACTTTTCCTATCAGAGTAAATGGGAAACGTACTGAGGTGCTTCACAGCCTCAGGATGGTGCTGGGAGCTGGGAGAACGTCAGGGAATCTAAGAATCAAACCACAGGAATCCTAGGAACTACATGGAAAGTGAGATTTGTATTATTCTGGGAGAAAAATAGGATTAAGCCAAAAGAATCTTCTCTTTCTTTTTCTTTGACGGGGTACGGCATGCACTTGTTCTCTGACCTGGCACTCAAGGCTCTGGAATCTAGCAGCACAACAGAGCCTGGGACCAGGAAAGCTGCCTGCTTGCTCTTGGGGACTCAGTGCCCATGGACCACAGCACAGCGATCTCGGTGCTCACTAGTAGTTCCCCCAGGTGGGCCCTGCAGCCCGGATGCACCATTTCTGGGGCCACCATCCTGACCCAACATGCGTACCCTCAGCTCAACACAACCTCTGCATTCAAGGGAGTGTCCGCACCTTACAACTGCCCTCGGAGAGAGGTTCGCAGCCAGCCCCTCTTTAGAGAAACCAGGGAAGAAACCAGGACTCAGACTCAGGGCCTGCCCTTGCAGGCTGCTGCTCCTCCCATAAGACAGGAAGGACACGGAGTGCAGCGCCCACCTGAGGGTGGGAGGGAGGGCTCTAACAGGAGCAGCTGGGACTTCGAGTGAGCCCTCGAACAGCTGCTGTTTAGTGTGGACGCGAGATATATAGACGAGGTGAAGCACATGCCAGCCATCAGAGTTAGTTGTCACTAGTTCCTGGGGGTAATGTTGAGGGTACACTAGCGGATTTCTGTGTCTGACAGCAAAGACCACCCCCAAGAGACAGGCCCAGACTCTGCACCTCAGGTCCCTTCCCCAGACCAAGCCCCTGGCCTTGGGCCGTGAGCCCCAGCATAGGCCACACTCCCCACTCTGACCCCCGGGGTCTGTGCTGTCCTCCCCACAGGGCACCCCGGCTCACTCCGCACGGTCTCCAGCCACAGCCTGGTTAAAGAAGGCTCCCGCGCTGTGTTCTCTACCGGTGCCTGTGGAGAAGCCCTTCAGGGAAGGGTTGAATTCCCGGAGGATGTCTGGAAACATAAGGAAGAGACATGGTTAGCAGCCAGCCTAAAGCGATCTTCAGGTGCCTTTCATGAGTGTCCCTGGAGGTTGGGGACAGAGCAGAGTCCCTCTTCCTCGGTTCACCCGGCCTGGGAATCAAATGTTCAGCAGGCTGATGCCTTAGCACATGGGCGGCACAAGGTGGTGCCTAATAAGTTACTACTGAATAATGTTAGTCTGGGTAAGGCAATTTTTCTCATGCATTCTTGCCTTTTTTTAGATATATAAAGCTGTACTCAGCTACAATTCATACCATAAGGTATACCAATTTAAAATTATACAGCCTGATAGCTTTTAAGTATATTTGTAGCTATGCAACCAGCACCACAGGAACATTTTTAATTTTTGTTATTTTTCTGTTTTTTGTTTTGTTTTTGTTTTTGTTTTTTTTGCAGCACTGGAGATTGAACCCAGGGCCTACATCCCTAGTCCCCACCTTTTAACTTTTGAGACAGGATTTTGCTAAGCTGTGAAGTTGCCCAGGCTGGGCTCAAACTTTCCATCCTCCTGCTTCAGCCTCCCAGAGTGCTGGGATTATGGGTGTGCACTACCACACTCAGATCATGGTCACTTTACCCATTCTTTTCCCCAAAAGAATCCTGTACTCATCAGCACTCGGTCCACATCCCTGACACTAATTTACTTTCTGTCTCTAAAGATTTGCTTATTCTGGACATTTTATATAAATGAAATATACAAAATGTTTTTGTTGTGACTGGTACCTTTCACTTAGCATGTTTTCAAGTTTACTCATGTCGTAGCATACATTAGTATTTCATTTCTTTTCATTGCTGAATAATACATTTCATTGTACAGATATGCCACATTTTATTTATCCATTCTTCAGTTGATGGGCACTGGGGTTGTTTCTACTTTTTGGAAATTATGAATAATGCTGCTATGAATATTTGTATACAAGTTTTGGTATGGATTTTTTTCAGATATATACATAATAGTAGAATTGCTGGATCATATGGTAACTCTTACAAATCTTTTGAGGAGCTGTAAAGCCTTTCTCCCAAAACAGCTGTACCATTTAACATTCCCTCTGGCAGTGGACGAGTACATCATAGCTGGTATTTGTTATTGTCTGCCTTGTTATTACTAGTGATTGTGAAGAATATCTCACTTCGGCTTTGATTTGTGCTGGTGACTACTAATGTTCTGCATCTTTCATATGCACATTGGCCATTTGTATGTCTTCTATGGAGAAATGTTATTTGGATCCTTTGCTTATTTTTAATTATGTTGTCTTTTTTACAATTCAGTTCTAAGAAATATTTATAGTTTCTAGACACAAGTTTCTTATTAGATATACGATTGACCATATTTTCTCTCACTCTTTGTGCTGTCAGTACTTTCCTGACAATATCTTTTAAAGTGTCATATATATATTTTTCCCCTTTTGTGTTTTTGGTAGCATATCTAAAAAGACTTCGTCGTGAAGATTTGCTACTATGTTTTCTTCTAAGAGTTAGTTTTAGCTCTTACATTTAGGTCTCTGATCCATTTTCAATTAATTTTTGTCTATGGGGTGAGGCAAGAACACAACTTTATTTTTTTGCATGTGACTGTCTAGTTGTCCCAGTGCCATTTGTTCAAAAGTCTACTATTTCCCCCATTGAATGGTTTTGGCCTCCTTGTTGAAAATGAATCAACCATAAAGGGTCATTTCTGACACTCAATTCTATTTGTTGACCTATATATCTATCTTTATGCCAGGGACACATTATCTTGATTAATGTAGCTTTCTTTACAGTAAGTTTCAAAATTGGGAAGCATGAGTATGAATCTTCTCAATTTTTCTTTTTTTTTTTGTGGGTACCAGGGGTCGACCTCAGGACCTCGCGCTTGCCAGCAGGTGCCTGTGCTGCTGAGCGATATCACCGGCCCTTTTTTTCATTTATGTGGGTACCGGGAGTTGAACTCAGGACCTCACGCTTGCCAGGCAGGCGCTTATGCCGCTGAGCCATCTCACTGGCCCTGAATTTGTTTTTCTTAAGATTGTTTTGGCTATTCTGAGTCCCTTGAACATCATCAGGATTAGTTTACCAATCTCTGCTAAGAAACCAGATGTAATGAATCTGTATACTAATTTGGGAAACACCACAATCTTATAAAAGTTAAATCTTCTGACCCATGAACATGGGAAGTCTTTCTATTTCTTTTTTTTCCTCTTTAAGTTTTTTTGAGACAGGGCCTCGCTAGGTAGCCCAGGCTGGCCTTGAACTCACGGCAATCCTCCTGCCTTAGTCTCCCGAGTGCTGAGATTTACAGGCATGGGCCACCACATCCAACATAGGTTTTAATTTCTATCAGCATTATTTTGTGATCTTAAGAAATTAAGTGATGTATTTCTTTTGTTAAATTTATTCCTAAGCATTTTATTATTTTGATATTATAAATGGAATTGTTTTCTTAATTTCATTTTCAGGTCATTGTTAATGCATGGAAATACAATTGATTTTTGTATATTGATTATGAATCCTGTAAATTTGTTGAATGCACTTATTAGGTCTAATAATTGTTAGTGGGTTCCTTAAGAAGAATGATAATATCTTCAAGTAGAGGTAGCTTTATTCCTTTATTGCTTTTTCTTTCAGTTTTCTTCCCTGCCATTCCTAGATCCTCCAGAATCCTGTTGAATAGCAGTGGGAAGAGCACACATCTTGTCTTTTACCCGGTCTCAGAGGAGGGGGCAGCCATCCACCTTCCACTAGGAAATGTTAGGTGTGGGCTTTTAGCTAATGCCTTTTATCAGATTGAGGACTTTCTTTTTTTTTTTCTATTCCCACTTTATTGCATGTTTTCATCTTGAAACAGTATTAGATTTTATTAACTGCCTTTTCTAGTCCATTGAAATGATCATGCGGTGTTTATCCTTTATTCTGTGTATATTGTATATAACATTAGTTGACTTTCACATTTTTAAACTTTGTATTCCTGGCCTAAGTCCCACTTGGTAATGGGATATAATCTTTTTATATATGGCTGGATTTAGTTTGATAGTATTTTTTGAGGTTTTCTGCATCTATATTCATAAGAGATTAATCTGTAGCTTTCTTTTGGTATCAGGGTAAAATGCATTAGAATGACTTGGGAAGTATTCCTTCTTATTTTGGGAAAGAGTTTGTCAAGAACTGGTAATTGGTAATAACGTTTGGTAGAGTTCAGCAGTGAAACTAGAAAAGCTTGGCTAGGGGAGGCTGGGAAGTTCTACAATTACTAATTAAATCTCTTTATCATTATATACCTATTCTAAATCCCCTCCCCATGTTACTGGGGATTGACCCAGGGGAACACTGAGCTACATCTCCAGCCCTTTTCATTTTTAAAATTTTGATACAGGGTCTTGCTGAGTTTCTCACACTAGGCTTGAATTTGTGTTCCTCCTGCCTCAGCCTCCCAAGTAGCTGGGCTTATAGGAAAGCGCCATCATTCCCAGCTATTTCTTATTGATTTCATTTCAGCAGTTTGTATCTTTTTAGGATCCATTTGCCCATTTCATCTAAGTTATTTCATTTATTGGCCTTTCCTACACTGGATCTACACTTGATTTTTCATTTCTCCATTTCTGCAACTTGGCCGAGAACTCCTTAGATTAGGATCTGTATAAACCCAAGGGCCTCACATACGCTCCATAAATATTTATGAACTGAATTAGGAATAACTGGAATACTAGGAATAAAATGAAGTTTAGACAGGATAGGAAAATTGTTCAACATCATATAGTCACTGAGAATGGAACACTTGGTTAGAGCTCTGATGTCCCAGCTCTAACATAGGGCCCTTTCCCATGTCCCACAATGTACTAGGGTGGGCAAGGGACTGGCTGGGTGGCAGCCAGGACTTTAGGGCCTCATCCCATCAAGAGGATGCTTTCTAGAGCCAAGAACTACTGCAGGATCTGCTCGACACAGGTGGACTGGACTCATTTCTGTGGCTTTGAGGACACTGCACTAATGGATTAAAACTGTGTCTGATATTTACTGAATAGATAAAAGAACTGCAGAATCAGAGCTTCTGAAAATGGAATAGTTTGTCCGGGGAGGTGGTGGACTCCCCATTACTGGAGGAATTGAGCACAGGCTATTCCAGCTGTTTGGCAGGAATGTCATAGAAATGAATCCTACACTGGATCAGGCGAGAACTTGTGGGTACATTCAGTGATCTCTGCCAAGAACATTCCATCCCCTTCCCTTACCTGATGGAATCCAGTTCTTGAAGCTCCTTTTCAGAAGACAGTGTTCACAGTCTTCTTATTTTCCCTAAGCTTTATGCATGGCTATAATTATCTCTTCTTGTATCTATGTTTAGTGAGCCATGCCCCCAAAGAGATTTAAGTGATGCCATCAGAGCATTGTTTTATTTCCCAAGCAGCCAGCACTGGATTAAATTGAACAGGGTATTGGGCAAAGATTTTGTTCTGACCTTTACATCCTCATAAATGTCTAACACATTTTCATGTAGTTATCTCCCCCTGGGTTATTTGGCCCATAGAATCAAATGGTTTTCACATCTCTAGCAAAGAGTCTGAACAGCACCATTCCCTAGAGCTACGTGTGTCAGGGGACTCCACCAGAGGGGTGACACCGTCTCAATCATTTGTAAAGCACTAGGGTGGAAGATCTTGAGCCAGATGATTTCCAAACATCTTGTCTACCGTAATGGCCTGGAATGAGAAAGCCCATATGCTAGGCCATCTCAAAGCCAAATTTGTCACACACATAAAAGCATCCCAAACTATTTCTCAGCAATAGAGGAGCTTATTTATAGCTCTTGTGTGTAGAACTAGAAATAAAAAGGACAGGGAGTACTTGTGTCATAGAACTGTACCAATTTAAATACAACACAATTTTCCAATAACCAAAACATTAGCAAATGTGAGGTTGAATCAGTTCTGCCTATGTGGAGATAAAGCTTCCCTATCATTGAAGTCTTCACGACTTAAAATTCAAATCATTTCTTAGCACCTAAAGATACATGACAAAGGGATAGATATATACCAGAAAAGTTAATGAGAATGAGACCACTGAAATTCCTCTCAGGCAAAATTATTAGCCAGAAGCTTTTAAGGGGAAAGAATTCAATGTGAACATGTATTGCAGTTGTATGTTAAGAGTAACATATGTGATGTATATGTACTGAAGAGAATAAAAAAACGAAGCGATGGGGACGGCGGTGCACACCTGTAAGCCCAGCTATTTGGAGGCCTCATGAGGAAGGCCAGCCTGAGTAATATTGCAAGACCCTGTCTCAAAATAAATAAAATAAAAAGAGCTAGGGATGTAGCTCAGTGTCCCTTGGGTTGAATCCCCAGTAATGGGGGGGGGTAGTTTAATAAGACCAGACCCCTTCAGAGAACGTAGACAGGTTTTTAAAAATCCCAAGAGGTTGTTGCTGATGTGAGGAAAATGCTGTGGAGCCCCAAATATGGCTATGTTTGAAAAACCTGAACAAGGTACCTTCATGTCTTGCAGCTGTGACACGCTGAACGCAATGTCGTGAGCAGTGACGCCTAAGCAGCCCATTGCCTAAGTTTATAGCCGCCTCCCAGATGTGTGCTTTGCTCAGAATGACAGGCAAAACGCTTTTCTTTTGTCATGAATCATTTTTTGGGTTGTGTGTGTGTGTGTGATTTGCATTAAGATTTTGTCTGAGCTCTTTCCCTCTTTCTTCCTTCGTTGGACAAAGACATTCTCTCTTAACAACAACAACCCCCCCCCCACTCCAAATCTAAGGCTTTAATCGGGCTCAGGGAGCAGAGCCGCGTGGCAGCCTCAGGGAAGCAGCGCCTCCTTCTGCACGCAGCTGTCCCCTGCAGCCTGCGCAACGTGCGCACGCGCGCCCAGCCAGCCCCAGCGCGTACTCACTGGCCAGAGTGGTCACCGAGCTGATGTTGTGATCGCCGCCGCCACTGTTTGTGGGAACCAAGAAAGAAAACGAAGGTTTAGAATTTCAGCGATGGCGAAGCACCTCAGACATGATCAAGACAAATATTTCTACCGACAGACTAGGGCTTGCCCTTTCTCGATCATTTCAGTACAAGAACTGAAAAGCAAACCAAAATACAACGCCCCTTTCTTCTCTACCTGTACGCTGGAACCTCCTAACAAAAAAACGGGTTTAAACTGTCATGGCTGCTTTTCTTTCCGTTTCGTTTTTCTTTTCCTTTAAGCGATGACGGTGGGGCAGGGGGAACCAAGTCCCTTGCGCTCTGCCTTCCAAAGTCAGAGTGGGCAGCCCCCACCCCAATTAACCACTACCGCTGTACGTTATTACTAGTGGTGAAAACAGTTTTTAAAAAAAAAATTTTTTTTTTTAGCCTGCTCTTTCTCTTTTTGCTTGGTTAGGAAAAGCGATTTTTAAAAAGGCATCTTCTAGAGGGTTAGCTGTTCCCCAGCCAATGCTAAAATTCCAGAGAAATCAAAGGCAGATGGGTTTCTGGTAATGAAAATATTCACCAGTCCAGAGTTCGCTGGAATCTGCTTTTCTATATCCCTTTGCTCTGTGCCAACCTGACTGGGAGCATCTAAAACAGTGATGGCGAACCTTTGTTCGCTGTTTGTTACCTTTTCAATGATAACAAACAGCGGCTGCAGCACGCGTGCCATCGATTTGCCACCACTGACCTAAAAGTTTCCGAAAAAGTTTGGGGTTTAACTCTGTGCAGTGACATGTGATTAGATGCCAGGATTCCACTCTCACTCGGGCTAAAGGTGTGTGAGATGGACACACCCCACATCAGGCCGAGGAGACACCAAAGGTGCCCAAGTCAGCCTTTTAACACGCTATGGAGTCCTGACCCCTGCAGCTTGCAGCTTGCAGCTTGCAGCAGTGGCTGGATCATAAACAGAACAGGAATCGGCCTGCATGAAGCAATCCACGATAGGGCAGTGCTCTGAACTGGGGTCAGGGGCCATCTGCTCTGCTGCTTGTTCTTTTAACATCTGGCTGTGTGACCTTGGACAGGTTATTTGCCCTCTCAGTCTTATTTCTTCCCTATAAAGTGAATGCCATTTAATCACGATGCCAGCTAACATTTAGATCTGCTTTGTGTCAGGCACTGGAGTAGGCACTTAAATTCTCTCTCATCCCCATCAGTGCTCAGGCAGTATTATTTTCTCTGTGTCCAAGATGAGGACACAAGCTCAGAGAACTAAGAAACTTGCCCAGGGTCACACATAGCTGGGAAGCTGGGGTTTGGATACAACTCTGGTTCCAAAGGCCAAGACATGTTCATCATTAGGCCACTGCCCTCCTTTTGAGATTATGTCACAGAGGGAGACATGGAAGGGAGAGAAGCACTTCCAACCCAAACATTCATGTAGTTTCTCCCCCAAACTCCTCCTGTTCAGATCTCACACCTCCTGTTTTGGAGAATGCAGTGGTTTGGGGAAGCTGATGAGTACCTTTCTCAAATTGAACCTGGAAGTTGATCATGGAAAAGAACCACTGGTCCACCCCCTGCTTGAGGCATTGTTGTGTAGAAGGCTCAGGGGACCTCACCTCCAGGACAGGCCTCGGTACTGAGTCATGACGTCCAGGATGTGCCCAGGCTTGGACCCGGCGCCATTGCCTGCCTGAGAGGGAACAACAGGAGCGGGTTTCCTTGGTGCCCCCCCCCAGCCCCACATCTGCCAGAAGAGCATCGTCCTTGTCCTGGCCAGGACTGCCTGGGTGCTCTCTAGAGTGCTGGGTCTCAGTGCCAGAGTTGAAGGCAATTCCCACTGAAAGGCCTGGTACTGTGCACAGCACTGCCTCATCCTAAGGAACCTGCCTGGAAGGACCAAGAGAAATGGGCGAACAAGGGACACTAGAAATGAGGCTGCGGCAGATATCTTCAAAAGGACTTATTTCATGGTCCTGTGTTTCCCGTTTTTAAAAGTTGTGACATATAAAGGGAAACATCTCATTATCTATTATGTAGGTACAGCTTAAAAATAGGAATAACAAGAAATCCTGTGCTCTTAGTACCCAGCTAAAGTGAGCAAAGGGTTTTTGTTTTGTTTTATGAGACAGGTTCTCATTACGTAGTCCAGGCTAGGCTCGAACTTGACACTTCTCCTGCCTCAGCCTCTTGAGTGCTGCCTCTTGAGTGCTGGGAGTTTTGGTTGCATCACACTCTACGGGCATATGTCCCTTGCCTGAACCATGTTATTTCTACACAGAGCTATTCCAAAGGGTATGCTGACGACTGCCCCCCACTAGCCAGTGCGACCCCCACCCTATGGTGCCCAGTTCTATTGCCACCTGCCAGGTACATCACACTCAAAGGTGCTGCTTCCCCAGGAAGTCCTGAGCAGCCGTGTGGTTCTTGATGCTTCCTTCTCCTGACAGCATCTTCCAGGGGACTGAGGGACTAGGAAGTGAGTAGCATGAGCTGCATGTGCCAGGGAGCACCCGGCCAGTCCTTCCTGGAAGGTCTCAAACAGTAGGGCCTTTGGGGTGAGGGGCTGCTGAGGGTCGTGGAGGAGGCCACTATAGTACAGGGATAGGATCCATCTACCCTTAGGGTCAGGATCTCTGAGTTCTGCTGGCCGTAGCACTTCCAAGCTGGTGGGGGGTGGGCGGTGGTGCTTCCTGTTGGAATGTAAGGAAAGTGCGACTTCACCAGGTTTGGTCCCGAGGATACTGAATGAGCGAAGGTCATTGTGAATAGGCTGCAGACTTGAAAAGGTTCAGCCAGTCCCTGGGGAGGACCCAGCTGGAGACCTGTGTTTGATTGACCCAGGGGCAGCAGTTTGACTCTATAACAAGTAACTAGTGAATGTGAGCTTGTGTCTGAAAACCTCTGGAACAACACCCCCACCCATGCAGGCCAAGGACCTCATTCTGTGATTGCTCTTTGTGAGGTCTGGGGTGTCAGCATGGTGCACCTGCATAGGTGAGCTTGATCACCTTAGGGGCCCCCACCTCTTCCACTGACTCCTGCTTCCTCAACCACAGTGCACTCATTTCTGTCCCAGCATCTCTTCTCTCCCTCCTTGGTACCTTCCCTTAGCTTTAGACCCACAGCACCAGGTCTTTGAAGATGGCCTATACCATGGCCAGGAGACCTAGCCAACAAAGTCCCACCACGGATGGGCTGGATGATTTAGGGTGGGTCACTTCTGTTACCCATGCTCCCTTGGGGGCCCCTCCAATTCTGGCACTGGGAGAGGAACAAGTTGGGTATCATGGAGGAAAGGACTGCTGGATGCTGTGGTGGCTGGGGGGAATGGAGGGACCTGGAGATCAAGACCTGATATGGCAGCATTTAAGAATGAGGAGTGAGGGGCTGATGAGATGGCTCAGTGGCATAAGCACCTGCCTGGCAAGCGCAAGGGCCCGAGTTTGACTCCTGGAACCCACATACGAAAAAAGGGCTGGTGGATATCGCTCAGCGGCACGGGCGCCTGATGGCGCGCGAGGTCCTGAGGTGGACACCCCGTACCCACAAAAAAAAAAAAAAAAAAAAAAAGAATGAGGAGTGAAGCCTCTCTCCCTTCCGCCCTCCATGTTCTCATTTCATCCAAATCTCCTCTCCTGCTCCTGCCTTCCATAATTGGAGCAACTTACCGTGATAGAGTCGCCCATAGCACCAATGACCTGGATGTCAGCTGGCTTTAGCCTGTGAACTGAAAATGCAAGCTGGAGTGAATGGAAAATGGGGTTCCAGGAGAGCACTGGATCTGTCTCCCCTCAAACCAATTAACATTGTCCAGAAAAATGGAGAGTCAGTTTCAATAGCAGTACATCCTGGACAAAAGATACGAAAAGCCCATCCTGTTGATTTGACTCTGTAGTAGCAGCCAGTGAGCTCACCTGCCAATCTCATCATTTGTGGGTGACCATATATGTCACAGGCAAGAAATAGCCCTTGGCAAGGTAACTTGGAAGTAAGGAAGGAATTGTGGTGGTGATGCAACAAATACTTAATCTATTCTAGGATCTGGTGCTATTTGGGATAAAATATTGCAGCATCCTATAAAAGATCAGCTCAGTTTCTCCAAAGTGAAAAGGGAAATACTTTTATACCAATGAAATTTTTAACTAATGTAAAAGTTATATAACATAAAGTTAATAATTTAAGGTAAACAATTCAGTGTCATTCAGTGAAATCGCAATGTTGTACAACCATCACCACTGTCTGGTCCTAAACCAGACCTGTGCTGGTTTCATTTTCATCGCCCCAAAAGGAGACCCTGTGCTCATTAAGTGAACTTCACATCCCCTCTGCCCCAGATCTTAGCAACTAGTGATCTAGCTCCTGTCTCTATGGATTTACTCATTCTGTATATTTTATATAAATAGATCATACTATATGTGCCCTTTTCTGTCTGGCTTCTCCTACTTTCAAATTTCAACTATGCCTAGAGCATATACCAATATTTCCTTCATTTAGCTGAATAGTATGACACTGTATGAATGGATCTATCACATTTTTATCCATTTATCCATTGATGGGCATTTGGGTAGTTTCCAACTTTCGGTGATTGTGAATAGTGCTGCCATGAACATCTGTATACAACTACTTGTTTAAACCTCTACTTTCAATTATTTGGGGTATGTACCTGAGAGTAGAATTGGCAAGTCATATGCAAATCCTATGTTTAACTTTTTGAGGAACCACCGAATTGTTTTCCACATCTGGGCTCTAATTTTTTTAATCTCTTGAATTTAAGGATATACTGTGATATAGCTAAGCAGCTATTTATCCATGCAACAAACACACTGAACACCTGGCAGTGGCTGGGTGCTTAAGACACAGTGACCAGGCTGGGGATATAGCTCAGTGGCACAGCGCCTGCCTGGCTAAGTGCAAGGCCCTGAGTTCGATTCCCGGTAACAAAAAAAAAAAAAAAAAAAAAAAAAGACACAGTGACCAGAAATGGATAGGCCTTTTGGAAACCCAAGGCTAAGGAGAACATACAAGGAGAGGTATCCCTAGTTATAATAATTCAGAGCACTGCTAGAGGCACAAACTGATAGACCATCTAGAGCTGGAAGGATGAGTCCCTGAGGGGTGTGGCAGAGGAAATGTCAGAACAGACGTCATGGAGAAGGCTGTATTTGAATTAGGTCCCAGGAAATGGTGAGGTGAGGTGGGGGGAGGGCGAGGCAGGTGATAGAGAGCAGGACAGATGTGGTGTGGTGAAGCGCACAACGTCTATAAAGCACAGCTAGTTGTACAGTCTGGCTTAGGGGGAGGATGAGTGAAGGAGGCTAACAATGACAGCAACAACAAAAAATCACGGGAAAGTTAGATTTGGGCCACAGGCCTTTCACGCCTGGCTAAGAAGTTTGGAGATTAGTGTGATGATTTCTACATATGTAATTACATGCATACACTAGTCCTATACCTCTCCCTTTTACCTTACACGTATGTCAACATGAATCCAAGTGCGTTTTGAGCACCATGCCTACAGTGCTTCACGCCATGTATAGATCAGTCCCTCAAGCCATTGCCCAGGCCACCCTGACTTTGCCGTGGTTCCCACATGTGCCTTCTGTTGTCCTTAGTGGTATAATGTTGTACACTAAGTTGTCAAAATAACTTTCCTGCCTTGGAACAAGCTTAGTGCAATTTTCTCTAGGAAGTAGCCACCTAGGAGGAAGAAGCCCATCCTTACAGTGGGCCATTGCTTAAGATGGACAAACTGAAATCTGTCTTCAGGAGGCCTTCTTGATGGCTTTTTTTGCCAAGACAACCTATAGCACCTGCAGTGAGCCACAGAAGATACTTTCAACACAGGTGGGCTCCATATAACCCACAGCATTCAGCAACATCCAAATCACAGTTGACTAGTACTTATACTTGCATAGGAAGCCATGACACTTGGTGCAAAGTGTGCTAAGAGGGATCTCTAGGTCTTTGGAGACTTCTTGCCCACCTCTTTCCATGATGCCTGCAGAGGGGATCTGCCACCCCCATTGACCATTAGCTCCATTGGAAAAGTCCCTACCACTTCCTACAAAAGGATGCAAAATGACACATACTTAGTTATGAATATATGTATGCAAGATATATAGATAGCGATCCTCAAACTTGATCATGCATCTGTCTGCTGGAGAGCTTGTTAAAACACAGATGGCTGGCCCTACCCTCAGAGCTTCTCATTCCGTAGGTCTAAGGTGGGTCCAAGAATTTAAACATCTAACAGATTCCTAGTTCCTGCTGATGCTGCCAGTCCAGTCTGGGTACCACATTTTGAAAACTACTAAGAGGGACACCTTCTTATTCTAAAGCTGTAGCTGCAGTCTGTTTTTGCACTCATAAATCAGACACCTAGAGCCACTTACCCTGTGTATATGTACAGATTGTCTTTGAGTTCATACAAGTGGACCTGCCATTGCAAAGTCTGATGGTGGGTTTGTAGCTCTGCCTCTTTAGATTCTGGAGCCATTAGGTGTATGCGGTGTCTGTCCTCTGAGTCCTTCCCACCGCCCACCATGCCTTGCGCGCACACGCACGCACACACACACACTCACGCACACCCTTCCACATGATTATAGCCTGCTTGGCCCTTCCCAACTTTCTGCAGCTACTCTATGTGGTTAGAAGAACAATATCAAATCACAAAGCCAGCTGCACACATTAGCACACGTTTACAGGGCTAAGCATGAGGACGTTAAAATGACCCCTTCTGAAAGAAATCAGGCTATGGGTAAAAAAGGAAACAAAAATGGAAAATGACACCCCTCCCCTCCACTCCAGAGGGGTTTATTTTAGCTCCAAGTGATGATAGTCAATCACTACATTCTTACTGCCATAATAGAGTGAATTCTCTGAACACTAGCTGTATGCAAAGGTTAGGGGAAATCTTTGGGGCTGGTAAAATGTGGAAGAGATGGCAGATTTGCTTCAAAAGCTTTATTATTACAGTTTTCTAAAAAAGGTAGCTGAAACTGACCATTCCTAAATTTGTAGTGAAAAGGATGGAAACACAAATGTATATGCGCACACACAAATCTATGTCTATTTCTCTGTGTATGCCTTAGTTACTTTCCCATCCCTGGGACACAATATCCGTTACCCACAATTAGAAGAGAGGTTTATTTTTTCAATTGGGGTCACACTCCCAGGGACCCACCTTCCACCAGGTCACACCTCATAACAGTGCATTTCACTACTCATTAATGGATGAATCCACTCCCATGATCCAATCACCCCACACACACATAAGAATTTGGAGAAACATTTTAGATATAAATCATAACAGTGAGTATATGTGTAAATAAGGTAGTTTTTGGAAGGAGAGTTTTACAGTTTGATGTTCAAATGGATTCTTAGCAAAAGATAATAAACTGAATGAAACAAGGGTAGGTAGGAAGGGTTGACTTATCTAGATTTTACTGCTAGGTTAGAGCTCAAATGCACTGCATTGGTCTAATATTCTGTAGATCTTGGTTTGAGATTTGTTATCATATATGACAAAGACACAGCTTAAGACTTACAAAGTGTGTTGGGCCGGTGAGATGGCTCAGCGGCTTAAGCGCCTGCCCGGCAAGCGCGAGGGCCCGAGTTCAACTCCCGGATCCCACATATGAAAAAGGGGCCGGTGATATCGCTCAGCGGCACGGGCGCCTGCTGGCGCGCGAGGTCCTGAGGTCGACCCCCCGGTACCCACAAAAAAAAAAAAAAAAAAAAGAAATACAAAGTGTGATCAAAATGTGTGTGTTTAAATAGAAAAAAATTTGTTACAGTAAAAGACACATTACCACTAATCTCCCTCAAAATACCTGCCCTCACTTCAAACATACTTAGCCCATCATTCTTGCCACTTTCTGAAGCATCTCTGGAAGTCCCTTCTTGTGAGTGTCTTTGTGAGTTGTGATGTAAAATACAGTGAATGCTGCTGCCAAGTGCCATCGAACAGAAAGGCAGGCTCATGAGAAACATTACGATGTGTCCTCATCCCTTATTCACTGGATCCAGTGCCATGCAACTTCTGGCTCTTCCTCAAAGTCAAAATGACCACAAAAAGTAAATGTTTTGAATCAATTCATTGCCACAACAGCAAAATTAAAGACACTCCCCAAAGAGAACTTTCAGAACTACTTCGGAAAGTGGCAAGAAGATAGGCTACATGTGTTCAAAGCCGGAGGGAGGCATTTGAGGGGGAATTCATGGAAATGTATCTTCTACTGCAATAAATTTTTTAAAATTCAAAAAATTTTAATTGTATTTTTCTATCATACCTCATACAGCAAAGAACTTTAGCAGTTGCTCTCTTCAGCAAAAGAACTATTTAGAGATAAGATTAAACTTGTGGGGCTTGATTAGCTAAACATTATCTGGTACAAACTGTCCACTACCTTGAAAGAAGTTGATAAACATATCATTAACTCATCCAATTCCTATGGAAGGAGCCTCTTATCAAAAGGCCATCTGAGTGAGCTCTGATGAAGTATCTTCAACAGTGAGGAAATCTGTGCACTTGAGTATGGAATGGGGAAATGCTCCCCGTATTCTAAAAGCTAACCCCAGGAGAAATGTTTGGCATGCTCGTGTTATGTCTTATGTAATCCAACAATTTAAACCTCTTGGGGCTGTAATGGGGAAACCCAACTCTTTAGATTGTCAGCTGGGGATGCCCAACCCGTTTGCTCTCCGATCTTAAGGACTTACGAAAACACTTCCACAATGATGGCAACATGCTGGCACAAGAATGGAACCTTGTTTGTGCCTTTGGAGTCTTTAGTATGAGTTTATATAGATAAATATGCACCTTGTACACAGTAGAAACTCAAGAAATGTGTTAATGTCACAAAAAGTGATATAGGTCTAAGATGATGGATATGCCAATTACTCTTGTCTGATCATTACAAATTGTATAGATGTATTGAAATGCCACATTGTACCCCTAACAAATGTACAACTATATGTCAATTAAAATATATATTAATAAAAAGTGTCAACTTGAATTAAAGGCTATGTGGTTGGTGGTAGGATTTTACATCTCTTAGAGCTTTAAGTGATGAAAACTGTAGGGCAGAGAAACAGACAAATGTCTTGGGGATGAATTTGAACTTGCTCAGTGAGCTGGTTGCACCTAGGGACAAGCAGGCTATTATTTTCCGTGGGGCATCATTCCTTCCTGATGGCAGGTTAGGTCAAATCGCAAGAACCAGAAACAAGTGACCATAGAAACAGCTTCAGAACCTACACTAAACATTATATTGCTGGCTTACAATGCGGTAAAATTGCCAGAGTGACCACCCAGTGTTATAACATGGGCTTATTTATTTATTATGGTAGTGGGGATTGAACCCAGGCCTTCACACTGAGCTATAGCCCTAGCCCTTTTTATTTTATTTATTTATTTTTTTGAGAGCGGGTCTCATTAAATTGCTAAGTTGCCCAGCCTGTGTTCCCTGCTTCAGCCTTCCAGAATGCTGGGATTACAGGTACTGTATGCCATAGCGCCTGGTTTAATGTGGATATTTTTACATTAGCTTTTTAAAGAGCACAAGTTAGCTAAATGTGTCAAATAAATGATACTGGAAGCTTAGACAGGAATCAATGGCTCACGATAAATGAACAAACCATTCTGGTTTATACTATTGGTGACAGTAGCATATAATTAGCTTTGTGGATCCCTGTTTTAAAAACCTGTGAGTTTTTCCCCCTCTGTGTGGAATTGGTGACTTCACTTCAAGACAGCCAACTTAAATAGATGGCCAGCACACCGCATCCCCTTCTTACTCCTCATCGCCACTCCTTTGAGAAAGCTATTCCTTTTCTCCCCGGGAAACCTTAAGTCAGCCACTCAGCCCAGCACGTGTTTTTTTTCCTTAGTTATCCAGACTCTCTGAGATAAAGATACCAGCTAGAAATAAAATATTGATGCAAGTATTTATAAAGTTGTAAAGCCCACTAGAGCTGGCACTCAGCTAATTGCATATGTGCACTGACCATGCAAGCTTTTGTGTTTTATTAGCCATCAAATGCCAATTGGCTATGAAATGAATTCTTTATATCAGCTCTCTCCATGTCCTCCCCAAGGCCTAAGGGACCTAGTGGACCAAGCTTATCACCCATGAGCTCAGGAGTATGATAAGAGCGAGGCCCCTGGGCTGCAGAGACATGGCCTGGGATGACAGGCAGCCACCTATTCAGAAATGTCACTCTCCAGGATGTTTAGATCCCTGTGTCTGTGGACTGAAGGAAACACTGGAAAAGAGGACTACAAAGGCTTTTGAAAATAATTCTGAGGGTGAAATAGTTATTTTATAAGATAGTCTTAGTGAAAAATTATTTTAATGGAAGACATTTTGGTTGGATGATTTTAAAGATCTGTTTCAACTCTGAGAAGTGATTTGAGGAATTAGAAGTACCCAGTACTGTAATTCAGCCATTCACCAAACATTTATTGGGCTCCTGCTATGTGCTAAGGTATAAAAATGAGATGACCTGCTCTTATGCATATCAAATGCCTTCACTTTGATTGGAAATTGCAAATATGATATCCAGGAGAAGGAAAGAACTCATTAGAAACATGACAGTTATCAAAGGAAAATAATAATGTGACCCTGTGCTAAGATTTTTGGCCTGTCTCATCAGTTACAAGTATGGTTAGAATCCTTAATTATAGATCAATGGCACACTAATGACATATGGTTTTCATTATCGTCCATTTGGCTGGGGCAAATTTTCAGAGGAGGCTTAGCATTGCAGCCCAATATTTATTGATGAGTATGTCCCCAGTTAGAAACCATGAGTGTTTTGATCCTATGCCATCTTGGTTAGCTCAGGAAGGCTTAACTCTGTTTACTTAAACAGCTCCTATCACCAAGGTATCTCAGCTCCCAAGGCCTTAAGATTTCTCGCTCTTACATCTTCAAGTGCCAATAAACACAATAATCATCAGGCCATGGAGTAAACAAGAGATTCACCCTTTATCTAGTTTTTAGATGTTGAGATATATTCTAATGGGCTGGTTGTCATGACAGAAACATAATCTACACAGATTGCAAAATGCTTTACGATCATCCTTCCAGAGTGATAAGATTAAAAAGAAATGGGTATTATTTCACTATAAACAGTATGGCTATTAAAACATTCAGATTGATATTCTATCTGTCTCTATCCCAATACGCACATCTATATACACATATATCTATAGCTGTATCTTTGAGTAAGGGATTTTACTACAGGAAGGCCTACATATGAAGCTGATCATCTATTTCTGCTGTTAAAGTCCAGCTGGTAAACCAGCCCATAGGAATGAAGCATGGGGCAAGAAGTCTAAAGACTAAAATGCATGTGTATCTGTACGATCTTTATCACTTCCATGGCTTGGATGTTCTTTGTCCCCCAAAGGTGCAAGTGCTGAGACTTGGTTCTCAGTGAGGCGGTGGAACTCTTAAGAGAGGGAGTTTAGTGCAAGGTAATTAGGTCACCAGGGGCGCTGCCCTTGGAAAGGATTAATGTTGGTCTCCCAAAGTGAGTTAGATCTCATCAGAGGGTGTTATCATAAACCGAGGCCAACCCACAAACCCGGCCCCTTCTGCACAAGGCCAATTCCCTTCCTGTGCCTCCACCATGTTGTAACCCAGTTAAGAGGGATGTCACCTGACACTGGATATTCAGCCTCCAAAACTGTGAGCTAAATAGACCTCTTTTCTTCACAGGCACCCAGCTTTAAGTGTTTTGTGATAGCAACAGAAAACAGATCAAATGCAATCAGCTATTCCATTACTGCAGCTTAGAACCAGCTTCATTTATAGATCAAAGTTTTAGTGAGAAAATTTTTAACTTAAATACCCATCACTTGAGTGTGCAAAGCAAAGACATGTGTGAAAGGTGAGCTCAACCAGGGCACTTGTTTGCTGTACTCACAGCACAAGAACACAATCTGACTGCTAAGATTTTTCATCCATTTAGGCAATGTGACATCTTTTTCTTTTTTTTTTTTTTTTTTAATAATCTTGAGGCCATGAGCAGTCATAGATCAACTAGAATACCAACTCCTGGAAGGCACACAGGAGGTACTCAACAATTCTCTAACAGATGAACATATCCGGTCACCTTCCAGGCCCAAGCAAGGGGACCCATATCACTCACACTGTGGTGCTAATGCTGTGAGTTCCATGGGTCACCATGTGAGCCTGTAACTCCCCACAGGTACACGGGTCACACGCACATGGCCAGCACTCCCAGGCCACCTTACCTGGAAGAAAAGGGGCAGCCCTCAGGCAATCCCTCCTTGGAAAGTTTGCTGGCCTAGAATTCCATGAATCTCATGGTCAGAAACGACATTTTAGAAATACCGAGGGGGAGTAAAATGCACAGATGGAGTATTTTTCTGTTCTGTGGAGCTTCGAGTGCATTCTGCACATAACCCTGATGGGGAGCATAGACTGGCTATTTTGTGTTCTGTTTGAAAGAAGTTTTGCTTTTTTCAAAGAACAAATTCAACCTTCAAGCCTTCAAGGTAGGGACAATGACATTGATTCACTCAACCAGCATAATGCAGAATATGGCCTAAAACAGGGTCAATACTCAATAAACGCTTTCTGATAAGGATCTTATATTTTCTTTAAAGAATCTTATTATTCTTTAAAGAATAATCAAACACAAGCACAACCTCATAATACACATGCAGAGCTATTTCTCCCTCAGGAGTGTCTCAAATTGTATGGAAATCCCTTGCCATTTTAAGTTAGCTCTGACTTAGATGATTTCAGGCCTCAAATAAGTTTAAAAATCACTGAATGCAAGTGTGTACCTGAGGTGGGAGTTGAGTCAGAAGGGTCCTTGTCAGGACATCTGAATACCGTTCCTTCTCTCCCCTGAAATGAAATAAGAAGAAATGGAAATAAGAGAAATAAGAGGAAATGGATCTAAAATGGAAACTGGGTGAGAAGTGAGTGGCTCTCTATGTTGGAAAAATATCACTGAAGATAAAATAACAGACTTTGATGTTTTTAAAAGTTTCTCCCACTCCTTCAGCCCTAGTATCTCGTTGTTCACGACATCCTGTCTGGTTGCTCCCTGATCTGTCCCCTCCCCTCCCGTGCCTCTTCCTTAGCCCAAGTTCAGACCTTTGCTCTTTCTGGCCTGAAACACAGCAACCCTCACCAACATCACCGTCCTCGGTCCGTGGGGCTCCTCCCCGCTTTCTGATCATTTCAGAGTGGTCTCTCCCAACAGGATGTAGCTACGGCATTCCCCTCCCAAATCCTCAGTGCAGCCAGGCATTTCCGTCTGGGTTATTACTGTGTTCCTAGAGCCTAGAATGGTACCCGGCATGGTAGATGCTCAACAAATATTTGTGGGTTGAACAAATAAATTACTCCTCTGCATCAACTTCAACCCAGAGTCCATTCTCCCACACATGGCCTAAGAGGTCTCCAAACCCTTAGACCCTGACCAAAGTCCCCACACCCTCCCATGCCTCCATGTCCCTGTCCACACACTCACCCCTGCTCTCTCTTTCTCCTTTTCTTCCTTCTGTTTTCTTACCCTTCCATCCACTTGGCTCAACCTTAGTCATCTTTCAAGGCTGAGGTCACGGGCACCCTTAGGAAAGGCTTCTTTCCTCTGTGTTCCCAGAATACCCCAATGAAAGCTTTAATTATAGTACTCATTACATTGCACTATAATTATTGGTTGCTTTATCTGTTTCTTTACCAGACTGAGTTGCTTGGGACAAGCAATATATCTCATTTGTTTTTATTCCCTCTGCCTGGAATCCATCTAGCCATCCATTTATTCATTCAACAAATAGTTACAGGGCACTGACCCTGAGTCCTGCCTTGAGCTTGCATTCTAGAAGTACATGGCAGATTCCTAATAAGTATACCCAAAAGGAATGCATCACCGCCTCTTATCAGATGATAATACTAACACTTACAAAGCACTCATGGCATTCCAGATACGATTCAATTTATTAACTCATTGCTATTTCACAACTTTATTTATAGAACTATTAGTGTCACTATTTCCCAGGTTAAAAACCAAGGGATGAAGAGGATAAATACCTTGGTGAGTGACTCAGAGCCAGCAAAAGGAAGAGTCTGGATTTGAACCCAGAGCCAGTTTCCTTACTCACTGTGCCACTGCACCCTGGATGTGTCCTTACTGGTATGATATTACAAAGTTTGGGACAGGTTTGTAAATCGAGTCTTTCATGCTGCATCTCTCAGGGTGGAAGCCCAGGCCACCAACTTAGCCTCCACCACTTGGATAAATGTCACTCTCCTTCATAAAATGCAGAGGTAAGGATTAGAACCAAATCCCACTCAACCCCTAGGTCTCCAGTTCCCTGAAAACAAAGACATCAACCTTAAAGCGTTTGTCAGATCCTCAGAGGAGAAGAGTACCCTATCTAATCTCAGCAGGAAGTATCAAAAGTGACAATGAGATACACTGTAAGAAAGATACAAATGTGAGGACTTCTAGGCCTTTTGGTTTCTATACTCTGTGGTTCCAGAGTTCACCGCACTTCTCTGCCTTCCTAACGTTCTCTTCAGATCAAGGACTCAGAGGAATTCTGATGAACTTGTTAGAGATCTGGGAAGGCCTGAAAGTCACAACAGATTGGGAACAGAAACCCCAAGCCCCATAATGCCATAGGAGCTGGTGGCTCAGGGGGTTCTTGGGTGGTACTGTAGGGAGATCTCCTTCTAGGCACCAAAGGAATGGCCACAGGCTCACTCCCTCGGCCTGCCCCAGCCAGCCCTGACTGAATTTCAAATGCCCGTACCTGTCCCAGAGGCACACATGGAAGTTTCTGAAGAGTCAGCAGCAGGGAGTGGCCCCTGGTTCACCTGAGTATTTGGCAATCACAGAAGACCTTTCGTTACTTACCTCGGACTGCCTCTGGGGCTTTAGCAATCCTGACTGGTAGTTGCTGTTCCTGTAGGTGAACAGGTAGGGGCTCTCCTGCAAAGAAAGGCAACACATTATAATCATGATCCAGGAACCTGTATGCCTGAATAATCAGAGCTCATCATCCAGCAATGCCTCTGGCTGACTTGGAACATCCACATCATCCCCTCAGTGATGACCAAGCCATTTCCTGGCCTCTCTTCCCTGGGCTGCCCATTCATTTCCTTTAGAAATGCACTGATGCTTTGAAATGTCCCATATGCAAGTCGGCACCTGGCTTTTTCTACCTGGAAGATTGTGTGTTACCAAGCTAAGTACTCAGTGAGAAGAGAATTTAATTTTAAGCTTCATGGCAGCCAAAGTAAAGAGGGAAACAGGGTGGATTACATACTTCTTATTGTATAGTAAGACAAATACTATGGTTAGCATTAAGTGATAGAAGTTATTCATTCATGTTTAGCCATTTTCTCATCCATTTATTTGACAACATTAATTATATGTCTACTACATATTAGCCACAGATTTAAGACATAACCAAAATGTCCTACCTTCAAGCACTTAGATAGTCATCAGTCTTCCTCTGTCTCCAGTCTGAGGTAGAGGAAGTGTTGGAAATGGCATTTGAGGCCCAGGGCTAGGGGCCCAGAGAAAGTGGGTGGGACCATCATTTGGGACCAGATGAGCTTGGCTTTGTTCTTGCGCCTTTCACAGGTGTGAGAGGCCTCCATGCTCCTAGAATGGTTCCCCTGGCCCTTAGATGTCAGCCTTAGGGCAGCCCTGTATGCAAAAGTGTGCCCAGGCCCGGAAGAACAGATGCCTCTTCTCAGCAAAGTCCATGTGGCCACCCAATCTCTCGCCTCCATTCAGCCCAGCCCTTCCTACCTGAGACGGACACTTCATTGGCCTCCTCTCTATTGCACTGAATGGCTCGTCTTTCTGTCCCACTGGCTTCATCTAGAAAAGAAGGGGACCTTTAGGACAGACAAGTCTTGCCCAGGTAGCAGTCCTCTAAGGTACATTCAATCAGCATTTCTCAGAGTTTGACGCTTGGACCTGCAGTATTAGTGCCATGGGAAACTCATGGCTAATGCAAATTTCCAGCCTCTGTTCCAGACCTACTGAGTCAGCTGCCACTGATTGTGAGGCTTGAGTTTGAGAACCACTGCATGGGAGGAATTAGTGGGGTTTTGATACTGAAGGGACTTCCTAGGCCTGACAGTGCAGGAGGAGAAATTGAACACAGAGAGGAAGAGATGGGGCCCAGCTAGCAGGGTAGACTATGACACTGGTGCCCTGGATTCAAGCAAATGTCTCCCAGTGGGTCACACAGCTTCCTGGTCCCTTAGGGGCCAGTTGCCCAGCTTGGCTTCTTGTCCTGCTTCTCACTGCCCAAATTTTAGTTGGCTCACTGATCACATTTCCTTGGACAGGAGAGCAAGATAGGAACAAAGGGGCAATCCATGGCTGTGTAAAACCCACGTCCTTTCCCTCATCCTGCCCAATTCCTGTGTCCTCACAAACCCAGACCTGATGGAGAACTAAGCCCCTGCTATTCAGATTACAACAGCTGTGGGTGGAGCCAGTTTGGGGCCTTGGTCAAGCCTCTGTCTCTAACTGGGGCACAGGGATATGGTGACAAGGGACACGGCTCAGTCCCCACACTCACAACCAGCCAGGATATCTAGGGAGTCAGAAATGGGTGGTGTGGTACCAACTGTGAAATAAACAGCTGCTTAAATGACAGTCACAACAACACAGACAACAGTGCATGGTATACAGCAGCAGGGGAACCCAGCAGATTACAAACTTAGGTTAAAGTGCCGAAGAAAGACAAATGAAGGCAGTTGAAGAATTAGATGAAGGTGGGCTTTTTTTGTTTTGTTTTTTGTTTTGGTCATTTACGAAGTTCATTCTACATGTATAAATGATTAAAGCAAATACTGCAATGGTTTTGAGGGACCACAGATTTTCTTTTGCACGTGCTATTTTCTACTGTTTGAGAGTTTCGTGTTTGGTTCTCAGCTTTGCAGCCCAGAGTGCTGGACTCTGGTGGCACTTTTGTCCTCATGTCCCTTTTGAAGGACTCTTGACAGGGGATGCAGGCAGCTACTGGCTGGGACACCCCACCTGGCTCAGTCACAGATTCTGCATCTGGCATGAGGATTTCAGATCCCCCAGCAATATCTTAGCCAGAAGCTGTGCCCTGGCCACCAAAGAGCCAGGAAGGACCTTTACCCACCATGAGAATGGTTTGCACCAAATGGAAGGAGAGTCAGATAAGGAGGTGTAATTAAGGTTGCATTTGGAAAAGGAGTGGCAACCCAATAGCCCTGGGGTTGGGGAGGAACTTGGCTCTTCAATGCCTCTTTCAGTTTTATTCTGATGGTGGCCCGGGGCATTCAGAGCTGCTCCCAAAGGGTGTGTTCACCCCTTGCTTGCTTCTTCTTTTCCCCAGTCTTCCAAATATTTAATCAGTGAGAATCTGGAAAGAAGCCTTGAGAGAGCCACATGTAAAGATTTTGGTAGAATGGAGAGAACTAAGCCTGTTTTTCAAGGACCTCAGAAAAAGAAAATGTATGGATTTTCCCCAGTAAATCCATTTCTATTAAGGACCTTGTCCTACATGTGTCTGCTAGTCACCTACATCCTTCTGTTTCCCAATAATGTCCTTTACACCTGCTCTAACCCTGTGTCTTCAGTAAGGATGGAAAATGACCTCATTACTTCAAAGAATCTCTCCCTTGCCACCCCATGCTGCACACAGAAGTGCACGCACTACTTTTTTACTACAGGGACACTACTCTTTTACACCATTTTTCCAGCTCTTTAATTTCTTGCATGTCTTTGCCTCTATGAAATTAGCTAGTGTAGGAGGGATGAGAGAGGACCTTTACAAAAAATCCTCTTTTGGGGCCTTGGGACATAGCTCAGTGGTAGAGCACTTGCCTAGCATGAGTGAGGCTCTGTTCAATCCCCAGTGCTGCCAAAAAAAAAAAAAAAAAAGTCCTCCAAGGAGCAGAGTTCTTTGTCAAGTGTGAGCAGTTCCCACATTCCCTATCCTATCCGATGGCTCTAGCATTTAGCACAATGCTTGGACAAAGTTGGGTCAGTGATTGTTGAAAGGATTTGGGCCTTGAGTTCCCTAGAAGTGGGTCCCTTAAACACTACCATTGCACAAGAATTCCCAGAAACTACTGCAGTAGCAGCAGAAAAGCACAGGACTGAGTTCTGTCCCAAACACTAACTCCTCCTCAGCTGCACACCTGGAGCTCGTGCCAAGGGACAGTTCTAGGCGTGCTGTCCACGAGGCCGCTCACACCTCCGCAGGCGCTTTCCTCCCTGCACTCAGAGCTCAGCCTGTCATGGGCTGGGCAGGGGAGGGCAGAGGTTTGTGTGGCCTGTGTGCAGCTGCACATGGTGCTGTGGGCTACGGAGACCCCTCTCCCTACAGGTGTGTCCTGGGTGCAGTCAGGACAGAGGGGTTGGCCTGGGCCCCATGATCACAGCAATCCTATAGTCTGCGCTCTGCTCCCCAGCTGGGAGGAAGCTCTCACCTGGCTCTGTGTCTGCGAATGTGAGCACAGGACAGGTGCACCAGCTCTCACTGTGGTGGCCCCAGTTTAGCCCAGCACAGCAAAAATCAAGGAGTAAAGACCCCTGCCTGCCCCAGGGGAGCACGATTACTAAACCCAAGGGGGAGAAGGAGCCCAAACTCATGTTCACTAGCCCTCAGGCTGGCTGAGGGCATTACACCCTTTTTGCAGGTAGAAAATGTAGAGGTCCAGAAAGACTAAGCCACTTGCCTCAAGAAACAACCAAAAGCAGGACAGGAACCAGAACCCAGGTTTTCCGACTCCCTGCTCTGTGCTTTTCTCCCTATCCTGTCGCTGATCACTCGTGGATGGATTCTGGCCTGCAGGAGGGGTGAGTTCTAGCAGCACTGTGGACAGCCCCTGTGTTTTGCCAAGAGGAGACTAGGGAAGTGACACACTTAGTGACTCCCCCGCCCCCCCTTCCAGGCCTGCAGGAGCCTCCAGGAACTCCTGGGGAAGCTGTGGACTGTGGTTGGCTGGACAGGTGTGGAAAGAGTGGTCGCTTCCTCCTTGGTACCTTGTGACACTTCCCATGCCCCCGGCCCTTGGCCTTGAGGGTCGGACCCCCTATGCTCCTCTGTGTGCCTGCTCTTCCTGATCCTCAGGGAGGCTGGAAGAAGCCAGGTGTGCAGCACACCTGTCTGTACGCACAGGTGCATCTCTCCACAGCCCAGTAAAGGTGTTTATTATTACTGCTGCCAACAACAGCACGGACAATCAACAGCGAGAGGAAAATAGTAAAAGAAAGGACCCTAGCCCTGCCCGCATATACTCTCCAGGCACTCCTCTGTCTCGAGTTCAAGGGCTTCATTTGTTCTCTGGGTCTTATTATCCCCATGCCCGTTGGGGAGGGCCAGCCTTCTTTGATCCCTGCTGCCACATTTGACACACTCTTCTCTCCGTACCCCTTACTCCCAGAGTCCCCAACCTCAACAAGCCTCTGAGCCACTTCTAATCCCACCTCCACCCTCTCCTCGGCTCCGGTCCATGTTGCCTTCGAGTGCACAGCTGGCTCACCTTGCTGGCTGAGTGTCTGCTTAGCTGGTTCCTCTGGTTACCTCACCTTCCCAGCTACACCTTGAGAGCTAAGCTCCGTGAGGACAGAGACCACGCTCAGTATCTCTTGCCCCTCCCCTCGGCTCCCAGCACAGGGCACACTGCAAGTGCCAGTTGTTACTGAGGAGAAAGGTGATGTGGAAGGAGGAGAACAGAGGTTTGGCCAAGCTGGAGCAATGGCCTTCTCTGCCTGAGACAGGGGTGGGAGGGCAGCCCTGCTTGGGGGGCATGGCACCCTTTCTCTGCCCCTCATGGTAGATCAGCAACAAAGTGCTTCTCTGGGGACTATCCCACCCTAGCGTCAAGTCCACTAACAACCATCCCTGCCCAAAGAAATCGAATGCCTTGTCTGAAGGTCAGGGTGCTTCCTCCTGTTGGGCTGTCCCCTCCCTGCCTGCTTGGTCCTCTACTGGCTGCTCACGCACTCAGCATAGCACAGCAGCTGAGATGGATAAAATGGTTCTAATCTAAGGCAGAAGAAAAACAAATTTGTCACTGGAATTCTAAAAATAAAGCAGCTTGGATGAGGAAAAATAAATGGCAAAAGGAGGCCCCTGCCTGGTTCTCTGGAAAGATCCCAAGCCTTGAGGTTGCATTCCATGCACTGACTAATCCCTGAGATTGCTGGGTCACCTTCAGGATCTGGGAAGCCTGTCATCGTCACAGTGCAAAGAGCCAACACATGCGGAGTCCTTGATATGGGCCAGGACTGAGCTGCACACTGGATGTGTGGGATCAGGGGTGATAGTCAAGTTTGTTTTTCCTATACTGGGGATTGAACCCAGGGGCTCACACTGAGCTACACCCCCAGTGCTATCTATCTATCTATCTATCTATCTATCTATCTATCTATCTATCTATCTATCCATCCATCCATCCATCCATCCATCCATCCGTCCGAGTCAGGGTCTTGCTAAATTGCTCAGGCTGGCTTTGAATTTGAGATCTTCCTGCCTAGGTTTCATGACTAGCTGGGATTACAAGTGTGTGCTATCAAGCCCAGCTATGGCTGGGGCTTTGCAGAAAGGAGTTGAGACCTTGAGTCCACACAGCAATAAGAGGTGGGATTTGGATCAGAACCCATACCTTTACCACTCTGAAGTCCATGCTGGTTCTAGGCACTACTCAGAGCTTTTAAGTCCACATGATGCTGCCTAGGTATGCGGGAAAGCGGGATAGGGATGAAAGGGGAGCCCATGCCCAAGAACCCCACTCAAAGCAGGTCTTCTGCACAGACTCCAAGGAAATGGCCCTGCCTCTGGGGACAGCAGGCCTGTCCCTGGCAAGCAAGAGACCAGCCCTGGAACCAGGAGGTTGAAGTCCTAGAGGGAGTGCTGGGCTGGCACTAGGCCTGAGAAGTCTTCCTGGTGTCCTACAGCCCCCTCCCTCAGCACAGTGGGCACTGCGGGTGCCGTGATGGTGGCAACCTTGCCTCTCCCTCTCCGGGCACTCACCATGTTGTTCCAGAGGCTCAGGGCAAGTGTGGTGGGGTCCTGGGATGGGGGCCCCTCCTGGAAGAGAAGCGAGTAAGAAAGGAGCTTATCGGGGGTGTGACAGCTTCTACACGCTCCAGCACTTTCCTTGGCATGGAGCAGGGTGGCCCTGGCCCATCCCACCTCCCCCTGCCCCTCAGCCCCCCACCCCAATCAATATCAGTGGCATTTATGGAAGCATTGTGTGGGTTCAGGTCTCAAAGGTCAGGGCCAGTAGGGGCAGGTAAGTTTCTGGTTGTTCTGTGTGTCACGGGCCCTCCATGACCAAAGCCTCACAGCGGAAGGAACAGGGAGCCATCTGGGTGTGGTCTGTTGGGATGGGGAAGGGGGACGGGAGGCTGCTCTTCTCTTCCTCTGCTTGCCTGCCTGACTGCTCCCCCATCTTTCTTTCTTTCTTTTGGCAGGGTCTGTCTTGCTATGTAGCTCTGACTGGCAGTGAACTCACTACGTGACTCAGGCTGGCCTTGAATGCACTGCCTCCTGCCCCAGCTCCCAGGTGCTGGGATCGCAGGTGTGCGCCGCTACCACACCCAGCTTTCCTCTGCTTTAAACATCGGATGTGTCCTGGAGGTGGCACGAGGACCTTTACAGACAGGAGCCAGGAGGCTGCAGGAAGCAATGGTTCCCAGACACAGCCCTGAGGCCTCAGGCTTCAGTGACCAGTGAGCAAGTGTGGCCCCACACCAGGGCCACATGATCTGGGTGCCCCCTGCCCAGAGACCCTTTGGGGATGGATGTAGAAGAGCATGTGAGGAGAGTTGGCAGCCTGGGAGATGCCATCCCGAATAACAGCTGAGAGGTGCCGAGTTCTTCCTGTGACTCAGCTCGTGTGATCCTGAGAACCACCCTAGAGAGAGGGAACAGCAGCAGCAATCCTGCTTTTCCAGATGTCAAACAGAGGCACAGCAAGGTCAGCCACTTGCCCAGGTAACGCAGCTGGTCCATTCCAGAGCCAGGAGTGGAGGCCAAGCCTGGTAGCCTAAGTCCCTGCCTTTTACCTTGAGGCTCCCTGTCTCTAAGAACCTGGTTCCTGGGGCTATGTGGTCCCTTAGGGAAATTACATAAGAAAATGTAAGAGCATATTTTGGCATTGACCCTGAGACTACGTATCCCATGTTCTGTAGAGCTGGACTGGGCTGGGGATTCTTGAGGGCCTCTGGTGAGAGCCAATGCACGGTCCAGGTCTCCCCAAGTCCGCACCCTTGGCGTCACGTGCAGCTCACTCACCGCAGGAGGTGACACCTCGTAGAAGAAAGGCTGGAAAACCACTGCGAAGGACTCCTGATCGTTGAAACTGCTGGAGGCCAGGAGGCTGTCCCAGGCTTCCTGAGAAGGGAGCAGAGGGTACATGCATGTTTCCGAGCCAGCCAGAGCTGCCCGGCCCCACGAGGGCTTCTCAGCAGCCCCTCACTCAGGGCCACCCATCATGCTTGCTATACAAGCACACGTATCTGAAGGTCTCCCTCATCTTGTACTTTGGGGCTACTGATGACCTATGCTGAGCTCTCACTTGCCCCTGAACCCTCAGCCTTTGGTCATGCCAGAGAGAGCCTGCAGTGTACTCGCCGGAAGCTCAAGAAGCGCTAGGCCCAGCACACCACAAGGCCTGTGCCTTCCGTCAAGGCACCAGCCACGAGCTTCTTTAAAGTGCTGTCATTTCCAGAGTGAAAGCAGCATCCCCCAGAGCTTCACTTACAACCGTCTTCTTGAATATAAATCATCGTGATAACTCAGGTTAGCGAGGGCCAGGCTTTGAGTGTTTGCTGAGGAGGATGACGGCTTTCATTGAGTCCTCTGTGCTCTGTAAGGGTCTCTTCTGTCAACTACAGCACACATCTTTGGGAGCCCTGGCTTCTTTTGGGCTGCCCTGCCTCGGCAAAACCGGCTCATCAGCCACAAATGTGGCAGTAGAAGCAGTAATGATGACAGGTGTTTCAGAATAAGTTTGCGTAGCTCCTTGCTCTCTGCTGCCTTGAGTATCAGCACGGCCCCCACCCCCAGCGCTGATGCCCCCACATTACACACAGGGATATGGGCTCGCTCATCATGGGGAAGCGAACAAAGAGTAGCACTCTTTAGATCCTGACTCTTAGTCTGATGTGTGCAAACTCAACTCCTGTCCCCAGCATCTCGGTCCTGCTCCCCAACTACCCCATGTGTGAGCCAGCAGCCCAGATCCTGGAAGCCCTCACCTGATAGGACCACTGCATGACAACAGTGGCCAGCTTTGAGGTCTCTCCTGAGCAACCACAGGACTCAGGGGTGGGCCTGCTGTGGATCAAAACAGGAGGGAAATGAGAGCCTGCGGCTACCTCTAGGGGTAGGAGGGGGGCTGGTGGGGCCTGGGAGTCACTTGGGGCGGGGAGGGAGGAACTGGAGTCCTAGGGGAAATAGGAGAAGAGAGGCGGCATATGTTAGGGACAGAAAGGACAGAGTGGAGAGGCACGGTGTGGAGATCTTGGCCCCCATGGCAGGATGGGCCACAAAGACCATCATTTTCTCCCTCTGCTCCTGCTACACACACCCCATCCTTCCTCCCCTACTCTCCACTCTTTTCTCCTTCCTTCCTCTTCAAAGCCTCCTTTCCTGGTGGTCCTGCGCCTCTGTCCTTTCTCCAGATGTCCTTTCTCTGACTTTTTCTACATGAACTTCTTTTCCTGGTTCAAAGCCAGGATTTAAGGCTATGGTTCCAAAAACTTTAAATTCTATGAAAAGTATCAGAAATACATGCAGGTCAAGTTCTAGGACGTTAAATACTCTTAGGCTACATTCTTTCCACCTGATTTACAGAAGTAATACTTCTTGTCTTAGAGTCGTTTTCCTAAAACTGGCTTCTAAATGCTCAGATCATTCTGGTAGAGGGAGGGTCTTTGGCACTCCACCAACCTGACTGAATATTTAAACCTTTAACTGGGTCCCCAAAATAGTACTTGGCAATAGGCCCTCTACCTCTGGACTGTGCCAGTCACATGTACTACTGCAGTTCTCCAGCCTCCACACTTGGGGTCCCCTTGTGGGCCAAATTGTGTGGCATGCCCATGCAGGGCCTGGCACAGGACAGGCACACAGCACATGTTAGTCCCATTTCACTTCCATTTTTACCTGAGCCGAGTCCCCTGATGCCAGCGAGGCATGGCTACAACCTCAGAGAGATCCACCAGGTTCACAAATGCTCTGGGGACCTAAGAGGACACAAGGGAGATGAAGGTGATCGCTGGCTAAGTTGCCATGGCTGCCCAAGGGCTCTCTGGAGGCCCCCCCACGTTTGGGCCTACTTTGGGGGCTGTTTCTTGGGAGATATTCAGCTGAGGTTAGTCCATGACTGCCACCCGTGCAGCTGTGCTATCGCCTCTTACCTCCTTCATGGTGGGCAGGATACTTCCCGGCTCAGAGCCAGTGGGGCCACAGACCTGGGAAGCTCAGGGGCAGGCAGCAGCCACAGCACAGCTCTCAGGCTCTCAGAACCTGCAGTTACTATGGTAACTCTAGGAAGAGAATTCTAGAGGTTCTCCAGCCCTCTGGTCATCATTGCCTCAGACTTGGTCAAAAAGTATCCTCAGAAAAGAGCAGGGCCACTGAGTCTCCAGGAACCAAACTGCTTCTGGAAACATCCTTTGTGTGAGTGGCCCTGACCTGACCTGCACTGTCATTTCAGAGGCTGACAAGATGGATTCTCTGGAGCTCTCCTCTCCTAAGGGTCTTGCTCTCCCTCTCAGGAGTCCATTTTCCCCACTCTGGCAGATTTGAGCAGAAACCCGGGTCTTGGCAGGGCCCCGGGTCTCACAGGGCACAGAGCATAGCCTCACCTCCTGGTGCAGGTAGTGTAGCACCCCAGCCAGCTTGTCCATGTCACTCATCAAGGGTCCATTCTGTGAGAGAAGAAGTGAACTGAGTGAGGTGGCAACAGGGCGGACATGAGGCTGAGGATGCCTGGACTCAGGCAGGTTCCTCTGGGAGAGATCCTGGTCAAAGCCCTGATGGAGACCCTTTTTTTCCCACAAGTGTAGAGTTCCCAGTGCATCTTCTTTTTTGGGGGGCACCCATTTCTGGCTCCCCCAACCTGTCATCTACCAGGAGAAGAAACAAACTCCTAGGTGAGAAGTTCTGTGTCAGGAAAGAGCAAGCCCACTGTTATGGTTTGTGTCTAGACGTCCCCCCAAAGCCTCATGCGGTCCTGGGGGCCAGGCTTTTTGGAGGGGGCTGAATCTAGAGTTTGTGACTGATTCATGGTCCAATGCTGGGATTGAGGATGTGAGTGCTACACCCGCCCAGGGTGGGTAGCCTGCATACAGTACAAGGGACAGAAAGAGGCTTGTCCCTTCTCTCTCTCCCTTCCTGCTTTTGCTGTCTTCTGCCACCATGAACAGTTGCCCCCCTGCCACGTGCCAACTTGCCTTGGATCCAGCCAACTATGGACTGAAATCTCTACAAACTGTGAGCTAAACAAGCATTGGGTATTTTGTCTCAGCAACGAGAAATGTAACTAAGACACCAAGGTTAGAGCAAGGTCAGGAACACCTGGTATGATTGCGATGCTTGAATTCAAGGCTGCAAGACTTACTTCCAAAGGCTCATAGACTCACTTTTATCTGTAGAAAATCAGGTCTGCAGGGGAACACATCAAACCCTGGATTTAAGGCCCCAGATGGGCCTTGAAACTTCTAAGGATATAAGGCAGTGGTGGCGAACCTAGGGCACGCATGCTGTAACTGGCTGTTCGTTATCATGGAAAGCTCTAAAAGTTTCACCATTGCTGATAAAGGGTAAGGATCTCTTTTCTGTAATGCTTGGGACCACAAGGGTTTCAGATTTTGGAGTTTTCTGGGTTTTGGAATATTTGCATAGACTGTACTGCTTGAACCCTCCTAATCCAAATCTAAAATGTTCAAAAACTTTTGGACTTTGGAACATTTTGGATTTCAGATAGGGATGTTCAACTTGTACAATTTTGTCTACCTTCTCCCTGCCACATTTGCCTTGAGTAATAGAAAGATTGCTAGAGAGACAGCATGAGAGGACCCCATGACCCGAGTATGTAAACACATCTGCAACCCACCCAACACACACCCCTCTTCCTCTTTGCTGGTAATGACAATAAACAAAAGAGAGCACCTCGAAAACTGACTCTGGTTTACCTTTCCAATGTGAAACATAAGTAAATAGAAGATGGACTCCCAAGCTGCCTGCAAACTGGCTGTTCCCTGAGGCAACTTGGTTTAGAGAGAAGGCAAAGATGGCTGAGGAGTGGTTCTGGTCCCTGGGAGGAGGGATGACACGCGAGACACAGTCACAGGGGAGGACCGCGAGGCAGGGAGTGGGGAGGAAATCGATGTCCTTGTCTCTCCAGTCTGTTCCTGCTTTGGGAGGCCAGTTCAGCCAGGTCTGCAAAGACTTCTATCTGGTTTTCTTCCAAGTCTCTCCCCGAGCTCAACATTGACCATCACACCTTCCCTCCTGAAGAGCCCTGGGAGGTGTCTCGAAATGTCGTTGCTGCCCTCGATGCCATATGCAGGATGAGTGTCTTCCCTAGGGGTCTGGGGAACCCTGTTTGGCTGTCTCCAGCGCAAACTCCCAGCCAAGGTATTTTTTTCACAGCTGTAGAGGGAATCTTGGCTCAGCCAGTCATTGCAGGCACTGAATGGTTATTGCTCGGGCTAGCAACTGTCCCTGTCTCTTAGCGGGAGACACTATGCTCCTAGAAAATGCCCCTCTTCTATAAGGTCACACGTAATATAGACTCTTTGAGCCCCAAATCAGGGAAAAGCTTATTTTTCCCAGCCAACTTGCATCCTTCCACTTTTATCTTTTGCCCCTAGATTCAGAAGAATGTCTGTTACAAGCACGTGTCCAAGGCCAGACTTAGCTCTCCTTAATAAACAAAGTTATTTTAAAAGTTGAGTCTAATAAATTATTTACTTGGGATTTAATCCAAGGGAGATGATTGTTAGGTTAAAAGATAAGAACAGTTTTAGGATTCCTGACTCATACTGCCAGTACACACTCAAAAACGCTGACACCTGTTTCCATGGCATCGGCAATAAATAAATGCCTATGTTTTCTTGCCATACCATTGGCTTTTTTCCTTTTTTTTTTTTCTCTCTTCTGATTTTTACCTTATTCATTCATAAAACTAGATGTTAACTAGGGAACACTAAATAAGCCTCCAGACCCCGAAAGCATTAGTGTCACTGCTATGAGCCCAGTCATCATTCACCCCTGAGGGTGAGACGTTGCTGTTGACTAATGGATAGTTCCTGATTTCACTCTCTCCTGACTTTTGTCCTAAGCAACCCTTAAAGAATGAATGGGGACACAAGCCCTTGTCTATTCCTCTCTAAAGGAGCCCAAATTCTCAGGGGAAGAGAATTCCAGGTCCTAGTGCTGGACAGTAGTTTAACATTGTTTCTTGATGGTAAAACCCTTTTTCTTATATGAACTTTCAGGAAATGCTCAACCAGAGCCAGAAAAAGCTGCTCTATGAAGTCAGGTGGGGGCTGGGAGCCCATCTATTCAGACTTTGCCCTCAGAGGCACCTCCTGTGGACATTTTGACAAGTATTAGAGATGTGCTTGGAGGAAAACAAAAAGGCACAGTAAGAACTCAACGGAGGATGTGGAGGTATACCACAGGAAGAGCCTAAAGAGAAAGCAGGCCGAGGGACGCTGCTGGGAAGATAAGACAGTGGGTGTGGTTTGGCTGAGGAGGGTGGGGAGGAGCACCACTGTAGTGAGTTAATTTATGGAGAACAAGTCAGTGGCTCACGGCTCAGAAATCAGGAGTGAGGCACAGTTACTTTTATCACATGTTTGCAACCAATTAAAAGTGTGAGGTTCTATATGTGAGTAAACTCAACCCTTGTATATCAACATGGGAGATCTTGAGGGAATCTCACATATTAACAAAAACCATTCCGTTTGGTAACAAATATTGGAACTGCTCTAGGGAGAGACACCCTTAGACATTCAGCGGTGGGAATGTACATGAGTTGAGCTACTTTGTAGGGCAATTAGGCAGACTATTAAAACTCGGAGTATATATCTGAGCTCTGGTGATTCGACGCTTAAAATTTACTCTGGGTCTTATCTCCAAACTATTTTGACAAGGACGCACAGTATGAGATACACTTCCCATACCAATCCAGTACACATATCCACATGGAAACGAAGTAAAACTTTCATGAACCAATAGTTGCTTTACTAGATGAAATGGACTCTAGAACATTTTATAGTTTACTCCATTCTATTTCTTTCTTGCAGTCCTTTAAATTGATTTTTTTGGACTCATGGATATATTCTTGTTATGGTTTATATATAGATGTCCCCCGAGAGCCTCACCACTCCTAGACAGTGCCTTTGAAAGGTGACTGGATTAGGAAGGTGATATCACTGACTTGCTGCTTAGGAGGTGGGCCTGGTTGGAAGAGGTGAGTCACTACTGGCATGACCCAGAAGGGTCTATCTTCCTTCCAAGCTCCTTCCTTGATTCTCTCTGCTTCCTGTCCACCATGCTGTGAGCAGCTCCCTTTTACCATGCCCCTCTGCCATGCTGTCCTGTCTTGGAGCCAGCCTCCTAGCCAAAATAAACCTTTCCTTCCATAAGCTGTGGCTGTAGAGTATTTTGTCCCAGCAACAAGGAAAGTGACTAACTCAATTCCAATCCACAGTTTGAAAAATCACCATATCTAGAAAATACTTTCACATGTTTAAGTAAATGAACAAGTTCACTTATTGTAGCATTGCTTATATTAGTGAAATTAAAAATAGCTAAATGGCCATCAATAGGGTAATGTTTAAATAAAATGTAAATTTAGCAGGAATAAACTCAACCCACATGTTACTAACATGAGCTATGTTATTAACATAGCTCTCAAAATATTTGGCTAACAAAAAATTTACAAAATATAATACTATTTATGCTAAATCTCATATCCATAGACATGCATGAAAATAATGCTAAGGTTCATAGATATGTTAAAAAGTTTGGAATAAAGAAATACAAATGGCCAACAAATATATGAAAAATGCTCAAAACTATTAGCCATCAGAGAAGTGCAAATCAAAACTATAATGAGATTTCATTTCTTCCCAGTTAGAAGGACTATAATCAAAACAAATGAAAGAAACTCATATATACTGTTGATGGAAATAAAAACTAGTACAACCATTATGGAGAATAGAATAGAGTTCCCCAAACACCTAAAAACAGAAATACCATATGATCCAGCTACCTCACTTCTGGTTAGACATCTAAAAGAAATGAAATAGCATACCAGAGAGATACTTGCATGCCCATGTTTACTGTAGCACTATTCACAAGAGCAAAGATATAGAATCTACCTAGATGTCTGTCAACAAATGAATGGGTAAAGAAACATGGTATATATACACAATGGAGTATTATTCTGTCATAAGAATTAATTCCTGTCATTTGTAGCAAAATAAATAGAAATAAGGACATTATATAAAATAAGCCAGACACAGAAAGACAAGTACAGCATGTTCTCTCTTATATGTGAAAAAATTAAAAAGTTGACCTGAAAGTAAAATAGTGATTACTAGGAAAGTGTTGCAGGGAATGGGGTGGGGGATTGGGAATTTGATCAATCACACTGTATGCATGTATAGAAATATCACACAGAACTTCATTAACATGTACAATTAATACATGTAAATAAAATAAAGAATATTAAAATTTAGAAAAGGGGCCTGGGAAGAAAAACAGGGATAGGATTAGGGTGGTAGTCAAAGTATATTTCAGCTTCAACTGTAATGCTTCAGTCTTTTTTTAAAACCATTTTTCTATTGCTTGTGGAACTAATAAAAATTAATGAAAGCAAATAATGCATAAATGGAAGACATGTACAAAAGAATGTACCACATACACAGGAACGCTTGAAGGGATAGATTAAAGAATGCAAGAATTCACGTGGGAATGCTTGACTGCAAGTTAGAGTGTATAGAAGAATCATGAATGACTGTAAGCATCCATGAAAGCATATTTGTACATTAAAAAAAAAACTCTAGCATGAACAAACTCATCACAAATACAATAGCATGCATCTGCATGTAAGAAAAAAGTAAATCTATACATGAATATAATAACATGTGCATGGAAAAATGGATAAATGGATGTATAAAGGAATTCAGCAATGCCAGAATGCTTATTTGAACATTTCAATACATGAATGCATAAAGTCATGAATTCAGGTTGGTATGCATAAAATGACTCAAAAGAGGGGAGTGGCAGAGAAGAAGGGCATGTAAATTTCACTTGGCACTGGCAAGAACAGAGAGTGACCTGAAACAATGAACCTTCATTAACTATATGCTACACACCCAGGAAAGCTGTGGGAATGTTCCTAACCAACAAGAGCTGATCAGGAAGAAGGATTTCCATCAGCCTTCTCCCAGGGTCCCCCGTCACTCAAGGAAGGGGAATTCTTACGGTGGCCAGAGGTTAGTGCAAGAACGTGGCATTTGGAGGGAGACAAGGCATTTGGAGGGAGGCAGGAGAGGGGCCCAGAAATGGGGAGAATAACACCTCAAGGAGCTTTGCTCATGCCTGTGCCATGGCCTGGCAGAGGCCCTGGGAGAGTGGCTGAGAGGACAGTGGGTAGGCCATGGGACTGTCATAAGCAGCAGGGACACCTTGGTGGCAATCATGCATCAGATTCCTGGAAAGAGTCTGTCTGCCATTTATGTCACATAGCCTAGCCTTCTCAATTACCCCTCACACTTTCAACTGATCTTCAAAAAAGACTTTAGTCATAGATGGCCACTTACATGAATAATAATAAATGAAGCCATATGTTTCATGGCCTTTTTCCAGAAAAGCCCAAGAGCCTAGAAGCTACAGTCTATGGTTGACCTTAGGTCAGCAGCAGCCTTCCCATTACACCTAGAGTTCATAGGCCAAGGGTGACAACTATGCATCCTGCTTTATTTCCTGAATTCAATATTAACATGGATTCAGAAGCAAGAGGAGCAAAATCATTTTTAAGTAACTAGGAGGTCAATTTTCCTCAGTTGCAGAATGACCATTGACTCTGCTCATCTGTATCTTAATTTCCTTTTCCTGATTTGAGGAATGGTAAAAAAAAAAAAAATCTGTTCCTTGTGATGGTTATGGATGTAATTGTGAATGTATTTAATACCACCAAACTGTTCATTCAAAAATGGTTAAGATGGTGATTTTATGTTATAGATATTATATCACAATAAAACCTGGAGAAAAAAGAGCAAACACAAAATACATGCCCATGTGGGTTTCCTTGAGTAGCCATTCACTCACTCGCCCATCCATCTGCTCTAATTCTGAAATAGGTGGTCTTGGCCCCAGCCTGGCAGAGAGGAACCAGACAGTTTTAGTCCACTCTCCCCGACCCCAGCATTTGTGAGCCCTCAGCTTCCCAACCTAGGTTTACCTTGTGCGCAGAGGGACACAGGTAACACAGGCTTGTATTACTGAAGAACACATTGATGAGTTTCCAGTCATGTTGAAAATCAAGTTGCTAAAGAGAAATCACATAAAAAAGAAATAGTAGTAAGACCTTAAGCCAAAAGAACTTCTTTCTTTCTATATCTTTCAATTTCATACACCCAACTCCCATCATAATTCTATTTATGGCTTTTTAATCAGAAGAAGTAAATGATGGGAGTCTAAAGTAGTACAACTATTAGAAGGCAATTTGGCAAAATATGAAAATAATTTTAAGGGCATACATTTGAGTCCAATAGTTCCATTTCCCAAAACTTATTTTAAGGAAAAAAGTATACATAAAATATTTAGCTATAATGATGTCTTGTTCGTAAGAATGAAAAGCTAGAAACATGTCTAAAATGGGAGATTACTATGTAAATTATGGCACATTCATAAGAAGAAACAGTATGTGATTACTAAAACAAAGCTGGAAAATGTAATTGTCATCAGAAATAATACATTGAGAAAAATAGGCTATAAAAAGTATCTACACCCAGTAACATCCCTGTTTTATAAAATATATACTGATATTTATATACTGAGCAAAAACATGGAAAGCACTACATACCAAATTATTAACAATAATTATCATTGGCTATTAGGTTTAAAGATGGTTCTTAATATTCTTTTTATCTATCTGTATTTTCTGATTTTTCTAAAATGAATATGTGTTATTTTTATAAGAAGAAACAAACTCTTACTCTGTTCTTCCAGGGCAGTGTCCTGTGGTTAAGAAACACGGACTGTGAATCAAGCACTTTAGATTTTAGCTCTAACTAGCAGTGTGATTTTGGACCAGTCACATGACTTCTTGGGACTTTAGTTTCCTCATCTGTAATATTTTGGGGTTTGATTCAGGACCTCCCAGCTATTTGCAGGATAATTATATTCTACTATCGCGGAAATTCTGGAATTCTCCTGTTGGGAGAAACCAAGTCTTCAGAGCACAGCTTGCACATTGGCTGCTGTCCCTGTGTAACTTGGAATGACCTCCACTTTAATTCCTGCCTTTTTAATGTACACATGGCTGACTGAGACACGCAGCCTCCCTCGGGTCCAAGGCTGCAGGCATGGTGGTCAATTAGAACCAGCTTGGTGCAAGGCCCGCCTTGATTTGACACTTGCCCATAGGGGCAGCACAAAAGAATGGAGGATGCTTATTACAAACTTATGTAAGAAATTGGGCGAAGAACATCTGAACTGTTAGGAGAGTGGATAACACGGTGTCCAGCATAGTACATGTTACAGAGGCCTCTATCCTAAGAGCTAAAATTAATATGGTAATTATTAATGTCAGCAATCACCACTTCAATGACAACTACAGAATTTTACTGAGGACTGAGTCTGCACCAGGCATATTCAGTAATTCATTTACTCTTCCATAAACCTTATGCAGCAAGCTCTTTGATTACGCACATACGTAGGGAAACTAAGTCCTAGGAGGTTAAGCGGCTGACCCAGCATCACACAGAATGGTGGAGAATACAGCCAGTCTCAAGCCAGTCTCTCTCTGGAATGCGACCACTTCCCTATGTGGGAGGTCATTTACCCCATCTGCCAAAGTTCAGTGGTAGCACAAGCAAGCCATTCTGAACAGAAGACTTGGTTAGTCTTTTCTCCTAGTGACCTTCAGACAGCCACGTGGAAAGAATGCTTTCGAAGAGCCCAGCCCACACCAGTTTGTGTTCACGGCAAGATGGTGCCAGGACCATCACCACTCTGTTTGGTCTGATTGCCCAGCGGCAGCCATGGGCAGCCAACCACGGCAGAGTTACATGGACACTTACCGAGTTCTCCTTCAAGCGTCTCACCAGTTCTTCAGCCTGGATCCATAAGTCTCTGTGCAGGGGGAGGGGAACAAAAAGAAAAATCAGGAAAACAAAATTTTCCAGGGTCTGAAAGCTCACCCCTTAACCCAGCTGAGGTGCCAGTCTCTGAGCCTGATGTTTAAAAGAGCACAGGAGAGGCATTTCAACTTTGACTTAATAACTCATTTAATCTTCCATAAACCTCATGCAGCAAGCTCTTTTATTACCCTCAGTTTGAAGCCTATTTGACTTTGCCAGCCCCTGAAATCCTACCACCTGCTTGACCAAGACCAGTGGCAATACACAGCCCTGGAGAGAGACAGAAAGGGAGCTTACTCAACACCACCAATGGGAGCAGTGCTCTTCCCAGGAGGGCACGTGGACGTCAGAACAGAAGGGTTGAAGTGGCTGATGATGTCTGAAAGGACTGAAGAGAGAGTTGGTCTGAGCCTTGGCCTTGACAGCTGGAGGTCACCTCTAAAGACTGCTCCCCCCAGAAAGAAGTACCAAGGTTACTGCCCCTTTTCAAAGCATGGCCTTTGCACCCTGCTCTGGGCTTTGAGATCACCCCGGTAGTGGGCCCTGGAAGCGTTTGGAACCAAGACTGAGCACCTATGTGGTGGAGACCAGGCCCAGTGCTAAATGTTTCCCTGCACTCCATCATTTAATCTTCAGTAAAAAAAACTCAAGGCAACACCATTTCCAGTTTAGTGAAGGAGAAAACAGGCAGAGAAACCCAGCAAGCTGCCTAAGGTCTCCCAGCTACCGGAGCTTGCTAGGATTTGAACCACTGCTCTTGGATGCCAAGGCTTTGAACTGTCTGGGCTGCCCTCCCGTCCCCATCCTTCCTCTGGAGAGTGACAGCGGGGTGGGAAAACTCCAGGGAACACACAGAGAACACGTCCCAGAGCTGACAGCCAGAGCACTGCTAAAAATAGCACTATCAGGAGCAGCTGTGTCTTTCTCCCTAGAGAGGAGAGGGCAGAGTGGGAGAATGTCATGGAGGGAAGGTGCCTCCTCCTACCGGCTCTCCTGTCTCCCTTTCCCTTCGTCCCCATCCTGGAGCACCTGGGGCTTTACAGTAGCAGCCCCCAGTGTTGGCTGGAGAGGGCCTCCCTGCAAGGGGAGCTGATTGTGCAGGCAGCCGGCAGGGAGGGGTACGGGAGAGCCGGGCTGGAAGTCAGGAGACTGGTCCCTTGGCTTTGTGACTTTGGGCAGCTACCTAACTCATGTGCGACGTAGTGGTAACCCCTTCCTTCTCCCAGATTAAGAGCTTCATTTCCTCTATGCCCTGGCCCAACAGCTTGCAGGAGCCCATGCCACACGGCTTGGAGCCCAATTCAAGATGACAGGGACAGTGTATGTGTGTGCATGAGGAACACGTCCTCCCTCACACGAAGATAGTCTGTAAGGACCAATGACAAAACACAAATATCTAGCGATAAGTGTTTGAAAGAGAATTGCTTTCTAATCCCCAGTACTGAAAATAAAAGGCAATCAGCCTTCAGTAGAGTGAGGGAAAAAAGTGGAGACAAAATGAGAAATCAGCCTAAACAGCAGCTGCATCTGTGGTTTCAAGGTCTGAACTATACCTCATCTTCCTAGACATCCCCAGATATGCCACTTCTTTCCTTCAGTTCCCTCTCCCTGCCATTTAAAGGTAAACAAGGCCAGGCCTAGGCACAGCTGTGACAGCCACCAAGTCAGTGGGCCTCTTCTTTTGGAACCCTTTGACTCTTCCCCAGGGAACCCGCCTACCTCTATGGCCACCAGAATCCCCTCACCTGTCAATCAGGTGACAGGTGGGCCGAACAGCAGGCCCCACGCTTCCCTGCTGGATCACGAGTTCTGAAGGAGGCCCAGTATCCCATCCATCCTGTCCTTCGAGGAGCCTGAGGCTCCCAGGCCGTACATGTAAATTCCTGGCTGGATTCCAAGGCACCAGCTACCTCCTCTATCCCTTCCTCCACCAGTGTCAGCTCAGCAGAACATTTGCATCCCTCCTGGCTTCACTCCTTGATCCCCAGAGAAAGGTGGCCTCCCTTGTTCATGATTTAGGAGCACCAGGCACAGCAGACTAACTTCCCACCGGGATAACTTGGCTAATGTTCAGGAACTTGGGGGCTTTAGGATGACTTGATTATCGTCAAAAGGGACCTCTGATATTAGCAAATAAAAAAGCCCAGGTTACAGAGAATATAATTATACTTGAATATAGAAAGGCCAAAATGTGAACCATAATTATCTCTAAATAGTGAGATTGCAGTTGACTTTTGTTACCTTCATTTCATTTTCCTGAACACAAGTGATGTATTTATATTACAAACAAGGGAGCTATGAAATGAAACAGACTGAAAATTAGACCCAGGCCCTCCCCTGGGGCAGGGGGAAAAAACCAGGACATTGTCCCAGCTGAAGTGGCCCAAGGCCAGCCCTGGGCTCCTGGGGAAGCAGGAACTGCAGCCACCCTAGCCTAAACTGTCCCCAGCCCCTCTTCCGCGTCCTTCGATCTTAACATTTCCAGCTTCTTTCTGTCCAGTGACTTTGGACACATTCCTCATGCCTTCCGTTCAGGGCGTGTGACTTTCCATAGCCCGGGTCCCATATCTGCCCTCTCAAAATGCCTCCCCTTTTCCCCAGGCCCTAGTGACAAAGTAGGCAGTACAATATATCTTCTTTATTAGTGAAATTGCTGCTCTGTTGGGAGGGCTTGGGACAATCTAGAATCTGGCCATGAAAGCCAGGACTCACCCGCCATCACTCCCACACACTCCTGCTGTGGTTCCTTCTCAGTCCTGCAAGTGGAGGTGAGCCTGTGAGTGTCTGACTGCACTTGTCACCAACCGCCACCCTTTCCTGGTGGGACCCTCACCGCTCCTCCCTGGCCTGGCCCAAAGGCCAAAGGGGATGATGACCCCAGTGTGAAGTGATCCAGTCCCAACTCTGCAGGATTCCACCCTCGGCCATTGCCCACCCCCCTATCTGATTCACCCAGTGGAGTCACTAGGATTCACAGGCCCTGAGAGTCTGGGCTGGGGGGTCAGAGGCTGGTTCTGATCCCCACCCTGTCCCCTGACCCTAGGGAGCCTGGAGCAAGGCCTTAACTCTCTGGCCCTTGATTTCCCCCACCAATAAAGTAAAGAGTTGATCAGAGGTGTCTCAGGCGCCTTCCCGCTCACTCTGTCCCAGGAGAGGTACCTTTCGCTCATGTCCGGGTTGACTGCCCCAGAGTCTAGAGGCTGGAAAAGATACTTGGTGTTAGCAAGTCATCCAGGGGAGGCAGCAGAACTTCTTCACCTTGCAGGGAAGGAAACACAGCCGCTGCCCCAGCAGCACCTCTGCCAGGCCTCTGAGCAGAGTATTATCTTCAGAGCTTTGATTTGAATGCATCATAAAGTCATATAAGTATTCTGCATAGAATCAAAGACTGTTTTGTGGTGACCCCCCACATAATGTTAAGTTGACTTTGTTTACTGCCATCTCCCCAAGCTGGAACGTAAGTGCCTCAAGGGCAGGGACTTTCATGTTCTGAACTTGACTATATTTCTTAGACCTAGAACAGTGCCTGATAGGTTGTCAGCGCCCAGTGAATATCTGTTGAATAAGTATTTTCTGAATAAACAAAATAAGTTTCTGTTTTCTGTTTTTGCCCTTGGATAACACAGACGCTCCTTGTTGGAGAAGTCCTACTCCAACGGCTGCAGGTGACACTGCGGTAACCCCAACCCCTGCTGGGGAGGGGTCACATCATTTGCAAGCTCCTAGGGATGCTTAGAATGATGTCTGAGACAGAAAGGGCTGAGTGAATATTAGCTATTGTTAGCAGGATTCTTTTCACAGTTTCTGACACAGTCTCTCAAAATTCCTAGAAGGCAAGCTGTCAGGTGCGGTGGTGACAGGTTAGACAGCGAGACCTTTGCTGTCTACCCCCAGCCTGCTGCAGAACTTCGAAGAGCCCAGCAGCTCTCCAACCCACCCTCTCAAGTGAGGGCCAGGCCGTAGGACTGGTCACAGCTCTGGAGCTCTCGAGGGAGGGCAGGCTGACCATGAAATTCCTCTCCCTGGGCACAGGGTTCTTTGCGCCTCAGTAAGAGGGACTTAGAAAGGTCGCTATCCCAGGGAAGGATGACAAGTTAAACAAAAACCACACTAAGATGAAAGTTGAGGATTGTAAACACAGACAGATTAGCTAGAGAGGGGAGAAGACCTTGTAGGCCCTAGCAAGACAGCCAGCCTGTGCCCAACAAGAGGGGCACTGTCCTCCAGCCCGGGCTGATGGCAGCCAGAGGTACATGAATCCATGACTGCCAGATCTCATTTTTCGAGATAAGCTGGAAACATAGGCATTTATTTAAAATATCCCTATTCCAGGGCCGGTGAGATAGCTCAGCAGCATAAGCGCCTGCCTGGCAAGCGCAAGGTCCTGAGTTCGTTTCCCGGCACCCACATAAAGAAAAAAAAAAATCCCTATTCCAATGTTGGCAGCTGATTCAATTAGAAACACAAAGTGAGCCAGGAGTGTTGGCATACCCCTGTAATCCTAAGCACTCTGGGAGGCTGAAGCAGGAGGATCACGAGTTCAAGCCCAGCCTGGGCAATTTAGTGAGTTGGCAAGACCTGTCTCAAAAAGTAAAATGGACTGAGGATCTAGTTCAGTGCAAAGGCCCTGAGTTCAATCCCCTGCATTATAAAAAAGAGGGGAAAAAGACACTGTGTTAAGACCACCAATTTGCTTCTTCTGATGGACAGCTTGTCCCCAAAGAGAAGGTGGTAGTAAAGAGAGGTGGGGAGAAGAAGGATGGGAGAGTACAAGAGGGAGAGGGACAGGGACAGGAATGGGGCAAGGGTTCAGTAGAAAGCACTGAAAAAGGACGGTTGGATAAACCCTGCCAACACCGACTTCTCCCCTTTGCCCCTGCCAGCCATTGTCTCTTCTCTGTCCTCATTCACTGAATGCCTGCCTGAGGCATCAGGGACACAGAGCCAAGGGTCTTGGTTACTTTTCTCTTGTTGCTGAGACAAAATACCCAACACCCAAACCCAAGGAAGGAAAGGTTTAGTCAGCTCACACCCCAGGATGCAGAACTGCTCAGTTACTTAGTTAAGCTTCTAGACTTCTCAAGTTGACACCATGTATCAACCATTACACCAAGTAACACACAAGGGGTTTTTTTTTTTTTTATGTGGGTGCCGGGAGTCGAACTCAGGACCTCACGCTTGCCAGCAGGTGCTTGTGCCACTGAGCTATATCACCAGCCCTTTTTTCCCTTTATGCGGGTACCAGGAGTCAAACTCAGGACCTCGCGCTTGCCAGGCAGGCGCTTATGCCACTGAGCCATCTCACCAGCCCCACACAAGGGATTTGATACAGTGGATTGTAACCTCTCCTCTCCTGGCGTGGAAATACCTGAGACTCAAGGAAAACAAACAATTCACAGATAGGATATCGCAGTGTGACCCTATTTAGGTTTCGTATGTCACCTGTATCCCTATGTATTGCTATATACTGGAGTGGGGGGGTAAGGAAGAGAAATAAGATGTGACTGGGTCCTCCATTATTTGAAAATAAATTTTATGAATACTTGCATATCTAATTCTTAAAGTTCCGTAAGAAAAAAAAGGGGGGGTGCCTATAGCAATTAAAATAGTGGTGGTTATTTTCCCAAATGAGTGACTGTGCCCTGGTTATATAGAACTCCAGGAATGCAAAGCAAAAGTGTCAAACATTACAGACTTTTTCTTTTAAATTCACTGTATTCCATTATTTTTTCCTGATTATTCTTTTAAGCATGCAAATCCAGCTAGGTTCGCATGCATCTCTCAGGACAGTCAGGAAGAAGGCCCGTAGGAGCTGTGCTTTCAGATTTGATCCTGAAGGTCAAGTTGCCCAGCAGTGGGCAGATAATGATGCTGGGCTGGAGAGCACCCTAACCAAGCTGCATCCCGCTGCTGTAGCCCCCAGGCTCACCCAGGGATGAGGGGAGTGAGTGACAGCCTGGAGCTGTCAGGCCTGAATCATTCATGAACAGGAGCACTCTCTCAAAGCTGGGATGGAAGGGTAGAAGGCCCTGAGGTGTTTGACTTTAGAAAACTGCCTGGGTGGATATTCCCCTGGCTCAAGGCCTGCCCAAGGTGGAAAAATCCAAGTCTTCCAGCAAGCAGGTCACACCCTCAGGCCCCAGAGAGTCAGTGTCACATTCAGAGACACGCAGGCTCAGCAAAGCCCACCTGCTACCCCGGACACATGAACCCTTTCCTCATCGACCTCCCTCTCCCCTTTGCATTGTTCTGAGGTGGGCCTTGCCCCTTCCCCATCAACACACAGCTGGCCACACAGGTAGAGAAAGAATAGAGCAAGGATGGGGAAGCTCTGGCTGCCAGATGCCACCCTCCCAAGGCCATCTCCTAACATGAAGTCCCCACCTTCACACTCCAGTACCTCGTTACCCTTCTCCCCACTACACCCACATCCCTCCTTCATGCTGGGCACAGTTGCTCAATGAGTACAGGAGGTTCTGGGTCTGGGCCGCTTCACCCAATGCTCAAGCAGAGGCGGTATTCATAAATAAGGTGGAGCTGACCCTAGCGGGACTGAGCATCCCAGGCAAGTTCCAGAAAGGTTGGTGATTTGAGAAGAGAAGGTGGGGCAGGCCCGGGGTATCTGGGGCATTGGGTCAGCTGGCACTACCATGGAGTCCTGGGTTGAGGCCAGGCCAGGCCAGGGGGAAGAGACTGCAGTTGCAAGGAGTGCAGCCTGCAGCAGGGACAGGGGACAGATTCTGGGAAGGAAATGAGGGAGGAGGAGAATGTCAGGTAAGGGAGGCACAGGGCAGCTCTGGGGCAGAGCTGAGGCCTGGTGAGAAAGTGCTCTGTCCAGTTGGGGTCACTGGATCTTCAAGAGCAGAAGGGCTGCCAAGCTTTGAAAGACCAGGACAGGTGGGATGTGGGCACCAAGGACTGGTGGGGAGACGCTGACATTGTCCTCTGCTCCCCAACTCTTTGGGCAGATCTCCCCTTTCTTTCCTCTTTTTTCATTGCTTTCTTTCTCTCTTCCTGGACCATATAAAATATACCACTTAGAATTCATGAACAGTAAGCACAAGTAAAGATGTCAGTGTCACTGATCATTAGGGAAACGCAAATAAAAATAACAATAAGTCACCTCATAACTATTAGAATGGCTACTATTTAAAACAACAAAAACCAGAAAATAAGTGTTGTTGAGAATACAGAGAAATTATTATAAACCTGTACACTTTTGGTTTGCATATAAAATGGCACAGCCACTAGGAAAAATAATTTCTCATGGAATTACCATATGATCTAGCAATTCCACTTCTGGGTGCATGATCAAAAAAAAAAAAATTGAAAGCAGGGACTTGAAGAGATCTTTGTGCGCACATATTCATAGCCACATTAGTTAGGATAGCCAAAAGATGGAAGCAACCTTAATGCCCATTGATGGTTGAACGGATAAACAAAATGTGATATTTCCATACAGTGAAATATTATTCTGCCTTAAAAAGAAAGAATCTGGCACTTTTGGACATTATGGTGAGTGAAGCAAACCAGTCACAAGAAGACAAATACTGTTTGATTTCACTTGTGTGAAGTACCCGGCGTAGTCAACCCATGGAAATGAAAGTGGAAGAGTGGTTGCCAGGGACTGGCAAAGGGAGAAAGAGTTGTTGAAGGGGTGGAGAGTTTCAAGCTTGCAAGATGAAGGAGTTTCAGAGGTTGTTTGCACAACAATGAGAATATACTTTATATTACTGAACTGCATTCTTACAAATGGTTAAAATGGTAAATTTTATCTGTGCATATTTAGCACAATTATAAATAAATTTTTAATGTTAAGATTTATGTATTTCTTAAACTTACAAAGCAGGTAAAGAATTTCTTTTATAAATAGAAAGTTTAAAATATTGCTTTAAAAATTCTGTGCAATACGTGATTTGTCAATGGATTTAATGTATTAATGACAAACTCCAAAGGCTTCCCCACCCTGATGTAAAAGTAGGCATTTATTTGATTTTAAAATAAAAATTCAAAGTCTGGATTTTAGGATTTCTTCAACTCATATAATGCTCTCTCTCCAAATGGAACACTCTGCCTGGTTAGCAGGAGCTTATTCAGTCTCACCAATACCAAACTTGGGTCCTTCCCCAAGCTACTTAAAATACTCACAGTTTCCATGTTGCCAATGGCTGCTATGAGTTTGATGTCAGCAGGCGTCAGAGAGTGCACTGTGAACACAAGAACCCACGCAGCAAGGTCAGATCTGTATCCCCATGATGTAGGCTGAGGGTGTCAGATGGGTGCGTGGAGCAGACCCACATCCTATAGCACTTGCATAGCTGCCAAGTCAAATCTGTTGGTGTGGGAGTGGAAAGCTGATCATGCTGTCACTGGGGATCCTGGGAACTGTACTGGAAAGAGCCTGCCTCAGCTCTGGGGCCACAGTGTTACCTGGACCTGGGCTCTCCAAATAGATGTCCCATGGAAGGTCGTGCATGGCCCCCATTTTCCCCATTCACCGGGCCCTCTGTCTGCCTATTGTTTCCCTCTACCCCATGACTCTGCCTTTCTGGGTCATCATTAGTAAGTAAGAAGGTAACAAATTAAAATTAAAGCCACATGGGAACCCTAAATTTAGCTTGAAGATTGCTAGGGAATGACACTCAAAGCCTGTAAACACACAAAAACATACCATGTAAGATGTAAGCAAATTATATTTATGGAAGTCTCCCTGACTTGAATGACCAGAATTTTTAGAAGTTAAGTCTCCTTAGGAAAGCACTGACCAAACTCTTTAATCATGTCATGGGGGCATTTAAATGTAAACCTGCTAGAGATGCCATTTCCTAAAAAGTACATCAGCTTATTTTTCTGCCTAAAGTCTTATGTAACAGAAGAGTAAGAATAGTATGCCTAACTGATCAAGTCAGTACAATGCAAACGTAAATAAAGTCATTAAACACAGTCAGCCCATTATCATGGATAAAAGCCAGGGAAGACCAGCTCAAGAACAGCATTTATGGCATCCAGGTATTAGGCAAGCCTCGCCTAATAATAATAGGGCCAAATGGCTTGAATGGCCACTGTGACTATATTACAGAAATAGGGAAGCCATGTGAGTGATCAAGCTTGTACTCACAGTTCCCACAACACATGCAACCCACAGGGAGGCAAGGGCCTAGAGTTGCCCCACCCAAGAGAAACACCATGGGGCCATGTTGGTTTTACTCCTGACCAGGGCATTGAGCTCTATCTCACCATAGAAATGACTGAGAGGGGAAACAGAGGTGCTGGAAGGGGCTGAGGATGAAGCAGAGGGAGAACTGAATAGCTAACAGGTCCAAGAAGAGTGGGAGGGCTCTGTTGGCCGCCCAGAGAGAAGAAGCTGGGCCTTTCTTGCTTATGGCCAGTGGCACATACCTGACTCAGAAGGCATGTTCAATCCTAACTTCTTTGGGCTGCACAGGAATGGAAAGTTCTTCTCAGTCTGCAACTGAAACAAAACATCAGCTGTCTTGTGTGGAAAGAAGCACTGCAAGCTCTGAACATGTAGTGTAGAAATGGCCATGTACTTGTTCTGTCTAGGCTCAAAATCTGGAAGCAATAATTTTCCATGCCTCTCCTAACCAGTTCCCCTGGTAAAGGGGGACATGGGGCTACTGACAATGATTTTAGCAGGTGGCACATAAGGGTGTCTCAGAGAAAAGTAGAGTGGAGACAGAATAAAAATTAATTCTTGGAATGATGAAAAAGTTCTGGAGATGGACAGTGATGATGGGTCCACAACGATGTGAATGTACTTAATGCCATTAAATTCTATACTCAGAATAGTTTTAAAGAAAAACCTTAAAAAAGTTCATATTCCATGTATTTTACCATAATTAAAAAAAAGACCCAGTAAATATAGACTAAAAATCAATTCTGTGCTACATCCATTTGTACTATCTACTTTCCCTCTTCTATTTTGATTATTTACACAAAAGCAAGTATAGGAGGCATTATGCTTATTTGCTGCTGAAAACCAGGTAAATTTGAAATGAGAAGACTCTCCTGTCCCCATGAGATTGGAGAGGTTGGAATGTCGTGGACCCAGATGGACTTCCAATAAGAATTCTGACACCTTCTACTTCTAAGAATAACATGGAAGGCTTTGGGAAGGAAGATTGTGTCTCTTCTCTCCCAGATCAAGAGTGGAAGGGGAAATACTCCACCAGGGGAAAGCATGGATAAGGTGGCTGGCCACATCTCATGACCACAAAAAGACACACACTAACGCCACTTGAGTTACTGAGTAAAGTAAGAGATACAGTATTTACTCTCATCTCTTATCTTATAGAGGCTCTGGGAAGGCCTCACCCAGATGCCCTCAGATAACGCACCACATCTGCTTCAAGGTTCACAGAGATAATGAGCCCATTTGTAATGCTTTCTGGACATTTGTGGGAATTGCCTGCTTGGTACAGGGATGATGAGTCCCAAATTCCAGGAGAGAGGGTCATGCTCTGCAAGGCAGCCCCGCAGTCTCAAGGAAGTGGCTCGTCTCACCCATTCCCTCAAGGCCTCAAGAAGGGACACGCCAACATGTGTCAAGACTCGAATTTGCACCATGGACAGAAACCTACTACCCCTATACTTCCCGTCAGGAAAAGCTCTCACCTCTGACCATAGCTGGCCTTCCAATGTGTTCTTTCCAGAAGACATATGGAATTGGATGATCCCTAAAAAAGGCAAAAATAATGCAGGTGTTTTCGCTGCAATTAACTGCTGTGTGGTCTTCACACCCTTCCGCCTAGTCCTATCCCTGTGCCCAGCTCAGGGCTGACTGTGTTAAGGAAAGCTCAGGTCCCATTCCAACAGCTCTCACAGTTTGGGATACCATGCTTCCATGAATGCAAACTCTTAGGAAAGGAATCCCCAGGTTGAAATGCAAAAGTGTGAGCTGAGAAGGGTCAGCAATAACATGAGCCATGCACGGCATTTGTCACAGATGGCTTTGTGTGTTCCTTGGCAAAGGCAGAAACCCCACCCACCAACCCCAAAAGTAATGTTGGACATATAGCTGTTTGGGAATCCACCACAAAACCGGGAAGGCAAAGCATATTCCAGAGTGCTCCGAAGGCAATGTGATTTTAGGAGAAGAGCTAATCCTGGGGTTCCAAGCAGCCACACCTGTCAGTACCTAGACAGGGGCTGCATCGAGGGGTCTTGGGAGACCACAAAGACATGATCCTTGTCCCAGCTTACTTTTGTCTAGCCTTTTAAAACTTTTTACTTTACCAAAAGCAAACATTTAAGTTTACTTTCTTTAAAGTACAATTTACATATGACAAATCGGACTCATTTTAAGCATACAAGCGGGGTTTTCCCATAAAATATTTAGTTCATGCAAATAGTGAAATTAGTAGCACTCTAAAAGAAGCAAAATACCACCCACAATGCTGCTATTCTCACATTCAAACATGATTTTATTTATTTTTTCATCCTCATGACCATGATGGGACATTATTTTCACTCCTTTGTAATCCATGTGCACACAATTCTGTATTCTGCAAGATTCCTTTAAATGTTATTGTGAGCATTTTTCATGTTGTTACATGAGCTTGATACTTGTTTCAAAAGCTGCAGGGTACACTATGATCCTGATATTCGATCAGCAATTCAGATCTCTTCCTGTAACTTCTCCCCACCTGGTTCTTTGCCCAGAGTGTATACTTTTGGTTACAGCCCGCAAACACCATTAGGCAATGCCAAAGGGAAGCCCGACTTGGGGAACTAGGCTGGATTTCTTTTCCACCCCAGCCTTCTGCAGCTTTACTTTGTTACCTTGAAAATAATTCATCTAGAGTTACATGAGGAGAGGCAGTACATTTCCATTTCCTGCCCACTGTGAGATCACACACTGATTTCCACGTGGAAGCTTATGCATGTAATGATGGCTGAAACCTGCATCCAGATCTCAGTGACGATTTTGATATTCCAGAAGAAAATTTTCCGGGCAGAAGGAGCTCCCTGATGGGAAGGCATAGAGATAGAGGGAAGCATAGAAGACTGGAAAGGGCTGGAACACAGGGTTTGTAACCGGACGGCAGGTTAAATGAGCCTGCACAGACAGACAAGAGCTCAGCTGTGGAGTCAAAAATGCTGCCTAGTCCATAAGCAATTGGGAGTCATGACAGGTCTTTGAAGGGAGGACTTTAAGGTTATTTTAAGATGATCATGACTTGGAAGTAGTGGGATAAATGAGTCAGCGTGACAGAGATTTGAGACTATTTTGGTAAAATGGTAGCCGCCACTTACATATGGCATCTATATATCAGGCAGTCTTCTAAATACTTGCACGAAATAATTCATTGGAGCCTCACGATTTTATGAGATAAATATCATCCTCCCCACTTTACAGATAAGAAAGTGAAGCCCAGAAAGGTCAAGTGGCCCTGTAAAGATGGTACAGCTAGCAAATGATGATGGAGGACTGAAAAATGGACAATCTAGCTCCATGGGTCAAGCTAAGCATGAGTCAGAGCCAGTAAATTTTGCAGTAAAGGCCAGATGGCCAGTATTTTAGCTGTTGCAAACCATCTGGTCTCTGTCACAATTCAACTCTACAGTTGCATTGTGAAACAGCCGTAAGTAACATGTAAACTAGATAATTTACTTATAGAGACTAGTTTGAATGCCATATAATCTTCAGGCTTTATGAAATAGTTTACTTTTTCTTTTTATAACCATTTAAAACACAGAAGTCTTTGTAGATTCAACAAACTGATTTTAAAGCTTCTACAGCAAGCCAAAAGATTCCCAGAATGCCCCACACAGCCTTGAAAAAGAACAACAAAGTCAGAGAACTGACATCACCTGACTTCAGTGATCAACACAGTATGGTCCTGGAAAAAGAATAGATAAATGGAACAGAAGAGAGACCCAGATAAACCCACCTAACTATAGTCAACCAATCTTTGACAAAGAAGCAGAGGCAAAATGCAGTGGAGAAAAGATAGTCTTTTTAACAAATGGTGCTGGAATGACTGGACATTAGCATGTAAAAAAATTTAAAAATGTAAAAATAATTGTTAGTTCACAGGCCATACAAAATCAGGCAGCAGGCTGGGTCAGGCTCGTGGCCCAGTTTGCCAACCCACCTGTACAAAAAGAGATCATCCAGGTGAAATGGGAAGAGGGCATCTCTGGCAATTTAGCAAAAGCCCTTGCATGGTGAGGTGGTGGAATTGAACCAGTAAAAATACTGAGTCCAAAGGAGAGGAAGAACACAGAACAGATAGAGCATAGTGAGGCATAAATAGGTATTATAGTTAAACATAGCAGAAAAGACCAGAAAAGGGAAGTGGAGATGGGTTTATGAGAACTTCACTATGTGCAAGGCATATAGTGAAGAATTTCACTATGTCAAAGGGGGTGGCTTGTCTATGCAGCCCCAAAATCAGTTCTAGACCAATAGAGCCAAGTTGGCCCTTGCTAGAAGGGCAGCAGCTACCAAAGAAGAATGGGCAGCCCAAGGACTGGGGTATAGCTCAGCAATACAACTTTTGTCTAACATGTACGAAGGCCTGGGTTCGATCCCCAGAATGGTCTGAGAAGAGGCTGGGGGTCGTGGTGGACATATAGCATCCACATGAGGCAGAGGTTAAGATTTGGCTACCCTTGGTTTGGTCAACCTCTCCAAGCCTCAGGTTCCTCACTATAAGGTGAAGTTGGTAATATCTGCCTCCTGTAACTGTTATTAAACATGGATCAATGCATGTAAACACAGAGCATGGTGGCTCACACGTGATAAGGATATAGTAATCTGTAGTTAAAATTGTTATAGCTTCAGCATCAGAGGGAGGGTTGACACTGGATAATTGTTTGGAGCCATTCAGCCTCAGTATTCTGGGATTTCCCCATATAATGAAATGCTCAGGAGTCCACATTTTCAACCTGATCATGCGAATCATGCATGATAACTGCACTGGGGTGTCACAAAGGGCCTGGAATCTCAGCATTGAGTGTCCACATCTGAAAACCCAGAAGGAAATGTAGGGCCCTGTGGTCCTGTCTCCACTGACTTTTGAAGGGACTTGGGTCCCCTCCCCATTTTTTGCTTCCTACCAGGCACATGAGAAAGAAATTCTTGCCTATTTCCACAATACCCCAAGACATTACAGAAGAAATTATCAAAGCACTTGTGGCATTATTGAACCCAAATCACAGGATCCCAGAGGAACTTGTCAAGCTCGTAGATCTCTGAAGGGTTTTGATTTCCCTGAAGCTCAGTAAGGGAAAAAAAAACATGTATTTTTCCACCCTGACAGGAATGAAAGAAAATTCGCTGTGTGTGCTTGGAGGAACAGGTCTGGCTGAGCTCAGTCATCCATGTTGGACAGAGCTGAGACCACTGGGGTCTCAAACCAACACAGGGCCTCAGCCAGGCACAGTCATACTGGCTTCTGCCTCAGCAACCACCTCCTAAAGTAGCGTTGTTCTCCACCCCTCCCTGCTGCCCAACCCCTAAACCCCACCCACCCACCAAGGACTTGGATTCCATTGGCTTAGGCATTTTAAAAGCCCTTCAGGGGGTGCTCATGCATCCAACTCTACAAAGAAACCCAAAGTGCGTTAGCCCAGCAGCTGGCCAGCAGTGGGGTGGGGTAATTTCACAAGCCAAATTAAAGCAGCATGCACTCTCTAATTTATAGATTTTCTTGATGTCTGTCCTCTTAGACTATGTCCAGAGCACAATTTTCCACCCTCCATCCCTCCCTTGAGGAAGGACAGCCATTTGGTGACCTTGATCAAGCATTTAATCTCTCTGAACGTTGACTTCCTCCTCTATAAAGGAGGGAAGGAGGTAGCTTCCCTGCCTTCCTCGCAGCGTGATTGAGAGGATCAAAGAACAGGAAAGTACTGTGTAAGTAGGAGAGGACTGTCCACATGAGAGGCGACTGGGTTCCTTGGATGAAAGGAAGGTGTGTCCCCCAGGCACCAGAGAGGAGGGTCAAGGGCACTGAAGCACTGAGGTTACGCCTCGGTGCTCATTAAATTGGTGTCCTCACAGCAACCCTAGAGACAGTATTTGTGACCCTCTTGGCATTTTTACAGGCTTAGAGCAGCCACACCAGCAAGGAGAGGGCAGGCCTCAAGCCTGCACTGCTCTACTGTAAGCATGGAGCCCTGCTGGTGCGCTCAGAAGAGAGGGCAGAACTCAGCCAGTGTTGTCCCCTGTGCCATGTTGGACCATAAGTGGGTCCTCTGGGTGACTCTGTGCTGCCTAGGGTGACTGTCAGTCCCCATTCACATACAAGGCCTGCAGAGTGCTGCTGGGGACCTGTGAACAGCCACCGTCTGACACCAGCTGTGGGTACTGAGTTAGGAAATCATGAGTCATGCCTGGCAGCGGCTCCAGCCTCAAAATTCCAAGGTCCTGAGGAGCACAGGTATCCATCTGTCAGTGTGGTCCCAGGGCAGTCACATGCCACAGTCAGTGGAAGGTGACACAAAGGTCTGGAGAACTCTTGGGGGCAGCTAGGTAGTATGTAAGTAGTTGTCTCTAAATTCTAGAATGGCTGAGGAGGGAAGATCTGAGATCAACTCATTTTTTAACTTCAGAAAACTGTCATCCAGGGAAGCTAGCGAACTTGCCAAAGACCTCTCAGTAGGACACTAACAGGGCCATGTGTAGGACTTAGTTCTCCTTAACCTAGACTGCTGTGCATTTCCTGAGACCAGAGTCTTTTTGAAAGGCAGTTATAAGAAGGCTTATCATGGGTGTTGTCCTCTACCCTGAGTTGTCTGCGCATGGAAATGTATTGTGTTGCCATGTCTACAAGACCAGTATTTTCAGCTGCCTGCATCTATAAATCTAGCTTTACCATCAGGATACCAAATAATAATTTAGGGTTAGCACTGCCACAACCTTTGGGTAGACGCAGCTTCTGGTCTGATGAGATTACAAAAGCCACTAGAGGTGGTTTGAAAAGTCCCAAACCACCAGTGTCTAAATAGCCCATGTCCCAAGCCAATGGCCAAAGGCAAACACCACTACCCATTTTAGACTCCATTCCAGGCAGAGACCAGCACGTTCTTGTCTCCACTTCTGGCTGGCTACACAGTACCCAGCACACACCCTGTGTCCTAGAGAGGGAAGCAGTGCTCGTGGGAGAGGGCATATTTAAAGGGATAGGGCATATTCAAAGTTGACCTGTAGTTTTGCCCTTGGCCTTGACTGCTTCACTTCTAGACTGTATTTTTCTCAACTTTTTCATGAGAAAAATGGAGGCAGATCCAGAGCTAGGAAGGAAAAACCTATAGAAGACAGTCCAAGGTGACAATGGACAGGCAATTCTTTGCCAGTGGCAGGCTCCAGAGTCCTGGCTCCTCCCGTGCTAACATTCTCCATAACCAACCCCAGCTTCAGCTTGGCCTCCATCTCCATGGTCCAAAACTTTTTGACCAGAGATCCCCAAGGCTGGAAAGCAGGAGTGATGATTAGGGAGCCCCAAGAGGAGGGAAATCTGAGGGAACCTCCCAGAAAAAAAACCGGGAAGTTGTGGTGTGAAGGAAGGAGACTTGCACCCACTATTCCACCCAGAAATACAAGACATGGTAGCCTAAGGCAGGAGAAATGTACAGGCTTTTCGGAGGATGCTCGGTGGTAGGTAGAGCGCTTGCCTGTGTGCCTAGCAGGTGCAGATCTCCAGCACCGCCACGAACAATGCAACCAACCAAACACAAAATCTCCCAGCTGAGCCTCTCCCTATGAGCCAGGCCTCTGCTCCCCAGCACAGACCCGGGACCTTTCCTGCCTGAAGCTGGCGGACTTGTCCAGCTCACAAAACCACTCGCATCGTGCATCGTGCTGCTCCCCTGCTGAAGAACTTGTAACAACTCCCCGCTTCCCTCTACAGCAAATTCAACTTCTGAGCTTGCTGTGTAGCCTCGGGTCAGTCATTCAAGCTCTGGAGGGTTCGGTTTTGGTAAATGTGAAAGAAAAGATTAGATTAAATCATTTTAAAAGTCTTTTTAAGTCAAAAGCACTGTGATAGTCTCTATTGCTGTCCTTGTGCTGGGATCTCAACATCCCTCCATGTCCAACTCTTCACCACCTCTACCCTCACCCCTGCCTTTACACCAACCCTCTGCCCCTGTCCGGCTGGAGGTGGCTGCCCGGGCCTCAGCAGCCTGCTCCTCTGCCTGCCAAGCCCCACTCCACCTCCAGATCGCACTGCTCGCTCCCCTCACGCACTCTCTCCTCTCTGCAACCTCTGGGTTATTTTAGTCCCACCAGCTTTGCAGCACTCAGGGAATTTCACCTCCCACTTGAGACTCCTCCAGCCCACATCCACCTCTCAGTTCTCGGAAACCCTGTTGCCTCTGTTACAGCTACTTGCACCTATTTTGGTGCTTAATTCTCCTCCAGGGATTTTATGCAGATTTATTCTCTCTCCCCAGAGGGTTCCTCACTTTTGGCTTAGTATCTGCCAGCCAGGTTCGGTCCAACTTGGGTTCTTCCAAGGGTACTCAGACAGTTAATTGACAGCAGCAAAAGTAAAAATCGATGAAAATGGTGATTGACAATGAAGTCCTAAAAATCTACAAGATGCAGGTGAAATTCCAAGAGTGCACAATTCCTGAGCCCCCAGAGAAAATCCCATACCTGTGCTGGCTGCTCAAGGCAGGAACTGAGAGGCAAGCGTCCGAATTACACAAGGGGTGGGGTGGGGACACAGGGAGGTGTGGGATTCAGAAGGGAGAGCGTGACCCCAGTGTTCCAGGGATGGCTCTGCTGACACCCAAATGGGTGACCCAAGTAGGTTCCCTCTCCCCTCACATCAATAGTTTGAAGGACTTAGGCCACTAGAAGTTCTACAATATTCTCCCCACTCTTAATTGGAAAGAACCTTTCTAGAAGGCCAGGAAGGGGAGTGAAGAGGAGGGGAGGGCAGCCTCTGGGAAGGACCCCGAGTCCTGCAGGGACTAGATTTACTTGTTTCCGGAGGGAAAAGGTGTTTCTGTGCTCTCACAATGAGTGCACCTGGCCCTCGCACTTGGCTTGGCATTGACAAGCCTGTCATGGGTGCATTACTAAGGCAACAAGTTTTTATTCACAGGCGTGACAGTCTCCCGGGGGAACTTCTGACCCATTCGAGGAGAATGAAGTTATAGCCAAAAAAAAAAAAAGTATTTTATTAGATACAGTGATTTCTTGCCAACTTGCTTTTGCCAATTGCAGTTTTGAGATAATCCTGTTCCCATTTTATAAGCAGAAACATTTAAAGCAGGAATCTGTTTTCATATGTGTTGATTGCTGAGCTTATTTTAAAATTTAAACAGAAGTCAATTTTGGTCCTTCCCATTCTAGGGCTGCACTGTCACACAGGAGTGCTGAAAGACCTTAGCTCCGGCCTCAGACTCGGGACTGAATTCAGGCTCCTCTACTTATCAGCTGCATGACCTTGGGCAAGTTACTTAACATCGGAATTTTCTCATCTGTAAAATGGGAATAATGGCACAGCCCATCTTAAATGACAGCTGGGATACACAGTCTGCCTTCTGTCACTGCATTCTGTATCCACGGAATCAACCAACTGTGGATGGAAAATATTTGAATGTTGCATCTGTACCAAACTGGGCTTTTTTTCATTATTCTCTAAACAATACAGAATAACAACTATTTATAAAGCATTTACATAGTATTAAATTTTAAAAGTCATCTAGAGATTATTTTAAAAGTACAGGGGGTGCCGGTGAGATGGCTCAGTGGCATAAGTGCCAGCCTGGCAAGTGCGAGGACCTGAGCTCGACTCCTGGTACCCACATACGAAAAAAGGGCCAGTGATATCGCTCAGTGGCATGGACGCCTGCAGGCACGCGAGGTCCTGAGGTCGACCCCCGGTACCCACAAAAAAAAAAAAAAAAAAAAAGTACAGGGGGATTGCCTGGGTATACACAAATGCTATGTCGTATTATGTAAGGAACTTGAGCATAGGATTGTGATACCCACACGGGGGTGGGGGGGCTACAACCAATTCCCAATAGCGCTAAGGGACAACTGGGTATGAGCGCTTAGTGGGGGTTTGACTGTTCTAGGGAAACTCACACAAGGAATTTCACTGAAGTTATCCTTCAGCTGTTAATGTCCCCAGTGCCTTACAGAAGGGACATTTATCTCTCCTTTGAAGACAATCACCTGCATCCCAGGCCTCAAGGAATATCACGCATACATTTTTTTTTTTTTTTTTTGGTGGGTACCGGGGGTCGACCTCAGGACCTCGCATGCCGGCAGGCGCCCGTGCCGCTGAGCGATATCACGGGCCCTTTTTTCATATGTGGGTACCAGGAGTCGAACTCAGGCCCTCGCGCTTGCCAGGCAGGCGCGTACGCTGCTGAGCCATCTCACTGGCCCTCACCATACATTTTTAAGGAGTCACAGTAGCATGTAATGGAAAGTAACGAAGCACATAAAGAAACAAGATATCCATGAGCAAGGGTTAACAAGAAAAAAATAGAAACAGATCACAAAGACTGGATACTGATGTTATCAGTATGTTTAAAAAGAATAATCTGCGGTTTTTATAGAAATCCCAAACTATGCAGTTACAAATTTGCTAAAGGGCTAAATGTAATTTAAATTTGAAAAATTAATCACCGATTTTCAAAATCTTCAATGGTCAGCTTTAACAGCAAATTAGACACAACTGAAAGAATACATGTCGTAATAAACTACTCAGAATGCAGTACAGAAAAAGATGGTCAAGCTGGAAGGGAGGCTAAGAACTATGGTACATGAAATGAGAACAACAAACAAATATTTCTTTGGTGTTGCAGGAAGAAAAGAGAATGAATGGAGAGAAGCAGTACTTCAAGAGCTATTGGCTGAGAATTCTTCAAATTTGATGAAAGCTATCAACCACAGATCCAGACTACTCTACAAATTCCAAACAAGACCAATTCACAGAAATTAATAAACTAGGAACCAAACACACAGTACAGACCGTGGTATATTTTTCCAAAGATGGCCACAATATGCCCCTTAGTAATGTAACTTGCTTCCTCCTACCACGCTGTGAAGTCCATTGCCTTCTCCTTGAATCTAGGCTGGTCCAGAAACTTGCGTTGATGCATAGAAGCGGCAGGTGTGACTTGGGAGCCTGGACATTCGGAGGCCCTCTGCCTTCTATTTGTGTTCTTTTGGGGCCTTGACTTCCCTTGTAAAGAATCTTAGGAAACATGGAGTACAACACACCCCAGTTAACGACACGGGTCCCCAGATACATCGTTTTAGATCCTCCAAGTCAATCCCAAATGACACTCTGTAGAAACAGAGACAAGATATCCCTGCTGAGATCCTTCCAAATTGCAGATCTACTGAACTATGAGTACATATAATGGTTTCTAATGTAAAACACTAAGAGTTAGGGTAATTTGCTGTGCAGCAAAAGAGAACTAGGGCATAGAAGGTCAACAAAACCAAAAATTAATTCTTTGAAAATATTAACAAAGTTGACACATTTCTGATAGAATGAATCAAAGGAAAAGGGGGCTTGGAATGTAGCTCAGTGGTATAGTGCACGTAAAAAACCCTGGGTTTTATCTCCAGCACTGCCAAGAGAAAAAGAAAAGGGGGACCAGGTGTGGTGGTGCACACCTGTAATTCCAGCATTTGGGAGGCTGAGGCAGGAGGATCACCACAAGTCTGAGGTCAGCCTCGGGTACATAGTGAATTCAAGTCCAGTCTGAACTACACAGTGAGATCCTGTCTCAAAAAAATTTAAAAAATAAAAAATAAAAGGAGGGCAGGGGAGGGCCAAACAACTGGTACCAGAAACGAAAAGGTGGGCATGACTGCAGAAGCCGCAGATATTGAAAAGAAAATAGCAGAAAACCAAACACAAATTTTATGCCCCAAAAATTGAATTTTATTTAAAATGGTCATATTCCTGGAATTAAAAGTTTTATAAAACTTATTTTTAAAAATTAAAAATGCTAATTCTCTAACCATTAAAGAAATTGAATCATCTCAAAAATCTACCAAAACAAAAAAATTCCAGACCTAGATGGCCTCATTGGTGAGTTCTATCAACCACTAAAGGGGAAAAAATTGCATTCTTACTACAAACTATTCCAGAAAAAATAGGAATGCTCCCAAATTCATTTTTTGAGAATTTACAATATTGGTACCAAAACCCAGCAAACAGTAAGAGAAAAGACATTATAATTCAATCTCATTCATGAGCACATAAGAAAAAAATAAAAACTTAACTGTTAACAAACTAAGTTCAGGGCTGGTGAGATGGCTCAGTGGCATAAGCGCCTGCCTGGCAAGCACGAGGGCCCAAGTTCAACTCCTGGAACCCACATACAAAAAAAGGGCCGGTGATATCGCTCAGCGGCACGGGCGCCTGCTGGCGCGCAAGGTCCTGAGGTCAACCCCCGGTACCCACAAAAAGAAAAACAAAACAAAACAAAACAAACAAAAAAAACTAAGTTCAGCAATGTATGGTTCAGTATTAGCAAATGTATTAATATAATTCAACATCATAATAAATCTAAAGGCAAAGAATCACATGGATATTGTCATACATGCTGAAAATTCCTTTAACAAAATTGATTTTTTAACAAAATTTAACATTAATTCTTGATTAATATTGTCATTAAAATAGAAACATGAGTACTTCCTTAATGTGGACATACACACCCATGTATGTACAGATGGATGAGTCCCAAAGGCTGTCACTAACTCAGTAGGGAAAACATTTTCTTTCCCATTGCTTTTTGGAACCCTGCCAACACACAGTCCTTAAACATGTGAAAAAATATTCACATTCTTTTGTAATAAGAGAAATCGAAATTAAAATGCCATTTCTTACCAATGACATTTGCAAAAATTCCATTTGTCAAGCTGTGCAGAATACATACATACACACACACACACGTACACATGAATTGCTGGTGGGGATGCAAAATGGTATAATCTTTATGGAGAGAAATTTAGTAATATGTAACAAAACTATATGTTTGTTCAGTCTTTGACCCAGAAATTTATTCTATGCTATTTGTCCAACACCGTGAAAGAGATACATGCATACGATTGCTCATGACAGTATTACTTATAATAGCAAAATATTACAGACAACCTAAATCCCCTTATCAGGAGACTGGTGAAATAGATGATACATAATGGACTATGCTATCTCCAAAAATGAAGATCTCTGAACTTAACATAGTGGTATACAGATCAACCAAGATGCAAAAAGTGTATTGTAGGTTATCTTTTAAGGTATATGAAAAATAACATACATTTTCAAAAAGAAACAAAGAATATGAACCTAATGCCATGGTAGAAAAGGGAAGGGAAGGCAGGTAAGGGAACAGGAAGTATCTGAATCCATCTTTTCTTATGCTTTTGAATTTTGAAATGTGTTAGCATTTTACATACTCAAAGTAAAATCAACAAAAAACACTATACTGGGCCGGTTGAGATAGCTCAGCAGCATAAGCACCTGCCTGGCAAGTGCAAGGCCCTGAGTTCAACCCCCGGTACCCACATAAAGGAAAAAAAAAAAAAGACACTATACTGAATATAAACAGACAAGGTTACTTGTCAACTACCTAATTACAACAGAGAGAACAAAAGAAAATATAATTAATTCAAGTAACGTTGAGTATAATACTCTGATTCTATACCCCAAGTGGGCTCTATTCTAAGGACAAAGAATGACAAAGAAAATTTGAACTTCATTGGTTGTCAGTGGTGTTGTTTTCATAGCAATCCCATATTATGTTGTATTACAGGATTTGGCAAATAAATTTATTGATGCATTTGTAACTCAGATTTGAACTGTGGGAGAGGAGAATACAAATACAAATGAGAAAAGGAGATGAAAAAGCCTAATTCTAACTAAAATTAAAGATTGCTACATGAATTTATTGTGTTTTTAAAGGAAAACCATATGTCTTAGCTCTGTTACCAAGAAGGCCTGGACATACTAACCCTCTAAAAGAAGGGGAGAGTTCAGTGAAATATTTCTAAGCTGGGAGAGAGGGGAGTCTCTTGGATGGAGCAAAGTCAACAAACAACAGAAGGAATGGTGGAAACAGAGAACCACCACGGTACTAATTCAGGCAAGAATTACCAATGGATGCTAAAGCCACTGAGAAAAAGGACAGTCGCGTGGTCTCACAATGTCTTTCTATAGGTAATTGATGAATCACACAGCAGGGAGGCACCTTTACAAGGGACAAATCTGGCAGATGCCACGTTAACTAAATTATCAAATTTAATATTGCTTATGTGCCAATATCACTTGCGTTTGCTAACATGATGCATCCAATGTGATCCATGTTGTATTTCTGCTGAGTTTAATCTGATGCCAGCAATAAAGAAACAATTTGGATGAATCCAAACTGAGGTGTACACACACACACACCAGCCCAAATTTCTCAGTGACACAAAAGAAAAACAAATGAAAAAGCTAAAGAACTATTCTAGATTTAAAGAGATTGAAGTGACAGGACAAATAAATGAAATGCATAGTTCTCTAATGAACCCAAAGTAGTAAGCAGTGACTGAAAAATTAATTAAAAAGTCATTTTTACATTACAATCTACGTTATCAGATGAAAGAAGTAAATCACACAATCATTTAAATGAATGCAGAAAAAGGACTAGATACAACTCAACATCCACTTACAATTTTTTAAAAAATTTCTTTGAAATAAGGAATCCAAAAGGACTTAGTTTCACAAGGAGTACAGGTTGAGTATCCCTTATCTGAAACGCCTGAAGCCAGAAGGGTTTCAGATTTCACTGTTCAGAAATGCTTCAAAATCTGAAAAGTTTCTGAATTCAAAAAGGTTTTGAAACATTTCAGACTTTCCATTTTCAGATTAGGGATTCCTAAACTGTGTGTACAAAAAAAGCCTATAACAAACACCACACTCACTGATGAACAATTAAACATTTTTCTTTTGAACTTCAGAATAAGAATGCCTGCAACCATCACTTCTATGAAAAAATGTAGAGCATGCTTCAGTCATCACAGTAAAAGTACAAAAACAATTAAGAGGTAAACTGGGGCCAGGGATATAGCTCAGCGGCACAGCGCCTGCCTGGCAAGAGTGAGATCATGAGTTCGATTCCCAGTACCAAAAAAAAAAAAAAAAGAGGTAAACTGGTAGAAAAGGAGGCAGGGACACTGTCACTATCAACAGGATTGTGTATACAGAAAATCGCAAAGAATATACATATAAATTTATAAGAACTTAGTTGAGTTCAAAAAATCAACATGTAAAACCAATTTTCTGTTTATATACCTATAATAAACATTTTCAAAATAAAATTTTAAAAATCCTTTTGCCACACAAGAAAATATATACCTAGTTAACAAAATATGTGCAGGACCTCAACTAACAATGTCTATTTTCCCCAACTTGCTTCACAGAATTCAAAGCAATCTCTATCAAAATCCCAACAGGTTTTCTTTGTTAGAAATTGACAGGTGGATAGTTAAATTTATATGAAAATTCAAAGCCAAGATACTTCTAAAGAGAGAGAAATAAGGAGACTTATTTTGTCAAGTTACAGAATTTACTGTGAAGCTAAAGAATGAAGACAGTTACTGGCTCAGGGAAGTACAAATGGACTCGAAGAGATGAGGGCACGCAAGAACCCTCCACCTGCGAACACAGGAGGCCAAAGAGCAGTGGGAAACAGTTGACTTGTTAACAAACACTGAGACAACTGAGCATCTGCATAAAAATATAAAATTGAGTTCCGCTTTTATACCGTTCACAAAAACCAATGCCAGATGTTTTGGGGTTGACCTAATAAGAAGAGCAAATGTGTAAAGCTTTTAGAAGGAAATATAGGATTTCTTCATGACCTCAATATAGGAGAGGACTCACTAAGTAAGACACATAAAGAAAAAGGTTTAAAATGTGTGCACCTAGGAATAGAGACAGAATATACAAATGGACAATGGCCAGACCGTAGATGACATTAAAATTCTGCCAGGCAATCTGTAGTGACAGGCCCAGGGAGCCGAACCACAGCTCTGCAGCCATCAGCCCAGATGATCAGGACCTCGTTAATGCCTGCCACGTTCTGATTTTTCACCCCTGCTTCTGACTCAGGACTAACAAGAGAAACCAAATATGCTCCACAAGCAAATCACTTAAAACGCCTTGCTTCTGGTTAACTGGTCTCTAGCCTGCCCGTGCCAAGAGCCTCCAATCAGAGCAAGACTTCCCTTTTTCCCCTATCCTCATAAATCTCTCCCTTTCCTTGTCTGCCTTTGAGTCTCTACGAAAGGCAAATTATAGCTGGCTTAAGCAAGCTCTGAATCTATAGCCTGTGTTCTCAGTTGGGTGGTCTTTATTACTTCCACAGAATTAAGAATTTTGTTTATGAAAGGTCTCCATAAACAGAGTGGAAAGATAAGCTGCAGAGCGGGAGAAGGCATTTGCCACACACGTAGCCACCGAAGACGCAGTGCACAGCCCACGTGAAAATTCCTAAAATCAATGGGGAAAGACTCGCCTCTAGAAAAATCGGGAATATGCTTGAATGGGCACTTCATAAAAGAGGGATTCAAATGATCAACTTGAAAACCATTTCAGCCTCATTAGTTATCAGGAAAACACAATAACCCCGTGCAGAAGGAACTGGTATAGCTGGCATGATCCGTCTCCTGAGGCTCACCGAGGTCACTTCCTTAACCCAGTGAGCAGCAGGAGTGGGGGGGACCCATAATTCCTCCTTTGCCTCTGCCTGCCTAGTCCAGGCCCAGGCCTCATTGGAGAGGGTGAGAGGTCATGCTTAAGGCTTTTTTCAGTTTAAAAGATTCTGCCTTCCTAAATCAAGGGAGAAGCAGAGATGGTGGAGAGGGTCAGGGGGACTATGGCTGAGGCATACCTGCTCCTGATCATTAGCGTGGGGACGGGGGAGGATGCAAAGCCAGGGTGACCCAGGCAGTTCAATCCACGCTCAGTAGGCCATTTCGCAAAATCGAAGAGTGTGGGCAATCTTTAGGAATGCGTCATCCTGAAACCTGCCTTTTCTGTTCTTTCAGCAAACAGCAAAGCCCATAAATACTAATAGTAATCCTCAAAGTGTGCTTCATAGTGATTTCCATTTTAAAGATGATAAAAATCAAGGTCCAGAGAGCTAGAATTTTCCCAAGGCCATGTGGTACAAAGAACCAGAATACGGGTCTTTTGACTCGACACCCATAGCTCCATCTTCTCCCCACTGCATGCTACATCCTGTGTGGACTTCTCGCCTCTCCCAGAGCTGCCCTCGCTCCGCACTTCAGTGCACATAGCCCTCAGTCACTGCAGGCCGCCTCTGCCTCCCACCCAGCACGAGCCTAAACAGGCTCCTTGGGTTTGAACTGTACGTTTTGTGCTTTGTCTCCGTCAATAGGGCGCATTCCTCTCCCAAACTCCTTGCCTAAGCAAGAGAGGACATGAACCGGGCTGGGGCATCACTCTCTGAGTAAAAGCACACTTACCTTGTCCCAGCAGCAGCAGCAGCCCCACAAGGAAATTGCCTGGCCACAGCCCCATGTCAGATGCTCAGGTGTCCCAGGCCTCTGGGCGAATGGCTTCCTTCCAAGGATGGATGAGTTAGCACGCCTCCTCCTGCTTTTATCTCCTCTGGAACTGATAGTGCACCTGTCATAAATTTTACTGTGTTCACCTTTGAAAGGGGGCAGTGGCTGGCTGTAAACGATAAATATTAACATTTAGGCAAAAGAGTCAAAATGAGTAGCATGTTCTAGGCATAGGCACTAGGAGACCAGGTCCTCACAGCAGCCTTCATGTGGCTGTCTTCATGTGCCCTTCCACGGTGGGAGTGTGGGAATTGCTACTGGGACAAAGACTGGTCTTGCAGGAAGAGTGCTGGCCCAGGAATCCCAGCCTCAGGCTGGAATGGCAAACCCACTTCAGCTGTGGGCACTTGGGCACGTCCCTTAACTTGGCCTCAGCTGTCTCAGCTGTAAGCCAGGAGATAAAAACGTGGGGAGGAAAAGCACTTTGTCACAACTGTAAACTATAAAGTCCCCTCCAAATGGGAGTTTTCAGCCTAAAGCGTGTTCCCACCATGCCTCAGGAGTGCCACTGTGTCTCCTGATTTGCATTGGCCAGGGAGGCTTGTGTCTATGTCCCTACCCCAAACTCATGGGTGGCTAGAAGTGTGCGGTCAGTGCCCACACCACACATTTATTGTCTGCGTGTTGAATTGAGAGACGCAAGCAGAGACGTGACCCACGGAACCGAGTCTAACACATTCGGCAGTTTCCTTTGGAAACTGGAATGAAGTCTGGAATGCTGGGCCAGGTCTAAACTGAGCAGACAGAGCTGGAATTTAAAGATTGAGTGACAAAATGCCCTTGAGGGTAAAATTTACAATTTCTGCCCACAAGTATCAAGGAACAATTGCCTTGGTTAATACGCACGAATATATTTAAATTGTACTTGTCTTCGGCCACCCTGTGGCAGCCAGACTGACAGCCTGACTTCTGGGATCTGGTTGGGAGTCCCACGCTAGCTCCCCTTACCCAGGGCAGGCTTTGATCTCCAGGCCGATCTGGATATTTTCCTCGTGTTTTAAAAGTTATACTCGTAGCTCTGTTGTTTTGAGTCTAAAGTGAAGTCTGAGTGGGCAGCTCTTTACGCATAGACTCCTGATTTTAGGAGGTTGTCTTCCTTCCTCGACTGCTGAGAAAAATGTGATGCGGGTGACCCCTGATGTAGCCACACCAAAGGCTTAGCCTCAGCCTCCAGACTGCATGAGGGTCTTGGGCCGTGCCAACTGGCCATCAGCTGGTTCCAGGGGCCGGAAGAGGGTGACACTCCCAGAAAAGAAAGAAGAAAATGTACCCAAGGTCTGCAGGGGCCACCTGAGCACAGATGCTTTTGAGCACCTGGATGCTCGTCAGCTTCCCTAAACTGTTCATGAGTTCAGTGAGGAGCCCAAAGCAGTGTCTCACTGTTAAGGATGTCAGGAGTCCACCCAGCTCCCAGGAGTGCCACCAGCAGCCCTGAAGAGCACCACTGAGCCTTCTTGACTAGAACGACCAGCCACAGGTCCCCACTATGCTGAGGCCAGCAAGGGGGGACGGGAAGTGTGATGGGTTGGGGTGGGGGGCAGCCTGGCTCTACCCCGATGCGCTCACTCCTGTCTCTGACCACTTCCCTGTATGGCCACCACGGCCCTGGGCTGGTCACACACCATCCTCTCACCTCTTCACATTTAGAACAACTGAGAAATGACTTTAAAATTTATTTTAATCTCTGAGAGGTATTTTGTTATAGGCCTGAATTGTCTTTTAGATAGAAATGTTTGAGTCCATGCCCTACATCAAGGACTCCTCTCCCACTGCGAGGCAGCAGGGACAGCAGCGTCTCCTGGGCGCTCGGCCAGGCACTGTGGTGCACCGTTCACATGTTAGCTTGATTGGCACCTGCTGCCTAGGTGATCTACGAGCAGCTGAGGTGAAAAACAGTCATCTAAGCCAGAGACACATTCTGTCATTTGTCCATGAACTTTTGTTCTCTGAGTTTTGCTATAAAATGTGCTAGAGGGACAGGCCCTAGAGCAGGCAGATACTCCTTTCCACATTTTGGCAACAGCCAGCAGGTATGCCTTTTGGAAAAGACACAGCACTGTGGAATTCGTGCCTTTAAGGAGTGGTACTGTGTGCTCTGCTCAGAAGGCATCTTAGTGTCTGAAAAAGCTGCTTTCCAAGAATCCACAAGGAGGTGCTGGACCAAGGCTCAGGCTCAGGCCCCTGTGGATTAAAATCCATAGTTCTTGCCTTGGAAGAGTAATTTTTTTTAATTTTTATTTTAAAGAGGAAAAAAATAGAACAAAATTTCAAAACTAAGAAATCCAGAAGATCATCTATACCTATTTTGAAAATTTATATTCTACTAAGATGGAAAATGCAGAAGAAATGGACAGATTCCTAGATTCGTATGAATTACCAAAGCTAAATCAAGAAGATTTAAAAATCCTAAATAAACCAATATCAACCAATGAAATTGAAGATGTAATTAAAAACCTCCCAACAAAGAAAAGTCCAGGCCCTGATGGATTCACTGCGAATTCTACAAGAAATTTAGAGAAGACTTAACGCCCCTACTTCTCAAACTTTTTAATGAAATTGAAAGGGAAGCAATACTCCCAAATTCATTCCTGGAAGCAAGCATTACCCTGATACCAAAACCAGAGAAGGACCCAACTAAGAAAGAGAACTACAGGCCAATCTCCCTAATGAACATAGATGCAAAAATCCTTAATAAGATACTGGCAAACAGAATCCAACAAATCATCAAGAAGATTATACACCATGACCAAGTTGGATTCATCCCAGGGATGCAGGGATGGTTCAACATACGTAAATCAATAAATGTAATACAGCATATTAACAGAACCAAAAGACAAAAATCACATGATCATCTCAATAGATGCAGAAAAAGCTTTTGACAAAGTCCAGCACCTTTTCATGATAAAAACCTACAGAAAATTGGAATAGAGGGTCTTTATCTCAATCTGGTAAAAGCTATCTATGACAAACCAACAGCCAATATCATACTAAATGGCCAAAAACTGAAAGCCTTCCCTCTAAAATCAGGAACAAGACAAGGATGTCCACTGTCCCACTCTTATTCAACATAGTTCTGGAAACTTTAGCCAGAGCGATTAGACAAGAGAAAGAAATAAAAGGAATAATGATTGGCAAGGAAGAAGTTAAATTATCATTATTTGCAGATGACATGATACTCTACACAGAAGACCCCAAAAACTCCACTAAAAAACTGCTAGATTTAATAACCAAATTCAGTAGTGTAGCTGGATACAAAGTCAATACTCAAAAGTCAATAGCCTTCCTGTACACAAATAACAAACTTACTGAAAGAGAAATTAGGGAAACAATACCTTTCACAATAACATCCAAAAAAATGAAATACCTAGGAATCAACCTCACGAAGGATGTAAAAGACCTCTATACTGAAAACTACAGTACTCTGAAAAGGAGATTGAAGAGGATATCAGAAAATGGAAAGATATCCCTTGCTCCTGGATAGGAAGAACCAATATAGTGAAAATGGCCATACTTCCAAATTGTTATACAGATTTAATGCAATTCCAATCAAAATTCCAACAGCATATCTCACAGAATTAGAGAAAACAATCCTAAAATTCATTTGGAATCAGAAGAGACCTAGAATAGCAAAGGCAATTCTGGGCAACAAAGGCAAGGCAGGGGGCATCACAATCCCCGACTTGAATTATACTATAAAGCTACTGTGATAAAAACAGTGTGGTACTGGCAAAAAAACAGACCTGAAGATCAATGGAACAGATTAGAAGATGCTGAAACAACCCCAGACATACTAAGCCACCTTATCTTTGACAAAGGTGCCAAACACATTCGCTGGAAGAAAGATAGCCTCTTTAATAAATGGTGCTGGAAAAACTGGCTCTACACATGCCGAAGATTAAAACTAGATCCATATCTTTCACCATGCACTAAACTAAATTCAAAATGGATCAGAGATCTAAATATTAAAACAGAAACATTAAATCTGCTGGAAGGTAGGATAGGTAAAACCCTTGGAGACATTGGTGTAGGCAAAGACTTTATGAATAAAAACTCACCGCACGGGAACTATCCCAAAGAATCAATAACTGGGATCTCATCTTATTAAAAGCTTTTGCACAGCAAGAGAAATCACCAACAGAGTGAAGAGACAACCCACAATGTGGGAAAAAAATGTTTGCCAGCTGTTCCTCAGACAAAGGATTACTATCGAGAACATATAAAGAACTCAAAAAAATCAGACCCTCCCAAATTTAAAGACCCACTCCAAAAATGGGCATCTGAGATGAATACACATTTCTCAGATGAAGAAATACTAATGGCAAATAAATATACAAAAAATGTGCAACATCACTAGTCATTCGAGAGATGCAAATTAAAACAACACTGAGATACCATCTCACCCCAGAAAGAATGGCTACTATAAAGAAATCAACTAATAACAAATGCTGGAGGGGCTGTGGGGAAAAAGGAACACTTCTCCACTGTTGGTGGAGTGTCGACTGGTACAGCCACTGTGGAAGTCAGTGTGGAGATTCCTCAAAAAGCTAGGGTTGGAGGTCCCATTTGACCCAGCTATTCCCCTTCTGGGCATCTTCCCAGAAGAATTAAAAACATCATACCACAGCGATATATGTGCACCCATGTTTATAGCAGCACAATTTGTAATAGCCAGATCTTGGAAACAACCCAAATGCCCATCAACTGAGGAATGGATAAGAAAGATGTGGTATTTTTATACAATGGAGTACTATCAGCCATAAAGAAGGATAAACTGGAGACTTTTATAGGTAAATGGATGCAACTCGAGAAAATACTCATAAGTGAAATAAACCAGAAGCACATGTGTAAGCATCGTATTATCTCTCTAGTATGAGAAACTGAAAGAGTAAATAAGATCCAAAATGTACAATAGACATGGTGAATCAAAAAGAAACTGGTCAAAAGGAAAGAGAGACTGGAATAGGGAAAAGAAAGAAGGGAAAGGGAAAAAAAATTGTATATATATATATAAGATGGTTAAGATAGATACACTACGATTTTTACTTAGTTCATTGAAGAGTAAGGTTTGTGCCAATAATGTTTGGATAATTAAATGCTAATGTCTGGTGTCCTGAATAACTAACTTAAAGATAGTAATACGCAATGTATTAACCATTGTTACCCTCCTATTATGTTGTTTTGAAAATTTGTTCTTCTTTTGATTTGTTTTGTTTTTTCTTCTCTTTAAAATAAATCAAAAGAAGAACAAATTTTCAAACAAACATAATAGGAGGGTAACAATGGTTAATACATTGCGTATTGTTATCTTGAAATTAGTTACTCAGAGTACAAGATATTGGCATTCAATTGTCCAAACAATATTAGCACAAACCTTTCTTTTCAATGAACTAAGAGAAATTAGTAGTGTATCTTAACTATCATATATATATATATATATATATATATATATATATATATATATATTTGCTTTTCCCTTGGGAAGAGTATTTTGCAAACTGTGGGTTACAACTATTATCCCATTATTGGGATATCATAATTATTATCCATGAGTTTAATTTGGTAAATTATCAGCTAATTTAAAGAAATGAAATAAAATTTCCAGATATCTTAGGGCATTGAATATCATAAGGGTAAGTGATACCTTGGGGGAAATTTTTCAGCTATAAGTAGTAATGCAATATTTATTTGTTAATGTGGGTCACAGTAAAAAAAAAAAAAAAAAAGGTTGAAAACCATTATCTAAGCAGTAGATCTACAAAGAAATCTTTAGACTTTGAGAATAATACAAAATAGGTTTGTTTCTCTTTCTGGTTAAAGACACAGCTAATCCTGACTCCTTGTGCTGGAGAATGGCTAGGAGCAATGTCTGTGAATGTCTTGGAGCTGTGGTAAGAGAGGTAAGGACAGAGAAATGATTAATGATTGTGACAGAGCACAGATCAAATGTCCTCTTCCCTGGTGCCTGGGTAAGCTGTAACAATGTGATAGGAAGCAGCAGCAGTATTACCTTGGACAAATACCCGTGGTGCCTATTTTCAGGAACAAGGCCTAGGCACATACATGAGCAAAACAGTGTCCAATATGAGCAGCTGGGCTGATTCAGCTGCCCCTGGCAGAGGCTTTGCTTAGAATCAAGATACTAAAGACAAGAAGAGCTTCATTAAGGAGTGAAGAAGTAAGACAAAATGAAGAAGGGACTGATAATGTAGTTCTGGGGGAAAAAAACTCTACTATTTTTGAATATCACATCCTTAATTAATAACAAGAGAAAGCCCAAGAGGGCAAATCCAAGTAGAAGGGATGGACATGCCTGGGAGAGGGCACCTGCCTGCTTGACCTTGGCTATATCCCCAGTAACTAGCCCGTGCCTGGCTGCATAGGTGTCCACTAGCACTGGCGGAATAAATTAATGAATGAAAGCCAGAATAAAGAAAAAAGAACAAGATTACTAGAGAAAAGATCAGCTCACAGAACAAACAAGAAAAGGTGAAAGGAATATAAATGCTGTTTTAGGATAGAGAACTGAAGAAGAAGAGAAGAACTTCGTCCCGGTAGCATGAAGCATGATGGGAACAACGGAGAGCATGGAGAATCAGAGGTAGCTCTTCCCCAAAGCAAAACCATTATTAGTCCCCATAGCAGCTCCAACCCTGGCTGAAAGCTGGAACCACCTGGGGAGTGTTTTAGAAAGTACCTGCGCCCAGGCTTCACCCTCAGGTTCTGATTTGGTTAGTCTAGGATGGGACTTGGGCATTAGACCATTGGTTTTTGTTTTTGTTTTTGTTTCTGGTTTTGTTTTGTTTTCTGTGGTGCTGGGGAGGGAACTCAAGGCCTCACACTACTGAGCTACACCTCCAGCCCCACTGGTTGGTTTTAAAGGTTCGAATGTGGATTCACTGATGCGCAGCACAAGTGGCCTGTGCAGCTAATCAGCAGTTGGGAGGTCCCTGTCCCCAAATCGTGTCTAGCTGAACTCCTAAGGGATTCAAAGGCAGGGAAATGTTACACGTGGTGGAAATGAAGACATTAAAGCAAGCTGAAGTCCAAAGAAAAGATGAAGACCATGAGGTGAGCTTTTAAAGAGCTCTTTTGGAGAGTTACTAAGATGGCGGAGTGGTGAGCAGCAGAGAAAGAGCCTCTCTGAGAGTCGCCATCCAGACTCTGGAATATAGTAACATAAGGAAGACAAGAAGGAGGGAGGTGGGTCCCCTGGACCCAGGAAGGATCTGAAGTGTGAATTGAAGCCCACAGAAAGAATGAAGAGGGGGGCCGGTGAGATGGCTCAGCGGCTTAAGCGCCTGCCCGGCAAGCGCAAGGGCCCGAGTTCGACTCCGGAACCCACATACGAAAAAGGGGCCGGTGATATTGCTCAGTGGCACGGGCGCCCACTGGCGCGCGAGGTCCTGAGGTCAACCCCCCCGGTACCCACAAAAAAAAAAAAAAGAAAGAATGAAGAGGGAGATTTCAACAAAGAAGAAGGAGGTAGCTGCTGGCGCCTTCTCCCTGAGTCAGGACTCAGTGCGCGACAGGAGTGGTTCAAACCCGCAGATACATGGTGACTACTGGTGACCCCAGGCGCCTCCACAGAGAAATGTGGTGGAGGGGAACAATGGATGTGAGGGACTGCACTGCCTGGCGGTGAGTGCTGAGGGCTTGGTCATCCAACATGAGAGAGCAATTGGCTGGGAGCCAACTTGGAAAGGGGCCTGTGAGCCCAGAGCTCAGAGCCGCTGCGGCTCCATCTGCGGCTCCCAGCCGGGCTCAGGCCCACGGAAGGTGCGCTGACTGCTGCAGGCTGAAGGAGTCTGGTCTCAGCCAGAAGGTGCAGGCTCGCTGAGACTATCCACTCCCCCACCAAAAAGCTGCTGCTGGCTTGCTTGGGACAGATCAGCATGAAACAGGACTCTGTCTCCACACACTGTCTACCACTGACAGCAGGGACAAACCTGGAAGTGAACTTTTCTCTTTTCTTTCTTTCTTTTTTTTCCTCTCTCTTGTTTATTTTTTGTTGTGTTGGTGGTGGTTTTTTTTCCCCTTCATTGTTTGATCTTGTTTTTATATGAGTGTAAATGGGGTTTCTAGCCTCTTTGTGGTTGTGCTTCTGTTCTGTTCTTCTTTGTATCCCTTCCTTCACTCTTTCCCTCCAGTCTTCTACACCAGTTTCCCAAAGTTAGCGTGATCCCTTTGTCCTCCAGCCTTATTTCTAATTTCTTCCTCTTCTTCCACTTCTCTATTTTCTCCTTAACTCATTTTAAATTTTAACCCCTAAGGGCAAAATTGACATATTAAGTACTTGTATACTGCATATAATTTTCTGGTTTGTTTTAGATTTTGTTATATAACCACAAATCTAGTTTATACAGTTGAAAGTGGCAAATAACTGGTTAGCTCAGTCTGTCATTTTCTAGGCTGTGTTTGATGCTTTTGTTACCACTATAGCCAAAAGTGACATAATTGTTCTAAACAGCTGTTCTTCCTGGTATTCCATGACTGAGATTGACTAAAACACAGAAAATACTGTGGCAGAGTGCCAAAGAACAAAGGACTGGGCCAAACAGGCAGCAACTTCTCATCTCCAACAAATTGAAGAGGTAGGATCTTGCAACAGACTCAAAACCCCAAAAACAAGCTACACCTGGAAGATACCTCAGAGAAGTAGTCATCTCCTAAGGGTTTTAAATCCTAACAATAAAGCAACCTACCATAGGCAATTTACAAGCATCACCACAGGAATTAAACTAAAGAAAAAAAGAAAATGAGAAGACACTTAAATGAGATGCAACCCCAGACATCCAGTTCACCAAAGGCAAACCCAGGGGGCAATGAGGTGGGACAATCCAAAAGCCACCCACCTGGCCTCTCTGAAGTGGTAACAACAAAGCAGTTGAATGAGGCTCTGGAAAAAATCAAGTCAGAAATATCTTTTCAGATAACTGCAGAGATGATGTCCACAATGAAGAACATGCTTAGGGACTCTAGAGCAGATACAGACAAAAAAATAGATGAGCTTAAGAAAATTATGGAAGCTATGAATGCTCAGCATAGGAAAGAAATGGAATCCATTCAATACATTTTTTTTGTTTTTTATATGCGGGTATGGGGAGGCGAACTCAGGACCTCGCGCTTGCCAGGCAGGCGCTTATGCCGCTGAGCCATATCACCGGCCCTAGAAATGGAATCCATAAGGCAGATTCAAGCAGATATCCAGGAGAATAAAAATTCCATTGAAAGTATTTGCAGCAGATTAAGCCAATGTGAGGACAGGATCTCAGATATAGAAGACAGGCTTGTGGTTAGTGATCATGAAAAGAAAGATTTCTTTTTGTGTGTGTGTGTGTGTGTGTGTGTGTACCAGGGTCGACCTCAGGACCTCGTGTGCCAGCAGGCACCTGTGCCGCTGAGCGACATCACCGGCCCTTTTCTTGTATGTGGGTTCTGGGAGTCAAACATGGGCCATCATGCTTGCCAGGCAGGCGCTTATGCCACTGAGCCATCTCACCTGCCCAAGATTTCTTAAAAATCGCAAGGGACCATGAGAAATCAATCCAGCAGCTGCTAGATGAGGCAAAGAAGAATAACTTAAGATAGATTGGAGTCAATGAAAAAACAGGAGATAGCATAAATGATATAAAAAATCTGTTCATAGATGTCATTGCAGAAAACTTCCCTGGTAGAGAAAAAGAATTTGACGTACAGATAAGTGAGGCATATAGAACTCCAATTAGCCACAATCAAAAAAAAAAAAAATCTACAGCCAGGCATATCATAGTCAAGATTCCAGAAATTCAACACAAGAATAGAATCTTAAAAGCTGCTAGGGAAAAGAAATAAATCACCTATAAAGGAAAACCCATCAGTATCACAGCTGACTTCTCAGCACAAACCCTCAAGTCAAGAAGAACTTAGAGTGAAGCATTTTAAGTTTTAAAGGAAAGTAACGTTCAACCCAGATTGATGTACCCCTCAAAACTATCTTTCAAAATTGATGGAGAAATAAAATATTTCCATGACAAAGAACATCTGAGGAAATTTATGACCACCAAAACCAGCACTCCAAAATGTTTTGAAGGACATTCTAGAAAGAGATAACAAGGACTACAACTCCATGAACCCCAACAGAAGGAATCTACCCGGCAAGGCAAACAAACAGAGGGAGAGAAAAAAACAGGGGGAGCCAATAACAGGAAAATAACATGACAAGGATAAGTCAATACATATCAGTTTTAACCATCAATGTTAATGGTCTCAATTCACCAATCAAAAGGCACAGACTGGCAGAATGGATCAGGAAGCAAGATCCAACAGTATGCTGTATACAAGAAACACATTTAATTCAAAAAGAAATTCATAGACTGAAAGTTAAAGGATGGAAAACAATACTCCATGTGATAGGAACCCAGAAAAAAGCAGGGATAGCTATTCCATTTACAGACAAAGTGAATTTCAAGCCAAGACTGATTAAGAGAGATGAAGAAGGTCACTACATCCTTGTAAAGGGAAACAATCCAAGAGGAAGAGATAACAGTCATAAGTATATATGCAACAAATAACAGTGCACCCAACTATATAAAATAAATATTAATGGACATGAAAAATCAAATAAGCACTAATACAATTGTATTGGGGGATCTCAATACCCCACTGTCACAAAAAGACAGATCAACTAGACCAAAAAAAATCAACAATGAAATATTAGAACCGAGCCAAACTTTTGAACAAATGGACTTAGTAGATGTCTACAGAGTGTTCCACCCCACAACATCAGAATACACATTCTTCTCAGCTGCACATGGGACGTTCTCCAAAATAGACAACATACTAGCTCATAGAACCTGCTTAAGTAAATGCAAAGGAATTGAAATTATCCCATGCATATTATCAGACCATAGTGCAATGAAATTGGAAATCAATAGTAAAAGAAACCACAAGAACTTCCTAAACACATGGAAATTAAATAGCACCCTCCTGAACAACCAATGGGTCACAGATGAAATTAAAGAGGAAATCAGACAGTTTCTACAATTGAATGATAATGGCAATACAACACACTGGAACTTATGGGACACAATGAAAGAAGTCCTAAGAGGAAAATTTATAGCAGTAAATACCCATATCAGGAAAACAGAGCAAGTGCAAATAAACAACTTAATGGTAAGCCTCAAAATTCTAGAAAAAGAAAAGCAGGTTAAGCCAAAAGCTCATTCAAGGGGGGAAAATTATAAAGATCAGAGCAGATATTAATGCATTGGAATTAACACATTAGAGACTAAAAAAACAATACAAAGATTCAATGAATCAAAGAGTTGGTTCTTTGAAAGATTAAATAAAATAGACAAACCCTTATCTAATCTTATCAAAAAAAGGAAAGACTCAAATCCATGCAATTAGGAATGAAAGAGTGAAATCACAATGGACCCTGCAGAAATCCAGAAGATTGTCTACACCTACTTTGAAAATTTATATTCTAATAAGATGGAAAATGCAGAAGAAATGCAGATTCCTAGGTACATATGAATCAAGAAGATATAAATGAATAGATACATATAAATAGATACATATGAATCAAGCTGAATCAAGATATAAAAATCTTAAGTAAACCAATATCAATCAATGAAATCAAAGATGTAATTAAAAACCTCCCGACAAAGAAAAGCTCAGGCCCTGATGGTTTCGCTGCCGAATTCTACAAGAAATTTAGAGAAGACCTAACACCACTACTGCTCAAACTCTTTGATGAAATTGAAAGGGAAGCAATACTCCCAAATTCATTTCTGGAAGCAAGCATTACCCTCATACCAAAACCAGAGAAGGATCCAACCAAGAAAGTGAACTACAGGCCAATCTCCCTAATGAATGTAGATGCAGAAATCCTCAATAAGATACTGGCAAACAGAATGCAGCAAGTCATCAAGAGGATTATACACCATGATCAAGTAGGATTCATCCCAGGGATGCAGGGATGGTTCAACATACACAAATCAATAAATGTAATACACCATATTAACAGAGCCAAGGACAAAAATCATATGATCATCTCAATAGATGCAGAAAAGCTTTTGACAAAGTCCAGCACCCATTCATGATAAAAACCCTACAGAAAATTGGAATAGATGGTCTTTATCTCAATCTGATAAAAGCCATCTATGACAAACCAACAGCCAATGTCATACTAAATGGACAAAAACTGAAACTTTCTCTCTAAAATCAGGAACAAAACAAGGATGTCCACTGTCACCACTCTTATTCAACATAGTCCTGGAAACTTTAGCCAGAGCAATTCAACAAGAGAAAGAAATAAAAGGAATAACAATAGGAAAGGAAGAAGTTAAATTATCATTATTTGCAGATGACACAATACTCTACATAGAAGACCCCAAAAACTCCACTAAAAAACTGCTAGATTTAATAAGCAAACTCAGTAGCATAGCTGGATACAAAGTCAACACTAAAAAATCAATAGCCTTCCTGGACATGAATAACAAACTCACTGAAAGAGAAATTAGGGTAACAACACCTTTCAAAATAGCATCCAAAAAAATGAAATACCTAGGAATCAATATAACAAAGGATGTAAAAGGCCTCTACATTGAAAACTACAGTACTCTGAAAAAGGAGACTGAAGAGGATATCAGAAAATAAAAAGATATCCCTTGCTCTTGGGTAGGAAGAACCAATATAGTGAAAATGGCCATACTTACAAAATTGTTATATAGATTTAATGCAATTCCGATCAAAATTCCAAAAACATATCTCACAAAATTAGAGAAAACAATCCTAAAATTCATTTCGAACCAGAGGAGACCTAGAATAGCAAAAGCAATTCTGGGAAACAAAGGTAAGGCAGAGGGCATCACAATCCCTGACTTGAAATTATACTATAAAGCTTCTGTGATAAAAACAGCATGGTATTGGCACAAAAAACAGACCCAAAGATCAATAGAACAGATTAGAAGATGCAGAAACAACTCCAGACATACTAAGCCATCTTATCTTTGACAAAAGTGTCAAACACATTCACTGGAAAAAAGATAGCCTCTTTAATAAATGGTGCTGGAAAAACTGGCTCTGCACATGCCGAAGATTAAAATTGGACCATATCTTTCACTATGCACTAAACTAAATTCAAAAATGGATCAAAGATCTAAATATTAAAACAGAAACATTAAATCTGTGGAAGATAGAATAGGTAAAACTCTTGAAGACATTGGTGTAGGCAAAGACTTCATGAATAAAACTCCAATTGCACAGGAACTATCACAAAGAATCAACAGCTGGGATCTCATCTTATTAAAAAGCTTTTGCACAGCAAGAGAAACCACCAACAGAGTGAAGAGACAACCCACAAGGTGGGAAAAAATGTTTACCAGCTGTTCCTCAGACAAGGGATTACTATCAAGAACATATAAAGAACCTCAAAAAAATCAGACCTCCAAATTTTAAAGACCCAATCCAAAAATGGGCATCTGAGATGAATACACACTTCTCAGATGAAGAAATACAAACAGCAAATAAATATAGGAAAAAATGTTCAACATCACTGGTGATTCGAGAGATGCATATTAAAACAACACTAAGATTCCATCTCACCCCAGAAAGAATGGCTATCATCAAGAAATCAACCAATAACAAATGCTGGCAGGGCTGTGGGGAAGAAGGAACCCTTCTCCACTGTTGGTGGGAGTGTAAACTGGTGCAATCACTGTGGAAATCAGTGTGGAGATTCCTCAAAAAACTAGGATTGGAGGTCCCATTTTGACCCAGCTATTGCCCTTCTTGGTATTTTCCCAGAAGAATTAAAAACATCATACCACAGCAATCTATGTGCACCCATGTTTATGGCAGCACAATTTGTAATAGCCAGATCTTGGAAACAACCCAAATACCCATCAACCGAGGAATGGATAAAAAAGATGTGGTATTTTTATACAATGGAGTACTACTCATCCATAAAGAAGGATAAACTGGAGACTTTTATAGGTAAATGGATGCAACTCAAGACCATACTCATAAGTGAAATAAACCAGATGCACATGTGTAAACATCGTATTGTCTTCCTAGTGTGAGAAGCTGAAATAGTAAATAAGATCCAAAATGTACAATAGATATTGTAAAACGGGAAGAAACTGTTCAAAAGGAAAGAGAAACTGGGATGGGAGAATGTAGAAAAGAAGGAAGGAGGGCCAGTGAGATGGCTCAGCGGTGTAATCTGCCTGGCAAGCACGAGGGCCCGAGTTCGACTCCCAGAACCCACATACAAAAAAGGGGCCGGTGATATCGCTCAGCGGCACAGGCGCCTGCTGGCACACGAGGTCCTGAGGTCGACTCCCCAGTACCCACAAACAAAAAAAAAAAGAAAAGAAGGAAGGAAAAAGCAAAAAACAAATATATATATATATAATATATATATATATATATATATATAATAGTTAAGGTAGATACACTACTAATTTCTCTTAGTTTATTGAAAAGAAAGGTTTGTGCTAATATTGTTTGGACAATTGAATGCCGATATCTTGTACTCTGAGTAACTAATTTCAAGATAACAATACTTAATGGATTAACCATTGTGACCCTCCTATTATCTTGTTTTGAAATTTTGTTCTATTTTTTCTCTTTAAATTAAAAATTAAAATAAATAAATAAATAAAGATTCGAATGTGCAGCCAAGGCTGAGATTCACAGCTCTTAGGAGCCAAGCTCTCAGGGAGCCTCCAGGTACCCAGCACTGAGGGGCAAAAAGGGCTCCATCTCTGCTGCGTCAGACAAGCCAGAAGTCCACCCAACCCCAGGACAGGCTACTGACAGCTGACACCATCAGGCTGAGCCGATGGACTCTCCAGGGAGGAAACCCATAGAGTACGGGGGTAAGATGCTGGGACTTATGTCTTAGAGGTCAGGGTAGATGGGGAAAGGGCCAGATGCTGATGCCTGGAGAGGCCCGGTCTGGAGCAGCAGGATGTGTGGGCTAAAGTTCTAGATCAACCGTGGTGCCTGTTACCTCCTGCAGTCACCCCCTCCTCCTGTGCCTGGATTTCCTGCGTTGCGAGGCTGACAGTAGGAATGCCATGCTCTCATGTGCAGCTTGCAGAGCAGGCTCATGGCAGCTAAGGAAGGAGTGAGCTAAGCTGCCCACCTCATGCCTACAGGATGCCCCCTTTCTACACCTGCCAGTGGCTCGGAAGAGCGCACTATTGCTAGATGACTGCCGTTTACTGCTGAGGGCGGCATGAGGCCCCACAGCAGGAGCCCCAGTGCTCTCCAAACCACACTGGTACTGCACGTTGGCCCTTTTCTCTCCTCAGCTTCCCACCAGCTCCAGACTCTGGGGGCTCCCAGGCCCCGGGGCCCTGTGAGCCCTCACTAGGGAATTTATCTGAGCCATGCTTCTCAACCCATATTCCTCCCAGCACAGGGAAGACAAGGATGTGTGTACAGCACAGAGGACAAGCAGAAAGGACTGCCTTTGGTCTGAGATGACCAGCTAGGGGTCTTGAACCCTCCTGAAGGGCTACAGGGATCAGTGACTTTGCCCATCTGTTGAAGATGCCCATTAATGCACCACATCTAGGTTCAGGTTTAAATAGCGTATTCTACCTACCAGAGCACCTACCAGGTGCCAGGCATCTTGCTATTCAAGTTCATAAATGTTGCTTTATTTAATACCATCAATTTTATATCCTAAACCACCTGCATTCTTCAAGGGGTTAAAACGTCCTGACTAACATTACCCAACTAGAAGTTTAAAAGGAGGCTCCAATCCAAGCCTCTCCCTCCACATCCATTCATTTCTCCTGCGTGACTAGGAGATGCACCTGGAGAAATGGCTTTAGTCACCCCCTCAAGCGGGAAGCCCAGGAGGCTCTTGATCTCAGGCTAGTGGAGGGTGGCCTTTGGTTTACACACCCAATGTGACAGCAGAGCCTGACAGTGTGTCTCCCCCTCCCGGGACCCTGAGTCCGATCATCCATCCAGCTGACCAACGCACAGCCTGGGTATGGGGCACTGGTGGGCCCAGGGAGGAAGTGCCACTTCCACAGCAGGCCTCGAGGACTGTCAGTGTTGGTACCATCCCAGAAGGACCAGAGAACTAACAGGATTCTTGGGCCCATCCACCCAAGCTGTGTTCCCCCATTCCTCTTCTTGGGGACAATCCATCCAGTGGCAGAAAAGCAAAAGGGACTAGGTCAGAACTGGCCAGAGAATACCTAGCGGGGCTGTAACAGTCCCCCTAGTTCAGTCCTCCTCTGCCCCTCTATAGTACAAAGAAAGAACCTGAGCCTGGATTGGACATCCTGATCTAAGTCCAGTGCTCTTCCTACTCATTATGCAGGCCTGGATCACCATGACCATTGCAACAAAGGTACTTTGAGTCTAGTTTTTTTTTTATGAGAAACTTAAAAGCCAGGGACTATTAATAACTTGCCCACAGATGCTTAGCTAATAAAGGTAGAGCCCAGAGCCCTTTTCTCTCTGTAGATTCAGCACAGACACCAACATAACCTGCACCCACCCCATTCCATTCAGGGCAGAGAGTCCCCACAGAGATGGGCTGGTATGCCTGGTGGGCAGTGCACACAGAAGTTCTTCCCTGGGTCTTCCAGAGGCAAGACACCCTGGACCAGGCACATCCCACTCCCAGGTAGCAGGGCCAGAGAAGACCCTGGGGAGAGAAGTGGTGTAAAATCTACTCCTCTGCTACCCTGGAAGATCCCACAGGTACGCTTGCTAAGTGGCTGAGCTTTCCCTCACCCAATTCCCTTTGCCTCGTGTGTGTGTGTGTGTGTGTGTGTGTGTGTGTGTGTGTGTGTGTGTGTGTGTGTGTGTGCTGGGATCTGTCCTTCAAATCCAAAGGGAGTAAGCAAGACTCACAGCTTCTCCCTGGAAATCTCACATGCTTCAGCCCATGCTGAGAGGGTCATGGCTCCCATAACCCCAAGCAAGCATCACCCTCTACCCCTCCAGTCTCCTTAGTCTGCATTCAGAGCAGACCACCTGCCCAGGAACGCCTCTCCGGGACTCAGGGTCCAGGGAGGGATGTCACCTGCCCAGGCAAGCATCTTCTGGACTCCAGGATCCAGGGAGAGATGAGAGCTTCTCCAGCTCCAGCAGGACAGCTTACCAGCAAGGGACATCACTCTTGGTACTGCACAGCCTCTGTGGAGTGAGGCCTCTGGGCCTTTGGGCTATGGGACAGGGGATTGCCACAGTATGGTGTCACCAGCTTGGTTCAGAGCTGGGCTGTGAACACTACCGGACGTTGGCACGTGGGCGTTAATAGCCTCGTTTGCTCTGGCCAGTTCCCTTCAGTCTACTGTTTACCTTTGATGGCTCCACTTGGGGAGAGGATTGCCGTGAGAGTGGACAGAGAGAAGGAGGTGAGATGAAGCTAGCCTGCCATCCCCAGGCCCCTGATGTAGACCAGCCCCCACGTCTGGCTGGGCAGACAGATCTATGCTGAGCTTCCAGCCACTGGGACATCCAGGCTCCTGAGGAGTTGTCCACTCAGGTTCTGGTCCCAGCCCACTCCATCCTGAGGGCCTGCCCACACACCTCCACCTCCAGGCAGCCGGTTAAGACTGTTCCTTTCTGCCTGCAGGGGTCCAGGAAAGGTCTGCTCCTAACTGGAAGATTTGCACACAGAAGAGAAAACTTGATGAAACTGAATGTCCAAATTCTACATTTTCTCCATCGTAATCCATGCATATTCTCATACTACAATATTTCTAGAAACAGACTTGACTTCTAATCTCTACAAATGTATAGAAATAAGCCACTCAGAGTGCAGGTGATAAAGGTGGAGTTTTAATCCTCGTTTTTATGTTCCAAGGACAAGTCCCTTTAACTCAGGTTACAACACTTCTTTGCTTTTGTTCAATTCGGTTTTCCCCTGGACTGATTCCCTGTGGGAATCCTGGATGGCGCCTTCTACTGCCCATTCGCTTTCTTCTTTGCTTCTGGGACAGCCACTTTAGACCAAGTGTCCAACTGTTTCTCTCTGATGGCATCGAGACCCATGTTTCCTTAATCATTGTGAGTCTCGAAGCTTTTGCACTTTAGCATCTCTTACCTGGATCCCTGTAAGAATTCCTGCAGGCTCAATCCATCCATCCTCCACCATTACCAGGTGACTTTTCTAAAGCACCTCCACCCATTTGTCCCTGGCCTTGTGGCTTCTGCTCCCCCCATGCTTCTGAAGTACATGAAGGTCAACAGCTTGTTCAACCCCAATGCACGACGAAGTCCTCAGACATCATCTTACTTCACATCTCAGCAGCACTTGAAAGCTCCCTCTACCCCTTCCCTTGGGCAGCTCTGCCCTTGCCTCCAGGCTACTGGTTTCCTGGTTTCTTCTTTCTGACTGTTCCTTCTTACCCTCCTTTGCCAGCTCCTCCTCTGCTGCCAGAGCTCCTTCAGGCTCTGGCTTGGACCTTCCTCCCTCTACCTGTTTTACAAGGTGATCACACGCGCGTGCGTGCACACCACACACACACACAGCATCATTTAAAACCTATGTGTCAATCATTCCCACATTTCTACTGCCAGCCAGACTTCTCTCCTGAGCTTCAAGCCCCATAAACTCGTTCCCCAACTCCACATCCCCACTTTGATGTTTCATGGGCTCCTCAGACTCCAGGAGTGAGGAACTGATCACCTCATCTTCCTCCATTTTCTGCACCCCTATAGAAAGTGCCAGTGGGTTGCAGGCACAGCAGAAGTACTCCCTCTCCTTGGCCCAAGAGATCTCCAATTGCCGAGTCCCATCACTTTTGTATCCTAAACCAGCTCATGAAACCCCTCCATGTGCTCCATCTCCATTGCCCAAGCAGAGCCCAGGCCACATCATCACTGCCCTCTGGAACGGCCACATAGCTGCTCTAACTCTCCCCTTGCTTATTCCAATTTATTTTCTTTTACATAGCAGCCTGAATGATCTCGTCACTATACTAACTTGATGTCACAGCCTCATATAAAACTTTTGACAACTTCCCATTGCCTTACAGACAAAGATCAACCATCTCAGTATGGGCTTATAAGGCCCTGCACGCCCTCCTCCTCTCCAGTCTCAAGCCTTGCTCTTTCTCCTTGTCTTACCTCTGGCTCACTGGGCTCTTTCACATCCTTGAACTTGTCGTTGCTTGTTCAAACTCTGTTTCTGTCTGTCTGATTTTAAACTCCAGTAGGGAAAGAAACATATACTGCCACTGCTATGTCCCCAACACTTAGCACAGGGCCTGACATTAGGAAGTGCCTGATAATTACTGCATAGATGTACTTCACTTTGTCAGGGTCAAAAGCTTGGCGAATTGGGGGTGTACCCTTGGCTGGAAAAGGGGTACCCACATTCCTTTCGTTTTCCTAACTGCTTGCACAGTTCCTTGATCTTTGTAACTGCTTGCACCCAATGGGAAACCACAACACAGAATTGCACTTTTGAGAATAAAATAATCACATTGCTGCACAAGAGAAGGGGGCTATGCTGAGTTTCCGCCCGGCCCAAATATGTCCTTTACCCTCTAAATATAAGAAATCTCTTAAAAGCCTGAAAATATCCCATTCCTGTAAAATATATAAAATGTGGGATAATGAACCAATCAAGAACTGCTAAATATCCTACAAGGTCAATTAGGATCTCCCAGTTTCCAAAATTTCCACCCTAATAGAATACTTGCCAATTAGGGACTATCTTTTTTGGGGGGGGGTCTCTCTCTATATATAAAATGTACTGTCAGCACCTTTGAAACCCCAACTGCAAAAGAAGTGACTAGACGGGTTCCTTCATGGCTGCAAGTTTAAAATAAACAGCCCTTGCTATTTTTGTCTTGGGGTTGGTTTGATTTTTTACGGTAATCTTGGATCTGTGACTTGGATCTCGGCATGATCTTCATGGATCTTGGCTCTTGACTGAGTATGGAGGCCACCAAAACCCTTGAGTTTCCTGCTCGTGGAATTTGCTCATAGTCTCAACTCCATTCTTTGCATTGAGTTCCATGGATGTTTTATTTACTTGTCAAATCTCAGTATTTCCATTTGGTTAATGTTGCCCTTTGGAGCTGCATCCTTGGTGATTTTGCTTCTACCTGTCCCTTCATTTTATCCTGTGTCCTTAAGTGCTATTTGCCATGGAAAGGGAGGATGGTAGAGTGGGGACCTGGGCACAGTTGCTAGCAGTTGGCTGTTTGAGCCAGACCAGCTCACTCCTGAGGACAAGTGTGACTGTGGGTCATGAATAAAACCAGAGGAGATTGCCTTCACCTCCCAAATATTGTCCTGAGAAGGTGGTTTTGATTCAGAGAGATTGTGCTCTCTGGTGGTATTCTGCTTGCAGGGACTCAGATTTTCATGTCTGTGTTTGGAGCTGTCTGACCATTATGTCAAAGGCTCAAACAAAACAAACAAACCAAACTGCTATGGTGTAGATCTTGAATGTACCCTCATGTGTTAAATAAGGACTCAGTCCCCAGCTTGGCACTATTGGGAAGTGGTAGAAACTAAGACAAGGGCCCAGTGGGTGGTCTCCCTGTCATCAAGGCTGTGTACTTGAAGGGGATTATGGGACCCCAGCACCCTCTTCTTTCTCCTTTTTCACTTCTTGGCTATAGGCTGAATTGTATCACCCCCCACACATGCTCCCCACCATGATGTGCTGCCTCTCCACAGGCCCAAAAGCAACAGGGCCAACTGAACACAGACTGAAACCTCAAAAACTGCCCCAAATAAACCTAACCCCTAACCCCTAAGCCTAAGCCTAACCCTAACCCTAACCAACTGGACAGTGGACAAGTAAATCTTCTCTCTTAATAAGTCAATGATTTCAAATATTTAATACAGTAACAGAAAGATGATAACACATCAGCCAATAAAATACTACTTTTCTTTTTTTTTTTTTTGTGGGTACCGGGGGGTCGACCTCAGGACCTCGTGCGCCAGCAGGCGCCCGTGCCGCTGAGCGATATCACCGGCCCCTTTTTTGTATGTGGGTTCCGGGAGTCGAACTCGGGCCCTCGCGCTTGCAAGGGCAGGCGCTTAAACTGCTGAGCCATCTCACCGGCCCAAATACTACTTTTCTTATGGGAAACTATATACATGTATGCATGTATGTCTACTAAATACAGAGGGAAAAGGCTTATAAGGGTGTTAGAAAGTCACCAGTAGTTACCAGATTATCACTAACTGGAGTTTGACAATCAATATGGTCTTTAGTCTTATCATTAAAATCGTACATGTTATTTTATATGGAGAATGTATTTCAATATTACTTGATTAACTAGACATTTTTAAGGTGGAAAGAGAACAACTGGAAACTTATAGATGGTTACATAATCTATTGAATCACTTGGCTGATGCCCAAATGTTGCTACTTATACAGTGAGTCACTTGCTTTGGGAGCTTCAGTTTCCTCATCACTAAAAATGGAATGCATGGTGATGCATGCCTATAACCCAGCACTCAAGAGGCTGAGGCAGGAGGATCACCGTGAGTTGGAGGTCAGCCTGACCTATATATAAGACTCTGTCTCAAAAAAAAAATAGGAAAAACTTCCTCCTTGAGCACTGTTGAAAGAATGAGATGAGGTAAGACCTTTAGTAGGACCCAAGTGCCATGTTAAATCTCAGTTTCATGTCTTCCCCATGGCTTCTATCAACCCCTTTTCCCTGCCCAACTCCTGTTTGCCCCTCTCCAGCTCTCTCTGAACTTGCCTTCCTCTCCTGCACCCAGCTTTACACATGGCTGCCTTTCACGGTGTTCACGAATAGGAGGATAAAGGCAATCCCTCTTGTTGTCTTGGGGTCTTGGCAGAGTCCCAAAGGCCTAGAGTAATTCAATAGGCTCCAGGCACCTGCTTCATCCTCTATCCGGGTGCTGGACCCCTGTGCCGCTTGTCTGGGAGAACATGGAGTCCATTGGGCCCCCACCTCCAAATCCTCAGGACACTGAAAGGGACAAATTATGAGGATTTCTCGAAGGGAAGCGATCAGTAAGCCATAGAGGAGCCCAAGAAATTTGAGAGGCATCTCCCAAACCTCAAGGAGTACAGGAACTGGCACAGCTCTGACCCCTGAGAAGTCCCCGTGTGCGAGGGAGTGGCCGGGGAGACAGGGGCAGTCTTGGAGGAGCTGGCTGCCAGATGTGGTGCTGTGAGGATGGAGTGGGGCAACCAACCCTACCGAGAAGATTCCCAAGGGGTGAGCTGAGAATGAGAGACCCTGAGAGACCCTGAATGGCCAGACATGGGGCATCACGTGTCAGGAAACCACCGAGCAAAAGCCTCAGCGATGGGAGGGTCCAAAGCCACCGCAGAACCACCTGGGCAGAGCCCAGATCTGCAATCCACCATACTCCAAGGACACTAATGCCAGATACTGCTGCCAAAAGCCACCGAGCCCCTTTGTTCCTGGGGTCCCTCTCTCCTCTCCCTGCCTCTCCGCTCTTGGAGCAGCCTGGCTGGTCCCAGCAGGTGAGGAGGAGGTAAAGAGCAAAGGCAGAGATGTAGGTGGTGTTCTTCTGCGCCGCCAGCTCCCCAGCCTGACAGGGTGGCAGATGTTTCTGATGGAACAGAGCTCGGACTTTTTATATCGCCCAGGGCCAGATGTCTTATTCCACGGGCACTGCCCCTGCAAGGAAGAATGGCTCTAAAGACAGGCTTACTGGCACCATGTTGCTGCTCTTGGAGGAGGTGGTGGTGTGTCTTCTCCTGTGTATGTGGGTTTGTGTCCTAGGCGTCCACAGATACAAACTGAGCCTTCACCTAGTGCTAAGCCTCTTGGGCTCCATGCTGCAGCCCAGGTTATCCGATCTGAAATGCCTTTGCCTCCTTTAAAAAGTTGAGAACTTGGGTGTTGTAAAAGCTGTGCACAGAGTCCCAAGTCCTGCAGGAAAGGTACCAGCTGCCAAGGTGACTCCTCCCAGGGCTCAGAGCCCCTGTCCTAGCCATACTGTGCACAGCCTGAAGAGAGGCTTCTCCTCTCCTGGACCCCCCTACGCTTCTTCTGCCAGTAAGGTCCCACGTGTTCAATGACTCCAAGGCTCTCTGTCATTGTCTCTGGAAGGTGTCTTGAAAAACATATGACTGAGTTCCAAATGTGTGATGGCGATTTAAAGAGGACATAAGGGTTTGGACTCTCCTTTCCCTAAGACCTCTCTCCCTGCTTTCTCATACTGCTAGAAAATAAAATAATTCTTTCCCCAACTCTAGGCCAAGCCCTGGGGTCAGCCTCTGTTCTCTTCCCCTGTGACTGTCGCCTCCCGGGAACATGATTTCCCAGGTCTGCTTGGGCCCCCTCCCACTACCCCTGATGCTGGGGCTGCAGGTTCACGCAGGGACAACATGCTCCTGCCCTGCACAGTATGGTGACCTGCACCCAGAGGTATCAGCCCCAAGAGAGGCCTGGCAGTCAGCACATAGTTTCCGAGCTACCTCTGTACGCTAAGCGTGGCCTCTGACCTCATGGAACTTCTGTTCTAAGCAGGTAAGGTAAAGAGACATTCATTAAATAGTTTCTCAAATGAATATAAAGTGACAATATGGAAACACAACCAAGGACCCTCTCCCAGTCTCATTTCAGAGCTCTATGATGAGCAGGATCTTGGAGACTTTCAGAAAAGGCTGCAACATAGAATGAAGAGAGACTGAAGCAGGAGGGACACGCAGGGATTCCCAGGTCTTGGTAACTCTTGGGCCTTCATCCCAAGAGAAACAAGAAGCCACAAAAGGGTTGTAAGTGGGAAAGGGAAAGCCTCATGTTTTTTGTTTTTTGGTTTTTGTTTTGTGGGTACCGGGGGGGTCGACCTCAGGACCTCGCCTGCCAGCAGGCACCTGTGTTGCTAAGCGATATCACCGGCCCTTTTTTCGTATGTGGGGTACCGGGAGTCGAACTCAGGACCTTGCGCTTGCTAGACAGGTGCTTATGCCCCTGAGCTATCTCACCAGCCCAAGCCTCATGTTTTTAAAAGCTGATTGATGGTATGGAAGATAGGCAGTAGGGAGCCAAGGGGGAAAGCTGAGACCCCCGCCAGGAAGTTGTTGCCTACCACACAGGAGATAAAAGAGGCCTGGTGTGATACAGCTGGAGGGAATTGGGTAAAGAGCGGTTCTGGAAGCAAAACAGATGGAGTGTAAATGGGGAGGGGAGATTCCTGTCCTGGGCACTGGCATGGATGGTGGCTCATGGCCTAAGTAGGATTACTGGGCTGGGGTAGGAGTTTGGACACAGGCTCAAGAGATGCCACAGAGGCAGGTGGCATGTGAGTCAGAGACTCAGAAGAGAGCTGCTCCCAGGCCAGAGCTACTCGGGAGCCCAGTGTGGTCACACAAGCTGTGAGCAGAGATGCCAGAGAGGAGGAGAAATGGCCGACGACTGCAGGCTGAAGAGCTCTCAGGTTGAGGCTGCACAGAAGGAAAGACCTACGGAGCTGATAGAGCAGGGACTAGCTGCAGAAGTAAAAGGAGAGAAGAGTGTTTCCAAAGAGTAACAGGGAGAACTGCAGAGAACTCAAGGATTCGAGGCCTAAAAATGGGATTTTAGCAAAGGGATTCGCTCAGAGCCTCAGGTCAGCTTGAAGCCCCATCCAGGCCTTCCGTTTACCCATCAGTAGAGTAAGAGGGCCATGTCATCACCAAGGTTCCTCCCAGGCTATCATTCCAACAAGCATCATGGCAGAGGCATTTTCAGCTCCTACCATCTCCCCTCTTGTGTGTTTTGGGGTCTCACCCCACAGCCATAGGCCCCAGGTGTGGGTGGGAGGGATGTACTGCTCACTGGACATTCTGTGCACGCCGGGCCTTCTGTGAGCCAACCCCACTCAACCCCACTTTGGCGTCAATAGGGAAACAAAAAAGACAGGAAGTATGGCCCTTCCCCTGAAAGGCCTTATCTTCTCAAGCTGAAAGTTCAGAAATGAGAAGCAAGTCTAGAAATGTGGAAGAAGAGGAAAGAGCGTAGAAGTATGCACAGAGCCACCAAGTGCAGAGCGAGGGGTGGCCCTGGGGAAGCTGCTTGAGGCAGGCAGAGTTGGTGCCTGGGCTTGATGAAGAGATGAATTCCAGAGCTTGAGCAAAAGCAGGAGGGCAGCTGTGTGCAGATGTGGGCTTGGCCTGGTAGGTCCCACTGGCTGGGGCAGGGACTCCCAAAGCATGGCTGCTTCCATCTGGGTCTGCAGACCCAGGCCCAGGTCATGGCCAGCCTCACAGATCCAGTGCCACATGGGACAGACAGCAGATGTCGTCCTGTAGGAATCTGGGTCACCCCAGCCCAGACTAAGAAGAATGGACACACAGGCTCCCAGCACATCATAGCCAAAGCTATGGAAATAGTGCCGACCCCGAACTTGTCATAGACCCTGGCCCATCTTCATACCCTGACCAAAGCAATCGAGGGTCACTTCTCACCTTGACCAGGTGCAAACCACTGTCTTCCTCTTCCTGCTGGCCTCACAGCTGGCCTCCTAGTCTCCCTCACAGGTTGGTGGACACTGCTGGCTTCTCCTGAGGTCCACCTGCTGTATCTCCAGCTAGGAGAGGCTCCCCTGGGTGGCTCATCTCCAAGAACACCCCACTGCCCACAGAAGGGAGGAAACTCCATACCCACTCACATTTTCCACATGCCCTGCTTCCTGCATCATTTCCCAAGCCTTCGTCCCTTCTCTATCATGACTTCCTTTCTCTATCGTGGGCGTCCCCTATGCGCTGCCAGCTGAGCCCTACCCACCCCCACTCTGTGATTCCTGTGACCTTCTGGGAGGAGCCCTAGCCCCTCCCCCAGATCTTCCGCATGATCCAAACCTTCTCATCTGGCCTCACCTTGAAAGACTCCCCTTGAGCTGAACACACAGTTCTGGCCCCACACTGCCTTTGTGTCCCTTGGCCTTGCATGCCTCTCTCTCCTCTGCCCCTGACAGGCCCCACCCTCCAGTTCATGCCAAACCCCATCTGTCTCAGGTGGCTCCTTCCCACCCTCCACATTCATGCCAAACCCCAACTATCACAGGTGGCACAGTGCAAACTGAAAGTCAAGGGCCTTGCTTAGGCACTTTTCCAAGAGCACCCCCAGGCAAGTCACTCAGCACTTCTATGAAAGAGAGGACAATCTCTCCTTTAAGGATGGAACACTGCCAGCCACATGTGGCTTCTTGGTCTACTTTGCTAATGCTTCTTCGTCATTCTGATCTTTAAACATTGGCATACGAAGGTCTTGGTTCCAGTCTGTTTTCTCTTATACATCTACACTCATACACTAGATGGTGTTATCTACTCACAGGACTTTATGTACCATCTATGCCCTGCCAAAGGTTAAATGATTTCTTTCCAGACTTCTAGATTCTATCCAACTGGTGAGAGAACATCTTCATTTCTATGTCCTACCGAACATCTCAAACTTAATGTATCCAAAACAAAGCTGGCAGTTCAGTTTCCAGAGCAGTCCAATAAACTCCCAATGCATAAACCTCTACAAACAACAACTCTAAACTCTGAACAAAATATAAACACCAAGGCCCTGAAGAGTGAACAAAAGCAGAAAGTTCTGGAAGAGAATGATTACTTGGAGAAAGGGAATGCCTGGAATGGGTCTCCCATTTTTTAAATGGCATTTAGGCAGACAGAGGGTCAGACAGAGCGGATAAAGCTGTGATAGAAAATCTTCAGTCATTTTGTCCAGAAGAATCAAAGGATAGACTTTGAGGCAACCATAATCTTTGGAAAATGAGGAGGGGGAATCCATGAAAAGAAAGACCACGTGTTTCTGGGCACAGACTCCGTCCGAGCTTCTGGCCAATTCCTGATCTATGCTCGCATGATAGGTTCCAGCAGCCTGGAAAAGAATAAACAAACTGAACTGGGATTTGACCTGTTACCCAAGAGACAGCTTACAGCTTGATCCAACCAAGTCAGTTGCCTGCTGAAGCAAAACAAAATCAGCATTTCGTGGGAACTAGCTCATATAATCAAGGTTTCTACAACTAAACATTCATCATGTTCAGAATAGCCAAAATCATTGAACAGGGCCGGTGAGATGGGCTCAGCGGCTTAAGCGCCTGCCCGGCAGGCGCAAGGGCCCAAGTTCGACTCCCGGAACCCACATACGAAAAAGGGGCCGGTGATATCGCTCAGCGGCACAGGTGCCTGCTGGCGCGTGAGGTCTGAGGTCGACCCCCGGTACCCACAAAAAAAAAAAAAAAAAAAAAAATCATTGAACATATGAAAAAATGTAGCCCATTCTTTTTATTTTTTGCATGGATATTGGGGACTTTTCCCCCACTACATTTAAGCCCCGATCTTTTTTTATTGGTACATTTTAGATATACATACTGGTAACATTCATCATAGGGAATTCGTATCTATATATGTTATATCTTGCTTCTTTTTTTTCCATTTCCCTCCCCTCCCTTCAACCCCTCTTCACCTCATTTACAAAAAGCTTTGCTATTCTTAAGAGAAAAGTCAATCAACAGAGACAACCTTGAGGTGGCTCAGATGCTGGAATTAGCAGAGCATAATTTTAAATGAGCTAATATAACTATTCTTTGTAAGATGAGAGATTATGTTTGCAACAAATGAAAAGATAGGAAAACCTCAGTGGAAAAATCAACTCTTTAAAAGAAAACTTGACAGTCTTCTGAAACTGAAAAATAATATTTGAAATGAAAAATTAACCAGATTGGCTTAGAACAAAATGGAGATAATAGGGAAAAGAGGTAATGAGCTTGAAGTTAGATCAGTAGAAAGTATTCAGTCTAAAGAACAAAGAAAAGCTGGGTGTGGTGGCATAGGCTTGTAATCCCAGCACTTGGGAGGCTGAGGCAGGAGGATCACCTCAAGTTCGAGGCCAGCCTGGGCTACATAGTGAGTTCAAGGACAGCCTGAACTATATAGCGAGACCCTGTCTCAAAAAACCAAAAAAAAAAAAAAAAATAAAGAACAAAGAGAAAAAGATTGGTGAAAGGAAAGAGAAGAGGCCTGAGGATGCAGCTCAGTGGTACAGCACTTGCCTAGCATGCACAAGGCCCTGCGTTCCATCCCCAGTTCAGCCTGCCAAAAAAAAAAAAAAAGAACCTCAAAGGCCTGCAAAACAATACATAAGTGCCTAAGATATATAGTTGGAATCCAGAGAGGAAGGAGGACCAATTATAGCACAGAAAGAAAAAACTTGAATAGCCAAAAGTCCTCTAATTTGATAAAAGCCGTGCATTTACAGATGAAGAAACACTATTCCCCAAAAGGATAAATACAAAGAGAACTTTCCAAAGACACATCCAAGTCACATGGCTGCAAACCAAAGATAAAAGCAGCTGGAGGAAAAGGATTGAAATCACTGCTGACTTCTCATCCAAAACAAGGGAGGCCGGAAGCCAACATCTTTTAAGGACTGAAAATAAAAGGCTTCTACCCAGAATTCTATATCCTGCAAAAATATCCTTCAAAATGAAGGTAAATAAAGATATTTCTGCAAAAAGAAAACTAAAAGAGTTCACTGGAGCCTGGGCAGGGAGGGAGAGGGCTAGCATGCTGCAGAGCCAGAGGCTGTGCCAGAGCAGGCTGTAGAGGCAAGGGCGAAAACAGGGGCAGTGTTGAACCCAAACAAGAAGAATCCTTAAGGAACAATTTCTACCAGTAATGAGTCTGAAGAGTCACGTGTATTATACAGATATTCCTCATTTAATGACCTATTTAACAACCACTTGGACCTACCATCCACTGCGCAGACTCATGACCCATCTTTTTTTTGGTACAGTTCTGTACCTCTTGTTTATAGAGCCTCAACGTCTCTTTTGTACACTGCACCTTGCTTATACAGTACTGTAATTTTTGCTGATTATACAGCACAGTACTGTGGTTTTATGTTGTTATGCATTATAGTACTGCACGTAAGAGTTATGCAAATAAAAGCAAAGTCCTGACGTTGGAGTTTCCTTTGACCATTTCTTTGTTCTGAATGTTGTACATGCTATATGTGGTTCCTCATTTAGAGACCAATTCAATAAACAACCTTGTCGCAGGATCAGAACTCAGTCATTAAATGAGGAATATCTGTAATAAATGGAGCACCCTCAACCCAGAAAGAGCCGAGAGGGGCTCCACTGACAAGGAATGACTACTCGCTCCGGTGCCATTGAAAAAACAATAGGTTTTACTCCTGCCTCCTAATTCAGAAGCCAAAGAAAGGAAACAACGTGACCTTGTCTTTAAAATGACTGTGTAAGATACCTGACTTCTAAGAAAAAAAAAATACAGTGGAGTAAATGGTTTCACGTGCATCATACTGAGAATCATACTTCATAGAGCTTCCCGGATTGAGACTTGGAAACCTCACGGGTTCTCATTCCTACCTCAGCTTGTAAGCTTGAGTGAATCCCTGTGTGCCTAAATCATACTGTATCTCAGAACAGAATCAGCATGAAAGGTGATGGCAGACTGGGAAGCCTACAAACTTTGTACAGGTGACCTAGGTAGGACCAGAGAATAGTTCCATGAAATGAATTTAGTTAGCTCCATTCAGAACCAGATGCAGCCAAAGAGAGGCAGGGGAAGTGGAATTCTACCAATGTATAGGTGCAGTTTGTGGATACGAAAGCACGATGGCCCTGTGTCCCTCCTCCAAAATATGATGGCATCTTGCTCTCCCTTTTGTAATCTTCTGCCTTATTTTTGGTAAGCAAAGACCTAGTATTATTTGTTAACTTGTCCCCATTTATGTATTTTTTGGGCTGTATGAGACCCAAAAGTACAGTGGTCATTTTTATTTGAATCTTCTGCAGAATGTATGCTACATGGAGTTTGATTTGAATAGGAGCCCATGGGTTTGCCAGAAATTAATTTTCTTTGCTTCCAGGGCTGATTTGTACTGCTGCTGTGACGTACAGAAAGCTTAGCTATGGCACTGGGTCACATCCATTTCACAGAAAACGGTAACAGGTAGCTTATTTTAAGTATGGCATTTTGATCTATTTGATTAGAATTGCAACTTTAAAAAGCTTGCATTTATGAGGCAGTCATTATGCTGTAAGTGTTTAATGTATTTATTTTGAGACCAAGGACCTGGATATTTGTTTGAATCTGTTTTATGGAATACAGTTCTTTCCTATGCTGGACATTCATGGTTTCCATCATTTTCCTAAGCTCCTCTATTTTGTATCTACTCTAGATTCACTGACCCACGTTCTTCATTATGGTCATCATCTCTTTAGTTATCTGTATAATTATTTCTGATTTGTTTTTTTTCTAGAAACTTATTCATCTGCTTTGTTACCTCCACTGCTATCATTGCAGAAAGTTCAGCTGAGTAGCTTTTGATTACTTCTACCTCGATGCCTCTTGGATTTTCCTTGGGTGAGCTGGAGGTCTGGGGTTGCATCTTACTTCTGTGTTTTCTCATTTTCTATTTTTTTAAATTTGTTTTCTGCTTATAAATTGCTCATGGTAGGTAGCGTTATTACTAGTATCAAGACCTCCTTAAGAAATGACTACTTTTCAGAGATGTATTCAAGGTGTAGCTGGCTTTTGGCTTTTGAGTCTATCCCAATATCCTGCCTCTTCAATTTATTATAAGTGGTTGCTGCCTGTTTGTCCTACTACGCAGTTCTTTGGTACTGGACTATGGTATTGCTTATGACCCCCAGATAATCTCAGTATTAGCATACAAGGAAAAACAACTGATCACAACAACTATGTCACCTTGGCTAAAGTAGTACAATTAGTAATCACAGTAGCATTAAACACAGTCTAAAAAATGACAAACTGACACCTGTTAATTTGCCACCTTTAACCATAGATACAAGATTGTATAGTTATATAACAAAATCTAAATATTGTTATATATTACTGTAAATATATACAGTAAAAGGGATAAGAGGAAAAATTAGAGGGAAAGAGATTAGAAGCAAGCCTGAAGGACAAAGGAAGATTATCCAAGCTTCAGGAAACTGGTAGTGAAGACAAGAGTGAAAGAAGGGAAAAAACAAAATAAAACTGAAAACAATGTTCACACTCATGAAAAAACACAACAAACAATCAAGGAAAAATAAAACCAAAAGCAAAGAAAAAAAGAGAGAGAGAGATTTTCAAGCCTGTGATTATCTTCTGGGGTCTACAGTTTTGTGGTAGTGTCCAATTCAGGGTGTGTCTCTGTTGTTGCAGGTAGACAAAGGAGGCAGACAGAGCCCAGATCCATTCTGGATGATTCCAGCAAGCCTGCAGTAGGAATAGGGCAGGATGCCGATTCTGGTACTTTCAACTCCACAGAAGCTCAGGTTGATCCTGGCTGCTGGCCGTGGGGTTAGGGGCCTGGGGTTGTTCAGTCTACAATACTCTGGGTGTCTCTTACTGGTCTGACCTTGGCTCCTGGACCCTAGGTGTCTCCCATGGTTGTCCCTCACCCAGTCACTGTGGAATTTCAACACTGGGAGCCCTGAGATGAAGCCAACCCATAGCTACTCTGAGTCCCCAGTTCAGTCGGCCCCTCCCTAAAATGGCATCTGGCCAAGCACCCTCTCTGGGGCACTTGCGCTGGAGTCACTCACCAGCTGTTGTAGCTCACAGCATCCACTGCTCCATTCCACTTGTGCGTTTCTCCCTGGAGGCCCCCAGGGTCGCCTGCCCTCGCTGTGTCTCTGTAGATTTGATCCTCCCCTCTCACACCACGAGCTGGGAGCTGGGGAGAAAGTACAGATCACCCCCTCATTTCTCTGTGTTGAGGTCTGTCTCTTTCTCTGTGGGCTCCAATTTTCCCTTCAGATTCTTCCTGGGTCCTGGGAAATCTATCTCCCTCCTTCTTTTCTTCCCTGAGTTGTTAATTCCCGTGTCTGGATTCCAAATCTTGGAGTTACTTTGTTGCTGTTTACCACTCCGCCATCTTACCAGAAGTCCTCAATTGCATTTTACATTCACAGTGTTGTGTAGCTATCACTGTCATCCAGCTCCTGAACTGTTCCATCATCCCAAAAGGAAACTCTCCACCTACTAAATACTGCTCCCCATTGTCCTCCTCCCCCAGTTTCTGGATACATCTATCGTACAGATGGTCCCCGACTTACAGGGATGGTGTTACTGGATAGGATCAAAGGAGGTTCCTCTAAAGAGGAAATGGGGGCCTCAACTTGGCCCAGGCAGATTCTTGATGTCTTATTGGAGAAAAGCATTTTAGGGCTCATCAATGAGAATCATAGGCAGATTACTAGGAAAAGTTAGAAAGTAAGAGAAAATCAGAAGAGACTTAAGAGGAGATGAATGGGACACAGCACTGATGAAAATCATATTGACCCATTAACACACCAGGATCCTGGCTAAAAGCATGGCTAGTTTTTTAATAGAGTGACTGAGGTGGCTCTAGGGTCTGGTTGATCATTATCTCGGTTATGGTTTCTCAGGATAGCTCCAGAGATGTCCTTAATGCCTAACCCGGTCTCCGTAAAACGGTTGTTCCTGCCTAGGGCAGTTTTAGTTCTGTGGAGGCTCGGTTGGAATCCAAGGTGACCATAGGTTTAGGGCAATGACTGGAGACTTCTGGGTGTGCACTGGCAAACAAATGTTCCTGTAAATCTCCTATCTTGGCTTCCTCAGTCTCGAAGGGAGATGACATAGGTTGTATAAATTTAGGGTTAATCAACCGTATTTTGCCAGCTTTTAGACAGACACTCCCTAAATGAACAAGCCTGCATGCAGAAATGAGAGGATCTGACCCAAAGTTTTAAGGTAATAAAGGACACAGATGCAGATGAAAGTCAAGTTTTGTTCTGCTTTTAGTTACCCTTTGGGTATCTGTAGGCCCAAATGAAGATCTATCTTTCTTTCTTTCTTTCTTTCTTTCTTTCTTTCTTTCTTTTCTTTTCTTTTCTTTTCTTTCTTTCTTTCCTTTCTTTCTGTATAGCAAAAGCCACTTTTAAGTCCCTGACTGCTTCAGAAGAAAACACAAATCATGTTTCTGATGAGTACAGGTGAAGGGCCCAGGAGTTTGTCCTCTGTCCCTATGGCAACCTGACTGTCTCAGTTCCCCTTATACTTTTTTTTTTTTACTTTATGATATGCATTCAGTAGAAACTGTGCCTAGAATTGTAAATTGTGATCTTTTCCTGTGCTGGCGACATGCAGTCTGGTCCTCTCTTGCAATGCTGGGTAGCAGCAATGGTCATAACTCTCAGTTGGCTCTGGGAAAAAATGCTCTACAATATACTGTGTTGCTAACATGTGATGTTCCACGGGTTTGGGGCATTATGTGCATTTTCACCTCATAACATTTTTAACTTATGATTGATTTATTACGGGCAAAAATTGCACCCCTATCATAAGTCAAAGAGCATCTCTACTTTCCATCTCTGGGCATTTCACTACTTTAGGCACTTCATGTAAGTGGGCTCATAAAATATTTGTCTTTTTGTGTCTGGCTTATTTCACTTAGCAGATGTCCTGAAGGATTATCCATGTTGTTGCAAGTGTCAGAATTTCCTTCCCTTTTAAGGCTCAGTAATATTCCATTGTGAGGGTATACCATGTTCTGTTTATCCATTTATTTGTTGCTATGGTTCAGTCTTGCTGGCAAAAGACAACAGCCTCCATCACCAGAAATGTTTTTTCCTTTAGGCTGCCAGCCCCAGCATCCTCGTTCCTCCTCCCACGGGCACAGAGAACTACCTGCTTGACATCAGATGCTGTTATGAGGACCAGTCTTTCTGGAAATTTCTAGCCTTCTAGGAGACAATACTGTGTGAGGGTGAGGCATTGGAACTCCCCTTTCCTTAAATAATGGAAATGTCCTCGTCCTTCCCCAAACTGAGAAATGTAGCTCAGCTGCCCAAATTGCCCAGGGAAAAAGCAAAGGAGAAGAGGCCTGCGAAGAACAGCCACCATTTCCATCTTGTTCCTCACGCAATCCCCCAAGAACTCCCTGCCCAGGGAGTTGGGACCTGCTAATAGCAGAACAGGACGTGGCCACCTGTTGGGCACTGGAGGTGATGCAGCCCTGGGGCCCAGAAGGCCTTCTGCCATCACTTGCCACACATCCCTGCACCACTCCAGCCCTGCAGGATGAAGGGGCTAAGCAGACTGAAGTCACTGTAGGAAAAACTAGATGAGAAAAAGAACCAAGACAGACAACAACAACAAGCAGCCCCTACATTCAGAAAATGGAATTTGATTCAATGCTAAAAAGATACGCGCAATCAAGATGAGAAAGGACGTAGAGGAACCCTAAGTATACATTACTAAATGAAAGAAGTCAGCCTGCAAAGTCCATGTGCCATGTGAGTCCAACTATGTGACATTCTGGAAAAGGCAAAATTATGGAGACAGAAAAGATCAGTGATGGCCAGGGATGGGGGAGATGGCATGAATAGATAGAGCACAGAAGATTTGGGGGGCAGTGGAACTATGATACCACTTATGATACCACAACTGTGGGTACAAGTCATTACACATTCGTTAAAGCCCATAGAAATAACCACCAAGAATGCACCCTAACATATGGACTTTCGGTGATACTGGTGGTAACAAATGCACCCCATGTGTCAGCAGGGGTATCTGGGAACTCTGCACTTTGTGCTCAACTTTTTCATGAACCTAAAGCTGTTTTTAAAAATAATGTCTACTGGTGGGAGTGTCGACTGGTACAGCCACTGTGGAAGTCAGTGTGGAGATTCCTCAAAAAACTAGGATTGGAGGTCCCATTTGACCCAGCTATTCCCCTTCTGGGCATCTTCCCAGAAGAATTAAAAACATCGTACCACAGTGATATATGTGCACCCATGTTTATATAGCAGCACAATTTGTAGTAGCCAGATCTTGGAAACAACCCAAATGCCCATCAACTGAGGAATGGATAAGAAAGATGTGGTATTTTTATAAATGGAGTACTATTCAGCCATAAAGAAGGATAAACTGGAGACTTCTATAGGTAAATGGATGCAACTCGAGAAAATACTCATAAGTGAAATAAACCAGACGCACATGTGTAAGCATCGTATTGTCTCTCTAGTATGAGAAACTGAAAGAGTAAATAAGATCCAAAATGTACAATAGACATGGTGAATCAAAAATAAACTGGTCAATAAGAAAGAGAGACTGGAATGGGGAAAAGAAAGAAGGGAAAGGGAAAAAAAATTGTATATGTATATAAGATGGTTAAGATAGATACACTACCAGTTTTACTTAGTTCATTGAAGAGTAAGGTTTGAGCCAATAATGTTTGGACAATTGAATGCTAATGTCTGGTATCCTGAATAACTAACTTAAAGATAATAATACGTAATGCATTGACCATTGTTACCCTCATATTATGTTGTTTTGAAAATTTGTTCTTTTTTTTTTTGATTTGTTTTGTTTTTTCTTCTCTTTAAAAAAAAAAAAAAATGTCTACTAAGAAACAAAACAGGCCAGGTGTAGTGGCCCAGGCTTGTAAATCCTAGCAATGTGAGAAGCTGAAGGCAGAGGGATCCCAGGTTCAAAACCATCCTGGGCAACTTAGCTATCTAGTGAAACCCTGTCTCAAAAAAAAAAAAAAAAAAAAAGGGTCCGGGGATGTTGCTCCTTGTGAAAGCCCTGGGTTCAATCCTCAGTACCACAAAGAAAAAAAAAGTCAAACAAAACTAACCAAACCAAAGGCTCGAAGGAGGCCCACCTGGCTCCTCACACCTCAAGCTCAGGGCTCAGAAACCCTTCTGTCCCGGGGGGCTGATAGCCCCATTTTCTCCTTAGCCTGTTAAGCCAGCTGAAAGGAATCCTTCAAACCTCTTCCCGGGGTCACCATTTAGGGTAACTTACAGAGTCTTCTGATTGGCTCCTTAGTTTAAATGTCACCTCTTGGGCCTCCCCCTAGTCATTCGCCCTCCCATTTTCCTGTATGATTTTGACCTGGCACATGTTACTCTCTGAAATGACTTGTTCATAGGTCTCTTAGTCACCTCAAGTAGAATTTAAACTCCACCAAGACAAAGAATTTACCTCTCATACCTGGATTGGTGGGTGGCACAGAATAGGGGCTCAATAAATATGTGCTGGCTGAATGAATAATTCTGTCACTGACCAGCTGCATAACCAAGGGTTAAAGCAGTTCAACCTTCCTGGGCCCCAACTTCCTCCTCTGTAAAATGGACAATTACACACAATGATTGTGCTCTGTTCCTGCTATGACGCTCTGAGCATTTCAGCAGGGATTGGAATGACTCGTTCTTCTATCCAAGAGCTGCTCAGCCACGGGGATGACTAGGAGGCTCCTAGGAAGAGATTCCACGTGGCCTGTTGGTCCTTCCTCTTTCCAGCTTGGGTTTGCAGGTGCCGGAGGGAGGTTGGAATGTGTGCTGGGCAGTCTGGGATTTGTAGGAATCCCTTCCCTAGAATGCCAGCCCCAAGTGAGCAGGGATCTTGTGTGTCAGTGGCCTCTATGGCCAAAATAGCTACGGAGTGAGTAAAGGAGCCACGCAGGACAGCAGCCCTCGATAACTTGTTTCCACTGGGGCTAAGTGCCACGTGGTACGAAAACAGCAGTAATCATCGCTCCCACTGGCGGAGCCCTATGCAAGGTGTTTGCACTTGCATCATCTCATCTGGTCCTTCTGACAACCCCATGAGATAAGCACCATTAAGTGTTATTATCCCCAAATTACAGATGGGATAACTGAGGCTCAAAGAGTTCGACTTGCCCAAGGCCACATTGCTGGTAAATGGCAGAGCCTGATCTCAAACCCTTGCTCCAGACCCAGTGCTTGTGGATGACAACACGTTGCTGGTTGTGCAAAGCTCCGAGTGTGAGCAGGAGCAGGAAGCCCTGCCAGGGGACCAAGGAGGCAGGAGGTGGAGCAGAGGGGACAGCTGCCCCCGGGTGAGCCTGCCTGTGCATGCAGCTTAGGGCTGTCCAAGCTGAGCAAGAAGCAGGAGGGTGGCAGATGGGTAGGCAGGGCCAAGTAACCCCTCTGATCCAGCAGCAGCCAGGTGACCTAGTGGGGAGCACCTGCAGAGACTGCATGACCTCACGTAGGCACCGCCAACCTCAGGCCCAGGCACGCACGGCTCTAAGCAGGTCCTTCATAGGGCACAGATGCCAAGGATGTGGACAAACTGGTTTGAGGAACACAAAAACCAACTCAAAGCTTTCTCCTCTTCCCTGGACAAGGCATCAGAGCCTACACCAAGAACTGTTCAAAGTGGCTTTGCCCAGCTCCCAAATCCCCCTGTCTTTGCCAAAGTCATGTACAGCTCTCCCTGAATCATACCTACCTATGCACACAGCATCCAAGCCAGACTCTGCCCTCTGGGAGTCCACACTGAGCCCCCCTTGCTCCCCACCCCACTCCACCCACCTATGGATACCCTTAAGCCACATCCTGTAGGCTTTTCTCTCAGCGTGCTGCTCCAAAGCCACCCTCTGTACCCCAAGCCTGCCTCCATCCTCTGCCCTGGCCTGGCCCCTCAGTCCCTCTCTTAGGAGGATCTGTGTGTGCAACTGCCTGTCCTGTGTGGCTAAGCCCTTCTCCTCCCCTCCTCACCCACCAGGTGTCACTTGGTGTAGGGGGTCATAGATGATGGCCCTCTTGCATCAACCCCTGTCATGGAGCCTGGGGCATCAGCAGCTTAGCAAACCTCCCTGAGGCCTTCCTCCTAGAAGCCACCCTCACAGTGATGAGGAAATGGAAGGCTAGGGGTGGAGGCCAGGACAGGTGATGGCCCATGAGCTTGCCCTGCTAGTCATCGAGGGTGCCAGCAGAGCAGAAGTCATCTCCAAAGCTGATGCCAGGGGACTGGAAGGGAGCATGAGGGCCCATCTGCAAAGCCAGTGGGAAAAAGCATTGTGTCAAAAATTTCCATCTTGCTGGAGATGCGGTTTCCCTTCTGGACTCCCCAGAAAGAACTAAACTTGGAAGAGGAGCAATGTCCTGATTCGTCACAGGCTGTTGTTTTGGGTCACTCTTTCAGCCAACATACGCTGAGCCCCACAAACTGCCCTCCCACTGTGTACAAACCACAGTCCTCATTCCCGGCTCTTCGGGAGCCTGGATACAGCTCCTCCTGTCCTCCCCTCTGCAAAGGGCTCCCCAAGGTAGACCAGGCAGATGCCTGCTGCTACCAAGTGGGCTAGGGGTTTCTTGTGGACCACATCGGTTATACACCCGGGTTATTCATTGACTTCATAGAGCAGCTCCCACAGGCAGTTCTGGGGGTCACAGTGGGGAGGAGATGCTTCTGACCTGGGCGGGAAGACCAGATGCCTGGACTTGTCAGAGACAGGCCCATTTAATGTCTGTTGTCCAGCTTCACTGCCAACAGAGCCCCCTCTCCTGCTCAGAAGCATCCCAATCTGTATGGAAGACAAATTCTAGGTTGGGGGTGTGTGCTGCCCAGGCACCTGGCTTGGGGAGAGCTGGTGTGACCGGAGTCCCTCGCTGGGCAAGTAGGCCACAAGAGATAGGCACTAGAGGGCGCCAGTGAGTTGCTCTTGGCCTGCTTCTTCTCAGAACCAGCTGCTGCTGGAGGGCAGGTGGAGACCAGCCCCTGAAAGTGGCCAACCTGGTCCTTTACAGCACCCTGGCTGAGCCCTGTTCTGGCTGAGTCCCAGCCCTGGCCAACCTCCTCCATCACCCAGCAGAAAGGGCCTTGGAATCTAAGAAGAAAGAGGAGTCCTGGCCCTGCCCACCCATCTCCTCCATTTCGGCAGGGCCAGGCCCTGCCGGCCCCTCCCTGGGCTCTCCAGGGGGGCTTGGTCCACTCTGGCTTTGGTGTCCCAAGACCTGGATGCATATGGGTCGGAGCCCAGACACAGGTGCTGTGCGACCCTGTGCACACTGTTTAACTTCTCTAACTCTCTCACCTGTAACAAGAGTGTCTGCTTCACAAGCCTGCTGTGAGGACTGTGTGCCACAGAGAAGGTAAAGCACATGGCTGCGCAGCTCTTGTGGTGGAGGACGCTGCGAGCAGTGCAAGGGGCCCTTCAGCCTCGCCCTTCTCCCTCTAGCAGGGTCCCTGTCTGCAAGACACACACAGTCAGAGACGGAGCCGCAAACCAGCGTGTGTACACCACACGCACAGATGAATTGTCTTTTCTTTTTCCTTTTTCTTGGCAGTACTGGGGATTGAACCAAAGGCCTTCACACTGAGCTACATCCTTTTTTTGAGACAGAGTCTTGCTAAGTCACTAAGTTGCCCAGGCTGGACTCAAACTTGCTGTCTTCCTGCCTCAGCCTCCCAGAGTGCTGGGATTACAGGCATGTGCCACCACACCCAGCTAGAAGAACTTCTTGACAGTGACACAGAGTATGTAGGAAACCATAGATGTCTCAGCTCCAGGGGCTCAAACCATAGAAGAATCATTCATTCATCTGGCAGACAGCTATGCCCAGTAGCCTCCCTTCACTCTTGAAGTATCCCAGTTTGGACAGTAAATTATATGGTTGCCCTACCCACTGGGCAGCTCCTGTGTGCCAGCTCCTGTCCTGCCCTCCAGGGCTCACCATCCCGGGAGGAGACAGACAAGGAGACGCCAGACTTGCAGCGGGAAAGTAGAGTTGGACATGCAGCTGGTGACATCGCATGCTTCCTCTGCCCCTTACGACCCTGCCAAGAAACATCCTTCCATTTACCCACCCTTCTTGCATTTGTTTACATTTACTGATTTACAAAACATTTCTGGGTTAATGACTGCCGCACATTTCACACCTGACACATGAAGAGACAGTCTTTTTATTCATCATCATCTTATTTTTCCCAACCTCAAAAGCTTTCATTCAGATATCTGTGTATTTTTTAAAGAATCACAAAAATTCCATCTCTTCTCTTCATGACCTTATAAACATCAATTTTCCAGAAGCAGTGTCCTAATTTTCTTTTCATTCTCATGGAAAGTGCACGACAGGAAAAATGGCAGTGAGCTAGAGGCAGGCTGGGAGCAGCCACTCCTCCCAAAGGTTGCCAGAAACACCTCAGTGACATTTAGGGAAAAGGGAAGGGGGCGCAAAGAGGCAGTGATGCCCCTGGGGTCGGCTGGGCTCTCACCTTATTGGCTGAGTTGGACTGGTGAGGACGGTTGCTCCTACCCAGATGACCACAGGCAGCCCAGCGCCACTGCCCGCCAAAGCAGGGATGCTTGGGACATTCAGACCAGGAGGCTGAGCCTTCTGTGGCTTCCCACAGCCACTTGGCTTAGGCCAGCAGGACCTCTCAGTAAAGCCCCTCCGTCCTCCTGGACCCAAGACCTCCTGCTCAGCTAACTCTGGCAGCAGTGCCCTGGTCCAACCCCAGCTGTCCCACAGGAATCTTCTCTGTCCTACATCAGCTAGAGACGGACCTCCGGATCTCATCCTACAATTTCCCAGGTCTCTAGCTGAAACCCCAACAGTGCAGCGCTAGAGGAACATTGCCTTATTTAGACGTGCGGGGGGGGGGGGCAGGGACAAAAGGAAGGAGGGGGAGGGGGGCTAGAAGCAGATAGGGGCAAAGGAGAAGGAAGGAGGCCCGGTGATTCTGAGAATTAAGGGTAATGATGACGTCATCACGGGGAGGGTTTCGATAGGGTCAGGGTGGGGGTGGGGCACAGTGGCTCAGGCTTGTGACTCATTTATAGCAATGGGCTTCGTATCCAGGAGAAGTTACTCATTTAGTAAGCCATTAATTGTTTTAACACTTGTTTGTCGAGCTGTTATTATGTTTCAGACCCAGGACTAGGCCCTGGGAGGGAGAGATGGCTGCCAGGGCCTGGGAGCTGGAGGGGAAGCACTGTAGGTGTGAGAGGAGGCCAGGGGCAGAACAGACAGACAAATGGACTGACAGGCTCCATCCAGAGGGAGTGGCTGGGAAAGACTCCCCTGGGAGGCAAGGCGGGTAAGAGGGAATTGCCTGAAATTTGGGTGGGGGGGCTGGCAGAGCCAAATGGGGCAAGGAAGGAAACCCAGGCAGCAGGAAGAGCATCGCATCGAAAGTGGGGGATTGATTTGGGGAACTGTACTGGAAGGCTCCCCTGAGACCTAAAGAGAGGTGGGAAATGCTCCTGAAGAGGGAACGGCAGCTAGATCCTAAAGGAGTTCAGAAGCTGCTTTTGGCCATGAGGATCCCAGAGGTGTCAACACAGGAACATGTGGTCACATCTCCTTAGAGAGCAGCCCCACCTGGGCCAGCAAGTGGGACCCTGACAGACTCTGGGGGCAGGACTGGCTGCAGTTACCAAGTCCAGTGGTGTTCAGTCTGCGCTGGGGGCTTTGTCACATATCATCTATGCTACCCTCATCTGTCCTCAGAGGTGGCCTGATGTCCTCAGCTGGCAGGTGTAAAGGCCGAGGTTCAGCAGAGGACAGAGCTTCCAGGCCCCTCAGTCACCAGGTGGCAGAGCTAGACTCAGGAGCCAGGGCTCCCAGCCACTTGCAAGCCCCTACTTGCCACTAAAGAGCTTCCTGTGACCTCCTACTTTGACCCCAGGGTCAGCATTTCCTCACAGCCCTGCCCAGACACTGTCAATTTCACAGGATGTCCTTAAAAACAGCCAGCCCCACAGTGACCTGACGCCTGCCAGGCCTCTACTCTCACCCACACCCTGTCAGATCCCATCTCAAGACCAAAGGCCTGGCTCCTTAGTCAGAAGCTGGGGCTCCTAGCTGTGCAGACCCCCATGCCCTGCCCTTTCCCTGTCTCTGGGGGAAGCCACCAGGGCTCCCTTCTAGAGGAGCCAGGCACAGCAGCCATCAAGAAGATAAGGAGTTCAGGAGGGAACCTCAGCCCTGGAATTCTCATATTTCTGTCTCTGTCTCTCTCTTGTCTCTGTCTCTCTCTGTCTCTCTGTCTCTCTCTCTCTCTCTCTCTCTCTCTTTCTGTCCCAGGGCATTTGGACTGAGCTAGGTCTTACTAAGTTGCCCTCAGCCTCCCAGAGGCTGGGATCACTGGCATGCGCCACTGTTCTTGGAGATGAAATTGTCTTCTGTAAACAGGAGATCCAGTGAGAACAGTAAGGGCGGGCTGGGTGTCAAGAGGTTTTCTCCTGCACAGACAGCAGCTCCAGGTATCGCTTAGGCCTTGAGCAGGCCTGTTCCATGCAGAAGGGAGAGTCCATTCCCGCCTGGACCCGGGCACCAACACTGCCCATGCTTCCTGCTGCCACTAACTTCCCAAACATATTTTTGTTTCTCCCTCCAACATTTAACCTTGGGTCTATTTCAAGGGAAATGCAAGTCTGCCTGCTTCTGATTCATACCCCCTGAGCTCATCAAAACCAGAATGATTTGGTAATAGCTGCTGGGTTTACTGGATGCCCTCTGGGATCTGTAAAAATCTCTGTTCCTCAGAAACAGGAAGTTTCAACAGAAGGAAGGAGGCTGGTTGCAAAATTCAGCGTTTGATTTGTCTCTACCTATCGGACAGGCCCAATGCTCATGATACTTCCTTCTTCCAGCTGGTTGACAAATACGGATTCTGTCCCTACTGTGTGCTGGGGCTGGGGACCCAGAGGTGACTTTTCAAGCAGACGAGGGCTGCTATGACAGAGTACCTCACACAGGGTAGCTTACAGGATAGGAAATTACTCTCACAGCTTTGGAGGCTGAACGTCTGAGAGAAATGGACAGTGCTGGTTTCTCCTCAGGCCTCCTTCCCTGGCTCGCAGATGGCCGTCTCCTCCCTGTGTCTCCCTCGGTTGTCCCTCTGTGTGTATCTTTGTCCAAATCTCTTGTAAGGACACAAGTCACATTGGGCCCACCCTGGTAACCTTGTGTTAACCTCATTACCTCTTTAAATGGCCTTTCTCCAGGAGAGTCACACTCTGAGCATTTTAACATATGAATTCAGAGGGATGGGAGCACAAGTCCGCCCATGCCGGCATCTACTCTGAAGTCATCTTCCTGAACCACGGCTCCCTTTTGGTCAGTGTCTGAGGTTAGTGTCCGGGACGAGGCGATGCAAGGAGCTTTCTTGGGGCTGTTGTCCATGTTCAGTGCAGATGGCTCGGGGAGATGATCACTGCGCCATCACATTTGATTCACATTTGGTGCCCATCACTTACTAGCTGGACGATGTAGCCCCAGTGACACAACCCTGAAGCCTCAGTTCCCTCAGCTGCATATCAAGGATGATAATATCTATCTCATGGGGAATGTTTGTGAAGATCCAGGATGAAATCCACAAAATTCAAGTTCTTTTTCCAGGCGTGTTGCCTGCTCAGTCTCCTCCTGCAGGAAACTAAGGGCGCGTTCTAATGGCTCTCTGGGGATGAGTGGGCTGGGAGACATAAGAAGTGAAGGCACAGGGTTAAGATGCTGGGTCCATGGCTGAAATGCTGACCACTTGTTCTTAACTCCTCAGGCTTGGGCCAGAAGGGCACTTGGTCGCCTCACGCAGTGTCTGTTGGCCTCACTCACAACACTGCGTCCTTCTCCTGTCACCTGGTTCTTCCACCTGTTGCTTAGTTGGGAACAGCTACACTCCTCAGGCAGCCAGGTCTCCTAGGCCCAGCCCAGAGCTAGGCAGAGGAGGATGCTCTGGAATTGACCCTCACATCAAGTATCCACTGGCAGGACCTCTTTGAGCTTGGCATGGGAAGGGGTGGAGATCTGTCAGGCTAGGCTGAACCCGGCTATGGAAAGCCAATGGTGGAGGGAAAACGAGTCCAAAGGCTGGCCAGGCCCTCTGCTCAGAGGGAATCCTCACATCCCAAGGGTGTAGGGACTGGGCTAGCTGTCACCAAGGGATGACAATCCCAGCTCCAGTATTTCCCAGTGATGGGACACTAGCAAGTCGTGTGACAAAACCATCTCTGACCTGCTCCCTTTAAAAGGTCAAAGTAGAGGGGGGCCGGTGAGATGGCTCAGCGGCGTAAGCGCCTGCCTGGCAAGCGCGAGGCCCGAGTTCGACTCCCGGAACCACATACGAAAAAAGGGCCGGTGATATCGCTCAGCGGCACAGGCGCCTGCTGGCGCGTGAGGTCCTGAGGTTGACCCCCGGTACCCACAAAAAAAAAAATAAATAAATAAATAAATAAAAGGTCAAAGTAGAATAAAGTGCTAGAAAGGTGCCGGTTTAGTTTTTATTAATATGTCAAAAAGGGGCCCACTGGCATCTCTCCTCTGAGTGAGCACACTTTCTCACTGCCTGGGAAGGAAGGGAGAAGTCCCTGCTGCCCTGGTCTCCAGTTTCCTGGCCTCGCAGCTCTCTGCATGCACACCTACTGCAAAGCAGATTAAGGATTCATCTCTTCTCCAGAAGTGGAGTATTTCCCACTTAGGAGTGGGAGGGATGAGGCTTCTTCTGGGCCACATCACCTCTTCAGCATCATCCCACCCCCAGCCTGGAGTCCTCCCCCTGCCACCTCCCAGAATTACTCACTCCTGAAAACACGACCAATGGCTTAGGGATGAGTAAGGCTCATGTGCGTCACAGCCTGACTGCTGGGAGGGTGAGCAAGTTCAGTGCTCCCTCCTGCATAGCCATGCAGAATTACACCAGGAGTCTAAGCCATGGGGTGGGGGGGGGGGTATGGGCTTTATTTAGCAATGAACTAGAAGCCTCGGCCCATTTCCCCATATGCCAAAGCCCTGAGTGATGGTAGCGTTCTCACCATGGAGAAACAGCTCAAAATCTTCCTGGGCATGGACACAGGAGCCCCTTGAACTCCAGGGGACTTTGTTCCTCTGTATCCCAGCCCCACTCCAGCACAGCCAGGCCCAGGAGCAGCCCCAAAGTTGACAGCCAACCTTGGCTATCTCAGAAAGGTCCCTAATCCCAGGGCCCACCCTGCAGGGTGCGTGCATGCAGTGGGTGTGTGTGTTTATGCTCTTGCGGACGCTCCAATCCTGTGTCAGCCAAGCAAATATTTTTGGTCTGTTTTCCATTTTCCAAGTCTCATTTCAGAACATTCAGCGGACATGGGGTCACAGCAAAGGAATGTATGAATTCAATACATTTTGAAATGTCTCTTAACATTCTTAGTGTTAACGGCGCAAGCTGAGTGTGCTCATGAGCAAAACAACACACAAGCCAGACTTTGTTGGCATTTGATAAATAGGGCAAAGCATCAGTTTCCCCATACCTAGAATGGGTGTAGTCAGGATGTGGACGGTATGGAAAATAACACCTGGACCTTGAAGCATGAGGCGGCCCCACCTCAATGTTCAGTGTAGCCAGTAGCACAAGACAATGTCCTCACTCAGAGCTTCAGCTCCCAGAAGGCCACTGTTCCAGACTCAGCTCCATGCAGATTTTAAGGGTTATTGCTTGGGACCCACAGAATTTCCTTTGCTCAAGATGACAGCAATGCATTAAATGGAAGGGCTTCATTAAAACCTTTCAAGACAAAGGAGATGGAACTCAGAGGAACATGTTATGGGGATGAATTGTTTGATGGCATCCTGATCTCTCAAGCATAGGGACTGGGACAGACCATTCTACATCCCAGGTTTCCCTGGTTCCTCACCACCAGCTCCTGTCCCATCAGGAGGGATGAGTCCTCCCACTGCTCACCGTGCTTCATTAACATCCAGCTTCTTGGTTCATTAGAAGTTCCACAGAAACCTGGAAGAAACCTTGAGCAACTCACTCAGGTATCCAGAAGATACCATTTTCTTTCCTTTCCTGTAACTCAACTGAGACCCCTTGCCACCAGAGCAGCAGAAAATTATCCAGTCAGTGCAGAATCCCCTGCCATCTGTTCTTAGTGTGAACTTCTGGGAGGTTCACAGACAGCCAAGGCATTGGTTGGCTTTCCTCAGGCCACCCCCTCATGCAGGCCTCCGGTGGGATGGCCACTGTCCTGACCCCACAGCGCAACTCTCTCTGGGCCACACTGAGAGACCAGGAGCCGTTCTGCTGCCACAGGAACATCCAGAGACAGGGGAGGCTCTGCCTGCCAGCTCCACCCCCTCCTGAGTTTTGCTGGCTCCTGAGACCCTAATCCAAGATAGAGGGTGCATAGCTGCTTGCCCTCGCCCTCCGGTTCCTCTCTCTCCACTAGTCTGGAGATTTTTCTCTAGTTTGAAGGCCGGTTGGCTCGAAGCAAGAGAAGAAGCTGATCTTTCTCCATGCTGTTTCCCCCAGGCTCTGTGTCTGTCCCCTTAGAGACTCGGCCTTTGAGTGCCAAAGTCAGGAGACTCCTTTTTTCCATGCTGCATCCCCTTACGTCTGCCTCCCCTTAGCAATCAGCACAGAGCTGCTTGTGTAGTGAAAAGGGTGAAGAATAAATGCTGGAGAGAGTGGGTTGATATTTCAAAACCATGCTGCCCCACAGAGAATGGTGTAAAGCTATGGTAATTGTGATAATATGGTGTTGGCATAATAGACAATGGGGTCAAGGAAAGAGTAGAGTCTCGAAGCAATGCACACCCATGTGTCCCACTGACTACCAACAAAGGCACCAATGTGACACAATGGGGAACAGGAAAGTCTTAATTTTAAAGGCAACTAGAACAATTGGATATCAAAAAAGGAGCATTGACTTATATCATATCATACTCAAAAGTCATTTGGAGATGGACATAGACCTTAGCAAAAAATCTGAGACTATAAACATTTTAAAAGAGAATAGAGAACATCTTCATGATTTTGCAGAAGGCAAAGTTTTCTTAAATGGGTCCCCAAATACACAAACTATTTTTTAAAAGCATTGACAAAGGCAAGCATGGTAATCCCAGCACTTGGGAGGCTGGGACTAGAGGACTGCAAGTTCAAGGCCAGCCTGGACTACGCAGTGAGACCCTGTCTCAAAAACCAAAAACAAGGGCCGGTGAGGTGGCTCAGCGGCATAGGCGCCTGCCTTGCAAGCGCGAGGGCCCGGGTTCGACTCCCGGATCCCACATACGAAAAAGGGGCCGGTGATATCGCTCAGCGGCACGGGTGCCTGTTGGCGCGCCAGGTCCTGAGGTCGACCCCCCGGTACCCACAAAAAAAAAAAAAAAAAAAAAAAAAAACAAGAAAAATATTGATTATTGGACTTCATCAGCATTTTCTTAAATCAAAAGACATTGCTAAGAAATTAGGCAAGCCAGTCCAAAAAGAATAATTCACAAAACGTGTCTGTCAAAGTTCTCATACCCAGAATGTATAAATACCAGCAAATCAATAATAAAAATAAAGCCAAAGAAGTAGCTCAATAAATACAAGAGAGCCAAAGACTTGAACAGGCATGTCACACAGATTTCAAGTGGCTAGTAAACAAATGAAAATTGCTCAACTCATTGTGTTAGTCAGAAGATCCAAATAAAAACCTTGGAACAATAACACTTCACACCCACTAGGATGGCTAAACTTAAAAAGACCAACAATCACAAATGTTGGTGAAGACATGGAACAACTATAACTCATTGTTGGCAAGGAGATAAAATGGTACAACCATTTTTGAAAACTGTCTGGCAATTTCTTACAAAGTTAAACATATATTGACCTATGAGTCACCAATTCTACTCCCAAGTATTTATCCAAGAGCAACGAAAACATATTTTTACTGAAAATCTAATCCAAAAAGTGTTCCATAGCAGTTTTATTCAAAAGAGCAAAAAACTGGAATCAACCCACATGTCCATCAGTAAGCAGATACATAAACATATGGTGGTATCTTCTAGTAATAGAATAGTAATCAGCAATAAAAATGAAACACTGATAGATGCGACATGGGTAAATCTCAACATTACATTGAAAGAAAGAAGCCAGCACCAAAGAATACTTACATTCATACAAATTTCTAGAACAGGCAACACTAATCTATGATGATAAAAATCAGAACATTGGCTGCCTCAGGGTGAGTGTTGGCAATTGCCAGCAAAAGGAAAGAAGGCAACTTGTGGGAAGACGCACTGTACCCTGTTTGAAACTGTGGCTATGTGAATTTTACACTTACAATCTACCCATCTCTCTGGATAGAGAGTAAACCTTATTAAAAGAAAAAAAAAAAAAAATAGCCAGGCATGGTGGTGCACACCTGTAATCCTAGCACTTGGGAGGCTAAGGCAGGAGGATTGCTGTGAGTTTGAGGCCAGCCTGGGCTACATAGTGAGACCCTGTCTCAAAAAAAATAAAAATAAAAAAATAGTAGCAGAGGGTGGAGAGAAGAGAAATGGGAAGTTGTTGTTTAATGGGTAGAGCTTCAGTTTTGCAAGATGAAAAGTTCTGGAGGTTGGTTGCATAACAATGACAGTACATTTAAGGCTACTTAACTGTGCAGTTAAAAATGGTTAAGATGGTACATTTCATGTGTATTTTACCACAATTTTTTAAAAAACATGCTACCATTTAAAACCTAATAAATCTTATTCATGATAATGCAAAACACAAACAACTTGATTCCTTAATACATTTGTAGTTCCTTAAAAAATAAAACAGGCAAGGTAGATCTAATATCAGGAATATTTTCCTATGATAAAAGTAAAATAAATTAAAAAATAAAACAGGCCCGAGCCTCTGCTTGCAGGACACCACGCCCTGGCCTTGGCCTGACTGTTGCCACTTAGTGTCTCCCAGTGGTGTCAGGACTTCCTGTGTGGCACCATCATGGGTTTGGAGGGGAGATGTTATCAAGTGTCGACAGAGCTCATGCTATTCATTGGGGAAAAAAAGCTCAGAACTGCATTGTGATGGATTCTGTCCCAAAGATCCTGGTTTCTAGCGTCTCTATATTGGGTCTTGCCCTTCCCCATTTCTACCCCACTGCCCAAGCAGTGACCGTGCCCTGCCCACATCACACCGCTAGGCCCTGCAGACCCTGTCAGTGAAGGAGCAGCCTGTAGAGAACCCAAGGCCCTAAGTAGCTTGGGCTCATTTGTCTTATGAATCTCCCTGACAGGGAGGCTGGGTCTGGCTCATGCTCCCCTCTGTCCTGCGTGGAGGATGAGGTCCTTCTATATGTCTGGCTACTGTAGCAAAGTCTTGCTTGCTTTGCTGACGACCCAGGAGAAAGCGAGATAGGAGGAAGGGACTGGGGTGGGGTGGCTCTTGGACTTGCCTATGGGTTGCTGTCCCTCTGCACTCAGCCTGCACCTGCTCCCCTCCACAGCACCCCCAGCCCAGTGTCACGGTGGTGACTTATCGAACATCGGTACGGAGGACGGTGCTGGTGGGGCTGGAGAAGTCAGTGCTAAGGCGGAGACCTCACACTTTAATCCATTTTCTGAGCCCAGGTCTCCCAGAGATTTGCACATACAAGGAGGAAAAGCCTCCTCACTTTGTCAGCTGTGTGCTGTGCTAGGAAGGGGAAGAGGGAAGGAGGCAGACAAGGGAACATGATGGACCCAGCTCCCAGTCCCAGCCTCTGGATGCCTCATCCACTGGCCTGGACTCTGTCTGTAACATCCATCACACCAAGCCACCATCTGGGGAGGGACTAGCTCAGAACTGTCTACGCTGAGGTCCTCGGCCATGGCTGGGCCTCTCCATGCATCCTGGCTCTGTCAGTCCAGGAACTGAGAATGGGCAGGGCTGGGGACTGGGGGCTGAGGGGCTGCTGTCCCCGGCAGGAGGGCTGACTGAAGCCTGTCACAGGACAGAGGAGTGATGTGGACAATTGGATGGGGGTGGCCAATGTTGGGGAAAAGAATGGGCTGTATCCTTGGGAAGAAGCATGTTGTGAATTCATGGACTCAGGCCAATTAAGAGACAAGTATGACAGCCACCATACTGGGTGGTCGTGAACAGCCTTGCTGACCAGGCTCCCATCTCCTCCCATCTCCTCCTAGGTCTCAGAGTGGCCAGGGGAAGGTCAGCACTTTGCTGGTACTGATGGGCTTCTGGTCTTTGGCTTGGACTGTGGGGGAGGGGAGGGGACCCAAAGCTGATGAAGTGCCGCTTACAGGGCAGGTCCGTACTCAAAGCCTTCCTAAAAGCTACGTCATGTTGTCCTCGTGATACTTTGGGAAGCAGCCATCATTCCCTTTTCACGGACTGGGAAACAGAGGCTCAGAAAAGGAATGGAGCTGCCCAAGGTCTCACAGTGAGACATGGCCCCTGCTCCCCCTTCACTCCATCGCAATATGTAATCAGCCCACATGCAAAACTGAAAAGACGTTTCGATTTTCTACTCAGAGCCCCCAGTCATGGCTGTCCTCCGCCCTAACAATATAACCTGGGGTTCCTACAAACAACCCCACCGCTGAGTCAGATTTTAAGGACATGGCGGAAGAATGCTCTCTAGAAGACAGAGGGGGGATTTTAACTTTTCTGAAATAAAAAAATTTTTAAATAGGGATACAAAGAGCATTGTAGTGTATCACAGAGTACGGCAGATGGAACATAAAGCATAGCATGTCCAGGAACCTGAAGGGGGCCATTATGTCTGGACACGGGGAACACAGATGGGAAGGGGCAGTGAACAGGTTTGTGTATCAATCCAGGGGCATTTTCAGAAAGGTGGTGCCACCTGCTGCCCCGTGGAACCTGCATTGGAGATGTCAGGTGGGATCTAGAACAGGGCCCAGAAATGAGGCTTCCCAAGGATGGCTTGTTCTTCCGGTATCCAAGAGGAAATGACCAGGTGACTGTTAGCAGAGGCCCTGCCATGGCCCTCGGTGTGATAGAGGGGGAGAGTCTACCACCTCCATTCCAGGTCCCACCCCACCTCAAAATCTGGTGCTTCTGGGTTCTCGCTGTATGTTGTTAGACCTAAGCAGCTGCTGTGGGAGATGCAGCCACACACGCTGACAATCTAGGGTTTTCTCTCAGGCCTCCACTCTCGTCTACTCCACAGCTTTCCCATCGAGGCCTCTGGTGACCACAAGCCAGTGTCTCTCACTGGAACTCTCCCAGGTGCCAGCAGGACCTGCAAAGTGAGGTTCCAGGGGCACACATGGCAATGACAGCCCCCTCCCCAGTCCCAGCCACACCAAGCTCTCCCATGCAAGATGGGAGATGGGCATCTCTCAGAGAAATGCAGGGGTTCGTGGTCAGTATGTAGAGGTCATACTTTCCTTGGAGGACTGACATGGTCCAAGCAGGCCCAGAACATGGCTCCCATCAACAAGCAGGGAGAGGAGTCCAGGTGCTGGGTGGGGCCACCTGTGCCTGTGCAGGTCCTGAGGCCAGAAGGCACTGGGGACCACTGAGGAGAGAAGGAGGCCCACCTGCCCATAATCCTCGACCCAAGAGGCACTGAAGAAGAGTCTTCCTTTTGAAAATAGTGGGGAAGGGGTGAGCCAGGGAGACTAGGAGCCCGTTGTGTTTTGGGAATTCTGCCTTCCTGGTAAGTACATGGTGAAAACATTACATATTTGCACTAGCTTTCCTAGTACAATAGATGTGGCAGTTCACAAGTGTTAACACAATGTCTTTCGTATGTTTAGAAGTAGCTCCACCATTACCTCAGAAGTTGAGTATTTGTTTTTTTAAAAATAAACACATGGAGAGAATGTGCCCCAGTACACAGGTGACTGTTGTGCAAGCCACCCACCCACCTGCTTGGGTGAGGACCTGCCCACAGCTGTCACCCGGCTGCTCACTTCTCCAGGCACACCCTGCTCATTAGGCCCCAGCCACGCCCAGCCGCCCCATTCCTGATTGAACCAGAATGCCAGGAGTGGCTGGTGGCTCCTTGAACCCTGAGCAATGGGCTGTGCAGGAGTTAATCTGAGCTCAGGGCCTCAGGTTCCTCAGAGCTCCGAGCTGCCCTGGAGACCTGCCCTCCCTGCACCCAGCACCTGGGCCTGTGGGTCCTGCAGGATGGCCTGGCTTCTGTGTCTTTGTAGGGGCCAGAGGCAGCCAGGGGCCCAGGAGGGAGCCAGGCTGAGCTCTAGGTGGTAAAAATAGACTCTGCCTAGGGACTGCCTACCTCCCTGAAGGGTGAGCAGCAGCAGACATTATCTCACCTCTGCTCAATGTCCCCCCAGGCAGGTAAGGGATGGGACTTGTTCCTGCTTTATAGCTGGGGAGCCCAAGCAGAGTCTGGGGCAGACAGAGAGGAGGCCACAGGTATAGCCCTGCACCTGCCTGTGCCTGGGCAAACACCTCTGCTGGCCTGTGCTGCACCCCTGGGGGTGGAACATGTCCCAAGTGAAACATGTTACCTGTCCCCCACCCCACAGAAAATACAGATCTCACTTCCATTCCCCCACCCCAGGCCACCTTAGAGAAGCATGTGGCGTGAGGAAGGACAAGCTGCCCAGTCCTCCCTACCTGGGAAGCACATCTCACAGGCGCTTCTGCTAACTCAGAATAAACTGGATAGGGGTTAGGCCAGTGGCAACATGCTGCTGTATGTGGAGGCTCCTGGCTTTTCTGCTCCCTTGACGCCAGAGGTGAGTGTGGCAGCCATCTCTGCCTAGTTACTGGACGATCCACAGGGCCACAGTGGAGTCACAGACCACAGGTTCAAAGGCACAGAGCAGAGCAGAGGCAGCAAGAGCCCTCGCTTGGACAGGAGATTCCCATGCAGCAAACCCAGCCCAGCCCCGACCAGCCTGAGGAACTTCACTCCCAGGCCTCGTGTGTTCAGTGAGGGGCTGGAATAAATGAGACCCTGAGTCCTCCACTATCATTAGGTGGGGTTCCCCAACTCCCAACTCCTCCTTGCCTCTCTCAATAAAATCCAGTCTAATTGGGGATTAGAATTAACTTGCCTAAATTAAAGGCTGGGCAAGGAGTAATGGTGGCCATGACAAAGAGAGGCTATGCAGGAGCGGCTCTGAGGGGACAGCCCCGGGGCCTCCAAAGGAGAGAGGAAAGAAGAGGGGAGAGGAGGGGAGCAGAGGAGAGGGGAGGAGAGGAGAGGAGAGAAGACACCTAGAAAGCTTCGAGACCCCACCCAAACATGGACTCAGAAAATTCATCTCCTGTTCCCAGGTCTCCAAAGCCAGGGCCAAAGCACTTGAGCTCTGGGCGTCGCCGGGAGATTTGAGCAGAGGGGCCCAGGGTCATGCAGGATGGGAGGCTATGAACACCACCCTAGGGAGCCCTGGGGATCCAGGGACCAGGGCTTGAGAAGGAAACCAATGTCCTCTTAAAACCACCTGAGGTAGACATTCACCTACTAGGAGGGCCCGGGACAAAGGAGTTCCAAGTTCCACAAGCTCCATTACTTACGTTTTGAACTGGTTAATCATTTTCAGAATCTGTTTTGATTTACAAAGTATTTTTCCCATATGCGATGTCATTTGAACCTCATAACAACACAATAGTTGTTTTGCCATTTCATAGATGACGGAACTAAAGTTCTGCGAGTTTAAGCAACATGCTTAAGGGATCCCAACCTAAAAATGGTAAAACCAGGCCTAATGATCAATTTCCAAGCACAGCACTCTCTCCAGGACATTGTGTCCCTGTCTCCAGGACTAGGGACCCAGAAACATTCCACCAGGACCCAGACAGCAAATACAGACCCTCCCCTAGCAAGGTTATAGTGGTCTGCAGACAGAAGGTCCCAGAGATTCACCACACCATTGTCCCAAGCCCATGTGTGGGTCCATAGACAGGAAGTGAGCCTGACAATCTGTAGATCTTCCCTGCAGGTTGAAAGGGCTGGATTTCTTTCCTCCTTCAAAGCTCCCCAATGTTCCTTCTTTGAGAAACAGAGCCATCATCTGCCTTCACATATCTGCAAGGTCATGGGGAACAGGGCATAGTCTCTGAGGGGACCAACCAGGAAGCAGATGGGACAATGTGAGAATGAACTCTCCAGCTACAAGAACTGCCTTGGGATGTGACAGGCTGATTTGGAAGGTAGTAAACTCCCTATCACTGAAGGAGTTCAAGCAAAGACTGGGTGACATTCTGCCCTGGGAATGTCAGGAAATTCAACCACAGATAGTTGAGTGGGAAGAATGGACTGCATAATATTCACATTAAAATGATCCTAAAATGGGAATTATTTCTGCTTTTATTTGGATGCCTGATGCCCCTCTATGGGTGCCATACTGGATCAAGAATTGTCACTGAGTGTCTAATTCCTGTTGTTACAGATTGGGATGGAGTAGGGAAAGTGGTCCAGAGAGGGATAGTGTGTGGGGGGGTGCACGTGCGTGCACGCTTGTGTCTGCGTGTTAGCTCTCAATCACAGCAAGCTGAAGGTCTGACATGGAAGGTACTCCTGGAACTCTGTGCTCCAAGGACAGATGACTTTGAGGCTGTCCTTCTCTGCCCTCCCTGACAAGTGACTAGGTCACTCCCATTGATTTGGGTGACCAGCCAGAGACTTACCTGCACCATGGCAGCTGTTCCCTTTGCCACAGTGATCAAAATAAGTTGTCAGGTTGGGTGAGGACAAGCCCCGCCTTACTGTGGATGCTGGCCAGCCAATCCAGGAAACAGCTGGCCGAGTCAGTAGCCATCCTTCCTCTGCAAGCTGGCCTGAACAGATCTCTCCTGGTTAGGAATTCTCTGGGGACATCTGGGTACTGGAGTCTGGGACTTCCGGTGGAAGATTGTGACGGTGGCATCTTAACATGGACACCCTGAACTGGAGTGAGAAGAAAGTAGAAGCTACCAAGTAATTTAACTATTCTGTGCCTCCATTTCTTTATGTATTCTATTTCACTGGGTCATTGTGGAGATTGAATAAAATAAGCTGTGTGCCCCCCAAATCCCTACATTGAAATTTTAACCCTCGAAAGGTGTGTTAAAATCACTTTTAATCACCTTTCAAGAGGTGATTAAAGTGAAAACCTGAAGGTGGGCCCTGATCCAATCTGACTGGTGTCTTCATAAGAGAAGAAATTCCAGGGAGGATCATGTACCGAAAAGACCATGTGGGGACACAGACACACGTGTGCAGAGTGGAGGCCACGTGAGGAGGCAGCCAGAGGGCAGCCATCTGCATGCCAAGGAGAGAGGCCTCCAGAGAACTAGCACTGCCTGCACCCTGACCTTGGCCTTCCAGCCTCCAGAACTGTGAGAAAATAAGCCACCTAGTATGTGCTATTTGCTTACAACAGCCCTACCATACTAATATAGCATATAAAGCACTAGAACAGTATCTGACATATAGTACACACTCAATAAATGCTAACTGCTGCCATAAATATTCTTGTTTATCTCAACTATATACCCACTCTATGAGTTTCCAATTGCTGCTATAACAAATTACCATAAACTTACTGGCTTGAAATAACACAAATTTATCACCTTACAGTTCTGCGGGTCAGAAGTCTCAGTGGGCAAAAGTCAGGGTGACATCAGACTGCTTCCTTTTGGAAGCTCCAGGACAGCAGCTGTTTCCTTACCTCTTTCGGCTTCCAGAGGACATCTTCAAAGCCAACAGGGTAGGATCTTCACCTGTGTCCTTCTCCAGCCCTCCTCCCTCCCAATCACATCAGGCTCACCCAGATAATCGAGGATCACCTCCCATCTCAGGGCGACAGCTCCATCCCATCCATGAAGCCCCTCTTGCCCCATGAGGGAATCGACAGATTTGCAAGGTAGGATATGAGCACTGTTCTACCTGTGACACACACAATTTGTTATTAAATGAAGAAATCAAGCCACAGGACAATGCATATAGATCATTCTTATTTATGTAAAAAGTACTAAATAAATGTGTAGAGAGAAAATACAGAGAGCAAGAAACGCACAAAACTACTAACACCGTGGTATTTTGCAGGGAGCGAGTTAAGAGTTTAGATTCTTTGTGTATTGTTTTAAAGTTTTTTACAATATGATTATGTTTATAATTTCTTGTGTAATTTTTCTAACTTTGTTTTTTTGAAACAGTGTCTATGGCTACCCAGAACACGCCCAATCTCATCTGAAACATGGTCTCACTAAATAGTTTGGGCTGGCCTTGAATTCACTATGTAGATCAGGGTAGCCTAGAACTCACAATCCTCTTGCCTCAGCCTCCCAAGTCCTGAGATTACAGGTGTGTGCTACTACATCTAGCTCTACTTCCGTAATTTATTTATTTATTTATTTATTTATTTATTTATTTATTTATTTTGTGGGTACCGGGAGTCGACCTCAGGACCTCGCGCGCCAGGAGGCTCCCATGCCGCTGAGCGATATCACCAGCCCTTTTTTTGTATGTGGGTACTGGGAGTCAAACTCAGGACCTCGCGCTTGCCAGGCAGGCGCTTATGCCACTGAGCTATCTCACTGGCACTACATCCGTAATTTTTTAAAAGACATGTTAAGTCATCCAAAGAAAAGAGGAGACATGTACCCATCTATATGGTGCTCCGTCTAGGGACAACAAATGAATCGACAGTATCCAAAGCTCCCAGCAGGTGTGGTAAGGAATGAGGGCAGAGTGCTGAGGCAGCTGGGCAAGGGCTGGCTGCCCAGGGGACCCCAGAAGACTTCTGCAGAGTACTTAAGGATAAGGAGTTTCTGAGGCAGAGAGGAGGGAGTAGAGCAATGCCAGTGGGCCAGAAAGAGTCCACCCTTCTGACTGCGTGGGTGCTGGGAGCACAGGCTGGAGAGAAGAATTGCACACAACTGGCCCAAGCCAGCTCCCAGCAGATGAGGGCCAGGGTAAAGGTGGCACGTACCTGCCGAGCGCTGCCTGCCTGGCCCTGTGCTGAGCTTGTATAAGTAATTCCTGTTTGCAGTGAGCAAGCCAGGCTGTGTTTTGATGGTAGCAGATAGGGCTGGACGGGGGAAGAAAGGCATGGGAGGGTGGCTTGGGGCAAGGTCTGCTCCTAGTGTGGCCATGCACACAGGGGAGGAGTGAGAAAGGAAGCAGGGAGGATCACATCTGGAGAAAATACCCCCTCCCTACCTTCCCCCACATCTGGGCTTCTCACAGCCCATCTGTGCTCCAGCCCCCAACAGGTCCAAGCTGCAGGAAGGACTCAGGCAGCTGACTGGGCCTTGGGGGCACAGGGAGCTTCCCAGGTGGCTAACCCTGGACTTGATGCCTCAGGGCTGACAAGGGGTCTCCAAGTGGGGCCTGAGGCAGCTGGGCCTGAGCAGGTAAAGCAGGCAGGGGCTTCCACCTGTGGCCCTCTGCCTCCTGTGCTTGTCCTGACTTGCAGAGAGGACACAGCTGTGCCTCAGGGTGCAGCCGTAGGTGGAAGAAGCTGCAGGTGGGGCGAATGGGCTTAGATTACAAAGCAGCCAGCCCAGTTTGGCAAAGGCACGTGGGCCTAGACAATGGGCTCAAATCTTGGTACTGCGAGTTTCAAGCTGTGTAGCCTCAGACAAGCTGTTCAGCCTCTGTCTGTCTCAACCTCCCCATCTCTAACCTGGGGTAAGTGGTGGTATCTACCTCATAGTTACCATACAGTACAAGCTGGTGCATAGTGGTGGTGTTCTGGGGGACCCTCTGGGGATCTCAGCTGGCCCTGTAGGCAAGGTCCCTTTCGGGTCTCCCTACCACCAGGTTAGTACACTCACCACTTACCTGGTGCTGGTGCCCATGGTGTGACTGGTAGCACAGGCAAGGGAAGGAGTGATGGCTATGAGATGTCGTTATGGGGGTGGTGGCTTTGCATTGCAGTAGCCATGTCCCTTGCCACAGAGAAGGAGGACAAGCAGGGGCAGGGGCTCCAGAGGAGCAGACATCCCACCAAGAAGATCTTTCCAGGGCTTAGCTGGGCATACCTACTGGTCACTAAATGCCCAGCACTGGGCATCGGCATGGACCAGAGATCCTCGGCTCTGTGGCACAATGCCAAGACATCTGTCATGGTCTCAGGGGCTGTTGTGAAAAGATCTGTGTGCCAGGCAGCTCTTTTGAGACAGAAGACATAGGTGTCACAGTCGTAGGAACACTGGAGAGGCAGATGGCAGGAGTGAAGGAGGGGTCTGGATGCTGATACTGGCTGCAGGACAGCAGGTGTGGACCTGTGGCATCTTCAAGTGGCTTGCGGAGAGCAAGGAGATGTGATCCGTTCAGTAGCCCCACCCATAGGGAGACCCCTCTCCCACGAACAGGGGCAGGACCCCTCAACAGAGCCTCCCACCTTGCCAGCAAATGGCACTTTAGTGGCTGAGCTGGGAAACAGTAGCAGCCTATGTGTGGTTTCCTAAAGCCACTGCCAAATGGGGTCGGGAGGCAGCTGATTAGAAAGAGAGGTGCAGGCTATCAGTTCATCCAATTAGTTAGGGATTCTCAGAAAGGCTAATCAAGGAGCAGTTAGAAATCCTGACCTCAGAGGGAGCTCAGCTCTGCCACTAAGCAGCATAGCCTTGGCCAAGTTGCACCAACCCTCAGGGTTCCGCCTCCCCGGGATATATTAGAGAAGGATGGCTGAAGGACAACAGCATGGATCGTTAGGCAGCACTTACTAGGTCTGAGTCACCGCGAGCCCATTATCTCATGTAATCCTTATGACAGTGTCATGAGGTAGAGCACACACCCTCATTTTGCAGATGAGAAAATGGAAGTTCAGGGAAGTTAAGTAATTTGTCCAAGGTCACTCAGTAAATGACTGGCCAAGCAGGGCTTTGAACTCTTCGATGTCCAGATCCAAAGTGCCTGCAGAAATCTCAGCTAGGACCTCTCTGGCCACCTCTGTGCTCTGTACTACACAAGAAAAAGCAGGAGCTGCTGCCTGGTTCCTTTGGTATACACCTGGCCAGTTTGGGGCTGGGCTCTGAGCAAGGCGTGCAGGGATGGCCCTGGCCTGCCACCAGGCTTGGCTACCTCCACACCCAAATGCCCCTGGCTCTCGCGTGCCTATGAAAGTCTTTGCCTGTTTTTCTCATATCCCAGCAACAACTTGTTGCCTTGTGTTCCCACTGAACCTTTCTTTGCAAGAGCTTAGTACCTAAGTCCTTTCCATAGAAACTGCCTTACCTTCCATTTAATAAAATAATAACTTCTGTGAAAACCTTTGCAAAGGAACTTTTCATCCAAGGGTCACCTAATTCTCTCAGCCACCCAGGCAGGGGAGATGATTATTATCACCACTTTGGTGGTCAACTGAGACAGAAAGATGACCAAAGCAGGTGATACAGAGTCACTTGGAGATCCTTGGTGACCAGCTGGGTGACCTTGGACAAGTCTTTCTTCTCCAGAACCTGAGAGAGTTGTGGGGACTAGACGCAGAATGCACACGCAAAGCTCTCCACTAATGGCTGTGGATGAAGCATTCAAAATGACTATTTTTATTTTTCAATTTTTTTGAGGTCCAATTTTTTCAACATAGTCTTTATTTTTGAAGGTAGTTTTAGTTTCATAACAAAACAGCACAGAATATAGAGAGTGTCTATATGTACCACACACACACACACACACACACACACACGGTCCTTCACTCTCAGCACTGCCAACCACAGCGGTGCAGTTTTTTGGGTTTTGGTCTGTTCGTTTGTTTGGGTTTTTTCATTTGTTTTGTGGAGTTTGGGGGGGTACTAGCACTGAGCCACAAAACCAACCCTTTTACGTATTTTTCATTTTGAGGCAGGGTCACGCTAGTTTGCTAAGTTGCCAGGCTGGACTCAAACTTGTGATCCTCCTGTCTCAGTCTCCCGTAGTGCTGGGATTATAGGCATGCAGGACCTCACCCAGCTCAGAGTGGTACATTTCTTAGAGCCCATGGACCTATACCGATTCGTTATTATCACCCACACCCCAACATTTACGTCAGGGTCATTCCTGGAGTTGTGCACCCTATGGGTTTTGACAAGTGTGTAATAACATGTAGCCACCATTTTGGTATCATAGAGAATAGTTTCACTGCCCTAAAAATCTGTGTTCTGCCTATTTACCCCTCTGCTCCTAGCCCCTGGCAACACTGATCTTGTAATGGTCTCCATAGTTTTGCCTTTTCCAGAATATTATATAGTTGGAATCATACAGAAGGTAGCCTTTCAGGCTGGCTTCTTTCACTCAGTAGTATACATTTAAGGTCCCTCTGTATCTTTTAAGGGCTCGATAACATATCTTTTTAGCACTGAATAATATTCCTTTGTCTAGATAGACCACAATTCATTTATCCATCACCTACTGAAGGACATCTTGATTGCATCAAAGCTCTGGCAATTATAAATAAAGCTGATATAAAACTTGGGTGCAGGTTTTTGTATGTATTAGTCAGGTTACCTGTTGTGGGGACACAATACCTGACACCCACAACTTAAAGGAAAAGACAGAAAAGAAGAAGAAAAAAAGAAAAGGAGAGGTTTAATTAGCTCACAGTTTCAGGAGATTCAGTCCATAGTCGGCCGGCTCCAAGGCAGAAACATCATGGTGGAAGGGCCTGGCAGAGCAAAGCCCTTTGTATTCATGGAGCCAGGAAGCAGAGCAGGGGAGCAGCACCAGAGAGAATGCAATGAGGGACAAGATAGAGACCCCAAGGTCACAGCTCCATGACCCAGCCAGACACACCCGGAACTGTGTTCCACCAGTCCCCTAGGCAGATCCCAAATCAGTCAAGGTGACACGATCAAGTTTAAATGTCACATGTGCATACAAATTTTCAGTTCCTTTGGTAAACACCATGGAGCAGAACTGCTGGATCATACAGTAATAGTAAGTTTAGTGTCACAAGCAACCACCTATCTTCCAAAATCACTGGCCTGTTCTGCATTCCCACCAGCAGAGAAGGACACTTTTGCTTCAATCAAAGATGGAAAGTGAGCTGCTTAAGATTACACAGCTGTTAGCTGGGATAACAGAGCCCTGAAAGCCTCTACTCTTTGGGTGGTTTCCACTTGACCGCACTTCCCCTTGGCTGGACACAAACACACTCACTTCCCACTGCATTTGAGAGCTCCGTCCTGCTGCAGAGCACAGAGGCCTCCCTCTCCTACTCCCATCAAGCCTTGCCAGAAACTCACTCCCGGGGCTCTTGCCCAGAGCCCACAGAGCCCACATCCCCACATCCAGGCTTCCCTGCACCTGAGATGAACCAGTGGACTCGGCAAGGCCCTTCTCCTATCAGTGCAGCCCCATTCAGCTCCACAGTCTTTGGGGTCCCTGGGACTGTGGAGGAAGAGAAGAAGCCCCAAAGGCCTGCCTTCCTTCTGTCCCTCCCTCCCTGTCTCCTTCCCTTCATCCTTCCTTCTGCTCGTTCTTTGTAATGTGTAATTCATGTAACATAAACCACTTTAAATGAACAGTACAGTAGCATTGATTACACTCAGAATGTTGGGCAATCGCCACGTCTATCTAGTTCTGAAACATTTTTATCACCCCAAAAGAAAACCCTGCACCCTTAAACAGCCCTCTCCTTTTCCCCATGCTCTTCCCAGCCCATGGCAGCCACCAATTTGCCTCTTGTCCCTTTGAGTTTATTTATTCTGGTAATAAAAACAATCAAATCATACTATATGTGGCCTTTTGTGTCTGGTTCCTAGTACTTTTCTTCCATCACACTTCCTGTAACTCCCCGAGGAAGTAGGGAGGGGCCCCTTCTGCCTCTGTCCCCTTCCCTGTCCCATGTCCACCTTGTGTTGTGTCCCCTGCCCATGGCACCTGTGGCCCAGCTCATCCAGGCTATGCCATTTCCTGTTTCTTCTAATTACCCATAGCTGAATAATTTAAAGGCTCATAGATTCATTCAACAAACAGCACATAGGCCCTGAGGGGGACAGAGAACAAGAAATAGTCACTAAACTGTGATAAGGCAATGTAAGGCCAGGGCAGCCCAGAGAGGCAGCTACTTCAGCCTAGGGGTGCCAATAGTCAGCAAAGTAACATGGCTGGGGTTGGGGTTTCTTATCCGCCCCACCACCCTAGCACTCAGCACAGTTCCTGACACCTAGAAAGGGGATGAATGCACATGGCAATCAGTCAATTAAACAAAAACTCCATTTCTCAGCTAAGAGCTAAATGATGAATAAGAGTTGTTCCTACTGGAAAATGAGGACAACATATTTGGAAATTTACAAGCAAGAGATTCGGCCCCTTTAATAGACTGAGAGGTGTTTTAGTCCAGATGAACATGGAAGGAGAGAGGCTGGCAGGTGGGAGAAGACCACGCAGGGCTTTGGAAGCTACTGAGGGGAGCTAAGCTTTATCTAGAGGGGGAAAGTGAGCCACTGAAGGGTTTTAGACAGAGTCACATTTTAGAAACTCACCTTCCTAATCCATACTGGAAATCATGGTGACCTACGGAGAGATCAGGGAGACAGAACAGACATTGTTCTTGCCTGGAAACAGTAGGGCTTAAGACTTCATTAAAAACAATTAATTCGGGCCGGTGAGACGGCTCAGCGGCTTAAGCGCCTGCCTTGCAAGCGCGAAGGCCCGAGTTCGACTCCCGGAACCCACATACGAAAAAGGGGCCGGTGATATCGCTCAGCGGCACGGGTGCCTGTTGGCGCGTGAGGTCCTGAGGTCGTCCCCCCGGTACCCACAAAAAAAAAATAAAAAAAATAAAAACAATTAATTCAACCATCACAAGTGTGCTGCATGCTTTGATGGATACTAGGAGTCAGGAAATGCTCCCTAAGATGATGAGTGAACTTTAAATCAAAACCTGGGAAATGAAGATGAGTTGGTGGAAAAGAGCTTTCCAGACTACACTACAGCTTTTGAGAAAGTCCTGAGTGGAATATGTTGAAGGAACTGAGAAAGTCCAGTGTGGTTGTTGTGAAAAGTTGAGGCCAGAAGTTGGATCAGAGGAGGCAGGGGAGATAAGCAGGGGGGTCAGATCCAGAAGGATCTGACACATTGCGGACTTACCCTAAGCAAAATAGGAAGTCCTTAGTTATGTAAAGAGATCCTATTTTGAAAACTAGGATTAATTGCATTTCTCTTTTGTATTTCTGTACATGTGATGTTCCTGGTCAGCTCAAATATCTGCTTGTCTAAGGAGAGGAATTAGGATTATCAAAGAAAAAAATGCAGAGAAAGAGATAATACTTAACTTCTGACATTTACAATAAAAGTTTTCAGCCAGACAATAGTCCTGAAAGAAAAAGAATGTTCTGGATATCTTTAAGCCCCCCCCCCCTTAAGATATCAAGAGGCAGACTTCCATCATGAAGCTTTATGTAAAGAAAAAATAATAGCTGAAAAAAAAACCAAAACACTCTAATCTTTAGTCCAGAGGATGATGGGGAGGAGGCCAACGAGGAAGCGGGTGAGGAAGTCAGAGGTGCATCCTCATCTTCCATCTTCTAGGTAAATCCCAGAGAGCCAAGGTGGTTAGGTAAGGGGGAGGAAGAGGTGGTCCTTCAAGGGCTGTGGGAGGAAATATCCTCCAGCATCTACCCAGAGGTCTTCACATCAAAGGCAACTTGGTGGCTTGGTGTCATTAGGCATAGGGAGAGTTTGAAATGAACTTTCTCAAGCTATTCTAGGTTATCAAGTGGTTTAAAATGTCTACACTAGATCTTTAGTTGTGGTTTCTGCAGAAGAAACCAAATAGAAGCAAATAGATTGGAAGCCTGCCGAGGTTTTAAGGACAATTTATTGAATGGGGGGAGCCTGCCACAGTCTTAACAGCTAAATCCTAAAATGACCCCTGGGCCCCAGAACCTGCAACAGCAAGAGGTAGATTGTGAACATATTTTCAAGGCTCTATTTGGGTTCTTGTTGAACCTAATCCTAACTGATGTCCCTCTACAATAGGCTTTGACAAGCAGGAGACTTACACATTTTTAGTTTAGGGCCCTTAAATCTGGAGCAGCAAGAAATGGACCACCAACCCTTTTAATCCATTTGGTGTCTCAGCTGCAGAGCAGGGCTGGAGGTAATGGTGCTGTCCAGATGAGGGAGGACAGGCTTCTGCTGGGAAGGTGGCAGTGGGGCTGATGGCACTGCCCATTTGACATAGACAGGCCTGGTGGTGATGCATTGACATGGGATTGAGGGAGCCATGAGGGCCAAGGCAGGATGTGGGGAGCCGCAGAAAATGGCGTACCGCAGAAGGTGCAGCCAGCAGTGCCGACTGCGCCCAGAGGCTAGGGGTGGCTAAGGCTCGGATGTGTCTACAGGATTTCATCGCAAGGAAGTTCAGACAGTCGGGGCAGTGGAGGTGGGAGCCAGACTTCAGTGGGTTGAGAGAAGAGTGGGAGGTGAGGAACTAGGAGCCACAGGCCAAGATAACGTTCTCCGGACTGGGCCACAAAGCTGAAATGGGAGGCGCCTCCAGGGAGGGGTTTTGTCATTTTCAAGATGGGAGAGACTTGATCTCGTTTACTGCTGCTTGGGGAAGGTAGACACCAATAACAAGATAAGAAGAGCAGGCAAATGGTTAAAGAGGGTCTCTGAGAAGAAGGAACATGGTGAGACTCAGAGCTGGATAGACGGGAAAGACTTGGGGAGCAGGAGGGACCCTTCTCTGCTGAAGTAGAAGAAAGGAAGCTGACAGGTTTGTCAACTTGGTGATGGGAAATTGAGGAGATCCCCTGTGATGGCCTCCCTCTTCAGTGAAGTGGAAGATGACATCATCTATGGAAAGTGTGGGGGCTGGAGGACACTGAGAGAGAAGAGGCAGTTTGAGTAGCCCTTCTGGGGAAGAAGAGAGAGACTGGCCAAGATACCAAGGCTGAGGACTAGGGCCACTGGGAACACGAATTGAGGGTGGCACCAAGCTGCAAGGTGTGTGACTTTCTCCAGAAGCAATTCCTCACCATGGCCTCAGGCCCTGCCTGTGTACCACCTCAGCCCAGGACCCCTGTCAACACCCTACTGTAGTTCCTCAGAGTCACATGCCAAAAGCTGAACTTGGGGCCTGGGCCTCCCCACCCACCCAGCTCCTCCTCTCGCCTCCCACTTTCTGTTCCTGGAACCAGATGTCCTGGACTTGTCCTCCCCAAGAGCACCTTCTTGCCATTGGGTTCCATGGCTGGAAATCTGTCTGTCTCCCACTTTCTGTTCCTGGAACCAGATGTCCTGGACTTGGCCTCCCCAGGAGCACCTTCTTGCCATCGGGTTCCATGGCTGGAAATCTGTCTGTCTGTCAGCTGGGCCTCTCTTGTCCCTGCTTCCTCCTCCCCTCCCTACCTATCCTGAGCACTTGCTGTGTTCATCTTTGTGGAGTGTGACAGCAGCTGTGTCACCTACCATTTAGCTGCACCCTTGGCAACTCCCAATACCAATACCTCCCATATCCACTTACTTTTGGGGTCTCAGTTTAAATAACAGCAGTTCTGGGAAGCTGTCCTACCCACCCCTACCCCCCAGATTTGGGAAGGTCCCAGGGGTACCTCCTGCACTCACAACACCTTATATGTCTCCTCTGAATCTCTCAGTGAACTCATAGTTACTGATCCTCCCCCAAGGAGAGGATGGCCAGGGTGGGGGCACTAAGGTTTCCGCATCCCCTCTGCCTCCCCAGTCTAAGGGCAGTGCCTGGCACAAATAAGCATCTGTGTATGACAGAAAGACCATTCAAAAGACCCTCAAGGTCATGACTTCTATGTTCATTATCCCCCCAAATCAGCACACGCTCAGCCCAACCTCCACAGCCATCCCACACCTTCATCTCCCAAGTCTGCTCAGGTGGCTCCCTCGGCCAGGTACACCCACGCTCCACTCCATCTTCTCTGTGGTCATCCTGCTTACCCTTCCAGCTGCAATACCAGGCCCTTTCCTCCAAGGAGTCTTCTCTAAAACCCCTCACCTGCCACAGGCCAAAATGTGTGTGTCCCCTGTCCTTCCATTCCCTGAGGGCAGCTTGTAGCTTACAGTTCTTGCTATTCCCAATGAAAACACTTGACTTAAGCAAAGAGACACCTTACACAACACTTGCACAAAAAGTTCCCATTCATCTGTGTTCCAAAGAGTGCCTTTTGCAGTGCCATGCACTTAGCAGGGACACAGGAATATGTGTTAACAAATGACAGATTTTCTTCTTCATCTCTGTTAGAACAGGACAGTAACAATCTCTCACACTAAGTTTTAAACTGTGGTCCTTATGTTTGTGACATGGCAAGGGTGTCTGTTTTCCTCAGTGAACAAAGTCTGTCTTTTCAAGTTTATTCCATCTTTATTTGAGAAACAAACGAATGCCTTGTGCGCTGGTTCAAGGTAGTGACTGTACACTGCCAGTGTAGCAGACTCACCACTGTGGAGGGGAAAAGGAATTTCTCCCGGAGCTGAGATTTTCCAACACACCCAGCAACATCTACTCTTGCGCTACTGAATGAAACCATGTATGAGAAGACATGAAAAGGTATGAAGTGAAAATAGGGAGGAACCATACTATTAATACCTGTTAGTTTTCCCTGCTAACTTTTCACGATTTTTTTTTTCAAAAATAGAATCATTAGGATTCTCAAAAATACCATGTACATTTAAATTCATACAGATGGGGCAGGTGGGTGGTTAGCTGGGATTGGGGAAAATGGCAATAAGGACTTAACACTTAGTGGTATGGGGATTCTTTCCATGGTGATGAAAATGTTTGGGAAATAGATCACAATATTGTGAAGATACTAAATGTTGCAGAACTGTTCACTTTATTTCTTTGAGACAGGGTCTCACTATGTAGTCCAGGATGACCCTGAACTATGTAGCCCAGGTTGGCCTCACACTCATGGCAATCCTTCTGCCTCAGCCTCCTGAGTACTGGGATTACAGGCATGCACCACCATGCCCAACTATAAGTACTTGTTAAGGTATTTAGTTTGATTAAAGATTTTCTAGTTCCAGAGGTGGAGTCTGAAGTAGTTTTAATTATTTTTTTCTTTAAATGAGTGGAACTTTCCAGAATCAACAACTTTCAGACCGTGATAGGCTTGGCCATGGCATCTGTCCACTGGGGACCTCACTGAGCAAAAGGAAGAGGATCCTGCCCAACTGGCAGAGTTGCAGCATAGAGTTTCTCTCCACTCCAGGCAGGTCTGATGGTAAAGAAGGCCAAGTGGGCCAGTTCTAACTGCTCACAGCTTTGCAGGAAGCAGTCCTTCTGTTGTCTCATCAGGAAGAAACAGAATCTCTGTCAGCAAGAACAGGGCAGGTGCAAGGCCATTAGTGCCCCTCTGGGCTGGGGCTTCTCTTTGGGGGCCTGCTGGGGCCCAGTAGCCAGCAGGGCCAGGCTGCTCCTGGACAGGTGTCCCTCCATCCTTCAAATACATAGGCCCAACAGGAAAATCATGCCCTTCATTTTCAACATGGCACTGAAGCCCAGAGGCCAATAGCTGCACTGCAATAAAGTTGCCCAGGCCGATGGGTTTTAGTGATTTAAGATTCCTCCTGGTTTTAGCACCTCATATCTTCTCAGTGCTATCACATACTTGGTCTCTTTGTTCAATGTGTTGAAAAATGGCAGCTCCAGAAGAAATTCCTTTTCTCATATGTAGTAGCAGGTCTAATGAACAACAACAAAATCCTAGAGACAAAGTTGTGTTCACTTGGAACATAACAACAAAAGGAGATTGTCCCAGAAATCCCAAATCAAGACATTCTTGCTGAGAGAGAGAGAACTTTGCTTACCTCTTGAAACTCCAAATTTGTTGGAAATGGAATCAAGAGTTTGCCATCAACCCAGGTCATGGAACTGGTTGGACCAATTCAGCTTACACTTACATATGACTGCAAAACTTCCCCAGTGGACCCAATAGAAGTGGTTCCTTACTGGGTTGTTTTTTTTTTTTTTTTTTTCCATAAATGATTGAACAGCTGTCTGGATGCTCTTAAGGCATTTACAGCTGCACAGAGAAGCTTATGACTCTATCTAATAAGTGTCTGGCAGTCAGCAACCACTCTAATTGCCATATAGACAAAGAGGTGGAAATTTAAGTAGAGTAGACTCTAAAGTGTGACTGTAGTCAGACAATATTAGACACACCTGGGTGCAAGTGGCAAACCTAGAAATGTGCGCACATGCTTCTCAGGACAGCATCATCTCCACAGCCCAGAGAAGCTAAGCGTCTGCTCCGTGACACTTATTTCACAAGGGTAAACACATCAGTTGCTCAGGAAAATATAGGTACCTCTGAAATGTGCCAGACTCTGTCCACGTTCCCTTGTCCACCCAGACAGGAGAGGTCACAGTGAGATCCAGGACTGAGACTTCTGAGAACCATGTGGACCCAAAGGGGACAGAGAAGATACCCCTCCTAGGAGGGTGCTCTTATAAAGCTGTCACTACCCGCCCCTTCACAGATGAGGAAAGGGAGACTCAGAGAGGTTCAGTGGCTTTCAAAAAAAACCTCAAAAGTCAAGGAGTAATGGGAGTAGGCCTAGGATTTAGGGCCTCCCTGGCTCCCCATACAGGGCTCTTGGGTCCTCCAGAGAATGAGGCCTGCACCCTAAGCTTGCCTAAAGCACACTGAAGCAAGTGTGTAATTTCCACAGCTAATTCTCAGCCAGCTGCCATGAACTACAAGCTTTGACTAATGACTGGTTTGCCTCCCTACAAGGAAAGAGCACCCCTGAACAGATACTCTTCAGTCTCCCCAGGTTTCCTGGTCTACAGGACAATGGGAACTGGGCTGACATTTCTGCGTATTTCACACCTAACAACCTGCCATCTTTCAGAAAGGAAGTCTAGATGCCATCACCGCACTTATTTGCATGTCTCAGTTGTTTTCAGAGCCCTTTCCTGCACTTGATCTTGTCTGACCACCATGACAACCTTAGCAATACATCTAATTGCTTCTTGGAAGATTTCTGGATTTCCAGAGTCAACCTGTTCAAACAAAATACCCTTAAACTTTTATTGGCTCATGCCTCGGCAGCAGTTGGCAGCCTGCTGAGAATTAGGCCCTGGGCAGTGGGAAATCCAGGAGGATGGGTTGGGAGAAGGTCAAGGGGGAAAGAATAAAGAAAACAAGTTGGGGGTAGGGGCTCTAACACCCCCTAAGCAACACACTGTACAGTGTGGCAGAAGACCTGCTTCACCCACAAGGTCAAACGTAAGAAAAGTAGAAGAAAAAAAGAAGCTGCAGGAGAGAGAGGGGGAAAGATGGAATAAAGCGACCATCAGAAGCTGTTCAATCTTAATTCATTTTATTCTACAAAATGCTACTCAACGGAAAGTGGAAAAGCTAACAACAACAACAAAAAATACCGCAAGGGAAAAATGTTTTAATATGTTCTTTCTTCCATAGCAGCAAGCTTTTTCTAACAAGCTTTCTTTAGTGCAAATACTGTAGGTTGTGTTACATACAGTAAAACAACAGAACAAAACAACAACAAATACCACTAGAGATGCTTCTGAGCAGCGCTACTCCTCAATTTTCAAAACTATACAAAGATTTTGGGCTCACAGTCCTGCCTGGAAAGGTCAATACAAGAGATCCTTCAACAGGACCATTTCATCATTACTTTAAAAATCAGAAAAAAAGGTGCCCAGAAAGGTAATCAAGTTCCCCACAGAGCGACGGAAACCTTGTACAACTTGTTTGCCTCCAGGGTCTAATAGTAGACTTCACTCCACATCATCAACATATCTTCAAATACAAATGCACAAAGCTCATGGGTTTCCACTATATACCAAAATACTATATATACATCTCCCACTGCAAAAGACACTGGATACCTAGTCTTTATACAAAGTCAAATGTTTCCTGCCTCAAAATCAAGTAACCACAAACTAAAATAACTGGAATAACTTTTTAGTCATAGCAGAGAAAGTAATTGTTGAGGAACAGGGCAGGTCTTTCACTGTGTTCTCTTACAATGTATGTTTCTTGACAGCCACTGTCCCCAGAGGAATGACAGCCCACCTTTAGGAACAGAACCCTTTTATACAGTTTACACAGCACAGGTCACAAATCACTTTGGGAACAAAAAAAGCAAAATTATTGCAAATGTTTTAAAAAGAAAGTGAGAGAGAGGAACTAAATATTTTAATGCTATGTTTCTATTCGGGCTTGGTACAACACAAAGATGTAAACATTTAAAATAAATAATAAAATAAATGTCGATTTCTTTTCCCCCTTCCCTTCTCACATCCCCTTCAAAATCTGATCCTATCCCTCCTGAACATGTTGTCAGCATTAGAAAATTAAAACCATTTGTTGACATGTGGCCAAAAACACAAGAAGCATGAGAAGATGCCAGCTTAGTAGTGGGGTAATGGGTTTCCTTCTAAAAAGCTGCAAGACACAAGCACACTTGCAAATACACACATATGCGTGCACACACACACACGCACACACACCTGTCAATAAATAGTGAGATGCTGGCTTTTAAGATGAATCCCAAGAAGACTCAACAAGCAGAACACAGCAAGACCCCTTTACTTAAGTTTCAAAAGAAAGTTATACACACCAATATCCTATTGGTCCACAATTCTATAAAGACTCGGGTCACCCCTCTAGCCATCTGAGGAGTCCAAAGGAGCACAGGCTGGGCACAAGGAAGAGGGTAGATACCGTAGGGGATGGGTCTTTGAGAACTTCAGACTTAAGGCAATCTTACCTCGGGTCTTTGGAGAAAGACCTTCTCACCTCCAAGTGTTTTTATTTAGCTACTACTTGGGGGCCTTTTATAAGGGGATTCCCTTATCCCCTAATCTCATCCTAAAGGGGATAAATATGAAAGTGCCTAACAGTGCCTGGCATGTAGTAGGTGCTTATTCTTTTCCTTCTTAAGGGGCCACATGGATGTCTGATCAGGGAAGGAAATCAACCTGAATGTTACATGGTGAGGCTGTAAGAAGCACTGTTGGTCCATCAAGGAAAAGGGAGAAACGAGCTCCCGTGCTCCAGACAGGTCGGCCCCCTCATGACTCTTGGAAGTGGGAACAAGAGAGACTCCTTTCCCCAAAGGCTAAAAAAAGCAGCAGCCCCTGACAGCTTTTGGCTTTGAGATGCTTGTGTGACTGGCCACAGTGGGAACATCTGGTCTCCCAACAGACAGAATGATGACTCTTTCACAACAACCTCCACCCCCAGGGAATTCTCTGCTCGTAGTTGCCTCTGGAAATTTCCTAAGCATCACCTGGGATCTGCTCTCTTTCCTGTGTCAGCAGCTGTCCCCAGCCACCCAGCCAAGGCGAGGACTGTTCCCAGAGAGGCCAGCCAGGTGGCCACGAGGAGTGTGTTTCCCACTAGCCAATTGAGGAGTGCCCGCAGTGTGCGCCCCAGAGCTGCATGCAGCCCAGCTGGAGTCACACAGCTGCCTCGTGGCTGAGTTCACAGAGAGGCACAGCAGTTCCTTGCCCAAGCACAAAGGAATCCCCACTGCAGCTGTTCCCTTAGCTGGAGCCGTGGAGGAGGGAGCAGCAGGCCGGGCATCTGGTGATGCTGGAGCAAGGATGTGTATGCGAGAACACTTGGAGAGCAAGCCAGGAGGAGGAGAACTGAGGGTGCACTCATGACTCAGGTGTGAATACTCAGCCTTCCCCAAATAACCTCTGGCTCTGGGGAAGCCAAACATCCTCCTAGGACAAAGCAAGAGGTCCATGAAGGGCCGCAAGTCAGAGGCCTCTTAAGTCCCGAGGGCTGCTGGTTCCGACACCACTGGAGCTTGAAATTTGAACCGAAGCCAAACTCTGGCTCAGGAATGTCCAGCTTGGCTCCAAGTCTTAGACTGTGACCTGCATGGGAGTCCACGCAGCACAGAGTGGGGCATAAAGGGGCTTTTAGGAAAAAAAGGCCAGAAAACAGCATCATTTAAGATATAGCTATATGCACAAAGCAAATAACTCCCACCTGGCTACAAATACCATTTGAGATGATTAAGCTTTTCCAAGTTCAAAGCACCCAGGGTTTTTTTTGCCCCTCTCCTGCTACTCCTGGCTGCCTTTGGTTTCTTTGATTAATCTGAGATCAGAAAGCCAGTTGGCCAGTCTTCTTAGGAGTGCCGCCCCCACCCCAGGCCCTGGAAACCAGAAGGCAGCCAAGGAACATGGGAAAGAATGTGTTCAAAGTATTTTGAACAAAATCTTTTCTCTTTCACTCTCCTCTCTCTAGGTGGCTCACCCTTGCACACATCACTTCCAACCCTGCTGGGCTGTGTATTTTAAGCATAGTGCTCTTCCCTCCTTTCTAGTGCACGCCTTGGGGTGTAAAAGGAACAGGTCTGAGAAGCTGTCTCTGCTCCCTCCAGAGTTGGAAATTTAAATACCACAAGGCTTGATTTAAATAGCATTGACACCATTTTAAGTGGGTGGACAATGATCTCTAGAGCTGGATCACCAACAGATTCTCCCTCAGAGCCCTAGCCCTGAGGAGCCCAGTGGGATGAGAAGCCACTTCCCAGGACAGGGGTCGACGTGCTCTGGGGAGGAAGGGCTCAGGGCTGGGAGGCAGGGCCACGCTGAGTTGTGCTCCTGCTGGAGGTAAGGAGACCCGTGAGAAGAGGGCAGCTCTCCTGCAGCAGGAAGCCACACATCCTAGCTCTGATTTCAGCAGCTGGAAAGATTCAACAGCCAGCCAGCCAGAGCAGCACATAAGCTCCAAGCCCCAGCGTGCAGCTAGCTGTGTGCAGCTTGTTGACGGGGCCAGAAGGGCACCCTGGGGTAAGGCGGGGGGTCTGTGAAGAGAGAGCATTCACTCCTGAATTGGGTGGCGATGACCATAGAGGCCAGACAGGGCACAGAACTTTGTTGAGATACGTGTGGCCAGGTCAGGCGGGGCAGACTGGGTGGCCAGGCTGCTGCCACTACTGACACCACCCCAGGGACAGCCTCCCTTCTCCCAGCCCCATCCTGGGCCCTTCCATCCTCTGAGGCTTGGGGAGGAGCCACTTGCTGCAATCTGGGGAGGGTCCAGGCCCACGCTCATTAAATCTCCGTGGGTGGCGTCACCCTGAGAGCCAGGGAAGGGTGGAGGCCAGCAGGGCCTGGAGTGATGTGTGGTTCCGAGGGAAGGACGCCGCCCCAGTCTGGAGAGAAGGGTCCAGGGGCAGAATGGTGAGGCCGTAATTACAGGAGACGCCCTGCTCAAGACACCAGGGGAAGGGAAGCTGTCTGGGACACCCATGTGGCTTTGTTGGCACTACTTCTGGCCTGGTAATTAGGCACTTGGCACACTCAGACTGTGCCCACCATCTCACTCACACCCTTTCTTCTGGTCACGTCGATCCTCTGAAAGCTGTCTCTGAGGGTGAGGAGGAAGGGTCCTTCAGGCCTCTTGGTGATGGTGGCATTTCCTGGGGAGCTCAGAGAACCCTGCTGGTGGTTCTGGTGATGGCGGTGCCCTGGGGAGTGTCAGGGAGGGAAGGTTCTGTATTGCACTTTGTCCCCTTCTGGACGAGTCAGCCCCAGCAGAAGAGTCACCTGCTGCCCCACCTCCAGAAATGAAGAGTTTTAATATCCAGATCACCCCGATGAAATGTCATGGCAAATTTGATAAAAATAAAGAAGGAGTAAAACCGACACTGGGGAAGAATGGGGTAAGTCAAGGGGAGGTGAAACCAAAGGCACTGAGCATGCTTGGTGGGGCCGGGAGGGACACCATCACTCCCAAGACAACAGCACGACAAAGGGACAAGAACTGCACAGGCCAGCTCCAGGCTCTTCAGAAGCCACCAAACCAAGTTCTCCACGGCTTTTCAAGAAAGAGGATTTGCTTCCAAGATGAATGATGCAGAAAAGAAGGTCCTGGGGCTTCCAAGAGATCAACCACGTCCTCTAACACCTCACCATCAAGTCCCACCTAGGTCCCCCAGACCCTGGAAGCTCCCTAGCAGGCCCCCCTCTTGCCCTCACAGCCCTGGAGCGCTTGAACGTGCTGGTCCCTGGGAAGGAGGCAGTGATGAGGACCCCTCCAGAGCTGGAAGGAGAGTGGGGTTACAGAGCCAGCAGAGTGGGGGAGTTCAAGGAGTCTGATGACTGGTCCCCGCTGCTACTGCTTCTGCGATGAGCCTTGGAGCAGGACTCAGAGGGCGAGGCGGGTGACTCCTGCTCTAGGACGCTGGGGTAGGTGAAGACGAGGTTCGAGGTGCCTGGAGTGATGGCAGGCGTGGAGGTCACCACGATGGGGGTGTGCAGGGGCTCTTCCCCGTAGAAGCCCCCGGCAATGCTGATGGGCTTGATGACAGAGCGCTGGGCCTTATCCAGCCCTGCCGAGGAGGACGAGGGGTTGTCCTCTTCCAGGGGCTCCTGCTTCACCACCACAGCACCCACCGTGCTGCCACCACTGCGCATAGGCTGTAGCCCGGGGGCCGGGGGCGATCGGCGCTCCTCAGGGCTGATCTTGCACACAGGGCCATGAGCCACCAACATGAACTCCAGCTTCTCCTTCTCCTTCTGCAGCTCAGCAATCTCTTTCTGCAGGCCTGATTTCTCCTCCTCCAGCTCCTCTGTCTCCTGCATGGGAAAGAGGGATGTAAGGGACAGCAGCCTTCCAAGGACCTCCTGGGGGAAAGTGCCAGTCTAGGTGAGAAAGGGAAAAGCAGCAAGGTCCTCAGATGACCTATTGTGACAGCAGCCAGCTCACACAGCTGGCCACAGACCTTACTGTTCTGAGTCATGTGGTGGCTCACGACTCCTTTTATTTCCAAAGGAGGAAAGTCGGCTTGGAAGAGGGTGAAATAACCACAGCTGCCGTAACTGGGAGCTTACTTTGTGCTAGATACTGTATTAAACTTTTCACAGGACCTTCAGTCCTCCAGAAGCTTTTGAAAGCAGATGTTATCATCAACCCATTTTTGCAGATGAAGAAACTGAGGTACAGAGAGGTTTAATAATTTACCCAAAGTCACAGAGCTAGCAGGTAGGGCAGTCCAGATTTGAATCCCAATGTGTCTGATTTCACAGTCAGAGTCCACATTCTCCTGCCCCTGGCTCCCCAGGGGAAACAGAGGCTTACATGGAGAAGGGAGCACAAAACACAGCCCCAAACGTGGCCCTACGCCGTCACTCCTCCTCTACCCCCTGCCAGTCGCCCCGTGGACACAGACCCTGAACCTGAAGCTGCGTGCTACTGGAGACTTGGTCATGCACGCTCCTCTATCTCCAGCACTGGGACAGTGCCTGGCTTGAAATTAGTGCTCAGCCAATCCCTGTGGGATCCTCCCATTTCTGCTCCAGTTTCTAAAGCCCCCATCTCTGGACTCACAGAACTTGGAGCATGTTCAGTTCAGCAACAGGAGGATAAAGGAGGCACCTGACAGCCTGTGTGGTCGGTCACCCCGCCAAGATCTCAACCCCCCTCTTTCCCACGAATGCTCATGGAAGGGCAGCTGTGGGAGGGGAAAGGTATGAGTCACCAGCCTCCTCCCCACTTTTTCCCTTGCTGGGATTCCTGTTCGTGAATGAGGAGATACCAGATACCGGCAAGAGCTTCATTAAGCAGAGCTTAGCATATTCTGGGGTAAAAAAGTTTCCATCTGTCTCAAGGGTCTGACGAACGTCATGAGCTTGCGAGAGGCTTCCTGTGGAGGATGTGGCTCAGGGGCCTGGGTGGCTGGGTCAGGGCCAGGGGAGGCAGGGGTGAGGGGGGTGAGGCTTCTGGGAGGAGGCAGGAAGGTAGAAGGAGCTGGGGGAGGGCTCATCTGGGGCTGGCGGTAAGAGACGCCTCCTGAAGTGCCCGGCCAGGAAGGCTAGCAGTGGGGAGGGCTGTGCTAAGGAGGTTCCCGTGGTGTCCACCTCATCCGGGAGGGAGAGCTCCAGCCATCCTCCCTGTCTCTATCACCTCCATGGAGCATTACTATGGGCATCACGGGAACACACAGTACACATTCAGTGCCTGACATCAGGGCTTCAGGATGAAACGAGGGATGGTACCGGGAGTGTTAAAGCCCCTGATGAGAGGTACTCCAAAGCCCATCCTGGCTGGGCACTGTGAGGACCATTGACAGTCTCTCTGATCTCCCCACTTTGAAAACATTCCCCTCAAGTGAGTCAGCCCTGGCTTTGGGCTTCCTCACATAGCACATGGCCCTCTCCGTAGGGCCAGGCACTGGAGGTAGTTACGTGACATTGGTCAGGTCAAGCTTACCAGAAGGAGGGGCAGGGCCATGGGCCTCCAGGTCTGGGCAATTAGGGAGTATGAGAGAGTGACTCAGACGGGCAGCATGAGGTACCAAGGTTCATGGCAGAGGTGGGGAACCCTGCTGCCGACAAAGAAGATGAGAAACCCCAAGAAAATGCAACTCAGCTGGCACATGACCTGTCGACACTGGGACTCCCCACCCCCATCCCTCTCCAACCACAGCCCTTAGGCCAGGCTGGGCCACCACTGCCAGCAAAGCATGGGGGCAGCTGGAGCCTCGGAAAGCAGCCCTGGAGGGGTGGGTCTGGATCTGCCTTGGCTCCAGGGAACCAGGGATACTGACACCCTATCCCCCCACAGCCAGGGGCCCCAGCAGGTCTGAGAGCAGAGAATACTCAGCACTGAGTGACAACAGATGCCAGCCTACCAAGGCTGTCCAGACCCAGCCTGGTGGCAGAGGTCTGGTCCCTCTCTCTCTTTTTCATCCATCAAAGTTGACCCGGAACGTTCTGTCTCCGCTGATTCATCCACAGGGCGCTTGAGCAGATAGAGCCCTGGGCCTCTCGCGGCCACCCCACGCGCTCCCACCCTCACAGAGCTCCTCACCGCCTGCAGCTTCTCAGTCAGCTCCCGGCGTCGGTTCCGGCACTTGGCAGCAGCCAGCTTGTTCCTCTCCCTCCGGATTCGACGCTTCTCTTCCTCTTCAGGAGACAGCTAGAGGCCCAGGTCAAGAATCATGATTAGTACTCAGTTATAAAGAAGGATAAACTTGAGGCTTTTATAGGTAAATGGATGCAACTTGAGACCATATTCATAAGTGAAATAAATCAGACTCACATGTGTAAACATCGTATTGTCTCCATAGTGTAAGAAACTGAAAGAGTAAATAAGATCCAAAATCTACAATAGATATTGTGAAAGGAGAAGAAACTGCTCAAAAGGAAAGAACAACTGGGATGGGGGAAAGGAGAAAAGGAAGGGAAAAGAAAAAAAAAAATATATATATATATATATATGTATACACACACACACATACAAGATAGCTAAGATAATTATACTACTAATTTCTATTAGTTCACTGAAAAGAACAGTTTGTGTTTATACTGTTTGATCAATTTTTCATGCCTATATCTTGTAATCTGAGCAACTACATTGAAGATAACAATACACAATATATTAACCATTGTTAATCCCCTATTAGCTTGTTTTGAAATTCTGTATCATTGCTTTTATTGTTTTTTCTCTTTAAAATAAAAAAATAGAATCATGATTAGGACAAGGTGAATGGTTCAAGCATTTTTTAAAACTGTATTGCAAGTAAGGCAATCAGCCCCTCTGGAACTGGGGAAGGGCAGGAGGAGGGCAGGAGGGATGTGGCCAGGCACAGAGGTCCCAGAACCTAAAGTCACCACCATCTGGCTGCCTGGATGGTGCTTGTTGCAGAATCTGCCCTGGAAGGTGATGTCCTGTGTTCAAAGGGAGAACAAGGCAGCAAAGGGGCAGGAACTCAGTGGCCTGGCCGCCTTTGTCATGTCAGCTCTGAGTCAAAGCCCAGGCCAGAGAGGAGCCCCCTCCAGCTAGCCAGGCCTGGCCCCACCCACCGCAGCAGCTTCCTCCAAACCCTGGCTAATTACTCCTCCCAACACTCTGCCAGCTCTGCAAGCCTCATTATCCCCATTTGGGTAAGTAGCTGGGCCAGGAGTCCTTACATAGGTAAGACCCGCCTGGGGGAAATATTCTGTGGCCAGAGGGAGGGCCAAGGATACCACCCTATTCCTGACACCTTTGCCAGCCCAAATGCCAGCTGCTCAGAGGCCAGCCCTAAGGAGCCCAGCATAGCCCTCAGCTGGACCAGACATGTAGAAGGAGGAGCACCCAAGCACGCTAGGTCCTACTGCCCCCCTTTCCATTTATTCAACAAATGAGCACCTTCTATGAGCAAGACACAGTTCCAGAGTCTTGAGACTGACCTATAAACCAAAGGAAGATCCCTCTGCAGAGCTCAGGATCTAGCTCCACACAACGAGGGTGGTTAGAGAATCGCAAGTCAGGCCAGAAGGCAAGAGCTCCACTCTGCTAAGTGGGGCCAGGCTCTGCTCAAATACATGCTTGCCAGAGATGTGATTCCAATGCTCCTCTAAGGCACAGATGACCCAAGAAGATGGCTGAGGGCCAAAGCAGAAAGCAAGGCAAACGAAAAGACCTTTCCATCCAGCTATTAGATCTCAATGCACACCTTTTATGCATCCAGTGCTATAAAGGGCTTAGTACATTCCAACAGGAACAAGACCTGTCCATTACCCTCAAGGGACACATGTGGGGAAAGCTCAAGACACTCTTGGGGAGGGAAGATACTCCCATGGAGGGATGCTGCCTCCACTGCTGGCCACCCCATGAGGGCAAGGGCCACTGTAGCAGTCAAGCCCGGGTCACAGTCCGGGGATGCTCCTTGCTACCCTGGCAGTCTGTTGCTGTGATGTCTTGAATAGCAAAGCATGGCACAGTATCAAAAAGGACAACCCATGACTGTCAACCTGGCTGAGGTCACAAGGCCACTTGGCCAAAGTCCTGAACACTTGCTGTCCTTAAACCTGTCTTGACCTGAGCCCACCAGGGCTAGTTCCAAGACAGCCTAGGGTCCTGCTGAAGGCCCAGCAAGCCTGTAGAGCTCCCACTGCTAGGGACAGAAAAGAAAAGAAGGGCTAACCTTGGTCCACTTCCAGCCTCCCTTCCCCCAGAAAACTTTGGGTCCCAGAAGTCTCTCCCCTGTCTGGTGAGGTATAGCAACTTATGGAAGCTGTTGACATAGGAAGTGTTCAGGGGCGATGAGATCAACATGGTTACGGCTTGAGTGTGTCAGCACCACCACAGACCCACCCACAAGCCACACACACCCTCCCCTCCCTGCCTCATCAGAGTCACTTCACCTGGGCAAGCTCTGGAGGGCCACGAGGCCCCAGGCTGGCCCCTGGTAGCAGGTGGGGGAAGTTGGGGCAGACAGAAGCCTCAGAGAAAAGACCCCAGGGCTAGGAATCTAAGCACTAAGGTTCTAGGATCCAGCTGCCCAGGCTTTCCCAAGGCTTTGATTATCTGAACTCCTAATTGATATGGGAGAAAATTCCTGGTTCTCTCCCTTCCTCTCAAAAAAGGAAGGAAATTCTCCAGGCAGATTGTCTTAGGCCACAGCTAGGTGGCGTGGGGGGAAAAATCTCAGGGCTGTAGGTCAAAAAGGTGGATTCCAGTCCTGCCTTTGCTAGTAACTCACTGTGTGTCTCTGGACAGCGCTTTTCTCCTTTCTGAGCCTCCATTTGTTTATCGATGATCTACAGAGGGAAAATTAGAAAGGACAGTTTCCCAAGTCCCCTCCACACAGAAACGTCTAAAAGTGGCATGAGGTAGGCCCAGCAGAAAATGAAGAGTGATCAGAGTGCATCTTGTTTTGTTGTCCTGACAGCCAACAAGAGTTCCTCTCAAGCCTGGCTGTTGCATGGTGTCATTTACACCCAGGGAGAATCGTGCTTATCAGTGACCATAGACATTTCCACCTGAGACTTTCTGCAGGAAGCTTATTTATGAAGGACATTATGTTCACTGCTACTGCAATATTTACAACTGCAACTATGGAAAGTAATGGTCAGGGGCAGAGTGGTCCCTGAAGTGGCAGAGGCACAACATGCAACTATGAGGTCTATTTATTACTATGTACCTCCCAATGGGCCTTGCACTATGGCCCCACCATTAACGGGTACTGGATACAAGGCCCAGCTTTGTTCCAAGAGGAGCAGGGCTCCTGAGAAAGTGTCAGTTTCCTTGGACTAGTTATCCCTGTAATTCTAAGCATCTTACTGGCCCTGGATACACCATTACCCACAGGGAACCATATTTAAAGGTCCTGTACTGGCATGTGGTGGCCCCTGGGGGTCCTAGAGTAGAGTGGGTGGTTTGGAAGGGAGAGGGGTTCCCATGCTGGAACTGGAGTAGTTCTCCAGGTTCACTTTCATTTGAACAAGGGAGTCCACTGCTGAAGTATTTGCCTTTCCAGGGCACATAGTGGCATGGGCCTACAGGTGGAGCACTTCGAGGGGAGTCCTGGGAACTGGTTCAGAGCTGTCAAGACCTGCCCACTCACTCACCAAGTGAGCAGTGATAGGATGTGCCTATCCTTGGCTGCATCATGTGCAAGGAGGGTAGATGGAGCCCTTTGAAGGCCTCAGCCCCTTCTTTCAGGAATCATGCATGGTTCTGATTTTTCTTTCAGGAACCATGGGGTTCAGTGCCACCTTGGCTTGCAGGTGATAGGACTTCTGAATATTTGCAGATGCTCCCTAAAAAGCACAGACCTTGCCATTTTCTGAATTCCTTCCCTGCCAAGTTAGCCCTCTTTCAAAGCTGAGCCCCCGCCCCATCAACTAAAGCAGCTGGACAGCTCCTGAGGCCCCACCCAGAGTCACTGTACTTCTGGGACATACAGAACATTTCCAGGCACCTGAAATGGGCTGCTGCTTTGAGTCAAAGGCCTAGGACTCTGAGGAAGATTGGGAAGTCATGTGGGTAGTGCCAGCCCTGAGTATGACTCTGCAGGTGGTCTGCTGGGTACCTGGCCTGCTCCAGACACTGGGGGACAGCTAAAGGCCAGTCCAAAAGAGCTCACAGCCATGGTGCAGTGGTGCTCACTCTGTGGCCTCTGCCAAGGCTCAGAGCAGGATGCTGCTATAGGCACTTCCTATCCGTTGACACTTTATACCTACAGTGTGCTTTCCCACACAGGATCTCCTTAGAGCATCGAGCTCCAGCTGGCAGAAACCACTGTCCCCATTTTGCAGCTGAGGAAACAGATTCTTCTGAGGAACACGGGTGAGATGATAAAGCCAAGCCTGACTCAGGTCACAGCTCTACCTCTGACAGAGGCCTTGCCTTGTCTCCTCTCACTGTCTGGCTCCCTGGCCTCCCTGGTGCATCCAGAACATTAACCCTGCTCCCCAACCGTCTGCAGAAAAACATTCTGTGCTTACGAAGCCCCATGGGTGACAACATTAACATGGCCCCTTTCCGCTGGCCTGAGTGGTACCTGCTCATCTCGCCTCCTGCGGCCCACGGTGGTGCCAATGGTCTTGATCACGCCGGGTCTTGGGAGGGCCATGTGTCCAGGGACAGAAGCCAGGCCCGGCAGGGGGCTGTAGGGGTGCGAGCGGGGGTAGGGGTTGGACATGGAGGTGATCACTGTGGGCTGCACCATCCACTGCAGGTCCTGGCTGGTGGTGATGGCGTTGATGGTGGGGATGAAGGCACTGCCCGAGCCAGGCATATCTACCCGAAACTTCTGAAACAAGGAGAGAGGTATGATTGAGCCAATAAACAGCGAGCAGCAAAGGAAACACAGAACCAAGGCAAAAACTGAAGACAATATGGTCAGTGCTTGGAGAGTAAGGTCAGGACCCCAGGTGGGCTTCCCTAGACAAATCCTGGGTAGGTACCACACATCCAAGGAGCAGCAGGATCTTAACTACTTCTGGGGCCTTGGCTCTGCTCCCCAGTTGGGGTCCTCAGGACTCCATTCCCGGGTGGCTCAGTGAGGATGCTCCCATATCCCAAATGACTTCTAAGACACCCATGATGCCCAGCTGCTCACACTCACCCTGCAGCCCTCCAGGGCACACATCTGCAAGACGCAGCACCTGGGCCTCCAAAGCCTCTGAGTCACCTGCTAATTATTCTCTGGGACACTAGCTCAGGACACCTTGACTTGGAGATCTGCATACCAGCAGTTTTGGAGCAATAAAGATCACTGAGAAGCATACAGTGTCTGCATTTGTCACTTTCCAAAGAGGCTCAGAATGAGGCTATGACCCCATCAAGTCAAGGCCATGAGAATGTGTCCTTTAGCCAATGAGTACGGTATCTGTAGCCAGGCTGCCTCTTGAAGTCGCAGTCCCTCCTCCTTTCCCTTCATCAGCATCTCACATGGGCCGGACACAGCATCTCTACCAATTATCTAAACATCTATCTGTCTGGGTTCACATATGTATCTGCAGGAAACTAGTGCTGCCAGCTCAGAATTTTCTTCTTGTCTCTTAATTTATGCCCAGACCACATTGCAGAGCTCTCTGGAACATGCTACAGGAAGCATTCTACTTAAAATATAAAATGATGACAGAGTACAGAAATGAAAATGGGCCGGGCTCCTCAGCAGTTGGGCTCAACCTTTCTCCATAGCAGTGCTGGGCAAGTAAGCAAAAGGGGGAAAGAGGAGGGCTCCCCCATTCATAGGAGAAAAGCCCCAATGGAACCCAGGTAAATCCTCACCCTTGGATGATGTCTGCACCCATAAAAAGGTTCTCCAGGTTTTTTTCCCCTTAATCTGGTAGATGAAATGACAACAATAACAACAGCCCGCACTTACTAAATGACTGGCATTATGCTAATATCTCAACTTAGATTATCTCACTAATTCTCCCTCTAGGGTAAGAATGACTACCATCTCCATTTTCAAAGCAGAAATTTAGTCTGAGAGAGGTTAGGTAACTTATCCAAGGCCACACAAGTAATAAGCAGTGGGGTCTGGATTCAAACCCAGTTCAGTGTAACAAAGAGGCTGGAGCTCTCAGTATGGTGCCACATAAGCTTCTTTAGCATTGCTTCATTCTTCTTCACAATCCAGCTCTAGACAGTAGTATCTGCCCCCACTGTCCTCAGAGAGCGTCCTTCAGAGTGCCCCTGCCAAAGGTCCCTATAGACCAGGGAGGTCCCACAGATCTGTTTGGTCCCCAGGGAAATCCTGCTATCATTAGCATGAATCCTATAGTATCCCCCATTCTGGTCCAGTCAGACCAACCAGGATTAGAAGCATTAGCAACCGCCACCACTGTTATCTCTGTTATGGGTAACAACATCTGGGTTCCTGCTGTGTAAATAAAGTGAACCTGAGTACCTCACTGTAGTCAGCAGAGCTGGGAATCCTTCCTTCCTCACCTCCCTGGCACTCTTCTGACCCCAGTCTGTACAGTGAAATGTGGCTGCCTTACCTCCCAGACTTCTCTGGGGCTCCAAACCAAGGGCATTCAGTGAAGAGAGCTGCCTAGCACAACATATTTCATAAGAGCTGTCAGATCAGTGGACTATGGGATTCTATGAGGAAGGCTGCCCAGTGCAATGGATTCTGGGATTGCAGAGGGCAGCTGCTCAGCATGATAGATTCTGAGTTGTACCTCAGAAGACAAAACTAATTTGGGCTTTTTACCAGAAGCTGACTGAAAAGAAGCAGGTGTGTGTGAAGGAGGGATGCATGCAGAGAAGAAGAAAGGATCCAAGTGAGAAATGATGTCCAAGGAGGAAAAGCGGGTGGCCAGGCCTGGGCTGTTGGGCTGTGAGGAGACAGAGATGTGAAAACAGTGGGGCATGGCTGAGGGTATGCAGAAGCACTAAGTCCCAGACAGCAACCTTTCTCTTGGGATGCTGGGTGGGAGAAACCAGGACTCACACTGCACTTGGAGTCAGGAGGCCTGGCTCAGCTGTAAAGGGCTCTTTGCCCCAGGCCAATTCCTGAGGACTCCATTCCAGGACAGAAAGGGGAACTCTAAAGCCCAACTCCCTGCACTGTCATGAGGATTAAATAAGCAGCTACTTGTAATCACAGGCTTCAAGGCACCCTGGTGATTCTCAACCCTGGCTGCACACTAGAATATTCTGAGGAACTTGTCCAAAACACCAATGTCAGAGTCTCATCGTGAGAGTTCTAAAATAATTGGTGGGGGGATGGAGTTCTGACAAAGGTATTTTTTTAAACTCCCAAGGAGATTCTAATGTGCAACCAGGGATGAAACCCTGTGCTCCAAATGGAAGGTACCATCATCACCGCCATTGTCCTCACGCCGTCATCATTACATGGGTCTGTGTACTCTGCACTGGACGAGTCCAGGGAGAATAGCCAGCTTCCACTCCTGGGAAGCACCCAGCTTTTGTATTCTGTGTCTCTCCTCAAGTCAGGTTCTGGGTTTGAAATACATGCAGGGCACCCAGTCCCAGGATCTAATTGTGACCCCTCCTCCATGGGGAGCTGTCAGCTTTCCTTCCAGGAAAGCACCCAACACTTTCTCCAACAAACAAAAGTGTACCTGTTTTAGGATTGGGGAAATGAGCAAAAACCTGAAGCAAAGCGGGGAGACTAAGATTACTTAGGGATGGGGGTTGCCTCTCAGTCCCCCCACTCTACAGATGGCAGGTCCTTAGGTCCTCAGAACGCACTTCCCAGGATCTATCAGCCGGCTTCCTTACAGCAATGGCTTGGTCTAGACAAAACAAGACAGCAATTAAAACAAGGCAGGAGGTAATGACTGCCTCTGAATCGCATGTACACCTTGTTTCAGACAAGAGGTAAAGCCATCTGGATAACACACTGGCTCCAAACTGCAAGGAAAACAATGTCCCATCCCCAGAGGGGACTGGGGCCTCATAAAGAAGGCTTTTGTCTCCAAAGGAGCCTCTCCGGTAGACACACAAAAGTTTCAATTAGATCTGGCAGATGGGCCTTGTCTCAACTCCAAACGTATCATTCAGAAAGCAACACTGGGGTAAGAGAAAAGAGGTGAGGATAGGAATCTGCAGTCCCAGAAGTTAGCCTGGCCTTCTTCTAAGCCAACAGGCCCAAGAACCAGCCAATGCCCTGTTGGAGATGAACCATGGTTCTCATGAGTTAACATTTCACCAAGCTGCAGCATCAGGGCAGTTTTTGCATGCTGTGGTACCAGGAGCGTGCGGGCAGTGAGGGGTGGGAGAGGTGACCTGGCTCCCCCAGACTCTGCAGCCCCTAGCAAGCTCCTTCTCTAGGGATAGGATTAAAGATGCTGGATGTGTGTGTTGCAATCCAGCCTGGAAAAGCCTTCAAATACTTTATTTAACTGTGTCACCCTGTCTACTTCTGGGTACATAGCTATAAAAGGACAAAACAGGGGCCGGTGAGATGGCTCAGCGGCATAAGCGCCTGCCTGGCAAGCGCGAGGTCCTGAGTTTGACTCCTGATACCCACATACGAGAAAAGGGCCAGTGATATCGCTCAGTGGCTCGGGCGCCTGCTGGCACGCGAGGTCCTGAGGTCGACCCCCAGTACCCACAAAAAAGAAAAAAAAAAGAAAACGACAAAACAGCCCCCACAAACCTCCTAGAGTTGAATCCGGTAAGCTTTGCTACCAAAAAGCAAAGCCAGATAGGGGCCAGACAGCAAATATTTTAGGCTTTGTGGGCCAAACAGTCTATGTCGCAACTCAACTCTGCCATCATATCATGTGGAGAGCCATAGATAATATGTAAGCAAATAGGCATGCCTGGACTTCATAAAACTTCATTTATAAAAACAGTTTGCCAGCCCCCGTTATAGATGATCATTCTCACCTCTTGGGCTCAGGTCCTCTGACCCAGGGAGCCAAGGAGATGGGCTTTCATCAGCATGGATCGCCAAACCCTGAGCCCAAGTTCAACCCTTACACACTGTATTCTGGGTCTTTGAGCATGGGACTCTCAGTGTCACCCTAGAGCACCCTGTGCCTGGAGTGCCATGGGCTGCTCACTGAGTACTGTGTGCCCTCCCATTGCCCACAGAGGTAGCAGGGAACACAGGGCCCACTCCAGCAGGCTGGAGAGGTCCTACAGTCATCCACTGCTAACTTGGGAAAATAACCTCTGGGGACTCTACAGGAGGGCTCTGAATTCAGGTATGAGGCTCACATGAATGGTCTCAGAATGAGGGTTGGGGCCCCTATTTCTCACAGGCCCCCCTTTTCCACAGAGGGATTATCTCATGGACTCCTGAGCCTGGCAGAAATGATATTTGACATCGAAGTCGTGGCTGGTATTCCTGGCCCATCTGCTTGGCCAGGCACTTCTCCATCAGATTGATTCTTGCCAGGGGTCCCCAGTCATTCACACCATGAGCCCTGTGGGCTCTGTGACTTGCCCCATTGGGAAGGCAGGTGTGATGCCTGGGAAGGGACTAGGCTCTTTCTCTATTTTTAGATTCCCAAGATGGGGAAAGGAAAATTCCAACATCCCAGAAGACTGGCTGCAGGGAAGAGAAAGGGTAAGAGCAAATGCCATCTTAATGCTTCCCACGCTGTCCCTGTCGCAGTTCAACACCAATACAACGCAAATGCTCTGTGTTCTTATCGAAGCCAGGATGTCCTCCAAAGCCTTCAAAGCTGTCAGTATGGAATTTAACCAGTCTTCACAGAGCATGCATTGGACAACACGGTGACCATTCTTCTCTGAGGAAATGCCACTTATGTCACAATGGAAGTTGTCACTAGTAACTCATGATTTCCAAAGCCTTATTGTATACAAACACGCCAGCTCCTTTGCTTTCTCAGCTTCACTTGAAAGAACCCCTTAATTCTCTATTACCTCACTGCTTGGGTGAAAAAAAGCAGTGAAGAAAAGAAAAAGATAACAGTTGCTGATAAGGAACCATCCCCAGGTTTCCTGGATTATTTGTTCCCAGGGTCCTTCTGGCCAGAAACTCCACTCCAAAGCACTGAAGAATTCACTCCACCATCCTGGGGACCTCTTCCTCCTGCCACCAATCCTCTGAGCTCTGCACTCGATAGGAAGGCTAACATCTCATCTTGCTTTAGAACCACAGGAAATCAGCCACATAACAGGGCTGAGAAACAGGGCTGAGAAATCTCACATCCTCCCCCTCCAGCCCGGGAAGCCCAGAAGGAGTAGAATTACGGAATAGGGTTTGGAACAGATATATTTACCTCAATCAGAGCAGCTGCCACAGTTGTGAAATGCTTTGGCCACCAAAAGTTACCAGATGAGACAAAGTAATGATGCTATTTTTTCTTTCTTTCAACATATAAACCAGAAAGTAAGTTTCCTTAATTCTGAAAACCAGTATCTCTATTCCTGTTTAACAGAAGGGAAAAACAGGTATAGATGGCAAAGGTGCTGGCACCAGAGATGCGGGCTTTGGTGTGCTTTGTCAATGGGAGGGGGCAATTTCCCAGGCAAACTGTCCAGACTGAGAGCCACAGAACGTGGGGTCACACTCTAATTTGGACCCAGCCCGGTCACCCAGACTTGTAGGTCAGACTTGGTTTTCCGAAGTTCATTTGGTAATTTCTGAATATCTAATTCACCCTTAGAGGGCCAAAGGTTTGTTAGGAGGGAGGATTTCCAAAAGAATATGTTGAAAGCAATTCTAGAAGGGCACTGCGAGATTTTTCTGAGTCTGACCCTAGCCACAACACTGAAGTAAGTATTTAGTCTCCTAAAATCAAGGATGAAGGGCGCAACGTGATTTAGATGTGTACGTCCTGGTGTGTTCGTATTAAGATAGAAAAGGAGAAAAATCAGGTTTCCTAATTTTATATTCACCTTGAACAATAAGACAGGCAGAAATACAGTAATGGAAATGCACTCAGGGTTTTAGATATGAAATTTCAACTGCCACTCAAGACAATACATGACTGCTATTTCACCCCATTCACTTTGACAAAAACATAAGGCTGACTTCCACCACCAAGAATCGGCAGAACAGACAAATTCCTGAGATAGCATTGTTTGTTCCTAATTACAACATCTATAAGATCAAGGCAAAAAATAAAAATTAAATTCAAAAGCACCTAGATCCTTAATATACATCTTTCATCTTCCCACCAATTCTGAATGACCCACACACAAACACACACATATACAAACATATAAAGAAAATAAGCCTTGAGAATGCAGTAGTATTGTGTTGGCCCCTAATGAACAGACATTAAAATGAAGAAAAAGAAAAAAGCATTTTCCAACCAGGTTTTATTTAGAACGAAAAATAAATAAATAAAAAAGAAACTCATTTTGAAGTCAAGGCATTCCTAGTTAACCACTGTTAAATATATGGCATTTATTTGTCCCTAAATAAAAAGAAAAATCCTAAGAATTCCAAAAACTAACCAAGTTGACACTCTTTTGGGGCTGGAAAAATACATTCCCAAGATAGCTCTTCTAAAAATGTCCCGTAGGGGGCACCAGAGAGGTATGATGGAAGCTGACTTGGGAATCACAGTCATTTCTGGTAAAAGTCCTTTGATGTGAGGAATGTCCCAGCCTGGTACAGTTGGCAAAAGTTCACTCCGGGGAATTTTGTGCGTGCATGTGTACGTGTGTGCGTGCGTGTGTGTGTGTGTGTGTTGGGAAAGACTGGCTGAGGAAGAAGAGAGTTTGTCTGATATTCCTCGATTCCAAAAAGGAAATACCCCACTTGATTTATTTTCACAAGTTATCTGAGAAACAGACAAATAGTAGCCTTGGAAAAGTTCTCGGTCTTGTTTTTGTTTTGTTTTGTTTTGTTCATTAAAAGGGGGCCTGGCTGATGAAAACAAGTTATGAAATGACCTGTGTTTGTGTAACAGGCTGGATTGCGTAATGCCTGGGCCCAGAAACCTAACAGTCAAGCAGCCAGGCACGGTATATATCTGGGAGGTGTTGTCCTAGGAAAGATAGGCCACAGAAAATAACAACAACAACAAAAACAAACTCTAGCAGGGGAAGGTATGTGTAACTGTTCCGAACAAAACTAACCAATGACCAATCTTTGAGATTAAAACTTTAACTGCAACAGGAAATATTTTTCATGATTCAAGTTCCTGCCTTATACCAGAACTGAGGCTTTAACAAAGAGCTGTCTGCCCCCTACTCTCCAAGTCCCTGGAATTTGTGGCCCTATGTTCAGTTTGCCTTCTGCAGCTAGAGAAAAGAAGAAAGCTCTGGATTGAGCACCAGCAACAAACTTATCTGGAACATTGGACCCTACAAATAAGAATCGAGAACTGTCCCACACTGATTGGTCCAGCGCAGTGCCATAAAGGAGGAAGCCCAGCAACTAACCACCAGAAAAGTCTGCCCATAAAGTCAGCACAGAGAAATAAAGTGATTACAGGATTTATCTGGTATGTAATAAAGTTACCTTGAGCCCAAGCTCGGGCGAGGTCAGAGCGCAATGCGGGGGGAACAGCCCTGAGGTAAGTCCTCAGGACCACAGAATAATTTTGAGAAAAGTCAGAGGGATGATGGGAAAACTCTCTTCGTTCCTCCCCTACACACCATCCCAGTTCAGGCAGAAAGAAAAACTGGTCTAAGCAAATTACCTCGCCAATCCCTCTGGTTTGAAAGGCACACTGCTCACACTGCTTGGCCGAACGGGCAGTCGTATATAAGAACCTGTGTGCTGATTGTTGCTAATTGCAAAATCCTCATGTGTTGCAGCATGCTAGAAATTAGCCAACAGCTGCTTTTTGCTTCGGTAATGAGGCCCATTACACTCTGCTGGACTGAGTTCTCGTCCTTCTTCCTACCACTGGTTTCCTGTCTGATTTGCTTCCAAAACGGAATTGCCTCCGCTCACATCCTGGGCTCAAAGCCCTAGTGACACAGATTATTCAGTTGGGGCACTGGTGTCCGGTCTGACTTCCCATCCAGGCCCCGGGGTCTGCGCAAAGCTAGGTAGTGAGATTGTACTGTCAAGGATCACTGTCTCAGATGTGTTAGTGAGAAGAATAGAGAAGTCCAAAGATCCCTTTCTGATTCCAGGAGGAGGAGAGAGGTGTTTTGGGTTTTGTTGAATTGGAAAGTGAGGGAATGCATGGATATAAACTATCCTAACCCATTAATTAATGATGTTTGAAGCCAACACAAAGCACCAACTGGGCTGGGAAGCAAACATAGTGAACTTTTCAGGTAAGATTTTAAACTCATCACCGTGGCACTCATTTTAAGGCGCATACTCAATGCACAGACTAGGCCTTCCACGGTGGGTGTTCGGGCAGTACGGGGGTGGGGTGGGGGTGGAAGCTACAGAGGAAAGACACAGAAAAGCCATTAGGGGACTCACCCAGTATGGGGAATCACTTTGAAACAGGTATCCTCTTCAGATCCATTAAAGAGCCATGTTCACATTACATTGTCCAGCGGGGTCCACCCCTTCCTGGAAACCCACCCCAGCCCCTCCTGTCTGGCTGGCTTCTAGAGGCCAAGGCCACCACCTAATGGAGCAACTCATGCTGTAGTCATCTTGGCTAGAGACCCCACCGATACTGACCAAGGTGGGCTCTGGGTTGCAGAGGGCTCTGAGCGTTAACCCAGCTCCTTCACAAGACAGAGGGAGTTGGGGGAGCCGCAGCTGAGGGAACGCACCCCACCAGCACCTTTCTGGTACTTACAGACACACTGCTCACAGTCCCTCCAGTGTAAACCAGTCTGGCTGCTTTAGAAACCAGTTGTTTTTCTACTTCCAGAACCACCCAGACCAAGTGATGTCTCTTTCCCTTCTCTCTGCCGGCCTCCTTGCCCCAGCTACCCCCAGACCCTCAAGGCACTGCTCCCAGAGCAGTGCAGGCTCCCGCCTTGACCCTTACAGGAAACTGACACGGGCCACGCAGGCAGCAGGAGCCAATCAAGGCCGGCCTCTTTCCTGACCTTCGCACCTGATTCCCAGAGGCAACCTTCCCCATCGCTCCCCATTACTTGAAGCAGCCCAACCATGTTTCTGAGTCCCCAGTCTTTTTCAGAAAGGAGCTAAGATTGATGGAGGCCAGAAGAGAGAGAAAGTGCTTTCCCCAGAACAGGGCTGTTGGGAAGGATTAGTGGGTGCAAAAATTGCCTTCTCTGTCTGTCGCAGAGATGAGGGAAGGCGGAAGGCGGGTCCTGGAAGGAGGGAACAGGCTCCTGGGCAGAGGACCTGCAATTCCAGGAGCTTTTCTGAATAGTAAAGGGTTTGTTGGTCCTTAAAGCCCACTGCCCGGTCCAGTTAAAAAAAAAAAAAAAAAAAAGTGCTAGGGTGGGTGGGGCGGAGCAGGCGAAAATCCACAACTTACAAGAGTGGCCCGTAGGTATGTTCTTGCCAAGCCAAGAAGAGAAAAAGCAAGCAAGCCAGAGGCAGTGGCGCTGAGAGGAGGGCGAGAGTCCGCTCGCGCCGCCAGGTGCACCCGCGGCCCGCACCTACCTGCTGGCCGCCGCCGCTGGAATAGGACTCGGCGTGCGCAGGAGAGCCGCTGCTGCCCCGGGACGAGGTGTCAAAGTTCCCGGGATAATCCTGGTACATGATCCGCGGTGGGGGCCGGAGAGGAAACAGGGTGTTTTTCTTCCCCCGCCCTCGCCGCGGCCGCGCTCAGGGTGCTGCGCGCTCGCTCGTCCGCCGGCCGCGGTCTTCGCTCCCGGACTTTCCCCCACGGCGGCGGGCGCGGACCGGGAAGTGGCGACACCGGGAAGTGTCCCCCGAGCGCCTTGCACGGCGCTTCTTTCCTGCTCTGCGAGCGCCGCGGGACCAGTTGTCCACCCGGTCCCTCCCTCTAACAAGTCGCCGGTCCCTCGGTCCCTCCCTTGCGCGCACCCTCCCGCCCCCGCGCGCAGCCGGAGCTGAGCCGCGACCGACGACCCAAACAAAAATTGGAAATGAAAAATGAATAGGAGCCCGGCGAGGCTCGCCTGTCAGATCTGGGGTCCCCGGATTGTAGACAGGGCCAAAAAAAAAAAAAAAAAAAAAAAGCGAAAAGAAATGCTGGCCGCTTGGAGAAACTTCTGTTTCCTCCTTTTAGAAAAGGAGCCCGAGAATAAACTTCCTGTGGCCGGCTCGCCGCCTGAGTTTCGGAGCGGCTCGGACACTTGACTAGAAGGCGGCGTGCACCGGTGCCGCGGATCCGAGCGCGCAGGCGGGACAGCAGCAGGTGGGCTTCGAGCCGCGCCGGCTGAGAGGGACGCGGCCCTGCGCCCCGCGCCCCGACTGCACCCCTCGCCCGGCGCCCGCTCCCGGACGGGCCCGCCTCGCGCGCGCCTCGCCCTCTCTCCCTCTCTCTGTCCCTGCCGAGCACCGCTCGCTCGCTGGTTCGCTCGGAGCCCCTGCGCTCTGCCCGAGATGAGTCACTACAATGGCACGAGTTCAACTCCACACTCTTTATTCTCCAGCCCCTACCACATGGATTCACTCACGTCAACCCCAGACTCCACCTTGTAGGGAGGAGCGCGCGAGGGGGGGGAGGCCCGCGAGGAGGAGGAGGAGGAAGAGCGCGGGAGGAGAGGAGGCGGGCGCAACGCTCCCTCCCGGCCCCGGCTTGCTGCTTCGCTGACGCCAGCTGCACACCCCGCGCGAGGAAGGGAGGCGGTGGCGATGGTGGAAGCGGGTGGCTCGGGCGGTTTGGGGGAGCCGAGGTAGCCCTGGCCCTTCCCACCCCTCCGGGCCCAGCGCCCTTGGTCTGTTCCATTGGCGCACGTTGCCAAAGATGGTCATTTGCGTTAGAGGACGCGAGTGCGGGTTTCCTCGCTTTCGGGTGACGTGGAGAGAGAGGGATTCCCTTGCCCGCTCCCCGGCGTGCCGCGGCCTCCCCCCGCCTCGGGAAGGGGCGCGGGGCGGGGCCCCGAGAGCGGCCGCGCGGCCTCAACTCTGGGTTTTACAAAACAATCACAGTCCTGCAGACGAGACGGGCGGCTCTGTGCGGCGCCACCGCGAGGCCAGAGGCTCGGCACGCAGGGCCGCTCGCAGGGAGGGCGCGGCCACGCGCGGTCGTCCGCACCCTCCGCGGCGCCGGCGGGTGCAGCGGGCGCCCTGGGCGCGCAGGGTACCGCGCCGCCCTGCGGCCGGGTCTCGGCTGGGCGCGGCGCGGCGCGACGCTGCCGGGCGGGGCTGGCCTGCCTATTTTTCTCTATGCCGCGGGCTGCCCACTGCTTCCCTTTTTTGTGTTTTTGTTTTTTAGTTTTTTCGGTCCTACAATTCATTTGTTAGGGGTAGCTCTGAAGACAAAATTCACCGGTCAAGACATTCTGGCCGCCCTGTATATCAGGCATTTAGGACGCATCTAAAAGGACCAATCGGGCCTTAAGCAAACTCCAGGCTGTTACTGTTACAATTTTTTTAAAAACACAGGGAGGAGGAAGGCCAGCGCGGGTGTGCCCAAGTTGTCTTCAGTTGTTTTGGAACGAGGTTCAGGGCGCACACAGCTATACTCGGGTCTTCCCGCCTGGCGGGGAGAGAGCGGGCGCAGGATAAAGCGCACAGGCTGTTTACAAGCTGTGAGCGCTTGGGCGAGTCCATTAACCTCTCTGGGTCTCACTTTCCTCCTGTATAATGAAGGGTTTGAGACTTGACCTTCTAAGGCCTTTGTCTGCTATGGAGCTGTAGTCCTGAGAGATGATGTATGGCTAGAGAAGCACACTGTACCAGGAGTCAAGATTCTGGTCCGGGGCCTGCGTTGGCCTCAGTTTACTCAACCCATGAAGTAGTGCCGGCAGTATCCCGAAGAGTCCTTAGGAGGACCAAATGGGGAAGATACGTCGTTGGGATTTCACTGTGGGTTGTGAAGCGCTACGCGCCCTAGCACATACAGTTCCATTCCTCAGTTTCCTTATCTGCGAAGTGGAGGCGTTGCTAGGAAAGAAAAATAGAGCCGGGAACTCGAAGCTTTCCCGGGGCTCTATATAAAGCGCTGGCGTTTCCGGGACGGCTGGCGGCATCTGGCCGCCCCAAGGGCCCCAAGATACGGTAATCTCAAACAATACTCGGGGTCATTGTTTACAGTTATAAAACACATTCTGTCCTGAGCTCCATCCCCAAGGACGTGCGCGCGCGGCGGGGTGAGGCCGGCCTGACCCTTCGCACCTCAGCTGCAACTGCGCGGGCCCAGGCGAAGGGCGTGGGGTGGGCGGACACGCGCACCAGCCGTGGGTGCTTGGCTTTTTTTCATCCCTGCGTCCTGGCCTGCCGGGGTGTTTACGCGCCTCTCCCAGCAGGACTGAGTAAATGCAGTCCTTTGACGCAAAACGGATCAGCCCTTCCCCAGCGGCAGTAGCAAAACCCAGAAAACTGGGGGTGGGGACGGGGGCAGGGCACAGAGAGAAATAGTGACACTTTCCTACTCGCCTCCCAGTTCCCTCCCCGCGCTACGCGGGCCCTCGGCCACCCTAGCGAGGTCTTGTAGGGGCTGCAAAAGGAGGCGCGGCCGGGGCGCCTAGGGCCCTCCCCAGAGCAGCAACGTGTTGGAGAGGCGCGAATAGACGCACTTCTGGTTTTCCTTTGAGCTGCAGCTGCTGCCCCACCCTCCCCCATCCTGCGCTTGAAAATCCGGGTGCCGCTGGGTCTCTCCCACACAGTCCTTCCAGTAACGCGGGGGAAAAGGAGGGGGAAGGGGAACAGGAGCTTCCTTCGCGGCCTCCGCCGTCCCGGGAGCGCCCAGCCACGGGCAGGCGCCGCCGGGAGCGCGCCTACGGGCGAGCGCACCCTCGCGCCCTCTCCCGCCCCCGCGTTGCCTGCTCCCCGGGTCCTTTCCTTTCTTGTGGGTTCCCGTAAAGCCCAGCAACCCCCAGACGTCTGCAAAGCATCACGGAATCTGTGCTGATGCAAGTTGCTGTCCTCCCTTTGGTGCGCCCCGGCCTACCTCCGGAGCGCTTTGATCCCTGCCTTGCCCTACTCCAGAACTCGGGTTGGATTTGTCTGTCTGCCTGTCTGGAGGCCTGCGTTCCACAGCCTGCCCTCACCTTTCTGTCCTTGAGCGCCAGGCTCAGGGGTACGCCACGGTGCTGCCTCGAGACCGGCGGCCCCCTGCCTCAGCTGGTGCTCGCGGAGCTACCTGCGCCCAACCAAGGACGCAGCCTCCAGACCCAGTTCAGTGAGCCCCTTTTGCGGGTGGGGGGGCGTTCCGGGGTCACCCAGTTAGCCAGGGTCCTTTGGATCCCAGGAATAGTTAATGATAAGAATGAAGGTGAACCTTTACTGAGGGCCTAACCAAAAAAACAAGGATTGTCGCACGTAATCCTCACGACAAACGTTTGAGGTGGGTCTTACTCCCGGCAGCAGATGAAGAAAGTGAGATTCAGTTATTTGTCCAGGGGAACTGATTAGTGCGTTAGTGGCCAGTTGAGTATACAGATGAGATTCTCTGACATCAGGCTCTTCCTTAGACCTTCCTTTCCCTGGAGTGTCTTTCTCTCTGACTGGTCTGGGGAAAGCAGGGACTTCATTTGGCGATGGCTTTAACTTACAAGTGTCCCTTAGTTCTCAGCTGAATAAATAAGTAGCCCCAGCCCCAGTACCATCACTCAGCTCCTGGAAGAGGTCATGGCAAGTGAGGGAAAGGAGGAGGTGTGCTGGTGGGGAGAAAAGGGTAGGTGGGGCTGGTTTCTCGTGGCCTCTCTGGCTGTCTGGCACCCTTTGCCAGTTTGCCCATGCAGCCCAGTGTCTGCCACCTGAGAGATGACCTGGGTCTCAGAACGGCTGCTCCCTCCAGGCTGCACTGTCCCAGGTGTCCGAGCACTGGACATTCATGAAGCCTTTCCACACACGTGGCCTCGATTGTCCTCACACACAGCATACCCACGAGGGGTGCGGACAGCATTCTGGGTACTCTGGATTGCCAAAGAGGAAGCCAAAGAATGGTGATAGAGCATCTGCCTCAAGGTTTTTTAGCCTCTGACTGGCTGAACTCAAAGCCATCTCATCTGACCTTAAATCTAGTGCTCTGTCACCCTTGACTTCTTAATGACCAACTGACATCTATCCATCATGCCTGAACAAATTCACCATCATTTCTTTATAGAAGTCATACATTTTGATGATTTAGCATTTGCAAAGGCCAGATACATCTTATAATTCATAACTATTTAATATAAAAGTGTTTCTTTTTGTCCACTGACCTATTACTGTGTCAAGGGACCATCAGGAGGCAAATTTCAACCCAGGTGGTTCAAAGAAAGAGGCCTTAATGGTGAAGCTCTTTAGAAAGGTTTAAGAGAAGGAGGGCCAGGTATAGCACAAGCCTGTAATCCCAGCACTCTGGGATGCTGAGACAGGATTGCAAGTTCAAAGTCAGCCTGGGCAATTTAGCAACTTAGTGAGACCCTGTCTCAAAAGAAGGGTAAGGGATGTGTCTTAGTGCAAAACCTCTGGGTTCAATTCCCAGTATTGGGGGAGGAAAGTGGAGGGGTGGGGACAGGGTGGATCTTGAAGCACCTGGAATCTGGTAACAGTTGGAAACTGTGACCACCCCTGGGGCGAAAAGGGGGAGGAAAAGGTGTTATAAGAGCTTAGTGAGCACTGGGGCAGTGAATGAGGGCCACTAGTGGGCAGGGAGAAGTAGCCACTGCTAGATGTGGTGTGCTGAAAGTGGGCGTGGTGGCTCCAGACCCATCTCTCCTAATTCCCCATCTCTGGCTAAAGGGTAGTGCAGTCCTGCGGCTTGGCGTCACAGGGCACAGAGAAAGGCAAAGAAGGGTGGGTGGAGAGTAGATCTGGTAGAGTCTGGGGGGCAGCGGACCTCAACAAGTTTATGAATGAAAGTAACCAGCATAGATGCTAATAAAGCCTCAAGGTATTGCTGTGAGTGGGATTTTATAACGGGGAGCATGCTAAACCAGTGAGTGTCACACCTCTCCCAGAGGACAGTGAACAGAATTCCCCGCAGAGCTTTTGCAAGCCACTCCTCCGGCCATCCCTGAAACCTCACTGAGCCACTATGCTGAAGGAGGGTGTCCTGCTTCTCAGGTGTGGAGGCAGAGGAAAGTCGAGGAAGCGCTATCCTGAGGAGATCCAAATCTGGGGGAAGGAATGGCATCAGCAAGAATGGCTTTCCCTCCTGTGGCCTTACGTCACTTCCTTGAAGTTCCAAGAGAACCCTCGAGCTTACATATTCTGAGATGCAGCACATACAGTTCTCCCAACATGATTCCCATTTCACAAGTGGGATGTACTCCAAGGAGAAGAATGGAAGACAAGAAAGTTGAGAAAATACCGCTCTAGATGCAATCATAATAGTCATATTTAAATGAAATCTTCTCCATGGGGGGGAGGGTTACACCTGTCTGTAGGCATGAAAAAAATCATCAAAGCCAGGCATGGTGGCACACATCCAAAATCACAGCTGTCTGGGAGACTGAGGCAAAAGGATCATAAATGTCAGCCCTGGGAAACTTACTGACTTAGTGAGATCCTGTTGCAAATTTTTTTTTAAAAAGCAGGGTTGGGGCAGGGGACACAGCTCAGTGCAAAGGCCCTGGGTTCAATCCCCAGTACCACCACCAAAAAATAAAATAAAATAAAAATCATCAAGCTTACCCTGGAGAGTACAGCATTTTATTCTCTTTACTAAATTACTTACAATTTTTTAAAAAAGTGGGCCGGTGAGATGGCTCAGCAGCATAAGCGCCTGCCTGGCAAGCGAAGTGCGAGGGCCCAAGTTCGACTCCTGGAACCCACATACGAAAAAAAGGGCCGGTGATATCGCTCAGCGGCACAGGCGCCTGCTGGCGCGTGAGGTCCTGAGGTCGACACCCGGTACCCACAAAAAAAAAAAAAACAAATTTTTTTTTAAAAAGCAAACAATAACAAGAACTTTTTGTTGCCCAGGACCATAGAGTTACTATAATGCAGTACATAATGATGTTCCAGCCAATCAAGACTGCCTAGTGACCTCATAGCTGCTTAGTTTGTGCACACATACTCTGCAATGTTCACACAACAAAATTGCCTAGCAACACATTTCTTGGACCACATTCCCATTGTTAAGCGATGCATGCCTGTATATTGACTTTTGTGTAAGATTTTTGGGAAATCATATGCAAATAGGGCCTTTCTGGTCTCCTGGTCCACCTCCACAGGCCCTGAAGACTTTGAGTAGGGTCACTGCCCTGGAAGGCAGGAGAGGGTATTTCCTTGCAACCAGTGTTTTTGTTGTTGTTTTAAAGCCAGATACATTCCTGAGATAAAATGACCGGTGCTATTATTCCCAAATATCTTTATGAGTCAGAACAGAAGTCACCACTGCTAGGAATGTTTGTCAGGCCCTCAGGAGAAACAGGCCAATTTCCTTGATTCTCCTTCAGTTCTCAGATCTGCACAAAGAGAGGCAGCACAGGATTTGGTGTCAAGATGGGTATCGGAGCTCTCAGCACTCTAGGGGCCATGTGACCTAGGCTAAGCCCCTGGACATCTCCAGGCCTCTGCTTCTACATCTGCACCAGGAGGTTGGGCTGAATTCAGCATCTGTCATAGGGCAAGGGAGGAACGGAAGTCTTGTAGTAGGCAAAGCTTTCCCCCACTGCTCCTGCATCTGGACGAGTCTCCTGCCAAGATCTCAAGTTCCACTTTGAACTCTGATTCTGTGGCCCTGTTCTGATGACCTGGGAAATCAAGGAGGAAGGCACTGCCAGGGCCCCACCTGAATTTTCCCTAGTGCAGCAGGAGACTCAGGCAAGTTCTTTCAATTTCTAACATGGTTTGAGCCCAGGACTGTCCCTCGTTCTCACAGCCACCTGCCAGCCTGGCTGCAAGGATTTAATTGACACTTACCAGGGAAGCGAGGAACCTGGAAGGACCCTGCCCTCAGGCAGCTTACAGTCTGGCTGAGAAGAATAGGGAGAAGCACACGAAATAGAGGGGTCATAAGGCAATAACAATGCTCTTACTCAATAAGGACACCTATAAAAACCTTTTACAGGGACTGCCTTGTACCAGATATTGTTTTAATTGGGTCATATATATTAACTCAGCTAACATTTGTAACAACCCTACGAGGGAGTTAAAATTATTATTCCCACTTAACAATAGCAAAAACAGTCAAGACCGATAAACTCACCCAGTTCCAGAGCTAAAAAGCAATGCTGGTATTCCAGCCCCAGAGTCTTGGTACAGATGTTAATGAATTCTTGCATTAGCATAGCGTTGAACCTTCACCAATCATCTGTACATACACAGTCAAGTAGCTGACTGGGAGTTCATCCTATCTCTCAGTGGCCTTTGGATGGGTTCAAGGTCACACTGAGAGAATACAAGAGGAGCTCAGAGGAACACCAGACCCAAGAGACCCAATTGCTTGTACCAGGGCTCCCTCCAGCTCGGTTGAAGCTGTGTTATTTGGCTGGCCCAGCATCCATCCTTCCTTCTTCCAGTAAGAGTACCTTGATTTTCCTTTGGGGATCCTCCACTTTCCCATTCCATGTATCAGGGTTGACCCTACCCTGAGCTCTGGGATGAACACATGGACACATGATCTGGTCTTGGCCAGAACATCTCACATCCCTGGCTGCAGGTACTGATTGTTTCAGGATTGTACAGATGACCCAAGCATGGCTTATGAGGGTTAGACTGGAGGCTTTGGCTAAAACTCTTGAAAAATAAGCACTTTCTTTTTACTATTCCTTGGGGATGGGCTACTAAGAATACAACCAACCCAGTGTGAAGCAGAGCCAAGCAATGGGGAACAAGTGTTTGATGACAGCAGTGATCACCTGTGCCCCAGCACGCCTCCAGTGGTTGTTCTCCTGGATTTTCCAGTTATATGGCAAGAAATTTCCTTTTCTATTTAAGCCAAATTGAGTTTATCTGTCACTTTCAACTAAAAGAATCCTGGCTAATGTACTATGAACATATAAAGAGCACCTACTGTGAATGCCTACTGTTGCTAGACATTTCCAGAGCACAAAGACAGGTAAGAAAGTGTCAGTCTTCAAGGAATTTGGAATCTAGTGAAGGATGAGAAAGATTCTGAAATAACTTTAAAACGAGTCAGAACACAATCGACACCACAAGGCAGCTACCAGGATTCTCTGGTTAACACAGAGGGTAAGAACATATCAGCTGGAACACATCAGAAAAGTCCTCATGGAGATGGTAGCAATGAATGTGGCCTCAGGAATCTCACAGGACATTGACAAATGAAGGTGGAAAGGGCAGACAGCATTAAGTTGCAGGGAATTCTGGGTCCCAGGGCAAGAGCACATTGATGGGATTTGACTGAGACCAGAACAGTCCCGAGGTGTCTCCAAATATCTGACAATATTTCCTGTAGAAAAAGAGGCATGCTTATTATTGAGAATGACCTCAGAGGACCAGCAAGGACTAAGAATGGGTGCTGGTGTTATAGGAGGTAGATTTGACCTCAGTTTAAGGAAGATGCCACTGCCAGAAAATACTGCTGAAACTTTCGGGCAGATGGTATAAAAGAGGCTGGGGCTGCATGGTGGACTTGGGGAAGGGGCTTCAGAAACCAAATGAGGGTCTAAATCGGATGACCCTGAAAATTCTGTGAATGCCCTGCCAGACTTGGGAATGTACAGGGCGGGTTTGGACAGAATTCTGAGGGTGAGGTTCCTCGGCACCGACCTGAGGAGCGGGAAGAGAGGCGAGAGCAGCAATATGATACAGCACATCACCTGCGGCTGTGAATTTCCTTTATAAGTATACAATTTGGGAAATTTGAATATGGACTGGGTATTAAATGGTGCCCCTGAATTGTTTCTAATTTTGTTAGGTCCAATATGACGTTAATCATATATGTAAAAGAATCCATATTATTTGGAGACGTATACTAAGGAACACAGGATGCAATGACATAATAGTTTTTGTTTTTTATTTTTTATGCTGGGGATTGACCCCAAGGTGGTGTTCGTGCTAAGCACTGAGTACACTCTAGCCTCTGTGTTTCGGTTTTTGATATAAAATATTTCATTGAGAAAAGTAAGGACAAATTTTATATATTCATACTTATATGCATATTTTGTGCACATGTGTGTTATGAATGTATATGTGCATGTGTGCATGTTACATGCATAGCCATAGTTAATTAGCAAATAGAATGGTGAACAAAAGAAACCAGACACAAAATATGTATTGTTCCATTGTCTTAAAGGCAAAATAATTTTTTTGGCAAAATGGATTTATCACATTAGAAATCAACACGGTTGGCCTTGCAGCAGCAGGGATGGACCAAGAGAGGAGACTGAGGGCCTCTGTGTTGCCCAGTTGTGTTTCTCGCCTGGGCACGACGCACACAGGTGTGTTCACAGGTGAAAACTCATCAGGATGTGCACGTGACTTGTGCACCTTATGTATGTTTTCTGCTTCGGTTTACCTCCAAAAGCCACCCCTACACACGCAAACACACACCATGAGAGACAGAGAGGAGCATCCAGGTGTCCTGCGCTGACAGTTTCCTGAGAACATGGGAGAAGCTGTGATCTGGGCTAAGCTTAAAGCAGGAGTTCCCCAAACAATATTGAGTGTGACCCTCCAGGGGAGGACTTCCTTTTTCCATGACCCAAGGGACATACACAATGGGCTACAGCCTGAAAGTGAGAACTCGAGCCTCAAGCTGATTATCTGGGTGCCAGGGTAGAGGACAGAAGGAAATGGCAAAAGCCCTGAGTGAGGACTGAGGAAGAGGGGCTGCTGTCACTGTCCAGAAGAGAGGTAGGGAGGTACTGCAATGAGGCCAGGTGACAGCAAGGCAGGTACACTTCAAGGGAAGAGTCCACATTCAGTGCCCTCTTCCAGCTGTCTGAATATGCTCAAAAGGACCTGTGCAGACTCAGCCAGGCCCCCCAGGGATGGCACAGAGTAACGCTAGGTGCTGCCCATATCCCTAGTGAGCGTCCCCTGAGATCAGCTGAGCCATCCTGGCACCCGAGCATCACTGCTTGGGTCACTGGACACATGCTCTGCTGCATGGGGCGGCCCCCCGCCATGCCTCTGCAGACACACGTGGCTTGGGGAGCCAGGCTCTTATCTGCACCGATGAGCACATCATGCAATTTCCTGTCGGGGACATGTGAGCACTTGAGAGGGGAGGGGATGTTCCTGGAAAGAAGGAAGCAAGGGAGGAAGGATGGAAGGGACCCCACTGGTTTTTCTTTTGAAGCAGCTGTGAAGTTTCCATAAACAGCCCCAGGTTTGTAGGCAAAAGACAGAGATTTGATTCCTGACAGTCACTTCATCTCTACACACCAATTCACTTAGGTGCAAAGTGGAGCAAAGAATGTGCCCAGTTCAGTGCAAACGGAAAAGGCTTACACCAAAAAGGCCTGGGTTTGAACCCTGGCTCTGCTGTCTGATAACCAAGGAACTCTGGGCAGTTCCTCCAAGACTCATGTTCCTCCAGGGTGGTGTGGGGATGATAGTAACACCAAGATCTCCAAGCCCCGGTGAGAATGATGTGTGTGTGTATTTATTGAAATAGCCTTCCTGTGTCCATTTATTTACATGCTACCTTGTTCCCAAAGGATCTCCGCTGCTATGGGGAGGAGTCACGAAATAGCCCAGCTGGGAAGGGCCTGGCACGAAGCTGAGGCTCACAGCGCTGCAGCCCTTTCTCTGCCTGTATCAAGGGTTGTGGTGAGGCTCGAAGGGGTGTCTGAAGATGTCTTGCAGACTGGGAAACTCCACGCAAAAGAGAGAGAAAGAGGGAAAGAAAGGAAGGGAAGCTGAGTCCAGAAGATATGTTCAGTTACCTCACGGAGAAGGAAACTGGGTTCTTGAGCTCCAAGGCTTCTGGCCACCCGCTGGGGTGCCCTCATGCATGGCACAGCTTCGCAGCTTTGGGAAGAGCCTGAGAGCTCATTTGGTGCAATGCCCTCACAGCGTTATACTCATGGGGAAACTGAGGCCCAGTGAGGGAAAGAGGCTTGCTCAGGGGCAGAGGCTGAGCTGGGTCCAGGCTCCAATTTCCTGATGTCAAGTGCAGGGCACCATTTCCACCGCCCCTTGGACACAGGAGCCCTGCACACGTTCCACGCTCTGGCCAGGGCACCTGGAAGCAGGTACATGGGAGACTCAGTTCCCAGGGTGAATTCTGGGAGCTTAAGGCAGGAAAGCTCAACCCCCTCCCCTAGAAAGTGTGTGGTGGCCCCACCCTGACTGAGGTGCCTGGGGGCTTCTGAGCAGTGCCCAGAGCCAGTGAATGTAACCTACGGCCAAGAGCAAACACAGAGCCTCATTGTTAGGGGCACCGATTACTGCACTGGGTTGGGCATTTATTTATTATCACATCTACTTCTTTTCATTAACAGAAGGCAAACATTCCCCACCCCAGTAACTGGAAGGCCACTACCTGTACTAGAGAATGGGGGATGTCTCCAGGCTGGCTCAGGAGCAAAGCCACCCTACCTGCACGGTCCTTTATCAGCTCCAACTCAGGTGAAGGTAGGAGAGATTCAGGTCAGACCTGGGGAGAACTTCCCACGCCATCAGGCTCCAGCAGCTGTGTGACTAATGTTGGAAGCTATGGTGTGGGGTCAGGAGTCGGACAGATCTGGTCCTATTCCTAGATTTGTCTCTTGACTTTCAGCAAGACTCACATGCCTGTAATCCCAGAACGCTGAGAGGTTAAGGTAGGAGGATCGAAAGTTCAAGCCCAGTCTCGGCAATTCAGTGATTTAGTGAGACCCTGTTTCAAAAACTTTAAAAAGTAGAAAGGAGTGGGGATGTAGCTCAATGTGAAGGTCCTGGGTTTAATCCTCAATACCACCTTAAAAAACAAACAAACAAACAAACAAAAAAATGAAACCTCTTAGAGCCTTGATGTCCTCACCTAGAATAAGGATTAGACAATCTATGTGTGAAAGCAGCTAGCCTGCAGCCTGAGACACGGGCACTCAACAAATAACAACCAAGCTATCTCTAAAAAGTGAACCTCATTTCTGCAGATGGAACTGTCAGGTAGCCCAGGCTCATCTGGGCTCTGTGACCCCTTCTGGGGTCTTAAAGACAAGAGGCAGACATGGTAGCATACACCTGTAATCCCAGCACTTGAGAGGCTGAGGCAGGAGGATAGACACCAGTTTGAGGCCAGCCTGGGCTATGTAGTGAGTTCCAGGTCAGCCAGAACTAGTAGGGAGACCCTGTCTCAAAACAAAGACGAGAGAAGGCAACAGCTCAAGTGCAATCTCACTTGGGGGCAGGGAGTGATAAACTTGGTGGCCTTTTCAGATCACTCAACTCTGCTGGTTCAGCTTTCATTTCAACATTTCTGTCTCTTGTTGGCACCAGGTGGGAGCCCCCACACCCACCCATCCCCTGCGTGAGTCATCCCAGCCTCTCCCTCTTCCCTTAGGACGCGCCCTTCTCTCTTCCCTCCCCAGCAGTGTCTTTCCCTTGGGAGGTCCAGGTATTCTTCCTGCTCCTATTTCATAAGATCCAACCTCTCTGAGCTCCCCTCCCCCCAGCAAAGGGAAGATTTAGTTCAGACTTTCAAAAAAAGCTTCCAGAAAACTCAGGTTCATAGGCAGTGCACCCAAGGAGAAAGGGCTGCCCGTGAGGTTGAGCTGAAGTCCAGATCCCAAGGGGACGGGGCTACGGAAATGATCCTTCCTTCCCTGGCTTCCTCCTAAAGGGCCCCGGGTCTCTGTGGTTCCAGGCAAGGGCCAGAGAGGCCCAGGGCCCCTAGAAGGAGGCCATTGCCCACAACCTCGCCCTAGTTGTCTGCGGTTTGGGGGAGGAGCTTCTAATTTCCAGAATCTTGAATCTCATCTTCTGAGGGATAGTTCATTATCTCCAGCGAAATGCTTAGCAACAGTGCTGGGCATGGGAGCCTAACAAGATGACCTCAACCGTTTGATTTGACTAAAACAGATCATGGCCTTCCCAGTGTAGTGAGGAAATTCTACAGGGTGATACAAAAGAAAAGATGGTAATCTATAAAAGACCTCTATTTTTCAAATAAATTTGGAAAATAATAGGTTCTTAAAGGGGTTTCTTTACTCAGGACTTCTCAGAGCCTTTAATGTGCCAATGAATCTCCAGGATACATTACCCCAAAGCACCGCATGAAACAGTGATTCAGCTGCCCTCCAGTGTTATGGTGAGAAACTGAGGCAGGAGACCTTAGAGACAGAGCCACCAGGGACTCCAGGGTCTGTGCGCTTACCCTAACATCAAAACCAAACGGCCCATCCTTTTTCTGATTTTTTTTTTATTGTAATAGGAAGTAGAGGGAGTGGGGATGAAAGGTGTATTTATTTACATGTATTTTATGTGCTCTGAAGGCCAGAACTAGACCCAGTGAATAGCGTCTCCTTTTGAGCAGAATTTCAGTTTCACCCAAGAACTCTAAAATAATCAGACCTGTTTGGACTTGGATGTAGCCAACTGGTGAGGTAGTGAGCTTCCCATCACAGGAGAGGTCCAAGTCACAGCGAATGGACCACTGGGTGATGTAGCAGGCTGAGTAGTGGTCCTCAGTGTTCATATGCAAATCCCCAGAACTTGTGAATATGACCTTATTCGGAAAAGTCAGTTCTACAAATGTAATGGAACTAACGCTCTTGAGATGAGGTGGTCATCTTGAATTATCTAGGCAGACCCTAATTTCAATGGGAAATGTCCCTATAAGACTGAGGCAGAGGGTGGTTAAATGCACAGAGAAAGCAGTGAGAAGATGAGGACTGACAGCCACAAGCAGCCACAAGTTAGGAGCTTAAGAAGCAAGGACAACTCCCCCACCTCCACCCTTACCCCCACCCCACCCCGTGGAGCATCCGGAGGAAGCTGTGGCTCTGCTGACACCTTGATTCCAGACTTCTGGTCTCCAGCACTGTGATAGGATGCATTTCTGTTGCTTGAGACCTGGGGAAGCCATCCAGGAGGAATACGCACAGTGAGGAGGGGAGGCCACGCTGAATGGTGGTGAGGCCCATCCAACCCTTGGCACACAGGTCATCACCCCACAAAGATACCTTTCCCAGTAACGGGAAGCTGCACCAGGATTTCCCATCTGTCCCAGGAAGAGGAAGCCATGGATATACTAGACCCAAATCAGGAAAAGCAAGCAGGTGAAGCTTAGTGGCCAAAGCTGGCTGCTGCTTTCCATAACCCTGCCATATCTACCAGCAAGAACACTTGCTCTGACCTCTTTAGAAGTTGGTTCCTCAAAGTCAAAGAAAATACAACCCACTTCTGGACCCCGTAAGGGCAAAACCATTTCCAATAGGTGATCAGGTGGTGTGGTAGGCAGGTGACAACAACACTGGGTGAGAAGCTGGGCCAGGACAGCAGCTTCTGTGTCAGCCGACATTAGTCAGCTGGTCAGCTCCAGCAGTGACTGGATTTGCTCGCTGTCTGGGTCTCCTGCCTCAGTGACAAAAATTAGCCCAGTGACACCCACCAACACCCGCACACACACAGGCAGGGGAAGACTGCCAGGCACACCCCACCCTGTGTACAGCCTGTTCCCTCACTGTGCTACACGTGTGCACTTTTACACGAAGCCAGGAGCTCTGTCGCAACAGCCTCTCTGCCCAGAGACAAGCGCTAACACGCCCGACTGTCCATCTTTTCTTGCCCTCAGTCCCTGGCAAATTAAGACCAAACCCAAGTTTCAAGGCAAAAGAGGATCAGTTACCAGGTGAAGGAGGAGACGGTGGTTTGAATGTCTCAGCTGCAGTTCAGGAGACCCGGGGATAGGAGAGAGAGGGGTGAAGCTAGTGCCCCCCTCAAAGCTACAGATTGCCCAACTGCCTGCAATTGTTGGTAAAGCAAATCTCATCACTTTGTCCCTACAGCCAGGAGCCCAGCTGGTTGTGCAAATCAGGGCCAGCTGCTGCCTCCCTTCTAGGGGAGCAGGTGAGCTTTACCCACCTGAGGGAGCCAGGCAGGGCAGGAGGCCCCACCTGGGCACACTTGCGTGTGCTGTCTCACTGGTCACCCAGAGCCCTCAGTGTCCTCCTTTCCTTCTTCCCTCCCTCAGGGTGCAGGGTTCCCTCTGTCCCATGTCAGTCACACAGGACCCACACAAAGCTCTCCAGAAACCAGAGGACCTCCTTTCAGAGGTGGCTTTTCTTCCTGGTTTCTCCTTCCTTTTCTCCAAATTTTCACAAACCCCAACAACCATCCCCAAACAGGAGTCTAGAGGGGCAGGGACCAGGGCACTCCCCCGTTTCTATGTCAGAAATGTTTTGTAAACCTGCCTCTGGCTCGGGGAGGCTTTGCTTGTGGGGTTGTTTTGCTCAGCTGGGGCAGGGCTGGGCTGAAGCCCCCCTGTCCTCAGCTGCCTTCTCCCCTCCCTTCACCCCCCTAATTTCAGGCTCAACTGTGCGCATTTAGGGCTTAATTAAACTCTTGTCTTGCTTTCAGAAGAGACACTTTCCGCCCCGGGGAGTTGCTACCTCGCTTTGTGGGGAGAGCAGGTCTGAGCAGGCTCTTCCCCGCAAGGAACTGTGCTTTGGGAGAGAAAGAACGAGGCTCCTGGAAGCCCTCAGCACCGGGAAGGGGAGCCTGCCTGACACAGGGAGGCCTCCCCGCCTCTGCCGCCGCCACCGCCACCACTGCGTGCAGCCCTCCATTATCACAGGTCACACTGTCCAGGTCACTCTGTTCTCGGTGCCCTGCCCCGCCCCACCCTGCCCAGCAGGGCAAGCAGCAGCCTGCAGCGCCACCACCCACTACCAGCCGCACCTTGGCCTCCTGCAAGGCCAGGCCCCCACCCCAGGGACCTCGCCCCACCCTTGCCCCAGGAGGAAAAGGGCCTTTGTGACCCAGACCCTCAACCCAGCCCAGACATGTGGAGATTAAACTTCCAACCCTTAGCATGGACTCTGTGGTAGAATTTTCTAGAAAATGTACCAACAATATATTTGGGTGGGAGGCCAGGGTTTGCCCTTCAGTACCTGGTGTCCTTAAATAGATTATTTCATCTTTCTGAGTCCATTTCCTTGTCTGTACATTAGAGGTCCTAATATCCTTCCTTTCTCTGCAGGTGTGGAAGGGGTTTGAAAGAGATAATTTACAAGAGAAAGCATTTTGCTAACTTAAGTAAAAAGCTACACAAATATTAAATATTATTTAGATCAAGACTGAGCAAGCTGTGAGCAAAATTGCTAGTGGGGTTTATAGCATTTTCCCCCCAAAATATCTCCACCCCATAGCCAGCACCCCACCCATCTGTCCTGTAAGCACTATGTTCTCTACACACTCTTGCCTTATCCCTGCTTTTCTTTCCTTGGGCTTAAAAAGCCTCCCAGGAGCGACAGTGTTGGCATTCTCCCCTGCAGTTTTTCCTAACAGGGAAACTGAGGCAGGGAGCAGGAAGGCTTTCCAGACCACACAGCATGTTTGAGAGATTGCCAGGGGCTAGAGCCAGGTCTTCTGACGCCCTGCCCAGTCCCCAAGTTCCTGCTGCTGTCACTGGAATGAATCTGCTTTCTAATAAAGCCTTTAAACTCATGGGACAGGGGAGCAATCATTAAAAACAGACAGCATTCCCAAGTATGTGGCGCTGTAGTAGGAGATCAGGGACCATCAGAGCTGCCCGGAAACTCAGAGGTCTCCTATGTCAGCCTCCTTGGAACACGGTGCAGCTGCCTAGTAATTCAGCCCTCTTCTCAGGTCCTCCCTGCCCTGCCCAGGTGGTGGGGGGAGAAGATATGTCACTCACCCCTCTGTGCCAGGAAGCAGTGTCCTCCTCAGAGAGGCCCACAGGCAGGGTATGGGAAGCCATCCCTGAGACCTGGGTGGCAGCCCATGAGGCAACTGTCCCCAGGTAGTCCCGGTCAGCCAGGGTAACCCTGCTGTTTCCATCTTCTGGGAACTTCCCTGTGGTATGACACTGAGACCAGGACACAAGGCTTTTCATCTTCCCCTGGGAAGACCTGCGATCAGCAGCTCCCTCCAAGCACTTCGAAGCCTTCCTGATGTGATGTAATTCAGCCTCAGCAGCCCACAAGAGGTTGGTAAGAGCTGGGGAAGGGAGACGTTATTGAAAAACAGTGGCTTGTCCATAGTCACGCCATTGAGCAAGTCAATTTTCTTCTGTGCACCTCAGTTTCCCCATCTCTAAAGTGATGGTTACTAATGCCCAATGCTGCCGAGATGGCTTGTGGTATGGACTAGTGACAACAAAGGCAGAAGCAAACTAAATGGTGGCTTCTTCAACAAGAGAAACAAGCCAGTTTCCTCATCCATGAAATGGGTACAATATGTCCTTCCTAACAGGTAGGATGAGACCCAATAATACAAAGTATCCAGGGTCAGTGTACAGTGAGTGCCCTATAAATGTTGCTTGTCTTCCCAGGCCAGCAAAGCCCATGCCTGTGGACTTCCTCCTGTTTTCCCAAGTCTCCCCCAAGGTCAGTGGCTCAGACCCCCCTCAGCAGCCTAGGGGCCTTGGCAGGTGCTGCTGCCCCATCAGCCTCTTTGCTCATGGTTGAGCTGGGTGGAAGCCCACATTGCCTGAGCCATTCCTGGGGGCTGAAGGCTGTGAGTTCTAACCCTCACGAGATTGTAAGCTTATTGTGTGGCCTCAAGCCAGCCTCCTAGCTTCTCTCAGTTTACCCACCAGTAAAGTGGGGCTAATGACCATCAGCCTCCTGCACTGGGGTGTTGTGAGAATTAATTAAGGTTTGTAAAAGGCTTTGAGATCCATGGATGAAAGGCCTCGGAGAAGGGCAGAGTGTTATTATCCATTATTAGTACTGTTATATTCTATCCAAGGATCTCAAAGCCTCTCACAGACAGTAATTAGTACCTTGAAGAGATGTTTTGAGGGTGATTAGTTCCATTTCACATATGGGAAAACCAAAGCACAGAGAGAAGCTCAGTCAGAAGAGGGCAGAAGAGGTATTCCTAGAATGTTGTGGCCCTGGCCCTTGTACCCTCAACCCCAGGGTACACTCAGGGCATCTCCCTTGGACCAGTATGCAAGGGTCCACGAGGGAGTGGTGAGAGGCTCCAAGCAAGGTCCTCACCACCAGTTTCCCTGGATTTTCCCTCCCCATTGTGCTGCCTCCAGGAGGAGGGCTTGGGACACCTGTGTCCAGTCTGGCTGGGCTGCAGAAGCTGGCACTGGGGGACATGGCAGCAGGAGATGGAGGCACAGAGCATGGAGGAGCAGAGAGGATCAAGACCCAGAGCACCCCATTACGCTCGGGCTTTGAACACAGACTCTCCCTTTCTTCTTTACTTCCCAGCCTCCTCCTCGGTCACCTTTATGTGGGGTCACATTCGGCTCGAGCGAATCAAGGCTGGCCTTCCAAGCAGTCTTTATAGGGGCATCCAAGAGTGGGAAGAAGCATGAGGCCACAGGACTGACAAGATGGGGGGTCAGGTGACAGGCTGCATAAGAGAGTCCCTGTTCTGGAGGGGAGCACTTGCTTCCTGGAGGCAATGGGGAGTCCCTGGTGCTTGTGGTTGGCTCCATGGTGCCATGCCATGTAGATACTGTGGTGATTTTTTTTTTTTTTGACAGAAGCATCCCGGAGGTAGCAATTTGAAGATATGTTGCACTTTTTTGCATAATAAGGCACAATGTACTTACATAAAGTAAAATCAATTCATTAATGTAGTCAGCTGCAGACATGTTCAACAGCAAACTTAGCCCCAGAGCATGAATTCTACCAGGGCTACCATATTGCACAACTCTGGGCACTTGTCCTGCTGCTTGGCCCCACTGCCTATGAAACAGGGCACTGAAGGAGGGACACTTAGGTTCAGGGGTGTGCTGGTGAATATTTAATCACCAGCTCTCAAAACAATAACATACACACAGAGCTCACAACAACAATCTGATGTATAGCATTTGAAAATGTCCCAGGTGTCCTTCTACCACGGCTGATTTCAAGCTATGGCTATGACATCAACCAGCTCACCAAATTCCTGAAACTGACAGTTAGCTACCTGAAGTTGGTTTAACAGCTCCTGCAAGTTGTCGTCTCCTGAGACACGTTTCCCCAAAGAGCGGGAACTGACCTCAGACCCTAGGAAGTCACCTCTCACTCAAAGTGGTTCCTTCAGTGATCGTTCTCAGTCACCAAAAACTCATATGGAACTTTAGTTTCCAGTAAATCCCTGACATAAATGAAGAAAAGGAGTTTTCTACTCCCTCGTATTTGTAGGGTGCTTTCTCTGCAAGTTTCTTTGGGAAATGGCAAGCAGGTTGGTAAGGCAATGGGCAGAAGATGGGTATGTTGCAGTCAATGAACAGAACGGAGATGGAGGAAGGCAGGCAGGCACGGAGATGGAGAGAGGCGGGCAGATCTTTCTTTTTTCTGATCCATTTGAGAATTTAGAACAAGTTGTAGACATGATGCCCCCAACCCCTAAATATTCCATTTTGTATTTCCTCCAAACAACATCCTCTCCTCATTACTACCATTCAACTCTGCAAATGAGGAAATCAAAATTATTTTTACACCATCATCCAATCAATGGGCCTCATGCAAATTTCTACAACTGTCCCAGCACCTCCTCATTTGCCTTTTGGGTCCAGGATCCAAGTCAGGGTTCTGAATTGCACTTAGCTCATGCACTTAGCTCATGGCTCATGAAACTGATTATCCATCTTTTGTTTTCTGTCTGAAAGAGATTACCCATCTTTCCCTAGCTTCTGTGATCTTGACAGTCTTAAAGAGGAGCATCCATTCATTCTGTCAGGTGTCTCCCAACCTGAGGCTGGATTGTTTTCCCATGTCTGCTGTCAGGCCACGTATTCATGGCAAGAATGCACAGGAAGATTCTGCGCTGTTCTGTGCATCAGCTCCACCAGATGTCACTGGGCTTTCCTAGCAGTGGGGGTGTTAATCTTGACGCCAGGTCGAGTTGGTGCCTGTTGGGTTTCTCCACCAAGTTTCTTCCCTTTGTATTTGATGTGTATGTGGTGAAAAGATACTGCAAGACCGCACCAATATTCTGTTCCTTGTCAAATCCCCGCCTACTAGTCTTAACATCCTTTGATGACTCCAGCCTTAATCAGCCACCACTAGGATGGTTGCCAAGTGGTGAATGTCTTTGTCTATCACTCTTCTGCATTTATTTGCTGGCATCCTTTGGAAGGGATGCCTTTCTTCCTCATCCATTCATTCTTATCAATATGGACTCATGGGTTCCTATTGTAGCCAAAGGGTTGTAATCTGTTCCTGTAGTTATTTGAGTGCTCAAATTGTCCCAGATTTAGCCAGTGGCAACCCCTTCAGAAAGACTCCTGCGTCATTTTGACCTGTCTCCATTAATCTTTGAGCATCCACTCCCTTTCCAGCACAAAAATATGGTTCAGATTCACCTTGTAATTTCTCTGTTCCAACTCTGGGATCAGCCATTTCTTCTAGGAGTGCTGGTTCCTTTTAGTGGAGAATGGCATTTAGAAACTAAAATCAGGACACTTGGTAGCTTATTGCTACTGGGGTAATATTGCCTCTAACCAATAACATTGGCTGTGAGCTCGTGGATTGGCTGTGGCCAATCCTGGTCTCTTCTTGTGCCTAATTTTAATAGCAGTGTTCCTGGCACTTCTGCATCACACATGCTACAACCTGTTTTTTGTTTTTTCCCAGTACTGGGGATTGAACCCAAGGCCTTCACAATGGGCTACATCCTCCACCCTTTTTTTTTTTTTTTTTTTTTTTGAGACAAGATCTTGATAAATTGCTATGTAGCCCAGGATGGGCTTAAACTTGCAATCCTCCTGCCTCAGCCTCTCAGAATGCTAGGGTTATAGGTGTATGCCACCATGCTAGGCTGCCTGTTGGTTTGACACAGACATTTTAAAATCATGGTAAGAAAAGGATGCTGCTATTTCAATCTTAGTAAGAGTTTTTAAAGAAAGTATATAGGTATGTGTGTTAGATTTTATAAAATACAAACATGTCCCCTTTGTATAAAATACAAAGATGTCCCCTTTTGGGACATCTACTAGGTAGTCAAATTGTTTTTCCTCTTTCAACCTATTTATATGAATTACAGTACAATGTTCAACAGTATTTAACCACATTTGCTTTCCCTGAACAAACTCTATTTGAGCAGGATGTAGTTTTATAATATAATGCTTGACTTGATGTGCTAATATTTTATTTAGCATCAATATACATGAGTAAAAAGAACCTGGCATTCCCTCCTTCATCGCCTTGGCCAGATGTTGGCATTGTGTGTGTAGTGGTGGAGGGGTAGTTTGCAAGAGCAAGAGGTCCTGGTGCCAGGGAGGTGGAGGGGAGAGGAGTTGCAGGGAGGAGACAGGGGAAAAAGGAAGAGAAGAGGTAGACACATAGGAAGGTGAAATGGAAGGGAAATTTTAAGAATGGAGCCTTCAGGTGGGGTCAAGGCTCAGGTTTCAGCCAGAGGCACGCCTTGCTGAAGGAAAGCTGGAAACCCAGGAATGCAGAGGTCAAGAGACTATAAGGCAGCCAGGCATGGTGGTGCACACCTGTAATCCCAGCACTCTGGGAAGCTGAGGCAGGAGGATTACAGGTTTGAGTGTAGCCTGGGCAACTCAGTAAGAACTTGCCTTAAAATAATAATAATAATAGTAAGAAGAAGAAGAAGAAGAAGACGAAGAAGAAGAAGAGGAAGAAGAAGAAGAAAAAGAAGAAGAAGAGGAAGAGAAAGAAGAAGAAAGAAGAGGAGGAGGAGGAAGAGGAGAGAAAGCAAGCAATCAGGCAACCCTGAGGCCAGGGTGTCCAAATCTCTCTGGGCAGAGGCATAGAAGCTGGCTTACTGACTCAGTGCCAAGCTGAGAGGAGTCATGACTGGAGGCCCCTGGGGGACACTGACACAGAAAGGAGGTGGCCCAGATGGCCAAGAAGACTGCAAAGGGGAGGCAGCCTGTTTTTCTTTTTACGAGGGCGATATAGACCAGTGCAGGACACAGAGAGGCCCTGAGAGCCGGGGCAGCTGGTGGCCTATCTCCTGAGGCCGGGCGGGAGAATGAAGTGCCTGGGAACCAGCACTCAGGGTGTCTGGAGCTGCTGGGGGAGGGAAGTGCTCCCGATCCCACCTGGGACCTTTTCCGTTAAACGAGTCCATGGGCCTGAAATACTTAGTGTCTGGCACAGAGTTAAGTCTAGTATAAGGGCTATTATTGTTAGTATTTGTAGTAAGTAATTAGATGCTCTCCCCGTAGTGCTAAAAGGCAATTCAATGATCAATACATTCTACTTATGGCCCAAATCTGTTTTTTCTCCCTTTTCCCTGTCCTTTCTTTGGTTCAAGAACTTTCGGGCAGACTTTGGTGTCAGCCAGACTGTGACTCACATCGCAGCAGCCCCACAACAAGCTGCATGAATTTGGGTAAACCTGGGCCACATCTGTAAAATGGGTCAGTAGTGCTATGTCCATGGGCCACCTGAATCTTTCCAGGACCGGAGCCGGAACCACCCAGTGCTGCAGGGCTGGTGGCTGCTCTGAGGCTGAATAGATCAGGGTCGGAAAGGGAAGAAGGTGGGTGCCAGATGGGGAGGTACAGCCGGAGCCTGGGCTCCCACCGCTCAGACAGAGGAGCAGGAAGGAGAGGGGATGGGCAGCGTAGATTGTTCAGTCCACACTGGCAGTAATCTGTCTCACCTTAAGATCCAGGAATGCAGTCCAGACACTGAGAATTCCAAGGCAGAGAGGCCAAGGCCCTTCGCCTGGGGTTAGGTGGGTGTTCTCTGCAGTTCTTCATTTAAACTGGGAACTAAGCAACCAGCCCCTACCACATGTCCCATTCAGCCCATTTCCGGCCATGCCCCTAGTCCCAGAGGTCTCTCTCAGGTCCTTGTGTGGGTACCAGCCCTTCCCAGGGTTCCTGCTAGAGCGCTCCCTCCCCTGGTAGGACCCTTACCCCTCGAGGGACAGGGCCTGCAGGGAGAGGAGGACAGGAAGGATGAGGGCTGCCCTCCCAGAGGCAACGTTGCCAGACAGGGCTGCCCACCCTGGGCTCTGGTGGGCAAGTAACATGGTGACACTAACGTTCACTCAGCACCCCACACAACCCTCTCTTTACAGAGGAGGAAGCTGAAGCTTCCAGACTTAACTTCCTCAAGGTAACACAGGTGCCAGTGAGGGCCAGAGCGGGATACGAACTCAGATCTATGGAGCCCAGTGCCTGTATTTCGCCACCCCTCTCTGTGCAGTGCACAGTATTTAGTGAGCGCGTGCAGTAAACCCACATTCCCCTAGTGCTGGGGTGGGGCCAGGCGGGGACTGCACTTTGGGGGTGCAGAGTAGACCCTGGAACCTTAGACCATTAACTATTTTGGGCCTGGTTGAGTTACTTACCCTCTCCAGGCCCAGGAACCTCTGGTACAAAACAGGAACAATGACAGTTGTCCCAGAAAGATGTGGGAAGAAGAGACCATAAGGATGACCCAGATACCACGTGGTCAACGTCAGTGTGAAATCTCATCTCAAGTGCAGAGGAATGCTGACCCCCACTGCCACCCCAGGATGGCTGCATGGACCCCAGGGTACAGTGAGATAGGAGCTTTGGTTCTCGGGCTCCCTCAGCCTCAGGACACTGCCTCTGCGTTTTTCTCTCTGTGCCACCCCATGATAATCCAGGTGTGGCATCTGCCCTTCCCTCTGCCAGCCACGTCCTCAGTCCCTCTTGCCTGACTCTTTTAGCCCTTCTCCGTACATCCAACCCTGCCAGCCCCTCACAGAGCAAAGTGGCCTTGGTGGAAGCAACCTATTCAGACTGCAGTCTTGCCTACCAAAAATAAAGGGGGCGCAAGTGAAGTGATTTGCCTTCCCCTTTCTAGCATCCTCCATACTGGCACCTACCCTTAGGAATTCTATGGTCTGGACAACATAATAAAGTCATTTTTCTGTGTTGTGCTCTGTTAAGCCTATTTGAAAATAAGACACAATAAAATAGCTCTATGGAGCTCCACGTAAATGCAGGGTGAACAATTTTAGGAAAAACAGGACAACAAATGTGGGTCCTACCCCCATGGATAACTTACCATGTGACCTCCTCACTGCAGGGACATCGACTCTCCCTTCACCTGTGGTTGGGGGATGGGAGACAGGACCAGGTGGCCTCAGAGAACCCTTCTGGTTGCTCCTCCCCTTTCTGCAGAAGCTCTGGGAGGGGTGACAAGCCCCTTTCACCAAAAGCCAAGTCATTGTCCCAACCCCTGTGGTTCCAGCACCTGGCAGACCTACCCTCAGGCCACTGTGTCTGGGGCAGCCCTGCGCCTGAAGCCAGCTACAGACAGAGGTGCAGGGGCTCAAGCTGTGGGTTTGCAGTGCGTGTGGGAAAGGCCAAGGAGAGAGAAGTGGGTCCCGCTTCCTGGCTCAACCACTGACGGTTACTTTGAGCAACCAGCTTCCTCTCTCTGATGTTGGCTTCTCAGCTGATAAGAGGGAGGGGCTGCCTGTGTGGCAGAGCTAGGCCACTAGGGCGGGCTGAGCACAGACACGGGTCCTGAGTCTGGGGGCATGGACAGGAGGCCCCTATTTAGGGCTCAGACCTGGGGGCACCAGAGCTGGGGGAAGAGTTGCCACCCAGCTGCAGACTCCACCCTGCACATGGGGAAGTCAACATAGAAAAGAAGAGAAATATACAGGAGAAGCAATGGAGATGGCTGCTCGCAGCACCCCGATCAGCTGCTGGTCATTCAGCCAACACCCCCTGGGACTATCCCAGTGCCAGTTACTGTGTAAGGCTGTGCCACCAAGCCCTATTGTACCCAACCAGATGCCCCCCTCCAGTCCCATTGGGGTGTGTCCCTCTGCTACTACTGAAGGGCTCCCACCACTCAGGTCACCCAGGCCACCTAACTTTGCCCCCGTCAATCTGGCTTGTGAATGGATGAGTGTTTTTAACAATGCACATTTATTGGCTATTGGGCTCCAAATTACGCACAGGGTGTGGTGGGCACTCTAATGTCCATCCTGGGTCACTCTTTGGTGAAGGACTTGTCCAGGCCGCTGGAAGTGTGGCCAGTCAGCTATCTGCATCTTTGGGGATGGCCTCAGCTGCAGGGAGCTCCCAGGCGCTCACCTCTCCTCAGGGCAGCCTAGGTTTGAGATTCTGCTTTGAGAGCAGAAAGGCAGGACAACCTTGGCCCAACATGCTGGGACTCCGCAGAGCGTTCTCGTCCCTGAACTCTGGAGGGACTGGCGGAGGCTGCCACCAGGCCCCAGCCCAGCTCAGCTTCCCTTTGCCCCATCCCTTGTCCTTGTCCATTGTGCATAGGGGTTGATCCTGAGGCCGTGACAACCCAGCCTGTGACACACAAAAGGGATGTGTCCCCTGCTCCGGAGTGCTCCGTCTAGTTGGAAATAGAAACAGCAGTAGCATCAGTAATAACAGCGCCACATATGGAGGGCTTCCTCTTATCCAGGCAATGCATTTGCACCCATCATCTCCACGATAGTCAGACGTCTCCCAGTTGAGTAAGAATTAAACCCAGTTGAAACATTTTAAGTCAAATACAGAGACTATTGGTTCTAGTAACTAGAAAGTCCAGTAGACCTTTGGCCTCAGCTGCCGGGGTATCCTAATGTCGCAGGGTCAGGAATCCATGTACCCCCTGGACACCAGGGGCATTGGCTCCTTCTGGGGCTTCTGAGAAAGAAATTGTCCAAGGCCTCTCTCCGAGCTTGTTGTTGGCAACCCCTGGCTCGCAGCTGCATTACTCCATTCTCTGCTTTGGTCATTGTATGGACTTTTTCCTGGGTTTCTTTTAGTCTAAATTCCTCTCTTCTTATAAAGACACCAAGCATTAGATTAGAGCCCACCCTAACCCAGTATGGCTTCATTTCAACTTGCCTACATCTGCAAAGAATTTTTTTTTTCTCCAAATAAGGGCACATTCAAAGTACCAGGGGTTAGGACTTGAACACAAATTTGTAGGGGACACATTTCAGAGTTCCTTCTATCAGCCTAGTGATGCTGGTGGAGAGAAAGTTGCCGCAACTCTGAGTAAAGCCCTAAGTATGATTCCCACTGGTGTGCTGTGGACCACAGTTCCACCCCCAGGAACCTATCACTGTGTCCAGGACATACAATATTCTTATTGACCGGAATCATTTCCTACCTCAGGGAATCAGGAAGTGAGGTCAGCCCAACTGGACCACATAGCCAACAGAAAACACCAAAAGAAAGAGAGTGGACACGAGGCAGGCCAAAGTGACAGAGACCCCTCAGCCTCAGCACCCTGGGCACTCTGCAGCTGGGTCTTAATTCGGGTTTGCAGAAGCTCAGGAAAGTTCAGTGGCCTCCAACTAGTTGATGGGATTAGAGCTGAGCTGAGACACTACCCCAGGTCTGTCTCCAAACTTGGGCTATTTCCCCACAACTAAATACCAGGAATTCAGAGAATGCTGTCCTTTGCAAGGCCTTGTGGGAGATGGGGTTGAGGGCAAGGAGAAGGAAGACCACCCAGGAAGGAGAGGCCTGGAAGCTGCAGGGCGGAAGTCTTTAGATTGAGGCAGAGGGTCCTCCTAGGGAGGGGCAACAGTGAGGCCAACTGTGCAAGGCCTGGGTGTCTTCTCTTTCCCATGGGCAATGGATTGTCCTTGATGATCTGGGAGCTGGAGAGACTTGGCTGCCAATCAGGTCATGAGAAGGGCAGAGCTGCGGGTGGCTGTTGCACAGTCAGGTAAGAAGTGACCAGGACCGAGTGGGCTAACTCCTCCCACCAGCCACGGAGCATGGCCAGCCAAAATCTCACCGTGTCTCGCCCCACCCCCAACCCACCCCAATGGTGCCAATTTTCTAGCACAGGTCCTAGGAGCAGCTGGGATTTCCCTCACACATCTAGTATTGCCCTTCAAAAACCCCTCTCAGTGAACTGTTCTCATGATGGGTGTGAGGCAGCCTCAGTGCAATGAATCAAATTCTGACAAATGGGAGAGGTAGACCAGCTGTTGGGGGTGGGGAATCTGTGCTCGGGGTCCCAGTGGGTGGTGGCCCGAGGACAGGGCATTTGCCTGCTGTCTACAGTGAGGAAGACAAGCAGAAGTTGAGGGAGTGGCTCCCTCAAAGCCCAGGGTAGAGTCCTTGAGCTAAGGTGTGAGTGGGAACTGGGGATGCCACAAGTCTCCCACATTCAGGAGATTCCCAGCATCCCCGTGTGTGTGTGTGTGTTTGTGTGTGTGTGTATGTACACTGTCTGTAGGGGCCCTTCCAAGGCTTCTCTGGCACACCTGTCTATGGAGAGGATTTCAGGCCACAGCCAGAGCCACGCCACTCCCCAGGTTCCCAGAGGAGATGGAGGGGACCCTTCCCCGCTGGGTCTCCTCATTTTCCCAGTGACTCGGTGTGAGCGCCTCACTCACTTTTTCTTCCCTGTGCCTGCTGCATTTCAGTGAAGGGGAAGCCAATGAGGGAAATGTGCGGGCAGCTCTGGGACTTCTCAGTGACCATCTCAGTCCCCTGCTGCATCCCCACCTCACTCCTGGGGGACTTGCTGCTCTGGTGCTGGGAAGTGGCCCCTGGGGAAGGGGCTCCAGGTCTGCATCAGCAGGAAGGCACTCGTGGTCCAGTGACTTGTCTTTTTCCCAGAATTCCCCCCAGTGCCAAAAGCTGCCAGGTCCGATCCCCTCAGCACCCTTCTTTCTCCTGGAACAGCCAGAGGTTTTGCTTTGGGGTTTTTGGGGTTCCCCAGTCCCTGGTCTCCCTGAGGGTCTGGAGGTGAAGAAGAGTCTCCAGGTTTTTCAGAGGTTGATTCAAAAAGGTGAAAGCAAAGGGTGATGTGAGCAGGAGGCTCTGCCCATTGATTGTTCTGGGTCATTCATAAAGTTTGAATGGGAAGCTGGTGGCTTCCTTTCATCAGAAAAGGAGAACCTGACACCAGCAGCCTTGACCTCTGGGATGAGACTGGCAGGGAGCTGTGCTCAGAAGCAACTGTGTGCTTCGCCCACTGTGCTCCTCTTCAGTCCGAGGCCTGCGGCTTTTCACAGTCTTTCTGTGAAAGGCCCGTTACAGTTGTGTTTCCATTGTAAGACATCTCAAGTCTCGATAGAAACAGGCAGGATAGAGTAAGTGAATGGATGAATTACAGCATCTACTGGTGTTGACTATGCGAGAGGCCCTGTACTAAGCATTTCCTCCCAACAGCCCTCTGAGGAAGAAGCTGTTAGGATCCTTGTTTCACAGCTAAGGAACTAAAAGCACAGTGAGATGAAAATCTTATCCCAGGCCATGCAGCCACTAAGGGGTGGCGCCCTACAGCCTCCTACACCCCCTACTTTCTCACTGGCCAAACTGGACTGCGTCTGGGAATGCAGGAGGGGTGGGGGATGAGAGGCAGCCATGGTGACTGCTCCTCGAGGGCAAATATAAGGCAGCTGATGTGGTGGGAAGAGTCCTGTCCCAAGGGCCTTACATAAGCCCCTTGCCCTCTCCTGGCCCCACTCCACTCACTTGGGAAATGGTTGGTATTATTCGAGGATCTGGGAGGCCTTCAGCTCACATGCCCCAGATGCTCCTTTCTGGTCAAGCAAAATTCAGTGGGTCCTGATGGCTGGGCACCCAGGCCCCATGGAGACCTGGAGGGATGGGGGGGGCTCCAAGTTCTAGGACTTCTTGAGGCGAGGAGGAGGCATAGGCCTCAATCCCATGCCCAGACCAAACCACCCTGACCTCCCCAAGAACACGTGGGGCAGGACCTGGTATTCAGGGCTGGAAAGAAAGCCCAGGGACCATCTGACCTGTCCTTCTATTTACAGACAAGTACACCGAGGCAGCAGGAAGGAAAGAGAAACTCCCAGGTCCCATAAGTAACCCTGTCTCTCAGCCAGCCCTTCCCACCGCCCTGGGTCTTTTTTGTGAAAGTCTTAGCAACCAAGCAGGAGGGTGTGGGCCAATTCTGAGTTGCAGGCAAGAGGAATTATGGAGCATCTGGCTGGGCCAGCAAGATATCCAGCTTGTCCCTTGGGATTTCATGTTATCCTGGGCCACAAGTCAGCAAAGCATCATTGGAATATCAACACAACGAAAAACAAATCTGGGGTCAAGCAGTTGCTTGTGACTCATCCTAAGGCTAAGGTGCTGAGTCAGCCCAGGGAAATTGATAAAGGAGGCAGTCTCTTTATGACAGCTTTCTCTGGCCTCTGGTTTCCAGGGCTGTCCCCCGTATTAGCTCACCCAGTGCTGTACTCCTCAGCCTCAGCTTGCCCTCGGCTTGCAGCTGGCGCTGTCGTGGAAGGACCAGATGGGTTATTCATATGAGATGATGTTATGGTTTGAATAGGATTTGTCTCTGAAACTCCTGTTGAAATTTATTCCCCATTAGGAGATATTAAGGGATGGGGCGAGGTGGGACCTCCACCCTAACAAACAGATTAATCCACTCATGTGATTAATGGTTTAATGGGTTATCTCTAGGGTAGGTCTGCTTATAAAACCCAGTTTGGCCAGCTAATGGGCTGCCTGATTCTCATCATGTGATGTCCTGGGTCACCTGAGGCTTTGCCAGCAAGAAGGCCATCACCAGATGTAACCCTTCAACCTTGGACCAGAACTGTGAGCCAAAATAAACCTTTTTTTTTTTTTTTTTTTTAATATAACATACCCAGTCTATCTTACTGTGTTATTAGCAACAGAAAGTGGACTAAGACAGAAGACAACAGCGGTGATGACAGAGAACCTGGGGTCTCATTCTCACTGCCGTCAGCTGACCGTGTGGTCCCGGCTGAGGCCTGGCACCTCTCTGGCTCCGGCTGTCTCTTCCATGGGTCTGGAGTTGCTCTGTGCTCTGACATTCAAGGGTCCTGAGGAGCTGCCTCTCCATGTGCTGTTTGTACTATGAAGGAAGCAAACTGAATTTTTCTTTGGTACTGGGGATTGAACACAGGGCCTTCACAGGGAACTGTGCCTCCAGATGCTCCCCTCCCCCTCACTTTAAAATTTTACTTTGACACAGATTCTTAGTAGGTCACATTGTTGCTCAGGCTGGGCTCAAACTTTTGATCCTCCTTCCTCAGCCTCCCAGAGTCCTGAGACTACAGATGTGTGCACCACACCCAGCTCCAGTGAAGAAATGCTGGGTGTCAGGAGGCCCATGAGAGGAGGCAGTGGGCCTGGGGCTCTTTGGCCAGGCAACCCCTGTATTGAGTCTTCCCATCCCCTGCCTGAGACAGCAGTACCTGAGGCCCTCAGAGGAGTCAAAGCTGGGGCGGCTCTCTGAGGTAGAGGGCCTGGGGCTTGGGGCCAGGGCAGGTTAGGGCACAGGGACAGTTCCAGCTGTGGGATTTCTGCACATCACCACATGGCCCTGTGCTCTCCCCCCAGACACACCCAGGTGCCACGCACTTCCTTGGGGCACTAACCCCTAACCCATGGAGTGACGGTGTGGAGGCCGAGTCCTGAGGAAAGTGACATCCCACCTGGCCTCCCCAGACAGCTCTCTGTGCCCTCATGCAAGCTGCTGCTGGCCCCCACCACACAGAGGGTGCCCACTACCCGAACACCTGACCCCCCATCAGAGCTCCTGCCTCAGCCCAGCCCCAGGGCCAGCACCCCAGCCAACTCAGGAGCTGGTCTCTCCAGAGAAACTTCCTGAGGCACAGACAAAGGAGATGAAATGCTAGGGAAGAATAAGGTTCAGATTATGAAATTGCTTACTTGTGAGACAGGCATAGGGTGATGAAGAAGTAGAGGCTCGCTGAGGACAGGGGGCTTCTCCTGGAGCACAGGAGAAGTTAGCAGGTGGAAGCTAGGGCCTGGAGCGGGGAACTGTTCACTCAGGCCTCGGGAGACAGGCCTGGCAGCAGATAAGCTTTGTGGGTACAGGTTAAAAGCACAGCCCAGGGCCGGTGAGATGGCTCAGCGGTGTAAGCGCCTGTCTGGCAAGCGCGAGGGCCCCAGTTCGACTCCCGGAACCCACATACGAAAAAAAGGGCCGGCGATATCGCTCAGTGGCACGGGCGCCTGCTGGCGCGCGAGGTCCTGAGGTCGACCCCCAGTACCCACAAAAAAATAAATAAATAAATAAAAGCACAGCCCAGGGAGCCATGAGCCTCCTCCCTGTTGTCTGCTAGTGCCTCCTTCCTGAGGGTCCACCTTGGGGGGAACAGGATAAGACAGATGCGTGAACACTACCTGTCGCCCCTATCATTCTCGTCACTGTTTGAGCACTGCAGGTGCCCAGCCCAAGCCCTCCTGAACACACTGCCCTGCTAAGCAGGCGACCTTCCACACAGAAGGACCAGGCTCCCACAGCACCCAGCTGGCCACCCTGCCTGGACTCTGACGTCCATCCTGTCGGGGTGTCCCTTCCTTCTTGGGGTTCCATGTTAAAAAAACCCTGCATGTTCCCCAGCCACTCTCTGACCAGAATGACCCAGGCTCCCTGTCCCTCTGCACGTAAGTGACTTTTGCTGAAAAGCAGACCTCACTGGGGCACCAGCCTGGTGGTTTCAGGCTGTGCGGTTTACCTCATGACGTCATTTTCCTTCCTCCAGATAAACCAGAAGAGTTTTGTGTATGGCTGAAGTTTTAGCTGTCCAGGGGGATGTGGTGCCAGCTGTGACTGGATGTGTAAGGTTTGGGGATGGGCTGTGGCCTGGCTGGGGAAGGGATTCCCAGACCTAGCCCAGGTTTAGGGTGACCTGGGATGGCTGCTGGGGGCTTTCTGAGCCCCAGGCCACTGGGAGTTAGCATGGAACTCCGTAAATGTAGGAGAAATCAGTACAAGCCAGGGGCTCCCTTCGGCTCATGAGGAAAGGCAGGGAGCTACAACAGCCAGAACCCGGTCCTGAAGTGCCCTGGTGCCATCCTTGCCCACTGGAAGAGTTGTGAACTTTTTGGGCCCGTATGTAGGAAGGGAAGGGAAACTGAGATTTTCTTTCCCTAACCATGACCTCATCCCTCAAGTCTGCTGGGGGTGGGGGCAGTTCACACGTAGACCACCTTGTCCAGGGCTCTGTGCTTTATCATCTCATTCACGATTCTAACAGGCTCAAAGTGGGGTTTGTATGGAAGAGCTGGCTTTCGATGACAGAGCAAGGCTCAGAGAGGGGTAGGACTTGCCCATGTCACAGGTCACAGTGGCCTGGCATGCAGCAAGTGCTCGGGACGGTTTGCTGCCTTGGCTCAGAAAAGCAACCAGGAGTCTGCAGCAGCATCATTCCAAGGACAGAGGAGCCCTGGCTGAGCTGGGGCCTCCTTCCCGAGGCAGCCGAAGAGTCCGGCTCCTCAGAAGGAGCATGGGCAGCAGGCTGGTGTCGGGGTGACCGAAGCGACATGGAATCATCTCAATTCCGATCTGTCGACTCCTGGCCTTTCAGTGTTCCAGGCGAGGGCCCATTTCTTCTGCTCAAACTGAAATCTTACGAGGCCTCTACCTGGGCAGGTCATCAGGGGACCAGGTGGAGCACAAGGGTGGAGCAGGAGAGGAGAGATTGCAGGGCAGTAAGGCATGTGCCTGTCCTCAGAGAACTGCACTTCTTTCGGGCATAATGACAGGATCGATGAACACTGCAGCCCTCATCACAGTGCTGAATAATCGCTGTCCTTACTGAGCACCACGACATGCCCAGCCCTTGACTCAGCAAGTCACATCCACAACTCATTGAATCCTTGTGAAATCACAACTCATGAGGTGGCCACTATTACTCCCATTTTATAGATGAGGCAACTGAGCTTCTTGCCCAAGGTAAAAGAGCTTGGAGGTGGTGGGGCTAGGATTGAATCTGGAGCTATAAGATGGCGGTCTGTGGTCCTGACAGACTGGGCCAAGGCAAAGGGATATGTGTCCTGGAAAGATGCGCTGTGCCCACACAGAGGACAGGATGAGGGGGGCCAGGGCCCATGAAGGGCCCGGGCCATGATGGCAGGCAGGAAGGAGACACAGGCCACTCTCAAGAGAGGAACCAGCCCAAGCCATGGTTCAGGAGTGGGGTTTATGGTGCCTGTGAGAGGGGCAGTAAACAGTGCCACTGGGACAGAACCAAGAGGGCTCAAGGCCAGATCTGGCAAAGTGGTGCTAGGCGATAGTCCCTCCTTCCCTCGGTTCAGGCCTGGGCTCCTCTCAGGGAGCTGTGTCCCCAGAAGCCAGTCCAGGAGGGAGTTGCCCCAGGATTAGGCCATCTCCTCCCCTCCCAGCCATCCTTGCACCTCTTTCCCTGGGGCCCTGACGCCTGCCAGGGCCAGCTGTTGGGACTTAGCAGTTGGGAGAAGAAGGCCTGTGCAGCTCAGATAGAAGGCTCGTGGGCTGAGCTGGAAATCTGGAGACCAATCGGCGCAGACCGCCCATGTGGGTGGTCTCGGGGAGAGCCCGGGAGGGGCCCCGGAGGGCCGGCTCTGCTCAGCCCTCGGCCAGGGCTCCTGAGCTCAGCTGGAATAGGCACATCTGTGCTGCAGGCTGGGCAAGTGTTAGGACCTCCAGATGTCCCAGAAACTATCCCCAAGTCATCAAGCTATACCTAGGTAGCCACAGCTGCCTGCACACAGTCCTGGCAGCTCCCTCTGCCCCTGGCCACCCTCTCCTGTCACCAGCCATCCCCTACTCCTGGGCCATCAGGACCTGCCCTCAGCTAATTGGCTCTTCAAGGCAGAGAGGAGGCAGGCAGGGCCCTGAGCTGTAGTGGGAACTAAGGTGGAGAAGAGGTATTGCCCAGGGCAGGGAGCCCTGGGCCAGGGGCTCTGGAGATGGTGTCTGAACCTGGCTCCCCATTCCTCGTGTCCCTGGCAGGAGGCCCAGGCTCAGAGCCGGCCTCACAGGCCGATGCGTGACTGAGAAGCCGGCTCTTGGGCCCAGCTCTGGGTGGGAGGAGCCTGGGAAGTGGAGTTGCTGGGCCTCCGAGACCCTGTGGGGCCTTCCCAGGCTGTGTGTGGCGGCTGGGGAGGCACGGAAAAGCCCTTTTCTTCATTAAGCATTGGGTAGAGATTGAAGGAATCAACAGGAATGAATGCCTTTCCAATTATCCAGACTTGGGCTGGCGGCCCGGCTCCGGGGAAGTATGTCTGCCTTTTAGTCCTTTACAACTTTCCTATTCTCCCCAACCAGGGTAATCTGCTCTGGAGACTTCTGTGAAGGGGGCGAGTGGTATTTCCCCCTGTTCAGTCACCCAGCTACAGCCCCCGGCTCTGGAACTTGAGAGGAGCCAAGCTCCCCTCTTCACGGGACACTGTTTTCATTATAGTGCGCTGGGCTTGGATGTCACAGAGTTGGGGCCACCACAATAGGCCCTCTGACACCTTGTCTGCAGAGGTAGCTGTGGCCACAGTGACTCCAGGTAGCTAGGATGGTGCGGGTCTTCAACAACACCAAGCCTAGAGTTCTCTGGAAGCCATAGAGTAAACAGCCCTGCAACTGGGGAACTGCTCAAGGTCTGCTGTCCAAGAGATGACACCCAGGTGGACCCACTCCAAGAGCTTGCGCTTGGCTTCGGTGTCCCAGCCTGCAAGCCCAGGGCCTGAGGCCTGGTCTGTTCACTTCAAAAGCTCCCAAGTGCCAAGTGTCCATTTGTTGTCTTCAGTGTCCCCGCCTTCTGACCAAGGGCTTGGAGTATGCTAAGGCAATGAGGATTAAAGGGGACAGATGGAGGCCTGGACATCTATTAGGGGCTGCTGGAGCAGGTGGGGACAGAGATGATGGTGGCTTAGACAAATAGGAGCTGATAGGATGGGATGAGGTAAGTGCATCTGAGAGAGATTTTAGAAGAAATGGGACCAGTGAGTAGTTGGATGTGGGGATTAGAGAGATGGGGCACAAGCTGGGGCACCATTGTCTGAGCCACAGGCTGGAAGCTGCTGACCTCTGCCAGGACTTGCCTTGGCCAGAGGCCCCTCTGTGCCTGCCCAGTCACCTCCCATCTCCAGGGGACCCAGAGCCCAGTGAATTCTGAGATGGCAGCAAGGGGGGCGGTCACGTGGGTCCTCTGGAAGCTCACACACCCCAGTCTCTGCTTGCAACTTAAATTATGAAAAGCTCAAACACACCAGAGAAGAAAAGGGAGTTTCATGACCTCTGTGAGCCCATCCCTGAGCTTCCATGCTCACCAACATTCCCTCCCCTTCTCACTTGTCACCCCACTATTTAAAAATACCTCAGACACATTCTTTTACCCATAAATAGTTTTATATTCAACTAAAAAGTCTTAGCACTTGTTAATAAAATCAACAATGATTTTTTAATATCATATAAAGCCCAGTTCTGGTTCAAGTTTCCCTGGTGGTCTCATAGGAGCCACAGTGGACTTGCTTTCCTGATCAGGAAAGATGGTCACAGCGGGTCACAGCACAGCCTGTGGGTCAGCTCAGGTCAGCATGAGCAGTCTGTTTGCTGTAGGCCAGAGTATGCAATGAATTATGGAGAAACTCATATAAACTCAAATAAATGGAGGAATCAAGAAGTGGCTGAGAAAACAGGGCCAAGGGGATACTCTCCTAAAGTTCTTCGTCCATCCTCAGAAGAGGGAAAACCGATGGAGCCAGCGAAAGTGTTGAGGGTTCTTCTCTGCCAGCAGGGAGACTGTCTCCCGGCCGTTCTATCACGGGCCCTGCCGTCCAGTGTGCAGGGTCCCCGGCTGCCTTGCCTTCCCCGCTGGCCAGTGTGCCCTTCCCCTGCCCGACAGTCCCCTCCTCACCGGGGCAGGCTGGGAACAGGCAGGGGGAGGGCAGCGCACGGCCAGGCCCTGCATCTGCTGGTGCCTCTGTTTGCACAGGGTCATCTGGTTTCAATCCGGCGAAATCTTAAAACTTTCCATGGGAACTTTTTCTAACAGATTCAACCTGAGTGGGCTGTGAACTCCTGAGCTGCTGCTGGGCGGGCTCCACATGGCCCCCAAGAGGTAGGAACAGACCTGGCCTGGGAGCTCCGGAAGTCCCTACTTGCTGGGCCTCAGTCTCCTCTGCTGTACAGCATTCGGCAGTGACAAGGAGACACAGTGGCTGGGTTCAAACCTGGCACCACCCTTTAGTTAACTACGTGACTTCCACCAGGTCCCTCGCCCTTCCTGGGCTTCAGTTTCTTCATCTGGAGTACAGAGATAGTAGAGATGTTGGGATCACCTGAACTGATACCAGCAAAGTGCTTAGTGCAATGTCTGGGATACAGCAAGGTCAGTACTCAGTGCTGGCTATTACAGACCCATTATTTCTAAACAGAAACCTGACATATATTTCAGAATATATGTTTCTGAGCTGGGCGTGGTGGCACATGCCTGTAATGCAGTACTCAGGAGGCTGAGACAGGAGGGTCACAGTGGGTTCAAGGGTAGCCTGGAATACATAGTGAGTTCAAAGCCAACCTGAACTAAGCAAGACCCTGTCTCAAAACAAAAACAAACAAAGGAATGAATGTTTCTAGATTTTTGGAAAGATAATATGCATATTCTAATATATATAATCTAGGAAATCTAGAGCAGGCTCTGCAATCAAACACACTAATACTTCCTCGTTAAAAACATGTGAATATTCAGCCTAATTGGGAATAATAAAGTCGAAAGGTAGCCTCACATTTGATGAAGCCAGGTTTTGCTAAATAAGTTATGAAAAAAATTTTCGGATTTTCAGAGCTTGGAGGAGTTGGGGTTGTGGACAAGGGACAGAGGACCTGTGTTGTTATTACAGTTATTTGTTTAGGAAGAATAGGTGGCCTCTCCTGCCAGAGGGGCAGGGTGAGCCCTGTGGAGGGCAGAGGCCTTCCTCGGCACCCAGCACCCGCGCTGATTCAGGACCTTCTGCCTCCACGGCCCTCTCAGACTCAGGGGCAGTGGGGAGGAGCAAGTGAGCTCCTTTCATTTTACAGTCACGATCGGAGACACCTGGGCTGGATGTCCCACAAAGGTCATCTAGGTCTGTCCCCGCTCCATGCTGTCAAGGAGGGTACAGTGCCCTGGACATTTACAAAGCACTTCCACGGACTCCAGCTCAATATTCCTGGGAATCTCATTACCTTGTCCCATATTACTAGGGTTTGGATAGAAAATGTCCCCCAAAAGGCTCATGTGTTCAGTACATCGTGGGGGTACTAACTCCATCAGTAGATTAGCCCGCTGATGAGTTCGTAGCTCTTAGAAGGTGGGGCCTGGTCGGAGGAAGCGGTCACCTGGCGTATGCCTTTCAGGGGTCTATCCTGTCCCCAGCCCCTTCCTCTGCTTCTTTGCTCTCTCTGCTTCCTGCCTGCCATGAGGTGAGCAGTTTTCCTCTCACGTGGCCTTCTGCCATGTTTCTGCCTCAGAGCCAGCTGACCATGGACTGAAACCATGAGCCAAAATAAACCTTTTCTCCTTTTAAGTTGTTTATGTCAGATATTTGGTGCCTACAACTAAAACCTAACACACGTTTTAGTAAAGCGGGGTGGGGTTCAGGGGTGAAGTGAGTGGCCCGGTGTCTCACAGCCACTTTGGCAGAGCCCAGGCTTCCTACCTCCCTCTTTGGATCTCTTCTCACATCTCGATGGCCCCGCTTCACCACCTCACAACTCCTCAGTGGGCTCCCCGGGGCCCCTTCTCTGCCAGCTGCTCCTGTGCAAAGGCAGTTATGAGAAAAGAGGAGTTGGGTACAAGTGTGGGATGGGACCTGGGACCTTGGGTCCCTACCGCTGGTGGGGATCACATCCCAGCCTTCTCCACATCTGGCTTGGAGAATTTCCCTTTGTTGCGTGCCTGATGATTAAACACAACATCTCAGCTAATAATACAATATAAAGAGCAAACAAGACAACAGCTGGGGTGGATGAAGGTGATTAATGCTTATAAAAGAGCTTTGAGCCCCTGGAAGAAAGGAAACACCAAACACAAAGCTCCATCCCCTCCTCAGTCAGCCTGTCAGGCAACCAGGGCAGCTCGGAGCTGCAAGGTGGAGGAACAGGTGGAGGAGGAGGAAGCCCAGGCCCCAGATGAGCACTGAGATCAGCCATAGATGCTTGTCTGATAGCCTGGGGCCGGCCAGTCCTAGAGGCTAGCAAGGGCACCAGTCCACTGCCCAAACTACACCAAAATACACCCCCTTCCCCTGGGGCTTCTGGGCTGGCCGAGGTGGTGCAGGTAGGTCCACCTCAAGGCCCGTCCTTGGCCAGCAGCCTTGGCACAGGCAAGGTACAGTCACTTCCAACACGGCCACTGCTTGTGGCATCAGTGCAGAAGGTAGGCTGGACTCCAGAATGGGGACTCAAGAAGAGTCTTGTCCTAGCCACACAGACCACAAGGTTGAGGGAAACCAGCCCTGGGGCTCCGCCCATGCATGTGAGGCCTCTCTGGCTTCTGGGCCTCGGGACACGATGCATGTGTGGGTGGGGAGGCCACCAAGCTGGCCGGGACTTGCAGCTGGACCAGAGTCCCTGGGGACTCGTCCTCTGCTGCTGGACAGCTACGGCCCCACACACGCTAAGGTCCACCTCAATGGGGCTCTGGGCCAGGGGCTCACAGAGGCAAGAGCCAAGAACAAGTGCAAGTGGCCCTGAAGGAAGGGGCACAAGGTGAGGAAAGAGCCCTGGAGCCAGACCAGTCTCTGCAAACTGAAGCAGACTGCAGCAGCTCCCAGGCCTGGGGTGGTGGTGGTGCTGGTGCCGGTGGGGAATCAACCCAGGGACAAGGCCTGAACTCTGCCTTAGCCTCTATAACAGTTGGAGCTGCAGTCACCAGCCCTGCCAGCCAGGGTCCTTCCTGGGACAGGTCATGCAGGTCAGGGCTAAAGGTGACCTCTACAGGCTTGTGGGCCAATTAGAAAAATGTGCATCCCCAGGCAGCTGCAGTATCAAGCCCAGGTTTGCCAAGCCTGCATTTCGCCATGCCCACCCCTTGTACACCCCTGCCCATGTCCGACCCATCTTTCTCAGTGTAAGAGGCAGTTCTGACCCGAAGGTTCCATGCAGATCCAGGACCGCCTGCCTTTCCTGGGATCTCGGTGGTCTCCTTTCCACCTTGCCTTGCCCATGCCACCACAGATTGTCCAGCTTGGCCCTGCCTCAGCTGATCCCAGGTGCTGGTGAAAAATCCAAACTAGTACCCAGGCCAGATTTTAGCCTCAGTTCTAGGCCCCTGTCCTTCCAGGGGCCTCCGTTTATCTACTTGCATTAGCACTGGACCAGATGGTCTTGCTGGCCCTGAGACATGGGTGATCCACCGACAAGCACCAGAGTAAAGCTTCTCACCTGCCTTCTCCCCAGAGCGGCAGGAGCAGTCCCCGGATGAGAGCAACAGCCAGGAGAGTCGCAGAGAGGGCACTGAGGATGTGAGGAGTAGAAGGCGAGGTATCCTGGGCCTACACTGTGGGGCACCATGCTCTTCTCAGAGCAGAAGACCGGGTGGGTCGTGTGGGGGTGGCCCAAGGCCTGCCACTCAGGCCCCTCCTCACACTGCCAATGACGGGGCTGCAGGGAGGTAGCCTGGTCCCCCAGAGCCTGCTGTGGGACTGACAGACGTGAGTCTAGGCCCGGCAGTGCATATTAGGAACCATGTGTTGAACTTCTATTTCCTTGTCAGTAGGATGGGGGTAAAATTTCTTACCTCCTAGGGTCATCATGAGGACAGAGACGATGTGGGTAGGGTTTGACCCCGTGGTTGGCCCAGCAGAGACACTCAGCAAGTAGTCATCGCCACCATCGCCACCATCACCACCATCAGCACAGCCCAAAGGTGCTGCCTGCTGCCCAGCTGACTTCCCTACAGCCCCACCCTGCTCCCACCAACTCTGCCCGGGGCTCCCCGAGACAAATGTCACCTACTCAGGTTGTTTCTGGTCACCTTCTGGGATCTCCCTCCAGAGCCCCTTTTACTTCTCCGCTGGCTCTCCGGCTCTGAGAACTCCCTTTGGTTGTAGTTGCATCCCTGGGTGGGCCCTGCGGGCAGGCCAGGTCCCAGGCCCCTTGGCTGAAGGTGGTTTTTCAGTGACCATCAGGTGTTCCAGAAGGGAGCTTGAAGGCCACACCTGGCACTGTGCAATGCAGTGGCCCACTCTGGCCAGTGGTGAGGGCCTTCCCAGGGCAGCTCAGGGCAACCTCGGGCCATTTTCACAGTGGCTCTGAGGGAGCTAGGCTGGCCACCGAGATCTCCAGCTGCTCCCCATGCTCCCCCAGGCTGACTGGGTGTAGCTGGGCTAGAGCTGGGGGAGGGCTGAGGGCTCCTCAATAATAGTAAGGATGGTGACAGCTGCTCCTGTCCTCTGTCCTCTGTGCTCATTAGATCCCAAGCGTGTGATGGCCTGCATCTCCCCAGTCAGCCCACTGGTCTGCTAGGTGGGTGCTATTACCATTCCCAGTTCCAGACACACCAGGCCCAGAGCGCTGACAGGCAGGTAAACCAGCAAGTGGCTGAGTGAGGATTTTCATCTCTATGGCTCCAGACGTGGACTCATTGCTCGAGCATCTGCAGGGTCTGGCTTGTGTTAGGCCAAGCCTTGAGTCTTCCAGTGGCCCAACTGGCAAGGGAGGACATCCCCACACTTCTCTGAGGCTCTGAAACCAAAGGGAGGCCCTCCATATCCTGCCCTTGCAGGTCTATACAGAGCCAGGTTTCCAGCCACTCCCGGGGTCCCTACCCAGGCCAGCCCCATGGCAAGTCTCCAGGTGCCTCCATCCCCAGGGTGTGAAGCAGTGGCCAAGTGCAGAAGGCCCAGGCTCCCGCACCTTCCTGTGTCCTCCCTCGCATTCGGCCTGCACCTCAGCCTCTTGGCTTATGCAGCCCCTGCTGTGCACTGTGCCCACTGGTCTCCATCTTGAAGGGCTGTCTTCCAAATGTTTCTCACTTTCATCTCTTCCTGTTTACTCCGTCCCTGCACCTTCCCTCACTTCAGTGCCAACCATCCCTCTCCCAAGGTGTGTTCCTTCAGGAGTTGCTGGCCTCCACCCTTTACTGGCCGGTGCTCCCACCAGCACACTTTCACATCACTTTTGTTCTGATTTCCCTGCTTGCCAGCTCTCAGGGGCTCTTGGATTTCCCACACAGCAGCTGGCCTCCTCAGCTCACCTTCATCAGCCAACCATTCAACCTACAGCCTCCTTTCTCCTCACTCCACCCTTGGCTCAGCCCGGAGATTCAATCCCCTCCTCCTCGTCTCCCTGCAGGTATCTGTCTCAGGGCTTCTTCCTCTGCCCTACCGGAACATTCCAGCACGTTCGTTCTCTCATGTTCCCCAGCTCTGCAGTCTTTTGGGCACAAACTGGCATTCATTTTTCTGTTGTTTGCTATCTGATAACCTAGGGTTAGTTTGGCCCAAATGCCTTCCTACAACAAGTTACAAGTAATTATTTATGGGACATATTTATAATAAGAAAAATCAAGAAATACTCCGAATGCTCAAAATTAAATGGTATGTGAACTATGAAGTAGAAATGCCAAAGATGGTGTAAGGATTGTAGCAAGATGGCAAACACGGATGAAATAATGGTAAGCAAACAAAACGGACCTGGCATGGTAGTGCAGAACAGGCCAGTGTGGCGGCGCATGCCTGTATCCCCGCTACTTAGGAAGCTGAGGCAAGAGGATCCCAAGTTCAAGTAAGCCTGAGCAACTTAGTAAGACCCCATCTCAGAGTAAAACATAAAGGGCTGGAGATGTAGGTAGCTCAGTGCAAGGCCCTGATTCAATCCCCAGAATGGGGACAATAAAATTTTTTTTTTCTGTTGTTTTTAAACATATTAAATTTAATAGGAAAAAGACTGAAAGGAAGACACTTTAATCCTCAGACCTCAGCTGGGATATCAAATCCTGCCACAGAATAGGTACAAAATACTTATTAAACACACAGTAAACATGGTTATGTCAGGAGGTGGCATTATGGGTGATTTCTGTTCTCTGCTCCCTTCCTAAGGGGAAAGAGACCCCTACCTAAATTTTGGTGGGAGCAACATGGGAGAGCTGGAAGCACGTTGCTGGCTGCGGTGTCCCCTCTCAAGCTGCCCCAGCCCCAGCTGATCTAGGACCCAGCCTCAGAGCTCCCAAGGAGCTCACCGTGGGCCCTTTGAGGGCACCATGGGTAACCCCATGTACCCACCTCAGGTGGCTCATTTCTCCAGTGCTGAGCAGAGGGGACGGGGGCTGCCAGGGGTCCCCTGCTCCCTGCATGCCCTGCAGCCTAGAAGGTCAGCCCTGTGGGGCTGGCAGGTGGGTGGGGCTGGGTGGCTGAGGCTGGGGAGGGCAGGCAGGATGGGCATCACACCATTTCCTCTGCAGTTCGTGGTACTGGCAGCGCCTCCTCAGGGCACCTCCACAGGCCCCTGCCCTGGCCTGGCAGCAGCAGGACTCTGTATGGGTGGGGGTGGCAGCAGGCTGCTTATGTTTTCACACAGCTGTGCTATTACAGTCCCCAGAGTTCTGCCAGACCTTGCCACCCCCAGCCTGAGCAGGACCTCAGTGTAATTCAGGTGAAGAGCTGAGGAAGTTCTAGTCTGCAAAGTTAGTGCTGTCAGCCCGACTCAGCCCAGCCTTCTTGCTGCCACCTCTGGGTGCAGGGGCAAACTCCACTGGGCATATCCAGGGCTCAAAGCAGGTCATGAGCAGGTTGGGGAAGAGAGACGAGCCCCGCCCATCACCTGATGTCACCTCCTCAGCAGGGCCTTCCCTGACCATCTTGTTCACGTCTCTCCCCATGCCCCACAGGAATGGAAACTCCAGGGATGTGACACATTATTCTCTGCTGTCTCCAGCATCTAGAACAGTGCCTGGTATCCGCTGGTTCTCAAAATCAATGGAACGCGCCCCTCAGCCCATAGGTGAAATCACCAAGGAGCCAAACCACTGCAGTGAAGCAAAGAGACAAACTATGATGGGGCCAAGGGGCTACAGCTTTGTCCAGCTGGCCCTTCCTCTGGGACGCCCTCCCAGATCTACCATAGCTGGAAGCAAGCACTACAGATCTACTTCGCAGTCCTCTTCAGTGGCAGGGGTGTGTCCCTACTCATCTGCCTGGCCCTGCAGGGACAGGACTGGCCTTATCATCCATACAGCCTTGGGGCCAGGAAAGGAGTGGAGTAGGTGGGTGCTTAGCAGTCATCTGTAGAATGCATATATGGACTTCAAGACCCGCTTCTCCCTGACACAGCTCCAACCTCCAGCACACAGAACGTGCTTACTAAGCACATTTGGGCAGGTGGACGGCTGCCCGGCGGCGGTGCTGTGCCTACCCTAAGCTGTCGGAGACCAGACATGTGGGCTCCAGTCACGCTCAAGCCGGGCCCATGTCGGTCAGGGTGTTTTGGCTCCAGGATGTCCTGACCTCTCTCCTACAGCTTCTGCAAGCTTGGCTACACCCATGGGTGTGGGGCACTCCTCTCGGTGTCTGAACCGCAGGAGATGGCAGATGCCCCGTCCTTCCCTGCAACCCTGCTCCTCATTCTGGGCAGCTCTCGCAGCCCTCACTGGGGGATGGTTGCCCTTCCTGCTCACCCTGCTTCTCCAAGCAGCTCAGAAACAGCCTGGGGGCCTGGCCTGCAGCAGATCATGTCCAGAGGCAGTAGCAGGGCTCCAGGCCCCACAGTCAAGATCTTACAGGAGACTCAAGTTTATTGTCTGTTTACCCAGAGAGAAGGGACCTGGCTGATAATGGGACCTCAGTGTTAAGACATGTGGAGGCGCAGCAGGGGGGTAATGGGGGTCTCTGGTGCTTTTTGGAAACCTCAGCAGACAAGTATATGAGTCACTGGTTACAAGGGGAGAAATAACTGAGGGATTACTCAATATAGCTTAAACATTTGCAAACAAGGGATTCTAGGAGTTTGGGCAAAGTGAAGAGCTGGGGACCCAGGTTGGGTGCTCAATACAGGCTCCAGGAGGGGACCCAGGAGGAGAGGGTACTTGGGCACATGAATAGCCTCAGGCAGTGAACCTGGGTGGCTCGTGGTGTGTGGCAGCTGGCAGCAGGGACATTGGAGACCCCCAAGGAGGGAGCATCACCTACATGAAGACTCTAAGGGACAGACAAAAAAGGGGATTTCTTTGGGGGCAGGGAAGAGGCTGTCAGTTGGTCCTGGAGGGCAGGGACACGGCTGGAACTAGAAAGAGTGGGAAGGGGCAAGGAGCAACTTGTACAAGAACCAGAAGGCAACATTAATGAAGGCAGCCCTTTCTGAGGATGGTGAGGCCGCCATAGCTGCAGGTTCTGGAGCCATGGAGTCAATGGATTGCAAGCTGAAAATATTCAGGAAAAAAACTGCATCTATATTGAACATGAGTAGACTTTTCTTCTTGTCATATTCCCTGAGCAATAAACTATAACAGCTATTTACATAATAGTGACATCATATTAGGAATTATAGATAGTCTGGAAATGGTTTAAAGAATATGGCAGCATGTTCATAAGTTAGATGCAAGTACTATTCTATTTTATATAGGAGACTTGAGCATCCACAGATTTGGTGTGGACGGGGGTCCTGGACCCCCCTGACCCCATACCAAGGGACAGCTGTACTTACTGTGTGCCAGGCACTAAGCATCACATGTGTCCTGACTTATTGAGCCCTTCTGCTGACCCCAAGAGGTTGCAGGAGTCCCATTTTGCAGAGGAGGAATCCGAGGTCAAGTGGCTGGCTCATGTTCACGCACCGAGTGAGTGGCAGAGCCAGGACCTGACTCAGGCAGGCTGGCTCCAGAGACTGTGGCCTCCACTCTGATAACCAGCCAGTCAGCCCACGGCTCAGTTTCGCTGCAGCAGGGCTTTGTGCTGCTCAGCTCAGTAACCAGGCCGATCCCCAGTGGCAGTTGCAGTGGATGAGGCTGGGGGCCCACAGGGCCTGTGTGGCTGGGACAAGGGCAGGTGAGGTGCCCCAGGGGCAGTCTGGTATCAGGGAGGGTGGGGAGGTGGGAGAAGTAGGCAGGCCAGCCATCTGGCTTGTGTAATCCACAGCCTACACATGCCAAGAGCCACTGGCATGGAGTCGAGGAGTCCTTCCCCAACCTGAAATATGCTCTAGTCGCAGGATGGAGCAGAGGCAGAGCACGACCTGATGTGTGTGTTCACAGTGCATGTGTGCCCATGTGTGTGGCGGAGGACAAACCCCTGTGGTGTCTCCCCCAGGGCTGACCTTTGCCCGGAGCCTCCTGTCCTTAGGTATGGCATCAGTCCCCAGCTGGGCTCTGAAATGACTCCCAGTCAAACCCTTCCACAAGCCCACTTGAACCTTTACTGTCCCCTCCAAAGTTGGCCTGGGTGGGCAGCACTCTTACTTGGTGGACACTGCTTTACTCCAGTGATTTTTTGGTCTTCCCAGGAATTACCCCATGCCTTCCTTTGACTCTCTGCAAGAGTGAGTTGTCCTAGTTCTCTGAAGGGTCAGAGGATCAAGGTGATGGATGTGAAAACCTGGGACAGGGCCTGGAGTATCATGATAGTGATCGAGGGGTGAGGGCAGATATTGCTTCTGACACCCACCTTGCCACCTCATTTCTAGATGGCACCTGGCATGCTCACCTCTGCTCTGTTGGCACCTGCACAGACGTCAAAGGTCTCAGGAGCCCAGTAGTTCCATTTTGGGGCAAACGTGAGACCATGGACTTGAAAGGGACTGATTTTCTTGGGTGGTTTCTAAGGGGTGCAGAGGGCGTGCTCCAGAGAACCTCCGGAATGAAGAGCTGTCTGTGGATGGAGGCCTTGAGGAGGGGGTGGAGCGCTGAGTTGGAGGAAATGAGCGCCAGCCACACCTCCACGCACACTCGGCTCGTCCTGGGGTGCTGTGCTGGCAGCTGGCCCATAGCGCGCTGAACATTCCTCAGTCGCTTCTAGGGCTCCTTTATTGCCATGATTAGCATGGTTTATCACGACCCCAAGCGTGACCTCCCAGACTCATAAAATGCAATTCTTCCGAAGGGGTACAGGGATCAGAGAACAGTGAAGGAGCAAATTCAAGAAGTCTGGAGAAGAAAAATATTGTTAGGCCTCTTGGGGTTACTTCATATTTAACCTGCAAACAGTTCCTGAATCCCACTGCTTTTGGTAAACCTTGGTAATTTTTCTTAAGAACGGCAACAACTCTTTCCACCTTGTTTCCTTCAGACAGTCGGCCATTATTTCAACTAACTGTGTCTTGGACTTTAACCTGCAAATAGGACGCAAACTTTGAAGTCATAATTTTATTTTTCCAGCTGTGGGTTGGTCCCAGCTCAACTATCTGGAAATAAGTTGGCATTCACACATATTTATGTAGCCACATTGCTCTCTCCCCACATGTAAAAAGCCTGCTCTGGTCGGTGGCATGTAGGCTACACAGAACTCTGTGGCCAAAGACTCCACAGCTTTGGAAGCAGGAGAGCAGGATGTGACTCCAGCTTCATGTGATCCTGGCCCACTCTGCCACTCCGAGTCCCACTCCTCATCCAGGAAGTGGCAAAAACAAGTAGAGTTGCTTAATAACGGGATCCTGTTCTGAGAATGCATTGTTAGGTAATTTTGTGGCTGTATGAACATCAGAGCATGTGACCACACAAACTAAGATGGCTACAATAGCACTAGGCCATATAATCCTCCTATGTAGCACATGACTGTGTATGGATATCATGTACAGGGCCTTGTACACAGTAGATGCTCAATAAATCTCCTGCATTTGGGGAAGCTGGATAATGGAAACAGAATGAAACAGAGAAGGCTAGATTAATTTCTTGTGTTATAAGGAACAGAGAAGGGAGAGGAGATGGAAGAAGGGAAAGGAGAAGAGTAAGGGAAAGTAGAATGGGTAGGTAAGTATATATACTGGCCTTGGGTCCTTGCCTGTTATTTAACCTTTCTGAGGCTCCATGTTTTGATCTAAAAAAGAAAGATAATAACACCAAACTCATTTAGTAGTGAGGATTTAAAAAGACAATATTTTACTGGGTATGGCAGCACTTGCCTGTAATCCCAGCTCTCTGGGAAGCTGAAGCAGGAGGATGGAAGGTTAGAGTATAACTTACTGACTTAGCAAGACCCTGTGTCAAAATGGAAATATAACAGAGCTGGGAACGTAGCTCAGTAAAAAAAGAGAAAAAGACAATGTGTCCGCTAGCCCCTATGTCTCGTTGGCACCTAACTTACTCTGCTGGCACTGTACAAGGCAATGCTACAAATGCATAAACAAAAGGTGATGTGTCTGTTTTCAGTTCTAAAAGCATTAATAAATGAATTATGCTATTCATAGAATTAGACATCATCTTTCCATGAATGGTGTTTCTAACTTTCACATTAAGAACCATGGGCCAGACCATGCTGGGGAACTGGGGCAGGTTCTGGGGCTCACGCTATTTATAGGCCAAGCATAGGCAAAGCCAGTGTGGTCACTGCTCCGGCATGGCCGAGCCTCTGGAGTGTTTACAGCCATCAGAAACCGAAACTAAGTCAGAGGCAAAAGTGAACTGTGCGGCTCTGATTTCCTTGCTGTGGGAAAGCAGAGGCCAGGGAGGAGAAACAGGTCACTGGGCCGTAGTTGTGCAGCAAGGCCCCAAGTCCTGCTGAGTTCCAGCAGGGGGGGAAGGGGTGGGGCAGGGGGGCTCCCACAGATGCAGCTCCTCTCTCATTCGGCAAAATTCAAGATGACTCATGTTTCATCTTCCGGGCAGTCCAGACAAGGCCGCCCTCCCAAAGGCCACATTCACTGGCAGGACTCTCTGACAGGGGCATTCTGACTTTTTAGAGAAAGGCCAAAGTCAACATCCAGAAAATCCTTCTCTTAGTCTGCAATAGCAGCAGCTGTTTATCAGCCATTACTTGGTGCCCAGCACTGTACTTGGTGCTTTCTGCCCTTCTTACCGACCTGGGAGGCAGGTATTCATTCCCATTTTAGAGATGAGGAAAACAAGACTCAGATTCAATAGACACGCTGCAGCTGGCTCACCCCAGCCGAGCTCCCACCACCTCGACCCTTCCTGCCCTTCCCAGCTCCGCCTTCGGTGACTTCATATGGGTGGCTAAAAATTGGTCATGGTGGGGGTGTTCACACCATGGAAATCGGCTAGCGATACAAATCGGGGTCCTCCTATTATTTCTTCTTCCTCTCCAATCATCGTCACCACCACCACCACCACAGGATTTCTGATTGTTAAATATTTACCAGCTACTAAGTGGGCAGAACCAGGATTCAAATGTAAGTCTCTCTCATCCTGAAGCTCGTGTTCTTTCCAGTTCACGCCCTAGAAAATGGGCTTGGTCTGTAGCCGGAAGACATGTTCTCCTGTCCCTCCTTCTGGGCCCCATAGGGGTTGCTCCATCGGATCCAACTATTATTAGTAAACATATTGAGTCCTTTCCTTGTCTGTGCTGAGCTAAAGATCCGATTTAAATCACAAGGGCTGAGGAAGCTGGAGACAGGATTTATGAGGTAATAATAATGTGCTCTCCTCGATGGTACTTCTCCTCTTCAAAGCATTTTACAGCCACTCACTAATTAGTCCTGGGCTGCGCTCTGTGTGCAGGTACAATGCCTGACGACAGGAGAAACCAGCGAGAAGTGTTTAAATGCGTGCCAGTGACCCTTGCTCATTTCCCAAGTGCTACTTGCTTCTGTTGCTGAGATAAAATCTCAGACTCGTGTTTGAATCCCCGGCATCCGAAACGTGAAGTGGTTATTATCACTTTCTGTTTAGTTTCCCCTAAGAGAATCAGCCCAACTCACTGGGATAAAGGAGTTGAAAGTCTTAAAACAAAAATCATATAACCGGGCCGGTGAGACGGCTCAGCGGCTTAAGCGCCTGCCTTGCAAGCGCGAAGGCCCGAGTTCGACTCCCGGAACCCACATACGAAAAAGGGGCCGGTGATATCGCTCAGCGGCACGGGTGCCTGTTGGCGCGCGAGGTCCTGAGGTCGTCCCCCCGGTACCCACAAAAAAAAAAAAAAAAAATCATATAACCTCTGTCCCCACAAACCCACACATAGTGTAACAGCTTTCATTGGCAAAGGAGAATACGTCTTTAAGAGCGCTCGGAAGAATCACGGATATGCGTTAAGAGTGGCTCTGGACTGGGAGCCACAGGCCAGGTCGATCCTGACACCAGCACTGCCTAGTTGGTGACTGCAGGTGGCTTAACCTCTCTGACCCCGTTTCCTTATCTGTGGGACAAGATGGACCCTACTCACTCACATCACGAGTTTGCTGTAAACAACACTCACTGATCCCTCCCAACACACACACACACACACACACACACGAGATTGAATCCAGAGCCTTAGCACTGAGTTACATCCCAAGCCCTTTTTTCATTTTTATTTTGAGACAGGGGGTTCTTGCTGCCTAGGCTGGGCTAACTTTGATCCTCCTGCCTCAGCCTCCCAGAGTGATCAGATTACAGGTGTGTGTCATCGCACCCAGCTTGTGCCAGCTCTTCTGAGTTAGCTGTGCTTGCTGCACTGACATACCAGGTTGTCACTAATTATGTTATTGGGGCCCGTAAGATGGCTCAGTGGCGTAAGCGCCTGCCTGGCAAACGCAAGGGCCCGAGTTCGACTCCCGGAACCCACATACAAAAAAAGGGCCGGTGATATCGCTCAGCGGCACGGGCACCTGCTGGCGCGCGAGGTCCTGAGTTCGACCCCCGCTACCCACAAAAAAAATAATAATAATAAGACTAATTATGTTATCGGCCTGAGCATGTGTGGACCCCTAGATGTTGGCAGGTGTAGGAGGGTGACAGTTGTGGATCATACTGCCTACTATGGCTGCTGTCACTGCTGAGTGGCTACTGGAAATGCGACTTTACCTGCTCTACACTGCCAGCCATCCTCTGCTAGAACATCACTGGGATGTCTAGCAGACCCAAAGCAAGCTCTTGGCTTGGTGGGTAGCAGAGCCCCACCTGCACAGGTGGAGGTGGCAGAGCAGTCCTAAGGGATCGTGCCATGGGGTCTTAGGAGGAGGACCCGGAGCTGGCACACAGTTGCCCTGAGCAAGAAGCACAGACAGTTCAGTGTCGTGTGTCCACACCCCTGTTCTGCCATGGACCAGCTGCATAACCTCAAGCCAGTCCCTTCCTCTCTACAAGGGGCGAACTAGACCAGATTGTGGCCTCTGTTCCTCAGAATCCCCCAGGGAGCTTCTGAGGAAGTCCTGCCCTGGTCCCCACTGCAGACCTGCAGAACCAGACTCCCACGGACTGGGACACGCACACCTGGATGTTGGCAAAACTCCCCAGATGGCTCTGTTGGGAAGCGGCTGTGACCCTTGGAGCCAGCTGGCCATATGGGAGTCTCTTCTGACCCTGCCCAGCTGGCTGCCCACAGGAAGGTGCTCCTGATCTGCTGTGAGTTTCTTGAGCATTTGGGCCTCAGTTTCCCCCTCTGCACACTCACAGGAAACAAGCTGGCTTCTGACGTCCCTTCCAGTTCTGATAGTCTATAAACCTAGGAGCTTGCTTGGGTACCTTGCTCAGCAGCCAGACCCGAGTCCAGATACCAGATATACACCAGTGATAATCTATGACCCCAACCTTTGTCTTTCAGGTGAATTCACACAGTGCTGTATGAGCCTGAGACGCTCCCACCAGCAACTCCACTTGGTGCATGCAGTTAAACCCTAGTGAGCCCTGTCCCCCTGCAGTATGGGGACAGGCTAAGCACATGGACTACACAGGAGCGTGGTGGGGTGCTGGAACCTATTGGTGCCTGAGTGCCAGCCTTGAGCCTGGTTGGGTGGGTGTCAGATCCTGCAGGTTGTCAGATCCTTTAGGTGCTTCCTTTTTCCATTGGAGGACTGCCCAGTGGAAATGCTGGGTTGGAACACACACACATGTGCGCACGCACACACACGTGCACAACACTAATTTTAGGGGGAAAAAGCCAAGAGGTGTTTAACCTTGAAACTTAACAGAAGTCTCAAAGACAAAGGCTTTGGAAGAAGGGTGTGTGTATTTATGATGTTTTAGCTTCCCTAGAAACTTACTGCATCATGACTTGTGAGTTTATTTCTTCCAGCTAAGAAATATAATGAAGGAAGAGGGAATAACCAGCAGCGATGGGCGCTAGGATCCAGGGTACCGCCAGGCAGCTCGAGTTTGGGTTCCAGCAGAGTGGGGCTGCCTGGGGCAAGCAGAGTTGCTGAGTGAGCAGAACACTGCACGAAGACGCTCCAGGCGGCTTCCAGGAAGTGGCCGTGTGTGCTGACACGCATGTGGACCGAGCAGGCTGGCTGGCCACCACTCAACACTGGTGTTTCCTAGAGCTTTCCATTGGCAAACGCGGCCTCCTGGAACTGAGGGACAAAGGTTTTGAAATAAGCCCTGGTGGGAAAGAGGGGAGAAAAAAATTGTGGTTAGTGCAAACAACTTGGAAAAAAGTGCAACTCAAGAGCTTTTGACCTAACTCAGAACAGTTGTTATTTATTGTCATGCATCTTGGGTTGGATTTTCCTTCTCTGCTGATGCAAAGCCCTCTGGATTTTTCCAAGGAAGGCACATGCAGTTCACCATGGTGCTATCTCTCCCAGATATTTAAAAGGCCTGCACACAGACCTGCCTGGCTGCCAACTCCTTCAGACAACAGTATACTCAGCCGCCTTTTCCTGGGACAAAGGCAGGGTCTGATCTGTGGTATAAGACAGAGTGACCATGATGACTGATGCATCATTTCAGTGGTCTGAAGTATCCAAGCGTTGCATTTTCCCCTCAGTTGGATCTCTGACTTCATATGCCCAAAAAGGGCCTAATGAGGATTCCCAAATGCTCTGCAACTACTTCCAAATGTACATGTGGTCTGGTCAAGTGGAAAGAAAGCCAGGCTGGGTATTAAAAGAATCTTCCCCCAAAATGTGGCAGGATCTGGGGAGATGACATGGCCTCCTGGACATCCAGATTTCCATCCGGAGAAGGCCACGCTCCTCTCAGGAGACGTGCGCGTGCTGAGCCCCTCTGCCTGGCCGGGCTGCCTGACGCTGTGAGATGACCGAGAGGCCCCTGCTGTGTGGGAGCTCTCAGTCTAGAGGAGGCAGAGGCCCAAAGGGACTGTAACACCCTGTCAGGTGGCAAGGGCGTCTCCGCGGGGGCGCCCCTCCCCCAGCAAGCAGCCAGACTCTTCCCATCTGGGCCACTCTGAACGCTCAGGCCCTTCCTCGGTTCTAGTTTCCACGTAGCCTCTGCAACATTTCAAAAACGTCAGCTCCTCTCTCTGGAAGCAATCTTCTCCCGTAACTTCCCTGACATTAAACATCACAGATCTCCGGCTTCTCTTGCCCCTGCTCCCCCTAGATGCTATCTTTTCTTGCACTTGTCCCTCCCCACTCTCCACTTCCCTCATGCAGATCAGGGTCAAGTTCACAGTTACTGGGTTGTTTGAAGGCTTGCATCATGCTTAGCAAAATACTCCTCAGTCCAGTCTCTAGTCCTCGCCCCTCCCAAACGTCCAGTCCCACATTCCTAACCACCTGCGGGACATTCTGACCTGGAAGTCACTTTGTAATTCTAACCAGCCTGTTCCACATGACATTTTCATCACTGTTAGGGATCTGAAAGTGATCTGGCCACTTTGTGCTTCTTACAGTCCCCAGCTTCCTTCTCGACCAGTTTCCATGGTTCCTAAACCCCTGTGGTGGTTCATTCTCAATACTCCCCCACCCCCCATGTACCTCCATCCTTGGTAACACCCCGGCTCTGGTCTTGTTAGCTTGCAATACAACTACAGCAGAAAGGTGCTTCCCCCTATGCACAAGGCCCACCTTGCCTGTCTGTTGCAACTAGATGGATTCCCTCAGAGGATGGTCTCTGGCGCCGCCCAACCAAGACCTCAGGGCTCCCCAAACTCCTGGCCTGGCTCTCCATAATGCTCATGATCTGGCTCCTACTCATTAAAAAAAAAAAAAGTTATCCTTTGTTTCCACTATGTTTTTTGAGGGCATGTACCCCTTTGAAGAGCTAAGAGACAAAAGGTCCTTTTAAAAAAATACGTGACACCCTCCCCACTGAACACACCACATGCAACTGGGAGATCACAGACTTCCTCAGCCACCCACGGGCCAGGACATGAGCCCCGTATCCACATCCCCCAACTCCCCCTGCGTGACCACTTGTTCTTCCTCAGTGTTCCATTTCCCATCTCTGGGCTTGGTTCACATTCAGGCCAGATGCCCTTGCTCCCCAGGTGTTCCCTGGCCACCGGAAGGTTCTCTCCTGCTTCTTCCAGGGCTCTGGGCCCATGTGCAGTGTCCTCCCTGCCAGGCCGCACTGCCTCGCCCTGAAAAGGAGGGGTGCATTCTTTTCAGCGTGACTCCCACCTGGTTCAGCACGCACTCTGTGAAGATTGTAGCTTTAACCAACGCAGCTCATGACAGCCACAGGTTTGTAAGCAGTTAGAACATGTCCATTACAAGCTGTTTCAGAAGGCAGAGATGGTGCAACCCCAGAAGGCAACAAATGTAATGTTCACACACTGATGAAAAAAACTTCAGTCCATTCTCAAATTTAGTCCAAGCCAACAACTAGTGAGGAAGACAGATAAAGCACCCTCCTCCATCCACTCCTGATGATTGCAGCTGAGTCAGCCAAGGTGTTACTTTCTATGACACTTAGGACCTCAGAGCCCTTGCCCATAAGTACGCCAGGCCACAACAGTCCTTCATGCACAAAGGGGGACTGTGATGTGGCAGAAGGAGCCCTAGATCTACAGTGAAGCTGGCGGGACCACAAGAAGCCCTGGGCTTTGTTCCTATGGTAAGCAGAGGGTCATAAGGGCACCCTGATGTGATGCTGGTCTGAGACAATGTGCAGCAACTGTCAGCTGCAGCCCAGACGAGATGGCCATTCGTTCCTTACATGCTTCCGCTGCTGCTCTCCCCAGGTGCCCAGACGTGTAGCTGGGGAGAGCCTGGTGGCCCTTCTTAGAGGGTCAGAGCTGGGCAGGCTGCTGCCAGCCTCTCAGCCCTTTGCTTGGCTGCTTCAAGTGTTCTGTGGGGATAGGGACCCTGGCCGGGGTACAGGCAAAGGGGGAGAGACAGCAGGTAATCTGCACCTTGAGTGCTGGCTGTGGTGATCAGCCCTGGGAATTGGCCCGAGCTAGGCAGCCATCAGCCAAGGGAAGCTCTCTAGCACCCTCCTGGCCCAGAGTCTCATGGGTCCCTCTTTTCCTTGGAAATTTCTGGGGGAACGGTTGCAAGCTCCTCACATGAAAAGGTCTTGGCAAGAGGGAGTCTGCTTGAAAGGCAGGAGCTTTCCTTTTCAGAAAGTTCTAAAGTTTCCTGTGCATCCCGGGCTTTCCCTGCCAGAGCAACTGCGTGCCACTGAGGGGAAGCATGGCGGAGGCTATTTAAAGGCATGATGCTACCAGCTGTGTGCAGTGAGCACTTCTCAACTTGGATCCTCATTAAGTCAGCAGAGGGAGGGGAGGAGGGGAGAGGGAAAATGACAACTGGCTCCCACCCATTTATAGATGTTTTTAAAGCACTGTTTTCATTTATTTCAATTTTTATCAGAGAAAATGGAGAGCTGCCCAGAGTATAGCTTACTAATGGCACAAGTTATTTGTCATCTTTAAAAAAAACCCATGACCCAAAGGCGAAGCTTTTGGGGTACAAGCTGTGGTCTGTATGGGGCTCTGTACCTCCTCATTAACTGGCCAAGGGGGGCTCTGACGAGAGAGAGGCCTGGAGTCAGCCAGGGCCTTCATGGGTCTCACACTGGACAGGGGTCTATTTTTAGACCAAATTAGAGCTCAGTAGGCCTTAGGAAGAAATAAGGTTCTGACCCTCATTGATCTTAACCCCTTCACTTAGGGTTTCAGAAAATCACAACCCAGTTCGACTCAAGAGTCTCATTTAGGAGACTGAGAAGTAAAGAATGGACCCCTAGCTGCGACTAGGTCAGTTCCGGCTGGATACAGAGCAGGAGGGGAGGCATCCAGGCTTCCGCTCACACACAGGGCACAGGCAGGTGAGCTGCAGTGCTCAGCGGCTCTACTTTTCTGCTCCTTGGGCCCAGGGTTAGTCTTCTCTCTGGGCTGAGAGTTGAGGCCAACAATCTCCAAGGCTGCAGGATGTAGAGGGCAGGTAGTGCAGTGCAGGCTCTGGGGCCAGCCAGACCTGAGATCCAACCCCGGCAATTCACCTATTTAGCTGGCTGGATCCCTTGGGCAGGTGACTTCTGCTTTAGTTTCTTCATCTGTAAAGTGGGGATAACTGTGTCTATCTTAAAGGATTCTTGTGAGGATTTAATGCTAAGTACTTAGTATGGTACCTGGCATAAGAGATGATCAATGGCTGCCAAATGTTACCATGGGAACCAAGCTGGGCCTAAGGGGCAGGGCTGAGAGTCTGTGAAAACAGCCATGAGCATGTGTGACTGCAGAAGAGGGACACCTTGTGTGGAGAGAGGTCCTGGGGCCTTGTCCCAGTTCATCCCCTTTCCACTTATCAGATCGAGCTGGCAGCTGACTGCAGAGACAGCCACTTTCAGGGCTGGACACGCGGACAAAGCTTTTGGGGCATTGTACATCTTTTAAAATTCAGTCCCGAGCTGTTTCTGACATACTGGTGGCATCTAAGGGTGAACTCTGCAGCCAGGCCCTTGCTTGTCTTCCGCCCACACCTGCCTGGCAGGCTCCTTGTGTGTGGTTTTGGTTAAAGGCTTGGTCAGAGAGGAGGTCACAGCTGTGGATCAGAGGGGTGTTTAAGAGTCACATGGTTCTGGCTGCTCAAGACAAGGGCATCGTTAGTTGGCCTGCTTCTCTGACAGACCTTTTTATTTTGCAAAAGCCTAAACAACTGGTTTCCTCCAAAACAGGACTTGAGTTCTGGAATTCAAAGATGCTTTTCTTTGGGCAGCTGGAAGATGAGACATATGGTATCTGCTAAAGCCAGGCCAATGCGGTGGTGGGGTGGGAGGAGTGGTTCAGGGACACAACCCTCACTGTCAGGAAAGCAACTACATATAAATCAAGTCAGAGGTCATTTTTGCAAATAGAGGCAATCTTCAAACATCTAAGTCTCACTGTTTTACCAGTTTTATTCTGCAGCTGTGATTTCAACTGGCACATGTTTTTAATCAGTCATATGAAAACCAACTGCGGTCTGAAAATCAAAGCAGCCCTGTAAATAGTGTCAGACAAGTCCCGCTAATCATGCCTCGTGGTTGTGCCTTGTCCTCTTTGTCCTGAACTGCCACTGTAAATACTGACTCACTCAGGGTCCTCGCCTCATGTCAAAGGGCCATCCTTACAATAGGCTCCCTACAAAGAGACCTGGTTCTATCTCAATGCCACCCGCCCCAAGCCCATCCACAGGCCCATGTGACAACTACTCATCCCACTTAGGGTGCTTTGACTGGCGAGATGGGAGCTTGTTTTATGTTGTACCCTGGTTGATGGCAGCATGGTCTCTGGTGTGGGCTTCAGGAACAAACAAGTAGCTGTGCCAGTTCACGGGCACAGCCATGCTAATAGTGCCAAGCCTTGAGCAGGCTGTTTGTTTTCAGGGGTCCATGCTTGTCAGAGGAGGAATTAACATGCTTGAGATGCAAAAGCTTGAAATTATGCTGAGAACATAAATTAATCACTCGCTCCCAGCTTCAGGCAGAGGCTCTCCCCTCAGCTGACTCAGTCTCCCTTCCACTGGATTCTCAGGCACACGGAGCACCCACCTCCGGCCCAGCCACGGTCTGCCGGGGTTTGTGGTGTTTAGATTTGTGTCTAGACTGTGCCTTATCCAACTCGCCTCCTCGCCTGGGAGAAGGCTGAGACTGTGGCCTCAGTACAAGTTGAATTAAATCAAATGCTGTTTTTAAGAGGATTTCAGAGATCCATTTCTAGACATCAAAGTATTGGGATGAAATTTGGTGCCTGCCAAATCATGGGATGTACTAAAGTAATCAAAACTGTTCAGCAGTTCCCTCCTGAAGTTCGCTGAGGGGACCCTGGAGCTTGGCCTGTTCTTTGGGGCTGGTGTAGCCTGCAGTCAGCTTCTGCAACGTGGGGCCAAGACTTGCTTCCAGGGCCCACAGGTACCTCTGCTCTCCTCACATCCGCTGGTGCAGGGTATGGGGAGGAGGAGGAGGAGGAGAAGAGCACAGGGCCAGCTGGCTACATGAAAGGAGGAACAGGGCATTGCTATGGGCATTGAGTCTCCTCGGCCATAGAGCTGGCTTCCTCCTCTGGGCTTCTGTCTCTGTGTGTGCATATCTTCGATAAGCCAACCCTCCTCCCTCACCTGACTATAAGCCACTGGAGGGCAAGACCGCAGGTCATATGTATCCATCTCTGCAGTCCTAGCTTCAAGCATAGTGCCTCTGTTGGTCAGCTTTCTGTTGCTGGGACAAAATACCCAACATATACAACTTAAAGGAGGAAAGGGTCATTTAGATTTATTTTCAGAAGTTTTGGTGATGGTGAGCTAGCTTCAGGGCAGAAACATCATGGTGGAAGGAAGGGCATGATGGAGGAAAGCAAAGAGCAGGGGGAGACAGAGAGGAAAGGGCCAAGGACCATATATACCAGTGAGGATAAACCTTTCAGAGCTTTCAATGGTACAAACAGCCCACTGGGGCACGCCTGCCATAGGTTCGCCATCACTGAGGGTTGTACTCAAGGTCAGGCCCCCATCATCCACACAAACACACCCAAAAGTGGGCTTTACTATCTCCTAGGCTGTCTCAAGCCAATCAAGCTGACAGTCAAGATTAACCATTACAGAGCCCAACACACAATGCTCCACACAGATTTCTCAAACAAATGTAAATATTCAGCTTATTTGAAGAAGTACTGCAGAATGACAGAATTTTTAAATAAGGAAATCTCCAAGCCCTTACAGCCAATCATTAAAGGGAAGGGAAAAGCGAGGACAGCTACAGAAGTTGCCACAGCCCCCTAATATGGCACATAATGATTATATGTTGGCCTAGGCCCACTCAAGCCCCTCATAGACTGAATTTGGGGCTGGCTCATCCTCAGTGTCCTTAGTTCTCCCAGCAAGTGAGTATCAGTCAGGTGCCCCAGGTGTGTCCCTGCAGCCCCAGCACCAGTGTGCCATGAGTGAGCCAGTCCTCCTGTCTCCTTCCTCACAGGATGCCGCTCCTTCCATCAGAACCTGCTTGATGAGAGGCTGAGCTGGGCTGACAGGATGCACCTGGCTGGGCTAGGGTTGAGGCCAGGGAGTAGATGTGGAGCTGCCTGAGGCCTAAGAACCCAGAGCAGAGCCCATCCCTGTGCTTGTCTGCTCTCCCCAGCTGCACCTGCCTGGTGTGCCAGACAGCAGGTTATCTGCTTACTCTGCCAGGGCTACAAGAGCAGAAGCTCAGCAGAGGCCAGGATGTGACGATGGCCATGTGGATGCCCATGGGGGTACAGGGATCTCACCACGACATGGCCACAAGAAAGGCTACTCATCAGCTCACCTGCTGGGGAGGGCAGTCTTATGGCAGTGACACACCAAGGTCACAGAACACTCTCTACTTCTTAGTCAGCAAAAGGGAAAAACCAAAAGATAGCTCTCAGAGAATAAGTGCTCAGGGTATCCGGCAAGCTGGCCATGTGGAGTCTGGGGTCCAGGACCTAAGTCACACCCTAGGTGGGACTATGCCTTGAGGCTTCTGCTCAGCATTGCTAGGAACCAGTCTAGGCCCATGGTCTAGTCCTAGTCCCAAAGCCCCGAGACGACACTTAGTGCATCTACTCTTCGGGGCACAAAATAATCTCCACCTTAGAGTCTCTCAGGAGTTCTGATGTGTTGTTTGCCTGGTGGAAAATTTGGCTTCCCTTATTCAACCTCAGCATGCAGGGGCCGCAGCTCATGTCTTCTCCAGCTGTCTAGGGCCTTGCCTGCTGGCTTTAAGCACAGCTTTTGGTCACCTGAGCACTTCGGGTCTTATCCTTCTCTCCTGGCTAGGTGTTCACAGATGGCCCTCAGAGATCTGGGGGAGGACAATGAGGTGGCCAAGGCCCCTTGTCTTCTTGCCCACAGTGCTTAACCCCACTGCTGAAACACTATCTCCAGTTGCCTGGCTCTTTGGGCCTCAGACAGAAAAGCAGCAATTCCAAAGAAAAAACTATTCAGTGAGAGGATACCCGAGGTTCCTCCTCCCTGATGGAAAGCAATGGCCTTCCAGAGACAGTGGTCTGTAGTGGAAAAGGTAACTGACACAATGGGAACTTGAGGTGGGCCCTGCTGGAGTATGGGTGGGGGGTTCCACACAAGATGGCCAGGGCCAGAGCTTTTGGCAGGTGGAGCCCCACCTGCTCTGCACCAGCCTGGGGCCATGCACATGCTGTCCCCACATGTGTACAGGTAGCTCTGTGGGCCCGGGTGTCAGTTACAGGGAGGGAGGGAGGAAAGGAAAGGAAGGGCAGACATACAATGTGAGCAAATGATATCCACATATGGTATAAAGCAGGCTCATTCAAACAGCGGGCTGCAACCCATTAGTGGGTTGTGAAATCCATTTAGTGGGTCTTGACCAGCATCAAAATAAAGTGAAATAAAATCAGAGCGCATCACATGTGGCAAGGGGAAATATTGTTTTGTGAAGCTATTGTTTGAGTTATGTATACTGAATTAGGATGTAAAATAAATATCTTGCAGTGGATTGTGGTAAAAAAATAAATAAATCTGGAGGCCACCAGTCTAAGGGAAGGGAGATGCCAAATGCATGTCAGACATCATGCAATTCATTTTCATCTGTATTATTTTACACTTATGCCTCCTAAAAGGCCCACTACTGGGTCAGTGTCTTTTTGCCAGTAAGAAATTTATGGTTCAGAGATGCCAAGTGACTTTTCTAAGATCACAAAGCAAACAAGGGGCCGTGCTATTTATGAACCCAGAGCTGCTTGATTCTGAAGAACACATTCTCTCTACCCTGTCATGATCTCCCATGGAAAGAGTGCTCCATCCTTGGCTCCACCGTATGAATTAGCTCTCCAATTCCTTATCTATGAAACTAAAAGAGATGATTTCCAAAGTATTCTGATTTGATAGTCTTCCCTCTCCCACACATAATTTTAGATAAATTTAATTTCCTCCATCAAAACTTCCACTAGAACTGCCAATAGCCTGGTAATGAATTTCAAGGGCAACCTACTGCCAACTCCTATGACACCTGAAAAACCTCTCTCCCTTTTGTGTGTCTAGAGGTACTGACTGGTCCCTTTAGCCCTCATCCAGGGACCTGCACCGAGTGGCTTCTTGGAATTATGAGTGATAACAAGGGACAAAAGAGATGAATCTGACTTCCCTCTTCTTGCTCATGTGGAAGTAGTAGTGCACCCCAGTGAGAACCGAGACTACTTGGAGTGTCCGGGAGGAAGAAAACAGAGTGCCAGGAGGGACGAGGTGACACAGGCAGTATGGTAAATGTTCTCTAAATAATGAGTCCTGTCCCAGAAAAGCAATGGGTACCCAGAAGGTTCCTTTAAATAGCTGTCATTTGGTATCTTAAAACTCCTCTAGGATTGTTGGGAAGTACAACCTCTGCGAAGGGCTATAAAATGGGATGTATTATTACCCCAACGTGATTGACTTGTGGACTGGGACAGGGAATGCTTGAGTGGGTGAGCCACGTCACCTGTCTGTGCCCCAGAGGTTGCATCGGTAAAGTGAAGGGATGGTTTCTGAGGTCATTGCTAGGACTAGTATACTATTATCCACTATTGTTATTATTAGTATTATTTATTATTACTTTGGTATCAATCCATCTTCCCTAGTTAGAGACAGTTTCTCAAGTGAAAGCAGTAATTTAATAAAAGATTCTCTGTGCTTTGCTAGAGGGGTTCCCTCAAGAGCCTTAATAAACATCATCAAAGGCACCACACAAGTCTGAGGTTGCTATGTATCTCCCCTTTGTCTCCAGATCTGACTGAGGGTTCCAGGAATGATGGCCATCTTTCTTCCATCCTTCAGGCCCACAGACAACCAAACATTCCCACACTCACAGACCGCGCCCTGCCCTGGTAACGGGCTGCTCCCTGCAGGGGTAAAGGAATGCATGTGAGTAGGCCCTGGTCCTCAGGGGATGCACAGACACTTGACTTCCAGGGCACAGCGCTGCATGCTAACCCTGGAAGGGAGCCGGGCGCTTTGCTTTTAGTCATGGGCCAAGCCCTCCTTGGCCCACTCATTATTGCTGTGGAGCAAACTTTCAGCCTCTCGAGTTTGCTTTCTTTTCTGCTTACAGCTATGCCATTATGCAGTAGGCCAGACGTCTAGCGCGTTTAATGACAATAATAATACTTTGCATTTATACAAGGTCTTAAAGTGTATCACAAATAATAATTAATTTTCCTTTGCAAGCCTGGGAGCTAGCTAAGTAGGAACCCCTTTACTTTGCAGATAAAGGACACTTTTTGGACCATTAGACATGTTGGGGTCCTTTCCACCTACTCAAAACCCAACTCCTCTCAAGGCTTGACCAAGCATCAAGAGCTCCACAGAGGCTGAAGCTGCCAACCCAGCCACAACCCAACCCCAGTGTGTACTCCTGAGCCACTCATTTGGTGCTCATCAGAGAAAAAACTGGCAGGGGCTGAGGGCCTCCTGAGCATCTTTGCAGCATTGAGAGCCCAGGGCTTACAGTGATAGCTAAGAATGCTCTTCCTTCTCTGGGATGGAAGTCTGGTCCTTGAACCCTCACACCCAGGTCCTGCTTCTACTCCCTGAAACAAAATCATCTGTCACAAACCGCCTGGGCTGGTGGTGCTAGATATCTCTGGTATAAAGTTCTCTACTTCTGTGGTTAGCCTTGGACAGAGTTTGGTGGCTCAGACCTCCCAAGGTTTGGTAAGGCCTGGTGAGCTGAGTGGTGGGGCAGCTGGAGGTGCCACCTCACCCCCTGGGTGCTGAGGCCAGGCTGTCTCCTGTGCACTGTGGGAGGAGTGCCCTGGGTCCTGCTGGCTCTGGGGCCCCAGGTCTATTCAGGTTTAAATGCTCCTCTCTCTCCCTCTTCCCCGCTTTCTTTTTCCAGAGCAGAGAATCGAACTCAGGGCCTAAACCATGCTAGGCAAGTAAAACTGAGCTATGCCCCAGCACACTAATGATCTCTTCTTTAGTCTATGCAACAATGGTAACTCCAAGGACTGGTTTTTGGAGACCAAGCCAGAAAATAATCTCTTTAGTTGTTTTTTGTTTGTCTGTTTTGTGGCACTGGAGACTGAACCCAGGGCTTTCACACTGAGCTACATCGCCGGGCTTTTTTTTTTTATTTTTTATTTGAGACAAGGTCTGAATAAATTGCTAAGCTATTCAGGCTGTGCTTGGACTTGCAATCCTCCTGTCTCAGCCTCCCAGGGTGCTGGGAGTTTTGGTTGTTTTTTTTCACTTTCTCTCTCCCTCCTTCCCTCCTTTATCAGAATAAATACTTGGTGTTAAACTTGAGAAAAAGATGCATTGATATTGAGCTGAGAACCAACAGAAGGAAAAGGAGCTCCATGACCTTCCTCCTCCCCCAGGGGAAACAAGGGAGTAATCAAGACTGGGGAGGGACATAGAGGGGCAAATGGAATCCTTCACTAAATTTATTTTCAAAAAGCTAGATCTTCTGGGGAAAACAACTCCCTAGAGTGATTTCTGGGTCCTTGCTGGTTTGCTTTATGCCTGAAAAGACACCACCCTCTGCCAAAAGTACATTGTTTGGGTGATATTTTTCTCACAGTGGCTTACCATGGAAGGAATTTTGAGCATGCGTTGAAGGCTGTTGTTTTCCTAAAACCTTCACCAGTATGAGAGTGAGGTTTGACTTGTGGTGACACAGCCCCATTCTGCTTTGACTTCATATGATTCCTATTTTCTGGTCTTGAATCAGGTGATGGTCTCTGGCTTGGATTTGGGATGGATCATTGATCTGGGAGATGACTGGGAGAAGACAAAGGGACTCGAGATAGAACCTCTTGGTGCCAGTCTGGGACAAGGGCACCCTGTAACCATTCCCCATCTGCTTCTAAGAGAAGAACATGGATTTTGATGTCAGAGAGAACTGAATTCAAATATGGAACTATCCCTTACTACTTGTATGTCTGGGGGAATCCTTAGGTTTCCATGTATTTCTCCGTTGTGGCTACTGTAAGGTGACAATGCCAGGCACATGCTAAGAACTCAAAACATGCTAGCTTTCTTTTCTTTCCACTTCACTGCCATCAGACAGCTAAACACACCTAAACACACCCCAAGAGACTCCTGCTTCTCTTTAATTCAACAGACTTGAAAGGGTTTTATAATAACCTCACTTTAATCCAACCAACAATCACAGGTATGGAATAGGTCCTATTACTCTACAACCATGGCATCCATGAAGACACAATCTTGCAGAGGGGAAGGAACTTGCCCCAAGTCAGTCATGGGGTAAAGGCAAAGGACTTGGACATGAATTACAGCCCTGCCAAAGCACACTGTCAGGCCAGGAGGGTCTTCTGGGCAGAAAGAGCGTGTCTTTGGATATGCCCATGTCCATCAGATAGGCTCTGCTGAGCACTGCTCCAACCCCATGTGTTGCAAAGGGGCAACATGAGGAGCCTGGTGGTCAGGAGCAGTATGTTTACAAAAATGGGAACATGTGTCAACATGCAGGTGTCCTTCTCTCAGGCCCTGGCCTATGGTACCATGCTACTGTTCATGGCCAATCCTGGGTCGACCTTCCTGGTCCACCTTCCCCTTCCCCATGGGGTGAGACAGCACTGATGTGCACATGGATCCTTCATCTTCCCAATCCCATCTTTTGAGGCCACAGAGAGGGAAGTGCTGTGTCCACAAGATGCACCTATTCCTTAGCATGGAGCTCTGTACATTTTTGGGGCTCAAGACAGTGATGAACTGCATATTCTCTTCCCATTTTTTTTAGAACTGAGAAAGGGGACAGGAAGTAGACATTAAGTCCTTGGCTATGGTGGACTCTCAGCCTCTCTTCTCACTGCCCCCTCCAGCCTCTGAACTCTGCGAACTATGGACAGATGCAGAATGAGAAGGGGAGGATAGTAATCTTTAAAAAATCCATCCACATGGCTGAATACAAGCCATGAATACAACTTCCAGCACAAACTGAGGAGTGGAATTGGACTTGACCACAATGCTGTATCACCCACAGAGTTCATCACAACCTTCTCAAAACCACTCTGACAACACACCCTGCAGGAGAGGGTGTCCTGGGGGGATGTCATCACTGCACATGTTGGGTAGTGCATAACACAATGCTTTGGGAGCGAGGTCAGTTCCCGCTACCAGGAGTCTGTCTGGATCTCTAGCACATTTCTTGGTGCTGCTAGTGTGCTGCCTTTAAGACAGAACATGTGGCAAATCATGTGCTTAAGTTGAGTCAGTTTTAGGTCAGAAGTTGGCAAGGAAGGGCCGGTGAGATGGCTCAGTGGCGTAAGCACCTGCCTGGCAAGTGTGAGGGCCCGAGTTCGACTCCCGGAACCCACATACGAAAAAAGGGCCGGTGATATTGCTCAGCGGCACGGGCGCCTGCTGGCGCACGAGGTCCTGAGGTCGACTCCCCGGTACCCACAAAAAAAAAAAAAAAAAAAAAAAAAAATTGGCAAGGAAGATCCAGGGCTTGGCCTCTCCAGCATCAGCACCTGAACTAACCAGGCTTACAGTGCCTAAACAAGATGACCACATCTCTGCTGCCAATCCTAGGCCACCCGTCCTCTAGCCCTGAGCCCGGGAGCCACCCTGGCACTGTAGCCCTGCTGCAGGGGACAGGTGTGAAGGGGGTGCTGGGGGCCAGCCCAGTGAGCTATGTTCTCCAGGGCCAAGGCCATGGAGAGTTAACCTGCTGCTGGCCAGCAAGAGTCCTGTGATAGGACCTCAGGCTTCCAGCATACTGGGCATCAGGAGGGGATGCTGCATTTGGGAGTGCAACTTTTGGGCCATGGGAGCAAGTGGGGGCTGAAATCTCACCTATACTGGGCTTGCTAAGCTGTGTGCTCACCCGAGGACATAGGCCCAAAGAAAAGGATAGCTTTTACTTTACCCTGAGGCATGAGTCAAACCCTGAATCAACTCAAAAAGGCCACTTTTTTCTTGTTTGCACAGTTTCTCATAGGCCAGGGTGGTCCTGATAACAGGACCATTCAGTCATGTGTTTTTGGTTTCTCTATTAGGCATCTGATGCAGAACACAGGCATGGAAACTTCACTGGGATGCAAATCCTGTATATTAGAACCTTGTTTGGATTGGCTTTGGGGGAAGAAGGTAAAAGAGATAGTTCCTTTCTTGTCTGCATTGCAAAGGCATCTTTAGAGGCCATTCTTGTTTTTGTTACCACTGTCCACCAATTTTAGTATCTTCCCCCATTCCAACTGCTCAGTCTTAGAAACTAAGGCAAAGCCAGACCAACTAGGGGTGGGTAAGGTTTGGGCAGACACACAGATTCTTGAAGGCAGTGTTTGGTTCCATCTCTTGCCATGTTTACCAAGCAGATGAATCAGCATTCAAATCCCCATTCCCTTCCACGTAGGTATACATGGGTGTCCCTCCCGAACCATGCCACTGAATATAGTCAGACCTACACAGCTGCAGAATCTTTTTTCCAAAACCAGTACACACCATGGGTGCCAAAGCTGCCAGACCAGTAAACAAATACAGACATATAGCAAAATAAATTCTGTACAAATACAGCAAAATAAGCTCCCACCCTTTGTAGAGTTCAACAATGTCAAAGTTGTGCTGCCAACAACTCCAGGGGAGAAAGAAAGAGACCCTTTCTCTAGTTAGCCCCTTATTAGTCACTTTGGGAGTTCTTCCTGTAAAAGAACCACTGTAAATGCAAAGGCTATAGAACATTGGATTTGGAAATCCAGAGATCAGCAAATTTTCTTTAAAGGACCAGATAATAAATAGATATTCAGCATGGGAAGCCATATACTCTATTGCAACAATTAAAGTCTGCCCTTGTGGTAGCAGTGGCCATGGTCAAGATGTGAATGAGCAGGTGTGGTTATGTGCCAATAAAACTTTATTCACAAGCACAGGAATCCCTTATCCAGTCCAGCCCCTCCCTGTGCAGAGGAGAGGTGAAGCGATCGATCCTGCAGTCTCAGAGCCATTTGGATGTTCACCTAAGACCAGATTTGTAAGGCTCGGTGGGAGCAACAGAGATACTCATGCAGGTCTAAGAGCCACCAACACAGAGGATGACATGGCCACCTGGATAACTGGAGATTTTGACTAGGATATTTAGCTTGACCAGAGAGGATGAAAAAGTAAGAGGAAAATGACAGGTTAGAATCTATGGGAAAGGTAACCTCCCTATCAAACTCAGGACGCAGAGATGGAACCACGGTTACATCCTCCTGAGGGTGTGTTGCTAACATTCATTCATCAAGGAGACTTAGGAATGATCTCAACCTGTCTCTGGAGAAGTGCTGGAAAAAAAGGGAAAAGGGAACTGGAAAGCCACTGGCACTTGTCCGTGAACAATATGAGAAAAAAACAGCAAATTCATTTTTTCCAGTCAGCAGCTAGTCAAACATCTAACAGGACATAAATGGTCATGGAGGACAAGCCCTCTTATCCAGGGCTGAGAACAGGTTGTTTTGGCTGTCAAGCATTTTCAAAACAAGTTTTCTTGGTCTCATGACAGGTTGTGGCAAGAACAAGAAAATAAAAAGAGTGGAAGATCCCATGATCACTGCTCTGGGCTTCCACGTGGGCTGGCTCTGCCTGCGTGGTCAAGTTTGCTTTTAGAATGTTCAGATAAAGCTGGTCTTAGGGTTAATACCCCCTTGCCAGCAACACCATTTAATAAAGTGATTCCTCTAAAAACTCTCTGGCAGCAGGATAATCATTCTAGGCTAGGAGGAATAAGAGGTCAAAGTCACTCTTAAGCCCAAGGGTGCTATTCTGCTTGAACCTACGCCCTGCTTTGTTTTAATTTCCCCCTCATATTATGTGCACCGATTCTTTCCCTGACACAGGTTGAAAGCTATCTTCTCAGAGGTGGATTTTTCCATCTCAACAGCAGAACCCTTGGTCAGGGTGGGGCAAAGAAAGTAGCAAGAGGCCCAAAAGGGCGGGCCAGGCTCAGGCTGGGCTTGGGCAGGGCCATTTGCTTCCACCAGCAGTGCCGGCCTGCTGGGCTGAATGAACTCTGCCTGCAGGAGAGGAGTCCAGGTACAGAGCTGAGGGCGGTGGTGCAAGGACAGAGTGCCATGCAGGGTCCTGGGACTACTCATCACATAAGCCAGAGCACATATCCAGAAATCAACTAGACAAGAATTCTCAGATCCCCTGGGCGATCACTGAGGAACCAGAGGCAGTACACAGAAGACCCACACCTAGTTCAGACTCCAATTCTGAAGAACTGTGTGACCTCGGCAGCACACCTCCCTTCTGGGTTGTCCTTCCAGCTTGATACTGTGACCTCAGATTCCTGGAGCAGTGTGCACTCAGCCCCATTAGCGTCATGCCTGGACAGCAGTCTCCAGTCCTGGAAGGGACACGTGGGAGAGGGCACTCTGCCTGAGGCTGGCTCTTCTTCCATGAGTCAAGTTACCAGGCCACAGAGGCCATCTTCATTCTGCCAGCTGGCTGCAGAAACATTCCGAAGAAAGAAAACCAAATCCTCCATGGACCCCTTAAGCTGGAAGAAGAAAAGGCTGATGTGTGTTGGTGCCCAGATGCAGAGAGGGTCAGGGATATGAGAAGGCCAGCAGCAGACATTCTGCCCACTGTACCACACGCCTACACAGTGGGCACTGAATAGCTCTGCTCAGGAAGAGTTGAAGGTGCTGCCTAAAGCCAGCTGTGTGGAGTGGGGGGAGAGGGAGAGAGGGAAAGATAGTGGGGGGGGGAGGGAGAGAGAGAGAGAGATCCTTACACTGTTCTGGTTGATTACTGGGCCATTCCAGCTAAATTCAAATGTCAGATAAACTGCAAATAACATTGGAGTATAAATATGTCCTAAATACTGCATGGGACATTCTCATACTAAATCATTTGTTATTTATCTGAGCTTTAAATTTGACCCAGCATTTTGCATTTTCAGTGCTACGTCTGGCAACCTAACTCAAGAGCTGGCCTTGGAAAGCCAACTGAGGTGGCGGAGAAGAGGTGAAAAGGTTCAAATACTCCTTTGTAGTGTTCCACTAGCATGAGCCAAGAACTTTAGTTTTCATTGTCTTTACTAGTATTTCCGAGGCTGAGAAGGATCTAGGACTTAGTGGTGTACACCAAGGCAGACCACTGTCAACATGCAATCTCTCAACATAAGGAAAACTTCCTGCATACAGAATGAAGGGTCAGACGCTGCAGCACGGTGGTCAGCAACAGCACCTACCACTACTGTACACAAGGAATATGTCAGGCAGTTTACAATTATTTCCCCACTTAACACTCAATCCCCTGAGGGAGGTTTGTCTCCACCCTTATGTACAGATGAGAAAACCAAGACTCACACAGGTAGAAGCAAGCAAAACAAAACAAATACTAGAAAGAACAAGGATTTGCATTTTGCTGGTCTCATTCTAGAGCACATGTTCTTTCCACTCTGTGGAACTTTGTTGCCTACCTCCTTCCCTTTCATCCTTCTGTTCTTCCTTCATGCTGCCCTTTCTCTGTCCTTCCTGGACCCTGCCTGTCCTCCACTGTTGGCTTCCTAGGCCTCAGGAACCAGACAGCATCTCTTTCCTGCATGGTGCCCAGGTTGATATTTCCAACAGATATTTACATGGAGCTTTCATCTCTCCGCTGGTTCATATCACTGAAATTCATGCCTAAAACCTAGTCTGAATTTAATAAACACTCCTGAATGAACGAGCAGGAAAAGTGCTGGTAACCTGGGCAAACCCTAACCCAAACGTTACCACTAGAGATCTGCACGGTACTCGCCAAGCCTGCATGTCAGCCAGGGAGGCGGCCCAGACCCTACGAGTGGCTGAGCAGAGCTGCCTGGTAAATCCGGGACAACTCAGTGCCGTTCGAGAGCAGGACGCCAGTCGAAAAGGTGGGGACGTGGGAAGTATTCTCAGCTCGGAAGCCAAGTGGCTGTGTGACCTCAGACAAGTCACTTTACTTGGCAGGACCTCAACTTCGTAATCTGTAAAATGTTGTTATAAGAATTACAGGAGTTAAATATAGAAACCATTTCCAGCTCTGCAGCTGCATTTTAAGTACTCAGGATGTTTACTAACACTAGCATGAATCATCTGGAAGATGATCAGGAGGGACTTGATGACCCATTATCATTTGTTTTGAGAAAAATAATGAAGTCTTGTCTTGACAGGTAAGGTCCCATAAAATTCATTTTTCTGAACTGGAATACTGACAGTGTAAAGATTATTTAACCCCCCCCAACATCAATAATGGAAAAGTCTGGTTTTCCAAGTTTTGATTTTGATTTTTATAGTTTCTTTTTTTTCTTTTATTTTTGAGACAGGGTCTCACTATGTAGTTCAGAATGTAGTTCTTGAACTTACTATATAGCCCAGGCTAGCCTCAAACTCACCATGACCCTCCTGCCTCAGCCTCCTAAGCGATGGGATTACAGGCATGCACCCCCATGCTCAGCTCAAGAACTACATAGTTTCTTGATTCACAATTCTGACTTATACTGAGTTACTGTATAGTTAATGCCCTGGAAGGTCCCACTGTTAGAATGGAATCTCAAGCAGTGATAGACAATTCCAGAAATCAACCAGTAGGTATTGTAGCTGGGCTCTTCAAAATACAGGTAGGTGAGTTTTAGGATCCAGAGAACAGCAACTGTGTGTGTGTGTGTGTGTGTGTGTGTGTGTGTGTGTTGTGATCCTGGGGGGCATTGCATGTACTCTGTACATGGTGAGCCCTTGTATGTTTCTCGATGGATTTAGTAAAAGCTGCAGCTACACAGAGGTGCAGCCTTCCTAGATGCCTTCTGATCAGCTCTGGGAAACCACTGTTGCACCTTACATCTTACAATCCCTGCTGCTCTAAAGCCTGCTCTCCCCATGACCACAGCACCTCTTCCAGGCAGCTCAGCCCTGACCACCCATGGCCCACAAGGTAAACTACTTTTTCCCCTCAGAAATGACTATGGATTCAGGACTACCCTAGGTGCCCCCACCTCACTTCTGCTTTCTCAGCTTCCATTTTCCATCAGGCATGACTAAGTGTCAGTCTGGGGAGATAGGAGTCACTGGGATTTTCTGTCCTCTTCCCAGACAACTGTGCCTTTGGCCTCCTTCCTCCCTCCTTCTTTCTTGCCCATAAACCTTAGTAATAAATCTGGCCACACCAATATTTTACATTCTCTTCAAGATGCTCAGTGTCAGGATTTCAGGCTCTTAGAAGAGCTATTTCTGCTCAAGAACCCCCTGGGCTTCCCCCATAGGCACAGCAGCCTTTAGTCTCCTGGTGAGCCACTAGGCAGAAGGTTCCCCCAGCTGCTCCATGGATGGGCATCTGGGCACAACCACACAAGCACGCTAACCTCCAGCCCTGACCCCACTATGCTGCTCCTGGGAGCCAGGAAGCAGGCAAGAGCAGAGCAAAGGTGGGACATCGGAGGTGGCTTGCGCTGGGGTTCTCTTCTTTGTACTGCATGTACTAACAAGTTCTTCCAGGAAATGAAATGAGAGCTTTATATGCATTATTTCATTTTGCTTCCATCACAATGGTTAATGCTCAGCATATTCACATCTAGCTGGACTAGATCATCTCTAAAGTGCCTTCCATGTTCCACATCCTGAAATGCCCCCACTGTCAAGCTTATCTTCCCAGAGGCACTGCTCCTTGGTCATCCAACTTAGCTCTGCTGCTGGAGGTGGGTTTTGCAGATCACTGAGGAAGTGTAATGGCTCCAATAGCTACTTGCCACTTCTGCCTACTTTTCTCAATCCTCTACCTCAGTGAGGCATGAATCAGCTCATTTTCAAGGTGGACCTGTGCTGAATGATCTGGTAACAGGCAAGACAGAAACCTATTTGTGCAGGAGGAAGGCCTTTGCTCGTCATTATGATCTGCACAGAATAGATGGCCCTGATGGTTCTTTGAAGCTTCCTTTTTCTTTTCTTTTTTTTTTTTCTTTTTTTTTTGTGGGTACCGGGGGGTTGACCTCAGGACCTTGTGCACCAGCAGGCGCCCATGCCGCTGAGCGATATCACCAGCCCCTTTTTCGTATGTGGGTTCCGGGAGTGGAACTTGGGCCCTCGCGCTTGCCGGGCAGGCGCTTACACTGCTGAGCCATCTCACCGGCCCGATGCTTCCCTTTTTTTCTAGAATTCATGCCTTAATGAGAAGTGATAGAAACAAGTGGCTTGGCCCTCCTGCCTTGGCTGGACTCCACGTCACCCATGACAGCCCTGAGCAGCCCTGGTGGCACCTGTCAGAAACCAACATGCACACTCAACAGTCAAGCCTAATTCCCAAGAAGCTGTTTTAACTTGACATCTGAAAATGTTCTGCATCAAGAATTATTTTACAGGGTGTGTGTTCAGGGCATATGTGTGCACGTTCCACAGCTGAAGTGTTCTATAAATATCAGATGCAGACTGTACAAAAAGCATCACGTACAGGGCGTCCTTAATTCCATTTAGTAAGGTTTTCAGTGTGTGTCTGACCTCTGGCAACAGATATTGAAGTTTCTCAACATGAATAAAAAAGTATGCTAAGCTACCTTAAAACATGCTTTTTACTTAAAATCCCAGAAATGTAAGAGAGCTTAGTGATTATCAGGTAGCTACTAGTCCCAGCACTTCCAGATGAGGGTACTGAGGCCCAGAAAAGTGACCCTGTTTTTCCCACAACCACACAGGAAATTAATAATGTGCCCAGATGACACCCTGGTCTCCTAATTTTCCTTTGAATTTTCTTCACTTACTCTACAGCTCACCTTCCAACAGCTGAAAGGCAGCTCTGACTCCATTACTAAACATTCCTCTTTGATGTATTATAAAAATCCAAAACCGGATTCTCTACTCTTTCCTTTCTGATGCTGTAAAGCACCTATATTTTTCCAAGAAAGAAAATACAGGACTATAACTCACGAACGAGGAGGTGCAGTGATGGAGAACATTTCCCCAATGGCAGATGTGGCACCACTGGAACCCAAGCCTGAGTACTCAGGAGCTGAGGAACAGCATAACCAAGTGAATTTCCCTGGCCAAGATGTGCTCTTCTTCCAGTTCTCTTTCATGGGCTTCTTCTGACAAGCCACGTTCAGTGCAACTTCTGGCTTGTGTGGCTGAGGCTAGAACATAAACCCCCAACTGTTTTCCACGGAGAAGGTAGGATGGATGAGGGTCCCATCCTTAAGACAGCTGTAGAGGAGCACAGAGGGAGGGCCTGGGAAAGCCTGCGTGAGGGTCCTGCAGAGTGGGCTGAGCTGCTCTGTTTCCGAAGGGGAGAGGAGCTGAGCTGCGGGCCCTCGTGCCTGGCACGGTAAGGTCTCTGAGGGCCGGCAGGATGGCGTGTGGCTCGCTCTGGGATGAGGCTGGGTGAGCAGTAACTGATGGCCAGGCTTTTTAACGGAGCTTATCGTTTCGCAGTAACAGATGTCAGGCTTGAATAAATAACACACTCTCCCTGACCTGCACAACTTGGAGAGGATGCCTGGATGTCAGGCAGATCTGGATTCCTCCCCATCTCTGCTGCTCTCTTTGACAGGAAAAACAAACCAACTCCCTTGAAGATAGCTTCCAAAAGGGTTCTCTCTGAGAGTTCGAGAATCCATCATTCCATCTTATTTGTATTTGGTTTTCTTTTTTCTCTGCAGTTTCTGTATTTCTAAATCCTGTGAGGAAAAGCCCAGGAGGGACGAGAGAGCTTGCTTACACAGAAGTAGGGCGTGGGGAATGAAGGCCGTGGGTCCTGAACCTTCCCTGAGTCCTCTGTCAGCTCACCAGAGGAGCTAGTCCTTTTGCTGTCCTCTCAGGGTGCTTGGACAGCCCGAGCTGTGCTGGCCTGGGCCTGGAAAACTCCCTCTGTCCCCTCAAGGGGAGTTCAGCTGAGATGAGGTTGGGATTTTTTTAAAAAGGGAACTATTCCTAGGAAACTTGGGGCAAAACAGAAGACAAAAAAGAAAGCCCATGAATCACAGCTGCGGTTGGGCTACAGGTTCTGTCTCTGAGGTCTGGCCCCAGATGGGCCTCTGGGGCACAGCTTCCTGGGAGCCCAGTGGGAGCACTCTGCCCACCTCAGAGCTCTGCCTTCTGCCACTCACCCCGCCAAGTAGCTCAGGTCACAGAGCCCTTCCTTGCAGAGGGGACATAGGGAGTGAGCAACTACAGCTGGCCACAATTTCTACCTTCGTGGCCAACACCCCACCATTGGCTTCCAGATGGGAGATCCAAGAATGCAGATAGCAAGAGGGAGGAAGAGGATGGGGAGTGAGTCTTGGTGGAGAAAGAGGAAGTGGGGGAGGGAATGGTGGAGAGGGGAGGGGAGAGGAGATGAGAAGGGAGGACAGGAGAAGAGAAAAGAGGAGAGGAGAGCAGAGAGGGGAGGGGAGGGGATGAGAAGAGAGGATAGGAGAAGTGAGAGGAGGAGAGAGGAGGGCAGGGGAGGTGACTATGACCAACCCCTCACCAGGGTTTTCTCTCTGAATGAGGAATGAAGAGAAGCATAGAGCATGGGTCCCACTGCTGGTCCAGCCCAGGCTCCTTCAGGATGGCTTACCAGGCACAGGACTGAGGGACAGGCCAGACTCTGCATCTTGATCTCAACAGAAACAAGGTACCTTGTGGGTGCTCCAAGGAGCTACTAACAGGGAGCCAAGAAATGAGTGATTAATTCTTGAAGAAACAAATATACAAGTAGGCTCATATTATAACCACTTACACTCTTCGACTAGTACCCTAGTCCTCAAAAATTCTCAGGTCTTAGGGCTCCAGTGACCATGCTGTGAGGGTACCAAGAGAACTGGGGTTTCTACATTGCCACTGAGACCCAGGGCTCCAGAGGGGGAAAGGGGTGAAGATGGGGTGCAAACTGGCTGGAGACATCTATCCCTGTCTCTTGAATCAAGGGAAGGAGAGCTATTTTTAGCTGCTTTATTTAGAGGCCCAACACATGAGGCTGGATTAAAGCATTTGGCAGCTAATGAGAAGTTTGGAAGGAAAAAAAAACTGCCTTTGGGAATATTAGAGCACTGACATTGAAAAATAATTGAATTAGTCTAGAATGAACGATTTTTTAAAAATTCTCGAAAGAAGATTATTCTACAAAGACAATAGGATGAGAGGTAATAAAAGTATGTATAGTGAGAAGCAACATATGGAAAATTATGGTCTGTTCTGGGAGGACTTGGATAGCTGTCTTTTTCTGTGGTTCCCTCCCTCCTTCCTTCTCTTTCTTCTTTCCTTCCATTCTTTTTTCTTTTCTTGTGTGGTGCTAAGGATTGAACTCAGGGTTTTGTACTACTTTCTACCCCTCAGGGACATCCCCAGCCCTAGATAGGTTTCTAAATAAGAAAATAATATCTCTTTCAGACCTTGAGGAAAGAAGGGGAACAATAAATACTTGGGAGGTTCAAGACAAGTTACTCCCATGTGTGGACTGTGGAGTTTGAAATATTCTTGAAATATTCTTTAGTGATTCCTTTTATATTAATAGATTTTATGCATAACATGCCATTGCAGTAGGTGGTTTGGGGTTAAATTCTATTCTAGGATCCTACTAAGGACTCTAGGATCAACCTAATGGTTAATACAATGAACTTCATGAAAAATGCCACTCCATCTATTCATAGATTTCTCAGACTAGAAAGGAGTACAAAACAGTCATCTGCTCCAGTCTTCTAGACAGGTTTAAAGCTACGTACAAGAAACCAAGGTATCTGTTTGTTTTTTTTAAAGTGATGGCTGGTATGTAGATAAACAACAGAAGGATGAATTTTTCTACTTTTCAAACTGGCTGTGTTGGCACCAGAAAGAAAAGAAAGAAACAAACAAAATCCATGGATGGGCAGCCTAAAACTGTTGACTCTCTGGCCAACCCACTGGAGCTGGAGGGCTGTTTACTGGGTTCATGTGAAGATACTAATGTTAACTCTGCATCTTTTAATTAAAAATCTCCTTTTCTCCTTCAAGGGATGAAGATATTGGTAGGTAACGTTTATTGCATGCTCAGAACATGCCAGACCATGCTAGACAATTCACCTATCTTACCTCATGCAGTAGGAACCATTCTAAAATGATCCCCCAAATTCCCTACCCCTTCAATGCTCCCCAGGACTGTGAACGTGATAGATTTAATTCTGGTAATGTTTATATGATATCTGGTTTATTATATGACACAGATAACTTCAAGAAAAAGAGATAAAATGACCCAGTAAAATAGCCACCTTAAATCTGGGTCTAGAGGTTGGAGACACAGATATCAGAGATTGGAAACATGAGAAGAAACTGATACCCCACTGGTACTTTGCTAACTAGCAACACAAAAACTATACACCCTATATGATACTCACAGTAAGCCTCTACATTGGGCTTCACTACTTTATAGACAAGGAGGTCAAGACTTGAGGAGATTATACATTTCCCCAAAGTTACACAGCTAGTGAATGACAGAAACAGCTTTAAACCCAGCTGCCATGGCTTCGGGGTCAGTACTCTTTTTTTTTTTTTTTTTTAATGCAGGTACCGGGAGTCAAACTCAGGACCTCGCGCTTGCCAGGCAGGCGCTTATGCCGCTGAGCTATATCCCCGGCCGGAGGGTCAGTACTCTTAACTGCCATGTGCATTTCCTTGCTGTAGGTCAAGTGCCAGGCCTCTGAGCAAGAAGCCTCTGACAAGTCACAGAGAGTGAGACACTGTGTCTGTCTGCTGGGATATCGGGTACAGAAAGTTCAGAGGGCGGAGGCTGAGCCCTGACTTCACTAGAAGCCACTGGTGTGCTCTTGGAAAGTCTACGAATCCCTCTGAGCCTCAGGTTTTTTGTTTGTTTCTAATGGAGGGCAGTACGAGTCTCCACAGGACTGCAGATATGAGGGTGCAACTGGTGAAGTCCACAGGGAAGGCAGAGGCACCGGCACGGCACATAGGCGTTGTCTTTTCTTGGCGTCCTCGACTCCTATGTTGGATATGATCTCAATTGCTTTGAGGAATGTATTTGAAAATAAGTTTTCTTTGGAGAGGAAATGATCCCCTATTAACTTTATTTGGAAACCATAGAATAAGATGGAATATCATATTTCTTTTTTAAAAAAATTCCAGGCTGGTGATATCGCTCAGCGGCATAAGCGCCTGCCTGGCAAGCGTGAGGTCCTAAGTTCAACTCCCGGAACCAGCATATTAAAAAAAAAAAAAAAAAATTCCATAAAAGCCAGTTGAAAGTTAAAAGTCAAAGCGACAACAATGTATTGTGAAATGTATAATATATGTATAAGTAAAACATGACTACTATAGCACAAAGGCTAACAGAGGGTAGAAAAAGAAGTATATAGTTTTGGGTTTTTATATATATGTGAAGCATTATAATATTAATTCATGACAGCTGTGATAAGTTAAAGATATATTCTTAATGTATAAATAACTAAAATATAATACAAAGGGGTACATCTAAAAAGCTAACACAAGAGATAGAGTGGCATACTAAAATATGTGAATAAATCAAAAGAATACCAGAAGAAAAGAACAAAAGAAGAAAGAATAGAAGAAATTAAAAAACAAATAGCAAGATGGTAGAACTTAAACCTAATGAGTGGGCCAGTGAGATAGCTCAGCTAGGTAAGCGCCTGCCTGGCAAGCACGAGGTCCTGAGTTCGACTCCCGGTTCCCACATAAAAACCAACCAAACAAACAAACAAAAAAACCTAATGAGCTCATTAATTACATTAAATGTAAATTAACCAAATACTCCCATTAAAGGTAGAGATTATCAAACTAGATTTTAAAAAACAAGGCCTACAAAGCATTTCCTTGATATGGAAAGATACAGATAGGATAACATAAGAAAGGATGAAAAAAATATACACCATACATACATAAAAAAGCTGGCGCAATTATTTTAACCTCAAGCAAAGCAGATTTCAAGTCAAAGAGGATTATCAGAAATAGACATTTCATAATGACAGGAGGACCAATTTACCAAGACATAAGAATTCTAAAATATGCATGTATATTATTAACACACACAACAGATTCTCCTCAAACATGACAGGGTTATATGCCAATAAACCCACTGTAAATTGAAACTCATTAAATATACTTATATATTGAAACTCAAAAAATATATACCTAGACTACAGAACATCATAGCACAGAGCACAACACATTCTAGAGTATCCATTGTTTCTCCTGGGAACTGCAGCTGAGCCAATGTTCAGCATTGAGAGAATCATATTAAAATATCACTTAGCCCAGGTAAAGATCAAAATAAAAAATTTGAAATATGGTTTCTATTGAATGTGTACTGCTTTCACACCATTGTAGAGTCAAAGGATTTTAAGTTAACCACTGTAAGTTGGAGACTATTCATAAAAAAAAAAAAAATCTGTCCAATCCATTGTAAATTACATGTAAATTATACTGCAATAAAAAATACACATATGGAAAGCCTTTGCCTTCAAATTACTCATGATTTGGTTAAGGGAACAGACAAAGGTGCAAAGAAAAATAAAAAAGTAAAACAAAAGAGATTCCAAAGCAGTATGTGACCCCCAGAGTAGAAGCTAAACCCCAGGGGCTTCCATATGTTAACTCATCAGTTGACCCTTCACAGCAAGGCCATCCCACAGGGAGGAGTACAATCCTGTGTTACAGGATGAAGTTAAGAGAAGTTAAGCACCCTGCCCAAGGTCACAGAGCTTATAGGATTATACTCTGCAATAGGAACTGGGATGTGCATGGCCCCAAAGCCTGTGCTCTTCCAGTAAAGGGTATGTCACTTGTGAAAGACAGAATGTGCTGGATAGCCATGAACAAGAAGCACTATGGTAAGAAAAGCCCTGGCCAGTGCCAGGAAGTGTTCTTTCTGAATTCACATGTTTAGAATTGTGTTACAGGAGGGATAAACAGTTGATTTCACTCAACAGGCTCTGGGGCTGTTCATAAACCACGAGAGTGTTTATGTCATGGGCAGAGCTCCCCAAGTGAATTCCAGCCTTGTACGCACTGCATGCAGTCTTCTCACAGGACAAAGAAATGGGGCCTACAAGCAATGCTACAGTTGACCTTTCTCTCTTTCGGGCCTTTCTCATCTAGCTTCTCCATCAACCTCCAGCTAGTGCAGGACAGTTCTTTGGCCGTGTTTACCCATTATATGGCCTCCTGACACAGCCCCTGTATAGTTACAGTACTCAGTTCAGTTGAAGGATGGAGCCTGAAACTATTTCTTCTTCCTAGCCTGAGCTGCTGGCTTTCTTTTTTATTACATTTAAAGTGAAGTCATCTTCACTATAGTAGAAAGCAGATTTTTTAATGTTACTTCAGATGTTTTCTTTAGACTGGCGTTAACATAAAGCAAATGTCTCTTAAAACTCTGAACCAATCTGTTAAGATAAACAGGCTTCACTTACAATATTCCTGCACTGAAATCACAGGCTTGTGGTCTGCAGCTCTTTAAAGACTCAATTCATACACACTAAAATGTCTACTTAAGAAACACACACACTCACACTCACATACACACAGACACCAAGATAGCTTTGCCATGGAAACCACAAAGACATGTCTGGTTCAGACTCCACAGCACATACCACAAATAACGGCCCGTCTTCCAAAGGCAGAGTCTATGTATACACAGGGAAAGCCCAGCAAATGAAATGACTGTAATACTTCAAACATAAAACTTACTTTATAATTCCTTTTTAAAATTGTATTTCAAGATATGTAAGTCTTCATCATTGCTCCTAGCTGTATTTGCACATTTGTTCTTTTTTCCTTAAACAGAATTTCAGATATTGAAGACATGGATATAAAGGGAAATAGAAGGGAAAAGGGCACATTGCAGTTTCACAACTCTGGTTCTAGAGAGTTGTGTGAATCTGGTGTGGTCTGGGTTTCCAGAGAAACCCACTGGTGTCATTATTTAAGAGTCTTAGTCTGCTACAGATGAAGGTCTTGTACTAGAGAGACCGGCAGATGCTAGGAGGGAATGGGATATCAGGGATGGGGAGGCAAGAGCAAGAGGTCCTACCAATCAAGAACACCGTAGGCCTGGAAAGCCAGGCTTTGTCAGTAGGTACTTTAAAATTGTCAGAAGTTTGATATGATTTATCTCCCTTGCTGGGCTACATATTCCATTAGGCCATGGACAATTTCCACTTTGTTTATCATTATGTCTTCAGCATGGAGCACAAAGCCCAGAACGTGGTAGATGCTTACTAAATATTGGATGAGCAAATGAAGAGGATGCTTAAAAGACAGTCTTCATTTGTGTGATTCTTTGGATCTGATCTCTTCAGCTCAGATCACAGGTGTGAGCATATGGGTGTTTAGAATGATAAAGTAATAACCACATGCCACTGAATCTATTTATTTTTGGAAATTACCATCGCTTCTCGGCCTTTTGGCTAAGATCAAGTGTAGTGCAGAGGGAAATTACCATTTCAATCCACCGCTGCTTCAATCTAGGAGGTCGTGATTTATGAAGACTTATGTTTCAGATACCAATGTCTCATCTACTACAAAACAAAACAAAAAACCTCAGTGTACTTCTATATTTACCTATTCCATACAATTGAGGTAAGAGCCTTCTACAGTGGGAGATCTGTGATCAACAGATGTACCTCTAAACTCAAATACCAGCCAACTTCAACCCCCATCAGATCACTACTTTCACAGTGGTATTAGTTGGTTTAAACGATCCGTGTATTTGTTTATTCAATCAAGAAACACGCAGGTCCCTCATTGGACAATGACTTGGAATATACCACAGACATGTCATGACAGATATAATTCAAAGAGCTTCAATTTCATATAAGAGAGTAGTGACTAAATCCACATATTGACCATTAAGTGATAATTTTGTTTACTGTCACCATAAATTACCCATTTAAAAAAATCACGAAAGTTGCTGCCAACATTTTCAACACCACTTATCCACAACTAAACTTTCTATTTAACACTTCTTTTTCAGTCTGAATCCAGAGGTAGATTTCTGATAAATTCTACGATCCATTTAAAAAAGGAGGCAGTGATAGCCAATTTGGGGGACCAACAGAAACAGTGGGACAGGAAAACATTTTCAGATTTAGGTCAGTTTCTTCCTGATAAGGCTACATAAGAGCATCGGCAAGCTTCTTCTACAAAGGGCCAAATAATTAAGTAATTTGGCTTTACAAGTCTCTGTTGCAACTGCTTATTCTGCCATTACGGCATGAAGGCAGCCATACGTAATAAGAGATGGGTGTTGCTGTGTTTCAATAAAACTTTGTTTACAAAAATAAGCAGGATTTAGCTGGTGAGAAATAGCTTGCCAACCCCTGGACTAGACAAACAAAATGCTCTTCTCTGCAGGAAATAATAATAGATCACTTACTTTGCTCTTTTGGCCATTTCATTTCCATCCCATCTGGGGCTGTATGGATAATTTTTTTGGGCTTGGGAGTAAAGCTGTCCACTGTTGGTAAAATGATAGACGGACTGAAACGTGAGAGTTGGCTGATCTCGAGGAAAAAACAGGGGCAGATCAACTGAAAAGACCAAAAAAAGGGAAAGTTAGTGCTAAACACAGCTCAAGACTTTTTTTTTGGTAAATCAGAACATTGGGTACAATACTATTGGAAACATTATACTGTTTGAGGCTTAGATAAAAGCTGCAGAGCTAGGGACCAAGAAATACAAAAGCACCTTTACAAAAGTGCAGGACCTTCAAGGGGGCAAATCACATATGCATGCAAGCATAAGCAGTGTGAGGCAGGCTGTGCAGTGCCGAAAGAACTCGGTGGAACAGGCACAGGAGCTTAGGCAGAGGTGTGATGAGCACCCCTGCCACCTGAACTCCCTCGCACCCCCTCATCCAAACTTTCATTGCAAAGTTAGCTGTACAACTGTTTTAAGTCTCTCTTATGCCATAAACTCTTTGAGGGTTAGGCAGTGTCTTCCTCATTTATAATTTGATGGAGGAGGTGGGACGGAAGACGTTCTACCAGAATAGACTTGGAAAAGAGACAACAAGGGTAGGTGATAATCTTTCTGCTTTATGGGATACGGCAAATAGACCACCAGAAAAAATAAAGTTATCATGCTGCTTCCAATCAAGCAGTGCATTTTGATACTCAGCGGTTTCCATTTTTTCCATATGTGTTACCACATGTATTTATAGCTCCTAAATCAGAGGGAGCTCCGTAATGAAGGCAACAGGGACATGAAGCTGAGCGCCCAATATGCCTGCTGTACCGTATGACCGCTTCCACTCTTCACTATTAGTATGCATTAAGTGCTTTATCTTTTCATTTTGGGGTTCTTTAACTTAATTTTTAAAAAAATGAGTTGCTAGTTTTAGGCGAAGTAAGCCATTATTAAAAACATAAATTATTTCAATAACACATTTTTTTGATGTTTGTGTGAATGTTACCCATTTCTTGGGCAAAGAACTGACACATTGTCAAAAATAACAAAAAACTATAACAAAAACTTTCTAGCTTTTCAGAGTACTTTTAATTTATTAATTAAAACTCCACGAAAGAGACATTATTCTGGCCATGTGCATTTAACAGATGAGCAAACGGAGACTCCAAGGGGTTAACTTGCTCATATCATAGTAGGCAGGGGCAAGAGTCAAGTCTAGAACCATGATTCAAATTCTAGGCTCCTACTATGTGACAATGCCTCCTCCTGCTCTAAAGGATCTGGTAGAACCTGCTCATAACTCACTCACTATGCCATAATTATGTCTTAGTAAGCCTAAGTTCCATGTAAAGAACAGACGAAGTTAATCTTTTTGGGTACATGAGGTAAATATATCAAAAGAAACACACTAGACAGTTATAAATCTATCATCATCCCAGTGTGGGGTGACATTCAACTTAGATGAGGCCCTCTAAACACCAACATGATTTCTTGAAGGAAAAGTTAGGTTCATAGCAAATTTTAAAAAAAGAAAACAAAAAAAATTCCAAGAAACAAAAAACCATCCAGTTGGTAGGGCCTCTCAGACCTCTAAGCACACTTGACTGACGCCATCTGACTCAGCGCTGCTGGGGGTTTCTACAGATGAATCACACCACAGCCAAAAAAAGGGGCAGGATTGTGAATGTCCACTTTTTAGTCACATTCGTCAAGTGTCACAATAAGGCAGTTGAATACTTATCTATTCATGCCAAGGCAGAGATTTCACAGCATACAGGAATAACACAAAATATGAAAAAGACTAATCCAAATAATAACTCAATTCAGAAAACTCTTTTGGAACCCTTCACTTACAAAGCTTGATCTGTAACTTCTTCAATCACTTTCTACAAATACTGCTTTCTAAACTTTTTATATCTTTGCTGATTATTTAATTTCCTCTACTTAATTTTAGAAAAAGTGCCTATCACATATGAATTACCTTGACTTTAACTGTAATTGTTAAAATATGTAAAAGTTTCCAAATATAAAACATAGGACTGTGATTCTCAAGCTAGTGGCTTTTTTGTGCTTTGGAGTATAATTACTCTTTAAAAATTTTTGTCCTTAGACATAGAATGTTGTTATGTTGTCCTGGCCCCAAACTCCTGAGTTCAAGCAATCCCCCTGCCTCAGCCTCTTGAGTAGGTGAAACTGTAGGTATGCATCACTGCACCTGGCTGAAATATACTCTATGTTTTTCCTTGTTATTTTGTTTTATAGAAATGGAGTGCTGGTATTAGTATTTTGATATGCTAAGAAAAAATTTTTCTACCTATTTCTGAACTATCTTTGAGTTGAATGCCCACTTAGCATAAAAAACAAATTTAGATGTGAATGTAATTGATTTACCTAGGTGAGTGAGTTGTTCTGATTTCTTCTGTTTGTCTGTTTGTTTTTCGAGACAGGGTCTTACTATATAGCCCAGGTTAGCCTCAAACTTGCTATGTAGCCCAGGCTGATCTTAAACTCATGATCCTCCTGCCTCAGCCTTCCAAATACTGGGATTTCAGGTGTATGCCAACACACTTGGATGTTCTAATTAAAAAAAAAGCCAACAAATTGTATGCTGATATGTGTACTGTGATCCTGAAGAAGCACTGATTATATGATTATTTCTCCACAGAGATTTGGCTAACTAAGTGTAGGAGAAGCCAATACTAAAATTTGAATATTTTTTTCACATACACAGTAAACTGGATTATTAGAGGAACAGGAACAGAGCACTTCAGAGAAAAAAATCAGTAATCCACATGTTAATTCATGTATGAGAAAATAATATTTAAAAAAACAAATCCTTTGTTCAACTTAACTCAGTTATATTCTTCCTATGTCGGTCAATAGTTAACAAAAGGGTGCTTTCTTTAAAAATGTTCTACACAAAAGAATGATTTAATAACTATAATATTTATGAAAAACACTTTGCATTTTTCTTTTTTTTTATATGTGGGTACCAGGAGTCGAACTCAGGACCTCGTGCTTGCCAGGCAGGCACTTACGCCTCTGAACTATATCACCAGCCCTACATTTTTTTTATAAGAATTATCTGAATGGTGTAAATTAATGAGAACTTAAAAAAAAAAAAGCTTCTGTCCCTAACTTTTGCCGACAGGTTAACTCACGATTTTCTGATGCATAATAAACGAAGTACTTTAGGCCTCCAAACAGCTCACTTGCTCTGAAGCCTTCTGTCTGGTTCTAAGCAATTTGGACTCATAGTTTCAGCTATATCAAAACTCGACACTGATAATTTGCTTTTGCGGAACCTCCTGGCTCAGTTTGGCTCCTGGAGCAGAATCATTCCCTCTGGTTCAGTCATTTCCTACTCCCTTCTTCTTGCACACAGAGACTGAATCTTGGTCAGCTCTCTATCCAGGGAAGGGATGGTCCTCACTTGTTCAACAGACTTCCAATAATTTGTTGGAACAAGTCACACTAAACATGTCTAATTCTGCATAAACCGGGTGGGTCTCAGGGCTCTGCGACTCTGGGAAAAGTGGCAATACTTAAGCCTTGTTCCGGACAGTCGCTGCAAGGATGAGTTCTTACTGGTCGTGGTCCCAGAGCTGGTGGCACTTGCTAGGATTTCTAGCTCTGACGGAGGCTGAATATACTAGTGCAGGGTGCTGCCTCTCCATAAACCAGGGAAGAGCAGGTGGACAGCTGTAGTGTACCAGACCCTATCACCATAAGAAGACTCCCGGGGAGTAGTGTCTACGTTCGTAAGATTCTCTAGAGAGCCCTTACTTCTCCAAATACCGAAACAATGGAAAGATTAGTTCACAACAGCCCCCCAAATGTCACACTAAACACTAGATTCATAGGACAGCCTATCAGATACTCAGAACATTTCAGGCATGGTTCTAATAAGTTTGATTATATGATTTTTCCAGAAAAGAACAAAACATAACGATGGTAAGGTGAGGACAAGGCACTTCAACAGCAAGTAATGACAGCTAGCAACCTGAACAAGAGAAGAGTGTAATAAATAAAGGTGGAATAAGAGGGGCAAAAGAATCCTAGTTTGGTGCTGCTAAGTGTAGGACCCAAAAGCTCTGTACATCCCAGTCAGCCCCCAAGCTCTTCCCACGCAGGCGGTGATACAGCCTCCTGACCCCCAGTATCTTGGTAACTGTGACACCCCTGGTTTGCCTACCTAACAGCCATTTACCATCCTTCTTTCTTAGGGGCAGAGCCCTTCTTTCCATCCAGAATTTGAAAGTGCTGGATGTCCGCTTTCTTAGATTTTCATATACCAAAATGTAGAAATTTGAGTCACTTGTGCCTATGGGACCTGCGGGGAAGTTGGTGAGGGGTCTTCTGAGAAGTATTTTCCTCTCTGATTAAAGCCATGTGTAAGTAATTCCCCATTTCATACCAACCTTGACCCTGTCATGTGAAGTCTGGAGGCTTGCAGCTGTAGCACCCATCTTGTGACTATGAGGAGGTCAGCATGGCATCAGTGAGCTGCTGAATTGATCATCCCTGGAATGGCCTAGTTCTAGGTTTCTTGTTTGGTGAGAGGCTTATCAGTCTTTACTGTTTAAACCTCTTTTAATCAACTCTTCTCAGACTTACATTCAAAGGCACTGACATCTAAGGAAATGTTACTTCTCGTACCTTCTGTTGAAGAAGGCAGAAAAACTGTATAATCTATTTCAGAAATATTTCTACCAAACCTGGTTAAAAACGTTCAAGACATAAATAGGAAAGTTTTACTTGTCTGGAAAATTCAGTTTTGTGGGGCAGTTCAATCCTTGAAAATGCCAAACAAATGAGGGGTTAACCATAATTGCTTCCCCCAGAGTCACATCATCAAATATTTTTGTCATTATTCACAAGGCGGCCATGATTTCATTTCTTCAGACCTTCTACACTATACTCTGCCACGCTTTCGCGTATGCTCAGTTTAGGAGGGAAGGTCCCTGCGGATCCACTTTGTGTGGTTAGGGTACATTCCCAGCTCTGGGCTCTCAGGCCTCTCCAGTTCCTCGAAGCTGTTTCTGCAGCAGTGTTAACCCCTCGTAGACTCACTTCAACTTGCCCTGCAGTGACAATTCCATTTGAGTGTGATTCTTTCGGAGAGCAGCCTGTACACATCTCGCTCTCAAGACTACCCCAACCTGTGTGGGAAGACTGCCATTTATTTAATGAACATCCACATCTTACTAACTACACACTAAACCTGTGAGATACATGGATTCCAACTATGAGAAAATTAACCACCACATAATCAAAATACTTACCTACGAGAAACATAAAAGTCAACATATCACTATTGAAGGTATTAAAAATTAAGTGGGGCTGGGCATGGTGGTGCATACCTGTAATCCCAGCACTCTGGGGCACTGAGGCAGAAGGAGCACAGGTTCAAGTTCAGCTTGGACAATGTAGCAAGACCTTGACTCCAGAAATAATAAATAAATAAAATAAAAAGTAAAAGAGGGCTGGTAGTTCAGTGAGAAGACTCTGGGTTCAATCCCTAGTACTGCAAATATAAATAAATGAATAAAGGGAGAAAGAAAGAAAGAGAGAAAGAGTAAACAAATAAATAAAAATGGCCAGCTATATAGGTGGCTGAAGCAGGAGGAGAGTGAGTTTGAGGCCCGTCTAGGGGATGTAGTGAGAACTTATCCCACAGTAACAATGCGGGGTGTAGCTCAGTGGTGGAGTGCTTGCCTTGCATGAACACGTCCCTGAGTTCAACCCTTAGTACCACGAAAAAAAATCAAATACTGTCTCCTTTTATCATCGCTATCTTTCATTCAGTGACAGGGGAGAGTAAACAGTAATGAAATTTTGCTAACTAAACTGGTTTTATTTTTTACTGGCTTACACTGGTTTCAAATTTTCACTATCTTTTGTGTGATTTGATCATGTGAACAGGTTACCTCTGGGCTTTTAATATTATCAAACTGAAGCTTGCTGTACATGCTACAAAAATCCTGTTAAGAAGGAAAGAGCATAATATGCCCTTGTAGCTAGATTTAAAAAAACAAAACAAAACAAAAGTGGCTCTGTTTATTAGTGGTAACATCACAGCCAAAATACTTTGTCTTTAAATACTGATTTTCCTCATCTGCAAAATTTGGAGAATAATTCCCTTCTCATAGTGTTTGTTGAAAGGATGAAACAAAAACTAGGTAGGCACTAAGTAAATGTTCACTCCTTTCCCTCATTCCCCCTTTTTCCTTAGTTGCTTTTTTCTTTTTCATCTAGCTTTACACACTATGTCATAGTTATGAAATTCTGATAACTATAGTAAAAGTTTTCAGGTGCTTATATTTTAACTTGTTTGATGGAAATCTTTCTAAACTTCGGGCAAACCTTTACGTTCGTGGGTACACAGAACATAATTTGGCATTTTCTTGATGACACTGCACACGTGAAGAAGTCACTATGCACGAAGCCTCAGGGGTTACGGGTGCCTAAGCTTGCTCTTGCGTAAGTGCCACCCACCTAGGAGCCCACACTTCCCAAACTGCTGTTGAAAGATGACAGCCTTGAATGTGGCACGGTGAGGTCACCAGGGCACTGAGGTATGGCACACTGTTTGCTCCTGACTACAATTCTTTTTGTCCTTTGATTCCTTTTCTAGCGAACCCCTTTTTTCCAAGGCCAACTCTGCCTCCGCATTCTCTCTCTCGCCTCTTCTTTCATCTACTTTGCTCCTCGCGTGTCTCCATGTCTAAAGAGTAGGCTTTTGCTGCTGGAGCATCCCTGAACAGACCTGATGGCGTGTGCGGACGCGCACGCTCTGCTAATGTGCAATGACGCGGTTGAAACCCTGGTCGCATTCCTCAGGCACTGTTCTGAGACTGTCTCCTTCTTTTGCTTCTTCTGTTGCTTGTTTCTTTCCAGGTTTACAGCTGTCCTGGATAGCTGAAGTCTTAGGAAATCTTCCTTTTGCTTATACTCTGCTTGGCATTTGCTTATACTCTGCTTGGCATTTGCTTTTGAGGTACTTTACAGACACAAATTAATCATTCCAACACCCAATGGAATGTGCATGTAAATTTGTAAGAAGAACTTCAAAATGAAAGGGGTGCTGTAGTGTTGGCCAGTAAAGAGCCATGGTTCTGTCACCTGCACACTTAAATGAACAGAGACGAAGTCAGTATCAACATTACCATGGAACTTAACATTGCAGACGCCCCTGGCCCCTGAGTGATTTTGTGGTCCTTCCCAGGTAGAAATCACTGCAGAGGACTGTGAGCTCAAAGAGGGCAGCGGCTTTGAAGCAGCTCAGTACTCCCACACTTCACACCGTGTATGACACGCAAAGACAATAAATGATTGTTGAACTAAAGGAGAGGAATGTATGAAGGAAATGGAAAATAAAACTTACATGAGATTCCATTTCATAGCCACTGGATTGACAAAAATGTAAAAACCAGACCATACCCAAGTGTTGTCGAGGCTGTGGAACACTGGGAATTCCCACTCAATGATGACAGAATGTAAACTGCTACAACCTCTTGTACAATAAAAACGAAGAGGAACACAGGCAGCACTTTCATCCCCAAGAAGTTGCCTGCCATGTATGTACTGGAAGACACTAGGCAAAGGCTTGTTGTAGCATCACTTGTGACAACAAAAACTGCAACCATTTTAAATGTTCATCAAGTGGAGAATGAATAAATACATTGTGGGAGATTCCTTCCAAGGAATGCCTTGCAGCAGTTTAAAGGAATGAGCTAGGGTGACATGGAGCAACACACATGAATCTGAAGGACATAACATTCAGTGAAAAAAGCAAGTTACAGATGAACACTTCAACATATGCTTACAAAATTTAAAAACATGCACATATTATTATGAATGTCTATGTAGTTAAAGTATAAAAACATGCATGGAGAAGATGAAGACTACATGAAAGACAGTAGTTATCTCTGGGAGTTAGGAGGAAAGACAGAGGGATGAGATGTATCAGGGAGGGGCATGGGACTATGCTATTTCTTTAAAAAACAAATCAAGCTGGGTATGGTGGCACATGCCTACAATCCCAGGACCTTGGGAGGCTGAGGTAGGAGGATTGCAAGTTTGAGTCCTGCCTGGCCAACTTAGCAAGACCCTGTCTCAAAATAAAAAATAAAAAGAGCTGGGGATATAGCCTATTGTGAAGGCCCTCGGTTCAATGCCCCAATATTGAAACAAAACAAAACAAAAAAACAGTTACAGTGACATATTAAAATTTGACTAAGGTGGTACATGAATGTTTCTGTACTCTTTATATACTCATGCAAACTTTAAATAGCTGTAAGTTTTTAAAGTTTTAAAGAGCAAGGATATTAATTTGGGGGGGGGTTGCTGAAGAATGAACCCAGGCCCTTGCACATACTAAGCCCATACTATACCACTGAGCTACAACCCCAGCCAAGACAATAATATTCACAGTCCCAGAAAACAGTCTGTATGATTCTATTTACATAAAGTCAAAGAAAGAAAAAATACAATTGATCTGCTACTTGCTACGTTTATCTAAATGATTATTTATGGTTATGCAGTGGGCAGTACAGCTATTAAAGAACTCAAGGGGGCACCTGACATAGTTAGGAATGTTCTGGGAGCGGCGGTCACAGGGCTCCTGAGATGCTGGCACTACTCCTGCTTCTGAGCATGAGTGCTACCCTATTAGTACCCAGGTATATTTCATCTGATCTTTATGTATACATATTTTCCTTTTTCAGTACTTGAAAAATGGGAGTATTTAAAAACTAGGAGGGCCAGGGAAGCTGAATGGCCTTTGGGGGAAATATAAAAGAAAACCCAGGTTGGTAGAGCACCAGGAACACTGAGGGCACCCATGACCTTGAGCCTGCATGTGGGAAAGGAGCGTGGCAGAGGTAAACCAGCTGCTACTGTGCAGCTTGTGCAGACAACGGCACAACACACGGGGCACACACAAAGGAAAGGGGAACCCTGCTTGAGGATAAAGTTCTGCCTGAGGAGACAGACTTGGAGTTGGTTTCAGAAGGTTAAAGGATGAATCAGAACCACTGAGGAATGTTCCATAGAGAGGGACTAAGATAATTAAACATTAGCTATTGTGTAGACATAGCAGTTTCCCGCCTGTTACTTGACTTCTTGGTATCATACCCATTAACTGCAGAAAAGCCGTAACTGCCCATTTCTTTCCCACTGCATGCCTGCCCTTGTTAATGTGGCAAGAAATGCGTGACACAGAGCTGAAGGAAGCAGATGCTGGTCTCAGGAAGCTCACAGGCCAAGCTGTGCTTGCTCCCGGGAGGGCCCTGCCTGCTCGTCTGGGTTTATCTGGGTTCACTCTCTTCAGGGCTCAGGTTGTCAGGAAATGCCTCTGTTCGAGATCTAGGCATACTCCCAGTGTGTGCTCCCAAGCAGGGCTGGCCCTCAAGGAGAGGGAAGAAGGATGCAAGTGGCCAAGGCAGGGCAGGGGATCCCCAGCATGGGAACCTTGCTTCAGCTATCCCTCACCTAGCAAGCACACTCCCTGGTTCCGACCACATGCTGGAACTGAGGATACACACTTGCTGACCTCCATGCCTCCTGCCAGCTGTGCCAGCTGTGTTGCCTGTCCCCTGGATATGCTCTCTGCTCGGATCCTGGCCCCTGTGCTCTACAGACTCCTCCTTTCCTCAGTCTTGGCTCCTTGTTCAGTCCCTGTGACCCATTACTGCTTCCAACAGTGGCATAGTCCACACCCCACCTTCTTCCAGGAAGCCTTCCTTGCCAGCTGAGTGATTTATCTGTCCTCTGCGTCCATAAATCTACTTCTCAGCTGGGCTGGGTGACATCAGTGTGCTTATCTTTGTGTTCTCCTCCACGCTGGCTTAGACACACAGTAGGTGGCCAACAAATACTTAGTGACTGACTGGCATAGATCACCAAACTGAAGAAATGTTGACTGCACTACACATATAAGAGAGAACCAGGCTCTTAGGAGACGCAAAAAGAAATCTAGCAAGAGAGAACACCATAAATAGCATTTAGTACTACTTTAACTTCTATTTTTAAAAGAGTCACAATAAATAAATTCCTTGCCTACGAGTATTAAAAAAGAAATCTGGCTAAATTAGGGAAGAATTCGATTAAAAGAATCCTTAAATAAATTAAAATATATTCAAATGTGAAATCCTTGGCACTTAAAAGCTGGGCAAAGTCTTTAAAAAGTCTTAAGCTTCTAATTTCAAAAAAACCATGGACAATGTACCAAATGTAGAAGATTAGAAGGAAAAATACAAATGCAGTCTTTGGTTAAGGTGGGAAAGGGGCTGGCACTGTCAGCTTAAATTGCAATCCTGAAAATTTGGAACAACAGAGCTAGATACCAATTTGCAAATATTGTGACTACACCGATGTGAAGGATGACTAATGTAGAATTATGAAGAGAATAAAATTCCTTAAACTGACCTAGTCTTTTTTTTTTTTTTTTTAAGGATCTCATTTTGACCTTTATATTCTGGAGAAAACAACATGTATGCAATGTGACAAATGCTCCCTGGGCATCTGCCAGAAGCCTGCCCTGGGGAAGCCAAGTGACGAGGGCTGGGTCTTCCCTCTGTGAAGTGCAGCTTAACCTCCAGTGTTCCTGGGAAGGGAGGCCATAGGGGGCAGCGGCAGAGGTGTTCATACCGCAGGACCAGGTAGAAAGAATGGTGTCTAGGGACTTTTAGGAGGCCTGCCAAATGAGATGGTTTTGAGCAGGGCTTGAAAGACAATTAGGATTCTGACAGGTAGTTGCCAGGAGAGGACTATGACTGGAAAGGGAGGGAAAAAGACAGGGAACCAGGCAGAGGGAAAAATCAGAGCAGAGGACGAGGGCGGGAAAGTGGGTGATTGGGGCGGGTGGCAGACAGGCTGGAGGGCAGAGTGTTGGTGTGGAGGGGCTCTGGATAGAGATGTTAACCTGCGAGTATTCTCAATGCACAGCAGAGGAGTCTGGCCACTTCCTAGGAGTACAGCTACCCTTGGACATTCCTAGCGCAAATCTCCCACACCACTCATTCCAGTGGGTCAGACACTACCCCCAGCTCAGTGCAAATCCTCCAAAATGGATGGGGCTTTGGAAAGCATAATATACAAGTAAAAAAGGAGTAGTTATTATTAGAGGAGCTTATCTGGGTGAAGCTGAATGTTCAAGGGAGGTAGTGCTCTGGAGAAGACAACCCAGGTTCCCCTTAGTAGCTACCTGGTTCTGGAAGATTAACTGACCTCTCTGAGCTCTTTTCCCATCCACAAAACTGGAAAAACTCTAGCTTCAGGGTTGAAAATACAGCATGTAGAGCATGCTATCCAGTATCTGGCACATGGAGAGTGCTTGATGAAAAAAGGCTGGAACCCAATGGAATGTAACAACAGGATGGAATACTGGAAAAAATATGGTCTTCGGAATGTGACAGATCTAGGCTTGATTCCTACTCTGCCAGTTCTAACCTGGGTGACCTCAGGCAATTTACTAAACTCTCTGAGTCCAGGTTTTCCCATCTTTAAAATGGGATAATACCTACCCTGCAAGGCTATTGAGTGGTTTACATGTTACAATGAATATATGTATAGAATACCTGGCACATAGAAGGTATTTATAATTGATACCTATTATCATTCATTTTTTCTATAGAAGTAATTAAAAATTCTGTGTCTATATAATTTTTTCCCAGTGTGACTAAGAAAATACAACCAGTTGAGAAAATACAACCCACAGATCAAAAAGTAGCCACATTTCTTTAGGTTTTCAACTTAGTTTTGTCCCCCATTTTATTCGAGGTAAATTCAGGAGTCTTTAGCTACTCTTCTCTTTAACTTTACAATCTTCTTTGTTCAAGTAAAGAATCACAACTCTGGGGAATCTCAGGACAAGTGGGGCCCTGCAGCAAGAGCTGATCACAGACCAGAAACATCTGACTAGCGAGGAAAGCTGAGGAAAACTTGGCCACAGCCTTTTTGAGCTTCAAAATGAAATAATGTCCTCATTCTCATAGGTGCTTCATGGAAGGTAAAGCTTTTTTTTTTTTTTTTTTGTGAGTGATCTTGTTCCTCAGTAAAAGAAGACCAGAAATATAATCAATTTATGAACATTTAAGGATTGTCTATTTGGTCTGTAACTTACCCAGTTTTTGGTTTGGTTTTGTTGTTACAGTTTTCTGGGCCAGCTCCTTTTTCATTATTTCTTCTATAACAATAGGTGGAGGGGGGCCAGTGAGATGGCTCAGTGGCATAAGCGCCTGCCTGGCAAGCGAGAGGGTCCGACTTCAACTCCCGGAACCCACACATGAAAAAAAAAAGGGCCGGGGATATCGCTCAGCGGCAAGGGTGCCTGCTGGCACGCGAGGTCCTGAGGTCGACCCCCGGTACCCCCCCCACACACAAAAAATAGGTGGAGGATGCAGTGGGGGAATGGAAATTAATGTTCTTCTTTGATAGCAATTCCAATTAGAGTTTCATTTGAGATAAAGGTATGGTTGCTGCCTAAAATGAGGTTTTTAAACTGTCTTATTATACTCATACCTAACCAGAATTAAAGAGGACAAACTGTAAACATAACATGATCATGTTGAGGCAAGCCCTTGACTTAAATGAGCTGCTTGACTTGCACATCAAGTGGAAAGGAACAATATAATTCCTAATTGAAGGCACTGGCTCAGTGTTATCCAGAGAAAAGCAGCTTCACACTCAGCAAACCATTCCTGACAGCTACGCTTTCCAGATAACTGAGGGTTTTCATTCTTGAAATCTCCAAAACTTTATCTTTTTCACTGGTTTTGACAGAAATCTTTCAAAAATAGATTTCACGTTTACTTCACTCTTACCTTCCTTCCTTCCTTTCCTTCTTTCTTTGTCTTTTTGAGACAGGGTCTCACTATGCAGTTCAGGCTGGCTTTGAACTCACTTTGTAGCCCAGGCTGGCCTTGAACTCACAGCAATCCTCCTGCCTCGGGCTCCTGAGTGCTGGGATTACAGGTGTGCACCACCACATCTGGCTCACTCTTATCCCTTTCTAAATGACTCAAAGTCAAAATTATGATTAAATCAATTCTTATGGTCTTCATTCAGGACACTGAAGCCAATAAAGTGTGCCAGCCCCTACCCTAGGCAACTAGTACCTACTGTTTGTAGCTTCTTGGGCTCCTTCCCCTAACTCCTGGCCCTGGTCTTTGAGGTCATCCGCCTAGATTCTTCTAATGGTTAGGGTGTCTATGCCCACAGGTCATCTCCAGAGTGCTTCAAGTGCTCAGGACTTGGGAACTAGCCCACCAGACTTAGAAGGTGTGAGAGTCAGGCTTGGGGGCACCCTGTGAGTAAATCTCACCAACTCTGGGACGCCTCTTTAGTCTGCTTCCTTCCAGCTGCTTTTTGATAGGGTGCTTGCAGAGCCCAGCTGAGCTGTACATAGGCAAGATATTTACTCAAAAAACCTCCACATATTGTCACAACAGAGGATACACTCAAACTGCAGTTCAGCAAGGGCTTGGAAATCACCTATGCACTTTATAAGCAAGGAGATTGTGCTACCGAGAGTGACCTGCCCTAACTGTCTGAGCAGCTGCAGAGAGGACTCCAGGCCCGTGACCTGAGTCCATTGGGCTGCCTGGTAGCAGGCCATTTAACCACACAATAAATCTCCCTGCAGGAACCAAGCAACTGCCTCTACAGTGGCTGCCTTTACAGTATGACTCTGGGTTCTTTATTAACCCAAATCTGAAAAAAAAAAATCCCAAGAACAGACAATAGATGGGCATGGTGGGGCTTTGCTTTGTTTTTCATTCTGATAATTTTTTTTTTTAATCCTAAGAAAAAGGCAGGAAATTAAGCCCATGTGGTGGCACGTGCCTGTAATCCCAGTACTCTTGGAGGCTGAGCCAGGAGAATCACAAGTTTGAGCCTTGCCCAGGCAATTAAGCAAGACCCTGTCTCCAAAAAAAGGTGGAGATATAGTTCAGTGAGAAGGTCCTAGGTTCAATCCCTAGTAACACACACACACGCACACCAAAAAAGGCAAGAAATCAGCATTTACTGAATGCCTACCATGTGCTGGGTGCTTTCTGCCCGTGAGTCTTTCTCATCCCTTTCTACTGGGCTGTAAGTCTGTCCCTGGGGGACAAGCAAGTCAGAGACTGTCAAGTCAGAATGAACTTGAAGCTGTGAACAAGAGACTGGTCAGGGTCAGACCCTCGTCTTCTGGGTCTGGAGCCCAGGCGCTTTCTACCACTAGTGCTACACGTTTGATTTGCTGCTGTTTCTAACATTCCGGAAAAAGCTTCTACTTGGGTATTTTGTATTTTGGCTCATCTATTGCCTCAGCCGGGGTTGCTGCAAGCAAGCAAATTCTCTGGCCCTAGATCAAGAAAGCACAAGTCTGAGAAACTGCCGTACACAGTCAGGGAGGGAGGAAGAATATGATGTGTTTGCCTTTCAGACAGGTTAAGCTCAAGGGTACCATGATCTCAGACTTTTAAGAATTTTTATTTTTGATGTTACAATTTCTTTGCTTTCTTTCTTTTGATTGGGAAAACATTTTATGGTCCTGTCTATGGGGCTTTAACGGCATCTGACACTGTTGTTCACTTATGTTGTTCTCCCATGGTTTCCGTAACACTTTATTGACCTGCCACTTGCCTTCCATTCAGCATTTTTACTGCCCCCTTTCTCCATCTGCCCAATACCTCTTCACTCCCAAAACTCAGTTGAGGGATGTGTTAACCCCAAGGCCTGGCGCTTCAAAAAGTCCCATTGATAAATATCCTCTGATAACTTCACAATCTCTGTATCCTTCTTCAAATGCTCACCTACGTTCCAGTCTGATCATTCCAGAAGCCTGGGGAATACCACAATATATGCTTTGTGGCTTAAATATGCTTTCATCTACATCATCTCATTTGTACCTGCACGCTGGGCAAATGACCCAACTTACAGACAGACATAGGGAGACTCAGGGTGTTTAGAACCAGTTACGTGTCAGAGTTCACCCCGAATTCAGGCCTTCAGGTTCTGTATCACCACACATCAACTAAGTCTAATGCTCTGCCAAGCACGAACCCTAAGTCAACCCTGACCCCCTCCGTCCTGCTGCTGCCCTCTCTGGAAGGCGGGACATCCTGCAGAGGACTGCCTGCAGGCCACTCTCCTGGCGTGTGTGGGGTGTGGTGGACGGGGACATTACCTTTACCTCCAACGTGGATAAACACAAGAGGGATGTATATTTTTAAAATATATCATCTTGCTTTATACAGCGGGTTATGCTTTTGGTTAAACCTAAGAACAAGCGGTAAAACCTCCCACACCCACCATTCAGTGTGGACCTGAAATAACTCACAAGCCTCCTTGGCCCCCAGGAATTGGCCCCTACCTGTCCTACATGTTGAGGCCAGCTCAATGACCATAAGCTCACCCTTCACTCTAGCCCACTGGGATCAGCCAAGGTTTTCTGAACAAAACACAACTCTGGAATGCTGGTGAGGACAGTGAGGGGAGGCCTACAGAGCCTCCTGCTAAAGAAGGTGTGGTACAGCCCACCAAGCGGAGGCTAACAACCAAGGTCTGAGTACAGAAGTTGAAGCTCTTACATGCAGTGCAGTTAAGTGCAGGTGAAAGGAATCAGATTAGAAAAAAAGAAACTCAAGTTCCGAACAGCTTTAAAATACTGTAAAGTACTTTAAACTTGGGCACACCTCGGCAGACTCAACGGCTAACCCTCATCACTCAGCCTGCCTGCCACTCTTATGACAGACTGGCCTTTCTCACCCTCTACCTCATCCACGACTCTGCCAGCACTCGCTGTGATGGGAATCTCTGTTGCTAGAGGCCAAATGCCTTGTTTTAGGTATATTATTAATTGGTTCCATGGAAAAACAGGTTTGATTCTTTAACTGTCCAACTTGCCAAGTTATCACTCAACTGTAGCTCACTGAAAAATTAAACTGCAACCCATGAGGCAGCGCCTGAGCAGACGCCGGTGCGGACTGGGAAGATGTGTGTGAACACTGGGTCTACGGGAAGCTTCACGAAGGGTGCTGTATCTCCACAGGCACGAAATGCATCGAAATGTGTATGCATTTGGCTTAAGAGAAATGTAAGAGTTCTACAAAACAAGGGAGTTGCTTGTGACCATGAGCATTCTTGAGCACAGGACTTTTGACCAGTAAGAGTTAAAGCCACTTTTAGTACAGCACAGAATGGCCTGTGGGATTTCAATGATTTAAAAATCAGCTATGATTTGATCTGAGAGTAGGACCAACTGCATTATCACAAGTCAAAAGAGTATGTGAAGGGCCGGTGATATCGCTCAGCTGGTGCGCGAAGTCCTGAGGTCGACCCCCGGTACCCACAAAAAAAAAAAAAAAAAAAAAGAGTAGGTGAGTCTGTACATTCGCTTAAAAAAGCCTAAGCCTCTAAGGGTTGCATATGTCTGCATAACCCTGGGTTAAGGGCAGGGGATTTTGAGGTGAAGCAAAAATAAACTGCCTCCTTGGGGAAAGGCAGTAAACAAGATAATCACAACACAGTGTGAGAAGTACTGAGTGCTGCTGTGCTGGTTCTGAGGCCGAGACTGAGCAGCTACTGCTCATTCGTTTCATAATGTGCCATTTTTACCTAGCAGATAAGATACAGATGGTGGGAGTGACAGCCTCGCCTCGCCAGTGTGGACTGCTGCTGACTAACCCTCAGGTCCAGGAACAAGTCTCTTCTTCACCTCCCAAAGTGGCCTTTTCACCAGATGGTGGTCAAGAAAGCAAAGTGTGAACTCCTCAGTGGTCCTGAGGGGTGGCTAAGGGCAAGCCTGGTGGTGCCCCCAGCTTTGAGTTTGGCTTTTCTGTGTTTTTCCCAGGAAGGGATGAACTCTATGGCAAGAAACCTCACCCTGTCCTCCACTAGTTCCTTCTTGTGCTGAACATTCTCTCATCCCCAAAACTTGCCTCCTGGGCCACTGCCCCCCTGGCAGCTGTGGCCCATTCACTTTTCCCCAAACTCTCGAAAGTCAACTAGCTCTATAACTTGCTCACACCTGGCTTCCAGCTACACTCATGTTTCTTTACCACTCCATCGAGCAGCTCTCCAACCACTGGGGAAGCGCTGTTTTTCACTGTCAGTTCCCCTGCCACTCCTGCCCTCCAAACCCTGTCCATGCCTGCCTCCCTGGAGCCCCTCTCTCCAGGCTCTCATCATACCCTTTGCTGCTTAGTGGCCTCCACCAGGAATCTTCTGCCCTCACCAGCTGCTGGCCTTCCCCAGAGTTGTTTTCAGTCCCTTCCTGTCACAGGTTAGTCCGTGGGAATTCCACCAGCCCTGTGGCTTCAGGGGCCACCACTATGTGTCATGAGCTTTAGTCTCTCATTTTTTGGCTACTTACTAATATCTCCACTTACTTATCACATAAACACCTCAAACTCAATATATCCAAATTCATTTTCTTTCTTCCAAATTCTAGTCCTCTTCTTTAATTTTTAGTTCCTCCTCAGCTAACCAAGCTAGGAATTATACAACAACCTGCAATTCCTCCCTTTCTCCCACCCCCAAAATCCAAGTGTTCACCATGTCCTGAGTCTACTCAGAAGTATGTCTAGAATCTGTCCTTTCCTCTCCCTCCCTACTCCCACAGGTACTCTTTACTACCTTGCATTCTTTTGCCTGAACTAGTTACTGAAGTGGTTTTTCAAACCCTGGCCTCTTCCCACTTGGATTTATCCCCACCTCGCCCTCAGCTGGGAGAGTACTCAGCCACTGGCACAGCCCTGCGGAACATCCTTCCAGCACTCACCATCGGTAATGGAAGACATTTTGAACAATTGATACCCACGACTCTTCACAAGCAGGTACATATTTTTCCTGCCTCTTCTCATTACTCCCTTCACTCACGAATCCTACAAATTCAATTTTATGGATGCTTTTCAAACTTCAGAATGTACTACATCAGTCTACAAGCATGCTGTTCTCTTTGTTTAGGACAATGTTTCCTCTACCTAGAAAATTTCCGTCTGCACTTAAAAACCAAGCTCTAGGGTATTTCTACGAAACTCTGCAGAGGAGGTTTTTTATATTTGTATTATACACCTGTATTAGAGCAATTTTCACAGTGTTTGTACTTAGGTGTGTGCGGGTCTGTCTCTCCCACCTGAGTGCAAACTCTTCTGTGCACCAACCCACCTCTGTGAACACAAGGCCTACACAGGGCTGGGCCAATAGTAGCTATTCAGTGTTTGCTAGGTTGACTTGAATGTACACAGGCTTTTCTGTTTGGCAGTAGTGCTTTACCCTCTGCATGCCCGACAGTTCTTAGTAATACAGTCCTACAGACAGAGGAGGTGCAGAGGGAAACGGCTGGGTAGAGCCAAGTGACAGAAGTGGTTAAGAGGCTGTCGTGGGAAGGCGTGTGGCAGGGTACTCTTGTTTTTCACTGTATGTCTGGGCTATTTGCCTTTGTAGCCATGTTCGTGTTTCTTTGACAAATAGAATAAACAAAATTCTTTGTTGCTTATGAATAATATATTGATATGTCTACAAACTGCAAAGTCATGGTCTGTATATTTGAAAGGGCAGGTTATATTCAGAGGGCTTAAATCTGAACAGGCTGTATCATTATTGTGTACCTGAGACAAAGCCTTCATGTGAGGCTGTTATTCAAGGGCATTTGGCCAACAGAGCCCTGAATCTGAGAACAAAGTACAGCCCTGCAAAGGAACAAACATTTTCTTGGACAAGCCTGCTTAGAGAGAGAACTCTTTGTGCATGTTGTCTTCTTTTCATTAAGAAAATATGACTTTACTCTTTCTAACCTTTCACATAGGAAAAAAGGGGAGGAGAGGAAGACTTTGGAAGCTTTTTCTGCCAGCTTATGAAAACTAGAATTTTAACATTGTAGGCTGAGGATTTTCACACACACACACACACACACACCCTGGTGAAAGGATATGGGCCTTCATGCTGGATATCGGAGTGCAGAAGAGTGTGGCTGAGCTTGCTTCCAAGGCCAGTCTAGCAGTGAAGTCTAGTTGGCTCAGCAAAGCCAACACGAAGAGGACAGCATGCTGATGGACAGCAGCAGAAAGAATGACCATGTTACCTACCACAGATCACAAAGAGATTATTTCAAAGGCCATAGATGGAGATCAGCCCTTGCTCAAAACATCCGATGGCTGCATGGTACAAAGGCGTATTTCGCTTTGGTATGTAACTTCCTCACTACTTAACTACAGAAGTGTATCAGAATTGAGTTCTAGTGCTCTTGCTAAATGGGAGCTGAGTCAGAGGTACCTCAGCGCTGTGTCTGCAGACTAAAGTGCATGACTCACGTCTGTAAAATTCTTAGAGAAAGTACCAACCGACCCCTTGCTGAGTCATCTTTTGCATGGATGCTGGGTTCATGAGCTCTGTAAACTATAATGAGCGATCTAGCCTTTTACCATCTCTTTATTCTTTTCTAAACAGTACAAATTACATCTCTAAAAATAACCTCATCTATGCAAGTGAGTCACTTTGACCTAACAAGCTTCCACAAGTAGTTACCCAGCTAAACTGTAATATTTACTTGTGAAGGTACAAATCTTGTTGTCATATTAGCCTCCATTTTTCTTTTCTTTCTCTCCTTCTTTTAGATCAAAATTTGGTAGACTGGGAGAGTGGAGGAGGGTTTCATCAAATATTTTAAAGAAAATATGGTTTACTGCTAACCTTTGACATGGACAGGGGCATGGAATGGAGGTGAAGGAAGGAATTCTTTGAAAGCTATGAAACAGCTTATGAAAAGTGGAATTTTAATATTTTAGGCTAGACTGATCAAAGACATTTCATTTAGTGAACACTGCATATTGGCTCTTGAAGGAGAAGCACTGGTAATTCTATTTACTTTAAAATCCTTAACTGTGAATTTATGACATTTTTGACAAAAGACCCAGCCATGCTAATAAATGCATACATATTAAACATTAATCTTTGCTCTCCCAGGAGCTGATCTTGCACCACACCCTGAATTCTCTAGACACACAGCTCAGCTTTGGCGCCCCACCCATTTGCTGTATAGCTTTCCAACCCTCAGGCCTGCCCCCTGGTCTTCAGCTTGCCTTCCCGAACCTGGCACTGCTGGCTATCACCAGCCCCAGCCCAGACCTGTCCCAGTTAGGCAATAAGTACAATAAATTCAACTGGGGGCAGGAGCGGGTTACCTGCATGAAGCTTATCCCTTCATAAAGCAAGCAGCAATAGAGAAATATCAAAGCACAGTCATCTACAGTTCAGCTTTGATCAGAGGAGACTGGAAAGGTTTCTCATCCATGTTTGGCCAGGAATGGAATTACCAACACCATGAGGTTAGAAACTTTCCACGGCTGTCCCAGCTTCTCTAAGAGATCAGACTCGGCCTCATCCAGTTATGTGAACAGTCCCAACTGCAGAGGGTGCTTAAGAACAGAAAGCTGAAATCGTTTGGTCCATCTGAAAATTCTCTAGGAAATGCGCGGTAAAGCCCATTGCCCAGATCCAGCCATGGGAGTAGCTGAATCTCCTACATTCTTCCCAACTCTTATTCACTTGATTTGTACCAAGATGATCACTCAAGTCACTCATCCTCAAGAGCAGCCATCCCCTGCTGTGGCAGGTTAGGTCTGGTCACTTCTGCATGGTCTTCTCTAATTCAGCCTCAGTCCTAAGCCCCAGCAGCAGCCTGCGCACTGCACGCAGGAGCAGCTCTCATTCATGTCCTCATTCCTCCCTGAACCATGCCACAGTCTGGCTCCCATCCTAGACACAGAGCCCACTTGTTACCCTTTTCTTCTCCTCTAAGCTTTGCTTTTCTCAACGCAAAATGAGGAGAACTAACTACCTCTCAGGAAAAGAGCCCTTGCAGATGTGAGCACTTTAGGTTGCAAGGTGCTTGGACCACCCAGGCCTCCCACCAAAGCAAGTGGTTGCTGAGCCCCTGCCCAGTGCCTACCATTGTGCCAGTGAGGCATGTGCATAAGTTCACACCTAAGTCTTGGGCCTCGGTGTACACCTTTGTCAAAATAATGAAGCAAGCACACACTAAACATCTACCCAAGGTAATATATGCTGAAATCTCATGTTACACAGATCAAGTGTTATAGGTATGACAGAAGTTTTCAGAAATGGTGTAAGAAAGACAAGGAGATAAAAGGAAAGCAAGAGAGGCCAGCAATAAGACCATGGCGGAGTGGGACAAAAAGCCTGGGGCAGGGTGAGACTGTCTCCTGAGAGGCCACCAGATGAAAGTGGTGTCTCCATCGGATGAAGGAGTGGCAGGGCGTAAGGGCTGGCCAGTGAAATGATCCTTTAGTGAAACGATGACCTATAAACTAGGGAGGAGGCATGGGAGTGGCAAACACCAAAGTAACTGAAATGTTGCATTTCTAAGGCAGGTGATGGATTCTGATATGCTTTCCCATGGTTTAATCCTCACAAACCCCCTAGGAGTTTGCAGGATAAGTAGCACCTCACTTCATAGGTGAGGAGACAGTCTCAGGCTGAGAAACCTGAGGGCCTAACCCTGTTTTCTGACTATGTGTGGAGTGCTCTTTCTGCCCTCTGAGCAGTTCTCAAGACTAGCTGTGCATCAGACTTAAGTAGGAAGCTATTTCTAAAACACACAAATTGGGCCAATCCCCCCCCCAAACCCCTTTTGATTCACAATGGAGGGTGTAGGAGGTCAGAAAGGGGAGGTGCTGGGGGGAGGTCAGACTTTTTCAAGGTTCTGAAGGTGCCATATGCAGTCAGGGCAGTATCCACTGCACCACCCTGCCCTGCAATGTGCTCTCCTCCCTAGGAGTCTGGTCCACCATTAAAAACTGGATGGAGCAGATATTCAGTTCAGGGAGTTGAGGAAGAATTGTCTCCTACACCAGGATGTCCTATCAGCTCTGTATGCCTGGTGCTAGCTCTTTTATCCTCATTAGCCAGAGCAAAACAATTGCGTGGCTTTCTGGAAGACTAACTGAGAGCACTATGGATGTGAGGACAACTTCTGTGGTGAGGGGCATCCTGCTCCCAGTGAGCCCTGGTGCTGCTCCTCAGCTCCCCAGCTCCTCTACCACAGGCTGTTTCACCCAAGACAGTCCCCAGGCTGGTGTCTCTGTGATGCTGTCCCCAGCTTCCTCAGGCAGACAAAGGCACTCTTCTGCTTTCCATGGACTGTTGGGCACACAGACTTCTCCACTAGACAATGAGCAACTTGGATCACTTTATACTTTCTATGTGAGAGAAGCTGCAGGACTATTTGTTTACTCTTGGGGGGCCCTCTGAAGCCAACCTGAATAAACCTCTGCCCAACCCTAGCTTTCTGCTACCCCACTGCCCTTTGGAGCAAATGTAAACTTCTACCCAACCACACTGTCATTTGATTGTTCTGACTTATACTGAATCCTTGAACTGAGTCAAGCCTGCCTTCCACTATCTTTGAGTCTTCTCTAGGTGAAAAGCTGCCCCTTTTATCATATCATATGTCATCTCATCTCATATCTTCCCTCCCTCAAGCTACAATTTTTAGAGGATTTTGCCTTAAGGACCATTCTCAAATGGGACATCCCAGTTCCTAAGGCCAGCTGACACATTTCTAAACCCCAAACAAATAAAATTGGTATTTCATTTAGTTTTTACAATTCTATCACAGATTAAGTATTTGATTTTATCAGGCTTTTGAACTACAGTTTTGAACACCGTATAGTCACAGACCCCCACTGCTGCTTTTGTGAGTAAACTGGTGTAAATACTAGAAAGAATCCCTCATTTCCTGTTCATCATACCATACTCCCATCTTCAAAAAGGAATTTTAAAACCACCTCCCCTTGGATGCTTTCTCAAAAGAATTCTCCACCACCCAAAATAAATCTCCTTTCCCCTTCACTCTCAAAATGTATTTGGACATTTCACACCTATACTTTCTTCCCCTCTACACATAAGCCAACTAAAAATTCATGCTCTTTTTTTTGTTTGTTTGTGGGTACCGGGGGTCGACCTCAAGACCTCGTGTGCCAGCAGGCGCCCATGCCACTGAGTGATATCACCGGTCCTTTTTTTGTATGTGGGCTACGGGAGTCGAACTCGGGCCCTTGCACTTGCCAGGCAGGTGCTTACGCCGCTGAGCCATCTCACCGGCCCTCATGCTCTTGAAAGTAGGAATAACTTCTAGATTCTACCAACTGCATAGAACTGATCTAGTGAGCATCTGAGATAGTTAACTGTTACTGATTAGCATAAATGTCACAAGCAAAGGATAATTACTAAGCTTGAACATAAATACATACATACAATAAAACCTAAGAACCCATTTTCAACCTACCATTTTCAAACTGCTGTGCAGAGTTATTGATTTTATACTGTACAGTTATCCTGCCTGGGTGGCCCTTTCTTTCCCTTTTAACTAATGGCTCCATAAAGAATGAATCTGGGGTGATATGTGCCTGCTATATTCATCTAAAATCCTTTTTAAAACCATCAGATTGGTTCTGGTTTGGTATGTCAGTGGAACACACTCATTGTAAAAGGCATGGAAGTTTAAGAGGCTTGTTTCCTTCACAATATGTCGACACACTGATCTCTCAAAATTTCTGTCTTAAAAAAAATAAAAAGAAACTATTTGAAGACCCTGACCAAGTCATGTCACTGCAGTTGGAAGTGCGGCTGTCCCTGTGCGAGCCCGTGTCACGAGGCAAGAAGGTCATGTTGGTTCACTACCTGGGCGGGGAGACCTTGAAGGAACAATTTCTCTGAAGCAGCAGGAAGTTGCCCTGGTGGCAGGTGATGGCTCTGGTCCAGCTTGAGGCCCCACCAAATCAAACACACTCAAAATTTACCCGGGACGGTGGGTGAAAATCCTAAGACTCGGGCCTATGCTTTCCTGAAGAAGTCCAAGTGTGGAAGGCAGCCTCCTCCTTTCATCTCTAGCATGGCCAGGCATTTCACAGAGATTCAGCCGTGTGCTTACGGAGAGCCATCTTCTAAACCGGGAAAACCGAGTAAGATACTCCATAAGGCGCTAGAGCACAGTCTATACGCATCAACTCAGTGAGCCTGCAGCCCCTGCAGACCTGACCCTGAGTGCCAGGGAAACAGGGCAGGACCACCTCACTAACGGATCAAGAAATAACAGCATTGCATCACTGTGTGAGTAAGGCAAAGCAAGGCAGAACAGAAAGAGCTGAGTTCGAATTTGGACATTGGGGACTCAGTTTAAATACAGTTCCGCATTTATCAGCTGTGAGATCTTAGGCCAGTTACTCTCTGCTTTCTACTTTCCCAGTTGTAGAATGGCAATTATGATTTTTATCTTACAGTATATCATAAATGACAACTATTAATGTGATTGGATTGAAGGCCAAGACTCCTTCTCTTCCACAGAAGCAGCAGAAGATAGCAATGGGCTGAAGGAACAGTCAGACTATCCACGTTAACAGCAGGTTAACTCTTGGTTCAGAGTAAGGTGGTACCTGGTTTAAGTACAATCAAACACTTAGTGGCAGTGACTAAAACACTCTCCAAAGCAGAAAAACTTCAAGTGGGCACACAGGTGCCAGATACCACCGCTTACAGCATTTGTTCCTAGATATGATCATTTCTTAGGAGATAAGTATTATTTTCTGCAATAGTGAGACATAATGACTTTCTGACTTTAAGCTTCATGAGGGAGGGACCATACATATCTCATTCATTCACCTGACAGACTGGCCCAAGACAGGTGTTCAATAAAACAATTTCTAATTGAATAGTGACCTTAACCCTGCTTCCCAGCATAGAATAATGGAGAATAGCACACATACTTTAAATAAACCCAAGGCAGTATGTCTTCCAGGATTTTCATCTGTAGTTAGCCAAGGACTACTAGTACTATTAATCAAATACTACTGGATCCCCTGATGTGATCTTCAATGTTAAGGGAAAAAAAAAAAAAAAAAAAAAAAAAAAAAAAAAGCCAATAGCAACAAAATTCCAAATATCTCAAGATTATTTTTACTAAATAGCCTAGGTTTGTTTTTAATCTTTCCAGAGCTCATGTTCACATCTATGGCCTCCCTTTTACGGGCTCTGGAGCTATAAATCTGAAAAAAGACAGATAAGGCAGGAACCTTGTTAAACAAAATCCCCACCAAAACGACAAACATTCAAACAGGAGTGGCCTGCCTTTATCTGTCACCACCCAGTACTGACGGAGTCCGTTTCCCTTTTACAAAGGGTCTGCTGTCTACGAGGTGAACACTTTACCCAAGAGGCCAAAAGTCACTCCCCAGCTAGGTATTTCCCAAAGGACTTGTACTGTGTGTTCCAGAGCCTGATTGCTGAGCTATCTGGGCTGCCATAAAATGCCTTGATTTTTATCTAAGGTTGGACAGATTGGGCTTTTTGATAAAGTCTACTTCCCTGAAAAATGCAGATATTTATCCATATGCTGACTCATTCCTGGTGCAGAGAGCACAGAATCCCCTACAGAGGGTGGGGACTGCAAAGGCCAAATCTTTCAAAACAAGGGGGTGGGAGGAGGCAAAAACAACAACAACAACAACAACAACAACAACAAAACTGAGGGTTGTTCTGGATCGATTATTTATAGACAGTTCACAAGCAGCCAGCTAAGGTTTGGATCCTGGCTGGTTACTATTATGGTGTGGGTCCTTTAGGTCTTTCACTTGAAGATAAAAGAGATTTGACATGTTTATTAAGTGATTTGGTTGCTCTGGAAGTCGGGTATGCACCTCTGGTGACAGATGTATAGTGATTATTTCTGTTGGCTACAAGCCTCAGCTTTGGTCTGCCAAAATGCTGAATTTGGTTGCATCTTAGTAGGTATGAGATACTTGGCTTTCACTGGAAATTACAGTGTAGTTTCTGCAGGATTTCTCTGCAGGGAAATAATCTCTCCGGTAGACATCGAGACATACTACACACTCAGATCCTGAAGATGATTAAGCCAATGGATGACTGTAACAGATATATGGAAACTGTGGGGAAACTAAGCAAATTGCAGAACCAGATAGGATTATAGCCTGAGTACTAGAGTTGATCAAAACAATGGGGGCAGCGTTTGTGATTTTAGGTATACTCAGCCCCAAAGTGGGTCACTGCCGCAGCATTAGGAAAAAAAAAAAATCACCTTTCTGGTAGTGTTTCAGTTCATTCCCTTAAAAATTATTATGCAGGGCCGGTGAGACGGCTCAGCGGCTTAAGCGCCTGCCTTGCAAGCGCGAAGGCCCGAGTTCGACTCCCGGAACCCACATACGAAAAAGGGGCCGGTGATATCGCTCAGCGGCACGGGCGCCTGTTGGCGCGCGAGGTCCTGAGGTCGTCCCCCCGGTACCCACAAAAAAAAAAAAAAAAAAAAAAAAATTATTATGCAATATTTGATAGACCAAAAATACTTTTTGAACACACACACATATTTCGAAACAAGGAGAAAAAACAGGACATACCTGAATCTATACTCCCTCTCTGAACAAAGACACAATCTGATTCCCAAGTTCCCTTTGCCTGTGTAATCCCCCGCTCTCTCTCCCCAGATATAAACTTTCCTAAAATGCCTGGTTGTCATTTTGTTGCTGTCCAAAAATCACGGTTTTAATGTAGATTTCTATATCCCTAATAATAAACTGTCTTGTTTTTGATTTTATATATGATAATTCTATCACACTGTATGTCTCCTGTAACTTTCTTTTTGGTCCACATTAGGTTTCTTAGATTTCATCTTCATTTTGTGCAGATACAGTTTATCATTTCCACAGTTGTTTAATGGTGTGAATTTAACACTATTCACTTATCCAGTGCCCTGTAAGGAACATTTGGGTTTCTTCTAGTTTTTACGATAACTAATGATGCCACGTGAATGTTCCTTTTGTTTGTTTGTTTTGAGACAGGGTCCCGCTGTGTAGTCCAGGCTGGCCCAGAACTTGCAGCAATCCTCCTGCAAGCTCCTGAGTGCGGGGATTACAGGCATGCGCTACCACGGCCAGTACATGACTGTTCACGAATATGTGCTCATCAATATCTCTTTCTTTTCCTGTTGGGGATAGCCAAATAACTTTACCAGCTTTGATGCAGCAAGGTGGAGTCAATACGACTCAATTTTGGCCACTGGCCTGTGTATAAGAGGGATACATTTTACTCCCAGACCTGACCCCTACAGTGCTTGACATGCCAGCTGGAAGCAGAGGGTGTAGTGGAGGATGCAGAGGCCACAGGGAATGGTGGAACCACTGTGGAGAAGAACCTGGGTCCCAGAAGGCCTTGCGAGGCAGACTGCATCCCTACCTTCCCACCCCAACTTAACTGGTGTCACAAGTAATAAACCTTTACTGCATTAGCCAGAGATTGGGAGCCATTTCTTATAGCTGTTAGATTTTCCTAATACAGCCTTCATTTCAAAGCGTGTGCACATGTGTGATACAGTCAGAGCTGGGGGCCAGGGAAGGCTCTATTCATGCATTTATGGGGGACTCGGGGTTGTGGTGATAAAATAGCATCAGGAGGGATCCTCCCAGTGCTGGAGTTGTTCTACCTCTTGATTCTGTCAATGTCAATATCCTGCTTGTTAATCACTGACTACAGTTGTTCAAGATATTATGATTGAGGAAAAATGATCAAAGGGTACATAGGATCTCTTTGTATTATTTATTATACATACATGCGATTTACAATTACCTCATAAGTTCTTAAAAACCACAAAGGACTATATAGTAAATATGAAGTAAGAGTAACAAAACTGTGGAAGGCAGATATAAAATAGCATCAGGCACAGAGGAATCCTTAGGCTCAGATGTGTGACTCAATGCCAACCTTTTACCTTCCGTTTTCTTACCTTAAAAGCAAGGACAACACGTGCCCTCCCATTTCACAGGGTTTTAGGAAGATCAAATTAAATGAGGTGATAAATGGGAAAGTACTTGGAATACAGCAAGGTCTGATTACTGTTATTTAAGAGACAACTGGGGAATGACAGAAGCATGGCATCAATTCCATTGTTAGCAGTAAAGAAGAGTTGCAAAGCTGTAGGTTCTGGCCTCTATATTAACTCACTGACAAGATGGAGGGGGAGGTTAGGAATTGTACATGCATGGGAATGAGACAATTATCATATACTTGCTCCAGGTGCAGATGTGCTGTGTAATACGCTACTTTTCACATGAGAAAGAAAACCAGACAAGAAGTAGAACAGAGTGGAGTGGTCATGGTGCAAGTGGGACTTTTCATATTGTGTATTTTTAAAAGTAAGTGAATATATTGCCTGTTCAAACAATAAAATGACAAAAGGAACATTCTTGGGGGGGGTGGCCATCTTTTGTTTTTCTCAGTCTTAGTTCCAGGAACATAAAGCTAGCAGAGTGTTAGCACAAGGGTTTATGCAAGTGTGTGGTGTATGTATGCACGCATACATGTATATGTGTGTATAAATAAACCTGCATCTGCCAGATCTGTGGCTGAGCTCTACATCCTTCCTGTAGTCAATGCTGGGAATATCCAGAAGTCATGGAGAGAGGACACTACAGCATTTCAGTTTTCTGACTCTTAGTTAGGTCCCTTTGTTTAAGAAACACCAGTTGATTTAACTCTATTATTACCTTATGAGAGGCTGGCCGAACACACTTTGCAGAACAAAATGAGAACAGAGACAGAAGCAGAGAACAGAGGTCCTTACTTCTGCTTCTTCACTACAAGCACTATTTAGTACACGCATGTCAGAATATCAAAGTTAAATCTGGGTTGTTTCAAGGGACTTTCTACTAGTTGAAAAGCTAAAATCAAGAAGCAGTTCTTTCTGATTGGGTTGGTTTTCTGTAGCCCCCACAACCTCCAGAATGATAAAAACAATGAATGGTGCTGAAGTAAACCACCTTTGAACATGAGGGTGTATGGTCTCCTTCTGTTTACTCTCTCTGGAGTCCACCAAGTCTGCAATCTGGAGCTGTTCACCTCCCACAAGAACGGGTCTTTTGAAGTACTGAGTCCCCATGGTTAGAGGCCAACTGAGCGTGTTCTAATCTTCTGGTAAATACAGTGTTTAAATCCCCCTGCAATGGGTTCTACCTTCTCATTGACTGGCTGTGGTGGAACATTTCAATTGAAGGCTTTGGCTCACTCTATTCTTCCAACATAAAACAAAGGCTGTGCTATTTGGAGATGCTTTGTTGAGACCACAGTTCACTTCTGAGGTCTCAATCAAATGAGAGCTTACACTTCGCAAACTTTGCACATTTAAAAAGTTGTCTGACATAGAAGACAGTTTACAGTACATATGAGGTTTCCAAGCATGTATCCAAATAAAAAATGAGGAATACTAGTCAGAGATTACCCAAAACAGGGACATGTTCATTGGGAAAAGGCTCAGGGAACCTGAGCATATTAAGACTGAGGACTTCTAGAAAGCGACTGGCCCAGTCAGCCCTGTATCTTTAGTGTTCATTATCACACCTGGCACAGAGTATGCTAAAATGTGCATGCAGTTAAATCCTGCCCTCACCTGAGGGGTGCATAAAAGGCAAACTCACTCTACAAAATCTATGGCCTTAGAGCTAACTAAGCTTCTGTATCTCCCCTGAAAGAACAGCTGGGAAACTGCAAAGAACTACATTTATAGCTTTCTTGGGAAACAATACTAAGTGGAGACAATGGTTTGGATCAGAAAGTGCTGGGTGGCTGGCATTTAAAATGTGAGTGTGATTGCTAGTTCCCAGGCCTCAATCACACTGATAGGTTCCTTTTGGCAACTGTCTTCACTAGTCTCACCTGTATGCAAAATTTGCTGTTCTCAGGCAGCTACTATGGTTTCCCTGGAGATGGGGAATCCTTAATCCACCTTTTCAATACTAGGAGACTTCAAAAGAATCACAATACAAAGGACCAGCTTCATGGCTGGGAGCACCAGAGGAAACACTGTAGGGATTCTAACTTTTATCTCTTCATTTACAGAAAGGAACTAGAAGTTAGAATCCTACCAACCACATACACTGAGGTTAGGATCTTCCTGACCATATACTTATCTAGGGCCTCTAACAATTATAGAAGAGGCATCATGGTTGTACTATCTTGCCAACCTCTTTCAAATTATGGTACTTACCAAGGAGCTAGTATTATTTTATGGCACAGTGGGAAAAATAGGTGAGGTTGGTGAGGTCACTGACTGTGGACTCCAGCTTCCACAAGGACTAAGAAGATCAGCAGAGTATAGGTAGAGTACCCCTAACCCAGCAGTGAGGTCCAGCTCATGGACTAGAAGCGTTAGTAACTTGTGGAGATCTGGAATAAGAAGGTCTTAGTTCAAATGTTGTTTCCTTCAGCTACTCGCTATGTGACTTCTGCAAAGTGGTTTCATTTCCTCTTCTCTTCAATGGGATTATAAGTAGCCCAACCCCATGGGGGTGTTGAGAAAATGATATGGAATTATGAATGTAAGGCAGTTAACACAGTACTTTACATATAGTGAGCACTCAACAAATACTATTAGTTATATATAACAATTACGTTGTTATTATCACCTGTACTGTTATTATTACCTGTCACTTTTTATCATTCTAGTGACTTCTAAATGGATTCGATGAGGAAAAAAACCAGGTTGACTGGGACTGAAGAAGGCTGCCAATAAGATGCTGGGACCTATTGACAAAGTGTGTGTGTGTGTGTGTGTGTGTGTGTTTTCATTTTTTTAGAATCCAGTAAAGCATAATGAAATTTACTATTTTAATCAGGGACATGAATTACATTGACACTGTTGTGCAACCATCACTACTATCTATCACCAGAACCTTTTCATCACCACAAACTAAAATTCCATATTCATTAAATACAACTTGCCATCTCCTTTCCTCTAGCTCCTGGCAAGCACCATTCTACTTTCTATCCCTATGAGTCTGACAACTCTAGTCACCTCACCAAATCACACTGCACTTATCCTCTGGTGAGATGAGTTGTGTTTCTTTTTTTTTTTTTTTTTTTTTTGTGGGTACCGGGGGTCGACCTCAGGACCTCGCGCGCCAGCAGGCACCCGTGCCACTGAGCGATATCACCAGCCCTCTTTTCGTATGTGGGTTCCGGGAGTCAAACTCAGGACCTCGCGCTTGCCAGGCAGGTGCTTATGCTGCTGAGCCATCTCACCGGCCCTGAGTTGTGTTTCAACATCCCTTTCGTCCTTCTTCCACTGGAGGACGAGGGTGTAAGCTTAGCCAAAGGTCATTCTTAGTCCAGAAGTCACTCCCAAAAGCTCTTTCAGTACCTCCTAGGTCAGACCACCTCAAGAATCTGGACTGCACTGGTAGGAAAAGTGTATCAACAGAGTTTGGTGTTCCAAACCAGACCCCATCCATGTGAAGTATGACACACAGAGGGTTCAGTCTAGCCAAATGGTTTAGAACCATTTGGACTGGGAATGGCCAGGAGTTTTAGCTTGGAATGGACTCCACATTGAGACAAGAGCCTTGAACACACAGTTCTACACGAATGTTCACACCTTCTTCACCTGGGTGTCCACAGGCTCCTAAAATTCAACACATCCCGGACTGGGCTCACTGTCTCCAAACCTGCTCCTCTTAATATAATCCTTGCTGCACTATTGGCATCGACGACTACCTAGATGTTAAAGAAGAAACCTGAGAATCACAATAATTCTTCTTATACCCTCAGTTTTTACTTGGGATCAATCACTAAGTTTCGACAGTTTTACTTCCAAAATATTTCTTGAAAAATTTTTCCTCCCTTTAACCCTTATTTATGACTGCTTTAGTTCAGGTATAATCTAGACTATCTTTTTTAGGTCTTCTGCTCCTTATTCCAAGTCATCTACCAGAATAATCTATTTTTAAAAAGCAAATATATTCTACTTGTCTACTGAGTACTCCTTAACAACTCCTTGCTACCCTCAGCACAAAGACAAATTTGTCAGCCTGGTGTACATTGTTGTCTGTGTTTGGGCTTCTGACTACCTCTTCTGCTTCGTCTCTCACCACTTCCTGGGATCTATTAAACATCTGATAAAGTCTAAACCACTTAAGAGTTCTTCACATACACTACTATTTCTTCCCCAGTCCTTTGCTCATGCCAGCCCCTCAGCCTGAAATGCTCTTACAGCCCTGCTGCCCTAGTTTGTTGGGTGTCTCCTCTATGCTTCCAATATATATATATATATATATATTTTTTTTTGTGGGTACCAGGGGGTCGACCTCAGGACCTCGTGCGCCAGCAGGCGCCCGTGCCGCTGAGCGATATCACCGGCCCCTTTTTTGTATGTGGGTTCCGGGAGTCGAACTCGGGCCCTCGCGCTTGCAAGGCAGGCGCTTAAACCGCTGAGCCATCTCACCGGCCCCCCTGCTTCCAATATATTTGATAGTGGTGCTAGTTTTACATCTTGACTGTGATACTGGTTCTATGAGTGTATGTCACTGCCAAAATTCATTAAAGTGTTTACTTTAAATGGATACATTTTACTACATGTGCATTATACCTCAAAAAAAGATGGAGGAAAGGTACCTTTAGGACTCAGGAAAATTGTATTTGTTCAATTAGGAAGCATACAATGTTCAAATGGAAAATCCATTAAACCTTAACCTGAGTATTATTTGGGGGTATTTTCCAATCAGTACTTTAGGCCAATATTGAGATGTCAACAGTACAACACTGAACACGTATTATAAAAGCATTTACCTGTCCTAGAATCTTCAAATCATGTCTTTCAAACACAGGAAAAACTGGGGATTGAACCCAATACCTTTGCTCTGAGATACATCTTCCAGGCAATTTCTATAATTTTGAGACAGGGTCTCACTAAATTGCCCAGGAGGGGCTCAAACTGGCAATCATCCTGCTCCAGCCTCTCAGAATACCAGGATTAGAGGTGTGTGCTGCTACACTGGGCTCCCAAATAGATTTTAAGAAACTTCATTTCCACTTCTATTCTTCCACTAATATCACATATCCATTGGGCCAGGTATTTAACCATTACCTCTAAGACATATTTTCAGATTCTCGATCTGAGGTCCATGCATCTCCACCCTGCAAGGGTCCTTGGATTCAGGGCATCTAGGAATCTGAGAATCCATAATATATGTCTTTATTTGTACTCCCTTTTAACTGAAATTTAGCATTTCTTTGAATTATGAATATAGGCAACATTCTGCAGTAGTATTAGCAGGAAATTGACTTTGTTACCAGTAGAAATACTGGACATTGTATATTGTATTGTTGAGCATACCTCAAAATACTATTTATAATCATCACTTTTTCATAGTTACAGTGGTTATTAGATTTGTCACTGGATATTATTACTTAATTCATTAACAACAAAGAAGCTCTTATCTTTCTATCACAACTTTAAAAAAATTTGATAACAATATTTTAATATAATTGGCTTCTTTTGTAGTGTACTTATTTTATGCATTTAAAAATACTGTTTTTGCTGGGTGTTTGTTTTTTTGTACTGCTGGGGATTGAACCCAGAGTGTTGTGCATATAAAAACATGTCCTAAAGAATGGATCTAGAGCGGGGGATATAGCTCAGTGGTTGAGCACTTGCCTAGCATGCACAAGGCCCTGGGTTTGTACACTTCCTTCCCCCAAAAGACTAAATTCATAAAATTTGCCAAAGGCGTCTTTGGCACAAAAATAAATTAAAAACTCCTGAGCTAGATGACCCCTAACCATTCTAGTGTTAAGAATTCTATTAAAGGGCCGGTGGTATAGCTCAGCGGCATAAGCGCCTGCCTGGCAAGCGCGAGGTCCTGAGTTCGCTTCCTGGTACCCACATAGAGGGAAAAAAAAAAAAAGAATTCTATTAAAAACTTGGCATAAAGCCAGGATGGAGTATTCTAAACAATAACTAGAAGAAGCACCTTGAACTTAAGGTAAACTATAGGTGTGAGATATTGACTTCTGGAAGCCCATGGGTGAGTTGACATTCTTAACAGTTTCTTAACTAACCATAGTTTCTTAACTACAGGGAAGGAAAATAGGTAGCAATGTCCGTTATTTGGGGCCACAGCATTTCTTTTCTAAAGAAAGTCTTTCAAGATTAATGGATCCTGATTTGTTTGGATCCTGACTTGAACAAATCAATTATTAAAAAAAAATATTTGAAACAACCTGGGAAGTTTGTAGATAGACTAAGTATTAGGTGATAGTAAAGAACTAGATGTAATAATGTTGTTGTGAATATACTACATATTTTAAAAATCCTTGCCTGTTAGAAATACATACTGATGTTTTTATAGGTGAAATGATATGGTATTTCACATTTGCTTCAAAATATTCCAGAAAAAAAATTAATTAGGTTAAAAAGGAAAGAGGGAAGGAAGAAACTAGGTAGACGAAACTGTACTACAGGTGATCTACAGGTAACAGGCACAAGGGGATTCATTATATTTTTAATCTCTACTTTTGTGTTTGTTTAAAATTTCTATAATAAAAAATGCTTTAAAAAAAAAAGACTGATTCATAGGCACTCAGGATAGATCCAACCCACAGAAATGTGGATGATACCTAGGATTGTACTTAGTTAAAAAGAAAACAACAGTGGGGAGCACGTAACACATGTAAAGGGGCTGTAGTCTGCCAGTCTCCCTCCCTCTTGTCTTAGATCCCAGGCTGGTCCCACACCTGCAGCGCCACTTGGGTTCTGTAAGCCATTTGACCTTGCAGGACTGCGTGGACTTTGTATGACAAACTATTCTCCTTGACCAAATTTGCTATGCTTTGCTATGCTTAAATAGGTTCAATCAGGTGTTTTGTAACCAGATTCTGGTTAATTCTTTAATTAAGCCATTTAGTTTTGCTCTTTCAATGGCCACAGAGTGAATCTTTACCTGGAGTCAGTATATTTGTGCCACTGGGCTGGAAATTACAGCTGGATGACCTCTCGCCACCCCAGCAGAACAACTCTGGCTCATGTCTTGCTGTCTTGGCTAGTGATGTCATCTGAGCAAGCTGTCTACTCAGGTTCCGTAGAAGTGAGGACAGCCCCCATCTCTCTGTCTTGTGTGTGGGAGAAACGGGCGCTTGTGCTCTTGTTCTTGGGGCTTACGGGTTTTCTATGGAACTCTGACGGCTTCTGAAAGTCACCACACACACCCAGGAATACTGCCACCCAATTATCGGAAGCAGTATCGTAATGTGTTAGCATATGGGATCTGGAATTAGTGCCTAGATTTAAGTCCTAGCTGTCACTTAATCTTGCTGTGCCACAGTTTTGTCTTTTGTTACATGGGGTAATTCTAGTGATTAGCCTTAGAAGGATGTTGAGAAGATCAGACAACATAATATATGCAAAGTACTGAGAAGAGTGTCTGGGCATGGTAGTCACTGAATATCTGGTAACTATTATTGCTATTATCCTCAACAGCAAGAGTTCTACACGAAAATAATGACCTTGCTTCACTAGTGCCAGTAGTATTTTAATTACAAGAAAAGTTTTATTTGCCTAGATTAGTATCATATGTTACTCTGTACATAGCTTCATTTCTTTCATTGAGTGAGGTGCCTTCTCTGGTTATAATTTGTTTATTTGAAAGCTGCTCACATTTTTAGGTCAAGATCACTGAAAGTTTCATGACCTTTCTTTGATCAGTAAAACTCAAAACTTACTTGAATCCAATAACAATAATGGAGAGAATCATACAACATATGTAAAAAGGTAGAGAAAAAAAATCATTACATGATTGTGCTTTTGATTTACAACTTCTTCCTTCCAGGAAATCCTTTACCATCTGTAAAAAGTTGCTAAGAAATCCAATGTGTTGCAATAGAGAGAATATTCTCAATGAAGATTAATGAAATAAATTTTCAACCCAGCATCAGAACTTATGAAACAGACTTTTTGGAAGTAAACTCTAAAGATGAAACACAAATTTCAGTATGAATCAAATCAGTGCCAGTGACTGCTAAAGGACCTGAGCTCTCCGTGTTGTGAACTGTGAGTAAGGTGTGCTTACACATGTGTGTAATCAAAAGATGAAAACCGCACGGCCTAGCAGCTAACCACCTTCAATGAAGTCTCAGGATAAAAATTAACCAAAATGTTTCAAGCATCGAAAGGACCCAGGAGTTCTCATAATTAAAGCAAGAAGACATTTAGAAAGATTTTCTTTTATCTTTTCCCATATTCTTTATCATTTTGAACAATATAGAAAATGTACTGGTTTTACTTTTTGTCCCTAATCAATTTTAATTCCTGTTGCTTTAATAGTTATTATTATTGTACTAGAAATGACACAATTAAACTAAGAACCTTTCTATATCTCTGACATAAGGTAAATATGCTAATTGTAAAATAATATTACACTTTTTTTTCAGTGCTGTGTGGTTGAACCCAGGGACTCACACATGCTCGGCAAGCACTCTATCACTGAGCTTTATACTTTTTATAGATTTGGTTTGAAATCTATTTTAATACATACTATTGTGGTTCCTAGCTTGATTCCAATTTTTTCTTCAAATATATCCATTTAAATTAAAATTAAAATGTGACTTGTATCTCAAAAAAACAAGCAAGTTTTACAAAGCACACGTTTTGGTTTTACTGAATTATCTAGGAGCCGACTTACCTGTTGTCTGCTAAATATTCTATAATCAAACACTGCTCTGTGGCAGGGAGAAGAAAGTCTGCACCACAGTGCTCAGGAACTGAGGGGCTGTTCTGGTGACGGCTCTGCCTCTCTGTGGTAAGGTTACCGCGAAAGAGCAATGCAAATAATTTCCTGGGTTACACTAGGAATTTTGCAGATGTACAAAATCAGAGCTTGGTGGGGCATTTGTGATTATAAAGAGAAGCCTGTGAGTTTTACTTAAAATTTCATGAGCTGCCCAGATTTCTAATTTATTGGCCTTAATTAAAGAAAGAACTGTTCAAATGTCTGGTAGAATTAGTCTTAAATTATCAATTTCTTCCAGTTTAAAAAATAAAAAATCCTATAGAAACTGAGCTGTCTGAAAAACAAAATAACCATGTTCTATACTTAATGTTCACTTTAACACCAATGAATGAAAAGATAGAAAGATAAAGACAGATACAGAAAGAATATTAAGAAATCTATATGAACACTGATCATTAAAATATAGGGAAAAATTAGAGTAAGAAACTCATCCCCCACTAGCCATTCCCTCCCCCGCACTCACTGGGATGCTATGAATAGGACTGGCAGTCCTGCAGGGGACCCTGGAAATAAGAAAAGAGAAGGCTTGTCTTTTCTTCTTTAAAAATAAATAAATAAATAAATAAAAATAAAAAATATATTTTATATATATATATAAATATATATATATATATATTTTTATTTTCAAGAGAAAAAATACAACAAAATTTCAAAACAACATAATAGAAGGGTAACAATGGTTAATACATTATGTATTGTTATCTTTAAATTAGTTACTCAGAGCACAAAATATCGGCATTCAGTTGTCCAAACAATATTAGCACAAAACTTTCTTTTCAATGAACTAAGAGAAATTAGTAGTGTATCTATCTTAACTATCATATATATATATATATATATATATTTTTTTTTTTTTTTTTTTTTTTTTGCTTTTCCCTTCTTTTCTCCTTTCCCCCATCCCAGTTTCTCTTTCCTTTTGAACAGTTTCTTCCTGTTTTACAATATCTATTGTGTATTTTGGAACTTATTTACTCTTTCAGCTTCTCACACTAGGGAGACAATATGATGTTTACACATGTGCATCTGGTTTATTTCACTTATGAGTATGGTCTCAAGTTGCATCCATTTACTGATAAAAGTCTCCAGTTTATCCTTCTTTATGGCTCAGTAGTACTCCACTGTACAAAAATACCACATCTTTTTTTATCCATTCCTCAGTTAATGGGCATTTGGGTTGTTTCCAAGATCTAGCTGTTACAAATTGTGCTGCTATAAACATGGGTGCACATATATCGCTGTTATGATGTTTTTAATTCTTCTGGGAAGATACCCAGAAGGGGAATAGCTGGGTCAAATGGGATGTCCAATCCTAATTTTTTGAGGAATCTCCACACTGATTTCCACAGTGGTTGCACCAGTCTACACTCCCACCAACAGTGGAGAAGGGTTCCTTTTTCCCCACAGCCCCTCCAGCATTTGTTATTGGTTGATTTCTTGATGATAGCCATTCTTTCTGATGGAATTTCAGTGTTGTTTTAATTTGCATATCTCGAATGACCAGTGATGTTGAACATTTTTTCCTATATTTATTTGCTGTTTGTATTTTTTCATCTGAGAAGTGTGTATTCATCTCAGATGCCCATTTTTGGAGTGGGTCTTTAAATTTGGGAGGTCTGATTTTTTTAAGTTCTTTGTATGTTCTCGATAATAATCCTTTGTCTGAGAACAGCTGGCAAACATTTTTTCCCACGTTGTGGGTTGTCTCTTCACTCTGTTGGTGGTTTCTCTTGCTGTGCAAAAGCTTTTTAATAAGGTGAGATCCCAGTTGTTGATTCTTTGTGATAGTTGCTGTGCAATTAGGGTTTTATTCATAAAATCTTTGCCTACACCAAGGTCTTCAAGAGTTTTACCTATTCTATCTTCCAACAGATTTAATGTTTCTGTTTCAATATTTACATCTTTGATCTATTTTGAGTTTAGTTTAATGCACTGTGAAAGAGATGGGTCTAATTTTAATCTTCAGTATGTGCAGAGCCAGTTTTTCCAGCATCATTTATTAAAGAGGCTATCTTTCTTCCAGTAAATGTGTTTGGCACCTTTGTCAAAGATAAGGTGGCTTAGTATGTCTGGAGTTGTTTCTGCATCTTCTAATCTGTTCCATTGATCTTCAGGTCTGCTTTTTGATAGTACCACGTTGTTTTTATCACAGTAGTTTTATAGTATAATTTCAAGTCAGGGATTGTGATGCCCCCTGCCTTGCCTTTGTTTCCCAGAATTGCCTTTGCTATTTCTTTTAAAAATATAAGATTGTTTATCATAATAACAGACATCTATAATGTTGTCCTTAATTGTAACCCATAGTGATGTAACATATGACGATTTATAGCACAAAGAAGAGTGTAGGAAACAGAGCAGAGCTGTCATGTGTTAGCAGCATTAAGTCACTATGAACCTGAAGTAGCTTGTTGCAAGTTAAAGATGCACACTGCAATCTCTAGAACAAACCACTAAGAAACCAACTCAAAAAATGTAACTAAAAAAAGAAAGAAGGAAAAAAAATCAACAGCTCTCTCAGCCCTTGCTCACTGTGGCCCAGCCACATGGCCTGAGCTGCGTCCCTTCCCAGGAATCTCGTCCTTGGCTTGGGGGAACATCTGCAAGGAGTCGTCTTCCCTAAGCATCCTAAACTGCAATCCCTACTGGTCTCAAGCATGGCCCTCAACTCTGCTCCACTGTGGTGTTTATCACCATGTGAAATCTATGGACTTGTTCACTAATTTCTTTATCATTTTCTCTCATGAGGCCCCATTATAAAGGCTTCTTTCTCTTTGTCTTTTCTCTCTTGTGTGTGTCTGTGTGTGTGTGTAATATGAAGGTCTCATATATCACTTTGTGCCTTGCATGTAATAGGCTAATCACAAAATATTTGTTTTTAAAATGCATATCTCTGCCTTTTACCTCTACCTGATCTCTTTTTCTCATTAACTATGCCAGGGGTTGATAAACTTTTTCTGAAAAGAGTTAGACAGTAAATATTTTAGGCTTTGTAGGACATATACAAGGTTGCAAATTCTATTTTTATGCATTTATCTATAGTACCTATTTATTTTGAGGCACTGGGATTGAAACCAGAGCCTTCACACTGAGCTACATCCCCAGTCCTTTTTTAAATTTTTTATTTTGAGACAGTCTCGCTAAGTTGCTCAGGCTGGGCTTGAACCTGTGATCCTCCTGCCTCAGCCTCCCAGAGTGCTGGGATTACAAGTGTGCACCACCATGCCCAGCTTGTTTCGTTTCATTTTTTCTAGCAATCCTTTAAAGAGATAAACACTACTCTTAGCTCGAGGGCTATATAAGAACAGGTGAATGGAAAAGAAAACAAAACAAAACAAAAGCAGGCTGAGGGTGGGATTTTGCTCACAGGCTGCAGTTCCCCTCCTGGGCTACACCACTGTCAGCATCCTAAGCTCAACCCTGAGTTATCCACTTCTATCCCCTAATACTTATTACAGTACTAAGCATATGGTAGGTTCTTAGCAAACACAGAACTCAGTTAAATTGATTGGGGGTGCAGACAAGAGAAGAGAAAAAAAGGTCAGATTGGGTCTGACAGGCATTATGAAGGAGACACAGTCCAGATGAGAACCCAGGGGTTTACACATAATGGGAAAGACAACTTCTCTCAGTCTCTGGGAAAGACAGGTTCTCTCCCATTGCCTTGCAGGTCACAGATCTCAAAGCTATTCTGTTCCAAGCAGCAACTCTGCCACCGTAAACAGCTGCCTCCTCGCCTGTCTACTCACAGCACAGCTGAGTAGACAGCCCAGAAAAGGAGTGTACCCTTCCCCAGGGACTGCCCTTGTTCTGTGTTACTTGGTCTGGATATGTGGTTCTCTTGCGGCCCAGCGTTCCAAAGGCTGCTGGCTTGAAGACAGCATCTACCTCCAGAGGTAACAGTAACTCGGCAAATATGGTATTACCTACTTAAGTGCTATGAATTTAATTCTCGTGAAATGTCCAGGAAACCTTCCCGGACAGTTTCTGGATGGAAGCAAGTTTCTGATTTTGCTGTAGTTCTAACTCCTGAGACAGTGATAATAATGAAGGAAGGAAGGGAGGGAGGGAGGGAGGGAGGGAGGGAGGGAGGAAGGAATTCATGGGAAGCTCCACACCCATCAATGATCATGGCCACAGCCCCCATCCTGGAACCACCAGAATGCCAGAATATTGCAATGTTTCCTAAGAGGTCTCAGAACCTGTGCAGTGGCTTTCCCTAAGGCATTCTTGCTTCTGCAGCTCAAGCAGTCTGAGGTCAGAGCCACCTGCCCCAAGAGAGGGACAACTCTTTCCTCTAGCATCCAAAAAGCCCAGGATGACCATCAGCACCTGCCCTGTTGACAGCTGTCTTGCTGGGCCTTGGAGAACAGAGAGGAGAGGGAGCAGAGATGCTATTTCATGTCCTGCTTGGTCTTCAACCTCCACAAAGTGGTGGAGCCACCCACAGAACGCTGGCTCTATCTCCAGGCACTTCCGTCCTCCTCTTTCACATCTTGAGATCCCAGAATAATTCACTGCAATGTTCTTTGTCAAGTCTGTGCCACCCCATAGTCACCTCCCCATCTTTATGGAAGGAGAAAAAGGAACAAATGGTCCCTTGGGCGTTGTAACCAAGCAAGCGGATGCTTCCAAAGGAAGGTAAATGGCAGATGCGTAACCGCCTGATGGAGGAAAACACATTATCTAACCAAGCTTCACTCTGATGTAGCAAGTCCCACATTTTAGATAAGAAAGAAACAAAAGGGTGGAAATAATTTATTTAAGGACAGGCTAAGAGTTAGTGATTGAACAGGAAGCAGCATCAAAGTCCCTTGATTTGTATGAGGTTTGATCTGCCAGAAGAGCCAAGAGTGTGGGCAGTGACAACAGGGAACAAGGAGCAAACAGCTACAGGAAGGAACAGAAGCCTGGGAAGGGGCATGGTCTGTGCAAATAATTATTGCAAAGCGATATTCTTGTCTTTTTCAGATGCATCAAAACAAAGCAAGAATATGACTTAGGGACCCAATTTTTGCATGCCTGACCTGGAAAAGCTGAGACAGTAAAGTAGAGAAAGAACTGTAAGAAATACTGGGTACACGACAGCATGGAGACAATATTCTGTAGGAAATTCAAAAGCAACAGCAATGAATATAAATGCTGAATGTACTGACAAGAGAGTTTCAGCAACAGAAAGGTGAAAGATTGTTTACTCCTGGACACTAATGCCAGTGACAATTTCTTCTTGCTAGCTAGGGTGTGCTAAGGTCTGCATAACCTCCCCCCCACCAGGGTTTATGTGTTGGTGGCAGTCCCCAGTGTGGCAGGATTAAGAGATAGTGGAACCTTTAAGAGGCAGAGCCTAGTAGAAAATGGTTAAGTCTCTGGAGAGTCTGCCTTGGGAAGAGATTAATGTACTTGTCCTGGGAATGAGTTGTTATAAAGTAAGGCCACCCGATGCACTTGGACCCTTCTGCATGTGGCTGGTTCCCTTTTTGTTTCTCTGCCATACTGTGACCCAGACAAGGGATCCTGAACAGATAGGGCCACCTGATCTTGGACTTCTAGCCTCCAAAACTGTGAGCCGAACAAACCTTGCTTATTAATAAAGTATCCTACCTCAACCATTTTGTTATAGCAACAGAAAACAGACTAATATACCATTAGCCAGAACCAAAAGTGGTAGTAGGAGGCATCCATGTTTGCCTCAGGTTAGTAGGACCAAGGAAACCAGTAGACAAAAAGCAGCTTGCCAGGAGGCCTAAGTGTGAAGCTTCCCCCTCCACCTGGCCCTACAGTGGAGATTAAGCTCCTTATGCTGGTATTGCCACGAGACCTGGCAAGCAGGAAGGTTCCTTCACGTACATCGGATGAAAATACAGCAGAGGAAGGCTTGGCCTAGGGATTTGAACAAGGTGTAGCTGAAGGCACACCCAAGCTGAAAATCTTTTTCTGTCCAACTCTGTTTATCTGTGCAAATAGTTATTGCAAAGCGATATTCTTGCCTTTTTTAGATGCATCAGTGTGTAACGAGCTACCAAGTAGTTGCTTAATACAAAGCCCTTGCTAAATGACATGGTGGTGATTGCTGGGCAACATTGATAGCTTAGGGAGGCCCAGCTCCCCCCAACTCTCAAATATCTGGGCATAGAGAATGCCAGCATAGGTTTCACTCGGAAGTTTTCTTCTCTCTGACCCTATGGGATTTGGGGCTTCTTCCCTTATTATCTGTTGGTGTGAAATCAGGTTAAAAAAAGAAGAAACTATTTTATTCTAAGTAAATAACCAAGAAGGCAAGTCTGCTGTGGAAAAAGACTCTTCCAAAGTTGGTATGTTCACAGTCTGATGCCCTGGGCACACAGGGCCTTCCTGACACAGTTCACCGAAGTGCAGGGGAAGTTCTATCTCGTGAGTGAAACCAACTCAAACCCATTGCTTTTGCCAATTTGGTCTAGGAGAGCTCCAATCCTGAGCCCTTAACTTAAGACCAGGCAAATTGTGTACCAAATTATTAAAGAATGAAGGTTTTGCTTGACTTGCACCTTGAGCTGGACACCACTGGTCAATGTTTCATATATAGCAAGGAAATAAATCAAAGAGAATCTAAATTTTCCATCAAGAGAAAGCTGGACCATGCCAGTGAGATAGCTCAGCGGCATAAGTGCCTGCCTGGCAAGCGCGAGGTCCTGAGTTCGACTCCCGGTACCTGCATAAAGGAAAAAAATGGCCGGTGATATCGCTCAGTGGCACAAGCGCCTGCTGGCAAGCGCGAGGTCCTGAGTTCAACTCCCGGTACCCATGTAAAAGAAAAAAAAGAGAAAGCTGGACCAATATTCACTGACTGAGTGATTAATACAACACAACCATTAAAGTAGGGCTACTCTGTAGAAAACAGTGAGAAGGGGTATTGGGGGTACATTAAAATGTTGCTCCACCTTAAGTTATACATTATGTATTATCAAAGTTGTAAGTTTTTCATTTATAACGATGACAACCAAATGATCAAAGCAAGTGTGTTTTGAGTAATTCTGAAAGTTTTGAGACCTGACACCGGAAAAATATTTTGAAACCGATATCTGAGTCAGGTTTCTCTAGCTTGGCAACAATGACATTTTGGGCTCAGTTTTTTGTTGTGAGTGGCTGTTGTGTACACTGTTAAGATGTTTAACTGCACTGTTGACCCACTGTTTGGCAGTGGTGATACCCCTCCCCTAGTCATGATGATCAAAATGTCACCAAACATTGCCAGACATCCCACAGGGCAACATCACCCTAGTGGCTGAGAACCACTTGTCTATAGAGATACTCCACCTTTAAGAGCATACAATAAATATACATATGCTAAAATAAAAGTTACCAAATCAGGACACTAAAGCTTCTCATATTGATTATTACACGTCATTTAGAACATTTTAAAATGTATACTGAAATGCTGATAGCAAAAGTATACTCACTGTGTACGAGAAAACAAAAATCTTTCCACATCAGCAGCAGAGTGAGTTTTGTAAAGCCTTCTGCATCATATTCCACGACACCTCTAAGTAGCAAAAACATACACACACAAACAGAAAACCCTCATAAAAATAAGATATAAGAAAGATGGAACCAAGTAAAGAACATATTTGTGAAGTTAAGGTTATTAAATCTCATGTGGATTTAAGGTGAATGCATATTACCACACGAATGATGTGGGATTCGGAATGAGAGCATCTAAATTTAAGTCACAGCTTTATCATTTACTATCTGTTATGACCTCAGGCAAATACTTAAGTTTTGGAGTCTCAGTTTCCTCATGTGTGAAATAAGAATAATATTTGCAAACTTCATTACAGAGTTGTGAAAAAATAAGATAAACTATAAAATGTACACTTTAATTACTAGTTATGAATAAAAGGACAAATTAAGAAATCAAGTCAGCAATGACATCATAATACCAAATATCATCATACTAACTGTACAATGATCATTAGGCCTCACTTTCATAAGCAGTAACAATATCACTAAGTGTGGGGTTATATATTACTTTTCTTCCAAAGTATGTGGAATCCTTTCACCTGTGTGTTCCAACCCCTCCCCACAGGGTTCAAGGAAGAGCAACATGTTTGATGGGTGTGTGCTGAGTTCAGGTGGCAGGGACACACCTCCAACAGAATCCTAGTGGGCCTGCCTCATTCATTTCCCCCAAGAGCAGACTACCTGGGGGATGATGCCACCGTGATGAGACAAAACTAACTAGACACCGAAGACAAGAAGCATCCTCTCATACAAGGAGGCCTTTGATGTCTTGGGGTTGCCTTCTCCCTGGCCAAATCAGGCCAATCAGACTGTTTATATTGATGAGAAAGGGACAGTTGTAATCCTTGGAAAAGTAAAGGAACCAGGACCCTGAGGGCTAAGTGAGCTGCTCAACAACAGTTAATGCATCATTTAGATCTTCTGACTCCAGGAGGATCGCAAGTTTGAGCCCAGCCTGAGCAACTTAGTGAGACCTTGTCTCAAAATATAAAAGGCTGGCGATGTAGCTCTGTGCCAAGGCCCTGGGTTCAATCCCCAGTAGTGGAAAACAAATAAAACAAAAAGAAACAGCAATAAAAAACTTCTGCCTTCAGTCAACAATGCTGTGTACCAGTTTCTGTTCCTCTCCAAGAATTTATAATTTAGTCAGTGTTATAACACTGATACCTAAATGTTTTAGATAATGATAGTATCTAAATGATAGTACTGCATCCCAGAGCCTTTTATCATGCATCTAGTACAGCAGTACCGTATTAGTAGTGAGTGTATAAAGTAGGTTACTGTACTATGTGCATAACATACAAAAACATGTACATTAAAAAGAATGTTACTTAAAAACAAATATACATAGAGCTTTCACGTTTTTCTTGTACTCCAGTGGAGCTGTGTAGCCCCTTGGGTGTGTGTACCCCACTTTGGAGGTCACTTTATTAGCTTCTCTATTTTAATTATATATACTAAAGATAATCTTATACAAACATTACAAGATTAATGTACCATTTATTAGCCACTATATCAAAACTACTTCCTCAAAATGTTCATAAATAAAGCTGGAAAAACTTAAGTATTAAGGATTCATGAGGGGGCCGGTGAGATGGCTCAGTGGCATATGCGCCTGCCTGGCAAGCGCAAGGGCCTGAGTTTGACTCCCGGAACCCACATACGAAAAAAGGGCCGGTGATATCGCTCAGTGCCACAGGCGCCTGCTGGTGCACGAGGTCCTGAGGTCGACCCCCGGTACCCACAAAAAAAAAAAAAAAAAAAGATTCATGAGAGAGTCATATTGTTTGGATACTGCTATTTCTATACTGGATAATACAAATAATGAGAAAATTGCTTAACATTATTTTGAAGAATCAGAAATTTTGCTTATAACTGTCCCACAGTTTAAAAATAATATCCCAGAGAATCACCAGTCTTATCCTTGGCTTCATTTTCTCTTTCCTAGTTCCAATTTTCTAATTCCTTTTATTTACTTATTTTAAAATTCACTTTTGTGTTCCTGTATATATGTTCCTATTATTTATCAACCTTCTCTGAAATAAGGTGGATCACATCCAGACCATGGAAACCCTTAGTGCTCAGTCCCACCCAGTGGGCAGAGTGCCAACCTTTTAAGACCTGAGAAAGCGCACAGCCAGGCCCCAGTAGAAACCTGATAAGGCCCGGATGGCATGAAAGGACACAGCCACTGAGCAGCATGGCCTCTGGCAGCTGGAGGAAAGGACGAGTACAGGAGGGCAGCAGCAGGAGGGGCCACTCCGCAGCTGCAGTTACACACTTCCCTTTTTGCTCTCTGTATCTTCTTCTAACTCCTCAAGAATGAGTCACTGCTTTTACGTCTAATGTTAGATTTTCTTCCCAAATTTGTGTGCCCTGTCGGTAGTGTTGTCTTGTCAGTTTCTCCTCTTTTAGGTGTGTGACTTCCATGGTCTCAAAGCTATCTGCAATAAAATGTGTTCCAAATGCCTGCCTAGTTCACCTCTTGACCGCCGTGAGGTGACAGAGTGAAAGTGTGTGCAAATGCAAAAGCTCACTAGACGGGCATTACTATCACTCCTGCTGCATCTGCGCCGGGCACGCTGTTGCTGCTGCTGCTGCTGCAGAGGACGCTTGACTCTATTTTTTACTAAAGAATGCTTGGAAAATGTCATCCTAGGAGCAATATACCAGAAACAATCAAAACTGCATTGAAAAGATGTACGGAAGGATTAAGTGCTATTTTCTTAATCAAGCCCCATGTTACGGTCATCAGCAAGTAGGGGGATCATTGGAACATGGTTTAAACAAAGCAGAACTTACGTGCCAAAGTGACTGAGGAAAGCAGCAATATACTCTCTTCTTTTGTGATATCCTTGAATCACATACTGCACCTGGAATAGGAACCCAAAGCTGAAAATTAGTGTAGAAAAAATTTTCAATGTTTTATTATGAAAAATTTCAAAGATTCAAAGAACTAGAAAGAATAGGAAAACGAACACCTGTACTCTCACCACCTATTATTCAACAACTATGACTATTTTGCCTCCCTGCTTCATCCAGCCCTCTATAAATCTATCAACCAAACAATCAATCTTACTAAAACATTTCAAAGGAAATTAGAGACCTCATGACGGTTCACCCTTAAATGCTTCAGTCTGTAACTCCAAAATATATGACATTCTCCTACAGGATCGTAATGCTATTATCATACCCAACAAATTTAGCAATCATTTTCTGGATCACCTAATACTCTGTCCATTATCGAAATTTTCCAGTTATCTGCAAAATATTTTAAAAAGCAATGTAGAATCGAGGATTGGGGATTTTATTTGTTTTTATGCCCTTTAAATCTTTTGAATCTAGAATAATAATGATAGCACATCCTTAAGTGTGAGCACATGTGCAAATATGTGTGTTCCCACACATGCATATATGACATGGACTTTTCAATGTGACTGGTTTAGTTTTCTAGTCTCAATTATCTGATTGCTTCCATCTTTTTCCTTTACCTTCTGTATTGCCTATAAAGTGGAAATTAGAGCCAAAGGTCTGATTAGATTTGGGTTAAGCATTTTGGGCAAGAAGACTTCATAGGTGATACTGGGCTTGCTCACTTGGTTAAGGTGATACAGCCAGACCACTCCATTAGAAGGAGATGTTCCACCTTGCTCTACTGAGTATGTATCATATCTGTATCCTCTTTCCCCCCCACACCCCCTAGTGAGTAATCTGTGGGGTATTTCTCAAAGCATGTGAAGAGCTAGTTCCCTATCAGGCATTCACCTAATCTGTTGGGAGATTCTTCTTTGAGTCAACTGTTTATTAGGGGCTGAAAAATCATGATTTTTTAAAATTCTATCATTCTTTTTGCACTTATCAGCTGATACTCTCTATAAAAAAATCTTTCATCACTTGGTTTTTCCTTTTGTTTTCTTGAACTCCTATTGAAAAGACAAGATAATATTTAAATCTTTCTTTTTAAAATCCTAACATTCAGAATAAGGAGTACTATATTACAATAGAAGATTTTATTTTGTTTTGCCCTTTATATTGCCTTGTTATCACTGAATGACAGCTTCCATTTTAAAATTGTGAACTCATTAAGCTAGTCACCTGAAAGCCATTTACACACCAGCTTCTAACATGAAAACACATTCCTCATAGCATCCTCATAACAGCTGAAAGAAACAGCAGAAATGAGAGACACCCCCCCACACACAAAACTGTTTACACTGGCTATAGCCTCACTGCATTTCCATGGCTAACAAAAGCTCAAGATAAAGTACTTGGAGTAACCTTGACACAACTGATACTGATGGCCACATTGCACACTTTAAAAGTAAAACAATTCCATTTATGTAATAAGGGTTTATGTCAATTTATAAAAACAGTGCTTACTTCGCAGGCTCAATGCACAATCAGAAATGTTATTTTCAGAAAAGAAAAACAGATGATAAGTTTGCTTAAGTGGCTTTGTTTAAAAAGGGGATGAAAACAGTTCTGTGTACTTGGTTTTAAAAACAGAAAACCATTTTAACAGAAACCCACAACAAAACTGGCTATAAAGATAGATTCCAATGTAATTATGGAAATTCATTTGAAGAGATTGTTCCTAAAAGCAGCCCATACTGTCCTCGTTTGGAGCAAACAGAAGAACACCAATTTGAAAAGACAAGTAAAATTAATGAAAGAGAACCAGATAAGAAAAACCGACTTTCTTCTTCTGAGAAAACGATATTATAATTTTTTTGAGGGAAATGTATGACTAGAAATTAATCTCAATTGGAGAGCTTGAAAAAGGCTTTTCTTTTCAGTTCTGGAAGACCCAATTTGCATTTTTCTCTATAATTCTGGGACACAGATTTGAAGGCAGTGCAAAGCCCTGGAATGCAAATAAGAATTCTGCCCTCCGACTGGTTTTGGAGGAGGACAGCGACTGGGGGAATCTGGTCTCACGAGAAGTCGCCACTTTGTGAGGGTTAAAGGCCCTGGAATCTAGGCCATGCCCAGAGACTGCAGAGTTGCCAGGTTTTAGTTTCTCTGACATTTGAAAAATAATACAGAAGCCTTTGAGATATTATTGTGCTTTTAAAATATTTTCTATATAAAGATGAGCTATCTTTTGAATGAGAGAGACAAATAAAAGATCCCTTTTCCAAGCCAATATGAACAAATCAACAGGAGCAAGGAAAATAGCACTTTGGCAATTAAATAAACTGACTCATAGCCCATGTTGGACAGAATGGTTGCCTGTGTGTTAATATCTCTAGGTTTTGGCTAAAGACACTCAATGGATGTTCACAAGTATATTTTATACTTTTTGGAAATATCTGACAACTACTAGTACAGTAAATTCAGCTACTTGTCAGTGTAATGGCTCATTAACGCAGCTAAGAGAAAGCTTTAGATAATAATCTGATATGCCAACCAGCTGACCTGGAATTCTGCCCCTAGGAGCAGAACTCTGGCAAACTGCTCCCAGACATGACAGGATGAATCAAGAACTGATTATTTTTTTTTTTTTGTGGGTACCGGGGGGTCGACCTCAGGACCTCGTGCGCCAGCAGGCGCCCGTGCCGCTGAGCGATATCACCGGCCCCTTTTTTGTATGTGGGTTCCGGGAGTCGAACTCGGGCCCTCGCGCTTGCAAGGCAGGCGCTTAAACCGCTGAGCCATCTCACCGGCCCCAAGAACTGATTATTAAAAGTGAGGTACAGAAAGGTAGAAAGAAATGAAGGTAGTTTTAAAGAATTACCCTGATACCAACTAGTGGCAAACACAAGGATAGCTGGATTAGCACACCAGATAACTGCAAAATAAAAGGGTTCAAAAATTTAGAGAAGTTAAGAAGATGCAAGATGTAGCACAAACATCGGGGGGGGGGGGTTCAAGAAGATGACTTAAATCCCCAGATATAAAGTTAAGAGATGAAGATATGACTGGAATAGGAGATTAGAATCCTTAGAAAAGAAAAAAAGAGGATAAAGAAATAGGGTGAAAAACAGATGAATTGCAATTTGAGGTATGAAAGGCAGATATCAGATGGAGGCCGAGGGTGGCTGGTGCATGCATGATGACCCCTGCCTCACAGGACAGGAGGGCCAGGGGACTTGCTTTTTACCTTGTTGGTGAGCAGGTGGCACACTTGAGGAACATAATCAATGAGACATCCTCCTCCTGGAAAAGCTGGGATATGAAGAGCTGAAGAGCCTCCAAGTGCACTGAAAGGACAAAAGTACAGTGAACACTTCTTTCAGGGCCCAAGCAACTTAGAAAGTGACACGTCCAACAGACCTAGCCTCTCTCCTCACAGTCTGGCTGCCACTACCTTGGACTGACATGATGGGACTATGCAGTTTACTTTATCATTATATTTCTAAATTTTATTTTATTTTTAAAAAATTAATACATATTTGTCATACAAAATTATCACATTCATTGTAAAGAATTTGTACTTCTACACAATATATCTTAATTCTTTTTTCTCCATACCCCTCCCTCTCCTTCAACCCTTCCTCCCCTCCCCATTTACAAGAGCTTTGTTTCTATTTTTTTCCTTCTTCTCTTTTTTTCCCTTTACCCTTCCTTCCCTCTCCCTTGTTTCCCCTCTCATTTGAACATGTTCTTCCTACTTCCCAATATCTATCCTGTATTATCCTTATTTAACCTTTGAGTTTCTCATACCAGAGAAACAATGTGTTTTCTATATTTTAATACATTCTATCAATATTAGCATGTACATGCTACCCATCATTAAAAACAACTAAGGATCACCCAGAAGTACAAATTAGCAAAGTTTGACTGGCACAGAGAGATGGCTTACCAACAGTAATGAGTTGTACATATTATTGAAACACTCTTTTAGTCTTCATTATGATGTCTGATTCAGTGCCGACAAAGATAAGGTACTCATTAAGCATGTGAACTGAACTAAAGGGAGCTGATGCAACTTTGTAACAATACACTTAAGAGACTAGTTCTATAGCTTCTTCACTCTGTTATCTTGTATCTAAAAGATATACAAGAATGTATAGTCTAAACAAGAAAGTACAGTCAATAACTGTTGATCCAAACACTAAGATACAAGGATAATTCAGAAATAGTTTCCTCAACTTTTAGAAGTAAAATTTTTCAGTTTCAGTTAACCAGCATATAACTATTAGAAAAAAATGTCAAAACTTTACAGCATTCATTTCATTTATCAACTTTAATCTTTCCTTTTGCCGCAGTTTTTCTTATTTTAATGTATATTTTTCTATAAATCCCTTAAAAGCTCCCTGTAATATGATGAGATATTTACAAAACCTCTACAATTCCTTTATTTTATGATTAGCCATTATCCAAGTCCCCACAATGCCAAGGTTGTAAATAGAAGAAAAGTATGTTAATTGCCTAGAAACACACTCCTAAAGAGGTGAGGCCTGGTTGGCTCAGTCTAGGGTTTGTGATACTAGGAACACATCTAAGTACTAAAAGGACTCCAGACTCATCCTGTACTGACCACAGATTTCTGAAATTATTATTATTATTATTTTTTATATGCGGGTACCAGGAGTCGAACTCAGGACCTTGTGCTTGCCAGGTAGGCACTTACGCCGCTGAGCTATACCACCGGCCCCCTATTTTTCTGGTAAAGATGAATTTTCCACTTATTTATGGGACTGAAAATTCCCAACAAACAAAAGCTCAGGTGATGTGAGGAAGTCTCTGTGGAAAGGAAATGTTTGAAATGAGCTTTTTTTTTTTTCCCTCAGATGATACCTAAAGTACAACTCTGACAACTGAGAACATTAATAAGACCGCATTTGACTCAGTGTGACAGTAGTGAACCATCTGCACTTGGCAACTGCACAGAATCAGCAAGACCACTGTTGCCTTTTGCTAGGATAAAAGAAAATACTTGGCTTGATGTTACTAAACTCTGAAGGCGAGGAAAATTTGCATGGCTTTCTGTGGCCCAGAGGCAGGCTTTCTGTCCTCTACGTGCAGGAAGTTACAGAAGACAAACATCTTGTCAGAAGGTTCTTATGATTCCATCAGAATGGAAAACTGCTCAAGAAGATGGACAAGAAAAATAAATCCATTACATATCTATTGTAGTGACTGGTTAAACATCTGTATAATATGAACAAAGCCAGGCTTCAGGCTGCTCGTACCTTTACTTTATAGAAATAATCCTTGGCATTATAACACCCCCCTGCAAACAGATGGGCTTTGACTTTAATCATTTATTAAATTACATACAAAGAAGGAAAACAGTCTATGGGCAACTCTCTGAACTTTACCCCCGCCTCCCCCATTTCTTGACCTCTCTCTGTTTGAACTGTATCAGTTGGAAATATAGCCATGAAACAAAAATTACTACAATGAAGGAAAGAAGCAGAGGTGTGAAGAAATCCAAAGCCTAGCTACAGTATTTGCTGCCAGGCCATGTTTCTACACCCTGCTTCTGTGATTATTAAAAACTAACATGTTGCTAACTGCTTTATCATATTACCTAATTTAATCCACCTCACATTTCAGTGAGGTGGCAATTATTGTAATTTTACAGGTGAGGAAATCAAGGTTTGGAGAGAAGGGTAAATTGCCCAAGGTTTGCAGAACCAGTCAGCAGTAAAACTAAGACGGGACATAGGTCTGTCTGCCAGGCATCACAGTCTGTGCCTGCCTTTTTTTTTCCCCCCTGAAACAGGCTGCCTCCCTAAGGGCAGGAGGATTTGGGGGGGTGGTGCTGGAGATTGAACCCAGAAACTCGTGCGTGCTAGCCAAGAGCTCTACACTGAACTACACCCCCAGCACAAGGAGTGAGTTGGGAAGAAACAGTGGGTCTGGCTTCCAGTCTGCTGGGCCAGGATCCCAAGGAGGATAAAGGGCTCCTAGAGGCACTCAGGCCACGGCTAAAGCAGATGCACAGCTCACCTTCCTTTGCAACCCTCTGCATGGCAGCCGGGCATTGATCTCTATGTTTTTCCTCTCTCGAAATGTCCCCCCACCCCGCCATCGGATTCTCTAGATCACAGATGTGATGAGCCAACCACTCCACATGGGCCTGTCTATTTCTGAGTGACTTTTCCAGCTGTGCACGGCAAGCCTCAACACGTGAAGCACTTCAGTACTATGAAAGACAGTTTTAACTGAGTTTATTTTTTGAGGGATGCTTATTTCACCTTTGGTCTCACAGTTTTTTTAGCCTGTAAGGGTATACAACCCAACATCCAGTGTCACACGCTGATAAGTGCTGCTGTTTCACGCATAAATATCCACCTCGTGGGTAAATATTTAACAGGTTAGCTACAGCCTGAATGCTGCCCTCATTATGCTGAATAAACAAAGTCAAGTGCCATGATATAAAAGGGCTATTATATGTTTAGAGGGTGGAATAGAGGTAAGGCCTTGTGATGTCTAATTATTTAATATTGATGAACCAAAAATTCTTGGGCTGAGCATGTATAACAGAAAACTCACCCTGTGTGGAGATCCCAGAGCTTGCTCAGATACCCCCAGGAATGCAGGGCCGAGGAGGGAGGAGGGAAGAGGGAGAAGGCAGGACCTGACTAGCCCCTGTGGTAGCTGAGCTGGGGCTGGGGCTGGGGCTGGGGCTGGGGCTGGGGCAGGGGTGAGGAGGAGATGAAAGGAAGCACTGGTACTGCTGCTTCAAATCTCTAGAGCAGGGCAAGGAGGAAGCAGGGGCAAGAAGGCGATGAAAGTAGCCAGGTGGCAGGCGAAACAGGAGGGGAAAAGGGGAAAAGAAGCTGTTTTGATGAGAAAGTACCTTCTATTTCCTCATGGACTACAATGAAATACAAAAATAGCTGATAATTCTTAGAACTTAAACCAATTCTGTGGGTATAAATGAAACAGATGAGGTCAGAGTCTGAAAATCCTTTCCATCAATGGAGTTAAAAAAAACTAGATGAAAAGGTAACCAGGAAAGCACTTCTGGCTCTGTTTGTGTTTCATTGGTTCTAAAAGTTGAAGGTACTAACATACTCTTTTCCACACAGATGAAGTTAATGGAGCTGTTTGTGAAATCTCCTCTGTCTGCAAACACTGGGAGTCTCTAATATTGAAGGCTCGACTTGGCTGCAGTGTGACAGCATAAGGGGATTCTTTCTGAGTATTTGGACATGGAAAAATGTAAAGAGTTAGCCTACCTGAAAGCCTGACTGGAACAGTGGGTCTGATTTTGACCCATCACAAAACAGCAACTTCCCAAGTAAAATGAGCAAAATATAATGTAGACTGGAGAAATACAGAAGGGCTAGGGATTCTCAATCATCAGTCTTATTTCTGGTCAGTTGGTTCTATTCAACTTTCTCTGCACTGCAGTGGGGATAACACTGCTCTCAGAAAGACCCATCTCTCAAAGCATTAGAAGGGTCAGAGTAACAAAGTGAGTTACAGTGATACTGTTATATAACAAGCAGTCCAAGAGAAGCTTTCTTCCCTCTAGTCTGAGTGCTCCACATCCAAGGGTCACAAGGCACTTTCAGAGACTCTGGGTCAGGTTTAGTGCTCTACTAATGCTCTTGACTGGGTTCTAAGGGATAGGAAGCTGACCTGGTTCCCTCCTCCACAATGTGATTCAGGGGCGTGTGGGAGGCTGATGCATGGAAATGGGAACCTCCAGGATGGTAAACAGAGCCAAGGTGTCTGTGGCCCCCAGTGAAGGGACAGGAAAGCCTACAGGAAGGTGTGCTGACTTCAATCCAAGCAAAACACACCAACTGTATTTGTAACTCTACTGAGTTACTGAAGGACTTGAGTGTCCCATTCTGAATATGTGACTAGTATACCACTGGTAAGTCCCTTCAAGGCAGATGAATGCCAGGGACCTGAAGAATCTGGGGCACTCTATGATACCAGAGTATGCTTCCTGGTGGCCTGTCAGGAAAGTCATTGTAAGTAAACAAGTCACTGTTATTTACGGAGTATGTGCTTTGGCCAGACACTCTACTTAGCATTTCAGGGTCTCTAAACTTTGCAACCCTGCCAAGTTAGCCCAACTTATAGATGAGAAAACTGAGGTTCTAATAGTCTAAGTGTTTTGTACAAGATAACTCTGTAAGTAGGTTGCAGGGAAGAGCATAAACCCAGGTCTTTCTGGTTCCAAAGTCTATGCCCTTTTTTCATTAGGAACACTTTCACAGAAAAATGGTATAGAACTTTAGAAGTTTAATGTCTACCTAGACAGTGAAACAGAGGCTGTAAGTGGTTGAAACTGTCCTCAAAGGTTTTATCCATAAAAATCATCACTTTTTCTTATCTTAAGATATCACATCTCAGAACAAATTTACCTGGTAGGATTTCAAAAAATTAACTGTACACTTAGAAAACACATGATGTAAATACTACTTTAAGGAAAGACTGGTTTTGCTTTTGTTTTTCTACTGGATTTTTTTTTTCTCTAGTACAGCATTTTCTAGTCCTGTTTTTGTTCCTCGTTTTATAGATTCAACTTTGAGCCATCAAGACTCTCGATCCTTCAGTTAAACTAAATCAGGGTGTAATTCAAATTTGGAAAATGAGGATAAGGAGTGCAGTGTACCAGCAGGAGAAAGTGTGGGGCTTCACACTGGCTCCAGGGCCCCTGCAAACATCACTGTGGGCCTAAGGAGGTCTTTGTTAAGAGTTCTGTATTCCATTCCTTGTTTCCCATGTTTAGAGGGACATAAAAATGGAAATGTTCTGAAACCATGAGAAGTATGAGTAAACACTCAGAAAATGTTCCTCTTTGGAGAAAAGTCTAAAGAAGTTGAAATTGCTGAGTTAAATTACTCAGATGTTTATGGAATTATTAAATAGAGTGATTTTAAAATGTGAAGGCACCCTGTATAGATAATTTTGATCAGCTGTTTTCTGCTTAGGAATAGTACTAACAAAGAACCTAAAAGGCAGTAAGAGGGATTTGGTTGGTAAGTGAATTCTCCACCAAACAGAGTGGTGAACAAAAACTCCACTTACAAGGCACTAACTGTGGAGGAGCACTATGCGAAGTGCTTTCCCTATATGAATCTGTTCTTCACACCAACCCACAAGAAAGGAATTATTCTATCTTACAGATGAGTGGGCTGGATGTTAGAGAAGCTAAATAACTCCACTAAGGGTGTACAGGTGGTGACGGCAACAACTCATCTAACTCCAGATCCTTCTGATTTAAATCTGCCCACTCTCGGGTCTTTGGTTATCACTTCTGACACTTTTAAATCCTAACCTGAGACTTGACCTCTAGTTCCACAGGTGGCTTGAGTGTTTCAGGCAGATGCCTGGGCTGACCAAGCTCTTGTGGCTGTTTCCAGGAATACTTAACTGAAGGGATTAGGGCCTTTTTCATTCTAGGAAAAGAAACCCCTGAAAACCTGGAAGAACTTGGAGGGCCAGAGGATTTGATGGCCACTTTCTGGCAGAGAAGGTAGAATGCAAGCAAGGAAACTTTACACTTAAAGAAATACAAAAGATAGGCTATTGTAAGATAGGCTATTGTAATTGCAAACAGTTTGTCTAACAAGGTGAACACTAATGAAGTCTTTGTTCAGAAATGTGTTTTTTAAAAATTTGTTAACATCTCACAAAAGTCTTTAAGGGGCATTAATCTAAACTGAAGTCCACCATCGAGATTTTTGTTAGCATGTGGAAAACATTTTAAGTAAGAGACCCCAAAACAACAATGGACTTAGCAGATGTTGTTCTACCAAGAATTGGTATGAATTACTTAGAATGATGCCTGGCCACTCAAGTCACAAATAGGCAAAGGGAAAGAAACTCTGTTTCCCTCTTGCTGCACCCTCTTCCCCTGGCCTATGACCTACCTTTAATGCCACTGCAATCTTTTTAGGAGTGAACCTATTTTCATTTTTTATTTATTTATTTTTTTGTGGGTACTGGGGGGTCGACCTCAGGACCTCGCACGCCAGCAGGCGCCCGTGCCACTGAGCGATATCACCGGCCCCTTTTTCGTATGTGGGTTCCGGGAGTCGAACTCGGGCCCTCGCACTTGCCGGGCAGGCGCTTAAGCCGCTGAGCCATCTCACCGGCCCGATTAATATATAAGTGAACCTATTTTCAAATGCCAGTGGTCATGAATGAGTGCACTTACTATGAATTTGTTATAAACTTACAACTCTGAAGCTCCACAGTATGTTTTCTATGCTATTATATGGACCTGGGTTACTTTTCCAATAAATTATCTTTAAAATATTTTTACTGGGAAAAAAAAAAAAAAAGCAATGCATACAGTAGTTATCCTAAACTAAACCTAGAAACATTTTCCCAAATTCCCTCCTCTCTGCACACCAGTTTTAATGATGGTCAAAGGCAAATGCAGAAAATAAGGAAAAAGATCCTTCTTCCTTACCAGGGCAGGACAAGGTAGCCACTGGATTCCTGTTAAGTGGTATTTCCTAAGGACTCAGGCACATAAACAGGATGCACACATCACTGGTCTCTACGCGCAAAGGACTCATCTGTAGGTAGCGGGAGCTTGGCTTGCACACCAAAATGAAAAGGTACCAGAAGACTTAGCCTTCATAAATTGTTTCCAAAGTGCTCCTCACTTGATTGTTTACAACAGCTTTACAAAGTAGTATCAAATTTTAGTATATTTATTACTGAGAGGAGAAAACGGAGGCTCAAAGTGGATGCCTTGCTCAAACTGGAAATGAAACTGGGATTGTAACACGTCTTTACACCAGTAGTCTTCATAATAATCTGGAGAGTTTACTAAAGACTCATGTATCTATCTCCCACTCCAAAGAAGGCAGATTGTTAGGTCCGGTAGGTCTGTGATGGGGCTGAGCATCTGCATTTTGACAGAGTCCCTAGGGATGCAGAGGCAGGGAGTCTTCACACCACCTTCTTAATACCACTCTCTCCCAAATCTGCCTCCCATCCCAGAGGCATCAGATCACTGACTATTTGTAAGGTACTGTAGACAACAGGAGGGAGAAAAAAATACAGGTGCACTCTTGAGGTCTTGTATGGGAAATAAGGCATTTATGGAAACGACTAGAAAAGAGTTGATTTCTGCTAAGTGCATACATAGGAACATGCAGTGTGGTTACACGCAGGTAACCAGAAGGCAAGGCAAGAAGCAGTCAAATCAAGACTGGCGCTGGAAGTCAGGAGGACACAGACACTACTTAACGAGGCAGGGTTGTGGATCAAAGGCCAGGGAGTCAGTGGGGACAACAGACCTCGGGTCATAGGCCACACTGAGCAGCTTTCTGGCCCAAGGAGAAAGGCACAGTCATACTATTTCAAGCTGCCTAGGATATCTCCTGGGGAGAGGGTATCTGCCTGTAGCGGGTACAAGAAGATCCTGCTGCAAAGCCAGTGGTGAACTGGAAAGAAAATCTGTAGTTTAAAAAAATGTTCACTCATAGAGTGAGAGATATTCTGAAGATAAAAAAGTCTGGGTTTCAAGAATAAATCTCAGCAGGTCTCATTGCTTAAAAATTCTCCTTTTCACTGTCAGCTTCCAAATTTGTATCTCTAGCTCTGACATTTTCTGAACTCAGAACCCAGATAGCCAATTGCCTACTCAACACTGCCACTTGAAGGTTTTAAAAATGCATCTCGAACATAACTGGATTACTAGCAAACTGTGTCCACAAAACCTACTGCTCCAGCAGGCACCTCTTCAGTAGAAGGCAGCTTCCACCTCCCAGTTCCAGACCCAAAGCCTCAGTTATTCACCTTGCCTCCTCTCTCTCTAACTCCACATTCAGTCAGCCTGGTCCAGCCTTCCACACCCACCCATCTAGTTCACCGTCTCCTTGGATAAGCTGGAGTTCCTCCTGCCTCAGATCTCTGGCCTGGTTCTGCTGCTGGCCCCTCTCCTGGGAACTCTCTTCCCAGCTATCCATGGAGATGGCTTCTTCACCTGCTTCAGGTCTTCCTCCATGCCACCTCCTCAGCGAGGCTTCCTGACCATACTCCCACTGCTTCTATCTCTTGTGACCCTTCCTCTCTGGTGTGCCTCTTCCCAGGGCCTGGACCTCCATAAGACATTCTGCAAGTTGTATTTTTCATGGTGTCTCCCACTACCATCACTAGAATATAAACTCTTCAGAACAGGGATCTTTACCTATTTGGTCACTTCTATGACCCCAGAAAAAAAGAGTAACTCCAAGCTATATTAGGTGCTCAATATCTACAGTACAGGTTGAGCGTCTTTAACCTGAAAATCCAAAATCCAAAATTCTCCAAAATCTGAAACTTTCTGAGTGCTGACATGATGCTACAATGGAAAATTCCACCCACAGCTTCATGTAAAAGGTTGCATTCAAAACACAAATACACTAAAAATACTGTAGAAAATTAACTTTAGGCTATGTTTGTAAGGTATATGTGAAATATAAATGAACTTCATGTTTACACTTGCACCCCATCCCCAGAATATCTCTTTATATATACATATATGTAAATGTTCTAAAATCTGAAAGAGATCCAAAATCTAAAATCTTTCTGGTCACAAACATTTCAGACAAGGTATACTCAACCTGTATTAAAGTTGGATGAATAAAAGGGAAGATAATGGGAATCAAATTTCCAAAATGGATATATATATATATATATATATATATATATATATATATATATACATGCATAAAACATATAATCTATATATAATCTCTATATAAAATCATAATATATATCTTTCCTTAAACAGTCATTGTGGAAAGGAAGATTTTAAGGGTGTAGGGAGGGCAAAGATTGGCAAACTTTTGGTAAAGGGCCAGGCAACAAATATTGTTGGCTTTGCTGCCATGGAAAATATGTAAACGATGAGCATGGCCAAGTTCCAATACAATTTTATTTATGGCTACAGAAATTCAAACTCCATATAGTTATTACAAGCCATAAAACATTATTTTAAAGATGTTTCTCTAACTAATCAAAGTATATAAGAGCTTTCTTCGCATGCCAGACAAAACCAGCTGCAGGCTGGATTTTCCTAGGCCTTAGCTTGCTGCCTCCTGATCCAGAATTATAAGATTATTTGACATTTCTATAGAGGCTGAAAAGAGGAAACATATCCAGGAGGAAATACAGGCAGAAAGACCTCAAACAGGTTATCAGCAGAATGAAAAGCATATCCTTTGGTCAAACCTCTTAGGAAGTGTATCGGATCAGCAAGTGAACCAGAGTCAGCCTTCCTTAGGCACAGTGAGGTGAGCAGCGGGCTGGTCGTGAACCGTGGGAGTTCTCACAGTGCGACTGGATCGTAACTGTGCTAGAGAGAGCTATTTATATGATTTCGAACTAAGCTCAAGGCATATTCTGGTGCTTTTTACTTCTATGTTAGGTGAAAAAACTGCCTACAAAAGCCTTCCTCCCACCCAAAATACTAACTGTTAGTTGGTGACTGATCCTCTGAAATATTAAGATGAATCATATATGCTCTTTTCACAGTGCAAAAAGAGATAATTTTAAAACTCTGAAAATGTCACTTTGGGTAGTCACAAACCACACAATAGAAAAGCTGTCCAGCTTTAAAGTTGTAAATAAATAAAACCCAGTTCCTGCGTGGAAAGCTTGTTCCTTGTTTGGATTGAGAAGCTTCTTTAGGACTTGCCTCCATGGCTGGCTGGTGTGAAAATGCTAAAATGTGAAAACGTGTTCAGTCACACAGTCTGGGGCTGGAAGGCAGCCTTTGTTCCCGTCCCTCTTCCCTGGGGCCCCCTCATTTCTGGTAAACCACAAGCTCAGCCCCTCCCTTCTCCAGCAGCGGCTCTTCTCACCTACAGGGAGCCAGTGGCCTCCCTGACCCTCCTGGCTTGGACTGCCTTGGGCTACAAGGTACCAGCTGCCAGGCAGGCTCAGTCTCTACCCCAGCACAGGAAAGGGCTCCTGTGTTTCTTTCTTCATACTGCACAGAGAAACAGGTATTTCTGTCTTTGATCCCTAAGCTCTGTTTTCTTTCTCTTGTTACTAAACAGGTCACTCCCTATCCACACCTCCCCACTCCTTTCTTCTGCAACTTCATCAGTTTTCCACATTGCACTGTTTGGCACAGAAGGAGGAACCACATCAAATGAAGGAATGCAACCACAAAAGCTGCCTTGAGAAACAGGGCCCCAGATTTTTTTTGTCAATTTACCATTTTTGGACTTGTTCTCCCATAATCAAATCCTCCCTATCATGTTAACAATGTGGTGGTTTGTCAAAACATTGGAATTCTGCTTCTATCAGCAACCCAGAGCTTAATAGGAAAATGAAGCAACAAAAATGTTGGGCTTGCTGTTAACCTTAGGGTAGGCCTGTAGTCAAGATGGGAATGTCTGCTTCTCTATGATACCTGGGCCAAACTGTCAGTCTTGTGGGAGCTCCAGGTTGTCAGCAGAGGCCAAAGGCAGTGTCTTGGCCATCATTTTAGGCCAATTTCTAAAGCAAGAGGGACAACCACTCCAAGTACCAAAGATGAAGCAGCATGAAAAGGCCCGAAATTTAGTAAGCCAGAGAAGAGTTCAGACTAAAGTACTTGTAAAAATTTTAGACACATTCATCTTCCTGGCAGCAATGCCCTGGTCTGGCTCTGTGACACTCATGATGTCTATAGTTACCACCAACAGGCTTGTGTCAAGTGGGGTATTTTTAGTTAGTTAATTAAAGCCTATGTCCAACATATAAACCATTCAGGTGCTAAAATAAGGTGCCACAATTCCAAATCAGAAAGAAATTGTATTCTGTGTCCTCAGGATATGAGTGGTATAGTTAATGCTTAGCAATGGCTGGCAAATATTTATTGTCAAAAAATACACCAGTTAGCGGTAGAACAATTCTGATTTAGTCATTTATTTTTTGATAACTTGGTAAATTAAGTGGTTCATAAAATGAAGACAGGTGTTTGTGCTATTGTTTGGTTTACATGCCATCTTGGTTAATGGTGGACTCAGGTTGCTTGAAAACATTATTTGTACAGCATACAAGCTGTCAATAGCTGAGGCACTCAGCAGTGATTCTCCACCTTTATCTGCCCCCATACATCCAAGTAAAGTGATCTCCCTCCAGATACTGCCCTGGAGATGGGATGAAATAGGAGGAGAAATATCCACCACCTAACCCTGTTCTAGAGTAGCCTATTAGAATCTCAGGGTGGAGAAATGTGTTATTTGAAAAAATAATCAACAAAAAAACCTTATAGCTGATTATGATGTGAACTAATAGGACAGATTTTCCAAGTGGCCGGCCTCGGTGTAAGAAATACACTGTGTCAAACATACAAAGGAGGAATCCTCTATCCTTAGACATTTAAAGACCTCAGCTGATAGGCAAAATTGTTGTTCTTCCAATTTTGGCAACGTTTATCCTGGCCTCAGCTCCATCTTTAAGAACCAAATCATCCATGTCATACCAGTAGCTCATTGTCCTGCCCCTTTTTCAGCCCCCTCCCAACTCCCACTTCTACCCCATATACCAGTGGTGGCGAACCTATGGCACGTGTGCCGCTGTGAGCTGTTCGTATCATTGAAATCTCTAAAAGGTTCGCTATTGCTGCCATATGCCATAGCTGCCCAGTGGGACACGGAATATAACAGTCAAGGGGGTAGACAAAGGGAAAAAAGACTGAGCTTGCTTAGAAAGGCCCCTCTCCCCAACTCTGCAGCTGAGGAGCCAAACCCAGGGGCTTGGCCCTGGTGCCAGCTACTGCCCAAGAAATGCCCTTGCAGGTAAATATAGGGTGTTGCTGCACTGCTGAGGCAGGACACACATACTGGAGAGGGGAGCTGCTCTCCTCTAGGACCCGCCACCCCTCCAGGCAGTGTGCTCCAAAAACACCTGCAAGCAGGGGGAGCTGTTTTCTAGAGCAGATTGGGGAGAGGAAATCAAGAAAAAAGATGATAAAAAGGACATTTGAGAATTTGGAGAGATGAGGGATTGAAGAGGCTATAAATGTAGGCAGTATTTTAACAAACTTAAAATGTATTACATAGATTCATGTCATTTAGCAAACATTTTACCTTACTAAATAAATTGTTTACTTACTAATGGAGAAAGTGGGAGTTCAGTTCTGTTAATAGCCATCTGTGCGAAATTGGGAGCCTGTTTTTGAGTATCATAATTAATGTACCTGTATTCTTTATTTGTTAAAAAAGTTATCATTTTAAATACTACTCTTATCTAATTATTTAAAATAGATGATTTTGAATAGCCATGGCAATAAAGGGCCCACACATTCTCAAAGGTCGCAGGACAGGCCAGGGGTGAGGAGGGGCACCAGGAAGCCAGGCGAGTCTAAGGTCCAGGCACTTAGAACTCAGGGGAACCTTGGCTTGTGGGCTTTGATCACTCCAGAATTAGAAGTGTTTGCTTTCTTTAAGCCTGTGGCATAGGATGCAGTAGCAGAAGATTTTGGGAAATGTAGATGAGGCCAAGGCCCATTTAACTGGCCAAATATAATTGAGGTAGGTCTAATAACGTTTTTGGAAATCACTTTCTTGGTTGCTTGAGAGAATTTTAATTACTACTGTTTTCTTAAGCTTTCAAAACACACTCAAACTTTACTAATAAAGTATTCTAGCATAAGGGGAATTTAGTTTATGTCCTGCCTCTGCAGGATGTGAATGCATCAACACTGCATCAGTGGCATCAATGGCCATGAAGTAATGTCACCCAGACGCACATGGAAGCAGGAGAGGTTGACTGGACCCATACAGTTAATTCTCAGCAGTCCTGGCACTCTCCGAAAGGGACACTTCCACAGAACTCTGTACAGATACCCACAGTCTTAGAGGAGAAAGGAAGGAAGGATCCTCCACTCTGGGCCACCTAGCAATGAGAGTCTACAGGGTCCAACACAGAGCTGCTAGCCATTTACAAAGGACCCCAGTTCACCCCAGCACCTCCTTTTTCCAGCCAGACCCAGACTGCTTCTCAATACAGGCTGAGGCTAATGCACAGCAACTCACTTTTCTGAAAGCCTGAAAGCTCCCTCATTTCATTAGGAGTCCCTAGTGGTATCAAGGTGCCTCTGGAACAAGGGGAGCCCCAAACTCATTTGTATCATGTCCTCAAGCCACTAAGCTGCAGGTATGCTTGGTGGTCTCAGCAGATTCAACATACAGATCGGGCATATTCTAGATGACTGGAGCCTCCTACAAAGGAGGAAGACTACAGCCAAATGCAAGAGAAAATAAATGACAAGTCCATGAGAGTAGGACCAATTGCAAATGTAAACAACAAATTTTAAATAACTTGAGTATCAGTGGCCCAGGGAGTTGAACACATTATAGTGAAATCTTCCAATGGAGGATACCATGTAGCCAGCAGAAATAATGAGAGTGTCCTACAGGTAGGTACTCCTTAAGAAAAATGGCCAGAATACATTGTTAAAGGGAAAAGAAAGTTGCAGAATAGTATGTAATATACCATATATATTTGTGACTAACTTAGAAAAACAAAAGTTTTAATTAATTTAAAAACACCCTAAAGTACTTTAATAGAGACAACATTGTAAACACACTCAATCTATGTACTTCGCATTTCTCAGTAAATCATGTTTCCCCTTCGCCCTTTTACTGAGGCTAAGACTTGAAGCTCATTGTCCCAAGGAAGAAGCGGAGGACAGCACCATCCTAGTCAGAGAAACATGAGCAGGAAGGCTGAAGCATTGGGTAGGCACAGAATAAAGCAGAAAGGGGAGAAATTCAGAGAGAATAGTGCCTGTCTGGGTGTATGGTAATGGTAAAAGAACAGAAATTTCAGATTAAAGGAGGGAAATCCAAATAGGAGTTTTTACCCTACTTCCTACTTGGCAATCAAAGAGGTCATCTTGCAGGGTAACCACCTAGTCTGGAACTACAGTAGGACCCAGTGATTACACTGTACCTGGTACCATGTTCTCTGGTGGTATGGGAAATGTATGGTTGGTACATACTGTCTTTCAGGAGCGGCAGGGGGTGGGGGAGATAGGAAGACAGAAACAGAGATAGAGACAGAGAGAGAAGTTTGGTTCTGCAGTTGAACCTCTTATTCCTTACAGTGCAATGGATCTGTAGACTACTTATATGAAATCTACTACAATTTAGAAGAACATCAACAACAGCTAATACATATGAATACCTCCCATGAGCCATGCATTATACTGAAAGCTTTCATTTATTATCTTTATTTAATCCTGACAAAAGGGCTGGAAGGTTGATAGCAAGTTAAGTAACTGACTCAAAATATTCATCCAGTAAATATGGGCTCTGGGTTGGACCAGGCCATCCAAATCCTGAGTGCACACATCCCACCAGTACCCTCTAGACTGCTTGCCCCAGCTACCGGGTGGGCTTTGACAATCACTGAGCTTTTCTGGTGTCCAGCGAAGGTACGACCAGCTAACTCGGAAGGATTTTCTAACTCCAGCATTCTACTCTGGTCTCATATTTGGATTCACAGAGCTAGGAGTATGCCTTGTTAAAGTATGCCTTCTAAAGCCTAAAAAGAAATCCTCTAACAACAGGAAGAACCAACCCCTATGGAACCTACAAATACAATGCCTTATATGGCAAAAGGAACTTTGACAAGATGTAATAAAGATTAAAGACTTTGACACACAAGATTGTCCTGGATTATTTGGTGGGTCCAATGTAGTCCTCTAAGGACAGGAGTCCTTAAAAGTGGAAGAGGAAAACAGAAGAGTGGGTAAGAGAAATACAATAGATGAGGCAGGAAAGATCTGAGGCATAAGAGGGACTGGACCTGCCATTGCTGGCTTTGAAAAAGCAAGAAGGTGGCCATGATCCAAAGAAGGTGGGAGTCCTCTAGAAGCTCAACTGATCCCCAATAAGGCCATGAATCTCAGTTCTGCAACTGCATGGGACTGACTTCTTCCAAAGACCAAGTGAGCCCATCAACAGATTCTCTACTAGAGCCTTCAGGAAGGAATGCAGCCCCCCAATACCTTGATTTTAGTCCAGTAAGCCCTATACTAGACTTCGGACTTATTGAGCTGTAAGATAACAAATTTGTGTTATGATGCTAAATTTGTGTAATTTATTATAGCAGCAATAGAAATCTAGTAACAGCATTCAACATACAACTTTTTTTTTAAGTAAATGTGATGAAATGATGTTATCTGTCTTCATGCAGCAAAATAAATCATGACAATAATGGTATATGTCTCACTGAATAAAACAGAATCAATAAGTCTTTTTCTGATACAAATACATAAATGGACAAATGAATGTGGAAAGCTTTCCTTTATAGTAAGAAGCCAGCTAATGAATGTGGAATAAAAGATGAAGCTAGGGACTCACCAAGGAGTTAAAATTAGGGGGCGAATGTCTGATGAGGATTTTGACAAAGTCCCCACAAATTTCTAAATGGTACCGTTACAGTGAAGACCTCGTGGACACGACTTAACCCAGTGATCCAAGTTAACATCGTCAATCTTGGAACAAACTGGCATCATGTGCCTTCCGACACGATACTCAGGACACAATGTCATGTCTGTGGCATAGCTGCCAAAATTTTGTGACATGAATCTAATCATGAGGAAGCATCAAATGAACCCAAATTAAGGAACAAAATGACCAGCCTGTACTTTTCAAAACATCAAAGTCAAGAAACATAAAGACTGAGAAACTGTTCAGACTAAAAAAACACAGAGACGTGACAACTGAAGGCAATGTGTGATCCTGGATTGGATCCTGGACCAGGGTTAAAAATAGCCCAAAGGGATATTATGAGAACAAGTGACAAAATCAGACTACGGATTGTGGATTAGATAATAGCACTGTGTCAATGATACATTTCCTGATTTGATAACTGCACTGTGATTATGTAAGAGAATGTCCACATTCTTAGGAAATACATTCTGAGGTATTTTAAGGGTGAAATGTACCATGTCCCCAACTTACCCTCGAATGGCTCAGAAAAACATAAGCATAATAATAAATAAAACTACAGAGAGAAAATGATAAGGCAAAGGGCACAACATGTAGACAACTGGAGACTCTGGGAAAGAGGTATAAGGAAACTTCCTCATTCTATTCTTGCAACTTCTTGTAAATGTAAAAATCAACATAAAAAAGTTACCCCCAAAGCCCTGTGAATCATTCTTTTTCAATTCTTAGGCTTTTTTATAGAATCACTCTTATATGACACATACAGAGAATCTTAGGGAAAGAAAATATGCATTCAATGAGTTCAACTTTCTCTTAAGGTAATGTAATATATGTGATTTTTCATTTATTTTGTTGTACAAGACTTTCTACATGGTAGGCAAGCATTAAATATCTATCTGTAGACTCAATGTCAAATAATTTGCTTTCAGTAAGAAAAACCAGTATCCCAAATAAAGGCATGATGACACATAAATTATATGAAATAAAAACATTTAAAAATTAGCTAAAGTATAAATGACCCATAAAAATGAGGTAGTTAATAGCACTTACTCTAGAATTGAGCTGGCCATATACATTTGAAATCCAATTTGGCCATTTAATATAGTGATCTTGGGACAAGTAGTTTAAAACTTCCCTAAGCCTCAGCTTACTCACCTGGGAAATGGGGATAATAATAGTAAGTTTCACAGTGCTAATGTGAAAATTAAATTATAAAATCAAGGTTATTTATTAAATGCCTCACACAGAGTTTTAAATGTTATTTATTATTATTATCACTGAGTTTTAAATACTTGTTTATTGTTTCTGTTATAAGCAAGAAAACAAATATTCAAATCAAATTAAAAAATAAACTAACTTTGGGGAAATGCACTGCCAAATGCTTGGGGGAAAAAAAATCACACTTTTAATTAACTTAAAAAACCAACTTGGCAGTGGCACGGGCGCCTGCTGGCGCGCGAGGTCCTGAGGTCGACCCCCCGGTACCCACAAAAAAAAAAAAAAAAAACAAAAATACATAAAAAACCAACTTGGGGGCCAGTGCGATAGCTCAGCGGCATAAGTGCCTGCCTGGCAAGCACGAGGTTCTGAGTTCAACTCCCGGTACCCACATATACATTAAAAAAAAAAAAAAAAAAAAACAACTTGCTCTGGAGGAAAGTGATGTTAAAGGTTTCTAGTTTAATTAACTGCCCTCCACTCTGTCCCACTCCCACCACTCTGAGAGTCTCAAACTCTTCAAACACGTTTCTTTTAATAGAGAATTCCCTGAGTAGGTTCGACTTTCTGCTCCTTTTGGTCCTTTAGGCCCACTATTTACTTTCTTCAATGTAAATCACTTCCTTATCTCTCTGGTCAAACTCCAACTTTTTCCTTTACATTCTCAATCCCACCTATCAAGCTCCCTTCATGCTCACTCTCCAAGTGGTTCTTCCCTACAGTCCAACTGGACATTCAATAATGCTCTTGTTGAACAAATGGATGCTTACTGACCGACATGTCATACTTAATAATTACAGACTATTCCTCACACATTAAATGACTCCGGCCAGTATGCCCAACCATGTCTGTCACCTTACCCAAAATACTTAAATAGGTGACAATTCATGAAGCTGTTCTTGACCACCATGAAATGTAATCACTCTACTCTTCATTTATTGAACAGATCTTATTGGAGATGGCAGTGAACAAGACAAAGTTCTTGTTCACTGCCATCTCTAATAAGAATTTATGTTCTAATAAGAGATAACATAGTAATAAAATGATTGTAAAATAAGAAAATAAAATTTAATGCCAAAGTGCATGACTATATATATGGAGAGGTGGTGGGAAGCAACTGCAGGCCAACCAGGAAAAGCATTTCTAAGGGCATGCACTTAAACCGAGACCCAAGGATAAAATGTAGTCAAACATGTAAACATCTGGGGAAAAGACTCTTTTTGACAGAGGGAACAGGAAGTACACTAGCCTGGAGGTGGTATTGAGCCCAGAGTGTGTGACGCCAATACCACAGTGGGAAAAAGGGTCAAATGTGCAGGCAGAGGCCAGATTATAAAGGAGATATTTGAAATTTTATTCTATGTCTGTGAGAGGATTTCATATTATTTCTTCTTACTATGGATATTTCACGAGCTTATATAAACTCTCCACATAATAAATGCTTAATAAATGCTTGAGGTACACAAAGTAGAAAACAAGCTAGCTGGAATGAAGCTGAAACTCTTAAGATACTGTATTGGATGATGGTTTCTGTCACTAACATGCACATGTGCTCCATCAGCCTTAACTTCAGATCAGTAAGTCTGTTATATTGCAGGAAAACAGAGTTGTTATGGCAACTCTAATTGGATGGCTTCCTTTCCAAGGAGATGAACCAAAAGTGCACTTACAGGCTGGTTTGGTTCTCCAAAATACTTGCAAGGATTGCAATCCTCTACAAGTCGGAACATTTACTGCAGGGAGTGCCCAATTTACCAACCAAGTGGGTCCCTAAAGTAGGCTTGTTTGTGAGGGGTTTGGGGGACGGGGTGCATTTGCCTTTAGAAATAAGGTTGTAGAGAAGGTTGGGCTCTTAAGCTATTCACAAAGCATTTTTTAAAAATTCATGAAGTGGTAAAAATACTGTAAATTTGCATTGAGAAAATAATAGGAATGAATTCTTTCAAAATGCAGCAATTAAACAAAAATTAAGCCAGAGCTTTTAATTTATCTTGATGCTATTATCCAAAGAAAAGAAAGTTTAATCAGAAGAAAATTAGGAGAAAAGTGGAAATTTCAATGGAGATTCTTTTAAGGAATTCTGGGCACCACCAAGGCTCTTAAGAGATTAATGGCACTAATTTTTTATTATTACTACTTTGGATTCAGGCGTTTTTCAGATAGCTTATTCATGATTGTGGTCACTTTTGGCCCAGAAACAGGAGAGTAAAACACAAGGAAATTTCCTTGAAAAACAGAAGAGATTAAAGAGAAGCATGGTCTAAAATACAATTCAGGGATTATGAAACACAGCAAAACTAAAAGAGGAAAATGAGGGAGAACAGGAAAGAGGAAATTCCTATGAGAACAGGCAAGAGCTGACTGTTACCAAAAAAGGAAGGCTGGAAGAAGATAAGAAAAAAGGAGGAAGAAAGAGAAAGTAAGGGGCAAAAAAAAGGAGAAGAAGGGTTAAGGACCAAAGTTTGACTGCTCTCAGGTGGGTATAAGAGAAGAAAGTTTGCATTCTTTTATTCCATCATATTGGATATTTGAAAATTAAATGGCATATTCTTCCATGCTAAATAAACTGAATCTATATTCCATATAACTGTGTTATCTCAAATGCCCAGCAGAGTGCTTTGAATGTACGGGAGCTTATTAAATTACTGCTAAATGCATGGAGGCTGCAACAACAGCTTACAATAAAGGCCTTTTATATGCAAGGCATTTATATGCATTATTTCATTTAATGTTTGCAATAACATTAGAGTTATTACACACATTTTAACAGATGAGGAAACTGAGATTTAGACAAGTAATTTGCCTATGGTCAGTCTTGGCTAATAAATAATGAGGGCCACATTAGAACAAAGTCTGATTCCAAAACACCTGCTATGAAAAATGGATGGATATAGAAATCATCACGTTAAGCAAAATAAGTCAATCAGAGAAAGACAAGTATTGCATGTTTTCTCTCATATGTGGAATCTAAAGAAAAAAGGACAACATTGAGGTAGGGAAGGAAGAGAGGGATGCATGTATAGAAAAAATTATAATAAAAAGGAAATAAAAATTAAAGTATAATCATTCCAGTTTATGAAAAACAAAACAAAACAAAAAAAGAAGTGTCTGCTCTTCACACCTCTGCTTTATGATCACCTGAATATTTATTACAGTAATGCTAAGAAGAGAAAGAACTGGAAAGGCCAGACCTTAATAAGTATCTAATCAATTATTCTTGACACTCATTGGAATTAACAATAACATGCATTCCTATCCCAAATTCCTTTCTCTAGAACCTTCCTCTTCTTTAAATTATCACAGGGTAGCACTGGAAACATGGCCCCCCTGCAAGCAGTGATTGGGAGGACAGCCACTGTAGATAGATTTCATTTACCAAATCATAACCAAACCAAAATTAAAAATATATACCACAGTACCATTTTTAATTGAGAGAGAGAGAAAGAGAGAGAGAGAGAGAAATAGAGATGGACAGACAGACAGAGATGGAGAGGGAGGAAGCTAAGCATAATGCAAATACAAAACAGTTCAGGCCGGTGAGATGGCTCAGCGGCGTAAGCGCCTGCCTTGCAAGCGCGACGGCCCGAGTTTGACCCCCGGAACCCACACACGAAAAAGGGGCCGGTGATATCGCTCAGCGGCACGGGTGCCTGTTGGCGCGCGAGGTCCTCAGGTCGACCCCCCGGTACCCACAAAAAAAAAAAAAACCAGTGCAAGGGAATTCTGTCATGAGTAGTGTGTTACATAAATCTATGCATGGATAAAATTGCATAGTTATACACACACACACAAGATAGTGAGACCGAGTAAAATCTGTAGTTTTATTAGCGATAATGCAGCAATGCTAATTCCTGATTTTTGATACTGAACCACATCACTGATGGAAGTTAGGTAAAGGATGCACAAGATTCTATGCACTATTTTTGCTAATCTCCAATGAGTCTTTATTTCCAAATATAGTGGTTCTTTTCAGAGCAAGTTAAAGTTCTAGTAATGGATATTCACCACTTCTAGAGTAAAATACAGTAAACTAAGTAAATTTCTCCGTTTTCCTCCACAAATAAGAGCAATCAATGCTAGAACCAAGCCTGGGTTCTGATAAAGGAAGAAGGAAACAATAACAACAAAAACTTTGCAAAGGTGTTCACATAAGAAATATAAAAACAAACAAAACAAAAGAAAACAAAACCCCCAAAGTGTGTTTTAATTCTGGTATCATTTGTCTATTCTCACTTTTACAAATCCTCTACAGTAACTGGCATCTCATTTAAGTCACTTCAAATATTTTTTAAGGAAAAGATAGGATATAAACACATTTCACTAAAGTAAAAAAAAATTTAAGTAGACAGAAATTAATTAGGCCTGATTTGGCAAGAAGTAAGTTACATTCTTATTAATGTTATATACTCCTCATTTTCTCAACATATATAGCTTTATTTCCTTGGTCTCATTGAGTTCTTTATGCTGCTAATATATCAAGTTAGTAGAAAAATTTCACTTTTCTTACCATTTGCATGTACATTTCAAAAATAGGAGGCAAACACCTCTATTTCTTTTCTTTTCAACTCATAATAAATTTATTTAATATTCACTTGTCAAACACAGTTGAAAATCTTGAGGAGATATATCAAAGGCATATATATAATTATAGATACTCTTATACATGTAGCATGGAAGATATATTTTATTACTTTTGACATGTTCTAGGAGATATTCAAAAGAGGATAAATAGATTCTAACTGTCGATAAAACTGTTCTGACGGTTGAGGTCCTTCACTTTATTTTTTTGTGATAAGAAAATCCAAAATTATTAATGTTAACTTTCTCTTCATACATTCATCTAAAAATAGTAAAAAAAATTGTAAAGGAAGATTATAGATAGGTTAAGTATAGCTACTGATCAAGTAAAACTCCTACACAGTATCCGCTGAGTTCTTAGTAGCCTCTTTACGTATTCAGTTTCTTCCCAAGTCCCCAAATGGACATGTCCATATAAGAGCTTAATAATTGCCTTGTACCTTTTGGTAGGCCTCTGGCTATCACTCAAGTTAAAAGTGATAAGAGGGCCGGTGAGACGGCTCAGCGGCTTAAGCGCCTGCCTTGCAAGCGCGAAGGCCCGAGTTCGACTCCCGGATCCCATATACGAAAAAAGGGGCCGGTGATATCGCTCAGCGGCACGGGTGCCTGTTGGCACACGAGGTCCTGAGGTCGTCCCCCCGGTACCCACAAAAAAAAAAAAAAAAAAAAAAAAAAAGTGATAAGAAATGACCATTTTCAGTAAGCTTTTATATTTTCAGGAACATTGTTCTATTAATACTACTAATTTTAATAATATCAACAACATTGTTGCTTCTATCTGACACTGGAATGTATTCTATGATTATAAAAATATCTATTTTATCCTTAAACTGTCATTTGCCCCAAAAGGAAGGTGGATAAAGAAGGCTTAATCAGTTTCAATGATAAAAAGAATATGTAGATATCAAATGACAAGCCTTAAAAAATAATTTTAAAGTTGATGCTAAAGTACAAATAATTATATTTTTAGAGCTCATAAATGTACAAAAAATTTCCAAAACATATACAAAATTAAAATTACAATTATTTGGGATTCAGTCTAATGGAGGACTAAGGGGAAAGACTTCCACTGTACTTGTTTTGTAATTTTTAAGTTTCAAACCATGAGACATATTATGTACTAAAATTTTTAATTAAAAAATAAACTTTTTGGGCCGGTGAGATGGCTCAGCGGCGTAAGCGCCTGCCTTGCAAGCGCGAGGGCCCGAGTTCGACTCCCGGATCCCACATACGAAAAAGGGGCCGGTGATATCGCTCAGTGGCACGGGCGCCTCCTGGCGCGCGAGGTCCTGAGGTCGTCCCCCCGGTACCCACCAAAAAAAAAAAATAAAATAAAATAAAAATAAAAAAAAATAAACTTTTGGGCCGGTGAGATGGCTCAGCGGCATAAGCACCTGCCTGGCAAGCGTGAGGTCCTGAGTTCGACTCCTGGTACCCACATACAAAAAAAGGGCCGGTGATATCGCTCAGCGGCACGGGTGCCTGCTGGCGCACGAGGTCCTAAGCTCGATCCCCAGTACCCACAAAAAAATTTAAAAAAAAAATAAAAAAATAAAATATAAAACTTTCAATCCTACCAGAACAAAAGAAAAACAGTATAACCCAATAAATCCAGCACCCAGAACAGGTGCTACAGAGGAGGCACTCACATGCTTTTTGAATAGATGGATATAAAAGAAATCATGTGACTAAAATTAAATTTGCAGACTTTTTGCATTTTCTAAAACCATAGGTAAAATGATTTTCAAAAATCTTGAGATATTCCAGCTTACAGAAAATATAGGAGGATAGAGAAATAAGCTAACTACCACCATGAAGTTTAAATAAGCAGATACCTCCAGCATATGGGACGCTGTACAAGAAAACTGACCTGGATTCTTCAGAAGTCAATTTTATGGAGAAAAAATAAAAGACTTAGGGGAAAAATCAGTCAAACAATATGGACTGGTTGAATAATGATCTGAACAATTCAGCTATAAAAAGAAATGGAAGACAAATGAGGAAATCTAAATCTTTAAATAAGGAATTATTGGTTAACTGTGTGATAATGTTATATAAACATTTTCTTTACTTTGAAAGGATACACATGGACATATTTAGAGTGAAATAACAGTGTCTGTGATTGGTTTTAATATACATAAAGCCCTCCTCCAAAGAAAAGGAAAAGAACAAGAAAGAAAACAGGAAAGAAAGGATAAATGGATAAGTATGACCAAATGTGGTTAAATATGAAGGATGACTTTTTGGGATCAATTATATTATGTTTCCTGCATACTTGAAAGTTTAATCAGAAAACTGTTTTCAAATTCCAGCTTAACTCATTGTTAGGAAACTCTCTTGGAGTTTCTAAAAGCTACCTGACTATTCTCTTTTGAGGACCAACAGGAAATCAAAATGAAATTCTATATCCCCTTTAAAGATTTTGGCCACATTTACAAAGGGAACAAAAACTTTTTAATATTAATGCAAGAAAAGTACATGGTTAAGCTGGGGAACTAAATCATATAGATTGCATTCTGGGATCATATTTAAAATACTGAATTTGTCTTTACCATGGCCCTTCAATTTGCATAAGGAATTGAGAGTTAATACTTAGATGAAACCACTCTGTATATCTTTTCCAAAGTTCGTGTTCTTAAATGTTTAAAATATCTTGTTTAGAAGAAATACAATTATTTCAATAAATGTGTTCTAAGGAAGCACCTTTCCCCATATACTTTGAGAGGATCATTTCTAAGGAACTGACCCAAAGTATTTAATGACTAGGTGTTGCTACTATACTTCTGCCTCACCCAACACCTAATCCACAAGCTTCTACTGGCTCTAACTGTGAGGAGGGTGCTTGCTTGCCCTCATATTTCCTTTCTCTTGCATTTTATAACTCTCTTTTGAGAGAAAGACAGAAATGATTTCTTTCTAAAAATGTATCATTGGAACATATGCTTTTGGTATCTTTCCCTTTTACTGAATTGTGAGGGTGAAATCCTATCTCCTGCCATCAAGTTTGCCCCCTGGTAGGCTCCAAGGTCTTCTTTAATATGCAGCTCAACCATTATCTTTTTTTTTTTTTTTTTTTTGGTGGGTACCAGGGGTCGACCTCAGGACCTTGCGTGCCAGCAGGCGCCCCTGTCGCTGAGCCATCTCACCGGCCCTCAACCATTATCTTACCTCAACCATCCTCACACCTTGGTGAGAACCCCCCTCCCTGCCTTCCGGGAAGTTATTAGCACTCTCTCCAACTCTTCTAGTGTTCTGTGTTTCTAACTCAAACGAAGGCTTTCAATTCAACTGTGCTGAAAATTTCTATTTCACATGTTGCCCTCCCTCCTTAGACTATGAACAGTTCAAGGGCAGACATATGTCTTTCTAGTTTATTTAATTTCTAGGTATAGGACCAGGTTCCATCCTGGCACATAAATTAACGAAAGGCAAGAAAGCAGGGAAGAGGACCAGAGAGGAAGGCTCTCCCTGGCCCAGCAACCCTTGCAGCCCATTCTTGTTCAAGAGACTAAGTGCTGAAGAAGAGGAAAGACTTATGGGAAGCCACAGTGCCTGTGAGCCCATATAGGATCAGGGTTCCTACATTTCTGGGAGGAAGAGTGAGACTAGAACAGAGAGTTTCTTTTTCAGACACTGTAGAAATAAAACCACAGGTTAACAACTAGAACAGTAAAGGTCTCATTACACCTAAACCTTCACTTTCCTTTAGGTTTCTCTCTCTCTCAATTACTTTAAAATATAATATCTTGCCTTAAAGTTTGAGAGTATTTTACTAAAAAGGAAAGCCATATTAGAATCTCTGTCCCACATAAAACATGTCTAGATTTCAACCCCTAGGGTTGGATCATGCAGCCTGGTCAACAAAATCACTGCCTTCAGTTGGCAGGAAACCCTAACTGCAGGCCAAATGTCTAAGAAAAAACAAACAGTCTTGGGAGGGCCCTAAGGAATAAAGAGTCCTTGGTGGCTAGGTAAGTCCCTGACACAGGGGTGCTATGTGCCAGTGACTATATGTTGAATGAATGAGTCATGTGACAACAACAACTGTGCAATTACAGTATATACGTCATGTTCTATTAATCTGGCAGGCCTTCTCTCCTCTTTTTCAGTTGGCAAAGCTTCTAATCCAGTGTCTAGAAACTTAAAAATTATTTACTATTCCTTATCAAGGTAACCCTTTCTCCCCAGGCCACACCTTCCAGCAGGAATCTGAAGATCAGGCTAAAGTCCAAAGTCTCTATTATCGGCAAAGTTCCCACCTCTAATTTGTGGGATGCCAAGCCTTTCAGATTGCTAATAGGTAATCATATCCTTCTCCACCCATTGCAGCTGCTACAGAAAACGTTACCTCAGAAATAAACAATGTAATCAGCACCCCAACTCCACCCCCAGTTGAAGGCAGAATCAGGAGACTGAAAGAGATGTTGATTTCTTGCTGTGGACACACACACCCTGCTTGCCCACATTTCACCAGTAAAGGACCTGAGGAAATGTTGAGTGAGCCAACTGCGCACAACTGAGCTGGCTGAAAATATTAAAATTTACTACTGCAAATAAGTTGTTAGGGACCCAGACCTAATTTAGCCTCACTGTACATTTTAGATAACTTAGGCAAAGACACTTTAAAAGACTGGCTTGAGAACAAGAGGTTGGGAAGGCAGAGTTACGACCAGAAACACCTGCCCATGCTTCCAGTTTTCTGAGAGTAAAGGTACAAGAGAGAGAAGGAGAAAGGGTGAAGCCTGCATCTGCTCACTGGCAGCTGCTGCAGCCAGACATACTAGAAGTCGCTAACTCATCCCCTAACTTGTCAACCCAGGGCTCCTGCCCATCAGAGAAGCTGCCAAATCCTATGCAAGAACTGTCTGTAGGAAGCAACTGCTTGGGAATTTACAGAGTAAGCTGAAGAACAGGGAGAAACAATGAGCACTCAAGCAGGTATGCAAGAGAATAAAAGAAAGAAACAGAAACAGAAACTGCGGAAGTTGTACAATAAAGGAAGAAGCTATCTAGATGGCGGTGCCTCAGGAGGACCTTCTAGACCTGAGAAAGACTGGGCAAGTGGGCAGTGTCACCAGGCTGGGTTCTAAGTCGGGTAAAGTGAGGTTAGAAACTTCCGGTTAACTTTTAAAAGTCTCAAAACTTCTGTCCTACAGTAACTATAAATTAAATTCAACAATCTAGCTGCTTTTATGCTTTGATAGCAACATCCAGTAAGGAAATGTTTCATAAACTAAACGGCCTGGTATAGACACAACATTTTAAGCTGGCATCCCTTGGTTCCACCCAGGGTCTCTTCTGACTGCACTAACTCTGGAGAGCAGCAAGAAGAGCTCACACTTTGCCAGTAAGCATCCTCCCATGAGCACTCAGTGAGCCTGCTGCAGGTGGCCAGTCTGTTTCTTACATGTGCGCACACATGTATGTGTGTGTACACGCACACACATACACACAGCCTTTAGCACACCCCCCATTCTTGATGAAACAATGTTTGTTACATTTGTGAAACAAATGAATGAAACAAAAATAAAAACCAAGGAAACCAAGGACCTAAATCCCAGAGAAACATAAAAGTAATTAGTAGTGAACTAGACATACTTGTCCTAAGGAAAAGGACATGAAATTAGACTGGTTAACACCCTCTTCCATCAAATGTGAAATCCCTTGAAAGTATACAGAAATAACCACCAGAAATTTCACAAAAATTTTCATCTCTTTTAACAATGCCTCTGGTGTAACCTTATTTTTCTTTCCCTCAAGGATTCAAAGTGCTTACATGTACAAAGCAAGCTAAACACTCAGAAACACTTATCATGACAAGGTGCTAGGCTAATGCTATCTCTCACTCAGGTTGGTGTTTTAAATATTTTTTGTTGTTGTTTTATTTGACTTTTAATTGTACAATAGTTTTGTTTTCGTAACTATTTCACCCTTCAAGTATATACTACTAGGAGATTAAATCCTCAGATTTGGGTCTCAAAGATGCATCAATCCTTATCCTGCCACTTAGTGAGAAGTCACAGTGCCAAGCTCGCCGGGAAATTGTGCAGATTACATGAAATCACGCATGTGAATCACTGAATACCCAGCTTGGCACATAGCAGGCACTTGCAGAATGTCAGATGCTACTCTTCCCCCTCCCTCTCCCTAATAGTAATGCTAATGGAAATAGTTGTAACAGCATTGCAAGAGTCATAAACGGTGGCAAGTTACACAGGGTTTGTAGTTAGGTAAGCCTGGAGTCAAAGCCAAGCACTGCCACTTAGTGGGGGCTCTGCAAGCATGGAACAGATCTTCATGCAAATTATAAAAGGGTGCCACCTAATGATGAATATACCCTTCCCCTGGACTGTGCCAAAGGACACATAGCTAGGCAAGAAGAGCACCTGAGCAAGTGGAGCACTGGTGGGGTTTCAGCCCCACACATTACCTCATCAGTCAGTGTCACCACCATTGTCATCATCATCATTACCATCAAGAAACTGGAAGAAAAATCAGGGCTGAGAAAAGATACGGCTCAGAAAAGTAATGTTAGTCCTATTACTAGTCATTCTAACACTCCCGAATTCCATTATGTACTGGAGACTCTTACTCCACAGCTCTGGGTACATCATTCCCCTCTTTAGGAGTCTCTTGGCTCTGTGCTTCCTGCTGAATTACACAGGGTGCCATTCAAAATTCCTCTACCTTGAGCTTTACCTTCTCTATTATATAATCTGGAATCTTCGCCAATACTTGTCCCATCCCTCCCTCTTTTTGCTAGAATACAAGCTCTACAAGGACTCAGACTTGTGTCTGCACTGTTCAAATACATATCCCAAACAACCAGAATGGCTGCCACATAGCAGGTGCCCCACAAATGACAATGAATGCATTTGTTCACTGCAGGCCTTCCTGCCTTCAAAATTGTATCCTCCCCTCAATATCTGTCCCACGTGAAAGCTTTTCGGAGTTTTTATTTTTCTATGAAATAACCTGAACAAACTGCTCAATTTGAAAGGAAAACAATAGAAGTTTTAATATTTTAACAGTTGCAGTGTGGATAAAACAATTTATCCTTCTAGAACTAGCTAAATTATTCTAGTTCCTTTAGGACAAGTAAGTTTATATTTATTACTAATTCTATAAGTTATATACACATAATATAAGCATCATTGATTGGTAATGTTTATTTCATTGAAACAAGCTAAGTTGTTTAACTTCACGCCACACTCTATAAAATGCTTGGGACCCAACCCAGCTTAAGTTTCAGACCACACTAATTTAGCAGGAAGAACTATGCTGAAGCTAAGGCAGTGGGCTCTGGTATCAAACTTAGATTTGGAGAAACCTGGGCAAGTCAGTCCCTTTGTGCCTTCATTTGCAAAGCATGGGTAATTATAATACCTGCTGTATTGATTAGGATAGGTTAGGCAGTGCTGCAGTAACAAATTACCCTCACCTGCTCACATCAGCGTCTTAGCACAAGCTCATGGGAAACTGATTATTTGCCTAAATGACTATCCTGGCAACTATCCTGGCAATGACTCAGTGGCTCAGGCTGGCTGGAGAAAAGAGTGACTAAAGAATTTGGCTTAAAAAAAAAAAAAAAAAAAAGGAGGCCTTTTACCAACCCAACTTGAAAGTGACACTGTCAACTCTGCTCATGTATTATTGGGAAGAACTGATTTTATGAATGGTCCAGGCCAACTACAGGGGAATGGGAGGTACTGTTTTCTGTGTGCTTAGAGTGGCGGAACAAGAGATGGGGTTTGGTAAACTCAAAATCTTACTTCTGCCATACCTACTTCATCAGGCTGAGGCGCAGACTGAGTGAATGAGATCATAAATGTGCTGCTCTCAGAACAAACATGAGTCATACCAAGCACTCAGTAAAGGCTTGCTAAAACTACAAAATACAGCTGATATTTCTGCTGCATGGTAACACGAGACATTTACTTTCAAAAATCTTCCACTGGATAAAAATTCAGCTTGAGTTAGGATTTAGTGACTGATCTTTGTACACTTATCTGAGCATTTGAAGTGACCCTGCCAAGTATGATGAGAAAAAGAATTCCAAAGAGTCAGTACAATGACCCCGAATGACTGAGTCCTGGTGTAGACTGTGGGTAACTGTTAAGGCCCCTATGTTCACACGTGCCCTGAAAGCTCTTAGGAAATGTACTTTGTACTCTTTCTGGCTCAGAGATCACGTTGCTTCTAGAATTCAGTCTTGGCCTAAACATTCTATTTTCATATCTTTTCCTGCCATCCTCTAACAAATGCAAATACAAAATTATGTTCTTTTTCCAAAAAGCTACAAAATTTAAGTAGGGTAAATAATAAGGATTTCTGTTCAAAGATGGACATTACAGACAAAACAAATATACAGGTCACTTACAGGAAGGAAATAATAGCGAAGACAAAGAGTAACACTGGAATACATAAGAAACTCCAGCAAATAAGCAGGGTGAGAGACAAAAGTGAAAATGGATAAAAAACATAAATAGCAATTCAAAGAAGGGGAAACCTAAATGGGTAAAAGCACATAAACTGATGAATAGCCTACCAGTAATCAGAGAAATACAATTTAAGCAAGATACCATAAAGATTGGCAAAAAAATACCAATTTAAATAATACAAAGTATTGACAAAGATGTAGAAAAATGAGCATCCTCAAGCACTGCTGGCAGAAGGGCTCAGACACTGGCACAGCCTTTCTGGAAGGAAATCTCGCAGAGCTGTGAAGATACCCACCACAGCAGGCTAAGACACTTAGCTGTTTGTTACCAGGGGAATGAAAAGAAAAATGCAGAAGATGCTGGTGGTGGAACCCAGCTGCCTATCAGGCTCAAGAACCCAGGTGCAAAAGGAAAGATCTTAAAGCATAAAGCCAAGTGAATGTAAGAAACAGACCAAGAGGGCCGGTGAGATAGCTCAGCGGCATAAGCGCTTGCCCGGCAAGCGCGAGGTCCTGAGTTCGACTCCCGGAACCCACATAAAGGAAAAACAGGGCCGGTGATATTGCTCGGCAGCATAAGCGCTTGCTGGCAAGCGCAAGGTCCTGAGGTCGATTCCCGGTACCCACATAAAAAAAAAAAAAAAAGAACGTATTCTTTCTGTGGGGTGGATAAAGATACAGGTGAAATTCAGGGACAAAACCCATACAGGTGCACTGTCATCATCAATTGTAGTGGAGACTGAGATGGATCTTTCCCCGTGACTAAGCACTCAAGGCATGTATGTGGGCTGTACTGCTACTGGTTCCCTTTTCTTTTCTTCTGTCTTTTTTTTGGGGGGGGTAGGTCTAAAAAAAAAAGCATGAGACTTCTGATTATTTGTTCATAGGTTCACTTTCTTTGTACATTTGAAGAACCATTATGAATAAGTTCAATAATGCCATTTCCTAGGTGCACATACTGAACTAATAAATAAGTAACATGTTCCCATCACATGAACTAGAGCAATATTACTGAGTGGCTCTGGAAAGTCCAATTTACCCAGCTGTTTCTAAAGCGACTACATGATGGAATTAAAGCAGATATTTTTTACTCTACTTGAGTAAAATTAAGTTACATTGTAAATGGGAAGAGGGAGAAAGGACAGAAGACAGGGAAGGGGTAGGGGAAGAGGAAAGAATGGGAGAGGAGACAACAGGAAGGGGGAGATGGGGGAAGGTAAGAGGAGGTAGGGAGGGAGACAGGAAGGGTCAAACTAAGACTACTGACAGAGCAAGGCAAAAGTCACCAATGCCAGGAACACAGCAGATAGCACTGGTCATGAATTTTGATTCCAGAAAGTAGTATCTAACCAAATCTTTCTAGTATCTTCTCTAGGATTGACTTTCATTCTCTGGCCCAGCAGAGCTTTTCTAGCTAGTCTTGCACTCCTCATCAGAGTGAAGGTGTGAATTACATCCAGAGACTGTTCTGGGACCTCGTAGTCCTCCCAGTTCTAAAAGCTTTTAACTTCCTCTGACAAAGGATGCCCCTAGTCTGCTGGTCCCAAAGCTCCCCCAGCCAACTGGTCCTGGTGGCTCACCCCACGTGACCCCTCAAATGGAGGAACACCTGTGTTTGCTGGGACCACAGAGATCTTTCACCATTCAAGGCTTCATCCCCATTTTGTGGCTTGGCTTCCATTAATCCTCTGTGTCTTGCCACAGCCTTTGTCTTCATTTTGTAACCCATTTCTGCTGATGCACTGTACTTTCTTGCCAGCATCAGTGTCAGTCTCAAGACTTAAGATCTCTGGCAAGAAGCTGTGGAGGATTAGTTGAGGCTATAAAATTAAGATGAAATTCCTGAGAGAGCCAAATATGAAGAGTTTGGCCAAACTTGTTCTTGACATTTTTCTTCCCTTTATATTAAAAATCTACCTAAACACAAAAGAAGAACTTTTAAGTAAAATTAACAATGTTCTCTTAGTGGCAACTAAAGGCACAAACAAAAGGCTTCTCAGCACACATGGTCTTAGAGCCCACACCTGGGCCAGCTCCAGGTCCTCCCTGAGTGGTCCTGGTCTCCCCCAAACAGCATCTTGCTTGGTATCCCACTGCGAGCTCCATGTAACAAAAGATGATATACATTTACATTTATATTTATAAATGTATGTATAAGGCTACAAATAAATGCTGAGGAGACTTGTACTTTTGTGTAATTGTTATGTGATATGGGGACTAAAAACTATGAAATTCATATTAATCTTCAAAAACTGGCAACTTTGTTGTTTCTGCTATCACGTTGTATACTAGGATTTCTTTCCTTATAGTTAAATCCTTTTAAAAAATCCACTTTACTACAAAACAATAGCATATCGTTTTTTGTTTTCCCCCTTTATGCGGGTTCCAGGAGTCGAACTCAGGACCTTGCGCTTGCCAGGCAGGCGCTTATACCACTGAACTATCTCACCAGCCCTAGCATATCATTTTTGAATGAAACACAGGACACAACTCCTTGGTTATTAGTGAAATTTACTCCTCTCTCCCCCATTAAAACATTAAAACATGCACACACACTCACTCACACACCCACCCACCCTGGTAAACTTGTAAACAGCCTAGAGTTTTAGATAACTCTAAAAGATCAACACTGAAGTATTAAGTTTATTTTTGGAAAGGTCAACGGTGCTATCTATTGTTTGAATCTGATTGGCTGCTGTCAGTCAACTGAGCAAGAAGAGGAAGTTATTTAAACTATTATTTATAGATGACTAGGCTGATAAATTGCTCAGGCAAACTCGCAGGCTGCCTACTAATCTGCACTTTGCCCTTCTGGCTAATTAAGTTTATGTACAGTGTGGTTGCAAATGGATAGCTCCTGGTCTTTCCTCCCCTCTGAAATGATACATTGTTTTAACAGGAGTGAAGAGGGTATCTGTAGATAACATCATATGTCATTCACTTCTCTAACAAATTAGCTTTCTTACCCTTCCATCAGCAGACGGTACAAAGGGACAAACATTCAACAAAGAGGTAACTTAGTGAGATGAAATGGTGATGATGATCCATGAACAACCAGTACAGGAGACTCAGCAATCACTAGTTAAGTGAAAGGAATTTAATGACCAGATCCAATGTCTTGTCCTGTCTGCTGCTCTCAGAGGTGTTCACTGCCAACAGCTGAGAACATGGGAAAGGTCACTTTGGAAAGTCAGTCTTAAGCCAACTATGAATAAGGTAAACGAGAATGAAAATGCTGTATTTCCCTAAGAGGCACATTTCACACATTTGGTAGTGGACACAAGTGCTAACTGTGATTAGCAGTTCACTTTGATTAACACATACAGAATGAATATGGCCTTCCTAATATTTAGTTTACAAAATAACAGGGTGTTAGGAATTGCCTGGCTCCACCCATAGTCTGCCTTAGTGCCAATCCTAGATGAGAAACATTTATTTAGGTCTTGTGGTTCAGGGTGTTTGGTTCCATACCTGCTAACAATGGCTTCAAAATTTTGGCCAGGGAAAAAAAAGTCAGGCTTTTTAACCTTCCAATTATTGCCCAATGCCTTCCTATTACCCAATCTGGTGATCCTGGCCCAGCACACGAGTCAGTTATCTGTTCCTCACTTGCTTTACTGACAACTAAAGGGATAACACAACTCTTGAACTCTCCTTCAAACTCAGCTCAGGATCCCAAGTGTCTGCTCGACCTTATCTCCTTAAACTAACCCGAGTCTTGGTTACATCTCCTGGGCCCTGACTGTAGTCTATAAAAAACAATAGTTTGTTCAAAAAATTTACCGAGTACTTACTTCTTGCCAAGCAAGAAGTTGGGGTTGGGCATATAGAAATGAACAAAGTCATTTGTAAATTTTTAAAATTTAGAAACAAAGACAACGCCTACAAAAAAAAAAAACCTCATAGCTCCCTGAATAGCAAATACCAGCTGGAACAGGAAGAGCTGGGTGGCATCTACCTAGCCAAGAACATGGACATAAAATATGCAACTCACTACAAGCACACAATGAAAGAGCAAAGAATGTGTGTCAGCCAAGTCAACTCAGCAGGTAATGCAACACACACTACTTTGCTTCTGGGATTCCACCAACTGTCACAATGCTTCCAAAATCAACAGCTTGCCCTCAGTGCTGACTCAGCAAAGGGATTAGCCCTGTATTATAAAAACATATCCTCAAAGTATGAGAACAAGACATTTGAAGATACCCTGGTACAGAATCATGGTAACAAGTACACAAATTCAAGCCAACGAACCCCAAATTCTACATTTTAATAATCTTATGTAAACAGTGGGTACGTGTGAGCCCACACTTCCAGGCTGGTAGATGGATGGCTCTATGGGGATCCCTAAGGCTATCTGTCTACTTCTTCCTCCACTGGCTGCTCGAGGGGTCGTGTTGTCCTGGGCAGAACGTTCCCCTCTCTGTTCTTCTGCTAAAATTGCCACACCCTCCTGTCTCCCTCCTTAGAGTCCACAGTAGGCCTAACTTTAGGTTTTCTGTGTTTTGGGGGTGGTGGTGGTATCATTGGAATTGATTTTGAATATAGTTAGAGCATTAAAAAGCTCTCTTTTTTTCTTCCCACTTATATCCTACATGTCATGACCAAAGATATTTTATGCCAGAGTGGGTCTCTGCTCACCTAAAGGGCTGAAGCAAGACTGATTATTAGTGAAATATTTCAGCCAAATATAAACTTTAAAATCCGAAGGCCAGAGACCTAGACTCAGGCTTTCCTGATATTTCATTACTGGAGCTAAATGCAAGAAGAGGAAGGAACAGTCAGCTATTTGGATATGGAGCAGGAAAATACCTCTATCAACAATCCAAAACTGTTACAGAAAATTCTTTGGTTGAAGGTTTTCAAACCATTCTGAGTGTAAACGCAGGCTGCAAACTTGCCTGAAAGCTGCACTGTGATTGTGAGTTCTCGAGTTCTCCCCAACACCAAGGTCAAGGTAAGCATGTTTCCCTGCTGACCCCTTCTGTAGTACAGGTTCCTTTCCAATATATCCTTACATGGAAGGTGCTGCAACTTGGGGTCCCCGTTTTATATGGAATCTTCTTATTGGACTCCCTGCCTTGGGCAAAATCTTGGATTTGGCTTCTTTATCCTACACCCAATGCTATCAGAACTGTAGTGCAAGGCCATCTGATTAGGTAGCTGCCTTTGGGTTTTCTGAAAACTGTCTATAGTGATAGTCTTCTTTCCTGGCTTCCTGCTTAAACATGATTGCTAACCTCTGAAATTATGTTACTTTCTTTCCATTTTTATTTTTATCTTATTTTATTTCTATGATTTTAGTTAAGAGGTACTTACTCTTAAATTCTGGGAGAAACAGAAGTTGGAAAGTATACGTTTCAGAAAGTTCCCCAAATGACTCTGACATGGGATGAGGCTTGGTTACCAGTGCACTCTATTATGACTATAGGAGACATGATTCTCTTGCTGTCTTTTTAATCTCTTTAAACTCATTTCCCCCTCCTACCTAAGGTTAAGGGTGGCACTTCTAGGTAACTGTAAAGAGGAAACGCTGTAAATTATTGCACCATACCCATTCTTCCGTAAGTGTTTTTGGTACTTGCAAAAGGGAAAGAAGCTAACATTTCCAAGCACTTACAAAGCACAAAGTCCTCTGTTTTGTGATTTCCCATATGCTATTTCTTTCAACTTCATCATCAACGTAATAAGTTGTTTCGTTTTGGTTTTTTTGTGGGTACCGGGGGTCGAACTCAGGACCTCGCACGCCAGCAGGCGCCCATGCCGCTGAGCAATATCACCGGCCCTTTTTTCGTATGTGGGTACCAGGAATCGAACTCAGGACCTCGCGCTTGCCAGGCAGGCGCTTATGCTGCTGAGCTATTTCACCGGCCCCATAAGTTAAGTATTATTAGCTGCATATTCATAGATAAAGGAATAAGCTCAGAGAGGCTAAATACATTGGAAAAAGACGCTTATCAGTGGGCACTGAAGCTGTGCTTCAAACTAGGCATCCAAGTGACCCTCAGTCTTTTTTCTCTACACAGTCAAGTTTCTCAGAAATATAAAATAATGTCCTGCCCTCCTGCACCGCACATTTTCATTGGTAAACCAGTGTATAAACTGAAAGATGATGAAACTGAGGTGAAAGAAGCAGTCAGGTGACAAGCTCATGGCAGAATCCCTGGTTCCAAATGCCAGGCTTAATCAAAACAAACACACACAGAATCCTTTTCTGTCAAAGTCTTTACTGGATTTATGATGCACTACTATGAGAAACACAAAATGCTCACCACTGAGGAAATGGATGCTGGCTAATAAAATCTGGCAGCTCACAGGGCAGCACTGCCTAACCGGCAAGACATGAATGGCACTCAACAGAGGCTCAGGAAGCTGCATGGCATGCTTTATTCTGTTTGTTTAAACTAATGTTTTAGGTGTGCAATGGACTTGTCCAAAGCTACTTCCTATTAGGCAGACTTGAATTTTCTCTATTTTATAGAAAAACGGTGCTAGGTCAACCTGGCACACTCATTTCTGCTGGTAAGTTGACTGATGGCCTGTGTCAAATATGCTTACTGAGACTATGTCCAATGACAGCTACTTTTATACTGACAGGCCACTCGTGAGAACTATAATGATTTTACACACAATATGTTCACATATACATGGTGGAGCAGACACCACTGTTTTGTTTAACAATTCTCTGGTGCACCTAAAGACCCTGGCCCTCTTCACAGACACCCTCCCCCACGCCCCAGGATGACAACTGTATTCTCTCCATTGCTGAAGTATGGGTCCATGAGCTTATCCCACAGGGCTCATGTCCTTCGCCCCTTGGATTTTTCACATCATAGTAATGCTTTCCCAGACAGAAATCTGAATGTAAAAACAAATGAACAACAAACTACCTTGACAATTAGGGAAATTTTATAAAGATTTTATATTATTATTATTATCTACGTGAGACCAAGGAATCTGAAAACTATAAGAGACCCTATCCAAAAAAGTTTTAAGCTGAAAAAGAAAGATAAAGGGAAGACCAATATAAGCACAAACTACAGACACACTCTTAGTGATACTCTTATGGCCTGTGAAAGTTAGCATACCTTTTTCAAGGCTGTTTTTATTATTATTTTTTTTTAATGCCAACGTAGCATTTAGGAAAAAAAAGGAAACAAATTAATTATCCTACTGTTAAGATAAAACCAAGGGGGCTAGAGTATAACACAGTAATACAGTGCTTGTCTATCATGTGTAAGGCCCTGGGTTCATATCCAGCACCTCAATAAAATAAAAACAAGAGTCCAGTGTGGAGTATCATGCATCTGTAGTCCCAGCTACTTGGGAGGCTGAGGCAGGAGAATCATTTGAGCCCATAATTTTAGGGCCAGCCTAGGCAATACAGTGACATCATCTGTATTTTTAAAAGATCCTGTCTCAAAACAAACAAGCACCTCATTGCTTTTGACCTCACAGTTGAGTTTTACCTTTATTCAAATCCTTCTGGTCTTTTCTGCTAGAGCCCTATTTTCCCTGTGGTATAGGATTCCCTATGTTGGAACCATACAACAAATTGTACAGGAAACACTGAAAATTATGGTTTCACTAACCAGTATAAGTAATAGTCACTGTTTATTCAGAGAGGTTTCAGTTTTCTTGGCAGAAAACAATGTAAACAAAGTAAGTTTGGTCACCATAAACTAAGTTCTATCCAAGAAAATCTCTCCTAGAAAGAGGTCAGCAACTTTTTTAATCCTGAGGACCACCAATGGAGTTTCACTGGAACTCTGGAACTTCCTGTGAACAGGAAGCCCTATCACAGAGACAGTGAACTGGCAAGCTGATCCTGTCAACTTTCTGCTTAAACTCCCACCTGGCTCCCTGCTACCTCCCCTTGGCTTAGGAGGCCAAGGCTAGGGTACATCTGACCCTAGCAAACTCCCTACTCTTCTCTCAAAGGCCTACCTGCCTCACTCTCTGCTCTCTAGCCCACTACCCTCTCCTCTGTGCCTTGCACATGCTCTGCCCTCTGTCTGGGACACCCTCCTGTTCTTTGTGTGGCTAACCCTTATTTATTCCCTAGGTTTCCTTCCCTGACTCCCCAGATCTGGGTCAGGAGTCGGCCCAGTGCTTCAGAGCCCCTCCTATGTTCCTCTCAGAGCAACCCCCACTGGGATGTCAGCTCCTCAGAGGCAATGACTCATCTGTCTTCTGCCTTGTTTTATTTCTCTTGCCCTAAAGGACTTGACACCTGGCAAGTGCTTAGCAACATCTGTTGACTAAATGAATGAGGCAAAACAAGGAAGCAAAAGAGAGAAGAGAAAAAGAGGGAAGTGGAAGGAAAGTACTTTGAGGGAGTTTTGAGGGCAAGTGCTTCGATGGTGCCAGTTTGTAGTACTAGTGTCCTAAGTTTTACTGACATCATCTGATCTACACAGATGTTGTATCAGAACACAGTCTCATTTTCCTTCTTGTAAATTACAAAGATTATGCATCTTTGGTTTTCTTGAGCAGTGAGTAAGCAGACTCTGAGCTCCTGAGCAGGACGATAACAGAAACAGCAATAGCTCCTTGTATTTTAGGCTACTTTACAGCTTTTGAAGAATGGCTAGGTAGTGCTTTTATCAATTCTGGGAGGCACAGAGAAAGTAATTATTTTTACTCTCTTTGTACACATGAGGAAACTGAGGTTCAGGGACTTGTGACTTGCCAAGGTTGCATGTTCACAGAGCCTGAGCCCTCAAGTAGGCCTTCAACTGCCTTGGGGAGCACTGAGCTGAGCTCCCTTGGCAGTGTATAAACCCAGCACCTTGCCTACCACCTGGAGAGCAAGAAGTATCAGCTACTATCTCCAATAAATTGAAATGCGCCCAATTTATTCTCCATAGGTACCATAAACAGGACTATTACTCAAGAGCAGTTTTCTTCATACAAATCCAAACTTAGCTAAAAACAAGAGCCACAAACTAGTCCCATTCACAAAGATCCACAGATCGTGACTGTTACTTTTTTTACCTGGTTTAACGTACATTCTCCTCCCAACACCAACAGGACACTAAGCTCATGTTAGAAAGAGCTCTTTGATTTCTGTCATCATGCAATGCAAATGATCATTTAGGCAATCAATTTTTCTTTTTCTGTTACAGCTTTGAGGAATAACTGATGTACAGTACACTGCACATTTTCAAAAATGCATGACTTTAATGACTTTTGACATATGTTTATATCCGAGAAACCACAATCAGGATAATGAACATACCCAGCATCACCAAAAGTTTCCTCTTACTCTTTGTAATCTCTCCCTCCCACAACTACACCACCCCATCCCCAGGCAACCGCGGGTCTGCTTTCTGTCATTATAGATTAGTTTGCATTCTCTAGAATTTTATATAAATGGAATCATGTAGCATACACCCTTTTCTTGTCTACTTTCCTTCACTCAGCATGATTATTTTGAGATTCGTTCACTTTGTTGTAATGTAACAATAGTACATTCCTTTTTACTGCTGTTATTCCATTATGTGGCTATACCGCAGTTTAGCCATTCTCTGTTGATGGGCATCTGGCTTGTCTCTGCCTTTTGGTTATTATAAACAAAGCTACGATGAATATTCATGTGCCAGTCTTTGTGTGGACATATGCTCTTATTTCTCTTGACTATGCATCTAGAAATAGAATGGCTGGCTCAGATGGCAGGTACATATTCAACTTCATAAGAAACTGCCAATTTTTTTTTTTTAAAGTAGATGTATCATTTTACATTTCCATGAAAATTCTAGTTCTTCTATATTCTTGCCAACACTTGTTTTAGTCAATTTTTAAAATCTTAGCCCTTCTATTGGATATATAGTATTATCTCACTGTGGCTTTAATTTGCTTTTCCTCAATGATGCATATCTGTTGAAATATTTTGCCTCAATTCTATTGAATTGTTTGTCTTCTGATATAAAAGTTTCTGCGGGTTCTTCAATATTCCGGATAAAATTTCTGTGTCAGATACATAGATACAAAGATATGTTTTGCATCCCCCCACCCCACCCCTGTCTGTTGGCTTGCTGTTTTGTTTTCCTAACAGTGCCTTTGAAGAGCAAAAGAATGTTTAACTTTGAAAACAATGTACTGATTTTTCTTTCATATTTCATGTTATTCTGTATATATTGATATTTAAGAAATATTTGCTAAGCTCAAAGTCATGAAGATTATTTCCCTATGTTTTCTTCTAAATGTTTGTTATAATCTGAATTGTTTGTGTGTCTAGCCACATATGTAAAGATCCTAACTCCCAAGGTGATGTATTCTAGAGTTGGATCTCTGGAAGCTGATTAGATCTTTGAAGGCTCTGTTCTCATGAGAACGGAGATCTTTTAAAAAAAGACAACAGAGGGGAGATTCAACATGGCTGAATAAAGAAGCTCATTCAGAGCTACTCAGAAATTCAACTAAAACACAGGTAATTGGAAGAAAGGGGAGGGACATACACCCTGAAACTACAATCAATCTGACATAAGAGACTAATACATCAAGCCAAACATAGATAAAGAACTTAATAAAACAGCCAGCCAGCCTGCCCACCCACTGCTAGTGGGTCACCGGATCAGGACAACTGCCCACCATACTTGGAATCTTCAAAGAGAAAAAAAAAAAAAAAAGAAAGAAAGAAAAAGGATATACTAAAATAGTGTGGCTAAATCAAGCCATACAGGATAGACTTATAAGATATGAGATATAAGGTCCCCTGCCTCTTCTGCCTTCCTCCAAACAGAAGACTACTGTCCAGCAGTAAATTCTGCCGACACGAACTGCTCCCTCCCAGGTGATCGGCTGGTTCTCCTTTTATCCTTTTTCTTTTTTCCTTTTTTTTTTCTTTCTTTTCTTTTCCTTTTCTTCCCATTCCTTTTGTGCACCACAGCACTAACTGGAACCACCAGGAACAAGATTAAAGACTACAGGGGTGCATAGTAAATGGAACAGCTAACCCCTCCCCTGTGACCTGTGGTTAGAGAGGCACAGGGAATTAAACAGCCTTGTACCTCGGGACTGTGCAGCCCTGGGCTCTCCCCACACTGCTGGGGGCAGGAGCAGAAAGGCACCCCACAGCATCCCCCATCTCACTTGAGCAAGTTACAGACTACAGCAGAGGCGGGTGACCTTGGGGAACTTGTAAAGCAATGAATGGGAAGTTAGCACTCTACCTTAGGAGAGGAGTAAGAATTGGGACTGAGCAGCCTTGGACTGCAACAGCAGGAGCAGAGGACCAGACCATATCACGGCATCCCACCCCACCCTGCAACAAACGACCTGCGAGGACAGAGACTCGCCAGGGGAAGAGGAACACTGTAGGCTGAGCAAGGACCAGGAGGAGCCAAAGGTGCATGGGCCAGGGAACAGCCCCCTGTCTCTATCTGAAAATAGCACAGCAACTGGGAGAGAGATGTCTCCAAAAGAAACACAGTAAGGAGAGGGAGGCCACTAAGGGACATACAGAAAGTATGGCTGAAGACTCTGACCCCAGGCCACCACATCTGGAGGCCAAGATCAGCCTCAAATCCTGCACAAACTACTGCAGAATTGGCAGTGTTATCCAGTAGTTATGGACTCTTGGTGGATACCAGAGGAATTTTATTTTGTTTTTGTCTTTTCTTTTCTTTCTTTTTACTGGTTTGTTTCCCATTCCTTTTCCATTTTTTTTTTTTAATCTTTTACCTATATTGTTGTTCTAATCTATTCATCTTCTTTCCCCCTTTCCTCAATTTACCTCTCTAGACTTAATCATACTGTCATGAGTGTATAGTCTCTCTAATTTTTCTGGTCAACTTCAATAATCCCTTATGAATCCCTTAATAATCCCTTGCTTACTCCTTCATTCTTTCTCTTCTGCCCTCTTCTCTAGTTTCCCAAAGCTTGCATGATCATCCTTTGTTCTCCAGCCTGGCTTCTACTTTATTTCTTTTCAGTTATCTGTGTTCTATCCACTATCCTTCTTAAATTTCCCCACCACAGGGTAAAACCACTCTACCAAGGGGAAACACTTCGCATACAAGCTCCCAATTTACAATCAGTTCTGTTATATAACTGTAGATTTTGCCTGTATGGTTAAAGGTACAAAATTAATAGTTGCCACAGTTTGTCAGTTTCTAAACTGTGCTTGGTGCTGTTAGTGCTAATTGTACTACTTTAGCTAGGATGTCGTATCTGTTTTAATAATTTCTCACTTCTGTAACAATACTGGGTAGTTCTGGGGTAATAACCTCACCACTCCCCAGCACCAAAGGACTGAGGACTGAGCCAAACAGATACCAACATCTCACTCTTAATTAATTGGAAAGGTGGGATCTTGGGACAGACACAAATCAAGAACCTCCTATACACAGAAAACATCCCTGAAGAACAGACTTTTCCTAGAGAGGCCTAGATACTAGTGATATAGCTACCTACTACAAAAACTTACAAGGATCAACACAGAAAACAAAATAAAAACTTTCGAAATAAAAAATGACAAGACGCAGAAGCAAAATGCAACCTCAGACCTCCAGCCCACCCAGAACAAGTCCAGGAGACAATAAGATAGAGGAAAATGGAAGACACACATCTGACATTTCTGAAATGATAGCAACCAAAGTAAAGAAACAAATCCATGAGGCTACAGAGGTAATCAGATCAGAAATAATCTCTCAGGTAAAAAAAGGAAATGTCAACATTTATAAAGGAATTGCTCAGCAAATCTAGAGTAGAGATAGATAAAAAATAGACAATGATAGGAAGAGGATGGAAACTGAATGATCAATATAGGAAAGAAACAGAATGCATGAAACAGATTCAAACAGATATCCAGAAAATTAAAAATTCCATTGAAAGCTGTCAAAACCGCTTGAACAAAACAATAGACTTCCAGACTTTTGAAGACAGGATCTTGGCTAGCAAACATGAAAGGAAAAATCTCTTGCAAATAACAAAAGATCAGGAAATAACAATTCAACAGCTGTAAGACAATGCAAAGAAAAATAATGTAAGAATAATTGGTGTCAATGAAAAAGCAGGAGCCAACACAAATGACATAAAAAAGTATGACCATTTGCAAAAGTAATAGCAGAAAATTTCCCAAGCATGGGAAAAGAATCTGACATACAGACAAGTGAAGCATACAGAACTCCAATTAGCTATAACCAAAATAAATCTACACCCAGACATAATAATCAAGATCCTGGAAATTCAATACAAAAACAGAACATTAAAAGCTGTTAGAGAAAAGAAACAGATCACCTATAAAGGAAAGCCCCTCAGAATCATGGCAGACTTCTCAACACAAACCCTCAAGTCAAGAAGAGCTTGGAGTGAAGTATTTCAAGTCCTGAAAGAAAACAACTTCCAACCCAGACTGATGTACCCTGCAAAACTCTCTTTCAAAATTAATGGAGAAATAAGTTACTTCCATGACAAAGAACAATTGAAGAAATTCATGACCACCAAACCAACCCAATAAAGAGTACTGAAAGATATTCTAGACAGAGATAAAAATGACCACAATTCCAAGAACAACAACAGAAACAAACCACAAGGCAGGGCAAGCAATTAAACAGAGGGAAAAATCAGGGAACCAACAGCGGTAAAATAACATGACAAAGACAAGCCAATACATATCAGTTATAACCATCAATATAAATGGCCTCAATTCACCAATCAAAAGAAACAGACTGGCAGAATGGGTCAAGAAACAAGATCTAACAATATGCTGTACACAAAAAACACATTTAACTCAAAAAGAAATTCATGGACTGAAAGTCAAAGGATGGAAAACAATCTTCCATGCAACAGGAACCCAAAAAAAGCAGGGGTAGCTATTCTGTTTGCAGACAAGGTAAATCTCAAACCAAGAATGATCACAAGAGATAAAGAAGGTCACTATATACTTGTTAGGGGAAAACTTCAAGAGGAAGAGATAGCAATCATAAATATGTATGCACCAAATACAGGAGCACCTAACTATATGAGACAAATATTAATAGACATGAAAAATCAAACAAGCAATAAGACAATTTTAACTGGGGACCTTACTACCCCATTGTCACAAAGAGATAGATCAACTAGACAAAAAATCAGCAAAGAAATATCAGAACTGAACCAAACATGTGAACAAATGGACTTAGTAGATGTTCTCAGAGTGTTCCACCCAACATCATCAAAATACACATTCTTCTCAGCTGCATGTGAGATGTTCTCTAAAAGAGACCACATGCTAGGCCGCAGAACATGCTTAAGTAAATGCAAATGAATTGAAATTATCCCATGCATACCATCTGACCATAGTGCAATGAAATTGGAAAACAATCGCAAAAGAAACTGCAAAAACTCCATAAACACATGGAAATTAAATAACACCCTCCTAAACAAACAGTGGGTCACAGATGAAATTAAGGAAGAAATTAAACAATAATTTCATAGTGAAAATGGCCATACTAGCAAAATTGTTATACAGATTTAATACAATCATGATCAAAATTCCAACAGCATATCTCACAGAATTAGAGAAAACAACCCTAAAATTCATTTGGAACCAGAATAGACCTAGAATAGCAAAGGCAATTCTGGGCAACAAAGGCAACAGAGGGGGCATCACAATCCCTGACTTGAAATTATACTACAAATCTATTGTAATAATAAAAATAAAATAAAATAATAAAATAAATAAAATAAAATAATAAAATAAAATAAAATCAACATGGTACTGGCAAAAAACAGACCCAAAGGCGAATGGAACAGATTAAAAGATGCAGAAACAACTCCAGACATACTTAGCCACCTCATCTTTGACAAAGGTGCCAAACACCTTCACTGGAAGAAAGACAGCCTCTTTGATAAATGGTGTTAGAAAAACTGACTTTCCAGATGCTGAAGATTAAAACTAGACCCATATCTTTCATCATGCACTAAACTAAAATTGAAATGGATCTAATATCTAAATATTAAAACAGAAACACTAAATCTGCTGGAAGATGGAATAGGTAGAACTCTTGAAGACATTGGTGTAGGCAAAGACTTTATGAATAAAACCCCAATCTCATGGGAACTATCGCAAAGAATCAACAACTGGGATCTCATCTTATTAAAAACCACCAACAGAGTGAACAGACAATCTACAGCAGGGGAAAAATTTTCACCAGCTGTTCCTTAGACAAAGGACTAACATCTAAAGAACTCCAAAAAAAAAAAAAAAAAACAAACCAGACCTCCCCCCAAATTTAAAGACCCAATCCAAAAATGGGCATCTGAGATGAATACACACTTCTCAGATGAAGAAATACAAACAGCAAATAAATATAGGAAAAAATGTTCAACATCACTGGTCATTCGAGAGGTGCAAATTAAAACAACACTGAGATTCCATCTCACCCCAGAAAAAATGGCTATCATCAAGAAATCAACCAATAACAAATGCTGGAGGGGCTGTGGGGAAAAAGGAACCCTTCTCCATTGTTGGTGGGACTGTAGACTGGTGCAACCACTGTGGAAATCAGTGTGGAGACTCCTCAAAAAACTAGGATTAGAGGTCTCATTTGACCCAGCTATTCCCCTTCTGGGTATTTTCCCAGAAGAATTAAAAACATCATACTACAGTTATATATGTGCATCCATGTTTATAGCAGCATAATTTATAATAGCTAAATCTTGGAAACAACCCAAATGCCCATCAACTGAGGAATGGATAAAAAAGATGTGGTATTTTTATATGATGGAGTACTACTCAGCTATAAAGAAGGATAAACTCGAGGCTTTTATAGGTAAATGAATGCAACTTGAGACCATACTCATAAGTGAAATAAGTCAGACTTGCATGTGTAAACATCATATTGTCTCCCTAGTGTAAAAAACTGAAAAGTAAATAAGATCCAAAATGTACAACAGATATTGTGAAAGGGGAAGAAACTGCTCAAAAGGAAAGAACAACTGGGATGGGGGAAAGGAGAAAAGAAAGAAGGGAAAAGAAAAAAAAATATATATATATAAGATAGCTAAGATAATTACACTACTAATTTCTATTAGTTCACTGAAAAGAACGGTTTGTGCTTACACTGTTTGATCAATTTTTCATGCCTATATCCTGTAATCTGAGCAACTACTTTGAAGATAACAATATACAATATATTAAGCATTGTTAATCCCCTATTAGCTTGTTTTGAAATTCTGTACCACTGTTTGTATTGTTTTTTGTCTATAAAAAAAAAAAAAAAAAAGACCACAGAGACCTGCATGTGAGGTTACAATGAGATGACGTTCATTTATGGAGGAAGCAGGCCCTCATCAGACACTCGATCTGCTGATGCCCTGGCCTTGATCTTGGACTTGCCTCCGGAATTGTGGGAAATAAATTTCTGTTGTTTATATGTGACCCAGTCTACAGTATTTTGTTATAACACCTTGGTGGACTAAGACAGTGTCTCTAGTTTTAGCTCTTATGTTTATATTTGCAAATCCATTTTGAACTAATGCTGTAGTTGGTACAGGGAAAGAACTGAGACTCAACTTTTCAGTTATAACTGATTATTCCAGCATCATCTGTTGAAATGGTTATTCTTTATCAATTGAATTACCTTGGCACCTTTGGCAAACATCAACTGTCCATATACATGTAGGTCTTTTTCTGGATTCGTTATTCTGCTTCATTCATCTACTTTTCTCTATGAGAATTCCACACTGCCTTGATTATTGTAGTTTTATAGTAAGTTTTAAAATCAGGTAATGTAAAGCCTTTCTTCAACTTTGTTCTTCTTTATAAAAACTATTATGGGTATCCTGGGTCCTTGGCATTTATATATACATACATTTTAGAATCAACTTACAAATTACTTTGAAAAAATCTGCTGAGATATTTGACTAACTGCATCTTTAGATCAATGATTAATTTGGGAAGAACTGATGTCTTAACAATGAGCTTTCTGGTCCATGAAAGCAGTATTTTTCCATGTATTTATGTTTTCCTCAATTTCTCCTTTATGGTATTTAGCATAACAGGTCTTGTATATGTTTTGTCAAATTTGTCCCTTCATATTTTTGATGCTATTGTAAGTGGTAATTTAATAAAACGATATTTTTTTCATAGTACAGATGCAAACTTGTCCTTCCATTCTGTGCATCTGTTATCTCCCATCCTTCTGCTCAACCAACATTTTCCATTCAATAAACCTTTTTCAAGCAAGTACCAGGATCTGAAGACCCAAATCACAGACCATACTGGTGTCTGCTGTTTTGCTCTCAATCCCTGTAATACCTACCTAATACCATTTACTTGAATTGCATTGCACATATTAAGACCTTGTTATAAATGTTGCTGTTTTCTTTGTTTCTTGCACATGACTTACCCACCTACCTAAATTATAAGCCCCCTTGGAGTAAAAATAATGTATACTTATTTGTAAATCCATAATAATACTTGGGATATTGACAAACAAACAGAAGCTAAAACTTTTAAAAAGGCTTCTAAAGTCAAACCAACAAAACTCTGTCTGAAACTCTATATTCTACATTCAGTATTAACTTACAACTAAGCAAATAAAAAACAAGTATTAAAAATGTGTTGGTTGTGTTGAACAACAGCCGTGGATTAAGGGGTTTCAAGGAACTGTGTGTGGTTTTCCTTCTTGTCCTCAGGTAGCTGAGCTCCTGAGGAAGAAATCACTGGAGAGACCATTCCCTATGTATCCTGACTACAGAACACAAAGGGTCCCTGGGCCTGTTGTTGAGAAAGCCTAGTTCTACAAGGGCTCCTGTCCACTTTCTATTTCAGTCTCTGGCATGTGCAATTCTGACAAATAGCTGTTAGTGTCTCATTGAGTCTGTTTACAAGACACAGGCAGTTGTTTACAAGACACAAGCCAAATTCCACCCTTGGATATCCAAGAATTATTTCCAGTTATTTCAGGTCCATGATTGGGTTCTGGCCCTGTCAACTTCTCAGTATAATTTACGCATGTACTCAGCTTGTTTATAAGCTCTTAAAATGTGGCCCACCCCAACAGCAAATCAATTCCAAACTTATCCATCATAAAGAATACAAGACAGTTTAAAGAATCCCCAACAGTTTCTAAGTGTTGAGCCAGTTAGAAGAATGGGCCATTACACCACTGCCACACAGATGAATGTGTAAGTAGAATAGAGAAAGTGATATATTCCCCCAAATGAAAGCACAGGATGCATCAGGAGCAAACAGATGAGATGGATATCATAGTAAGGCTCATGTAGTGGTACATAGTTCAGAGATTAAAATTCCCAACCTGAAACTAAGATCTAATCAGTGCTTTCAATTTACATTATCATCTTACACAAGACTCAACTTTTCTGACTTCCTTCATGTCAACCATCTCAATCTATATTACAAGCTGTAGATAACAGAGGCTATAAACCAATAACTGTGACAATCATGTAGCAATGAGACAGTTGCTTCATACAAACTGACTACAGGGTGTGCTAGGGATATCCTATCCAGTATTGTCTTGAAAATAAAAACAGTGTGACAATGAGGTGGATTGTCAATTGATTGGCTTGTAAGCTGCCTAGGGGATTAGTAAAGAACACTTCTGGGTGGGCCATGGAGCTGTGATCTGGTTCCTGGTCCTTTTCCTCTCTGGCATTATTCTCCTGCTCTGCTTCTACACACCATCAGGTGAACAGCATTCCTCTGCTAAGCAACCCCTGCTATAAGGTCTTTACTTTGGAGCCAGCTGACCCTGGACTGAAACCTCTGAAACCATGAGCTGAATAAACAACTTCTTTAAGTTGTGGGTATCGGGTATTATTATTTTTTTTTCAGCAATAGGAAAGCTGATCAATACAAATAGGAATCATTAGTAACAGACATGTAAAAAGAGGTGGGGGGGGCATAGCTGTGTCCATAGCACAGTCAAGAACATTTTGTTTAAAATCAGCCACATCTCAATACAAAATTTACTGATATTTATGAACCCAACAACACAAACAATGGATGGTACACTTGCATTTTATTTCTGATACCAAGCAACGCTAAGGTCCAACCCCTCAAAATGCATACATATCTACTGCATGAGCTGGGAAGACAAAGGTGTTCTTTTAAACTGCAAACTAGTAGAGAAGCATCTTTAAGAAATAATTACAAAGGTTCTGTTACAGAAGAATGATAATGACTACATATATGTGCTTCAATTCTATTATTAAAAGCCAGAAGCCATTACACTAAGATAATTTTTAAGATTTCATATAGACAGATATATAGACAGACAAACAGACATAAATAGGTAAGTTTTACACTAAAAAACTCAAGGCCCACCAGGCATAGTGGCACATGAATGGAGCAGAAAAAGCTCTAATCTCATGGCCAGGAACAACAACAACAACAACAACAGGAGGAGGAGGAGGAGGAGGAAAAGAGGTCAGGTCCCAATATTTCTGTCAAGGGCACACCCCCCATTGACCTAACTTCCTTCCACTAGATTCCACATCTTAAAATAGCTCCACTTCCAAGCTGGAAACCAAGTCTTTAACACATTGGTCTTTGGGGCGCCCTTTACTATAGAGCTCTACAGATGTAAGAGTTCACCCATTCAACACACATGTGCCAGCCACTGCGCAAGGCATGGTTCCTCCCTCCTCATGCTTGGTCTAGTGGCCATGCCCTACAGGTCTTGAGGAGCTTGATACCCTCCCTCTTGCCACTCCCAGGGAAGATTCAGGCCGGGCTGCACAGGCACACATCAGAGACTGGGAGTGCACCTCAGAGAAAAGAGTCAGTAATCAAGGCTCACAGAGCACAGCTGCCAAAGACACATGCAGTCAAAACCCTACTTCCCTGATATTTAAAGTGTTGACTTTTTTGTGATCCCCTGCATAATATCATGCAGGTACAGACTGCTGGAGTAGGCTAGCACTCTTTCTCGCTACTGTTTCTATCTGCCTTACCTTGTTTTTCTTCTCCATTCTGTCCTTTAGAATGTATTCCCTGTCTCCCTTTTGTTTCCTACGTGTATGACAGTAATAACCTCTAAAATGTCCCCATAAAGACAAAAATTCTTACCGCATATTTCCAGACTTGCCTCAAAATAGTCCATTAGAGGGGATTGGGACTGGGAAGTAAGTAAGGTACAAGACTGACAACAGATAAAACAAGTGGGGTGATGAGTACCTGAGGTTTACTATACTATTCTACTTTTATGCATTTTTTAATTTGCCCATAAAAACATTGAAGTAAAATAAATATATTAGAAAAAAAAACTACCACATCAATATTTTGCTTTGAAAATATGGTGGAAGCTAAGGTGGGAATTAACAGTGGATTTCGATGGCTGAGGGCACTGCGTTCATTTGCATGCATGAGTCACTCTCCTTTACAATAAGGAGGCCGATCTTCAACACTTTCATTCCTCTTTCCTCTTTCCTACACTACATCCAATCTTTATACTTTATATACTGGGCTTTCATCAGCTTTTTTAGACAGAAATCAGTAATATTACTCCTAAGAGCAACTCTGGTAGCAGGTACTTTTAAAAATAACTTTATAGAAAAGATATATCTATAAGGGGAAAAAATAAAACCTCAAATATTTGTGAAATAAAAGAAAGGCAGTGAGTCAGGTAATTGGCTTTCTTTTCTAGGTAGTTTCTCTCACTCTCCTTTAATAGTAACTGGGGAGATCCCATGCATTGACCTCTGCCAGGTTACTCACACACCAATATACGTTCAGACAAAAGATGCAGGGAAAGACTGGAAACCAAGACTGAAAATATTTTCAAAGCAATTGAAATTTAGTATCACAGGAATCCCAGTCAGCTCCAAAATCACACCCAGTGATGTTTCTGGCAGACATGCATTCTGGATCATCCACGAAGCTATTTAAAATCGCTTGATATATTAGCACAACAGATTTCAAAGCTCAAAACACAGGTGTGTATTAGCATTGCACAATTCTGCGGTAAGAGAGAATATGAGATCATCCCACCTAGAAACAGACCCAAACACAAACACCCACTTGGGGTTCAGGTGTATAGCTGTGTCTTCAGGCAGACGAATTTATCTCTGGAGTTTTGTTCTGATATAAATATGCTCTGATAAGAAATCGAGACTTAATATATTAATACTTCTCTAAATTGGGTGTGTCTTTTTAGCTGACAACCATTGTACACTCCTGGCTGTATGTTACTTTAAACCTCTTCAAAGACTTGAGAAATAGGATTATAGTCACTCATAATTTAAATAGCCCTATTTATTTTTTTCAGCCTCAATAAACATGGGAGAGTAGAAAACAGTTTCAGGACAGTAGAAATGCATTTCATGAACCAAGAAAGAAAATTATCAAGATAAAGCCTTAAGAAAATACATGACTTAAAATTATCTCGTCAAGTATTGTGCACTTTATCCAATGATTCATTTACCATTAAATAGTTCACATATGTAAGCCATTACCCACTACTGCATAAGTTTCCAAACTACTTGGAGAGAAAGAAGCAGACAGAAGACACTAACAGATATAGAAAGACCTACACCAGGAAAACTGAACAACAGAAGGCAGTCCTGGTTCCTGCTGTGCTGCCACAACAGCTCTGGATCTTTGGTGAAAGTTGTCATAGTAAGCCAGAGATGAATTTCAGCTACAGAAGAAGGCAAACAATAGTGAAGGTATTACTGATTCAGCTGAACAAGTGCACATTTATCTTCTATGCTCACATGCAAACTTTGATTGCTTAACAGACTGGGAGTCAGATTTGTGTGAATAAGAGCATGAAGGAAAGTTATACATGTTTCTCTTATGTGTGTAGCTGTGAGCAAATAACTACATTGTGACTCCTTGATAAGAGGTCTTTCCAAGAGAAACAAATCCTCTCTTAAAACAATACAAAACAAAACAAAACAACCATGAGAAGGGGAAGCACACACACAAACATAAACAGGGGTTGCACTCTGTACACTGCCACCATTTGGTTAAGAGATGTTGGTGTCTGCCCTCAGCTCTCAAGCAAATCAATGTATTTGTACTTCTGTGTGGTATCTTCTATCCCAAGGTAACATGAAATGCTGTGTAGCTGGTTTGACAGGATATGGGTGCATAAATCTTGTAAGAATTATAACAGAGTGAACACCTGTCAAGCCCATTTAGATGCTGTCTGACTGAATCAGTGATTGGCTCCATGATAAGGTGGTTGCTGGCTGAAAAAACGTTTAGTCTTCTGTAAAGCACACCTAGGTACCATTGTTGGTTGCACTGCACAGCTACTGCTTGCTTTCTTCATGTCTCATTATTACATGATCTTTCACTTACATTAAGAGAAGAAATATATATTTTGTAAATTTTCCAATTCATTGGGGTGTTTGGGATTAATGGGAATCATTAACATGACATACCTAAAAAGAAAAAAAAAAAGGTAGAAAAAGAATCCTCACTTTTGGATCCAAAAGAACTGCAAGCTAGTTTCTACTTTGTTACTGACAATCTTCACAACCCTAGGGCAGAAAGATTTAGTCTCCTAACCTATAAAGTAAGTGAGAGGTCTGGACTAGACTTGCACTTCCCAACCTTTGTAGGCACAAGGGACATTTTAACACACCAAAACCTCTATCAGATGAATCAAATGACAGAAGTTTTAATTTAAGAACCTGTGCAATGAGAAAATATGATGATAGAAAGATATTTGGATGCAGTGACAGTTGAAAATACAATCCCAATTTATTAATCACAGCAGAGTCAACCTTGATTTTTAAAGTAATGGTACACAGACGTTAGACACTAGTTACAAACAACAGTTGGTATACACATGAATTTGTAGAGTCTTTGCAATAGCTCCATAGCTGAATGCCCCTAGCCCCATTCTCTGTACAAAGAGTGGGAACTCAGAACTATTTACAGATGCCCTAAATATTTTCTGGTGTTTATCTTCCATAATTCAGTCCTACCACAACCATTTAATAGGCCACGTGGCTCGAACACAAGGAGGATATTTCTGTTCCAGAGTTTCCTACCTGTATGGGGTGGGTACCCTAGTGATGTTTCATCATGGTACTACTGAATCTGTGATTCTGGGTGTGATACATTTTAGCAGAAACTTTGAGATCTCTAAGAGAACACCCCTACCAAAATGTAAAACAATCATTTAACTTTTCCTGGTGCCCTGGAAATGTTTCTAAACAGACCCTGAAAAATCCTCTTATAGAAAGAGAAATCCTGTGCCTAAGCAGGGGCCACCAGCTGTGACACATTTGCATACCTCCCATACTCCCCCAAAATAGAGATTCCTGGGCAACTAGCTCCTTGAGCCTGAGATAACCCATACCTGGCTTTTCCAGAAAACCTGTACCTATGGATGAAAAAAAATGCCTAGTGGAAGACAGAAGAGGTTTCTACCCAAACTAAAGCAGGCCTACAGTGGTCTTTCTCCAAAAGTTCAGAATAAGTTTGGAGTAAGATTTCAAATAACCCTGAATCCTTTGAGATCTTAAGGCAATGAGGCCACAAACAGAAGCAAAGATAGTTCAGCTGATATTCACAGTCACTGAGAACTTCACTCTTGGCATCAGTACACTGAACAGAAACTGTCAATTGATAGGTATGTATTGTTTAGACAACAACTACAGAATGATAAACTCACTTATGTCAGAGTCATCTTAAAGGACTAATTTCTCAAAACTGACATCAGACAAAACTGCACAAATGACTTTTTTTTGAAGGATAAAAATCCTGATATTTTTACCTTTAGGAAACTTACTATTCAACATCTGTAACTAGTGAAGTTCTTTAACCAGGATGTTCTATATAGTACTGACAAGTCTTTGGAAGTACACTATCAGTCTCATCCCTAAACCAACCAACCAACAGAAAAAAAGACCTATCAACAGATAATTAAATTAAATGGTCAAAAGAACCTCAATGCCATATACTTATGCCCTTGTCGCAAGACTATAAAACAGACACAAATTACCCCCAGTTGTATAAATAAACTTTAAAAACAAAATCAAAAGAAAACTAGAATCATTTAAGATAATTTTCTTAAGAACTATCTTGGGAAAATTATTTAACAATGTATACAATCAAAAATTATTACCTATATGCAAATTAAGTCTCTCTTGATGCAAATTTGTCTCTTTTTAACTTCTGCTGATTATATATTTTCACATGTACAGTAATTTTTATGTAATTTTCCTCATATAAGTGAATTAAGAAATAAAATGCCATAGAACTTAAAGTAAATCTTGAAGTTTAGGATGTTTCTGCTGGACCAGATTAGACAAACTTGACAGTAAGGTTTAACATAGCCTGGCTCTATTACATACTATGGATATCTAAACAAAAGGGACTCCTGGAATTGAAAGACAGTCCTACAGTCTAAGAAGGGAGGAGGAGAAGTCCTGGAATAAAGACAAATGCTGGAATGTACCAAAGGTTGACAAATTGCAGTCCTCAGGCCACATCCTGCTGCCTGTTTTTGTACAGTTTTACTGGACACAGCCATATTCATTAGTTTACATCTTGTCTATGGTTCCTCTGCATCACACCAGCAGAGTCGGATGGCACACAGAAAAAGTTTGCTGACCTGTGACTTGCACTGACCTTTGCCCTGCCCCGGAGCTCCACAACTCAGACTCTGTCTTCTCTTCTCCATCTACACTTGCTTGCTACATGAGCTCATCTAGTTTCATGACCTTAAATGCCATCTATCTACCAATAACTCCCAACTATGCTTCACCCAGCCAGATCTCTTTCCTAAGTGATAATTCACATATGCAACTGCCTATGTTATACATCTACTTGGAAGTCTAATAGACATCTAAAACTTGACACATTCAAAACCCAACTCCTAATCCTACATCACCAAATATGCTTTTCCCATGGTTTTTAATTTCAATTAAGGGCAACTCCACTCTTCTACGTTTTTTCTTTTAATGTGGGTACCGGGAATCAACCTCAGGACCTCACACTTGCCAGCAAGTGCTTGTGCTGCTGAGCGATATCACCGGCCCTTTTTTTCCTTTATGTGGGTTCTGGGAGTAGAACCCAGGACCTTGTGCTTGCCAGGCAGGCGCTTATGCCACTGAGCCATCTCACCAGCCCATCCACTCTTCTACTTGAACCAACGAAAACCAACTAAACAAAAACCCTGGTATCATCTTAATTCTACTGTATACACAATCTATTGGCCAATCATCAACTGTTTCAATACCTAGAAACCTGCTGATCAACATCATTTTAGTGCCACTGCCCTGCTCAAAGCTGCTACTGCCTCTCACCAGGACTCTTGCAGGAGCCTCCTCACATGGTCTCCTGGCTTCCGCCGGGCCCCTCCCATCTATTCTCATGAGTGCAGTCAGAGTACTCTTGTTAAATGACAAGTTGGTGTGACCAACTTGTCACACCATTCCCCTGCTTAAGCATTCCAATGACTCCCCCAGCTCTCAGAGTAAAAGCCAACGTTGTAAGAGAGGCCCAGAAGGTCTGACATAATCAGCACCGCTGCTGCCCCATCTTCTCCCCTGCCCTCACCCCCACACTCTGCCCCAGCCACATTGGATCCTTGGTGATCCTAGATGGCACCCAGCAGGCACCCACTCCAGGTCTTCTTGGAGCTTCGCAGCTCCTTTTTCCGCTCAAATGTCATTTTATCAGTGAACCTTTGCCCTGACTATCTTACTCAAAACAACCTTATCCTGCACCTGTACATCCACACTCTTCCCTATTTTATTTTTATCCATGCACTTCTTGTCTGCCTCCACAAGCAAGAAAGGAATCTCCAGGAGAGCAGGAGTATCTGTCTGTTCTATTCATTGTTGTTTCCCCTTTTGTTTAATGGATGAACAAATGACCTTCCCAAAGACTTAGAACACAGTCCTGTAGAATACCAAACTTCTGATTTTATTATGCAGACTAATGGGGAAATTTAAATTCCTTACAGAAATGCGCTTCAGGGACAAAGTGCCTGGAAGGTACCATTGTAATCTAAAGCAAGACATCTTGTCCCTCAATAATTTTTTTCACTTGAATACCTGTATAAAAAAAGGAATTTATTAATCTTTCTTTTTCTCTTCATTCTCCTAATTCCCTTAAACTTTATAAATCCGATTTCTCAATCTGGTTTTAATTAATTTCTTTTGGATTATGTCCAAAGCTTGCAAATCCAAAGGTCATGTACCAACCTGTACCACAGAATGTTTAAAGCTGTCAAAATTTTTCATGGCAATACAGAGCTGTCAGTGGTTTCTTGGCAGCACACTGCCAAATGATGCATCAATAAATCAAATAGAAAGGACAGTGTCACATCAATCTAGCATCTAGGCCTCTACAGAATTAAAAACCTAAAAACAGCAAGGGAAGATTTGGGATGCTGTGCACCAGCAGGAAATCAGTGTGAGCACATTACAGCCACAGTCAGTGGGGTCCAGAAGTCTTGCTCCCTGTGCATTTAATGACCTGGGAGCCAGATTACTGGACCTGTGCTGCATCACTGCATTTGCTTTTGATGGCTACAAATACACTTTCCAGTGCTCAGAACCCTAGCGTTTCCCAGGTACTACACTTAATTTTTGAAGTTCCCTTGCCAACTTCCCCCAAGGCTGTTTGGATTTGGGGCATCTGGCAGCCTAGTCCTAAGCTAAAGTCTGGTGAAGCTTAAAGGCTTCAACTACCATGGTGAATTTTATACACCAAAGGGGCAAAAGATAAAGAGACACTTATTTATACAGCATCAGTCCATTTTGGTAAATTAGTGTCTTTCAAAAGTAAATGGTAACTTGCATCAGGGCAATCTCCATAAGGCCAACCCCAGGGAAATGTTATAAAGTGACACACCAACCCCATTCAAATGTTGAAATCCTTCCTGTCAATGTGATGGTATTTGCAAACAGGGCTTTGGGGAGGTAATCAAGGTTAGATGAGGTTCTGAGGGTGAGGCTTTGGTCCATTGAGATCAATGGTCCTTATCAGGAATCACCAGAGAGCTTGCTCTTTCCCCTCTGCAAAGACAGTAAGAAGGTGGCCATCTGCAAGCCAAGAAAAGAGGCTTTACCAAACACCAACCAGGCTGGCACTTTGATCTTAAACTTTCCAGCCTCCAGAACTCTGAGAAATAGATTTTTGTTGGTTAGGCCATCTAATCTATAATATTTTGTTATGAAAGCCTGAGCCAACTAACATACAAGGTTACAGATGTTCAAAGATATTTTAATATCAAGTCCCAGAAAGCACATTTGGAAAGGTCTGTTGATGATTCTTTTTACTTGATTTCTTTTTCTCCTCAACAAGAGACTAGAAGAGGAACACTTGTTGATTCCTTTTATGCATGCGTGCACACATGCCGCATGCACAGGGAGTGTACTCTGAGAACAGCCACACCTTGCTGAAACAAGGTTTTCTTTGCAGGGAAGTATAAGCTGATAGAATGGGCAGCTCCAGAAAACCTGGGGAAAACAGACATGCCTGGGCAGAGTCCCACAGCCCCAGACTTTTGGCCCAGAGTTTGTACAGTGCTCTTCTTGTCTGAAGGAGCCACAGAGGGGGAACAGGGAAGCAAATAAAACAGGATGGGTGCCTTAAGGGTAAAGGTGGGAGTGGGAGGGAGACCATGAAGCGCACAGGTGTCTTCTCTGCTCTGTGACCGTTCAGAGGTGATCCTCCAAACTTAAAAGAACTTGCTGTTGCCCTTCTGATGCAAAAACTCAGTGAATATGAAAGAATTAAAAATAGAGAGGAAAAAACATGTATATTATTGTAAGTGCTGATTTGCAAAGCCCTGAACATGTGCACTCATCTAATCATGCTATTAGATCCAGAAAAAAAGGAATGCTCGATTCTATTAAGGATCATATGCTGAATAACGTGCGCACACGCACACACACACCAAAATACAGAAGAGGTAGGTAATGCTTAGCAGGGCTATTATTTCCTGAATTCCTAAGGCTTCTATTCCACTTTAATCATATCCCTGAACTAAAAACCCTAATAGCATAAAACATGTTAAGAAATTCCTTTGTTTTAAAATTATACACGCAGAGAAATCAAATAGCTGTTGTTCCTAAGTTAGCTAAAGAGAAGAAAACAAATTTTAAATTTGAAGAAAATAATGTCCCCATCTACACCCTTCATTGACATATCTCTTAAAAATTGCTAAATACTCCATGCAGTATATAAACTGAGGTAAGCCAGCCGGAGGCAGGAGATTAAGGCCTGGCCAGCTGGCTGGGTAAATGGATGTGACCTGTCACTCATGGAGTCCAGACATGCACAGAACAGTTTCCAGGCCCTGCATCCGGTACCAATATGTAAGAGGATGCTATCTTCAATTCTTCAATGCAGATCAAGCAGGTTTTTGACAGGACAGCCTAGATCTGACATCAGAATAGGGGGTACAAAAGATGGTGGCCATTAACTTTGTAGCCACCGCGCTCTCCTTTTCTCAGCAGCCTGCTCTGCACTCTGCAGAGCATACTACTTTTCCTACCTTTAATCAATGTAAAACCTCACTACTTTTTTCACTTGTCTTATCCAATTTTTTGTTCAGGACAACAAGAACCTGGAAAGAATCTCTAGGGAGCCCATGGCATCCTAGACCCCGGTAACAAGCTCACATCATAAGTGACATAATTTATTAATATGAAATTGGGAGTACCCCAAGCCAGGGGATAAAGAAAAACATCAACCAAAACAGTCTGATTAAAATAGGCAAAAGGCACTAAACATGAAAAACAATGAAAATTTCCTCCTTTATTCTGTCATCGGATAGTACTAGTAAGAAAACCAACTGCTTACAAAAGTGCCATTATTTTGGGAAAGCCTACTAACAGGAAAGAACACGCTCAGCCTTACACCTGCTAGCCAGACAGTGCCCCCTAACAATTCAGGGACACATCTCTTTTTGGTAACCTTGTAAACACACAATGCTTGCCCACATTCAGCAGAGAACAATCCATTTCTGAAGCCAGACTGTTCCAAGACAAATGAGTCAAATAAGGTAATATACTGTATGGGAAAAGCCTTTGAAGAACACCAAGCACTTATGGGAAATGAGAATTTCATCATCACCTCTCACCAGTTCAGATGTGACTGTTAGGACAGTGGTCTTCAGAGTATACGCAGACAGTGTTAATTGTGTAAGACTGAGAGAAAACTGGTATGTCCATCAATAAGGATCTGATTAAAGAAATCACATTATAAATACACATGGATTGATAATGGAACAAAAATCTCCAAGATGTGTAAACCTAAAAGAAAATAAGTAGGCCATTGCATAGTATGACGGCAAGTATGCCGTCATACAAGTGTCAGGATAGTTTGTATATACTTGTACATGCATGGGAGGACATACACATATAACTAACTGGTTGCCTTTGTGAAGGGGAACTGGAAAATTAAGGATCTGAGGCTGGAGAAAATGTACTTTGCAGTGCATATCCTTTTATCCTGTTTGATTTTTATTTAACTTAAAAATATTTTTAAAATATGAGGAAGAAATGCATTTCTTACAAAGTTAAATTCCTTTCCTCTAAAGCTTCTACTTATGAATCTTTCTTTAATCTCTCAGAATGATAAAATATAAAAGAGTACTAAGAAAAGGTCCTCAGCTGGTGAGATAGCTCAGCGGCATAAGTGCCTGCCTGGCAAGCGCGAGGTCCTGAGGTCGACTCCTGGTACCCACATTAAAAAAAAAAAAAAAAAAAAAAAAAAAGGTCCTTTAATATTCCTTTATAGCTATTCATTTTGTAAGTTTTAAGAAAATGTGATATTATCAATCAAAGCTAAAGATATGGAGCACAGCTTTTTTAGCTATTTTAAGAAGGAATATTTCTTATATTTTAATTGTTCTTTATTTTCAGCATTAATTTCAGCATTAATTTAGCAATAGCTAAGTTAATTACTTTTATGGCAATTGGTAAATGGAGTTAATAATCCCTGCTTTTTATACACACTAATTATGATACTTTGGGCATCAGAGTTAAGTCAAAATATTGGTTTTATTCTTTTTTTTTTTTTTTGGGTACCGGGGGTCGACCTCAGGACCTCGCGCACCAGCAGGCGCCCGTGCCTCTGAGTGATATCACCGGCCCTTTTTTCGTATGTGGGTTCCGGGAGTCGAACTTGGGCCCTCACGCTTGCCAGGCAGGTGCTTACACCGCTGAGCCATCTCACCGGCCCCAAAATTTCTCTTCTTAATCAAAGACACCTACAGTAATAAAGTAGTACGTTTTGAGCTTGCTTTGTTACCACAGCTTGAAATAAATTCCAATTATGTGGTTCAGAAAAGTACTTTAAAAGACTGACCCACAAGCCTTACTAGAGTTTGAAAGAAAAAAGTTTTAAATAAAGCCCATGCTCAATGTGAGCAGTCAAATACACAGCAGCCCACTTACTGGAGCTGAGCTCCCCCTCTCATGGGGCTGCTCAGAGCCTTCCCACAGAAGGACAAAAGAAGCTTTTAGTGTCAAACCAGAGAAGGGCTGAGGGATAAGGCTGATTCTTGCCTACAGAGTGCCTGACTCTATGGAAGTATGGTGGATTAGCTGATTTAGGGAGAAGTGAGGCTCACTATGTTGGACCTTAGGGGAAGTTACTAGATTTGTGCGCACATGGGACACAAAGAAAACAATCTGAAGATACTATCTTCTTGACTTTTTCAGGCCTGACTTGAAATCATTCAACTTTTAGACAGGTCCTTTTTAAATGTTTGATTAGAAACTTGCTCATGACTAAGCTTCCTGTCCTCTGGGAATGATAAATATGCTGATAATTCTCAACAGTGAAATGACACAGAGGAAATGAGGACCTGAGGCCACAAACCACTTCATTTTTGCATGGTCCTCACCTTTCTGAACCCCAAAAGGGAAAATCTGGAATAAATCAAAAGAAAAAATTCATAGCTACTAGGAGTGACAGTGAATGCACAAAACAGACCGGGCAAACATCCATACTGGTTTTATAAGCAGACCATGCCTTACAAAAGTGCCAAATGTACTCTGGTTATATTACATGGGCCAGTGAGAAATGTCCATCCAAGAAAATCAGAATCTGGCTAAAATATTTAATTGGTACAAACTACCACTTTTATACTAGCCAAAGGATAGAAAGGATATATATTATATGTCCTACACACCCACACAGGCAATTTTGGCCTTTCAAATACAATGGCTGGACAGTGTATGTTCTAGGCCTTGTTAGAGGTATCTTCTAGGTCTAGGCCACAAGAACACCATGTTGAAAGTTCTATGTGCACTAGGCTTCCTGAGTTCTTGTGTGACAAAAAGCTCCTGGATGGGGGCCAAGAGCATCTTTCCAAGTATTAGTAAAAACTTTCACTTATCTGGATAAACAGAAGAATTTGGCCTTGGGAAAATTATTGACTTCTTTAAGCCTTGGTTTCATTCAACATCAGTATGAGGATGATATTAATGGTACCCATCTCAAGATGTAGAAATGTAGATTATATTATAATATATTATTACTGTCTCAATTTTACAGGTGAGGTAGGCTTATTACTTTGGAATGCCTAGAGTAACTAAATCTCAGCCATCAAAGTTTACCTTCCAAATGGACTCAGCAAACTGCCTTAACAAACATTTATAATAACCTGTTATTAAATTCATGGATTGCCTATAAATATATTTCTGAAACCTTTAAGGATGCATATAAATGTTTTCCTTGGTTATGCTACTTAAATACTCTCTCTCGAAAACTGATTCACTGCTCACTGGCTATTAAGTCCCTTCCTGAAGACAAAATCAAATTTCACTTTCTATATAACTAGCGACTAGTGTGAATATTCAGTCTGAATTATTCATTTGGATATATTTACACAATCAGAATTAAGAGCTGCATTCATAAGATTCTGTTACCAAAAAATAGCAAATTCCTGAAAAGTTTATTTTCTCCTCCAATCCAAGACCCCTTTTCTCTTTTCAAACTATTGGCAGCCCATGCCTTCACCCCTACTTACATGTGGATATCACATCTGCATCTCATCTCCACCTCTTCCCAAGTCTTTAATCCTAAATTTCCAACTGGCTCTTTAGTATCTCTACCTTGAGATCCAACCGACACTTTAAATACATCATCATGGCAAGAAATAGGTGGCTTGCTGAAAGGGGAAGCTAAACAGCGTCTAATGAAGGTATTCCTCATGAAGTGGTAAACAGAATTAAAGGAAACTAAAGAGAGAAGCCCCTCAGGGTTAGCAAAGCAAGAAGACACTATTCGTCCTTACATTCAAACAGAGAACGGCAGCCACAGAAGAGGGCCTGCACATGGAGCTGTAGCCGTAGGGAGAAGAATGTGACAATGGCTAGCCCAGTACAGAGGGAGAAAATGAGCCAGGGAAGAACAAACCCTCCTCACTCTCTCCCCACCTTCTAATCTCCTCCTGCTGAACTCAACCAAAGGCCAGAAGATTAGCCACCCAGAGCACAAAGCAAAGTGAAGTGGTGAGAATGGAAATATATTATTTTGGCATATACCTCCCCAACCCCCAATGGGTATCCTTTCTATGGTATTCACTATTTTGGTTAAAAAGGATACTTGCTAGTACAGTCTTTGGGCACTCAAACCTGTGTCATTATCTAGACTTTTGCAACAGCCTGCTGTTACTGCTCCTCCTACCTCAAACTTCTTTCCTCTCTAAGCTAGCATCCTCCGCATACTCTGGTTACCTTTATAAACATAAACTTCTGGGAATGATAAATAAACTGATAATTCTCAACAATGAATTGACAAAGAGGAAAAAAGGACCTTGGACCACAAACCACTTTATGTGTACTTGGGAGGCTGAGGCAGGAGATTCCTGAGAGTCTGAGGCCAGCCTGGGCCATACAATGAGTTCAAGGCCAGCCTGAACTGCATAGCAAAATCTTGTTTCAAAAAACCAAAACCAAACAAACAAACAAAAGAACACAAACCTGAGTATATTAGTTGTCAGAGTTGCTATAAGAAAGTACCACAGACTGAGTGGTGAAACAAAAGAAATTTATTTTTTCATGATTTTTGAAGCCAGAAGCCTGAAATAGAGGTGTTGGCAGGGTCAGTTTCTCCTAAGGCCTCCTTGGCTTGTGGAGGCTGTTTCTTCTCCATGTCTCCACCTTGACTTCTCCATCTGTATATCTGTGTCCGAATTTCCTCTCCTTGTAAGGACACCAGTCCCACTGGGTTATGGCCCACCATAATTCTAACTCAGTGACCTCTCAAAGGCACTGTCTTCAAACACGGTCTCATTCTGAGGTCCTGTGGGTTGGGACTACAACATAGGAACTTTACGCAAATATAATTCAGACCATGACACTGAGTATGCATTTTCTCTGCTTAAAAGCCTTCACCACTCCCCCATTTTCTATAAATCTTACTCCAAGTTTCTAAACCTGGCATGCAAAATGACCTTAACCCACTTGGTGCCCAAATTACTTTTCCAGCTTCAACTCTTGTCTTTGTACCCTAGATACCAAACCAAGTACCATTTTCCAAACATAATCTTCCATATATGCTATCTTCTCTGTCTAGAATACTCATATATGAAGTACTCTGTAAAGTTATTTTTGATGCCCGAGGCAGAGCCAATTACACCCTTCTCATTCCTCAAAGAACCATGAACACCCTACTATTATAGCATGTATCACTCTGAATTGCAATTAATTCTTTAAATGTCTTTCTCCCATACTACAGTGGGAATTCCTTGAAGGCAAAGACCAGGTCTGTTTCTGCTTATCACTGATTCTTCAGTGCCTAGAGCAGAACCAGGTACACAGTGGGAGCTAGATGAATATTTCTTGAATGAAGGAAATGAAAAAATAAGTGAAAACATGAGCAAGTCAAAAGAAGAAATGGTTTCTCTTTTAATGCTTCCTGCAATGGTATGATACTTACCAACCTAAGTATGTGCTTAATAACTGCTGAATAAAATACTAAGCCATAGGGGAGAACCTGAAACAATGAAGGGATCTGGAGTTATTTACTCAAACAAAAGTCATGGAAGCTGATTATCTTGGGGGTAAAAAGGAAATGGGTTTTAGCCTATAAACTTCAGGGGATACCACGTGACAAGGCAAGTGGAGCTGCACTCACATCCAAGAACAAAGGGTTCCTGGTTTAAGCTATGGAAGGGTCTGTTCCAGAAAGCAGCTGGGCAGAATTTCCTCATGAGAACAGTTCTTAACGTATGGGAAAAAGAAAAGAGCAAAACAAAACAAGCAAAGGCAGCAAAAGGGAAACATTAGTGTAAACAGTTTAGGGTTTTTTTTTTTTTTTTTTAATGCATTGGACAAACCCCAAGAAGAAAAAAAAATGTTGTGGGATAAACATCTGTTCATTGGGAGCATGACAGGGTCCTTGACAGGCTCTGTGGCCTGTGTGTGTCCTTATGTGCCCGAGGTTGCTATTTGTGATCGCACTGCTTAGACAATCCAGAAAGAGGCCCATTCCAGGCCAGGATACACTCAGCTAACTGCAGTTGGGGTTTGGGGGTAACTCTCAGTGTGTCTGACACAACAAAAACCACATAAAAGGGAAGAATAACTATCAGGGGTATGTGCAGAACTGCTCTGCTGTGTTTGTACAGGTTTCTACCACTACTGTATTCTACTGCGTACGTGGAAGTGACCAGACACCACATATTAAGGGCAGGGGGGCTCACTCTCCATCCCCCTTCAGATAAAATTAAACTATGAAATCTAGATTTTATGTATGATAAGTTGAAGGATTCTGTTTTCTTGTGCCAGATGTGCCCCTTGAAATGAATTACCGAGTCTAGAAGTTTCTGTTATGAAAAGATCTTTCAGGAAAACTCCAATTTCCAATTTTTTAGTTTCTACCTCCCCAACTGAGCAGAAGAGCACAGCTATAGCATAGGGGTGAGGCTAGGTAGGAATAATCTACCAATTTTCAATGGGCAGTGTCCTTAGGGAAACACTCTCAATGGGGTAAGTGCCCTCAACTGTCATCCCTTTGACCCTTGATCATGTCACCATAGAGCCTTGAGCCATGTGGGTCACTTCCGAGGTCTCTGACCCAAGTCCATCAGCTCAGCCCATCCTGCGATTGGAAGCACACTGTATCGTGGTGGGGACAGGTGCTGATTCTCCCTTTGTCTTTCTTCTGGCTGTGTTCATATCTTCTGTTGCTCTACCATGCAATTTACCTGATTCTTCTCTAAGTCTCAAGGCTTACAGTTTTATTTATTTTTTTATTTTCATGGTGTTTAATGTCTACCTATAGCATTTTAGTAAGTAACAGGCAGGGGTGACTGCCTTATGCTTCTTTACCAGACCTTTATTTCCAGCCTTGTATAAGTCACACAAGGACTGTAAGTCCTAAAACCTGTGGTGCCCTCCTCACCTAAGTCATATGTCTCAGACACACATTTTCTGTGATCAGCCTCAAGTTCTAAAAAACACTCCTTTTCTCCCTGCCCCGAGCCATGTAGCTCTCTGGGTCTCCAAAGCCTCCAGGATAGCCAGTTACTGGCTGTGGCATACAATACAAGAGGCCATACTTAACAGAATGATTCTAAGGGCAGCGGGTGGGGCTGTTAGGAAAGCTAATTCTAAACCTCTGCTGAGCTGGCTGCAAGAAGCACTGGCTCCATGGAGCCTCCCACTCAGCAGAAGGTCATGGAGAAAGCAAAGGAACTTCAGGCTGGGGAGGCATCTGGGGAGAGCCAGGATTCACCAGAATTGCCAAAAAGGACAATTCCACTGTCTTGTCTTGGGGTACCTCACCCTATCTGTCCACGCTTGCACAATACAAAGTGTTAATAAATAAAGGTACTTGGTACCCATTTTGATTTTATACAGATTATAACTGAAAAACCAATTTATTCTTACATGTAAGGACTGAGTGTGATTTCATAGTTTAATTTTATCTGAAGGGGGAAATGCTGACATCTTGCAGTTAAACAAGTCTTTGTCACCAGAGGCCTATGACACAAATCTCGATGATATTTTAGGGGAACATGTATAGCTTTTCCTCACTTGTGGCTATAATTGCTGCTGGAGAAGCCCCAACATGTAAAGGTTGATGCTTCTGAATGTGCTGAAAGAAGTTGGAACTAAACCATGCAATGACAGCTATCAAAATGTCACCAATGCAGTGTCATATTCAGTCAAGATGCTTAAAAACTCAAGTGTTCAATGAACGCTGTTTTAGCTGTACAGGGAGGAGGATTACCTGGCTGTTGGTGGGGAAAATGAAATGAAGTAATGTGCATGACAACACTTTGTAAGGAGCTGGTAGACAGTCGGCTGTGCTCAGAGAGCTATCATTCACTGATGTTTCATCTGTGGGGTGGGGTACTTCAGACACTATTCTCAGTTACACAGGTTTCAACTCAATTAATCGTCATACCCAGTTTATAGGGGACAAATTTGAGGCTGAGACAGGTTAAGGAACTTGCCAAGTATTACCTAGCTATTAAGTATTAGAAGTGGGATTTAATCTCAGGTCTGTGTGACTTTGCAGTCATTGTGTTAACCACGTAAGATCTAGTTTCTTCAAGTGTCCCTCTGTAGAAAACAGTACATTTCAGGCGCCCTTCATCTTTACTGTTCTGGTGTGAGCCATATGCTTCACAGCCCAAAGATGATCCTCTCTTTACTTAGGTCTAAACACTTCCTGCAGGGAGTATGAAAAAAAGCCAAAGTCCAGGGCCGGTGAGACGGCTCAGCGGCTTAAGCGCCTGCCTTGCAAGCGCGAAGGCCCGAGTTCGACTCCCGGAACCCACATACGAAAAAGGGGCCGGTGATATCGCTCAGCGGCACGGGTGCCTGTTGGCGCGTGAGGTCCTGAGGTCGTCCCCCCGGTACCCACAAAAAAAAAAAAAAAAAAAAAAAAAAAAAAGCCAAAGTCCAACATTCCAAGTTTCTAAATAATTCCTATTTCAATAATTACAACTCCTAAAAAAAAAAAAAAAAAAAAAAAATAATTACAACTCCTAGCTGCCTGGCCATAAATTCAAAAGGCTTCATTTGAAATCACTGGTCTTCATTATAGGAATAAGTGACTTGAAGCGATAGTTTTAATAGATAAAATTTTATTTATGACAATTGAGGTAGAGGAAACAGTATAATCTAGTGAATTACATTTGAAATCGAAAGCAAACAAAAGGACACCTGAATTTTAGTCCTAGATCAGTGGTGGCGAACCTATGGCATGCGTGCCGCTGCGGGTAGGGACAGCCCTCTCAGTCAGCACATGAGCCAAGTCACCCCAGCAGCAGAGCATCAGACAACAGATGTTTTTTTTCTAAACTAAAACCTCAGTATTCAGGTTTAATTGCAGTGTTGGTACTTTGTGATAAATAAGTGGGGTTTGGGTTGCAGTTTGGGCACTAAGTCTCTAAAAGGTTTGCCATCACTGTCCTAGATCTATCAGAATCCATCTCTGGGTACAAGTCAAATAAGGATTTCAGCCCTCAGTTTACCCCCATTACAAAATGGAAATAGGACCTCATTCAAGAGATGAGTGGTTAAATGAGCTACAGCTGTGTCTCCTTGGCATTAAGTAATTGCTATGCAAGACACTTTGACTGCAGAAGAGCAAACTGGAGGGGCACAAATGCCAAGACGGACATACCACTCATCTCCCTTTTATTGCGCAGGCAGGGCCTCAGTTCTGGGGTTTCAGGGTAAGATCCTACACAGCTCTACCACAGAGCACTTGCTAACCCTTGTTTGAAAAGTGGAAGGAGAGTTTGGTTTCTACATAGTTCCAGAATAAAAGGAAGAAGGATGTTTGGGATACTTTGGGAAGCTGAGCCAAACTTGAGACTCTGAAAATAGGGACAATAAAGTAGAATTTCCTTGAGGGCCTCTAATTTCTGCTCCCAGCCCAGCTCATGCCCTCATCCTTATTCCCAATTTTTGAGCCTTCTGGACTGGAAATTGGCTGAAGCTCTGAATGGAACATGGCTTCCTCCAGCACCTAAAACCCCAGAGCCACCCAGGAACTCTAGGGGCCACAGAGCAGCACAGGTTTAGCAACTCAAAACAAGAATGTGCCAAACAGAGTTCCTCCCCCAAAAGGGAACCAGTTGGGCATGTGCTCTCTGCTCCACAGTGACATTCTTCAAATGCTTCGTAAGCCACTTAAGAAGAAAACTGCCTGCCCATAATTCCCTGAAGATGTCTGGCTGGTTTAAACAATTTCTCAGTCATGTGCCTTTCCTCTGATGGGAATCTGTTGTAAAGCTGGCTCTGCAAAATTGGAAAAGCTCACAGAGAACTGCACTTTACAGTTTAATTTTGCAGTAATGTCCAGAAATTTGGCTAAATGACATGAAACCTAAAAACAAGGATGGAAAGTAGAAATATTTCATGTACTGATTCTGACAACTCACATGCAGATCACAAGTTTCTGTACTTTCTAAACTCTCCTGTCCATCCACTGCCTATTTCTGACACCCTTTCCTAGTTTGCACATATGCACTGTTTCATCACTACATTTCACCTATCTACTCTTAAAAATAAATAAATAAATAAAAATCAACCCATGTGTCCCTTTCCAAGTTCACTTAGTTCAATTTTCTGGATAAATGTGTGTGTAATTTGCATGTGCACGGTAGTGTGTGCCCACCTCCCAGCCACCAAATATTTAGAAAGCACCTCCCGTATGGAAGGGAATACAAGGAGCACATTTGTGTGGCTGTGCACTGCGCAAGATAGGATGTGCGATGTGTGAGCTCCTCTGCAGCCCAGCGCAGTGGCTGCATGATGAGGGGAAACTGTTCTCAACACAGTGGAGGCCTGGAGACATTGACACAGCTGTACATGTGAGGGACCAGAAGGGCACTGGCTATTAGCTAGACAGCGGTGGCGAACCTGTGGCACACGTGCCGCAGCGGGCTGTTTGCATCACTGAAAGCTCTAAAGGGTTAACCATCACTGACCTAGACACAAAGTGCACATATCACCTAAGCTCTGCACAGAGCCTAGCCAAAACAACCAACCTGAAAAACCACTCATTTTCTGAGTTTCTTCTGAGAATGTGAAACTCTTATGAACAACTACTTTTACCTAACTAAATTCATGGTCACTGAACTGCAGCCAGGATCTCTCAGATGAGCCCACACTAGTCCACTTGTAATATCCTGGAAATGTCAGTGACACTCTTGCCTCTATGCCTAGTTTACATGTCCCTTCTGCCTGGACTGGCCATCCCTCCTTCACCCCCTGGAAAAATATTACTCTTCCCTCAGGTCCTATTCAGATGCTGCCTCTTCCATGAGTCCTTCTCAGACCCCTTAGCAGCTAATGCTCCTGGCTCTCTTCTCTGGGCTCCTACAGTCCCGGTGCACACCCCAATACAAAATGTTCCAGGCTAGGGTTAGGGTGAGGGTTAGGGTTAGTCTGTACTTTTCTTGGGCACTGGACATCTTCATCCTTATTCCATAATCCCTAGCCCTGCCCAACAGGTCAGTAGAGTGCTGGCCTGTGACAGACACTCAATAAATGATGGCTGAGTGACTGAATAATTATACGGTACTTCACACTTCCTCTTTAACAAACAAACAGAAACTCATGAAATGCTTTGACCTATATGAATTCCCTCAGCATGTAGGAATTTTATATCAAATGTTTTGTCTTTCAGACATTCAAGAGAAAAGGGAATCTTGTTAAAGCTCCATAAAAATGCTTTCCATACCAGTAAAATTTCTAGGTATAAACTAAAGCAGAACTGTAGCTGTCAGGCTGCTTAAAACTTCACAGAAAGGACAAAGGCTTTAATAAGAATGAACAAAAATTTCTTACTCTGCCAACTAGAAATTGTTTTTTAATTTAAAAATCCTCCCACAATCCCTACACAAAATTTCAAAATGCAAATCATACACTAATAAATACCAATGCAGGCAAAAGCTGCATTAGGCAAGCAGGATCAATACATAGGTTAGAAGTATCAAACTACATTATGCTGCTTTTTACAATGTTGAAAGAGTAAGAACGTAACTTCCAAATAATGAAGGAGGCAGACAGCAAAAGGTCCAGAGAATACAAATGTAAGTGTGGATGTTGCCAGTTTTAAGAGAGGAACACTCCTAGGAGCTCTTACTGGGAACGAAGCATAGTAATTCAGAAAGATCCCCTTTCAATAAGAGAAGAGAGTGTAAATCAATACTTTTAACTTTCCTGACATGATGAACATTATGTAAGTGGTCACTAGTTTTTTCCTTTGGATCTCTGTCCTTATTTGAGACCTTTTATTGACAGTTTATTTGTAAGTTTTACCAAATTGCTGATTTAAACCACACGCAATTGTTTTGTTGTTTTTATTTTGAATTTTTGGTCATTAGGTGAGGGTAAACATTGTTCCATGTCCATTAGTTGTTGATTTCTTCTTTTGTAAACGGAATGGCATTATTCCTTGTCCATTTACCTACTGGGATTTTAACTGTTCTTCTGATCAGCTTTTACAGAAAGGATGTTAATTTTTGTTTTTGATGGATAGCCTTCCAGTTTGTTTATTTGTGACTGTTTTCATGATAGTTCTGACACACAGAAGAAAGACTCAGCTTAAACAATTGGATACATTTTTCATGATTATATCATTAGTATGTCTGAGATTAGAACCCAGGACTGACTGTCTAACCCCATACATAGGCCATGTCCTTAAATAATTTGCTCAACAGAATTCATGAATTTGTATCATGAATGATAAGAGACTATGGTTGATAATGATAATATCAACTAATGATAAGAGACTATGGTTGGGGATACTAGTTAATATAACTTATTTCTGGTTTTGCCATAGCTATCTTTTTTGTTTTGCTTTCAAAGCATGTCTACCCACAGCAGCCTCCTGCCCTTCACCTATTGTTTCATAAATGCTATGTGTGTAAAAGTAAACTAACCAAATTTTCCAGGTCAATACAAAACAAAACAGCTGACCGCCTTTTAAAATAGGGTCTTCAGCTATTCCCTTCCTCTGAGTCCAGGGATCAAGGTTCCTTTCAGAGGGTTGCCAGGAATCTCACCTTGGGATAAGTGAGGTTTTTTCCAGGGGACTGGGGATGTGACCTTCCCATAGAAGGCACTTGATAAATGTTTGTTGATGATGATGAAATACTTTTCTTCATTTTTCTAAGTTGCTCAGGACAAACTTTTCCAGTCAAGACTAGAGAGATGGAAAATTCCCATACACAGGGAAATAACCGGGATATTAGTTTTTTATAAGGAAAAAATTCTTACAAGAACATACTAATTTTACTTTCATAGAAGTCTAAAAACTATAGATCAATACATTTACTTCTAAAGAGAAAAATAATTCACTTTAAAGTTTTCTATGACAGATTTCTATCAATTGGATTGAATGGAGTAAGTCATATTTTCCCATTAAATTCTGCTTAAAATTGTGTTACACAGAATGAAATTTTGCCTGCTACTCAAAGATGTCCCGAGACTACTTAAAAATTATTTAAGGAAAAAGTCTGTTTTTTCAACTCATATATTAAAAGCATAATTCAAGTAAGTCACAAAATTAAAATTAAAATTAAAAATTCCATGTCTACTGCAGTGAGAGTAGACCTATAGTAAGGTAAGCTTTGGATGGCCCTTGCTATCCTATAGTCTTGCCCTCTTAAAGTAAATTCTAAAGCTTTTCTAAAATCAATTATTTTGTAGAATGATTCCTGACGGCTTATTTACATTCCAGGGGAAGACTGTTCAAAAACTATTAATAACTTAGTATTCCCTAGTCTATGAAAAACTATAATTCACAAATGTTTATAACTTGCTTATTCTGTGACTAGTACCTGCCAGATTTTGTAGTCAGCAGTGGGTATAGAAATACAAATAATATATGGGCTTGAGAATTTCCAAATTAGTTGTGGAATATAATATATATTATATATCATATATCATATATTATATATATTATGTATTATATATTATATATTATATATTATATATCATATATTATATATCATATATATATAATATATATATAGCTTTAATTCAACAGAAAAACAACTATTGTTGAACATAAACAGCCAAATAAAAGCAAAGAAAAGGGCCTTCTTAACTCTGCCTGGATTTGAGGTGAATTTCGAAGAAGGATAACCTTTCTCATGCTAAGTCTCTTAACTGTGGGCACACATACTCAGAAAAATATACCTGTACTCACCACAAAAATTAATTTACAAGCACTAGAAATGGAAGAATTACTAATGACTAGAAGTATATTTCACTAATAAATCTGATTGAATTGCTCTAATTTTCTCAAAGAGAGTAGGTCTAAAATAGTCAAGTGACCTACAAAATAGGGATAAATATTTTGCTCCATGATATGAATTATCCATGTATAGAACAACTCATTTCATATTTCTTTCACCTTCCACAAGCTATCAGGATCATCTGGAACAGCAACTGAGCTGCCTATGACTGACAGCCCCATCTAGTGGTTGGTACAGGGAGTTCTGTGGTAATGTGTTCCTGTCCCTGTTGTCTTCCCAAGGAGGAAGAATGAATAAATCATTTTCCCATTGTCTCTACTTTCCTCTCTGTGGTTCTGTATTCTAGCAGCTGGTCCTTAGAACAAAAATATCTGTTTGCAGATTTCCAACAAATATTTATAAAACTGAGTTATCATTAACACAATGCTTTTGTACAGGCCTTTCCATTTTTCCCAAACACTTTTACATTTATTATCTCAGCATCATTAACTCAATCATCTTAATATGAAGAGGATGAACAATGTTACATCTGTTTGCATTAAAATACAGGGTGCTTTATAAGGAAATGACCCTGCCCTATCAATCAACTATTTGTTGAATAAATTAATAAATTTCCTATTCTTTCTCTTCAAATTCTTACTGTATTACCTTAGGAGCTGCTCTTCATCTTATATATAAAACAAAAGGCACCATTAATCAACCATAAGGGCTGTGCTACTTGCAGCTGAGTAACTGACGGCTAAAAGTTGTGATCATAAAGAACTGTCCACTTCTACAGCTGCTGAAACAAAGCAGCCAAATAGTCCAGAACTGTCCAAGTACATTTTCCCTTACATTTAATTTAGTTAGCTTTTTCTAAAATGTTGACTTGCAAGATTTTTAAAAAATTTATTCAATTTTATTTTCTGGAATAATTAAATACTTAAATTGCAAAAGTATTAGCTTATAAAAGCAAAAGAGAGGGCCAGTAGATAGCTCAGCAGCATAAGCACCTGCCTGGCAAGCATGAGGTCCTGAGTTCGACTCCCGGTACCCACATAAAGGAAAAAAAAGGGGCCAGTGATACCATTCAGTGGCATAAGCGCCTGCTGGCAAGTACGAGGTATCGAGTTCGACTCCCGGTACCCACATTAAAAAAAAGAGATAAAAAGGAAATGATACAGCCAAAGCAAATGGGAGAACATTTAAAAGGTAGGAACAGCAAGAAAATACTATAAGGTCACAAATCTAGGTTTTCAAAAAATATAAATGAAAGAAAAATGAGAAGAAAAAATGGCGACAACTAAACCACATTCTGTGAAAGATCTCAGTTGATTCTCAACTCTAGATTGTATTCATTTAATATATACTTGTTTGAGAAAAGACATAAAGAACACAAATACTAAGAACTTTGCTGATAGTTCTGCTGTTGGCATTTCTTCCACATACACATTTTCTCTGCCACTTTCAGCATATCTTTTATTCAAACTTGTACTACTGTCAAATTTTTTGTTCTGTAAAACAAAGAGGCCTGACCATGTGATCTTTAAAAGGTCTGTAGTTGTTGTTTTGAACACTCTCTGAGCCTATAAATGATTTAAAAATAAAGGCCAGGAGAGGCAAAGGAAGGAGCTAAAAAGAATACGGGACTTAATACACACAAATGCCAGCAAGAAAAAGGATGGTGTTTTCCAGCCAAACACCTCTATTATTAAAGACATTAATTAGGATAACCAGATACGGCTGTTTCCACTCAGGAGACACCCTGTGTAATGCCAAAAAAGCTACCACCCTAATACAACCATTCCTGAACACTCAAATCAAAATGTTTCCTTAGAAAAACTCCCACTTCTCCAAGTTTAATGTCATTATTCAAGAAAAATGTCCAAGCTAAATTTTCACATTCAGCTTTAGGTTCTGAATCTATAAAATGAGAAACTTAACATTGACCTCTCTTACCTAGGTGTTGCATACTTTGTTTAATATAGCACTTTAAGGCCTTCAGTTTAAAGACACTTGAGAAGTACAAAGTATCATTATCTTAATTACTATTATTATAAGGCTCCAGAGCTTAGATTGGCTATATTTTAAAGTCTAATACACTAAGTAGTCATCCACAAGCTAGGAAGGTGATTTCCAAGTGTCATGTGTAGGTCCTTTGCTCTTGTACACCTCTGAAGAGCCACGCCCAACAGGCATGAGATGGTCCAGTGACTTGGACTTTAGTAATATCGCTGGGATCTAACTTTCTCTGTAACTCTGCTGAATCCCAGGGGAAGTATGACCCTACTCTTTCTTTACAAGATTCAAATCAAAGCCCCAAGCTTAATCATGTATGTTCTGAGAAAACTTAGGCAATAACTTCCAAATAATTAAGTACTGAGGCAGAAGTCTTCAACGTTTAGCATGCATTCAACTCCCCAATACAGCTTGTGAAAATGCAGACTTCCAAGCCCCCCAAATTCTGATTTGGCAGGTCTGAAATCTGTAACTACTAAGTAGTTCATAATGCAGGTGGTCTTTGGACCACACTTTGGAAAAACGCTGCTCTGGAGTTCCAGAAATCCAGCTAATAAAAGAGCCAAATTCTGATATAACATGTTCAACAAAACTTTAGAGGTCTCAAAGACAGCATTACCCAGTGGAACATATTACTTTTGAACACAGATTCAATTAAATAGAAACTCAGAGGCTAAGATTTAGACTACTAATTCCAAAGTCTTGACCAAAAACAAGTTGAATTGAGAAAGTGTTTCAAAACTGCCATGTAAAGAAATTCACGTGCATATGAACAGAATACAGCAGATGAAAAGCCATTTAGGTAGCAAAAGTGGCTGCTACATATTTCCTACTGTATTTTCAAATATACCAACTAGCAGCTCAGAAGACAGGTGTGGCAAACAACAAACCTATCAATATAATACCCAATAAAGAAAACATATGAGCAAAGGGGAAAAAAGGCAATTTGTGAATAAGCCTCTGTAAAGAGAAGCATCCAAGAAACAAGATCCAAAATCTTAATGTGTCTTTGCATTTTTAAATGCTAAAGCCATGGAGGGAAGAAAAAAACTCTTCAAGTGAAATGTTATGAAGTGTTAATGTATCAAAGTGTTACCCACTAAGAATAACACACAAAACTACTCAGGGGTTTTATTACAAAGACAAATATAGAGCTAGGAGAGACGTAGCTGAATGAAAGAAAAAGATGGCTTTGCAGAGCCACAGAACAACTGTCACCTACTTCCGATAGTTTTTGCAAGGATGAAATGGGATCATACATGTAAGCCCCCAACTAAGTTAAAGACCTGAACTACTGGCACATAAACTTTATGTCAAACTTCAGTTATCAGCAAATCAAGTGTATCTCCATAATTAGACTCAATGCCTGTACTGATAACCATTCTTTAACACTTTGCTTAATCATGCCTCTTCCACGAAGCCTTCCCTTTCTGAACTTTAACTCTGCAAGAGAAATTTACTAGTGATGATAACACTGGTTTTGGTATTCTGGTATCATACTATTTTTATAAACTCAAATGCCAATACTACTGTTGTAGCATGATTTCAGAGTGGGTGAGACTCAGCAGCTCCATTCATCCTTGGCTCTCTCCAGTTCTTTTTCCTTGATTATTCCTGCACCCAGTCCTGTCTCCCTAGCTACTCAACCTGAACGCCTTCACTGTGGTGAGCCTCCTACCCCCTCCTCATTTCTCAGCTCCTGCAATGTCCCTTCTGCATGCCAAGACGAAAAAAGGCTCAGGCTATACTTGGAGAAGGAGAAGACCCCTTGAAGTTGAGGTACTTCCCTGGGGAAGTGCTGGCAGAGAAAAATCAAAGCTTGTGTTGATGCTGCTGGCCAGAGCTGAAAAGCTGCCCTCAGTACAGCACAGTGCTCGACAGCTTGACTCAGGGCGGTACTCTGAGCATAGCAAAAAGGTTCCAAAGCCCTGCTGCACACCACATGGCAGTTCCAGGGGGCCCAGACAGAGGAGCTGTGCCCCAAAAGCCTTGGAACATATGGCTTTTGATTACAAGTTATTTAATTCAAGAGTCTGGAACCTGAATGAGGTGGATTGCTCATTTTCTGCTGTGATCTTGTGAGAGAATGGAGGAACAGTGCTATGGGCGGACTACTGTAGTAGAGTTTAAATTCCTCAGGAAAACATACCTACTCGGAAAGTTTACTCAGCTCTTCTGACATGATAGATTCACTTGAATTATTCCTTTCAAAATCATTCTTTTAAAATAAAAGCAGCCCCTAGCAGATGAGATTTGTTACATTTTTGTAGCACCTAGTAAATAATCCAGTCAGCACATCATATAAACCTGGCCCTTCTGGGGAGTTGTCAGTGCTCATAAAAAGAGGGAAAATTTGTGTAGAGACTACAGATACCGGAAGGTGGCTGCTGTCTCAAGAAGGGCCTGGGGCCGGTGAGATGGCTCAGCGGCGTAAGTGCCTGCCTGGCAAGCGCGAGGACCCAAGTTTGACTCCTGGAACCCACATATGAAAAAAGGGGCCGGTGATATCGCTCAGCGGCACGGGCGCCTGCTGGCGCGCGAGGTCCTGAGGTCGACCCCCAGTACCCACAAAAAAAAAAAAAAAAGAAGAAGAAGAAGGGCCTAGAAGTTCTAAGAAAAATTTGAACTAAATTTTCTATTTAGGGAAGTCCAGAGATGTATTAGGCATCCAATGCTAAAATTTTTAGTTTGTCAAGGAAGGGACCAAATTTTATTGAAAGCATTTCTGATTATCTTGCTCTAAACTATAGTTACTTTCATGTTTACTATCTAAATATTAGTAATTAGTTAATAGCTATAGTTCAGCAAGAACTGTAGGAAGACATGACTGTGTAGTAGAAAAGGACGCCATCATTTTTGTCCCAGTTACTCAATGCTCCAAGAGTGGCCAAGCTGGCTGGAGCATGGAGCCATGAACTCGGCTCCTCAGTCATCCTGAGTCACTGAAAAGCTGCAGACACAGTGTCTCAGAGAAATATAAAAACCTCACGTGTGTTCCCTTTAGAACTTACAGAATAAAGCCAAAAGTCACAGGTATCAGTAAAGACCTGCCTGCTCTCCACCAATATCAACCATCTTTTGACTAGAATACTGCCTTCTTCTGGTCTCTATTTTCTTTAAAAGTGAGACTTCCAGCAGTTGTTAGCCCTATGGCCCCTATCACAAACTAATTGGCAAGGACAATGAATGGTGAGAGATTTCTCATCATTCTCACAGTCTTAAAAGATTCTTTAAAAATAATATATTCCTTAAAGATAAAGAATGAAAGTTCAGATACTGGGAGGGTCCAGTTCAGTTCTTATGTTTTACAGGTGACAGACTCCAGAGAGGTGAGGGAACTTAGCACCTACGGTCACATGCCTGGTGACAGAGGGAGGAAACCAGGCCCAGGACACAGTAGTCCTAACTTCCCACAGCTGCTCTTTCCCAGACTCACTGCCTTTCCACAAGAGAAGCACAGCTCTTTCCAAGCTTTCTAACTACTCAGCAGCAGGACTTCTATGAACAGGTCCTCCTTTAACAGCCACTAAAGTGCTACAGATTGTTCTGTTAGTTCATTTTAGCTCAACTTGGTTACAAGTTCAAGCTCACATCAGAACACTCATCAGCAATTCCATGATCTTGAGAGGAAAGAGAAAGGAGCAAGTTCACCCCTTCTGGCTGTTGTCAGGAAAAAGAAATGGCAATACTCCAGCTCTCCTTCTTCCCTCCACATTGCCATGTGTCCACGGTATTCTTCAGTTTGTTACAATAAGCTCTGCAAATGGCAAGAGGAAGCCATGTGGGGCAGTATACAGAATATGAGCCTTAGAATCAGGCAAGGCCAGATTTCAGTGTCCTTCCTACTTTTCACTTGCAGTGTAAGTTACTTAGCTTGTCTGAAACACAATTTCTTCACTTATAAAATGTAAAACAGGCACAGTGCCTTCCTGGCAAGCACAAGGTCGTGAGTTCAATTCCGGGTACAAAAAGAGAAAAAGTAAAACATCAACTACTTCCTACACTTTTTGCAAGGATGAAATGAGGTCATACATGTAAAGTACATAGTGCCTGGTTCACAGGAATGCCTCAAAGAAATCTGTTCCCTTCTCCCCATTTTTGCTGTTTTTTGTTTTGTTTTGTTTTGTTTTTCTTTTTTGAGAAAGGATCTTACTATATAGTCCAGGCTGGCACTGAACTCACTGTGATCCTCCTGCCTCAGCCTCCCAAGTGCTGGAATTACAGGCATGCGCTACCGTGCTTGACCATGTTGATATTTTAAACACATAAAATAACCAGCCTCTTCTGTATAATGGAAGATAATATATACTTTGAATGAAAAGACACTATATAAAACAAAATGTGATTATTAACTATCAAGACAAATACCTGAAGGCATTCATTCACTTTATAAAATATGCAAAGGTACCAATTCACTAATAAATATGCTACAGCATGAGCTTGTCCTAAGACGCCAATTTGCTGAAGAGAAAAATGTGCCAAAGTGCCCAGAACATTGACTAAAGCAGCTAGAGAAAGGTTAGTTCTGAGACAGGCTGAGCACTGAAATAAGAATCCAAAGGGAATCAACAACCACTCACCGCTGTATAAGCAGAACCTAGGAAAACAGCTACAGTAACAAGCCTGTGACAGGGTTCATGCAAATAAAACAAGAAGCCTATGCTCTCTCTCACTCTAGGTCTGCTGGGACTAGTTATGAGAATAAGCAAGTGTGTAAGGTAGCCAGGTATTAATATTAACTCTGGAAAATAGAGTTGAAGATATGTATACTCTACCTAGCCTGCAAAAGTAGGGATGACAATGCGCACCCTATCAAGCTTGCAAAGGTAATCACTGAGAATACGCTCTGTAAAGCAGGAAGCACCGTGTAAATGTAATATTAAATTATTCTTACTTAGCCAGCATACAAAGATAGGGAATAAAAGACTAAGATAAAGAGGTCCCAAAGGGTGATGACAAGGTAGAGGACGGAAGCCATCACCCCGACTGGGACGATACAAAGGGAAGGTTCTGAAGAAGTAACACCAAAGAGCTGAGGACAATGTGGCCAGTACTTGGCATGTAAGCTACACCCCATTATGCCAAGGGAACAGGGGAGGCTCTGGTTATAAACAGGTACAATAAGTATTTAAGTTATACTGACCTTAATTTCAAAAACAGATGCAATTAAAACACACTAATAATGCTATAACCATTTCCATTCCTTGTCTTTAGATAGTATAGTATAGTACAATGGGCTAGAGTTCTCTTAATGCGTATCTTCACTAGGATGAGTTACATATTAGTTGTCTATCACACCAAAATGCCTTGCTATTAATATTCAAGATCCTAGATCATAGGGTTAACAGGCTTTCTGGCACAGGCCTTTGCCAGTCTGAGCTGGACAGCTTTCCATGGGTGACCGCAGATCCATAAGACTACCAAGGGGGACAATCATTTATTGCAAGGATACTTGGAAACGTGAGGAAGAAGAAAGCCCATGCTGGTGCCTGTTCCCCTGGCTCTGAGATGTGGTATGAGTATCGAACACAGTGGGGGGCAGTTACTCAATGCTATTCCAGGTAACAGCCCAGATCTGAGTGACAACTGAGCTTTATGTGCCCTGCACTTCTCTTTACTGAAAGAAGATCTGACTGGACCTTTGAGGCTCTTGGTGTATGCATTTGTATTAGGTGAACTAAGTGGCTCCAGTCTACTGTAGCTGGATCATGGCCAGCTCCTCTCCCGACCAGGTGAGCTGTGCAACTGACAGCCACCAAAAAGAAAGAAAAAGGAGTGGGTCCCATCCTTCAAAATGTGGTTAGGAGGCAAAATGGCTTGATGAGCTCCTTCAGTACCTCCAGTTTCCTTGGTAACCTAACTATGTACTAAATGGTTTCCATGGCAAAACATGTTCCAGAGTCCAAATAACCAACCTACACATACAATTTGGAATGTAACTTATTAGTGAGGGAGCTGCCCACACTTGAAAAAATTAATAGGCTTAAAAAACAGCCTTGGTAACCTTATTGTGGCATCAAAGCAGATGCCTCTGTGAGCCCATTTGAAGGGCACCATATCAGAGAAGGGGCCAGGGAATGGGGAGTCAAATCTAAGGTGTGCCAGGCTGAACTACACAGCACTGCTACTCCAGTACACAACATTCCAAGAGATGAGATCATCTGAAAGTAATGGGCTGACAACCATAGAACAAGAGTAAAGTATTTCTGAGGTCCCTAGAAATCTCTTCTAAGAACAGAAATAAAATTCTCAAACAACCTAGTAAGGTACTCAGTAAACCATCTGGAACTCCAAGGAAAAGAAGTTATTACCTTTTTTTCAATTGGGGTACTAAGAGCCCCTTATGGAGATATGGAAAGGTACAGAGACATAGAGGTGATCTCAGTTACAGGGGTTACTTACATAGCATGCAAGGGGCAAGGATGCCCAATGCCCCACACTGCACAGGACAGAACTACTAAACAAAATGAATGTAACACCTACATTGAGAAATGTGCTGTACTACTGAACAAAAGTCCCTAATGGGAAAAAGTCATAATTTTAATGCATTTATCACTTGTTCTTTCTTCTTTAGAAACAACAAAAGGGGGCAAACTAAGAAATGTTTTTAAAGGTTTTATCTCTTTAATGAGTATCACAAGGATGTGGATGATGTAAAAAAATGTTTAAAATGATTTGTCAAAAGGAAACAACTTTAATTTCTAAGACAAGCCAGTGCTCAAAAAGCAGAGGTGAACAGAGGCTCCACTGTGAGGCTTGCTAGGGTAAATCTGGGCTGGTGCCTATCTGAATCTTGGGGTTCAAAGCCCTTTGGCCAAAGGTCAGGGTCCATGTACACCTGTCTTCCTCTCTGCAACTACTTTAGATGTTCTGTCTTATATGCAAGCATTAAGGACCATCATTAAGTGTAAAGTCCCCACATTTTTAGGCCTGGAGTGGGCAGAACTTTCAGATCTTCCTCTGTTCTGCTCTTAGTCAAACTTTGGGTCCAAAACAACCTGCTGAAGTCAGAAAACCTGGTTTTAAGACTTCATTTGTAAGACTTAAACACCTTTAAATCTAAACTGAACTGAACTAAAAAGTCCTGTATTGGCTTTTCTTAAAATTCCTAGAAATGCTAGAAGTTTGATATATTTAATGGTTCTGGAGATTAAGAGTCAACAGAGGATCAGAAATGGATTCACTAGGGCTTGAGGACTTCCTAGGCCTTCTAATTCTGATTAAAAGCCCAGTTCAGCCTCAAGATCCCAGAATCTAAGCAGCACCCAGTCATTCAACAGATCCAGCCACCCCACTTTCCAAGGCTCACAAATGGTCCATCTGATCATATCTTATTAGCAACTCATGTTTCCTTCTCTGCGGAGCTTTTTCATGTTTTTTGCCCATGTTTCTATTGGATTCTTTGCCATTTTATTTATTTTAAAAAGTTATTTGTTGTAAATATGAATCCTGTAACAGTTATTTCAGATTAGTAATTTGTATTTTTACAAGAAATGGCAATATGGATCTTCATTCAGAGACATGAATGATCTAATGTAGGAAATGCTGAATATGTGCATGGGAAAGATATAACTATAATTATAGTGAGAAGGAGACAAAAACATTAGTCAAAGGAACTTCAACAAGTAAATTTAAAAATAGTAGCTAACTTCAAAGGACAACATCAAGAAAGTAAAAAGACAATATACAGAATAGGAGAATATATTTGCAAATCACATATCTAATAAAGGTCTAGTATCCAGAATATATAAAGAACACTTACAACTCAATAATAAGAAAAAAAAGAACCCAATTAAAAATGAGCAAAAGATCTGAATAGGTATTCCTCTCAAGGAATCTGAAAACATACACATGAAAATTTGTAACTTGAATACAGTATTCATAATAGCATTATTTATAATAGACAAAAGTAGAAACAACACAACTGTCCATCAACTGATGAACTTATAAAATGTGATAAAAATATATATATACATACATATTATATGTGTACTATCCCACAATAAAAAATGAAATATTGATATATGCCAAAACAAGATGAACCTTAAAAACCTGATGACAACAGAAGGAAGTCACAAAAGACCATTTATTGTATGACACCACTTATATGAAATGTCCAGAATAGGCAAAGCCATAGAGACAGAAAGTAGATTTATGGTTGCCAGCGGCTGGAAGGGGTAAAAAAAAAAAGGAAGTAGCTGCTAATTGGTGTGGGATTTCTTTTTTGAGGTGGTAAAAATGTTTTAAAATTGACTATAGTGATGGCTGTACAACTCTGTGACTATAGTAAAAACTACTGAACTATACATTTTAAGTAGGTAAGTTGCATGTGAATTATATTTGAATAAAAATTTAATTAAAAGAGAGTAAACTGAGGCAAAGCAGTAAAGGAGAAGAAAAGAATGATAGCCTTAAACTTGTGGTGAAATTTTCATATTTCAGCCACGGAATATTTTCCTTTGGGGCATTGGGGGGTAGTTATCACTAAAATATGAACAGAAAATACAATTGCAAGAGGTAATGAAAGGCAGGAAAAGAGAAGGAGTATCGAAAGCCAGAATGTGGTGAGGTAAAGGTTGGACCAAATTAAGGTAAAAACTAAGAGTGCAGATTGAAACAGCAAGGGTTGAGATCAAGGAAAATAGATGTTTTTAAAAACAAGCACCCAGTGGGTATGCACCTAGCTCTTTCTGCCCTTCCTCTTCTGTATTTCAGTTCTATCTAACTAACACCCTCTGGAAGCCACACCACATCACAAAGATCAGTGATTCTCAAATGTTCAATAAGTATTAGGATCACTGGAAGTACCTGCTGAAAACACAGGTTCCTGAACTCACTCCTAGAACTTCAGGGAAAATATTCTTAATTCAAGGTCAGTAGGTTCCTAAAGGGACTTATGCATCGGGAAGCCTGAATCCTCTATGCAAAATTATCTAGGGCAAAGGAACCTTGGGGGATAACAGCTGATATAAGGTCCCCCAAAAAGTAAAGAGCTGCTTCCTTTTAGAAATCTTTAGTTTCTTACTTCAGATGACTGTTCTTACATCTTCTCCACAAGCTTACGCTAAATGAAGTAACTGAGAAGTAACACAGCTAGAATGTGGCAGTCAGGGCTGAACCCCAAACTCGTCTCATTGCAAAGTCATATTCTGAACTGGTGTGTGCCGCTGCCTATCACTAGAGACTTCATCCTGATGGAGAGTGGGGGCTCTAGGACAGGGTAGAGTGGCTGTTGAGGGGGTAGGCAAAGCTTTCACTTCTGGTTGAACTATGTTTATCTCATAAGAATTGAAAATCTGGGCAAAAGGCAGAATTGGGTTTTATGCCCTGGGGTCTTCAAGATATGTCAGTCTTTCAAGCTCAAATGTTGGATCCTTCTGATAAGGTTATGAAAAGCAGCCTAAAAACGTAAACATGAAAAATGCTCTGATCAACAAAGTCTGTGAGGAAACTGAGAACTGATTAGAAAATATTTGTCTGTTGAACGGAAAGCAGCAAAAAGATCAAAGATACAAGTGTAGAAATATGCTTTAAATATGGCACCAAGTTGAGAGCTTCAACCTTCCTTCCTGAGATTAAGGGAGAACAGAAGGTAATAGAAAAGCAAGCTGGCTGTACAGCACACACTGCATACGCACGTACCAAAGGCTCAAGTTTAGGGGAAGACAGGAATAAGATAACTGGAGAATGTGAAAGGGTCTAAGATTTCATTTCCATTTCTAACTGCTATGCATGACTTAGGCATGATGATCTTATGCAAAAAAAAAAAAAAAGTTCAATGCTGTGAACGAAGGATCTCTAAAGCTTAGCACAGGAAAAATAGGATCTTGAAGATTCCTAAAGGAGAGTAGACCGATGACCAACTGAAGATCATTTTGCCATTGCCCCAAGCTCCTTCTCCACTGTCCTGTGCTCAGGGAATACTGTAGACATTAATTGTCTACACAGGGATTGAGGGGTACTATAGACACCACGTGTGTACAGGTCAGGGATGCTGCTAAATGTCATTCAAAGAATAGGAGAGCCACCCCCTCCTCCATTTTTTTCCAGCCTAAAAGGTGAATAGCACGAAGGATGACAAACCAGGTACTGGATGAGAGGGACAACAGCACAGTACTTCAGACAATTACCAGATGCTCAGCAGCCCCACAAAGAAAGTTGCTCATCATATATGGAACAGAGGCTTTATCAAAAAAATGGATCAGTTATCAATGACTTTGTAATTATTTGTAAATTTCTTCCAATCTGATTCTTTTGTATTTTTTACAAATTAATTTTAATTTCATAATTAAAATACCTAGATTTACCCTGACAAAAACTGAAACATTACCAGAAAAGCCCTTGGATGTTTACCATCAGTCCTGATGTTGTCAAACTGCTTAGATTCTAATGATGCTACCACCACTTGCTGGGTGTGTCTCAAAAAAGTTTCTGACCCTCTCTGAATCTTGGTTTCATCATCTGTAAAATGGAGACAACAGTAGACAACCTCCTAGGTTGTGAGGACTAAAGAGTCAACATTCCACAATTTCTAAACGAACAATCAGACACTAAAAGATAACTTCTTTAAGAAGCAGCACTCCTTTCAGAAGCTTTTTAGTCTGATAGAATCCTATTTCCTGATTCTTGCTGTTATTTCCTGTGCACTTGTGATTCTGTTTAGAAAGTCTTTGCCTACACCTCTGTCCACTAGTATTTTACCTATTTCATCTTCCAGTAGATTAATGTTTCTGTTTTAATGTTTAAATCTTTGATCCATTTTTATTTTAATTTACTATATGATAAGAGATAAGGGTCCAGTTTCAATATTCTGCAAACATATAACCAGATTTCCCAGCACCACTTGTTGAATAGCCTATCTTTCCTCAGCATGTTTTTTGCCTCTCTGTCAAAGGTCAAATAGCTGAATGTGTCTGGGGAAGTTTCTGTATCCTCTATTCTGTTCTATTGATTCATGTATCTGTTTTCATTCCAGCGCCATTTTTATCACTATTGCTTTGCAGTATACCTTAAAGTCAGGTACTGCTATGCCTCCTGCTTTGCCCTTGTTGCCCAAAATTGCTGCTACTATTCTGGGTCTCTTCTGGCTCCATATCAACTTGAGGATTTTTTTTTTCTCTAGTTCTATAAACTATGCTGTTGGTATTTTGATTGGGACTGCACTGAATCTGTATAGCAGCTTTGGAAGTATACTATTTTGACAATATTGGTCCTGCCTATCCAGGAGCAAAGGACATCTTTCCATTTTCTGATATCCTCTTCAATCTTCTTCTTCAGAGTACTGTAATTTTCTTTGTAGAGGTCTTCCACTTCCTTGGTTAGGTTAATTCCTAGGTATTTCATTTTTTTTTGCAGCTACTGTGAATGGTACTGTTTTCACAATTTCCTTCTCATCGAGTTCATTATTGGTGTACACAAATGCTAATAATTTTTGTATGTTCATCTTGTATGTTGTTACAACAAAATAATCAATCAGTAGAGAGTGAAGAGAGAATCTACAGAATGGGGAAAAATTTTACCAGATACTCCTCAGGACTAATATATAGAATATACAAAGAACTCAAAGAACTTAAATCACCTAAATTAAAGACCCAGTCAAGAAATGGGTAAGAGAAATGAACATACACCTCACAGAGGAAAAAATACAAATGGTCAACAAATACATGAAAAACGTTCTTAATATCTCTGACCATTAGAGAAATGCAAATTAAAACAACCCTAGGATTTCACCTTACTCCAGAAAGAATGGCAATCATTAGGAAATCAACAATAACAAACGCTGGTGTGGCTGTGGTGAAAAAGGAACCCTCCATCATCATTGGTGGGAATATAGACTAGTACAACCATTATGGAAGTCAGTATTGAGATTTCTCAAAGAACTGAAATTAGAAATTCCATATGACCCAGCCATCCCCCTTCTAGGTATCTTCCCAAAGAGCTTAAGACATCACACTACAGCGATATATGCATTCCAATGTTTATAGCAGTACAACCTGTAATAGCTAAGTCCTGGAAACAACTTGTATACCCATCAGCAGATGATTGGATAAAGAAAATGTGGTATCCATATAAAATGGAATACTACCTTGCTATAAAGAATGACAAATTTGAGATATTTGTAGGAAAATGAATGCACCTGGAAAACATGTTGAATGAAATAAACAAGACACACAAGCTTAAATACCATATGGTGGGCTGGTGAGATGGCTCAGCAGCCTACGCGCCTGCCTGGCAAGTGTGAGGGCCTGAGTTCGACTCCTGGATCCCACATACGAAAAAAAGGGCCAGTGATATCGCTCAGCGGCATGGGCGCCTGCTGGCACGCGAGGTCCTGAGGTCGACCCCTGGTACCCACAAAAAAAAAAAAAAAAAAAAATATGGTATCTCTCACTTGAGTGAGACGAAGTATAAACAAAGAGAATAATAAAGGATGGATAGAAGGGGACAAGAGGATGGATCTCTTACAATAGGAAAAAGGGCCAAGGGAACAAGGGTGAGGAGTGAGGAGGAGAGAGCGAGGAAATGAAATTTCTAGGTTTAGTTTTTTGTTCTTGCCTTTCTTGACCCTGGCAACCATTATTCTATTCTCTATTGCTATATATTAGACATTTTTTTAAAAATTCCACAAATAAGTGAGATTATGTAGTATTTTTATTTCTGTGCCTGACTTACTTCACTTGGCATACCACTCTCCAGGTTCATCCACACTGTTAATGCAAATGGCATTATTTCCTTTCTTATGGCTGAATAATATTCCTGTGTGTGTGTGTGTACCACAATCTCTTTATCCATTCAAAATGTAAACAGTCTGGTACATAATCCTGACAGAATGAAAATAACAAAGGCCAATCACCAAAATATCTAATATCTACACAAATATTCTGAGAGGCTTAATTACTGTATGAACAAAAAAATCTAAAAATTTAAAATGACATTCTCTAAATCTGTTTTTGCAAGGAATCTCAGTATAATATTACAGTTAATAAATCCTTCAAAACTTTCAAAATAATTTTGCTTAGTTTTAAAACACAATAAATGGGTCATACTAAATTCTGAAAAAGTTAAAGTCAGGAAAAAAGTACTAGGTCAGAAAAAGAAAACATGAAAGTGTTATCACCATTTGGTCATAAACTCCTTTTCTCAGAGAAACATGGCTATAAAAATCTGTTCCAGGATGAAAACTTGGCACAAAACAACCCAATCTTACATCATACTTTTTAAAGTTTAGGGTGGAGTAGGGAGGGGAGGTATTAAAAGGCAGGATAGGAAAGTTCTTCGCATGTAGGACAAAAGACACTGTGAGTAAAAATAAAATGTCCACTGATGTATAGAACATCTTCAAATTAATGGTCTGCCTCAGCTAACATTTAGCAAGGAAGTAGATTTCAGACTTTTTCGAGAATGACCTCTATTTTGTTGAAACTATGAAGGATGACGTCTACTGATGGGATGGATGTTCATTCCCTCTTATGGTCCTACTTTAACTCAGCATTTGTTAAACTAAATTCTACTCCACTCATTAAGTCATTAGAGCTGCTAGTGAAAGCGTGTCTGAATTTTAACAAGTAGAGAAAAACTCTAATAGAATCATTAGTTCTCTATTGTGGGACTCAAAATCGGACATACTGGGATCAAATTACATGCTTTCTAATAAAAACTTCACACTGTAAAATCTGACAACACTGACATTAGATCTTCCCTCCAAAAACAACAGCATAAGGAGTTCCATTTTATATAGGAGTATTACACATAAATAGCCTTAGTCATTACCACTTACACCCAACACTTGTAATCAGAAACCAGGCTATTACTTTAGGCACTAAATAATTACACTTTGAAAACAAGCTATGAACAAAATATATAGTTTTCAGGGAGAAAATGAAAAACTTTTTATTCTTAAAACTCAAAGGGCACATCCACATCCACGCTCTGTTTTAAAACCTAAGGAGATGATACTTAATTAAGATAATAGGCTCATTCACACATTACTGTATAGATAGAAACCCACTGTCGTGAGAAAACAGTGGAATATCTGGGAGCCAGAAGCCCTGCAGAAGTGATATAAACCACAAGAGCTTCACGAAGGTCAAGACTGAAACTCAAGAGGAAAGCACTGAAGTGCTGGCTTCAGCATCCTGGATCCTTGCTCCTTCTGGAGTTCTTTTGTCCCCACTATCAACTAGATTGGGAAACCTGGGCAACTTCTGGGCAGAGAGGCAGGAGAGTGGCAGGGCTCTTCATGAATCTGTCATCACCCTATGAGACAAAACAATAGGGGTAGAAGCTGTTTCCTAACATAGTTATTATGTTAGCTATTTTGAAAGAAAGAAGTTAAAATGTATTCTTGTGTAAGCAAATATCAATAAACTTGAACAAAGGATTCTTGGAAAAATGATCATTCATTTTCCCAATCTGTTGGCTTCATGACACCCCAGGGCCTTAGATCCCGTACAACATGTTTACTAATTGATTGCACACTGATAAGCCTTGTCTGAAGACGGAATAGATGCTGCATGTGTACGCTGCATACATACACACACATACACACAAACACATATGCTTGTTATAGACCAAATGGCTATTTATGTCACCCTAAAATTCTTAGGTTGAAGCCCTAACCCCCAAAGTGATGGTATTAGGAATTAGGGTCCTTTGGGAGGTAATTAGGTTTAGGTAAAGTCAAGAGAGTGTAGTCTCCATGATGGGATTACTGTCCTGCTAAGGAGAGGGAAGAGATACTAGGGCTGCCTCTTTCTGCTTCACAGTGTTGATAACTATCATTTCATAATTTTAAGTCACCTTTTTTATATACTGTTGTCTACTTCCATCAATGTTTGACGTAAAAAATTAAAGGGAATGTAACTGAAACAACAGGCTAGAAGCATTTAAAGACTTGGTAGAACTCAGACTTCAAGATGACATGAGAAAGAAAGTGCTAGAATTTGATGAAAGGCTGGATATAAGTGGGAGGCAAAAGAGCAACATGCCTGGCAGATGCAGGAAGAAGCACTGAGTTAGATAAAGCTGATGAGTGATCATTTATGAGAAAAAATACTTAGCTTTGCTTTTAAGCAAGAGAATGATGAGATTAGATTTATGTATTAAAAAGACCACTCTGTCTACAGTGTGGCAACTAGATTGAAGTGAAGAAATTAGTCAACAGTCCAATTAGAGATGACAATAGCCCAGATAAGTAATCTTAAAGGATATTAGTTTAATCAAAAAGCACAAGAAATAAAGAAAAACAGTTTAAACAGCCACACATTTAGAATACCACTAGGATGTCATTCAGAGTGCATCCACAGTCGTAGTCAGTCAACCAGAAAACTCCAACAATCAAGACAAAACACAGGCAGACATTGAGCTACTAGATAACCTAGAGACCTCCTGCCACAGACCACCTAAAATAGTTGGGCAAAATAAACAAAGGGGCCTGGGACATAGCTCAGTGGCACAGCACCTGCCTGGCAAGCGTGAGGTCTTGAGTTCGATTCCCAGTACCAAAAAAAATTTTTTTAAACAAATATAAAAAGTTACAGGGCCGGTGATATAGCTCAGTGGCATAAGTGCCTGCCTGGCAAGCCAAGGTCCTAAGTTTGACTCCCAGTCCCCGCATTTGAAAAAAAAAAAAAAAAAAGTTACACTCTGGGCCAGTGATATAGCTCAGCGGCATAAGCGCCTGCCTGGCAAGCGTGAGGTCCTGAGTTCCACTCCCAGTATCCACATAAAAAAAAAAAAAGTTACACTCCCCCCCAAATTAAGGAGAATCCGCAGGAGTACCTATGGTTCAGGTGTCCAGGACATACGGTACACAGGGGACTAGAGCGTGACAGACACTGAGGCTTCTCAGAGAAGACAGGACAATGCAGCACGCACTTGCATGGCCTGTCCAGCAAAGAGGCACAAAGGGTATTGAGCAAGGGAGTGACAGGGATCAAACTCTGCTTTAGGAAAACTAATCTGGCAAAGAGTAAGCTACACAGAGACCTGAAACAGGGCCAGGGAGGAGGGAAGAAATGAATGTGGAAGTGTAATATGGAAGCAAAATCAACTAGCAATTGTTGAGATAGAAAACAATGCCAAGGGGAAGGTTAAAAATGGGATGCCTTGGTTTCATGGCTGGGGTCACTAGAAGGATGATAAAGCTATTAATGAAAATAACATAGGAGAAGGATAGATTTTGGAGACAGGAGAGAGGCAGTATTAGATGATAATTTGTACTTTAGGTATCAGACTTGAAGCTACAGTGATGATTCTAGCTTGAGACAGTATAGAAGGCATGAAAAACAAATCTCAAGCATGGGTCTTAAGTGAGATATGGACTGGCTTTAGGAGGATATGCTACTTTTAAAGCTATAAGTTAGGGCTGGGGGTGTAGCTCAGCAGCACAGCGCCTGCCTGGCAAACACAAGGTCATGAGTTCAATTCCTGGTTCCCAAAAAAAAAAAAAAAGCTATTAGTTAAACTTGTTTCTGTGCATTTTTCTGGAATAAAGTCTATGGCTCTCATAAGATTTTTCAGAGGTCTGCGTTATCTGCTATTCCTTCAAACGTGTCAGATTTGTATACATTAAATCTTCAATGTTCTGCAGTTTCATTTTGCATGTAGGTGTCAATTTCTTTTATTTAGCCTGTTTGAAACTCATTGTGCTTCCTCTAGCTGAGGGCTAGTATTTTATCAGTACAGGAACATTTTAGGACTTCCTCTTCCACACTCTAATCTCTTTGCTCCTACTTATAACACAAACCAGTGTTTTTGTTAAATACCACTTCACATCTCAGATTCTCCACTGAGAAATATCTTCCTACTTGTGAATAAATATAAATCAACAGTGACTGCATAAAACAGTAATGATCAATATTTAGAACTCTGATATTGAAAGATAATAGTAAACTGAAATTTCTCATCTTCATAGTAGCAAAAACTCTGCTCAAAACCCTTGGGATGTTTAGCAGAAATGTGTTAGGCTTGACTTTGTAAATAAAAACATATCTTGCAGTTTTAGAGTCACCATTATATGCTAGAGCAAAAAAGTAGAATTTAAGAGAAATAAGGCACAAATCTGCCCTAAGGCAGTAAACAAACCTAAGACAGAACCTAAGGGTCAAGAAAGTTTAAGAAATATGTACCAGGCAGATTTGAGTCACCACAGATGTATATATATCTTCTTTCTAAATGTATTTTCTGCCTGAAAAAAAACCCTAAATAAACACACTGCACTATCACTAACTTAAGTGGCTGGGGAGGTGGGAGCACTGTATCACAATGTTTCAAAAAATATATATTTGGAGACTGATTTTCTCCAACTAAATTCTGTTTTGTTTTGTTTTTTTTGGTAATACTTTCAAAAAAAAGGCTGATCTCTTGATCTTTTGGGAAGCACAGGCAAGACAAAGGGCCAAACTCACTAATGAAAACTTGCTGAACTCTTTAGAATTCCATTCTAAGTCACGAAGAACCCTTTTGGCTCTGCTCCCAGACGAGTAAAATGAACATCTCAAGTCCCTAGAGGTTAAGACGGCTTCTTCCACCAAAACTAAATACACATCTCCCCTGACAGCTGGTTGTCTTAGCGTACTCTGGAGTGTATATTTATCGAAGGAAAAAAACCTCTCCAGGAGTACAATATTTATTATAGGATTATATGAGTGACTCAAGTAAACATGAGTAAGGCTAAATTAAACCATGTTTACTATGATGCGCTATTGCTTAAATCCTGACACAAAATCACCTCAAGAGATCTAAGGGTCTCTTTTTCAGACAACTGATAAAGGATTTTTTAAAGGCAAGAATTATCTTTTCTTTCAAATCTATCTTTGCTGAGTTATACAACTTCTCTAATTATTCTAAAATTCTTTTGAGCATCTAAAATGAAAACGACCCATTATGTTAGATGCTGAATTCAGTAGTACACTTAAGAAAAATCACAATATAATGAATTCACTTATTCCATTAAAAACTTATTTCATCTGACTTACCTGAATATCCTTATTCAACCATAATTTTAAGTAGTAGTATTTTAATTTTAGCTCCCTTTACCCTTTTTGTAGGCTTTTTATCAAGTTCTAGTTTATTTCAGCCTCTGCGGATTACAGCTAGCCACATGTCCTAAGAGATGATATCTGTTGCTAGGCACAGTGTAGGATAAAGGTAGGCAAAAAGGGACTGGAGAGGCCACAGGAGGAAGAGATAAGTCATATCATACCAAAACCATATTTATCACCTCCAAGATTTGTCTGAGAAACTACTTCTAAAAAAATACAGTTCCAGGGCTGGGGATATTGCTCAGTGGCACAGCACCTGCCTGGCAAGCATAAAGTCCTGAGTTCGATTCCCAGTACCAAAAGAAAGAGGGGTAGAGAGGGAGGGGAGGAGAGAGAGAGGGAGAGAGGGAGGAGAGAGAGAGAGGGAGAGGGAGGGAGAGAGGGAGAGAGAGGAGGGAGAGAGGAAGAGAGAGGGAGAGAGGGGGAGAGAGGGGGGAGAGAGAGAGGGAGAGAGAGAGGGAGAGAGAGAGGGAGAGAGAGAGGGAGGGAGAGAGAGAAAGGAAGGAAGGAAGGAAGGAAGGAAGGAAGGAAGGAAGGAAGGAAGGAAGGAAGGAAAGAAAGAAAGAAAGAAAGAAAGAAAGAAAGAAAGAAAGAAAGAAAGAAAGAAAGGAAGAAAGGAAGGAAGGAAGGAAGGAAGGAAGGAAGAAAGGAAGGAAGAAAGGAAGAAAGGAAGAAAGGAAGAAAGGAAGAAAGAAAGAAAGAAAGAAAGAAAGAAAGAAAGAAAGAAAGAAAGAAAAAAAGAAAAATAAGTTCCACCTCTTAGAAACATGACCAGGGGACCATGAAGGAAACCAGCCTACTGGCTAGCCACAGACACAGCAACAAGAAGCAACTACAGCAGCCTGGCAGCCACTTGCTTTTCCACGTACATAGATCCAAACATCAAAGATTTTTGTCCCTCTAGGGTGTTCGATCCATAAGGACTAGGGCTGAGCTCAGGCAGGGGCCAAGGCAGGGCCCATTTGGCAGGACATGGGCCATGGTTCCCTGGGCCTCAGCTTATGGAAACAGAGGCCCAGCCCTTAAGGGGCTTATCGTCCTGGGAGAAAATATGCCCATAGAGGCATGGACATAGGAAGGAAGAGTGTATCGTTTGGGGAGGCAGGCAAGTTCTGGCAAAGTTCCATGAAGGAGGTCTAAGAGAAGATCTAGGAGGATGAACAGAATTTTAATAGGAAAGGGAAATATATCAGTGTTCTCAAGGGTAGTCTGAGCAAGACATTCAGGAAATCATGAAAATCTCAGCTTGGTTAAACAACAGAGTACATGTAGAGTCTGAACAGGGGTGGAAAGGTGAGCTGGAACAGCAACGCAGAATCCTTTGAAAGCCTGACAGCTGAGGACCAAATCAGCTGACAACAGAGGCACTGATGGTTCTGAGCAAGGACACTGTCTGACCGGAACTTACTTCAGGAAGATGGTAACAGTTCTGCACTAAATAAGAATAAACTGGAAGTTAAATAGGAAGAGATTAGAAGTTAAGAGGTTACATGGCAACTGAAGGACCAAATCAGGTAATGACAGTAGGAATGACGAAGAATGAGACATTGTGGAGAGTGGATTTCTAGTACAAAACTCCCGGTTGGCTCATGGGAGTAGGGGTGGAGTAGATGCCTTTGAGATGTAGCCCCTGGGCACTGAAGAGAATGACAGAGTAATAAAGAGAAACTAGGCATAAAGAAGAAATGTTATTAGCCTATTGCAGGGATAGAACACCATGTCAGGGGAGAATAAGCAAATGCTAGGAATATACCAGGAGGGTTAGATGGGACAGTAAAGCAAAAGCAGTTTGAACATTTTAAAGTACTAGGCAAACACATTTTTATTACTGTCACAGTGTTAAATATTTAATATCTTTTTTTTTTTTTTTTTTGTGGGTACCGGGGGTCGACCTCAGGACCTCGCGCGCCAACAGGCACCCATGCCGCTGAGCGATATCACCGGCCCTTTTTTCGTATGTGGGTTCCGGAAGTCGAACTCGGGCCCTCGCACTTGCCAGGCAGGCGCGTACGCCGCTGAGCCATCTCACCGGCCCAATATTTAATACCTTGAGAAGCCACGTAACATTGGAAGAGCCAGGCTTTCCAAAATGTTCCAAAGCCCTCTCTCTACCAAGAGAAACAGAAATGTGATTTCCTCCTTCCTTGATCTCTTACAGTATTAATAAGTATATCCTCAGATATGCATACAACTCAAGAAGCACTAAGTAATGAACGTGGGCCAAGCACCACATCTATCACGGGGTAGATGCAACTGAAACTTAGAAGTACCCCCCTATACAGAAGAAGAAATGAAGGTTTAGTTAAGTAATTGAGCCAAGATTTCCAGCCAGTAAGTGGAGGAACAGAGGGCTTTGGATGCCAAATCTTACTGTGTCTTTTTTACTAAACCACAAGTTGCAACTTGCCATATTTGTTTTTATGCTCTTTACTATATTTTAAGCAAATTAGGGGCATGGGCCATATTGCCTTTACAGCCTCTGAAGCACTTAGCAAAGGGCTGTATACTTGGCCAGTCTTCAGTGGGCTTTGTTGCTGAAAGAAAGAACCCATGCGAATTTGTAGGCACACAGGCCTCACTAATAGTGAGCATTTATGGGCCAGTAGGCTCCGAGTACTTAGTTCCAAGGCAGACTGTAACTTAACAACAAAAAGTTCTAAAAACAAATTCTGTACTTGTGAAAGATGCCACCTGGTCTGCCTCAGGGGCTGATGTTGTCTTTTATGCACTGAGTGGGAACAGCATAAGGAGTGATGGAAGCTGGTTTTCTTCAAACCACTCCCACAAACTGGCTGGAGCCAAGAAAAGTGCCCACACCTTGCAGGGAAGAGGACTGCGCAGTCTCTGACGCCCATTTCACCTTTGGTTTCACTGCAGGAACTGCCAACAGTCTGGGAACAAGGGAAAGGTAGGACATGTTCAGTGCCAGCTCTGATGATGTAACCCTGAGAGTCACAGCTTTTCTACCAGGAAAAAAAGGCAACTGATTTAAAAACTTATTTTTTCTTTTTCCTCATAGTCAACCAAAATCTATTTTGCATCACCCACTAGTTTTTTTGTGTAACTCACCACTAACTTTTTCTTTTTAATGAATAGAACTTTGTGCCAAATTTAACTGACTGGTTTTGACTTCTTGGAAAACAAATGTATAGGGGCTGAAATATGTTTATTACATAAACATCCCTGGGCACAAGAACACAAAGTTCTCAAAAGCATTTACTCTGCACGCCATATAATGTGCAGTGGGAGTCTTAGAAACTATAGCAATCTCAACACCAGAAGGGCAACAGCCATGTGGGACAGGACTGTCAGAGGCATCAGAAAACTATTCCTAGACCGGGGTAAACAGACAGACTTCAGAAGTAGGACTGCATTTCAGGGCTTCATCAAACTGGAATTTTCTACCAATGTAACTGACAGATGTTCCCTTTTGTTAGGATTGTCTGATTTAGAGACATTTGGTATTCATATCTTTAGAAAATTTTAGGGTACAACAAATTGATCCCTTTTCCTACATGTGATGACAAGACTCTTTTTCTTTTCCTATTTTTGGGACTAGTTAATGTGAGCATAATTCCCTCGCCCACTGCATGGACAAGTTGGAACAGAGCAGTAATAACCAGACGGAGTGGGGTTTCTGTCATGCTTAAGATCTCTCCCTCTGCCTGTGCACTGAGATGTGAGAATGTAAGCTTTCTCTTGACAATCTTTCCCTCCTGTGGATTAGCCTACTGGCCTACTTTGAGCCTCTGCAAGCCCTCTGCAAGGGCTTGGGACCCTTGGGGTCTAGAAGGACCCTTGGGACCTTCTAGAAAGAGCCATAGCAGAAGCCATAAGAGTACAGGTCTCAGCCAGTGCAAGAGTGTGGAGTACCAGTGCTGGTTGGTCCACATGGGATCCTTTGCCCGTAACTCCCCAAAAGAACTCCGTGTCTGAGTCTATAATCGGTGGTTGGGTAGCTAAGAGTTGAATAGCCAGCATAAAACACAGGTGACAAATGAGAGCTCAACACAATATCAAAGATAGTACTGACCCCTCTTCATTAAGTTCTTAAAAACCACCAAGAGCCATGGCCTTATGGAAACGACACTACCTCTGTCCTATACGCCAAACTGCAAAAAGTAACCAAAGGTGTTATAATAGTACCCTCTTATCCACGGGGGATACGTTCCAAGCCCCTCCTAAATGTATGAAACTGCAGATAGTACCAAGTCCCAAATACAGTTTTTTCTATATATGCACACATATAGTAAAGTATGTCACAGTAAGAAATTAACAGCAGTTAACTATAATAAAGTACAAAACTTTTATAGTTTGAGGTATGACAACAAAACTAGCACAAATTTCTTTTTCCTTCTTTACAATTTCATGAACAGAAGATTTTTTCTTACTGTAGATCTTAGTAACCTCACATACAACTTTTTTTTTTTTATGTGGGTACCAGGAGTCGAACTCAGTACCTCATGCTTGCCAGCAGGCACTTGTGCCGCTGAGCAATATCACCAGCCCATTTTTTTTCCTTTATGTGGGTACTGGGAGTCGAACTCAGGACCTCGCACTTGCCAGGCTCAGGTGCTTATGCCGCTGAGCTATCTCACCAGCCCCAACTTTTTTATTCTTTCCTTATTAAGTTGAGAATTTACAGGAAGGACTCACTCTACAGTTTTTATTTTGACATATCTGAAATGACAGCATCACTGTTCTTATACTTTAGAGCCATTATAAACAAAATAAGGGTTATTTGAACAAAGTGCTCTGACACCATGATGGCCAATAAGAAAACTAAGACAGCTCCAAAGTGACTAATAGGCAGGTAGCATATACAGTGTGGAAATGCAGGACAAAGGGAAGATTTGTATCCCAGGCAGGACAGAGTGGGATGGCATGACATTTCATTGTGCTACTCAGAAAGTCATGCAATTTAAAATTGAGTTGTTTCTTTCTGGAATTTTCCATTTAATATTTCAACTGACAGGGTTTCAGAAAGTGAAACCATAGCTAAGGGGTGACTACTGCAATACTTTTAGCAAATACATAAGCCCTTACAAAGTCACACCCCAAGTTCACTACTTAGCATTTTAACCCTTCTCTAAAACCTCACCTTGAAAACTTACACTTAACAATATCAGAACTTCTGGCTCTTTACTTTGGTAGTATAAATACAGTTATACAAAGTGAATTTGTAGCAACCAGGAAACATTTAAGACCTTTAAGTGCACTTTCCAATTTTTCACGAGAATTACTTTTTAACCTGTAAGACTGCCAATTAGGCAATTGTTACTCTATGTTGCATTTGGACAAGGCATTAAAACAATGCACATGCATGTAATCCCAGCACTAGGGAGGCTGAGGCAGATGATCGCCATGAGTACAAGGCCAGTCTGGGCTACATAGTGAGTTCAAGGCCAGCCTGGACTACACAGTAAGACCCTGTCTCAAAAACAAAAACAAACAAAAAACAATGACAAGACTTGTTCCTTACCCTGAACAGCTTGCAATTTAGCAAAAGATTTTAAAAATGTGCATCACAAACTAAACCTATGTGGGTAAATTATAAGGTTAATATAAATTCAGATCCAGGGAAGGCTAGACGTGTTAGGGAAGATGGCTGGTAGAGATGGTATCTGAACAAAGCCTTGGGAAATACCTATTTCAACAGAAGAGGGGTTAGCGAAGAGTGTTGCACACGGAAGGAACAGCTATAGCAAGGGCACAGAGGCAGCCTAGAGGTGAGCTGAGAAAACTGCAAACAAGTCTAGCCAAAGGACAGACTGTATGAAGGGAAGTACTAAGAGAAAACTCATCTGGAAAGATATGATATAGCCAGTTTTTAACATAAAGAAGGAGGAGATGTTGAAAGTTAAGATTTTACAAATAACAAAAATGACTTTTAAAATATACCTTTCCTTGCTAGTTTTTCTCACTGTACCCTAGATTTTTAGAGTGAAAATATTTATGTGCAAACTAGGTACAGGAACTCCAAAGAAAAATAATTTGACTGATGGGAGAAAAATGTTTTTCTGAGCTGGCAATTGTTTGCTTATGGCTTAACTAATATACAGTGGTGCCTCAGTTCAGGAAACTCTTTTGTTTGCCAACAATATGGTTCATAAACAGAAGCATTTGGCAAAATTTTGTTTGTGTTTGCAAACTGTATTGGGTGACAAACACAACTGTGGCCATCTTCCCCACACAAACACAAACATGGCCATCTTTTCCAAAATCATAGAACAAATTAAGTTCATGAACCGAGATACGACTGTACTCATTTTCCCCACATCTTGAGATTGCTTTATTAACTCTTTTTTATTATTGGTTTATTGACAAAACTGGGGATTTCCCCAGGATCCCACATATGACAAAGGCACTCTATCACTGAGCTACATTCCCAACTCTTTTTTAAAATTTTATTTTTAAATAGTCTTGCTCAGTTGCCCATATCAGCCACAAACTTGCAATCCTCCTGACTCAGCCTCCCAAGTGCTGAGTGGCTACTCAAGAACTAGTATTTGCTCAATTATTTACCCATTGTTTTCTTTTCTGCCCCAATTTGTGCCTGCTAACCACTCACTCACTCATTCTTCTGCTACAAACTACACCTGTAATAACGACAACACTAATAGTCACTATTTGCTGAATGTTTGCTACAGTGCCAGGCACCACAGTTAATGCTTTAACAGTATTTAATATAATCCTCAAAACAACAGTACGAAATAGGTGCTATTATTCCTCTTTTATAACTGAGGGTACAAATTTTCAGAGATCTTAAATAATGTGCCAGCTGGTGCGAGGCAGAATCTGGGTTTAAAGCAGATTTGACTCGAGAGCCCTCGCCTCTTATAGTTCACTGTGCTACCTCTAGCAACTTAGCCTCCAGCCTCTTACTAATACAGGTCAGTATTCCCAGTTCAAAAACAGGATGTTCACTGAGCACCTGGTACTGTAAAAACCTGTTCTAGGTGCTGTTGGAGATCTGTAAATACATGAGAGAATTCCTGTGGAGTACTGATATTCATAATCTCCCACATTTAAGCATAGGCAGCTGTATCATATCAGTTTGGGATGCCTGTGATTCATAAACGAGAGCAAATAAGGTCAGAGGCTCAGCATATGACTGTTGGATGGCGACCACATCTACTCACAGACAGAAATCAGCCAACCTTGACTAAATGACTTATAGAGAACTTTAATAACATATTTCAGTCAGAGTCTGTAAAAACTCTCTTTGCTGATAAAAAATCTGACCTGTCAGAAGTTCCCAACCAAATCTGCTTATGAACCTCAGCCTCCTTTGAAGTAGAAAAAGCTACTAAAGCTTTTAGCCAACAATAAGCACATTGTGAAACTAGTCCTTACAAAATTCGTTACTGATGAGTAAAATTTCTTGATTGGAACACAAGTGTGAAATCAAACTACTTCTACCGTGTAGCTGGATGTTGCATAAAATTACATACAGCTATTTAAGCAAAGAAATAGTTCAAATATCTTTTTAAACTATCTGATTTTAATATTATCTTCAGTAACTTCTGAATATGTTTTTGCTTAATATTTTCAAGAGGCTAGTTACATTTTTACAAATAACTCTAATAGTTACCAATATGTAAGAAGTCAGGTCAGACTTGTTCAGCAGTCTTCCTTAGGCTAAAGCCATTTGAACTCCAGGGTTCATCTGGAAGGAGTCATAATTTTGGGCCTAGTCTATCTACTTTTCTCTCAAGTATCTTGAGGCACAGTATTCATACCACAAATTACACAAATAAGATTCACAAAAAGATTACGATAGCAAATACTATCTGTATGTACTCTGCAATCAAAACTCCAACTATAGTGAATTTTTAAGGAAATAAAAGTTAATAAAGAGAAATAATTTTTAAGAGTTTATGTGTGGCAAAAGAAAGTGAAATACATTTGTTAGCAAGTGGAAGCACCAGGCTATATAACACAAAGATGCTGACACTTACTGCTCAATTCGGGGTGACAAGTACAGCTTGGGGTACACCTGGGTGGCTTCAGTGTCCTCAAAACTGACAGAAAGGAGGGCCACATCTTCTCCAGGATCTTCGTTTACATCCTTAGACATGAAGAGAGAAACATAATATCATAAGTACCTGCTCTCTGAACATCCTGTCGGTGATGAGCTCACAGTCCACTGGCATGGAAGCCACGGCTGTGAGTTCCCCTTATTCCAGCTGAGGAGCTTCTTACATCCTTGGCCACATTCCTTGCCATTCCCTGGGGTGGTGGCCCTCAAAGTCTCTGACCAGCCTACCACAAGACCCCACCATCTCACTTGTTCCCACATTTTAGGCAGGGGAGAGGAGTAAAACTGGTAGGGACAAAGAATTAAATAAAAATACTGTTAACATACTGCAGTAAATATACTTCTATAATCACAATTTATATCCTAAAACACTAAGAAAATGCTAAAATACCCCACAATTTTATTAAACCCAACTTTACAGTGTTTTATGTTATTTAAGTATCAAAATTCCCAGGAAACATATCACCATATAAGCATATGGCAAGAGGTTAGGTATGCATCTACTTTATTGAGGTGATTACAAGTGGTTTACATGGGATCAAGAAGCACATATCATAAACGCCAGTTAAGAACATTATGAGACAAAACCATTATTGATCCAAGTATGACTATTATTGATCAATGTACCAACATATACATTGAGGTTAACCACAATATTTATAAAGCCTAGTTTACTGTAATTTATAATTAAGAGGCAAGAATAGCAGCAACTGGCTATCATAACCAACTCAAGTCAGCACTGATGAGACATAAAATATCCTGAATCAAAACTATGGAATTTTATGTGTATTAGCTTTATGATTTTTTCCAACTACCAAGTGTCTGCCAATTTGGAATTAAATACTAAATAAAAATAACTAATAATAACATGTTGATTTTAATTTGTACATACCACATATCAGTAACCCTTAATAACTTGGTAGTGACTCCAAGTCAAATATAAAAACTGCCCTGTATTTTTACACCAGTTCACAGGTACCTGGGGGGTTCAGCAGCCATACCAGTGGGTCCCAACCTTCAACTGCAGATTCACTGTGGACAGACATGGAGGACCTCAGACACAATGTCCTCCTCTGTGTAAAATCCCATCCCCTCTCTTCCTGCATCCGGTGAGGCTGGTCAGCATATTCACCCTGATCAGCTCAGATATTCAGTCTGTTTACTGCCTCCTATTGTGCCTCCTATGCTGTACAAGTATAACATGTATATACAAGGACAGGATCATAGTCTCCCATCTCCCAAACTAAAAATTTTTTTAAAGAAAGATAAGAATCTTGCTGGACTCTGCATACTCCCCTGGATTCTCTCTCATCTCTCTCCTTGAATGACCTGTCTTCACTCCTTGACTCTACTCCCCTCCCACTTATCCCTTAGCCCACTACAATAGCCTACAGACTCTACCAGTTCAAGATTACTCCCCCCAAGGCCACCCACTAAACACAGCAAATGCTTCTCTGCCCTTCTCTTACTTGATACCAAAACAGTATTTGACACGGATGATCACTGGTCTTTGGAGACTTTTTATTTATTGGTTAGTTGGTTTCTAAAACACTACATTTTCCTGACTCCGGATGCTTCTCCTTCCACTATCTTTATTTTGTAACTTCTTAATTTTTTTCAGTTTTATATTACAAAAATTAGGCTTATTTTAACAAGTCAAACCATACAGAAGTTTGTACTCCTATCCCATGCACTCCCTACCCTCACTCCCCCTTCAAGGTAACCAATGCTAACTTCATGTAGCCTTAAACAGCTTTCTTTGTCTGTGCTCATAAAAACACACACTTGCATATAAACAGCTCTTTAACCTTCTGTTTTGTCTTCCCTAATGGGATCATATTATACATATCACTCTACCAATTGCTTTTTAAATAGCCACATAACATTCCATGGCATGGATTTATCTTTTATTTAACCATTTCCCTAGCAACAGACCAGCAGACTGTTCCTAATTCTTAGCCACTTGATAGAGTTGCAATAAAAATTCTTGTGTGTATTTACATATATCCTTTAGTGGTTGGACTTTCATATATATACATATGTATACATACGTATATCCATATACATATGTATACATATGTATATATATATGTGTGTGTGTGTGTATATATATATATATATATATATATATATATATATATATTGTTTTTTTTTGTTTTCTTTGTTATTTTTGGTCTTTTTGAGACAGGGTTTCACTGTGCAGTTCAGGCTGGCCTTGAACTCACTTTGTAGCCCAGGCTGGCCTGGAACTCACAGTGATCCTCCGGCCTCAGCCTCCCAAGTGCTAGGATTACAGGCATGCACCACCATGCCTGGCCTGGACTTACATTTAATAGACAACTTAAATTAAGCTTGTTGGGTTACAAATCTTTTTCATTTACAGTAGAATTTAATTGATTTTTTTCTGAAAATTTTGCAGCAATTCACATTTGTTTTTTGTTTTTTGTTTTTTGTTTTTGTGGGTACCGGGGGGACGACCTCAGGACCTCACGCGCCAACAGGCACCCGTGCCGCTGAGCGATATCACCGGCCCCTTTTTCGTTTGTGGGTTCCGGGAGTCGAACTCGGGCCTTCGCGCTTGCAAGGCAGGCGCTTAAGCCGCTGAGCCGTCTCACCGGCCCAGCAATTCACATTTGTACTCATAAATTTCAGCATCACTATGAGAGAGCCTCTTTCCCCTCATCCAGAATAAGTGGCTAATGCTGCCTGTTGTTACTCTTTTTAATGTCGAAAATCTGAGAGCTGGAAAACAGTATCCAAATTTACATTCAATGAAGAAGGCTGAGCAAATTCTCACTTGTTTCTTACACATTTACATTTCTTCTGCAAATTTCCTAATCAAATTCATTGCATGTTTTTCTTTAAGGTACTTGTTATTTGTAGTTACTTAGTAGGTTTATTAATTCTTTCATACCCCATGTGTTAAAATATTTTCTCACAGTCTAGTTTTTTACTTTTTTATTTTGGGTGCTCCTCTCCCATCACAGAAAATTTAGATTTTTACAGAGTTAAATAAATCTGGTCAATAACTTTGAGGTAATATAACTGTTTCTCTGGTTTTTAATTTAATAGTATTATAATCTTATATCTCTGGAATATATTTTTAGCTGACAGAAGAAATAGCATTGTTTTGGGGAGAAGGTGAATGCGTGAGTGGGTAAGAGAAAGATCTTAGCGTAGTACCTGGCAAAAGGAAATCACTCAATGCTTTCTGAATGATTAGATGAGTGAACAAATAGATGTTAATTCTCAACCTTTATTCTCCACTACCAGGGATTTTCTAGGAATCTACTTTACAAAAGTTGCTGTCAAGTGTGGGAGTAAGCACTGACTCCTTGCTCCTCCCCAGATACTACACCAAGTTATCTACAACTAGCGGTTTTGACAGGAAAGCCCAGAGTGGGAATCTAAACTTAGCTCTCACTTCTTGCTCTTTTACAGATGATAACATATTCAACCTTGAATTTTCCTTTCTGTAAAATGAAATTTTTAAAATTTTAAAAAATACTTAGGATTCTCAACAAACAGAAACTACCTAATTATGTAACATATAATCCATCATCTATCTAAAACTAAGGTTGAAGCTAAAGCTTGAAAAATCACATTCATAGGAATAATTCATCTTATGATCAAAGTGCACAAATAGTCTTACTTATAGATTGGTCACCATTAGAAGATAATAAGAAAGAAATAACACTGACTTTCTGATACCATATCCCAAGTACTGAGTTCCTGTGAAAGGTCAAGGCCGTAGGCTATGACTACAAATCACAAAACCTTGCGAAAAACAAAACAAAACTTCAAGGGCCACTGAAATCCTTTTTAATTAGCAACTCTGTTCTATATGCCTATGGATAATTTATAATTATTTATTTCCCTTTCCTATTTTTAAACTTTCCATTTCACACTATTATTTTAGTAAAAAACAAATGCTTAAAGACAATCCTCAAAGGAAAAGGAATGACCCTGGTTTATATAATCAACATTTATCATCTGACATCCTACAAAAAGCACATGAAACACTGGTCTCAAAATAAAACTAGTTATTTTCAGGAGTTCATTTCATGAATTACCATAATATGTTTTATTCCTCTTAGAGTAGCACATGAATTTTCCTTGAATTGGCATTTGATTCCTAATGGATACTTAAGTTTGATTCTGAGTGCTTAAATAAGCCTAAAGAGCTCCAAAAATACAAATCCACATAGTGCTGTTTCCAGTTTCTGCAACTCTAACAGGCTTGTACATGCGTTCCCTCCCATCTGGGAAACTAGAAAAGAAGCTCTTGTACCATGGTTCTTAGAAGCTAACATTACAGATGATTATTGTAACCACTAATGGCAGCATTTGGAAAACAAGGGATGGTTATAACATAGTAAAGGACATTTTTAAATGTACAAGTACACATTTTCAGGGCTTGTTATCTGCACCATCTGAAACTGCCACAGGCTAAAATGAGGGAAAAGATGCACCCATGCTAAAGTTAAATATTGTCTTCTACCTTTATACGAGTGTGTAAGGCAGTCACATATATATGGCCAGGCAGTAACAGCCATAATTCTCTGCTGAGATTTAATAGTGGTACAGGCTCAGCATTTACCTATAAAGGGGTTTCTGTGGCTTATAGTAAATATCCCCTAAAGGAATTCACTCCATAGAGTCTGAAAGCTTTTTGTGTTCATTTTTGCATCCAACCATGTCTGGAACAAAGTATACACAGAGCACACCGGTTGGAAAAAAAAATTAATACAAGAATGATGGAAAGAATGGGTATATGAATGAAAGTAACCATTTAACTTGCTTTTCCAATATGAAAAATATTTGGCTTCAAGGCCCATAGTATAAGACTGATATAATTAAACAGAAAGTTCTTTCAATTAGTAAGATTCTCAATGTTTATTTCTTTAGTTCCTTAAATCAATGAGTAAAGATTTTATTAAAGAAAACTCAAATCTCAACCATGGTATCAGGCATTGACACAAACTAAGAATCAACATTTCTGTTTAGATCATAATGATTCATTTATATAACTATTCTCAATTGAGGCACTTTGCAAATATTAAAATGGTGTGGGAGAAAAAACACAACAATTAGCCTTGGAAATGAAAGTAAATACAGGTACAATTTATCATTATGCTGTACTCCTTTGATATGCTAATTATTACAAGCAAAGATAGCAGCCATTAAACAGGTCCCTGTATGTTGAGAACCTTAGTGTCAATACAGGTACCAATTAACTAATTGCTCACAGACATTAGTCAAACCAAAAATGTTACAAACCACAGGTCATATAGGAAGACTATAAAAAAATTGCATTTCTCAATTGAAAAGGGCTTATAACAAATCTATAACCATTATTAGCAAAACCAGTCTGGAGGGATGAAAGTCTACAAAGAAGCTATTCTATAGTATGTCAAAAATCTGGTTAGTACCATTTAATTAACACTTAAAATGATATTAAACTAGACTTGAGATTAGCCAGTTTTCCTATGGTGGCCAAAAACTAGATCTAGGTAAACACCTCATTATACAAAAGCTATTAATTTTTGACAAGGTGTACAAAACCTAAAAATAGTCAAAACAGAATCTTATTTTAAAATATATGAGGTGAGGTTTGTACTATGTGACCTGTGCCACCATGCCCAGCTGAAGATGAGTTTTAAACTCCCGTGTGTTGATTCAGAACCTGGACTCTTAACCATAATGCCATATGACCACTGCCACTATCCTAGCATGCTACTGGGCTTACAGAGACCCAGTGTCAATCGTCAAAGGAAGGTCTAAAAAACTTGAAAAGCCACATGCAGGAAAGGTACCAGAGAGTTACTGTGTATTAGCTTATTCGCTATTTAATGTCTAAATCCTCTATTCTCTAAAACAGTGGTGATGAACCTATGGCACAGTGTTATATTTTTGTTTTAAGACAAAAGACGTTAATGTAGAGTTGTTTTTTCTAAACTAAAACCTCTGTATTCAGGTCTAATTGCAGTGTTGGCACTTTGTGATAAATATGTGGGTTTTGGGTTGCAGTTTGGGCACTTGTCTCTAAAAGGTTCACGTCATTACTACTATAAAAGATCATGAACAACCATTTTGTATTCCCTTGTTACCCAGAACAGATACCTTACTTGCAACAGGCACTCAACAAGTATTCAAATTAGACAGAAAAGTATATGATTTATGTGCTTTAATGTTTACTCTTAGAAACTATTAAAATCTATAAAGGTATGAAGACTAAAGGCTGTAGAGGTCACTCTGCCAGATAAAGTGTATTCTCTAGACCTTTACATAGACTCAGAGAAGATGGGTGGCTTCTCCAGAGACACTGGCGAGGACTGTGGAGTTCTAGGCCATAATATCAACCTTCCTTCAATAATGTATGCTTGGGCATATTCTATGATTAACTAACTCTACTCAGTGAAAATAAGAAGCCCGGATTGTCAGGTCAGAAAAGGATAACTGCAATGTTCTTGAAATAGCCAGCTCTTACAGGGTGAGCTCAGGACACTAGGACAGAGCCACTGCCACCTGCCCATGACTTCCACAAGTGACATCTTGAGTTCATTATTATAAGACGTCACAATACAACATGGAGTTAGTTTTTAAACAAATTTACATCATGCTAATTTTCATAAACAAAGACCATTTCATGGCTTTCATTTATGCAGGAATCTGCTTGCGAAGCTGTACTTTCCCTTAATATGTTGGTTATAGCTGCTGTTTATAAAGCTAAATTGAAACACATGTTACACAAATAAACTGTAGACGTTTATTTACATCCTGACTCTTTTAAAATAATGATGATGAAGATGTTGTTAGTCAAATAGTACTGTGCCATCCATTACTATAGCTAACAGACAAAGTCTTGAAACCCACCAGCTCTAACTGAATACTGGCAGTGATATTCATAAAGCACGTGTCCTGGAGCCTTTTCTCCAGGGGTAAGAGGGGCTGGGGGACAAGGAGCTTGCTGCACAGCCAGGGTCCTCGAGGTCAACCAATGATGTTTTCTTGCTTCTGCCAATTTCTCTATTCAACAAAGCTGTTAAAGGAAGAATATGTAGCAAGAGGTTTCCTCTATTTCCTTAAAGACTGTAGTTTTAATGAGTCTGATAGTAAGAGCCCTCAAGATTTATTTAAAGCATCAACTTTTGCAGTTGTTGTGTAAAGCATATTGAACTAGATCTTGGGATATCTCTGTACTATTTCATGCAGACCTACTTTTCCAAACCCTGTGTCAGATTTTATCCAAAATCCTGCCTCCCCTCCAAAAAAGGGAAAACTGTGAGTTTTAATTTAACCACATATGGAACAGATGTGAACAGCATTTGCCACATTCTTAGTATGTTACCGTAACTTAAAGAAAAGGTAGATAAAATTTCTACCTAAATCATTTACATAGTGCTTTGTAGAGGACAAAAAGACACAGATTTAAAGTGGCAGCTGATACAGTGGACATGATTCTGCCTGCCTGACCCCCATGCCCTCTTGGGAAGCTCCTCCCTCTTCTAGACCCTATTTCGAGGTCCAGATTCTTAAGAGTTTGTGAAAGCGTTATCAGTTCCTAGCCCCTGGGATCAGCTGGTTAATCTGGGACAAGACTAGTTCTTTCCTCAAGATTTGTGATGAAGGGTAAGCCAGTTCCCCTGCAGAGGCAGAAGAAACTGTGCACAGCCATATTTCCAACACATGGAAGAGACTGGGCTGTCGTGGAGGTGAATAAAGTGAACTCACAGAGAGAGGCCAAGAGAAGAAAGGCCAGAGTCCTGGCAACATCCATAGTCTCTGTTCCCATGGGTCTACACCCTGTTCTTTTGGTGGTTTGGCTATTCAATCTACCTCTGGCTTTAGAAAGCAAATAAACTGCCCCATATGCTTAAGCTGGTTTTCCTGCACTTATAAGCAAGACTTTGTCTTGTAAGTTATTAAACTGACAACTATGGATGATGCTATAGCAAATCAAATTTTACAGAACTAACTGCTTAAAAAGGGATTTCATCCCTGGGTCATCTGAACACTATTTACTACAGACTATGGGATGCTGGGCCCTCATATAACAAAGATGGGCTGCACACCTCCATACCTGAGAGGAAAGCTTTGCTAAAGCAAGGCTGTCTCCAGAGCTGCATCTCACGAATCAGCATGACAACGCACCCTGGGCCTCAGAACACTTGCACTCCCTGCTTCTCCTCAAAGAATAAAAATGTGTAAGAAGTGTCCAGGCTAAAGGCAGGAAGTCCACAGCCGATGCCATCTGAATACACACAAAATGTTTTGCAAGTTTGTCCTGCAACTTAAGAATTGCCCAAATATGGTGAACTTTCAGCTATAAAAAAATTTTTTTTGCAAAGACATTGCATGCTTTTGTTTTTTCCATAGATACGCCAAATATGGCATTATGGGATGCAACAGGCTTGCACGGGTTTTGCAAATGTATGTGAAAATGCCAAGCACAGCACAAAGAAGGTATTTGACAAATATTAAAACTTCTAATTCTTCCAGATTCTTGGTCTGCTATTCTTCCCATTACCAGATCATTCTTCCTACCATTAAAGCTACACTCTGTCCTTTCCTCTCCAGGTAGCCCTGAGTTCGGGAATTTAGAGATTCTTCCCAGGTGATTCTCTATGTTAGGGCAGAAGGGAAAGGATCCTACAAGCCAGTAACACCTTTGCATCCACTCACCCTTGTGATATTGGCAGAAACTAAAAGGATGCTTAGAGCTCTGAAAAAAAAGAGGCTTGAGCCATCTCTCTCTGGAAGTGGCTATAGGAAAAGGTTCTGTGAAGAAAAAAAAAAAAAAAAAACAAGGAAGAAGAAGCTCCAAGAAGCAGTGTAAATATTGTGCCTTTCTCCCAGACTCAAAAACACCTCCCCTATCTACAATGGTTTAGCATTCAAGCTCCTCCAAGCTACCTTTTCAACTTCACATTCCCTTACTCTTAATTGCATAGGTTCCCATGCTCTATTCTGTCGTTCCACTACGTCTTTATTCTGCCATTTAATCCTCTATGCCTTCTCCCAGCCCAGAATACCCCAACCCCAAGTCTCCAAATTGGACCTATTCTTTAAAGTCCAATTAAGATGCCAAATCCTCTCATGAGACCTATCATCTGATGTAATGGTTTCCCCTGTGCAATATTTCACATCTATAGCTATATCTTTATATGGTAATATTTTCTTGTGTCTTTTGCGCTTTAATGTTGTTTACATACATGCTCTTATCATTTATCTGATTAGGTTCCTTAAGAGCAGTGACTGTGTCCCATTCATTTTTGTATTCCCAGCATGCAGCCTGGTGCCTACCCTAAAAATATGCCCCTGATAAATACTCGATGAACAAACATATAAATGACTACACAGGTTTGCCAAAGATCTACTGATCCAAAAATGGATTTTACAAGCAAACTTTTCTACTAAAGCAGCAAAGATCTATATAAAGTATTACCTTGACTTTCCAATATATGTATCAGTTAGTGTAACTTCAATCAGAGTAAGTCATTTTTCTTAAACTTCAGATTAGATTATTCTTGAAATAATCCCGGGCCAGTGATATAGCTCAGTGGCATAAGCACCTGCCTGGCAAGCGCGAGGTCCCAAGTTTGACTCCCGGTACCCTCATTAAAAAAAAAAAAAAAAAAAATCCCCAGTACTACCAAAAAAAAAAAAAAAAAAGGACAGTGTCACTAACTACAGTAAAAAGAAGACAAATCACAGAATGGGAGAAAATTTTGCAAACTATACATCTATAAGGAATCTATCTAGAATACATATCTATTAAGATTCAATAACAAAAATGAACAACTTGATTTAAAAATGGGTACAGTGCTTGAATAGGTATTTCTCCAAAGAAGATTTACAAATGGCAAATAGACACATGAAGAGATGATTAATACAAACTACAATGAGATACCACTTCACACATATTAGGATGGCTTTCCTAATAAAGAAACAAACAGAAAATAGCAAGTGTCAGTAAAGATATAGAGAAATTAAAACACTTGTACACTGTTGGTGGGTGCAGGTGCTATAGAAAACAGTATAGTGATTCCTAAAATATTAAAAATAGAATTACCACATGACCCAGCAATATTGCTTCAGAGTATATACCCAAAAGAATTGAAAACAGTCTCAAAGAGACATGCACACAGCCATGTTCACAGGCACATCATTACAACAGCTAAAACATGGAAGCAACCCAAGCGTTTATCAACAGGTAAATGGACAAGCAAAATACGGCAAAGACATATAATTGAATGATAGTCCTGGAAAGGAAGAAAAATCTGATACATTACAATGTGGATGAACCCTGAGGACATTACGAGATAAGCTAGTCACAAAAAGATAAATAGTGTATAATTCCACTTATGTTTGATACTCGGCATAGTCAAAATCATCATGATAGAAAGTAGAATGATGGTAGCCAGGGGCTTAAGGGAGAGGAGAATGGGGAGTTATTTGATGGGGTCAGAGTTTTGGTTTTACAAAATGAAGAATGTTATGGAAATGAATGGTGGTGATGGTTCCACAACATATGAATGTACTAAATACCACTGAATTGTACACTTAAAAATGGTGGAGGTGACATACCTTTATGTTATGGGTACTGTACCAAAATAAAACAAATTGAAGAAAAACAGTAAGTTTCTATGGCACATTTCAAAACCTCAGGGAAAATGGAGGAAAAATCATAGCACAATAAGGTACTTTTCAAATATTCTTCATTCTGGTCACATCCATAATGTCTTCAGGAGCCAGAGAAAGGGGCCAAGTGGAAGGACATGGCACTGGTGAGACCGTCCCTTTCGGGTGTGTGATTATCAGTGAAACTATCCCATTGGCTCCGACAAGGATGAAGGATAAATAAAACCAGAAAAAGTAAGAAGGGACTTAGAGATCTGGCCCAGTCACTAACATCTGTATTCTGAGAACTAGGGATCATAAGTAGCTTAAGAGCATGTGTCTGGAGAGCAGCCCAGGGAAAATCAAAAGGGCAGGTTTTCAGGACCCTGGCCATCACTTTAACTAGAGTGACGACCACCCTCTGTGGATTATAGAATGGGTATTGGGAGAAAAATTATGTATGTAAAAATGATTCCAGTTTATTAAAAAGAAAAGGTTGTTTTAACTATTGATTCCAAAACTCACAGATTTACAGACACACTCAGATAAGGGAAGTGATTTATCTTATGTATATAGCTAACTAGTCCCACAGCTGAAACCCAAAACCAGGACTGCTGACTCTCTGATGCAATGCTTTTTTTTTTTTTTCTTACTACATCATCCTGCTATATCCAAAAATGGGGCTTATGTGAATCAAAAAGGAAACACAAGATCCCAAAGAGAAGAATAGATCAAATGTGTCTCTGCAGTGAATTATGAAGAGTAGAAATATTCATATGAGGAAAGATATATTAATAGCTCCGTAAATGAAAAAACTATAAATGTTGGACTTAGCATAACTCTTGAGTAGGTGGATTTGTTAGAACTTTACTAATTATAGAAGTGCTGGTGCTAGATTTAGAAGGAGTATAAATTGAGTTAGACTATCATTGGCTTGGGTTCGTGAGGAATACTTCTTTAATTTCTAAACTAGCAGGTTTAGATAGATCAATTGACGAACATTTGCAGTTTTGTGCTTATGAACAGAAATTGTGACATTTCACAATGCATAAATGATAATGAAAGTATCAAAGTATCCCAGCAAGTTGTAATTCTCCAGGGAAGCTATTAACAGCTTAACATTACTAATTTACTCTGGAATGTGGATTTAACATACTGAATAAACAGTTTATACTAAATAGGTATCAAAGAATGCAATTAGGATAGCAGAATAGGTGGGGCCATTAAGCTGCATTTATTGGGTTGATTACTTAACCAAAAGTTGATAAATATACATTAAAAAACCCTGTATAATAATACAAAGCAGATTTCACAAACTATGTTTAAAAAAACAAACAAAAACTATGTTAAAAATAATAAAAGAACAAAAAGACCTTCCTAATGCCTCACTACAACATTCTGGGCTTTCCCTCCAGATAAAACCATTGCTGAACCCACTATCACCTATGTAGCCCAGCAGAACATATACTGCAGATCATTTATCTTGTCTTAAATTATGTCCATTGGGGCTGTCCTTAGGGTTCATTAACAGGGTTAACCAATTCACTTATTAAATTAACATGTATTAATGCCTTGCTATGTTTTAGGCAACACCTAGGAGGCACTGGGGATATATACCTTCAAAAGCATAACAGTTCAGTGGGGAAAGCAACATGTAAATGAACCACTAGGTTAAAACCATTGTAACAAAGGTGTACTCTTTTGGCAAGACAAACCGGGGGTGTTAAAGAGACAGCAAAATGGGGCTTCACATGAGGCTTTTCAAGGACAGGATGTCACTGGATGGAATCCAAGTGATCTAAGGGAATAAAAAGAATAAGGGAGCGGAAGGAAAGATAGAGAGGTAGAAGGCACACGGCATAACCAAGGCACTATTCAGGAATGCTACTAGGGAGGGGTGGGGGAAGTCGATGCTGGACAAGTTGGAGGGCTAGACCACAAACAACCGTGATATATTCTAGTGAAGGAGCTTATATTAAGAGCAACATGAAAAGGGATATGAAGTGGGTAGTGACAGAACCAGATCAGTTTACAATATCCTAAGAGCTTAGGAAGGCTGGATGGAAGGAGGACAAGGCTGCATGTGGGGTGAAGGAGGGAAATCTGTAGCAGTCTAGAGTGAGAAGGGTGTCCACATAGAAAAGTTGATGCAGAGTTTCAGAGCCTAAACAGAGGGAGTAAGGTGCCAATCCAGGATAGGGTGCAGCAGCAAAAATGGGAGAATGGTTACACAGAGAGGGATGGATATAACATACACATGTCACCTATGCATTACGTTATAATGACATATTGAGGATAATGGGAATGAGATTCATCAACTTCAGAGAACAAAGGTACAAATATGCAGAGGGAAAAACAGAAGGAAGCAGTGTACTGAACTAGAACTGGAGGCATCAGCATGATATTGGTTATTTAATACATAGAGTTATGAGCATAACAATAATGATAGCAACTGACTATAAACCGCTTAATAGGAATTCTTAAATTCATATTGCTATAAGTAAATACATTCAAAGTTTGATGAAAAATGGAGCATTTATGTAGTCTCAAAAGACCTTACAACAAAATTTTACCAATGAAAGAGAAAAATAGTGATTTTACAAAAGAGAGCCTGATAGACATTATGTTAACTTTCCATTGCTGTAATAAACTACTTAAGATAATCAATTTATAAGGAGGAAGGTTCATTTTGGTTCAGTTTCAGTGATTTCAATCCATGGTGACTTGGCCCTATTACTCTGGCCTTGTGGCAACAAAGTACAAAGGCCAACACAGTACACAGTACACTGAAGCAGGAGAAAGTAGAAAAGGCATGTTGGGCCTGTTGACCTCATGGCAGACAGGAAATGAGAGAGACAGGAAGTGACCTGGAGTACCAATATCCTCTTCAAGGCCACACCTCTTAAAGAGTCCACCATCTCCCAACAGTGTCACGAACGGATGACCAAGCCTTTAACACATGGGCCCTTGGGAGACACATAACATTCAAACTGCAGAAGACATTACCTTAAACAAGTAATGGACACGAACACATCATCGGTGACGAGGTAACAGATACCATGTGCCATATGAGAGAAGGCAGGAGGGAAACAGTCCCACTTCTATGATACCCTGCCACTGATACATACACAAAACCCAGGTGTGACAGAACATCAGACAAACCCAAACTGGTACTTTTAAAAAATGTTGGGGATGTCAAAGAAAAACTAAGGATCTATTACATGCTGAGGAGATACACAACTGAAGATAACACATGATTCTAAACTGAATTCTTCTGCCACCAAGAAATCATTGGAACAGTTGGTGATCTTTGGGGTCTTAGGATTGGATGGTAATAATATATCAATGTTAACTTCCTGGTTTTTATGACTATGTTATTATTATTTAGGAGAATTATTCTTATTTGTAAAAAATATATACCGAAGTATTTAGAGGCAATAGCGATCATGTCAACAATTTACTGTCAAATAGTTAAAAAAAGAGTGCTTTTACCATTTTTACATTGTAGTATAAATTTGAGACCATTTCAAAATTTCAAAAGGAAAAGAAAGTAGAGAGAAATAAAAGGAAAGAAGCTGGAATTAAAAAACAGAAACCCTTACACATGCTTTAAAGTCTCACAGAACACATTTCTAGTTAATTGCACACTAAAATACATATAATTTTCAGATCATAACATAGGCTTAGTAATTCCCCCAAACACTGCTATTTTCCCCAAGTTTAGAATCTTAGCACCAGGTTTGGTCCTAGCAATCTACCTTGAGTGGCTGGCCTCCCCATGGGCCTGCAGTCAAGATTTGATGCTCAAAGTAGTCAAACCTAGGTTAGCAGTACTTCTTACAGACCTTACTTCCTGAGATTTACTTCCGCTGGGTGCTGCACATCACACATTAAGCTCCATCATTAATAACCCACTAAGATAGACGCTGCTATCACTGTTGTCGAGACATACAATTTTTTTCACAAATATTAAGCAAAATGTCCAGAGTCTTCAACCAGTAAATATGGTATCAGGGAAAAAAATTCAGATTTCTGTCTCACACCCATGTTTTCCCCACTGCATTCCGGAACCTCCCTGGGCACTGTGCTGCTCATTACAAGAGAGACAAGATGAATGCTGCAGTCAGATCTGCCTGTTTCCTCTTGCCATGACTCTCCCACATAACAGTTATGTGATGAATTCAGTGGAGGAATTCAGGGCTACTTTTTACTCTGCCCTTTATCCTAGCTTGTTAGAGAGAACTCACAGCAGCTCCCAAACATTTACAAATGTACCTTAGAAGACAAAGGTTAAAAAAATGCTTTCTTGGACTGGTGAGATGGCTCAGCGGCTTAAGCGCCTGCCCAGCAAGCGCGAGGGCCCGAGTTCGACTCCTGGAACCCACATATGTAAAAGGGGCCAGTGATATCGCTCAGCGGCACGGGCGCCTGCTGGCACGCGAGGTCCTGAGGTCGACCACCTGGTACCCACACAAAAAAAAAAAAAAAAAAAAAAAAAAAAAAAATACTTTCTTAACCTACTGCATTAAATGAGTTTTATGGAGTTTATGATAATCACTTAATTGGCTAAAAATGGAAAGAACAAATGACACAGGAGGAGTATAAAACTAAATATTACTACCTGCTGATAATTTGATATTGGATAAGAAAAGCCAAAGCCCAACCTGGGAAAGATTAGGAGTTCTGGACAAGTGAACTTCTGACTCCCAACTTCTAATATTTTCACTTGGAAACAGATCCCCTAAGAAGCTCTCAGAAACCACAGCCAGGTCTCTGACTGGAAGAAACAGGACTGACAAAGCAACTGGGCCTTGGATTCCTCATGTCTGTGAGAGTTATAACATTGTTCCCCCTCGGTGATGGCAGGAAAGGAAGTGACATATAACAGCAATGGGAGGAGAATGAGAAGCCACTCTACTAAGTCCATACTCTCTCCATCTAGCTCACACTACAAACAGTACACATTTATCATTCTGATTTATCCATCAGGAATATTGGCTGTAAAGCCTTATCAGAATTTTGAGATGCTTATTTGTCTTGAGTAAATTTTCCCATAAAACAAATGCTCTGAAATGAAAATACACCATGGGGCTGGGGATATAGCTCAGCAGCACAGCACCTACCTGGCAAGCTCAAGGTCGTGAGTTCGATTCCCGGTACCAAAAAAGAGAAAAGAAAATACACCATGTAAGGACCATATAATTACTTTTAAAGTTCTATGGAAAAGGAAAAAAAGACACTCCCCCTAATTAAAAAAATAAAAACAAAACCCTACAGGCTCCAAATAGATCACTGGAAACAAGACAGCAAATTTACTGTTAAAATTAATATAGATTACTCAAATTAACATAATTTAGGAACAATTTTAATACAGGAATTTGTAGCAAAATGCAGCATGGCTGTGTTTCTTGTTGTTAGTAATAGGTCAGGGAAGGCAGTGGCTTTGGTTTACCTCCAGTGGTGTGTCTCCAAAACACCAACTGCCTGAGTCTATTCCTGGAACTGCTCTGACCTCCCCTTGTATTTCATCCTCTCACACATGGCAACACACCAGGAATGGTGGTAATATGTGAAGCAAGTTCAAAGATCCAAAAGTAGAAGACGCTGTTTTCCTGCATCCTACCTACTGTAACTGAAAACTGGGAATTTACTGGAATTGAGGATTTATTATGAGTCAGATGGCTGATAGCCTTTCCAACCAAAACATCTGCTCTACAAAGGCACAACTGCTACAATCCATTTCCTCTTGGATCTGGAGAATGACCAAGTTAGAGCTTAGCCCTTTCCTTAAAGAAACAGAGATTTCAAATGAGATGGAATAAAAGCAAATCTCTACATTATTTTTCAACTTCTACTACTTCCTTAAATGGTCTTAAAAATAAGAGAATTTGGGCCGGTGAGGTGGCTCAGAGGCGTAAGCGCCTGCCTGGCAAGCGCGAGGGCCCAAGTTCGGCTCCCGGAACTCACATACGAAAAAGGGGCCGGTGATATCGCTCAGCGGCATGGGCGCCTGCTGGCGCGCGAGGTCCTGAGGTCGACCCTTGGTACCCACAAAAAAAAACAAGAGAGAGAGAATTAATATAATTTTTGGACATTAATAAACTGCAATCACTTCAGTAGAATAACTGAGGATTTTACCAGATCGTTCAAATTTCCATTAGCACAGCTGAAACCAATTCTTTCTTCAGTAATTGTGGAAAGAAGGGACATGAATTACCAAATACGGCAGGAAAAGGATCTCATTATTCATTCAATGCATTTTACTGAGCACAAGTCAGGAGCTGTTAGGAACAAGTGGAGAACAGGTAAATAATGGCCCTCCTCTGGGAATTTACCTTCCAACATGGGCATCACAAAAAATAAACAAGTAAACCAACTCATAAGCAGTCTTCAAAATATTATGCAGTCTTCAAAAGTTAACAGTAGGGCCGGTGAGATGGCTCAGTGGCGTAAGCGCCTGCCTTGCAAGCGCGAGGGCCCGAATTCGACTCCCGGATCCCACATAGGAAAAAGGGGCCGGTGATATCGCTCAGCGGCACGGGTGCCTGTTGGCGCGCGAGGTCCTGAGGTCGACCCCCCGGTACCCACAAAAAAAAAAAGTTAACAGTAGGTAGGATGCCAGAAAACAGTGTCTTCTACTTTGGGATCTATGAACTTGCCTCATGTATTATCACCATTCCTGGTGCACTGCAGTGTGTGAGAGGATGAAATACAAGGGGAGGTCAGATACTTCCAATCATCTATTTGCAACAACTGCCACCTAGGTTTTTTTTTCCAGCAACTACAAAGTACTGAGATAGGTTTTAGAGACCAGACCCTAACATAATGGTTCAAGTTCTAGTGATTGCTAAAAAAGACATATCCCTGGATCCTACCCTTGGGGATTACAATTCAGTAAGTGTGAGTTGGCCAAGGAAATATGTACTTTTTAAAAATCTTCCCAAGGACTGAACTGCGCAGCCAGGTTTGGGGTCTGTTGCCCTAGAACACTGACCTACAAGCATTTAAAATTTTATCTATCAGTAAAAAATGTTTGTGTTTCTCATCAATGTTTATCTATCTATCTAGTCTGTTTGTTCTTGTTTTGCTTTTTTGCACTACTGGGGATTGAAGCCAGGCCTTCACATTAAGCTACATTCCCAGCTCTTGTTTCATTTTTTTTGAGATGGGGTCTTGCTAAGTTGCCTAGGCTGGGCTGAACTTGTAATACTCCTGCCTCTGTCTCCCACAGTGTGGGGATTATAGGTGTGTGCCACCATGCCTGGCTATTTATAAGCTGTATACATGAATTATTGTATTAATACATGATGAACAACATAAAACATGCACAAACAGTAGAACTTCTAAGACAGTAAGATAAAAATAAATATAAACAAAAAAACTTCCCCATGGCTGGGTGGCCTGTCTGCTCATGCCATAGCTTTCTGCCTGGGGTAGGCTCCTCACTGGGAACAGACAGTAGGACAACCCCTGGACTGGCCCATTGATTTACAGCTTAAGAAGGACTTTGTGTTGGCCCTCACACTCCTCCACATACTTACACTTCTAGCACAGATACAGAGAATTAGGCAGAAGGGCATTAGAATTATAATCATCTCAGTGACAAGAATTTGGGAGGCTCTGCCTCACTCTACTTGCCAAAATACACCTGCCAGTTCTTAATGGCACACAATAAGCGAAAACCCAACCTGAAAAACAGGCCTCTGTCCTGGGTTCAGCGGTCAAAACTCTGCTGTGTCATTTGTTTCACTCATGTAAATATCCCCTTGCATATTAGATCCTAGGCAATGTGGCACTGTAGAAAGATCACAGACTTTGGAATTAAGACTAATGAGAATCATGGCTCCACTGCTTCCTTGGTAGATCAAACTAGCTGGATAAGTTATTTAAAAGCCGATAAGCCTATTTCCTCCACTGTAAGGTAGGAAGAGTTTCAAAACTTCTATCAGTTATAGTAGCCACCCCTGTCACCATTATCATCACCACTGTCATCCCAGATCATCTTCAACTATCTACTTCTCCCAGCTATGGACAACAAGCTTGGCCCTGTTTCCTTGGAAATGATACCTATCCACTACCTTCTGTGTATGTACGGTCTGCTGGCAGATTCTGACCTGTCTGTACAGAATCTGTTTCTTGTCTGGTCCCTGCTGCCCATGGTGAGTGGGTAGCAGCACAACTCCTGCCTCCTGGAACACCCCTTCTCCCACCCCACCCTGGCCAGGCTGTGCATACATTCCCTGGACTTTGAATTCAACAGCATACCTCATGGGCCAATAACCCTCACCTGCCATTCCATTTGGTTTCTAACTTCCTGGCTGTTGTCTCTCTGCAGGCACAAAAATCTCATTCAAATACTTACATGTGATGAAATCACTCACTGTTTGGCAATTAGAAGGAAATATTTTAAAAGATCTATTCATAACTGCAGGAACAGACACATACATGCACCAATTGGAAGAATATTTCTACTAAGTCTTAAAGTCAGACAGTCATTTTCAGGAGAATAAGACCTCTTAAAGAAAACCTTTCCCAACTCTCTGCATTACTATGGAATGAAATCAAAACAGTTTTTAAGAATCTAAGAGCCAGGATGTAGCTCAATGGTAGACCTCTTGCCTGGCATGTGTAAATCCCTGGATTTGAACCCCAACACCAGAAAAACAAAACAAAACAAAAGTTATCTCAAAGAATCTAGAAAACAAGCCAAGAATTAATACCAAACTAAAATTAGAATAGGCAAAAAAACCAAAAACAAAACAAAACAAAAACCCCACAAAACCAAAATTAAGAGCAGAACTAAAACAAACAAGCTAAGTACATGCATCTATAAGTCAAGACTGTTAGAAAATAGTTTTTAATTAGGATATTATAAATCTGGGTTATATTCTAGTAAATGTAGTTATTAAATGGAAATATTAAAATTTATAAGAGGTATCAAAATTCAAAATTCCAAGAGGTATCAGGAAATAGCAAACCTAAATAGATAATTTACAACAATAAAAAGAAATGTTATTAGGAATAAACTGTTTTAAAAGATGTCAATAATCAATGAGTTTGTTGGAGAGCACTTTTCTTTTTTTTTTTTTGGAGAATGCTTTTAAACTTTCCAAAAACAGTTAATATTTTTTTAATCTACTTCATAAGTTGAATATAGTTTTTATTTCCAAAAATAGACAAGCTACATACAAAATTTGAGTATCGCTCTAATAACTAAATAAAAACCTTCATAAACAGAATAAAAGACGATGTTAAAATAATTTTCTATTATGAACCAGCAGTTTTATTCTTGGACTGCATGAAGGGATAAAGGGAAACAATATAATTCATCACATGAGGAAAGAAAACATAGGAATCATATCATTAATGCAATAAGTGCTCACAGAAAACTAATATACCATTTTGGGTACTTTGGCAATGCAAATATACTACAACCAGGTTGTTGGGCTCTCTCCAAGAGGCTTTAGGGATTCAGTTTGTGGTACTGGTAGACTTAAGAGTTTGGCATGAGACTCTGAGCCCAGAAACTCAAATCTATCTGCATACCAATTGCAGAGCCATAGTTCATGGATAGGTGATATTATACAATAAAAAGATAACTCATTAATTTAATATGGATAGTTATTTAGGTGCTAAGTACTCTTAAATTCATATGGTTAGTACATTATTTCCCTAATATGTCAGTCTATTACTTTATAATCATAAATCATAGTCACAAGGAATGGACTACTCCAAACCCCTAATATCAGTGTATTCTCTAAGGAAGAGAAGAAATTAGAACAAGGCAGGGAGAAAAAAACACATTTTAATAGAGCCTGATACGCCGATCGCACCCTAGCCTATCAGTGGGAGCAATGGCAATACCAAGAGTACTTAATGTCTGTGAGCTACATCCTCCAGCATCCGTCTCTACTTTCAGATAATTCAAAGCTCGCTAGCAAAAAAATCCTTTATTTTGGATAATGCTGAAATGATTGCTGTCAAATTTTGACTCTAAACATTCTTTTTTCTAACCTTTCCCTAGTTTTGGTTTTATACATTTTATACATGAATATATTCAAACAGTCTAATATTGTTCACCTGGAATCCATTTCATCTCCCAAAGAGAATAGCACATGTTTATACCTTAATCCATTTATGTACTGTCTATAACTTTCATGGGGTAATTTGATTCTTTTATTTCCTAGTTCTTAGAGAAGCAAGAGTAGTTATATGACTAAACAAACAATTAGGCTTTAAAGTGTAAGAAGGAATGTTATGCTTTATATATGATGTAGTTCTTTCTATATCATCATTTTAAAGTTATATGATTACAGAATTCAATAAAATCAATTTAAAATAATTAGTGTTAACAAATTATTTTAGTGAAGTTGCAGCATAAAAATTCATTTGAAACCACTACAGGCCTACATACTATGGACCACAACTAGAAAATGTAATGGAAGAGACCCCATTTAAAATACTGATAAAAATTTCAATAAGTGGGTATTAATTTAAATCAGAAAATTGGAGGGTTATTCAAAGATGACATAAAGTCTGACAGCAGAATTAAAGAAAGACGGAGAAATATAATTTGCTCCATGCTGGGAAATCTAAATATAGTAAAGATGACAACATTCTCTAAATTATTATGTAGATTTAATAAAATACTGATTTTACAGAACTTGATATTGGTACTAAAACACATGTTGGAAAAGTAGGCAAAAAATACCAAAGGAAAAACACTGAAGTTATAACAGTGGTTTCAAACTATCAAACTGTAAAATGTTTACAGAAGAAAAATTATTTCTTAAAAAATACAAGGTATTAGTCAAAACAGAAAAAAAAAAAACCCTCAAATTAGAATTCAAATATAAACATAAAGGTTGGGATAAGACAAGCCAGAAGTCCTACTGCAAAGGGAAGAAGTATTAGTGAGCAATTGGAGAGCAAACAGTAAAGAATGAAATTAGGGGCAGGTGATATACCTCAGTGGCATAAGCACCTGCCTGGCAAGTGGCGAGGTCCTGAGTTCGACTCCTGGTACGCGCATATTAAAAAAAAAAAAAAAAGAATGAAGTTAGGCTGAAGAGTGCAATAGGGAAAACGCATGTAGAAGAAGACAGACTGGTATATATCCTCCAATTACAGAAGAGAAACAACATTATAATTGCCCCCCTAAAGTAGAAGAGTATCAAACACATTCTCAAATACTTTAAAAAGAAAACTCCTACACCTTTAAATAGGACAAATATAATATTAAGTATCAAAAGGACAGAGTGCAGGAGACCCAAATGTGACAAATGCTAAATGACATAAGATTACTTACCATCCATGACATATAATTAAAGAGTGAATAACCAGATTTACTTGAACTAGTAATCCAAGGGAATGAGCCAGGAAAAATGTGCAACTTGGCAAAGTAATGAAACATCATTTTAAGTTATCATTACATAACTATTAATTTAGCAAGGATAAATAAAAATGACAGAAAACACACTCAGACCAAGGTTGAAAGACAATAAAACTTTGATGCTGGGTCCCTCATTCCCACCCATCTCCCAGGCAATCTCAGAATTGCTTCGTGAGTCTTGCCTGATTGTTCGTGGTCAAGGATTCGCTTTCTACATATTCCAGTAAATGAACCTGAGCTTTATTTTCCTGTTCCCAGGTTCTTTGCTGACAGGCATTACAGATCTCCTATAACTGTAGCCTCACTTAACCCTTACCATGCTTCTAATCAACTACTGTAACCAATCTCCTTCTGCTAGCTTGAATTCCTTGCCATTACCTAGTACTGTTACCTTTCTGGATAACCATTCTACCCAAAGGAGCAGTTTATTTTCCAAGGTAGGGTTTTTGGCTTAACTCATCCCACAGAAAACAGTCTTTCTTTCTTTCTTTTTTTTTTTTAATGGGTACTGGGGGTCACCCTCAGGACGTCGAGCGTCAGCAGGCCCCCGTGCCGCTGAGCGATATCACCGGCCCTTTTTTTGTATGTGGGTTCCGGGAGTCGAACTAGGGCCCTCGCGCTTGCCAGGCAGGTGCTTACGCCGCTGAGCCTTCTCACCAGCCCCAAGAAAACAATCTTGATCAAACATGAAGAAACAGTTTCACATTGTTGGAAATATGACAACTTGGTCTAATCTCTCCTGAATGCAATCTGAAAACATATAACAAACTATTCTTATTCTTTGACAAAATAATTCTACTTTGAGGAATTACTCCAAGGAAATAATCCAAAGGAAAATAATAGGAATTAGTACATGAGGTTCAAAGCAACACTATTAGAAATAAGAAAGTGAATAAGAAAAGAAGAAAAAAGGAAGAAGGAAAGGAAGGAGGAAGGAAGGGAAGAAGGAAGAAAGGAAAAATTTTGAACATCTAATGGTATGAAAATGGCTGATAAAGCTATGAAACATTAATTAATTGAATATTCTATAACTGCTGAAAAATGGCAACTATGTAAACCATAAATATATGGAAATGGTTACAAAGAATACTGGGGAGATAAATTTACAGATACTAGAAGTGAAAACTATTCAGTAACTATCTGCTTTAACCCCCATAACCACAACAAAGTCTAGAATATGTAGTATTCTTTCTGTGCTTTTCCCCAACCCATACCTACTAAGGAAAGTTGTCCCTCTTTTTTCTGTATCTTATTTTTTTCAGCTAAATAATACCTAAAATTGTTGCAACTTTCCTGTTTCTAAATGGGAGTATAAATGTAGGTCAATAGGTTTCCAAGCTTTGCACAACTCAAAATATACAGTTCAGTTTTTAAGGGCATTTTGACAAGTGTCAGCTCTCCAATCGTTGCCTTTTTTTTTTTAATATGCGGGTACCAGGAGTCGAACTCAGGACCTCACACTTGCCAGGCAGGCACTTATGCCCCTGAGCTATCTCACCGGCCCTCCAATGTTTGCTTTGCCTGAATATTTTCCTCTGAGGCCCTACAACTGGTCATCAAACTCTGAGGACTCTTACTAGGTTCAAGCTAATACAGGCCCTCAACCAACAGGAGCCTGGCCTGGCACGTGAGAGGTCTCCTTCCCACTAGTGAACAATGTAGGGAAAGCAATGAGGCAGAAAGGAAGAGGAGAAACTGGTTTGAATCCAATGTGCATCTGAATTCAAACTCTACTATTTAATGTCTGATCTGAGAAATCCCTGATTCTCATATTTCTCATCTGTTAAAAGAGGACACTAATATCTACTCTTGTGGACTCCTGAGGGCACTGAATACCTAATATTTAATATAGATTTAGCCCTTCCATTATCCACATGTGCATCAGACTCCACCAACCCTGTACAGCCTTCAGCATATATGGCCAAGTGCAAGGCTAGTTCTTCTCATGGTAGAGCCTCTGAAACTCAAATCCAGTTCAGAACCTCAGGTCATTGCACTAGGGTGATGGATGAATTCCTCGCTCATAGGACTCAACCTTGTTTCCAACATCTCTTGCATTTCCCCAGAAATGCTCTCCTGACATTGCAACCCCTTGAAATGGACCCCATGGAAATCAACACCACGACTACACTAAGTTCAAATCTGCATTATCTCTTAAGTTTGATTTAACAGTTCTAGTTCTCCCTCTGGAATTACAGAAAGTAATTCTGTTTGGAATGAAGCCCTTCATAATATCTAAAAACAGAATGTGTTCTTTAGCCACCTCATTTCCTACATCAATAGCCCTGGTTCTTTAAACGTATTTGGCAGAAATTCAGATCACTCAGTAGCCTAATCTCCTTCCCTTGTTAGTCTTCTTCACTTACATGCCTATTAGGATGCAGCACCTGGGACTGTATTAAAGCCTTGGAGACAGCTGTCAGAACAATCACCTCCTTTGTTCTGGAAACAGCACTTCCATTAACGAAGCCTTATAATACATGAGATTTCAGGCGGCTGAGTCCCAAGTCTTCTCATCTGAACCCTAAATATTCTAAGTCTTTTTCACATAAGAAGCTCTAAATGTATGTCTCCCCAACGCCTGCACTTATTTGTATGGCCAATTTGATTTTTTAAGTTGAATAAAGGTGTGAAATGAAATATAATGACAATTTACAGTCCAGCAAGAATATAGTAAATAAACCAAGGGTTATAATACATGCGATAAAGACTCTGTTAGGAGAATATAGGATGGTATGCGAGCATGGAAGAAAAGCACCTGAACCAGACTTGCTCTGGAAAGCTACTTAGGGGGATGTCCTGGCTATGCCATCCCTAATGGCTGTCTTAACTCCTAGCTCAGTTTCCTTATCTATAAAACGAAGGAACTACTCAAGGAAATTTGTCATCAAAATTACTCCTTGACTCTGTATTTACTTTTTAACCTGTTAGTCCTACAGCTGGGAATGTGTCCTACAAATATATAGCATATATGCACATATTGGTTTGTAACATACATAATGCCCATAATAGATTGTACTTTTTTATTCTTGCAATGTTCTAGACAGATTTTGGTATGAAGAGTTATTCTGACCTCATAGTAACCAGACTATTTTGATGGACTAAAATTTTTTTATTTTTTATTTATTTTTTTTTTTGTGGGTACCGGGGGGACGACCTCAGGACCTCGCGCACCAACAGGCACCCGTGCCTCTGAGCGATATCACCGGCCCCTTTTTCATATGTGGGTTCCGGGAGTCGAACTCGGGCCTTCGCGCTTGCAAGGCAGGCGCTTAAGCCGCTGAGCCATCTCACCGGCCCTGATGGACTAAAATTTATAGCTGATTTTAGCAACATGTAGATTGAAAATGCCAAATCCAAACAATGGCCGATAAATTTTATGTGTAAGACAGCTGGAGATATTATTATATATATATAATTTATTCAAAGTATGTACTGACAAGATACTGTTTTTCCAAGTTTGCATAACGAGAAAATTAAGCCATATTTAATTTTGGCTCCACAGTCCCTATTTTCAATCACTTAACCTTTAGAGACAAGGAAGAAGGACTTGTATTTATTTACTTTTGTATTTTCATATCACTGACTCTAAGAAAGCTACCCCAAGTATGTCATTATTCTTCAGTTCGAGTATAATTCTCCCACATTCTCTTGGTATTCAGTCACAGGTTGATCAAGGTCTAAAGCTAGAAAAAGCTTTCAACATAAATTTTAACATCTTCAATATTTTAAAGATGGGTGACTATGACCAAAGATGAGAAGTAACTTATCCAGTGTCATCCAACTGATGAATACCACAGGCAGGGATGGAAGAGAGATCAGATTCTTGTGGACCCTACAATCCAAAGACCCTATTCCCCCCTCCCCTGCCCTTTCCTGATATTTCCTCTGTAAGTACAACAGAAAACACTTTGTTTTTGTTTTTGTTTTTGTTTTTGTTTTTTTTTTGTGGGTACCGGGGGCACGACCTCAGGACCTCGCGCGCCAACAGGCACCCGTGCCGCTGAGCGATATCACCGGCCCCTTTTTCGTATGTGGGTTCCGGGAGTCGAACTCGGGCCCTCGCGCTTGCAAGGCAGGCGCTTACGCCGCTGAGCCATCTCACCGGCCCCCAGAAAACACTTTGAAAACTGAGCCAGTAATACCTTAGTATCACCCATCCATTTAGTTAAAAGACTATTAAACAGAGTCAGTATTGTTATCGCATCGTGTTAAATCAAAGCAGGGTCTTGTTGGGCTCAGGCCCTATTTTAATTGCTTTAGGATTGGAAAACAAGTTCTGATGGAGATTAAGTTAATGTGAAAACAAATTGATTTTCCTGTCTTTATATAAAATATGAAATTAAAAATTCAATTTATAAGAGTAATATACCAAGAGGAAATATTAAGCTGCAGGAATCATGAAAATAGCACCGTCATGTAAATGGAAAAACAATGATATCCAATATTTCTACAGTACTTGGCAGTTAAGAAAATGTCTTTCAAGTATCCAATTGGATACTTCCAAAACCCCCCAAACAGAAAGATAAGTAGTATATTCTAATTTCTCATGGTGAGAAAACATTCAGAAGATTAAGTAACTTGCCCCAATTTATACTCATAGAAAATAGCAAATCTGAGACTTGACCCCTTATCCTTTAATTCCAGAGAACAGAATCATTCTACTCAGCCATGGACCTTTTGGTTGGCTACACATACAATTCACATAAGAATCTGTCCAGAGGTAAATCAAAAGAGATCTGTAGCTTAAAGAATAGAGATCAGTGGTTGCACCAGTCGACACTCCCACCAACAGTGGAGGGTTCCTTTTTCCCCACAGCCCCTCCAGCATTTGTTATTAGTTGTTTTCTTAATAATAGCCATTCTTTCTGGAGTGAGATGGAATCTCAGCATGCTTTTAATTTGCATTTCTCAAATGACCAGTGATGTTGAACATTTTTCATATATTTATTTGCCATTTGTACTTCTTCTTCTGAGAAATGTTTATTCATCTCAGATGCCCATTTTTGGATTGGGTCTTTGAATTTGGAGGGTCTTATTTTTTTCAGTTCTTTATATGTTCTAAATGTGCAATAGATATTGTGAAATAGGAAGAAACTGTTCAAAAGGAAAAGGGAAATAGGAAGGGGGAGGGGAAAGAAGGAAGGGAAAGAGAAAAATGAGAAAAGAAGGATAAAATAAATACCGAACTTTGTGAATGGGAGGGGAAGGGAGTTTGAAAAGAAGTGATGGGAACAAGAAAAAAAAAAAAGAGGAAACAAGAATAGAGATCAGTACAGCCCTCTTGGAGTGACCCTGAGCTAGACGCATACCACTCCATTTCAAGTCCAAAATGAAATATTCTGATAGATGACAGCTAAAAGAAAGATAATAGGACATGAAAACAACAGCTAGAATAGAAACTACAACAGGTAATTTACTTTACTCAAGGACCTAAGTTCTGTGTACCAGATGTAAGCACTCTGTCATTCTGCCATCTCTTGATTACTACCTTTTACTTGTGTATTAGGAGTTAAGATGTTGTAAGTATAATTCCTGTTCAGAAAGACAGGTAAAATTATTCTAAGATCATCTGAACACTGGAGAGTGAAAAATCCTGCCTAATGGATTGTATCTGTGGCTCTGCCAGCTCATCTGAAGACAGGAAAAGACTCTAATCCAAATTCCCCAAATAGTCCCAATTCATCTCTCTCTCTCTCTCTCTCTCTCTCTCTCTCTCTCTCTCTCTCTCTCTCTCTCTCTCTCTCTCTCTCTCTCTCTCACACACACACACACACACACACACACACACACACACCCAGCTTAAAAATGGGAACTGCTAGGTAATTTCAAAACAAACATTAATAGAATTGAAGGTAATTTATTGTGACTCCATTTTTAAGAGTATTTACCTCTACTGTACTAAGTATAAAATCACACCCACTCTGCCATTAGGTAACAGGTAGCATATTAAGCCTTCTTGTCCATAGTATTTGAAGTCAGAAGACCTCGACTGAAGTCCCAGCTGAGGTCATGCTGAGGTCATACTGAAGTCCCAGCTGAGGTTTATGAGCCTGGGCAAGTTCCTTAAAATGCATTAAAAGTGTTTCTCATCTGTAAAATGATGATAATAAAAATTAACCGTCCATTTTTTTCACATAGTTGTTTATTATAACTTCAAAAGTAATTTGGGTTTCATCATCTATTGTAATACCTAGAAATTTATCATTTAGCTCTAACTCAAAATATGATTGTAAAGAAAAGAATGAAATAGGTTAGTGAAGTTGAATTTTACAATCACTTGGCAAAGTTAGAGAATTTATTAAATACCGTTAAGAACTTCCAGTATCTAAACAGTGGATTGCAGATAGAGGTCACCAACCCATACTTGTTCAATGGAAAGATGACTCTGGTTCACAGTGATTTATACTTTTAATTTGCAGTATTTTCATAGATTTGGCTCTCCAAGCTTGCTTACTTGCTCTTTTTCTCCTTCTCTCTCCTTCCTTCCTTCCTCCTTTCCTATCTCCTTTCCTTTCCTTCTTTTCTCCCTTCTTCCTCTCTTTCTTTTTTCTTTCCTCACTTTCTCCCTTTCTCTTCTTTCTTTCATTTTTTCTTTTTCTTTTCTTCCTTCTTTCTTTCCTGTTACAATATCTGAGAAAGCTGGTATGAAAACAGTCACCACCACCCTGTGCAAACAAAGGGCACTCAACACATACAGACATATGAATGAAGGAGAGGTCTTCCCTCACGGAATCACAGTCACCTGGGGGCTGGCAGAGTCCTCAGAAATCAAAAAATATAGTTGATAAATGGGTTCTGTATTACAGTAGATAGGAGTAAGGAGTTCTGGTGTGCTACTGCAGAATAAGATAACTACAGAAATAATAAGCTACTGCATACTCTGAGATGCTGAAAGAAAGGGTTTTGAATGTTTTTACTAGAAAGAAATGATAAATGTTTAAGGAGATGGATATGTTTACCATCTAAGCATTACATAATGTATATATGTATTGAAATACCACACGGTACCCCATAAATACGTACAATTTTTGTTTGAATGCATCACTTTAAAAATAAATTTTAAAAAATAAAGGGATGAGAGATAACATCATGACCATTTAATAGCCTTTGTCCCTTTTCAAAAAAAAAGATGGGGGAGGGACATGAATGTGTTAATTTTACATATCTTTTGACAAGTTACGGAGCCAGGCGCTTAGAATGCAATGGAAAACAAGACAGGATTGCTTTTCCTCTAAGTGCTTAATATTTGTCACATCAAGGTTGCACACGTGTATACACACCCACAAGTGAGCATGGCCTTTAGTGGCCACAGAATTCCCATGGGATACATATTGAGATGACAGCAGTTCAGGGATTACTTTTCCAGGTTGTCCTGAAGATCCAAAGGACTCCTTAAGAGTGAAAACACATGTTTCCCATAGAGCAGTGTCCCACAAGCTCAGCAGGGCAGTACCTGGAAGCTACCTGGAGAACATTATACATCATAGCTGCTGGGTCCTGCCCCCAGTGACTCTGATTTAATTGGTCTGGGTTGCAGCTCTGACTGGGAATTTTTAAAGCGCCCCAGGCGTGGCCAAGGTTGAGTCCCACTGGCTTAGAGCATCTTGGAATTTTCTGGGAATTAAATTAACGATCGGTCCTACAAAAGTCTCCTCACTTGGGAGGACAGAATAATTGCAGAAGCCCAAGAGTCATCTTCAACCACACCTGCACCTCCAGAACAGTTCCACGTTTTAAATCCTGAGGTCAGGCAGGGGATCCTCACAGTAAGCTTTAAAGTCAGCCCTGGAATCCTGCTGTAAAACACTGTGGCAAGTACTAGGACAGTATTTAGGATTGCAGTCATTCAGGATTCTAAACATCTTGATAAGAAAAAATAAGACAAAAACAAAAAAGAATCCTTCATGCCCTAGTGACTAATTACAAGTATACATTTCTGTTTACAAAATTGTAAGTCATACTTTCTTCCTCTGTGTATACATATAAATAAAATTTAGAGATTTATACAGCACATTCTTTCCTAAAATAGGTTATTTTCAGTTAGAAATATGTTGTGATGAGACTTCTGTTAAGATGACAAATTAAACTGCAGAAGTCATCATTGATGAGAAGCAAAAGCTCATACTGAGAATGCCCCAAAGGGCAAGACAGAGATGCCAGGTTCTGTAGAAGCTGAAATCTGAGGCAGGGCTGGAAACAGGGGTACTCATCCAAAGTCTATATGAATTTTCACAAGGGTGAGAACACTCCTGGTGTCTGCAGCCTCCAGGAACTTCACATTCTCATCAGCCTTGATCTCCAGCATTTCATCAAAATTTCTAATTTAGTCTTCCAACAAGTACCCAGGAGCTTCTGCTATAGGTGAGCACATGATTATACCCCAGGTCTCACTGAAAGCCCCTGTCTCTGTCTACATTTTAGCATGGCTATTTGTTCTGTGATCTTTCTTTTTTTTTTTTTAATGCAGCTACTGGCAGTTGAACTCAGGACCTTGCCAGGCAGGCACTTATGCTGCTGAGCTATATCACCGGCCCTGTTCTGTGATCTTAATACTCTGATGAGTTCACAAAAAGACCCAGAATAGCCAAAGCAATCCTGAGCAATAAGAGCAAAGCAGGAGGCATTAAAATCCTGAATTTCAAGTTCTATTACAAAGTTACAGTGACAAAAACGGCATGGTACTGACACAAAAACAGCCACATGGATCCATGGAATAGAATCCCAAACACTTTCAGCCATCTGATTTTTGACGTACACTGGTGAAAAGATATAGCCTCTTTTAATAAATGGTGCAGGAAAAACTCACTATGCTTGTAAAGAAGAACGAATTTAGATCCATCTCTCTCATGCTGCACTAAAATCAAATAAAAATGGATCAAAGACCTATATATAATAAGAGAAACATTGAATCTCCTTGAAGAAAAAAACACAGTAAAACTCTTGAAGACATAGGCATAGGCAAGGACTTCCTAAACAGAATCCCAATTGCACAGATCTAATACCCAGAACAAGAAATAGCATAAATCACACTAAAAAGCTTCTGTATAGCCAAGGAAACAACCAACAGAGAAAACAAATAACCTACAGAATGGGAAAAACTTTTTGCCAGCTACTGCTTGAACAGAGGACTAATATCCAGAACAGACAAAGAACTCAAAATAAAAGACCCAATCAAAAAATTGACAACTGAAATGAACAGACACTTCCTGGAAGTACAAATAGCCTACAAGTAATGAAAAAAACGTTCAGCATATTTGGCTATTAGAGAAATGTAAATCAAAACAACACTGAGATTCCATCTTACTCCAGTAAGAATGGCTATCATCATAGCCTCAAAAAATAACAAATCCTGGTGAGGTTGTGGGAAAATGTTTGTAAGAAGGCAAACTAGTATAAACACTAAGTAATCTCAAAAAACTAAAAATAGAAATTCTATTTCACCTAGCTACAGCTCTTCTGGGTATCTTCCCACGAGTTAAAATCATCATATGACTTTATGCTGTGATCTATGTGTGCTCATGATTACGGCACCACAATTTACAATAGCTAAATTACAAAAGCAGCTATATGCCCATCAACAGATGAACGGATAAAGAAAATGTGATCTACATACACATTCGAGTACTATTCAGCCATAAAGAAGGATAAATGTGAGTCACTGAGTGAACTTGGAAAATGAATGGATCTTGAGATCACAATACTAAGTGAAATAAATCAGACAGAGAAAGTGAAATATCACATGGTTTCTTTAATATGAGAAAACCTAAATATAAATAATTTAAAGAGGGAAATAAAAGAGAGATTGTTTGAAACAGGGAGGTAAACTCAGAACATAGGAAGAAGATCTGAAAAAAGAGGAAAAGGAAAGGGTGTACCAAATAATGTATATGTACCAATTCTCCAAGATGAATGTAATTACTTATGTATCACAAACATATACTAATTTTTAAAAGGAAAAATGATTCATAAAAATCTGTTTGTCCAGCTGCTTTGTGGTAAAGATGGGACTTACTTTATCCCAACTCCTTATATCATGAGCCACAAATTCACTCCTTATATGCCAGCAGCCAGGCTTACGTAGTCATACACCCATCTCCAGCACCAGCCACAAGCCCAGAATTTTATTTTCTAGAGAAAATGAAAACTCCTCCAGAAAAGACCTACTACTGAGTCTAGCATTTGATAATCTCACAATGAAGAAGACAGCTCACTACTTGGTCTTTTCATAGTTAGGCCCTCAATTAACAAGGCTGCTTTTTTGTTAATTAAGATTTACTTAAATTGGTATTAAAATTAATTATGCATTCTTAGAACAAAAATGGATCAGAGAGTTGCTGAAGGGTGGTGGCAGATGAGAAGAAAACTAAAATCAGATAAACATTTCTTTTTTCCTAAGTTAGAAAACAAATGAGTTGACTGTACACATATTTTGAAGATAATATGAAGCCATGAGAAACAACTTTAGAAACTACACTGAAATCAGGAAGGTTCATGGCAGAGTTATAGGAGCATTTTTATGGTTGTCTTTAAAACTTGTGAAATTATTAACTTGAAGGAAGGAAAAAGTGAACCTTAAATAAGTTCTTACATTGTTATTTCTGTCTAAGTGAAATTTTACAGCAGTTAAATAACAGAATCATAGAACCAGAAAAAGATAAAGGCTACCACAGCAAATGTATACTTCAATCAGGCCACAAAAGTAACTATATGTCTTGGTAGACTTAATAAAATATTTTTAACCTCAAAACAGTTGTTCACACGCACTAAAGTATTGATACATGAACTTGTCCATCTGTAAAAAGAAAATTATAAATTTCCCCAAGGTAGAGACATATAACATTTACTTTGGGGTCTAAATTAACTCACTGTGGTTAATAAACACATAATAAACTTAATTAGAAAGAAAAAACCTATTCTACAAACTCAAAGGGGTATTATTTGATTTTTAAAGCTCAAGTCACGCTTTCCCTGTGCTTGGGGCTGTGGCAATGTGCTAGTACACTGGGTCATATACAAACTAATATATTCTTGGCTATGGGCTTTTCAAAGATATACTACTCAGAATTCCTTCTTCTATTTGTCTAAGCTCTAAATCATATTTTTTCTCCACTTGGGCATATCCTGTCTACAACTTACAGATGGACAAGTTCATCTGAAATTGACTAATTAAAATATATTGATCATAAAATATGTACTGTTATCTTTTTTCCTTAACACATCCTGAATCTAATCTTAGCTGAAAATGTATAAGTACTTATCCCTGTACAGCATAAGACAAGAATATAATTCAATGAAACCTTTACAAAATGTCAGATTAATTACATTTTTTCAGTGCAGATGGATTTAAGGAAATCATCTCTGAAAACAGTACTTCATTTAAAGTAAAATAAAGACAAAAATCTTCTGTAATAAGTCAATGTGTAGGAGATGCCAAAATATTAAAACTGCCATATATTAAAGATGCTTTGATATGAATTTTTAAAATAAATACAAGTAGTTTGTGATGATTCTGAGGCAATGTCCTAAAACATTAAAGTTTTTATGTGTAACACAATAAGAAAAATCAATGACATGGCACCTAAGAAATAAGCAGAGTCATGAGAGGCCAAAAAAACTGCAAACTTTAGAGAGGTCATTAATACATAAGTAGTATGTTAAGTAGCCATTCAGTTAACCAGCATTCAGCAATGTATAAGTATTCAAATATATCTATAACTGAAGCTCAAGTTAGTATGAGGTTGATCACATAGACAAATTTTACCTCTCAACACAGGTCAGCATGACATTTCTGAAAAATGACTGTTTTTATGAGGTTTTGAAATTCAGTGTCATAAAAGTTAAATGCATAAATCACTTTTTTTTTTAATGTGGATACTAGGAGTCGAACTCAGGACCTCGCTCTTGCCAGCAGGCACTTGTGCCGCTGAGCGATATCACCGGCCCTTTTTTTCCTTTCTGTGGGTTCTGGGAGTCGAACTCAGGACCTTGCACTTGCCAGGCAGGCACTTATGCTGCTGAGCTATCTCACTGGCCCCCATAAATCACTTTTGAAGAATCATTCATACAATGACTTCATGTTTTGGTAGACTTTTTGGAGTTAAACGTTAACAGTGACAAAATATCCCTCTGCCAACAAAGCTTAACATGTACCTTAAAATAATTTATATTTACTTGTAACAAATATATTACTCGTATTTGCAACATAAAACAAGTAATATTCTATTTATCCCAAGCCAAAATGTGGTATTTAAAGTATTATCTATAATATGTCTGACCAAAAAATGACATTTTGGAACAGCAATCAAGTTAGGAAGTGCACAAAACACAAAGGGTGAAAAACATAAGATTGGATTGGTAGTGCTTTTCTTTTATTATTTTTAGTACTGTTAACCTTCATTCTGCAAGGACTAGCTTTTTATTTTTTTAAAGTCCAATTAAAGATGAAATTAGTTTCACTTGCTTCTAAAAGTATACTAAGTAAAATGACATTGGGAGTGCCTGAATACACATTGTGTCTATTAAAATAAATCACATGGGACTGGGGAAGTGTCCAAAAATGTAGACACTTAAGGTTACCTTAAGTTTCTCTTTTAATCATGGTTTCCTAAGAGACTATGAAAAGGAAAAAGCTCCTCAGGCCAAATTTCCATGGACCATGGATCCTAAACCACTGTCTCAGATCTGTCAGGGTGCATAGCCTGGATCCCTGCATTCTTTCAATGGGTCAAACCTCCAGGATTACTCTCCCCGGCAACGAACTAAAATGCCAATAGCCCACGTATAAGATATTGACATTATCTCTTTGGGAAACTCCCCAAAATGAAGACAGCAAAGGGCAGGCAGCTGCATGATAAATAGTCTTGCTCCCACATACTCCTTGGCTCCCTCAGTTCCCTCGATAACTACAGAAAGAAGGAAAGTAACTGAACTATAGATTTCATCAGACTTCTACTTTCAAATACAATTCAACATACAAAAGAGTGATGGGCAAATTCTACCTATACGCTTCTACAACGGCTGCCGTAACACATCTGCCTCATCTTACATCACAGTCAAGGCCAGTTCTTGGGCTATTCTGGTCAAAATTGCCATTCAAATCTCAAAGATGTCCCCTGTACACTCCCTCACCAAACGACACTCTCCCTTCCAAGACTGGCTCTCTGATTTTCTTCTTAAGACATTCTTCAGAGGCCTCTCCAGCCCTGTTATTCTAGTAGATTCAGTAGTTCTTACTACTCTTCAGCTTTTACAGCTCTCTAAGCCTTTCATTCAAATGTAAAAGTTCTGCATGGTTGTTGCTGCTGTGTCTCAATTACCCACGTATGTAACAACAGCTATCACAGCTCTGGAGTAAGAAGAAAATATAGGCATGCTTCATAGGAAGTCACATCTTACTCCTGCATCCTAAGAAAGGACAGGACACCTTTAAGGTAACCAAGTTTGTGGTAAGAACCAAGTCCATAATAATGAAGTTTTACTAAAGTTAGGCAGACTTGTTGCCATCATTATCAATCTATAGAAAGGTTGGCCTATGTGTTTTATTACTCTTTTCTAATTTCCTTAATACATACTAATACAGTATACTGTATTCAATAAATGACAGCTACCAAATTACCAAACATACACATATAAGTAAAGAGCCATCATCTATTTCAAACACAGTCACTGTCTACAGGTGGGACAAAGACAAAAGTTAGATACCTGGCTAAATCAGACCTCAAGGACACAATGCTGCTGTGTAATATTTTGCTCATCAATCTGCCAGGGACAATGAGAGTGCATATTCAACAGCAAATAACATCAGTCACCTCAGTAAAGTAAGAGGAAAGACTGACACCCAATGCTCAAGAGGACAGAAAGATTAATTAAGGCTGAAAGCATATGAAGAGTAGGAAATATTTAATAGTCATTGAGGAAAATGTGTTAAGGAATTGATAAGAAATTATTGCGAAGCCATAATAAGGGCCCCAAATGAAATCAGAATCACAGATTTCTAGTGGGCCAAACTGGTAGGTTCTAGGGATTTTATCTAAAATGTTCCACCCTCTGACTGTGAAGTGCAAAGCACGCAGCAACGCTCACAGTGGACAATGGATGTGGTTAGGAAAGCTATGTAGGTGGCACTGAAGCAGCAGGTCCTTGAGTCCAGGCTGGGCAGAAAATACACTGTGTCCAGGCTAAAGGCCCAGAATCAGCTCCAGAGATGTGGAGGAGCAGAAGAGGCTGCTGTTCAGGACTTTGAAAGCAGAGAAGTAACATACTATGTCAGGAACTGAGCAGTGATGATGAAGTACAAGGTACAGCAGAAATGAGAAGGTAGAGAGCAGAGATGGAGATGAAAAGAGCCTAGTAAGCTGAAGCGTGATGAGTGGAATACTGCCTTACATACCCAAATCAGCAAGCACATGCCAGAGGATAGAGAGAAGATGCGACCCAGGCATGAAGGTTGTCTAGCAAAGTCCTAGGCTTCACAGAATCAGCAGATTACTTGAAGAGAGTGGTGAAGGTGGACGAATGATTATGTTTTAATACTTTCACAATCAGTCAGGAGAAGTGAGAAAAGGTGAGGCCTCCACAGCAGTGGAAAAAATCATGTTTCACTTAGGATGGGAGGGTGAATCTATACAAAGGAGCAGAAAAATGAGAATACATCTCTAGATGAAAGAACCCAGGACACTTTTCCTAGTTACTATTAGATTGACCGGATTAATTAAATATAGAATCTTCTAGTAAAATACTCTGAAAGTCTTTAAGATACCACAAAAATAGCCATTGAACACCTCTACAATTATCATCTGAAGATTTATTATATGCTAAGCACTAAAGGAGCTGCTCTGTATGCATTACATCATTTCACCATTAAAACTAGACTATGGGTGAGGTCCTATACTCATTTTAGAGAAGAGGGTACCCAGCATAAATAAGTTAAACAATTTGCCCAAGGTCAGAGTCAGCAACCAAACGGGGTCTGGAACTCAAAGGGAATTTGATATTTTTGCTATTCTGAACTCTAGCAGAATTCAGATGACATCAAGTGTCCCCTCTTTCACTCCTTCTGCTCTTCCATCTATTGTCTTCGAAAAATTTCTTTTAAAAACTATGTACCACCAATTCTCAACTACATCAGAGAATTACTATTGCACACCCATTTACATTATACTGAGAATGCACTGTAGTGTCTTCCTGGAAATGCTACACTTATAACTTCAAAGTGAAAAATGCATTATGCTGGGCCGGTGAGATGGCTCAGCAGCTTAAGCGCCTGCCCGGCAAGCGCGAGGGCCCGAGTTCGACTCCCGGAACCCACATACGAAAAAGGGGCCGGTGATATCGCTCAGCGGCACGGGCACCTGCTGGCGCACGAGGTCCTGAGGTCGACCCCCCGGTACCCACAAAAAAAAAAAAAAAATGCATTATGCTAAAGATACTTGTTAACTCACTTTCAAACAACTGAAACACAGTCAACAGTTTATTAAATTTTTTTGTTTTTCCCAGTAGCAATATGCTATAGTTACATCACAAATCTCAGGCAGCTATCATTTAGTCTCAATATGTTTCCTCCCCTAAAAAGAACACAATTCTAGTTTGTCTCCCTTTTATTACTATTAATTTATTATTAAAAAACACAACATGTATTATGCATTATTGCCGTCATTCTTTTTTTGTGATACTGTGGCTCAAGCCCAGGGCACTTCACCACTGAGCTATATCCACTGCAGTGCCCCCTCCCCTTTTTTTTTTTTTTTTTTTTTTTTTTTGTGGGTACCGGGGGGGACAACCTCAGGACCTCACGTGCCAACAGGCACCCGTGCCGCTGAGCGATATCACTGGCCCCTTTTTCGTATGTGGGTTCCAGGAGTCGAACTCGGGTCTTCGCGCTTGCAAGGCAGGCGCTTAAGCCGCTGAGCCGTCTCACCGGCCCTCCCTCCCCTTTTTTTAAAACAGGGTCTCACTAAATTGCTTAAGTTGGGCTGCAACTTGTCATCCTCCTGCCTGGCATACTGAGTGGTTGGGATTACAGGTGTGCACAGCACACCCAGCCATTATTGCCTTAATTATTATACATAATTGTTTTTTTAAAAAGTCACTGCATGTAAAAACATGTTTAGAACATTTGATAAAATATCCTGCCCTTTAGGTAGCAATGTCATTTCCATTTCCAGAGAATGAGACAGGTCTGATCTTGTGAAAAGTAATGGGTCTGAAACAAACTAAAGAAACCATGAGTCTCTTTGAATTTGGTTCAAAAAAGGGATTTAAGGTCATTTCTGTTCATAACCTATATCCTTTAGGGTCAAACCAAGAGAAACAGTAGATAAAGAAGTGGTATTAGCAGAGCCTTAAGAAACATGAAAAAGGTCTGGGGAATATGGCTTGCCTAAGGCCCTGGGTTCAATCCCAGCACTACACACACACACACACACACACACACACACACAGAGGAAGGAAGGAGGAGAGAGAACGGGAGGGGAAAATGTGAGGGGACCCAGTATGAGTACGCTGGTAGAAAGGCAGGCCCTTAAGATGTGCTGAAGTGTGATAACTGATTTTAGCTGTTCTCACATACACAGTTTAGGTACATTAATTTTACTTAGTAGTAATGGTCTACTCTACAATGTTAAAACTGCCACTGAATAACCTAAGAGCATCATTTTCTGTACTAAGTAATTTTCCTTACACAAAACACCTTCTCAACACAGTGGATACTTGTCCGCTCTTAGCCAGAAACTAGGAATCAGATGAGTGTGGCCCTAGCCTGTTGCACTATCAGTACCATGGACTAGGACGAGCTTCACTTCTAGAAGAGAAGCAGCTCCTCTATCTGCCTTCTGGCGTTGGGCTGTGAGAAGAAGAACAGTCACATGGGCAGAGCGCTGTGCACACGTCCGGAAGGGACCCTAGCTGGAAGCAGGAGCTGTGACCAACCTGCGCTGTATGTGACCTTATTGTGTTTCCCTGACCTCTTCTCCCCTGCTATAGGAAGACTGTTTTGTAGGCTCATTATTGCTTCACCAACTGCAAGGAAGGAAATATTTCTATGCAATAAAAATTCTTTTGGTGTTTTTTACTCCCTTCTCATCCATGCAAAACAGGAAAGCATGACACATTGCCTTTTATGGTTATAAAAGATCCAGATGAAGGTTCTTAATGTTCTTAGACAATTGAGCTCACAATATTAACACAACACTTTCCCAACTGAACACTGTTTGAAGAGGAAAAAAATGCTTTACGTGCTCCAAACTTAATATACCTCTGGGGAAGACATAGCCTGACAAATGTTTACTAAATCAGGTCAATGATTAATCAAATAGCCTGAAATAATGACATTAATATGCTTGCAGATGGCTACTTAAAATGAGAATACTAAAGTAATTTTGATGGGTTTTAAAGCAATTTTCTCTTCTCTTTCAAATACTTGAATCATGCTTTTAACAGTGTGGTCTATAGGACACTGACAAGCTAGGGCAGAGATTGGTCTCTTATAACATGATTACCTATTTTATTTACATGTTATTCAACAGCCACCATCACAAAAAGCCATCATCTGACTGCCATCTCATCTAAGGCAGTACCTTGCATTATTTCTGACATGTCTTCCCCTTTTGAGGCAGATGACCTATGGATTCTGCTTCTTTCAAGGAGCTGGCCACTGGATAAATCCAGGTACTGAGATCAACAGCCCCTCTCCTCTCTTAATGTGCTGCTGTTGTTTTCACTTAAGGTCCTTAGCACTCTCCCTAAAATGCTGAATGATGCCATATTTTTAAAACAAGCATCACAGAATTTTAAGGCTGAATCTCAGCGACTACAACTCCGAGACTGAACTCTGGATTAGAGATGAGAAGGCTGGAGCTCGGAGACTGCGACTCCGAGACTGAAGTCCGGATTAGAGAGGAGAAGGCCGGAGCTCGGAGACTGCGACTCCGAGACTGAAGTCCGGATTAGAGAGGAGAAGGCTGGAGCTCAGAGCCATTTCTTAACTCCCCAAAGTCACACCATTAATAAGGACAGGGGTGACAAAGGGAATCCACTTCAACTACTTTGAAAACTCTAATCTAAAAATCTGAATTTATGAAAGACTGCTCATTTTATGAAAGGACTGCTAAATATTTTCTTAAATAATGAGCCCGACAGTTTCTTTTTAAGACTCCGTGAATCAAAATACATACATTAAATCTATAGGAATGTATCTATAGCACGAAGTTAACTATAAGCAAGATTCATGACATTTTTAGGTAATATATTTGTAAAATGAAGTAAAATAATTTTAATTGTTGGTGCTACCATCAATAAAATATTAAGATAATTCTGGCTTCTTCAAAAGGTACCCATGTGAACACATAAACATGAACAGTTTACCTTCTAAAGTCTATAACGCTATTTCAATCAATCAAATGAAATCCACCCACCCTTCCTTCAAATTAAAGGTAATGTTTACATTTACAGAGAATTATATACCTTAATAACCACTGTAAATCCAAACAATGTAATTAAGACCCTGAATTTCCCATGAAAAGAATTACGAAGGTTACCTGACCAAAACCCTAGAGCTAAAAGTTTTATTTGAAACAATAAACAACAGTCATATTTAATCTATTTACTGTACAGAATACAGTCTACATCAATAAAAGCATAAAACTTTAGTAAGCTACGTGTCCTAAAAATGGAAGCAAAGAACTTTTATCTCTTTCTAATTCCTTCCCTACTTATACTACAACAAAAAGAAAATGAATAAACTCTTGTCACTGGAGTCACCAAATTCTTTCTTTAGAAATACATGTAAAGTTGTTTTTTTTTTTCCTTAGATGAAATACTTCAGACGCTGATACAATGAATACCAATCTATCCACTATGCAGACCATGAAACACAACACTAAATACACAGGAAGTGCCTGTGTAGCCCCTGCCCCTTCACATCTCTCCCCTATTTCCCTTCCCAAACAAGTTTCTACCATCCTGAAATTTCTGTTTTGAGGAAACTGGTACATTTTATGGCTTCTTAAGAAATTACTTTTATTGCTATCTCTTCTCTCTGTAAATTTCTCTACACTAAACTTAGAATTTAAGTTGCTAGAGGAACTCAGCTCAATATTCTCCAATTTATTTGAGAATATATTATCATTTATGTTTAATTGACATGAAAATGAAGAGGTAAAAAGATGGTTTATCCTCCAATTATGAATAACTAAGCTAAATCTGAGAACCACACAATGATGAATGAATGAATGAACGAATGAATGAGCGAACGAACAAGTAAGCTAGCCACCACGTATTTTCAACACTTTGTTTTCCTCTCAGTCAGTACTCAGCAGCACTGGACACATGTGACTATGTTTTCTTCTAAAATATCCCTTCTCTAGGCTTCTGCAATGCTACTCTCTCCTGGTTTTTCTACAAACTCACCAACCACTCTTGGCACTTTCTTTGTTGACATCTCCTATACTTGACCTTATTCCTCAGAACTTGGGCCTCTTCTCCCATGTAATTCCAGGCATTTCAATGGATATAAGTAATGTCTTCATGCTAAACACTTCTAAATTTATATTTCTACTTCAATCTCTTCTCACTCCAAACTTACATATCCTATCTACTGGACATCTTCACTTAGACGTCTAAAACACAGTTCTAAATTACTATGTCCAAATTGGAATTCCTGACTAACCCCTCAGCCTATTCACCCCACCTCTAACCTGTACCTCACCCCAATTCCTATCTTCCTATCTAAGCAAAAAGCTCCACTATCTATGCGGTGACTCAAGCCAGAAACCTAGTGGTCTTCTTTGATTCCTCTTTATTAGTATTTAATTTTCTTGACATAACGTATTTCTTGAAAACTATATTGAACATTCTCCTGCCTTCCCAAGATATTGGTACTACAGAAAACTAAGGAAAGAAAGTCTGATATCCTTCTTGTATTTCCTGGGAATTTTCTTTGGGAAGGGGTTGATGCAGTGGGAGGCAGTTTAGGAAAGAAACAGAAGAGCTATGACCAAATAATGTATTGCTAGACAGTCTGGGTGTTCACAACGACCCACGTTGAAGAATATTTGTTCTATAAAACCAAAGACAGTTGTCCATAAAACAAACAAACAAAAACCTTACATTCACCTTGCTTGAAATAATAGTTAAATTTAAATTACCTCAAAAAGAACAGCCTTTTTTCTTAGAATGTAAGCTCTAGAGTCTTACGTGAAATAAACAGCATCTCTGTACAGTACCTTGTCTAAAGTTTGTAATCAAAGATAATTACACTATGAAATAAAAGCCAAAAGTTAATACAACTTTAATAGCATCTTATACACTCTATAAAAATATTTTGAATTCATAAAACATATAGGAACAGAGAGCAATAATCTTCTCTTAAAACTTTAGTCCTTGGGCCGGTGAGATGGCTCAGCGGCGTAAGCGCCTGCCCGGCAAGCGCGAGGGCCCGAGTTCGACTCCCGGATCCCACATACGAAAAAGGGGCCGGTGATATCGCTCAGTGGCACGGGCGCCTGTTGGTGTGCGAGGTCCTGAGGTCGACCCCCCGGTACCCACAAAAAAAAAAAAAAAAAAAACTTTAGTCCTTAAAGAAGAGAAATTTTACTTAAATATTCTGTAAGAAGATACTCAAATATAGCAGGCTGCACTTTGTTGTAACAAAGATTCATGTACTTTTATAACTAGTCCCCATTAATTATTAATTACACTTAATTCCATTGTCAATACACAGGCAAACCTTTGGGTAATTTTAGAGTATGTCTGGAAGACCTAAAGGCTCAAAGGTCTCCTTGATGTCTTAAAATGAAAGACAACAGCACTGGAGAGAATATTTACAGAATTCTAAGTCTTTAACTCCTATTGACAATTTCCAATTAATGAAAGAATATGTCAAATGATAAAACCTTGCTGACCACTTAAATTAGGTATTGATGATACACAGATGAATAAGGCCTGGAGTCTGTCCTTAAAGATGCATGGTACAGATAAATCTTCATACAAAATTAACAGAAAAAAAGTGAGCTGATAAAACTTTCTATTAAAAAGGTTAAGTGGTCATGTAGAATTTAAATTATCTTTTAAAAAAAAAAACCTATATGTTAAGTTACTAAAACAGGAATTATTGTCACAAAAGTTTTTAAACTAAACTTTTACAAAAACATGGATGAAATTTTTTACCTCAAAACATTTTTTAATTTAAATCTAATAATCTACAATGTACAATGTACACAATATAAAATAAACTACATATTAAAAAATGTATGAGATAATGTAGAAGTTCAGGGTTTTATTCAAGTGAAGTGAAAATAATTCTTTTATAGTTTCAGGAATCATTAATTCTAATAAACAGTGAAGTTGAATGAGTTGTCTGCTTATAGTGACTTCTGAAATACACACTGCAAATACTGCCTACTACATGTCAACAGAGAAAATGATTTTCCATATCAACCAAAAACTGTAAAACACAGTGTACAATAAACAAAACCAAGTGATAACCCCTAAAAAGACACACAATATATGTACGTAGAAGGTCTGTTTTTATAGTGACTATAATTTTAAATTTAATTTACCTTTCATGCTTTCTTACCTAAGTACGAATTTCCCTTGCCAGAAGGGAATATGACAATGTACTGAGGAGACACTGTCTACTCTTAGGGGTGGGGCCCCAGAGTTGCACAGTTCCATTACTAAATGCTTAGGAGCCTGGAGGCCCAGTTAATCCCAATTTAAAGACAAAACAACAACAATGTTTTTAAACAGAGCTGCCATCCAGTCAAGGGAATTGTGTGTCCTAGCTTACTGAGACCCAGTTTCCACTGTGATCAAGGGGAAAGGCTTGTTTGTTAGACCTCCCAGAGTTATATTGGCTGTACTTTGGATTGAAAATGGAGGCAGGTGGCTGCAGGTGTAGCCTAGTGATAAAATGCTTAGCCTTGGTTCAATGACCAGCACCACCAAGGGTGGGTGGGGGTAGCAGCAAGTGCAACACCTGCCTAAGCCTTTGTAAGGTGGAAAATCTGCAGGGTTCAACGTAGATGTGTTTCCAAGGGTCACTGAGCTGAAAAAGATCTGTGACTATCCTAAGCACATTTTGGGAGAGCTCCTTCAAATACTTTCCCCCTTTTCCTCTGGTCTATATCAAGCCTCCCATTCTCCAAAAAATACTGGCAGAAATACTAACTAAATGTCTATTTTGTTAAATGTACACTAAGTTAAAAATAAAGCTTAATATTATCAAAGAAAATTTATATTTCAAACAAGAATTTGAAGTCCAAATTCACTTAAATCAATGGAGAGTCTCTGGGTGGTGCTGAACAGGCACCTTCCAACCATCTTCGTCTGCTTCCCTCCTGTAAGTTTTTCATAATTTTCATCTTCCCTCAACCTTACTAATACTGAGGAAGTCAGTAACCAAAAAAAAAGAATGAAAAAGTCCACAGAAAAGGAAGCCACACTACCCAACATTTATCCATAGTATAATATGGCACTATTTCTTAGGTAGAGGTTAGGAAAGTTTTGGGCTGTCACAACTGGGGGCAGGTAAGGAGTCCTTCTGACCTCTAGTGGGTTGAGGCGACCAATGCTGTTACACATCCTAATACACACAGGATTGGTAAGGGGATTATCTAGCCAAAAGTGTCAGTAGTGTTGAGACTGACAAACCTTGAGTAAGAGAATGGCAATCTGTCACAAGTAAATCCACGTCTACTTGCCAGGAATTGTCTACAACCCCTATGCCTAATGGTGCCAACAATTTGTTCCCAATACTGTGTAACCACAACTGTATACACTAGTAGAATCTTCTGGAGGTAAACATTTATATATAAATTCTTGGATATTCTTTGACCCAGCAATACCACTTCTAAGGCTTTACCTTCAATTAGCAACTTAGATACATGCATGTGTGTTCATGGATGTTCACTGTAGCACTCTTCGTAAGAGTCCTACCCCGCAAAAGAGTTAAAAACAATCTTAATACTAGGAGCCATTAGTTAAATTATGACACATTCCTTTTTGGAATCCAGACTCCTACACAATCTTTGTTATTCTCCTTGTTGTTTTGCAGTATTAGAGATGGAACCCAGGGCCTCGTGACTGCTAGGCAAGAGTTCCACCTCTGAGTTACATTCCCAGCCCTTTTTATCTTTTATTTTCAGACAGGGTCTCAGTAAGTCATTCAGGCTGGCCTCAAATTTGCCATCCTTGTACCTCAATCTCCTGAGTAGCTGGGACTACGGGAGTGGGCCACAGCACCCAGCTGTTGTTTTTTAAAGGATGGTGTGTGTGTTTACAATAAATGGCAAATTTTAAAAAGCCAAATTAAAAAATCACAAAGAAAGTCTGAAACAACAGATATCATATTATTAATAATGGTCACTTTTAGGAGGTAGCATTTTATGGGTTTTTCTTTTTCTATTTTACATATATTTATACACAGTCTTTTTAAACAATGGTCATGTATTTATTTAAAAATTAAGCAGATTTCTTTTTTTTAAGACGGAAAAAAGAATAATGGCTAGGGGTATAGAAAACTATGGCGATCATCTTGAACAGCACCTCTCATTCAAGGAAAGAGAAGAGGAAGACTAGAGAGTTCAGGTGTTACCTGATGACCAGAGCCAGGTCCATCAGAGAGGACTCAACCTCAGAGGTGAAGAAAAGGAAAAGCAGAGGGCAGAATTAAAAATTGAACATGAGCTAAAGTGTTTAAAGATAAAATTAAATGATGTGGAATTTGATTCAAAATAATCCAACGTAGGGGATAGAAAAGAAGGGGGTTATAGATGAAACAGATTAGCCTTATAATAATTAGAAACTAGATAATGGGTTACATGCTACTACAACAGTCTCTCCACCCTTTGCATACATTCAAAATTTTCCATAATAAAAGTTTCCTAAACACGATGAATGAATATTTCCTAGCTCAATACCATGAAAAGACCTAGACACTAGTCAACTCAGCAGCAATGAGTATCCCAAGACCCCAGATTATGAGAGTGAAGTATTTCCCATTAAAGAACCCATGATTTGGGGAAGAAATGGCTGGCTTCAGATTTGGGTCATGAAACACACAAACTAAGTTTCAAACATCTTGCCATATCAGAAATCAAAACCTAGTGTCATGTCAAAAGGTCTCCAGAGCCAACTTCAAGAGGCTACAGCTGGCCAAAGATGAAACAATTTGAATTATGATATGAGTAAGAATTGTAATACATTCCTGTAATCCTAGCACTTAGGAGGCTGAGGTAGGAAGATCACTGTGAGTTCAAGGCCAACCTGGGTTACATAGTGAATTCAAGGCCAGCACGAACTTCACAAAGAGACAGAGTTTCAAAAAAAACAAACAAACAAAAACCAGAATTACCCAAACAAATATATTGAAACCCAACAAATATATATATTTTTTAGTTTTTTAGGATTTTTTTTGTTGTTTTGTTTTGTTTTTTTGAGACAGGGTCTGCTGTGTAGTTCGGGCTGGACTTGAACTCACTCTGTAGTCTAGGCTGGCCTCAAATGTGCAGCAATCCTCTTGTCTCAGCCTCCTGAGTGCTGGGATTACAGGCATGCACTACCAGACCTGGCAGCCAAATATATTTAAAGTCATGAATTCAAAATGACATCAAATATATAAATAATTAGTCAACTCTGAGAAAAGGACAGACCAATTCATTATCTTGAAAAATGAGCAAATAAATGGAAAGTATCAAGTATTTATCCTGCTTTCCCTATATAAACCACAGTACCACTGAGTAACAAAATAGCACAGAGGAGAGCATCTTCTTATAAAATTATCCAAGCTAAAAATGAAGAGAGAATGCTAACATATGAATTAACATATTATGCACCAATAGTTAGTTGCTAATATCACACAAAGAGTGATACCCAGGTCATATGCCACTGGATAAAAACACACACCACCACCATAGTGCTGCCAAATGAACAGACCCCAACCCTGTTAGGCCCTTCAGTTCAGCTACAAAATCTACACTGCAGGAAACTAAGTAACTGACTTGGGTTCTTCACCTAAAAAAAAAAAAAAAAAAAAAAAAAAAAAACTTGTAAGAAAAAGAAAGGAATAGAGGAGGAATCCTCATAGATGAAAGGAGATTATAGATGTATCAAATCTAAAACAATAGGTAAGACTTACCCATAGCTAAAGGATACACACTAATGTGACAAAAACAAAAAATAACAATGGTTTTGTTCTAACAAATAGGACAATGATTACTTCATTGGGGAGGAAGAAGGTTTCTCTGTGGCCGAGATGGGGCACAGAGAACACTTTGACGAGGTTAGGTGACATTTGGGACTTAGGCGATTAGAGTGACTTCAAGATTACACGGCAAGTGGTAGGTATGCAGTTCAGACTCTGTCCCTCTGACTACAAGCTTGAGCTCTTATCCAAAGTTTTACTGTGATTTAATTAGCCCACCCCTCTTTTTAAAGTATAGCTTACAAAATCCATAGCACACAAATCTTAAGTATAACTTTACTTAAAAGTAATATTCAACAAACTTTACATATGAAATACTGTTTTCTTTTGCTGGCGATTTTGTTTGGTTTGGTTTGATGGGTTGGTTTTTTTAGCTATGTAGTCCAGGCTGGCCTCAAACTTGAGGTGATCCTCCTGCCTCAGCCTCTATAGAGTGCTAGGATTACAGGTGTGCACCACCACACCCGGAGCTACTGTGTTGATTTTAAGTGTCCATATAAAGACAAAAATGTGTAACCTACTTACAAAAATCTTTCTAGTTGATAATAATGTAAGATTGACAAGGAAGGCACTCACAGACTGCATTAAGTGAGCTTTCCCTACATCTGGGGATAGGACAGTCAGGAATGATGCTTCTTTTTTTATTGAACGAAATAAAAACTTCTCTACAAATTTTTTTTATGGTCATTAGAGGACATGATAAAGGAGCATCTCTCCAAAGGGACAAAAACTTCCCAAAGGAGACAGCTTCCATAGTACCGGACAGCAGGCAGAAAAAGACATTAGAAAGGTGTTATGCAATTAAAAATTTTTCTTTTTTCGTCTGGAATTAAAATGTGTTATGTATATGAACCAACTCCACACAAGGAATGTAAACATCATGTACTTAAAAATAAAAATCAAGAGATGGAGGGAAGTGGGAGGGCGAGGAAGGAATAGGGATATAAACAAAAGAATTAGTGTTATGTACATGTGCCAACTCCCCATGAGGAATGCGATGATGTCCTACAAATATGTACTAATATAACATTTTAAAAACAAAAAAAAGAAAACCAAAATGCTTTCAAAAAAAGGATAACAACAAAAGTCACCTGGGAAGTTAAAAAAATTTTTTTCTTAGAGCAATAAGGAAAACTAGAGTAAAAAAGTAATTTGATTATACTTAAGTTTCACAAAAGCTACTTAAAGCTATTTGGTACTGTGTAACTCTTTTAAATTTATTCTGTGCAATACATAAATGCATTTTTGTGTAAACTTGTAAGAGTAATTACTGGGCTATTATTTTAAGAGTAAATTTTTATGACAATCACAGTAATAGGAATGATAATAGATAACCTTTATCGAGGGCTCGTTGGTAGTCTCCAAACTAAGCAGTTAAGTGTATTAACTCATTTAATCTTCACAGCCACTCTTGGAAGTAGGTAGTTATATCCTCATTTTGTTTTACAACTAGTGAGCAGCACAGCGGGATCAGTGACTAACGGTGTGTTTGCATTTCTTTGGTCTGCAGTGACTGGCCAGTCAACCTTCCTGTTGGCCAGTCCTGCTGTAAGTTAGCACCATGATTCCCATGGTGGGAGACCACCTTAACGGAATTTGGGAGGAACTAAGAGCTATCTAAAGAGAATGCCTATCTGAAGTAGTTTCATTTCAGAGAAAGAAAGGTTCAAAGTAAGCTTGGCCTATTTGCTTAATTTCCTGTAACTCTCTGACCCATGATATTCCAAAGGTGTATGGAAATACATCAGCTAGGATTTGGCTTATAAATTATAATTTCTCTTGTATAGTGTTTGGCACACAATAGGTACTCAAATATTTACTGAATGAGAGAGAAAATAAGAATATGATGTAATCAAACAACATTCCAGTATAATCTGCCTAAAGCCATGGAAGAAAACCAGATAATATTCCAGCGGCCCTTTTCTTTTTAAATAGTCACTGAAAGTTTGAAGGGGATAAAAAGGAAGATGCCACAGAGAACAGACAGCGAGAGAAGAGTAAATACGTACGCAACCAAGAGAATCAATAATGAGGATAACAGGTGAGATGACCTTTCTTCACTGATGTGTAAGTTTCATTATAAGTGTGTGTAAGTGTGTAAGTGTGTGTAAGTGTGTGTAAGTGTGTAAGTTTTCAGTTTGCTAAGAATCTATATTACCCTGAAAGGTGAGAATGTAATTAAGTTGTATCCCTTCATCACTCTCACACACACTCTCTATTAAAACCTCCACTGAAATAAAAATGGAAAAAAAAATCAGAGCAGAATATTTTAAATTCATGTACTCATTTTTTCAAGTTTTTAATCAACCCAGATATTTTGAGTTGCTATTTACTAAAAACTATAAGATATGTCAGTGTTGGGGCCATATGTTGAAAGTCAACGGGATTCTTTTTCTTCTAGCATTCTCTAGCTTTCATTGGCAGGTTTTCTTAGATCTGTCATCTGGCACAGACCTCATTCTGCATAGTTGAAGACATTCCATAGGTTATGTTTCCAGGCTGAATCATAATCTTTTGTAGTCATAATCTGCTGAAATTCTCATCACATTCATACAATACTTAAAACATTTTGTTTTTTTCAAAATGTAATATAAAAGTGTCTCGCCATATATACAATTAAACCAATATCAAATTGTCTTGGCAGAATGTTTAATTATGGGGCAGGGCTAATTAAGTTTTAGAACTTAAAATCTCAAATCTACCACAGACTTATAAACTGAGTATTTTATGTATTAACAAAGGTTGTCTGCATCAGCCAAAGAAGTTCACAAATGTTACATTGCGTGACTTGCTTCTGATTTATGGCTGAGATTGTTAGAACTTGTATTTTGTTCCCTTGCTACACATGCACATTGTAAATATTGCATAAGAAGATTGGAATGCAATAGCCATAAAAATAATTGCAGGGTATTACATAATCAGAAGTCTGTTTCTATTCTTTATTAGGCTGGTCTTGTCATACCAGGCAAAATATATGTACTGAATAAAAATATAATGAGTTCTAGAATTATATTTTCTTTAAAGATTTTAATTGCTGTAATTATGGATCCTGTTTCTTTTTAAAAAGAACCCATAGAAAAAGTAGAGTTCACTCAAATAACATAAGAACTCATCTACATTATCATTAAATTGTTTCATATATACACACACAAACACATGCACACACTGCTATATATTTGTTTTTCTTTAAAATAAAATTCTTACTGAGTATGAACAGCTAGCCCTCTGTTTCCATGGGCTCTGCATCTGTGGATTCAACCATCCCATCTAAGGATTTAAAATGCTAAAAAATATTTTTAAAATCTATCTGAACAGAATATGAAAAGAACATTTTTCTTGTCGTTCTTTAAATAATTCAACAACTATTTATATAATATTTACATAGTAGTAGTTATTATGAGTAATCTAGAAACGATTTAAAGTATTCAGGAGGATGTGCATAGGCCATCTGCAAATAATACACCATCTAACTTAAGAGACTATACACAGACTTCGGTATCTGCAGGATCCTCAGACCGATAACCCAAAGGACAACTGTCCTATGTTCAAGGCACTGTGCTAGAATGCAAGGAGATACTAAGGTGAATTAGTATCAATTCTGCAATACTGAGCTTAAACCTCATACACATCAACCCTTCCTTCCTATTTGTACTGCTGTCAGTTATTACCCTCTTCTGGCCTTTTACAGTCTTTTTCCTTTCATATACCCTTCCTAGTGAAATATTAAGATGCCACTTTGATTGTACCCTGCCTGTTTTAAAACCTTAAGTGACCTTTTATCATGTACTAACTCTATAATTTGCCATTTCACACTCAACCATCTTATTTTTCGCTGAACAGAATTCAAGCTCATCTGCCTCTAGACCTTTCCTCAAACCTCTACTCTTCCTAGAAGTGACTGTTTGCATGAAGCATGATCAAAAAGTATGGTGTATGTTTTAATCCTTAAAAATGTATTACATTGGAAATGTATTAAATGTATTGCATTGGAAAATAAATTGCCACTAATTGCCCTCAAAATACTCCCCTTCACTTATTTGATTTTTTTTTTTTTTTTTGTGGGTACCGGGGGGTCGACCTCAGGACCTCGCGCGCCAGCAGGTACCCGTGCCGCTGAGCGATATCACCGGCCCCTTTTTCGTATGTGGGTTCCGGGAGTCGAACTCGGGCCCTCGCGCTTGCCGGGCAGGCACTTAAGCCGCTGAGCCATCTCACCGGCCCGCCCCTTCACTTCTAACACCGTTTAGAAGTGCACTTCACTGCACCGTTCTTGTCACTTTCTGAAGCAGTTCTTCCAGTCCTCTTTTGTGAGTGTTTTTAGTTGCCATTCTGGCTACCTTGATGTCCTGAATTGATTCAAAACATTTACCTTAGCCGGGCATGGTGGCACACACCTGTAATCCCAGCATTCGGGAGGCTGAGGCAAGAGGATCACTGTGAGTTTGAGGCCAGCCTGTGCTACAAAATAAGTTCAAGGCCAGCCCAAATTGCACAGTGAGACCCTGTCTCAAAAAAGATTAAAAAAAAAAAAAAAAAAATTCTTGTTCATGGTCATTTTGACTTTGGGGAAGAGTCAGAAGTCGCACAGTGCCATATCCAGTGAACAAGGTGGATGAGGACAAACCTTTTTACAAGCCTTCCTTTCCACTTGATGGCACTTGGAAACAGCATTCACTGGATTTTTGATCAAACCTCATAAAGGCACTGACAAAAGAGGACTTCCAGAACTAATTCAGAAAGTGGCAAGAATGATGGGATAAGTGTGTTCAAAGCGAAGGGAGTATTTGGAGGGTGATTAATGGCAAATATGTCTTTTACTGTAATCATTTTTTAAAATTTAAGCATTCACCATATTTTCCCATTACCCCTTGTGTAAGACCATGTCTGACGGGTAAGATTCGAACGGGAAGAAACTGAATGTAGACTATACCAGACTGAGAAAGACACAAAATCAAAAATAAAGGATGCGCTCAAGTTAGTTGTTTAGTTTGGAATATAAAGTTGATTTAAATGACTATCGTGACAAGATAATGCTCTTTTAGATCCTAGTATCTTTCAGCCTTTCTACCTACTTAATACCTACGTATTTTAAAAATATGTCCACAAATTGTTTGATACTTTTACCTTCAAGATGTGGAACCTAATTCCTTTTCCCAAAAGTGTGCACTAGACCCTTAATGAAGTGAACAACTTCAGACACAAAGCCATAAAAGGCACTCTGGCTTTCTCCTTACTCTCTCTTGGAACTGCTTGCTCTGGAAGACGTCAGGCACCGTGTTGTAAGGCCACTCAAGCAACCCATGGAAGGGCCCATGTGAGGAGTTGGCTCCTCTTGCCAACAGCCATATGACTGAGGCATCTTGGATAAAGCTTCTCTCACCCTTAAAATGTTCAGATGACCACAGTGCCTGATCACAGCCTGACTGGAATCACATGGAAGTAGCTGGCTAGAACCTCCTAGAACAACTGTCAGGTAACAAATATTTACTGTTTTAAGCCACTAACTTTAGGAGTAATTTATTACACAGCAATAGATACCTATTATACTACCTATCAATAAATGTCTACCAAGAGGAATATTAATGTCTTTATGATAATACACTAATATGCAAACAGTATGCTAAAGAATAAATAGGTTTTTAACTCGTAGTATAAGCACAGTAAGAATATAGACCACATTTATCATACTTATTACTACATATATACTCAGCATCAAGTATTCATTAACAATCAGATAAATATTGTTAAATGGGTAGGTGGATCCTTTTCCAAGGATGGCTCTAAAGGAGATTTTCTTACAATAACATAGATTTCATTTTTTCCCCATTGCCCTGGGTTTCTCTGTAAAAGGCCAAAGAGGCAGGTAAATGGGGAGAAAATAAATTCCTTAAAACCCTCTACATTCATTTTATTGCTTTTCAAAAATTATTCACCTTTTTACTGCAAAATAAAATACAAATACAGAAAACTATATAAACATATATACAGGTTAGTAAATTAGTAAAAGACAAATACCCCTGAAGAGAACCACCCACTCAAGTCAAGAAATAGAACTTTTGTCAGTTAACCCTTTGTCTACAGAACCCTTCAAACTATGTGTGGATGTACAAATATAGTTTCCTTTCCCTCAAAGAAAGAAAGAAAGAACCGGACTATTTAGCTTTAGGAAGATAGAGGGTATAAAAGGAGAACCAGACCCAAGGAGTCCCTTTTATCATGGCCAGGATCTTACAAGCAGAGCCCCTATGTGTGGTGGATTGACAATTGGTAGTCAACTTGTAAAACCCAGCTGAATTGAATCAGTGTGGTGCCTGGTGTGGAGGGCCCACCTGAGGACTGTTGCCAACAACATAAAAAGGAGAACTGGTGAGGAAGAGTTGCTGCTGTCGGTTCTCCTTGAGGAGCTTGTCACGCTGGCTTTCCTGATAGGAACTTGGCTGTTCTCATCATCGGAGGAGCTCGGGACCTCACTGTTGCTGAGGATGGCTGTGGTGACTTTCGGGGGAGCTCCGGTTCTTACTCTGAGCGTCGCTTCCTGGCTCCGGGGTAGATCCCTCAGCCTGCTAGAACAGATCCTTCATCCTGCTGGTGCAGACTTTCTAGCTTCCACCACTGACCTTTGGGCCTTCCCGATGCAGATCCATGAAATATACTTGCATGAGACATTGTTGTGGGCCCTAGGCCTTCAGTTGGATTCGTGGAGGCATTGCCATGGGCTCTAGGTCTTCAGCTGGACTCATGCTGGACACTGCTGTAGGATCCAGGCCCTCAGCTGGATTCTTTGGGTCTTTAGTGTGTGGACAGATTTACTGCACTCTTTTTGTATATGACTCTTCGGGTGACTATTACAAAATAATCCTAAAAATGATGTGTCCTGTATTGTATTGTTTCCCTTGCAAACCCTGACTACAACACTATGGTACTGAGATTTGGCTGCCAGCTATAAAACCTGTGGATGAAAAGCCAGAGCACTCTGGTGAGGTTATGAGTAGAAAGACATTCAATGTGAACTTATTGTCTTTGTAAACAATTTTCATACACAGCAGAAATGAAGCAGGGAAGAACTTTTCAAGTAAGAAATTGCAACAATGGTAGCAGGTTCAGATCTCATAAACAAGTCAGCATTCTGGCTTCGTGGATTTCAATTTTGCATAGCTTTATGTTACAAATTAAACTGCTCTAATTTGTTATGTTATTGCCTAATAATAAAAGTTTTTGCTAGTGTGCTAATGAGGTAAATAAATTAAGTTGAATTTTTAGCTATGTGCCATCCAGTATAAATTGTTTTACAGCAATTATAGATTGCCTTGGAGCCCTAATATAAAACCTCAGCCTCATTCGTGTTATTTCTCAAGCATATGGGAATATGGCAATTTTCTAAAATATATCAACTCAGTATTATGTTATTAGAATCTTTCAAAGGGATGATTCTAAAAAACAGAAAATAATAGCCTCAAGTTGATATCCAGTTTTCTGCAACATCATGGAAACTAGAAGACTGAATCATTCTAAAATTATCATGATTACTTGCTTAACCTTATTCTGGAAAACAGATCTTATGCAGCCTTCACAAGGCTTGTAAGTCTTTTTTTTTTTTTTTTTTTTTTTTTGTGAGTACCAGGGGTCGACCTCAGGACCTCGTGCGCCAGCAGGCGCCCATGCTGCTGAGCGATATCACCGGCCCTCTCTTCGTATGTGGGTTCCGGGAGTCGAACTCAGGACCTCGTGCTTGCTAGGCAGGTGCTTATGCCGCTGAGCCATCTCACCAGCCCAAGGCTTGTAAGTCTTGGTCTTTAATGATGCTCTTGTTGGAGGTGCTAGTAAAGTTTTCTGGACAGGCTATAATATATTTCAAATGAAACAAAGCTGGATTACTCTACCTTGTCTACAAGACAGCAAGCATGTGACCATAAGATATGCAGTGCTGGGCCAGAGACGTAGCTCAGCAGTACAGCACCTGCCCGGCAAGCGCAAGGCCCTGGGTTCAATTCCCAGTACCAAAAAAAAAAAAAAAAAAAAAAAAAGTGCTGAGTTAGGTTCCATTCACTGAAAAGTGACTTGTGCTATTTCAGAACAAAGATGGGGTGAAATATGTTGACAAGACTACCTCTGAGTCCCCACCAAAAATTCCTGTCATAAAACAAGTGTTGTCATACTTCTATTATATCAGAGGCTAACAGAACTACTAGGCCTGGAATGTGTAACTATGCTAGATAATGAAATTCCATTGTTTCCTGCAAAGAAAACAGCTTTCTCTGCAAAGAGCTTCCATAGCAATCTAATGTGGTAGAAAGCAAGTAGATTGAAGGAGACCAATCTGGATTGAAATTTATGCCCAGCCACATAGCTCTGGCTAACCAACCTATTTAACTTCTCCCACCTTAAGTTTTTATATTTAAAAAACGGGGATCAATAATTTACTGTATGAGTCAAGATTTTTCTGATTACATTTAAAAGAAACCCAGCTCATACACAAAAAACAAAGATGACTTATTAGAAAACTATGTAATGGGCTTAAAGACTCCAAAGAAGAGCATGGTTATAGGACCTAGAGCCAAAATAATCCCTCAAACCTCAAGAAAACCTCCCCACTGATACTGGTAGGAGTCTTTCTCTCTCAATCTTTTCCTCTCCTTCCTGCTTCTTTGTCCATGTTGTCTTCCCTCATTTCCACCATATAGAGCCACGGGATGCAGAATGAAAGCCACTGAGCAAATATAGTAGAGCTACAGAGTATCTGGTATACGAACACTGAACTGAGAGGTGGTTAAAGGTAAAACAAGCACAAAATTTCAAACACTTACCACTATACATATACAAATATTAAGTAATATTTATATAATTCTATAAATTTACTTATATAAAGGTTAATTTATTTATAATTTTATTTTGATTACATGTTGAAATAATATTTGAACATACAAAATGGGTTAAATAGAACATAGTATTAAAAACTAATTTCACTTGTTTCCTCATAGTTCTTTTTAATGTGGCTACTAGAAAATGTTAAATTACACACATGGTTTGTATTATATTCTACTGGGAAGTATGTCCAGGAAGGCTTTTCCCACATAAAGAGGAACATGGCCACCGATCATCCTGAACTCGACTCATCCAGCTTATAAATGTCACAGTGAAGAAAAGATTTGCCCCTCCTACTTCAGATTCCAAATATCCTGGGGAAGGACTCTGGGGAAGTTGGAGCACGTAATCCAGGCCTTAGACTAATCCCTGCCAGGCAGAAGGTGAACTGCAACGAACACCCCCACGAGAAATGCATGGATGGAGCAGGGGCACTTTCACAAGAAGAACAAGAGAGATGTTACCAGACAAAAGCAACAAACACCTCTGTGTCACCTCATAGGGGATATGGCATGGTCCTCTCTCATGATGGCAAAATTCTGACCAAAATCTGTCTAAATGCTTGAGTAAGTAGGCAGACATTGGAAACCCTAGGAAAAAGCATTTCAGATTTCTACACTTGAGTATTCATCAAATATGCCTAGATATTTTTGCTAAGCCCTAGAAATTGGCAGCTTTAGAGCAAGTCTGACTTCAAAGAGCAATTCATGAAGATATCAGCTTTATTCTATATTTACATGAGCTGAAAATGAAAACTTTTCAGTACAAATATCATTAGTATTATTAAGTATGTAATAATACTGGAAATATTTTGATTTGTCTCTGAATATACTAAGGGATATGACAGGTTATAAAGTCTACAGCAGTGGTTCTCAAACTGCTTCAGATTCTTCTTACAAGTATTAAAAACCCCAAAGAGTTCTTATTTACGCATATATTCTCTGTTGATATTTAATACATTTGAATGTAAAATTGAAATTTTAAAAACTGCTTGTTGAGGTTTCCTCATATGTTTTCTTCTAGAAATTTTGTAGTTATTAAGTTTCACATTCAGGACTGTAATCTATTTGAGTTAAATTTTACATGGTTAAAGGTATGGATTGAAGGTTCTTTTCCCCCTTTTTGGTATAGGTATCTAATGGTCCCAGCACTATTTGTTGAAAAGATTTTCCTTTCCCCTTGCACTTTCATCAAAAATCAGTTGTTCATGTCAGTGTTGGTCTATTTTGGGATAATCTATTCTATTGCATTGATCTATATTGATATACTTTTAATTTTTAGACCATTATCACACTATCTTGATTACTACAGCTTTATAGCAAGTCTTGAAATCAGAGACTGTCAGTTCTCCAATTTTGCTCTTTTTTTTTGGTAGGTTCCGGGGCTCGAACTAAGGACCTCCCACGCCAGCAGGCGCCCGTGCCGCTCAGCGATATCTCTGGCCCTTTTTTCACATGTGGGTACCGGGAGATGAACTCAGGACCTCGCGCTTGCCAGGCAGGCGCTTATGCCACTGAGCTATCTCACCAGCCCTTGCTCTTCTTTTTCAAAGGTGTTTTGTCTATTCTAGGTCTTTCAAAATGAATTTCAGAGTCAGATTGTCAATTTCTACCAAAAAAAAAAAAAAAAAAAAAGCCTCCTGAGATTTTGACTTGCTCAGATTCTGTCAGATTCTGTCAGGCCAATTAAGAAAGAACTGATACCTTATAATATTGAGTTTCCCAACATATGAACATAGCATATTTTTTTACACTTTCTTTAGTTTCTCTCAACAATGTTTGGTAGTTTTCAGCATAAAGGTAACTTGTTAGAAGGGGCTACTGGAAAGACCGAAATTGTTGAGTTATGGTAAAAAGCAGAGGGATGTGATCATCAGAAGTGAAGAAGCAGATTTTGGACAAATGTAATGATACCATAATGGAGAACTACAGCTCAGTGCCTTATGTTTATTTCTCTTCCACAAAGATAGGAAGAAACCATGAAACAAATACTACTTAAATACAGAATGCAGGCAAACTGAGCCAACCAAGGGTATGGAGTGAACAGACACCATGTATAATACAATGCCTCAGTGGTTTGCTGCATTATTCATATCAGTGTACTTTGCATTTGGGTGCTATTACTTAGCAGTTAAAATATTAATAATGCACTAGAACAATAACAACCCTAAACCACAGCATCTTTTGCATTATACTGACATGTTTCCACTATTTACCAATTACACATGTGCACTAATCCACATTACTAAAGCATGCTCTGTAGCAGAACAGAGTGTACCTGAAGAATTACTACCACATATGGGGACAGGGTAGCAGGACAGGTTAACTAATAGTCATTTGTGATATAACTACATTCTAAGATTGTAAATTTAAAAATAAAAACACAAGCAGACCAGAAAAACCAAAAGTAAAATAAACTATAGATCAATAAAAGAAAAACAAAACAATAAAATTCACAGAGGTGCCTGTGACTGCTCTTCATTTTTTGTAAAAAAAAAAAAAAAAAAAAAAAAAAAAAAAAATATATATATATATATATATATATATATATATATACTGCTGTCAGAATTACCGTAAGTCATATTTGTATACTGGAGACAAGTAGAAGTTTGAACTTTGAAGTTTAGATGTGAGCAATCAGGAAAGCAGAAATATGAAGTAGTAAATGCAACTCTATATTAATTTCAATGAAATTCTTTCTTCCTAGTAAATGCAAATACTTTGAGTAAATAACTTCGAAATACTAAATGACTAAATAATACCCAAACCATTTATATTTTGCACTTGCTCCAAGTTCACAAGTTCTGTTAGCCAGTTTCCTATCGGTATAACAAAATACCTAAGGTAGCCAACTTAGAAAAGGTTCATTTGAGTTTATAGCTTTGAAGGTTTCAGTCCATGATCGATTAGTACTGTTGCTCTAGCCTATGGCAAGGCAGAACATCATAGGGGTCACGTGGCAGAGAGAAACCACTCACTCTATGGACAGAAAGCAAGAAAAGAAAGGAAGAAGAGAGGAAAGTCCCACAATCCCCTTCTAAGTGATCCCCTCAGTGATCTAAGTACTTCCTACTAGGCTGTACAGTCCCTCTTCAGGTGCTGGCCATCTCCCAATAGACCCACCCTGGGGACCAAACCTTAACACATGGGGCTTTCGGAGACATCCAAGATCCATACTAGAGCAGACGGGTATTAAGTACTGTCATGTTTGTTATCTCATTGACATTCTCAACAATCCTGTGTGGTGTGCTTAGCTGTTCAAATTAGTTCTGATTGCTTTAACAAATCCTATAAGCAAGGTAACTTATAAACAACAGAAAGCAGGCCCTTTCCTGCTTCATAAATGGTGCTTTTCTGCTCTGCCCTCACATAGCTCTCTGGGGTTTCTTTTATGCCGTCACTAGTCCTACTCATGAGGGCTCTACACTCATGATTCCCAAAAAGCTCTGCCTCCTCCCATCACCACGTTGCATTGTTAGGATTTCAACACATGAATTTGTGGGGGGCACATATGTTCAGACTGCAGCAATGGCTCACCTTATTTTAAGGATGGGAATGCTAAAATGTGAGAGAACTAAGTAAATTATACATTACTAACAGATTATTTAAAAATAAGAGAGCCAGATATGGTAACACGCACCTATAATCACAGCACTCTGAGAGACTGAGACAAGAGGAATTCAAGCCCAGTCTGGGCAACTTAGCAACTCAATGAGAACTCGTCTCAAAATAAAAATTTAAAAAGGGATGGAGATGCAGCTCAGTGTGAAGGTCCTGGGTTCAGTCCAGAATACTGAAGGGGGGTGTTGGTACAGAGGGAAGAGGAAAGGAATGGAGGGGAGGGGAGGGGAGAGGAGGGGACTTCTAAAGAGTTGAAAGTACTAGTAAAATATAAATGGAAAGACCACAGTATAAAACCACTCATACTCACTGAACCAAAACCCTTTATCTATGAATAGCAGGTACCTTTGTGAAAAAACATTACCTTCCATAATCTAGAAAAGGGATCGACAAACTACCATAGGCAAAATCTAGCCCAAAGCCTGCTTTTGAAAATAAAGTTTTATGGGAACCCAGCCACACTCATTCATTTACATATTGTCTCTAGCTGCTTTCATGCTATGACAGCAGAGCAGAGTAGTTGTGACAGAGACCATATGGCGTAACAGCCTAAAATTTTACCATCTTGCCCTTTAGACAAACTTGCTGGCCCCTCATCCAGACAGGACTGCTCTCTAAGCCCTGCTCCTCTCTCTAGAGAAGGAAGGTGGGACAAGGAAAATGAACTGAAAGTCCTGGGTCATGTTAGGTCTCCTACTTAATGAAGAATTCAAATAGAGCATATTTTCCTAAATGTTCAGATCATCTCACTGCTTTCATTAAGTCTCAAATGCAAATTTTGGTTCAAATATAGCAGTGAAAAATCAAACTTATTACAGGAATAAATAACACCCTACTTTTATGACACTACTATGTACACATTCTTATTTGCAAAAAAGTATGCCACTCCTATTTGACTAGACAGAAACTATTTCCTTTCAGATAAGAAGATAAGGAGTTCCTGTGAATTCTTTTTTTTTTTTTTTTTTTGTGGGTACCGGGGGGGTTGACCTCAAGACCTCGCGCGCCAACAGGCGCCCGTGCCGCTGAGCGATATCACCGGCCCCTTTTCCGTATGTGGGATCCGGGAGTCGAACTCGGGCCCTCGCGCTTGCAAGGCAGGCACTTACGCCACTGAGCCATCTCACCGGCCCTCCTGTGAATTCTTGATGCTCTTTCAAACACCAGACAACTGTTTTGCTTTAAAGCCAGACTGTACAGGAGTGATTTAAAGTGATCTGTCTTCCTAAACACCACTTATAGATCCAAAAAACTGCCTCAACTAAAAGGTCTCAAATTCTGAGGCATCATTTCATGTGCGGTATTAAAAAAAATGTTCGTGAGGTCATTCTTTGAGTTTATACTCATTTATGAGGATCAGAGGGCTTTTTGTGTTTAATGCCCACTGAGAAATAATTATAATTAATACATATCATCTTAACAAGCTTCATGGATTTTTGTTTTTTTTTGGAACTGGGAATCGAACTCAGGACCTCGCGCCTGCCAGGCAGGTGCCATGCCACTGAGCTAAATCTCCAGCCCCCTTCGTGGATTTTAAATAAAGGAAATGTCTGGGACAAATTATCAAGTTCCTTCCTAGCAAACAGGTAAAACTAAATGGACTTTCAAATAAGCCTAAGTTATAAAGGACAATGCAAAAATTCATACCCCCTTGAAAAACATCCTAGAGTCATTAATCTGTCTAATTTTCTTCTAAGTGTAGAAAATGCAAAAACAAAAACCCATCCCCGAATAATAAGGGAAGGTGAGAAGAATGAGAAATTTCTAAACTCTGCCAATTTACTAAAACTCAACCTTTGATGACAAATCACAGAATGTAACTGTCATTCATACACTTTAAAATTCTCTTGCCATTTCCTAACTACATGAAAGAATAAGAGCACCACTTGAAATGAATGTTCACCAGCAACATTTCCTTTAAACTTTTAAGGGGAGAACATCGGTAAGATTATCACTGTTACATTGCAGATCTAGACTCCCCCAAGGGCTCCTGCGTTGAAAGCTTGTTCCCCAGCTGTTGGCACCATAGGGAGGTGGTAGAATCTTGAAGAGATGGGGCCTGGTTGGAAGAGGAGGGTCATAGGGACTTGCCTTTGAAGGATATATTTTGTCCCTGGACCCTCCTTTTTTCTCTCTCCTCTCTCTGCTTCCAAGCTATCAAGCTGAGGTGAGCAGGTTTCTTCTGTCATGCTTTTCCACCGTGTTGTTTCTGTCTTGCCACAGACCCAAAAGCAATGGAGCCAGCCTACCATGGACTGACACCTCTGACACTGTGAGCCAAAAATAAATCTTTCCTCCTTTAAATTGATTTTCTTGGGTATTTTGTCACACCAACAAAAAACTGACACAATCATATGAATATTTAAATGATTTAAATTCTTGAAAAAGCTTCTCTATTATTATTTTGGATAGAACGCTATCGTTTCAGTTCTTCAAATTCCTCTTCCATTTCTACAATTCATTTCTTTAAATACCCACTGAGTATATTTCCCAACCAGTCATTAACATCAACATATGGCCTAACCATTCTCCTGACAGTTTTCTCTCTACTCTCACTATCCCTGTCCTCCTAGCTAAATCAAATGCCTCTTCTTGTTCATTCAATGGCATCTGACCATTCCCTTCTTCATGGACATTTTTAAAGCTTTGACTTATATGACTCTGAGCTCCCTTTGTCCTTCCTCTTCCACTGGATCTTCCTATCTCAGGCCTTAGCTTTCCAGATTTCATGCAAATTTCCTCCTTCAAATGGCTCTTTTTCATTTCATTATCGCTTTTCTGCAACTTGATCTCTTAATGCCCCTCTTGTCCTTGCTGCCAACAATTAAGACTAAATATTCTGTCAACAGTTCCAAATAAATGCTTATGGTCTTGGGCAAGTAATTTGAGTTACTTTGAGTTTCTCTTTTTTCTTACGTCAATTCAGTGAATTCTCTAAGAAAATATAAAAGTGTAGGAGATTCAGAGTTGGGAGGAAGAAGATAAGTAAAGTGGAGTTATTGGGAATTATACCAGTACTGGAAGGATAGTGAGACAAGCTGCCTGTTTCCAATTAAAAGTGCATGTTGGGGAGCAGTGTATGTAGGCTTTGGAAGGAGAATCCAACAAGAAACTACTACTGAGCCAGGTGTGTGGGATACAGCTGTACTCCCAGCACTCCAGGAGGCTGAAGTAGGATGATTACAAGCCCTAACTCAGCCTTGGCAATTTAGCAACTTAGCAAGACCTTGTCTTGAAAGAAATAAAAGACAACTGGGGATGCAGCTCAGTGCAAAGGTCTAGGGTTCAATCCCCAGTACTGCAAAGAGAGAGAGAGACAGAGAAAGAGAGAAAATAACTATTCCAGTATATAACCATCTTTATATTTTCTAAAGCCTACTATATATGTAACCTACTGTAAAGTTAGTACTTAACTATTTTCCAACTAATGCTTGTTAATTTTGTCATAAGGACTGTATTACATGGTATTTACATATGAATTTCTCTCTCTCCTGCCCGCCCCTTTCTCTCATTGGTGTTGTCCAATCAAATATCAGTATTTAGGTGCCCTGCATAGTACTGCTATCAATACTTAGGTGTTCTATACAACACTGCTCCCCAAAATAAAATGCTGCCTATTCAGGGGACTCTGTGGCAGTTGTTTTTAAGCAGCGCAGAACATGTGCGGTGAAGGATACTGAGTGAAAAAGTCTAGTTCAAGGTGTCCTTTCTTTCATTCACAGGGTCATGGTAAAATCCTCCTTACTACCACACCATACATGAAGAAGAACCTTCTGTTCCCCATTTGCTTATCACACTGTTAGGCTTTATATCAAAGGGTCACACTGAATCCACAGGTCATGGCCAACATGCAGTGGTATTCTGTTTGGCCAGTGCAGTGTTTACAAAATTATTTATCATTGCCATCACTTAAAAGGGAGACAGTTTTCACGTTTAAAAAATAAAAACTTTGAGCTTCTGGGTTCCTTATAATAACATCTGCATATCTGGCAATGCTAGGCCCACACTTTCACATGGAAAACAACTCTGTAGCTATATAGCAGCTGCTACCTCTAAATGAAGCACATAACTTTCTAGTTCATTACAGTTCTCACCATATCCTACTATTACGACATCAAGCCAGAGCATACTCTTCCATTACTTCCCTGACCCTGGGAGTGTGTGCATTTGCTAACCTAGGGTTGAATGAAAGCAAACTGACTCTAGGTAGGTAATCTCTTCACCAGTGTCAGGCTGAGAAAGGCTGCTCCTATACCAACCAGATAATCTCCCTATGCACAGGGCCTCAGATGTTGTCCTCCACATCAGTGACCTGTTTGGGGCATCACGTGGTAACAAGTGAACATTTACTACCACTGTCTGCCTGTCCTAAGCTCTTAAACATGTCTTCATAACCTGACCTTAATTCCTGATTTCTGCCTCTGCTTGGTAGAGTGACCTGTGTTTTGTACTGAGCGTGCCTGAATCATCACAGAGCCACAGTGGCTTCAGAAGGATGACTGCCTCACAACCTGACATATATGACCTATTTTAGTTTTACAGCATCAATTTATTTCCATATAGTCTCTAGATTCTGATTTCATGGGGGAAACTAGATTTCAGAAAGTATGCCGTCAGGATGAACAAGCTCACTACGCCATATAAAAAGATGCCAGTAAGATTTACTGTAGAAACCAGGAGCCCAAGTACTTGAGTCACAGGGACTTGTTGTAGCCCTGCTACTGGTCTAGCCTGCATGAGGGCTCAACCATGCATAGTTTAGAGTCTCTCAGAACTGTAGATGATAAACAATATAATCATTTCTTATCTAACAAAGAAAATGTGTTGATTTTTTTGTGCAACATTGTTTGCCGTATCTACTGCCAGAAGGAAATAATTGCTATGTAAACATTTTAGTTCAGTGGGATCCCTGAATTTTCCTACATATTTCTATATGATACTGCTAACAGGTTCCTAGCTCTGGGGTTTTAATTTCACTGCATTCTGTATAAAACTGGCTCTTTTAAGACTAATACAAATACACATCATTTTTAAATTTCTTCCTTCAACCAAAATACTATATTCTTAGATTCTGAGTATTTCTTATTCAGACAATAAACATTTTAAGTGAACAAATTGGAACCTTTTCTTTAGGTCTCTCACTATGTATAGTTTTCCGGGAACAGGGTGGGGGGTGTTTTACTAACATTATATTGTTAGATCCAGTAATTCTCATAACAGAAGTAAAGAGAGGTACACACACAAGTCACTTTTCACTCTAACAAAATTAAGAGCAGCATCTGCTGATTACCATAACCTAAGGTTATGATACAACTTCATGAATTTAGATCTTAAACCCTCAATAAGTAGTCTGTATTATTTCTGGTATGCTGATAATTCTTTCTGGTGTGTGTGGCTTTGTTTGTTTCTATGTTGTTTTGAGTCCTACATGAGTTTCTCCTTCTGTTGTCCTTGTTTTACTATTTTTTCATGAACTGAAGATTCAGAAAGATACTAATGTTGCAATTCAGACATTTCATCTATAGAAAAAAAATCACTTCATATTTCAGGGTAGGAAAAGTATCTTTACTTTTGGCAAATAGGTTCTAGTTTTATCTGATTGGCAAGGGAAAAGCAGGAACATAATATAAAGTTAAAGATTCTTCAAATAGAAAGTATGGGAATTTGATATTGAAGAGGAAAAAATTAGATTATGAGCCAGCATGTATTTTTTTTCTTCAATACTTGTGAATATGAGCAGAGTCAACATCAGTGTGAAACAGAAAGACCGCTCAAACAGATAAGGCACAAAAAAAATCAAAACACAGAGACCATAACTATAAATTGTGAATTAAGACAGTGACATGAATGACATGCTCTCATATACTACTGAATTTGGATTTAAATGACCTGGAGAAGAGTTTCAACTGACATATACAGAGGTCATTGAGAATGTGTGATAAGGGCTTCTCAGGATTCTGCTTGCTATTCTAAATAAAGAGCCCAATTATTGCTAATACCAAATTAATTATGCTCAGTAATCACAGATCTGTTATGTACATTTCTTACACCACAGCAGTGTGGAGAAACTGATGCAAATTGCTGACGTCCGTTCTCACTTGGACTTCACAACCAATGAGTTCACAATGAAAAATCAGCCAACTGGAAATTAAAATTAAAGTTTAATGAAACAGAAAAATCCCATGTTTTACATAGGTAAAAAGAAAATAATTTTTTCTCTTAGATGAAAAATATTTTTAAAAGTTCCCTAATTTTATTCTATTATTGTAGTCTTTATTCTACCAAACCATATTTCCTATAACTAGCAAGATTAATATCTAATACTATTTATTGACTACTATAATAAGAACAGAAACTTGTTGAAGGATCCGGTCTTCTCTGTAGACAGTTATAAATACCATTAGCTCTCTGAATATCATCAAACTAGCAGGGCAGAAGTTTTTCTTACATTAGACTGAAATTTAAAAACCCAAGGTTGAAATATGGCTATGGGCAAACAGCCAAATCCCAAATCACAACCAAAATCCTCTCTGTGACAAAGCTGGGTCTCTGACTGAGGCTTCCTTTTCAGAACCTGCTCCCTCTTCGATTTAGTTTTACTCTCACTAACCACAGCCTAGTCCATTTGAGTCTACTTCTCTGCATTTACAGATCTTCCCCAAAACAGGTACTCCACAGCTCAGAATCTGCCTGCATCCACTTTTAAAGAATGCTACATATACACTAATCTAACTGCATTCTGACTCTCTTGGGCAAGCCCAATTTTGAAAGTGCCTGGGTTCAATTACTGGCAAAGAAAATGAAATGCCCTTCAGCAAGCCTGGTTAATATACAACCCTACTTAAAGACATAATGTATATTTGACATTTTCTATAAGAGTATTTCACCTTAATAGGATTATTAAATAAAAACTATTTCCCCCAGTGTTCAACTTGCTTATGCTACTGAATTTTACCTTATACCAAAAAACTCATTTCCAAGTGACTTTCAAAGATACTGTTACAGGGGCCGGTGAGATGGCTCAGCGGCATAAGTGCCTGCCTGGCAAGCGCGAGGTCCTAAGTTCGTCTCCCGGAACCCACATACGAAAAAAGGGCCGGTGATATCGCTCAGCGGCACAGGCACCCGCTGGCACGCGAGGTCCTGAGGTCGACCCCCGGTACCCACCAAAAAAAAAAAAAAAAAAAACAACCAAAGATACCGTTACAGCTTTTAGGCAACAAGAAACATCAATGTATCATAAGAAATATTTCCAGTAGAATTCATCATCCAAACGAAATGCTGACAAGTTGTATAAATACTAAGTTAAATAATTACTCTTAATTTATATTCTCATACTGATAACTATTTATTTTTACCTTGAGAAGATACGTAGGAATATTACTGAAATCCACTGGCAACTTCAAAAGGAAACGAGCTGAAAATTCACCAGTCTGTAGAAAGAAAGGTATAATAAGATAAAAATAAAAATAAATTGAGAAGTGACAATTATAGCTAAGGCCACAAGTTCAACCTGTTCGAAATGCAAGCATCTTCAATTTGGATTTGAAAGTAAGAAAAGAAGGTTTTCTTACATCAAGTAAGAAAAGAAGGTTGAAAAAGTAGAGGAGGATCAAAAAAGAATTATCAAATTATCAGTTACTAAAAAGGATAATTTGAAATTTTTAAATCTAAAATTTAAATGTGCAGTAAAATTACAATACAATAGTATTACTCTTTGTTTCTTACAAATATAAAAAGAATATATGAATGTCTATTATATTTTTAAATTCAAGCAACAGTAATAGACTACTTCTGAGATTCATTTGCTTTTACTGAAGCATTCAGACCACTTCATTAATGTTTATAACTCACACGGCCGCAACCTACGTCACTATCCTTTATAGTGTGTCTGGAGGGATGCACCAAGGTTGAACTTCCATACAAAGCGGTATATCACTGAGCACCCCAACTAAGTTTCTAATCTCTTAAAAGTCTATTACGATCATCATCATCATCAACTAATTTTTTGTTAACTTCCTTTACAAAGTAATCTCTATAGGAAGGTGTACACAGGTTTGGCAATCAAAATTCACTAAGTTATAAATAATGGCTCCTAATATTTATTCATTTATGGGGGGAGGTTACTGGGGATTGAACTCAGGGCTGTGCACATGCTAGACAAGCACTCTACCACTGAGCTACACTTAGACCAACTCCTATTTTCTAAAAGGGAAAACTCATGTAAAAGAAAAAGTTATCTTCTCAGTTTTTATGATGTGAAAGGCCAGGCAACCACCCTTTTTTGGGTCACTTTTTTTTTAACTTGGCCATGGTCTAGAGAAGGGGCTTTCCAAGTGGGTTGGACCTAGAAGTTCAAAAGCTGGTGGGGTCCTGGGTCCTCCACCCTGTCTCGCTGCAAGCATTCAGCTTAACATGGGCTTTTGACATAGTGAGCTTCTCTATGACATGTCTGACTGAAGAACTCCAGGGTAGGTCTAGAGCTACCCTTAAAAAATATATATCTCTGTCCTTTCCATTCTGTGACTACTAAAAAGCTCCCAGTATCTTCTCTGCTTTCTCCCATAACAATAAAAAAAAAAAAAATGAGCCATACAAACTCCCCAAAACACATCTTTAAATACAGCAAGAATTTACAGATATTTCTGTGGATTAACTACACACAAGCACCTGTGCCACCTCTTACAGAAGACTCCACAACCATCCCCACTTCTTTGTACAAAAACACTAGCAAATGGCTTCAAGGCTCTGGCCCTAATTTTAAAATTCAGACCTAAAACCTTGAAAATGCAGGCAGAAATATAAACCTTGACCTCAGAAGATAGCAGTGATAACTACCATCAACCTAGTTGTTTGTTTGATTTTTTTACTGCTTACAACATCTTTTAACTTGCATCAACCTCTGGCTAAGGACAGAACATTTCTCCGTCACCACAAGCATAACCTTGTAACAGAAAAGCAAAAACGAGAAGTGAGTAAACGAAATCAAAGTGGAAGCAAGTCAGAGGAGCAGGATCCACTGTGCCATAAGGATGCCAATGGTGACAAGCAGGACTGATGGTCAGGGATGAACAGCTGCTTTTAGTATTAAATGTCATGCATAGGCTCCCTACAACTCAACACAGGGGACAATACAAGGGTCACCTAAAATCTACAAATAGCTTATCATTTTGGGTGGGAAAGGTTGGTGAGATCCTAGGATAATTCTTACCTTCTGTTATAGTCCAAAATTTCCATAACGGTATGGTTCTAGAGACTCTAAAACTAATATACCCTATTAAGCATAGTTCTTTAGATTGACTCGCAGCTGGACCTAAAAGAGTCTATTATTAAGTACAAAGGGGTCATTCTTTGAAAAGGTAAGTACAGAGGCAATATAACAGGTAACAGTATGGAGTTACGTGGGAGTTTATAAGAGGGGCATCTAATTTGCTAGGAGTCAAGGGTATGGAAAAGAAAACTCTAGAAGTCTTTTCTTGGTGCTGTGCACAGTACTCTAGAAGAAAGAATAGTCATCAAAGAACACATAATCCCACCAACTGTCCCCCTTCCCTGGTCTCTCTTATACAATCAGTTTTTCCTTTTTTACTCACTCCCATCAGCGTGTAAACATTTTTTAAAAAATTCTTTGACTTTACAGACTTCTGTAGTTCCCATGTTATTTCTTGGTTCTACGTAATAAAATCATCTCCTGTTTTAAAATAACAAGTCTATATCAGAGTCTTTTATTCTCTCTAGTCAGCCTTTCTTCCCCACTACTCTACCAAAACAGCTTACAAGGTCATGAATGACCTCCCCATTGCCAAATTCAATGGTCATTTCTCAGTCTCCATCTTAGTGTTCTGTCAGCGGCATTCGGACACAGCTGATCAATCACTCATTTGCTGGAACATACTTTACTTGGTTCCCAGGACCCCAGTTTCCAAAGTCTTCTCTACTCCACTTGTACCCCTTTCTGTTCTCCACAACCTCTGAACACTGGAGCACACCCAGGCTTACCTCCAAGACCTTTTCTACAGTCCCAGGTGGTCTCATCTAGGCTCATGACTTTAAATAGTATTTACACACTGATTAATACCAAATGGTCTATCTCCATCCCACACCTTTTCCTAATTCAAATTTAATTTATCCAATCACCATGAACAAAACCAAATTCCTGATGTTATTCTCCTCCCTTGATATTTACTCCTCATTTCAGTACCTGGAAATTCCATTCTTTCCATCTAAAAATTCCAGGATGATCCTAACCACTATCTTTCTTCTCATCTTACAGTTAAAGTGGAAGCAAATCTACTGACTCCATCTCCAAAATATATCCTGAGTCCAGCCACCCTGCACCTCTGCCACCACATGGTCTCAGCTACCAGTATCTCTAGGCCAGACAATTGCAATTGCCCCTAACTGCTTCAGTCCTTGTTTGGCTGTAGCTTATTGTCATCACAACATGCACAGTGATTAATTCAACGCACTAGTGAAATCATGACCCTCATTTGCTTAAAACTCTCAAAAGGTGGGGATTTAGGATTGAGGCAGGTGTGTCCCTGCTTGTTCAGGAAACAGCAAGAAGCTCGGTGTTACTGGAGCAAATAAGCATTAATGCTGATCAAAGGTCACCAAGAAACTCTCTTCTTCACAGTGTAAGCAATTTCTAAGCCCCTGTAGGCTGTGCAAAAACCATTTATAAAGTCAGTGAACACTAAAATGGCTACTATGAATATGACAAACATGTGTTCAGTTATTTCTGGGGATGTTAGGACAAGTGTTTAGAATGTACCATGCGACTCAAAGAGGTTGGAGATGAGAGTTGGAGAGATGATAATAAATCAAACTCCTTTCTTCACTTTTAATTTATGAGACAAACCACATACCAATGAATAGACAGCCACTTCTACCTACCAGTGTAAGATGTCATTAAAAATGGCAATTTCGAAGCCTTTAGTTCATTAAACTCAATGGTTCATGCGTTTTATATATATGTATGTATTCACACATGTAGAAAAAATAACAAAAGAAATGAAATGTAGAATTTTAAAAATTAAAAGAACTCATACATATAAGGCAATAGGAAAAACAATTACATATTTAGCACTTGAACTCATTTGAACTGCTATTTTCATCCACATACTGCATTTCAACTCTTTTGCCTTGTTTTCGTTTGTACAATATATTTTTATTCTACCAGTTATTTTAGCCCAAAACTCTTTTAAAAACCCTCAGATCCCTACTTTATCCCTTCTCAAAATGTTGATCCTAGAACTAATACAAATTTGTGCTTTTTGGCAACAGGCTGATTGATACAACTAAAATCATAATAAAAGAAATGTTGATCCCAGGACTATAATAAATTTGTGTTTGTCAGCAACAAGCTGATGTACAAAACTAAAATCATAATAAAAACTTAAGAGTATGAAGGGAATATGTTTTACTGGAAACCATAAAAAGTACTTTATGATCTCCAAGTTCCAGGCCTACCAGACTTTTCATTTCCCTGCTGAAAAAGTAAAGGGGATTCACTTCGCAGCTTTGCCACTGACTCTGTAACCTGCAAGCTCATCTTCTTCTGTGAGCAAATGGCAGGTTAAAGCACACTTGACTGCCAAAATTTAAGGTACAAACATTCTATAAGGAGGAAAGAACATGTGAAAATCCTCATTCTACTTCAGATAATGACCGTTTATGTGTCTTTGAAGGGTCCATAGTAATTCAAGCAACTTACGGTCATTGTGTTGTAATGCCAAAGATTGCTTCCACAGAAATCTTTCCCCTAAGCTGAAAACAAGACATTTCAATGCAGCCAAGTGAATGGAATAAGTGTGTGTGTGTGTGTGTGTGTGTGTGTGTGTGTGTGTGTGTGTGTGTGTGTGCGTGCGCGCGCGCGTGCGCGCACTTGGTCAAATCTCTCGGATAGAGGTAGAAAATTATCTGACCTATGATGGTGAAAATGTCAGCCTGCCTGCCAACTGTCTTAACGGCACTCTCTCCGGCCTTAGCAATGAATATGTGCATCCTTTCTTCAAGTTAGGGTACACTGGCAAGCAGCTTCAACTAACTAGAGTCTAAGTACCGGCAATTTATTAGGCCTAACTTTCAACTGGTAGTAGCAGCTACGTCAGGTTTCCTTATGCTTTGGGAAGCGAAAGCTTGACATCTTCTGCCAGACAAATTCCAAGTTCAGGTTGTTCTCTAAGGGGAAATCCTACTTCCTTTCCTAGAGACATTTCTCTTACTAACAAAAAAGCTTTGATCTGAAATTGACTATTAGCACTCAGATAAGCTACACGCTAACAAACAGTGCACTGTTCCCTGTAACTTCAGCTGAGTGACACTCTGGTAAGGGTGATTCTTCAGACTGACAACCAATAAGCTTAAATCTGGAGATTGCTCCTTGGCATATGCATAAACATATACTACATGTGATGAGAAAAGCCAAAGTTAGCTTAATTAGAATTTTATACTTTATAAAATATTATATATTATTTAATTACCTCCAAAATCCTGGTCAATAGAAATAATTAATTTATACCTACTTTTAAAATGAGAAAACTGAGGCCTAGAACAGTTAAGAATCTTGCCTGTAGTCACTGAGAGACTACTGAGGCATCACAGAGCTCAAACTCAAGGCTCAAGATGTCTGCGTGCATTCGTGACTATGGATTAACAGCCCAGAGCGCATCCCAGAGCCACAGCAAAAATAATGAGCAGAGAAGACAACATTTGCCGTCGCCCAGTTGACAGGCTAGCGGGTGAGTTAAGACATTAACCCAGTGGGCCGGTGAGATGGCTCAGCGGCTTAAGCGCCTGCCCAGCAAGCGCGAGGGCCCGAGTTCGACTCCCGGAACCCACATACGAAAAAGGGGCCGGTGATATCGCTCAGCGGCACAGGCGCCTGCTGGCGTGCGAGGTCCTGAGGTCGTCCCCCCAGTACCCACAAAAAAAAAAAAAAAAAGACATTAACCCAAATAATCATTCCTAAAAGTTACAGCCTGTGGTAAGTGTTACATTAAGGGGCAGAGTGCTCTGAGAGCAAATCTCAAAGAGACATGTCCCATCTAGGGCGGGGGCTCATTACTTTGCGGGAACCTTTAAAATACCAAGTCAAAAACCATATGGAAAAATAAACAATAAAGTACTGATCAGGAAAGTTCTGAAGGAGAAAAGTAATGAGAAGGGAATATCTACACCAGATAGTAAAATGAATTACAAAACCAAAACTTTACCCTCAGGGAAGTGTGTTAAACCAACAGAAGGACAAATGGAGCAGAAAGTCAGTCCAGAAACAAGCTCGGATATACTTAGGGTATAACTGATAGTGTTGGGACAACAAGGTAGACAGCTATAGAAAATAAAACTCAGACTCACATTTCATATCAGAAAGCTGGGGAAAGGGCCGGTGAGATGGCTCAGCGGCGTAAGCGCCTGCCTTGCAAGCGCGAGGGCCCGAGTTCGACTCCCGGATCCCACATACGGAAAAGGGGCCGGTGATATCGCTCAGAGGCATGGGTGCCTGTTGGCGCGCGAGGTCCTGAGGTCGACCCCCCGGTACCCACAAAAAAAAAAAAAAAAAAGAAAGCTGGGGAAAGTACAAACGGATGAAGCATTTCAGTATACAAACTAAAAGCATAAAGAAGACGACACTGGCAAATATCTTTATAATCTTATAGCTAGGAATACCTTTCTATTAATGACTCCAAACTCCGAAGTCAGAAAGAGAAGGACTAATTATACGTGACCATAAAAATTTTCTAGATGGTAAAAGAATCTCTTTAATAAAGTCAAAAGACAATGGACAAAGCAAGAAAAAGTTTTGTAACTTTATCACAAAGAACTAATGTACTTGGGCCGGTGAGATGGCTCAGCGGCTTAAGCGCCTGCCCAGCAAGCGCGAGGGCCCGAGTTCGACTCCCGGAATCCACATACGAAAAAGGGGCCGGTGATATCGCTCAGCGGCACGGGCGCCTGCTGGAGCGCGAGGTCCTGAGGTCGACCCCCCGGTACCCACAAAAAAAAAAAAAAAAAAAAAAAGAACTAATGTACTTAATGAAAAAAAGCTACAACTCCTAAAAGAACAAAGGATGTGTCAGAAAAAAAAAATACCAATGACTCTTAAACATATGAAAGGATGCTTAACCTCACTCGTGATAAAAGAAAGGCAGATTAAAACTAAACTGAAAATACCATTTTTCGCCAGACTGGAAGAAATCTGTCAGCGTTTTAAAGGTACCAGTGAATGTCTTCCTGCCTTCACTGTTTCTGATAAGAAGACAGTGGTGACTCAATTGTACATTAAGCATCACTTTCTTGGATTGCTGAAGGTGTCTCCTATATTCTCCTCCCTGCCACCCCTTCAATGGTTCTGGTGATCCAACCTAGAGCTTTGCAATGCTAGGCAGGTGTTCTGCCACAGAGCTTAACTAGGTTTGGTTTTCAGAATTTTGATGATGATATGTCTTGTTTATTTTTTCTTGCCTTGATCCCAGCTGTGGTTTGCAGAGCCTCTTGAATCTATAAATTTGTTTTTCACCACGTTTGGAACTTGTGGGCATTATTCCAACAAATGGTTCCCTGCTCTCCCTCCTTTCTCCTCTCTCGTCCTATGAATCCGCTTTACTGTACATTACAGGTTTTGATATTATCCCATAATATCAAGGCTCTACCTTCCCTTCTTCTAAGTATCTGTCCCCAGCCAGTATCTGCCTGCTTCGACTCTCAGTGGTTTCAGGCTTCACTTTTTGTCCAGAGTTCTTAGTCATCTGTGGAAGGTTTAGGTCAACAAGAGCTACTCAGCCATTAAGAGAAGTACAACTTGAGAGACAGAAATCTACAAACCCATTAATATGTGGAGAAACAGCCACTTTCCTACACTGCTGCTGGGTTAATAAATGGGGATAAACTCTAAGGAAGGCTTTACAGTGATGAAATCACAAACACATATAACCTCTGGTCCAGCAATTCCAATTCTAGTTATTTATCTTACAGATAAGCAAAAGAACACATATGATTATTTTTTGCCATATTGTTTATAATAGGAAAAGATTAAAAATAATCCAACAATAGAATTCAGATTTAGTAAATTATGATTAAATTATACAATGTAATAATATACAACTGTAAAAAAGAATAAGGGCATTCATTGTGCTTAAATGGAAAAAAATCTCTTGAGCTATACTAAGTCAAAAACAAGGAATAAAACAATGTATATAATACATGCTACCATTTGCATTAAAAGGGGGTAATGTATATTTATATTTACTAACACATGCATAAAGACTCTGAAAAACTACATTCAAATAAAGCTGTATGCATGCTTACCTGAGATGGGAAAGTGAAAGGAAAGTGGTATGATTTGGGAGCATACAGCAAATGATGGGAGACTGGCTGCACAATATCAGTATTTTACCCATTAAAAATTTTAAGGATTTAAAATACAAAATTAAAAGTGTTACAACAAAATGTTCACAACATATTCACTCATTCATTCATTCAACAAACATTTACTGAGCACATACTATGCCAAGAGCTAGGTTAAGTAATGGAAATCTTAAGACACAAAATACAATCCCCACCCTTAAGGTTCTTTAAGTTAATTTTGACTAAAAACACAATTAGGCAAAAATTTATGCTGTGGTACATGCTTTGCCAGAGATATTTACACTACGCTTTCAGAGTAACAGTTAGGACTCTTTAGTTTCAGGTGACAGAATTCCAATTCAACCTAATTTGAGCAAATAAGAGATAAACTCCAATTCAAACTAATTTAAGCAAATAAAAGGTAATTTATTAAAAGGAAACCAGGTAATTCATGGAACCTAAGAATAAAAATATAGTCCCATCTAAGTTCCAAAGATTCTAATCTCCTCAGAATTTTCTCTATATCCCTTATCTCTGCTGTCTCTGTGCTTCATTTTTCTTTCTATTCACTAATTTCAGGTTCTTTTCATTAAATGATATGAGCAGAAAAGCTCCCAGACATGCATATTATAGGCACCAATTACTCATAAAGAGACAAATCTCTCTCTCGAGTGCTAAATCCAAATTCCCCAGGGAAGAATTCTGTATAGCTCATGAGCATGCTTATATATCGTCAATACCATTCTCATACTTTTCCCCTCTACTGGGTTATCATTCCTTCTTTTTTTAAAATTAGTGTATGTCTGGAGTACATGATGTTTACATTCATCTTAGGGAGTGGGTACATGTTCTTAACATATATTGATTCTTTTTTCCCCTTCCCCTCCTGCTCATCTCTAGATCCCCTTTTCCCATTTTCATTATTATTATTTTCTTCCATGTTTGCAACATACAAAGACTACATTCATTGAGAGTAGTTGATACATGTACATGACACATCTTAAATTTTTTACATCCCCTTCCACTCCCCCTCTCTCCTCATCCTCAGTCTCTTGATCCCCTTCCCAATGGCAAAAGATCTATCTCATTTCCTTTATCAATCTTTTATTTTGCTCCTTATTTGTACTTTAGATTATTCAAATGAAAGAAAACATATAATATTTAAGCTTGTGTGTCTAATATATTTCAGTTAACGTTATGTTTTCTAGGTGTATCCATTTCCTTTACAAATATCTCAAATTTATCCTTCTTTATAGCCGAGTAGTACTCCATTGTATATAAATAACACATTTCTTCATCCATTCATCTGTTGATGGACATATAAGCTGCTTCCAAGATTTAGCAATTATGAACTGTGCTGCTATAAACATGGACATGCATGTACCTCTGTAATATGCTTTCTTTACCTCTTTGGGGAAGATCCCTAAAAGAGGAATAGCTGGGACAAATGGAATTTCTATTTTTAGTTTTTTGAGAAATCACCATACTGATTTCCATAATGATTGTATTAGGTTACATACCCACCAACAATGCAGAAGGGTTCCTTTTTCACCACAGACCCACACCAGCATTTGTTATTATTTGATTTCTTGATGATAGCCATTCTTTCTAGGCTAAGGTGGAATTTCAGTGTTGTTTTAATTTACATTTTTGTAATGGTCAGGAATGCTGAAGTGTTTTGTTTTGTTTTGTTTTTTGAGACAGGGTTTTGCTATGTAGTTCAGGCTGGCCCTGAACTCGCTATGTAGCCCAGGCTGGCCCCAAACTCGTGGTGATCCTCCTGCCTCAGCCAAGACATAAACTACTATGAGCAAGAACCTAGGTATTCCTGCTGACATTCAAGTCAAAATTCAGTACAGTAAATTCTAAAACAAAAACAACACAAAAGCAAAACCTCTGTCATGGGCTCCTTTATTTAAATGGTACTCAACTCCTAATAGTCTCATGTAGCTAAAAACAAAAATAAATCTGGTCAATCTCTAAGATCGCATACATTTGACCACCACGCTACATACCCTTTTCAAAGGAGCAGCCACATGTTTAGCCCCAGGTCCAAAGCCATCAGGACTCAACCCCCAAGCAGCACAAAGTAAAGGGGAATTATGAGAGGAGGCCCTGCATGCCCTGCCATGTGAGGCTGGCTGGCATCACCGGGGTACCTACCACCCCTCTGGCCAGCAGGGAAAAGGCCATCAACTCCCAGGCCCTCTCAATATTTTAATCCTTCTCTTAGCACTCTTGCTGTCCTCTCCCACCATGCTGAACCAGTGCTGTCCAAGAGAAAAGTAATGCCAAGTACAAATGTGAGCTATATATGTAATTTTATATAAATTTTAAATTATTTAACATTTTCTAAAAGGATGGCAAAAAAAAAGAAATAGGCAAAATAAATATTCGTATTTTCTAATATCTCTAAAATATTAGCATTTCCACGTATAATCAACATAAGGACTACTGACTTTTTCCATACTAAGTCCTTCAAACTCCAGGAGTGCTCAGCAGTCAGGGGTACAGCTCACAGCTCCCACGATGGACAGCACAGGTCTAGACACTTCCCATGCACGTTAATCACCACATTAAGGTAGACACGCGCTGGCACAAATACCTGAAAACATACTCATGCTACCAAACGCCATGAACCCAAAAACACGCCTGATAGGCAGGTTGATAAATGTCTTCAGGTAAGTAAGAAAGAGCACGGGACTACACTGGCTCTTCCAGCTAACTGCTCTTTTTTCTTCTTCCTCAAACGATGTCTAAACAAACTGGCTTTATTTCTCCACCACCTTTTCTGATACTCTGAAATCTGTTCTATCTTCAAGAAACCATCCACACAGGCCCTAGAAAGATGAGCAACATTCTCTTCTCTTAAAAGGTGGCTCCCTTTCACTTTGCCTTCTTCCATACTTTATCAGCAACCTGGACGATAACAACTTCTAGTGGCCCACACGCAGAACTATGTTACCTTCATGTTTAACAACATTTTTAAAATAATACAGGAACAATCACCGAACTGTCATTTTTTGAGCACTGAGCATAATTATTTACTTCAAGGATATAAAAAAGAAAGCCAATAATAATGATGATACTTTCTACTACTTAATTCCACATTTGTTTAAATTTATGTTTGCTTCTCACATATAAGATCTAATTTAATCCTTGTGTCAAGGTTGGGACAACAGTGTAGTTATCTCCATTAAAGTGACACATGGAAAACCAACAGTCACACAAAAAGAACAAATGACACAAGTATCAGCCAAGGCTCCTGCCTCACGTATCACCCTCTCTCCCTAGCACTCTCTGAATGGGCTTTGCCCTAAGAAGCTCATGCTCTACCCCGTCAGCATCTTCCCTTCATACATAGAATCACACAAGAAGCAGCAGACATAATTCAAGTGAGGCGCTATCATGAAATGGCTCTGTTCCTCTCTGTACGGTATTTTAAGATGTCACTAGAGCTTAACGTATACAGTACATATTTTTAAAAACTTGCTAGAATTTGGGTCAGATACAACAAAAAAGGTTATTGCTTTACATCCAACTATATAAGCATAAATCACTCTTAGAACATCCACAGAGCAGGTATTGCTCAGTGGTACAATACTTGCTAGCTTGTTCAAGGTCCTCGGTTCGATCTCTAGCACTACAAAACAAAACAAAACAAAACAAAACAAAACCCATGAAAGGAAAGAATATGCCTACTTTATATCAGACATCACCCCCTGATGACCTTTAATATATGAAATATATGCTTTTAGAATATGTTGAAACATATTCGTATCAGGAAAAATAATATCTTTGATCAAAATATTAGGTATGACAAACCAATTTTAAGTGCTAGGAATCATAAACAAGAACAAAATACAAGTGGCAAGCTTGCTTATTATACCTTGCTACAATTAACAAATACTAGTTTTTCAGATTAAAAATACTAATGCAGAAAATTCTAAAAAGCCAGCTGACATATAAATATGAGAACTCATGCTTTACCCATTAAGAAAATGTATCAGGGCCTGTGAGATGGCTCAGTGGCGTAAGCACCTGCCTGGCAAGCGTGAGGGCCCGAGTTCGACTCCCAGAACCCACATACAAAAAAAGGGCCGGTGATATTGCTCAGCGGCATGGGCACCTGCTGGCGCACGAGGTCCTGAGGTTGACCCCTGGTACGCACAAAAAAAAAAAAAAAAAGAAAAGAAAATGTATCATTATTTTTATATAAAAACAAATTATTGCTTGCATAAATTCTGATCTTGAAAATAATTGCTCAAAAGGGTATCAGGAAGGCAAGTTTTATGGTAATGGAATATCTGTACTTGACTGCAATGATGGTTACAGGATATTACACATGTGATAAAATGACACAGAACTACACACATACAAGGAATGGTCAAGATATACAAAGAATGATTAAACTTTAAAAATTTATTAGAGGAGCCAGGGATATAGCTCAGCGACACAGCATCTGCCTGGCAAGCACAAGGGTCCTGAGTTCGATTACCAGTTCCAAAAGAAAAAAACAAAAAATGAAAAAAAATGTATATTAGAGTAAATCCCACTCAAAATACTCCCCCTTGCTGCAAACACCCTATCATTCCTGACACTTTCTGAAGCAGGTCTGGAAGTCCTCTTTCCTCAGTGTCTTTAAGAGGTGTGCTCAAAATATACTGAGCTGCCAAGTGTTGTCCAATGAAAAGGCAAGTTTGTAAAAACACGGTGTGTTGGCATCTACTTTATTCACCTGATCTGGCACCTTGTAACTCCTGACTCTGCCCCAAAGTCAAAATGACCATGAAATGTAAACATTTTGAAAGGATTTAGGATATCAAGGCAGCCACAACTAAGGACACTTATGAAAGAGGACTTCTATAACTGTCTCAAAAAGTGGCAAAAACAAGAGGATAAGTGTGCTGGAAATGAGGGGAATATTTTGAGGGAAATTAAAGGCAATATGTTTTTTACTGTAAAAGCTTTTTTTTTTCTTTTTTTGGTCCTGGAAATCGAACGCAGGACCCTGCACTTGCCAGGCAGGCGCTTGTGCTGCTGAGCTATATGCCCAGCCCAAACATTTTTAACATAAACATTCACTGTATTTTTTTATCACATCTTGTACACTGTACCAATGTCAATTTCCTAGGTTCCATATTTTTTATAGTATATAAAGTATAAGCGCTGGGGGAAATGGGTGAAGGATACACAGGATTTCTATACTATTTTGCAAATTATGTGAATCTATACTTATTGCAAAATAAAACGGTTTTGCAAAATCAAATTAAATACACCTAAAAAAATCCCTCTGATCATGCAGGCACATAATATGCATTCTTGATTCTGAACATATAAGCTTGCATCCCAATATATATATATTACCTGTTTTTACCAGTTTAAAAATATTTAGTGTTTCCTAAGAATTATAAAACCAGCATAAAAAAGGAATACATGTTCAAAAATCTCATTAGAGGGGATGGGCAAAGCAACAAGGAGAAATTACTTCATAAAAAGATAAGGGCAAAGAAAAACAAAAAGTGGGTTTTTAAAATTTCTTTTTAAAAACTACTTACTATTAAATGTGCATTTCCTAAAACACTCTAAATGGAAGTCTGGCAGAAAAAAGTAGAATGATTTTGCAAAGGGTGAAAATACTGTATTTCAAATCAGTAGGCCTTATTCAGAATGGACAGCATTTAAATTTCAAGGATTTACATTTTTTTATAACCACCTGAGAGTACGAGGAAGAGGCATCTCAGGTTTTTTTTTTTTTTTTTTTTTTGTGGGTACCGGGGGGTCGACCTCAAGACATCGCGCGCCAGGAGGCGCCCGGGCCACTGAGCGATATCACCGGCCCCTTTTTCGTATGTGGGTTCCGGGAATCGAACTTGGGCCCTCGCGCTTGCTGGGCAGGCGCTTAAGCCGCTGAGCCATCTCACCGGCCCAGCATCTCAGGTTTTTAAGAGTGTATACTTTTAGAGCAGAAATGGAAGGTTAAGAATGTAAATCTTTGTGGCAGAAAGATTTGATAATGACCACAGTAAAGACCATCTTCTCTGAGGGAAAAAGAATTGTGCAAAATGTATTAAATATGCACAGTCTTGGTTCATTACAGAAAGTGTTTATCAAACGGACTATTTGGACCAGAAAAACCAAAACACATGGGTTTATATTCAGGCCAAGAGCAACACATTGATTCTTCCTATGTTTTTTTTAGAGTATATTACTTTTCATGTTTAACTAATAAACATCAATTTACTTCATATAAAACTGTGCTCAAAAACAATCCTAAAATTCATTTGGAATCAGAAGAGACCTAGAATAGCAAAGGCAATTATGGGCAACAAAGGCAAGGTAGGGGGGCATCACAATCCCTGACTTGAAATTATACCATAAAGCTACTGTGATAAAAACAGTGTGTTACTGGCAAAAAAACAGACCTGAAGATCAATGGAACAGATTAGAAGATGCTGAAACAACCCCAGACATACTAAGCCACTTTATGTTTGACAAAGGTGCCAAACACATTCACTGGAAGAAAGATAGCCTCTTTAATAAATGGTGCTGGAAAAACTGGCCCTGCACATGCTGAAGATTAAAACTAGACCCATATCTTTCACCATGCACTAAACTAAATTCAAAATGGATCAGAGATCTAAATATTAAAACAGAAACATTAAATTGCTGGAAGGTAGGATAGGTAAAACCCTTGAAGACATTGGTGTAGGCAAAGACTTTATGAATAAAACCTCAACCGCACAGGAAATATCACAAAGAATCAACAACTGGGATCTCATCTTATTAAAAAGCTTTTGCACAGCAAGAGAAACCACCAACAGAGTGAAGAGACAACCCACAACGTGGGAAAAAATGTTTGCCAGCTGTTCCTCAGACAAAGGATTACTATCGAGAACATATAAAGAACTCAAAAAAATTAGACCTTCCAAATTTAAAGACCCACTCCAAAAATGGGCATCTGAGATGAATACACATTTCTCAGATGAAGAAATACTAATGGCAAATAAATATACAAAAAAATGTGCAACATCACTAGTCATTCGAGAGATGCAAATTAAAACAACACTGAGATACCATCTCACCCCAGAAAGAATGGCTATTATTAAGAAATCAACTAATAACAAATGCTGGAGGGGCTGTGGGGAAAAGGAACCCTTCTTCACTGTTGGTGGGAATGTCGGCTGGTACAGCCACTGTGGAAATCAGTGTGGAGATTCCTCAAAAAACTAGGGTTGGAGGTCCCATTTGACCCAGCTATTCCCCTTCTGGGTATCTTCCCAGAAGAGTTAAAAACATCGTACCACAGCGATATATGTGCACCCATGTTTATAGCAGCACAATTTGTAATAGCCAGATCTTGGAAACAACCCAAATGCCCATCAACTGAGGAATGGATAAGAAAGATGTGGTATTTTTATACAATGGAGTACTATTCAGCCATAAAGAAGGATAAACTGGAGACTTTTATAGGTAAATGGATGCAACTTGAGAAAATACTCATAAGTGAAATAAACCGGACGCACATGTGTAAGCATCGCATTGTCTCTCTAGTATGAGAAACTGAAAGAGAAAATAAGATCCAAAATGTACAATAGACATGGTGAATCAAAAAGAAACTGGTCAAAAGGAAAGAGAAACTGGGATGGGGGAATAGGGAGAAGAAAGAAGGGAAAGGAAAAAAAAATTGTATATATATATATATATGTATAAGATGGTTAAGATAGATACACTACTAATTTTACTTAGTTCATTGAAGAGTAAGGTTTGTGCCAATAATGTTTGGACAATTGAATGCTAATATCTGGTATCCTGAATAACTAACTTAAAGATAATACGTAATGCATTAACCACTGTTACCCTCCTATTATGTTGTTTTGAAAATTTGTTCTTTTTTGATTTGTTTTGTTTTGTTTTTTCTTCTCTTTAAAAAAAAAAAAAAAGGGGGGGGGGCCGGTGAGATGGCTCAGCGGCTTAAGCGCCTGCCCGGCAAGTGCGAGGGCCCGAGTTCGACTCCCGGAACCCACATACGAAAAAGGGGCCGGTGATATCGCTCAGCGGCACGGGTGCCTGCTGGCGCGCGAGGTCCTGAGGTTGACCCCCCGGTACCCACAAAAAAAAAAAAAAAAAAAAACCTGTGCTCAAGCTCCAACATGCCACTAAGACATAAGAGATGTAAATTCCTAATCAGTAAACTAGTTGTAAATGTGCTCACAATTATTCTCCCCAGTGTACCATTCCCCTATCCTTCCCCAACCACATAACCCACTGACCTGTCCCACTGATAGTGCCCTGTCCACCTTCCTTCAGGGCCAAGGTCAGGTCCCACTCACCAGTAAAGACTTCCCTTGGTCACTCTATTGCTCAGTTATTCACCTTTCTGCTGAACACATATACTGTCTATAAATTCTAGTTGAGATATAATCTATTCAGTATTGCTATTTCATTTTTTACAAATACAGACTGAGTCTTCTCAACTGGATTTTAACATCTCCAGGAGCAAAATCTAAGTCTGATACACATCTTTATTTACTCAATATGTAGCACATTTCCATAAATGTACATTACTCCTATACCGACTTAGCCCTACTAAATTGTGAATTGTTGGTTTGATGCAGCACTCCAATACACAAAAATAATTTTAAATAATGATTTTATAATCTTTTATAACAGCTATCTTTTCAAGCTGGTTGCTGCCAGAAAAACTGAAAGACGTGACTTATATAACTTCATTTATGTCCCTAATAAATCAGTGAACAGAAGAGTTGAAAGATAATCCCTGTGACATTCCAGAAGAAATCTGAGGGATGACAAGTTAAACCCATTCATTTACGTATAGCTCTTCCAAGATTAAAACTAAGACAGAAAAAGAAAGACTATATAGTTAGTGGACTACTAAAGGTGAATGAACAGGTTCAACTTCCGGTACCCACATACGAAAAAAGGGCCAGTGATATCGCTCAGCAGCACAGGCGCCTGCTGGCGCGCGAGGTCCTGAGGTCGACCCCCGGTACCCACCAAAAAAAAAAAAAAAAGAAAGAAAGAAAAAGCTAAAGACTAAAAGGGGGAGCATATTTAACCTAAGAAAAGGAAAATTAAGTGAAAACTAAAAGAATTAACAAGAGAAAACTGCCTAGCTTATATTAAATTCTGCTTTACTGCATCTAATTAATGCATTTTTTTTAAACAACTGTTCATGGAATGCCAATAACATGCCAGGCACTCTTCCAGGTATTTGGGACATATCTTTGAACAAAACAAAGATCCCTGCCCTCATGAAATTTCACATTCTGATGGGGAGAGACAAACAACAAACATAATAAGGAAGTACAGTAGGCTTCCTCTAACTGGCTCCCAATGATCGCCATATCCACACTCTCATGCAATTCTTCCCTTGTATGTGGGCTGGACCTAATGAATAGAATATAGCAAAAGTCATGGGATGTCACTCCCAAGATTAGGTTTTAAAAGACTGATTTCTGTTTTGCTCACACACTCTTTCTCTTTCCTGCTTGCTTACTCTGATGAAGACAGCTGACATCTTATGCCTGGCCTGAGGACAGGCCCTGTAGAGGCAAGGTGTTGAGGGCAGCTTCCAGACACCAGCTGGCACTAACTCAGCCCCTCAGTCAAACACCCCACAGGATCTCAATTGTGCCAACAAGCACATGAATAAACTTATAATGAATCCATCTCCAGGGAGACTTGAGAGGACTAAAACCCTGGCCAACATCGGAGTGCAGCCTAGGAGGGAACCTTAAGTAGAGAGTTCATCCAGATTCCTGACAAACAAAAGCTAACAGAGTAAGCATTATTTTAAGCCACTAAGTTATTGAATGATTATTTAACGCAGCGACATATAGCCAATATGCTAAAAAGAGATACCTTAAAAAAAAAGAGAGAGCAAAAGGGCAAATAATTGTAGAAGTGAGTTACAATTTTAAGAACAGGTATTACAAAGACTTGCACATGAATGTATAACAGCATTATACATACAAGTCAAAAACAAACTCCAATGACCATCTGTTGGTGAATAGATAAACAAAAATGTGGTATATCTATCCAATAGAATACTATCCAGCAAAAAAAAAAAAGTGCTGATATGTGGTACAACACGGATGGATCTCAAATATACAGTAGTACCTCAGTTCATGAACTTGATTCTTTCCATGATTCTGGTCACAAACCGAGTCGGAGGAAAACTGAATCAAATTCATGGTTACGGTCAGTGTTGACCTTACAGGGAGATTTGATTCAGTTCTCGTCCAGTTATATGTCATGCTAAGCAAAGGGATTCAATCACAAAACACCAAATACTGAATCATTCCATTTTATGAAACGTTCAGAAAAGAAAGTCTGCTGGGCATGGTGCCTGTGAGCCCAGCACTCGGGAGGCTGAGGCAGGAGGATTTCTGTGAGTTCGAGGCCAGCCTGGGCTACATAAGCGAATTCAAGGCCAGCCTGCACTCTATAGTGAGACCCTGTCTCAAAAAAACAAAAAACAGGGCCGGTGAGATGGCTCAGCGGCTTAAGCGCCTGCACGGCAAGCGCGAGGACCCGAGTTCAACTCCCGGAACCCACATACGAAAAAGGGTCCGGTGATATTGTTCAGTGGCACAGGCGCCTCCTGGTGTGCGAGGTCCTGAGGTCGACCCCCCGGTACCCACAAAAAAAAAGAAAAAAAAAAACGAATCAATCTATAGAGACAGAGAGGAGCTTAGTGGTTGCCTGGTGCTTTAGATGGTAACAGGATTAACTATAAATGAGCACAAAGGATCCCACTGGGGTGATGAAACCATATTAATCTAGAACATGGCAGGATTGCTCAAAATGACAAATTTACTAAAATCATTGAGTTGAACAATTAAAACAGGTAAATTTATGATATGTAAATTATACCTCAAAAAAGTTATTTTAAACAATTGGAGGAGTTAGTAGGACACCATTGAAAACATACTAGTAGAAATCTGAAGAAAGAAGGAAACCACAATGTGACTACCTAGGGGAAACACATCAGATAGCAGAGAATGTATACAGAGAGCCTAGAGGAAGAAAATGCCTGGTGCGTTTGCGGCACAGTGGGAGCACGTGGGAAATGACATGAGAGAGGAAGGTAGAAGATGAAGTGAGCAAAATAAGTGCTGGATGGAGGATGGTGGTGACAGTAACCATGCAGAACTGTTTACATCACTGAGGGGAGTTTGGCTTGCATTTTTAAAAGATCATACAGTGTAAAGAAACTATAAAAAGAAAGTATGAAAGGCTCCATATAACTTAGCTGGCTCCGAAGCTACTGACCTCTCTTAACTGACTGGGATATTGGCAAATGAATTCCTGACAGGAAGGAGTCTCTTAAAATGTGGCCCCGCAGTCACTTGCATCAGAACCCGCTTGGGGGCTGGTAACACAGCTGGATGGTCAGAGTACCGGGGATGGGACTGAATTGTACAGACTTCACAAGTGCTATCTCTGAGAAACGATTAACAAGATGAGCTTTAAGATCCCTTCAAATGCTATGAGAAAGTACACAGGCTATCTAAACTGTGATTGCCTGAAGACTAGGGCTTACGATAAAGGGACATCTGAACTGGTTATTTCATTTAATTACAGATGAGGTGACCTTTTCCCCATTCTCTGACCATCTTACCCAGTTGTTCTTCTTTCCGGCATAAATTTCCATGTTCTCTCCATACTGAGGCTCTTCCAGCAGCGTCTGGTACTCAAACATGAGGCGTGAGCTCTCACGGAGGCGGCTGCACTGAAACTGGTGATACTGCTGCACGAGCTCCTTCACCACAAGCAAGAGGCACTCGGGGTTTGCAGGGTTCCAGGAGGCAAGGTTCTGCAGAGCCATAAATAAGGACCAGTGAAAAGCAATGTTCTTATAAATCCCATGTCACACAGAGGGAAAAGGTGATAAAGGTCTACTACAATTAGCCATGAAGCCAGAGATTAAGTTAGCAGGGTCTTGCGATCTTGGTGATTCCTCCTGCCTTCTAAAAATCCATGCACAAAAATCTAGACAAGTTCCGTCACAAATAGGCAGAAACAGTAAAGTAAGTATAAAGCACAGCAGTAGCAAAACAAGACATCTAAATATCCCAGCAGACATAATTTTAGCCCTGGAAGGCTGATTTTTTTTTTCTTATTCTTTTACAATTTTAATTCTTTTCAATTGACACCTAAATTCAGGCATTATATTTTAGAGTAATTTAACTACAGATTCACAGACCATCTGCATCTATAACACCAGATGTAAATAAATGCTCAGTAAACATTAGAGCCTCATGGAAATATAAACACAATATTAATGGTTTGATTTGAAAAAGATAGGAATGGAGTAGAGACAAGGAAAAATACAATTAGGAAATACAGGGGGCAGGGGAGGGCTGTGAAGTATTATGACCAGGAAACCTGCTGGAAAGGGGGGAAGATCTGATAAGTGGATCCTTATTAATCTCATATTTATTTATTCCACAAATATGCACTGATGTCTATTATGTATCAGCCACTATTCTAGGCAGTGAAGAAAATGAGCCAAGTCTTTGCTCTCAAGAACTTATATTTTAATGAGAAAAAATGGTGAAAAATATCACTGAGAAAACAACAGTATGTATTCTAGAAGACTAGTGAAGAGGGTTCTTCAAGGAAAAGAAGTGATGACCCATGTCAAATGGTGTTGATGAGTAGGGGAGGCTGAGAATTCCCTACTGAGTCTATTACACACAGATCAGTAGTGCCCTCAACAAATGCTGTTTTGGTAGAGTAAAGCTTTACTATCAAGAGTTTAAGAGAACAGATGGAAAGAAACTGCACACAGCTAGCACAGACAATTCCAACTGGGAACTAGAAAGAAACATGAGGTCAAAGGAAAGCTGCATACGGATCTTTGTAGCCTGATGGAATATTCCTGCAGAGAGTGGGGGAAGTGGTGATGCCAGACAGGGAGGGAGCAAAATACTGGGACAGAAGGTAATGAGTAAGCAGGCAAGAATCCACTAGGCAGGTATCTTGAAGAGGGATGGCCTTAGAAATGAGCCCAGAGGGCCGGTGATATAGCTCAGTGGCATAAGTGCCTGCCTGGCAAGCGTGAGGTCCTGAGTTCGACTCCTGGTGCCCGCACATAAAAAAAAAAATAAGCCCAGAAAGTCTATCTACAGGAAGCAGAAGAGAAGACAACTAAATAAGCATGGACGCAGACAGACTGTTCCATGTGGCAATGGGAGCTTGTGGCAGTTCTCTCCTAAAAGTTACACTTTCTCTATGACATGGGAAAGAAGGTGGTCATCTAAGAATGAAGAAGGAGCAGGGAATACTAGAAGACTGAGATGGAAGTATGAAATAGTCATTTAGAAAAGTTATTTAGGAGAGTAAATGAACTGGGGAAATGCAATAGGAATTCCAGATAGCAGTAAAAGGTCCATGAGGTCAAAAGTATGATTTTTTAAGTGGGACAAATTAGCCTACATTCCACTGCTCGAGTACAGATATGGAGTAGGAGGAATCTGGATAAAGGTTAGGTTTTGCCAAACAAATCCAATAGACAGAAAAAAGGGGAAGAGATCTTTGAGGTTTTGTAAAATCATTACAATTATGGGTCATGAGTATTATGCCAGGAAAAAGCCACGTAAGTTCGTAAGGAAAGTGAGAGTTAATGAAAAGGTAGTGAGACCACTGGATTGATCAACTGGTCTTGATCAACTGGAACAACTGTTGGGAGCTGATATGTGACAAAGAACAAACTGGACAGACAACAGGGTGTGCTCAGAACATGGAATGTTTGCAACTGCAGGTGACGAAGGTTTTATATAACTGGTACCAATAAGGTCTGAGGTACCCCAACAGTATGCACACCTACGAGAGAGTGAAGGACAAAATCACTTGAAGGAAAAGAGGTCAGGGACTGAGAGGCCAGGGTGTTGGAAGAACCATCTAATTTGCATGGATATTAAAAATTACCCAGAATCATGACATGGGTAATACTGAGAAGGTGACCAGGAGTCGGGTTCTAAAATCCTTAGGAGAGGACCCGTGAGATAGCTCAGCGGCATAAGCGCCTGCTTGGCAAGCGTGAGGTCCTGAGTTCGACTCCCGGTACACCCATACGAGAAAAGGGCCAGTGATATCGCTCAGCAGCACAGGTGCCTGCTGGCACGCAAGGTCCTAAGTTCGACCTCCGGTACCCACAAAAATAAATAAATAAATAAATAAATAAATAAAATCCTTAGGAGAACAACTGAGGGGGTCTTTCAATAACAAGGATGGAGCAGTGGGTCCTAGAGCCTACTGACAAAAGTTCCAAGCTGAGGGTAGACGGCAAAAATAAGGGGTGTTTATTAGTCACTTTCCCATCACTGGGATAAAATACCCAACGCCCAAAAAGTAAAGGAGGAGAGGGTTATTTGGTTCCTGGTTTCAAAGGTTCAGCTGTTGGTTGGCTGTCTCCAAGGTGGAAACAACACGGTAGAAGATATGGCAAAGGAGCACTTCTCAACCCATGACAGCCAGGAAGCAGACAGAGAGAAGAGAAGAGAGGAGAAAAGAGAAGCCAGGGACAAGAATACACCCTCCCAGGTCACAACCCCCCACAGCCACCTCTTTCAACCAGGCCCCACTTCCTAACAGCACATTCAGTTATGAACTCATCAGAGTCATAAGGGGTGGGAGAAAAATCAGCTACACTTACTTGAGAAACAAGAACGGAGGCAGAACCTCAGGGAAGATTCAAAATCGTGGTTCTGAACCTTCACAGTGAAATCACCTGAAGAACTTTAGCACTAGTACTAATGCCTGGACCCTATCCACCCCAACCCCATATTCTGATTTAAATGGTTCAAACAGAAATGTGTCCTGGGTATTGGGATTTTTTTTTTTTTTTTTTTTTTCCTAAAAGCTCCCACGAGATTCTAATAGGCAGAAAGCATTGAGAATCACTGACTTGGAGGACAAAGAGAGGAAAAGTTCATGATATCACGGACTTGATAATAGGCCATGTAAATATCTAAATATCCAATTTCTACAAGTGTAGATATCTAGCATCTATAAAGGAAAGCACCAATATATTACAAAATATTTAATGGGTAGTAATTACATAGCTTGCCAACTGCTATATAAATCCTAAGAACTTTTTACATATTCAAGTTAATCAATATGGCAGTCTTGTTGTTGTTGGTACCAGAAATCAAACTCAGGGCCTTGCACTTGCCAGGCAGGCGCTGTACTGCTGAGCTACATCACTGGCCCAATATGGCAGTCTTTTTTTTTTTTTTTTTTTTTGTGGGTACCGGGGGGTCGACCTCAGGACCTCGCACACCAACAGGCACCCGTGCCGCTGAGCGATATCACCGGCCCTTTTTTCGTATGTGGGATCCGGGAGTTGAACTCGGGCCCTTGCGCTTGCAAGGCAGGCGCTTACGCCGCTGAGCCATCTCACCAGCCCAATATGGCAGTCTTGTAAGTTAACTTTTATCCCATTTCACGATGAAGAAACTAAGGCAACAGGTAGTTCCAAATCTAGCCTAAGGTCACAGAGCCACTAAATAAAGTTGGGTTTTGACCATAAGCAATTTGTCTCTAAGCCCCTGCTCTTAAGAACTACACCAGAGATTCTCGATCATTTTGGTTTTAGGAAATTTTACATGGTTAAAAAGTACTGAGAACCCCCAAAGAGCCTCTCTCTATATACATGAGTTATAATGGATTAATATTTACTGTAATTAATATTTGCTATATTAAAAATAAAAACTGAAAAATTTTTTCAAAATATTTAACTCATTTTAAAATAACAAACCCACTACATGTTAATATGAATAACATTTTTTAATGAAATAACTACATTTTCAGAAAACAGTGAGAAGTATGGTATTGTTCTGCATTCTTACAAATCTTTTTAATGTCTGGTTTAATAAGAGTTGGATTATCATATCTGTTTCTGCATTCAATCTGTTGCAATATGTTATTTCGGCTTAAGTATATGAAGAAAATCAGCCTTAGTCACACATGCAGCTTGAAAGAGAGGAGTGCTTTAAACAGTCTTTTCAAATGATTCTAGATACTCTTTGATACTACAAGAAAACTCAACAAGTGGAACCAGGCACAGTGGTGCGCGTCTGCAGGCCCAGCTACTCAAGAGACCAATGAAGGTGGATCACTCGAGTCTAGGAGTTCAGGGTCAGTCTGGGCAACACAGCAAGACCATCTCTTAAAAACAAAAAATATAAGAAGCTGCAAGCCCATATCCACACAACATAGGTTTAGATATACTAAACTACATAAAAATTCCTCTACTATTGCTATACAACCACTTGGTCTGAACTGTTTTATCTATAAGGAAGAACACAAGAAATATATAAGGTTTTGGTCACTCCTTAAGAGTAGGACATACTTTAAAAACAAGTCTAGAGGGCCGGTGATATGGCTCAGCGGCATAAGCGCCTCCCTGGCAAGTGCGAGGTCCAGAGTTCGACTCCCAGTACCCACATAAAGGAAAAAAAGGGCCGGTGATATGGCTCAGCGGCACAAGCGCCTGCTGGCAAGCGTGAGGTCCTGAGTTCAACTTCCGGTACCCACTTAAAAAAAAGAAAAACAAGTCTAGAGACACAGGAGATTGTAGCACAAGACATTGGAGCTTTCTACTCTCATGAGCAGAAAATAGAGAAAAATGCTCAACATTCCTTCAGAGAAGTGGGGGGTGGGAAGCAAAAGTCAGCAGGCCTTTTACAAAGAAGGAAAGAATAATTATATCTATTTCTGTTCACAAAGTTATTATTCTACTTACTCTGGTAATGTATGAAAGAAGAAATCTGAAATGAGAATAGCCATAGAGGATAGCCATAAAGCCTCGTATTATGAGGGTACACAATATATATTAACAAAGAAAAGAAAGCAGAAAAGGGATTCCCAAAAATGAGGAATAAAAAACTACAATGAGAGGAAGTGATAAATTATAAAGAAAATAAAAAAGAATTACTATTTCATAGTAGAAACTTACTCATTCTCAATAAAACTTCTGTGAAGTAGTTCGGAGAAGGCATTAAACCAGTTCTTTTTAGAAACTGGTTAAGTAGAGAGGTTGAAATACTTTGCTGATACTCAAGTGTAGACAATGACTGAGACCGTAGAATGTAAATCTGCCTACCCACACCCCACTGAGTTCACTAAAATGTCAGCTTCTGTCTAAAGAATTGGCACCTGTCTCTTAGCTGTCATAATGCATCTCGAATTCTGCATTCCCTTCTTTGCACCCCCCACTCAGGATGCCTGATGTGAGGGTGTCTCACCCCAGCGGCCCTCAAATCTTCCTATATTTCTCTGTCATAAACCACTACAAAGGGCACCTCATGCTGCCAAATGAATAGCCCTACAGACTTGAACAGCCAAAACCAATTTTCAGCTCTTCAACTAAGCTTACTTATGTCAGAAAGATAGTGGAGCACAACGTTTTCAGAAGCCTACATCACCTTCAATTCAGGCCTCTCTTATTCAAAACCATAGTTTTTTGTTTTGTTTTGCTGCACTGCAGCAAATTTAGACATGCACAAGGACAACAATAAATGGAAAAAGTTGGGACAAATGTACCAGTAGTTCATGCCTTTGGCAAGATTAATGAGGAAAGTAAGCATAATAAGCAGATGGGACTGAGACTGCCATGATCTAATAATGAAAGAGGGAAAATCTCATGGAAAACTTTTTCTTTTAGAAAAATTATCTTATGATAAAATTTTCAGTTGATGAAAAGATAAAGCACAGGAATAAAATAGAAATATGAGAAAATTATTTGAAACTTATTACCACAAATTTTTGCCCAACTGTCTAGCAAATAAATAAAAGGTTATCAAAACTTATTAATGATATATGGAAAGTATTCAATCATATTAGTAACCAAATCAAAGTAACTTGCCTTTTTCATAAACAAATTTTTCATTGAAAAAGTAATATATGCACATGGTAAAATAAGGATTTTTTTCAAATAGCATGAAAAAAGGTGTGCTGGCTCACACCTGTAATCCCAGCACTCTGAGAGATGAAGCAGGAGGAGCACAAGTTTGAGCACAGTCTGGGTAACTCAGTGAGATCCTGTCTCAAAAAATAAAAAAGGGCTGGGGATGTGGCTCAGTGTGAAGGCCCTGGGTTCAATCCCAGTCACACACACACACACTCACACACACACACAACAAAACAAAACCAAAAATTAGCAGATATGCATTCCTTTCACATGCATAGTTCAGGGGCTTGTACCTTGCTTACCATATTTGAGGCCCTGAGTTTGATCCCCAACACTACAAAACTAAAACATAAACATTCACTAAGATAGATAAATATACCGAGGCCCTGGGTTCAATCCCCAGTCCCAGAAAAAAACAAGTGTAAAAAACAGTAGCATGCCTCCCTTTCAACCTAAATCAGATGCCCTCCCCAGACTTCCTGAGCCACACAGGGACTACACATGACAGCAATGTCTGGCCCTTCTGGAGTATCCTACAGATTACCACGGTTTTGTCCATTCTGTGTTTCTTCCCCTACTCTTTGAGGCTCCACAGCCTGCTCCCAGGGTTCAGCTAGCCCTCCTAGATCAGTGTCTACTTCAACTCATTAGCCTAACTTCTACTCCAACTCAGGGCTTCAGCTCTACAAATTATTTCTTGCTCCTATGGGACTCTTGAATTGTCCTGCCCCTCACCCAGCTTTCCCCACAAGACAGGAAAATTGGACAAAAATTATCAGAAACAAAATTTATATCTTAAATTAGCCAAATTGTTTTTTCAGCAAATAGCTAATATTGGTGAGGGTATAGTTTGTTTAATGGAGTGTGTAACACATGAGAGTTAACTTCATAGATATGTCTATAAAGAATCTTTAAAATGTTCATTCTCAATACCCCCAGAAGTCCCATCTCTAGGAATTCAGCTAAAAAAATAATTAAAATCTAAGGGGTAAAAAAGCCTTATAAACAAAAACATACTTAAGAGTCATTTATAATATCATAAAACTACAAATAATCTAAATGCCTGTGTCTTAGTTACTTTTCTCGTTACAACTTAAGGGAAGAAAAGTTTATTGAGCTCATAGTTTGCAGAGGTTTTAGTCCCTAGTCAACTAGCTCAAAAACAGGGCAGCATGGCAGAGGGGCATCACAGAGGAGGAACAGTCCATGGCATGGAAAGGCAGGCAAACAAATGGCAGCAAAGCAGCAGCAAACAGCAGCAGCAGCCTTCTTTCTATCCTTTTATATTCTATCCAGGCTGTAAGCCTATTAATTGGTGCCACCCACACCCAGGGTAGAGCACCCTTAATCCCAACATCACATCCTTAATCCCAGCATCACACACCCTAGATCCAGCCACCCCTGAAAAGCTCCACCTATGACTGCATGAAGCTTTGGGGGGGATATCTAGATATAAGCTATAACAGCCTGATAATAAGAAATGTTTTTAAAACCATTAAAGTTATCGAAAGGAATAATAAGCAAACAATGTTTCTATGAGTATACTACAATAACAGAAAATATTTTTGTTAACATACTAAATGAAGACAGAGAAATCTGCACATACATATATACACTATGATCACATCTTTGGTTACCCTCATTCTCTCCAATCCTCCACAGCAAAAGTCATTTATGCAAAGAAAATATACTGGGAAAAAAATATTAATACATGATATCTACAGTTGTAAGTTATTTAGAAGGGTTTTCTCTTCTTCTCATTTTTCCATCTTTTCCAAATTTTCTGAGCATATATTTATACGTGTATGTACACATATGTGTATATATATATAACATATGCACATACTTTCTTTCTTTTTTTTTTTTTTTTGTGGGTACCAGGGGTCGACCTCAGGACCTCGCACGCCAGCAGGCGCCCGTGTCGCTGAGCGATATCACCAGCCCTTTTCTCATATGTGGGATCCGGGAGTCGAACTCGGGCCCTCGCACTTGCCAGGCAGGCACTTACGCCACTGAGCCATCTCACCGGCCCAGCACATACTTTCATAAAGGAAAATGTAAAATTTTCACACAGAATAGTATACTTCATTCATTTCATTTCAAACTGTCTTACAATCTCAACATTTAAGAAACTCCATTCCATGTGCCACTTAACATGTTTTATGAGATCAGACTTCAACTGTCTCTTCTAACCAAGTAAATGTTAGCTAGTTCCATATCCTTCTGGAGAACAAATCACGGCACCGTTTACCCTCATTCTCTCCATAAATGTATGCTTCAAGTAACCTTAAGCTTTTCATTCCTTACATTCCAAGCCTCATAAAACATTTCCCAAAAGCTACTGTAATATGCTAGAATACAGTAGTCATAGTTGTAATAATTGTAATTTATTATGCTTCTCTCAACCAAAACTCTTTTGTGTTACACTCATCTGAACAGGAAGTCTTAGGAAATGACCAATGACATTTTACATTTCTAACAGAACAGTAACTGAATAAGCATGTATTTTTAAAATGTCATTTCATCTGGAGAATACAAAAGATAGTAACAAAAATAAATTTGTAATTGACCTATTTGTTAGAGGAGTATTATCAGCAATGAGCATTGATACTACGCGTTAGCACAGTTTTGTACATACAATTCCTCTAATATGCCATCTAAACCAATCTAAATGAAATGTTTTAAACATATTTTCTTTGTTTCTTCATTTTAAAAAAAAGTAGAGTTAATATAACATGAATTTGGAGGTGGGAAAAGGGAAGCCAAATTAAGAGAAACTAGCTTTAGGACTACAATGGGCAAGTCTACTCCCACTTCCACATAGCTATCCTTCTAATATTTATAGTCATGCGGCTATCAAAAAAGACAACACAACACTGTCAATCATATTCCTTATAGTGATAGTTTTAACTTGCAGAAAATGTTTTAGGATTTTATTCTCAAAAAGATTCAATGACTAAGAACAAAATGGAGTAGATAGGAAGAGAACATTGTGTACTCTTGCAATGTACTCAAAGAAATAAATATTGATGAGCAAAAAGTTAAACAGGGTAATATCGTGATCCTCAGTGGCTTTCTCCTCAAATATTCTAATACTTTTCTTTACTCTTGGGCACAATCTATTGAATCCGAGAATTGCAATTGTTGTGATATTTGAAGTTTTGTTAATTATAGTCTTTGACAACTTAGGAGAAACTAATTAGAAAAAATGGAAATTTCCAGTACCCAAATTAATAGGTAACAGACCAATATAAGAATATTTCTGGGATTAATATGGACTAGTGAAAGCAGTCTTAGAAATACAGTTAGGTTAAGTTCTTATAACTACTTAGCAAATATAACTGACAGATAAGTCAAATGCATGTTGGTGAAATGTTTTGCAATTTGCATTCAGTGGCTACTACTAGAGGCAGCAGAATTCGTCAGAGTAGAAGGCCCTCCAAATCTTATTTCCGCCAAAACATCCAGACCTCTCCAACGTTCTGACCCACCTCTCAACCAATAATTGACTTGGGGGTGTGTGTGTGTGTGTGTGTGTGTGTGTGTGTACGTGTGTATCTCTTAGTCGTCTTTTTTTTTTTTTCCCAGGATAATAATCCATCAGTTCATACCCTGGATTACAACCAGTAAAAATCTTCTGGCTACTAATGGTAATGCGATGATCTTGATTCTCAAATCAATAGGGAACACAATAGTTATATATTTTTTAGAAGGACAAGGATAATATCTTGGGCAAAATACACAAATACCATAATAGCTGAAAAGTAACCTTTCCCCATGACTTTGTAACAGTACTGACAAAACTCAAAAAAGAAAATACAAAATATGAAATCATAAGTATGAACTTTTCAAAATGCCACTCACTATGTAGTCTCACCCAACTATCAAGAAAGCAAAACTTCTAACAGAAAAGTTCTGGAGTATCTTCAAATTTCTACCAAGAGATGAACCTACTGGTACATCACTCCAAATTTCTCCATCATCCCAGTTTTGTGCTAGAGTATCAGAATCATTAGAGCTGGCATACCTTACTTGTTTAGTTTCTTTCACAGGTAAGCCTACTTTAAATCTAAAATATATAAAAGTACCCCAAAATTATACCTATGGCTCCATTTAGAAAATTCAAAAGTGTGCAATATCTCTTGTTGCCCTTAAGAAAATGCTGTGTAGACTGCCTTTCAAAGCTGGGTCCCTAGGATCACCTAGGTCATTTCCACATTGTTTCTTTCTCTAAAATTGATGGATAGATGGGAGCAAACAAGGATAGGAGAGAATATAGAAGGAAAAAAATATGAAAGCAAGGCCCAGCCTTGTTTATTAGCAGGAGTAAACAATTTGATTACTATCTTTGACACTCCTTTATGTGGGATAGGAATGAAAAGGAAGGAAAGCACATGCTCCAAAAGGGGAGAAACTTCATCAGCCTTTCTCCTTCTCTTAATATTATAGCCAAATAGACAATAAAAACAATATCTTTTCTTCAACATGTAAAAGAGAACTAACACTAGAAATACTAAAATTACTGAATACCAACACCTTGAAGAATACAAGATGGAATAATAACTAAATTTACTCTATTTCTTCTATAGATGTTACCCATATCCACAAAATTTTAAGATGAGATATTTTAAATATCAAATCTATGAGGCCAAATGCCCAAGTTTTATATCTATTTTTTCTCAAAAAGTATGAATAAGTATTAGTATGAAGTTCAACGAAGAATGAAATGCCAGTGTAAACTAAAATTTGATTAATGAACCACAAACATTAAAAAGCTTTTTGTACCCCAGATCAGTCACAGCTCTGACACGAATATTGCTATTTACCTCGGCCACTGATGCCACACCTAACCAATGCCACGGGGACCTGGCATAGTAACACTGCAATGGCAAAAAGGAAATTAGCAAATATGATTTCAACTTAATTCAAATTGTTTTTCCTGGGGATGTATTTAAATTTTCCAGGTTGCTCGAATATCATCCAGGGATGTGATTTTGAAGGAGACAGCTTGTTACTGTTTTTCCTGGCTGTACTACAAGAAACAACAGTATGAGCTTATTTTAAGTTAATGTGTGCTTCTGTGTTTCTTTACAAGAAATTAACTGCAATCATTTAGTTAAAGCAAACACTTTTGTTAGGATTTCACTTTTCATTAGAAAATATCTTAAAAGGGTTTCAAACTGAGAAAGTTAAGGACCTAGTTCTGCCCATAGATTTCAAACTTGGAACAAATTATTTAAATCACATTGAAGAGCCAGACACAGTGGAAAACATCTATAGTTCCAGCTACTAGGTAGGCTGATGCAGGAGGATCACTTGAACCTAAGAGTTCAAGGTCAACCTGGGCAGCATAATACAACCTCGTCTCAAAACACATAAAACTAACCCAAAAAGTGTACACTTTAAATTGTAGTGAAAGAGCATTCAAGCTTAGCGATTCTTGATTGGCAATGAGTATTTTAGAGCCGTAGGTGGGTCAAGACATCAAAGGATGCCTTAGCCATTCTCACAGAAAGGTAATTTTTCCTGCTTCAGACCGTATGGTAGATCCTCATTTCCTCCTCACTGTGATAATCACAGAGACCCACAGGAATGGGCAGGCCATACAGTACAAGACAGAAAACAAACAGCTCCAGCCAAGTTGCTAATGATAACTACAGCAACATCTGCAGGCTCTGACACGCAGTCTCTGACCCCTGCCCTGGACGATTCCCTAGCTAGACCAGGACCCCAGGCTAACATGATTTGCATTATCTAGCTCTTTGTCCTCACCTTAGCTGAGAGGCCCAGACTAAATTTCAGACCTGCAGTATTTACCAGACCCTCCTCCTCCTAGTCAAAATCACAGTTATGAACCTTCCTGGTCAGTGGCCCTAAAGCCACCAATGTCCTAATAACACAATTTGTGTGTAAATGGGCAGGGGAAAGTCCAACAGAAAAGGAGACTCCCCCAGGCTCTTCTTGATATAACAGCCTCATGTACCTACAAGAGTATGACAGGGGAAAAAGCAATACAAAGTAGACAAATAAATGAAAAGATATCCACAAAGGACACTATATAAAGTAGTAAGAGCTGTCAGTGTCTTTAGTCTCCTCCCTAAAAGCTCCACCTCTGAGATCCAACCATATTATATCTTTGACCTAAACCTACGTATAGTATACATCGATTGTTTGATGTCCGACATCCATTCTCCCTCCTGGTAACACACATAGATTTCCTTTAGGAAACCACCCCTCCCCATTCCCACGCGTGGCTTTTGAGTAAGGCCCTCTAGCTGAAGCTCCAGAGGTTCAGACTGCCTAACCTCATCAATATTTCCTGTGTACCTAGCCTCAGTGACTAATTAAGCTATGGAAACAAACCCAATCAAATCAAATGAGAAATAAAGACATCAGCTGGGACTGCTGAGAAATAATGGTCTTCTTTCTTCCCGTGGTAGGAGAATATAAAGTTTGAACTGAAGAAATAATTTTGTATTCATAAGGGAAGCAACTGGAGCAGCTATGTGGGTATGGAAACAAAAAGTTAACACAATGGACAGCACAGCAGAGAAAAAATATTTTAACCATAGCACCAAAAGTCCAGTACAACTCTGGACTTTCAAGTTCTATAAGCCAATAAATTTCCTTTATTGTTTAAGCCATTTTGAGTCAGATTTCCATTGCTTAAAAATGAAGAAGAAAAGGAGGACAAGGAGGAAGAGGAATAGAAAAAGGAAAAAGGAGGGGAATGAGGAAACTACCTATACATCATAACATCATATCACTGTTATACCTTCTCTAGGAGAAAGAGCAGACAGGGAGGTGTATAAACTCTTACTTGGCCATGTAGCTATTCAAGAATCTTTTAATTGAAAGTATAGGTTCAGTTTGGATACTTATAGCTTCTGCTCACATTTATCTGCAGAAAAAAATAAAGGATTAATGTATTTCTACATGACAATAACTACAGATCAATGATTAGTGATCATTTTTGTTAATGAAAAATAAAAGGAAAAGAAGGCTATACGCTTGTATATTATAACCCGTTAAATGAATTTAAATTCAAATGTATCTGAAATAGGTATCTGAGATGTTCCCCCTTCCAGAGGTTTTCAAACACCAATAAGGTACTGTATTCAATTCAGTGAGTAATCAACCTAGATTTCCAAAGAGGCCAACAGACCTACTACAGAATGTAAAATAGAAAAGTGAACAACCAGTCCAGAGCAGGGAAGAATGCTTTGATTACGGACAAGTGTCATGGGGAGATATACAACAAGCAGACCTCAGCCCGCCATTAGCACTGAGTTTGAGACGAGGTCTTCACTGGCTTCATGGTCCCTTAATCAGGAGGCACTGTTACCTTTTCTCCACTTGACTGGAACATACTCAACACATACAAGCTGTCGGGTGGTATCACATGAACACAGGCTCTATGCCAAGCTAAGAATGTGTGTCTCAGACCAGTAACCCTTTACATCTCCTGCACACGATTTCTCTCCACGAGGACTTAAAATGTGCTCCCACAAAGCCGCCACAAAGCCTGCCTTGGAACCATATTTCATTTTTAGCAATACATGGTGACCACTTTTGATCAACTTTCACTTCTTCAAACTAGCCATCCCTCTCCAGCCTGCAAACCCACCTTACCATTCTTTCCAGCTGTGATGCCCCTCATAGTCGACTAAAAAGAAAAGTATGATATATGTTCCAAAGTTTTCACAAATAATCACAAATATACACCCATCTAATGAACTGCTTCTGAAACCTTAACAACACCACCATCCCAAGCCACCAATTGCTATTGTCATCAACTCACTAGCATCAAAGAGGGCTCTTTTCTCCATAAATATCATTTTTAAAAACATACCTTCAAAAGAAGGCTGTCAACATGCAGTCTCTACTGACCAAAGGAGTCTGATCTCTTACAGCACATGCATGAACCTTATCCACCTACAACCTCGTCTCCCTTACTTGCTATCATCAGTACAACTGTGGAAGCATCTGAAGAAGGCAGATTTTCAGATCCCTGCCCTCAGCGACACTGATTCAGTGAGCCTGGGGTGAGACCTACTCTCTGGCCCTACAGAATCTGTTCTGTGATTTTGGAGTCGTGTTTAAGCGTTTAATTAGCAAGGCAAAAATCTAGAAAATTTAATTATCTCTGACAAATTTTTTCTTTGTAATTAAAGGCCCAAATAATTTCACATAAACTCACTAGACCTTTACATAAGATCCACTGACCTAAGGATGGCTAAAGTTCCCCCACTGCAACTTCCCGTTAGTTGCCACAGAAGTTTCCCAGGAAGGTAAAGAATGTGTTTTTCAAACCTCCAACCTGCTTCTAACAATGGTTAACACCTGGAATCCAAGGCTGCCCATACGTTGGGTGCAAAGACAGCAGTGTAGGGGAAAGGACCACATACACTTAAAAAATGGAAAGCTAATATCATTCTTGTTAATGCCTGTTTCTACTGCAGCAGTGAATTTTACAAAACTTGACCCCTCATCTGCCCAGATCTGTAGTATCTTCTGGGTTCGTCCTGAGATCGCATCATCCCTGATTTAATGTCATTTATGCCCCAGAAGAAAAGCAGCAAATAGCATGCTAAATGGTGTGATAAATCTTAAATTGGACATATCTATTTGCATTTAATTTTAAATCATCCTCTTTTCACTCAAATGTTTTTGTGATTGTTCCAATATATTAAGGAATTACAGAGCATTTGCAAATTGGCAGCCTCAGCCTGAAGACATGCTTTCTTTGACCCATACAAAATTTTTATTTGAAAATCTTTAGAAAAGGCATACACATTTCAGTAGGTCACAATCTCCACTAATTCTGTTTTTATATCTTTTTCACTCATTTTTGTTTTGACTGGCTCCTTCAGACATCTCTGTCTATAATCTCTTAAGTTAAGATTTTAGGACATTTCCTAAACAGATTGTTCAGTTCTTTCCATAGTTCTTTCATTCATGTTCAATGCATCAGGTGTTCATTGATGTTACATAAGCAAAACCTAGACAAAAATAGCTAGAGTTCCTCAAGTCACTGAAAAGTAAAGATAAAAATAAAGCTCTCCAATTCAACACACCACTAATATTCATAAGGAATGACTGACTGTCCAAGGATAATATAGTTATTTCATATCACTTTCCTTCTATGAGACCATAAAAACTATCTGAAAATATGGACATTTATCTTATTTATCTTTGTGAAAATACTGTATTGAACATTATGAGCTATTCAAGGTGGATACTCAAATTATTTTTCAACTGAAAGGTCATCAGTACTCAATTTACTATAAATTAGACATAATAATAGGTCCAAAATTTTTCCAGGGGCAATCGAGCTAACAGTTACTGGAAGCCAAGTTTATCTGGTAATAATAAGCAGTAGACAAAAGAAAACTGGACAGCAATTCTGAAAATACAATATTGCAATATGACTAAAGTCATCAATTATTAAAAGTTTGAACAGTCTGAAAACGGTATCTTATAAGCATTCTAAGATGTAATTTCTTTTTAAAGACTAGCATACTTTAAAATGTTTTTAAAAACAGTTATTAAAAGAAGCAAAATTATCATGGATCAACAGACAAGGTCTAAAGGATACAAAATAGCACATAAAATCAGTTGCTAGTTCAAAAAAACCTGCATGAAATGTTGATCTTCCTGTTTTTCATAAACCTTTTAATTGTGCTTCCAGAAAACTACCAAGCATCTGCCTCTCTGTAGCTAATTCTTTTAATCTTGGAGCTCTCACAAGGAAATAAAGAGAATACTGCGCCAAGATCAGTATCTTCTCCAGCCAAAATCGTTATGTCTTGGAGCCAATTTCCTCTTAGTAAATTTTGATCAAATTCCTTCCATTTGCAGCTTCCTTAGTAGTGGTAGTGGCTGCACATGTCACAAGCTGGTGTGTATGTGTATGTGTTTAACAATGTACATTATGAATTTAGCAGTAATATGTATACCTGTGCACACAGGTAAATGTAAGTCTATGTATGCAGCCACACATAAAGATAAATATATCCACACTGGTTCTTCTAAATCCCTTTATGTGACTCTCTGTGACAACCATTTAGATTTTCTTAATCCAGAGAAAATTCTCTAGCATCGAACATTACTTTGGAACTCTGCATTAATCAACTCTGTATGCAGCTACAACAAAATGATAATCAAGATTAGTAACAATGGGCCGGTGAGATGGCTCAGCGGCTTAAGCGCCTGCCCGGCAAGCGTGGAGGGCCCGAGTTCGACTCCCAGAACCCACATACGAAAAAGGGGCGGGTGATATCGCTCAGCGGCACGGGCGCCTGCTGGCGCGTGAGGTCCTGAGGTCGACCCCCCGGTACCCACAAAAAAAAAAAAAAAAAGATTAGTAACAATAATTCTAATGCTATAGGGAAAAGAAAGAAGGGAAAGGGAAAAAAAAAAAAATTGTATATATATATATAAGATGGTTAAGATAGATACACTACCATTTTTACTTAGTTCATTGAAGAGTAAGGTTTGTGCCAATAATGTTTGGATAATTAAATGCTAATGTCTGGTGTCCTGAATAACTAACTTAAAGATAGTAATATGCAATGTATTAACCATTGTTACCCTCCTATTATGTTGTTTTGAAAATTTGTTCTTCTTTTGATTTGTTTTGTTTTTTCTTCTCTTTAAAATAAAATTAAAAAAAAATAATAATAATAATTCTAATGCTAAAAAAGTCCCTCAAATGCTTCTGAATCATAATGAAAAATCAAATTATGTGCTATTTTTAGTGTAAAGGATATTTTACCAAATTCAATTATGTTTTAAAATAGTGATCCATACATAGCTTACACAGTAAATTTTTATGGATATTAATATTTGTATTAATATTGGTATGCCTTATTTCCCATTTATTCTTGATAAAGTAAAATATCTATAACTTTTATAGATGATGCTCGTATGTACACATTAATATGTACACATTACATCTATTATTGACAGGAATTTCAGATTAGTCACAACACTGTGTTTTCAACCACAGTAACTGGTTCTTCAGTCCTTCAAGTGCCAAACTGTCAACTCTCTAGTTGCTGTTGTTATTGTTTAAAATAAACTATATTGAATATAATTCATCTTTCCTGATGAATCAAGGTCATTAATATGAGAACATGTAATATTGCTGCTTTTTAGAAATAATCATACCATGAGGGGGGCTTAAGTAAATAGATTATCTGTTCTTTTAAAAAAAGACTTCAGGAGGGCCGGTGAGATGGCTCAGCAGCATAAGCGCCTGCCTGGCAAGCGCGAGGGCCCGAGTTCGACTCCCGGAACCCACATACGAAAAAGGGGCCGGTGATATCGCTCAGCAGCACAGGCGCCTGCTGGCGCGCGAGGTCCTGAGGTCGACCCCCGGTACCCACAAAAAAAAAAAAAAAAAAAGACTTCAGGAAACTGTATCTTTATAATCCTTCTATTGCTATGGACAGATTTTTCTATCTCTTATATACATATTTGCCTCATTTTGATATAACCAGCATCACTGCAAATTCTAATCTTCAGTCACATAATCACCTAAGGAAAACCTAAAGATACCTCACTATCTCATATGTGTAAAATAATGCATTACAGTCCTTACAACAACTATTTCACATCACTCAAAATTTCTATCGTGGGGAGACAGAGGTTAAATTTGGCTTGTGACTGCTTCAGGTGATTAAAAATGAAAGAGATCTAGGATATATATCCATTTACCAATTTAAATAATGCAGAGAAACAAAGGAATGTATTAAACTATTCCAAGAGGCTACAATTAGCAATTTCCAGTGTGGGGTAATTTTACAGAACAAATGATCCTGTTCCTAGAAATTGCTTTAATTTCTAAAAATTACATCAACAAATTACATCAACAAACCATTTGATTGCTAAAAATGATGTGTTATAAGTTTACGGACATAACATGATGCTAAAAAGTTAAAGAAGCTATATCACTGATCTTAATTCTTTGATTTGGCTAAGTAAAGAATTTCTTAATTTTCAAATCCTTCAGTAATCTTTTATTCTAAATGTTATAAACATCCTTTGAAAACAAACATTTTCTCAGGCCACATTGTAAAATAGCACAAAACTTCAGATTTCAACTTGAACAATAATTAAATTTTAGAAGTCCATAAAATCAGTAACAAGAATAAAATAGAAATGTGCCCAGGCTCTCTTCAGGAAGTCAAAAGTCATTAGGTTAATGGATAGTATTTCAAGTTTTTATTTTAGTCTTAAAAGTCTGAAATTACTGTTACAGATTTTCTGATTCAGTAAAATATAAGGTTGCCTATGATTTACTCATTATAAACTAGAAAATATACATATAACATAAATCTACGGCTAATTCTCAAATTATTTCTACTCAGCTCAATCCATGTATCAATTCAAACATACAAATCCAAATGTTTGAAGTAGTTATTTCATGTTTTCCTTACTCTAAAATGATTTTAATTTAACTGGAGTATTTAGTGAAATTGGGCTTACAAGTAGTAACTAGGTAGGGGCTGAAAATAAAATAAATGACAAACTTACACTTTTAATGTAATAAATAAGTTTTAAATTGAAATAAAACCTCATTGGGACAAATTTTGCTTTTTTAAAATAATTCCCATAGGAGACAACTAAGCTACACTTCATAGTAAGCTTGGAAATATCTTCAAATTAATAAAATAAATAAGTCTTTTGAAAATGTATTCCTAAATATTCAAATTAAATATAATTGTTTTATTAATCACTACTCTTACAAATTAACTTTTTAATCTCTGAAAGGACTCCTTTGATTTTCAAAAGTGACTGAAGATCTCCTGATAGATTATTTCAGCGACTCTAAGTAATCAGGTATCCTTCTTTAAAAAAAACTTTATAATAATCCAGGCTTTTACTTTTCAATCTGGCTTCTTCATAAATGTTCTTGAAACATAATCAAGAAAATACATTAAACGTGTTGAATGTTTTGCTTACAATAATATTGTACTTCTATGATATTTTCATAATCCCAACAACTTAAAAACATTTTTTTTAATGTATACAAGGTCTACTGAGTCATTCTCAATGCTAGGCTACAAACCACTCTGTGGTTAAAGGGTTACATCAGACCTGTGTAAGGGCTGAGCTGGCACTTTACTTTGCAGGTTTAAATATCTTGGCTCTCCAAAGCTCGTGTGGGGGCTGCAGCTTGGCATAAAATTCTCAGCCGGATGCAGACAATTTCTCTAAAAAATGTTTTTTAATGGCTAAGGGGTTTTTTTTTTCCCTGCTTTTAAAAATGTTGGAGAAAACATACATTAGAACCAGGTTCAAAATTTATGAGTCCTTTTCTTTTTAATGTGCCTATCCCTATAGCTAACACACATACAGAAAAATAATCCCAAACCTTAAGGCTTTCAATAAGTATAAAACCTCATTTCTATCAATAGCTAAAGTGCAAGATCAAAAATCAAAATTAGCTGCTCAATTATAAAGGGAAACTAGAGGACTCAAAAATATAGCCATCTGCTGAACTCTTCCTGGTTATGATTATATATTGTCCCTGGTCATTTTGACCTCCCTACCTCTGGTTTTGTCTCTGCTTTTAAATTCAAATAATATTTTCTTCACTCCTCACAATAGCTTTGTGAAGTAGGTACTAATATTATCAGTTTTATCAATAAACAGATGTACAGATGCTGAAGATCTTAGACAGCGTAATCTATCTAGTAATCAATAGATCTGAGACTAGAATTCAAGTCTGGCTTACCCATATTCATTTTCACTAGCTGTAGTTCTCAGCTCTGCTTAGATATTAGAACTGGCCTTCCAGAATCACTGTTGCCCAGGCTTTACCCCTGATTAAGTAAATAAATTCAAATATCTGCAAGATAGGATCCAAACGTCAATATATTCCAGATGTGCCCATGAAAAAAAACACAGCAATACAAAAAGAGAAAAGTAGAAATTATCCACTTGTAAAGCCAAGTTTTAATGTAATTTTCCTTTTTCACCTGACAGTAATCCACTTGCCCACTCCCAAGGAAAAGTTATTGCATTTTAATGTTTGCCTATTTGAAGTATATTGGGAATATAATACACTCACAAAATGTATAAAACAATTCTATCTTAAACACCCTCTGAATGATGTACAATTTTCTACCCTCTTCACTGCCATTTTCCTTAATTAGATCTTGCTTTTCATTCTTCTCTGCATCCTTGACCTGAGATTGTTTCCCCTTCTCCCATAAGAATTCATTAAAGGTTTAGCTGACCATGGCAGCACACATATATAATCCCTGCACGCTGGGAAGCTGAAACAGGAGGATCACAAGTTCAAGCCCGATCTTGGCAACTAAGTGATTTAGTGAGACCCAAAAGAATTTTAAAAATTAAAAAAGGACTGAAGATGTAGCTCAGTAGAGACCCTGGGTTCAATCCCGAGTACCATGGAGGGGAGGGCACCTTAATAAGGGTTTCCTGATACCAAACTCTTTGCTTCTATTTACATAAAAGTTATTGAAGAATATTTTTGCTAGATATGGAATTTTTAATGGAAGTTGTTTTCCTTCATCACATTGAAGCTATCATTAAAATATCTTCTGTCTTCCACTGTTGTTAAGAAGTCAGCTGACAGTCTAATTAATGGTAGCTCTTTCATTTTATCTGTTTGTTTTTAGATATTCCTCATTGTCTTTGGTTTTCTATAATTTTGTCATGATGTATCTAGAAGTAGATGCAGCCTGTTTAGGAATAATTGAACTTCCTGAATCTGAAGAATTATACTGATTAATTTTCATATACTGAATATATTTAGTTCAACAAAAAAAGCTTTTTATTGTAAAATGCAACAAGTTCAGAAAATAAAGATGTGACACTCAATAACCACAAAACCAATACATGTGAAAGGAATGGAACACAGATTATTCTACCACCCAGAGCAAGAATGTTCATGGATGCAAGGACCCAGGTGAGGTGAACCAAGACAAACACGTGTCAATTCTAAGACATTCTCTTCTTTAGGACTTCGTGTCATGATATACCAGGAGATACTGTGGAGAGACTGAGAACAACGCCAGCCTGCACAGAAGGCAGAGCAAAGCCCAGATGTCATTGTTTAAGCTCTAAACTAGTCATGCTCCAAGCTAGTTCTATCCCTGGTCTTTTCTATGATGTGAACAATAAACCCTTTCTTTCTTCCCTTCTTTTTTTTCCTTTCTTTCTTCTTTCTTTTTTTTTTTTTTTTTTTTACTTAGGACGATTTAGTTACATTTTCTGTCACCTGCATCCCACCACAATTTATTATGTGATTTCCCTTCCAGAAATAATTTCACCTTCATCTGGATTTTGTTACTTTTCTTTTCTACTTTAAATCACAGAAACATTCTTCCTCATATCATAACATTCTGTGGCCACATTTTCTCCACTTCTTAACTGTGAGAATGGAACACAGTACCTACAGTACGATAGGTATTAATTTAACAGCTATTGAAGAAATGCTATTTCAATGAATCATTCACCTTTGTATCCCCAGCACTAGTACAAGGTTTAAATTTAGGACAGACACAATTAAATATTCATAGAAGGAATTAGCTAGCAAATAAGGAGATGAGAATAATTATCACAAAAGAGCAGCAATCAGAACATACACAAATATGATCTTAAAATAATCCTTCCCACGGGCTAGAATGACCTATGGAGCAGTAGATTACAGTTGCAGAAATCATGTTTTGCTTAATTCAGCTACACATGATCACATATATAAATATTTATAGATACACAGATTTTCTTGCTCTGTTAGTTAAGAGGACTAAAAGCAATGATCACTGGTCACCACAAGCACAACTACCACTCATATTGGTTTATAATACCTTTCTCCAACAAAAAGAATCAAGGCTCCTTGGAGAAAATTGACTTTAGAGCAGAAATAGGATATATAAAAGTTGAGCCTAGAGGATCTCACACCACCACAAAGTAAGAATTCAACCAACACACCAAACATTCTCCAAACAAAACACCTGCGATAGTTGGCATGTCAAAGGAATGTAGGAGCCTGCTGAAAGAACTTAAAATGGCCAAAGATGGAACAATTTGGTAACAAAATATATAATACCATATTGTATTGTAAAAATACAAAAAATAAATATCTGTAAGTCCACATTGATAGAAAAGGTTGAAGAATTAAGTAAGTAGGAGGGAACCACTCCAAAGAATTTCTGTGGATACTCTGCCTTCTAAGAGAAAGAGCATAACTCTCTACTTCTAAAATATGAACTGCACACATTGACTCCCTCCCAAACAATATAGTATAAAAAGGGAGGAAATATAAAGAAGACTAACAAACATTCCCTGAGGCCAGGTAATCAAAGCCAATATAAACAGTGAAAAGCCATATTGATAGTGTGTACCTTTGATTTCATGTGATGAAAATGGCAGTACATCTGTCTGGTCTTCCTACCAAAGGACACAACCACAATATAACCATGAGAGGGCTGGTGACATAGCTCAGTGGCATAAGTGCCTGCCTGGCAAGCGCAAGGTCCTGAGTTCGACTCCCGGTACCCGCGTAAAAATAAAATTTTATATATATATATATATAACCATGAGAAAGAATAGCACCAGACAAATCCCAACTGAAGAACATTCAACTAAATATCTAACCAATTACTCCATAATCTGTCATCAAAAACAGAGCAAAACATGGAGGACACTGTGCACATATGGCACAGACAGAAAAACACCAAAAGTAAAAATACGCTAAAATATTAATGCTTGTCTATAAGTGTTTGGGATTACAGATTTGTATTTCTTGGTTCTCATCTGTATTTCATATGTTGTTAATAATGAAAATGGATTATTATAATTTTAAAACTCAACTCTTCTAAGGGAGCAATGAAGATTACAGGAAGCGATAAAGACAGGTAACAGAGAGGATCAACTAAAACAACAGATTAACCTTCAAAACCGATCACTACATAACTCCTTTGGAAAAGCATATCCTTGAACTGCAGTAGTCTAAACTCAGTACCTCATTTTCCCAAAAACATTTTTACAAATTCAATCAAGTAAATCAAAACTAGCAACATCTGCTAAATGTTATATTTGCCTTTGGATTTCAAAAATAACTTGGTTTGCCTTTTTTATTTGTCTTCTGAGTGAACATTTTAAATGTACCTTATTTGTGCTTTGAGGAGGTTCTGTTTTTCCACAACTATGCTTTCAAAGCTCTGTTTGTAACACATGCTTTCAAAATTATAGTGTGTATGCATATTAACGCTCTTCTTCTAGTCCACAACTGGCTATAAGAGCAACAACGCTGGAAAAACAGGTGAAACCACAAATCATTTTTAAATGAGCAGCCTTCCACTGTCTTCCTTGAGGAAGTACATTTTTTTAAAAAAGAATAACATCAACGTTCTTCCTACCTTATAAAATGTTTCCATGACTGCTAAGGAAAAATAGATAATAGTAGTATGTGTAGAATGTTTAATTTCTCATCACATAAGCAATTTTCAATCAAATTTTCTACTGATTTTCTCATATTCACTTGGGTCATTTATTGGTGCATCCTTTGATTACAAATTGCAGTGGGCATGTTCGTATTCTACACTAGGAAAATCTGCTGCAACTTAAACATTTTCATAATGAAGGAAGAAGTCATTAATTCTATTAATTAATTTTACTGAATATTTTTGTTAACAAACATTTTATTAATTATTAATAACTAATTTTGATTAATTCTGTATTCTTACCAACAAGGTTTGCGGTATTTTACAGTTCACTAAGGTTTTTGTACTTTTGCTTTGAAAGTAAAAAGTAAAATTATATCTTCTCAAAGTACAATGTAACTGATATTTCCAGGTGGGACGGATTAACTTTGTACAGACCATATTCTCAATAAGAACAACCAGAAAACTAGATAAACATAGGCATCTATTTGAAGGCATCCGCTGTCCATGGAAGCAATGAGAACTGGAAGGCAGAGACTCTAGGAGGAAACAGCCTCAGAGAGGAACAGACTTCTGCAGCTGTGTTCACCTTCGGGACATTTGCGAATTCCGGCATAGCAGGGAGGCTGGGAATCCAGGCCAGGCCCAGTCACAGAGCTGCTGCTTAAGCTCAGAAAAACCACTGGAACTTTTGGCAGAATGTTCAGAGACCTCAAACATGCAGCCAGTTCCCCTCAAGACTTTGATGGATTCTGGCACAACCTAAGGTAAGAAGTTAAAAATTAAGAAAAACCCTCTGTAAGGCAAAGCAGAGCTATCTGCAGTCTTGCAAGATAAAATTTAGAATCTGGGTTTCGTGAGGGCAAAGATCCATGTTGATTATGTTTTAAATATTTGATAAATGACATGGCATTCAGTTTTAAAAATATGTTATGGAAAAAATAAATAAATAAATATATAAAATATGTTATGGGCCAAGACACTTACAACTGTCTAAGAGCACTGATCACTCCAGGCTCCCAGGTATAACCAGGGAGAGCTACTTCAGAAACAGAACTGGCCTTCCCAAAGCCATAAACCAGCCTCATTCAATTCAGCAAACTTCTTTTCTGGATTGAGGTGATCAGCCTAGGTACCCACTATGAGAGGTAGGTATCCTCTCTCTGGAAGAAAATACCATCATCTGGAGCTTCTGCTGTTTTTTGGTTTTGATTTTGTGGTGGACTGAACCCAGGGCCTGGCATGTGCTAAGCATATACTCTACCACTGAGCTACAACCCCAGCCTGACCTCTGAAGTTTTCTGGCTGAATAGCTGACATTCACTTGAAACTACTCAAAACACCAGATACACAACCATGTTACTGATAACCAGGAAAAAAGCAGACAAAACAAACAGACCTAAGGATATTTCAGATATTAGCTCACAAGGCCTTGAAAATAAACACGATTAACATGTGCAAGAAAATGAAGAAAACTATGTAGAATATGAATGAAAAATAATGAAATTCACCAAGGAATCAGAAATTATAGAAAAGAAATAAAATTGTATAAAGTTGCAGAATCAAAGAATATATTATCCAAAATTAACAATTCATTAGAGAAATGTAAGAGAAGAAAGTAATAAGCTGGAAGATAAGTCTGGCATTGTCTAATTGTGCCACTTACTCATTTATCACATCTCTGTCCCTCAGTCCCTTCCTTTCTATCCTGTTCTCAAACTGGGGTGCACTGTGTACACATTTTCCTTTGCCAGCTGACACAATGTCCAGCTTCTCAACAGAGTGACACAAGCACAACAGAGGGAAGAGCTGGTACCCACTTCAGTGAGGCTGCCAGAAGTATGCAGGAGACCCAGCAGTGCCCACCCTCCAGCCTGATGCACTGTACCTGCTCCTTTCTACACAACGACCCCTCCTACCAGCACCTTATAGGCCACCAGCACCAGCTCCAGCCCACAGCACCCCCAGTGAGGGTCTCCATCTTCCCATGTGCTGTAGCCATGACCTCTCCAAGAAGGTAGAATCCCAGCTTTGGTGGCGGCAATGGCGAGGAGATGGAGATCTTCTGGGTTTGTTCCTTCCTCTAAGCCTTAAGCAGCTGCTCTCTACAACCGCTAGTCTTATATTCTTTAGAGTTCTGTTGTTCAAGTAGTTAAGAATTCCATATATTCAGTTTTCCCTATTCAAATTACAACTGACCGTGACTGGTGAACTAGTAAAGGTAAGACACCTCAAACTGGCCAATCCATACCACTGTGGTCCAGCAAGACCACCCTTTAAAACGTACTCAGCAGGAATGAACACATACAGTCACCAAGACATGTACAAGAATACTGACAGTGGCACTGTTCAGAACAGCCAAAAAACTGAAAATAATCCAATTGACGTTCACTAGTAGAGTGCATACAAAACTCTGAAATACAATGGAATACCATCAGCACTGAGTGTGAACAATAAAAACCAAAAACTCTATGTAGGTGAAGCTCACAAATAAATGTTGAATAAAAGCAGCCGGACACACAAGTATATCTGTTTGACTCAATTTGTATGAAGATAAAAAGGAGAAGTTTAAAATGGTGATATATAAGTCAGCACAGCTGTTTACACCTAGGCAAGGCATCACAGACACAGGAGGGGGCAGGAGTGGGGCTTCTGGATGCTGGAAATGCTCTGTTTCTTCATCTGCGCCCTAGTTACATGGGTATGTTTACTTTTTCAAATTTACCATGATAAACACTTAGGATTTGCACAGTCTTCTGTGTGTATGCTATTCATTAACAATAGTTACATTAAAATATAAACTATTCATAAATAATCAAAATTATGTTTCTAAGGCCCTGATACTATATATGCATGGCTCTGGTAACGTGGTCCTCTCTATGTTCCCATAGTACCTTCTGCATATACTTCTACCCCCTACCCTTACCACCTGATGCCAAAATTCTCTTATTTATCTGTCATGAGCACTATGTCTAGCTTGAGAGCCAAACATAAGTCTTCCATAGATCTCAAATGAGGAATGAAGTAGAAATTTGAAAAATGACAGTGTATTCTATTTTAAAATGTGGTGTAGGCCAAGGCACCTAGAAGTATCTATGAATAGGAACACCACACATCTAGATGGCATTTTTCAGTAGTATAACATGCAATCCACCTCAGCTCAGTGCACTGTAGCATATATCTCATTTATACAGAAATGGGAACTACTCTGCAATGATTCATTCGAAAGGTGTCTTCCTACAGGTAGCATAGTAAAGAGCACAGGAAGAGTGACATTCACATTCTGTGCAAGCAGAATGCAGTGAATAAAGGCTCTAACGACCAGTGGTTAGACGCTGCAGGGGCATTAGCTTCACTACCCTGCTCAGCTTATCCTAAACACAAAATCGCCCCCATTGTCTTCACCAAAAAGTCAGATAACAGTGGTTTCCAATCTTACTATAATTGCAACACAGTCTTCTCGTTTAAATTTATGATACAGACTTCCTCCTTTATGCAACTTTATTTTGAATTAAAGTGAATTATCATTATTACTTTGCAAGAAAAAAATTTCAAAATATCCTTTGAGTAGCTGAACATACCACAGGGTGTTGCAAAACAGAGGCCAAAAATCATTGCTTTGGAGGTTCTCTCAACTGATTTCTATCCCTTAAATTTCTCCAACTCTAAAATTTTTTCTAGTATTTTAAAATTTTAATCTAAAGTATATTTTCTCCTCCTGGAAATCAGCAAGTCCCTTACAGATGAAAGAAACTTAACAAAGAAAAAACTTGTTCATTCAATAAAAATGTATTTTGTCAAATGGCAAATAAATATACAAAAAAATGTGCAACATCACTAGTCATTCGAGAGATGCAAATTAAAACAACACTGAGATACCATCTCACCCCAGAAAGAATGGCTATTATTAAGAAATCAACTAATAACAAATGCTGGAGGAGCTGTGGGGAAAAAGGAACCCTTCTTCACTGTTGGTGGGAGTGTCGACTGGTGCAGCCACTGTGGAAATCAGCGTGGAGATTCCTCAAAAAACTAGGGTTGGAGGTCCCATTTGACCCAGCTATTCCCCTTCTGGATATCTTCCCAGAAGAATTAAAAACATCGTAGCACAGCGATATATGTGCACCCATGTTTATAGCAGCACAATTTGTAATAGCCAGATCTTGGAAACAACCCAAATGCCCATCAACTGAGGAATGGATAAGAAAGATGTGGTATTTCTATACAATGGAGTACTATTCAGCCATAAAGAAGGATAAACTGGAGACTTTTATAGGTCAATGGATGCAACTCGAGAAAATACTCATAAGTGAAATAAACCGGATGCACATGTGTAAGCATCATATTGTCTCTCTAGTATGAGAAACTGAAAGAGTAAATAAAATCCAAAATGTACAACAGACATGGTGAATCAAAAGGAAACTGGTCAAAAGGAAAGAGAGACTGGAATAGGGGAATAGGGAAAAGAAAGAAGGGAAAGGAAAAAAAATTGTATATATATATATAAGATGGTTGAGATAGATACACTACCAATTTTACTTAGTTCATTGAAGAGTATGGTTTGTGCTAATAATGTTTGGACAATTGAATGCTAATATCTGGTATCCTGAATAACTAACTTAAAGATAATAATAGTAATGCACTAACCATTGTTACCCTTCTGTTATGTTGTTTTGAAAATTTGTTCTTTTTTGATTTGTTTTGTTTTTTCTTCTCTTTAAATTAAAAAAAAAGAGGATATGGGGTGAGGAGGCACGGGTGGGGGGACTCATACACTGTTGGTGGAAATGTAAATTTGTATGACTATTATGGAAATCATGGAAAATCATCAAAAAATTAAAAATAGAAATACACTTTGACCCAGAAAAAAATAAAATAAAAAAAAAATAAAAATGTATTTTGTGCCTCTTATACCAGACTCTCTTCTGGACACCAACAGTGAACAAAACGATTCCATTCTCTACTTCTAGCTGATTACGAGAAAAGTGTGACCAACTATCCCATTTTGCCTGGGATTGTACTATTTTAACACTGAATGCCCTGCATCCCAAAAAATCTTTAGTCCCGAGCAAATAAGGACAGTTGGTCACCCTAGCAGAGACAAACACCAAATGCGCTTATCAATTCTCAGTTGCCATAACAAAATACCTGAGATAAACAGCTTATCAGGAGGAAAGATTTATTTTGCTCATGGTTTCAGAGGTTTCAGTCTATAGTCACTCAGCCCCCATCGCTTGGTAATTGTAGCAAGGGAGAACATCATAGGGAAACTCGCATGGAGGAAAGCTGCTCACCTTATGGTGGCTAGGAAGCAAAGAGAGGGGGACTGAGGTCCTAACATCTCCTTCAAGAACATACCCCAAATGATCTAACTTCTACTAGGCCTCACTCCCTAAAGGTCCCACTATCTCCCAACAGCCACCATTCTCAGGACCAAGCCCTAACCACATGGGCTTTGAGAGGCATTTGAGATCCAAACAGTAACACCAAATAAATATGCACCTAAAACTAATCAAATAGTGGTAAGTGCAATGAAGATCATAGAACACAGTAAAGGTCAGAGAGTAATGGATGGGAAAGGTGTTGTAGCTCTGTACAGGGACATCAGGGAAGGTTACTCTGATACAATGACATTCGAGGAAAGGAAGGGAGCAAGCCATTCAGATAACTGAGTGAAGACTTCCAGGGAGAGTGAATGAAAATGGTGATAGCAAATGGGAAAAAGGCCCTAACATGGAAGTGTGTGTAGAAATGTCTGGAGGCCTGTATGACTGGACAGTAGTCAGCCAGGACCACAGGTTAGAAATGCAATTGGGGCTGGAAAAGCAACTGGGTGAGAGATACAGTATAATCTGCCCATCACTTAGGGCACAGCACAAGTTCCAACTTCTTCAAGATGATTTTAATCCCACAATTCCAATCTATAATAATTTCCCCGTCTCATTATAATGGAGCCTCTGCCTTATTTATTGAGTATCCCTGTTCTCACATTATATTTGTTTGTTTGTTTGTTTGTTTGTGGGTACCGGGGGTCGACCTCAGGACCTCACGGGCCAGCAGGCGCCCGTGCCGCTGAGCAACATCACCGGCCCTTTTCTTGTATGTGGGTTCTGGGAGTCGAACTCGGGCCCTCACGCTTGCCAGGCAGGCACTTACGCCGCTGAGCCATCTCACCAGCCCCTATATATGTTAAAACACTATGACTATCCTACAATGCTGCTTTGTAGCACTTATGTCTGTTTTCACATATTTATATCTTTCTTCCCAAAATTGAGCTTCCATGAGGTCAAGTTCCATATTACTCAACATTAGACATATATTGTACAATCAATAAATACCAACAGACAGGATTTTCCTCAATTTGTCTTTTGTTGATTTGTATACTTTTTCATTAGTAAAGGAGGGCACCAGTAAGTCAACACCTTACTCACAATATGATATATGAAATGGTCTGACAAGTATAACAGGACACTGTAAAACAATAACCACTAACAAATTAACTTACACTGCAGGAATAGCTCTTTAATTAGAAAATGTTTAGGATATGAGGCTCAGAGCTAAAGCGCAAACAGCAAAAAGCTTGCTAAATAACAACCTCTCAAATCAACAATCAGCACTAAGTGGCCCCAAAAAATACTTCCAAACAAAGATTACGATTTTCGTGTTATTGTCTAAAAAAACTTCCATGATCACCACCAAACCCAATTAACTGTTCCCTCTGCTATTGCTATATGCTGTATTTACATGATCTTCTCACAACACTGAGTAAAGGTCTGTGTCTGTCTAGCCTACTATCCAGAGGACACACCAGAGCACAGGCCTCATCGCCATCGCCTAGGGCCCTATTACAATATTCGGCTAACGTTGATTTAAATAGTTGATGAATTATCAGCACATACAATGCAAAACAATAAAGCAAGTCTACTAGAATTTAAAAGTGTTGACTTTAAAAGTAGTTTTCAGAAATATTATGAGCTTACTGCAATGCTTATTTCATTTCTAAGAAAATGCTTCAAGTTCAGTTATGAGCTCAAAGAAAAAGCAATGTCACCATTTTATAATCGCATCTCAGTATCAAAATATATAGTAATCCAGCTTCTTCAACAGACAGACTTACCTCAAAAAGGCAGAAAAACAAAGAATATATATCTAAAAAGATTTTTGCTCACTGGAAAGAAAAACTCTGCATTAAAAATCAGAGCTATAACGTTGCAGGATCCAAGATCAATATGCAAAAAATCAACTATTTCTATATAGCAATAATACAAAGCTGAAAATGAAATTAAAACAACTGCATTTATAACAACATCAAAAAGAATAATACGGTTAGGAATAAATGTAGTGCCAGGCGTGGTGGCGCAGGCCTGTAATCCTAGCACGAGGGAGGCAGAGGCAGGAGGATCACCATGACTTTGAGGCCAGCCTGGACTACATAAGGAGACCCTGTCTTTAAAAAAAAGGAATAAATAAGTGCAAAATTCATACTTGGAAAGGGATGACATGCTGTTGAAAGAAAATTAAAGAAACCTGAAATAAACGGAAAGACATTTCATGTTCTTCACTAGAGGAAGTCTTAATAGCATTAAGATTGCAAAATCTTTCGGTTACTCTAGAGTGAGGATGGTGAAACTTTTGGAGCTTTCGATGATACAAACAGGGCTAAAGGTTCACCACCACTGCACTAGGGATTCAACACAAATCCTATCAAAACCCTAGCTGGAATCTTTGTAGACATTTACAAGTTGATCCTAAAATTCATATGGAAATATAAGTCATGTGGGCCATAAAAGTCAAACCAATCTTGAAAAGAAGAACCAAGTTGGAAAATTCACCCTTCTCAATTTCAAAACTCTTTACAAAGTTGCCTTAATGCAAGTACAGGCATACAAATCAATGAAATAGAATTGAGAGTCCAAAAATAAACCCTCACATTAACAACTGAGGTTCAACAAAAATGCCAAGAAAATTCAACGAAGAATTGTGCCAGGACATCTGGATATCCAGTTTCCAAAACAATTAAGTTGGGTGCCAACCTCACATCATATACAAAAATTTAAAAAGATCAAAGATCTAAATGTAACAACAAAAATTATAAAACTTTTCAAGGAAAATATAAGAGTAAGTCTTCATAATCTTGTATTAGGGGATGGTTTCTTAGATATAAAGCCAAAAGTACACACAACAAAAGAAACAGATAAATTGGACTTCCTCAAAATTCTAAATTTTTTGTCATCTAAAGGACACTACCTTTAAAAAAAAGGCAATGTGTAGGATGGAAGAAACTGACAAAATATGTATCTGATAAAGGACTTTTACAGAGAATATATTAAGAACTCCTATAACTCAGTTTTAAAACCACAAATAGGGCCGGTGAGATAGCTCAGCGGCATAAGCACCTGCCTGGCAAGTGCGAGGGCCCGAGTTCAACTCCCGGAACCCACATGCGAGAAAAGGGCCGGTGACATCGCTCAGCGGCACGGGCGCCTGCTGGCGCGCGAGGTCCTGAGTTCGACCCCCGGTACCCACAAAAATAAATAAATAAATAAAATAAAACCACAAATAATTCAAGGGTTTGAAGAGACATTTCTCCAGTGAAGATATACAGTTGGCCAATAAGCACATGAAAAGATGCTCAATGTCATTAGCCATCAAGGAAAAACAAATCAAAACCACATGAAATACCATTTCATACCCACTAGTAAGAGCTATAATTAAAAAGACACACATGCTGGGGAGGATGTGAAGAAATTAGAACACATAAATTACTGCTAGTGGGGATGCAAAGTGATACAACCACTTTTGAAGATAGATCCAGAAGTTCTTGAAAAACTTAAACCCGGAGTTTCCATTTGGTCCTTCAATTCCCCTCCTAAGGGATATATCCAAGAGAAATGAAATAAAAATATCTATATAATAGTAGTAATTGATTTAATAACCAAAGCAAGGAAACAACACAAATGTCCACCTCCTGACAAATAGATAAACATGGTATATACTTATAATGGAATATTATTTGGCAATAAAAAGTAAATTGATACATACTATATGAAAACATGCTAAGTGAAAACCATCATAAAAGATAACAGTCCGTTAATATGAAATGTCCAGAAGAGGTAAACTCACAGAGACAGACTAAGGTTCAGTTGTTCCCTAGGTGGGAAGGAGAGCAAAATGACTCTAAGGGGTTAAGGGTTCTTTTAGGCATAATGACAATGTTCTAAATTTGTGGTGACAGTTGCACAATGCAGTGAATATACTAAAAAACCACTTAATTATAGCTTTAAATAGATGAATTATGTGGTACATAAATTAAGTCTCAAGAAAACTATTATTTTTTTTAAAAATTAGACCTGTCCCCAAAGTAGAAAAATGATACTTCACTGGAAATAATGTTAAGCAAAAGCAAACAGCCTTGTGTTGGAGATGTTCCTATAAAAGACAATTCAGTCCGTGGTTCCCATTAGCAGTTCACAAACTAATACATAAAAATAGTCAACATAATTTAACAGCCCAGGGTCCCCAAAACCTCTAGTTCTAGGTCCAATGGGTTCTAGGAAGCTATATTTTTAACAGAATTCCCAAATTATCCTAATGAATGTGCAGAATTGGGAAACCACTGAGCCACCAAGGCCCTCGATAACAACTATATGACTTTGTGGAATCTATGAGACAACCTATCGCTACATCTGGTATTTATCTAGTATTTCACATTCACCTGACAATCTGAAGTTGCTTAATGGAATTCACCTCCCTGCATGAAAAGTCTGAGTTTAGAAAAAGGTGGCTTTATTTTTTGTGTGTCCTTTACTTAAAATCTTCAAATCCTCTTCTTTTGGAGCAGGTTTATATAAATTGAATAAATAAAACATCACATACATTCTCTAAAACTGTATTTCTCAAACTGGACACATTGGGCAGTTTGTCTTTTTCCTCAAACATTTATAATTTAATATATTTTATATTTTAAGATACAGATATATTATAGAATAAAATGCAAAATTTTCACGGATTTTTAGGATAGAACCCGGAAACTTCAAAGAAAGCATATATGTATTTGCCACAGGAACTACTTTGGACTACACTTCAGATTCTAAGGGTACATATTCATTCCCGTCTGTAATTAGGACTTGGGTAGAAAAGTCTGAGGCAGCTAGGCATTCTGTTTTCCATTCCATGGGTGATGAAATATGTAATCCTTCTTCATGCAGGACCTTCTGTAGACTAGTCAGGTTATTGGGTGACAGTGCTCTGAGCATTTCAAGAAAGCAGGAAAATGTCTGAATGGAATCCAAAGCCTAAAACATAAGATGTTAGCAGTACTTCAGAGGCGAGCTGTGCTCAGGAAAATGTCTGTCTGTCCTGGTATTTCAACCGGACAGACATAAAGTGCAACCTCTAGGGCTATTTGGATATCACCTGGGTGTGCAGGGTGCACTCTGGTTGCTTATCCAGGGTTGCCCAGGCCCCTAATCCATGAAGAAACTATGTGTAAGCCTACCTGAGGACCTGTATTAATTACCACTAAAGAGAAAATGTTTCCCTAGATTTCCAATCTTTCTCTTAAATCTAGTGCTCTGGGTTTTTTTTTGTTTTGCTTTGTTTTTGTTTTTGTTTTGTTTTTTTTTTGGCTGTTCTTTTTAAGCTAATTTGCACAAAAAAAACTTGTGATAGCTACAGTGAGGGATGAAACATCAAAGAAATAGAATTATAGTATCAGTTCTGAAACAGAGTTACATAAATCTATAGCAATTTCTTTAGCACTAAAATAGAAGAGTGGAATAAGATGAATCCTAAAGTCTTTTCTAGCTTTTAAATTCTGTTCTCACAACACTTGCCAATACTGTAAGATATGCACTACAAATTGTAAAGATAATTCAAAAGTAGAGGAGAATGAGAAGGAGGAGAAGGAAGAGGAGAAGGGGAGAGAAAGGAGAGGAGGAGGAGGAGTTTCTAAATAAGTATTTCTTATCCTGACCATCACAGTATTCTTTCTTTTATCACCCTAGCTCAAACAAAGCCTCTTCTCTCTGTCCTGGATTTTTGCAACAATCTTCAATTCTGGTCTTCAATCTGTCCTTAATTCATTACATTGACACACTGCAATTAGATGATTCCCCTTCTATCATTTTCTTCAATGTACTCCAGGCTTGTCCCAATTTATCCAGCCTTTTCTAGCCATGTTGTTGTTGCTGTTGTTGTTGTTACTGTTTTCTGGAGATTGACCCTAAGGTGTTAACACTGAGATACATCCCCAGCCCTTTTTTATTTTGTATTTTTGAGATGGGGTCTACATAAGTCTCTTTAGTTATATCCAGGTTAGGCTCAAACTTGCAATCCTCTTGCCTCGGCCTTCCAGAGTGCTAGGATTAGAAGCATGCACCACCATGCCCATCTTCTAGCCCTTCCCTGTATTAATTTACATTTCAGCAAATCTGTATGTACCTTCTTCTGCAACACATTATACAGATGATAGTTTCTTCAAATTTTGTCATTCTCCTACCTGAAATACTCTCTACCACACCTTCCACTTTTGCTCCATTCTTCAAGAACAGGTACCAATCTTACCTACACTGCAAAGCTTTCTTTGGCTACCTTCTTTAAATTCTGGAGGCACTTAGCCTGTAAATTTTTGGTATCTAGCATATGCTTCCCTCGACTAGGCAGATTTGAGACAGGAGAGGTCTATACCTCTACCTCATCTTCTCCAGGTAAGCATCTCAACATTCATATAGGGTGAATATGTAACCCATGGCACCTAAAGCTTTCTAAAAATCTAATGAACTGCTTATATACAATTAAAATCTTTAAAACAAACCTACCCTGCTCTTGCCAAGAGCATTTTTACATCTGTATTCTACAATTTAAGATAATTTTTTGGATTGAGTTAATATTTTCTCTTTTATAAGAGGGTGGAAGAGATGAAGATTTCAAAGTCATCAAAACTTTTCATTGCACAACTTTAGCAAGATGAGAATATTCCAGAAACAAAACTAAGAACACAGTTTTAAACAAAAATTAAACACTTTTGCATACAGAAATTGCAGTAAACTCGGATCTGAGAAGGGGAAAAAAAACAGACATTTTGTTTGGTAAGAATCATTTAAACAAAACGGCACATGTTTTTCTCCATCAGCCATGCAAAACACACAACTTTCATATAACTGCATGTGTTCTGACAAGTATCACCACCCTAATGGTGAGTACTCCTACTTTAATTCCAGAAACATTTCACTCAACTACAAAGGTTTTAGTCCTAGTAAAGAACACTTAATCTGGTCTTTACCCTTCTGATAATGATACTGAGATAATGTGGATACAAGTCCAAATTTGCCACTTTCACTTCTATACAGAAAAAAAGGCCTCTTAAGAAGCCAAGAAACACTCCCAACCAGCCCTGTGATGAAGTGTTTGTAAACATTATAAAATTGACTGCAGACATGAAATATCACACTGAAACAAAGAAAATGTTTTCAACATGTCTCCTTAAATTGAAGTAAAACTATTTCAACCAATGTGCTAGACAGTTTCCGTTAATTCAAAATAGCCGGAGAGCAAAACTGCAATTTATTTCACAGGACAAAGAAAAGAGGGGTAGAAATAAAAACTTAAATGTCTGACAAATTTATCTGCTAGGCGATTATCAAAAGCCAATTTTAGGGCCGGTGAGACAGCTCAGCGGCATAAGCGCCTGCCTGGCAAGCGTGAGGTCCTGAGTTCAACTCCCGGTACCCACATTAAAAAGGAAAAAGGGCCAGTGATATCGCTCAGCGGCATAAGCGCCTGCTGGCAAGCGCGAGGTCCTGAGTTCGACCCCCAGTACCCACATAAAAAAAAAAAAGCCAATTTTATTTTTTCACCAAAGATCATTTTAACAAGTCTATAGTACTCACATGCAGAGCCAAGGGGTCTGGCAGGAATTCGGCATCTTCTCCAAAGATAAAATCAGGGGGCAGCTCTGGGTATTGGGCGTTGAAAATGATATCCCCTGAAATAAAAGAAAATGACAACATTCTGAAAAATGTTTCCCAAAAATTTTAATTTAGCTTAAGAAAAAATTGGAAAATTCTTGCTGAATAATTCGGCAAATAAAAGAAGAACGGATACCCTCTTTTAAATTAACATCCATGACAAGCAATAAAAAAAATTGAATATGCTATGAATATAAATTCCCAAGTAGAAAAGTAGAGGCAGCTTGTTATGGCTTGTGTCTGATGTCCCCCTAAAGCCTCATGCACTCATAGCTGGGAGTTTTGGGAGGTGCCTGGATTTAGGGTGTGCGATGCTGGGATTCAACTATGTGATGCTGGCGTTAACGGTGTGTGACTACTAAATCAGTCCACTGATTTGTTTAGCATAGTTCTGGGTGTGGATAACAGGAAGGCCCGCACTGGGTGGGGGTGGCGCCACCCAAAAGACTAGTACCCTGGGAGGGATAAAACAGAGAGGCGGGCTTGCTGCTACTGCTGCTTGCTGCTTTGCTGTCTCCTGCCTGCTTGCCATGGACTATTTCTCCTCTGTGATGCCCCTCTGCCATGCCAACCTACTTTGGAGCCAGCCGACTATGGACTAAAACCTCTACTGTGAGTCAAATAAACCTTTACTCCTTTAACTTGTGGGTGTCAGATATTTCGTCTCAGCAACAAGAAAAGTAACCAAGACACAGCTCCATCCAAAGTATATGCTGGTTATTTTTATAGGAAACATTACCACCCAATCACTGCCTGCTAATTAAGAAGACCTTACCCAAGACTGATCCTGTATAAACACGGATCCTGCCTTGCAAAAGTTACACATATATACCTTTGGTATAATAGAAAGAACATGTGGTTTGGAGTCAAAAAATTTTTTTATTTATATCCACAAGGTACTCTAATTATTTATTAGCTCAGAGATCTTGAACAAGTTTTAACTTCTTTAAACTTCCATTTCTTCACCAGGAAAAGAGAGATATAATAGTACTGACATCACAGCATGCCTAGCACAGCACCTGGCATACAATAAACACTCACGTGTAACAGGAATACAACTTGTAGTAGTCATAGTAGTCTCCTAGAACATAACAAAAATTTCAAAGTCTCATGAGCAAATCTGTGTTTTAAGTACTCCTACGTTTCTATTCTGGCCCCTCTTTAGCTCCTTTTTTACCTCTACTCGCCCCAAGAATTAGTCGTCATCATTCTGCTAGTGTTAATAAGCAGCTATGTTTATCGACAATCTAACATACATTTTGGATTGTAGTGTGTAAAGGTGTGGTGTATTTGTGTACACGCACACAACCTCTGTACATATGCGCACCATACAGCTTCATCAGTCCAATTATTTTTACTGTTCAAACAGTAATATCCACATGATATCCAAATGTAAACATTTAGATTTTAGTTCTTAACTGAGTCCCTGAATATCTATGTACCAGGCATTGCAGTGTCAGACTTAGCGAGCATAAAACATGATCACGACTGTCCTTCCTCTTACACCTCCTTCTGTCGCTGACTTCCCTATTTCCAGAGGTAGAGCCTTTATTCCTCAATAACTCAGTCCTTAATACCATTTTTAAATTTACATACACGATTTAGGCTCTTAGAAAATAAGACATCTCAATGTTTATACTCACATTTATACCCCTATTATACTCATATTTATATTTATACTCATATTCATATTTATACTCATCTCAATATTTATATTCATATAAAATTCATATGAATTTTTCAAATTTATACTTCATATCAATTTTTCCTACTGCTTACAGCTCTATCCAGCCCAGATTACCTAGCTCATACATTAACTTTGCTCTAGCTACTGTGCTAGACACTAAACATCAAGTAACCCTGCTATCAAAGAGCTGACAGTTGAACTCAACCACACCCTGTTAAATGGTATCTAGTACCATAATACACACTATTACCAACTAAGTCTTCTTGAAGTACTATTTTGCCCCAAACTTTCTAACTCGGAAAACTTCACATGTCAATTGAAGACAAACTTTTCAAATTGGTATTCAAGACATCCAAAATATGATATTCCTACCTATTTATCCACCCTTCACTCAATCTACAAGCCAATTTAAAGTTCTATTTCAGTCAATATGATCCACCTGAGACCTTCCAAATTACTACACTACCCAGTTAAAATGTTCTTCTCTTTTGCTCAGTTCTTGCCATCTTTTATAAGCCCACTCATACTTCCTTCTCTTGCTCACTTTCCCTAATAAATCTAGAAAATACTGTTGTTACTTCTGAAATTCAATACTATTTGGTCATGCCACTCATTCAGTATTTAAGTACAGTCTTATGTTGTTTTGTTGCTCTATTGATTTAAAATTTTCATAATAAGCACAAGCTACATAAGGCACTATATTGCAAGCTGCATCAATGTAAAGGTATTTATCCTCAAGGAGCTTATGTCTAGTAAGAAAGATAAGACATAAAATAGTTCTCGAATACATACATAGCAACACAAGGTAACTACATACACTTGATCTTCCTAAATGTAAGCATCCAGAGAATAAGCATGTTTTTAATACTTATTTCATGTATCTGACACAGCAAGTGGAGCACAAAGAATATATTCGAGAAGTGCTCAAAATATAAAAGAAATTCTACTCTTTGAATTGAATATCTAAGTTCTGGGAAAATCTCTACTAATAAGTAAGGCATGTGAAGAGTTACTCCCAGAGCATTTGGTAGGGAATAAGTTTAAGTAAGAAGGTATAACTACTAATTTTGCTTAGTTCATTGAAGAGAAAGGTTTATGCCGGTAATGTTTGGAGAACTGAATGCTGATATCTTGTACCCTGAGTAACTAATTTAAAGATAACAATACATAATGTATTAACCATTGTTACCCTCCTATTATGTTGTTTTGAAATTTTGTTTTTTTGTTTTTTGTTTTCTTCTCTTTAAAATAAAAAAAAGTAAGAAGGTATACCCTAGAGAAATTGGTTAAATTATCAAAAGTAGCACAGCCACTATCTTTCACCCTTCCTTATACTCTCAAATTGTCAATTATATGTGTTACAAATAATAAAATTCAAAAGTGCTAACTATAAGGCACTAATCCAAGGCATAGCTAAAAAGCCCTAGTAGAGACAAATATCCTGATTCCTAATTCCATTCAAATATACCATGCAAGCATTATTCTTTATGAAAATCCATATGACTTTTTATCCATGTCATTCTTTAGATATGTGTTTTTAAAAGTCATTTAATTATCTTACTTCAATTACTTAAAAATTCATAAAGTTAATAGAGTACAGGCATCAAACTTAAAAATGCAAAGCTGGAATCTATTGTATCTTGATGTTCAAAAAAAGTGACATCCTAAATTCCAATAGAAGAAATTTTATTGCTTTACTTATTACAGAAGCAGCAGCTAAATTTTCAAGTCCTCAAAAGAGCACTATCAGTAATAACTATTTCCAAATCAGTAAACATCAATTCAAGGATATTCACGCTATTGCCAATTCTGTTCAACACTGTTCTGGAGACTCTTGCCAGGACAAGAAAAAGACAAAAAGCACCTAGATTGGAAAGAAAAGTAAAACTACTTCTATCTATAGATGATATCATTTAGCACACAGAAAATCCTAATGAATCCATGAAAATACTTTGAGCTAGTAAACATTTTCAGCAAGATTGCCAGACAAAGATAAATGTACAAAACTCAATTTCATATCTGTACACTAACAGACAATCCAAAAATGAAATTAACACAATTTCATTTATAATATCAAAAAGAACAAATTACATAGAAATAAACAACAAAAGAAATGTATGACTTACACACTAAAAGAAACTAAAGAAGGCTTAAATAAATCGGAGGACATCTATCTGTTCATATATCAGAGGACTTAATATTACTAAGTGGCAATATTACCCGAGATGACCTACAGATTCCAAGCAATATGTATTAAAATCCATTCTTTGCAGAAATTAAAAAGCCACTCCTAAAAGTCATATGAAAATGCATGAGATCCAAATGGTCAAATGAATCTCAAAGTGGGGGCAAAAAAAGAACAAAATTCGAGGATCCATATTTTCCTACTCAAAAGCTGTTACAATCTCACAGGCATAAGGATAGACATAAAGATCAGTGGAGTTTGGACTCTATTTTTGACAACAGCAATTCAACTGGGCAAAAAGAGTCTTTTTACCACTTTATAACATCCATTAGGATAGACACTACGACACCACCCCCCTCCACAAAAAGTGGAGTGAGGATGTGACCACCTATGCAGTGTTGGTGGGAAGGTAAAATGGTGTAGCTTCCACTGAAAGCAGAATGGTGTTTCCTCAGAAAACTAAAAATAGATCCAGCAATTCCACTTCTGAGCATATACCTCCCCAAAATTAAAAGCAGGGTCTCAAAGAGATATTTATATGCAGCAGCATCATTCACAAGAGCCAAAGAGTGGAAACAACCCAGTGTGCATCAATAGATGAATGGATAGAAATGTGTTATATACCTAAAGTGGAATATTATTTAGCCTCAAAAGAAAGGAAATTCTGACATAGGCTGCAACATGAATAAACCTTAAAGACATTATGGTAAAGAAAATAAATTAGTCACAGACAAATACTATGTGATTCCACTTACAAAGGTATCTAGAGTAGTTAAATTCATAGAGACAGACAATGGAATGGTGTTTGCAGTGGCGGGGGAGAGTGCAGAATGGGGAATGTTTGTTTAATGGTATTAAATCTCAACTCTGCAAGATGAAAAAAGTTTAGGATATTATTCGCACAATAATATAACTATTTAATACTACTGAAATGCACACTAAAAACTGGTTAAGGTAGTAAAGTCTGTTATACATTTTTTACAATAATCAAAAGTTTTTATTTTTTTTTAAAGCATCTTTTTTATTTTATGGAAAAAAGGTAAAACAAAATTTCATAACAGAATAACAATAGTTAATACATTACATGTTATTACCTTTAAAGTAGTTGCTCAAGGTACAAGATGTGGGGATAAAAATTTCTCTAATCAATATTAGCACAAACCTTCCTTTTTAATGAACTAAGAGACATTAACAGTATAACTGACTTGCATTTTTTTCCCTTTCCCCTACCGTCCTTTCCCCTTTCACCCATCCTAGTTTCTTTTTCCTTTTGAACAATTTCTTCCCATTTCACAATATCTATTGTACATTTTAGACCTTATTTACTCTTTCAGGTTCTCACACCAGGAAGACAATACGATGTTTACACATGTGAGTCTGATTTATTTCACTTATGAGTATGGTCTCAAATTGCATCCATTTACCTATAAAAGTCTCAAGTTTATCCTTCTTTATGGCTGAGTAGTACTCCATTGTACAAAAATATCACATCTTTCTTATCCATTCCTCTGTTGATGGGCATTTGGGTTGTTTCCAAGATTTAGCTATTACAAATTGTGCTGCTATAAACATGAGTGCACATATATCGCTGTGGTATGATGTTTTTAATTCTTCTGGGAAGATACCCAGAAAGGGAATAGCTGGGTTGAATGGGATCTCTAATCCTAGGTTTTTAAGGAATCTCCAGACTGATTTCCACAGTGGTTGTACCAGTCTACACTCCCACCAACAATGGAGAAGGGTTCCTTTTTCCCCACAACCCCTCCAGCATTTGTTATTGGTTGATTTCTTGATGATAGCCATTTTCTTTCTGGAGAGAGATGGAATCTCAGTGTTGTTTTAATTGGCATTTCCCGAATGACCAATGATGTTGAACATTTTTTCATATAGTTATTTGCCACTTGTATTTCTTCATCTGAGAAGTGTATATTTATCTCAGATGTCCATTTTTTTATTGGGTCTTTGAATTTGGGGGGGGGCCTGACTTTTTTCAATCCTTTATATATTCTAGATAGAAGTCCCTTGTCTGAGGGTCAATTGGCTAAAATTTTTTCCCACTCTGTGGGTTGTCTTTTCACTCTGTTGGTGATTTCTTTTGCTATGCAAAAGCTTTTTAGTAAGATGAGATGCCAGTTGTGGATTCTTTAAAGTATTTCCTGAAAAGCATCTTTTCTACAAATGGTGCTCAGATAATTGGATAGCCACATGCAAAAGAATAAAGTTGTGCCCCTACTTCAAGCCATATACAAAAATTAACAAAATGGATCAAAAACTTAAATATAACAGCAAAAACTATAAAAATCTTTGAGGAAGCTTAAGAACAAGTTTTTATAATCTTCAATTGTGCAGTCATTTTGGTGATAGCTAATTTTAGGTGTTGGTTTGATTGGATTAACGTATGCCCAGAAAACTGGTAAAGCATTATTTCTGGGCACGTCTCAAAGAGTATTTCCAGAGATCAGCATGTGAGTATGAGTGGACTAAGTGCGAAAGACCCATCAGGACTTGCACCAGATGTACCCTGGATTCTCATGTCTTTGTCCACAGACTATGAATTCCACCACTGGCTTTCCCAATTCTGAGGCTAACTTGGACAGGACCCTATTACAAGCCAGCAACCCAGGTCTACAGCCTGCAGAAGGCCTGTCCTGGAACTTCTCAGCTTCCATAACCATGTGATTCAATTCCCTTCATAAATCTCTTCAATAAATCTATGTATTTTATTAGTTCTGTCTCTTTGGAGAACCCTAATGGTTTCTTAGACCTGAAAGCAAACTGAAGCAACAGCAACGACAAAAAAAGATAAACTGAACTTCATCAAACTGGGCTTCAAAGGATACCACCTAGAAAGTGAATCCCAACACATAAAATGGGAGAAAACTTGGCAAATCATATACCTGATAAAAGATTCGCATATAGAATACATAAAGAACTCTTAATTCAACAATAAAAATGCAAATAACCAGGGCTGGGATAGCTCAGTGGTGGAGTGCTTGCCTAGCACTCTTATAGCCCTAGGTTCGAACTCCAGTACCACCAAAAAAAAAAAAAAGACAACCCAAATGGGGCAAAGAATGTTGAGACATTTCTCCAAAGAAAATGCATAAATGACCAATAAGCACATAAAATAAGCCATCTGATAAGTACAATCAAAATCACGATGAGAAACCACTTCGTATCCACCAGGATGACCACAGTCAAAAAGACACATAATAGTAAGTATTGGTGAAGATGTGGAGGAACCAGTACCCCACACACTACTAGTGGGGTACGAAATGATGTAGCTGCTTTCCAAAATAGTCTGGCAGATCCTCAAAAAGTTAAATGTAGAGTTACTGTTTGACATGCCAATTTCACTGACGTATATACCCAAAAGAAATAAAAATACTGTACTGTGAATGTCCAAATAAAAACTTTTCATGAATGTTTGTAGCAGTATTATTCACAAGAGCCAAAAAGTATAAATAACTAATGTCCATCAACTGATGAATGCATAAATAAAATGTATATTTATATACACATAACAAGATATTTAACCATAATTGAGAAAATAAAAGTACTGATACACGCTACTGTGTAGACAAACCTTGAAAACATACGCTAAATGGAAAAAAAGACAAAAAAGGCCATTTATTGTATTATCATTGTATGGTTCCATTTATATGAAATGTCCAGAATATGCAAATTCATAGATACAGAAAGTATAAGCTGGACATAGTGGCGCATGCCTATAATCCCAGCACTCAGGAGGCTGAGGCAGGAGGATCACTGTGAGTTTGAGGCCAGCCTGGGCTACAAAGTGAGTTCAAGGCCAGCCTGAACTGCATAGCGAAAACCTGTCTCAAAAAGACAAAAAGAAAGAAAAAACAAGATACAGAAAGTATACTAACAATTGGCAGGAGCTGGGGATAGAGGGAATAGGAGAAAACACTAACTGACATTAGTTTTCTTTTTTTCTAGCAGTGGAAATATCTGGAATTAGTGTTGATGGTTGTACAACTCTGTGACTGTACCAAAAACCACTGAATTGTACACTTTATTTAAAGGGTGAATTGCTTGGTATGTGAATTATATTCACTAAAGCTGTTATTTTTCTTAATCTGTTGCAAAAATTTGCCTATTTTAAGGAATCTGATTTTTTTTTTTTTTTTTTTTGTGGGTACCGGGGGGTCGACCTCAGGACCTCGCGCGCCAGCAGGTGCCCGTGCCGCTGAGCGATATCACCGGCCCCTTTTTCGTATGTGGGTTCCGGGAGTCGAACTCGGGCCCTCGCGCTTGCCGGGCAGGTGTTTAAGCCGCTGAGCCATCTCACCGGCCCAAGGGATCTGATCTTAAACATAAAAGTTACAAAGCATTTACTGAGTGGTTGAGGATAAATTTATTTTTTACAAATAAAATCATGTTAAAATGCAATGTGGAGAATCTTGCATTTAAAAGAACTCTGTAATGAGCCTTTTTTTTTTTCCCCCCGTGGGTACCAGGGGTCAACCTCAGGACCTCACGCGCCAGCAGGCGCCCATGCTGCTGAGCAGTATCACCGGCCCTTTTTTCATATGTGGGTACCGGGAGTCGAACTCAGGACCTCGCGCTTGCCAGGCAGGCACTTATGCCACTGAGCCATCTCACTGGCCCTGTAATGGGCCTTTTTTAAAGAGTATTTTTATAAGATGAATACTCACGAAGATTTCTATATTTTAAGAATTTCCCAAATATGTTCTTTTAAAGATGAGTTCTAGGAATATTAAGTATGCATTTTAAAATTTCAGTTGATTTAAAAAAAAATTTTAAGGCAGCCAAAAAAATCTCAATATACAATATTTTTAAAAGTAATGCTGTGGTACCCGGAATATAGCTCAGTGGCACAAGCACCTGCCTGGCAAGCTCAAGGTCTGGAGTTCAAGTCCCAGTACGAAAAAAAAAAGAAAAAAAAAAATGTAATGCTGTGTAGTATGACCGTTAATCCTGATACATAAACTTGAATGGATTGACAGACACCTAACAGATTAATAATATACTGTTCTGAGTGTGTCTGCGGACAACTGAAATGTAGGCCAGTAAACTGAGGGAAAAAGACCCACTCCAGTTGTGGGTGGCACCAACCAATGGCCTTGGAGCCTGGCAAGAATAAAAAAAAAGGGAAGAAGAGCTGCAGCATTTGCTGTCCCCTTTGGACATCGATCCTCAGTTTCTTTAATCCGCCAATGCAGACTTGCAGCAGGGACTCTGCAGTGAGCTTCCAGGATTTCAATGGTGGACTGGGGCTGCATCTTTGATCCCTCTTATTCTGTGTCTTCCATCTTATTGGGCTGGGCGGCTACTGGATCCTCCAGCTCTCCAGAGCACAGGCAGCCCCTGTGGACTCTCCTGCCTGTGATCCTGTAAGCCACCTGATAAATCTCTGTGCATTTTTATGTATACATATCCTACTGATTTTGTTCCTCCAGAGAACCCTAACACATGTACTGAATTGTCTTCCCCTCAACGGAAAGGGTTTTTTGAGAATGAAAGAGTAGGGGAATGGTGTTATGTGTCCAAACAATATATATTATATTATATTATATCATATTATATGTACTACAAACATTATATGACTATTTTCAAAACAAAAGAAGGGGAATTTAAATATCTCTCCGAATCTTATATTGTTATCTTTCAGAATTTCTCAAACTGTTACCTTCAGCCTCAAAGAACTCTGGAAATACTTTGCCTTGCTACTCAATATTCTCTTTGAAATACACTGTAGCACTGTTTTCTTGCTATAGAGAACAGTCAGTAAATCAGTCAAGAACACTTATTAAAAACCCACCAGGCACAGATGTGCACACTGGACACCTGGGGAATTATACAGGAAGTAGAAAACATAACACCTGACCGCAAGGCAGAGAAGGTGGAGTAAAGACCAACACAAATCATGGAGAAGAGCAATAACACCGCATTCCCTTTATTTCACCCTGGAGAAGAAGATATGAACACTGAGTACAGATTACTTGGATACTGCTTACTTCAAATTTTTCATAAAAAGGAAGAGTAGGCAGGAGAACAAAGAAATAAAAACAGAATCTGAGGTGATACAAGGTGAGTTTAAAAAAAGAAAAAGGAAAGAAACAAAACACCTAGAATGTCCAGGAGTATTATAACCACCTAACAACAAAATGGTAGAGTCAAGTCTCACTTTGCATTACTCCCTGAAAACTTCCAAGCTATCATAGTAAGATGAAGGGAGCAGAAGTTCCTTTCTTTCAAAACACACATACAACATGCTTCATCGTATGACACACACATCAAATTACAGGAACTCCAGGTACAAGGTAGTTTATTTGCTTGTGCTTTGGTAGATGACACTCTCCAGAAAGTATCAGCTTCATGTCAATGAGATCCAGACCCCAGAGTTGTCAAGTAGACTCTACTCCCTGCTCCCCAATTACAGAAGAAACATGGCCTGCCCATAGGCTCCTTTTCTTATGCTTCACCAGTGAAACATTACCACACCACTTTCTATCTCAGAGTTTAAGTAACTGTCAGGAAGACAGTTTCAAAGAAACAATTCAAGTCATTCTTATCAGTTGCTACATTAAATGACTACTTACTGAAACTCTAAGTATGAAAGTGAGTGTCAGACCAAAACCTTGTGGAAATGTCAAGATGAAGAAATTCAAAAAGAAAGGTAGGTTCAAGCAACAGTTTTAGAAAAGGCATTGGAAAGGTGATTCATTGCAAGAGTTAGCTCTAACTCCTAGACAGTGCTTCCTTACACTGGAATTTAATCTACCACCACTACCCCACCAATTCTTTTCACTGGTTCTTAAGACTTTATGAAACAAGTTTAATTTCTCTTTGATATCATAGCACTTCAGTTATTTGAAGGCCGTTCTTCTGACCGCCCTTCCAACCTCACCATGAGTCACCTCTGGCCTAGGGTAAATACCCCAGTTTATTTCATTATTGCTCATTTGACTTGGTCTCAATTCCTTTATCATCCCGCTCTCCTCTCTCTCTGAATGTGTATCAGTTTGACCATCACCTTCTTCGAAGAACTAAATGTAAGATTCTAGGCATAAAGAGGGCAGAAAGAAGAAAATCCATGCCATTGTGTTAGATACTAAATTTCCACTGAGAAATACCACTGCAAACTGAAATCACTTTTCTGCCAGCCACATCAATGGTGACTTGTACTATGACTTCTACCAACTAAAAGACCCAAGACTTTTTTTATATATAGTGCTGCTAACCTATATATCCCTCATTCTTAATTTGGATGGCTGAACTTCAGAATCTGTTTGGGATTTATCCCTATTTTATTTCAATCTTGTTAGATTTACCTATTTATATCCCATCATAATATTCTTAGATTTAACACCAATTTGGGGTTATTACCATACCTAACTTCAAGTCACAAATAAATTGATTGGCTCAGCATGCTGCTGGAAACCTCCCTTTAGGGCAGCCACAGTTCAATTCATCAGTACCTCTGGTGCAGTCATTTTAAACCAAATCTACTCAATAATACTACGAACCTGAAAATTCATCCTAAGGATAGTATCAGAAGTTTGTCAAAGAAATTTTTTGCCTACAAATCAAGGAAGTCATTAATGATCAATGACTAATTTGGTAATGATTCCATCCCACAAAACACTTTTTAGCTTGAGAGGTAGACTTTATTTTCTAATATCAAGGAAAAGAAACTATAAGGAATTATCATATCTGAAAACATGGATTAGGCTCTGTAAAAGAAAGGATGGAAGTAGGGGGTAGTTAAACTTAGGGCCTTTCGGTTTGTCTCCTTTCCTTGTAAGAGTTCTTTCTACCATGGCCTTCTCTCAAGACATTTAGAACATTCCAAATCTTTCTTTGCCACTTCAAATATCTGAAGCAGTATTGTGCAACAGAAATAACAATGTAAGCTAAATACTTAATTTTAAACTTTTGTTGGTTTGGTTCAGTTTGGTTTGGTTTGGTTTGAAACAGGGTCTTGCTAAGCAGTTCAGGCTGGCCTTAAACTTACTATGTAGCCCAGGCTGCCTCAAAATGGCTGCAAGCCTCCTGCCTCAGCCTCCCGAGTCTGGGATTACAGGTGTGTACCACCATGCTTCAATTTGAAGCTTATGTGTAGTCATATTCAAAAAGTAAAAATAAAAAGGTGAAAATAAATTTTAAGTTTAAATTTTTTATTAGTACATGTTTGTAGTACATAATGTTTACATTGCTTGTATAGAGTTGGTACATGTACATAATACATCTTATTTCCTGTTTTCATTCCCTTTCCCTCCCACTCTCCCTCCTCCCTCCATCTCTTAATCCCCTTCCCATTTGAGACAGCTCTATCTCCCTACTTCCTATTATCTATCTTTTATTTTGCTCTTTATTTATAATTTGGGTTTCTCATATGAAAGAAACAATGTGATATTTAAGCTTGTAGAGATTCTTCAAAAATTAAAACTAGAAATTCCATTTCAGCCAGCTATTCCCTTCCAGGTATCTTCCTAGAAGAGTTAAAGACATCATATTACAGGGATACATGCATACCCATGTTTATGTCAGCACAATTCATAATAGCTAAATCTTGGAAGCAGCCTATATGTCCATCAACAGATGAACGGACAAAGAAAATGCAGTGCTGATACACAAATGGAGTAATACTCTGCCATAAAGAAAGAGAAACTTGAATCATTTTTAGGAAAATGGATGCACCTTGAGACCATAATGTTAAGTGAAATAAATCTAAATTTAAATTTAATTTTAAAATTTTAAAATTTAATATAAAATAAAGTTCACATTTTGTGTATTTATGTGAGTTGTATCTCACACATAGATTTATGTAAATATAGCATTACCAAAATTAGGATACAGAAAAATTCTATCACATTCTAAAATATCCTAATGCTACCACTTCATACCATTTCAACATGTAATGAATATAATAGTTATTAGTGAGATATCGGTCATTCTTTTTAATAATAACACTTCAAAATCTAATGTGTCCTTCACAAAGCACTTCTTAATTCCAATTAGTCACATTTCAGACCCCATCACCACATGTGACTGACTCATAGCAACTACACAGGACAGCACTGGAAATTCCGACTAGGGAAGAAGGGAGTAAAGCCAATGAAGCAAAGGTAAGAAAGAAAACTCATTCAGCTTTCCATAACCATATCCAGGTAAAATTTGCTGATTCCTTCACTGGGTAGCATATTCTGTTGCTGGACAATTATTAGTTGCTGGGGAAAGTTCTTTCTTAGATTGAAAAGGAAAATACACTTTCCAATCACTTTTCCACATTAATGCTAGATCTACTGTCAGCACTGCTCTATGTGACAGACCCTAAGTCATTTGCAGATAACTATCACATCTTCACTTGGTCTTTTCTTCTCTGGGTTTAACATGCCCAGTTCTTTCAGTGGTTCGTAAGGCGCTAGCTTTCAGGAAAATAAGCTACATGAGTCTTACATCTATCCAAGAGAATCTACTAGTTGCTGAGTCTTAGCAAAGGACATAACATTCCATCTTCGGATGTTACGTTTTACGTGAACTTTAAACCTGGACTGCTGAATATTTATTTCAGTGTAAAAATAACAATATTTTAAACCAAATGTTATAAATTAGCATTACCTCATTGAGCAATAAATATTCTACTGCAGAAAATTTTAGTCTTAGTAATCTTCTAATGCATATTCACAAGCTATTTCATTAGCGTAATTTATTATCAATTCTTTTTTAATGACTATAATACATCTGACATTCTATAAAGAAAGCACACTTTCCCCACCTTTCTATGATTGTTGTAGTTTTCAAAAGTACTTAGGAATTAAATATCAGTAATGATCACAGTCATGAAAGAGTAAAAACCTCAGAAAACAAAGAAAATTTAGCAACCAAGCTTGACTTTTATATACACGCATACACTCAAACACCCTTGATTCAGGTATAGTCTTTAAAATATAAGTAGTTATATTTTACTTTCGATAAACTAAATATCACAGTGAGATAGATTAAAAGGTTGCCTTCAATGTACAGAATTAAGTAGTTTTGTATTTACAGAGGAGACACTGGCATTTGGAAAACACTATGAAAAAATCCTGAGATGTGAAGCAATAGAAAGAAAAAATAGTAATCAAGTATTGTAAACTTGAGGAAGCTGAAGAAAAAGAGCATGTGACTATAAAGATGTGGGTTAAACTAAGATAAAAGACATTTTTCTCACTCTCTAAAGAGATAGTCTTCATTTATTAATTCACTCAATCCTTCAAAAAATATTAATCATACACACTATTTAAATAGTGTCAGTGACAGGAAAATAGTTCAGATTGTCCCAATAAAGCTTATAACCTAGAAGATGTGATTTTAGAGATAAGACCTTTATTAAAAGTAACTATCAGCACTAAAAAGTAAATGATTCAGGGCAGGATCATCAATGGATAGGACAACCATCAGGCAAAATGTTGGAGGGGAACAGGACATAGTCACAAAGTACCACCCCACAAACTGCTAATTAATTGTGGATTTTTTCTTTTTCTTTTTTTATGTGGTGGGGATTGAACCCAAGGCTTCATACAATCTAGGCAAGAACTCTACACTGAACTACTAATTATAATAGAGAAAAAAATGTAGAAAGGAAAAATCTATATAGTTTAACCCAGTGGTCAAACTTAGCAGCACAGACAATGGGCAAACTGACATTATGGACCTGTGATGTCTACACCAAGCACGCAGCACTTATTTCCAGAGCTGACCAAAGAGTTTCACTCAATACAATCGCACAGAGAAAATGCCACAAACCAGACAATGGGACACTCTACACAGCAGGCCTGGACTCTCCAAAACCATTAGTATCATGAAAAAATAAATTTAAAAGATAACTGTTTTAGATTAAAGAAAATTAACGAGATGTGAACAGTAAATATAATGTATCATCTGTCACTAGCTCATAGATCATGGGAAAAAAGTTGAAAGGACATCAGTGTACAACTGGGGGAACAGGAATATAGACCACATATAAGGCACTATTGTATTAATGTTAAATTTCTTAAGTGTGATAATGACACTGAGGTTCTATAGAACAAAACTGCTCTTTTCTTGGGCGATACAGTATATACTAAAGTACTTAGAAGTGAAGGATGAACATGTCTGCAACTTACTTTAAAATGGTTCAGCAAAAAAGATTTAGGCACAGATAGAAATAACTACACACATACACATATCTGTGAGTAGAGATTTTTGGAGGGTGATTACTATCTTTTTTATTAGCACATGTTTGCAATACATAATGATTACATTCATTTTGGGGAGTTGGTACATGTACATAACACATCTTATTTCTTTTTTTTAATCCCCTTCCCCTTTCCTTTCACCTCCCTCCAGATAGACTTTGTGTGTGTGTACATGTGTGTGTACCGGGAGTTGAACTCAGGACCTCGAACTGGCCAGCAGGTGCTTGTGCTGCTGAGCCATCTCACCAGCCCCAGATAGATTTTTTAAATGGCAAAATGTTAATAACTGAGAAATTAGGTAAAGGGTAAAAAATGTCCATTGTACAATTCTTTCACAATTTTCATAGGTAGATGTTATTTTTTAAACAATTTTAGAGAAAAAGCAGTAGAAGGTAAAAATCGGTATCACAATAAATGGACATATAGGGGCCGGCAAGATGGCTCAGCAGCATAAGCACCTGCCTGGCAAGCGGGAGGTCCTGAGTTCAACTCCTGGTACCCACATAAAAAAAAGGAAAAAAAGGGCCGGTGATACCGCTCAGCGGCACAAGCGCCTGCTGGCAAGCGCGAGGTCCTGAGTTCGACCCCCGGTACCCACATTAAAAAAAAAAAAAAAAAAAAAAAAAGAAATGGACATATAGTGTGCCACAGAAATTATGAAAACAGGGAATTAGTAAGAAAATAACAGCTGGTTTCATTGAAGAAGTGGCACTTGAGATGGGCGTTAAAGACAACAAAAATCACTCAAAAAAAGTTACAAAATATATTAATATATTCCTATATAAAGAATGACAGAAAATATATACTGAAAAATTAAGGAATATAAAGGATTTGGAAATGGGGATACAAAGGGAACTTCATGAGCAAAGCTGGGTGGGGGGAAGAAATCCAAAGCACATCCAAGGAATGTGGCAGATGCCACCAGTACCCCAGCACATTCCGGGGTCCACATCCCACACCAGAAGTCACCTACAGCTCTAAATTCAGGCACACCAGAGTTTCTCAACCTAGACACTATTGATACTGGGGAGACAGATAATTCTTTGCAGTAGGGTGCTGTCCTATAAATTATGATATTTTTAGCAGCATCCTTGCCCTTTACCCACTGGACACTAGCCAGCAGCCCTCTTCTTATTCCCCAGCTGTAACAACGAGAACGTCTCCAGACATTGCCAAATGATCCCTGGGGAGCAAAACAACGCCCAACCACCACCTCGAACCTGACCCCCAGTTTGAGCTATAAACCAGCATCTAGCTTAAATAACTACATCTGCCTGCCTAAGTCCATTCTCTGGCATAGAAGAACCCTGGCCAGTGCGTAAAAAAGGCTACACTGGCTGAAAGTGAAAGACCCCAAGAACAAAGGGTAAGAGTGATGGATATACAACTTTCATTCCCCACTACAGGACAGTACTGAGGATTTAACCCCATATGCCAACAGCAATAATCTACTCATTAATGCACCCTATTTTGGTTTCTCTCCTTCCCTCATCTTTCTCTTCCCTGTCCTTCACTGTGCTCTCAGGGATTGCCTCCCAAATAAACTACATGTACTGAAATATTTGTTTCAGAGGCTGCTGTTTCTGGAATCCAAGCAAGGCAAGAAGTCTGGACGTCCAGTAAAGAAATATATGTTCTTCCTAGAGAAATGAAATGTTTACTATCTCACTCTACCTTCTGTGGTTTTTCAAAATCCCATTTCTGATAGTTCTGCTCATTCAACAGTGAGTCCACAAGAAGGCAGCACTCAGTATGGGCCACTGAAGACCAGTGACATGAGAAGGGCGTTGGTGTTTTTACTTCTATACCACAACCAGTAAAGGAAAGCAACATTCCTGAGCCCAAAGACATGTAAAGGAACAACAACAACAAAAAAAACCCGAACGAATGAACAAAGCAACCTAAAAGAATAATCCAAGCTCTTAAAGCTGCCTGACATACCCAACTTAATCAAACCCAAAGTATAGCCTGAGTCCTGGGAGAGTCTGGCTCAGGATTTGGTATAGACAGCCAGACATTTTTGCAAAGTACAGCAATTTCTTACAAGAGTTATAACTGGTGGGGAATAAGGACAGGAAGAGTGAAAAGGCTGGCCTTGATGCCCAGACTAAAAAGTACAAGATGAGCCTAAAACATCTGGTCACACCAGAAAGCAAGAAAGCTATCAAAGACTTTTGGGGTCATACTCTACCAAGACTTCAGGAGCCATCAAGAAGAGGGTCCCAGCCAGGAATAGTGGTGCATGCCTATAATCCCAGCACTCAGGCAGCTGAAGCAGGAGGATTGCCAGAAGTTTCAAGGCCAGCCTGCACTACATGTGAGTTCAAGGCCAGCCTGAACCACATAGTGAAACCCTATCTTAAAAATCCAAAGAAGAGGGCCGGTGAGTATAAGCGCCTGCCTGGCAAGCGTGAGGTCCTGAGTTCGACTCCCAGTACCCACATAAAGGAAAAAAAGGGCCGGTGATATTGCTTAGTGGCACAAGTGCCTGCTGGCAAGCACGAGGTCCTGAGTTCCGCTCCTGGTACCCACATAAAAAAAAAATCCAAAGAAGAAAAAAGGAGGAGACTACCACTGACCCAAGATAGTCAATTTAAACACCAATAACAAGAGTAAGTGTAATGAACTGAAACATATGAAACAATTTTAAATCCATGAGTTAATGATTTAAAAAAAAAACTGTTAAGCTTAGAAGATGCAAAGAAACCTATTCAATATTTTGTTGGGTTTTTTCTTGCAAAACACCTCAAATTTTACTCATCGTGCAAAAGTTAGCAACATATTAGTACAGAAAAACACATAGCTTATAGCTTATCCTTTAAAACCAGAATAGCTAACTGAAGTGAAAAGTAGTACAGATTCTTATTTTTACTATAAAAAATGTAACCAAATTACCCATTAGGAGTTGAGTTGTTTTTCTTCTTTCTAGAGATGCAACATGGGTTTGCAGGTCAGTAATGGTCTACCGAACACTGTGCTAAGTCAAAGCTGACAGATGACCAGTAAAGTGTCCACTGCCCCCATTTATGTTGATTTAGACAGGGGAGCACCATCTTGGCATGAGAAGCTTGGATAGGAAGAGGAAATTGCAGAGTCTCTACCTACCCCAACAGAAACCCAACAAAGTGGCTTATGCAGAAAGGATTTTAGGGCCGGTGAGATAGCTCAGCAGCATAAGCGCCTGCCTGGCAAGCGCAAGGTCCCGAGTTCAACTCCCAGTACCCACATATGAAAAAAGGGCTGGTGATATTGCTCAGCAGCACGGGCGCCTGCTGGCATGCGAGGTCCTGAGTTTGACCCCCAGTACCCACAAAAAAAGAAGAGGAAAGGATTTTAAGTTCTAGACTATTTCCAGGACACGAATCCATTCACCAGTGCCAGTACAACAGGTGGTACACCAATGTAGAAAGCATTTTTGCCTTCACAGCACTGGCAATTTTAAGAGCACAGAGCATTTAATACTTTGATCTTAAGTGGGTAATCATGGATATTCCAACATCATACCCATTAGGTTAGCCTGAATATTCATCTATACAAATATTTTCTTGAAAATAATGTTCGAAAGAGACTTCTAGAACCAGGGAGACTACATCAGGACCAACAAAAGACAGAGTTACAAGGACTGCAGATATGAGACAAGGAGTTGATTTTCAATGGTGCTTTCAGGTAAAGAACATCTCTCTCAGTTGCTTCTCCCAGCCAGGACAATGGTCATAGAAGATTCTGAGACCTCAGGCCAGCCGGCTGGCTCAGATGAGTGACTCCCTGGATTAATACTTCCTAACAAAAAACACATTGAGGCTTAAGGACTGAAACTCTGACCTATGTGAAAAGAAGAAGGAGAAGGAGAAGGAGAAGGAGAAGGAGAAGAAGAAGAAGAAGAAGAAGAAGAAGAAGAAGAAGAAGAAGAAGAAGAAGAAGAAAAAAAAAAGAGCTGTGAATATACAAAGGACTCATGCAAAGTTTGCTGGGAAAGAGGGTTGGTGACAGTGGCCTCCTCCACACTGCTGACAGCCACATCAGCATGCAATACTGTAGGAGCACCTGGGGAGAATGTCTGGCCCTAGGTTGGCTCCAGAGGAGCCCGACTCAGAAGCACCTGAGCAAGGTGTCCACATAGGGAGAATCACTAGGGTTACTGAATACAGGAAGGTATTTCAGGAGAATTGGGCCAGGAGGTTCTTGTCATGTTTTTGACCCAATACTTAATGTGACTAAGAGCTGCAGAACAACCAGTCTTTCCAAGATGTACTCTTCTGCTGTCATCAGCTGAAGTCTCTCTGAGCTTATCAGGCTGGTGACATACAGAATGATCCCACTCATTACCTGCTGCCGCAGATTGTTCTGGGAAGCTGGCATATTAGGTGATTTGCACAATGATGTCACCACTAAGCCACTGCTTAAAGTCCCCGGCCTTCCTTTTCTGCTCTGTAGTCCAGAAACATTTCTTTAAAAGCCAGAAAATTCTATAAATGTGAGCAGCATGTTGAAGATCCTGCATCTTTATGGTGCTATAATGTAGTCGTGCAAGCCACCATTTTGAATCCTGAAATCTGTTGCAGCAGTTGTTCTTCAACATACTTTTCCACTAAAGAAGTATATTCATTTAAAAAGTGAGTGTGAGTTTATTCTCCTCTGTGTCTTCAAACTCCTGGTAGTTCTCATCCATGAAATTTCTCTGGAACTCATCATCCATGATAATATCCTCTAAATATCCAACCACAGCATCAAATTCTGCAACAGAGTCAGAGAAGTACAGCGCCAAGTTTTCTTCCTCCAGGGCACCCACTGGCATGGAGCCACATCTACCTCTGCGGGGGCACCCAGCCTCTTCCCCACCCACAGGGAAGAGGAGCAGACTCAGCACCTCTGCCTGAAGACCAGCTTCAGGCTCTTGGGGCCTCTCACCTGGCCAGGTAGTTACTCATTACTTTGAAAACATGCACATAAAAGAAAAATATCAGCATTTATCCTATCTTAAAGGGATTGTACTCAGTATTAACAAATAGGCTGCTGTCATTACCTACAATTTCTTCATCCAGATGATTATTGTGGCAATTCTAATAAAAACATTTGTCAAAATGATTACCAATATAAGGTTGAAATCTTGAAGACATAGGGATAGGCAGAGACATCATGAATAAAACCCAAACTGCACAGGAAACATTTCAAAGAATCAACAACTGGGATTTCACCTTATTAAAAGCTTTTGCATATCAAAAGAAATCACCAATACAGTGAAAAGACAATCACAGAGTGGGAAAAAATTTTAGCCAATTGTCCCTCAGACAAAGGACTTCTATCTAGAATATATAAAGAACTGAAAAAAATCAGACCCCCCCATATTCAACGACCCAATCCAAAAATGGGCATCTGAGATGAACACACACTTCTGATGAAGAAATACAAGTGGCAAATAAATATATGAAAAAATGTTCAACATCATTGATCACTCGAGAAATGCAAATTAAAACAACACTGAGATTCCATCTCTCTCCAGAAAGAAAATGGCTATCATCAAGAAATCAACCAATAACAAATGCTGGAGGGGTTGTGGGGAAAAAGGAACACTTCTCCACTGTTGATGGGAGTGTAGACTGGTGCAACCACTGTAGAAATCAGTGTGGAGATTCCTCAAAAAACTAAGATTAGAGATCCCATTCGACCCAGCTATTCCCCTTCTGGGTATCTTCCCAGAAGAGTTAAAAACATCATACCGGGCCGATGATATAGCTCAGCGGCATAAGCGCCTGCCTGGATAAGCGCAAGGTCCTGAGTTTGACTCCCGGTACCAGCATATAAGAAAAAAAAAAAAATCATACAACAGTGATATACATGCACCCATAGCATGCACAATTTGTAATAGCTAAATCTTGGAAACAACCCAAATGTCCATCAACCGAGGAATGGATAAGAAAGATGTGGTATTTTTGTACAATGGAGTACTACTCAGCCATAAAGAAGGATAAACTTGAGACATTTATAGGTAAATGGATGCAACTTGAGACAATACTCGTATATGAAATAAATCAGACTCACATGTGTAAACACTGTACTGTCTCCCTAGTGTAAGAAGCTGAAAGAGTAAGTAAGATCCAAAATGTACAATAGGTATTGTGAAATGGGAAGAAACTGTTCAAAAGGAAAGAGAAACTGGGATGCGGGAAAGGAGAAAAGAAGGAAAAGACAAAAAAAAAATATATATATATACACACACAAGATAGTTAAGATAGTTATACTACTAATTGCTATTAGTTCATTGAAAAGAAAAGTTTGTGCCTATATTGTTTGATCAATTTTTCATGCCTATATCTTGTAATATGAGCAACTACGTTGAAGATAATACACAGTGTACTAACCATTGTTACTCTCTTACAATCTTGTTTTGAAATTTTGTCCCATTGTTTTTATTTTCTTTAAAATTAAAAAAAAAAAACTATTACCACTATAAAAGGAATTTTGGTATGGGTAACTGATTCAGATAAGAATTCTACTGCTATGAAACTGTCATGCAGATTAGGAAATAAAAGTTGTTTGCCCCTATGGAAAAAATATTTGAATGAGCAATAGAATGTCTTGTGGATAATAAGATTTATGTTAATATTGAAATAGTAGCTATAAGCAACTTACCATGGACACTACTAAAGAAAATGCTATAGTAAGTAGTAAATTAGATGACATCAAAAGATTTTTCATTCTAAAAATACATAGTTTTCACTTCAGTTAATTACATGGATGATATGACATGACTCTGACAGACTCGTGTTTCTTAAGAGATGTTGTAGCAAGACTGGCAGGTAAAGGTAGAATATTGTGTTTTAATTAAGTTTACTTTTGATCGTGTGTGTGTGTGTGTGTGTGTGTGTGTGTGTGTTTCTGGAGACTCAACCCTGGGCCTCACACATGCTAGATGAGTATGCTACCCCTAAGCTATATTCCAAGCCCTTTTTACTTTGAGACAGGGTCATGATAAGCTGCCTAGGATGGCATCCAACTTGTAATCTTCCTGCCTCAGCCTCCTGAGTATCTGGAATTACAGATATGCACTATAATGCACAAGTCATATAAAATTTCTTTCAGATCCCTCCTGTTTCATAAAATAAAACTGGGTACTCCTTTAAAGCACATAATAAAGTTAAAATTTTTGATAATTTCATTTCTAAAATATTTTTAAACATAATTTTAAATGAAAACCCAATTTTTCACTCACACTCAGAATTTTGCTATACATATCTCATCCACCTTATTATCATGACTTTTAAGCTATCTTGACCTCTAAGTTTTCTTCCCTCTTCTTTCCCATATTAAAAAAAAACTAAAGGATTTTAGAAAGTGATTTAAAATTGTTGCTTAATTTACAAATCAAAAAGGTATAATTAAGTAAAAATGTCTCAAATCAGGTAATAGATCTGAATCCTAAATCCATATAACAGAAGATTACCTGATAACCAGTCTTAAAAATACATACAGTAGGGCCAGTGAGATAGCTCAGCGGCATAAGTGCCTACCTGGCAAGTGCAAGGTCCTGAGTTCGACTCCCATTACCCACATTAAAAAAAAAAAATACAGTAAACGCTTTATCTCACATAAATCTAATTAACTTCCCACCCTATTTTCACCAACTTCTGCTTGTAAATTCTGTCCTTAGAAACAAAACAAAAACAACCAACCAGCAACCAATGAGTTGTTACTCTTCAGGTGTCTCAAAGATGTCCACCCAAGAATGGAAGTTTTTCAGTTAGCTTCCTGCTATGGTTTGGAATCAGAAATGGTGGCAACTTAAAAGGTAAGGCCTAGTGAGAAGTCTTCAAGTCACTGGGGGAGCGCCATTTAAAGGGACAGTGACACCCACCCCTCTCTTTTCCTCTCTTACACTTTCTGGCTATGAGGTAAGCGGGTTTTTTGTTCTGCCATGTGCTTCTCCTGTGATGTGCTGCCTTGCCACAGGCCCAAAAGCAATGGGGTCAGTCAACATGGACTAAAACATCCAAAATTGTCAGCAGAAAGTAACCATTTCCCTTTATAAATTGATAACCTCAAGTATTTGTTATGCTGATGAAAACTAACACACTTCCCTATCAGATAGATACTAGCCAACTGACCATCACCTTTCCAGCTGATATGTGGCAGAAGGCATTAGTATTTGCTGCTGTGTTTACTTCCTATTCGGCAATGCCACTGCTTGTTCTTATTTCCTGCACAACTTTCTCACTTGGAGCTGCTGATTCTTTTTTTTTTTTTTTTTTTTTTTTTTGTGGGTACCGGGGGTCGACCTCAGGACCTCGCGTGCCAGCAGGCGCCCGTGCCACTGAGCGATATCACCGGCCCTTTTTTCATATATGGGTTCCGGCAGTCGAACTCGGGCCCTCGCGCTTGCCAGGCAGGCGCTTACGCCACTGAGCCATCTCACCGGCCCTAGCTGCTGATTCTTCTCAATTTCCTCTCACCTACTTTTACTGAGAAGTGTATTACCATTAGTGTATGGTAATAAAAGATGGTATTTATTTCTTAACATGCTACAGTGGATAATATGTTACAGTGGAAAAAAAAAAGTGCATTGGATTCAAAAGGTCTGGATTTGAGTTCTGAGTCTCTGACTGCCCAGTTATGTGACCTCAAGCTAGTCACTGAGGCTTTGTGAACCCTCTCTCTTACATGCAAACCAAGATATCTGGCCCTCAGAAAGTTTCTGCAAGATTAAAATGAGATCATTTAAATTAATCTACTTTGGAAAATAGTGCTATTCAACTGCAAATACTTCTTTCTAATTCCCAGCTGAATTGCACGAACCAGAAATGCAAGGCTGCTGTGGTACCGTTTGACATAAACAACAGTTGCCAAAAAATCAGGAGAAATAACCACAGAATGCTAGATGGGGAGAAGAAAACCACACCAATCATTTTTTTCAATTCTGAGTTCACTGTTTAACAATGAGTCTTTTGCTGACTCCATACACAGGCAAAAACCAGAACACCAGGAGGAGGATCAAACTTCCACACAAAGGACAATCTTGTGCTGGGCCTCGTGCTTCAGCTTCCACAAAACAGTGCCTGAAAGATCTTGCAAAAATCCACTCACTTTCGTAAGCTTTGTGAAAACCAAGCATTAGTCCGTGGAATTCATGAAAAAAAAAAAAAAAAAAAACTAAATACTACTTCTTACTGTCAACTCTCAAATGTCCAGTAACTAGATCAAAAAGATGTTTTAAAAAAAAGTGGTATGAAGGATCCTTTGAGTTCACACATGATAGATCTAAACAATAAACCTAACAATGAACAAAAGCAAGTCCCATAATCCACAGAAGCCAGGGAAGGGAAAGATCTATTGAAATAAAATATTAGGATGCTTAAAAACAAGGATGAATACATTAAAATTATTCAAAAGTAGGTATACGAAAATATTTTTCAGAAATAATGACTGAGAAAATAGAAATAAACTGCAACCCATGTAAAGCAAATAAGCTGTAGCCAACATTTAGAGAAAGTACAAAAAGAAACAAAAAACAGAAAGTAATGCTGTCACAATGGCAATCTTCCTGATTAATTTAAGTTAATGATAACAAGAACAAAGACAGTAATGCTTCTGCCAGGAAAATGACGCAAGTCAGAAAGAAGCAAATCACGCAGGCTCTGGAAGAGTGACTTATGTACATGTGCTGCAATCTTCAGGGAAGGGGTGGAAAGAGGAGCAAAACACAAGTCACCGTATTTCAGAAGTACCAAGGTCACGCCAAAACAATAGAAAAAAAGATAAAATATTAAAATACAATGAAATAGAGGCAAACTGGAATACAGTTGACTTCCCTTATAACACAGGGGCAAAGTCTATATTCGGACTACAGTAAAAGAGGTAAAGATTTCATATATTATGGTTTTCTTGTCATAAAAGCACTGTTCTTTTATCCAGTAATATTATTTTAATGAGCCTCTGTGGCCTCTCTCCTCATAAAATATTAATTAAAAGATTTAAGCAACAAATTAAGTATCTCATTTCACAAAACAGAAAACTCTGAAAAACCTGCAGGATCCCCAGGCTCCGAGAGGACTCTATTTAGACAGGCAGCATGAACCCCTTTGTGGGAATGATAAATGGCCTTGCATGGAGCTGCTGACCAGACCCCTGGATACTACAGAAAACAATTTTTCCTTTTATAGAAGCAATTTTGTTGCTCAATTACCAACACTTGCTGGGCCCTCCATTTGAACAAAAGCCTCTAAAGCTTCATAACCAAACTGTAGACTTGTTCCCCTCCTCTCAAAAAAGCTGCTACTTACAAAGTCCTAGTAGGAAAGATCCTTCCATTTTACAAACCACAAACAGCTCTCTTCAGTTATACACAGTACTCAAGAGTCACTCTGAGGTTCAGAACTCATTAACAGAGAGCCAGAGTGACCCAAGGCCCTCCTCTGGAAAGAACCCCTCTACTTCTGCAGGGTTCATAAGACTCCATCCATAGTTCAGACTGTGCAAAAAAATTTTCCTAAGGCAGACCACATCACTCATCACATATAATGATAAAATAACAAGCATCTGTCTTTCCTCACAAGAGTATTTATTAAAGCCAGGGCACTGAGGACCAGTAATCTCTGCTGTCTTTGATACTCTTCAACAAGCAGCCAGGCCCTTCGCCCTCCTTCTACCTCTTAGCAGATGAGCTCAACTCCAACCTCATTCAGATACATATACATATAATTGCTATAGGTCATCACATGTGAATTTCCCACCCCTTCTCAAATCCATCCATTTTTTCCCAATCCTTTAATCTTTTCATTTCCCTCAAGAGATTAAACTTCTATGTCTCTGCTCCCATTCCCATCTTGTTTTCCCTCCTACAGGTTCTTGTTCCACTCCTGTTCTTCAGGGTCTATGTTCCAAGTACAGTACTACTGCTACTGACCTAAGAACCACAAAACTCAGAGGCTTCAAACAACCATCATGTTATCAAGCTCACAGGTTCAGTGGGTTAGAAATACAGGCAGAATGCAGATGGGTAATTCTTTCGCTCCTCACAGCAATGACTGAGATCAGTCGATAGTACTCAGCCAGTAGAATTCAGCTAGTTTTAAGGGTCCAATATGCTTTCATTCATATCTGGTTCCTGGGCTGGGATAACTCCGTAACAACTGCAGTGCCTACATGTGGCCTCTTCATGTGGTTTGGCTACTGGACAACATGGCAACCTCAAAGCAGTCAGACATCTTATGTAGTGGCACAGGGCCCCAAATACTGTAGAAGTATTCCTGCTAGCAAGATGAAAGCTGCATTGCCTTTATGACCAAGCCTCAGTAGCCACGGAGCAAAATTTGCATCACACTCTATTGGTCGAAACAGTCACAAACCCACCAAGATTCAAAAGGAGGGAAATCACACTCCAACCCTTGCAGGAGGGAATAGTACAGACTATGTGGGATAAGAGATACTGCTGTACTACCTTTGGAAAATACAACCTTTCATAGCCTGCTACTTCACTGAAAACCTGCTTTCAGTCTAAAATTAGGTTCAATTCTGTTAACTGTCTACTGTTAGTGCTGTCCATAGTAGCTGCTTTGGTTTGAATATGGCTTGTCCCTGCAAAGGTTCATGTTCTGGAAACTTGGTCCCCACTGTAACAGTGTTCAAAAGTGGTAATGGAAGGTAATTAGGTCACAGGGGTTCCACCCTCAGGAATGGCTTACAGTTGTGTTGAAGAAATGGATCAGATCTCATGAGATGTATCAGTTCCTGAAAATAGGTATTATTATTAGCAAACATGTCCCTGCTGGGTTGAAGCACCAGAGGGACATGCAGGACTGTCCCGTCAGGCAGCTCTTCCACCAGTGCTACATGCGTGCCACCTGATGGTACAGTTATGCATGTACCACAGGTGGTTCAGAGGCACCGTGCAGTGAGACATGTTAATATGGCCCCATCGTCAATGTGTTAAATCCCTCTGCTGCACATGGCTCTTTCACACACACATCACTACTGTAATGCCATCTGCCATAGAGGCAAGCAGATGCTGGCACCATGCTCTTGAGCCCCTAAAACTGTAAGCTAGATAAACCTCTTTTCCTTATAAAGTACCCAGCCTCGGTTATTTTGTTATAATGAAAAACAGACTAAAACAGTAGCCTTACACACAGAAATAATGAGAAGGTAATTATAACCAGTTGGAAATTAGCAAAATTTAGGAGGTGGAAACCAAATTATGAACCCAAAGAATGACTGATGAGTTGACTACCCTGGTAGAAACAAAATGTTCAAAAGGGAGATCAGGAGACACACTTTAAAAGGAAGGTCAAGGATAAACTGTCAAAGAAATCTAGTTTAGTAAAAATAAGGATAAAGAGAATGCTGTAAAGGTTATGACAGTACTGAACAAAGGATCCCTTAAATATTGTGCTTCAAAATTTGCCATGAGCAGGCCCTCAATAACAACTAAATGGATGGAAGATGGGTGAATTATGAACCATAATGTTTTGAGATGATCTTGTCTTTCTCTTGCACACGAGATGGCCATCCTTGCAATTGCCTTTGGGAAGTTGTTTTACCCAAGTGTAGTGATATTACTACACTTAGAAAAATGGGGGGGGGTAGAGATAAGGAGTTTTTTTAATTAGCTGAAAAAGAAAATTTTGCAATTTGCTGTACATTAAGATAACCAAATTGTCTGATTTTAACATTAAGTTGCATCATTCTTTTGGGAGGGTGTCTTTTGAGACAGAGTCTCACTATGCAGTTCGGGCTGGCCTTGAACTTGCTTTGTAGCCCAGGCTGGCCTCGAATTTACTGTGATCCTCCTGCCTCAGCCTCCCAAGTGCTGGGATTACAGGCATGCACCACTACCCCCAGCTTATGCATCATTCTTTAATCATGACAGATTTTAGGCATATTGTCAAGCAATTTGTTTTATGTCTAACTGATCAATTCATGATATGCTTATCAGTTCCATCCCAAGGATAGACTCAAAAGTCCTACTACAATTAGGATAAATTCAATTTAACCTTTCCTTCCCAATGTACTACATTCATCATTATGTAATAAGAGTAACTTGTTTTTCACAAAGAAAAACTGGTAAGTCTTATGCTAGTGCAAATGTTGTCAAACTATTTTTGTGATTCTTTTTGAGTTCCTTCCATATAGTATGCATGTCAACCTGGTAAACCCACATAAGTGTCATAGTTCTCATTCCCTTTCTTGGTATAAACTATGTGGCAGCTTCCTTTCGAAGCTTTAGATACTTCTTTGTCCCACTGATAGAGTCCCAAAATCAATGTCTTTCCAATTAAGACTTGCCACATAAGACATAATCTGTTAATGGCCTTGTCTCATTCATTTAATAAACAAATATAGGAATCAAAATGGCAGAGTAGGAATCAGCAGCAAAATTCAGCCTCTCCAAGACCCAAAATCCGGATATCTGGAAAATGACAACTGGCAAAGAAGGAAAAAAGAGATAGATCTCTGGGAATCAAGAAAGAACTGACAGCCAATTAGAAGCTATTAGAGAAGTTGCAGAAATAAATGACAATTCAGAGAAGAGAATGAAGCAGTCTGGAAGCTCATCCTGGCTTCCAGGGAGGAGAACCTGTCTCCACACACACAAGGTAAGCCTCCAGAGTGAGAGGTCCAGTGAGAAAAAACAGACTGGGCTAGCAGCACTAGCCTGGAGAAAAGCCCACAGCTATTGTAAACTGCAATGGAATTTTACTCTGAAGTGACTTCTTCCCCACAGCAGGCAACCACTGGAGAAGAAACACAGTGCAATGCCCACCATACTGCCAGAGAGTGTTTAATCAGGTGCCATTTCAGAAGGGGTTGATCATATATGACTGAGACCCAAAACAACTGAAAAAAAACTTCACTTCAGGGTTCCCTGTGTAACCCTCCCACAGTGACTGGGTTAGATACAGCCATGGGACACAGTTGTGAAAGGGTGTGGGCTAGACATAGACCCTGTGAGAAGTTTAAGCTCAGTTAAGGAAGGAAATGGGATCCTGCCTTCCATTGTATTCTATAAGAGTATTCCACACAACAACAAAAACACACATTCAAGAATACACATTCTTCTCAGGAATGCATGGGACTTTCTCCAAAATGGGCCATGTGCTACCTACAATGCGTCTTTAAGTAAATGGAAAAGAACTGAAATTATCCCATGCATATTATCAAATAACATACAATGAAACTAAAAATCAATGGCAAAAGAAACCACAGGAAGTGTGCAAGCACATGGAAATTAAACAATACCCTCTTGAATAATCAAGAGAGAATTCCTAGAATCAAACAACAATGCAAGTACAATATACCAGTACTTATGAACACAATGAAAACAGTCTAAGAGTGAAGTTTACAGCTGTGAATGTCCACATCAATAAAACAAGAGTGAACTCAAATAAATAACCTAATGATACACCTCAAGTTCTTGGGGAAAAAAAAAAATCCAAATCCAAAGCTAGTACAAGGAAGTAAATTATACAGAGTAGGGAAGAAATTAATTATATTGAGACTAAAAAAAAAAATACAAAGAATCAATGAATAGAAGAGCTGGTTCTTTGAAAGAATAAATAAAATAGCCAATCTAACCCAAAAAAAGGAAAGAAAAGACCCAAATCAATGATATTAGAAATAAAAAAGGCAAAACAATAACAGACAACACCAATATTCAAAGATTATTAGTAACTACTTTCTTGTTTTGGTTTTTATTTTGGGGGGTTTTTTTTTTGTTTCTTTTTTTAGTGTGGGTATCGGGAGTCAACCTCAGGACCTCACGCTTGCAAGCAGGTGCTTGTGCCACTAAGCGATATCACCGGTCCTTTTTTTCCTTTATGTGGGTACGAGGAGTTGAACTCAGGACCTCACGCTTGCCGGGCAGGCACTTATGCCACTGAGCTATCTCACCGGCCCAGTAACTACTTTGAAAACCTGTATTCTAACAAAATGAAGAATTCAGAAGAAATGGATAGATTATTATGTATGAATTACCAAAACTGAACCAAGAAGATATAAAAAACACTGAATAATCCAGTAACAGGCAATGAAATTGAAGTAGTAGTTTAAAAAAAAAAGACTGCCAACTAAGAAAAGCCCAGGAACCATGGATTCACTGCTGAATTCTACAAGAATCTTAGGAAAGACCTAAGGTCAATACTCCTCAAATTCTTTAATAACACTGAAAGGGAAGGAATACTCCCTACATCATTCCTGGATGTAACGTTACCCTGATTCCTAAAACCAGAAAAGGATCCAACCAAGAAAGAGAACTACATGACAATATCTCTTTAGTGAACACAGACTAAAAAATCCTTGACAAGATATTGGCAAATAGAATGCCACAAATCATCAAAAAAGTCATACATCATCACCAAACAGGATTTATCCCAGGAATGCAGGAATGGTTCAACATACATAAGTCAATAAATATATCATGTAAACAGAAACAAGGACAAAAATCACATGATCATCTCAATAGACGTGGAAAAAACCTTTGACAAAATCCAACATCCATTCATGATAAAAACCCTGAAGAGGGGCCGGTGAGATGGCCCAGCGGCGTAAGCACCTGCCTGGCAAGCACAAGGGCCCAAGTTCGACTCCCGGAACCCACATACGAAAAAAGGGCCAGTGATATCGCTCAGCGGCACAGGTGCCTGCTGGCACGCAAGGTCCTAAAGTCAACCACCAGTATCCACAAAAAAAAAAAAAAAACCTGAAGAAAATATGTATTAAAGGACCTTACCTCAATCCGATAAAGGTCATTTATGACAAACCTACTGTCAACATCATATTAAATGGGGAAAAGCTGAAAGCTTTCCCTCTAAACTCAGGTACAAGACAAGGATTATCCATCCACTTTCACTGTCACCACTCCTGTTTAACATAGTTCTCAAAACATTAATCAGAGCAATCAGCCAAGAGAAAGAAATAAAAGGGATAGGTATAAGAAAGAAAGAAGTCAAATTATCATTATTTGTAGATATAGATATGATCCTCTACGTAGAAGAAGCAAAAAGTTCCACCCAAAGACTCCTGGAATTAATAACCAAATTGGGCAATGTAGCAGAATACAAAATCAACACACAAGAATCAATGGTGTTCCTGTACTCCAATAATGAACCCACTGATAGAAAGAAATTAGGAAAACAACACCATTCACAACAGCATCAAGAAAAATTAAGTGCTTAGGAATTAACCTAACCAAGGAAGTGAAAGACATCTAGAACAACAACAACAACAACAAAAAAGGTACTCTGAAGAAGGAGATTGAAGAGGACATCAGAAAATGGAAAGATATTCCATTGCTAGATAGGCAAAACAAATACTGTCAAAGTGGCCACACTTCCAAAATTGATATACAGATATAATGCAATTCCAATCAAAATACCAATAGAATTCCTCACAAAACTACAGAAAGCAATCCTAACATTCATATGCAAGCAGAAGAGACCCAGAATAGCAAAAGCAATCCTGAGCAACAAGACCAATGCAGGAGGCATCACAATCCCAGACTACAAAGCTACAGTTATACTACAAAGCTACAGTAACAAAAAACAGCATAGTATTGGCAAAAATAGACATATAGTTCAAGGGAACAGAACAGAAGGTTCAAAAACAACTCCAGAACATTCAGCTACCTGATCTTTGACAAAGGTGCCAAAAACATACACTTGAGGAAAGACTGCCTCTTTAACAAATGGTGTTAAGAAAACTGACATGCGTAAGATGGAATCTAGACCCCTTTCTCTCGCCATGTACTCAACTAAAATCAAAATGAATCAAAGACCTAAATACTAAACCAGAAACAATCTGCTGTAATATAAAATAGGTAAAACTCTTGCAGACAGTAGGTACAGGCAAAGACTTTCTGATCAGAACCACAATTGCACAAGAAATAATACCAAACCTACTGTCAACAGAAGTGGTGACAGTCGAAGTGGATATCCTTGTCTTTCCCTGAGTTTAGAGGGAAAGCTTTCAGCTTTTCCCCATTTAATATGATGTTGACAGTAGGCCTGTCATAAAAACCTACTGAATCAACAAATGGGATCATATCAAATTAAAATGCTTCTGCAAGGCAAAGGAAACAACTATCAGAGTAAAGAGACAACCTACAGAATGAAAAAAAAATTTGCCAGCTACATGTCAGACAGAGTACTAACATCTAAAACATATAAATAACTCAAAACAATTAGTCCCCCCAAAATAAAAGACCCAATCAAAAAATGGGCAACTGAAATGAACATACACTTCTCAGAAGAAATACAAATAATTAATAAATACATGAAAAAATAACATCTCTGGCTATTTGAGAAATGCAAATTAAAACAACACTGAGATTCCATCTTACTCCAGAAAGAATGACTATCATCAAGAAATCAAAACCGGGTGTGGCGTAATTCCAGCACTTGGGAGGCTGAGGCAGGAGAATCACCGTGGATTCAAGGCCTGCCTCTTCTACATAGCAAGTTCAAAGCCAGCCTGCACTTCATAGTGAGACCCTGTCTCAAAAAAGAGAAATCAAATAATAACAAATGCTGGCAAGGCTGCAGGGAGAAAAGGGAACCATTCTACATTATAGAAATCAGTATGGAGATTCCTCAAAAAATGAATACTAGAAATTATGTTTGAACCACCTATTCTCCTTCTAGGTGTATTCCCAAAAGAGTTTTAAAGATATCATATTACAGCAATACAAACATATCTATGTTTAAAGCAGCAATAAATCATAATAGCTGGAAACAGCCTGTATGTCCATCAACAGAAGAATGGGTAAAGAAAATGTGGTATTTATACACAATAAAGTATTACTATGCCATAAATTGTCATATGTACAAAAATGGATGACACTTGAGACTATAATATTAAGTGCACTCTATCAGACACACAGGCTTAAACATTACACAGTTTCTCCTATATGAGGAACCCAAAATATAAAGAGTGAAATAAAAGATAATAGGAAGTAGGGAGATAGATCTTTTGCAAATAAAAAGGGGACCAAGAGATGGGGGAGGGGGAAGGAAAGAGAGAGGAAGGGGATGAAAAAAGAATTAAGATGTGTTACGTACATGTACCAACTCCCTACAAGGAATGTGATCACTATGTACTACAAACACATAACTAATAAAATAGAAAAATTGAGAAAAAAAAATAAATACTTTCTGAATGTCTACTATATATGTGAACACTGCAATGGACCTTAGAGATCACAGAAATCTTGTCCCCAGTTCAACAATGTATTATTGGATACTAATAGGACATCAAATTCTGTCCTGTCTCAAATTCAGATTTCTTCCTTCATCCCTTCCCTAGTGCATTATCAGAATTTAGGCTGTTTCTACAACGTTGTTAGTGTCTGATGTTCACAAGTATGACCTAAAAGCCACTTTTAGAAAGCTCATCTTTTTTCTGTAAAGCAGCACAATTTATCCTTCCTTTCTCTTCATTAATGTTAGAAGCCAGAACATAAAAGAAAACAAGAGCTACACTACTGCTGCTATTGAATCCTAATTAAGGATTCCTTTTTATCCTTTCGGATAAAAAGATGGAAAGAAGAATAATCAGAAGTAGGAAAGATCTGTACCATCATACAGTATTAAGGATACCATAATTCATGTATGAGTTTATATCCTCTTTTTTCAAAGGTTGTCCTCTTATATGAACTGAGCTAAAGGTATTCCCGTTTTATATAAAGAAAATCAAGTTGCCAAAATGTGACCTCTAAATCCTACAAAAAGAGAAAAGTTGCTCACTTTTATAATTCTCACAATGTGGTAAACCCACTTTGGTATTATAATTTGGAACAACTAAAATGGCACCTTTGTTTGAATATTAAAATATAATACAAATATTCAAGCCCTGTCCCTGGTGAACAGTCTTAATGGATGATAGTAACAGAAACAGAAAAACACCAGGATTGAGAGAAACAAACACAGAAAAGAATAAACTGGGCAATAATGTGGCCTAAGTAACTAGACTGAACTAGAAAATCAAAGCTAAGAACAAAACAAATGAAAAGCCCTGTTGTGACTTCATTTGCACTGGGGGCAGGGGGACACTTACTAATGCACATATCTCTGCCATGGAAAAGCTGGACAAGATTTATAGACATGTGAAAGATCACTCAAGTTTTTTCCCTAGACCAACAAAACAGATTAAGTTATTTCAAACTGCTACACAGCACCTTTAGAATTTGCCTAAGTTTGAAGTTTTTTGTTCTTTCAAAGGAAGAAAGTAGTAACAAGTAACAATAGTGTACTTCCTGGCCTTAGGAAGAGGGAGACAGGAGCTCTCCAGCTGCACTTCCTACAGAAGTATGCCAGCTGCTTTCTGCAAACTGAGATCAAATTGCCAAGAATTTACAGGACAGCAGTCATGATGGATAGCCGAAAATACTGATCTGCTGCAAAGAGGATGTAGTGCAAATCACAAAGGAACTGACAGGAAATCAGCCCTAGGGCTGGCACTTAAACATTCAAGAAGGCTAGGAATCCTGGACCTCTGATAGCCAAATTTCATCATCTTCCTTTGTATGAAGAGAACAGTCACAAAAATCCTGTACAAAGCTCTTTGGTGACCAGTTCTATTTCTCACATGTTGTAAAGAGGCCTTCAAAGGTCTTCGAATTACTTAACCAAAAATCACATGTGCTGGCACACACCTTCATCCTCGCAGCCATGAGCCCACTGAAAGCCACACATGACTCACAGACTTTGATGACGGTAAGAAAAACTAATATTTGGAGTTCACCAAATGACTCATACTTCTGAAAGAAAAGAATTCCTTGCTATTGGCAGCCCTTTAGTATGAAATTTTAAAAATTGCTTTTAACATTAATATTAATTCCATAAAACCTGGCAAAAACTAAGTGAGAAATGTGGTATTTGGCTGTCTTATGTCATGTAAAAGTCCAGTTCATGCTCTAAGAAAAAAGAGAAGGATATCTATTACCTATTCCTAGACTTGCCTTCTGCACTCACTGTTGCCAACTTACTCATTCTCCCACACACTTTCCATACTAATTTTGACCCTTTAGGAATCAAAAAAGAAGTCTTGCCTCCTTTCCACCCAAATGCCAAAATGGAATCTTTTAGTATCTCACCTTTATAAAAGGAATGTTTGAAAACAGGCCTTTTTGGCTGTGACATCAGTGAGTTGCTGAGGCCTCCAAGGGCCGGAGGAAACATTCCCAGTCCCTCGCAGTGCTGCTGCACTCCTACGGTGCAATCTGGCAATGGCCAGCGACCAAATCTTTAAAGCTGTTTTATGGTATTTAACATATGGTCATAAATTGCTCAGTGCTCTAAAGAGGGGCTAAATTTGCCACCCCTATTGATGAGACATGTTCTTATTTATTTAAATTCAGTGGCAAACTGGCATTTCTCCAGATGGAGGGATTTAGGCATAAATACAAAGGAAGAACTAACTAGAAATGAGTCGTAAGTTTTCCATACACTCAACGTAACCCATTATCAAACAAGGGCTTACCATATAGCAAGACACTAATAGAAAAGATTCCAATTTCTCAGGCCCAAGGAGGGGGAAATATAAATTGTATTCGATATATAAGAACTGTAAAAAAAACAAATCCTCTACTCTTTCCTTAAACTACTTCTATTCCCATCCATCTCTCTTTTCCTTAACCCTCACAAATTAGATGTACTTGGTCTTCATCTGAAACCCTGAATCTACAAAAATGCCCAAATCCTCTTGCATCCATCTTTGCCATATTTTTTGTTAAGTTGCTTATTTTTTAATGGCTCTAATTCTCCATGACTAAAGATATAATCCTACCAAAACATTTTGTTTCCTTGCTTCTATAAGCTAGCCCACAGCTAAAGGCAAAAGAAGAAAAACAAGGAGAAGGGGGCTGTAACTAATAATATTAATGTGAATGGTATCAAAAAAAAAGAACTATAAAGGGTAAAGTCATTAATGGTTTTCTTTTTCATGTACTCATACAGAAATGTCTTAAGAATCAAAAAATGATTATTTTGCCTAAATTTGGAATGTGAAGAAGAATTTCAATAAATAGGTTTGACAGCAGCCTGAGAACAGCATTAAAAGAATTATTCTATGGAGAATTAACTTGTTTATATCACATAAAAGTCTTACTTTTTAAATTCAAGATACAGAAATCTAGGGCCGGTGAGATAGCTCAGCGGCATAAGTGCCTGCCTGGCAAGCGCGAGGTCCTGAGTTCGACTCCCGGATCCCACATACGAAAAAAGGGCCAGTGATATCGCTCAGCGGCACAGGCGCCTGCTGGCGCTCAAGGTCCTGAGTTCGACCCCCGGTACCCACAAAAAAAAAAAAAAAGATACAGAAATCTTATCTGACACAGAAATAAATGTCTACCTACTAATAGAGATATTTATTGAGTACCAATGCATAAAAGTTAACAGGATTGTCATATACTGGAAAATAAGACATGGTTTATATCTTTTGGGAGAAGGAAATATGAAATCTCAATTATGTTCTCCATGGTAGACTAATGACCCAGTGAAAATCACAGGAGATCAGACAATACCATCTAAATAAAGCCTTCTGTGCAACCTAAACTGATCTCGAGTTCCTGGGCCATCCCAAGTGGCCACCAAATGTCACAAGAATCTTAAGCCAAATTCTGTTTAAACTATCCTAAAGATGAAGACAGATCAATGCTCTTAAGAGTTAGAATAATAAAGAAAAAAGACTAGTTCAAAACAAAGAGAAACGTATCAAGGCTCTTTGAATACTGCCATGAAAGTCTTAGTTTTGGAAACACCATTCTGAGGTCAGACTAGAATTTTTGAGACAGGGTCTCACTGTGCAGTTCAGGGTGGCCTTGAACTCATGGTGATCCTCCTGCCTCAGCCTCCCAACTGCTGGGATTACAGGCATGCACCACCACGCCTAGCTGGACTAGAATTTTTAAATCTCTGTTTTATCTACTCTGAAAAAGTACAGGAGGCCCCTCTTTTCTGGCATGGCAGTGCCATGATTTTGCAAAAGAGGGAATCATTCTGAAATACAAAGAAAACTAATAGAAATGTAGGCATTTACTGACACTAAAATTATATCATCAAATGTTATACATATTTATTCACTGATTGGCCCAACATATCAACAATCAAGTTAAATATAAATGGTCTAAATATCCCAATGAAAAGACAAAGATCATTAGACTTACAAGAAAGATCCAGTTATATGTTGCCTATATGAAATCTGTTTTAAATGTAAAGATCCAAGTAGGTAAAAGAATAAAAGGGGCCAAGTTACATTAATAGCAATCAAAATTGATTTCAGATGGCACATGCCTGTAATCCCAGCACTCAGGAGGCTGAGGCAGGAGGATCACTGTGAGTTCAAGGCCAGACTAGGCTACAAAGTGAGTTCAAGGCCAGCCTGAACTGCATAGCGAAACCCTGTCTCAAAAAAAAAGACAAAAAAAAAAAAAAAATTGACTTCAGAACAAACATATGTCCAAGGGTAAAGGATATCAATTCAAGTCATTATAAATAATCTTAAACATTTATGTATCTAATAACTTAGCTTCAAAATAGTTCAAGCAAAAAGTAATAGAATAATAAGAATATACAAATCTAAAATTATAGTCTGCAATTTCCACATCCCTTTCTCAATGATTGCTAGACCTAGACATAAAATTAATAAAGATATATATATATAAACAACACAAACTCCAAATTATACTCAGAGATTTCAATATTCACGTCTAAATAACTATAACAAGTAGAAAATAAGAAGGAATATGTTACTTTTGAACAACTCTATCAACCAATTTAACCTAAAATTGGTATTTACAGAATACTCTACCCAAGGGTAACAAAACACACACTCTTTTCAGTGTACGTGGAACTTTACTAAAGTGCATAGTTCACCCTAAGCCACAGAACAAGTCCTACTAAATTTAAGGCATTTTAATCATACAAAGAATATTCTCTGACCACAGTGAAATTCAAAATCAATAAAAGAAAGATATCTGAAAAATCTAGAATCTTCTAGAAACTAAATGACACATTTCTGAATAACCTACAGGTTGAAAAAGAAATCAAACTGAAAATTAGGAAGTATAATAAAAGTATGACATAACAAAATTTGCACAATGTAGCTAAAGTAAGATGGAAATATATAGCACTAAATACCAACATTAGAAAAAGGATATCACATCAGTGACCTCAGCTCTGACCTTAATAAACAAGAAAAAGAAGAGTTCAAAGTAAGAGGAAAATTAATATATCAGAATGGATATCAATATATTAGAAAACAGAATTACAAAGTGGAGAACGATGAAGTCAAAAGCTGACTCTTTTAAGAACATGAATAAAACTGATAAACCGAGCCAGTGAGATAGCTCAGCGGCATAAGCACCTGCCTGGCAAGCGTAAGGTCCTGAGTTCGACTCCCGGTACCCACATAAAGGAAAAAAAGGGCCGGTGATTTCGCTCAGTGGCACAAGCGCCTGCTGGCAAGCACGAGGTCCTGAGTTCGACTCCTCATACCCACATTAAAAAAAAAAACTGATAAACCATGAACGATATTAGTAAAGAAAAAAAGGGGGGCAGGACAAAGCACCAAGATAAGGAAAGGCAAGTAACATCACTATGGATTTTACACATTTTTTTTAAATAAGAGATTATGAAAAACTTTTATGCTAATAAATTTAGCAGGTTAAGATAAAACAGACAATTTCTTTTAAAGATACAGAGTATCAGCACTCACTCAATATGAAGTAAATACTGTAACCTGAACAGTTCTATATCTAATAAGAAATGTATTTGCCTAAGTCCAACAACCATTCCTGATTTTTAAAACTAAAACCAAAAACCTCTCAACTAACTAGGTATAGAAGGAACTTACCCTGATAAAGGGAAACTGAAAAATACACAGCCAACATTATACTTGATGGTAAAAAACATAATTCTTTTCCCCTAAAATATGGATCAAAGTAAGAATGTACTCTCAATACTTTTAGTCAACAATACACTGGAGTTTCTAATCAGTGTATTTTTTTCTAGTCAGTGTATTAAGGCAATAAAATAAAAGATAGAACAGAATAGAAAGTCCAGAAGAGCCCTCATACATACAATGAATTTTTTGACAAAGGTTCAGGGGCGATTTAGAAGAGAATGGGCATTCTTTTCAATAAATGGTACTTGAACACTTAACCATATTTCAAATAAAGCAGTATCATAAACAAAAACTGACTCAAAATGGATCACAGACCTAAATGTAAAATCTTAACCTATAAATCATTTAAAACAAAATATAGCACAAAAATCTTTGGGATGTTGGGTTTGGCCAAGATTTGTTAAGATGATAAAAAGAAAAGTTACTGTCACAGAGAAAATACTTGCAAATCGTACACTTTACAAAGGATTTGTATCCAGAAGTTATGAAGAATTCTCAAAACACAATATTAAAGAAATGCCACACACAGTGGCACACACCTGTAATCCCAGCACTCAGGAGGCAGAGGCAGGAGGACTGCCACAAGTTCAAGGCCAGCCTGGACTACAGAGGGAAATCTTCTCTCAAAAAAAAACAAAATAAAACAAAACAAAATGAAGAGCACTAAAGTGAGGGGGGAGGCAAAAGATTTGAGCACTTCACTAAAGACAATTTATAACACACAAAGAGATGAAATATACAACAATAAGGGTGAGGAGGGTTGGTAGGAGAGAAAAAAAATATATATATATATGTAATATATATATTCACACAGGTTGAACATCCCTTATCCAAAATGGTCAGGACCAGAATGAGATTTCCGAGTTTTTCATATACTGGAATATTTGCACAGACTTACCAGTTGAAGATCCCTACTACAAGCACCAATAAGACACTCACGTTTCAGAGCAGAGCATTTCAGATTTTTTAACCAATAATATTCTTACCTAAGTGTGTTATTATACTTTTTATAGTAGATGATGGAAACTTAAAAGATACATAATCAAAACACTAGAACAGCCATGGACAAGATGAAAGCAAAGATGTACACAATGGAAACAAAATTAAATCCTAAAACATTTATTAATCTGATAGAAGGCAGAAGAAAAAGGAATGAGAAACAGATGAAGCAACAAATGGAAAATAATATCAAGCTGGTAGACCTAAGTCCTACCATAGTGGTAATTAGGTTAAAATTAATCGAAACACTCCAATTAAAAGGCAGAGATTCTCTAAAATAACAAAAAACAGAAATCAATGAAATATAAAACAACAATAATAGGGCAAAAACTCTATAAAATCAAATGCTGGCTATTTGCAAAGATCAGTAAAATTGTTAATCTTCTAACTAGACTAACCAAGAAGAGCAGAAAAAGAATCAATTTGCCAATGTCAAAAAGCCAAAAAAGGGACATAAGTACAGATCATACAGACAGTACAGCATAATAAAGTAATATTATAAATGACATTAAGTTTATGAGCTTAACAACTTGGAGGCAATGGGCAAATTTCTTGAAAGATATGACTACAAAAAGTCACTTAAGAATAATTAAATAACCTATTAGCCTTACATCTGTTAAAGAAATTATATTCATAGTTTAAAACACACAAACACACACACTCTCTCTCACCATATCCAGATGGCTTCACTAGTGAATCCTCTCAAACATTCAAGGAAGAAATGTCATAAACTCTTTCATAAAACAGAGGATTGGATACTTCCCAACTCATTTCATGAAGCCAGCATTACTCTGATAACAAAACTAAGCAAAAAACAAGTACAGTAATACAGCATCCAATACAGATACAAAGCACCTAAAAAGAATATGCAAAAGCCAAGTGTGGTGGCACATGGCTATGATCTCAGCACTTGGGGAAGCTGAGTCAGTAGTATCACAAATCCAGCCTGGGCAACTGAGTGATTTAGCAAGACCCTGTCTCAAAATTTAAAATTAAAAAAGGGTTGGGGAGGTAGCCTTGGCAAAGACCTTGGGTTCAATCACTAGCACTGAAGGAAAAAAAAAAAAAAAAAAAAAAAAAAAAACAGCAAATCAAATCCAGCAATACATAAAATAAATAATACACAATGATGAAGTAGGATTAATTCCCAGAATACAACATTGGTTTAACCTTTGAAAATCAGTTTATTCACAATATTAACAGAATAAAGGAGACAAACTATATGCCAAGAGACAGAAAGAAAAAAAGCCAACATATTAACATTCTTAAAAACTCTCAGCTTGGGCCGGTGAGATGGCTCAGCGGCGTAAGCGCCTGCCTTGCAAGTGCGAGGCCCCGAGTTCGACTCCCAGATCCCACATACGGAAAAGGGGCCGGTGATATCGCTCAGCAGCACGGGTGCCTGTTGGCGCGCGAGGTCCTGAGGTCGACCCCCCGGTACCCACAAAAAAAAAAAAAAAAACAAACTCTCAGCTTGTTAAAATAGATGAGAACTTCAAGACTGATAAAAGGGCCCCCATAACTGACAATTACGCTTGAAAAACTCCTTCTTCTTAAGATTAGGCATAAAGCAAGGATGTCTGATTTTAGTACCACTATTCAACACTGTGCAGGGAAGACTATTGAGTGCAATAAAACAAGAATAAGAAATATAGATCATACAGATGAGAAAGGAAAAAGAAGTAACATGATTGTTTTTAGGGACACAGCAGCACATGGTCAATATAACAAAATCAACTGTAGTTCAACAGATTAGCAACGAAGAATCAGAAAAAAAAAATTCCAAAAAAAGTTTATGCTATAAATCAAAACTATGAAATATATATAAGTAAATTTAATGTAATTTGCATAAGATATGTTCACTGAAAACTATAAAATATTGCTGAAAGAAATTAAAGACAACCTAATGAATGAAGAGGTTACCATTTTCATCTATCAGAAGACCCGATGTTATTAAAATATTAATTCTCCACAAGTTGATCTCCAGATCCAACTCAATTCCAGGAGACTTTTATTTGACAAGGTTACCCTAAAACTTCAATGGAAATACGAGGATTCAGAATAGTAAAACAGCTTTGAAAAAGAAATAGGACTCACATGACCTCATGTGAAGACTTCCTAGAAAGCCTCAGAATTAAAAAGTATGATATTCACTTAAGGACAGATTTATCAAGAGAATACAACAGAAGTCCAGAAATGGACCCACACTTAAATGGTTCAATAACATATGGTCAAAATTTAGATAAACCATGCCAAATGTTAGCAAAAACTTAGAATAACTAGAACATTCATGAATTGCTGGCAGAAATGTAAAATGATACAACTACATTGGAAAAGAATGTATCACATATTTAAAAGAACAAATACTTAGCTTACAACATAGTAATACCATTCCTAGGTATTTATCCAAGAAAAACAAAAACATGCTTCCACAGAAGACATCTACAGAAATTTAATGGCAACTTTATTCATAATATCAAAAACTGGACAAAATCAAATGAATAAGAAAAAAAACAACTGTGGTAAATCCATTCAATGTTATACTATTCAGGAATAAAAGAAACAAAGTACTGATACAAGCAATAAATTGGATGAATCACAAAAATACCCTGAAAGAATCTATATACCAAAAGCCACATAGTGTATGATTCCATTTATATGAAATTCTAAAATAGCAAAAATGGTTTCATAGTTTCAGAGAAAAGGTAACACAAGAGTTTCAAGGATAGTGGTGGAAGGGACTGACTTGTGGGGGAAAGGAAATATTCTGTATCATGACTGTGGTTTGGATAGAGGTATTTACAGCTGCCAAAATGCAAGGAGCTTTACATTCAAAATGGAAACTTTGGGCCGGTGAGATGGCTCAGTGGCATACGCGCCTGCCTAGCAAGCGCAAGAGCCCGAGTTCGACTCCCGGAACCCACATATGAAAAACGGGTCGGTGATATCACTCAGCGGCACAGGCGCCTGCTGGCGCGCGAGGTCCTGAGGTCAACCCCAGGTACCCACACACACACACACACAAAAAATGTAAACTTTTTATTATATGTAAATTATACCACAATAAAGTTGATAGAAGAGTAGACTATAAATTTCTACCAAAGAGTTGTGTGGATTAAATTAAATACTATATAGTAATCCTACCTTTATAAAATAAATACTCAACAAGTTAGTTTAGCAGTTATTAGAAGCTGTCAGTCACTCCTTAATAAACTATAATCAGCATCAAAGCCAGCTATAACTAAACTTCAAATTTTAAATAAATAATATTAGTTGCTACTTTTGAGATATTTCTAACAGTCCACAAATTCCAATACAATAAAATATTCTGAAACACCAATACAAAAGAATCCTGAAAATCTAAGGCAGAGATGTCTAATCCAGAAAATTAGCACTTCTTACTTGCCTTTCAAAGAGGATTTTTTAGAACATTTACTAAATCAAAGGTGACCTGCCTCCCTAATTAGCCTCTAAAAATACCCTGAATAGTAGATAATAATAATCTTTAAGTAAATGAATCTTTTTTTAAAAGATAAAAATAAAAGTAAAATGGACTATGCCACCAAGAAAAATTACAATGCCTCTCAGCTCAATGCAAAATACTAAGTCACTGGACAGAGTACCTAACTTCTTATTGGGCTCAACTGTTGCAGATTATAGTAAAAATAGTTCAGTCCTATTTTCCTTTGCAGCACTCTTGGAGACAGAAGAATACTGGCATATAGAGCTTCCCAAGTAGAGACCACATCCATAACAGTGACAGACTTGTGAATGCAGATGAAAAACTACACACATGTCACAACACAGGCTAAGTTATTATTTGCTTGGTTTGCCCTACAAAAGCCAAAACAGTGTGAATTGAAGCAGAAGTAGGAAAAGGAGGGTTTGAAGGAAACACAAGGAACAAATCAGTGGTGCCAGCTTTTGACATGCGTTGTCATTAGCTGAGCTGCAAGTGGGATGGCCTGGGAGCTGGAATGTTATAACCACTGGCCTTGAATGCCAGGGTAAGGGATTTAGTCCACTAAAATGCTGAAGGGAAGGGGGGGGCTAATGCAGAAAGATTACTCGATTAACATGTTCCAAACATTATTTATTTTAAACAATAAAGAAATTTTTCATAAGATAACATTGTCATCTGAACAAAAAATGCCAACGGCTAAACAGCAGCAACCAGTTTATGGACCGATGGCCAAAGCTCACAATGGAAGGCATAAAAAAGCAAAGAAAAATACAAAATTCTGAGAGATGAGATTCAAGCAACAGAAACTTGGTATCATTTTCCGCTGATGCACAAACTTCCCCATAACACCACTGGGTCCATCAGTTTAGATGCCACTTTCTACCAGTTAGTAGAAGTCACCCAGTGTTTCTAACTATGCTGTTATGAACAGGCTTTTGAGGACAATGAACAGAAAAAAAGGAGCATTCTCAGCTTACAACACTGACTGGCTAGAACAAAAAAATATTTAATAAATCTGAGATGCTAAGAAGCACTGGCGTTACACACACACACACACCAGCCAAATCCTTCAAGGAAGTACAAATCAAAAATCAAGTTGAATTTTAGTAGAAGTTCTATTTACAAGTTGTCTGTAAAAAATTTTTGCATTTATGTGGTCGCTGTTTAATTAAACAGTGTATCCCACTCAAATAGCAGGTCTGAGATTGATTTCATTTTGTTGTAATCATTCTCCCAAAATTTTATATTTAAAATTGGGAATGTAGTGTTGAATCCTTAGAAATGAACAGTAATTTTATACTGAACCTCTGAGTAAATGGAAGAGAATATATTATCTACATCATAATCTATTTTTTCAAACTTTCTCCTCTGAAGGAAAAGTATTTCAACTTCAAAACCATTGAAAATAATTTTTTGGCGTATCTTTTTCTGTTGCAAATGGCTTTGATAAATATTCATCATTCCTCTCAGATGATAAACAATGTTATAATTAAAGAGAAAATGTCTACAGCTTTATTTGAAAGCTCTTTAAAAAGAATTTCTGAAACAAGGTAATGGACACCTCTCTGGGCACCCACCAGATTGTGTTTACACTGTGTTAAAACTGGCTTCTAGAAATCAGGTTGATAATACATCACTCGGAGCTACTGGCCATATGACTATATCACAAATGGATACTTGGCCCAAGCTGCCAATCAGACCCTCTCTCCCAGAAATTAATATTTTATAACTTCCTCTCTAGTGGCCTGAGGTTGAGCTCCATGTAAGAAGCTCAGGAAGTCATTTTTACCAATATGGAAGAGAATCAGAGAACTTGAGGGGAAAAAGAATAAAATGAACAAAGTGACAAGAGAATATGCTGCACACCAGGACACAGATGCGGACTAGCTACACGGTGTCTCTCAACCTTCCAGTCCCTCACAGACCTGGCTATACTTCCTGCCCTTGGGCACTATGAAATTTGTCTGATTCCTTATAGAGACAAATAAACAAGCTCTTTGATGTATGTTAGTTCCAGTGAGTCGAACTCAGGACCTCACGCTTGCCAGGCAGGCGCTTATGCTGCTAGGCTATATCACCAGCCCAAACTGGCAATTCTTTAGCCAGCAGTTGTTTCTTCATATTAAAAGAGCTGTGAAAATAATATTACAGTAATACCCCAGTTCACGAACACTACTGTTTACAAACGATTTGGCTCACAAACGAAAGCATTCCGCAAAATTTTGCTTCCATTCACAACTCCCCATCAGTTGACAAACAATCACGGCTATCTTCCCCACACAAACACAAACACAAACACAGCCATCTTCCCCAAAATCATAAAACAAATTAAGTTTGTAAACCGAGATACCACTGTATTTCTAATGTACTTTAATCCTCTGGGTTTTTAATTTCAATTATTTAATTTTGAGTGTGGGTTATTCTATAGTAGTGACGGCAAACCTTTTACAGCTTTCAATGACAACAAACAGCCCTCTGCAGCACAATAGGTTCCCCACCACTTTTCTAGAGGAACCAATTCATAAATTCACAGGTAGAAATATGCCCCCCCTTTGCCTCTCATTCTCATTATTACGAACACAAAGTTTCCTTTATTCACAGATGAAGCAGATCTATACAAGTACTGCTTTCTAGTACATAAAATATTCTGAAATATAAGTTTTAGTTACATGCTATTTTCACTAGTTTTTAGAGGACAGAGAAAAATACATAGACAAAATTGGTTCACAACCCAAATCTGAAAAGTACTATACATCCTTACAGTTTTCTGAATTGTTAAGAGCAATGTTCAAATTATTAATTCCTTGTATAATAAATAACTTCGCAAGACTGAATTTCTGTTGGCAAAAGGCTGATACAAGTAGCAGACTGCCACATTCTTTATAACACTATAACCAACAAAAATCTTAACACTGATTCATTAAGCTATGCATGCATACATTCATTCCATTCTTTTCACAAATATTTCATTGAATATTTCTACTCTGCTAGAAACTGAAGATAAAATTTAATAAACAAAACAGTCTCTAACTTCAATGAGTTTAAAAGTTAGAAAATAAAATTACAGTAAATTCCAAATAATTTGATTCAGACTTGGTCAAAATTATAGCTTAAATCATATACCACAAGTTATCAATGGGATTTAATGAGAAACTAGGTAAAGAAATTCTTTACATAAAAGTTCTAAGACTACTAAACACTGAGTTAGCTAATACCCTTTGCTTAAAAAAAGAAAAAAGAGAAAATTTACCTATCATTTACTATAGAGTGTAATTTAAATCTACTCTTCTGACAACCCACAACGTGGGAAAAAATGTTTGCCAGCTGTTCCTTAGACAAAGGATTACTATTGAGAACATACAAAGAACTCAAAAAAATCAGACCTCCCAAATTTAAAGACCCAATCCAAAAATGGGCATCTGAGATGAATACACATTTCTCAGATGAAGAAATACAAATGGGTGGGCCGGTGAGATGGCTCAGCGGCGTAAGCGCCTGCCTTGCAAGCGCGAGGGCCCGAGTTCGACTCCCGGATCCCACATACGGAAAAGGGGCCGGTGATATCGCTCAGCGGCACGGGTGCCTGTTGGCGCGCGAGGTCCTGAGGTCGACCCCCCGGTACCCACAAAAAAAAAAAGAAAAGAAAAAAAAGAAATACAAATGGCAAATAAATATATGAAAAAATGTTCAACATCACTAGTCATTAGAGAGATGCAAATTAAAACAACACTGAGATTCCATCTCACCCCAGAAAGAATGGCTATTATCAAGAAGTCAACTAATAACAAATGCTGGAGGGGCTATGGGGAAAAAGGAACCCTTCTCCACTGTTGGTGGGAGTGTAAACTGGTGCAGCCACTGTAGAAATCAGTGTGGAGATTCCTAAAAAAACTAGGATTGGAGGTCCCATTTGATCCAGCTATTCCTCTTCTGGGTATCTTCCCAGAAGAATTAAAAACATCATACCACAGCGATATATGTGCACCCATGTTTATAGCAGCACAATTTGTAATAGCTAGATCATGGAAACAACCCAAATGCCCATCAACCGAGGAATGGATAAAAAAAGATGTGGTATTTTTATACAATGGAGTACTACTCAGCCATAAAGAAAGATAAACTGGAGACTTTTATAGGTAAGTGGATGCAACTAGAGAAAATACTCATAAGTGAAATAAACCGGACGCACATTTGTAAACATTGTATTGTCTCCCTAGTGTGAGAAACTGAAAGAGTAAATAAGATCCAAAATCTACAATAGATATGGTAAAACAGGAAGAAACTGTTCAAAAGGAAAGAGAAACTGGGATGGGGGATTGGAGAAAGAAAGAAGGGAAGAGAAAAAAATTACACACACACACACATATATATATATTATATATATATATATATATATATATATATATAATATATATATATGATATTTAAGGTAGATACACTACTAATTTCGCTTAGTTCATTGAAAAGAAAGGTTGGGGCCGGTGAGAGGACTCAGTAATGAAGTGGGTGCAGAGCAGTTCATGACAAAGGCTCCCTTGGAGTCACCTACCCTCCCTTCCTTCCTTTCTGAAATGCTCAAACATCCACAGAGCCAGGCCCAGGGTTTCATCTGAAAGGCAGAGACCTGTGTTGTGATCCTTATCCCCGCCTTCCCTAAACTCCCATTTCTAGTATACACTTCCTTGGTGTCCTCTAGCCAAAAGAAAAAGAACAAAGGGAACTCTCATTCAAATTGGCCCATCAGGGGGCCAGTGAGATGGCTCAGCGGCATAAGCGCCTGCCTGGCAAGCGCGAGGGCCCAAGTTCGACTCCTGGAACCCACATACGAAAAAAGGGCTGGTGATATCACTCAGCGGCACGGGCGCTTGCTGGCGCGTGAGGTCCTGAGGTCGACCCCCGGTACCCACACAAAAAAAAAAAAGAAAAGAAAAGAAAGGTTTGTGCTAATATTGTTTAGACAATTGAATGCTGATATCTTGTACCCAGAGTAACTAATTTAAAGATAACAATACGGAATGTATTAACCATTGTTACCCTCCTAAAAAAAAAAAAGATGAGTTTACCATATTTAGTCAGTTGATTGCATATCATGATAATTTGCACTACTGTGAAAAAATAGTTTAAAGACACTATTTCGAAGATTCAAATTTAGTACATATATAATTATGGTCAGCTTAATTTTCTCCCCTTCTTTGGTGGCTTTTTATGACTTTCATTACCAGAATTGAGAATTTCTAAAAATCAAAATAAAATATGAAAGTGTCTTTTTTAAATAAAATAAAATAAAAAATAAATCTACTCTTCTTCGTTTTCCTCTTACCATAAAACTGTTTCATTCTAGGCAAAGAGATTTTGTTTGCTGTGATAGTTACCTACCAAGAACTACAAAACTATATAACCTTGCAAGTATATGTGTTTGTTTTAGCAAACTACATTTGTTAAAATGTGAGTTGTTGAAAATTGTATTTGTTCATCTAGAAAAGATTAATATTATATTGGTTGTAGAAGGTTCAATTCAATCACAAATCAAACTACATTGGCTAAAATATGAGTTGTTGAGAACGATATTTGTTCATCTAGAAAAGATGAATATTATATTGGTTGTAGGAGGTTAAATTCAATCACAAATTTCCTGACAATTAGCCACAGTGACATTATTAATGGATTTGTTCATAAAAAGTTTATAATAAGAGTAGGAATACACAAAAGGTCTTCATCCTTGAAAGAATTTCTTAAATAAAATAAAAGATTAACTTAAAAAGCAAACAAACAAAAAAGGAGTGAGTGTAACAGATAATTTTAAAGCAATGCAAAATTTTACTGTTCTCCAAGTGGGAAAAATTGATTCTTTAAAAATTCATGACTTACTATGAATGATTTCTTCTACACAATAAATCCTGGCTGATACAGTAAATCTTCTAATTCCAAGAATTTTAAATTATGCACAGAATAAAACTACACTGATTATAGAGGTTAAGAAAATATCTAATTGTCCTACATTACTACTACTATCAACACACCATGACTCAAATCCTCCTGAAAACGTTTGTGAACTATGACAATCAGAACTAATTTTGAAATAATTCATAGTTATATAGAAAGAAATTTTAAATGACCGTGCCCTAAATAGGATACAAACTAAGGAAAGTAAAGCAACCTGTGAACACCAGCAAGAACAAATCAATGAGAATAGGTAGGTAAACACCAGGCTAGTAAAGAGAGTCAGGGTTGGTTTGTTTTGATTTTCTAAATTTATGTAAATTTTGCAATGTTTACAGAATAGTGATTTATATTTCCTAATTTATGTAGTTCATTTCATTTATTTTTGGTAAGTCAATCACATTTTCAACAAATACTAACAAACAATGTCCGTCTGAAAATTTGAAGACAACCCCACCCTCATCTGAGACTACTCCAAATGTCCCCAAATAGGTCCACAAAATGCAGGAAACTGCATGCATGGGCTGCAACTCCTTTGCATAAACAGCATGCCCTCACACTCTGAGTCAATGGAGAAAGGCTCCTTCAGTACACTACCCACTGTGCTGCAACAATGATCGCAACAAAGCCTCACACGGGTGATCCTATTCATGATTCTTACCTGGGATACAGTGACCTGAGCTAGTTAGCTGGGCATGATGGTGAAGGCTTGGATTCCCAGCACTTGGGAGGCTGAGGCAGGAGGATTACAAATTTGAGTCCCACCTGGAGAACTTAGCAAGACCTTTTATCAAAGTTTAAAAAGCACTAAGGATGTAGCTTCCTGTGAATGCCTTGGGTTCAAACTCTAGTGTACTCCCTCTGCTCCCCACAAAAAAGAGCTGGTAACACTAAGGGCTATTAGCCCTGAAGAACCCCAGAGAGTGGCAGAGAGGGAAAGAGCCAAAAGCAGCAGAGATGGTAAATACCAGTGGAGATAAGCAGTGACCGGCAGTAACCGGCACTGACTTTGGAGACCTATGATGACCTATGGAGAACCCCAGAGGGGCAGTGGAAGCTGCCAGAAGAGCTCCAGATAGCAGCCAAGGGGCTATGAGACTTGGCTGCTGAAGAGCTGATGCAGTGGCTAGAAGCCACCAAGAACTGTAACACTAAGAGTTGTAACACTAAGAGATAAGGGGCACTGGCACACAAAGCTCAGGGCTGTAACACTAAGAGCTGGTAGCTACTGGCGCTCAAAGCCTGGAGCCATTAACATGAAGGAAGCTGCACTTTGCCAGTTTGTGATGTTTATCCAAATTGAGCAAAAGAACCCTTAAGAAACTGATGACAATAGCAAACAATAGCTTGATAGAACATCATTAGTGTATGATGAATGTCAGTAGCAGGACTAATCGTAAATGTTATAAGCGGTTTCCTATGAAAATCTTACAGTAATGAGGATATGGGACATTAGTAAATGCTTCCTAACATAAACTTGTAGAACTAGAAAGATGTCTATGGAATCACATTATTTTTGTCTCAAGATCATGGACTGACCACGTTTATTTTTTCCTTCTGACTCTACCCCCATTTAATGATAATGAAAAAATAGATAAAAATCCAATGCAATAGAAGGATGTAGAGGAAGGAGAGGAACCAGCAATCAGTAGACAAGAAATTTCAACAAATTTCTGGAAGGCAGAATGCAGAGAAAAATGTAGTATTTGGCAAGACAGGACAAAGAAAGCTTTGTCTGCAATAATGTGAAAAAGAGGTTACTGAGGAGAAGACTGTGAACAAAGTGATTAACTAAAAGCTCCTCAAGTGCCCAAAAATGACATGGTAACAAGTGTGTATCTATAGGAAAAAACTACAAGAGCATCACTCACACACACACAAATAAAAATAGAACAAACCATTTGGCAAATAGTTTAACTCCAAAATATGACACTGGGGGTCCCTCACACTAACAGCTGGCCCACCCTCCACATATACTCTGAAAACACTGCTCACCTATTTAGCAGTTCTAATCAATATTTCATTGACTGTCTGAAATATATATGGATGCCTTTTATTTGAGGAAAACCTATAGAATAATGGGGGGGAGGTGATAAAAATACACGCTCTGGGGAATGTTAAAATAACTCAAGTAACAAAAGAAAACTTTTAAACATTGGCAAATTTTATGCTTTGAAAGAATTTAGAACTTATTACATTCATAAAATAAGAACAAGATACTATGAAACAGGAACAGAGACCAAGAAAGAGCTCTTAGATAGTAAGAAACCTTTAGTAAGATATGACCACAGTAATAAAAAATGATCAGCAGAGTTAAAGGAAAGGCAGAAAGGGGAGAAGGAGGAATGGAATCTAAGCAACTTATTTGAGACTGGGTTCCAGCAAGATAAGTACATGACCTATTTCCTAAGAAATAATTTTTTAAGACATAGAACCCACAATACATAAATTCTACAAAACAAGGTAAAATCCAAGAAAATAATAAAAGCAAAACCCATTGTGATCTCTATGTAGGGACAGGACTATGGAGCAATCATTTAAGCAATTTATTAACAAAGCACTGAAGATAAGTATAGATTTAGAACAGACAATAAGCTATCAATCTTGAAAATGCAAAAGGAAAATAGTAATAGAAGACAAAAGTAAGAAGGTGAAGAGAAGACTGCAAGGAAAGGCAGGGACTAACATCTTCATCTATAAAGTGTGAAGACAAAAGACACTATCTGTGGTTCTTGGAAAACCAAATAACATAAGTGTTCGTCATTATTACACACATCGTTCTTAGGTAATAATAAATGTTAATTGTGTGCCAGGCACTTACTAAGAATTTTTAGGGGCTGTTCATTTAACTGTATAATACAACTGTTAAAGTGATCCATGAAGAAAACAAAGTAAAAATATTTGGACTGGGGATATAGCTCAGTGGCAGAGCACTTGCCTAGCATGTGCGAGACCCTAGGTTAGATCAGGGGCACCACAAGCAAAAGTAAAATTTTTTAACCTGCGTGGTAACTGAGGCAGGAAGCAATGATGGTCATGTAATTAAAAAGGAAGAGAGAAATAAGGGGTATAGTGAAAATAAGCTGATGCTTAATATATTGGGGCAAGAAATAAAAAGATAGTAATGTCTAAAGTCAAGGAACAAGCAAAAGTATACTACCTAGAGAATGGAGATCATCCCCAGAAGAACTAAACCGAAATAATTATGGGCCAGGGATGTAGCTCAGCGGCATAGAGCCTGCCTGGCAAGCACAAGGCCGTGAGTTCGATCCCTGGTACCGGAAAAAAAAAACAAAAAACAAAACACAGTTTACCAACCTGTACCACCATTAATAGCTAAGTTCTTTATTCAGCTTTTTTTTTTTTTTCTTATGTGGGTACCGGGAGTCAAACTCAGGACCTCGCGCTTGCCAGGAAGGCGCTTACACCACTGAGCCATCTCAACGGCCCAATTCATCTTTTTAAGAATAAGAAGATTTCAATGCCTGTTCACCATACAAGGACAAGTGACAAAATTTTTGTTCAGATTACTGATACTAACAAATCTGTCATTTTCACACTAGGCTAGAGCTTCAGGAATGATAACTGTGGCAAAAAGGGTTGAGTCAACCTAGAAAGATGCTGTAGAAGGTGGCCTAAATTCAGCAGTAGATCTTATATACTATCCAGCTGAGGTCACAAACCCATGGTCAGGAGCTCAAGCCAGCCCTCATACACATTCAGGTTAGTCCGCATAATGTTTACTTCCATTACGCTTTGGGTAATTTTGTTTTGTTTTGTGGTACTAGACAGCGAACTCAGGGCCTTTGCACAGGCTATATCCTAAGCCCTTTTTTTAATTTTTTATTTTGACAAATGATTTTGCTAAGTCACTAAATTGTCACTAGGAGGTTCAAGCTTGTAATCTCGTGTGTTGACATTACAGGCATGAACTGCTGCAACTGGCCCCACTATGATCTTAATTTTGAAAAAGCAACATTCATATAAAAATTCTAAATGCTACCTTCTGAGTCAGAAGAAGCAGTCTCCCCAAGGACAGGGTGTTTGCCACATTTAGTCTGCCCCCTTACTTTCTGTCACCAGGCTGGCCCTTGGTAGGTCTTCTGCATTTCTGACCCTTGCTGCAGAAGGGATCACATGTTGATAATACACCTTACTAATGCCAAAAGTCTCTGTGAAGAAGGACTCTCACAATCAGGTGGCAATCAGGAGGCAACTGTGAATACATCACTGATAATGGTTCTTGGCAGCACAAATTCTAGAAGGTGGTTCGCAGCTGTAGATAGAAGCCATTCCTACCTAAAAATTATTTCTAAATAGGTATTTTAAAGCAATGAATCTCTTTATTGGGGTATTACATTAGAGCCACCTATGGAGAAAAAAATATATGTAAGAATTACAGTGCATGCCTAAAAGTCAAGAATTTCCTTCTTTCTTTTTTTTTGTCGGGGGGGGGGTAGCGAGACAGGGTCTCCCTATGTAGTTCAGGCTGGCCTTGAACTCACTATGTGGCCCAGGCTGGCCTCCAACTCACAGTGATCCACCTGCCTCAGCCTCCTGAGTGCTGAGATTACAGGTGTGCACCATCACACCTGGATTTTTAAAAATCAAGAATTTCTATGCAGGCCTATTTGACTGCAACTTTTTCCCTGCCAACTGCTTTACTTTTAATACAACTAGGACTGAACGAAAAAAAATAGTAGACGCTACTGATCAGTATCAGAAGATAACACATAATAGACAGAAATAAAAACTGAATCACAGGCCGGTGAGATGGCTCAGCGGCGTAAGCGCCTGCCTAGCAAGTGTGAGGTCCTGAGTTCGACTCCCGGTACCCACATTAAAAAAAAAAAAAAAAAAACACTAAATCACAAGGTCCAATAATTAACACTGCAATCTATATTTTAGGTAAAATTGTCACCATATACTTACATTTTAAGGTCTCTCCAGCATATGGTATGTGCAGTTTGAATCGGTCACAGTTAGGTCCAGGAGTCAATGAAGTGCAGCTTTATGAAAAGCAGAAAGAGAAGATATTTTAAAAACAAATTTTAAAGGCCTATATACTTATAATATTTAGTAAAGTTAATAAAAAGTGATCCATAAAGGTAAAATAAAACACTGGGTTACAGAACAAAAATGAAAGCAAAAAAGCCTTTATGGTCATGGAGGAAAAGATAGTAAGCCTTGCCCTAAAACAAATCATCCATTTATCTTGCAACACAACTTATATCTTCTAACAACACACACCATCAGTGCTTCAAATACACCTCTCGAAGAAGTGCATCTCAACTTTTAAAACTAGGTATATCATCCAAAACAGGTCTCTATTCTTTGATGCCAAGAATTACAAGAGAAAAGTAATTTTATGGTCATATTTTAAACAGACTTTTAGCTTTTACTCTGTTAGAACAAAAAAGCACCCACTTTTGGCCTTTTTCTGGTACCAGATGGTTTTCTTGCTTTCCACAAAGGTACACGCTTCCTCTAGATTTGGCACACTATAACTTTCATCTGCAGGAGAGCATGATGCATTCTACTCGATTTCAGATAGAATGCAAATTTTATAGGATGGGACTGAATTAGTCACACAGGCCTCAACATTTTTTTTTAATCTATTAGTTCACAAAGTTCTTTCTTCTCTACACATATTTACTTTAAAAGATATCTCATGATCTTACTAGTCAGAATTTCAACTACCTAACAGCAGTATTGGCCTTCTAGTTAATAAAATACTAATACGAAATCAACTGAGGAAGTTATATGTCTTAATTTCACTTTTTAAGAGTAAGATAATTTATAAAGTAAAGCAAGGGGACTGATTTTCTTTCATAATTCCAAAACTAACCCTAAAGCAATTCTAAAAATTGAACTTATAAAAGCAATTGAATGGATGGAGCAGTTGGAATCAATGTACAACTTCTTTAGATGGCCACTTTGAAGGGTAAAGATCATTTGAAAATAAATTCAAGAAATGTTGGCTTTAGCCTGCCAGGCAAGCGCGAGGGCCTGAGTTCGACTCCCGGAACCCGCATACGAAAAAGGGGCCGGTGATATCGCTCAGCGGCAAGGGCGCCTGCTGGCGCGCGAGTTCCTGAGGTCGACCCCCCGGTACCCACAAAAAAAAAAAAAAAAAAAAAAAAAGAAATGTTGGCTTTAAAGAAAGTAGCTCAGTCCTCATACCAAATTTACTATTACTTCTTCCTAAAACTATTTGAATGTAAAAGAGAAAAAAATAAAAATAAAAACCTTTAACTCATATGTACTTAACATAAATCACTAGATTAATTATTCCTCTTTATTGTCAGAAACTAAAAAAATACCAGTTTGAAAAGTAAACAAGAGAAATGCAAATTAGAACAACAGTGATATACCATCTTATTCCAGAAAGAATGCCTACTGTCAAAAAATCTAATAACAGATGCTGGCAAGGCTGCAAGGGAAAAAGGGATCCCTTCCACATTGTTGGCGGGAATGTAAACTAGTACAACCACTATGGAGATAAGTATGGCGATTCCTCAAAAAAATAAAAATTCCATTTGACCAAGTTATCCCCATCTAGGAATCGTCCATAAAGAGTTAAAGTCATCATTATTACAGTGATATATGCATACCCATATTTCTAGCAGCACAATTTATAATACCTATGTCTTGGAAACAGCCTATAAATATATCCATCAACAGATGACTGGATAAAGAAAATGTGGTATTTATACACAGTGAAGGACTACTCTGACATAAAGAAGGATAAACCTGAGGCATTTGCAGATAAATGGATGAATCTTGACACCATAATGTTAAGTGAAAAAAATCAAACACACAAGTTTAAATATCACATGGTTTCTCTTATATGAGAAACCCAAAATATAAATAAAGAGCAAAATAAAGGTTAAATAGTAGGAAGTAGGGAGATCTTTTTCAAATGGGAAGGAGAACAGGAGATAAAGGGCAGAAGGGAAGGACGGGAAAAAGGAAAGAGAATTGAAAAATGGAAATGAAACTTGTTCAAATGGGAAAGAGATGAAGAGCTGGAGGGAGAAGGGAGGGACGGAAGGGGAAGGGGACAAAACAGAATTAAAATGTGTTATGCACATGTACAAACTCCCTGCAATAAATGTAATCATTATATATTGCAAACATGTACTAATTTAAAAAATAAAGATGAGGAGGCTGAGACAAAAAAAGTAAACAAGGAAGTTGCACTAGCAATTGAACAGTAACTTATTTTAATTTTTCACAGTTTTTTTTTTTTTTTTGGTGGGTACCGGGGGTCGACCTCAGGACCTCGCGCACCAGCAGGCGCCTGTGCCACTGAGCGATATCACCGGCCCTTTTTGCGTATGTGGGATCTGGGAGTCGAACTCGGGCCCTCACGTTTGCCAGGCAGGCGCTTACACCGCTGAGCCATCTCACCGGCCCAATTTTTACAGATTTTAAGAACATATTTCCTTTCAATATAAAATAACCTTGAGCTAGGGGAGGTAGCACACGACTGTAATTCCAGCACTTGGGAGGCTGAGGCAGGAGGATTGCCATGAGTTCAAGGCCAGGCTGGGCTACATAATGAGTTCAAGGCTAGCCTGAACTACATAGCAAGACCCTGTCTCAAAAAACTAAAAATAAAAATAAAAATAAAACAACCGTCAGGGCACATTTCATAAAAGGTACCAAAGTATTTCCCTTCTCCAAGCTGGGTATCTGTTATTCAAAATGCTGAGGCTCAGAAGTGTTTCAGATTTCAGGTTTTTTCATACTTTGGAATAGCTGTATATATATATAATGAGATCTCTCAGGATGGGACCAAAATCTACACATAAAATGCATTTACATTTCACATATAGCTTCTATAACATAGCCTGAAGACAATTTTATACAATATTTTTAGTGTGCCTACGTTTTGACTTCAACCCTCACATGAGGTCAGGAGTGGAATTTTCCATTTGTGACATCGGGTGGCACTCAAAAAGTTTTGCATATTGAAGCATTTTAGATCTTGGGTTTTCAGATTAGGGATGTTCAATCCATAGTATAATATTTTCTAGCCCACAACTAGTTACTTGAAGAATTAGGGAAAGCACATAAATTCTAGCATCATACAATATAAAAGATAATCTAGTGATAGTAAAAACTCTACAAAACACTAAGAATATCCAACCGGCAATGTTTTATAATGATGAAAAACATTCGCAACTCAGAGTTTTCAGAGCTCGAGGATCAAATTATCTATACAGGAAAAATGTAAATTAGTAGTAGTATAGTAAATCCTCAGGACTCAATGTGAAACTGTTTTGTTTCTAAAAGGTTACATTCACTACTGAGCTATACTTCCTATTATTTACTTTACATTTTACCAGGACTAGAAAAGTACTTTTGTGCCCCGCCACTTTGCCTTCCTCCCTTACCGTATCAACAGCTGGTTCTAGCACCCTCCGGATGTTATAAAGTACATTTCTCCATCGGAGTGATTCACTTGCTGTTGGGGGAGGGTTGTTTTTCACTTAGATAAGGTTTATTGAGCATTGTTCTAGGTATTAGGAATACAGTGGACAAGACATACAAGATCTACAGTCTCATGGTATTTCAATTCTTTTTTTTTTTTTTCCTGGGTACGGGGGGTGGACCTCAGGACCTCGCACGCCAGCAGGCGCCCGTGCCGCTGAACAATATCATCAGCCCTTTTTCCGTATGTGGGTTCCAGGAGTCGAACTCAGGACCTCGCGCTTGCCAGGCAGGTGCTTATGCCGCTGAGCCATCTCACCGGCCCGGTATTTCAATTCTAATGAGGGAAAAGAAATGATAAATAGGACAAATACATAAAGATCGTTTAAGGTTACTAAATGTTATGAAGAAAATAAGACAGGGTGCTACAACAAAACAGGAGCCACTTTACACTGGAAAATCAAGGAAGACCTCTACAGAAGGTTAAATCCTAACCTCGAATAACATGAAGGGACCAATCATTCAAAATTCTAGCAAACAGCATTCCAGAAGAAAGGGTAGGTGCAAAGACATGAAAGCAGAAACAAGCCTGATATATCTGGGGAAGAAATCTTTACGTATCTCGGCAATGCAGCTGGGGCAAGTGAATGAGGGCGGAACCATGGACGGGGACAAGGGGTAAGCAACAGAGAGATTATGCAGTCTTGCAAGTGGTGGCATTTAATTCAGCTTTCACGCCAAGCACAAAGAAGGGTTTTAAGCAAAAGAGTAACATTATCTAACTCTATGTTTTGAAAAGATCACTGTGTCTACAATACAGCAAAAGTGACTATAAGAAATAAAAAGATTAGAGTTTCTTTATATTGTGATATTACAAAACTTCACATTCCCTTTTTGCGTGTGCATATGCATGTGACGCTGAGGATGAAACCCAGGACCTCATACATCCTAAGCAAGCGCTGTACCACCGAACTACAACATCCCAGACCACAGAGTTTCACATTTCTAACATTCATTATTTCTCAGTTTCTTGGGTCAAAATTTGGTAAATGGTTTGGCTGGTTGGTTCTAGATTGCTGCCCAAGAAACTGCAGTCAGAAACCAGTAACAGATAACTAATAGAACAGGGAAATCCATTCATCTAGAAAATCATTTCCTTAAACAAGTATGAAATAGCTACTAAAGCAAAAACTACTAGTTTCATTAAATTTATATTTGTATAAAGGCAACTCATCTTCACACGTAGTTACTTACAAGGTTTTAAAAGTCAATATTCCAAACTGAGTAACTTTTAACAAAATAACATTGCTGACAGTTAAAATGTAACTTCAAATTTGTCCCTTAACTATAGCTCATTAGTGCTTACTAACGTGTCAGGCACTGTGCTGAGGTGGAAATACAAGCCTGGTGTGGTGGCACACACCTGCAATCCCAGCAGTCTAGGAGGAAGAGGCAGGAGGATCACAACTTCACAACTTAATGAGACCCTATCCCAAAATAAAAGGAAAAATGGGCTGGGGATGCAGCTCAGTAGAAAGGCCCTGGGTTCAATCCCCAGTACTGAAAAGAAAAGGAAAAGAAAGAAAGGAAAGGGAAGGGAAGGGAAGAAAAGAAAAGAGAAAAGAGAAGAAGGAGGGAGGCAGGAAGGAAGGAAAGGAAAGGAAAGGAAGGAGGGAGGGAGAGAGGAAGGGAGAAAGAAAGAAAGAGGGAAGGAGGGAAAGGGGGAGGGGAGCAAGCAAGCAGCAGTGACAAGAACAAAACACTTGTTTTGGTATTACAGTGTAAAAAGGTTTTAGATAAAGAACTATGATGTATAGTATACCTTTTCCTGATTTCAACTTACCGCGATATACTGGGAATGCACTATTTTAAAGTCTAACATTTGGCAGAACCAAGGGAATTGAACTCACATTCTACAGATCATGCAAGTAGCAATTAACAGGTGGGAATTCTTGATACGATCAAAGAAGGTAGTTTACTCTAGTACTTTATTACAGAAATTGCAGTTAAACATTAATATAATAAAATGATAAGCATAATGACCTTTGCATACTCTCATCCCTACAGTCTCTTATTTTACCTTTAATCATATGAGTCCTAGTATTATTTATTTTCAAATTGTGGTTGTTTTCTCCACAAGATTATAAAAATCTTGGTGCCAATAACTTTTACACTTTTTTTTAACATAGCACAATATAGCACCCAGCACAGTGCTAAGCACTCGATGCTGATAAAATTTTATCATATATTAATAATCATAAACTAAACTCAAAATTGTCATTTTACAGTTGATGTCACTGAGGCCTTGAGGGACTCATGGGCATTCAGTAAGAGCACTGGGATCGGAAACTAATTCCACAGAACTCTGGCCACATCTTAGTCACTTTCTGGCTTAAAGCTAAATCCATTATTTGCTACTGTCTGGAAAAAAAATAGTGATTTAGACCATTTGTTCTTTAACCCACCTAAAAAGAACAAAGCAGATGAATCCAGGGTTCCTTCCCTAAGTACGTCAGTTTCCTTTACCCTATTAATTTACCATTTGGCATGTTCTCCTACATAGCTTCCTGTTTTTTTGATAGTGATGTGTGTGCTTAACCAACAATATTTAACATCAGCTAAGAAGGAAGTCTTCCGCTTTGGCAACTTAAAATAACAGTTAACTGTGAAATAAAATAGGCTCCAAGACCAGTAATTGCCTTGTAAACACAAACTGCAATGAATAATTGTTAGTTCATGATATTCAACACATTTTTATTTTATGGAATTAATTTATTTTTCTGAACTAAATCTAAACATCACTTCCACTCAAACTAAATCAGTTTCAAGGTTACCACAGTTTCAAGACTAGATGTCACAGGCTGGTGATATAGCTCAGCGGCATAAGCGCCTGCCTGGCAAACGCAAGGTCCTGAGTTCAACTCCCAGTACCCGCATATAATAAAAAAAAAAAAAAAGACTAGATGTCACAGTAAAGAAGCTAGAAGACCGGTATCTTAACATCTGCCTAAACAATCTACAAAATGCAAAGGCATTCATGCTTCTGATACAATGAATCTTACATAGTCAGGCCTGAGAATTACAGCCCATCTAGTTGACTAGACCAAATCTCCTAAAGTCAAGTCTTGGGCTTTATCCAAGGAAACACATGAATTAAAATTGCCAAAAGAATGCAGCAAAATTGCATTGAGGTAGTTTTTCCACATTGTTCTCTGGAGGAATAGTACTATCTACTTGATGACATATGATATCCCTAATATGCCAAGTATATCCTTTATATCTCTAAAGCCTAAAATCTATTTCCAGACCTTACTTGAATATGATGTATATAATTCCTAGCAGAGGATTTAAAAATGCCATTACCAAAATGACTTATCTTAGAATGTTTTTAAAATTACAAAACTCAGATATTCAGGAAAATGTGTTTGCCAGTTCACACGGCATCAACTGTTATTCCCAGCTTCTATACCATATCTCCATTTATAAATGATAAGTTTCAACTCTAGAGTAGGCAGAATTTTTAAATATTGGTAGGTGTTCCCATAACAAAATCACTACAATGTGATTTCAGTAGGAAAGATAGGCTCAACGACAATTTTTGACAGTCAATCAGGAGGGGGAAATCATTTAACTTTTTTTTTTTTTTTTGTGGGTACCGGGGGTCGACCTCAGGACCTCGTGCGCCAGCAGGCACCCGTGCCACTGAGCGATATCACTGGCCCTTTTTTCTATGTGGGTTCCAGGAGTCAAACTCGGGCCCTTGCGCTTGCCAGGCAGGCGCTTATGCCACTGAGCCATCTCACCGGCCCTAACTTTTTAGATAGATGCTTAACTCATTAATTTTCAACCTTTCTTCTTTTCTAGTACATACATTTAATTCACTCTATTAACAGAATAAAGAAGAAAATGAGTAGTATTATCTCAGTAAGTGCAGAATAAGTGATAAAATTAAGCATCCACTCATAATTTTAAATTCTCTGTAAACTAGAATAAAAAGTTGTATCCTTATTCTGATTAAGGCTATCTACAAAAAAAAAGACCATAGTAATATCATAATAGCAAAATATTGTTTTTCCCTTTGAGATAATGAGAAAAGGATACCTGCTCTCTATTTTCATTTGACATTGTACTGGAGGTCCTAACCAGGATCATGGGGAAATAAAAGGTATAAAGACTGAGAAGAAAGAAATACAATTATATTTATGTGCAGAAATATGTGCATGTAGAAAGTTTACATCTTCATATGCATTTTTTAAATTATCCTGTGAGCTTACAAAGTTGCTTGACAAATAACATATAGAAAATCTATATACCGCAATTAGAAAACAAAACTTTTAAAAATGTGTCATCAAAAATAACATCAAATATGATGAGGTGGTTGCTCAGTGGGTGTTTGTTTTCCTAGCATGCACAGGCCCTGGGTTCAATTCATAGCACTGAAAAGAAGAAAATAAAATAACATCAAACAATCAAATTCAATATGTAAGGTCTTCATGCAGAAAGCTATTACAGTATTAAAAGGAAAATAAAGAAAACAAAGATATCATGCTCAAGTATTAAAAGATTCATAATGAAAAGCTGTCAGTTCTCCCTGAACCTAAAAGGAGAGTTCTAAAACATAAATGGAATGCCGAGAACCAAGAACAGAGACAAACCAATGGGACAAAATAAAGCATCACATATTCAGACAATTAATGACTGACAAAAGCAGCTCTGTGCTGCAGTGAAAAAAAAAATTCTTTTTAATAAATGCTGTTGGTCAACTGCACATTCTTATGAGGAAAAATACACAACTTGAACATCTCATGCCATCCACAAAAATCAAGACGAAGTGTAAAAAGAAAAATATTTTTAGAAGATAACTTGGGTAAGAGGACTAAACAGAAGAATGTCTTTAAATTTCGATTACATAAAAAATCTCCCAAAAGAACTATAAAGAAAAAGATAAATTAGAGCACATTAATATTAGACCTCTGTTCATCAGAAAACACCATTCGGATAATGAAAAGACAAACCACAGAATGGGAGAAGTATCTGGAACATATAACATTTGGACTTATTTCCATCATTCACAAAGAACTCCAATTCAACAAGAAAAAGACAAGTTTTTAGATCTAAGTTGTTAGACCTGAACACTTTCCTAAAAGTGGATCCAAATAATATATGAAAAAATGAAAAAGCTTATGTGTCAATTAAAATATGAAAAAGCAGATAACTTAATTAGTCACTAAGGAAATGCAATTTAAAGCTACAATGAGATACTACAACCCACCAGGATGGTTAAAATTAAATTGATAATAGCAAGTATTGTCAAGAATATAGAAGTCTAGAAACTCTATACACTAGAAGAATTAATTGGCATAAGCATTTCAGATAACTATTTGGTAGTTTTTTTTTGTTGTTTTTTTTTTTTTTGGGGGGTACCGGGGGTCGAACTCAGGACCTCATGCTTGCCAGGCAGGCGCTTATGCCACTGAGCCATCTCACCAGCCCTTGGTAGCATTTTTAAACATGAATTTATGTACACTTATGATTTAGCAATTTTATTCCTAAAATAGCTAATATGTATACAAATGTTCACCAAAGATATATACAAAAATGTACACAACAGCAGCACTCTTTGAAACACCCCCATCCAGAACAATTAAAATGTAATTTCAAACTCAATACCAAATGCCATCAGCTATAGGCCAGGGGAAAAAACTAGGATGTAATCATGAAATGAAATATTATTATAGCAATGAAATAAACTAGAGATGTAACGATATGGATGAATCTCACAAATATATTGTTGAATGAAAGAATGTGTATTATGATTCTATTATTTAAAGTTCATAATCAGAAAAAAACTATAGTGTTATGTACTAAGTGATAAAAGTATTATACATAATCAAGAAAGTGATTACTATAAAAATAAGAATAGTTTCTCTACAAGGGAAGAAAAAAGTAAGGACTGGGAAGAGGCATATGAGAGACTCCTGAAATGTTGCTAATATCTTATTTCTTGACCTGGGTGGTGATCGCACAGATGTTTATGTTTTAGTATTTATTATGATGTAAATACATGTTTTATCTGTGTTTTAATATGCCCCCCAGGTGTCTCTAACGAATACTTGATTTTTGAGAACCACTGCTTTAAGTTGTATTATGTCTGAACTTAGAAGGATCACAGCAATTTGAGTTGGATTCTCTATGGTCATTGGATCAACACAGCCACCTGTGTTGCAAATTCATGTTTTTTTTTTCCAATGATAGTAAATCATTTTGAAACAGCCTGTTCTTACACTCTTTATTTCTTCTGTATTAAAATTATTTTCAATAATAACATCAAACAATCAAATTCAATATGTAAGGTCTTTATGCAGAAAGCTATTACAGTATTAAAAGGAATCTTCTACTCAGTGAGTAGAAGATTTTCCACAAATCTGTGATTGGGGATACACATTCATTTTTTCCAAAAGAAATGCACAAGTATTTGTTGACCATTCTATGATGGGTACAGAAAATGCTACAAGTGAGTGGTCTATATTCAATTGAATATGTAGGACAGCCCCCTGGGGTACAGAAACAAATCCTGGGGAGGGGAGAGTAAAACTGCTATGCACTATACATGAATGAAATTAATCCTTACTAGTGTGTAACCTACAGAATGACCCTGGTAATTGAATTTGTTCCCACAGAGTTATTTAAATGTCCTGAGGGAAGAATGAGAGTTCCACAATCTGGAACTGTTTACGGTGGCACTGTCCATGAGTCTGATGCCTTCAGGATGCTGTGACAGGCTTCATGGATGGAATCAATTGTCTAGCTTATATTAAAATCCTTGAGAAATAGACAAGTATTTTAAGCTTATTCTTTAAAAGAATCTGTGGCTAGAAAATAATACCAACAATGCAAGCACAGGTGAATCTTTTTTAGGGTTCTTGCTTCCAGATTTTTGTTTTTATTTATTTCTACATGTTTGCAATATATATTGTTTACATTCATTAGAAGGAGTGGGGGGGCCGGTGAGATGGCTCAGCGGTGTAAGCGCCTGCCTTGCAAGCACGACGGCCCGAGTTCGACTCCCGGAACCCACATACGAAAAAGGGGCCGGTGATATCGCTCAGCAGCACGGGTGCCTGTTGGCGCGCGAGGTCCTGAGGTCGACCCCCCGGTACCCACAAAAAAAAAAAAAAAAGGAGTAGGTACACGTAAATAATGTATCTAAATTATTTTCATTCCCTTTTCTCTCCTCTCCCTCCCCAATCCATTCTCTAGAGCCCATTCACATTTGTAAAAGATCTGTCTCCCCTGTTTCTTATTGTCTATCCTTTGTTTTTAAATTATTTATACTTTGGCTTTCTCATATAAAAGAAAGAATGTGATATTTAAACTTTTGTGTCTGATTTATTTCACTTAACACTGCTATCTCAAGGTGCATCCATTTTCCTACAAATGATTAAAATTTATCCTTCTTTATGGCAGAAGAGTATTCCATTATGTACAAATACCACCACATTTTCTTTATACATTCATATGTTGATGGATACGTAGGCCACTTCCAAGAGTTAAACATGGGTATACTTGTTATCACTGTGGTATGAGATCTTTAACTCTTTCAAGAAAATACCTGGAAGAATAGCTGTGTCGAATGGAACGCCTATTTTTAGTTTTCTGAGGAATCTCTAGACTGATTTCCATAGTGGTTGTACTAGTCTGCATTCCTGCCAAAAGTGTGCAAGGGTTCTTTCACCCCGCAGCCTCACTAGCATTTTTTTATTGCTTGATGTCTTGATAATAGTGATTCTTCCTGAACTAAGATGGAATCTCAGTGTTGTTTTGTGTTTCTCTGATGACCAGAGAGACACTGAGCACTTTTTCATGTATACATTGTCCTCTTGTACTTCTTCTGAAAAGTGTCTATTCAATTTAGTTGCCCATTTTTTTATTGGTTCTTTTATTTGGGGGGGGCTGGTTTATTCGAGTTCTTTATATATTAGTCCTCTGTCAGAGGAGCAGCTAGCAAAAAATTTTTTCCCATTCTGAGGCTGTCTATTCTTTTGGTTGTTTCCTTTGCTGTGCAGAAGCTTTTTAATGTGATATAATCCCATTTGTCGATTCTTGATGTTATTTTTTTGTGTAACTGGGGTTCTGCTTAGAAAGTCCTTTAAGAGTTTTACCTATTTCATCTTCCAACAGAGTGTTTCTGTTTTAACATTCGTGTCTTTGATCCATTTTATTTTGGTACGTGGTAACAGATATAGGTCAAGATTCAGTCTTCTGTGTGTGAAGCACAGGCAAATCTTTAACAAAACCTTTCATGTAACTACTGAGTAGGCTAAAATTACCCATGGCATAGAGTATGGGGCCAATCTGGCATTTCTTCCATTAGCATCTTTCTACTTTTTCAGGTTTATTTTTCAAATATGACAGGTGAAACTGCTGTGTTATATTTTTACAGTATGTCTTATTTCATCTTTATATTATCTAATTGGTATGTTATATATATTTTACACTATGTATTTATAATTAAACAAAAATTTATTTATTGGGTTTATCATAGTTTAGGATACACCATAGTCTGAATGTTTGTGTCCTTCCAAAATTCACATAATGTAGTCCCCACTGCGCTGGTATTGAGTGAGAGATGTGACTAGGGCATGACAGCCCTCGTAAATAAGACTGGTGACCTTTTAAGAGGCCTGCAGGAGACTGTTTGCCCTGTTCCCCTTCTACCATGAGGACACATGGAGGGGACCATGTAGGAGGAACAGCCCTTCACCAGACACTGAATCTGCTGGCACTATGAGCTTAGACTTCTCAGCCTCCAGAGCTATAAGCAGTAAATTTCTGTTGCTAACAAATTACCCAGTGTGAAGTATTTTGTGATAGCAGCCCAAACAGATAAAAATGGGGTAAATAATCAAAAAGGTTCAGCGATCACTGCTCTAAGAGATAGAGAAAGGAATCTACTCTCTATTCTGTAATAAGACAAAAATCAAAACATGAACATTGATACAATTTAAATAACAATTCAAAACAACAGTAGATACCACAAAGCAATTAACATGATTAACTGCCAAATTAGTGGTTAAAGAATACAACACAATTAAATTTTAGAGAGCAGAGAAACCACTTTTACCTAGAGTAATGAAGGAAAAAGGGCCTATAAAGAATGAAGACGGGGAAGGAGAAACATTTCCCTGCAATTGTCCTTAAGCACAGCAAAACCTGGAGACAGACACTCTGCTAGACTGGAAGCTCTAAGAAGAACCAGAGTGCATTATACCCTGAATCTCTTAGCATGCAGCAGTATACCTGCTGGCACACAGGAGGCACCTGAAAACTATTTCAGAAATAGCACCAGTGAGAAGGTAGAGCTGGTAAAGACCAGCACACTCGAAGATCATGCCAATGTAAAACAAATTACATAAAAGTCATGGTCAAATTGCAATCCCAACTGTGGGAATGTTGGTAATTTAATTGATAAATGTTATAGAGGCCAATGCTAGTTTACATACTGTTTTTCCACATTTCATGCACAATGTAATTTTATAAAAAGTAATTTTTACACAGAACACTATTAATGATTTCAACAGAAACAGGGCCATAGCCTTTTTAGGCCATCATTTTCATCTGTTGACTCAAAGTATGTCCTAAGTGAATATATTCCCTATTTTCTGAACACTGCAGGCTTTATAGTTTATATCATTTGCTCACTTTTCTGAACTCTGAAGGCTTTATATTTTTATATCATTTGTTCACTATTTACCTAAATCCCACCTAAATCCTGCCTATACAGGAAAGGACTAATTTATCTTGGTATGCTCTGATAGTGAAGATCCTTAAGGGAATACACAGAGCTGAGTGTTCCCCTTAGCAGCTTTGAGATGATATATTAATGCTGGCATCTTCACAGTACTTACTAGGTACTCTATACATGCTTTTTATTATACAAAGGAAATTTCAGTGAATAGAGACAATATGGATGAACACAGATTACGAAAGACTGCATTGTAAACATTCTCTACTCAAAATCCGTGCCTCTTTAGTATACATGGCAAACATAAAAAGTAATGATGCTCTGAGTTTTCACTGATACAACTAATTGAAAAATTTAGCAATTTTGAGAGGTCTTCATTCTTAAAATCATCAACCATATTATTTAATTAGATTATACAACATCTATTGTCTCACTTCTGAGAACTGTTTTAAAAAGCCAAGTCAGGCAGGCATGGGGGCACCTGCCTGTAATCCCAGCACTCAGGAGGCTGAGGTAGGAGGATTGCCAAGAGTTCGAGACCAGCCCGGGATTCACAGTGAGTCCGAGGCCAGCCTGAACTACCTAGGGAGACTCTGTCTCAAAAAACAAAGAAAAAGGGGCCGGGGATATAGTTCAGTGGCACAGTGCCTGCCTGGCAAGCACAAGGTCCTGAGTTCGATTTCCAGTTCCCGAAAAATAAATAAATAAATAAAATAAAAAATAAAAAGCTAAGTCCTAGACTGTCAGAATATAGAAACCTTTCTAGAACAATATTACTCAAATTGGAGTCCATGGACCAATTCTAGCCCATAAACAATTACTATTTCATAATGAGAAAAGCACAGAAATTGAGTGTATGAATTTTAAAAATTTTAAAGCACTGTGTAAAAGTAATGTTAAGGCTGATGAATCCAGTAATAAAAAGGTCAAGGATGGTATTTCTTGTCTTTTTCATCTCATTTTTCTAGTAATTTGTCTTTATGGTGCTTTATAAAAGTTATCAGTTTGTGATTTATTGGAATTTATTTAAAGCTCTGGTCTTAAAGACAATTTGAGAAACGCTTCACTAAAGATTCTTTAACGCTGAAAATGACTAGCTATGAAGACAAACTACTTTGCTTTGATGTCCTCCAATCTCCTTATTCGTCTTGATTTTCCCACAACAGTACACCATTATTTCTTTCTTTCCAGGTGTTCTTTTGATAGCCCTAAGTTGACAGAAATATCAATGCACTTCACTGCCTAAAATTTATCATCATCATCTGACTACTCAGAACCTGTAAAGCTACTTCTTTTTCATCCAGATGTGGCTCTAACATATTATTATATTCATTTCTCATAAGAAGATATCAATTAATTTGATGACCCAATTAGAAGGGGTCACTCAACCTTGAAATATGAATGCTGGCATAAACCTGCGGAAGTTGCTCCCAAGTCCTTAGAAATCCTAACCAAAGTACAGCTTACTTTTACATCCCTGGCCTCCACGTCTGAAAAAACGGCCTGTTCACATCCTGCACTCATTCTCAAAAATCTACGATCTCTTAAATCCCACCAATCTACCTACACTACCAGTCTTCCACTGAATTATACTGGTCCTCTGAATTCTTTTCTGACTTAAAAATTCCTGTAATTTCTTACATAAATATGTGTGACTATATACATAATATATTTATATAAACCTACAAATGACAATTCTAAAAGATATTTCTTTATACAAAATATGATGAATATTACCTAAGGAAAAATTAAATAAATCCATAGCACTCTACTGTAAGAAATTATTCCACAAAGCTAATAATTACATCACGCTTTTAATTAAGATTTACATCAAACTTTCAACTCTTCAGTAACTTGTAAAATAGAAAAACAAAAACAAAATGAGAATGAAAGAGACTGAGAATTTAAGTCAAAAAGTAAATTAATGACATACTTAAAATAACTACATGCAGTTCATTTCTGCCTCAGTTGCAACAAGGAAATTTTACCCCTCCCTCATACCCTTTAGACATTTACAAATTCTTCTCAAATTCTCTACTGTTGGGCCGGTGAGATGGCTCAGCGGCGTAAGTGCCTGCCCGGCAAGCGCGAGGGCCCGAGTTCGACTCCCAGAACCCACATACGAAAAAAGGGCCGGTGATATCGCTCAGCGGCACGGGCGCCTGCTGGCGCGCGAGGTCCTGAGGTCAATCCCCGGTACCCACAAAAAAAAAAAAAAAAAAGAAATTTCTCTACTGTTCTGAGATCTAATCCACCTGTGGCAAATTATCACACGGAAAATAGTTCCACTTAAAACTATTGCTTTTTCTGAATCACTTTTAATACTGAATGAGTCTTTTATCTTTTAGTCTTAGTATCTGAAGAAATTTCTATCTAAATTCTACCCTGTAATTTTTTTTATTAGACTATGTTTGCATTCCTTGTGTGGAGTTGATCCATGTATGTAACACATCCTCATTCCTCTTTTGATCCCCTTTCCTGCCATCCCCATCCCCATCTCTTGACCCCCTTCTCATTTGAGAAAGATCTAAAGTACCTCCCTAGTTCCCATTATCTTTTTTTCTATTATCTTTTGTTTTATTCTTTGTTTACAATTTGTATATCTCACATAAAAAATGTGATATGTAAGCTTATGTATCTGATTTATTTCAGCTAATGTTATGGTTTCAAGATGCATCTATTTTCCTCCAAATGCCTTAAGTTTATCCTTCTTAATGGCAGAAAATTCCTCCACTGTATATAAATACCACATTTTCTTTAGGCATCATCTGTTGATGGACATACAGGTTGCTTGCAAGATTCAGCTATTATGAATTATGCTACTATCAACATGGGTATGCATGTATCACTGTAATCTTTTGGAAAGATACCTAACAGGAGAATAATTGGGTCAAATGGAATTTCTACTTTCAGTTTTTGGAGGAATCGCCATACTAATTTTCACAGTGGTTATACTAGTTTACATTCCCACCAACAATGCGGAAAGGTTCCTTTTGTTCCCCACAGCCTTGCCAGCATTTGTTATTATTCGATTTCTTGATGATAGCCATTCTTTCTGGGCTAAGATGGAATCTCAGTGTGGTTTAAATTTGCATTTCTCTAATGCCCAGCAATGCTGAGGATTTCTTCATATATTTATTGGCCATTAGTAGTTCTTTTGTGCAGTGTCTATTCATTTCACTTGCCCACTTTTTTACTGGATCTTTTATTTTAGGGTGCCTAATTATTTTGTGTTCTTTATATATTCTAGACCAATGGTGGAGAACCCATGGTACACATGTTGTTTTTCTTTTAAGATAAAAGATGTTAATATGGGCCGGTGAGATGGCTCAGCGGCGTAAGCGCCTGCCTTGCAAGCGCGAGGGCCCGAGTTTGACTCCCGGATCCCACATACGGAAAAGGGGCCGGTGATATCGCTCAGCGGCACGGGTGCCTGTTGGCACGCGAGGTCCTGAGGTCGACCCCCCGGTACCCACAAAAAAAAAAAAAAAAAAAAAAGATGTTAATATATGAGTTTGTTTGTTTGTTTGTTTTCCTTTATGTGGATACTGGGAACCGAACTCAGGACCTCGTGCTTGCCAGGCAGGCGCTTATGCTGCTGTGCTACATCACCGGCCGTTTTTTCTAAACTAAAACCTCAGCATTCAGATTTAATTGCAGTGTTGGCACTCTGGGATAAATAAGTGGATTTTGGGTTGCAATTTGGGCCCTCGTCTCTAAAAGGTTCACCATCACTGTTCTAGATATTGGTCCTCCGAGGAATAGCTGGCAAAATTTTTTTCTCATTCTGTAGGCTGTCTTCTCACTGTGTTGGCTGTTTCTTTTGTTATGAAGAAGCTTTTTAATTTGATATGATCACATTTTTTGATTCTCAGTACTATGTCCTGTGCAACCAAAGTTCTGTTCAGAAAGTCCTTCCCTATGCCTATGACTTCAAGGGTTTTACCTACTTTGTATTTGAGCAGGTTAAATGTTTCCATTCTCACATTTAATTCTTTCATCCACTTTGATTTTAGTTTAGTACATGGTGAGAGACATGAGTGTAGATTCAATCTTCTGCATGATGATAGCCAGTTTCTTCAGCACCATTTATTGTAGAGGCTATCTTTCTTCCAGTGTATGTTTTTAGCCCCTTAGAAAAAGATCAAATAGTTGTATGTGCCTGGGGTTGTTTCTTCATCCTCTATCCTGTTCCATGATCCTTGTGTCTGTTTTTGCGCCCATACCGTGCTGTTTTTATCACTGTAGCTTTGTAGTATAATTTGAAGGCCATGATTGTGATGCCTCCACTTTGTTCTTACTAGCCTGGGTTGCTTTTGTTATTCTGGTCTCTTCCGGTTTCATGTAAATTTTAGGATTATTTTCTCCAGTTCTGTAAAGAATGCTGTTGGTAGTTTGACTGAAATTGTGATAAAGCTGTATAGCAATTTTGCAAATATGGCAATTTTAACTATATTCATTCTGCCTATCCAGGAACAGGGGATAACTTTCTGTTGTCTTATGTCCTCTTCAATTTACTTTTTCAGAGTAATGTAGCTTTTGTTGTAAAGGTCTTTCACTTCCATAGTTAGGTTAATTCCTAAGTATTTAATTTTTCTTAATGTTATTATGAATGGTATTTTCTTTTATGAATGGTACTTTTGTTTCTCAGCAGGTTCATTATTAGTGTACAGGAATGCTACTGATTTTTGTGTGTTGATTTTGTATGTTACTACATTACTGAATTTGGTTATTAATTCTAAGAGTCTTCTGGTAGATTTTTTTGGGTCATCTATGTATAGGATTATGTCATGTGCAAATAATGAAAATTTTAATTCCTTCTTTCCTATACATATCTTTCTGATTTCTTTTCTTGCTTAATTGCTCTTACTAATGTTTCAAATACTATGTTGAACAGGAGTAGCAATAGTGGCATTCTTGTTCTGTTCCTGATTTTAGCGAGAAAGCTTCCAGTTTTTTCAGTATTTTTCCCCATCTAATATGATGTTGGGAGTAGGTTTATCATAAATGGTTTTTATCAGGTTGGGGTAAGGTCTTTGAGGACCTATTTTCTTCAGTGTTATTATGAAAGGATGTTGGATTTTGTCAAAGGCTTTTTCTGCACCTATTGAGATGATCATGTGATTTTTGTCCTTGATCCTGTTTATGTGATGGATTACACTCAATAATTTGAGTATGCTGAACCATCCTGCATCCCTAGGATGAAACCTACTTGGTCATGATGTATAATCTTTTGATGATTCATTGCACTGTTTCCCAATATCTTGAGGATTTTTGCATCTGTGATCATTAAAAAGATTAGTGTATACTTCTCATTTTTGGTTGGATCCTTCTTTGGTTCTGGACAGGGTAATTCTAGCTACAAGGAATGACTCTGGGAGTGCTCCTTCCCTTTCAACTTCATTAAACAGCTTGAGGAGTACTGGTGTTAAATCTACCTTGAAGTTTTTATAGAATTCAGCAGTAAATAATCCATCTGGACCTGGGCTTCACTGATGTGGTAGGGTTTTTTTACTGCTTCAATTCCATTGCCTCCTGTTGGATTATTCAGGTTTTTAAATCTTCTTGGTTCAGTTTTGATAATTCACATACCTCTAGGAATCTATCCATTTACTTTAAATTCTCCAATTTATTGGCAAACAGATTTGTGAGGTAGTTGTTAATAATCTTTTTTATTTTAGCAATGGCCATTGTAATTTCACCTTTTTCATTTCTACTTGCATTGATTTGGGCCTTTACTTTTTTGGTTGGATTGACTAAGGATTTATCTATTTTTTTATTCTAAAAACCAACTCCTGTATTCATTGATTCTTTGCCTTGGTTTGTTGTTGTTGTTGTTGTTTGGTCTCAGTTTCATTGATTTTTTTTCTCTGATTTTTATAATTTCCTTCCTTGTACTAGCTTTGGATTTGGATTGTTTTCATTTTTCTGCATACATAAAGGGCATGGTTAGATTATTAAATTCCCTCTGTTTTTGTGATGTGGGCATTCACAGCTATAAACTTTTCTCTAAAGACTGCTTTCTTCGTGTAGATATGTTCTGGTATGTTGTACTGGTTAGTTCTAGAAATTGTCTTGTTTCTTCCTTGATTGCTTCTGTGACCTATTTTTATTTAAGAGTATATAGTTTAGTTTCAATGCATTTATATAATTTCTTGGTTGTTGTTTTCCAGTTTCACTGCACTATGCTCTGATAAAATGCATGAGATATCAATTCTTTTACATTTATTTACACTTGCTTTATTGCTAGTATGTGGTGTATTTTGGAGAAAGTTCCACATGCTGCTGCGAATTTGTATTCTTTTTTGGGCGGAACACTCCATAGATATCTATTAAGTCCATTTGTTCAAAGGTTTTGTTCATCACTGATATTTCTTTGTTTTTTTTTTTTGTGTAGTTGATCTATCTGTGAGAGTGGGGTATGGGGGTCTCCACTATAATTGTATTTGTTTAGCTGGTATTTTATGTCCAGTAATACTTGTTTTATGAAGTTGATTCATGTATGTTAGTAACTGTTATCTCTTCGTGTTGGATTGTTCCCTAAGACAATATGTGACTATATTTTCCTCTTTTGGTTAGTTTTGGTTTGAAGTCCACTTTGTCTGAAAATAGGATGGCTATTCCTGCTTTTTTGGGAGGTTTCTCTTTGCATGGAATATTGTTTTCCATTCTTTGATTTTTAGCCTGTGAGTTTCTTTTTGAGTTACGTGTAGTTCTTGTATACAGCATACCTTTGGATTTTGTCTCTTGATCTATTCTGACTAGGGAATTGAGACCATTCACATTGAGAACTATTACTGATTAGTACTGACTTATTTCTGTCATTGACCATTTTCCTAGTGCTGACTCCCTAGCTTTCCCTTCTACTTAATGCTCACCCTACCTTCTGTTTTCATTCTATTAGACCTTTTGTCATTGTTAGCTTTATTGTCTCTTTCTAGGATGTCCTTCAGAATTTTTTGGAATGCTGGTTTGGTGGTCATGAATTTCTTTTTTTTTTTTTTTTGTGGGTACCGGGGGGACGACCTCAGGACCTCGCGCGCCAACAGGCACCCGTGCCGCTGAGCGATATCACCGGCCCCTTTTTCGTATGTGGGATCCGGGAGTCGAACTCGGGCCTTCGCGCTTGCAAGGCAGGCGCTTAAGCCGCTGAGCCGTCTCACTGGCCCGGTCATGAATTTCTTTAGTTGTTCTGCATCATGTTATTATTTCTCTACCAATTTGATTTCTCTATCAATTCTGAATGATAGTTTTGCGGGATATACCATCCTGGGTTGGAAATTGTATACTTCTAGGGCTTGAAACACTTTACTCCAAGCTCTCCTGGGCTTTAAAGTTTGTATTAAGAAGTTTGCTATAATTCTGATGGGTTTTCCTTTATAAGTGATTAGTTGCTTTTCTCTAACAGTGTTTAAAATTCTGTTTTTGTATTGAACTTCTGGGATTTTGACTATGATATGTCACGGAAAGGTTCTTTTCTGATTGTGGCTTTTTGGGTTTCGGTATACCTTTAGTATTTGTATGATAAGCTCTCTTCCTTCATTTGGAAAGTTTTCTGTTATTATTTCAGTAAACAGGCTTTTTACGACATACATTGTCTTCTGAGTTTTCACTAATTCTAATTAATCATAGTCTTCTTTGTATCATCTAGGAGCTGCTGGATCCATTTTTCATTATCTGTTGTTGTTGTTGTTGTTGTTGTTGTTGTTGTTGTAAGGTAACTCGCATTACTTGGTCACTGATAACAGCCCTGAGTTTTAGTTCTGACACTCTGTCCTCACAATGGTCAATTCTGCCCATACTTTCAAAAGAACTTTTAATCTCCTGAATAACTGTTTGGAGCCTTTTTATGGACCTTAATTCATTTCTATGCTGGTCATTTATATTTTGCATCATTTTGTTTAACTCTGCTAGCTTTTTATTAGGGTCTTCTGTAAACTTGGTGATCATTTTTTTTATTTGGCCCAATATCTGTTATATCTTCTGTGAGCTTGACAAATGCCTTACTGATTTCTTTTATTATCTCCCTTATATCATTTTGGATAAGTCAGGTGTGTGGCTTTTGGTTTTCTGCCTTTTAATGCCCAGTGGATCAGCTTTGGGGGAGTCAGAAGTCTTTGGAGGCATTTTGTTAGCTTGTCTTCTTATGTTTCTAATTTATTGTTGTTGTTGCTGGTGGTGGGAGTAGTGGTGGTGGTTGGTTGGTTGGTTTTTGTGTTGAGGCTGGCAGGCTGATTGTAATGGATTTGTTTATAGTATGGATTGTAATGATTTGTTCTTAATGTCTACTTTTCAGCTGTGTCCTCTGGGCATAGCTAACTATTAGCCTTTTCCTCCATCCCAGGATCCAACCACCTCTGTTTATTTGGGATAAGAGGTTGCAGTATATTTGGCCCAGTACCCAGTTCTCCAGGAATGGGCCACATTATAGATATCCTCCTTTAACAACCAAGTTCCATTCCTGCAACTAGGTCATTAAATGAATGGTCTCTAAGTGACCATTCTGAATACTGTAATATTCACAACAAAGAAATAGTCAAAGGAAACTCCCAACTTGATGATTTTGCTTATATTTGCATAACTCTTACATGCAGCACTGTAATGTATAACAGAATATAAAACTACTGTACTGTACAGTACTGTACAGGGGGGTCCTATTGAGGAGCAAAATTCATGGCACTATACTATAGAAGAAGCCACCATAAGGTTGTACTGCTGCTGACATTCCTGCACCATAAGTCCAAATGCAGGTCAGAAGCTGGAGCACTGGGCCGTAAGTCCAAACAGTCGATAAACAGATAGGTTGTTAAACAAGGAATATCTGCATTGTTAATGACCACAAAGCAATGCAGATATTGGGTCCCAAGAAAACCAATTAACAGCAACAGCTATGTACCTTGGTTATAATAATAAAATCAGTATCAATTATAGCATCAAATAAAAACAGCATTGACAAACTCTAAGGACCAATAATGTACCATCCTTAACCACAGAAAAGAGATCTATATTATAGTATGAATATTAAGACAAACCAAATACTGCCCTTCTACTATTGACCTACAGTAAATATTTACAAAATGGAACTATATCTCTTATAACAATAGAACAGTCAAAAGCAAGTGTAAAGTTAACTAGCTATCTAGAGATTCATAAAGCTTAGTAGTCACGCCATTAATGGTAGAGGGCTGAGGAACCAGAGAATGAAAAAAGCAAAATTTGAGAAATTAATTAGTGGAATATGAAAAGAAGGGGATCCTATTGAGGAGTAAAAGAAAATTGATAGTGTTAGAGAACAGTTATAGGAAAGAACAAACAAGCAAAAGAAAAAACAAATTACATAAAAGAAGATAATAGAAAAAAAGCTGAAAGGTGGAGAGAAAAGAAATTAAAGGGGGAGAAAGTTAGAGAAAAAAACCTCAAAGTCCCCCCAAAAATCCCAATGAAGGCAAGCTACAGATAATAATAAAAAATAAATATATATATATATATATATAAAAGATTGAGTCAGTGAAAAAATTCCTGTGTTTTTAAATGAGTGGTTGTTTTCCAAAATCTGCAGTGCTAGGAGGCAGCCAGTCACAATTTTCTCCACCTTGCTTTAGCCACTCTAGGGTGGACCTGCTTGCTCATATCAGGAGTACACTATGTGGCCGGTCAGGTATTTCTTTAAGTATTCACGCCCAATGATGTTTCACGAATGGAGAATACTAGGAAACGTATTTCTTACTGTATTAATAAGTAATTCCTATCTTTTCCTAGCCCAGCTAAGTAACCCTGAATGAATTTCATAGCCTCTCAGAGCCGATGTCTTTGTATGCTTAAAAACATTTAAAGGAGAAGATTAAACTTCTTCACAGATTTACTGGGTGCAAAGAAAGCCTTATAAAAAGAACTTTATACTACTGACAAAATGCTAAATTCATTTACTACTCATTTCTTTATGAAAAAATATAAGATTAATGGACACTGAGTCTATTTACAGCTCTGAATCCACTGTTGGCCTTGCTCAGTATCCACTATCAAATTCACAATAAAATAAATTTTATATTATTTCTAAGGGTTTAGTAAAAGTTTTATCACTTCTACAATTACACTTTTTATTCACACATGCATTCCTAATGATAAACCTACACTGGAAAGAGCACAAAACACACTTTTCTTTAAATGTCATTCCTCTTCCAGTACATTTCTTTTATCTTCTAGCCTATAACTGTCTTTCCTCTTAAAACCAACACAAATTTCCTCTTGTACTGTCTTTGGGGTCCTACAGCAGAAACTGGTTTTAAGCCATATTCACTTTTTCTACAAATTACACAAGCAAAAAATTTTTACTGTAAAAAAAAAAAAAATTTCAATAATATAGAAATGAAAGTTCCAATTACCCCTTTGATGTTCATTCCTTTTCCCTCCCAAGTTATCCACTATACTGGGTTTGCTAAAGATCTTTCCAAATCCTCCTCAGTACACTTAGATATAAATAGGTACCTATATACATATACAAAAGAGTACTGTTTTACACATTCTCATACCTATTATTCACTACCTTAGCTTGACGCTTGGGAAGACTAGACAATACTTCTAAGTGGTGGGCTACTGAGATCATTCCACTCAGGCAACAGCTTCTTAGAGAGACAACAACTATTTACTGTGGACTTACATTATGCCAGGTAGAGGGTATAAAATCTGGAACAAAACAGGCATCATCCTTGCCCTCAGGGACCTAAAAGTCTTCCATAAGACAGAGCATTAAGTAAATACAATATCCACCCTTATTATCAGGGGATACATTCCAAGACCCCCAGTAGATGCCTGATCCTATCAAACCCTACCTATACTATTTTCCTACACATACACACCTATAATAAAGTTTAATTTATAAATCGGTCACAGTAAAAGATTAACAACAATAATTAATAATATAATAGAACAATAATAACAATACACTGTACTAAAAGTTACACGAATGTAGTCACACTCTCTTGAAAGAGTCAAGAAAAATATTAATGTTTTTGAACCACAGTTGACTTCAGGTAACTGAAAGTGCAGAAAGAAAAAAACACAGAGAAGGAAGAACTACTATGTAAGGATTACATGCAATAATATCTTTCAAATCACTTATGTTATGATAACATTATTAATGATAACAGCTATTATTGTATTATGTCCTTACTGCTAAACATAAAGTTGCTTGAGTTAGCCAATGCACTAGTACCATAATTATAACAATATAATTATGTTGTGGGTCAGTAATCATCAACTAAAAGGCTTCTACTCCCAGAAAAGCAGACGCATCAGTAAATGGCTCTCCTCTTCCTTTGAAGGGGATGCTAATAACAAAAAGGTCTGGCTCAGTTTCAGCACAGCTTTTTCTAGCCTTTAAATAGAAGAAAAAATAGAAAGACAGTGCTTAAAGAGAAGTAGGCTAGAGTAGTGATTTCGACTTCTCAGAAGCCAAACTAACCAAGTAAAGAATATATTAAGTACCTTTGACTTCGTCAAAAGTGAAAATTTTGTGCTTCAAAGGACACTATCAACTCAGTAGAAAGGTAACTCACAGAATGGGAGAGGACATTTGCAAATCATTTATCTATCTGATAAGGGACTGATATCTAAAATCCATAAAGAAATCTAAAACTCAGTAACAAAAATCAATTTTTAATTGATGTAGATAGGGTCTGAATAGACATTTTTCCAAAGAAGTTGGACAAATAGCCAAGGAGCTCATAAAAAGATGCTCAAAACCACCAGTTCTTAAAGAAATGCAAACTAAAACCACAGAGATACCACTTCACACAATTAAGATGGCTATTACCAAAAAGAAACAAACAACAAAAATAGAAAATAACAAGTGTTGATGTTCCTGAGAATATGGAAGAATCAGTATCCTTGTGGATTTACGGTGAGAAAGCAAAGTAATACAGCTGTTGTACAAAAAGAGTACAGTGATTCCTCAAAAACTTAAACATAGAATTACCATATGATCCAGCAATTCTACTTCTGGGTATATATACCTGAAAAAACTGAAAACAGCTTCAGATATTTGTATACCATTACCAACAGCAGTATAATTCACAATACCCAAAAGGTAGATGCAACAGATGTCCACAAAAGGTGACTGGATAAACAAAAATGTACTATAGATCCGTAATGGAATATTGATCAGCATTAAAAAGGAATAAAATTCTGTCACATGCTACAATATGGATGAACCTTGCAGATACTGTGCAAAGTGAAATAAGTTAGTCACAAAAGGCCAAACACTGCATAATTTCACTTACATAAAGGTACCCAAACTAGTCAAATTCATAAAAGCAGAAAATAGAATGGTGGTTGCCAGTGGCTGAGTAAAGGAAGAACAGGGAGTTAGTGTTTAACAGGCACAGCTTGCTTTGCAAGATGAAGTTTTAGACAACTGGGCAAAATGCTCAGGCCTACAACTCCAGCATTCTGAGAGGGCAAGGTAGAAGAATTCTAAGTCTGAGCCAGCCTGGGTAACTTAGTAACTTAGCAAGACCATGTCTCAAAAAATTTTACAAAAGGGCTAAAGATGCAACTTAGAGCAAAGGTCTTAAGTTCCAGCCCCAATACTGCCAAAAAAAAAAAAAAAAGCTTTAGATATATACAACATCTTCATATGCTACATTTACGAAGCTACTTAATGACAAAGAACTATAAATTTTAAAATAGTTAAAATGGTAATTTGTGAGATGAGATGAATCTCCTGACTCCTCTTCTTTACACATTAGGCTAGCTACTTCCCTTCACCTCTTCCCCTATCAAAATGAAGGGTAATTTGTGTTATGTATATTTTACCACATAATAAAGCATGTGTTAAGCTCAAAATTGAACGTATATGTTAACAATTTGCTGAACCAAAAAAAATTAAAAATAATGCTTTTTAAATGAAAAAGTCTTAGGAGTCCATAGATGAAAAACAAATCATTCTGAGGACATTATACATACTTAAAAGTAGAATATCAAAATGTCCTACATAACTTCCACTTGACTTGAGATTTGTCATTCATAATTTGGCAAAAGCAAAGGTTGAGATAAAAAAAAAACCTTTTTCAGAACACAAAAAAGGACATATATTTCAAAAAGTCAGAAGCACCAAGGTCAGAGGGATAAACTTAACTTTCATAACATGCTATGAAAAAGATAACCAAATTACTCCGGAAATGTGACCCTGAGAAAGAAGGTTATAAAACTTTCTCAAGTAATATGGCACTAAAAAACAAGATTATTCAAGCAATATGGAAGCTAAGAAGGGGCTATTCTACCTTTCTACATAAGCATAAGGCTCCTTTTAACATCTAAGTGATGGCACAGAAATGATTAATTTAGAGCCCTAAAACAAATTTATGTGTATAAAAACACATACCAGAAGACCCTCACCTATTTTCTCAATGCAAGGAACTTGTCAAACTTGTCATCCTAATAAAATAAAAAAACTAGTAAAAAAATACTACCTTAAAATCATACACAATAGAGGGGACAAAAGACAACAGCACGATTAATTTTGTTGTTGTTCTTGAACAATGTGAAGTAAAGTCTAGATGAGATGAATCTCCTGACTCCTCTTTTCACATTAGGCTGGCTACTTCCCTTCACCTCTTCCCCTATCAAAATGAAGTCACCCTGAAATGAAGTCACTGCAAGACATAAAAAGCCCAAGCTTTATAATCACCTAAAACTAAAGACCCAATTTATCCTCATACTTACCATCCCAGACTCTGGACTTCTAGCAGAAATTTCCAAGCTCAGTGATTCCAGAGTTCATTGGTTCAAGGCCAATGCCACTATTTAAAATCATAAGTATAAAATAGTATATTAAAAAACGTGTGACTACACTCTTGAGATGTTAAAACCTCCATAAACAGTTTATTTAAAATTATTTTATCACTATATTACACTATTATAATCAGAAGACTAGACAGGTAGGTACCCGGGATAAATATATAAGATTATGGGCTGGTACATGAGGCATAGGGGGTAGCCTGTGCTTCTTCTGGTTAAAAATGTCCAAGGAAAAATTTCTGAAGTACATACAGTAAAACTATTTGACATATGAGCACTATACACACTTTGCTGAATTACCAGATGTTTATGGTACCTAGATAAGCAACTTGAGCTCTAGCCAATATTCTGCCTTGTAACATCTACAACACCCCACACTCCCCATGCTAGTAGAACTCAACAGGCACCACTTATGCCATCCTCCTCAGACAGAACTCCTCACTCCAGTCCGCACAATCTAAACAGGCCTTAGCTGATGGGCTGGCTGGGGGACCGCACATCTGGAATGCACGGCCCATTCATTCTCTTGCAAGCAGACAAACCAGGAGAGCCCTGAACCAGGTGAGAATGGTATTCTAAGAGGGTGAAGATGGACTGTAAGGCCTCTCCACGCCTGGACTCAGAAGTCACACATCACATTCACCACATCCTACTGGCAAAATCAAGTCAGAAAACCCAGTCAGACACAAGAGATGAGGAAATAGACTAACTCTTGATGAATATAATAACAAAGTTAAAAAGGACAATAGACAAAGGAAGGCATGATTAACTAGGAGCCTTTATGATAACAATCCAGCATAGCTACTGTTTATACAGAATGAAAAAAAGAGGCCTTACATATACAAAAAAAAAAAAAAAAAAAAAAACCTTCAGAAGGAAATAAAAAAGAATTGTTAAGAGTAGTGGCCCCCAGAGAGGAAAATTAGAAGAAAAGAGTAGGTGGGAGATTTACTGTCTACTTATCATCCTTCTATATATTTCTTAATGTGTACTATATATTACTGCTTCAGAAATGAAAAATTTAATGTCTAGTGCATATTAAATACATTAACTGATATAATTAAGAGACAGTGAAGGGGCCAGTGATGTAGCTCAGCGGCATAAGTGCCTGTCTGGCAAGCGCGAGGTCCTGAGTTTGACTCCCGGTACCCGCATATTAAAAAAAAAAAAAAAAAAAAAAAAAAGAGAGTGAAAAGTTGGAGGGAACATATATTTATATATTCTAATATAAACATGTATAATACACTAATATTTTAAGCATATCAAAACCCTTAAAACATACATCCTCTTTGGCCCAATAACTGGAATCTTCCTGATGCATAGGAATACATGCATCCACGGGGCACATTTTATTTTACAGCCCAGAGAGAGACCTCCAAATAAATCAGGTAATCACCCAATAAAAAGGCTTGATTGCTACCTCATCACACTACAGTGAAGCTCAGTAGTTGACAACCCAACCATGTTTGAAGGGCTTCAACTTCACATTGTAGAGCCTCAGTCTTGGATAAACATGTATAACCAAAATACATCAGTTTGAGGAAAGGTATCAACATGAAAGACAGAACACAGATAATGCGAGGTACAGAGGAATCTTTTTCTTTTTTTTTTTTTGGTACTGGGAAGCAAACTCAGGGCCTTGCACTTACCAGGCAGGAGCTTGTGCCACTGAGCTACATCCCCGGCCCCAGAGGAATCTTTTAGACTGTAATTAATATCCTTACAGAAATAAAAGAAGATACTGCGTACATGAAACTATAACAATATGTTTTTAGGGTCGATATTAAAACTTAAGGCCCCCAAAATTCAAAGGGAAAATAATTTACAATCTAGACTTCTGTATCTGCCCAAATTATCAATCAAACTTCAAATAAAATATTAAACAAAAATAAAACAAAATATTTTCAGGCTTTCAAGAACCAGAAAAATTTATCTCTTTTTTTCTTTCTCAGGATTTATGGGAGTATATACTCCAACAAAGCAAGAGGGCAAAACATGGTAAGATATGAAATTAAATTCAGGAAAGAGACAAAAAGATGACCAAAAATGATAATAATAAGGCAGACCCAGAGAGTAATCAATCCAAATTAAGAGTTCCTCCACCATTCTTCTCTACCTCTGAATTGGCAAATATCAATCCACTAAGAAATAGCTAAAAAATAGGAAGTCATTCTTGATTCCCCATTAGACCCCAAATTCAATATCCTCATCATTTTATTAGCTAAATAGCTTAAAAATCTATTCAATTCTTCCCATCTCCACTGCCACCACCATGTTCTAAGTTTCCGTCATCTCCCTTCTGGTCTATTGTAATGGCCAGTTAACTAAGTATATTGTATCCTGCGCAAGGTATTTTCCACATAACTACAGGTAATTTTATTTTTAAACATAAAAAGGATCACTCATCCTACTATGTAAAATCTTTCAATAGCTTCTCATTCCACCCAGAATAAAATACAAACTTCAAAATCTAGCCCCCAGGGCCGGTGAGATGGCTCAGCGGCGTAAGCGCCTGCCTTGCAAGCGCGAGGGCCCGAGTTCGACTCCCGGATCCCACATACGGAAAAGGGGCCGGTGATATTGCTCAGCGGCACGGGTGCCTGTTGGCGCGCGAGGTCCTGAGGTCGACCCCTGGTACCCACAAAAAAAAAAAAAAAAAAAAAAATCTAGCCCCCAAGCTCTGTATAATCTGGACCCTGACTACCTCTAGAATTTTCATCTCATTTCCCTCTCTCTCTCTCTCTCTACATTCCAACCACAGTGGTTTTGCCAATCCTTGAGCACACAAAGCTTCATCCTCAGTATTTCCTTTTTCACAATGAATTATCCTCATCTTTCATGACTCAACTTAAATGTCATCTCCTCAGAGAGAGCTTTCCTGACCATCAATTCTTAATTAGCCCCTCACCAGGCCAATTTTTCTTCATTTCCTTTCCTCAGTGAATTAAAAATAGGGGTTTTGTTACTGAATTATGATAAGTTTCCTGATGAAACAGCATATAACTATTTAAATGAGGTCACTTTAAAGGTATTTAGAATATCTAGAATATATGGCTAAGCAAGACTTTTTTTTTTTTTTTTTTTCCTTGTCTTTCTGAGACAGGGTTTCACTATGCAGTTCAGGCGGGGCTTGAACTCACTTTGTAGCCCAGGCTAGCCTCAAACTCGCAGCAGTCCTCCTGCCTCAGCCTCCTGAGGCATGCGCCACCCCACCCAGCCTAAGCAAGACAATTTTTAAGAATTAGAACAAGACAGCTGAGGAGAATTTGTCCTACTAGCTATCATACTAGTCTATAAAGCTATAACACAGTTAAGACACTGCGGAAATGACACAAGGACAATGAGGCTGACGGACTAAAACAGAAAGTCTAGAAACAGGTCTATACATGACACAAATTTGATATAAGAAAGACAGCTTTGCAGATCCTTGGGCAGGGCCGGCGAGACGGCTCAGCGGCATAAGCGCCTACCTTGCAAGCGCGAGGGCCCGAGTTCGACTCCCGGATCCCACATATGAAAAAGGGGCCGGTGATATCGCTCAGCGGCACGGGTGCCTGTTGGAGCGCGAGGCCCTGAGGTCGACCCCCCGGTACCCACCAAAAAAAAAAAAAAAAGGCAGATCCTTGGGCAAAGAATCGTCTACTCAACAAATGATGCTGGGTCTATCAGGTATCCACATGCAGGGAGACGGAACGGTATCAGTATCTCACTCAATATTTTATAGAAAAAACAAAAAAAAGTCTATTAGAGATCAAAAAGGAAAAATGAAAACTTTAAAATTGTTAGAGGAAGATGTATGGCTTTTGGAAAGGCTACGGTTTCTTAGATATCTCTCTCTCTTTCTCTTGGATACATACACAAACACAAAAAAAATTTTTTTCAGTAAACCCAGGTAGAACTGAGTTACATCTCCATTCCTCTTTTAATTTTACTTTGAGATATCGGCTTACTAAATTGCCCAGGGTGGGCCTTGAACTTGTGATTCTTCTGCCTCAGCCTCCCAACTAGCTAGAATATTTTAAAATCTATACAGAAACCCAAATGACCCATTTACAAAATTAAAAAAAAAAAAAAAAAAAACGATATCCTCAAAAGAAGAAAGCTAAATTATCAGCAACATATGAAAACATTTTATCACACTGGCAATCAGAGAACTATAAATTAAATTCATAAACTATAAATTAAATTCAGTATCATTTCAAACTCATCAGCTCAAAAAAATGTAAGCCTGACAATATCAAGTATTGATAAGGCTACAAAATAATGGCAATTCTCATTCATTTCCGGTGGAAGGAAATTGATACAATCCAGTCACATTTAATGAAAAAGAAGATACATACAACCCAAGGGCCCACAGTTCTATTGTTAGGAATATACTCGGGAAAGGTAGCTTTCAGACTTTTTTATCACCACTCACATTTTTCACCGTGACCCAGTACGCACATACCTATTTAAATGAAATGAAAATTCACAAAACAGTGCTTATTCTTACCATGTATGACACATTTTGAGAGTTTCCATCCTGTTCTTATTCATTTCTTAAATGCTGGAGTGACTCATTCAATTGATTTTACACCCAGTAACGGGTAAACATACCAAATTCTAGAAACTTTGCCCCAGAAAATATTCTCACGTATATATCTTCTTATATACACGTAAGAGAATATTCACGGTGGCACTCTTTGTCAAAAAATAATTTAAAAGAATTAATAAAAAAATCACAAGCATACTCATGAATGAAATATGATATAGCAGTAAAAGAACAGAGCTGTATGTATTAACACAGACAAGTCTCATTAAAACTAAGGAAAACAAGCAAGGTGAAGATGAACTATAATATTATTTGTATAAACCTTTTAAACATACAAAATAATATTATTTAGAGATACGTTTGTGTATAATGAATATATAATGTTTGAAGCCACTCATAGAAATGGGAATGAGATCAAGAACAGATAAAGAAAGTGACATGAAAAAGCCAAATGAACATCTATATACTATAGTATTCAAAACTGTCCATCTTCAAAACTAAACTGCTGCCTCCCAGGACAGCAGTATCCTTCCAGGCACAAGACTAATAAAGGAAGGTTCAGTCTGCCAGCCCTAGAGACCAACGCAGCCAAACTGAGGTCAGCTTCAAAGCTTCCAGCACTCTTCTTAAACTATTCTATTTAGTAATCAAGTACTTATACTGAGTACCTATTTTTAACTAAGTAATGAAATTCAGAACATGGGTAAAAAATGCAACAGGTAGTTGTGGGTGGATGAGATGTCACAGCAGATGCCCTAAACACAGCCATGTGCCAATAAGGTCGAGTCACTGCAATACGCTGAAAAAAGATACTGAGGCTCAGCTGCTACAGGTTGCAGTGAGCACTCTCTGCTTTCCTCCCTGTTATCCTTGCCAAGCATCACTCCAGAATGCTGAACAGACACTTTGATATCTTCAAGATTATAAAAATTACTAAAAATGACAAAATATGGCATCCTACAAATAGCACATGCTTGTGATCAAAGTAACAGAGCATGGAATTAATAAACATTCGGTAAACTCATAAAATAATTCTTCAAAATCAGTAATCTGGCCCCTTCATATCAACTCCTGTGTCAGGGAAAATCACTAAAAAGGACTGAATGCAACAGAATTTAAGAACTACATTACCATGCCAATAAATGTCCTTTCAAGCCACCAGAACAAATCACTCTGATCCTCAAATGCAGTAACTTCCCTAGGAAAACACCTTACTCATTCATTTCACATTATATGTGAAAGGTACCACGGCAGACCTGAAGGAGGCATAAAAAATTAAACAAGAACTCTGTCCTTAAAGATACTGATGGCCTAGCAGTAGAGTTTAGAAACATAGTCTTCAATAAGGTAGAAAGAACTATAGGTGCTGTAGAGAAAAAAAGATGAACTTCTATTAAGAAATGAAACTTGCCTGTCCATTCCCCCTATGAGCCAGATCTAGAAAAGAGGTACTTAGGTACCTCTGAGGGGGTTAAATGGCTACATACTATAATGACTGGTTCTTCCAACCTCTAAAAATCAGTCTCCTCATTTGATACCTTGCATGTACAAACGATAGCCCTCTGAGTTAAGTAGAAATTGAAAACGTGGTTTCCCAACTCATATAACCAAAGTGCTGCAAATCTAAAAGAAAAGGAAATGCCAAGTGACACACTAAAAAGAAGACATTCTTTACCCTATCTCTGTCACTGTTTTGCAATGGAAATTTGAGGAATTCACACTTTGACAGAGGATGGAAGAAAAAATTGCTAATAAGCTTCTAAAGAACTTTCGCGAATGTTTCAGACAAGCACTACACAGAAGACATCAATAAACTACCCATCTACAACCCACTAATTCTTGATAAATGTGCCAAAAACATACATCAGAGAAAGGACATCCTCATCAACAAACGGTGCTAGGAAAACTGGACAATGACCCACAGAAGGTTGAAACTTAATCCCTATCTCCCACCCAGTTCGAAGACCAACTAGGAATGGATCAAAGATCTTAGACCTGACACTACTAGAGAAAAACATATGGGAAGCACTTCAAGATATTGGTACAGGCAATAATCTGGATACGGCTCCAAAAGTACAAGAAACAAAAGCAAAAATTGACAAGTGGGATAAACTTAAATTAAAAAGCTTCTGTACAGCAAATGAAACAATCAACAGAGTAAAGTGATAACCTACAAAATAGGAGAAAATATTTGCCAGCTGTCCATCTGACAGAAGGGTTACTATCCAGAATACAAAAAGAACTCAAAAAACAACAACAAAAACCCAAGCAATCTAATTTTAAATGAGTAAATGATCTGAAGACACTTCTCAAAAGAAAAAATACAAATGACCAAGCCAGACATGGCAGCACACATCTATAATCCCACCATTGTGGGAGGCTGAGGTAGGAGGATTGCAAGTTCAAGCCCAACCTGGCCACCTTAGCAATTTGGCAAGACCCTGTCTCAAAATTTAAAAAGGGCTGAGACTGTAGGTCAGTGCAAAGGCCCTAGGTTCAATCCTCACTATGGAAGGTAGGGAGGAAGGGAGGGAGGAACGGAAGAAGGGAGGACGGGAGGAAGGGAGGAAGGGAGAGGGAAGAAGAAGGGGGAGGAGGAGGAGAAGAGGAGGAGGAAGAAGAGGAGGAGGACAAATGGCCAATAAATATACGAAAAAATGTTCAATGCTATTAGCCACCAGGAAAATGAAAATCAAAACTATAATAAGATACTACCTCACCCCAGTTAGAATGGATATTATCAAAAAATTTTTAAAACCTGAAAAATAGCAAATGCTGGCAAGGATGCAGAGGAAAAAGAATTCATACACTGCTGGTGGGAATGTAAATTAGTACAGCCACTATGGAAAACAGTATGGAGGTTCCTCAAAAAACTAAAAATAGTACTATCATATGATTCTGCTACCTAAAGAAAATACTCCTGGGTATATATCCACAGGAAATGAAGTCAGCATACAACAGAGATACCTGTATGTCTATGTTTATTGCAATGTTATTCCCAAAAGCTAAGATATGAAATCATTCTATGCGTGCATCATTGATGAATGAATAAAGAAAACATGGTACATATACACAATGGAGTATTATTCAAACATCAAAAAGAATGAAATCCTATTATATGCAGCAAAACAGATGGAACTGTAGGATCTCATATTAAGCAAAATAAGCCAGACACAGAAAGACAGGTATCCCATGTTCTCTCTCATATGTAGAAAGAAACAAACAAACAAAAGTCAACCAGAAAGTAGGAGAATTATTACCACAGACTGGGAAGGGTGCAAGAGGGCAGGAAATCATGAATAAGGGTGGAAGAAGGATGGATGGATATGATCGATGCACACGGTATGCATGTATGGAAATACCGCAGCAAATCTCATGAACATGTACAACTAATATGTGTTAATTAAAAAAAAAAAATAAGACATCAGCAATGCTCAGGACTAAGGCTTCTCATATGATTTTCTGCAGAGCAACTCTGTTAATGCAGATCAAGGCATTTTTGTCTCCTAAAGCTAAAAGAAAGTAAATTCCACAACTACTTAGTATAGTTTAGATGCTGAAAGTCCTTCAAAAGGCCATGTATTAAAATAAACCTTTTCTCTTTTTAAGTTGATTATTTCAGTTATGTCACTGTAATTATGAAAAGCTGACTGCCATAATACTAAATGTCATTAAATGTAATTTCAAATATTTCTTAAGCAGCACTAGTCCAGACAGGGCCAGAACCAGTGGGTTTATTTCAAGTTTTTCATCAGTTCCACTATTTGCACTTAAGACATTCAACTGAACACTGAGGAATTTGAGGACACCTAAAAGGAAATCTGCAGGAAATAAGCAACATGGCTTTAACTGGTCTCTCAGAACACTAATGAAAGGAGGAAGTTCAGATTTATATCATCTAACATAAAGCAGTCACCAGCCTACTGGCCATCAGTCCCATCAGGTCTTCAACACTCTGAAAGCAATGTTGTGATAAGCTAAGGAGGAAAAAGTACCCTAACTATTCAAGCCAGTAAACATCCCTGGTTCACAAGTTTCTTTTTTTTAAATGACAGCTTTACTAAGATACAATTCACATACATTAAAATTTACTCATAAGTTATATCACAAAATTTACCCGTAAGTTATACATATTATATTCACATACACTAAAATTTACCCGTAAGTTATATATATAGTACAATTCAGTTATATTAGTATATTCAGGGAGTTGTGCTATCATCACCGCTATCTAATTTGAGAACATCTTTGTCATGTCCAAAAAGAAACCCCATGTCCATTAGCAGGTACTTCTTATTCCCCCAGCCCCTAATCACAGCAACCCATGATTTACTTTCAATATCCATGGACAGGCCTATTCTGGACATTTCATATAAATGGAATCATACAACACATAATGATTTGTGGCTTTCGTGTGGGCACAATGTTTTTGCGGTTCATCCCTGCTGCAGCATGAATTAATACTTCATTCATTTTTATGGCTGAATTTATAGTCTATTTTTGGATATACCACAATTGTTTATCCATTCATCAGTTGATGGACTTTTGAGCTGTTTTCACAGGATTTGGGGCCTGTAAAAACCTTAGTCATCTACTTCAGTAGCTCATTTTATTAATAAAGAAACTGAGATCCAGTGAGAAAATTCTAGCCACTTCTGGCTATAAATTAGTCTCACTCCACACCTGAGGTGCCTTTTTTCCTCCAAGTTTACCCTCTTCGTAGAAAAGGAGAAAATCCTTAATGGGTGTGATCCAAGCAGTAAAATGCCAGATGGGCTGGGGTGGAAAGGAAAAGAAAGTAGATAGAATTAAGTATATTCTCATTAAGCTAATAGAATTTAAGGCCAACAGTTTTAAATCTTCAAAAACATATTCATAAAAGAGATAAGAGCACAAAGAAGAAATAAAAATTTAAAAAGGAAAATCAGAGAAGGTAAGAAACTGAAATGCCCTAAGTCCATTTGACAATCGTTTTATTCTGAGACCTAGAAGAAACATTAACTGATTTAAAGGTCCCAGAAAGATAAAACTAAAGTCAAAGCAACAAATGACAAGAAGTGAACACAGCAAACAAAGTCTATCAATCTACTTTCTGCAGTAAGGGCCACTGGAAAACACCTTCTTGAGATCTGACACTGATGACTCCAATCAAAAATAAAGTTTATCTAAAGAAAGCTCTAGGGCCGGTGAGATGGCTCAGCGGCATAAGCGCCTGCCTTGCAAGCGCGAGGGCCCGAGTTCGACTCCCGGATCCCACATATGAAAAAGGGGCCGGTGATATCGCTCAGCGGCACGGGTGCCTGTTGGCGCGCGAGGTCCTGAGGTCGACCCCCCGGTACCCACAAAAAAAAAAAAAAAAAAAAAAAAAAGAAAGCTCTAGAGGTGCCAATCTATATCTAGCTTGTCTATAACAATCTGGGAAATCCAGACTGAATGAATCCTAACCATGATCTCTAATTCACAACCCCTACTTCCTACCACCATTTATGAGCTGGAAAGCCTGTCTAAGCATCTGGCCTGTTGCTCAAGTACCTGGTGCAAAATTCTAAACTAGTAAAAAAATTCAAAGATCAATTTCCAACCCCTGCCTATTCTAAAGATAGTTTTTAAAGCTCCTAACATGTATAGTTAACTTTTATATTCAAAGTAGCAAAAAAAAAAGTTAATTACCTTCTATCAACTCCACCAGAGTTCTTTCTACGGCATTCTTTTTTTTTTTTTTTTTTTAGTACATGTTTGCAGTTCATGTAGTTTACAATCATCTTGGGGAGTGGGTACATGTACATACCACAGCTTGTTTCTTTTTTAATCTCCTTCCCCTTCCCTCACCCTCCCTTTCTCTTCCTCCAATTCCCCTATCCCATTTTTCATTCTCGTTGATATATATATATATATATATATATTTTTTTTTTTTTTTTTTTTTTTTTAAATGTGGGTACCGGGAGCTGACCTCAGGACCTCGCGCTTGCCAGCAAGCACTTGTGCCACTGAGCGATATCACCGGCCCTTTTTTTCCTTTATGTGGGTCTGGGAGTTGAACTCAGGACCTCGCGCTTGCCGGGCAGGCACTTATGCTGCTGAGCCATCTCACCGGCCCTCTTGTTGATATTATTAATCTTAGCTCATGTTATACCACATTCTTTTCCCTCAACAAATGGGCATGGTGGCTCATGCCTATAATCCCAGCACTCTGAGAGGCTAAGGCAGGAGGACCACAAATTCAAGCCCAACCTGGGCAGCTCAGTGACTTAGTTGAGACCCTATCTCAAAATAAAAAAACTAAAAAGAACTGGTGATATAGCTGGGTGTGACTCCCCAGTACCATAAAAAATCCCCACTACCATAAAAAATAAAAAGGATCAATGTATGCCTACCACTAGCAAAATGACTAACAAAAAGTAAATGGATATAAGTATTTGATTAATGAAATTGAAGACAAAGCCAGATCTTTTGAAAAGCACCCTACTATTCCAAAGAAGTCTTAGTCTTATCTTACTATCGAAGAGCATAAATCTATATCCTTATATCCAAGTGTTCATTCCACTTAGTCAAATGATAGAAAGATTTGTAGAATAGAAAAAAGCCCAACAAGGAAAACTAACAAGAATATCAAGAATGCAATTCTTCCAATAAGAAAAGTGATAAGGATATGTCAAATGGTCACAAAAGCCACTTGATAAGAGCTCCAATGGCAAAAGCTAGAACAATTGAGCAACAACAAAAAAAAGTGACGATGGTACAGCTGCTCTTTGACTTAAAATGGAGTTACATCCCCATAAACCCCTCAGAAATTGAAAATATCATAGACTGAAAATGCCTTGAATACACCAGAGCTTAACAACACAGAACACTGGCCACAGTGTGTCAGTGGTTTCCCCTTGTGATTAGCCACTGCCGGTATCGAGAGGATTGGGCCACATATCACTGGCCTGGAAAAAGGTCAAAGTTCAAACCTCAAGTACAGTTTCTACTGACTAAACATGACTTTCACACCGTCATAAAGTTAAAAACTCGTAAGTTGAAATATCATAAGTCAGGGACTGTATTTTTGAATTATAATCCATACCATAAAATGAATACCTAAAAATTCATACTGACATAAACAAATGACTATTTATTTACTACGTAAATAACTGAGGGAAAAAGACAGTGCTTCCTTATAATAGGATTCAAAGGGCCGGTGAGATGGCTCAGCGGCTTAAGCGCCTGCCCGGCAAGCGCGAGGGCCCGAGTTCGACTCCTGGAACCCACATACGAAAAAGGGGCCGGTGATATCGCTCAGCGGCACGGGCGCCTGCTGGCGCTCAAGGTCCTGAGGTCGACCCCGCGGTACCCACAAAAAAATAAATAAATAATAATAATAATAATAATAATAGGATTCAAATTAATAAATGTGTAAGAAATGAAGGCAACAGAAAATCACTCTTAGACAAGCCCCAGAGCAGTAACAAGTGCAGACAAGAACTCTCGGTGGATGTTAAAATTAACGGACAAAAAGTATGTTGAGAAAATGGACAAAAGCATAATCTTCAGGCATTGTTCCACAGGTACTAATTACAAAGGACAAATCTGCTAACTTTACTATGGTAAAGTATGTATGGTTGATACACTCTAAACCAAGTGATCAAAGTTAACATACCAGTAAAAAGGTATAGAAACATCATGTACTCCCTCATCTGATGCACTGGGATCTAAAGTATTCATGGGAGGAAAATGCATTTCTCACCCTAAGGAAAGGAAAATGTTAGAAAAACCCATATAGAGGGACATTTTACATCTTTAACAGTGTCAAAGTCACTAAGGACAAAGAAGGACTAAAGAACTGTCACAGATTAGGCAGACGAAGGAGACTTGACAAGTAAATGTAATTTATATCCTGAACTGGATCCTGGACCCGAAAGAAGGACATGAAAAGGAAAAACAGCAATACTCAAACAGGATAATTAATAATATTGAAAGAATGTTGATTTACTGTTGTGCTTTTCTAACTTTTTTGTAAATCCAATTTTATTTTGAAATAAGATGTGTTTTTTAATGTGTCATTTCTAGGTATGAGATCTTGGTGTTTCAACCTCATTATGAGGAATGACTCATTTTGGCTATTATAATTTTCATATTAAGAGAGATTATCAAGTGATGTCAGATGCAGAATATCAAACTGAATTCTTATCGTGTATTCTGGATTGCAATAAACAAGAAAACAAGCCAATGAATGAGAAACACACTTGCTAAAACCCACATGGCACACTGTTCACAAAGAGATAAGCCAGAAACAGAATGAACATTCTGGCCATAAAGTAATGGCCTGCAACACAAAATAACGTGAAATACAAAATGTCAAGAACTAAATAAACCAAATGGAATTGGGCTGGAAATGTGGCTGAGTGGTAGACCACTTATCTATCTATCTATCTATCTATATATATAAAATATATAAATAATTTTTTAAACCAACTGAATCACCATGCGAGAAGATCATGACTTAAATAATTTCTGTGGGATACAATTTGTATAAGTCCAGTATGAGAGATTTATTATTAGATAAAGGTTGAATTGGTTCTGGTTCAAGCACTGAATCAGTTCTTATACATACCCAGATTTCAAGTCCGTTATCCTCAAACAATTTGTAGCATCCAGTCCCACTTTCCCATTCCGGACCACACTAGATATGAATGGGGAGAGCAAGGGAGAAATTCGGTTCAAGGCCACTTCCGGGGACATGTCGACTTGACTTGTAAGTCACCACTAAAAGCAAAAAAAATAAAGAATGGTGATACGAGTTTACAAAGGCCAGCCTGGAAAACTTAGGAAGTCCCTGTCTTAAAAAGAAAAAGTAGGGCTGGTGAGATGGCTCAGCGGCTTAAGCGCCTGCCCGGCAAGCACGAGGGCCCGAGTTCGACTCCCAGAACCCACGTACGAAAAAGGGGCCGGTGATATCGCTCAGCGGCACGGGCGCCTGCTGGCACGCGAGGTCCTGAGGTCGACCCCCCCGGTACCCACCAAAAAAAAAGTAAAATAGTAATAAAAAATAAAACAATAAGTAAATAAAGCTGTCTATCTTACAACTGGCTCTTCTACTTAGGTTGAAATCAAGAGGCCTTCACTAATGCACTTTCCCTAACATACAAACACACCACTGGGTTAGGAATCCCTCATGTGTCCCACAAGGACTAAGAACTTCATCATAATAATGTATAAAACTCAAGAACAAGCAAAGCCTGCTTGCAATTGTTACTAGAAATGTATTGCTGATATACCTCCCTCAATAGAGGTCTCCCCAGAGTATTGTAACTACCTGCTTAGGTGAGATCTCTCCTGCAGGGAATATATCTTGAGTCTCTCATGGTTTTTTTTTTGTGTGTGTGTGTGGGTACCGGGGGTCAACCTCAGGACCTCGCACGCCAGCAGGCGCCCATGCCGCTGAGCGATATCACCAGCCCTTTTTTCCTATGTGGGTTCTGGGAGTCGAACTCGGGCCCTCGCGCTCGCCAGGCAGGCGCTTATGCCGCTGGGCCATCTCACTGGCCCCAAGTCTCTCATGTTTAACAAAAGTACCTGACACACAATAAGCATTCAATAACATTTATTTAATAAATAAATGAACAAGGGCACAAAAGCTAGAGAAATATTTATGGATTGAGAAAATATGTCCTCAAATAAACTGATAGGGGAATAAATGTAGCAAAAACTAAGGAATAGATGTGGCCAAAATCTACATAACTTGAAAATATAGACCTATCTAAATATTAAACAGAATAACATAGATCTTTTAGTCTTTGAGTTTAAGGCACTAAGAAACCTTTATACTTGAAAATACAAAGCAAAACCAGTAAATCATATCTAAATTACTTGGAAACTCATGGGGCTTGAGGAAGTACATGAATTCTTAACAGATTTCTAAATGAAAGCCTCCACTTTCAGAGGTGAATAAGTCAATTCAAATTACCATTTTCTTCCTCAAGCTGAAAGGATAATCCCACATCAAAAACAAATTAATTTCTAGGCAGTCACAATTACAAATAACTAATGTTCCGGTTCTAGTTTTCAGATGTTATACCGCAATACAACGTACAAGTCCCAGCTAAAACAAATGTGGAAAACTAGTACTTGTTCTTTGTTATTTTTTTTTTGGTACAGGGAATTGAACTCAGGACCTTGTGTTTGCCAGGCAGGCACTCGTGCCTCTGAGCTATATCCCCGGCCCATCAGCACTTGTTTTAATTAATCACTTCTGACAGTAATAAAGGGAAGGACTGCAGTAATCGTTCAAAAAATACTAATATTTGATAGTATATAGTGATGACACCCAGGTGTGCCTTTGCAGTGGTAAATGCTTTATACTTTAGCTCCCAAATCATCCTTTGTGCAAATATAAAACACGCTCCTCTTCTGGCCTTCAGCAGACGACTTCCTCCACCATTCTAATATCATCACGAGGTAAGAATAAACATCTCATGCACTGTACTATCAGTCATAAAAATCATGTGCAGCCAGGTATAGTGGCACGTGCCTGTCATCCCAGCACCATGGGAGACTGAGGCAGGAAGATCTTAAATTTAAGCCCATGGGCCAGTGAGATAGCTCAGTGGCATAAGCGTCTGCCTGGCAAGCGCGAGGTCCTGAGTTCGACCCCCAGTACCCACATAAAGGAAAAAAAAAAAAAAATTCAAGCCCAGCCTGGGGAACTGAGTGACTCAGGAAGACCTTGTCTCAAAATAAAAATTAAAAAGGGCTGGGAATTATGGCTTCCATCGTAGTTGCTCTTCACTACCTACGTAAAGAGGCAGGTATTTTAATTCCCATTTTACAAATGATATAGATAACTGTTAGTTTCTTTTTGAATAGTATATACTAATCCATACTATTGTTCTAAAGATGGTTTATTTCCAACTTTTATTTCTATCCATTCCTGTCATAGTTCCTGAAGGGATGTTTATCTAGAGCATATGAAAACACTAATACTCATTACAGAAAAAAGCGAAAGGATTTCACATTATGAAATTATGTTTCTTCCCAGTCACTATTATCTCTCAATTCTAAAAAAAAACAAAAAAGGAAACAGATCCAACACATTCTCAACATCTACTCACTATCAGCTCCATATTACTCACCCCTCTCTATAACGTCACTTTCAACAACTCTATTCCCTGGTGAATTTTGTTCCCATTTTACCGTTAAAAAAATTAAAAATTAAAATCCAGATCTCTCTTAAAAGTCCACTGTTCTCATCTTCCTCTCAAGTAAACATTAATACCTTTAGTGACTGAAGAGGAAAGCATCAAGGTGATTTTTTAGCATACACCATCCAAAATGTGAAGACAGAGTCATGATTTTAAATGAGTAATTCCTTTACAACTAGAAATAAATTACACTACTGCTGACCTACTGCTGAAGCTGGCCTGAATGATTCACTAGCTGCCCCAGAAGGCAAACCATACTAAAGATGACAACGACCTATTCGAGTTCAGCAACTGTCATGATTTTGTAATGCCACCGGAGGGAATAAATTTATGTCTTTATTTTCAGAACAGCCATACTACTATCTTTTGACAGTGCACGATTTCATCCAGCATTAAAATGTTTCAATCATAAAGAGATGTGACTTTTCTAACAAAGTGAGGAAAATACTGTATACTGACTTCAAAATCAGAGATTCCTGAATAGCCAAACATGATGATCCTTTGGTGCAGTGAACGGGGACAAGGATGAGGAGGGTATTCAGTAGTAACTTTTAGACATGGCAACCCTATAATAGATCCCAGTTAGGCAGAAATTCTGGGTGGCTAGCCTGGTTTGAATGACAGTTTGGCAATTTGTATTTCCTGATTTTTGAGGTACTGCAGAAGGAAAAAGCAAAAATGCAATTTTTACAAAGGTCTGCTGCCCAAAAATAAGGTCAACTCAGGTCTTTCAGTGGGCTGCCTGGGGAAAACAAAGACGTCTGAAGCACTGTCCAGACTCTACCAACTAGGCTAGGATGACAAACACGGAAACGTGTGCCCGGTTGACGTCACGGAACGGAAAGGGGTGGCCTCCTGCTGCGTCACGTCGACGTCATACGGCGCACGAGGGAAGTTACACAGGGGACGCAATTTCTCCAAGGGGCGACATCAGGAAAAGCAAATCGGTTTATACCCAAAGAGTAATCACCCCTCCCCCGGGGAACATCTGAAAGAGCACCCTTTTCCTTCTCCTAAATTGTATGACCCCCCCCATCAAGCAGAAAAGAGGGATTAACCCTGTGGGCTTAATTAGGGACCAAAGGGTAAGCCAGATGTGGAGAAAGAAGTCTCTGGCCTTGGGAGCTCGTTCTTGAGGGGACTAGCGTGATGAAGGTGAGCAGGGTATCTTTGAAATGGGGGCCTTCTCTGGAGGAAGAGGAGGCGAACCCACTGGCCATTTTAAACCATGATTCTCTGAGCCACCTGTGCGATTCGGGATCCAGCCTCCCCGCAACAGCCCCAGTCCAGGTACCTGGAACTTAGTCCGATCGGTAACCGGCGACTACGTGGGGTACAGGTTACCCGAGCGCGCCCCCGACCAACGCACCGACCTGCGCGCGCACCGCGGGCCCGATGCGTGCGCGCTCCCGGGACGCCCGGTCCCGCCCCTCCGGGAGCCGAGTGGCGTGCGCGCTCCCGCGCTGCGCCGGGCCGGACGCTCTGAAAGGCGTCCCTGCGGTGCCTGAAAGTTCCCGCTCAGCGGCTGCCTCGCGGGGGTCGAGGAACTCTGACTCTCGCGTTATCGGCAGAGCTGTGCAGCGTGAGGCATTTCAGGGAGGCAGTTCTTGGAAGAACCGGGGCAGTTGGTGGACGAGGTTATTTCGGGCATTCGGGTGGGCGACCCGCGTAGGCGTGTGAAAGCCCCGTGTCGTCAGGGAGGGTAGGAGCGGCGTCTCTGGGTACGGGGTCGCACAAAGGGCAAAGGTCAGCGTCCAGGTTGGTCGGCTTCACCTTTTAGCAATGGCAGCGTCTGGGGAACCCGGGAAGCAGTGTCAAGAGGAGGTGGCGGCGGCGGCGGTGGTGGTGGTGGGCTCCTGCATGACAGACCTGGTCAGGTTAGTCTGGGGCCAGTAGGCAGGGTCCGACGCTCGCGGGCGGGGCGGTGCCTGGGTGCTGCGACTTTGGGGACCGACCGTGTAGCTGTGGGTGTCCGCTGCAGGTGTCTCCAGCCCGCAGCCCGCCTCTGACATGGCAAAGTCAAAATTTGAATTTGTAAAAGTAAGTGACAGGTTAGAGGACATACAGTAGAGGGAAGGTTTTAATGAATTCCTATTTGTCCAGGACTAGTCAGTTGACTTTGACTATGTCATTTTGCCTACGCAGTTGTTGTGTAGACTCAAATGTTTTCTCAACCACAACACTATGCAAATTGGGCATTGTTCATGTAAATTGGTTGTATAAAATAGTGAATTGAGCAGGGGGTCAAAACGACTATCACTTATCTTTCTCCCTATTGATTGGCTTTTCTGCAGTATTTTATAGTTACAATTTGTTTTTCAGTATTGTTGTAACCATGAGTTACGTTATGGTAACCCCAGTGTAAGTTAACAAAAGTCCACAAACACAATATTTACACCCACTAAAAAACTATGACCAAATAGCGATAGAAAATATACTATATGAGAATAGTTGAGTTAGGTCAGTGAGATTAAAGGAGAGAGCCTTGCGACTTACCTTCTTTTTTAGGGAAATGGCTTTCTGAACATAAAAGTAACTTATGTTCATTGTAGAAAGAAATTTCAGACTTTCGAAAATAATCCGACCGTTCAGATTGTATCATTTTAAAATATTAGTGAACAGCTTTGGATATATAATGTTATTTTACATTATTAAAAAAAGTTTGGGGCCGGTGAGATGGCTCAGCAGCTTAAGCGCCTGCCTTGCAAGCGCGAGGGCCCGAGTTCGACTCCCGGATCCCACATACGAAAAAGGGGCCGGTGATATCGCTCAGCGGCACGGGCGCCTGCTGGCGCGCGAGGTCCTGAGGTCGACCCCCCGGTACCCACAAAAAAAAAAAAAAAAAAAAGTTTAGGTATACTACAAGAACTCGTCTATCCCTAAACTTAGTTTTCCCAAAGGATAACAAAAACTTGGAAATAAAAAGGCTTGGGACAATCAAAATAAGTCACTGAACCCTGTATCAAAATTCCAAACCAAGATTTGAAAGATGAAGTGTAAAACGGGGGACAGCTTGATGGGACAGGCATTGACAAAAACTTGTGATAGAGTAGGAGAGAGTATAACAACAGTAAAAACAAAACAATTTTTTAAATACCAGTGGTCTTTATTTTTCCACAAATATTTGAGCTGCTACTTTGTCAGGTGTTGTGCCAAGATGGACATGCTTCCTTTAATGACAGAGCACAAGCTTTAATTTAGTTATACACATTTGGTAAAGAGGCCTATGAATCTTTCCCAGAACAGGGGTCAGCAAACTTTCCTATAAAGGACCACACAGTAAATATTTTAGGCTTTCTAAGTCTTGTGTGGTCTAGGTCATTTTTTAAAACAATCCTTTAAAAGTATAAAAATTATTCTTACAAAAGCAGCTTGCAGGGGCCGGTGAGATGGCTCAGTGGCATAAGCGCCTGCCTGGCAAGCACGAGGGCCCGAGTTCGACTCCCAGAACCCACATATGAAAAAAGGGCCGGTGATATCGCTCAGTGGCACGGGCACCTGCTGGCACACGAGGTCCTGAGGTCGACCCCCGGTACCCACAAAAAAAAAAAGCAGCTTGCAGGCCATAGTTGACAGATCCCATCTAGAGCATCACCAGCTTAAGAGCCCAGTATAATGATGTTACTAGCAGTGACTTCAAGAAAAAATAATATGGTACTTGTTTAATTTTATATAAAAACAGAGCATGTCATGTATGAATATGCCAAGATGAAACTCACTAGTCTGTATGATTAATGTGCACTAATAATTTTTTTAAATACAGCATGTATTTTACTCTAGAAATAGTTCCATCAAAAACAAAAACTTTAGGAGCCAGGGAAATAGCTTAGTGCTACAGTGAATACTTAGAATAAAAATGTCAGGGTTAAAATTTTGACACTTCCTTGTCAGCAAACTAAGAGCTTCCATGAAGCTTAACCATCACATACTAAGAATGACTATAGTACTTTCCAAGATTATTACTCTTAGGGCTGGGACTATAGTTCGGTGGTAGAGTGTGTGACAAACATGCACAAGGCCCTAAGTTCGATAACCACTACCGCAAATAAAAAAGTTTACTCTTCAGAATTTAGGGTAGTTGGGAGAAGTGGTGTCAAAGGTCCCTTTTCTGTCAGGATTTTAAAATCTTATTTCAGAAATAGATTTAGAGATTACTCATCTCAGCCTTTCTGTTTATAGTAAACTGAGACGCAGAAAAATAAGAAACTTACATTATGGCTAACCTTCTGATTTGTCATTCCTTGCCATTTTCTTTCCTTTATAAAATATCCAGGTTCCTACTCTTTACATGAATCACCAGTAAAAATTTTATTCCCGCATGGACTGTTAGTAATTCCCTAGGCTGTAAAGATCTTTACGGAATACCTGAGTATAGGATTTTTATTTAAAACCCTCCATCTGTGATAACCTTGGATCCAACTTTACTAGTTACAATGCATGTCATGATTGTAATAGTTCCCTAATGCTGGCGAATCAAATTACCACAAATTTAATAGCATAAACAATACTAATTGATTACTTGCAGTTCTGGAAGTCAGAAGTCTGGCACAGTTCTCACTGGACTCCTTTCTGAGGAGTGGGCTCCTTTCTGGAGGCTGCAGGAAAGAATCTGTTTTCTTTCCTTATCTAGAGCTGCCCTCATTCCTCCACTGGTCATGACCCCTTCATCTTCAAAGCCAGGATGAAAAGTCAGCTCTTTGTCACATGGCATCACTCTCTCTTCTGCCATTATAAGAACCTTTGTGATTACATTGGGCCTAACCAGATAATTCAGGATCATCTACTTACCTTACAGTAGCTTATTAGCAACCTTAATTTACCTTTACTATAGAACGACATATTTCATTTCCGAGATTAGGATGCAAACATCTTTTTGGGTGGGACATGTTATTCTCCCTACCACAATGGTTAAACTTGAAGTCAAAAAATTTTATGATACCTCTAAGGGAATCTTTGAATCCTACCAGACAGTTCATCCTCACATTGTACAGATGAGGTACCTAAGAGAGCTTAAGTGGTTCATACCAAATCACACAGCCAGTCAGTAGCATAATGAAGGCTGGAACCCAGATCTCCCAATCTTTATTTTTCCATTCTGTTATTCTATCTCTAACTCTGCCTAGTAATATTGCCCTTCTCATGTACAGCTCATTTGAAAGTTTGCAGTCTGTCCATTCATTGTTTATCTTATTAGTTGATTAGGAATAACAATTGAGGATTTATAGTTCTCAGATCTAAAAGTAGTATCTTCATTATTATTTATTTTCTGAATTTAATTGTAACCAACCTGGACACCATGCCTATACTGTAAAATCACTTTAGAAATAAGACTACTTAAATAAATAAGCCCTTTGGATGGCATCCAAGTCTAGCTTTCTTTATATATTACATTACTATGTGCCAGACACTGCTAATTCAATCAATGGGCAACTTTTTTCATTTCTGATTTCAGTCTGCTATGAATAGTAAGCTCTACATAGTAATAAATTTTAAAAATCATTAGCTCATATGACATGGCAAACAATGGACATTATTTAATACCCATCTATATTTATCACTGTCTTCTTCCTTTTTGAATACTAATCTCTGAAGTTTCATGTTACAAAGATAAGAAAAATCAAACCTGTTTTTAGTCAAAACACATCTTGAAAAAAAAAAAAATCTTGATGAAAACCCATAACATATGATGAGCCTGTTTAGATGTTAGGTTCCTCCTAGACCTTGATTAATCATGCTCTCGATAGTCCTTATTTCAGTTATTCATTCATTGTCCATTCAATGTCCATTTTTCAGTTATTCATTCAGCTAATTTTTACTGAGTTTATACTATGTGCCAGGGACTTCTCCAAGTAGAAAGAATGCACAGGCAAATATATCTGCCTCATGGAGATAAACAGTAGCAGTAAAAATAAGCAAAATACATGGTATGTTACATACTGCAGGGACAAATAAAGCATGAAAGGAGGATGTGAGTACCGAGTTTCGATCACTGGCCATAGAAAGTCTTACTGAGAAGGTAATTTGAGTACAGGCTTAAAAGAGAAAAGGAAGCAGGCCATATATATACCTAAGGAAAGAGAACTCCAGGCAGGAGGAATAACATATGCAAAGGCCCTGTACAAGCGAAGGAGTCCAATAGGACTGAAGAATAAAGGGTGGGAGAGTAAACAGTGAGTAAGGGGCATTGGGTCATATTCTGGATGAGACGAAAATCCACTGGAGGATTTATGCTGAAGAGTATCATCAGACTTAGATCGAAATTGGATCACTTTGGGGGCCATATGAGAATAGAATGAAAGCAAGAGCAGAACTGGGGAGACAAATTCAGAGTCAATCACAGAAATCCAGGCAAGATATGGTGGTAGCTTGAAAGTACTGCAAATGGGACAAAAATGAGCATCTTTTGATTAGTATGTCTTTAAGGTAGAGATGACAGGATCTACTGAGAAGTAAGAGATAAGTCAAGGATTACTCCAAATTCTTTGGCCTCTACAACCAGAAAGGGATGCTGAGATGAGATGCAGAAGATTGTTGTGAACAAAGACAGTGGGGTGGGGACAGGACTGTTTGAGGATCTCAGGGTAGACATGTGAGGGTTAAGGTACCTATTAGACATCCAGTTTAAGAGGTCAAGAAGACAGATATATGAGTTTGGAGTCTGGAGGAGAGGACCAGCCTGGATATAGATCTGGGAGTCTTCAGTGTATAGATAGTATTTAAAGCCGTGAGGCAGGATGAGATCACTGAAGGTCTGAATTCCTGGGACCCTTCAAAATTTAGAGGATATATTTTTCACATAATTTATTTCCTGCTTCCCTTCAGTCTCTCTATACCTCTAAAACTTGCTTTGAGACAAGCTTAGTACAAACATATTTCCATGACAGTAGACTATGATGTCAACTAATACTCTTATGTTATTCATTTACATGCTGCCATTTACAAGTGATGGCTTAAGAGATAAGAATCTAAATGTAATCCATGGCAAATCAGAAAATAATTCCTTAATTCTGAAAAGATTTTAATTGGATAGTGCAAAAAGTGAATTTAGAAGGCTTTACACCCAAAGTGGATGAAATGTTGGCCCTAGATTACTTTTTAAAAAAATTATTCGCCACCTAGAAAAGGTTGTATGTGTTTGATACAGTACAGTACTCTCTAACCTGGATCCCAGAAGAAGCCTCCTGACTTGTCATACTGTATTTAGATCAGAAAATTCTCCTTCAGGAGATGTATGTAGCTCAATGGTAGAGTACTTGCCTGGCATATGTGAAGCCTTGGATTCAATCCCCAGCACCAAAAAAAAGATATATATAGATACATGCTTCTTTCACAGTCACATGTTCAGGAAAATAAAAGCCAAAGGAATGTTAGTCCAAAATTATACTTTCCCAATATTATAGCAAGGGTATCATTCTTCATTATTTCTCCTCCTTAAATTGGTTGTGAGGGCCGGTGAGATACCTCAGCGGCATAAGCGCCTGCCTGGCAAGCACGAGGTCCTGAGTTCGACTCCTGGTACCCACATACGAGAAAAGGGCCAGTGATACCGCTTAGCGGCATGAGCACCTGCTGGCACGTGAGGTCCTGAGTTCGACCCCCGGTACCCACAAAAAAATAAAATAAAATAAATAAATTGGTTGTGAGAATTGCTTGTCAGTTGCCAATCATTTTAATTGGTATTTTTAAACATGTTTATAACTGTATTTCTTAATATTAAAAACAATCATCCGGGGGCCAGGGATACAACTCAGTGGCACAGCGCCTGCCTGGCAAGTGCAAGGTCGTGAGTTCGATTCCAGGTGCCAGGAAAAAAAAATCCATGAGAAATTTGCTAATTTTGATCCCTTTAGTGAAAACAGACATTAAAAAAGTAAGTTGTGCTGGGTGTGGTAGCACACACCTATAGTCCCACTACTGTGGGAGGCTGAGGCAGGAGGATCACAAGTTCAAGCAGCAAGAAGCTGTTTTAAATTTTTAAAAGGTCAGGGATGGAGCTCAGTGCAAAAACCCTGGGTTCAATCCCCAGTACCACAGAAAATATATATAAATAGAGGTGCTTCAGTTAACAAATTTAATTTGCTCCACAATTCTGGAAAAGATGACCACATTTGTGTTCATGTTGGAAAGATGATAGCAGTTGTGTTCATCAACCGATGTGGAGTTCACCAAAAAAAAAAAATTTTTTTTGCCAAACACTTCTGTTTGTAAACCAAATTGTTTGTAAATACAAGCATGAACCAAGGTACCACGATATATATACACATAAATATATACATGTGTGTATAGGTATGTACACATACACATGTATACTTTTTTTCTTTTTTTGGAGACAAGGTCCCACTGTGTTGCCCAGGCTAGACTCAAACTTGTGGGCTTGAGTGATCTTCTCACCTCAGCCTCCCACAAACTGGGACTACAGGCCTGGGCCACTATGCCCAGCTACTAATCATATTTTACATCTGGATTTTTATCACTGATTTGAAGAGTTAATAGTCCACACACTATGATAATAATAATATTGGGTTTTTTTTTCTGACTATGAGTCTTTAATTTGAAGTGAGAGATACAGATCTAATTTTTACTTATCTACCTTTTCAACCAAATAAAACTTTCTTACAGAAACTGTAAGAATTAGACTCTGTTGATTAGAATTATAGGTATTTCTTTCATTTTATGTCAAGACCTTAAAAAATAGTCGAGGTATTATCTAAAATAGTTAAGGACAATTAGAAAATTATTGTTCTGTTTGAAATTTAGTGAGATTAAGCATTTAAGTCTGCAAAATATTGCAATACTTTGCTCAAGATAGTGACTCAGTGAACATTTGTGGAATGAGTGAATAAATACTTGTACATCATTTTTCCATTTCGGTAGGTTGTCTCTTCATTCTGTTGGTTGTTTCATTTGCAGTGCAGATGCTCCTTAATTTGATATGATCCCATTTGTTGATTGCTGGCATTATTTTTTGTGCAGTTGGAGTTTTGTTGAGAAGGTCCCTGCCTACACCTATGTCTTCAAGAGTTTTACCACTTTTTATCTTACAGCAGATTGTTTTTGTTTTAACGTTTAGATCTTTGATCCATTTTGATTTTAGTTTAATGCATGGTGAGAGATATGGGTCTAGATTCAATCTTTGGCATGTGGATACCCAGTTTTCCCAACACCATTTTTTTTTTTTTTTTTTTTTGGTGGGTACCGGGGGGTCGACCTCAGGACCTCGCGCACCAACAGGCACCTGTGCCGCTGAGCGATATCACCGGCCCCTTTTTCGTATGTGGGTTCCGGGAGTCGAACTCAGGCCCTTGCGCTTGCAGGGCAGGCGCTTAAGCCACTGAGCCATCTCACCGGCCCCCCAACACCATTTATTAAAGAGGCTATCTTTCCTCCAGCATAAGTTTTTGGCCCTGTTGTCAAAGATCAGCTAGCTGAATATGCCTGGGGTTGTTTCTACATCCTCTGTTCTCTTCCATTGATCCACATGTCTGGGGTTTTTTTTGCCAATACCATGCTGTTTTTATTACTGTAGCTTTGTAGTATAACTCCAAGTCCAGGATTATGATGACTCCTGCTTTGCTTTTTTTTTTTTTTTTAAAAAGAGCCTCACTGTGTAGTGCAGGCATGCAGGCTGGCCTTGAACTTGCTTATGTAGCCCAGGCTGGCCTCAAACTCACAGTGATCCTCCTGCCTCACCCTCCCAAGTGCTGGGATTACAGGTGTGCCACACCATGCCTGGCTGCTTTGCTCCTGTTACCCAGGATTGTTTTTGTTATTCTAGGTCTCTTCAGGTTCCATATGAATTGTGGGTTTGCTTTCTGTGGTTCTGTGAGGAATGCTATTGGTGTTTTGATTAGGATTGCATTAAATCAGTATATCCATTTTGGAAGTATGGACATTTTGACTGTATTGGTTCTGCCTATCTAAAATAGGAAATACCTTTCCAATTCTGATGAGCTCATCAATGTCCTTTTTCAGTGTACTGTAGTTTTCATTGTAGAGGTCTCTCACTTCCTTGGTTAGGTTAATCCTAGGTATTTAATTTTTCTTGATGCTATTGTAAGTGCTACTGTTTTCCTAGTTTCTTTCTTGGTGAGTTCATTAGAGTTATACAAAAATGCTATTGATTTTTGTGTGTTGATTTTGTATCCTCCTACATTACCCAGTTTGGTTCCTGGCAGCTTGAACCACCAGTGGTACCGTGCATGACTGTCCCATCAGGTGACTTGTACCACTGGTAGTACAAATGAATCTGTTCACTTTTATTGGTCTTTTTACTAATAAAATTAATAAAAACCCACCCAATGGGATAATCATGAATGTACTACCAGTGGTTCAAGCCACCCAGCCACAAAATATACAAATTACAGCCCCATTGTAAATGTGTTAAGTCTAGGAATCTTTTGGTAGACTTTTTGAGTCTTCTATGTAGAGTATCTTGTCATCTGTAAGTAATGAAGATTTGACTTTTTCCTTTTCTATATGTATCTCTTTTATTTCTTTATCTTGCCTGATTGCTCTGGCTAATGTTTTGAGTACTACATTGAACAGGAGTGGTGGTAGTGGACATCCTTGTCTCATTCCTGATTTTTAGAGGGAAAGCTTTCAGCTTTCCTGCATTTAATATGATGTTGCCACTAGGTGGGTCAAAAATGGCTTTTCATTAATGTCTACTCTGATCTTTATGATTTCCTTCCTTGTGCCAGCTTTGGATTTGGATTGTTCTTGTTTTTCTAGGACCTTGAGGTGCATCATTAGGTTATTTATTTGAATGCACTTTATTTTTTGGTTTTTGGGTTTTGGTTTTGGTTTTTTAAATGTGGGCATTCACAAATATAAACTTCCCTCTTAGCACTGCTTTCTTTCATTGTGTCCCCTAAGTTCTGATATGTTGTATTGGCATTATCATTTGATTCTAGAACTAATTTCTTTTGTGATCCATTGATTATTGAAGAGTATATTGTTTGGGCCGGTGAGATGGCTCAGCGGCATAAGCGCCTGCCTGGCAAGCGCGAGGGCCCGAGTTCGACTTCCGGATCCCACATATGAAAAAAGGGGCCGGTGATATCGCTCAGCGGCACAGGTGCCTGCTGGCGCGCGAGGTCCTGAGGTCGACCCCCCGGTACCCACAAAAAAAAAAAGAGTATATTGTTTAATTTCCATGTGTTTGCATAATTTCTGTGGGGTTTTTTGCCATTGATTTCTAGTTTCATTGCACTATCTGATAATATACATGGGATAAGTTTTACTCTTTTATATTTATTTAAGCATGCTCTATGGGCTAAAATGTGGTCTATTTTAGAGAAATGACAGTGTATTGCTGAGAAGAATGTGTATTCTGCTGTTATTCAGAAGTTCGGTTCAAATCTGATATTTCTTTATTGATTTTTTGGTTAGTTGATCTATTTGTGACAATGGAGTATTGAGGTCCCCCACTACAATTGTGTTGATGTTTATCTGATCTTCTATATCCAGTAGTGTAGTGTTTGCTTTATGAAGTCAGGTATGCTGTTGTTTGGTGCATGTAAGTTTATAATTCTTATCTCTTCCTGTTGAATTGTTACCTTAACCAATATGTAGTGACCTTCTTTGCCTCTTTTGATCAGTTTTGGCTTGAATTATACTTTTTCAGTAAGTAGGATAGCTACTCGTGCTTGTTTTCAGGCTCCTGTTGCATGGACTATTATTTTCCATCCTTTGATTTTTAGTCTATGAATTTCTTTTTGAGTTAAATGTATTTCTTCTATACAGTATACTACCAGGTTTTTTGTGTGATCTAGTCTTCCAGCCTGTGTCTTTTGATTGGGGAATTGAGACCATTCACATTGAGAGTTATTATTGAAAGGTATTGACTTATTCCTGTCATTGCATTGTTTTCTTGCTACTGGTTCCCTTTTTTCCCCTTCTGCTAACTGCTCACCCTGCCTGCTGTATTCATTTTTTAGGCTTTTTTTGGTTGTTTGCTACATTGTCTCTACCATAGCCTCGATAATTTTTTTGGAGTGCTGGTTTGGTGATCATGAATTTCTGAAGATGCTCGCGGTCATAGGAAAACTTTATTTCTCCATCAATTTTTTTTCTTTTTTTCTTTTTTTTTTTTTAAAAACAATAAACACCTTTATTACAATGAGCTAAGCCAGGAGGGAAGGTGTATTTGCCTTTCCGGGCCTTGATTTTCCTCAGATAGAACTCCAGCTCCTTGCCCTCTAGCACATAGCCATCTGCTCGGCCACACTGACCTGGTCTTGATGCAATGCAGGCAAGAAGCTTGCCCTGCTCTAACTGCTCCTCCAGAAGACTGCTAATTTTGGCGTTCTTTTTCCTTTTATCATACATCTTCTGAATTTTCTTTGATCGTTTTTTGTTTAAAATCTCTTCCTCCTCAAGACTCAGCTTGGCCCCCTTCTTGCGGCCCAGGGGCAGTGCGTAGTGGGATTCGTAACACTGTCGGTACAGTGAGCACAATGCAGTTCTTCACCAGGGTCTTGGTACGGACCAGCTCGTTATTGGATGCATTGTAAACGTCAATGATCCTTGTTTTTCTAAGTACAACACTCAGAGCCCCAGGAGAAGTTTCCCACATCCAGCCTCAGGGCTCGGTACTTCTTGTTGCCTCCTCGAACTCGGACTGTGTGTATGCAGCGAGGGCCAATCTTAGTGTTGGCAGCAGGGTGACCCAACTCATACTTCCGCTTCTTGTGGTAGGGCTTTCTTTTACTCCCAGTCTTGCGGTGCTTGTGCCAGTTGTCCCGAGAGATGCCCATCGCTCGGCGCCGGCTGGAAAGAGGAAATGCTTTTTTTTTTTTTTTTTTTAGTTTTGTTTGTTTTTGGTTTTTTAAGACAGCGTCTTGCTATGTAGTTCAGGCTGGCCTCGAACTCGCTATGAACTCACTACATAGCCCAGGCTGACCTCAAACTCGTGGTGATCCTCCTGCCTCAGCCTCCCAAGTGCTGGGATTATAGACGTGCGCCACCATGCCCAGCTTTTATTTCTATAAACACACTTTTATGCCATTCATGTTGTCTTTTGATTTTTCACTAAATCAGGTTAATGTTAGATTACTTTTCTTTGTGTCATGTAGCAGCTGGTGGATCCATTTTTTGTGTGTGTTCTTTTGTGGCTTTTAAGGTATCTTTGAGTGTATGATCATCTACATCAGCCTTATTTTTTAGTTCTGACACTCTGTCCTCACGTTGGTAACTTTTGTTGCCCATACATTCAATAGAATATTTACTCTCCTGGATTTCTGTTACCGTTTCATGTTCTCTATTCCTTTTTATGCTGGTCATCCATCTTTTTTATCATTATGTTGAACTTTCCAACTTTTTATTAGTGTTCTCTGTAAGCTCAATGATCATTTCGTTTATTAAGCCCATTATCTGTTTAGTTATATCTTCCTAGAGCTTGCTGAGCACCTTATTGATCTGGTTTTTTTGTTTGTTTTTTGGTTTTTGGTCTCTCTTTTATTGTTTATTGGTACCATTTAGATATACATAATGATCACATTCATCATAGGGAATTTGTACCTGTACATGATATAGCTTGATTCTTTTTCCGCATTACTGTCCCCTCCCTCAACTCCTCTTCCCCTCCTTATTTACAAAGCTCTGTTTCTATTTTATCCTTCTTTTCTAATTTTTTTCTTTACCCTTCCTTCCTGTCCCCCTCCCTGCCCCCATTCCCCTTTCCTTTTGAACAATTTCTTACTATTTCACAATATCTATTATACATTTTGGTTCTTTTTTTTTTTTTTTTTTTTTTGTGGGTACCGGGGGGGTCGACCTCAGGACCTCGTGCGCCAACAGGCACCCGTGCCGCTGAGCGATATCACCGGCCCCTTTTTCGTATGTGGGATCCGGGAGTCGAACTCGGGCCCTCGTGCTTGCAAGGCAGGCGCTTACGCCGCTGAGCCATCTCACCGGCCCTACATTTTGGTTCTTATTTACACTTTCAGTTTCTCACACCAGAGAGACAATGGGATATTTACATGTGTCAAATTTATTTCACTTAAGAGTATGGTCTCAAGGTTTATCCATTTAGCTATAAATATCTCAAGTTTATCCCTCTTTATAGCTGAGTAGTACTCCACTGTATTTTTAAGAAACCACATCTTTTTTATCCATTCATCAGTTGATGGGCATTTGGGTTGTTTCCAATATTTATTTATTTATTTGTGTGTGTGTGTGTGTGTGTGTGGGTACCAGGGGTCGAACTCAGGACCTCGTGCTTGCCAGGCAGGCGCTTATGCCACTGAGCTATCTCACCGACCCTCCAATATTTAGCTATTACAAACCATGCTGCTATAAACATGGGTGTGCATATATCGCTGTGGTATGATGTTTTTAATTCTTTCAAGAAGATATCAAGAAAGGGACTAGCTAGGTCAAATGAGATCTCTAGTCCTAGTTTTTTGAGGAATCTCCACACTGATTTCCACAGTGGTTGCACCAGTCTACATTCCCACCAACAGTGGAGGTGGTTTTCTTTTTCCCCACATCGCGGCATTTGTTATTGATTTCTCGATAATAGCCATTCTTCCTGGAGTGAAATGGAATCACAGCATTGTTTTAATTTGCATCTCTTGAATGACCAGTGATGTTGAACACTTTTTCATATATTTATTTGCCATTTCTACTTCTTCATCTGAGAAATGTGTCTTCTTTTATCATTTAGTATAATTCAGCTATTTTGCTTTTGATTTCCTCCCCACTGATGCCCCATGGATCAGCTTTGGGGGCATTGGGAGTTTTTATAAGCATTTTGTTTCCTTGTGTTCTCATGTCTTTTTTGGGGGGTGCCTACACATACCCTCTGAGATTTGCAGGTCAATTATAGTGGAAAGACTCTTGCTATAGATAAATGGATAAAGAAAATGTGGTATTTATACAGAGAGAGTACTACCTTGCCATAAAGAAGGATAAACTTGAGTCACTGTAGGACAGTGGATGTACCTTGAGACCATAATATTAAGTGAAATAAATCTGACACACAATCTTAAATATTGCATGGCTTCTCTTATATGAGAAACCCAAAAATTAAATCAAGACCAAAGTAGAAGACAAACTATGGGAAGTAGGGAGATAGGTCTTTTTCAAATAGGAAGGACAATCAAGAGATGGAGGGAGGCTGAGGGGATGGGAGGGGAAACTGATGAAAAATGAACTGAGATGTATTCATACATGTACCAACTCCCAACGAGGCATGTAGTCATTATGTACTGCAAACGTGTATTAATAAAAAATTAAAACTGGGAAAAAATACTTTGTTGCTAGTATGGCAATCTCTTTAGTGTCTGCTTTTCAGTAATGTACTGTGGCTGTGGCTAACTATAGGTCTTTGCCTCTGTCCCAGGATCCAACCACATCCATTTATATTTGGGAGGAAGAGGGTGCAGTGTGATTGGCCCAACACCCATTTCTCCAGAAATGAACCTATAGTGTTGTTGATTATACAAAGACAAACCAGATACCGGCATACAGTAAAAACCAACTAACAGCAACAACTATACAACCCTGGCAATAGCAACAAAATCAGCAACAATAATATAGTCAAAGACAAACTGGATATTGATATACCATAAGGACCAATTAAAGATACTACTATATCATTCTTAACCATAGAAAAGACATCTACAACTATAATATAGACACAAAGATGAACCAAATATTGACATACAATCAATATTTACTAAATGTGGGCTGGTGAGATGGCTCAGCGGCGTAAGCACCTGCCTGGCAAGCATGAGGGCCTGAGTTCGACTCCCGGAACCCACATACGAAAAAAGGGCCAGTGATATCGCTCAGCGGCACAGGCACCTGCTGGCGCGCGAGGTCCTGAGGTCAACCCCCGGATCCCACAAAAAAAAAAAAAATTTACTAAATGTAACAGCTATGCCACCATTCATAATAGAAAAGAATTCAACATTAGTAACATAGTTACCTAAATATCAGAAGATTAATGACATTTAATTGTAATAGTAGTAAAGATGAAGAGGGTGGTGAATGGAGAATGAAAGAAGTAGAAGTCTGAAAAATAAAAGATGAGGAGAGAAAACTGAGATAAAAAGTCATATTAAGGAATAAAAGAAAATAGAATTAGGTAAAAGAAACAGTAAAGAACAAGAAAAAAAATAAGATCAAAGTAAAGAAAATTTTAAAAACTGAAACATCAAAAAAAAAAAAAAAAAACAATGAATCCAAAAAAATTCCTCCATGTTTTTGAATGAGTGGTTTCTATCCAGGGTCTGCAGTGTTGGAATCCACCAGATATGGAAGAGGGATAGTGAATCCCTGCTAAGACCTATTTTATTTCCATACTCTATTACAGCTTGTGTCTAGATGCCCCCCCCAGCCTCATGCAGTTGTAGGTGGGGCTTTTCAGAGGTGGCTGGATCTCAGTGTGTGATTCTGGGATTGAGTGTGTGATGCTGGGATCAAGGGTATGTGATTATTAAATTAATCCACTGATTGGTTTGGCATAGTTCTGGGTAGGATTGAGGGTGCCCCACCCTGGGTGTTAGTGCTACTCGCTTTGAGGGCAGGTAGCCTTGATGAAATATGCAGGACAGAAAGAGGGCTGTTAGGGGTCACTTGCTGCTTCACTGCTTTTGCCACCTTCTCCCTGCCATGAACTGTTTCTCTTCTGTGATGCCCTTCTGCCATGCCGCCCTGCCTTGGAGCCAGCCAATTATGGATTGAAACCTCTACAAACTGTGAGCCAAAATAAACCTTTCCTCCTCTTAACTTTGGGTGTTAGTTATTTTGTCTCAGCAATGAGAGAAGTAACTAAGACACATTTTTGTGTGTGAATGCTGTCTTGGCATACCTTTCTCACTGGGTTTTGTTGATCAATAGTGTCTGCCGTGAGGCTATAATCAGTTTCCATGTCCCTCTGTACGTACACTCCAGGCTGTGGCAACTGTGCAAGCCAAGGCATATCCTTGCTCACATTGGTAGATGGGGAAAGCAAGCAGACCACTGAGTTCTGTGCTCAATGTAGGAGCAAGCAGACCGCTGAACTTACCACAAGCACTTTCAGACTGAACCACCTCTGAATACCACACACAACCAGCCGGGGTTCTCATCACAGGGGATGGGGTCCTGGCCTGAGCTTAAGCCTCTTGGGGGCAGGGCAACCTATGTCTAGCCTGCACCTCCTCTGTAACTTTTGCCATCTCCCACCCAGTCACTATAGTAGGGTGACAGCAGAAACTCTGAGGTATAGTTGTTCTGCAGTTGTTCTGCAGCTCAGTCTTAAACAAACCCTTCCCAAAATGGCTCCTGATTAAACCCTCACAAGCATCGTAGGCACAGCGCTGGATTCTTTCCCCAACTCTAGCCTGCCATGCAGAAAGTCACTTTCAGAGTAAAAACCTCATGCTGTGTTTGCAGTTAAATAGCTGTGGGCTTTTCTTGGGACTACCACTGTTATTTCTCCTGGAGCTGCCAGCGCTCTCCCAGTTTACCTTGTATCAGTGGAGAAAGGTCACTGTCTCCAGGAGCTGTGGTCAGCTTTCCAGACGGCTTCATTCTTTTCTCTGTGTTGTGCTTTGTTTCCCCAGCTTCTGTAGTTTCTAGTTTTCCTGTCAACTCCCTCCCAATTCCTGGAGCTCTACTTTTTTTTTTCCTTTTCACCAAGTTTTTTCCTAGGAATCTAGAATCCAGGTCCCAGAGAGGCTGTACAGCATTTTGCTGCTGGTTCTACTCACTATTTTTTACCTCAAAGACCTGATTAGACTCTTGTTTTGTTTTGTTTTGTTTTGGTTTTGTTTTGTTTTGTTTTGTTTTAATGTGGATACCGGGAGTCGACCTCAGGACCTCGCACTTGCCAGACAAGCGCTTGTACCACTGAGCTATCTCACCGGCCCTACACTCTCATTTTTAAATGATCTTTTAAAAATGCTATTTAAACAAATATTAGTCACAATTGATAAAATAAAATGGCTGTTAGCTTTTTGTCATTATGACAAAATACCTGAGATAACTCAGAGAAAGAGTTATTTGGCACACAGTTACAGAGATTTAAGTCCATAATCAGCTCCCTATTGCTTTAGGCCTATGACAGAGCAGAAACATAGCTGAAGGGCATAGCAGAGAAAAACTCCTCACCTCATGATGACCAAGAAGCAGAGAGGGAAAAAGAGCCAGAGAAGAAGGGTCCAGGGACAAAACATACCCTTCAAAGCCATCCCTCCAGTGACCTGCATCATCCAGTAAGGTCCCACCACCTAATGTGCCTGTTGAGCTGTGAACTCATCAACAGATTCATCCACTGACGAGGTTAGAGTCCTTAAGATCCAGTCACTTGGGCCGGTGAGATGGCTCAGTGGCATAAGCGCCTGCCTTGCAAGCGCGAGGGCCCGAGTTCGACTCCCGGATCCCACATATGGAAAAGGGGCCGGTGATATCGCTCAGCGGCACGGGCGCCTGTTGGCGCGCGAGGTCCTGAGGTCGACCCCCCGGTACCCACAAAAAAAAAAAAAAAAAAAAAAAAAAAAAAGATCCAGTCACTCCTAGCAGCACATCAGCTGACACCCTCGCCTTCAGTATAATACTGTACGCCTTTTGGAGGACATTTTGGATCCCAACCATAAGAGTAGCACAGAGTGTTTTAAATACTGTAGCAGTGGGTCAGAAGAAATGAGTTAATATTCAGGTTAAGACAGTATTTTTTGAATTCTCACTTTCTCCCTAAAAGAGGTGATAATGTGTGCCTTAGCCTTTTCTTACAGAAGTATTTTTAAGTTCAAATATAACCAGTTCTTGAATATCGACAGTGATGGGAATGTAAAAGAAACATGATCACCAAGACCCAAAAATAGTAGATAAATTAAAATTTAATAATTCTAGAATACATTATTTTTCTTATGCTGATTTATCCTTCTAATTATATTTTGTTTAGGGTAAAATTAAAATCCATTTTTATTTCTTTAAACTATACCAGCAGATAGCAGGAAGATGTAGCACAGATAATTACAATGTGATGACAGAAGTCATTTTGGAATTTAAAATTTACTATAATTAATTGGCAATATCGGAAAGAAAACATTGGTTCTGTAGTTATTTGTCACTATTATTTTTATTATATAAATTCATATTTTCTTATCTTCAATGAATTTAAATTATTCATCAGGAACTTTAATAAATTCTTTTGTCTTACTAGTCCCCTTTCTGCTATATTTTTCTTCACCATGATTTTCCCACTTCTAGTGCCCTCACACATACCTTTTGTGATCCTTTTGTTTTCCAGTCCCTGCTTCTTCATCCCTTATACACACATATACATTTTTTCCTACCTTCTCCTCTCACAGCTTTCAGTTCCAGAATTAACTTACTCACCCTTTCCGACCCAAGCTTCTGTTCTTTCTCCAAGTCTATTCTCAGTCAGCAGTAAGAAGGTATAGATGTATTGTATTCACCACCTTTCCACTACTGGAACAAAATGCCTGACATACATAGCTTAGCAGAGAAAAGGTTTATTTTGGTTCATGGTTTCAGAGGTTTCAGTTCATGGTCAGCTGGCAGCTGACAGAAGGGTGTAGTAGAGGAAAGCTGCTTATCTCACGGCAACCAGGAAGCAGCAGGGGGCCAGCTACAAGAATATACCCTTCCAAGTGATGCCCCTCAAGTACCTGCTTCCCCCAACCAGCCCCCTCCCTAGTAGCCCATTCAGCTATGAACTCATTAATGGTTAATCCAGTGATGAGGCTAGCACCCCTCAATACATGAATCTTTGAGTGACACTTCGTATTTAAACCATACCACATGTATGTATATGTGTATCTATATATATCCAAAATATTTGTTGACATTAGGTAGTATTTTTAAATAGATTTTTAATATTTTGAACTGTGTGCCTCTCTAGCCCCTCTATACTCAATCCTCCATGCACATTGGAAGAATAAAAATAAGGTGTCCCTAATTTGTCTCCATTATTCTGACCATTATTTCTGGGCTAAGATTATAAGAGCTTCCATCACACAACCACTGTTCCATTGTGGAAACTGAATAGCTGGTTTACTTTTCTCCTTGGGCTACAGTCTTACACAGCCTTTTTCCTTGCTTTCAGACCATTGTATTATTAGGTTTTAGGCATCTATCATCCCAGCTTTCTATATGTTTCTTTTAAGGTGCAGACTATTCACTCAAAAATATTTACTACTGACCATTTTATAGTGACTCATTCATACTTGTCTTCTCAAAATAAACAACTAGAAAATAACTGTTTCAAGTATTAGAAAATAGGCATTACAGAATGTTATCCAGAAGAGAAAGGAAACAAGCAAGGTGAATCCAGGAGGTATATTCCTGACACTGGCGTAGAGGAGGAACTCAGGAAAGCACAGTAGTATCAATTAATTGAGAAAACAGCTCACAGCTTAGAGAGACTAAGGAGACCACACTTTGTTGGAAAGTGTCCTGGAGATGGCACTAATCAAGGAAAGCTTAGAAATCTGCTTCAAAGTCCCCTAGAATCTTGATCCATACTAAATGGAAACACATAGAGAGAAACTCCACAAAACTGGCAACTACTGAGGATCTGTAAATTGAGCATCTCCCGGAAATTACACAGGAAGAGAAATGTTGGGTTCTATCTAGCCAGAGACATTGTTGAACCTCCAGAGCATTCAGTGGAGATCCCAAAAGGACAACTTAGTAAAAAGGGTAAATTTACCCTCCAGTGAGGCCGACCCTAAACCTACCTTAACAAATCTCAAAAACAATCTTTAAAAGGATCAAGCTAGTCCACAATTTGCTTTGCTTAACTACTTGGAAAAACAAAATGCAACACTCTGTGGAAAAACAGCAAAATTAAGACACTTGACGATGTAACATTTGCAGTGCTCAGCATCCAGTCAGAAGTCATTATAGACAGACAAAGATGCAGGAAAATATGATCCATAACCAAGAGGAGAAAAAAGCTAAGCAATAGAGAGAAATAACAGAAGTAGTGGAATTAGCAGAAAGAGACTTTCAGAGAGCTATTAGAAATATGCTTAATGAAAAGTATGAACATGAGAAAAATGGAAGACACATAAAAGAACCAAATGGAGACTTAGGAAATAAAAAGTACAAATATCTGAAATTAAAAATTCACTGGATGGGCCTAATAGCAAAGTGAACATTATAGAAGAAGGATTAAGTGAATTTAAAGACATAGTGATAGAGACTATCTAATGATTGAAGCATAAAGGAAAACATCCACAGAGCCTCTGACCTCTGGGACAAATGGTCTGCAAAGTATAATTGGAATCTAAGAAGAAAAAGAGACCTCCAAAAATATTTGGGGAAATAGATTGAAATTTTTTTTCAAATTTTATGAAAACCATAATTGAGAGATAAACTAAAATCCAAGAATTCTATTTAACTCCAAGAAAGATAAATGCAATGTAAACCACACCAAAACCCATTCTAATCAAATTCAGTGCAAATCTATACACAGAACTCTTAGAAGCTGCGGAGGGGGGGGCGGTTGGGGAATATTACATATAGAGGAACAAGATTTGATTGCAGACCTGTTGTCAGAAACAGTGCAAACTAGAAGTAAATGAGATGTTTAAGGTGCTTGACAGTCAACATAGAATTCTGTGTCCTTAATATGAAGCAGAAATGAAGACTTCCAGGAAAACAATAGAGAGAGTTTATCACCAGAAAACTCATGCAGTTGTATTCCAACCAACCTGGGAGGTGAATCATTTCTTTCTCCAGCGTATTCACATGGTGTGTATTACTTGCCCATCAGTCACTTCATAGACATCTCTCAGTTAACAGACTGTCATGGTATTGTAGCTTGTATTCAAGTAATTTTATTTTACTTAGTATTGTCCTCTAAGTGCAAGAGTAGTTATGTTAGCAATTTTTATAATATATTGTTATAATTATTTTATTGTTAATCTCTTACTGTGTCTATCAGTTAAACCTTACTTTGAGGGTGTGTGTGTGTGTGTGTGTGTGTATGTGTGTGTGTGTGTATGTGTGTAGGGAGAAGTAAAGTAGTATATATGGCGGGTTTGGTATTGTCCATGGTTGCAGCCATCAGTGGGGGTCTTGGAACATACTCCCCATGGATAAGGAAGCACTACTGGATTAAAATGCTGTCTGTGGGCTGGTGAGATGGCTCAGCAGCATAAGCGCCTGCCCGGCAAGCACGAGGGCCCGAGTTCGACTGCCGGATCCCACACACGAAAAAAGGGCCAGTGATATCGCTCAGCGGCATGGGCGCCTGCTGGCACACGAGGTCATGAGGTCGACCCCCGGTACCCACAAAAATAAATAAATTAAAAAAATAATAAAATGCTGTCTGTGAGCGAGGAACTTAAGTGTTCCTTGTCTGTGTGGATGAATCAGGATGGGGGTGTCTCTTGTGCTCTGGGGAGGCCTCCCGAGGAGGTAACATTGAGCAGAGATGTGAAGTAAGCCTTGTAGGACCATAACACAGGAGTAGACCATAGCGTACTCATCTTTATTGCCTCTCCTGTTGCCTGGCACACTTTTCTCACACATAAGTAAATTTTAAATAAGTAGAAATCAAGGATGTGACACCAAATAAGGCTCACCACTTCTGGTTACAGTATTGTCTATAAATTTGAGAGTAGCTGCATCTAAAACAAAATGATTTTTTAGCCAGGGAAAAATTATGGTTAGAAATCAAAATTGGTTAAGAACCATTTATGGTGCAAGCCTGTAATTGCAGCAGTCAGGAGGCAGAGGCAGGAGTATTGCTGCAAGTTCAAGACCAGCCTAAACTACATAGCGAGAACCTGTCTCAAAAAGCTCCCCGCAAAAAAGAACTATTTAAAGCATAATTCATGTTTCATTTCCTTAAATCATATATGTTCAGCAAATTTAGGCTAGGGACCATAGAATGAATTTTTTTATTTTGTTTTGTTTTGTTTTAAGTACTGGGGATTGAATGCAGGGCCTTTTCCCCAGGCTGAGCTCAAACTTATAGTCCTCCTGCATTAGCCCCCCAGAGTACAGAGATTTAGAATGAATTTTTTTTCAGTACTGGAGATTGAACCCAGCGCCTTTGCACAGAGCTACATTCCCAGCCCTTATTTTATTTTGACACTGGGTCTAAGTTGCTAAGTTGCCCAGGTTGGGCTTGAATTTGTATTCCTCTGCCTCAGCCTCCCAGAGGGCTGGGATTACAGGCATGCATCAGCCAATTTGACATGAATTTTCATTTGAGAAATTAAGATCTTTTTTACAGAGATACAAATAGATGTTGCTAACTTGATTTTTGAATTTTTTATTAAATAATTATACATATTTATGGGGTACAAAGTGATTTTTCAATTTATTTTGTAACGTTCAGCTCAGGGTAAGTATGTCACATACTTACCACTTCATTCATGAACTTCCTTCTAGGTGTTTTCAAGTATACAATGTAATTTCTCATAGTGATCACCTACTGTCCTGTAGAACACCAGAAGTTGTCCCCCTCTCTAACTGTAACCTTGTACCCAGTAACCAGTGTCTTTCTTTCCCCTCTACCTGTCCCCTCCATCCTCTGGAAACCACCATTCTGCTCTACTGCTGTGAGTTTAACTTCTTGAGATTCCACAAATAAATGAGATCATATGGCATTTATCTCTCTGTGCCTAGCTTATTTCACTTAACATAATGCCCTCTAAGTTCATCCCTATTGTTGCAAATGACAACTTGATTTTGAAATTATCTCAGCCTTTTAAATGTGACATACGCAAATGCTGAGAAGAACAGATACGGTTGAAGAATACAGGGTGTAGGAATAATAAATGAGTGTAATGAACTTTAATTGCGTATAAACTAATGTACAATCTCCTATTACAGAGGCTGATGGTATGTTAGCAGCTTGTAGCCAGAAGAAGTTGTTGATGGAAAAGCCAAAAAGCAGTATATCCCTTGGCTTTTGGCTGAAGTCAGTATTAATGTCAACATTAGGTTGAAAGACTTCTCATCCCCTTCTCACCAGGTCATTCCTTCCTTTGGTTGGAATAATTTCTAAGAGTCTCTAACAACCACCTCATTGTCAAGAAGTTAAAAGCAATTGATAAGTTGTTCTGGTAACACCTGTCAGTGAATTAACTCAGAGCACAAAACCCAGCCTTTTCAGGAGTTGACAAGTATTATTAAACTGTTTTTGCAAGAAGAGAAGCTGGTTCAAAGAGGGAAGAGCTGTCAAGTAACATTCAGTAAATGGCTCAGGCCTCCTGCCTCAAACCCCAGGCTGCAAACATGTGGCTTCTGGCAAGGAAGACTACAGGGCCATCTGTGAACACGTATCACTGTTCCTTTCTGCCCATCTCAAAAATACGATATTTTTTAAAGCTATGAATTTGTCTCCCATTCAACTGCATGTCTTAAGCACAGTATTGATTGTCTGAGTTTTACCCTCATTCAGAGATTTTTTTTCTCTTTTAACTTTTTTTTGAACTGAAGATTAAACCCAGGGCCTTCACAGTGAGCTACTTCCCCAGCCCTTTTTGAAACAGGTTCTCACTAAGTTGCCCAGGCAGAACTCGAACTTGCAATCTTCCTGCTTCTGCGTTCCAAGTGTTGGATTATAGGCTTGCACCACCACACCCAGCCTATTTTAACTTTAATGGTAGCAAGTGTTTTGTTTTGTTTTACCAGTACTCCTTTTTTATTTGTCTTTTCCTTTGAGCTCCTTAATCTATCTTCAGTACCCTGCTAAACCTCATGTTTGAATTAGGCCAAATCATAGAATTCTTGTATGCAGGGAGTGGTACTTTGTGCAGATCCTTTCTTAAACCTGAATATAATCTTCTGGTTTCAATAAGGAAAAATGTTAGGAAAGCCTAATTCAAAGTAAATTAGGATTTATAATTCAGAAATGCTTCTGCCCGTTTGTAATTAACTTTCTTTTTTTTTTTTTTTTTTTTGTGGGTACCAGGGGTCAACCTCAGGACCTCGCGCGCCAGCAGGGACCCGTGCCGCTGAACGATATCACCGGCCCTTTTTTCGTATGTGGGTTCCGGGAGTCAAACTCGGGCTCTCACGCTTGCCAGGCAGGCGCTTACGCCGCTGAGCCATCTCACGGGCCCTGTAATTAACTTTCTAGTTGCTGTCTTTTCCATTCTGTACTTTAAATTTACTTTTTTTTTTTTTAATGTGGGTACTGGGAATCGAACTCAGGACCTCGCACTTGCCAGCAGGCACTTGTGCCACTGAGCGATATCACCGGCCCTTTTTTTCCTTTATGTGGGTACCGGCAGTCGAACTCAGGACCTTGCTCTTGCCAGGCAGGCGCTTCTGCTGCTGAGCTATCTCACCAGCCCTTAAATTTACTTTTTTAAAAAATTAAACATGCAATAAACTGTCTTACTCTTAGTTTTGATCTTTTTATTTGATTGTTTGTTTGTGAGACGTGGTCTTGCTATGTAGTTCAGGTTGGCCTTGAACTCACCAAGTATCCCAGGCTGGCCTCCACTCATGGCGGTCCTGCCTCAGCCTCCCAAGGGCTGGGACTATAGCCATGGGCCACCATGCGCGGGTCTCTTAGTCTGTTTAAACAGAAGCAGGGTGTAAGACAAAGGCTTAAGTCCATACGTTCTATTCAGCACTATACTGGCAGAAGCAAGAACAAGTGGCAAAGAAATTAAAACAGGGAAAAATGAAGACTCTATTATAAAGTCACTTGATTTTCTTGAGTTGGCTGCTCCTCCAAGTAGCTGGTAGTTCAGTCCTTCAGGACAGCATGAAGAACCATAGCACAGAAACAGAGAAGTCCTGCAGTAGGAAGAACACAGCACGGGGCAAGGATCCATGAGGTTGCACCTGCAAGAAGCCAGTCAGTACCCATGAAGAACAGGTACTTAGAAAATAAGATAGCAAGGGCAAATTAATCTGAAGTAGTAACAGCGGTATAACATAATACACTAATATATTCTTGTTATATACGTTTATGTATATAAGTATATAAAGTAAAACATGAAATGTTTGGCCCCACCTTTTCTGTGGATACCTGTCAAAAATATTTCACTTTCTATGCATTTACATACCATACAAGAACGTACTCAGTCATTCGACGCATGACAATCCTACCAGCCATGGACTGACAGCATATACAATGATGGTCCCCCATAGGATTATATTGCCTTCTTAGTTTGTATAAGTGAGGTTCCAAAAACAACAAAATCACTCAATGATGCATTTCTTAGAACATATTCCTGTCATTAAGCAATGTATGACTGTACATATATCTTTTTCCTTTTTTAAAAACACACAAATCAGATCATAAAATAAGCTCCATGTTCTGTAACATGTTCTTTTCACACATCTGTTACTTGCATCAGGCTTGGATTTTATCCCATTGTCAGCAATTCGATTTTGCCCTGTAGAATATACATTGGGAAACACTGCATCAACATTTGAGTTATTGCATTCATGAAGGAATGATATGATCTATAGTTGAAATTCTTGCCTGTGGAAGGGGAATGTTACTAAAATTGGGAATGCAGTAGGCAAAATTTGGTAAAATATGGAATTGTTATCACCAGAAAATTATACAGTCACCTCTGCCAGTTTCCTCCTCCTGCCCCTAATCAACAGCTCCACACCCTCAATTCAGAAGCAAGAATGGATGCTATACAGGGGAGACATAAAAAAGAGACAAAGGGAGACTCTTCAAAAAACTCATTCCATCAGCGAATGTCTGTTAACTTCATGCTTAGTGACAGGCACTTTGGCTAAAATGGAGGACATAGTAGATTTGGTCCCTGTCCTCACGTAAGGAAAGTCTACCATTGGAAGAACAAAGAGGCAGGTGCAGGGAAACAATGCAGAAGTAAGAGGAAAGAAAATAGTAAAGTACCAAAGGAGTAATGAATTTCAGTGATTGCTGAATTAATGCAGTGCTTGTGTTAATATCATTTACGTATTTAGAAATGAGTTTAAGTCCCAGCCATCTGCTCCCACATCAAACACACATACGCCATACCCCTGATTTCACCCTCCCCTACATATACTCATCCCAGTAATAATCTGGTCATATAATTCTCATAATTTCCCATAGCTGATGATAAAAAAGACACTTGATTCAAACCAGTGAATTTGACCCAGATGTAAGTATAAATATAGTGAAAGACATAAATTTCTTTAGTGATAGTCTCACTAATTAAGTTATTTGGCCTGTTTTTAGCCACATTGGATTTTTTTTTTTCTTCTTTTTAAGGTTGTTATGAGTGTTGTTTGTCATGGCATCAATAAGCCAAGAATTCACATAGTTACTCAGTCACACAGATTACTCATCATTGCCTGTTCATAACAGAATCCTAAAATGTTTAAGATTTCTGATGCAAATCAAAATCTCATCATCACTTGTCATTGCTAAATTAAATGACAGGATAATAACATTACATTAAAACCATTTTTCTCTTGATTGAGTACCTTTTTCAGAAGTGAACCTTCTAGATGTATATTTTCTTCCTCAGTACTATAAATGCATTTAGAATCTAAGATAAAAATAGAATTGAAAAGAGGAAGAGTGGGATGTTTTCAAATTATTGATGAACCTTTTTTGAATCTCAACCATATTTGACAGTGTGCTGCTCGGGAATGGAGTAGTTTAGCCCAATTTATTAACACTTTCAGAACCACAGAAAGGAGGCTTTCCAGTTGGGTTTAATCTTTCACCCATTGCAAACAAGCTGTCAGTGACCTGTGGAAATTGGCATTGTTCTGTTACTCTAGGAATATACATTACGATGTTTATTTCAGCTATATCATAAACTATAAATTAATATAAATTTATAATCTGAAGTAGCATAGGTTCTCAGGCAACTTACCATTGAAAACTTACCTCTTGGCCTTTCCCATCTAAAACTAACCTTTTTGTTCATATCTGCTCCCCATCTGCTCCTTCTGGCCATTGGCCACTTTGTGGCCAGGTGGTCAGTCCCCGGGCCATTTTACCCCTTCTTCTTCACTTGCCTCTATTCCCAGAATTCCTCTTCCATTTTAAAGTCGGTCATTTCCTTCCATCCTTCAAAGATTTTGTTTCATCACATCTTCTGTCTTCACAGTTATGAAAATCTTACCTTGGAACAAAGCTTTTATTCTTTTTGCCTCATTTAATGCTGTCATCATCAGGCAATAACATGGTAAAAGTACTTAGCTTTTGGCGAAGTCAGTGAAGGTTTAGACTGAAACAAGATTGCCTGTGAGTTGATAATTATTGAGTCTTGGTGATAGGTGAACAAGGGTAAGGGAAGTCAGTATGCTATTTGCTTTACTTTTGTATGTCTGAATTTTTCCATAGTAAAAATTAAACTCAGCTCTTTAAATCCATTGTTTTAAATACATGTGTTTTTGGGGGGTTTTTTGTTTGTTTGTTTGTTTGTTTTTTGAGTTAGTATATAAAATGTGATGTGCACTGGGACCAAAACCTGATCCTGCCCTTTCAATATCCCACCTCTAATAATCAGATAAGATCTTTTAGTACCTGGAATTGCAACTTCTCTTTCCTAACCTCATGTACATGATTGCTAGAATCCTGGCATACCTCCTGCTTGTTAAAGTGATCGGATCAACACATACAGAAACACACTGACCTCATACCATGTACCAAATCCCACTGTGAATAAAACTGTGCTGAGCATTGGGAATGGGAGTATGAAACCAAGGTTCCCATAAATATCCCTGGTGCAGTACAGACACCAGGTATTATCATCTGAAGTAGAGTTACTGTGTGGGCTGTAGGGGAGAGAGGAATTTTATCGAGGTGCATTCTCCGTAGTGAAATAAACTGGATGTTACCTTAAATAAAGGAAAAGGCAATCTTCTCTACTTGGTAGACTGTAAGGCTCTTTGTTAAGACTGTTTAAAGCTCACTCCGTCAATAACATTTCCTCTTCAAAGAACTTAAATCACTTGCAGTTACCAATGTGCTTTTTCTTTTTTCTGTTTTTAAAATTATAATAGTCTTACTTCTCATTTGCCAAAAACTGGAGAAACCGTCCATGGAAATAAGTTTTTTATTGGCTTTGGAGGGAAAGGTGCCAACCAGTGTGTCCAGGCTGCCAGACTTGGGGCAAAGACATCCATGGTATGCAAGGTAAGCACTCTGATTTTAGGACAAGCTTGTTGTTTTTCTTAACCATTACAAAATGAACGGGTCAGTGGCTCTAGTACATTCATAATGTGCAACCATTGCTTCTGTCCAGCTCTGTCCAGTTAGCATCATTCCAAAATAAAACCTCTTACTCTTTAAGCAGTTTCTTCTTATTTCCTCCTCCCCTTAAGCCCTTGCAATCATCAGCATGCATTCTGTGCATATAGAATTAACTATTCTTGCCATTACATATAAATAGAATATATAACACGTGACATTTTGTATCTGGCTGCTTTCACTTACTGTTTTACTGTTTTTGAGGTTCATCCACACTCCAACATGTGTCAGTTATTTAGTCCTTTTTATGTACTTACCACAAATTGTTTATCCATCCATGAATAGGTTGATGGACACTTGGGCTGTTTCACCCTTTTGGCTGGTGTGAAATACTGCTGCTATGAACATGCATATACATATACTTATTTGAGTACTTATTTTCACTTCTTTTGAGTGCTCATGTTTTTAAAGATCCGAATAAGAGAATAATCTTCCTCGTCCTTTATATTGGTTTCTGCCTCATTGAATCCTCCGGGCAGTAGCAGTCCTCATATAGGTTAATGCTACATTCCCTGGATGCTAATGAGTTCATAACTGGAGGGTGCAGAGTGAGGAGAATTAGCCTACTCGGGGGGTTTCTGCAGTCAAACTTCTAAACAGCAGTATGAGTCATTCCTGTTTAGTAAGTTTCACTGCAGCAGTACAGCTTTCGGAAACTTAGTCTAGTAGCTGGTGATATACTCATCGTCAAATCATTTTCTTCTGATGCTGTACCTTAGATCAGAAAGGAATCTGTGCCTTAATGAACTCCACATAACTCATGTTTTGGCATATTTCTGTTAAGTATGTGGAGAACTGATATGTAACATTCACTGATCCTATTTCTGTCCATCCTACTCAAATAATTTGAAAATAAATGAAATACTCAATTTTACCTTTGCATCTTTCATGCATTTAAAGGTGCTAGTATTAATAGTATAATAAGGAAGATTATGTTGGTGTTTTATGTAGGGAAAGCTAGACTAGGTCTACACCGTAGAGGTAAGAAAAAACATGAAAAACTTGAAAGAATGAGCCCTGCCCTGTTAACCATATAGATTTTACCAAAATTTCTCTGAAATGTCATTTCCCATTACATACAGCACTTTTCTCACCACAGGAGTCTGTAAGTGATGTATAAACTACACAGTTATCACTTTTATCTGCTAATGAACTGTAACTTTATTTCTAATTTATGACTATTTTTGGATATTTGTTCAAAAATATCATGTGAACATGGGAAAAAATGTTTGCTAGCTGTTCTTCAGACAAAGGATTACTATCGAGAACATATAAAGAACTCAAAAAAATCAGACCTCCCAAATTTAAAGACCCACTCCAAAAATGGGCATCTGAGATGAATACACATTTCTCAGATGAAGAAATACTAATGGCAAATAAATATACAAAAAAATGTGCAACATCACTAGTCATTCGAGAGATGCAAATTAAAACAACACTGAGATACCATCTCACCCCAGAAAGAATGGCTACTTTAAAGAAATCAACTAATAACAAATGCTGGAGGGGCTGTGGGGAAAAAGGAACCCTTCTTCACTGTTGGTGGGAGTGTCGACTGGTACAGCCACTGTGGAAGTCAGTGTGGAGATTCCTCAAAAAACTAGGGTTGGAGGTCCCATTTGACCCAGCTATTCCCCTTCTGGGCATCTTCCCAGAAGAATTAAAAACATCGTACCACAGTGATATATGTGCACCCATGTTTATAGCAGCACAATTTGTAATAGCCAGATCTTGGAAACAACCCAAATGCCCATCAACTGAGGAATGGATAAGAAAGATGTGGTATTTTTATAAATGGAGTACTATTCAGCCATAAAGAAGGATAAACTGGAGACTTTTATAGGTAAATGGATGCAACTCGAGAAAATACTCATAAGTGAAATAAACCGGATGCACATGTGTAAGCATCGTATTGTCTCTCTAGTATGAGAAACTGAAAGAGTAAATAAGATCCAAAATGTACAATAGACACGGTGAATCAAAAAGAAACTGGTCAATAGGAAAGAGAGACTGGAATAGGGAAAAGAAAGAAGGGAAAGGGAAAAAAAATTGTATATATATATAAGATGGTTAAGATAGATACACTACCAATTTTACTTAGTTCATTGAAGAGTAAGGTTTGAGCCAATAATGTTTGGACAATTGAATGCTAATGTCTGGTATCCTGAATAACTAACTTAAAGATAATAATACGTAATGCATTGACCATTGTTACCCTCATATTATGTTGTTTTGAAAATTTGTTCTTTTTTTTGATTTGTTTTGTTTTTTCTTCTCTTTAAAATAAAAAAAAATATATGTATATCATGTGAAACAAGATTTAAAGTAAATCCTCAGTTGGCCAAGTTGAGTTCTTGATTTACAATACTAACATAATAAATTGGCAGTTACATTCTAGGAATTATGGGGCTATGAGAGACAGCTGTTGAAAAATTTTAGGCCTGACCCATCCCATACTTGATTAGGTATGAGGGTCTCGCCAATAATCAGATGGTGTTGAGAAAGAACTTAGGAACTGGATGATATAATTTCCTGGCTTGGAAAACCTGAGCATAGAACTGGTATTTAGGGGCCCAAAATACTATTCTGGGAAGAAGAGAATACCCTGAAGGTGGAGGCATGAAAAAAGAGAGATCCCTTTCCTCTTGGAAAGCTATATATTCATGGAGCCATGAGTCAAGATTAAATGTCCCCTGGGATCTCATCCAACTGTAAGATTTGATGATTGGTTTTATTTTAGGTCTGTTGAATTTGAGGCAAAGAGAGAAGCACAGAGTAGAAATATTTGAATTATGGAACTGAACTTGGAAAATCATGAAACCATATGCATAGACATGAGAGGAAAGGCAAGAATCTGTATTCTGGGATGTCTTCCACTTGGGAGGTTGACTGAAGCAAAGGTGCTGTTTTGTTCTCATCTGTATATGATTTATGTTATCACCTGAACAGTTTTGAAAATTCTGCATATCTACTGTGCACTCGGTTTAGTCATTTAATGTTTGCCGCACAGTAGAAGTTAGCCTAGGTATCTGCACAGCGAAGGATAGAAAATAGGACTTCAGGTAAAACCTATCAAGGGCAACTTTGCTTAGGAACCCTAGGACCTTTAGGCAGAAACTTATTTAAAAGCTTAAGCAAATTGCATAATATTCTAAAAAAGAAAAAGAAAAAGAATATTTTTATGATATCTATCCATTAATCATGGTATTTACCATTGTGAAGTACATTTTTATTAAGCAAATCGGCCAATCTTGCTTTATAACAATTTTAAAAGATGACAACTTCCAAGTAGAAATCAAAATCATGAAATTAATCAAGATACAAATGAACAGATGGAGCAAAAAGAAAACTGGTAGAAAATTCCCTGTGGTTTTCCTAGTAACATCAAGTTACCTACTATTGCCCTGCAAATATAACAGAAATGAAGCTCTGATGAAATAAGATTGTTTGATGGCCCAGGTAAAAACACTTACATCGAGTTAGGGAGCATTATTTGTCAAGGCATCATTCCAAAAAATACTAAGCAAGGGCTACTTCGATATTTACACTGTAACACATGTATGATGAGACACTCGAAATTCAGTAATTAAGAATTGTGTGGATCATCTATAAATATTGAATTGTTTCTGTGGTGTGAGAAATCCAAAGGGTAAATAAGGACCAAAATATACAATAGATATTGTGAAATAGGAAGAAAATATTCAAATAGGAAAGGGTAACTAGGTAGGGGTAAGGGAGAAAGGAAGGAAGGCAAAAGAAAAAAAAAAAGAGAAAAAATGGAAACAAAGCTTTTGTAAATAAGGAGGGGAAGAGAGGTTAAAGGGAGAGTAGGGGAAGGGGGAAAATAAAAGAAGATATATCATGTACAGATCAAATCCCTATGATGAATGTGATCATTATGTATACCTAGAATGTACCAATAAACTTAATTTAAAAAAAAGAAGTATGGTCAGTATTTACTTGAGTCATGGGCCATCACTGCCATCCTGTGATAATTGGAGATGGTCTTTACAGTTTAAAAATCCAGGAATATAGTATAGAAAATGAAAGTCTTCTTCCCAGGGAAAATAGCCTACTAGGACATCTCTGATAAGACCTCACCTAATTTGTACAAATATTCCCTCCTACATTCCACTGAGGCCAAATGTTAGGAGGAAGTTGTTTCTAAACATCAAACATAGGCAGCTTGGGAGAACCGAACAGCTCAAGGTGCAGGGGCTCAGTGTGAGCCCACAGACCTTGCTTTCTGTACAGATGAACGGAAGCCACAAGCAGGCATGGACCCAGATGACCCAGGTCAAGAATCAGCAAACTGGGATAACCTTCAAAAATTGCCTGGTCTTCCTTCCTACAAATATGAGATTATCTAAACTCTCTAATACAAGTAGTTAGCTGTTTTCCTTCAGAAAGTTCAGGCAGGAGATTTAGTGACAGAGGCAGTCTGTTAGGACAGTGCTGCTCAAAGACCAGTCCTCAGGCCACTTCCAGGCTGCAGGATGTCACTGATGCAGACAGGACAAAATCTAAAAGTAAGCAAAGAATCACTTACAGCAATTTGATGCAGTCATTTTATAGCTGTTCAATATAATAGTAATAATAAATTAGCCCTTGTATTTTGTATGATTCTTTTTGTTTTTATGTAATTATGATTGTATTTTACAAAGTTATTGATTCCTAATGGATTGTAAACTAGAAAATGAATGGCCGGGGATATAGCTCAGCAGCACAGCATCTGCCTGGCAAGCATGAGGTTGTGATTTCGATTCCTGGTACCAAAAAGAAATTGCCCTGGGTCTAGCTCAGCGGCACAGCCCCTGCCTGGAGAGTGTGAGGTCGTGAGTTCGATTCCCGGTACCAAAAAAACTAGAAAATGAAGAAAAAAAAAGTCCTTCACCACTGAGAGCTTCAGAGTACCCATCAGCTTAGCCAAAAAGGTGTCTTCTATGCTAGATTACAGTGGGAGCATCAGCTGATCTTGCATTGAGATTTTCATTTTCAAAGATCCAAAATGTGTGGTCAGGTTTGTCCAGGTGATATATAATGACGTAAAACCTGTTCTTTCCTGAACTCTATTGAAAGACAACTGGCTAAAGCCACTTGGCCATATGTCCAAACACAGGTGCAAACAATACATATCTTTTTTTTTTTTTTTTTTTTGTGGGTACCGGGGGTCGACCTCAGGACCTCGCGCACCAGCAGGTGCCCGTGCCACTGAGCGATATCACCGGCCCTTTTTTTCATATGTGGGTTCCAGGAGTCGAACTCGGTCCCTCGCGCTTGCCAGGCAGGTGCTTATGCCGCTGAGCCATCTCACCGGCCCGTATATCTTATATCATCTTAAATGGGAAGAGATGATAGAAATGAAAGAAAGCAATTGGATGTCCACAAGCCTACTCTCAGATAGTTAGGCCTACTAATGGAGATTGTAGTATTAACTTCATATATTAGAGAACATTACTAAGGTACACACTCTTTTATCTTTGTTTTTGTTTATTTTTTATAATTTTTATTTTAAAGAGAAAAAATAGAACAAAATTTCAAAAGCAGCATAATAGGAGAGTAATAATGGTTAATACATTGCAATTTGTTATCTTTAAATTAGTTACTCAGAGTACAAGATATCGGCATTTAATTGTCCAAACAATATTAGCACAAACCTTTCTTTTCAGTGAACTAAGAGAAATTAGTAGTGTATCTGTCTTAACTATCTTATATATATAGATATATAAATATATAGATATATCTATATATATTTTTTTTTTTTTTTTTTTTTGCTTTTCCCTTCCTTCTTTTTCCATTCCCCCATCCCAGTTTCTCTTTCCTTTTGAACAGTTTCTTCCCGTTTTACAATATCTATTGTACATTTTGGATCTTATTTACTATTTCAGCTTCTCACACTAGGGAGACAATACGATATTTACACATATGTGTCTGTCTTATTTCACTTATGAGTATGGTCTCGATTTACATCTATTTACCTATGGAAGTCTCCAGTTTATCCTTCTTTATGGCTGAGTAATACTCCATTGTATAATAATACCACATCTTTTTTATCCATTCCTCGGTTGATGGGCATTTGGGTTGTTTCCACAATCTAGCTGTTACAAATCGTGCTGCTATAAACATGGGTGCACATATATTGCTGTGGTACAATGTTTTTAATTCTTCTGGGAAGATACCCAGAAGGGGAATAGCTGGGTCAAATGGGACCTCCAATCCTAGTTTTTTGAGGAATCTCCACACTGATTTCCACAGTGGTTGCAACACTCTACACTCCCACCAACAGTGGAGAAGGGTTCTTTTTTTCCCCACAACCCCTCCAGCATTTGTTATTGGTTGATTTCTTGATGGTAGCCATTCTTTCTGGAGTGAGATGGAATCTCAGTGTTGTTTTAATTTGCTACTCTCAAGTGACCAGTGATGTTGAACATTTTTTCATATATTTATTTGCTGTTTGTATTTCTTCATCTGAGAAGTGTGTATTCATCAGATGCCCATTTTTGGATTGGGTTCTTTTATCTTTGATGTAAACAACAAGCAATCTTAAATAACTGACATTTGGGGCCGGTGAGATAGCCCAGCGGCTTAAGTGCCTGCCTGGCAAGCATGAGGTCCTGAGTTCGACTCCCAGTACCTAAATAAAGGAAAAAAAGGGGCCGGTGATATTGCTTAGCAGCAGAAGTGCCTGCTGGCAAGCGCGAGGTCCTGAGTTCAACTCCCGGTACCCACGTAAAAAATTTAAAAAAATAACTGACATTTTATATATTCTTCTTGTATCTTTTATGATAAGACCACAAATGACAAGTTTAAAAATTATTATGAAGGATTTATTCAAAACAGCGACTGCTGAGTTTTGTTGTCTCGTCAGTTGGCTGCTCACTGTAACCCTTGAGCAACAAAAAGTCACTGAAGGTCTGAAACACAAGGACTGAATGGCAGTAGGCTTGTTTTTAGCATTAATCATATTTTCATATATTTCTTTGAAAATCTATGATCTGTTCTAATATTTGTGATAACTTTTCTAGCAGAGTATTCAATTTTGTTTAACCTTGGATAAGACATCTTGGTCCTCTGTGTTTTATTTTACCACAAAAGTATGTAGAGGCATGAAATTATTAAGTGGTTTCTGCCATTAAAATGTTCTAAGCAGCCTAAACAAACAAGCATTCTTCCATGGTTTTGAAAACTAGAAATGTATTACATTATAGTTCCAAGCAGCTTAAACAAACAACCATTCTTCCATGATTTTGAAAAATAGAAACATATTACATTATAGTGCTGGCTAAAGTTACCCTCCCCACCAACATCATAGTTTTGGACCAGGAAAGCACACGGAGGTCCTCACTGCTGAAAGAGCCTCTCTTGGTCAGAGTGAGGGAAGCCCTCGGCACCCTTCCCTACAGGAAGGGCTTGCGCTGCTTGTAGACCTCACCCTTTTGTCTGCCCTGTGCCTGGCTGCATTGTCAGGTACAATGACTACCCACTACATGTGGATATTTAAATTTAGAAGTAATTAAGATAAAATTAAAAATTGAATTTCTCAATCACCCAGGTTTCATTTCAAGTTTGTGTACTGGGCAGCACAGAAGTAGAGCATGGCATGACTGCAAACAGTTTTATCAGATGCTGCTGCTCTACAACATTCAGAGCTGTGCTGAGCCTGGGGTCTCCTGAAGCGCATCTTGGGTTCTATGTGTTGCCTTGGCTTATGTTCTTAGCCCTGGGTGCTCTTGATCTTGGATTCTTTCACCTGGAACAGGCTCGTCCAGGTAGGCTACCTCAGATTGTGTGGGCCTTTTTTTTTTTTTTTCTTTTCTTTTTTAACATCGGTACTGGGAGTTGAACTCAGGACCTCGTGCTTGCCAGGCAGGCACTTACGCCACTGAGCCATCTCATCGGTCCTATTTGGGCTTTAAGAATCTTTCTGCCCAAAGATATTTCACTGATGACTGTGAGAGTGCCTTCAAGAGGGCAGTTGGGAACAAAACCTTGTTCAAACCATTCTGCAGCCACAACTAGTACTGGATATTCTGGGTGTTTGTAGTAATATCCTTTCCAGGATAATAGGGGTCCAAGGAAAGTAGAACAGAAGGGCAGCTGAGATGATCAGATCCTAATGAACACCTTTAATGTGCAGGGCTTGGGGAGGGACCTATATATTTCAAGCTAGAATCTCCAGTAAGACTTAAGCCTAAACTAGCAAATATAGAAAGGCAAATAATATTAGAATGGCTTTGAGTTATGGAGTTGATTAGGAATGCTGTGGGAGTTCTGGAAATGAAATTAGTGACAGCCAGAACAGGGAAGGTAGATGTTAAGTTGGTGCTTGAAAAACAGGTAAGGTTTGAGTAGGTGGAAGAGAGGGAAAGGACTTCTAAGTTCTCAGAAGTGAAGGCAAAGAAATGGACATGAACATATGGTATTCACATTGAGCTCTAACACAGTCAAGTGACAATATCAAGTTAATAGTGACTTTCTATTGACCAATCTGATGAACAGAGAAATATTTTTTTTCCTTCTGTTACTGGGGAGCAAACCCAGTAGCACTCTTATCACCAAGCTACATCCCAGCATTTTTTAATTTTTGTTTTTTATTTTAAGACAAGGTCTTGCTAAGTTGCCCACGCTGGCCCAAATTTGGAATCCTCCTGCTTCAGCCTTTCGAGTAGCCAGGATCATTGGCATGTGACACCCTACCCAACTGAAATCTGATTATATTTGCCCAATACCACTTGCAGAAAAATAGCAAGAGGAAGCAAACCTAGGCTACATCAAATTGAGATTGGGGTCAGTAAATAGAAGCCAAGGAAACCTCTCTTGCTATCCTATCTTTGTCCCCATGTTAGAGGCCTAGTAGGTCCCTTGCCCCAGCAGATTCTGCAGGCCACGTCTTTCTGTCTCTCACTTAATTGAATCACCAGCACAGCAGCATCCAGGACTATGTTCTTAATGTTTCCTACACACAAGGCTTTACAGACACCCCCTGACTTTGAGTCTGCAGCTCAGTGGTCCTCCACCAAGGCCACACACCGTAATCACCTGGGGCACCTGCTGCAGTCCCGCCTGCAGAAAGTCTGATTCCATTGGCCTGGTGTGTGATCAGAGCGACAGGATTTTTATAAGCCCCCTGGGACATGTTAATGTGCAGGCAAGATTGAGAACCATTGATTTCCTGCCTACCAGAGAGAACTCACACCAGTTCCCATACCACAGCCTAGCTCAGATGGAACAATTTGAGATAAAATGCAAAGAATTTTAATTATTTTGATAATGGCAGAACTGAAATTAGACTCCAAGTTTCCCGACTTCCATATGCACCATTTGCCTCACGGCCAAAATGCTTGCATTTAAAGTTTTCTTATCCATTTGGTGGCCAAAGTGTGACCGAGGAAACAGAGAAGCCTCCAAAGATTCCTTTACAATAATCTTTATTAGTCTGTTAATGCTTTATAAGTGTTTTTTTTTTAAATCAGGACTCCCAATATATAGTATTCACAGTGTTTTTCAAGGTACTCTCATTTAGCTCTGAAAGGCAGGAAATAAAGCCCTTGTTTCAGCTCTACTCTTCTAATTTCTGATTATCAGTTTCCAGAAACTAGGAAAGAAGCTTATACTTGAGTCAGAAGCAAGCAAAAGAGGTTGGGAGGTGTATATTTCTCTCAACTTTTTTTTAAGTCCAGAAGCATAAATGAAGGTTTATATACAAGGTTTTTTAGGGTGAGGAATTAGGGAAGATGGCATTCTTTTAGTAAAATAATGCATCTGTCATCTGTATATCTCTGTAATGCAGAATGAAAAGGAGGGCCATTTTAAATAGGATGCTGATTTCCATGGCTTTTCATCCACATTTTACCATGTGAATTGGATCCATTTAACATTTAAAACTTATTCCCAAGGGACAGATATACCCCCATTTGATAACATTATTCTCATGAAAGTAACAGGATAAATGATAACATTGAACAACACTAGTGTGCTCGCTTCGGCAGCACATACACTAAAATTGAACAGTACTAGTTACACCAAATCATTAATGGAGACATTAATATTTTTAGTAGAATAATAGTAATGAATCTCAGAAATATTTAATGCACCCAGATTCTTGCTTTCAGGATCAGATGTTCTTCTGTTTGAAAATAAAGAGCAACAGGAAGAATTGGGACCTGCTTGGGAGGAAAGTAGTTTGTAAGATTGAATCCAGGGCTGGGGGAGTAGCTCAGTGGTAGAGCACTTGTCTAGTATGCATGAAGCCCCAGGTTCGGTGGCCTGCACCACTGAATACAAACACGTCAAGATTGAATGCAAGCAGCAGTACCCTCTGCCCCTTTCCCTAAGAAAAGGCTGCAGACCAAGCCCCACTGCCATGAAGAGGAGGATGGTAGCACCAAAGCATTACTTAATCCCTTACTGTTTTAGATGTCTTTTCATAGATGTTATTTTATTTTCTCCTCACAGCAAACTTGCTTTGACTTTCCCAATAAGGAAATTGAGATCTAGAGAGAATTAAAGTGGCTTGCCCCAAATCACACAGCTGGGAGGAAGAGGCTTCTACCTTCCATAACACAAGTGAAAATACTGTCTTCCTATTCTTTTTATTCTTTCTTTTACTGTAACCTAGATTCAAAATTAATGGAGCTAGAGTTGACTTCTCTTCTCCTTAGCTAGCAGTGGCATTACTTTTCCATTGTTTTTAGTTGCCAGATTTTCACTTTTAACAAGCTAATATCAGAGAAGGTAAAATTTACAAAGTATTTTGTTCTTCCTCTCACATTGAGTTTTGAAGTCCAGCCAAACAGATTCATCAGGAAATCCTTATTAGAATAAATCTGAAAACATAACTATCATCAAGAGATGTAGCAAGGCAAGTAATTCCCTGAGCAGGAAAACGAAAGCAGCTATAGTAGTCTCTAGAATACCACTGCAGCAAGGCTCCAAAATGCAATTACCTTGAGCATGAAATCCCTTCCTAGTTATGCCTCTGACGCACGTGATAGTCTGCCTAGATTATGGCTTATGATCCCTTGATATTATCAGTTTCTTGAAGATAAAGCTACATGCTTTGGGGTTTCCTCCTCCCTGCAACAATCTTCCTAATCCCTCTACTCCCTAATGTCAGTATTATCACCTCCATTTTTTTTTTTTCCCTTGGTGGTTACTGGGGGTCGACCTCAGGACCTTGCAGGCGCCCGAGCCGCTGAGCGATATCACCGGCCCTTTTTTCGTATGTGGGTTCCAGGAGTCAACCTCAGGCCCTCACACTTACCAGGCAGGCACTTACACCGCTGAGCCATCTCACCAGCCCTCACCTCCATTTATCAGTGCTGTCGTTGATGTTCACCTTTAGCAGACTTTGTTTGCATAAAACTGTTAATAAATGGAAGAGGCATTTCATTGCCCTAATTTGTACTAAGTCCCACCCATCTAGAAATGACGTTTTCTTAATCCCTGTAACATTCTTATATTGATATCTTCCCAGCTATATAACTCTATGATTGCCCACGGGAGAGAACTATTATATAAAAGAAGATGGGGGAGCAAAGATTTGTTTCTGGTATGAATCTTTGACCTGTGACATTGGACAGTTTTGCACTTAGCTGGCAGATAAATAGTTGGCCTCTCATAAGGGATACCTTTGGCAGGTGAGCTCCTTCAGCAGGGAATTTACCCCCACATTAGCACTTGCTGCTGAACACTCTATACTGTAAATATAGTAATTCTGTAGTGAGAACGTGTTATACATTGTTTGAGATTATTGCCTAACCAGCATTTCCAGAAAAGGAATAAAGGGAAAAGTGTTCTTTGATGAAGAAGGTATCAGATATGGAAGCTAAATGAAGACTCAGCAAACTTTGGCCCATCAGACAAATCCTGCTTATTGCCTACTTTTGTAAATAAAGTTTTACTGAAACAACATCACATCCACTTGTTTCAGATCATCTTTGGCTGCTTTCACACTGTAATGGCAGAGTTGAATAAGAGACCATATGGCCAGCAAAGCCTAAAATATTAGCTGTCTGTTTCTTCTTTTTTTTTTTTTTTTTTTTTTTTTTTGTTTTTTTTTTTGTGGGTAGCAGGGGTCGACCTCAGGACCTCACGCGCCAGCAGGCACCCGTGCCACTGAGCGATATCACCGGCGCTTTTTTCTGGGGAGTCGAACTCGGGCCCTCGTGCTTGCCAGGCAGGCGCTTACGCCACTAAGCCATCTCACCGGCCCAGCCATCTGTTTCTTGAGCAAAAAGCTTTTCACCTGATCTACACAGTCCAAAAACCTACAAGGTAATTGTGTCCTCATTCACTGGGGATCTTGACCAGAGTAAATCTCTAGGTTACTTTCTATTGATGTATCCAAAAAGAAACAATTTTTTGTGAAAGAACAGAATATACCAGGTGTAACTGAGACCTGGACACACCTGGACACACCTTGAAGTAGTGCTTAACTACAAGACAGAAAACTAGTAATTCAGAGTGGCAAGCCTAAAGGTGTACTGGAGCCAGGCAGGCAACAGAAGTCATAGTAGTTGCAGGCAGAAGCTGTGGTGCAATAGAGAGCCTGTACCCACCTTTGGGGCAGTCACCTCTCAGTTCTTGCCTTGCAGGACTGTGACCAGAACCTCTGAACTTCCAGCATCTCCTAGAAATCTGTTCTTATGTAGTCTCCTAATATTTAAATGTTGATATCGGATTAAGATTTTTTAAAAGGAGCTGGGGATGTTCAGAGGTAGAGTACCTGTTTAGCATGCACAGTCCCTGGGTTTAATCCATAGTACCATATTTTTTTAAAGTTAATAAAGACAGCAAAGCATCCACACACAGTCCTTCACTTGAATGTTTATAGAAGCTTTATTCATAATTGCCAAAATTTGAAAGCTAGCAAGATGTTCTTCAGCAAGTAGGGATATGTAAACTGGTCCATCTAGACAATAGAATATCATTCAGCACTTAAAGGAAGTGAGCTATCAGGAAACAGAAAGATACCAAGGAACCTTAGATGCATATTACTAAGTGAAAGAAGCCAGTTTCGAAAAGTTGTATGCTATGTGAGTCCAACAATATGACATTCTAGAAAAGATAAAACTCGAAACAGTGAAGAGATCAGTGGGTGCCAGGGACTGGGGGAAGGAAGGGATGAATAGGTAGAGAATGGGATTTTTAAGGCAGTGAAACTGTCCTTTACGATAATATAATGGTGGGCACATGGCATTATACATTTATAAAACATACAGAATATGAACCCCAGTGTTGGTATGTACTATAGCTCACAGAGTATAGCACATGCAAGGCCCCCAGTACAACCTCCAGGATTGAAGGAAAAAAAATGAACCCTGATGTAAAGTGTATAGTTTACATGTGTCAGTGTAGGTTCATGGATTATAACAAATGTACCACTCTGTGCAGGATGTTGATAATGGGAGTTAGGGGAGGGTGGGAAGAAAGAAGTTATATAGGAACTCTGTACTTCCCACTTGCTTTTACTGAAAACCTAAAACTGCTTTTAAAAATAAAGTTTTTTTTTTAAATAATAGGGGAAACAACACACATCCAGTGCTCATATTTGACTCTCAACCCACCAGTTTACAAGTTCTGCTGTAGTCTCAATGGTAGAGGTCCAACCAAAGTGGCAGTCAGACAAAGCAGCATCAGAGAGGCATAGTAGAAGATACCAGAGGTGCCCAATGATCACAGCACCGGGAAGAAGGGGTGTAGGTGACCATGCCAGCAGTTGATGCCAAAGGCCTTGCAATAATAGCCTTTTAGGGTTGAGCCTTAGACCCAGAGGCATGGCCTGTAGGACAGGGCTGGCCAGAGCAGAGTCCCTGATATAAAAGCTAGGGAAGTAAGGAGATGATTAGGATTCACAGTTGTTCTGGCAGAGTGGAGGGAGATCCAGTGACCAAAGTGGGCTGTAAAGCAGGAACTTGGTCTCTGTATCCAGGCAAAAGCACAACTACTCGAATTATGATCGAGGGTCAGAGCAAGCTAACTGGCTCTTGAAGCTAGTTATGACTTTTTGTGTATGTACAATAGATGCTGAATTCAAGATAGCTTTAGGGGGAAAAAAAGGCATGTGTTGGCTCATGTAACTGAAAAACCCAATGGTAGGCAGTTTAGGTGTCCATCAGGCTCTTAGGTGTCTGTGGCTGTCACCATTCCTCTGTCTTTTTTTGTTCCTTTTTTGTTCAGGTCATCTCAAGATAACACTCCTCAGTAACTCCCAGCTTACATTATCTTACAGCTAGAAATCTTATTGGGAAAACAACTTATCTTCCCCAGTAGTCTCAATAAGATTTCCAGGATCAATTCTTAGTGGACTGATTGAGGTCATGGGCCCATTCATGAACTTATCACTGTGACTGGGATGGCTTTTTAATCAGGTCTGGATCCCTTGACTAATCTAATCACGTTGTCTATGACCAGAAGAGGAATGACCGTGCAAAGGACAATTCAAAGTGCCATTCACAGAATGGGTGCCAGAATGCAAAAACAATAGAATCCCACTATATGAAGTTATCCAAGTTAACTAAGGCTTTAAAAATTCCCTGCTGTTTGTCCCTCATCAAAGTCAGAGAAGAAGATAAGAAGATTCTAGGGCTAGGGGGTGTGGGTGAGAGGTAGAGCAGTTGTCTAGTATGTTCAAGGCCCTGTGTTCAATCCCAGTGCCACAAGAAGGAAGAAGATTCTAGAACACAGAGCAAGTTGTTATAAAAATGTCTTCATTTATAGTATGAACACTGAGATCCTTCATACATATTGAGGATTGATGATGAAGGACAACATCATCTTAGTGCAAGCATCAAGTGAACAGATCAAAATGAGAATAAAACTATGGAACTTGTAACCATCATTAAATGCTTCACATTTTAAGTAGGGTACAAGTGAAACATTAATGCAGTATGTAACAATTCTTTGGGCTAAAATCAGGTCTAGCATTTTACATTAAGAAGATTAATTAATGTTTATAAAGTACTGTACAGAGATGCCCTTTTAAAATGCTAAGTATTCTAAAAACTACATGGTTTTTGCTAAATGTAAAAGATCTAATGTTCATCATTTCTTTGGTACAGGTTGGCAAAGATTCTTTTGGCAATGATTATATAGAAAACTTAAAGCAGAATGATATTTCTACAGGTAAAATTTATCTTTTTTAAAGTTAGTGTTTATAACTTTCTTTTGCAATCTTGTTATAAGAAAACTGAACATAGAATAGAATTATTAGATCCTCCCCTGGTGGCCAGAAAGTTTTTATGCACAGCTTTGTCTGATCTTGCTTAAATGTCATCTCATGAATTCTTTTTTATGCATCCCTTCATATGGGAATAAAAGGATCAGAGGTTACAAACCCTCATCTCATGGATATATGATGAGGAAAAACAGGTGCTGCATTTCACAAAAGGTATTTTAAGAAAAACTCATTGAATGTTACAGCTGGAAACTATCATAGAAATCATTGAGGCTAAAAACATTGTCACGGAAGAGAAAACTGAAGCTCCAGAGAGTTTGGATGATTTTTCCAAGAGCACACACCTAGTCAGAGTTAGAGCCAGGACTAGAACGCAGGTCTTCGGACTCCTGTTCAGAGCTCTTCACTAGCGCCAGGGCTGTCTCGTCAACATTCTGTTTATGTGCCGGGCTGTGATTCTCAACCAAGTGCAGAGATTGTGAGAATGAAGAAAATCAAATAAGTTCATTTTATGTGTTCAGCCTTTTGTTTTTATCTCAAATGTGTCATTTCTTTCACAAGAGAAAATAAATGTAGTGGTCTAGAAAATGCATATGTATATGACTATGAATAATTTGGGGGAATTGGAATTGGGGTGATTTGATAGGTTGTTACTGTTACAGAGAAAAGGTGCCACTAAATATAATGGTGCTTATTTTCCTCATTGTATAGGTGATGGGTATAAATTAGCACTAATTACTTATTTTTTTAACTCATTCCAGATGGTTAAAGGTTAAAAACTTTTTCCAAGGATTGGTGTCACATTGAAATTGTTAAAATAAATTATCAGTGCCAGGCTGCATGTACATGATTGTAATTTTCTTTTTTCTTGTAGAATTTACATATCAGACTAAAGATGCTGCTACTGGAACTGCTTCTATAATTGTCAATAATGAAGGTAGGTATTCACATATTGAAGTGTCATTTTCCTGAAACAGATCATTTCCAGAACTTGATTGGGATTTTGACCCTAATCCTATGGACCTCTTGCTATATACACCATTCCAAGGCTTATCCAATGGCTTTTCCAATCCAAATATAAGTGTTTCCCTTTATTTTTACTTCCCATGATGATCATTTAAATATAAAAGTATCCATTCAGTATACAAGGGGTGATCAAAAAATAGAGTATGTTTAAATTTTTTTTTTAAACTTAATACACTAAAAGATACATTGCCAAAAATGAGTATTTTGAAGGACGGGACGGTACTTTGATGGGGAATGAGTGGCAATGTGTCTTTTACTGTAATACATTTTTAACTTAAATAGACATCATATTTTTTGATCAGCTTTCATTTATTAAACATTTATGGGAATTTCTGTCAAATAAAAGCATTACAGTGTGTCCTCATTCTCTTTATTCACTGGATCTGGTACTCTGTGACTTCTAGCTCTTCCTCAAAGTCAAAATGACCCTGAAAGATGAATGTTTTGAATCCATTCAGGGCATTGAGACGGCCACAACAGCACAACTACAGGCATTCACAAAAGAGGACTTCCAGAACTGCCTCTGAAAGTAGCAAGAGCCAGGCATGGTGGTGCATGCCTGTAATCCCAGCTCTCAGGAGGCTGAGGCAGGAGGATCGCTGCAAGTTCAAGGCCAGTCTGGGCTACAAAGTGAGTTCAAGGCCAGCCTGAACTGCACAGTGAAACCTTGTCTCAAAAAGACAAAAAAAAAAAGATGTCGCAAGAACAATGGGATAAGTGTGTTCAAAGCAAAGGAGAATACTTTGAGAGGGATTGATGGCAATGTATCTTACTGTAATAAATTTTTTAAAATTTAATTATTCACCATAGTCTTTGATCATACTTTATACATGAAGCATTAGAACTACATACAAATAATATTTATATACTGTAATGACCCTTTATCCTTCATGCGAACTCAGAGTTGACATTTGTCTCCAGAAGCAGTCAAATACTCATCTGTCATTTCCATTACACTACATAAGTAAATGTAAATAGGTGCAAAAAAAAAAATTTCTTGAGTCATATTTATAGAATATTTAATGAGCAAATGGTAGCAACTAATTATGTATTTCTATCATATTGTTAATGTTCAATTTGTCTGCTCTTTAAACAGCAATCAGAACTTGAAAGTCTATATTTACAACTAAGTCTACCACAAAGCTTTACCATAGTTGAAACATTTATCTTTAAAAACAGTAACTACTTTTGGGGCCGGTGAGATGTCTCAGCGGCGCCTGGCATGCCCAAGGGCCCAAGTTCGACTCCCAGATCCCACATATGAAAAAAGGGCCGGTGATACCACTCAGCGGCACAGCCGCCTGCTGGCGCATGAGGTCCTGAGGTTGACCCCCGGTACCCACAAAAAAAAAAAAAAACAGTAACTACTTTTAAGTTAGATTTTCATAATTTCTGCCAACTGTTTTAAATATAAGAACACCTACTAAGATTTTTTAAAATCAGGATTAATATACAGAAAGACCAAGAATTTCATGGGACATCTAGGACAAACCTAGTCCATTGTAGGCAGTCAGCTTACACTGGGTTAAACTAGGATTTGTCACAATACATCTTTTATTTATATAGTGGTCCTCTCTTATTCGTGGGGGAATATATTTCAGGATTCAGAACTGTAAGCAGCCCTGAGAAATGTATATGTGTATAATACTAATATATGTTAATGTAATACATCACTATTGCTATATAATAATATAACATTAATGTTTGTATATTTAACATATGTTAATATTTATTTGTTTCTAATGCTTTTTCCTATACATATGTACCTGTGATAAAGTTTAATTTATAAATTAACAGTAAGAGATTAACAACAATAATAATAAAGTAGAATGATTATAGCAATATACTACAGCAAATGTTATGTTAATGTAGCTTCTATGTCTCTATCTCAGAATCTTGCTACACTGTACTTAAGTTCTTGTGGCAATGCAAGATGACACAATGCCTGTGTGATACAATGAAGGGAGATGGGTGATGTATGCATTGTGATGTAGCATTAGGCTTTACACTGGGACATAAAGTTCACTTAAAAACAAGCAATGCATTATCTCAGTGGTCAGTCTGATCATCAAGGTGGTTGTTGAGTGACTACCTGGTCAGTGTGTGTGTATGCAAGTGGTGTTTACATGGATGCATTGGACAAAGGATAATTCACATCCCAGATTGCATGTGATTTCATCGTGCTACTCAGAATGACAAGAAATTTAAAATCTATGAATTGTTTATTTCTGGAATTTTCCATTTAATTTTTTCAGACCATGGTTTGACCACAGGTAATTGAAATTTTGGGAAACAAAACCATAGATACAAAGGATTACTATAATGCAGTTTTGCAAGATCATTTTACGTAATAAACATTGTATTTTAACTCAACTTTAGTGATCCTAAAGTTAGAATAATAAAATAATTGCTTAAGGAAAGTAGATAAAAGTTTTCATTCTAACAACAGAAAATCCATCTTCATTACTTTATGCTACACTGTAAATTAAATTATTGCTGCCAACAGCAGCTCAATTCATGTCTTAAACTTCTTATTCTAGGGATATCATCGTTTTCTTTCTTTCTTACCTGTGAAACAAAATCTGCATTTTCCATGCAAAGACATAATTTAACATACATTATGTACCTATTATGGTAGACTTTGCCTAACTTTAGTATAATAATGTTCTCGAGAGTATAGATTGTAGAAAAGCTAGGACAAATACAGAGATGGGACAATCGGGCTCTTTTATTGAAGGGGTGAGCAGTATGTAAGGTAAAGTAATGAGTTTCACTGTGACTAGTTAAATTTGAACATGAATGAGCCAGCCGCGTGACTGTCAGCTGTAGTGCAGACAGCTATAGTCTTGAGATTGTTGCTCTGCAGCCAGGGCCAGTCGAGAAATGCAGATTTGGAAGTCAGCAACACAGACTTCAGTTGACTCCAACAGAGAATGAGGTCACTGAAGGAGAAAAAAGAAGGAGAGATGCTATCTTTCAGCAAGTGGGCACTATGAATTTTTCCAGGATTGAGGTTGGGCTTATGCTCAAATGTTCCCACTTTATTAAGTCTTCCTCGTGGCCAACAAATACATCTGTGGTAAGATGATGGACTAGAATTTGTTCTGTGTTGAGAGGTAATTTTAGGTCATGTCTATACAAGATCAGCACGAGTAGCCCGGAGCACAAAAAAAACCTGCCTGCTGCAACTCTTTCCTCCTGACCAGTGCTGTCCAATAGAAATAAAAGGCAGCCATGTGTAGTATTTTAAATTGTCCAGTAGCCATAAGAAACAGGTAAACAATTTTGACAATATATTTATTTAACCTAATATATCTAAAATATTATTCAACATGTAATCAATTACCTGTTTTAAAATACAATGTTTTTAAAATTTAACGAGGTGCCAGTGATATAGCTCAGCAGCATAAGTGCCTGCCTGGCAAGCACGAGGTCCTGAGTTCGACTCCCAGTACCCACATATTAAAAAAAATTTTTTTTAATGAGCTATTTTATTTCCTTTTTTCTGTACAGTATTTGAAATCCACTGTGTATTTTCTACTTAAAGTACATCTCAGTTCAGGCTAACCACATTTCAAGTGCTCAGTAGGTACACATGCTATGGTTACTACTATATTGGACACCACAGCTCTTAAGAGATCACCTGCAGAGAAGGTGCATATGTAGATGGGATTGTAGAGCAGGCTCAAGTGATGAGAATGTATCAGATTGTTTAGTCTTGTTTCTTCCTCCTAATCTGGTACACTACAGGCCAAATCTCCCTCTCCCTCTCTCTCTTCATCTGGTAGAATTTTCCATCTGTTAGATATTATAAAATGTGTTCAGATCAACAGAAACACTTCTAGAGTACCATAGGGTGCACACATGAATTGCTTGCATACTATACAGCATTAGTTTTAAATGTTATGCATCTTTATTCCTATTCATGCTTGTCTATATGGCATCTGGGGCTTAGAATTCTGAATCTTTACCATATATGTTGTACCAGCCATTTTCCATAAAAGAAATGTTAAACATATATTATATATCTTTCCTTAACTAATATTCTTTGAATATTGATAAGGCAAACCTTTTTAAGATTTTGCTTGAAGTAATCAAAATAGGCCAGGCATGGTGCCACATGCCTGTAGTCCCAGCTATTTGGGAGGCTGAGGTAGGAGGCTCACTTGAGCCCAGTAGTTCAAGGCCAGCCTGGGCATCACAGAGAGACTGTCTCCTGGGAGAAGAAACAAAGTAATCAGAATAACGTGAATCTCAGAGCTACTACAAAATACACATTTGGAACACAAAATTCAACCTGAATGTCCTAGAAATGTTAAAAATTAATACTTCACATTTAATGTAGTGACTTTGAAAGTATGATTGTAACATTGCAGAATATCATCACTCGGCTTTGCTTGGTTTTAATATAAATATGTAGAATTTCTTTATAGGCCAGAATATCATTGTCATTGTGGCTGGAGCTAATTTACTTTTGAATACTGAAGACCTGAGGGAGGCAGCCAGTGTCATTAGCAGAGCCAAAGTAATGATCTGCCAGCTAGAAATAACTCCGGCAACTTCTTTGGAAGCCCTGACAATGGCCCGCAGCAGTGGAGGTAACTTTACAAATTTGTCACTGTCTTTAAAAGCTTTTATCACTGTCTTAATTAAAGTTAACCTTTTAAGTTAAGCAAAGCAATACTTTTTTTGTAGTAAAAATATTCTTTCCTCCATCTGTGAGATTCACTGTCTTGTAGTTCTTGATAATGTTAGAAAAACTTACAAATAGAATAAAAATAACATGAGTAGGATATCTGATATCCCTCGATGTAAATCTGCAATCGAGCTAGCAGGAATGGTAGAAGGAGTAATTAGAGTCTGTGCAGAGCCCATTATCCAAGATGTGTGCTAGGTCGAGAGACGTTTTCCATTCTGAAAAGCAAAGGTTGAGCTGTGCGTCGCGTCCAATCACTGCCCATGTATGTGTTGATAAACACCTCTAGGCGTCAACAATTCATTCTCTTTTTCTTTTTATGAAACTTTATCATTTCAGTAAATAAATATTACATATATTACTTTCTGTGTTGTCAGTATATCTTAAGCAGCTCTTCTGTTTGACTTTTGAGTTCAAAAATTTCCAAACCTACCAAAACAGGCAGAACCATATCATTAAACCCGTCACCTAACAGTTACCAACCCAAGGCTGATCTTGATTCATCTGCTCTCCCACCTATTCTCCCCCTCTTGTTATTGTTTGGTTCTGGGGACTGAACCTAGGGCCTTGCACTGAGGCACATCCCCAGCCCTTGTTTTGTTTCGAGACACAACCTCACTAAATTACCCAAGCTGGCCTCAAAATTTCCATCCTCCTCCCTCAGCCTCCCAAGTGGTTGGGATCACAGAAATGTGCCCCCATGCTTTGCTTAGATAAACAGATATTTTTAAAGGTAGTTTTTTTGCCTTTTTGTCTCCTTTGTCTAGTGGTGAAAGCATCTCCTGGATTAGAATTCCATTTTTGTCTCTTGTTAGCTTTGTGGTCTTAGAATTAGCTGCTTTTTCTGAACTTCTCTGTAAAATACATATAGAAATATGCCCTATAGAATTGTCCAAAGAATGGAGTGAAATAAAATATGATGCCAAACATGTTACAATACATGCCAGTAAATCCCACTTTTCTTGTTTCCTGTCCACTTTTTTATTTAAATTAAAATTGGGATAGTGTCCTGATCCTAGCACCATCCAGTCAAAGAAAACAAAATAAAAAGTAGCCACTCTAAGGCAATGGCTTTTGCCTGATAGTCTAGCAGTAGTTCTGTGATTTATAGTAAGAAAATACAGAGGGAACCACATTGACTTTTCCAGATAAAATTTTCACGGTAATATACAAAACTGAAAAAAAAAGTAGAACAGAGTATGTGTGTAGGGTGTGTGTGTGTGTGTGTAGTGTGTGTGTGTGTGTACATAAGTGATTTCTCACAAAGTATATAGTGTTCTATATACCAATAAATGGAAAATAAGTCACTGAAGTGATTTTGTGGAGAATTTTAAAGTGTGTGTCCTGATTTAACAAATTTTCCTCTTGGCAAAATATGCCATGGCAAATTCTCACTGACATTTACTGTATTTTTAATGGACTCAAAGCTGTCAGAAAGAATTCTAAGCCAAAACCCATTTGGTTACATTTTCTCAAAGTGTCACAGATAAAGTCTAATGCTTATGGTAAGCATTCTCTGCACTGTGCTCATCTAACTGGGTGTGTGAATACAATGTGCCACTCCCCACTTGGCTCTTGCTCCTGCCTCTCTTTGTATGTAGATGAAAGCATTTTTTAATGTAACTTTTCTTTCTTTCCCACTATCCCTTGCTTCTCAGAGGTCACTTTTTGCTGTGTCCTAGTCTAGTTTCCTGTTACCTATCCAGCTGTGGAGGAGAGGAAGGTATATCCACCACAGCTGAGGAGCCAGCCTTTCACAGGTGAGGGAGAGAAATCCTGATGGGCAAGCCACCTGACCCTGAGCTGGCATCTGGGTGGGGCCCAGCTGTCATTTGGGTGGGATCCAGAAATGCTTCCTCTGTCAGCTGCCAGGCAGCTCTTGCATTTGAGGAGCTGGAGGTCCTGGGGCACAAGAAGAGGGGTAGGTGATGGTGGGCCTCAGACTACCTAGCATACTTGACATTTCCTCTATAAGCCAGGGTGCCTAAACATTCATTGGGCGTGATCTTCCTATCCAGTATACTGCCCCCTCCTATCTGGGGTGGAGAGATACATTCCAGATCCCCAGTAGATGTCTGAAACTTTGGATAGTACCTGACTCTAATCTAATGCATCTTAAGTAAGCATTTATCATGTACTATGGCCATAACTTTTGCAGTTTGAAGTACAGTGGCAAAATTAGCGCTGATATCATTTTACCTCTTCACAATTTTATGGATAGAAGATTAGTTCTTTCCAGGCATGACGGTGCACTCCTACCACATAATCTCAGTTGCTTCAGAGGCTGAAGTAGGAAGATAAAGTTTGAGGCTGGGCAACTTAGTGAGACCCTGTCTCAAGATGGGAAAAAAAAAAAAAAAAAAACTAAAGGAGTTGGGAGTACAGCTCAGTGTAGAGCACCCTGGGTTCCATCCCTAGTACCAAAGGGTGGGGGATTCATCCAATTGTAGATCTTAGCAACCTTACCATACATATTTTTTTCTTATCTAAGTCAAGAACTTTTGCCTTTTCACTTAAAAAGAAGCACTTTATGGCTTCTCTTTGGCATATCTGAATTTTCAGCTTCACCACTGTTGCACTTTGGGGTCATTATGAGGTAAAATAAAGGTTACTTGAGCACAAGCACCATTATACCATAGCAGCTGATCTGATGAACAAGATGGCTGTCAGTGTGGGAGGGCTGGACAGAGGAAGTCATGTCCCAATTGGGATGGAGCAGGATGGCATGAGATTTCATGACTCAGAATGGTATGCAAATTAAAATTTATGAACTGTTATTTCTGGAATTTTCCTTAATATTTTCAAACCCTGGTTCACCACGGATAGCTGAAACTGTGGAAAACAAAACCACAGATGGAGGGGAGGGACTACTATATGATACTGAAATTATTAATACCTTGCATTTGTGTGTACTTTTTTTTTTTTTTCCTTTATTTGGGTCCTGGGAACCGAACTCAGGACCTTGCGCTTGCCGGCCAGGCACTTATGTCACTGAGCTATTTCACCAGCCCTGTGTGTACTTTTAGCTTATAACATTCTTCCTTATACATTTGATCCTCAGAAATACCTTATGACAAAGATATGGCAGGATTATTCTTTCAGATTGAAGATGAGGCAAACTGATGTTAATTTGCTCAACCAATATTGCACTTGCAGTAAGTGTGGAAAACAGAATTGTACACTCAAAGACCCAAGTTCTGTCTCCTAGACCACATTTTATAAACAAAGCCCCACATGCTATTAATTTCAAGGAACTGTGCCTTTGTGAAGAGTATCTCTGGAAAAGTAAAAGTCATACCTTTTAACTGTCCAGTGTGTGGCCTACAGGTTGAGTATTTTTGCTGCCTAAGAAACAGAGAAGAAGCCAGACATGGTGGCACGCACAGGCCTGTAATGGCAAAACTTGGGAGGCTGAGGCAGGGGGATTGCCTCAAATTTAAGGCCAGCCTGGACTACATAGTGTCTCAAAAAATCAAAAAAGAAAGGAAAGGAAAAGGAAACAGAGAAGAAGCCTTAGAGCAATGTTTCCCTGTACACTGCACTACAGTATACACACACACTGCATACACAAGCACACATGAGCACGCCTCTATCTGGAAATCATCCAGTCAGGCAGCATTCTCTGGCTAAGTTGGTTCTCCCTATTCGGTAGACTCCAGTAAATGCAAGTGCAGTTTAGATACTACAGCAGTGTGTGTGTCTGTGTGTCTGTGTGTGTATGTCTGTGTGTCTGTGTGAGTGATGAATCTTCATTCCCAAATGAGAGGAAAGTGGCTTAATGAAAGGAGAGTACTAGTTTGGGAATCCTGAAGAATAGCCTCGCATGCAGAACCGCTCACTTAGCAAATAAGGAACTTCAGTCAAGAAAGTCAGTTCCTTGCTCTGGACCTCCATTCCTTCTTCTGTGGAGCAAGAGAATCTGGCTGAGAGCTCTCATAGCTTGTTAATGTCACCATGGACTGATCACAGAGCATGGCAGGCAAAGCTTACGATCTGTTGAGCACCATGTGTCTTGCCCATTACCCCTTGAGGGGACATTTGTGCTAATCAGCATTATTTCATCTTCAAGAAAGATGGCAAAGTCATCATTAGCATCTGAGTTTATTGTCACAGCTCTGTTACCTGTTAACAAGTAGCAAAATTTGAATTATATACATTGTATAACTATATTATATATCAATTATTAAAATACAGAAGAAAAGGTCCCCCATCTTCGAATATCCTATCAAAATTCTTTCTCCCTGTCTTTACCAAGATTAAAACATTGGTTTTATTTATTTATTTTTTGCCCCCCACCCAGAAAAAAAACACACTGGTTTTAGAAACAGCACCTACAACATTAAAAAAACTAGGTCGCCCTGTATGGCCCCGTCCTTGCCAGGTCACAGTGCAGTGGGAAAGGCCCACTGCAGAGCTGCTGCTGTGGCTGCTGGTGATGAAATTCTGCATGTTGGTTCTGGTCTTTATATCCATTTCAAAGCAAGTGGAACATTACAGGAACAATTATAAATAATTGACACTGTAAGATCGCCAAGATTAAATTGTAGGTATGATACAAAGTATCTTTTAATGCCACTTTAGTTCTTTTCCATTTGGCAAACAAAACTTTTTGGCTGGCCACCTAGATTTTGACAGTAACATTATCCAGCCCATGACCCAAGCTTGGACAGATTTTGCTGCTCAAGTCGCAGAAAAAACCTCCAGGGCAAGAGTCAGCCAAGCCAATGGTTTGGGTATGCAGCCTCTTCACACCTTCTTAGCTCAGGGTGACTTTTTTCCTCTGTTTCTCTGAGCTAGTTCTTTGGACCTATATAACTCCTCAGCCCCTGCCCTCCATGTCAGCACATGAAGAACTTCCGCTTCATGTCCCTGAATTTCAGCCCGTCCAGCTGCTGCCCGGGGCCTCCCTAGCTCTTCACTGACATTACTGTGTCAGCCATTGACGTGCAGTGAAGATAAGCAGCAGTTTAGTCCATCTTACACTGTAACGAGTAACAATTACTGGTGGGTGCTGCCAGTCACCTCCACAGCCCTAGTCATGTGTATTCCCTCCTTTTGCTTGGTCCCAGGGTGACATCTTTTCCATCCTGTCAGTTACACATTTGTTCTTCTCTTTAATTCCATCTACTAATTCTTCATGCTTCCTCATGGTAAAGTATTTCTGCTTAGTTTCATAGCATGAGCCAAGATGGGTCTCTTTTTTATGGCATTTTACTTTTGCCCTAAATTTTGTTAATCTTAAGTATCAGACTGTAACCGCATGTATTCAGTTATTATTGGTAAGAATTCTATCTCAGGCAAATAAGGTTTGATTGATTTTATACAATATTTGTGTTAAAATTAGTTGTTATTATGGAAAATGTCAAATATACAACGATGCACAGAGAATAACATGGTAAGCCCGTGTATACTGTCATTTAGTTTCAGCAGTTATGCAGACATGGCCAGTGTTGTTTCTTCTGTACCCCAGCTCATTACTACCTACCCTCCACTACAAAACCTACTATTACATCGTTCCATTCATAGTGTGCCTGCTTTTGGTTTTGTTTGAGATAGGGTCTTTCTGTGTAGACCAGGCTGGCCTCAAACTGGCAGTTCTCCTGGCTCAGCCTCCTAAGTGCTGGGTTTATAAGTGTGTGCCAGTTTTTCATGGAAGATACTATCTATGTTTAAACAATGATGTCTTTGCATGATCTATGGCACTTAATTTATAATCAGGTTTCTCCCCATCACCTTTTACAACTGCCTTTTTCACTTCTAATAAATTCAGAAATCTTCCTCTGACAAAGCAGAGCCCTACTTCATCCTTTTTAGCAACCGCAGAGTATTATATCAGGTGCATATCGTAACTTTCTTAACCACTCCTCTTTGGTAGATGTGTAGATTTGGTTTTTTTTTGTTTTTTTTTTTTTGTTACAGAGTTATGTGAACATCATCATATGGCATATTTGCAAGCCTGTGGATTTCTGTAGGATAGGTTTGGAAAAGGAGTTGCTAGATCGGAGATCTTTTGAGAACAAAAGGAACTTCTGCAAGAATGGCTCTTCCCTCCCCTCTGTAGTGGTAACTGTTCTAGCCACTGCTCTAACACTGATGAGTGCAGACTTGAGGATTACACTAAGTGAGCAAGAGTGTTTAGATTTAATGTTTGAGGAAAGTAGGATACAGTATATTGGAAACCTCAGAAGACCTCAGAAGTAAGAGGGAGGGTTAGAATGCTGGTTAGAGTGGGGACTTTTATGCATTACTGTCTTCACTAAGGCCTTGTGGAAGTGGGGGAACCAGTGAGAGATTGTCACCAGGCTGCACACTCCAGCGAAAGGCAAAAGAGATGGGTGGACAGGCGGGGGTGTTGGGCTGTGTGTAAAGGACAGTATAATAACAGTAATAATCCTCTAATTTTGTACAGCACTTTACAGTTTACACAGTGCTTTTATGTCCATTTTCTAATTTAAGCTGCACAATAGTCCTGTACAAAAATCTGAGCAGCCAAAAATATACCATAGAATTTCTATGGATAGACATTGTGTATTTTAAAATAAAAATGTGGGACTAGTGTTAGCCATACTGGACAAGGCCACTGACTCAACCAAAACATTAAGGAAGGCCTAGGAAGGTACGGAAATAGACTGGCTGCAGGAGGGGACTGTCTGCATCAGCATGTGCTGATTAGCTTCTCCTCAGGAGTGTGGCATGGATCACTGCCAAGCTAACTGTGTAAGAGCCACCTGGAGAACTTGTGACTGCAGATTCCCTGATCCTACCCCCCAGAGAGTCTACTTCAGTGGGTTTGAGGTGAAGCGTGGAAATCATACATTTGAACTCATTCTCCTAGTGGTGCTGATATGTGACTGTGTTTGTGAGTCACTGTTCTAGAAGAGTCTCTGAGAATTGCAGCTAGCAGATTTTACACTATGGCTCTATAGTCAGGTGGAACTCCTTTTCAGGTGAGTCAGAGGACCCCGGTTAATAAAAACACTAGCCAATCTAGTTGAGTGCTCTGCTGAATAAGTGTTGGAACAAAGAGTGATCTTCCTGCAAATATAATTGCTAAGATCAGTAAAATAATTCACAAAGTTTGGCACCAAAAGCTGTTTTAAAAGATATTGTGAATTTCAGGATTGAGGGCGTGGGTTGCTATTGACAGAGTCCTGGCACAGAGCAGAGTTCTGCTGTTTCAGAGAAGGTCAAACCCTGAACTTAGAGCCAGGGGACCCTGGGTAGGGGTTCAGCCTACTTTCAAAATATGACTTCACCTCTCTGAGTCTCACTTTTCTCCTCTGAAAACTTCACTTCTCTGACAGGTAGTGGCTGTGACATTCTCCTTTCCCTATTTCTGCCATCCCCATTCATCCTTCTGTTATAGCCTCATAGTCAAAGCTGGTACTCAGCCTCTCATTGCTCAGACTTTCTCAATTCTTTTAAGTTTCCAGATCGCTCACAAAAGCCAAGAATGTAAGCTCGTGTGTGTGTGTGTGTGTGTGTGTGTATTGATATGCCTAATTGTGTTATTAAGGAGGCATGGGTGCACAAAATATATACATGTACCTGAGTTTCCTACATACTATTTTTACCAGGGAAATTTTGAACTCTTTGTTGTTTCTTTTATGTCATTTCTTTTTCCTTCCCTGGAAAATGGATTTATGAACTGGCCTTGCAATGCAATGTTGTTATAGCCTGTTCATGTTCATACATGTCCTTTCATGGCCACAGCATTTTTCCTTTAATGTTCTTCTTGCCCCTGACTTAACTCTGGAATTGCCTTAGTTGATGCTTACCTTCAAAGCTGAAATGCTAACATTTCAGTGCTAGCATGAAAAATCAAGGAAATACAAATAAGAAGGAAATGGTACTAGGCTATCATAGAGGTTGAGATTTCAGATTTTTCTAATCTGTCACTGAGTGGATATTTAATCTGATGAGTGCAAAAATGGTTGCACTCAGGGATTTGTCATATGAAATGTCTGTAAATGCACCATGTTAAACATAACCATTGAACCCCTTTCCCTTTCTTTTGTAGTGAAAACATTGTTCAATCCAGCTCCTGCCATTGCTGACCTGGATCCCCCGTTCTACACCCTCTCTAATGTGTTCTGCTGCAATGAAAGTGAGGTAAGGGTGAATTGCTTTGGTCATTCTGTGAGCAACCAAAAGACTTTCACACAAGTGGATAAAGAAAAGAGGCAGGATTAACCTCATCAATTTGGTCACAAGGAGAATGCTTAGACACAGTTGAAAACCGATTTTTTTCAGTTTACTGGGGTGTAGAGAGAAGGAAATTAGTAAATCCTAGGGCTAGGGGTGAAGCGTTCACTGAGCCACCTCTTTAATGTGGCACTTACCAAACCTCAGTTTTAGCCCCTTCCCTGCCCTCACATTATTGATATTTTCTTTTCCTTTCTAGTTATTTTGTATTCTGTAGTCTAATTAGTATTAGAGTTGCCAAGTTTAGCAAATAAATATGCGAGATGCCCAGTGAAATTTGAATTTCAGATGAATAATTTACTAGACATACTTAAATATTGCAAAATTATTTGTTGTTATCTGAAATTCAGATTTAACTGAGCTTCTTCTTTTTTTTTTTTTTTTTTTTTTTTTTTTTGTGGGTACCGGGGGGACGACCTCAGGACCTCGCGCGCCAACAGGCACCCGTGCCGCTGAGCGATATCACCGGCCCCTTTTTCGTATGTGGGTTCCGGGAGTCGAACTCGGGCCTTCGCGCTTGCAAGGCAGGCGCTTACGCCGCTGAGCCATCTCACCGGCCCTTTTTTTTTTTTTTTTTTTCTTTTTTAATATGCGGTTACCAGGAGTCAAACTCAGGACCTCGCCCTTGCCAGGCGGATGCTTTTGTCGCTGAGCTATATCACCGGCCCCGTTAACTGAGCTTCTGATCTTTTATCTGGAAGCTGTTAGATCAGCCTTACTGAGTATACAGCCCCAAAACGTCTGCTACCTTCTATTATTTGGGCATTGTCACATCATTGGTGGACAGTCACAGGTTCTCCATTGATAACCCGGAAAAGGCCTTAGGGACCTCTGCATTAAGAGAGCAATTATGAGGTTCATAATATATACATCTGCACAAATATCTATCAATTACTCTTTCCTGAGTATTTTTAGGAAGAAAATTTTAGTATTTCTCCCTCTCTTTAGGCCATATAGCTTTAGACCAGAGCTCTCTTTCATTGTTGGGACGCAGAATATGAACACACATCAGCAAATGCAACACACAGAGAAACAGTAATTAATGAACCGTTAATTTTCCACTTGGTTTGAAGCCCGAATGACAGTTTCTAGAATTTCTTCACCTGTTTCTTGATAGAACATACAGGACACAAGAAAGAAGACTGGTACATGGAAACTAATTTTAACAAACCACAATAGGTTATGCAATATTTTTGAGCAATCACCATGTCCAGGCATTGGGCTAGGAAAAAGGAATTTTGGAAGATAGTGACCATTTCACAATAACAGGTTAGATTACTTTCAACCAACAAACTGGCTCAGATTTCCTTGCTAGATATTTAAAGGCAGTCTGTTTATTCTTCAGACATTCATCAAGCCCAAATTGTACATTCAGTTCTTCTATCTTCTCCATTAGATTACAAGTTCCATGAGGTCAGGACATCTATCTTACTGTTGTAGCCCAAGCAGCTATCCCCATCTATATAGCTCTCTTGGTGCATAATAAATTACCACAAAATTTAGTGCCTTATAACAATATTAGTTATTATTTTCAGTTTCTATACGTCGGGAATTCAAACAGTATGGCTTGTCTGTCTGCTCTACAGTGCCTGGGTCCTCAGCTGGAAGACTCAAACCTAAGGGATGGAATTACCTGACATCTTCACTCACGCTCTTGGTAGGAGGTGCCAGCTGTTGGCTGGGGCATAACGGAGCCATAAGCCATAACACTTATGCATGGCCTCTGCTTGTGGCCTGGGATTCCTCACAATAGGGTAGCCAGGTTCCAAGATCCACCATGAGGAAGAGGAGCTCTAGGCAGAAACCATGTTGGCTTTTATGATTTAACTTTAGAGGTCACAACACAGCATCACTTCTGCCCCATTCTGTTGGTTGAAGGAGGAAGGTCCACCCTCATACCCTACCACTTCATAGAACATCATATTGTCCCAATGTATTAGGTTTTGCCGTTGCTGCGACACAATTCCCAGTACCCGCAACTTAAAGGAGGAGAGGTTTAATTTAGCTCATGGTTCAGAGGATTCAGTCTATGGTTGCCAGGCTCTAAGGCAGGAACATCATGGCACAAAGGCATGACAGCAAAGATGCTTAGTCAACGGCAGCCAGGAAACAGAGAGGGAAGGGTAGAGCCAAGGACAAGAGCATACTCTTCCGGGTCACACCCACAGTGACTCAACTCCCAATTACTTCATTCACTGATAAGTATGGTGCCCCATAATCCAGTCACCTTCCAAAACCACACCTCTGAACACAAGGGATGGGGGGGTTAAATCTAAAATGTAACACACAGTGTAAAATAGTATGTACAGTGATATATAGTAATATAGTTATCTTTGGAAAATGACATCTGCCAAACATACCAGCACACAGTTGACACCTAGCAAATGCTTATTAAATGAATGAACTCTGTTCTCTAAGGAAATTGGTCTCAAATATTTTAAACAAAAAATAATAATAGTAATAAAATTTTTAATGTTCTTATGGATAGATTCAAATAATTTACAATAATAATGTAAATTCATGCTTAAGATACTTTCTCTGAGCTGGTGTGGTGGGGCACAGCTGTAATCTCAGCTACTAAAGAGGTTGAGTCAGAAGGATTCCAAGTTCAAGACCAGCTATACAATTTCCTGAGACCCTGTCTAAAATTTTTAAAAATTAGAAGAGGGGGCAGTGGCTGGAGATGCAGCTCCTTGGCCCCAGGTCCAATCTCTAGTACTAGAAAAAAAACAAACAAGCAAAAAACTCCTTCTGCTTTAACCAAACCACTGATACACTGATACATAAGTATAAAAAGAAACAGTAAAATGATACAAGTTCAAAAATAGGATGTACCTCCACAGATCAAAAGTATAACAGTTATGGGCCGGTGAGATGGCTCAGCGGCTTAAGCGCCTGCCCGGCAAGCGCAAGGGCCCGAGTTCGACTCCCGGATCCCACATACGAAAAAGGGGCCGGTGATATCACTCAGCGGCACGGGCGCCTGCTGGCGTGCGAGGTCCTGAGGTCGACCCCCCGGTACCCACAAAAAAAAAAAAAAAAAAAAAAAAAGTATAACAGTTAAGCCAAGCATGATGGTGCACACCTATAATCCTAGCCCTTGGGAGGCTGAAGCAGGAAGATCACTGCGAGTTCGAGTCCAGCTTGGGCTACATAATGAGTTGAAGGCCAGCCTGAACTACATAGCAAGATCCTGTCTGAATCCACATGCACATGAAAAAGCGTAACAGCTTCATGGAGCATTCCAGTCTTGGATGTGCTGTACACCAGGCCCAGAAGCAGGCAGAGGTGGTAGGAAGCTCACATCCTATGGATAACTGGCACTAAAAGTGTGCCACTCGTGGGAGAGCAGTGGTGCCCATGACTAGAAAACATGCCTGTGGGGCTGTGGCTCCCCTGCTAATAATAAAAGGTGGAAGAACCTGCTACACCTCCGCCAGAGGATCCCAACCTGAGGAGATAGAAGGACAGAGATGCTGCCTCTCACCAGGAGGGAAACCAAGCCACACACTGGCTTAGTACATTGGCAGTGTCCCAAATAACAGCAGAGCAGGAACTCTGTATGGCCAGTCTGATTCCTGTCTCTGGGCTAGAGACCCTCAGGGTCCTAGTAAATAGGACTCTGAAACCACTGGAAAGTCAGGGATAGGCCAGGTGGGAGACAAGGAGTCTGGATGCCGTGGAGCTTAGCCAGCAGTCAGTCTAAACATGAATGCGACCAAGGGGAAACCTAATAATAAAACAAAACAATGCAAAGAAGACTGTAACGTAAGTATCATTCATATTCACTTTAAAAAAAGAAGTTGTGAAAGAAAACAGAATCAAAGCCACACTATGTGAGTATGGAAAACATCCCATTAGAACCCACTGAAAATGAAAGGTATTGAAATGTTTTTAATCATTCACTAGAAAAATAAACATTATATTAGAATAAAGAAATAGTACACCGAAAGAGAGTCTTGATCCATTCACCTACAGGTGGGGAAAGTCACTGAGAAAGCAGGACAGAAAGAAAAATATTTTTGAAATATCGAAGGACAGTACGTTTAATAGAGCGAAAGAAGAAGAGAATGGAAGGACTGGAGAGTAATACATTATATTAGAGGGAAAACCACAATATGTTTTCTAGAATTAAGAAAGGACATGAAAAGTATATAAGCCAGTTTTGCTATTTACATGTAATCTTGGCAGGCAGAAGGCAGCAAGCAACAAGTGACAGCCCTCTTTCCCTTATATTTTATCCAGGCTGTTACACACCCTTAGGATGAGTAGCACTCACACCCAGTGTGGAGCACCCTTAATCCTACCCAGAACTATGCCAAACCAATCCATGGACTGCCTTAGTAATCACACACCCTTCATCCCGGCATCATACACTCTAGAGCCAGCCACCCCTGGAAAAGCCCCACCTATGACCACATGAGGCTTTGCGGGGGAACTTCTAGACACAAGCCATGACACATACCTTACATACTTGAGTATGTGTCTCCTAAGAGGAAACACAATGCCATTATCATACGTAGGAAATACCAGTCATTTTATACTGTCATATGTGATATCCAGGCCATGTTTAAATTTACCTATTTGTTCCAAGATTATCTTTTATAACTAGGTTTTTTTGTTGTTGTTATTCTTTATTTATTTATTTTCCTGTACCAGTACAGTATCCATCAAAGTTTCTGTCACATTGGTTGTAATTAAAAAAAGGAAGGGCTGGTGATATAGCTCAGCGGCATAAGCGTCTGCCTGGCAAGCACAAGGTCCTGAGTTCAACTCCCGGTACCTGCATATTAAAAAAAAAAAAAGGAAGGAGACATGTTTTCTAGAAAAGCAATTCTGGGAGTGGATTCTGTTCAATTGTTTTCACCAGTTTCCTTTCCTTTGTGTATTCCAGGCCGAGATTTTAACTGGCCTCACAGTGAGCAGCCCGGCAGAAGCTGGGAAGGCTGCCCTGGTGCTCCTGACAAGGGGCTGCCAGGTCGTAGTCATCACCTTGGGGGCCGAAGGATGCGTGATGGTGTCACAGACAGAGCCTGTTCCAAAGCACATTCCCACAGAGAAGGTCAAGGCTGTGGATACCACAGTAGGTTTTACACTTTAACAATCATTCTTGGCCCTTCAAAGTCTTTGTTTAATGACTAAGATACTTTGCCTGAGTTTTGCATATGAAATGAAGCCTAGGAAATGATACGGTAGAGAAGACCATTGAGCAAGAGCACTGTGTCTCATCATGAGCTCACCATTGCTAAACCTCTGTGAACCTGTTACCTCATCCATAAAATCAGAATACCGGTAAAATTACACCTGTATTATCTGTACTCATTCATTCTTCCATTCAGTACCTATTAGGTACTGGGTGCTGGGGATATAGTAATGAACCAGGCAGAATCTCTGTCCTCCTGGAGCTTAGTTTCTAGACAGTAAACAAATAGCCATGTCTTTCAAGCCTCTCATGTGGAATGAATGGCCAGGAGCCTGGGTTAGTAGAGATCATTCTTTTAGCCAACAAATAACAGATACCATTTCCTGCATGCTTGCTGTATCTCTCCTGCATACGTGTCATCTAATCTTTACAATTATGTGAGACAGGTACTGTTACTGTCCTTATTTACTGACGAGGAAGCTTGCTTAGGGTCACATAACCATTAAGTAACAGGGCTAGAGTTCGAAACTAAGTTTGTGTTCTCCACTTAGACGTGTGTGTGTGTGTGTGTGTGCGTGCGCACGCACGCGCACACGTGTGTATCAAGACAAATGTGCTAGATGAACAAGTCATGGCTACAAAGTAGGAATGAAAAGGAAACAAATTTGAAAAACAGGTTCATGGTTCCCCTACAACCTGGGAAATAGAAATTATTTGTTTAGTGGTAGAATTCAGAAGCGTTGACTAGAAAAGTAAGTAAACTTCAGGGACAAGGAACTAGAGTTAAGGAAGAGGAAAATTTTTTTTTTTTTTGTGGGTACCGGGGGTCGACTTTAGGACCTCGTGCTCCAGCAGGCGCCCATGCCGCTGAGCGATATCACCGGCCCTTTTTTCGTATGTGGGTTCCGGGAGTCGAACTCAAGCCCTCGCACTTGCTAGGCAGGCACTTACGCCGCTGAGCCATCTCACCGGCTGGAAAATTTTTAAGATTTTTATATGTAAGGAACTGATTAATTATTTATAAAATACATCCTGGTTTGTTTTTATGCTGAGAGACAACTTTAAAATGTGGATCATTTATCAAAAAAGAAGTCTCAATGGGAATCAGATGAAGTTATGGATATAAATATGCTTTGAAAATATATAAATGCAATAAATGCTTATACAACACAAGCTCAACGCTCCAGTTGCCTTTCGAAATGTGCTTCATGGAGTATTTGATAAATCGTGCTTGGTCTTATCATTTTCTTCATATTTAGTCATTTCTGAAACCATTAGGGTGTTTTGTTTTGTTTTATCAAGAAGATCAGGGGCCAGTGAGATGGCTCAGCGGCTTAAGCGCCTGCCTGGCAAGTGCGAGGGCCCGAGTTCGACTCCCGGATCCCACATACGAAAAAGGGGCCGGTGATATCGCTCAGCGGCACGGGTGCCTGCTGGCGCGCGAGGTCCTGAGGTCGACCCCCCCGGTACCCACAAAAAAAAAGAAGATCAGGAACCTGAATTTGAGAGGTTCTCTATTAGTTTAATATTCCATTAGACTAAGACTACCCTGTGTCCTCAGTTGAAGTGAGAAGAGTTTATCTTCTCTTGCTAATGTGAAATGAGGGGACCTCAAAGATGGCAGCCCTACATGGGCACACCGAAGTGGCTCAGCCTCTATTTTCAGATCTGTTTTGTCACCACTCCTATTGGCTGTAAGCAGCAGAAGCACAACTCAAACGGGGTTATTTGATGCACACAGTTGGAAAGTTTGCAGATATGGCAGGATGAGAAGCTAAACCGCGACATGAAGGGTTTTTCACTCACTTCCCCTGTCAGCTCTGCGCTCCTCACAGTGAGCCTGGAGCTCAAGCAGGTCTGTCCGAGTGTGATCCTTGGCAGCTCCATGTCCACAGTGTCCCTCGTCATGTTGCTATCCCTGGTGTTAAAGAAAATAAAAGAGCTGTTATCGGAGGATGGGAAAGTAGATGCTGATCAGACCGAAGAAGCAACTCGAGCTTGTCACAGAATAGCCCTGTGCAAATACACTGCCTGGGCACAGGACTACGTTAGAAAGACTAGCCTTAGGGCTGATGAGATGGCTCAGCGGCATAAGTGCCTGCCCAGCAAGCGCAAGGTCCTGAGTTCGACTCTGGAACCCACATAAAGGAAAAAAAGGGCCGGTGATATCGCTCAACGGCACAAGCGCTTGCCTGGCAAGCACGAGGTCCTGAGGTCAACTCCCGGTACCCACATAAAAAAAAAAAAAAGAAAGACTAGCCTTAGACCTGTTCAAATTCAAATTAGTAGTAATGATCCTCAGAGTACTATAATTCCTGTGGAAAGACTGGATTTCTCAGATCCTGACCAATTACAGGTCTGAGACTGAAAGACCACAATGTGCACTAAGAGGGTTTTCACATTTTGGTGCTACTATTCTTGCCCTTTCATTTGGATTCGTAGTACTTATAGTTACTTTTTAGGTTTCAGCAAAGTGAATAGATTTGAAAGATAAAGATCCAAAGTCCACATCTCCTTCAGGATAAATGCTCTTCATTTTCTGTGGGAGTAGCCTGACAGAGTAGGAGGGCTCCAAGACCACCAGACTAGAGTTCCAGCCCTCCTTCTTCTGAAAATTTGCTATCACTTTTGGGAAGTCAGGTAACTTCTCAGGGCCCTGCATATCTCACCTCCAAAATGCACCCATTACGTTAATATTGTGACCTAGAAGTGATGGGGATGGAGAGGAAGTAGTATCTAATTTTCCTTTTGACCATAGAGATCTTTAGTCCTATAGCTACATATTTTCATTCATTCATTCAACAAATACTGAGTTCCCATCACACGCCCCACCATCTACGGCCATACCACCCTGAATGTTCCCGGTCTTGTCTGGTCACATCCCCCCAAAAAAAGAAAGATAAAAGAAAAAAGAAATAGAATAACGAATGTATTTTAGTATGTCCAGAGATTTTTAGTTTTCTTGGAGAATTTAAAGATGAATTAGTAAATGGTATGTAGAAAACTGACGAAAAAGAAAACAGGAGACAGATTTCCGCCCTGGGTCATGTGGACTCTAAGAGGAAAAAAGTAGAATTAAGTAGAATCTTTGTACATCACAAGGCTGTCCATACATAGCCATAATAATGTAAATGCCAATTCCTGATTTAACTAAAAATGGAGCTCAGTAATCATATCATAAAGATGAAAGGATAAGGTGAATGCGGGTATTCGTGTGCACAGAAGCTAAGGGCTCATCCTCCATAGTTGGAAGTCAAGAGACGCTATCTAAAATGGGTTTAAAAATAACATAATAAGGGCCGGTGAGATGGCTCAGTGGTGTAAGCGCCTGCCCGGCAAGCGCGAGGGCCCGAGTTCGACTCCCGGATCCCACATACGAAAAAGGGGCCGGTGATATCGCTCAGTGGCACGGGCGCCTGCTGGCGCACGAGGTCCTGAGGTCAACCCCCCGGTACCCACAAAAAAAAAAATAATAATAACATAATAAGCACATTACCAGAAAGAATTTAAAGTATTTGCCTCATGGAAATAGAAATGGAGAAAAATGCAGCATTTATACTCTAAGCCTTATCTTTTTAAATTATGTGGCCAGGTGAGGTGGCGCACACCTATAATCCCAGCACTCAGGAGCCTGGGACAGGAGGATCACAGCAAATTCGAAGCCAGCCCGGGCTACCTAGTGAGTTCAAGGGCAGCCTGAACTACATAGTGAAACCCTGTCTCAAAAAAACAAAAAAACAAATAAATAAATAAACTGTGTGTGTGTGTGTGTGTGTATATATATATATATATATATGTGTGTGTGTGTGTGTGTATGTCTTCAATTTCAAAACAAACTAACACGGTGAAACCACTTCACAATCACTAGGGTAGCCCTAATAAAAAAAAAAACAGGTTAAAAACAAATATTATCTAGGATATGGAGAAATTGACACTCTTATATACTGCTAATAGGAATGTAAGATGTTCAGTCACTTTAAAAAAAGGTCTGGAAGTGCCTCAAAAAGTTAAATATAGAGTTACCATAGGACCCAACAATTGCACTTATAGCCATATGCTCAAAGAAATAAAAACATGTGTCTACACAAAAACTTATACACGTATGTTCATAGCCACATTATTCATAACAGCAAAAAATTGGGAACAACCCAGTGTTTATCAGCAGATAAACAGATGAATTGTGGTACCTCTATCTGTACAATAGAATATTATACAGCCATTAAAAAGAATACTGACACATGCCATGACATGAATAAACCTTCAGAGCATTATACTAAGTAAAAGAAGCCAAATAGCAAAAAGTCACGTATGATTCCATTTATATGAAATATCCAGAATAGATAAATCCATAGGCACAGAACACAGATTGGTGGTTGCCAAGGGCTGGGGGAGGAGGAATGGGGAAATAGGTAGAGTTTTGCTTTGGAGATAAGGATTTTTGCTATGAAGTGATAGGATGCTTTGATAGAAGCTGTACAACATTGTGAGTATGTATACCAAATGGCACTGTATTATACACTTTAACAGTGTAAAACTTATTTTTAAAGGAATGAATTACTGATTCATGCTATGATACGGTGAACCTTAAAAACATACTAAGTTTAAAAAAAAACAGGCATAAAAGGCAATGTATTGTATGATTTCATTTCTGCAAAACATGCAGAAAATATAAATCCATGGAGGAAGAAAGTAAATTGATGGGAGATTTGGGGTGACTACTAATGGGTGTAGATTCCTTTTTGGGGTAATGAAAATATTCTGGTATTAGTGGTAATAGTTGGACAACCTGTGAATATACTAAAAACCATTGAAGTGCATACCTTTAAAGAATGAATTTTACGATATGTGAATTACATCTCACTCTAAAAAAAAAAAAAAATAAGATCAAACAACCACCAAAAGTTCTTCCACTGAATTGCTGCGCAGACCTACCAAGTGGACCGTCAGCATCCCCCCAGTAGAGTGGAGGTAAAACTGACAGGAAAAACCAAGGTAGTTATTTTCTGGCTCTACAGTCTGCCTCATCTTCTTAATGCTCTTTGTCCTCTCATCCAGCACTCTCGTTACGAAAATTCTTGCCTGTTCATAAGTTTAATAAAGAGGAGCTAATTCACATGGTAGGATGAGGAGCTCCCAGGGAGGCATTTCCTGCCAAGCACATGGGCTCCTTCACATTTGTCAGGAGGATATTACTTGCTCTCAATCCATTGGTAACCTCCTCTCTTCTCTCCTCCTCCTAGTCCCTTATTAATATATCAGGGACGACCTGGTGGAGGAAGCCTCATCAGTTGGTTGGCACGTTGTCCACTTGAGACGGACGGCCTGCCCTAGAGGAAGCCACTTCCTGGTCTGCGTCAGTGCTGCTGCAGCCTGCTATATTCAGTTTTGCTCACTGTTAATATTGAATATATCACTTCTATTTTTACATCTGTCTTTCCCATCATGCTACAGTGAAATGGTGGCAAGAGCTACAGATGTCCTCAGCTCGGTTTGGAAGACATGACAGATGTAGCTCTTTTCCCATTTCTATACATTATCTGAATCTCAGCTCAGCGTGACAGGAGCCTCATGTTCTCACTCCGTTCTTTCTAACCCAAAGGTTAGGGCAGTGGTGGTGAACCTATAGCATGTGTGTTATTATGTGTTTCTTTTTAAAAGATATTAATGTATGAGTTGTTTTTTCTAAACTAAAACCTTGGTATTCAGGTTTAATTGCAATGTTGCCACTTTGTGATAAATAAGTGGGTTTTGGGTTCTAAAAGGTTCACTATCACTGGCTTGGGAATTCTGCCATCTTGGATTCAGGATTGCACTGCATTCATATTCTGTGTGCATTCGCATGCACACCCAAGCATGGTAATATTTCAGGATTATGGTGGTAGCATGATATAAGGTAATGGTAGTTATATTGCCCTGTAACTTCTGTAAAATTCCTGATACATAAATTGCTTCTATGTCAGTGATTAAGTCCTAGAACAGTTAGCCCATAAACTAACTTTGCCTTCTCAAGAATCACTCACTGTATAATAGTGTAACATAATTCAGGAGATTTAAGTAAACAGAGTGAACAAAAGTGAGGAGACTAAGAGATTCATCTTCCTGTTCTTTGTTACTTTTTTTTTTTTTTTTTTGTGGGTACCGGGGGGTCGACCTCAGGACCTCGCGCGCCAACAGGCACCCGTGCCGCTGAGCGATATCACCGGCCCCTTTTTCGTATGTGGGATCCGGGAGTCGAACTCGGGCCCTCGCGCTTGCAAGGCAGGCGCTTACGCCGCTGAGCCATTCTTTGTTACTTTTTATCCGTTGTTTTGAGTCCTGCAGTATTCAGAGTTGCTGGTGAGGCTCCAGCCCCCAGGACTACCCAGGGCTTGAGAATTTACTCTACACTAGAGGTTATAGTAGTGGAAAATACAGAGAGCGTCCGTTGAAGTTGGCAGGGAAGCACTTTATTGGGCTGAGATGATTTTTGAGGCTGGCAGGTTGCCTACAGGTTTCCAAGGTGATTTCTTTTTGGTGTATTCCCCTCATTCTGGGGGCCGACCTTCAGCCATCCAGGTTGCTCTCAAGGAGAGGTTCCTGTTCGTCGACCTCTTACTATCCAGAGCGAAGGTCAGGCTTTGAAAATCCCACATCTGAGGAGTCATTATGCCCACCTTGGTAGGATCTTTCGTCCATCCTACCCCACCAAGCCACTACCACTGGTGGAGAGCAAAACTGATATTGCCGCATGTAACTACAACTGCCAAATTCAAGTGATCTTAAGAGGTGTTTCCCACCCCAGACAATCTCGTGCTGACTCCTACCTGACCGTCATCTACTGAGAGGACTGAGTACTCCAGGTTCTTACCTGGGCACTGCCGTGGTCATCTCCATGACTCTCATTCAACTGCGTTTCCCAGCAAACCATACTTTCTTCTTGTCTCCTTATTTCTGATCAGTGTATACCTTCTTGGTATTTTTTAATAATTCGTAGGGTTTCTGAGGGGTCTAATTTCAATCTTCTGTGTGTGGATATCCAGTTTTCCCAGGATCATTTGTTAAAGAGGCTATATTTGCTCCAATGTATATTTTTGGCCCCTTTGTCAAAAATCAGATTGCTTTAGGTGCAGGGGTTGTTTCTGTGTCTTCTGTTCTATTCCATTGCTCTATGTGTCTGTTTTTGTACCAGTACCATATTATTTTTGTTACTGTAGCTTTGTAGTATAACTTGAAATCTGATACTGTGATGCTTCCCACTTTGCTCTTTTCACTCAGGATTGCTTTGGCTATTCTGGGTCTCTTCTGGTTCCATATGAATTTTAGTTTTTTCCAATTTTTTTTTTTTTTTTTTTTTTTTGTGGGTACCAGGGGTCGACCTCAGGACCTCGCGCGCCAACAGGTGCCCGTGCCACTGAGCGATATCACCGGCCCCTTTTTCGTATGTGGGATCCGGGAGTCGAACTCGGGCCCTCGCGTTTGCAAGGCAGGCGCTTATGCCGCTGAGCCATCTCACCGGCCCTCCAATTTTTTTGAAGAACTAGAATTCAGGCAATTTAGCAACTTAGCAAGACCCTGTCTCAAAATTTTAAAGAGCACTGGGTGTGTAGCTCAGTGCAAATGCCTTGGGGTCAGTGCTCAGTATCGCATAAATAAAAATGCATTAAACTCAACAGCTATCTATAAATAAATGCTATTTTAAAATTGGGAGGGGCCAGTGAGATGGCTCAGCAGCGTAAGCACCTGCCTGGCAAGCGCGAGGGCCTGAGTTCGATTCCCAGAACCCACGTACGAAAAAAAGGGCCGGTGATATCGCTCAGCAGCACGGGCGCCTGCTGGCGTGTGAGGTCCTGAGGTCGACCCCCGGTACCCACAAAAAAATAAATAAATAAATAAATAAAATAAAATTGGGAGCAGGCCAGTGATATAGCTCAGCGGCATAAGCACCTGTCTGGCAAGCGCAAGGTCCTGAGTTTGACTCCCGGTACCTACATATAAATAAATAAATAAATTTAAAAAATAAAATAAAATTGGGAGTAAACCCCACCAAATTGTTAGGATCACTGTTCATGGGAAGAGAACTAGATTGGTGAGAAGGTATACTGTAAGGAGACTTCCGCTTCCCATTCCATATTCTTCTGAATGGTTTGAGTTTTTCCATAAGCCCATATTTTTCATGTATTACTTTATAATTTGAACTAAATATGACTGTGGGACATAGCCAAAAGCTTTTCAGAGCCACATCTGGCAAGCGGGACTGCTGATAACATTCTTCCAAGGGTATGCTGGGTGGTGTCCTCACAGAGGAACCATTGATCAGTAACAGCTCACACTCGGCCTCCCGAAGAACCTCGCAAGCATCCAGAAAGTCTGTGACTGGGCTGAGTAACCCTTGACTCCAGACAACTTCTGAATGGACAGACTCCTTGTGCCAGAGAAGTGCATCCACATTACCTTCATATTCAAGGCACTTAGCCCTTAATCTGAATATTTCACTACATTTTTTTTTTTTTTTTTTTTTTTTGTGGGTGCCGGGGGTCGACCTCAGGACCTCGTGCGCCAACAGGCGCCCGTGCCGCTGAGCGATATCACCGGCCCCTTTTTCGTATGTGGGATCCGGGAGTCGAACTCGGGCCCTCGTGCTTGCAAGGCAGGCGCTAATACCGCTGAGCCATCTCACCGGCCCTCACTACATATTTTGACAGGTTTTTTTCTTAATCTTTCTAAAGAAACAACTTTCCTTAAAAATATGTTACTTTAAACAGTTCCCCTTAGAAATACCAGAATAAATGTCAAATCCTCACTGTTTCTGTTCATCATTCAAACGTACAACAGATCTTCAGAGAAACTTTCCTCATGTTCTAGGGGTTTTTTTGGTTTTTTTTTTTTTTTTTTTTTTTCCTGAATGAATCTGCTTAGATATCTCAGTTTAACTCTTCAACCGTCACTCTCACAATTAATCATATATTGAAACGTTGGCTTTTGCCACATTTCTCAGATTTGGTGAATGGGGTGACCGGGAGGATTTGTAAAGGGGACCAAGCAGTAGCTGCCACCTCGTGTTCAGATGCTTAATAATTCATGTAACTCCTGTTTGAAATAGTTCTGAATGGAGTGGCTCATGAGGAATGGAGGAACATGTGACATAATGCCATGGACCAAATCGTGTCCCTGCCGAATCTATACATTGAAGCCCTAACCCCTACGGAGACTGTGTTTGGAGATGGAACCTGTGTGGAAGTAGTTAAACTTAACTGAGATCACAGCGTGGGGTCCTGATCCCATAGTATTTGTGTCGTTATAAAAAGAGTTACCAGAGCTTGAAATCTGTCTGCACAGCAACACACAAAAAGGCCACGTTAGACACAGCAAGATGGTGGCCACTCGTAAGCCGAGAGAAGAGGCCTCAGGAAAAAAACCATCTTGCTGGCATCCATTTCTGTTGAATAAATTATGAGCCACTGGATCTGTGGCATTTTCTTCTGGCAGCCCTAGAAGACTGATACGCGCTAGGAAACAGTGAATGTGCTTTGATAGTGACCTAAAGTGATAGTAATCAGAGGCAAACCAACAGGATTGGGTGAGTCACCTTTTGAGTGAAATATCTCAAGGGTTTTGTGTATGGTTCAGCTATAATCACGTCTCCATGGCTAAAGGCAAATGACATCCTGAGTTCTGATCCTGATTTACCACTGTCTTAGTTACTTTTTCTCACTGGTAAGAGAAAATACCCAACACTCAAGGTTAAAGGAGGAAAGGTTTATTTAACTCACAGTTTGTAGAGGCTTCAGTTCAGAGTTGACTGGCACCAAGGCAGAGTGGCATGCCAGAGGGGCATCGCAGAGGAGAAACAGTTCATGGCGGACAGAAGGCAAAGAAACAGCAGCAGCAAGTGATGACACCAGCCCTCTTTCCGTCCCTTATCTGTCCAGGCTACCCACACTTACTGTGGGCGGCACTCACACCCAGGGTTGTCCTGTTGTCCATACCCAGAACTATGCCAAACCAGTCAGTGAACTAATTTAGTAATCACACACCCCTGGTCCCAGCATCACACACTCTAGATTCAGCCACCTCTGAAAAGCCCCATCAGTGACCACATGACACTTTGGGGGGACATCTAGACACAAGCCATAACAACCACTAATGAGCCATACTGCTTTGGGCAAATGATTTGCTATGTTCAGGGCTTATGTTGTGCACCTAAAGGTGACCTACCTAGAAAGGGTGACCTGAAATTCCTTTCACCTTGACCTCTGAAATTAGACTCTCAGGAACATGAAGAACCTTTGGGCCAATAATAAAAGCTGAGCACTACTATGTGCCAGGCCCCATGCCAGTTCTGCATTTCCTCACATTCTGAGAAAACCCCTGCAAGATAGGTTTTTGCCCATTTTAGAAGGGAAGAAACTGTGGCTCCCAAAGATTATAAGAGCTGCCCAGGGACACTCAGCTGGTGAGTTGGCAGATCCAGGATCGATTTTAGGTCCATCTGACTGACTCCAACTCCCATGTACTTCCTACCTCACCACTCTGCCTCTTGGTTTGGTGGCAGTCTGCCTAGCCTTCACACTCTGATTTGACACTCCAGCACTGCCTTTCTCGTCACTTGTCATGATACAGGCTTCTATAATTGCTCCTTTTCTCTAGATCTTCAGAAGCTGCCAAATCTTGAAAAGGCCTTGTTTACTTTGTACAGTACGCTGCATCCTCACTTAAGTGGAATAGTCCATATATATCCTGAGAACAGCGCCTGGCACATGTAAGCTCTCACAGACGTTAGCTCTTTGGTATGCCGCTATCATAGCTGATAATTCACTTTATGTGGGTCATTTGGGGTTACTAGAGAGCTGTACCAGCAGCTTGCTTCACACACTGTCAGCAGATGGACAGAACCCACATCCCACCACCATTCAACTTAAGTTTCTTCCACGGCAGGTAAGGGTTGGGCCACATGGGTAGTGGTGTGGTGGGATCGTGCCCCTTCTGGATAACAAAGGTCCTGCACAGTTCTCATCCATTTGTTCTTGTCACTGAGTGCCGGACCTGGAGGAGAATTACATTTTTGTTTTTGTTTTGTTTTGTTTTGTTTTGTTTTTGTTTTTTTTGGTACTGGGGTTTGAGCTCAGGGACACTCTGAGGTACATACCCGGCCCTTTTTTTTTTTTTCATTTGAGATGGAATCTCACTAAGTTGCCCAAGCTGGCCTCTAACTTGTGATCATCCTACCTCAGCCTCCCAAGTAGCTGGGATAACAGCCATGTGCCACCATCCCTGACTCATTAAAGTACTTTAATTAGGAGCCTGAGCTGTAAAGCTATAAAAGCGAGTGAAAATGTGATCCTCTTTTTTAACGCTCCCACATTAGCTTTCTAGTTGAGTAGAAGGAAAACACTCCTACTTCCTGCCTAGCGAACTACCCATCCTCAAGGACCAGCTCTGAGAGTCCTTTTTAGGCAATCCCAGTGCTTAATATAATGGATGGCCTGTCATAACAGGCCTTCTGTAAGTAATAGAAGAGTTCTAGTTCCTTCTGGGAAAGTTCTTAACTAGTTTGAGTGCAAGAGTCACTTTGTCTCCTTAAGCCTCAGTTTTCTCAAGGGACTGATCTACAGGATTGTTTACATTCCTGATATTCTACATTCAAAAGGGCTAGGGAACAGATAAATTTGAGATTGAAATGCTTTTTTCTAAATGAATTGTAAACAAAATCAGTTTTCCATGTTAAAACATATCCTCAGATTGTTTTACCTGCAGTCATACAGAAGTCAGGCCAAAACCAAATTAAGTTTCAGAGAGCAGATGACGTCTCTAGAATTGGTATCAGAGAATAAAGAAAATCCAAATAAAGTTCTGAAATAGCCCTCCTGACTCTAGGAAGACATCAATAAAACTCTGTGCAAACTCTGCTGACACCCACTGCCAGAAAAGAAGACAACGACAAAAAGAAGTTCAGTGACTGTAAAGAAAGGACAGAAGACAAGGTAATTGCTAAGGAGAATGACAGACAAGACACAAGGTGACATCTGTCATGCCCAGGGGGCCGTATTAGCTCTGTTACATTACTTCCACATCAGCAGATCACCTCATTTCTTAATCAGGCAGAATTCAATATCTGAAATTATCTTTCTTAATCCTCCATATGATCAGTTGAAAACCCAGGGCTCTAAAATCTAATCGTAACTGTTTTACCTAAATGTCATCTTCACTTTGAAGAATTGAACCAGGGCCAAATGTGAGGCTGTTTATTCCACTTCCCCAACTGGAAGGTGTATGTACAGGTACCCAGGGCCCCACAGGATAGGGCCTCCTCAAAGGGATCAGGGCCCTCGTCCTACTTCAGAACTCAGATAAGATGCAAGAGGGAAGGCAGAGCATCGTCACGTGGAAGAGAGGCACGGAGGTGGCAAAGAAACAGTCACTTCAGCCTTAGCAAAAGCCCAGAGAGGAGCACGAGTCTAGATACAGTGTTCTGTGGGCCTGGACAGGAACAGGTCCCTCTGCCCATCTCTGAAAGGATGGCGTAGGGTTAGAGCTTGCTTATTTATCTGTGATTAGGATTTCTTTTCTGCCCAGCATCCTACATCTCAGCTTCACCTCTCAACCTTCCTTGTGTGACCTAATGATTGACGTGACAATCTAGCAGTGACCTTGTGCACCGCAGTTTTCCTAGGCTGCTATAGTGGCATCCCCAGGACAGACCTGCTGGGGTTGATGGCCTTCCATGGAATGGCAGTGTTTCTTGGGGAGCCTATGAGGAGGTAAAAAAAACATCTAAAGTCAAATAATAGGGCCCAGAGAGTTGGAGCCAGACATAGGGTCTTCATCGCCCATCAAAAATGGGTGCAGGGGCCAGTGAGATAGCTCAGCAGCATAAGCACCTGCCCAGCAAGCACGAGGTCCTGAGTTCAACTCCTGGAACCCACATAAAGGAAAAAAGGGCTGGTGATATCGCTCAATGGCATAAGCGCTTGCTGGCAAGCATGAGGTCCTGAGGTCGACGCCCGGTACCCACATAAAAAAATAAAAAATAAAAAAAACGGGTGCAGTTCCTATCTTGCTGAACATCTGGCTGTCCTTCGTATAGAAGTATGGGTACACGCTATACATTAATGGTTTGCCACTTTATGTGTTGCCTATCCAGATGGTGTATGCTCTGTGAATAAACTGTGAACACTATGTGTGCATCTGGGCCTGTGTATATGTGAACAGAATATAGTAAGACAGTGTTTAAAGGTGTAACCTTTTTGTTGTTGTTGTTTTGTTTTTTGGGGGTTTTTTTGGATTTGGGGGGGTGTTTTGTTTGTTTTTTTGTTTTTTTAAGACAGATTCTCACTATGTAGTTTAGGCTGGCCTTGAACTCACTATGTAGACCAGGCTGGCCTCGAACTTGAGGTGATCCTCCTGCCTCAGCCTCCTGAGTGCTGGGATTATAGGCATGTGCCACCACACCCAGTTTAAAGGTGTAACTCTTTAAAGCAAGTCTCTCTTGCTTTCTTCCTATTTTTATTCCTATAAAAATGTATAGAGAAAGGTGCTTTATACTGTGGTCCACCCTTGACAAAGCTGTGATTTGAGGATAGAATAGGTCTGGAATTCATATCCTCTGAGAGAGTCTCTAAAAATTAAATTTTATATCCTTTTCTTTCCTTGGTCAAAATAAACCAAAATTGGGAAGAACAAGACCACAGTTTCATTTGCTGGATGACTTCCTCATGACTATTCTGATACCAGTTAGAAAAATCCTTTTCCTCCACTTAGTCTTCTCTTTAACTTTTAGTGTTAGCACTTGGGAATCTAATTGTTTAGATCAAGTTGTGACTAATTTACATGAAATACATATATTTCTTATTTCCCCCAGTAGTCCCAAGGCAAATCAGATTGCCCCCCTTCCCTCCCTCCCTATTAATGAAATTATCTTTCTTAATCCTGCGTGTGATCAGCTGAAAACCCAGGGATCTAAAAATCGAATTATAACTCCTTACCAGAATTGGCATCTTCTTTTTGAAGAATTGAACCAGGACTTCTATAGGAATCTTGAGTCCAGCACCTCACTTTGCTTAAAACCCACCTTCTGTCTAAACATGAGAAAAATCCTCTAATTTTTGGAGACAGATACAGTGAGGAGGTTTCTATTTTATCCTTGGAATGCTGAGCATTTTGTAGGAGAGTTTTCGGATCTCTAGGTCACAACATTGGGTTTCTTCACATCCAGTGATCACTGTCAGGACCCTTGGGCTGCCTGTCATATTCTCAAGAGAATTCTGGGATTTCCAGGATTAAACAAAAGTGGCCCCTAGAACTGAAAACTGTCCTTCAAGAAATAGAGATGGGCATAATGGTGTAATCCCACCAACTTGGGAGGCTGAGGCAGGAGGATCACAAGTTCAAAGCCAGATAGGGCAATTTAGGAAAACCCTATATCAAAACAAAAAATAAGGGCCGATGAGATAGCTCAGCAGCATAAGCGCCTGCCCGGCAAGCACGAGGTCCTGAGTTTGACTCCCGGTACCCACATAAAAAAAGGAAAAAGGGGCCAGTGATATCGCTCAGTTGCACGGGCGCCTGCTGGCGCGTGAGGTCCTGAGTTCGACCCCGGTACTCACAAAAAAAAATAATAAAAATAAATAAAAAATAAAAAAGTCTGGGGTTATATATAGCTCAGTGGTAGAGTGCTTGTAGTATGAGGCCCTGGACTCAGTCCTCAGTATCACAAAAAAGGAAAATTCATGTATAGGAAAGCATGGTAATACTGTGCACCCAGTTGCTCAACACACCAAATTTTCTGCAGGCCCCACACTGGTATGATGTGGACATACTGGTGTGGTAAGACAGTCCCCGGCCACTGGGCACTTGGAGTCTGGAAGAGCATACAGCCCACTGGGCCAGAATGAGAAGTGCTGGGAGGGGGTGCCCCTGTGCTGTGGGAGTTCTGCAACCTGAGGAGCCCCAGGAAGCTGTGTGAGACGAATGGAAGGGGTGGGCGGAAGGGTAATCCAGAGGCAGCTTGGTGAGGGGTAACCCCGGCCGAGTCAACAGCTCATGAAATGGCCCAGAGGCTACAACGAGCATGGCATGGTTGTGCCCCTTCCAGTAGTTCTGTTACCAACCTGTCCCCCTTGGCAAGGGAGATGCCCAAAGTGGGATTCTTTTTCTATCCAGTGTCTCAAACCCAAAAATGACCTCAAACACCGAGTGTCGAAACACAAATTTATTCAGTGACCAAAGAGTGAGAAGCAGGAGCCTCTCTCACACATCAACTTCTCAATCCCACTAGGTTGTGGAATTACGAGTATAAGATAGGAATAATGAGGGAGAGAGATAGGCTAATAAGGGGGAAGAATATTTATGACTTTCAGGGAATAGGCAGAGATCTTCCAGAGGTGGGTGCCACCTCTTTTTATTCCTTTCGCGTCTGATGTTTCCTGTCAACAGCAACTGGTAGGTGTCTTCAGCCTTGAAGGGGGAGAGAGAGATGAGGCAGGTCTAGGTCAAGTTAATCCTGTATCACAGTTCTGGACAAAACTGTAGGCAGATGCCAAGCCATTTCTTCCTGGTCCGGTCCCATCAGACATCCACCGGCAGAAGTAAACAGTCTGTGTTTTCAGCAAAAGGTGTCTTCAAGTCCCTGAAGAGTAACATAGGCAACCATTACCATCCGAACACACATGGCAGAGGTGTCATCTGCAGCAAAGCAAGTGGGAGACTAGTAGTGTATTGCCCAGCTGTATGACTGTCACAATTAGTGGTTTTCTTAATTGAACTAAGAACAGTGAGGCTTGAGGGTTTGTTTGGGGTTTTCCTTTGTAACAGTTCTATGGGGAAAGTGCTTAGAGTGCAAGGAAAAGTGGAAAAGGATGGAGGGGCGGTGACAGGAGTGGGTAAAGGTGAGCCTTTGTTCTTGGCAGTGGGGAGCCACTGAAGAATGTGAGCACAGGATATATTTAATCAGATTTGTACTTTATAAAAAGATGAATATGACTGCAATATAAAGAATACACTGGAGGCCACAAGATTGTGGGGTGTGGAGAAAAGGCCAGGAGCTGAGGTATTGATCTGGGTGGGGGTGATGGCAGCTTGAACTGGGGAGGTGTCCGTGGGCATGTTGAGAAGTGGCTGTGAGAGTGCTTAAGAATTCAGAGGACACAGTGGTAATTCATTTCCTTCAAGAGAGAAAAAGAGGGCCAGTGAGATGGCTCAGCGGCGTAAGCGCCTGCCTGGCAAGCGCGCGGGCCCGAGTTCGACTCCTGGAACCCACATACGAAAAAGGGGCCAGTGATATCGCTCAGCGGCACAGGTGCCTGCTGGCGCACGAGGTCCTGAGGTCGACCCCCCGGTACCCACAAAAAAAAAAAAAGAGAGAAAAAGAAGACTGTCACCTCACAGTCAGAACAAACAGCTCATCCCACCAGTCTCAGTAGTTCTTAGCATGTTTTTGACTCCTGACTCCCCTAAAGGCTGAAACCCGTTTCCATTGAGATTATCACATCATCAGCGATTCTCTGCGGATAGCATAAGAAGATGCCTCTGTAATTTACAAAACAAGTCAGACAGCTCAGGGGGTTGCATGTGTGCCCTTCCATTGGCATGCCTGCCCACCTGCCCACCCCCATCTTAGGGAATGGCTGATCTGTGCAGCAGACAAGCGCTTAGAACAGAAATCTGTCCTTCACTTAAAGTAGGAAACACTGAAGGCAACTCTTCTGCATCGTAATGCTAGTCCAGATATCTTGCCCGGCCACATGTGCTCTAGACACCAGCTTACTCGTTGTAGAAACAGTCTTTATGTCCCAGTGAAGTGACAAGTCAGCCAGGGTGTGACAAATTTGGGTTATGGAGACAGAAATACCAGGTACTGAAGCCAAATCATGTGCAGTTCGCTGTGAACCATCCACATCAGCTTTTAGGACAGTTACAATCACAGAACGACGGCTCAGTTCCTTCCTTCTTTGTCACAGTATAGACCTGGCTCAAGATTCAAGAGTGAGGGCCGGTGAGATGGCTCAGCGGCGTAAGCGCCTGCCTTGCAAGCGCGAGGGCCCGAGTTCGACTCCCGGAACCTACATACGAAAAAGGGGCCGGTGATATCGCTCAGCGGTACGGGTGCCTGTTGGCGCGCGAGGTCCTGAGGTCGACCCCCCGGTACCCACAAAAAAAAAATAAATAAATAAAAAAAGATTCAAGAGTGAAACAGCAACTGTAAGGAAGCAGAAACATAACCCAGAGAGCCCTTTTATAACAGCAACTGCCTGCTGATTTTGTGGTCTAACAGCTCGAGCAAAAAAAGATATAAATACAATGTTGTGCAATGACTAATTCCTGAAAATTTTGTGCATCAGCAGAAGTGGAACCTGTGGTTGCTGCTAATGTTATCAAATGCTTATGCTGTTTAATAATCTGGTAGCTCTATATTATTTAGCATGCAGTTTTCACAGAGAACAATGATTTTATTTCAAGTACCTCGCACAGAAATAAAAAGCGGCTGTTAGAATATGAACATTTGGCAGAAAATGTTTTAGCAAATCTCTTGTAAGATACAAAATCCTATTGGGTTAACTGTTTTTTGTCTAGAATAGTGGAGTCACAAAGAAAAAAGTTTGCTGACCACAGAAGGCAAGACCAGTCCTTAGAACCTTGTGAATCACTAACAGACATTTTAGTTTTAAGTCCCATTTATTCGCTGATATGTAAAGTTATTTATATACAAAGCGTTCATTAATGTTGCCTGAAGAATGGGGTCTTTCTAATTCCATTTTTAGCTTGCACTCAAGATTCCACTTCTTTCATTAATTATAGAATAAATTAATCCACCACAGACGTTTTGGGCGGAATGGAGGTTTTCACCAGTTTTGAGTCTCCGCAGCCATTCTTCTCTGCAGCTGCCCAGACAGTGGAGTAGAGAGGACTGTGATGAGGACCACAGCCTGCCCTGCCCTGCCCTGGACCTGAGAGGCCAGAGTACCCCACAGCACATCCACTCCCACAGTGACAGCATCCCTCATGTGTCCTTGGGGCTGGCCCGCCACTGGCCCGAGCAGGGGTGTGCCAGTAAGAGAGGGGGTAGCCTGATGTGCTTGCTGACTGCCAGATGCAGCCAAAGACCACTATGGTGGAGCCGCTTTAATGTGGCCGTTTTGACTCAGGGATAGTTTTTACATTGTTATTATAACTGTAAAGCATGAAGTGTTCTTCTTTTTTAAATTACCAGGCACTGTGCAAAACAAACAGCTTTTCCCCAGTTGCTACTCCTGGCATGGAATGGGCAGTGGGTAAAGAGTAAAGGCAGAGGAAGCACTGTCAGATGGCTGTGGATGGCCTTCAAAGCGAGGCTCAGGGTGGAACAGGGTGCAGAGGAGGAGAGTCATGGGTGTGTCTGTTCGGTATATTTGGTGGTAGGAGACAGTATATCTACATATTTAACAAGGCCATCGAGATGTGAGAATCAGCACAGAAGAGCTTCATCAAAATGCTCCACATTAGGGCTGGTGAGATGGCTCAGCGGCGTAAGCGCCTGCCTTGCAAGCGCGAGGGCCCGAGTTCGACTCCCGGATCCCACATACAAAAAAGGGGCCGGTGATATCGCTCAGTGGCACAGGTGCCTGTTGGCGCGCGAGGTCCTGAGGTCGACCCCCCCGGTACCCACAAAAAAAAAAAAAAATGCTCCACATTAGCAGGATGTGGTGGTGTATACCTGTAATCCCAGCACTCCAGGAGGCTGAGGCAGGAGGATCACAAGTTAGAGCCCAACCTGGGCAACTTGGCAAGACCATGTCTCAAAAAATTTTTTTTTTTTTTTTTTTTTTTGTGGGTACCGGGGGGACGACCTCAGGACCTCGCGCGCCAACAGGCACCCGTGCCGCTGAGCGATATCACCGGCCCCTTTTTCGTATGTGGGATCCGGGAGTCGAACTCGGGCCTTCGCGCTTGCAAGGCAGGCGCTTAAGCCGCTGAGCCGTCTCACCGGCCCTCAAAAAATTTTTAAAAGGGCTGGGGATATAGTTCAGGGTAAAGGCCCTGAGAAGAAAAAATAAAATGCTGTACATCAGTACTGATGTGGTTGGTCAATCCAGAGCCCATCACTAGCTAATAAAGCTGAGCGTGGACCCAGTGACACAGGCAGGCCCAGAAAAGGTCAGCAAATGGGCTCTGTAAATACGAACCATTGCCTGACTCCGGCCAGGAGCCATCCGTCACCGATCATGGGGCCAGGTCTCTGAGGTGGCCACGGCCATGTGCAGCCATGTGTGAAGGCTGAAGTGGCCAAAACACACTCTGTCAGGTAGGGCATTTCTTTATGCAGTTACTATGATCACCTGTACTCTTAAATGGTTACTAAACACGCTTGGGGCACCAGTAAGTGAAGAACCTGGCAGTTTTGGGATGAAGGTTTGTAGAAGTTGAAGTTTAATCAATATATTGAAAGTGGAAAGATCGTGTCATTTTTAATACCACTTACGGTCTCTTTGGGCAGTGAAATGCTGCCCTGAATGTATCTCAGCCCCACCTCACTTTGATTTTACACTTGACCTCCCATTGCTCCTGCTCTATTTCCATCTCTTTTAATGAAAGAAGGTTTTGGTCCCATAAGCCTCACTCCGGATAGAAATACATAATTCACGAGGAATCCTGATGTCAAAGAAGAAAAGGCACACCAATTTGTGTCAGCATGTGTTGTAAATTAAAGAGTCAAGGAGAGTTTAATGTAATGTAGAATTGAAATTAAAATAGAACCAATATTTAGGCATTCCTCCACCTCTTTTTTCCCTGCTGTGACACAAAGGATTGACTTTTTCCCAGCTTAAATACTAATGTAATTCATTTTTCTTTTCTGCTGGGATCTCCATCCTTCTCCTAAAAAGTTATATGTTTCTCTCTGGCATCCAAAATGAGACCTTTTCACCTGTGCCGTTCTAATTACGACAGAAACAGGGAAGAGTCAGAGTTCTTTCCCAGTCTTCCGCATCCTTCATGTTTGCAGCACAGAAGAGACCCCTCCCCGTTCAGTGCTATTAACCCTCCCTTGGTGCCTATTTCTCAGTGTGTCACTGCCACTGTTTCTTTTCTTTTTCCAAAGCTGGAAAATCGAAGACTGATACTGAACATCTGGCAGTGCTGGGTGGCACACGCGTTGTTCTCGTGCATTCGTGAGAATTCCTTAGCACACATCCAGTGCCCTCCCCTTTAAAGTCGTCCAGTGGGGAAGCTTCCCATTTAGTCCTAGCAAAACTACCATGGTTCAGAACATGTCTGGAGCTCTTTATTCTTTATTTTTGCCAGAGCTAGTGTTCTTTATAGGTTGCCCGTTATTTCTGGCCAATAGTGGAATTCCTTAGCTTGATCCCACACCAGAATCCACTTGATTTTAAATGACTCACTCTTTCTAGAAAAAAAAACTCCTTAGCAGAGAGCCCCAGACCACCAGCATCACTTGCCACCTGGGAATTATTAGAAATGCGAATCTCAGCACCACCTTTGATTTAATGGGTTAATCCACCTTGGATTTAATGGATTAGAAACTTTGAGGGTGGATCCCAGCAATCCATGTTTGTAGAAGCTTCTAGGCAATTCGGATGTCAAATTTGAGAGCCTAAATTTGCCTTTGTTGAAGATATTCAAAAAAATACTACAAATTTTGAAGATATTGTTAAAAAGTTTCAAAGTATCTTTGGGCAAAGTTGGAATACATGTGTGGCCTCCTCAAAAGACTGCTTTAATGGGGACTGGGCTTCACTCACAGGTATCCTACTTGTGCCACCTAGCCATTGACCTGGAGCTGATTCTTACACTTGATTTCTCATCTGGAATATGAAAGACTCAACCCGTCCACCTCACAGAATTGTAATGAGGTTCAAATTGAATCACTTCCTAACATGCCTTATAAATCAGAAAGTACTCTACAAAGGGAAGGACTTGTCACTCTGCAGGCAGGATTCTGGTGGTGCAAGCAGTGTATTGAGCTTGAGTGGGAAAGGTGTTTACCATTCCACTGGCCAGATACCCCTTTTCGTCTCTATCATGATCTGGTGGGTATGTCTCCAATTCTGCCCTTTCAGCTCACCAGTCACGTGGTATTGAGAGGAAAACTATTGCATGATTAGTGACTACAAAAGGCTAGAAAAATGTATCCATGTTCAGCCATGCTTTTTACTCTGGGAGTCCCAAGGACACTCTGTGATGATCCATGAAAGTAGCTGGTATTTGTGGATCCTGAAGCCCTTATGCCCAGAACATGGAACATACCGTCAAAGAAGGCCCTGCTCAGAGACCAGCCACTGCACCACTGTGCAAGGAAATCTTAACCTCTGAGAAGGAAGTTTAGTGTCCAGCTTAGTGCCACACCTTAATCATTACAGAAAACCAAACAAAATCCCTCAAGCCAACCAAATCCACAGAAATGGAATTTTATACACCATGGTGTGACTCCACACCATGGTTTACACACTGGTGGAGCAGTTAATGTGTATTCTGTGTCCTGTGAGAATGTGGGTGCGTATTTACCTCGGAGATTATCTTTTACAAACAATTCCATTGTAGGAATTCTTAAACAGCAAACTTCCAGGGCATCTATAATTTAATCTGAAAATTTTACAGACTTTAATAAACACTTCTGAACAGGAAGGAAGCTAAAGCAGTTGCCTCAGTGATTTAATAGGAATGAAGTTTAGTAAAGAACAGATCCCACTAGGCCAACATCAGTGTCACTTTTCCCATGAAGTATCAGCTAAAATCAGGAGATGAGGTGTGAGTATAATTGTTTAATTATGGTTAAGTTACTGGTTGATTATGGGATAATAAGCTATTGTTTAATTACAGAATGAAAACATGAAATTATTTTATTCAGAAGTGTGCCTATTTTAACAAATCCGTAGAGACAAAAAGTAGGTTAATGGTTCCTAGCCCTGGAGGTAGTAGAAGGAATGGGCAGTGACTGCTTTTTGTTTTTGTTTTGAGACAGGGTCTTGCTATGTAGTTTAGGCTGGCCTTGAACTCACAGCAATCCTCCTGCCTCAGCATCCCAAATGCTGGGATCACAGGCATGTGCCACCGCACCTGGCACTGTCAGATGAGCATGAGGTCAATGACTGTCAGTGAGTATTTTTCTAAAATTAGATTGTGTTGACGGTTGCTGAACTCTGTGACTAACTTCACTGAATTGTATACTTTAAATGGGTGAATTGTATGGTATCTGAATTATATCTCTGAACTGTTTTTTGGGGTGGACGCTGGGTGAATAGCTCAATAGCAGAGCACCTGCTTAGCCTGCACAAGGTCCTGGGTTTGTTCCTCAGCACTGGAGGAAAAATCTGGGTTTTCTGTTTTTAAATCAAAGAGCTAACAAATTGTATAGCCAAGGAGGAAAAGGTGCTTACTCGAAAGACAGAAATGAAAATATTATCAAAACTGTTGCCAGGCATGGTGGAGCATGCCTATAATCCCAGCTACTCAGGAGGCTGAGGCAGAAAGATCACAAGTTTGAGGCCAGTATGGGCAACTTAGAGAGACCCTGACTCAAAATTAACATGGCTGACGATGTATCTTAGCACTAGAGTCCTTGCTGAGCTGTATGAGGCCCTGGGCTCAACCCCTAGTAATGTTTTTCAAAAAAAAAAAGATTTGGAGGGGCCACATGCAGTTTCATACTTGATCAGTTTGAAATACTGATCATTTGAAATATATTAAGCCAGAAAATATTGGCTCTTTTAATCACAGAATATTTTAGAAGCAGACTATCAAAGCCTAATAATTGGGCCGGTGAGATGGCTCAGCGGCGTACGTGCCTGCCTGGCAAGCGCGAGGGCCCGAGTTCGACTCTCGGATCCCACATACGAAAAAAGGGCCGGTGATATCGCTCAGCGGCACGGGCGCCTGCTGGCCCGCAAGGTCCTGAGGTCGACCCCCGGTACCCACCAAAAAAAAAAAAAAAAAAAAAGCCTAATAATTGAAATTTAACTATCATGAATTAAAGTGGCTGACAGAGGCAAAGTCACTGGATATTTGTGACATAGTGATTCGTCATGTTCCCTACAGATTTATTTAGAATGAAACCCTGCAGTACTTACACGATAATGATAAGAACTCTGGATTCTCACTGTCTGTCAGATGCTCATAAACCGCTGTAGCTCAGGCAGAAGGCTGAGGTTGGGGAAGGGTGTGACCTCACTCTTACGGGGTGAACGTGCTGATAAGGGAAGGTGGGCAGATTGGGAGGTGAGCCGTGGAACCCAGCTGCTGTGTGAGCACCACGTCTCACAGCCCGTGCATCAGAGGGAGGCCCAGGAGGGAACCTTGGCACCGTCCTGTCCTGGGAAGGTAGGCCAGGCCTTCCCGGTCCTCATCCTCTTGCTCAATTCCTCATCCCAGCGCTGCAGGCTTGCCCATGGCTCACGGGTGGTCAGGGAGGCTGTAGAGTGAAGTGAGAGGACAGGAACTGGCCAGGAGGTTGAGGGGCTTCTGACTGAGTCAGTGGAAGGGAAGCAGGAGTTAGCGAGCCCTGCCCAGCGTGCCGGTGATGTGGCCTTGCTAGTTAGAGCTTCTGCATGCACCAGGAGACCCTCACCCAGCGCCTGGCAGTGCTCTGGGAAACAGTGTTGCTCCACTTTTTTTTCATTATTATCACCCCAATTCCAAAGAGCCTTTTCAGACATTTTTTTCCCTAATCACTCTCCCTCTTCCCCCATGAAATAGTAATACCACAAATACAAACTCACACACACTTATGTCCTCTGGCTCTTTGAAAAGCCACAAACCACTGTAGTATTCACTGTGATTTTTTTCACGCATACCTTGCCCTACCAAAAATGGATTTCTGCCCTGTTGGATGTATAGCCCCGGCTGAGAACGCATGGCCTGGATGAAATGCAGTCTAGGCAGGGCTTCCTGCTTACCCTTGGAGTGACTGGTGAGGTTCGTCACATATCATGTGGCCTAATGTCTGTCACTCACCAGAATAAGCCTGATTCAGGTTCCGGCACTGGTGGAGGAATGTCCTCCAAAGTCACATTGCTCCTGCACCATCTGTTCAGCCTGCCCACCGCCCTCGGAGCTCTGCCACCACCTCTTCCAGGGCGCCTGCCCTTACCCAGTGGTAGAGAACAGAGCACTCCATCAAGCAGCAGTGCTGAAGTGCAAGTCTTCCCAGTGAGCGATAACCCCTTCCCATGCTGTCCCCCAGCCCCATCTGCCCCAGCTCTGTGCCTCTGCCCAGAGGGCCTGTCATTGTTCATCCTCAGCACCTGGTCTCCACTGAAAGCATGTGACTTTCCAGAGGGTCTTTTATACTTTACATTGCTTCAGGCTCCACAGAAAATCTCTAAAGATTTCAGAGTCTCTCCCTATCTCCACAGGGGAGTAGGTTTTGGACATCCCAGCATACAAATGGCCACTGCTAGAACTCTCAGGAGCCTGGCCTCCCTCTAATAGAGGGCTGCAGGACACTGACTTCTCCTCCTGGCCTCATTCTTCCCTCTGAGCTGAAACAGAGCCAGTCCCCCTGCCCTGGGATCCTGCAGATTGTCCTAGGATGGTAGTAACTCTTTATTCCTGAGAACCCTGTCTATCCCCTTCTGAGCTTTTACTGAAAAACAGCAAAGTAAGGGGCCTCAGAGATGAAACCACCACCACCACCTTTGTTGCACACTCACTGTATGTGTGCACTGTGCTGTACATACATTTTCCAATGCGGTAACTACAACAGCCCTATAAAGTACCTTTCCATTGTACAGATAAATAAGCCAACAAAACAGGTACCAGAATAATGTACCAGAAGTCACCCAGCTAGTAGGTGGTGAAATCAGGTCTTAAACCCTGGTCTGGCTGACCTCGGGTCATTTGCTGTTTTGTCCCAGTTGAGAATGCATGTGCCAGTTATGTGAATAGAAGTAAAAATGACAGAGGGGCTTTACTGCAGGTAAACAGGCACTGAATCTGCCATTTTTTTTTTAGCATATACTAACTATTCCAAATATTGGGTTATACTGTGACATTTCCATGTATGTATATAACATACTTTGATCCTTAAAAGGTGCTAGAGGTGGGCTGGGGATGTAGCTCAGCGGTGGAACACTTGCCTAGCACATGGCATATGTGAAGCCCTGTGTTTAAGCCCCAGTACCAAAGAAAAGAAAAGAAAAAGAGAAAGTAACAGCACTAACAAAAAGAGGCAGAGGCAGGATTTTTTTTTTTTTGTGGGTACCGGGGGGTCGACCTCAGGACCTCGCGCGCCAGCAGGCACCCGTGCCGCTGAGCGATATCACCAGCCCCTTTTTCGTATGTGGGTTCCGAGAGTCGAACTCGGGCCCTCGCGCTTGCAAGGCAGGCGCTTAAGCCGCTGAGCCATCTCACCGGCCCCAGAGGCAGGATTTAAAAGCTCTTTCTGTGCCACTTAAATGCCTCCTGCCTGTCAGACATTAACTCTTGGAGGACAAAAAATGACTCTTCCTAGTGCCAGTGAGATCTCAGGCCTCAGCCTCCTGCTCACAAGAACATGGCAGGAGCCCTGATCGCAGAGCTCAGACAACAGAGCAGAGCAGGACTGGCCTCCAGGCTGGCCTTAGGGTGAGCTATGGCAGCAACTGGCCCAGCTCCTTGAACCACTCTGCCCTGAAGGGTTCTGACCTCAGCCCTGTGTAGACAGCAGCCCTGACCCTCTCTCTCAGTGGGACCTGGGGCCCCAAGATGGTGCCAGAAACCCTAGCATTTCACATATGCTCTTTCCCCTTTCCTGAACCCCCTGAAAGATCCTTTTTTAAGAAGAAACAGTACATTGACTTGGGATTTAGGCATGTTTCATCCCATTTGCTTTTCCCTGGCTTCTAAACCACAAGCTGGCTGGGGAATTCACATCCACAGTGTAGGCTCTGAATAGTTTTGTGTAGGGAGAGGTTTTGAAAAGAAAAGAAAGCGGTATCTGCTTGTCAGATGGAATGTGTGAAGACATCGCGGAGGAATGTGAGCACTCTAACCGTTAGGGTCCCTGGGCAGTTTGGGCTGTGAATCATCCTGCATGGGTACAGATTCCTGATAAATGAAGCGTCAGGATGACATCATCCCTGCAAGATCGTCCAGTGTCTGTTGTGTTGCCTGACAAGATTTTCATCACATGGGAGTTTTTCCAAACCACACTTAATACCCATCATTCCTTCTCACTCTCCCATTTTCTTGACAACTGGAATTTGGTGAGCTAGGGCTTTCACAAGCCTGTTTGATTGCCCTCCCTCCTACAGGGTGCTCTTGGGAGAGCGTGTGCTCCTTGCCTTATCACCTGTGACAGTGTGATCAGTCAGCGCTGGCTTCAGCCGTGGGCTAGGCATGGCACTAGGCCTCAGGACAGAGGTCAGGAGGAAGACAGGGAGCATAAGGGAGGGTGGGCACCTGACTTAGGCTGGTGGGAGGGGCAAAGCACAATGCTTTGACATAGTGTGCCAGGCAGTAAATATGTGCTGACTAAGCTTGTGCCTGGAGTAGAGTCTTAGAACTTGACTATTGGAGTTTATCCAGGAAAGCGTTCACGCCGAGGTGTCGCCATGAACAAAGACCCATAATTAAACAGGAAGAAGTAAGAGGTGAAACTGGAAGAGTGGTTTCGGGAACCTCGTATGACATGTTAAGGAGCTAAAAATGTATCCTAAGGAAGATGAGAAACATTCAAAGGGCTTTAGGCCTAGAAGGGGTGTGGGCAGGTTGCAGCAGTGTAGAGGATGGATTGAAAGGGTCCCAATTGCCAGGCATGGTGGTGCACGCCTGTAATCCCAGCACTCAGAAGGCTGAGGCAGGAGGATCACTGCAAGTTCAAGGCCAGCCTGGGCTACAAAGTGAGTTCAAGGCCAGCCTGAACTGTAGAGCAAGACCCTGTCACAAAAAGATGAAAAAAGAAAGGAAGGAAGGAAAGGAAGGAAGGGTCCCAATTAGAGGCAGAGTGACCAGTCAGGAAGAGAACATGTGCCTCTAGAGGTGATGTAGACATGAAGTAGGGCAGTGGGACTAGGGATGGAGATGAGAGGACAGACCTGAGAAATATTCAGGATTTAAACTTGGCAACTGGTAATTGAGCATATAGGAGAGAAATCCCAAAGACCCCAGGTTTTCCGTGTGGAAGTGCCACAACTGATAAGATTAAAAGAGTCCCACATTGGGGCAGAGTTATAGGTCTGTTCAGTGTGTTGAGTTAGAGTTGCCCACAAGAGACATGAGCCCGGTAGAACAGGCTCACAGGTAGAAGTACAAGATATGGCTGAAACATACCATGAATGTTTACTTTTTTCACTTATTATAGTGAAGAACACATTGCCATTTCCCTCAAAACACTCTCCCTTGCTTTGAACACGCTTATCCAATTGTTCTTGCCACCTTCTGTAGTTCTAGAAGTTTGAAGCTTCCATGAGAGTTATTAGTTGCACTGTCGTAGCTGCCTCAGTGTCCTGAGTTGATTAAAAATGTTCACCTTTCCAGATCATTTTGCCTTTGGGGAAGAGTCAGAAGTCACACAATGCCAGATCCAGTGAATAAAGGCGCGCCAAAATGTTTTTATGAGCCTGCCTTTCCATTAAAATCCACTTGGCAGCAACATTCACCGTGTTTTTGATCACACCTCATAATGTCACAAAAGAGGACTTCCAGAACTGTTTCAGAAAGTGGCAAGAACAGTGGCATAAGAGTGTTTGAAGTGAGGGGGAGTACTCTGAGGTGGATTAATGGCAATTTGTACGCACTCTACAGTAACAAAATAGTTTTTTGTTTTTTGATACCGGGAATCAAACTCAGGACCTTGTGCTTGCCAGGCAGGCACTTGTGCCGCTGAGCTATATCCCCAGCCAACAAAATCGTTTTGTTTTTTGTTTTTTGTTTTTTTGGTACCAGGAATCGAACTCATGACCTCACACTTGCCAGGCAGGCGCTGTGCTGCTGAGCTATATTCCTGGCCCTTCAAAATCGTCTTTAATGTAAACATTCACTGTATATTTTGATTGCCCCTTGTATATACAAATCCAAAGATAGAGTCTGGGCTAAAGAGATGGGTTCAGGACGCATAATGACACTAGTTGAAGCTGTATTAGTAGTGAGACACCCAGGGAATGATGGAGAATGAGAATGACCAGGAGCCCAGGATGGAAATCAAGGGAAACCCACGTCAGTGGCACAGGAGGAGAAAGACCGCAGGCTGGGCCAGAGGACTGGAAAGCACACCCTCCTGCCCGGTGCTCCTTCCTTGATCAATGTCACAGTGCTTCTCTCCCTCCTAAAACTTTGCCTACGCTCTCTGGCCATTCTGTGCATCATAAATAAGCTTTTTCACGTCCTTAACTCCCCGTACAGCCCTCGCAAGTGAAAGCTTCCCCTGACCCTAAAGCCCACTCATTGCAGCTTCCAGCCATCCCTCTTCTACCCTCTTGTGATGCTTCCTGTATTGTTGAGGCTCATGGCATTCAGTTCTAGCACCTCAGACCCCTTTCCAGAGCGTTCTCTAACACTTTGGTTCCTGCATCACCACTTTTCTTTCCACTCTAATGCTCCCATCATGTAGGGTGACTCCAGCACCATGAGGATGAGCCTTTTCTGAGTCCCATAGTTCCTAGGTGCCCTCCACTCTGGTGACCCTTCACCTCTACTCCACTTCAAACTCCCACTCCCACGATGGCTTCCAGGACCTTGTCGATGCCTGCCTGGAACCACTTCAGTCCTGGGGTAATAAACCCATATCCTACTCTGACCACAGCCAGCTCACTCACTTCTCCTGTACCGCTCTCTTTCCTTAGTTACCTCCATTTTTTCCTGTCTTGTTGAGCACCTCCTGACCTTCCTTCCTTCCTTAATCTGGTTAGACTCCCTGGTTGTTCATCTGAAAAATTCCTTCCTGAAACCTTTGATTCTCTTGTGCCCTTTCTTGTCCCCTACACCTGCTCAGGACAACTCTAGTTCACATTCTCTTCAGTGCTCCTGCCTCAAGCTCGTAGAGGAAAATGGGGCCCCATATAGAGGGTCATCACTAGAGATTCATGGTTTGCACTCTCTCATCCCTGCCATTCTTCATCACTACAGAAAACATAAGCCCTTCCCATGGGGAAGTGGGAAAATCTGAGCAATAGCCAAAGCCCAATCTCTTTGCCCAAAAATAGCATCTCCACCTGTTCTGTTGCTGGATTCTCTCACAGATGACCTTGCTACAAATCTTGACTGCCCTGTGCCACCGTTTTTTCCTTTTTTTTTTTTTTTTTTACACTGGGCAAGTTGTTCATTCTCCTTGAATCTCAGCTTCCTCAGCCCTAATATAAGGACCCCACAGGGTTTCTGCTGGCTTTTATGGGATGTTGTATACATTAGAAGCTGCCCCTCTCCATAGGCTCACAACTTGGTGAGTTGAGCGTGGCCTGCAGGCCCACACTCACCCCACCATATAGCACCACTTGGTGTAACCATACACCATACGCCCAACCGTGCCTTTCTCCAAAAGGTTCTTTGCAAAAAAAATAAAGGCAACAGAATGTAAAGCACCCAGCAGAGAGCCTGATCTGAGCAGAATCTCAGAAAAAAAGAGCCACTGCAGACACTGGGACCTATAATAATATGTGGGTGGGGTGGCACAAACACCACTGTCAAGCATTTACTGCCCAGCTCCACAGGGTTTATCGGTGTGCTCTGTCTCTCCAGAGCCCTGGGAGATGGGGACGTAAGCGAAGGCACTGGGGGGGAGAGGGACTGGAGAGTGTGGTGTTGGCCAGAGGGGATGGTCTAAAAGGAAGAAGCAAAAGACCAGCGCACAAACCTCCCTAAGGCAACTCTTTCTCAGGGAGGCTCTGAGACACCCCGGCTCTGCCCACATCTCAGCTTCTGCCTCAGGGTCATCTTAACAGCTGCTCGCCGCCACCGCCCACCGCCTCCGCACTGCCCCACTCACCCCACTAGAAGGCTCAGGTGTACCAGGGGGCAGGTTTTGCTGTCCTTTCACTGCACTGATAACCAGCAGCCTCCACAGCAGCCACACCCCAGAACTTCTCAGCACCCTGGAGTATGAGGGGCCTCAGGAAGGCGGGGATTTCAGAACGCCACATCCATTCTGTGCAAGCAGTTCTTCCTGAAGAGGAAATCATTCTGAGAAGGCAATGAATAGTAGCCGCACGGGTGACTGCATGAAGGAAGATGAATTACACCATCACCCCTTTCGGCACAAAAATAATTTTCAGTGAAAGGTTAAAACCATCATGTTGTATCAATGAGAACTGTTCCATTATTCCAAGAATGATTGATTGGAAAGTACTTTACTTACAGGAACATCACTGTGATAAAATACAGCTTCCACTTTTAAAGCACTTTCCGTTAAAAAAAAATCATACCCACGTGTAAAAATAGTTACACTGAAGATGTGAATTAACAGCCAAGTAATTTATTGGCACTTGAAAGCCTTATGGTATAAATAGATTCAACAATGGGAGTATTAAGTAACTCCGGGCCGTGGCAACCCAACCTTCATTTTCACCAACACAAAAGAAAGTCACATGTGGTTCAGCCAGGGCCATCTGGCCACCTTGGGAGAGACCTCAGAAGAGAAGAACATGATGGAACTAGGACCACTAGGACAGGTAGTTCAAAGCTCTGGGCCGGGCACTGGGAAAGACCCAGGCCTCAGAGATGGGGTCAACAGAGAGCTTTCAGATTTTCCGGGATGGCAGGCCTGCAACAGAAAAGCAGTGTGTTCAAGGAACCTAGGAGAAAGAAGTACAAAGGAGTGTAAGGCACTAGAGAAGAGACTCTTTCCGCTTAGTGATTTCCTTCCTTTTTTCCTGCCTCCCTGCCTGCCTGTGGCCCACAAACATCTACTGGGTGGTTCAAGGTGAACAGCAAGGAATCAGCTGGGTCTAGATGCACATCGTACCTCCGCTGTTCACTAGCTGCGTGACCATGGATAGAGTATCTGGGCTCTCTGAGGTTGAAATCCCTCATTCTGAGGGTGGGTGGGGATGGTGGGGGTCACAGTGAAGATAAAGCGCCGTCAGTGTCATGTGTGTAAGGGACCCAGCTTTGCAGCCTGACTCAGAGCAGACAGTAGCAGTTCACTCCCTTCTTACCCCTCCACCCCTCTGGAAGGAGTGGTACTTTCTCACCCCTCGCATGCTTAAATTCAGAGCTTTTCCACTGTCGGATGTAATGTGGCTTTAGATGTCTTTGACCTGATGGCCCTTTCTGCCAGGGGCCGCTCTGTGTGTGTGGCCCGACTGCTGCCCTCTTTTGTGAAGAACATGGAACCCGGCGCATCTTGGAACCTGGCGCATCTTGCTGCTGGTGAGGTCAAGACCAGGGCACCAGAGAGTTGGTTCATCAGGAGGCCACGGTTGTGTACTCACTACTTTTAAGGGACTGTGTAACTGTGAAGAGTCACCAAGGAAAGTCGAGACTTTCTGACCTCTCAAAGTAGTTTAACACATGAGGAACGCCTCAGTCAGGGTTCTTGGTTGAATACAAAAGGACCAGCTGTGTTTGGATCATCACAACGGTTCTGCCACTGACATCCTGAACTGCAGTTTTTCAGCAGTCACTGTCACAGCCAGAGGTGTTCCTGCCAGGCCCCTGGACTTTTAAATTTAGTCCTGGGTTGCAAAGGAAACTGCCCCAGTGAGACAGGGTGTTCCCAAACACAAGAAGGAGCTTCTCTCAGGTCACTCCACACTCACTTGTAGCAGGTGCCCACATAATTTTTTAAAAGACTGGAATCATTCAGAGGCAGAAAGTTGTCCCATTCACAAAGTTGTCAAATTCACAGAGAGTGACTGATGTTCAGGGTTGGGGGGTGTTTTGGGCTATTGTTGGTTAGGAGGGTGGTTTGGTTGGTTGGTTGGTTGGTTGGTTTTCTTTGAGACAGGGTCTCACTATGTAGTTCAGGCTGGCTTTGCACTTACTATATACCCCAAGTTGGCCTTGAATTCGCCACAGTCCTCTTGCCTCAGCACCTGAGTGCTAGAATATAGGAGGGTGCTACCACGTCTGGCTTCGGGTTTTAAATTCTTTACTAGTATTTTTTAATTTTTAATTTTAAAAATACCTAGCTGGGCATGGTGGCACACACTTGTAGTCCCAGCACTCAGGAGGCTGAGGCAGGAGGACTGTCATGAGTTCAAGTCCAGCCTGAACTATACATAGCGAGACCCTCTCTCAAAAACCAAAAAAAAAAACAAAAAAACCTAAAAAGTTGTAGTACACCCATACTCTTCACCTAGTTTCACCAATTATTCACATTGTGCCACATTTGTTTTATTGATAACTCTCAAAATACATAAATATGCCTTTCTTGGATGAACCACCCATTTTGAAAGTTGTAATCATCATGACTCTACCTCTTTTTTTTCTTCTGTGTGTTTGAACCCAGGGCCTTTGTACTGAGCTACCTCCCCAGCCCTTTTTTATTTTGAGAAGGGTCTCATTGAGTCACTAAATTGCTGAGGTTCAACTCATATTTACGATCCTTCTGCCTCAGCCTCCAGAATGCTGGGACTATAGGTATGTGCCACCAGGCCCAGCTAACTCTTTACCTATTAATACTTCTGGATATATCTCTTAAGGACAAGGACATAAGAATTATCAAATTTAAGATATTTATCACTAAAATAATCTTATGTGCAACCAAATAATGTCAAACAGTATTTATAATTTTTGTCAAATATCCAATCTAAGATTATGTGTCACAGTTATTTTGTTGCTTGAGTTTCCTTTAATATGAAACAAGTCCTCAAACCTTTTTTATCTTGAATTACCTGTTTTTTTTTTTTTTTTTAATGTTTCATGCTTTTGGTACCCTAAGAAATCTGCCCAGTACAAAGTTACAAAGATTGCCTCCCATTTTCTTCTAGAAGTTTTATTGTTTTAACACTTACGTTTAGCTCTATGGACTCAGCTTGAGTCCATGATATGTATGGTGTAAGAGTTCATGCTTTTACGTACAGATACCCATTTATTCTAGTACCATTTGATTTAAAAAAAAAAAAAAAAAAAACTATCCTTTTCTCTATTGCATTACTTTGATACCTCTGTTGAAAATAAATTGACCATCTGTCTGTGAGTCTGTTTCCGGGCTCTTCCCGTCAAAGTGGTCCATTTGTCTGTCCTGACATTGTCTCACTGTCTGCTCACTGTAGATTATAGTGAGTCCTGAAATCAGACAGTTTACATCATCCAGCGTGTTCTGCTTCAGCACTGTTGGGTTATTCTAGGTCCTTTGCATTTCCACATAAATTTTAAGACAGGGTCTCTTTCTAGTGCAGGCTGGCCTTGAACTTGTGACCCTCCCTCCTCGGCCTCCTAAGTGCTGAGACTACCACCGTGTGCCACCACGCCTTCCACATAAATTTAAAATCATTTCATCAGTTTCTAAGAATTCTGAACTGGTTTTTTGTTTTTTTTTATGTGGGTACTGGGAGTCGACCTCAGGACCTCGCACTTGCCAGCAAGCGCTTGTGCTGCTGAGCGATATCATCGGCCTTTTTTTCCTTTATGTGGGTACCGGGAGTTGAACTCAGGACCTCGTGCTTGCCGGGCAGGCGCTTATGCCACTGAGCTATCTCACCGGCCCTGAACTGGGATTTTTATTGGAATTGTATTGAACATATAGTTGAGTTTGGCAGAATTGACATCTTAATAATATTGAGTTTTCTAGCCCATGAATTTCTCACCATTCATTTACATTTTCATTAATTTCTCTTACTTTCTTTAGCAAAAGTATACAGATCTTATACATATTCAGTTAAAGTAAGCCCTAACCACTTCATATTTTTATGCTATTGTAAATAGTATTGTTTTGAAATTTTTTATTTCTTATTTTTGTTAGTAGACAGAAATGTAATTTTTTTTTTTAGTGACCTTGCACCTGTTACCCTACTAGTAGATTTTTGCTAAATTTTGCTATGTAGGATGTCTACATAGGTCACTGTGCCATCTTCAAAGAAAAAGCTCGCCTTCTTCCTTTCCGGTGTGTATACATTTCCTTCTTGTCTTTTCACACTGGCTGGGCAATCCAGTACAATGTTGAGTACACATAGTAAGAACAGAGGTCCTGGGTTTGTCCCCAATATACAGGACAAACCATTTGGTCTCTCTCACTATATATGATGCCCACATATGATTTTTCACAAATACTGTCAAGATCAAGTTACACTTTCTATTTTAAATTTCCTGAATTTTTTTATCATGAATGTAGAATACTGTAACTTTTCCTGTTCTTTTTTTTTTTTTTTTTTTTTTGTGAGTACCGGGGGGTCGACCTCAGGACCTCGCACGCCAACAGGTGCCCGTGCCGCTGAACGATATCACCGGCCCCTTTTTCCTATGTGGGATCCGGGAGTCGAACTCGGGCCCTCGCGCTTGCAAGGCAGGCGCTTACGCCGCTGAACCATCTCACTGGCCCTCCTGTTCCTCTTGATGTTATAATAAATTTTGTTATTCTTTGTGATGCTCAGGTTTGAACCTGGGGTTCTGCACATGCTAGGGAAACAGTACCATTGAGCTATACCCCCAACCTATACTGACTTTTCATAAATGTTAAACCTGTAGTCCCAGCATTCCTTGGATAAATTATGCTTGGTCATGATGTTTTATATGTTTTTATGCATACATATATGTACATACATATGTATATATTCAGTTTGCTTTAAAAAAATTTAAGATTTTGAGCTAGGCCTGGTGGCACATGCCTGTAATCCCAGCAGTCTGGGAGACTGAGGCAGGATTGCAAATCCAAGCCCAGCCTGGGCAATTTAGTGAGACCCTGTCTCAAAATAAAAAATAAGGCTGGTGAGATGGCTCAGCGGCTTAAGCGCCTGCCCGGCAAGCGCGAGGGCCCGAGTTCGACTCCCGGAACCCACATACGAAAAAGGGGCCGGTGATATCGCTCAGCGGCACGGGCGCCTGCTGGCGCGCGAGGTCCTGAGGTCGACCCCCCGGTACCCCCAAAAAAATAAAAATAAAAAATAAATAAATCAATAAAAAATAAAAAGGGCTAGGAATACAGCTCAGGGAAAAACACCCTGGGTTCAAACCTCAGTACCACATACATACACACCACACACACACACACACACACACACACACACACGATTTTGTATCTATATTCATGAAGGATATTGATTTCTTTTTTTTTTTTTTTTTTTTGAGAGAGTCTCACTATGTAATTCAAGCTGGCACTGAACTATGTACTCTACGCTGGCCTTGAACTCCCAGTGATACTCCTGCCTTAGCCTCCCGAGTGCTGGGATTATAAGTGTGCACCACCACACCCAACAGATCTATTTCTTTTCTTGTCATTGCCTGGTCTCAGTATCTTGGAAATGCTGGTCTTATGAAATGATTTGGAAAGTGTTCACTTGACTCTTCTATTTTCTGAGTCTGTATAGATTAGTATTATTTCTTGCTTAAATGTTTTTTTTTTATTTATTCATTTTTTTTTGTGGGTACTGGGGGGTCGACCTCAGGACCTCGTGCACCAGGAGGCGCCCGTGCCACTGAGCGATATCACCGGCCCCTTTTTCGTATGTGGAATCCGGGAGTCGAACTCGGGCCCTCGCGCTTGCCGGGCAGGCGCTTAAGCCGCTGAGCCATCTCACCAGCCCTTAAATGTTTGCAAGAATTCTCCAGTGAAGACATCTAGCTTAGAGTTTTCTTTGTGGAAAACTTTCCCATTTTTTTTTGAATTTATATTTTTTTTGTTTGTCAGCTTTTCATCTCTGTGACCAAACACCTGAGGAAAGCAAGGGAAGAAGAACTTATTTTGGCTCATGATTTTGGAGGTTTCAGTCCATGGTCACTTGGCTCCAGTGCTATTAGGCCTGTGGTGAGGCAGAAACATCATGGCCGAAAGGTGAGGCAGAGCAAAGCTGCTCACCTCATAGTTCCGGAGGCAAAGCAGGAAAGAGCCCAAGAGGAAGGGGTGGGGACAACACATACCCTTCAAAGGCACAACCCCAGTAACCCACTTCCTCCAACTGAGCCTCGCCTTCTAAAAGCCATTCAGCTATGAACCTATTGATGGATTTCAATAGGTCAGTGCCCTCGCGGTACTGTTCCCTCTGTTTTGTCCCCCCATCACTAGTGTCTACATTTCATTTAGTACTTGTACAGGTTGACTTACTGCTTTCCATACATGAGTGAGAACATCTGGTATTTGTCTTCCTGTGTCTGGTTTGTTTCATTCAACATAACATTTTCCAGTTCCATCCATGTTGATGCAAATGACAGAATGTCGTTCTTTCTTACAACTGAGTAGTATTCTATTGTATAAAAATGTCACATTTTCTTTCTCTCTTCATCCACTGAAAGGCATCCAGGTTGGCTCCATGTTTGGGCTATTGTGATTAGCGCTACAGTATACATAAGGCTGCAAGTGACTATTTGATATAAAGATTTCATCTCCTTTGAGTGTATATGCAGTAATGGAATTGCTGGATCATAGGGTATTTTTAGATTTTTGAGGAATCTCCATACTGTCTTCTATAATGACCATACTAATTTACATTCCCACCAACAGTGTATGAGAATTCCCATTTCTCCACATCCTAACCAGCATTTGTTATCTTTTTGATGATACCCATTCTAACTGGAACCCTCCCCCTCCCATTTCAGTACAGGAAGAACTTAATTTTGCAGTCTACCTGAGTTTTGCAGTGTATAGCACTGTGAATGAAAAGAAATCAAGCTGTGAAAATCCTGGATGCCTAAATAATGCTTCCAGCATACACAGTTCTGGCAATGGTGAAAACAATTTAAGTGGTTACGATTCAATGTTTTCACATGTCAGAGCAATATTTCCTTTACTTTTTCTTGTAATTTTTAATATTGAGACATAATGTTAGTACATCTTTATGGGGTACATTACGGTAATTCAATACATGAATACAATGTGTATAATCAAATCAAGGTAATAAGCATTTCCACCTCTTCAACCATAATCACTGTTATACATTGGGAATTTCATATTCTTCTAGTCATTTTGAGATATGTCATAGATTGTTTTAACCAATAGTTACCCTACTGTGCTAACGAAGAACCAAAAGTAATTCCTCCACTGTGTTTTGGTGCCCTTTTTTGAACTCTCCTTTCCCCTTCCACTTGCCCTTCCCAGTATCTAATGACCTCTGCTCATTCCATTCTTCTACAAGACTGACTTAACTGATTTCCATGGATGAGAACTTGTGGTATGGTACAATATTTCAAAGTCTTGTCTGCAGCCAACTAAATACCGTTAGTGGCCGGGTATGGCAGCACATGCCTGTAATCCCAGCACTTGGGAGGCTGAGGTAGGAAGATTGCTGCAAGTTGGAGGCCAGCCTGGGCTACGTAGTGAGTTCATGGCCAGCTTGAGCTGCATAGTGAGACCCTGCCTCAAAAAACAAAAACAAAAACAAAATACCCTGTTAGCTAACAGGAGCGTATAAAACTAATTCCTGTCCATGATGCAAGAATGTTTCCCCTCAGCCCTGTGCCCTGTTCTGGTCAGGTTGCAAGGTCAAAATGAAGGAGTCACTTATGAATAAAAACTCAACCGCACGGGAACTATCCCAAAGAAATAACTGGGATCTCATCTTATTAAAAAGCTTTTGCACAGCAAGAGAAACCACCAACAGAGTGAAGAGACAACCCACAATGTGGGAAAAAATGTTTGCCAGCTGTTCCTCAGACAAAGGATTACTATCGAGAACATATAAAGAACTCAAAAAAATCAGACCTCCCAAATTTAAAGACCCACTCCAAAAATGGGCATCTGAGATGAATACACATTTCTCAGATGAAGAAATACTAATGGCAAATAAATATACAAAAAAATGTGCAACATCACTAGTCATTCGAGAGATGCAAATTAAAACAACACTGAGATACCATCTCACCCCAGAAAGAATGGCTACTATAAAGAAATCAACTAATAACAAATGCTGGAGGGGATGTGGGGAAAAAGGAACCCTTCTTCACTGTTGGTGGGAGTGTCGACTGGTACAGCCACTGTGGAAGTCAGTGTGGAGATTCCTCAAAAAACTAGGATTGGAGGTCCCATTTGACCCAGCTATTCCCCTTCTGGGCATCTTCCCAGAAGAATTAAAAACATCGTACCACAGCGATATATGTGCACCCATGTTTATAGCAGCACAATTTGTAATAGCCAGATCTTGGAAACAACCCAAATGCCCATCAACTGAGGAATGGATAAGAAAGATGTGGTATTTTTATACAATGGAGTACTATTCAGCCATAAAGAAGGATAAACTGGAGACTTTTATAGGTAAATGGATGCAACTCGAGAAAATACTCATAAGTGAAATAAACCAGAAGCACATGTGTAAGCATCGTATTGTCTCTCTAGTATGAGAAACTGAAAGAGTAAATAAGATCCAAAATGTACAATAGACATGGTGAATCAAAAAGAAACTGGTCAAAAGGAAAGAGAGACTGGAATAGGGAAAAGAAAGAAGGGAAAGGGAAAAAAATTGTATATATATATATATATATATATATATATATATATATATATATGATGGTTAAGATAGATACACTTCCAATTTTACTTAGTTCATTGAAGAGTAAGGTTTGTGCCAATAATGTTTGGACAATTGAATGGTAATGTCTGGTATCCTGAATAACTAACTTAAAGATAGTAATACGTAATGTATTAACCATTGTTACCCCCCTATTATGTTGTTTTGAAAATTTGTTCTTCTTTTGATTTGTTTTGTTTTTTCTTCTCTTTAAAATAAAAAAAAAAAAATGAAGGAGTCACAGAGGTGTGGCTTACCTAGTCATTATATATTTTTATTATCTTAAGTATTTTTTAAAAAAATATTACAAGCTTATAGCAAAAGTACATGAAGCAAAAAAGAATATTGCCCTCATACCTTGCAAATAAGAAAAACAAATGTAACAACTTGATGCATATCCATCCTTACCCTTCTGTGTTCTTAAAAATACATGCACACTCATAATATGGGCACTTTTCTTTTTTCCTTCTCTCATTTCTCCTCCAAATAAGATTTTACTGAAACTTTTTTTTTTAGCTTAATAGACATTTCTTTAGGTATGTACACATATTGCTAACGCTTTACAAATTCTCTTCCATAGTAAGAATGTATCAACGTTTATTCATCCATTCTCCTACTTGATAGTCAGTGGTTCGCCTTTGGAGACAATGCCACAGTCAGCTCTGTGTGTGTAGATCCCTCAGGTACAGCAGCTTCTGATTCTGTGGGAGAGTCCTGGGGGCAGGGCTGCTGAGTCAGCGGGCACATACTACAACGGAGCACGATGCTGTGTAAAATTAATATGTACCGTACTAATAAGATGTGCATGTGTGTACGCACACGCACGTGTGTGTAGGGAAAAGGAACAGTAAGCTCAGGCACACACATTTCCTGGTCATACGCATTTCCTAGTCATTGAACAAATATTCATGTATTTATTTACTGATAATTCCTGTCATGAAATTACAGGTCTTTATCCATTTTTATCTGGGATTTGACATGTTTCTACCAGTTAAGTGTTGAGTATTAGGGATGTCACATATACTGGAAGAATTTTCACCGAATCTGAACTTTTCATTTGGCTTTACTCATTGTCTTTGGGCTTATAATTTTCATTATAAAATCAAAAATGTTCCTTTTTCATTATTGCTTTTGGGTTTATTGGCTTGCTTGTGGTCTCTCTGCTTGAAGTTACACAGACACTCACCTAAATTTTCATCTATTTTGCTATTTTGTTTTTTAATCTAAGCCTTTGATCTGCCTGGATTTAGCAGGAAGGGTACTGGAGATTGAACTCGGGGCCTTCACAGTGAGCTACATCCCCAGCTCTTTTTTGAGACAGGATCTCACTAAATTTCTAAATTTCCCAGATAAGGCTCAAACTTGTGATCCTCCTGCCTCAGCTTTCCAGAGTACTGGGTCAGGTGTGGACCACCACACCCAGCTGATCTGTCTGTAATTTAATTTTGTGTGTAATGTAAGGAGGACTCAGGACTTGGAATATTAGAGTTTGCCATAACTTTTCTTTCCCCTGGTATTGAAGATTCAACCTAGGGCACTCTACCACTGAGCTACATCCTCAGCCCTTTGTATTTCCTATTTTGAGATTTAGTGAACTGCCCAGCCTGGCCTTGAACTTGCAATCTTCTTGCCTCAGCCTCCCAGAGTGCTGGGATTACAGGTGTGTGCCACACCTAGCTTCCTGTTCACGCTAGTCCTCCTTCCTCTAGTGTCTTTGTTCTTTGAGGCCTGCCTTCGCTCTAGAAATGTGGCTCATACTATAAGGACTCCCTTTCTTCAAAGGATGTTTTCTTCAAAGGAGGCTTTCTTCCACGCTTTTGTTAAAATCACAGCATTTATGAACTGCCACATTATTCAGCACTTGATCCACAGTGGATTTTGCTTCTTTCATACTGCCCATCACTGTGCTGGGCACACAGCTTCCTGAGTACTTCAGCTATAGCTGACAGTCTGAGAGGCCAAGGCTCTTTATAAAGCTGAAGAACAGCCTCAAGACTTGTTTTGCAAGTCTTGGGTCTAAGGAACCAGCAACAGTGAACAACTAGAAATGCCCCTGACAGTTGTTGAATGCCAAGTTTTTTCAGGTGAGATTGTATAATCACATTTAAATTGTTTTAAGCATATCTGTTAGATGAACACATGAGGAGGTGTCTCCCTATCTGAAGGCAGAGGGCAGTGGACCTATGGTGTTTTCTCTTTGCTTACTTTATGGCCTTCTCCAACTTGGATCTTGGAAAATGGAAAGAAACCTGCCAAGCCCCTGTAGTTAGTTTAAAAATAACATCAGGATGTTTCTTGCCACTCTGCGTGCATTTTCAGTGGAGAAATGACTAATTCTAGGGCTAGGCAGTGAATATACAAGATGAGCCTGGGGCATCTTGTGATACACCAGAAAGCAAGTATTCAAAAACAGAATGATTGGGCTACGTATGTGTAAGGGACATGGAAGCCAAATGAAAAAAGCTCCCAGTGGCCAAAGCAGGAACAGTTTGAACAACAAAATAATATATTGGATAATAGCCCAAATAAATATCCATGAGCTCAGACTGATATAATGGATTGAATAGGAGAAAAGAGACAAACCTCACATACAGAATAATTCAAAATAATTTATATCAATACTCTACCCTTAAGGAGATACAGCGTAACTTCAGATATAACTCCTTACCCTTTAAGAACAGAATATACTTGGTGATTTACCTCAAAGGAATATAATATGAAAAGAGAGAAGGGCTGGGGATGTAGCTCAGTGGTAGAATGCTTACTTAGCATGCACAAGGCCCGGAGTTCAATCCTCAGTACCACAAGAGAGAGGGACAGGGAGAGGGACAGGGAGAGGAGGGGACGGGAGAGGAGAGGGAGGAGGGGAGAGGAAAGGAGAGGAGAAGGGGGGAAGGGGAAGGGAGAGGAGAGGAGAGAGAAAGAAGTGGCTTCACAGTGGAGAAACCTGGCAAAGGCTACCTTAGCCAGGTGGCCAAGGTTAACATCATCAGTGACATCATGTTGGTAGTACATACACTTGATATGGCAAGAATAACACGTGTGTGGTTTTCCTTGCAAAAACCATAACCACACTTTTTTTTTTTTTAATATGTGGGTACCAGAAGTCGAACTCAGGACCTCATGCTTGCCAGGCAAGCGCTTAGGCCATTGAGCTATATCACCAGCCCCCACATTCTTAACCATTGAGAAAAACAGATAAATTCCAATTGAAGCCCATTCTACAAAATTCCTGACCAGTCTTCCTCAAAACTGTCAAAGTCATCAAAAATAATGTCTAAGTATTGCAGCCTAAGGAAACAACAATTAAATGTAAAGTGTATTCTTGGATGGGATCCTGGAACAGAAAAAGGACATTAAGCAAAAACTAATCTGAATAAAGTATGGAGTTCAGTTAACAATATATCAATATTATCATTAATTATAATGAATGTAGCACAGTAAGATGTTAGGAGGGGGTATATGGAAACTTTCTGCACTTTCCTTGTATCTTTTCAATACATCTTCATTAAATTTATTCAAATATTTTTAAAATACAGAGTTTGGGCAACATTGACTACATGCTTACCTTCACAACTGTGCTTTCTGTTATAGGGTGCTGGTGACAGTTTTGTGGGAGCCCTGGCCTTCTACCTGGCTTACTACCCAAATCTGTCTTTGGAAGAAATGCTCAAGCGATCCAATTTCATCGCAGCAGTCAGTGTCCAGACTGCAGGAACGCAGTCATCTTATCCATACAGAAAAGACCTTCCACTTACTCTGTTTTGAATTTTGTTAACCCCCAAATAAATACACCTGGAAATAAAATGTACTTGTGGGTGGCCAATCAGCAAACGCTAGAAAATCATCTTTTCTTTGCAAGTATTATGTCCATTTACTAAGTCATCTTCAAGCTTACATCTTTGGCACTGGCCCTCAGTATTTCCTATGACCCTTAGGCAATCTTAGTCTTAGAATACCAAGAACAGCTGGTTAGAACAATTATGTCACTTTGGCTAAAGTGGTACAATCAGCAATAACAATAGTATCAAACATAGCCTAGAAAATGACAAACTAAGGGCTGGGGATACAGCCCAGTGGCACAGCGCCTGCCTGGCAAGCATGAGGTTGTGAGTTCGATTCTCAGTACAAAAAAAAAAAAAAAAAAGAAAATGACAAACTGTGGTAACTATTAACTTGTCACCTTTAACCGTATAAACTAGATTAGTGGTTATATGATAAAATCTAAAACGAGAAAATTATATGCAGTAAGTAAGTCCTCAATACATCAATTTTTAAAAGGGGGTAGGGAAAAAATAGAGAAGTAGAAGAGGAGGAAGAGATTAGAAGCAAGGCTGGAAGACAAAGGGGGATCACACAAACTCTGGGAAATTGGTACAGAAGATAGGAGGGAAACAGAAGGAAGAAATAAAAGGAAGAACAGAACAACCACCACAAAGAAGCTAGAAACGACTTTCACACTCATATAAAAACAAGATCAAACAATGGAGAAAAAAAAAAACTAAACAACAACCAAGAAAAGAGCGAGAGAGGAAAAAAAAGAAAAAAATGTCCACTTCCAGGTTTGTCTCTGCCGTCACTGGTAGACAACGTGTGGAAAGAGTCCAGATCCGTGTTGATTTATCCCAGCAAGCCAGCAGTAGCTTTATGGCAAGGTAGTGGATAATCTCGGCAAGCCTGCACCTTTATTTCCCCTGAAGTTCAGGCTGGTTTCTGGCCGTGAGGCTGAGACCAGACTCGTTCAGCCTGCAGCCGTCAGCGCACTTTCTGTGGGCTTGAACTCAGCTGGGAGCCGCTAGATAGAGCCAGCAGTTGTTCTGAGTTCTGAGCTCAGTTGGCCCCTCTCCAAGATGGATCCCAGCCAATCGCTGTCTCCCACAGGATGACTGAGCCCTCAGCACTCACCACCAGCTAGTGTGGTCCTCCATGTCCACTGTTCTCTTACACTGCTGCGGCTCTCCGCTGAGGCCTCTGGTGTTGCCAGCAGTCACCATGTGTCCACAGGTTTGAACTGCTCCTACACAGTCCCAACTCAAGAGAAGGCTCCGCCAGCTACCTCCTCCTTCATTGAAGTTTCTCTCTTTGCTCTCCCCGTAGGCTTCAATTCTCACATCAGATCGATCCAGGGCCCAGGGACCCACTTCCATGCTTCTGGTCTTCCTCACGTTGCTATATTCCAGTGTTTGGATGGCAACTCACTGAGGCTCTTTCTCTGCTGCTTACCACTCCACCATCTTCAAGCTTACATCTATGAATAACAATCCTTTGCTTTTCATGCATTCACAAAAGCCAACTAGAATTAAGATTCCCCAATCCAGATCTGTGTAAACATTAGCACTCTTCAGGGCCAGCAAATTCTCTTGCCAACAGATTAATGTTATGCGTATACCACACATTAGGGGTGGCAAGCACCAGTCAAGAGCCTGAGCAGAGAATGTTCAAGAAAGCAAAGGAGCATAGAAATTATCTTCCAAGCACCCTTGGGGAGAGGCATCTGACACTCTTGAGCTTAAGACTGTCAAACTAAAGCTAAGCTATCGAACCTGTGATACAGTAAGCCAGAAGTTTGGGTATTTATTGAAATATTTCACTGTATGTGTCAGCAAATGACTGATGTGAACAACCACATTTGGCTCGAGGGCTGAATAGACAGGTCATTTGTTAGGCCAGATATTAAGGCTTTTATTTTTTAAAATGACCTGAGCATGGCATAGACCCTTTACACTGACTTAGCTGGGATCATGTAGATTTTTCTTGTAACCCGACCATTGTGTATAGTTTCAACCTAAAAATAGCCAAGATCTCACCTGTTACTGCTTTGAACCAGAGCTCTAACAAAAGATGCCATAATAATAATATATAATAATAATGCCACAGCACTTTAGACTCAACAACTGTTTACATCTAATTCCATCTCCACAGAGCTGCTCTTGTATTTCTTCAAGAGCCATAGACAGTCTGGGGAGGGAACACCTGTTATTTTGAGACAGCACTGGTTTCTAAATGCTTGTGGCCAGGATGGGCACTCTATCACTTTCCCATACAAGGACTTTCACTGAGGTAACTAACAAAACTTAAGGGGGAAAAAAAGCCCATGTGCTCCTGAGCTGACCCTTTCAGAAAGAAATGTGAAAGATAGAAGAGGAAAACTGGAGTTTTAAAAATTTGTGGGAAACAATACCCTAAGTGAGAAAGTATATGGATCCAGGCAGGGCAGTACTGTAGTTTTAGTTTTTTTGTTTGTTTTTGTGGGTACTGGGGGTCAACCTCAGGACCTTGCACGCCAGCAGGCGCCCGTGCCGCTGAGCGATATCACCGGCCCTTTTTTTGTATGTGGGTTCCGGGAGTTGAACTCGGGCCCTTGCACTTGCCAGGCAGGCGCTTACACCGCTGAGCCATCTCACCGGCCCCAGTACTGTAGTTCTTATCTGAACATCAGGATTATCAATGGAATTTGCAAGCTAGCTTAGCTGTGGGGTGCCGCCATGCTCCAGAAGCCTAGAAGTGGAGTGGCTTTATGGAAATATACTATAGCTCCACTTAGGTTTTTGTTTTTGAGACAGGGTCTCACTGTGTAGCCCAGGCTGGCCTCCAACTCACAGCAATCCTCCTGCCTCAGCCTCCCGAGTGGTGGAATTACAGGTGTGTGCCACCATGCCCAGCCTCCTCTTAGTTTAAAAGAAAAGAAAGATCTAGGGAATAAGGAGTCCAAAGCTGTCTAAAACATCCTAGCTACTGCTTTGGTGATCTGGGTTTTAGGAAAATGGCATTTTTCCTAATTATATAAGCACAAATCAAAACTGTTAAGTTCTCTTGGGTTTCCTCTGTCATTCTTCCTGTTCACCCTTGTCATCCATTATTCCAGTTATTACATGGGAGTTTCTTTAAGATCACCCGGAGTGCTATTCTGCCTTTTCTGTGAAGTACTAGGAGGAGCAACCCAGAAGCTCTTACACGGGTCTCATTATGGAAAAATGTCTTTTATTATATGAAACAATGGCTATTTCTTAGTGATGTGGTTGATTTTCTAAATTTCAAATAGTGAAGGAAGACATCACTAAGAGACAACAGCACAGGCTATTTATTAAGGGTTATAAAAACATCCAGAAAGATAAATAAATGTGATACAATGATATCTGTCCTAAAACGAAGGACTTTCTTTCACCACATTGTTCCCTTTCACAATGGCCTTCAAATCACAGGAGGCAGCTGATGTGGTGCCTTTCCTCTTCTTTTATTATAGGCTGTGGGGTTTCTGAATCAGAATCCCGCCCTCGATCTTCTCATTTATAAATCAAATTCATTTTCAATCCATTGTTTAGAGAGAGCGTACTTTTTTCTGTTCCACGAAGAGGACTTTTTTTTTCACTGTGGGGGCAGAAAAATTCAAAAGCAGAAAATTCAAAAGCATCATCATTTTTATGAAAAATACATATCACACACTAATGCCTCTGCTTTTTCTTATTTTACTATCCCTTTAACGTGAGAATGGAGCTGATTTGCAGACTCAGCTCCTCAATCTCTGAGCCCTGAGAAGATGGGAGAAACAGTAGGGAAACCAGGAAGGGCCAATCACTGGCACCCTTGGGACTACCTGAGGTCATATTTCAATCAATTTGAAATATTCGCATAAAAAAATAGGTGCAAAAATGGAAAACAATGTCTCCACCCAGTTGACAGAGATCTACTCTGCAGCAAGTAAGCAAAAACAAGGCTGGAAGCCAGACTCCAAAACAGCAGCAAAAACTGAGCAGACCACAGAAGAAAATAATAGGCTGGTGGAAAGGGTAGCTACTATGGAAACTCTACTTCCCAGAGCCATTCAGTACACCCAAATTTGAATGCTTTAGTTTAGTAAGAAAGTATTATAACCAAAACCTCAACATTATAAATATTACAGAGTAGTTCTCTGAAACAAAACCAAAAGAAAGGGCTGTCTCCCTGGATAAAAGACTGGTAGCTAGATGCTATGAAACAGGGCTTCCTAGATCCCAGGATGCCCTATGGCCTGCCATTAACCGCCCACTACCCCCAATTCCCCTCCCGGTTCCACCTAATGCCATAAAACCATGCAGCCTAGGAAAATCTAGAAATTCAAAGGACTGTGACCTAACAATTCATTCATCCCTACCATGCAAACATACTCTACCTGAGATTCCCAAACTGTCTATGATTAGGAATTAGGGCTGGGGAATAGCACTTGCCTAGTGCACACAAGGCCCTGGGTTTGATCCCCAACACCACAAAAAGAAAGAAAAAAAGAAAGGGAGGAGGGGAGAGGAAGAAGGAAAGAAGGAGAGTGAGAGAGAGAAAGAAATTAGCTAGGGAGCTTGTTTAAAATACATTCCTACTTCTCACCTCCATCCCTATCATAATTTTGGTTCATCAAAGGTAGAGTAAGACTGGAAAACTGTATTTTTAAAAACTTCAGCCAGGTGTGGTGCTGCACACCTGTAATTCCAGCACTTGGGAGGCTGAGGCAGGAGTATTCCTGCAAGTTCAAGGCCAGCCTAGACTACACAGTGAGTTCAAGGCCATTCAGAACTATATAGTGAGACCCTGTCTCAAAAAAACAAAACAAAACAAAGACTCAGACAATCTGATGGGCAAGCAGATTTAAGAACCATTAACCAATCAATAGAATTTTACCTATTAAAATTAATAAAAATACACATACGTACATTGTACATAAGGGAAGTGTTCACATACTTCAAATCATCTAAGTATGACTGACCCTAAGTCTCCAAGGAAAACTACAAGGCATTATGTTAGTAAAGGACCACAATACTTTCCTATTGAACAATGTTGTTAGTTACAAGAAATATTTCCCCCATGTTTTTCTATATGGAACTTTAAAACTGGGTTTAAAAAAAAAAAAAAAAAGAGGGTTAAAGATGTAACTCAATCGTAGAGTGCTTACCTAGTAAGTGCAAAGCCAAGGGTTCAATCCCCACCACCCCAAAAAGGGAGCAAAGTGGGGAGGGAATGTGGCCCAGGTATGGTGGTACAGGCCTGTAATCCCAGCACTCTGGGAGGCCAAGGCAGGAAGATCACCAAGTTTGAGCCCAGCCAGAGGAAATTAGCAAGACCCTGTCTCAAAATAAAATACTGTAAAAAGAGGAGGAGGGAAGAATAAAGAGAGAACTTGTCATCCTGAAAAGGTATCAGGAAACACTTTTTTTTTTGGAGACAGGGTCTCATTATGTAGTCCAGGCTGGCCTGGAGATCTCTATGTAACCCAGGCAGGCTTGAACTCAGAATCTTCCTGCCTCAACTTCCCAGAGTCCTGGTATTACAGGTATGTGCCACCACATCAAGCTCCAGCTTTGAGAGACTATTTAACCAGGAGTACTTAATTAAAATTAGTAGAGCAATTTTATTCAGGAAAAGTCTTACATTCTTGTATCCATTCCTTTAATTCAAAGAATGAATTTGGCAATGTGGAGATTACACACTGTAAGAAACCCTGATTTAATACGTCAGTATGCCACGAGATGCCCATATGAATGGCCCGCAAACTCCCTAAGGACCTAGAAACCAAAGGGGACAGCAATGGTGACAGAGTTCTCAAGGACAGGTAAAGCTTGCCCCTAAGCAAGAGCAGCATTTGAACTAACACAGGAAGAGAGGCAGGAGGCAGAAATGACAGTGAGGCTCCAGGGCCTTTGAATGGTAGAAGGTTCTGATTTTACAAAACTAGAGGTTTTAGAAGATGAAGTTGGCTCCATGTAATAGAAAGGGCAGGATGTGGAGTCAGAAGGATTGGGTTCAAACTTTGGCTCCACTATGCATCATCACCTTTGAGTTCCTGGCCAAATTCTCAAAATATTTTACCTTCAGTTTCCTTCCTGTAAGACAGAGAACCCCATCTCCTTTACAGAGCTGCTGCCAGATACACAATGAGCACTCAATATGTGTTAGTTGAGTTGAAATGACACACTGCTATCCACAACCATAAACATAAGTTAATTTTCTGTCAAAATATTTGCTGCTTAATTCATAGAAAAATGAATCTGTCAAGTTCTTTCCCTACAGCTAACCTAAATCTATTCTGTTTCAATTAAAGTCTATATTGTCTTGTTTAGTCATGCAAGAAATTAAAACTGACAAGTTTTCATTCTCTTTATAATAAATGAAGTTTAATAAGCTTATGCCTCAGCCCTTAATCCTTCCTCCTTGGAAACCGGCATCTAGTTTTATATAAGAAACAGAAGTCTGAATAGCAGATGCAGTCCGTCCTTGCCACAGGGTGGACTATGAAGTGCTCAAATGACTGGGAATGTTTCCTTACCTGACTTCCTGCATAAAACAGACTAACAAAACATTACCCTCAAACTAACTTTACTCATCGCAGTAAAACACGCTGGGAAAATTGCCAGACTATTTGGTACCCTGGGCAACGGGGCAGGCCTCAAGGCACACATCACCACGAAAGTCTGCAGGGCATTCTGCAGGTGGGCAGAACCCAGGCAGTCTGTTGAACCAGAACATTCCTTTCTTCAGAAAAGACAGATGTGTTGTCAAGACTCAAGAGAATTCCTTACTAGCAAAGTACTACTAATTTCCCTTAGTTCATTGAAAAGAAAGGTTTGTGCTAATATTGTTTGGACAATTTTTCATGCCTGTATCTTGTACTCTACATAACTACTTTGAAGATAACAATATGCAATGTATTAACCATTGTTACTCCTATTATCTTGTTTTGAAATTTTATTTTATTTTTTCTTCTCTTTAAAATAAAAGATAAATAAAAGAAATTTATATATGATCTTTTTCTCCCACTTCTTGAACTTATGATCACAACTGTTTAAGGTTATATCCCTTCCCGGTATCAAAACTTAAAAGTCAATCTGACCAATAAGTTCCCAATACCACCTCCACAGTAAGAATGAAAATTCCAGTACATTTCATACTTAAAATATCATAGGTTATTCAATCAACAGTATTGTGCAAATTCCTAAAAATAAATTGTAAAGGAGCTAAAATTAACAGAAAAGTGATTACTTTACTATACAGTTCATCACTTTGAGTTTTTACCAGCTAATATAAAGAAATCAGAGGGAGAATATTATACCAATACAGTATCAAACTTCATCATTCTAATAATTTTTCCAACATATGAAGAATCATCCTGAAATTAAGACTTCTGATCCTCAAGTATAAACCTAGAATTTGCTTTTATTATAATAATGAATGATCAGAAACATGAACACGGGCCGGAGATACAACTCAGTGGCACAGCACCTGCCTGGCAAGCACGAGGTCCTGAGTTCGATTCCCGGTACCAAAAAAATAAAAAGAAACATGAACACCATAAAAACAGCAAAGAATACTTCTTTTAAAGAACAGAACTCCAGCAATTTTTCAGCTGACAATTGGGCTTCTCAGAGCGTTTTATAAATGCCCCCTCATGTTAAGTCAGCCTTTATCTTTTCTTGTTGTTTTTTTTTAATGTGGGTACCGGGAGTCGACCTCAGGACCTTGCGCTTGCCAGCAAGCGCTTGTGCCACTGAGTGGTATCACCGGCCCTTTTTTTCCTTTATGTGGGTACCAGGAGTCAAACTCAGGACCTCGCGCTTGCCAGGCGGGTGTTTATGCCGCTGAGCTATATCACCAGCCCAGGCAGCCTTTATCTTATAAAGAAATAATTATGAACAGCACAGAAATGAAATAACATTCAGAGTACTAAAATAAAAGTTTGCTGGGTTATTTTGCATAAATCTGCACATCAACCCAGAAACAGAATGGGCTTCCACCAACAGCCATCAGGTGCTGACTGGCTTGTGAGCAATTTGGCCCTGGGAACACTTGGCTCTTTTAGACAAGTACTTCTCTCTGCTAAGACCATTTGAAGTTATTATTTATTATGGCATTTTGGTTGATGACACAAAATGGAAAATAAAATTTCCCCTTCCCATGCACCAATATATAGACGTTATATTTCTTTTTCTTTTTTTTGTGTTTTTTGTTTTTCTTTTTTTTGAGACAGGGTCTCACTATGTAGTTCATGCTGGCCTTAAAATCACTATATAGCCCAGCCTGGACTACATAGTGAAACCCTATCTCAGAAGAGGAGGAAAAAAAGTCCACATAACTTCTTTTCCCCAATGCTACTGCCTATTCTCTTTATGTGGCTAGTAAATTACACCTCATAGTTTTCCACAATCTGTCCTCTCTTAAGCAAGTCTCCCGGCCTCCCCCCAACTTCCATATCTCAGCATCTTGATCATGACACTCAGAGTGCTTACCATAATGTCATTCTCTCCCTCTCTCCTACCAGACTGTAAGTATAAAGAGCACCAGGACTGAATTGTCTTGTGGCCTGGTGTGGCTAGCACCATAATAAACACTGAGTACGTATTTGCTGAATGAATGCTATGGCATCAAAGGGGCCACAAAACTACCGGAGAGGGCCGGTAAGATGGCTCAGCGGCGTAAGCGCCTGCCTGGCAAGTGCGAGGGCCCGAGTTCGACTCCCGGATCCCACATACGAGAAAAGGGGCCGGTGATATCGCTCAGTGGCACGGGCGCCTGCTGGCGTGTGAGGTCCTGAGGTCGACCCCCCGGTACCCAAAAAAAAAAAAAAAAACTACCGGAGTAGTTTTTTCAGTCTGGAAAGGAGGCAATAGACCTTGAAAGCATTTAAACATTTTGTGAAGTAAACTTCTCTGAATCTTACCAATTGGATCATAATGCAAGAGAGTCAGCTTCTCCCGAAGTCGGCCTCTCCTGGCATTGAAGGTAATACCTGTCCCGGCCTGGCTCACCATTTTCACCAGAAGGGTTCTAAGATTAAAAGTAAGCTGTTACAAGCACAGGAAACAGACTAAACTCAGTCATGAGGGGATGGCACATTTGGAGAATTTGTGGAGTCATATTAGTTGTGGACATTAGTTGGCCCTAAGAAGGTTCTATTCTAAGACTGCCTGTTTCCCATTAAACATAGATTGAGGCTGGGTACAGTGGCTCAAGCCTGTAATACCTGATACTCAGGAGGCTGAGACAGGAGGATCTCAAGTTCAAGGCCAGCTTGAGCAGCTAAGCAAGAATTTGCCTCAAAATAAATTTTAAAAAAAGAAAAAAAAAAACACAAAAAAAAAACGAGATTGGGGATGTAGCTGAGTGGTAATGTGCTTGCCTAGCATATGCAAGACCCTGAGCTCAAACCCCAATACAGCCAAAAAAAAAAAAAAAAAAAGTTTCAATGGTTTTGAATTCCAAAGTCTAGCCTACTACAGAGTGTCTTGGTAATGACCTAATCAAAAGAGTAAGAACAACAGCCACACTAGAGGTCTATCCTCAGACATCTACCTTCCAAGAAGAACAGATGTCAAGAGGGGAAAAATACAAAGTATTGGTAACTACAGCTGGCCAGTCAGGCAATTGTAAAAATGCCTCAGAAGAGCCCTCTCTTCCAGGGCATAAGTGGTAAGAGCATAATCTGCAAAGGACAAAATTAAGAGACTAAAATTTCCACATCAGTAATGTGCAAACCCTGTACTCCTTCTATAGAATATAAGTTACGGTCAACCAAATCATAATGTCTATGTTTGCCTCACTAGACTGGTTTGTTACTTTTTCAGGTGTCTTGTCTCCGCATGCAGACCATGTTATTTTATTTCTCATGAGTCTAAAACAAATCTGTAACATTTAAGACATTACATATCCTTGCATCACTTTCAACATTCAATACAGTGCTTCCACAGAGGCATACAATATCTGATTAAGATAGATGATAATCATGTATTCAACAAAGATTCAACAAATCTCTGTCAAGTGCTTCCTCTATGGAAACCATTATGGGAAGCATACAGCTCTCAAAGCCTGTGTCTGTAGCCTTCAGGAGCTAAAGCTATGGAAGGTAAGGCAGTAAACAAGATATGTACAACAAATCTCATGAGAAGGGTATGAGCAACATGAGGCAAGGAGTGTCTCCACAGAAACCAGTTATAGATTTCTACTGAATCTGGGGTGGGAATTTTGACACAACTGGATTATGAAAAATCCTAAGTGAATCAATAAAAGATATCGGGGAGGAAAATGCTAACATAAATGTTTTTCATTCATTTTTGTTTATTTGGGGGTTGTTTGTTTTTGAGACTGGGTCTCGCTATTAATTCAGGCTGGCCTTGAACTCATTATATAGCTCAGGCTGGCCTCAAGGTCACAGCAATCCTCCTGCCTCAAATTCCCAAGTGCTGGGATTACAGATGTGTGCCCCCACGCTTGGCTAAACTTAATTTTAAAACTTTAGTTTTAAGTATTTGTGATCTCTTGGGTTATTAAAGAAAAAAGCTTCTTCTTTTTTTTGAGATACAGTCTCACTATACAGACCAAGCTGGTCTAAATCACTATTCTCCTCTCTCAGCCACCCAAATGCCAGATTACAGATATGCACTACCATGCTCATAGAATTTTCCTATCTTTAACACAAAATCTTCAGTTATTGTCTACAAAATTATTCTGAAATAGCAGTTTGGTATTTCTAGTCTCTCTGGTACATCGAAGAATCTTTCATCTGCCATTTTTGAAGTGCTTACATTATAAATGCAAAAACTTACAAAACTAATTCTTTAAAAAGGTTCTATGATGTAATAAAATCACAGCTTTTTTGGCTAGATTCCTGTAGTGGACTCTTGACAAATGACACCTGGCCCTCAGTTTGAGGAAAGAGGAAGATGGTGGTAGTCCAAACAGCACAGGCCCATGCTTGCTTTAGGAACAAGATGGTCAACTTACAAATTTGGGACTAGAAAAGACACAAGAGCTCCTGTAATTAAGCAGTTTTCAAATGCTCACTGAAGCGTTTGGATCTATGATTTTTCAGTTTTACCAGGGTGTGAAAGTATTCAGTAGAGGCTGGACTTCAAATGTTGATGTCTTCCCAGGCTAGCAGTAAGTGGTAAGATACTCTGGTGATGCCCGGCAGCAGCTGCACTGCCTCTCAGTTGGCCACAATATCACAAAGAAAAGCAACCAATAATCCATACCAGCAATGTGAACCTTTCAGAGTTTTCAGTGATAACAAACAGCCTGCTGCAGCTCTGTGCTGTAAGTTCACCACCACTGACCTATACTATATACTATAGGTCCTATAGAGTACTGTTGCTAAGCTATGATGTTCTCTAAGTTAGATTTATTATAAGTTTTAGTTTATGGTATTTCCAACTTACGACAGGCTTATCAGTAGTAACCCCATCATAAGTTGAGGAGCATCTGTATTTTTGAAAGAGATCATAGGACAAAATAATCAAATAAGTAACTCTCAAACTAACTTTTACGAAATCAAGGCCAAATGCTTAAATATACAAGGACGTGTTGGCAGCAGCTGGACTAACGAATCTAACATAAACAAGCAAAGTTCAAATTAAAAACTTTTACTTACTTTGACTTGCTCTTGGCAACTTTTTGTGTAAAGATTGAAAGAGAAAACAAAAAATATAAATTTTAGTAGCGTTCTCATGCAAGGTTCATATAAACATCAGATCATTTAACCCATGAAGTCTGTGGTAAACTGTCACTCAAGTATGTTCCATACTGTATTCCCAAGCGGGCGATATATATAGCTCAGCGCTAAAACGCTTGCCTAGCATAAAGGAGGGCCTGGGTTCAATCCCCAGAATGGGGTGGGGGTTAGAGGGATAGTCCCTAGATACAACTACTTTCTATTCTAACATTTTGTAAAAAAGATAAGATCAAACCAGACCAATACAGTTCTTAATGTAGTGCTTAACGTAATGCTTTTGCACAACCACTTCAGTTGGACTTTTAAATCTTTATAGTGTAGTATCTGCTCCATTTTTCCTCTTTTAAGGTGCAAATATTTGCACTGGAACAAGCCTCTGGTTTAACAAGCCAATCTTTGCAAACCGCAACAACTATCACGAGGTGCAGAAGGGACGCTAAATCCAAGCAGGAAGTCAGCCAGGTGCACCAGGGAAGAGCGCCAACTCGAAAGCAAGGGGACTTCTCCGCTGGCCCTGCTGTGTCACCTCGGGCAATACACTGCCCCCTCTCACGGGCGGCTTCCACATCTCCAGAGTCGAAGTAGGTGGCCTTGAAATTCTGAGGTCTTCGTACCCCACCGAGGGCAAAAAAAAGCGCCCAGACCTCAATGTCCGGCGAACCGTAAGTGAACACGGATTGGTCCGGCAGAGCCGGGGAACACACTCGCCCGCGCCGTAAAGCGCTCCGCATGTGGAAACTCCCGGCCGGTGTGAACGCCCGCCTCGCACCAGTCCCAGCTCTGTCAAGGGCCCCGCCCTCTCCGCGGCCCCGCCGCCGCCTCCAGCCCCACTTACGGGAGACCGCGGAGAGGAACATGGCTACCGCGCCCCTGGGATCTCCGTGACGGCCCACAGGACCCCCATAAACAACTACTTCCGGGGCAGGGACGGGTTCCGGAAAAGGACTTCCGGGTGTTGCCCGGAGCCACGCCCCCGTGGTTTTTGAGCTTTTTGTTCTTTACACGAGTGTGTTTGCCTTTCGTAATAGTGATTGTTGGAATCCCCTTCTCTCTGGAATGAGACCTCGTTATCACTCAGGGTTCACACCCCAGGTCTGACTCCCACTCCTGAGCGAGAATGAGGCGCTGTCCTTGTTTATCAAATAATCACAAACTCAGCCGCAGGAACTGTATGTTGTACTTAAGTTGCTTCAGATCACCAGCACCTGCATACGTATTTCCTGAAAATGTTGCCTCCTGTTGGAAGGCCTCCTCTAGTCCAGCTCCATCTCCACCTAGTAGAGGCCTACTCAGTCCCTTGGAAGTTAGGAACCCTGCCTTAACTATCTATTGTGTCTCCTTAACTGTTGCATTCAAACACACCTACCACAGCAATGAGTGAAAATAGCGGCTGGATGACCGTGACTGGGACCACGCACAAAACTTCCTAACAGCACAAAACTAGTAAGTGGCGGAGTCAGAATTTAAACCTGGTCTTGCCTGACTCCAAAGACTAATGCCTTTCTCACTAGACATTGGAACCTACCACTATACTATCACTAATTCCTTGTGTCTCTGCAAGAAATCTGGACTGCTCCAACGTCAGGGACCTCATCTGTAACCTAATTTCCCAACAAGTAATCAGGACTTTGGAATTGTTTTATCTAATCTGGTATTTTAATCTATGTATTTTTGTAGAAACAGAATATTAGGCTGGCCTTGAACTCACTGTGTAGCCCATGCTGGCCTCGAAATCGTAGTGATCCTCCTGCCTCAGCCTCCCGAGTTCTGGAATTACAGGTGTGCGCCACCATGCCAGGCAAAAGTCTATCTCATAGATTACCTTCACTGAAAACAATAAAATTATTTAGAAAATTCAGGGGCAGGGGATGTAGCTCAGTGGTAGAGTGCTTGCCTACTATGCAAGAGGCCCTTGGTTTGAGCCCTAGCACTGCATAAAAAAGAAAAGGAATAGAAAACATAGCTCTCCAATACAATTCAATTTTTTAAATTAGGACTGTCTTTGCCCTGAGAACCTATAGGTTCTTTTCCTCCCCCTAAGAATTCTTCATACTCATCTTCCCATACAACTGAGTTCCTTGTGATGCCTAAATCCTTCCTTATCTATCACACTTACCTTGTGCAGTTCATCTTCTGGGAGGGAAAAGTTTCACATGTTCAAGAGGATAAGACTTCTCATCTGGTAAATTCCTTTAGAGGATTTATAAGAAAACAATATAAGGCAAAAGTCAGAGCATGAATTATAAACTATATCCCTTAGAAAGTCACTTTTAACTTTTTAAGATTCAATTTCATTCTCAATATGGGCATTGGATCAATGGTTCTTATCCCTGACTCTGCATGAGAGTTACCCATGATCGTTTCAAAGAGCCAGGTGACACCCAGAGTTTGTACAATGTCCCCACCCCTAATTTTCTATTAAAAAAAGTCAAACCGTGAAAAAGTTGAAAGATGGTGCAATGAACAAACCATATACCTAACTCAGCAAAATGTTACTCTGTTATACATGTATATGTTGATATGTGTGTAAAAAATTCAGTGGGGTTCTTTCACTGAGCTGTGTGAAAGTAAATTGCAAGCACCACAACCCTTCACCCTGAAATTCATTGGCATACACCTCTCAAGAGTAAGGTCATTGTATACAATGCTATTATTCTAAAAAAAAAAAAAAAAAAAAAAAAATCAAGTGTGGTTTCCTTGCCTGTAATCCCAGCACTTCGGAGGCTGAAGTAGAAGGATTGCAAGGTCAAGGCTAGCCTGGCCTACATAAACCCTGTCTCAAAAACAAACAAACAATAAAGGGTAGTTTCCTAATACCTAGTCAACATTCAGATTATCTTTTATACCTAGATTCTTCAAAAAAGTATGCAATCAAGGTTCATATATTATCCTCAATTGTCATGAATCTTTAACCTCTTTCCAATCTAAAACAAAAGCCCTCATTTATTTTTCTTCATGACACTTAATGTTTGAAAAACCTAACCTAGTTTCTTTTTGAGAGTGTCTCATATTTTGAACGTCTGATTGTTTTCTTATTGTACCATTTTATTTGTTCTTCTAGCCCCCGTATTTCCTATAAATTGGAAAGTAGATTTAAAGACTCGAGTAGATTCCATTTTAAACATTTTTTAAGAGGATTTCATCAGTGATGTTCTGAACTTCATATTGGAACATATCAGAAGCCAGAATGTTCTATTGTCCCATTGCTAGTGCTAAGTTGGATAAGCTCTAGATCTCTCCATTATAAAGGAACATTTTTTTTTTCTCTTTGCAGTTTTCTCTGGAAACTTGGGTATATGAGAATATCCTGTTCTGCCACAAAATTTTGCTTCATGGTTTTAGCATCCATTGATGATCATTTCTTGGCTCAGTAATTACATTTGGGGTTGGCAAGGGTGACTTTCTAATTTCTGTCATAGCTTCTTTATTAGCTGGCTTTCTTCTGTAAAGGAGAGCTTTCCAAGCTGGGTGTGGTGGGGCACGCCTATAATCCCAGCACTCAGGAGGTTGAGCAGGAGGATCCAGAGGGTTTAAGGATAGGCCAGGCTAGATGGTGAGTTTAAAGGCAGTCTGAACTACATGAGACCCTGTCTCAAAAAAAAAAAAAAAAGAAAAAGAAAAAAAAAAAGATAGTTCCTCCTAAAAAGACAATAAAATAATTGTTTCTCTTTACCAAGAATCATTGATTTATAGTCATCCATAGTCATTATTCTTTCTGATGCTCAGATTTTCCCAAATTTGTCCATGACAAGCCCCTTCCATTTGGTCCAATGTTCTTGTGACATGGTCTCTTCCTCACTTCCAGTCACAAGCTATTTCAGGTTAATCTTGTACTTTTCCTAGCCCAAACCTTGAATCAGCTGTTTCTCTAAGGTATCTGGTTCCTTTTTGTGGGGGAGGGGAGTGATTTGTCAAAACCACAATCTCATACACAGCCACTAGTCTAGATTAATGGTCTTGAAGCCTCTGTGTGTTTGGGAGTGGATTGAGGAGGGTACTGGGTCTCAGACCCAGAGGCACTCTACTACTACTGAGCTATATCCCCAGCCCTTTCTTTAAAGTCTGAGACAGGGTCTTACTAAATCACCTGGTGGGACTCAAATTTATAATCTGGCTTCAGCCTGCCTAAAATGCTGGGATTATAGGCATGTGCCACCCACTGTAGTTTAAGCCTTATTTTAAATCAGGGCATCTTCATTTAAATGAAATCTGTCTCAGATCTTTGTAGTATAAAAGCTGCACCTCTTAAGGGATGCCCTCAGTACCCTGGAATCTGTGGTTTACAGGTTGTCTTCCATCCCCACTGCTCTGGATTCTAGTTCTAAGTTTCAGGCCTTCCCTACAGGGCCCTTCCCACGGCGGGCAGCCTCCTTCCCACATTGTCCAGCCATGCAGAGTGGATGCCTGGACACCAGGGAAGGTCATGTTCCACAGAGGAGAAAGTGGGCAACCATGTAAAATGACGCTGCAGATGGCAAGTAAAATATGGGGCGCGAGATGGGATTTGGCAGGCTGGAGATCACTGGGGACACTCAGAGTGTTTCTATGGAGAGGAGGAGGCAAGAGCTTGAGGATAGACTCATGGAAAGAGATGGCGTCTGTAACCTTGGTCCTGAATTGCTGCAATATGAAATGTAGAGCATGTCACATCTGTGTCCTCCATTCCTCAGCTTCTCCCACCTTAGTATGTGACAAGAGCATTTTTCTAGTCACTCAAGTCAAAAAGAAGTTCGCCACCTCTTTGTCACACCCATCAATAAGTCCTGCCTCTCAGATGTTACCTCATCTGTGAGGTCCTGCCTGGCTACCTTATGTAAAAGAGCAGTCTTTGAGCTCTAGCTCCCCGTTCTACTTAGTTTTGTATTTTCCTTAAATGGCACTTACTAGCATTCAATTGTATTTATGTACTTTTTGGTTTCTCTGTTTTCTTTGTCCATCAGACTATAACTTAGATCAGGAACTTTGTCTTGTTTCCTCATTGCTGTATCCCCAGTGCCTAGAACAGTGCCTGCTACATCTATTAAATATCTGGCAAATGAGTGAATCCACAATGAAAAGCACCATACAAATGTCGAAATATTAATAAATGTTTATGTTTACATGGAAAATGATAAGCATTTGTGTATTGTCAATGGTTTCAGGGTTCATAAAAATGTTTAAGCTTGCTTTTTTTTTTTTTTTCTTTTTGAGACACGGTCATGCTAGGTAGTTCAGGCTGGCCTTGAACTCATGGAATCCTCCTTCGGCCTCTCAAATGCTGGGATTACAGGTGTACACCATCACAGCTGGCTTTAAGCTTGCTTTTAAAAAGAGATAGCATGTGAGGCAGCAGTTTTCCAGTCTCATTAGTTCATGCTGCATCCACCTGTTATTTACACTTAATACATTGTTGGCAGTGGTGTTAATTAAAATGTTTATTAATATAGATGTAATTCATGATTTGGGCTTTTTCACCTGGATTTACATAATGAACCCTCCATGCCTTATGAAAGTACAGAACAATTACAGAATCATGGTGGCCCAGAGGGAAAAGGTGCACCCTTAGAGGAGGAGCACTGTCTTTGGGAAGTGGGATGCTCAAGGGATGAGAAGATGCCACTGTTCAGCCTGGATTCTCAGCCCAGAGGAATGGAAGAAGAGAACATTCATTTTGGGCCAAGGCTTTCCTCACAGTATCTGGTGGTGTTGGTAGACACTGTTTTCCCAGCACTTAGTTTTGGAATTCAAACCCAGGTATCAGAAGGCTTGTCCGTTCTCCACCCATCACCCAGCCCGCTGTCACACCTATGTCCTGCCCCCACTCATGGCTGGGAACTACAGCCAAGTTCTTGTCCATAGGATCAATGATATTGGCTCCCTGACCAGTGTCAAAGGCCTGGGAACATGGATGGGGTGGGAGGGAATCTCCACAAGAGAAAAGCTTGGGCTTCCTGAGAAGAGTTGGTACATTTACAAGCTCGGACACCTCTAGGCAGATCAGGAATCTTCAAAATTAGGCCCTCTGCCTCAACAACTGAGTATTACAGAGAAGACTTCCTGTGGAAGCAAGGCTGAAAGTCGGGGGAAACCACTGGGTTCAGTCCATGTGTGGGTATCCTTGGGATGCCACCCAATGTCCTCCATCATCTGGTCTTGGCTGTCCTAATTTAGCCCCATCTCTCTTCACTGGGACCTACTGGGCATCAGTACCTTTTAGGAGCCTTTCCTGACCCTGTCCGCCCATCCCATCTCTCACCCACCCTCCACTCAAAGAACCTGCTAGACCTCCCTGGACTCCTTGGATCACTGGCCTGCCCACCCCCCCACACACACACCAGTATCTAAGAGCTTCTGAATCTCTGTATGTCGCCCCTTGCTCCCTAAGTAGGAGCTCCTAACATGGATGCCATCCCCCACACACGTTTGCCAAATATGAACTGGGCACCTTCTGTACTAGGAAACCCTGCCTCAGGCCATTCTCTCTCCTCAACCCTAAGAGTAGGAGGAACTGGGGAAAGGAGAGAGGCAAAGGCACAGAGGTATCCAGACAGTGGACCCCGAGCACCCTGCTGGAGATAGAGTGTGGGAAGAAGCAAGGCAGGTGAGCTACAAAGGATGACTTGGCCCAGGTGATGGAAGAACAGGAAGGGCAGAGTTGGGAGTCAGGCTTTGCTTCTGTGGGCAGTGAGAAGCCTGGAGTTAGGAGACAGGACCAGATTCTGAAGTGGCAGCATCTGAGATCATGCTGTTTCCCCACTCATCTGGAGAGAGGCAGTGACTCCCCCAGCCCACCCAAAGGCTGGCCAGAGGGTCCCTTGGGGACAAGAGGCACTTTCCTTACTCTGTATGTTAATGCCACTTTATTCAGTTAGCAGTTTATTTGGTGTCTCCTTCACAATTGGCAAGTTCTTCATGCGTATTTATTACCCTCTGACCAGACAAGGAGCATTTTTGGAGAGGTGCAGAAGGAAGGATGGTGTCAAGCTTTGGGGAGCTATGACTCAGCTTTTCCCAAAAAAATGCATATGAGCCCATCCACAGGCAGTTTTACCTGTTTTTCAGGGGTCCCCAACCTTAGCTGCACAATGGTATCAGCTGGGGAACTTTATAAACTATTAATACCTGCCTCCCATCCCCAGGGCTTGTTTTAATTGATGTGGGTGAATTCTGGACATCAAGCTTGTTTGTTTGTTTCTATAATGCCCAGCTTCGAGCATGCCAGACAAGCACCCTACTACTGAGCTGTATTCCCCACCCCCATGGAATTTTGTGAACTTCCCAGATGATTCGAATGTACAGCCAAGATTGAAAAATACTAAGCTAAAGATTCATGAACTTTGGGTTAAGACCGCTGTCACACAGCGTAAATTCCAGTGTGTCCATTTAATTCCCTTTGCATGACGGATAGCACTTATCTGGGAAGGGAAAGGAGAAAGTGGCCAATTTGAAAGAATGAGGAATCTTGAAGCTGGAAGCACAGATCCTCATACATCCCAGAAGGCTGCAGAAGACTTGAAGAAGAGGCGCTGAGACAGAAGACCAAACACAGGAAGTTGAACTGCCCTTGGGAAGGGTGCATGGCAGTCCACAGACAACGCCTTCCCTACCCATCCTTCACCTGCCCAAGAAGAGTCGGGAAAGCTATCAAAGTGCGATCCAGGCAGAACCCCAACAGCATCAGCATTTGGGAGCTTGGTAGGAATGCAGAATCTTGGGTCCTGCTCCTCCGAACCTGTGTTTTAACAAGATTCCCCGGATGATTTGAATGCACATTAATGTTTGAGAAGTATTGTTCTGGAAGAAGTGACTTACTGATCAGACAGCAAAAGTTAAAACTTGGGAATGGGAGAACGAAGCCTCAGTGCCTTAAAATGGAGTAGAAGTTAGAGAAGAGCAGGGATCTCCATCTGTTTTAGTTACTGATAAATCTGTGGGCTAATTCAGTGCCTGGTACATAAGAGGTGTTCAGTAAGTATTTATCAAATAAAAGAGCAAGTTAAGAGTCCAATTTCAGTCAGAGCTGGGCTTGGTGGCACATGCCCGTAATGCCAGCACTCTGGGAAGCTGGGTCAGGAAGATCACAAATTTGAGGCCAACCTCAGTCACACACATACATACATACAAACACACACACACACACAGAGTCAGTTTTAGATGGGTGTGGTGCTACATGCCTGTAATCCCAGCCACTCAGGAGGCTGAGGCAGGAGGATTGCAAATTTCAAGCTGTTCTGGGCAACTTAGCTAGACCATATCTCAAAATAAAATTTTAAAAAGGGACGTGGGTGTAATTCAGTGGTAGAGCACTTGCCTAGCATGTGTGAGGCCCTGGGTTCCATCCCCAACACTGCAAAAACAAAACAAAACAGAAAAAGGTCAAGTTTCTGGAGCCAGAGCATGAGGCAAGTGTGGGGCAAGCAACCACCATGTCTTAATGCTAACTGCTAGGGCAAAGGTCTTTCTAGCCCCCTGTCTAGAACAAAATTCGTCCTGATACCAGCACAGAGCAGAAACCATGGCCATGTGCCACAAGAGCATGTTAAATTGTCTCATCTGTGAAAGCTACATGGAAAAGTAGCTGAGAAGATAAACTGGCCTTTTCAGGTAGGTCTGTTACAAGGTCCAGGGCTGAGCCAACCAATGGACAAGTGGGCAGCCAGAGAAGCCCCAGCCTGGGAATAACTTGTCTAGTCTGTAGGGGTGACTCCATGAAGCAGCGTCAGACATGTTTATAATGTAATAGAATGGGATACACTCAGCATCGGTTCTGGTGCTCTGCTCTTCTCTTTCCTGTATTCAAAACAGATGTCAGTATGCTATTTCCCAGGGTCAAAGGCGACTCGTACAGCTCTTGTGGGTTAAGTCCAAACTCCAAGTAATATGAGCAGGTTGGGCAAATGTTAAATCCTACAAAGAACAAACAGTGTTTGTTATTAACTAACCTTAGAGGAGTGGATCAATAACTCATATTTGAAGAGATCATTATTGCTAGACCTCAGGGATGCCAGTCTAAAAAAGAGTTTCTATCTGTTTTCCTATAGGTGATATTATCCAGACTTTCTGGATTACCCTGACAGTAAATATTAAAATTTCAGCCACAATATATCCATTTTCATTATGTTCTAGAAACAAATTGGACAGATTTCTGACAAATTCTTCAAAATGTCAGGCCTTCTTTCCTTTTTTTCCTAATGATTTTTTTTTTTTTTTTTTTTTTTTTCGAGACAGGGTCTCAGTATGTAGTCCAGGCTGGCCTCAAACTCACTATGTAGCCCAGGCTGACCTCAAACTCGCAGTGATCCTCCTGCCTCAGCCTCCTGAGTACTTCCCGATTACAGATGTGTACCACCACACCCGGCCTAATGATTACTTTAAATGTACTGTGAACATGAGAGGTTTTTTTGGTTTTTTTTGTTTTTTTTTTTTTTTGTTTTTTTTTTTTCCCTGTACTATAGATTGAACCCGGGGGCCCTGTACCACTGAGCTGTATCTCAGCCCTTTTTATCTTCTATTTTGAGACACGGCCACACTAAGTTGCCAGTGCTGGCCTTGAACTTGCTGTCCTCCTGTCTCAGCCTCCCAGGCTGGCCTCAAATTTGTGGAGATCTTCCTGCCTCCATCTCCTAAGTGCTGGGCATACAGGTGTACATCACCACACCTGGCAAGAGAATGCTTTTCAAAACAGTGTTGTTTTGCTCATTCCCACAGTGAACAGAATAAACAGTAATTGTGCATTTCTAAAGATTTTTTTTACCTCTGCCTAGAGCTGGATCCCCACCATGCCAGCCATGGTAAATTTCCCAAGAATAACTATTTGAAAAGGGACTATCATTTTCCATTATTCATTTCTCTCCACTGACTTGATCCTCAGCCCCACATTAACTGTCCCAGAAAGTTTTGTTCCACAGAGGGACAATCCTGAGAATGCCTCTGCGGCTTCCCCCGGGGCTTTGAAAGACGGTTCCTGCCCAATGTGCAGTCCCCGAGTTGCCAGGTGCATTGGAATGGAAATGAGAAATCCGACACTATACTCATTGGCTCTTGGACGCCTCATTTAAATATCTTGCACTCGACTGTCCTGCCATAGACCCGTATGAATGCATCCGAGCACCTTCCTTGGCTTGTGAAGAACGGCTGACTCTCCGTTGCTCTAGAATATCAATGGCAAGTGGCACGGCCATGCAGATTCCCAGTCCTTGAAGCCACTTTCCACTGGGTCTATGTTTCATTTTGTTGACCTAGAGAGACACAGAGCTGTCATGTTCACAAGAATGACGTAACCTGAGCTTCTGTGGTTTGGGATCCTGCCTGCCTGGGTTCCACCCTGTTTTGCCTCCAAGGCAAGAGCCTGGTCTCATAGCCAGGAGATTGTGGTTGGTTTCCTGGCCTCCACCCTGAGAGGGGACACACCTGCACCCCTGAGGAAGGGAGAGCCTGTGGAGCTCCACGAGGCCAGGGCTGAGTCACGTAGCTGGAGAGACGTCAAAAGACATTAGAACAGCAGTTTGGCACTTATGGAGCACGAACCACACAAAAATTCTTCTGTATGTTAACAACCTAGTCCATTTTCAGATTGAATCGAGAAAAATATTAAACTTTAATGTCCCCTGACTCCAGCATTGGGGTTTGCTGTTCATGGGAATCGCCCCAAAAGAAACCTCAGCTTCACCCTAAAGTTCAGAAGTGGTGAAAGAGCCTCCACCTGCTCGTACTGCAGCTGCAGCCTCTCCCTTCTACTCCCTACGCTTCACAGTCCTGTTCTTTTTTTTTTTGGTGGGTACCGGGGGTCGACCTCAGGACCTCGCGCGCCAGGAGGCGCCCGTGCCGCTGAGCGATATCACCGGCCCCTTTTCCGTATGTGGGTTCCGGGAGTCGAACTCGGGCCCTCGCGCTTGCCGGGCAGGCGCTTAAGCCGCTGAGCCATCTCACCGGCCCCACAGTCCTGTTCTAAGAGCATAAAAATTCAGAAAACCACGCTGTAAGCCATTATTTTCCATCTTTTTACCCAAGCCTCTTTCCTGTCATGGAAAATTATTTGAAATGTGACTTGAATGAATCTGAGCCATCTTCCTCCTTCATGGAGGTCCACCTTCATGTGGTATTCTATTCAAAAGAAATGTAAGTCTAACTCCAAGTCCCTAACGTTAATGTAAGCCATTACTAAGTGTCTTGAAGAGGTGGCCATTTTCCTGATCCAAGCCCCACCCCGCAGCTACACATGATCCATTCCTAATCCAGAAAGGAGTGTTCTGTCTTTCCTGCTATAAATCAGTTTAGCCTCTTACAGTTCTATCACCATTCCATCCTAGCCATCACTTTAACCTCACCACAGGAAGGAGGAGTCTGCAGCTCAGAATCCAACAGAAGCTGGGGAGAGAAGAAAGTCCGTGCCTACTTGTGCCTCAGGGTCTTGATCCCTGCCACACAGTTTTATCACCCCTTATGTCCCAGAGCAGGAAACAAAAAGATGTCTCCGGCTCTACAATGCCTTAGAAACATCTCCGTGCTCAAGAAGGCAGAAGGCAAGCATGCTGTCCTCAAGGTGTCATCCTCCACAGGGCCCCGGGGCTTCACCCAAACACATAATCACAACAATCTCCATCTATTTCTATATCTGTGAAGCAAGCACTTTTCACATATTCAAATGGTCTTTTTTTTTTTTTTTTTTTTTTTTTTTTTTGAGAGAGAGATAGGGTCTCACTATGTAGCCCAGGCTGGCCATGAACTTGAACTTGCAGCGCTCCTCCTGCCTCAGCCTCCTGAGTGCTGGGATTACAGGTGTGTACCACCACACCTGACTCAAATGGCCTTGATGTAATATGGTGTGCAGTTAGGAGACAAAATCAGGATCCAGATCCAGTTTGATTTTCCAACAGGGAGCCATGTGAAATGAAGGATACGAAGCCATTCAAAAGATGTCTTCTATGATTCTGAATAATTGGGTCCAGTTTAATTTGGCGCATGGTGAAGTTAAAGAGCTACGTGATTGCTTCAGTGTGTTTTGCAGTTTCCAGAATCACTAATTAACTCTGCGACTTAAAGGTTAATGAGATAAAACATCTATAAATCACGTTGATGGCTGATGCAAGAAGAAAGCCCCCAGTCCTGCTCTGTCACACTAATATGATAATCACACTCTTTCAGGCTGTCCATTTGATTAAATTTGATTATGTGTGACTATATATGAACAAGTGTATAATTATAAAATCTGTACTTAAATTATAAACTACCTTGCCCATGGCTTCTTTCTAAATTTAGTTACCCAATACCAATAAGAAAATAAGTCAATCATTAATCATGTCCAGAAGTAACCCTTCCCATGAGAGGCTTAGAAGTGAGCCTTCCCACATAAAGCAGAAGTAGATATGTTATATTAAAAATACACTCCTTAAAACTGGACACTATAAAAGAACTTCAGAAAATAAAATTATGTGTTTTTATTTACTGAAGTGTTTTGGGATTTAGAGAACAGTCTGATGAATCCTTTTGTAATTTAATGGTCTCTATTCCATTTAAATTCTTGATTTGTATCTGTGGGTTTTTCAGGTACCTATGAGAATAGGCTCCAATCTTCAGGGAAAAAGGTTAATACTTGACACTATTACTTACTATGTCTATGTTTTTGTGCAAATTACTTAAACCTCTGTGTCTCAGTTTCTGCATCTATAAAATGGGGATAAAAATAGCCTCTGTTGTGGTACACACCCCTAATCCCAGAATTCTGGGAGGCTGAGGCAGGAGGATCACAAATTTGAGCCCAGCCTGGGCAACTTAGTGACTTAGTGAGACCCTGTCGCAAAAAATTTTTAAAAAGGGCCAAGGATATAGCTCATTCCAAAGGCCCTGGGTTCAAGCCCCAGCACTGCAATAAATTAATTAATTAATTAAATGAAGAAGGGAGCTGGGCATGGAGGTACACACCTATAATCCCAGCACTTGGGAAAGTGAAGCAGGAAGATCTCCACAAGTTTGAGGCCAGCCTGAGCTACATAGTGAGTTTAAGACCAGCCTGAACTACATAGTGAGACCCTGTCTCAAAAAATAAATAAATATATATATAATTAATTAAAAACAAAAAAGGGATGAAGCTATAGCTCAATGTGAAGCCTTGGATTCAATCCCTAGTAGCAATAAAAAGAAAAGAAAAAAAAAAGCTATCTTGAGTGTAATATTCAGCAACTTGCCTTTCCTCAAGGACTTTATGCATCTTCTCTTTAACCCACCACAGAATTTTTTTTTAAGTTAAAAGATGAAAAGAGTTGCTGTATTCTAGACCTCCAGATCCTTGGGAGGTAGCCTAGGGTCTCACTTCTATTGGACAGACGCGACTGAGGACAGAAGTGGCATTCCTGGGGCATACTTGAGGCTTGGCCATACAGAGGAGCTTTTGACCCTCTGACCCTTTTGGCCTGACCCATTGCCTCCCAGAAGAGTTTGTGGAAGCATGGTGGGGCAGAAGCAGACTCCCCCAACAGCCACCCCACCTCTGGGTGCCCTGCCGCCTGTGTGCCCAGCAGGCACAAGGAAACGGATGGGGGCGGACCCCACAGCTCCGGGCTCAGGGATGACCCTTGTTTCAGGACCAAGGAGAAGGAGTCAGGGTGAGAAGAGAAAGCTGAAACTCTGCCCTAGCAGGGCCTTGAGCCGCAGCCCAGGTTGGCCCAGCCTTGCTAAACTTGCCTTTGTCCTCAAAGCACAAAACAAGCTTTGGTGCGCCTGTTGCATCAGCGGCTGCCCATCTGCCCTTCCCTTCCCCACCCCAGGAAATGGTAAGAAGGGTTAAGTAACAGCCCATGAGGCAACTGCTCAGGCAGGCGGGAGTCTGGGGGAGGCTGCCTGACTCCTTCCAGCCAGGCTGTCCTCAAGCTCAAGTCCATGAGGGAAAGTACTCAACTGGCCCAGAGTTCTCCCCACTCTCCTGCCACTTCGTGCACTCCTTCTCCCCAACCTGAGGGTGTAGGGGTGACAGCAGGGCCTCTGATCTGCTTCAGCTAAGACAGACCCTGGAATCTCATAGAAGACTCCAGAAAGCCATCTGAAGCAACATTCCCATTTTACAGATGATAAAATTGAGGCCCAGGAACGTAAAGTGACTTATCCAGCTAGACGCATCAGCCTGCCCATCTCCTCTCCCTTGCACAATAAACAGCAGAAGGACCAAAGTCCTTACACTCAGCCACCTCTTAGATAGTAGTCACCATAAGAAATGAGTCTTAGGGCCAGTGAGATAGCTCAGCGGCATAAGCACCTGCCTGGCAGGCACGAGGTCCTGAGGTCGACTCCCGGTACCCACATAAAAAAAAAAAAAAAAAAAAGAAAGAAAAGAAATGAGTCTTAGCGGTCCATGAAATTATGTAGCCTAGGTACTCATATTCTTAGGAGATCCCAAGGAGTGAGATTGAAATCCACTTTGAACATATGCTGAATCTTCTATGGGGACTGAAGGAAAGCAGGCCACTTTCAGGCTAAGACAGACAAAGGCAGGCTGTGGGAGAGAAGGCCCCATTCTGGAGCAGCTCAGGAAGCCCAACCTATCCCGGGGTCTTCCCCAGGCCAAGTCCCCGGGATTCTGGGAAACTCCAAGGCTGCCAATGCAGGTGAACAGATCCCAGTCTGACAGGCCCACTTTGAGGGGATCAGAAGGAGCAAAGGAAACAGCCATCAACAGAAGGGGATGAGATGGGACTCCAGGGAACTAGGTTGAGGTCAATAATTACTGACAAAAAAAAATTACTGACAATGTGTTTGATTTATAGGGTATATAAGAAGCTATAACCACATGTGAATTCATTCTTTTTCTCTCTCCCTCCCCCTCTCCCCCTCTCTCTATCTCCTTCTCTCTCTCCCCTTCTCTATTAATGCATGGTTCCACTGGTACTCAAAGTAGGAGGCACCCCCACCCCCACCACTTGCACTAGGGAGCTGCAGCCCAGCAAGTGTCCGCTAAGGAGGAGGGCCCAGGGGCTCCTGCTCTTCCCAGGCCCTCGTTTAAGAGCCATTTTCCTTAGCTTTTAATCTAAGGGCTGCAGACGACACCGCGTATCTTGTATGTGCAGGCTTTTCCTGGACTCCGTCACGCTGTGCGGGAGTGTCTCTGAGAGTGACGCGGAGTGGACCAGCACTCACCCCGCTTGGCGTGTGCCGTTCTGCTGACGGCGATGCGTTCTTTGAACCACTTCCAAGACTCCATGTTTCCTCGAGCGCTTAGCCACGGTCTCATGCTGATGCCCAGTGCCTGGGGGATTCAAATCTTCTGATTCAGGGCTCTACTTTTACAATCCAGCTGCTCTTCTTGAATTTTCTTAATCATCTCTTCCTTCCATTCAGCTCAAAGTGGACCTTAGGTTTTCCAGTTGTTGACGGAATGTTGGGCCCCATCAGCTCTGTGGCGGGAGGATGGTCACATAAGGGCTTCAGGGTGTCCAGGGGTCTCCCACTAGACCACCAAGGCTGGCACCCTCCGGACTCTTCTTCAAGAGAATGGTGGGTAAACAAGAACACGTCAGCAGAGCAGCCCCACGTAGCGGGGCAGGGACGTGTGGGAGCGCACAGAGGAATGGGGAGATCGTCCCATGATAAAGTCACAGAAGGGAGGCAGGTGACAGGAAGGGGATCAATGAGAGGACCCATGTGGAGGAGCCCCAAGTAGCGGAGGGGGTCCAAATCAACGTCATCAAATAATTTTCTATTTTTGCCTAATAAAGTCGCATGAGTCAACTTAAATGTTTGCTTACTTTCACTTTCTGCTCCCAAGGAAGAAGTGGATATAGCTGATCCAAGGATTTGGAATTCAGAACTATCCATTTACAAGAATTTTAGTGGGAAAAAAATCCACTAAAAACAAGCAGTATGTCTTCATTCCATTCCTGGCACAGATGACCTATTATTCCGAAGAAGAGCGGAATAACAGAATCAGAGGGGAAATCAGAGATGAGAATACTCAGTCAGCATCTTCATTTTACGGATGAGAAAACCAGGGCCCCCAAAGGTTAACCGTTAAATAACGCGCTTTACATCACTTAACCAGTCATTGCGGAACTGGTGCGACTAGAACTCTGGCTCCTAACACTCATGCATTTTCCTCACCTTTTATCCTGCCAAGCAGGTTCCATCCTGGCTGCCTGCAGGGTTTTAGGGGTGAAAGTTTGCCTTGGAGCGCCCTCCCCCGGCTCTGGACGGCCACCGGAGCAGCTGAGGTGTAGGCCAGGGCTCCCCACTCTAACTTGTAGCAGAATCACCTGCAGGGCTGGTTAAAATACAGACGCTGGGCTCCCTTGTGGAGTTTTTGAGTTGGTAGGTCTGCGGTAGCACCCAGACTTGCATTTCTAACAAGTTCCTAAGTGATGCTAATCTCCGGATTCACAGACATTGTGTCAGGTGGCTCTGGTGTAGGCGAAAGAGGGCACTGATGGGAGCCAGAATCCTTGGGTTCAAGGCCCAGCACTGGGACCCACGTTGTTACCTTGACCATGACACTTAATCTCTTGGCATCTCATCTCTACATGTTATGCTGGTAACAACAACCGCCACAACAGAGTTAATGTGAATAATAAATGAGTCCCATGTAAACTCACCGGAGGAGCGCTGCGCGGATACCGTGTGAGGCCCTAGGCTCAGACACATGACTCTTGGCTGCCAGATGGCAGTGCAAGCCAGGAATATCCGTAGTGACAGAAGCCTTCTCTTAGCGCTACTCAGAAGTAGCACAGATCCAGAAGTGGCGTTTATTCATCCACAAATACCACCTGAGGAATTATCAGGGCCTGGCCCTGTACAGGCACCGGGTTTGGAAGGGTGAATGACAAGTCTCTGCCCCCGAGGAGCAACTACAAGGAAGATGCAAATCCTAATAATTACCCTAATGGATGACCTAAGAAAGGAACCCTGTGCCTTGCAGCACAGAGAACCAATCGAGCATGAAGAGTCCAGCAAGGCTTTGAGGAAGCACCAGATTTTTAAGTAAGGTTTTGAAGGATGAACAGGAGTTCTTTAAGAAGTGGCTGAGAGCACTCCAAGCATATGCACAGTACCCACAGAGGCGTGAAACTCCCTTATGTGTTAGGGAAATCGCACGTGGTTCCATGTTGCCAGAGCTCCCAGGATCTGGAAGAGGACTGGCAAGGAAGGCCAGGGCAGGACCCTGCAGAATCTATGCAGATGTCATCCTAAGGAGTTGGGACTTGATTGTGAGTCTGGTGGGAAGACACCCAACAACTCGCAGTGGGATTCCTTGGGGGAAAATCCCTAATGAATACCCAAAATGAAGGTTTTGAGCCAAAGGCCTTCACCACACCCCCCACCCCCAGGGTCTGAGAACCTCGGCTGCCAGGAAGCGCCGCCCACCAACGCCTCCGGAACTGGGCGGTGGCGCTTGGCAGCCGGCTCCCTGGAAGGCCGAGGCGTGCGGGGCAGCCTCTTCCCGCTCCCCTCCACCAAAAAGGCAGCCCTTTCTCTGGAGCCTTCCGCATTCTCTCCCCCCAGGGGTGTGGCGTCGCCCAGAACAAAAATGTTATCTAGCGCGAGAAGTTGCGGGGAGTGGGGTGTAGGCGCCTGGGCGGGGCGGAGGGTGATGCAATGCAGGAAAAAGCAAGTGGAAACCCACACTGGGAGCAAACCCGGGGCGTCCTCGCAGTGGGTAGTTTTGAGGCTGAAGGAGGCCTGCAGCGTCATCCGTTCCAGGTGCCCCGAACTTGCCCGGGTCCCACAGCTCGCTGACACGTGGCCGCGTCCCCACACCTGACAGGAAGAGGCAAGGTCCCAGTGCTGGAAAGGCAGCTAGTTGATCTCGGGTCCACTGATCTCCCTTCTCCCGCCAGGCCAGTCCCGGCCCCTTTTCCAGACTTCGACTTCGGTTTCCCAATAGGTACAGAATGGGTGTGCGGAATGTGGCCCAGTTTCCAATCCTTCTGTCTCCTATGGACGTGGAAGCCACCCGCTCTTCTGGGAGTAATCCCTTTTACTTGTAGGAAAATATTTTAATAGACCATTGGGTTGTGCAAGGATAAAATGGGAACATCCTCTTCTGGAAAGGAGACCGTGCTCCGCAAGACAGTGTGGGCCACACAGGCTCTGCACGGTCACCGCACGGTACCAGGCGGCTCACTGTGGGAGAGGACGCATCTCGGCAGGGTGGCGGCAGTTTTGTTGAAGCCGCGCTCTGGGGAGTTCGGGCAGGGGTCTGTTTCCGAAGTGGAGCCCTCAGGAACTTGCAGGAGGGCGTCAGGCCAGTATCACAATTCCCAGGAGTCCTAGAAAACTCTGGAGATGGACGCAGGGAAGGGCTGGACCAGGGCTGTTCCTGTTTGCTAACTAAAGGAACTGTGACCTTGAAGACAGGTGACAGCGGCATTGTACTCTATTCTTCCCTCTGACAGGCCACCTGGAGTGTCCTACCTTATCCAAGAACCCACTGAGCTCTGTCTAAAAAGACTACAAAATCAGGCAACAGGGCAGCCACCCCAACCAGGATCCCCTGCCGCGGCCCACCTAGAGGAAGATCCCCTCCCCTGCCCCCCTTGCCTCCAGGAGTGCGCACAACACCAGCACAAACTCTTCAATCCTCGATGTTTTACCTGCAGTTGTTTCTTCTTCCTAAATGCTTCGGTTTGAAAAGGTAAAATACTCTTTTGAAGAGTTGTTATAGAAAACTGGGTCTCCCTGGAATCAAAGACGCGTCCTGCCAGACTGGGTTCCAGATGGGAACCACGGGAAGGATGACAGGGGCTTTTGAGGATTAAAGTACTTTTGTTTCACATTAATGTAAAAATTACACTAATGTTATTTACATAATAATATAAATGTACACTATTTACTGTTTTATAATATAAGTATCTCTGCTCTTCTTTTTTGAGTTAGGGCCTCGCTATGTAGCCCAGGCTGGCCTTGCAATCCTCTTCCTTCAGCCTCCTGAGTGCTGGGATTATGGGCATGCGCAACCACACCTGGCTATAAATATCTTTAAAATAATCATTTATAATATTAACATCAGGCTGAGGATTTAGTTCAGTGGTAGAGCACTTGCCTAACATACAGGAGGTGCTGGGTTCAATCCCCAGCATTACCAAAAAAACCCCAAACTGCTATATAACCTCAGCATCTACTCTACTATAAATATAATAAACCACTTTATAGAAAATATAACTAATACGTAAATGGGTAACACACGTAAACGTCACCGATTATCATACCACCCAAAATCAATTGATGTCAACATTTAGGACACTTCCTTCAAATCTTACTGTATACAAACGAGCAAGCGAACAAACAGAGATATTGCACATGCACACATATTTCCTTTACAGTCCTGATGAGCAAGAACGCACTTTTCCAGCAGTTCTAGCTAACGTCCCAGGGCCAGCTCTCTGTGGCCCAGCGTGAGTCATGTGCCTATCTCTGCATGAGGCTCCTTGATGGATTGTCTGGCTTGGGTGTTGTACCCAGTCCTACCCAAATCATGGGGACTGAAAACTGGGTGCAGAGAAGTGGCTCCCCATAGAAAATCCACGTGCAGATATCCAGAGAGGCAGAAGTCTTGCTGGGCAGGAAGAATTCACATGTCTACTATGGGATGTCACTAGGAGTGGTCCTTATCAGATTATTCATTGTGCCTGTGTGTGTGTGTGTGTCTGTGTGTGTGTGTGTGTTTGCCTATAACATTCTCTGCGCAAAACACCTTACCTTCCTGCTACCGTGTGACTATGAATAGTGTCCCCAAAGGCCCATATGTTAAAGGCTTAGTCCTTCAGGTGTCACTATTGGGAGGTGCTGTGTATTTAGGAGGCCCTTAGGTCACAGGGTGTGTGCCCTCCAAAGCGATTATGGCCCCTGCCAGCCCCTCTTTCTCAGCTTCCTGGCTTATGATGCAAGCAGTCTGCTCGGCCACGCACCACTGCCATGATGGGCCACCCTTCCAGATGACCAAACCCATGGAGCTACCCAGTCTTGGACTTGAAACTTCAGAGCTGGCAGCCAACGTACCTTCCTTCTCTGCTGGACAGAGCCCATACCAAAGGTCTGCTCCTCCGTGAATCCTCCCCTCGCATCCACCCGGCAGCTCCAAGCCCTGTCTTCTTAGATCCACTCGCTGGAGGTGGGTGCTGTGCGTACTCTCGCCTTTGCCTTTGCCTCAGCACCCAGCACCACAGTGGGTGCAAAGGAGACTCGCTCTCTACACCTGTGGATAAACCCTTTTCAGAGAACTCACAGTGTACGCTCTGTACTCAGGCAGTCCTGAACTTGCACGTGGTCTACGTTTCCATTGATAAATTGTTGCTTGGAAATCAAAACGAGTTTCTCTAAACCAAAGTTGCAGGTGAGAATCAGATTCTAGAAGCTACAAAAAACCAATTTAAACCATAAAATAGTCCAAATGATCTAAACGTACACTTTTTCGAGTTGCTATACTTAATGAGTAAATGAGACCAAGCATGTGGAAGTTTTTGCAAATGTAAGTTACTGCCATTAGCTACAAGCCTTATTATTAACAGTATTACTTCTCTATTATTCTTCTTCCTCTCCTCTTGTTGTTTACCTGTTTTTCTGCTTTCTTTGCAAGTCTCCATCACATTTGGGCTAACCAGGCGATGGTGGACTGGTGAGAGACCATGTGCTAATTGTGGCAGCACCCTTGGGTGATGAAGTACGTGGCAATGTGACAACACACCCTAGAAGGGACGCTTCTGTCTCTCAATGTATGCTGCCAAAGTGACTTCTGAGAACTTCATCCACAGTGAGGAAGAATGTGGAGAATCCTCTCCTCTCTCCCACCAAAGGCGAACACTCCCTGGTCACCCATTGGGGCATAGGTTTTTGGTAAAACAAGAATTAATCACCCAGGGAGTACCTGGAATGGGTGCATCTCTTGTCAGTGGGCCTCCAGAAAAGTATTTCAACTGGAAAGAGGTAACAAATAGATTGTATGTCTTTATCGCCTTGCCCTCTAAAGATCCCACTACATTTTTTTTAAGGTCAGACCCACAAATGTACAGAGAATGGAAGTGAGGAGGACACCAGTGGACAAGAGAGGTCACCAAATGTGTGGATGACCAGAAGTGCTTGCAAGAGTGGTAACAGAATTTGTTGAGAAATGTAAGATTCAAAATGGCCTGGTGAGGTGAGGCCTGAGCAAATTCTCAAAGCGCCGAGCAGCTGGGCCCTGGAGGCAGCAGTTTCTGCAGGAAGTGAGTGTGAAGCACAGTTTACCCATAAGAAACTGGTGGGAAGAGGTATGGAGAAACGATGACTCTACATCCCCTCCCATTCACACACAGCCAAGAACTATGTCCCTGCACAAGATGAGGTTTCTCTGAAATTGAGAAAGGGCACTCCCCAAATTCAGAAGTCCCAGCAACCGTAGAGGGCAGGAATCTGGCTGAAAACTGGACAATGAATCCAATGTTAATCCTATGCAGGACCCTCTGACAGGACTTTTTCCTTGACCCCTTCCCAGGGAGGGACTATCAGATATATGCTCCCCGACTGAAGGGTTCTTGGCTGGAAAAAAATTTACTAACCCCAGAGAAAAGTCCCCTAAGTTTTGACTTTTTATAGTCACCCAGTGAAATACTCTGAGTGCAAGGCCGGCCAAATCCTCACACCTACATCCCGAGCCGCCAGGCAGTTTGATACCTGCATGTTCCATATGATTAGACGGGTAGCCCAGCGTCACCAGAAATTTGGGAGAAATATCCCACAGTAAAGAGAGAAAAAACAGGAGGAGCAAAAGATGGGGCAAGGAAGAACAGGAGATGAAGAGGAGGAGGAGAAAGAACTCAAAGGAAATGGATGATGTAAAAAGAAAACATTTCTAAAATTTCATATCTATATTTAAGTCTCATAAATGCACATCTATGAAAAAATAGGATGGTTAGAGAAAGGAATAACCAGAGGATGATAAAGAGCTCTGAAAATTTTTAAATGTGGTAGCTAAAACAAAAGACTCAATGAAAGAGTAGGAAAATAAAGTTTAGAAATCTCCCAGAAAATAGAATTTAAAAACTGGGAGAGACAAGAGTGTTGGAATTCAAGGGGTTCCAACATCTGTATTAAGCATCAGAAACCAGAGAAAACAAAGGATAGATGATTCTATATATAACAAAAAGAGTAAGAAAATTTCTCAGGAATGAAGGACCTAAGTCTTGAAAGGAAAATCATACCCGTCTAGGGGTCAGGATCTAGCTCAGTGGTGGAGTCCTTGCCTGCCAGGCGGGAGGTCCTAGGTTCGATCCCTGACACTGCAAAAAACAAAGTACCCACTAGACCTCCAATAGGTTGGGGAGAAACACCATGGCGTATTTGGAAGCTCAGAAGGCCAGGTTAATGGGAAGCATCCGTGTGGCATCAGACATCTTGACGAGTACACGATGCTCAGGAGAGTAGCATTGGGCACCCAAAGTTCTGAGTGAAAATGACTTCTATCCTGGAATTCTATACTTAGCCAGATAAAGGGTAAGCATGGAATGAAGATATTTTCAGATGTGTAAGAACTAAAAAATTTACCTCCCACACACCTTTTCTTAGGAAGATAGTAAAAGATATGATTCAGTGAAACGAAAGCCTAAGCCAAGAGCAAGGAACAAAGGCGCTCCAGAAAACAGAGACGCCATCCAAGGGGAAGGCTGAGGAAAAGACATCCTGAGATGATGCTCAAGCCCAGGCATAGCGAGTAAGCCATCCAAATTGAATCAAGATGCAGCGGGTGCAGAGGGGGCCCTCAGGGGTGTACTGGGTACAGAGGATAGTGAGAGATTCCTGGATACATTTGGACACACGGGGTGAAATCTTTCGGGATATTTAACAGATACACATTGAGACTTTGGAAAATATTAGCAATAGTTATTTAAAAAGCTAAGTGAAAGAAAAGCTATGGCAACTGTGAACTGCAGGAAAAACAAAAAACTAGGGGGAATGTAATTGTACAATACCATTGTTTGGCCGTAGTCTTCAAAGCTACAAAATCATGATACTATGAACACTGACTATTCATTTAATTTAAAAATCATACCACACTTATATGGGAATATGAAGGAGAATGAAGTGTAAGAAAACTAAAACCCCAATTATCACGCAGGAAATCAATAGTATCTGTCAAGCTCTTGCATTCAAGGCAAGGCTAAGCCAAAAGTCTGCCTGATTCAACCAGCAAAGACACAAGGAGCTACTTTTATTTTTAGACAGTTTATTACTTACTCAGACAGCAAAAGTGTTAGTCCAATGTGCCCTTTCTGTGATCCTTTTCCACACAGCAAAGAGGATGACACTAAAACAAAAGGAGCCGGTGACTGAAACATGGGTTGTAGGGTTCCTATTGCCGAGGAGCCAATTTTAGACTATAACTAAGCAGTTTTATATTCTTCGGCTCTATTCTGAGATATGGGGTGTTGATGGTTTGAAAAATCAAAATGAAGTCTCCTAGGTCAGAGCCAGAAAGATAAGAGAGATGTGGGGGGTTTTTTGGTTTTTTTGGTTTTTCTTTTTTAGTGTCAAGATTCCTATAATAAGAATTCTGGGGAAATGTGGAAAGGATGACAAAAAGCCATTTTTTTTCAAAGAGATAATGGTTGAGGATTTTCCAGAAATGAGGAAATATAAAAACATATGGTGAAACTAGAGAATGTTAAGAATAACTTTAAAATTCTTAAAGCCGAGAAAGAAAAAGGACTGATTACCTAAAGTAAGGAGAGAGTAGGGCAGAAAGTCCGCTACCTCCTCAGAGGCCAGAAGGCAGTAAGAACCTGCCGGGGGGGATACCAAGGTGGGAAGAAAGTGGTTTCTCAGCGTTTGGGAGGTCACAGCCTTTCCCTCAAGTCTCATACGAGCTGGGGTTCAATTCTCTGCCTTTGTAAGCCATTTGGATATACGCAAGGTCACCAGGCACCATGGCAGAGCTGGGCCCTTGGTGATTGGCGAAATATCAGGATAAGTATGGTACTTAAAAACAAGCAGGGCTGGGCCAGGGATATAGCTCGGCAGCACAGCACCTGCCTGGCAAATGGAAGGTCCTGAGTTCAATTCCTGGTACCAAAAAAAGAAAAAACAAGCAGGGCTGAGGGGACAGCTGAGTGGCAGGGTACTTATCTAACGTGCAAGACCCTGTGTTCCATCTGCAGCACCTAAGACAAAACAAAACAACCCAGAAATTACCAGAAGAAAACAGCTAGGAGAGTTGACTTAACTGTCCATGGGGTGAGAGACTAAACGTAGCGAGGAAGGAGTGGAGGACACTTGGATTCACTGCCTATCTGGCTATTTTGAGTGATGCTGCAACGCTTACCACTCTTCATGCTTAATCACCCCAACTTTGGCCGATAGGAGCCTCTTCAAGTTAGCGCTGCTGTTCTTTTGATAAAACCCTAATAGTCTTTCACAACTTCCTTCCGTGTCATTTGACAAACTTTTCAAATTTATGTTCTGTGTCACACAAGGTAGGATAACATATAAGAACCATGGAAGCCAGGCATGGTGCACACCTGTAATCCCACCACTCTGAGAGGCTGAGGAGGACTGCAAGTTCCAGCCCAGCCTGGGCCACTTTGTAACTAAGCAAGACTCTTTTTTTTTTTTTTTTTTTTTTTTTTTTTTTTTTTTTGGTGGGTACCGGGGGGTCGACCTCAGGACCTCACGCGCCAGGAGGCGCCCGTGCCGCTGAGCGATATCACCGGCCCCTTTTTTGTATGTGGGTTCCGGGAGTCGAACTCGGGCCCTCGCGCTTGCCGGGCAGGCGCTTAAGCTGCTGAGCCATATCACCAGCCCTAAGCAAGACTCTTGCAAAACAGAGAGGGAGAGGGCGGGGGAGGGAGACAGGGAGGAGGAAGAGGAGGAAGAAGATGAGGAAGAGAGTGAGGGCAAGAGGGAGGGGTAAAAGGAGGACGAGGGAAGGAAGAAAGAAAGGGAGGGAGGCAGGCAGTCAGCCAACCAAGCAGGCTGGTAATGTATCTCATTGTAAAGGCCCTGGGTTCAGTCCCCAGTTTGGGGAAAGGCACAGAAAAATTTCCCAAAGGAGCCCTTGTCCTTTAATGGCCTTGGTATTTAGAAACCACAGTCTAGGGGCTGAGGGTGCTCACGTTAGTGGGCTGACTTTTCTAGGAAATGGATTATTTTAAATTGATCATAAATCCATACTTACATTTCCTATCCATTTTTAGGTTTTTTGCTTCACTTATTTGATCTTTGTATCGCTTTTATACTGAAAATCCTGGATCCTAATGATGTTAACATAATTGCTTATTTGCTTTATCCACCCTATATAAAATTTTCAGAATTATAATATCAATATTACTAAAAATTTGATTATCAAAAGTAGTTTATTTTTTCAGAATTTCTTACTGTGTTTCCATAGGGTGTGTCCCTCAATAATTTACTATCAAATTATTATTATTATTATTATTACTATCAAATTAGTTTCTTTAAAAAGGGGCTTGGTGGCCCCTATAATGCCTGCACTTGGGAGGCTGAGGCAGGAGGATCACTGTGAGTTCAAGGCCATCCTGGGCTACATAATGAGCTCAAGGCCATTCTCTTAAAATAATTCCCTAAATAAATAAATGAACGAATAAAATAATTCCCTGAGTTTTGCCACCAACTTGATACATACATAGTTATTATCATTTGTCTTTTTAAAATAATTGATCTTTCCATTTTGTTTCTAATTATGTATACTATTTACATAGCTCTGAAATCAAATCTGTAAAATTGTCTATTCAGAACAGTCTGACTTATATACCTAACCCTTCTGCCCAGTCTGTCCAACTCCCAGAGGAAACTTTAAAATTTTTTAAAATTTAATTTAATTTTTACATGGATTTTTCTTTTTTCTTGTTCTCTCGCTCCAACTTTGAAGCATAGCTGACAAAAACTGTATATATTTGAGGTACCAGTATACAATGTGATGATCTACTGTATACACACACACACTGCGAAACTGATATAGGAATGATATCAGGACCTCCAAGTGACATAGGGAAAATATTATAACTCCCAACCTGCTAGATGGCCAATATGCCGAATTCGTGTTCCCCAAAATTGAAGAATGAATTTTAAGGAACGATGGAGGTTGAGAGTAGGAAATATTTATTGAGGGGGAGACATACGGCTCCTGAGAGATAGGAGGGGTCCCAAAGGGGTTGCCCATGAGCCCACTTTTCAAAGGAATTTTCATAGGGTGAAATCACGAGGTGGGTACAAAATCATGAGGTGGGTACAATGTGGGACGAAACTATGATCAACCAATAAGATTACAAGTATAGTCGCTTGGGTAATATTGATCCAATGGGGAAGCAAGTCATGGAGCAAGTGTGCATGGAAAGAACAAGGACCTTTCCTGGAAGGGATGGGTCAAGGAGGTCTTGGTCCCCCATCCAGGTGACTGATGCCTATTTAGAATATCAATCATTATTGTTTCTCCTTCAGGGAAGAATGTAGGTGTTGTCATTCCATCTTTGTCTTAAGCCCTGGCCTTTAACAAATGCGCCTCCAGCCACAGTTGTAATGTGTTCTCATCTTCTGCACTGGCTCCTTCGAGGGCCCAGCCCTTTCTGACTGCCTAAAATATTTCTACCTAACTTAGCCATCTATAGTAAAATGACTACCATAATCAAGTTAATTAACACATCTATCACCTCACAAAGTTACCATTTTTTGTGTGTGTGGTAAGAATGCTTAAGATTTACTCTCATAACAAATCTCGGGTATACAAAATACAAGTTTTTTGTTTTTGTTTTTGTTTGTTTTTTTGAGACAGGGTCTTGCTATGTAGCTCAGGATGGCCTTAAACTCATTATGTAGCCTAAGCTAGCCTTGAACGTGTGGCAATCCTCCTGCCTCAGCCTCTACAGTGCTGGAATTACAGGTACACACAGCCATGCCCAACCAAAATGTGGTATTATTAACTATACACACCATGCCATATATTAGATCTCTGTAACTCATTCACTTTATTACTGAAAGTTTGTACCCTTTAACCAACATCTCCATTTTCCCCACCCTATCATTTATTTCCTTTTGATATTATTGTGTTAAAATAATGTTATTATGTATTCTTTGATATTATTATTTCTCAACCATGATTTTTCATCTTAACACAAGCTAGAAATCATTCTATATCAGCATATAGGGATGCTCTCCTTCTTCTTAACTGTATACTATTTCATTGCAGAGATGTACTATGATTAATCTAATCAGTCCCCTACTTTTTGGGCAAAATAAAACAGAATTTAACGTGAAAAGCATTATAAGAGTCAAAGTGTGAATTTGCATGCAAGCAACAACTCACCAAGAAGATATAACTGGGATTTTTTTTTTTTTTTTTTTTTTTTTGTGGGTACCGGGGGTCAAACTCAGGACCTCGCACTTGCCAGGCAGGCGCTTATGCCGCTGAGCTATCTCACCAGCCCTATAACTGGGAATTTGAAGGTACTTAACAACACGGCCTTAAAATATATAAAGCAAAATCCAACAGAGTTACAGCGAGCAAGGTCTCCTGGCCTCGGGCCTTTTCTTTCTCCCTCTAGACTGAGTTCCTGAAAGGCCAGGACAGTGGTACCTTTTTACTACTGTACCCTCAGTACCTAGCACATGCCTGGCATATAGGAGGCTCCTTATGTGTTTGTCAAACACATGCATAGGCAGAGGTAGAAAGGGTGTAACCTTTATATTACAGGGAAAGAACAGAGCTGGGAGCTGGTCAGGAAACCGCCAGTGTCCGATGGAGGAAGACTCCCTGCACTTCTGCCCTCTTAGGGCCCTGGTCTCAAGGTCTCATGGACCAATAACAAGCCGTCAGAAACAAACCCAGCTGAGAAATACAGATCTTCACGTGTAAAAATGCAGATCTTTGGGGTTTTATGAGAGAAGCTCTGTGAGGGGGATGTGTGCTTGGAGTTCTTCATCTGAGGGTGTGAGTAAGAGCTGGGCTGGTGGCCGGGGCACACAGGAGGGTGGGAAATGAGGGTGCCACTGGCGCCTGCGCTTCTGTCCAACAACTCCACACTCGGCTTATGCTCAGGTGACCAGGAAGGGCCCTGCCCAGGGAAAGCCAGCTCTGTGGAACAGAAAGCTGCGGGGGTGGAGAAGTAGGGAGAAAGGAAGAAGGGTATTTGGGGAAGGGGAGAGTACAGAAGGGCAGGGAGATAAGAGATGAGGCTAAATTAATTTTGGAAACCATTACATCTTTGAAAAGAGAGCATGTTTTCAGCAGGGACAGTGAATCACTGTGATTTGCAGAAACAGGCACAAAGCAATTAGCCATCTGGATGCAGTGGCTTCCAGCCCCCCAGCGGAAACTTCAAGCCAGCGGAAGGCTGGTCATTACCCAGCCCAGGCCCAGCACTGCAGGCTCCGCAGATGACTGCGTGCCTCCCACCAGCTGTGAGTCCAGAGGCTCGGGACATGAGAACTTGGCAACAGACACAGAAAAATGGGCAGGAAAAGCAACACCAGCCGCAGGGAGCCAGTACTACTTCCTTCTTCCTATGAGCTCCCCTCGCAATTCATCACGACTGAGCGAGCAGTTCACTCATTCGATAAGCATTTGTTAATCACCTACTATCTCCCAGGCCTTGTGCTAATACATACATTATGTCATTTAATTCTCGTGAGGCCCACCCATGGTGCAATTGCAAGGAGACCCATCATATAGTATTCGATGTGAATAGCATTCCCTAGAGTTATAAAGCAGAATTGTCTCACCCAAGAGAGATCATCTTTACTTTTAGAAAATATCACGCAAAAATAAAAGCAAAAGAAGTGGATGTAAATTTGTCCAAGATAAGTGGCAGGACTGAGAATGGAACTCCGAGTTCTCTGGCCTCTCCTGTACAATCTAGGTTTACGAATTGCTGTCTGTCTGGCCCAGCAGGCTGTGACACGAAAGGGCTTGAGAAACTGTAGAGTACCGTAGACAGCCAAAGTGTCATGAAGCAGTTACCCCAGCTTCCTCCAACCCCTGTGATCCTAAGGTGCTGCCCCTCATTGCATTTCTAGATACTACTGGGAAGTCTCCAGCAAACCCACCCAGGACAAGGGTCAGCAAGGAAGAATGCACAACCCACCAGGAAAAGAGCTTGGTTCCAGGAAGCCAGATGGGACTGGGCTGGGTTTTCTGGGATCTACAAACTGAGGAGATCTTGGCAATGGGCTCCATCCGTTTCCACCATTTGGCACATAGCTGTACCAGAGGGAGCCTGCTTCCTGTGAAGAGAGGGAATCAGGAAGGGAGGACACCACCCAGACGGACCTGAGGTCAGCACCTCCATGTCCTCCATGTCCTCTCACCTGCCTGAGTTCCCTGTGAGCCCCTTCTCCACCCCTTCCATGCTGGGCTTCGGTAAAGTGTCTGTTCAGAGCCTTGGCCAGGAGCCGTCTATTCCAGTTCAGGACTCTGCAATGGCCGATTTACAGTCATGGCGAAACTTTTAGAGACCTAGTGCCCAAACTGTGACACCAAACCCACTTATTTATCACAAAGTGACAACACTGGAATTAAAGGTTTCAGTTTAGAAAAAACAACTGTTATCTGATGCTTAGCTGCTGGGGCAACTTGGCTCAAGTGCTGACAGAGAGGGCTCTGCGTGCCTGCTGTGGCACGCGTGCCATGGGTTCGCCACCACTGGCTTAGAAGGCCCCAGACTTCAATGGCCAAGAGATTGCATTTGCTGCCTACATTTGCAGTTCATCCAACTGCTGCTGGTAACGCCAGGTCTCCCACAAGGAAAGCGGAGAGGAAACAAAGAGCATGGGCCCCGGAGGCAGATAGCGTGGAAAGTCCCACCCTGCCTCTCCCTGTGAGCTCGGGGAGGTAGTTGCCCTCTCTTCTTTTTCCTTACTGTGGAGAATGAGGCTGATGTTTCCATCCTCCCAGGGGGTGGTGAGGATTGAATAGGCTCGCAGGTGCCCTTGAGCTAGTGCAGAGTTTAAACGATTGGAGAGGTCGGACACTGTGGCCACTCCAAGGTCCAGGGAGGCTTCCCGGCTCAGCTATGGCTGCCATGGGAAATGCAAGCTCAGGGTGGTCAGATCTTTTTATTTGTCCAGAAAAGTCAGAAATCTGGATTTTCATGTGAACATTTCCAGTTATCGAAACCGTGTGAGAATAGATCAAAACGTGTCTGTAGGAGGTCTGCTGAGGTCAGGGTGGGAAATCCGATGCCCATGATGTCCCCTCTGGGCACACCCGCTCCTTTCCTTCCTCCCGGTTTTCATCTTCCTGGGGGCCGCCTGGGGCTCTGCCTTCCCCTGATGGCCCCTGACACCCACCTTCAAAGGGAGCTGTGGCCAGCTCAGCCCCGGAGTTGCGGGCTGTGGGCAGAGCAAGCTGGAAGAGGTCCGCCGCCTGGGAGCCCCCCGCCCCCCGGGAAGGCTGCGGAGCACAGACCTTAGGCCGCAAAGCCAAGGAAGGAACCAAGGAAGCAGGGCCCACGGCTGCCTGGTGCAGGACCGCAGCATGGGGACTGGCGGGGCTCTTCTGGATCGCGCCCCAGAACCGCTCGTGACTTTAAGGCTTTGGCTGGGAGTCGCGCCAGGGAAGCGGCTCCGGGCCAAGAGGAGCCCGGGCCCGGCCTGGCTCTCGCTCCCGCGCGGGGCTGGAGTCGGCTCCTGCCCGGGGCGCTTCCCGGCACCGCCCGCCGCGCGCCCGCCCGCCCTTCCCGAACCTCCGACACCGCTAGCAGCGACCTTTCCCACCCCCGGGCGTCCCGGGCCGGAGACCTCGGAGAAGCCACGGGAAACCCAGGCTGGCGGCTGAGCGGAGCCGCCTCCAGGTGAGGAGCTGCCCGGGGCTGCGGTGCGGCTGGAGCTGCAGACGGCGACGGAGGGCTGGGCTTGCGCCCCACCGAGCTCCGCCGGACCTCCGTGCGCGCCAGCTGGAGAAGCCGGGCAGCTCGTCCACCCAGACCTCAGAGAACCCGAACCGCACAGTCAGAACGGCCCCGAGGGCCAAGGGACTGTTCCCGACCACGCGAGGCCGGAGAGGCGCGACAGATAACGCAGCCGCGATCCGGCGTCTCGGACGAAGGCCTATGCTGCAAATAATTGGCGAAATTTGAATATGAAACATATAATACTAATATTGTATCAGTGCTAAACTTCCTGAAGTTGATCGTTGAAATGTGCTTATGTTTTTCTCCGAGGTATTTAGGGATAAACGGCATGTCTGCAACTTACGCTCCAAATGGTTCCGAAATAGTAACAATAATTTGTACATTGTAACTCCTCAAATGGCTAAGCATACACATAGTATGTGACCCAATAATTCCATTCCTTAGGTAAATACCCAAGAGAAATGAAAACATATGTCCGCACAGAAAATTATACACAAATGTTCCTAGCTCCAGGCGTGATGGTGCATGCCTGTAATCCCAGTGCTCTGGGAGGCTGAGGCAGGAGAATCACGAGTTCTGGGCAATTTTGTGACTTAGCAAGACCCTGTCTCAAGACCCTTAGCAAGACAAAACAAAATTTTTTTTGTGTGTGTGGGTTCCGGGGGGTCGACCTCAGGGCCTCGCGCGCCAGCAGGCGCCCGTGCTGCTGAGCGATATCACCGGCCCCTTTTTCGTATGTGGGATCCTGGAGTCGAACTCGGGCCCTCACGCTTGCCAGGCAGGCGCTTACTCCGCTGAGCCATCTCACCGCCCCGACAAAACAAATTTTAAAAAGGGATGGGAATGTAGCTCAATGTAAAGGCCATAGCTTCAACCCCCAATACTGTAAGAAAGAAAGAAAGAAAGAAAGACAGAAAGAAAGAAAGAAAGACAGAAAGAAAGAAAGAAAGAAAGTAAGAAAGAAAGAAGGGAGGGAGGGAGGGAGGGAGGGAGGGAGGGAGGGAGGGAGGGAGGGAGGGAGGGAGGAAGGAAGGAAGGAAGGAAGGAAAGAAAGAAAGAGAAGAGGAAAAAAAGACAGTGGTTCCTAGCAGCAGTATTCAGAACAGTCAAATGTAGGAGCGACACAAATGTCCATACCAATAAACAGACAATTAAAATGTGGCATGTCCATATACTGGACTGTTTTTCAGCTATAAAAAAAGAATGAGTCAGGTGCGGTGGCACGTGCCTGTAATCCCAGCACTCGGGAGGCTGAGGCAAGAGGATCACCGTGAGATCGAGGCCAGCCTGGGCTACATAGTGGGACCCTGTCTCAAAAAAAAGAGAGGCTACAATATGGATGATTCCTAAGAACATTATACTAAGTTAAAAAAAAAAATGAGTCACAAAAAACAGCATATGATTCCATTTATGTGCAATTTCCAGAATATGCAAATCTGCAGAGACTAAAAGTAGATCAATGGTTGCTCAGGGCTGAGGTGAATGAAGGGCAGGGAAGTGATAACGAAAGGCACAGAGTTTCTTTTCTGAAATGATGAAAATGTTCTAAAATTTACCCATTAGTGACAGGTGCAATGTCTGTGAATGTCCTAAAAACCACTGGATGGTACGCTGCACCAGGAGGGTTCTGTGCTGTGTGATCTGCACCTCCATAATACTGTTACCAAATACTCATGCAAACACACAGACAGAGAAAGAGAGGGGCAGAGCGCGTGGGCGGACTAGCAAGGACTGTTAAACCTGGCAGAAGGCTATTTTGAAACTCTATACCATTCTTGTGTCTGTCCTGAGTTTGAAATTATTTCAAAATTTAAAAGTTGACTTTTAAAAAGAGAGAAACTGTCAAGCATAGTGGTGCACGCCTGTAATCCCAGCTATTCGGGAAGCTGAGGCAGGAGGATTGCAAGTTCAAGGCCAGCCTAGGGTACATAAAGAGAACCTGTCTCAAAATAAAGAAAATAAAGAATAAAAGAGGCTAGGGGTGTAGCTCAGTTGTAGAGTGGCCCTGGGTTTAATCCCCAGTACTGGAGAGAGAGGGAGAGAGGGAGAGAGAGACACCTAACCATCTTCCATCTAGAGGCGGCTGTGGAAAGGTTGTGGTGCTGGCTCTGGAGTCTGACAGGAGGCCAGGATTCACCCTGCTGTTCACTAGTTGTGTCATCCCGATTTCTCTGGGCCTCAGTTTTCTCATCTGTAAAATGGCGACGATATCAATAGTACTTTCCTGAGAGAATTTTTGTGAGGATTATAGACTATACACATCAAGCTCTTAATTCATGTGGTGTCAATAAACAGATATTATTCATTCAAAATCAATTTTAAGGCAATATATTGTTTCTTGTTACCAAAGTAATTCAGGCCCTTCATTATGGAAAACTTTAGAAAATGCAGTTATACAAGCAAAAGAGTAAAAATCACCAATGCCCCCTAAGTTCCATGACAACCACTGTTAGCGTTTTGGAATGTGTCTTTCTGGGCTGTGAAATACTGTCATATATACATAATGTCTCAAATACAATATATACATAATGCAATATTTAGCTTTGTGTGCATATTTTGCAACATGCTCTGTTTACTGCACATCACAGACATCTCCTGAGTATTCTCTACGTATCGTGTGCTGGGCTTAGTGCTAAGGACTCTGATATGAATGAGACCAACACCCAGCCCTTGAGAAAGAGTGAATCCCAGAAGCGAGACTTACTAGCCAGTACTCTAAGGGGACAATTTGATGCAAGCCCCCTTAGGGGGGTGCTGTCTTGCTCAGCCTAGACCTGCTGGAGGTCTTTTCAGAGATTGTTGCTGGCTAAAGAGACAGTTCAGACGGGAGTGGGACGGTGTTATCTGGACAGGGGAAGCTACCTGCAGACCAGCTCGAGCACGGTGTGGACAGTTTCCACAGGCGGATCATGGAAGGAGGTGAGGTGGGTCACAAGGGACCTTAATGGCACATCAGTGTTTCTGGAGCACAGCACAGCCTTCAGGGGTTTAGTGCAGACCTCGAAGCTTCTAACTCCCGCTCTTTTTTTTTTTTTTTAAAGAGAAAAAAAATAGAACAAAATTTCAAAACAACATAATAGGAGGGTAACAATGGTTAATACATTGCGTATTGTTATCTTTAAATTAGTTACTCAGGGTACATCAGCATTCAATTGTCCAAACAATATTAGCACAAACCTTTCTTTTCAATGAACTAAGGGAAATTAGTAGTGTATCTATCTTAACTATCTTGTATGTATATATATATATATATATATATATTTTCCCTTCTTTTCTCCATTCCCCCATCCCAGTTTCACTTTCCTTTTGAATAGTTTCTTCCTATTTTACAATATCTATTGTAGATTTTGGATCTTATTTACTCTTTCAGCTTCTCACACTAGGGAGACAATACGATGTTTACACATGTGGGTCCGGTTTATTTCACTTATGAGTATGGTCTCGAGTTACATCCATTTACCTATAAAAGTCTCCAGTTTATCCTTCTTTATGGCTGAATAGTACTCCATTGTATAAAAATACCACATCTTTTTTATCCATTCCTCAGTTGATGGGCATTTGGGTTGTTTCCAAGATCCGGCTATTGCAAACTGTGCTGCTATAAACATGGGTGCACATATATCGCTGTGGTACGATGTTTTTCATTCTTCTGGGAAGATACCCAGAAGGGGACTAACTCCCACTGTTACAGCTAGGTTTTTAGAGTCCCAGGCTTTGGAGCCAAGTTGAAAGCCTACCAGCTGTGTGATCTCGGGCAATTCCTTAACCTCTCTGAACCTTGATCTTTCATGTGAACGATAGAAAAATAACTGTGGAGGGCCACCGGGATGGCTCTCCTTGAAAGAAGACCATTCATCTCTATGTTGGCTAAACCTTGCCCTAATTTCGTGTATTGATATGTGCAGAGCAGGCTAGGATAATAAGCAATGCAAATGGGTCTAGCCAAGGTGCCGATGTGTAGCCTTTGAAGCAATGCCACAGGTCAGTGATGCCCGGCCTATAGCTTCCAACTACTAAGTGTGAGCTGGGCCGAGAGAGACCCCTTGCTGTCAGCTGAGACTGAGGCTCAAGAAAGAGCCTGCAACATCTCAGGGCACGAAGGCCAGACATCAAAGCTGAAGCACGGACCAAGAACACAAGATACTTCCTCAAACTGTGTTATGCAGATTCCTCCAGACTTAGAAGCTACCTGTCATCGGAATCCAGTACTCTTTCTGCATACCTCTCTCTGCATATTGCAGAGGTGCTATTGTGCCTCCTACCTAGCCCAGCTCACAGTACCCACTACTTCCTGCCATTCCCACAGTCACTCAATCCCGAGCCACTCCACTCTTCACAAATTAATAAAACCTGGGTTTGGCTCTGGGTCGTGGCCTTTGTTCCAGTTAGCCGTTGTTCTGACTGGACTTAGGACCCCCCTGGTTCCCCACAACTACACATATGTGTTTGTCTCTTTATTCTTGCCGTGGGTTGCACTGGAAGTAGTAGATTGGAATTACTTATTGGAATTCCAATAACTTTTCCCTGGGATTACAAATGTGGACTCTGGACTGTGACGAGGCCGGAGCAGGCTCTCTATAACAGTCAATCTAACTCGTTGGGAAGATTAAATGCATTTACAGCCACGTAACATGCTCAGAGCAAAGAAGGTCTGCCACACGGCAGGCACTAAGTACACTTTTTCACCTACCATCACCTTAGTCCCCTTTTGCGGCAACTTAATCTTAATAACTTTAATCCAAGGAAGAGCAATATAGAGCAAGGTGGGATGCGCAGGGCCCTCAGGATCAGAGGAGTAGGCTGTGTGCCAGCTGGAGCAGGGAGCCCCCTGCAGCCAAACACTGAGCTTTAGGAGAGGTCAAGTAGCAACCTTATTGCCAACCACTTCCAGGGCCCTGCCTGACATCTGTCCCTGCCCATCAGGAAAGCATCCCCAGGGCTGGCTGAGGGCCCACACAGCTGCCTCCTCTCTAAGGAGAAAGCTGTGATGGGAATCCTTTTCTTTTGGGAGGAAATGGGCAGGGAATGACATTTGTGTCCCCACCAGTATGCAAATCATCTGATGAAGCAAATGATTGTACAGGAAAACACATCCTGTTCCCTCAGAACATTTCCCCTGACGTCTGGAACCAGTCCGGTCGACAGGGTCAGAGCCACTGTTCGAGGAGCCCCACTCTGGAGAAGCGGGGCTATAGGTGTGGCAGCCCCAGGCTCGGCAGCGGGAAGGGAAGTGCCCAGCACACAGTCTTCTCCCAGCTTCTCTCAGCCAAAGATGGAGCTAGTTCCAGCCTCTGGGGTTCACTTATCCCCTATGCAAAAGGTTGACCCTGGACAAGTCCTTTCCTCCCTGGGTGTGCAGTTCCTGAAGTATCAAATGGAAGGGTTAGATTAAATCAAGGGTTTAGAACTTGGGAGACATACACCCTTAAGTCACAAATGGGCTCAGGGCTTTGCTGCTGCCCCTCAGATGTGGGAAAAATTCTATGCGTGGAAAAATTCTGGGGAGCTGTGAGACATTGGCCTCAGTTTACAGGGGGAGCTATTGACATGGGCAAAGTTCAGGTGACTTCTGTGGTCCCTTGTGCTGGATGCTGGGTAGATGGAAGCTTCTGGAGGACAAAGATAATCTTTTTCTGGGAGAGGGAGGCGTTTGGTTTTTTGAGGCTGGGTCTTGCTAAGTTGCTCCAGCTGGCCTCAAACTCACAGTCCTCTAGCCTCAGCCTCTGCAGTGCTGGGATTACAGTTGTGCACCTCCACGAAGGGCTAAGATCTATTTTACAACATCTGGCACACTGTAGATGCTCAGGAAATATTTGTTGGATAAGTAAATATGTGTTTCATAAATTGATGACACTCACATTCATAAATCCATGGGTAAGGAGCACTGCAAGGGGGGAGGTGGATGCTGAGGCAGGGTCTCGGTGGGAATGAAACTAACAACAGGGCTGGGGAGGGGTCAGGGTAGTGGGGAGTGAGGGGTCAGGGTAGTGGGGAGTGAGGGCAGGCGCAGCCTGAGATCACATCCTGGAATTTGCTCTGTGCAGGGGCTGCGGCTCAAGCTTCTACTCTGCACCAGTCAGATAGGCCTCTGGCTCACTTGGGTTCCCTATGGGAAACTCAATAAGCCAAACCCAGCCCAAGCTTCAGCAACTAAGTTGGGTTGGTTGTAGCAATTAAAATTCTCAAGTTTCTCTAGCTGGATGTAGTGGCGCATGCCTATAATCCCAGCACTCAGGAGCCTGAGGCAGGAGGATCACAAGTTCAAGGTCAGCCTGAGCTACACAGTGAGTTCAAGGCCAGCCTGAACTACATAGGGAGATCTTGTCTTAAAAAACAAAACAAACAAACAAACAAAAAACTCTCAAATTTCTCCAACCAGAAAACCCATCATACCTGAAGAATGTGGCCTGGTCTCTGTTGGCCACTGGGCTAGTATGGGAGTGGAAATAAAAGCAGGAAGTTGAGGCCTGTGGTGGAGCTCAGTGGAGCGCTGGCGCTGGTGGGAAAGAGTCCCTTCTCTCTGGCCTGGTGCTGGCCTGAGAGGTGCTGGGGGACCCGGCACCCAGCATGTGCAAGGCCCTGGGCTTGATCCTCAGCAAAACGAAAAATTAAATTAAACTAAAAATTAAGACAAAAAGCAGGAAGTCAGTCTGCTCCTCATCCAGGCCTCGTCTGGCTCTTGTCACCACCTGTACCCCTTTCAGTATCAGCCCCACTTGGACTCTTGGCTGAACTCTGTCACCATAAGCATTTCCGAGCTCCCCCTCTCTCCTTGTACCTTCTCCTCTGGTATCTACACAGCCCCTCCTGTCCTGGATATGCCTTCTTTGGACCTGGGGAAATGCTTATGATTTCATGCTAGGTGGAAAGAAAAAAGAGGGAAAGATACAAAAGTGTGTATCTATCGTACAATCTCAACCTCCAAATATAATACACGTAGAAAAATACATACACAAACATAACACTTTGGTCTTTTTGTTTGTTTTGTTTTGGGTGGTTTTATGGTTTTTTGTTTTGTTTTGTTTTGTTTTTGCAGTGCTGGGGATTGAACCCAGGACATCGGGCATGTGCTAGGCAAGTGCTCTGCCACTGAGCTACACCCCCTAGCCCAAATATAGTGTTTAATGTTGCTCGATCTTAAGGTCATTCTGTTTCTCCCCTTCTGCTAGAAAGGGAATGTGCTAGCTGAGGGGTATTCTGGGAATTCAGTAACAGAGGAGGCACAGGGGCTGAGGGCACCAGCACAGCAAGGAGACCTGAGGGAGGCTGACCACACTGTCCAGGACACAGAAGCCCTTCAGCTGGCACACCCTGGACCTGGCTAAAGGAAGCTCATGCAGCCACCAGGGAAGACCAGCCAGGAGCTCTGGGTCTTTTGAAGGAAAACCAGGCCATTGGAAGGAGGTGGTGGGTGGGTGCAGGATAAGGGATATCCAGTTCTCTTGGAGAGGGACAACAAGGGCTGAGTTCAAGCATGGGGCTGGGGATTGAGCCTTCCATTCCTGGAGACTGGGACGGACCTGTCGCTTTCCCAGTTGGAGGCCAGCACACAGGATGTGCATGGGATGAGAGGGTAAGGAGTCCTAGTCAGCCTTCTCAGCACCGACCCCGGCGGGCTGGATACAGCTGAGAAGTCAAGGCTGGAAGGTAATGCCCCCTCTCACTTCTGAAGGGAGATCTGGGTGCCATTTCCCTCCTCACCCTCTGTAGGTTGCTTCTTGCCTCACTTGTTTCCAGAGCCCCAAGGCCTCCGTCCGATGACACCAGTGTTCAGCCTTCCAGTGCCCCTTTCCCAGGCCCCTCTCCATCCTTGGCTTTCCTGGCCTCTAGCTCTCCTTTGTTCATCCCCTTAGACCTTCCCTTCTGCCTCCACTGGCCCTTTACAAATGCTGCCTTCCCTGCTGTGACCCCACCCCTAGGCTCAGTCCTCCGAACTCTGGTGAACTCCCTTGAAAAATTAGCCCTCGAGTGTTTTGACTGATGCTTCTGCTACTACACGATGGCTAGGGCAGGGACATGTTCACCTCAGGGTAAGGGACAGACCTTTAAAAATAACATCCTCAGGAGTGCACTGGGGCTGTCCCCGACCCTACTTGAGGGCTGGCCTCGCGAGGAGTCCTAGCTGGTGGTCTGACTTCCTCTTCCTTCCTCCCCTCAGCGCCTGCTGGGGGCACTGAGGAAGGAGTTATCTTTTCCAGTTCTGTCCATTTGCAGAGTATTATTAGGATAATCGTAGACTAGAGCAGTGTTGTATCCATTCAACTGACATCCATTAAGCTGAGCACCTGGCCTATTTCCAGAACTTTCCTGGACTGCTGGGATACAGCCTGAACAGAGCAAATCCTTATCCTTATACATGCTGAGAAAGAATCCCTTGTCTGAAATACTTGGGACCAGAAGGGTTTCAGATTTCAGATTTCAGATTTTTTTTTTTTTAATGTGGGTACCGGGAGTTGAAGTCAGGACCTTGCGCTGCTCAGGCAGGCGCTTATGCTGCTGAGCTATCTCACTGGCCCACGATTTTTTTGTTTTGTTTTGTTTTCTTTTCTTTTCTTTTTGTTTTTTGGATGTTGGAATATTTGTATAATGACATATCTCAGGATTGGGACCCAGGTCAAAACACAAAATTCATCTATATTTCATATGCACCATTTTATTTTATATTTATTTATTTATTTATTTATTTATTTATTTATTTAATGTGTGTACCAGGAGTCAACCTCAGGACCTCGCACTTGCCAGCCAGCAAGCGCTTGTGCCGGTGAGTGATATCACCGGTCCTTTTTTTCCTTTATGTGGGTACCAGGAGTCAAACTCAGGACCTCGCGCTTGCTGGGCAGGCACTTATGCCGCTGAGCTATCTCACCCACCCTGTATGCACCATTTTAAACACATAGCTCGCAGGTAATTTTGTACACTATTTTTCATAATTTTATGCATGAAATAAAGTTTGTGTAGGTGGAACTATTAGAAAGCAAGGTATCACTTTCTCACCCACCCACATGGACAGCCTGTCATGTGCTTTAGAGTTTGGAGCATTTCAGATTTTAAATTTTTGGACCAGGGATGTTCAACCTGTATCATAATGGAAAGTTATTAAAGAAGGCATTTCAGGCCTGGATGATACATACATGAACTCATGAAGATGATGATGCCCAAATGCTTTCATTATGAAGATTTATTCCTAGCCTCGAGTGGTGGTGCAGGCCTGTAATTCCAGCCATGAAAGTTTGAGCCCAGCCTGGGCAGCCTAGCAACTTAGCAGGACTGTGTCTCAAAATACAAAATAAAAAAAGACCAGTATGCATTTCAGTGTGAAGGCCCTGCGTTCAGTCCCCCCTACTACTGAAAATAATAATAACAATATACATTATTATTATTGTTGTTCTGTCTGCCTAGAACAGGACCTCCTTTCTTGGTGGAACTGATTCACCACCTGAACTTGTCATTATAGAAGGAGCTGACAGGGCTCCCAGGTGGGAGCCTGTATCCCAGTTTGGGCCAATCACAAACTCTAGAGGTCCCTTGGCCACATTGACTGGGCTAAGAATAGTCACGTGGCCCAAACTGAACCAATCAGAATGCTCCTATACCGTTTTCCTTTTAAATTCTTAAAATTAACTTTAAATGAATAATTGCACATTGATACATTACCATTGAAAAAAATTCAAACCTAATAGTATCTTTTAGTCCCAACCCCTAATTGTTAACTTCTCCAAAGGTAACCAAGATTTAGGCTTTTTTCTATGCATTTGAATACATTTAGAAATATATATTACAGCATACATACACAAGTATCTATTATTTCAAGAGGGTTTTTTTTTGTTTTTTGTTTTATGCTTGAGTGAGGCCACATTGTATTGTGTCATTCTGCAATTACTTTTCTCATTTACCAAAATTCATTCTTTTGAATAATTTCCACATTCTCAGAGTATGAAACACATCAAGGTTTAAATATGGACATTAAGATTATTCCTAATTTTGCACTATAAACAATACTTCAAGGAACATCCACAAATATGCTTCCTTAGGCCCATGTGTGAGACCAACTGGTCTGAATTTGGAGACATAGCATCAACAGATCAATAGTATTCACATTTAAAATCAGAACAGAGCTGGGGATATAGCTCAGCGGCACAGCACATGCCTAGCAAGCGCAAGGTCTGGAGTTCGATTACAGGTACCAAAAATAAAATAAAATCAGAACAGATATTGCTAACCCCCTCTCCACCGAGGCTAGGACCACTTACCTCCCTCTTGCAGTGTGTCAGAGCATTAGGGTCTCCATTTTCCCATTTCTTTAGGACTCAGGCTGATTCCAGTTGTGTTTCTGTTACTTTCAGCCAAAAGACTGAACTGATTCAAATGTATTTTAAAAAGGACCATTGTTTCCATCACCCTTAGCCAGAGTTCACACTGATTCTCTGTCACTATTCTTCTCTCCTCTCTTCCCTTCCTCTCCTCTCCTGGTTCACACAACCCTCACCCCATGACCATATTTAGGGGAGCTCAGAGCACACCTGAGGTCCTTCTCTGGGAGTAAGGGAAGAGCAGAGAAGAGAACCAAGCCTCTGGGAATAGTAGGCGGAATGAGCAGTTATTTGACTTCCTAGTGGACTCTTTCAGAGTGAACGCAATCTTAGAACTCAGTTTTACTGCCTAGGCCTTGTCAGAGTTGGGTTCAGACAGGCCAACTGAGAGAGAGAGGGAGAGAGACAGACAGACAGACAGAAGGACAGAGACAGAGAGAGACAGACAGAGAGACAGAGATAGAGAGACAAAGAGAGAAACAGAGACAGAGAGAGAGACTCACACACAGAGGGAGAGAGAGAGAGAGGGAGAGAGAGAATAAAAAGACATATTGGAAGAATCTGCCCTCCCATTTTGTTTTTAATTCTCATACCCCCCAACACTGAGTGAAAACTCATTTTTGTCAAAAATCTACATAGCAATTTCTGCTTCTTAGAGACAGATACAACGTAAACATGTAAACACAGGCTGTCAGTGTTCCTTTGCAGTAGTGTGTGTATTGTTTTATTTTATTAACAAAAGAGTAAAAACAAGGCACTAAATTATATTGAAATAAAAGCAGGGAGTGTGGCTCAAGCTTCACCCCCTTGGGCTATCAGCTCCCTCGGGTAAGAATCTCTGGCCCCGTCCTCTGGTGACCGCCATGCTAGAGGTTTTGAACACAGCCCTTCTCAGATGTGAGCTCATTTCACAGCGGAATAATACTGAGAAGTAGAACTGGGATGTGGACACCAAGCCCTATTTCAGAAAGGAGTTACCCTGGAAAAAGAGCCTGTGTCCTTCTGGAGAGGAAACTTCCACTCCAAAGCCCCAGGTGCCCGTGAGAAAAGCACGGGGGTGGGGGGGCAGGAGCTGGAGGGAGGGAGGGAGGAGAGGAGGAAGACTCGTGACAGCTGCCTGGCCAAGAGAGCTTGGGAGAAGGGTCCTCTGCAGTGAGACTCAAGCCAGGCTATGGGAGGAGCCATGGCCTCTCATGGTGACCCAGTACCTCTTCAGTAAACCTAAGCCTCTGCTGCCATATTTGGTGGAAAAGGACTTCTCCGGTAAGTGGCCAAGGGGCTGAGATTACATTACATTGGCTGGGGTCAAAACAGTCACTTTGCAAGCAAGGGGCTGTCTGTGTGCACGTCTGCATGCACATATCGTTTTCCTCACTGCTATCTCTGCAGGATCTAGAATGTTGCCTGGCACATAATACAGGCTCAGGAAATGTGCGTGGAATGACTATATACAACTCCACGCCTGCAGTTTCTGCCCCACACACTTCCTCTCCCTTCTTCAAAGTCGACTTTGACATTCACAGAGGCTCTGCCGTGGTTGACTGGCACTAAAATCCCGGCCCCTGCTGGGAAGCTGGGCCTGGGCTTTGTCATCTTTCTCTCCATTACTCCAGGTCCCTCCCCATCTGCAGCACTCCCAGCTCCTCGTCCTGCTGCCCCAGGCAGGTACACATCAACAGTCCCCTGCCTGTAGACCAGGTCTGATGTCCTATCCCTGTAATCCCAGCCCTCTGGGAGGCTGAGGCAGGCAGATTGCAAATTCAAGCATAGTCTGGGCCATTTAGCAATCAGTGAGACCCTGTCTCAAAATAAAAATTAAAAGATGGGGATGTAGCTCAGTTTGAAGGTCCTGGGTTCAGTCCTCAGTACCATAAAAAGAGAAAAAGAAAAAAAAATCTCACTGCCCATTCCATGTCTGGGATGGGTAGAGATAAGATGTACCAGTGAGAGTGGCCACCCTCTTCTCTCCTGTCTGTATCCCCGATGGGCTGCAGATGTGTCAGCCTGGTTCTTACAGCAGGGCTTCGGGCCTGCTTCCTACAGTGAAAAGGGAGGAGCTCTGCCCCAGGCATCACCTGGCCCTTGGGTGAGGATCCAGTGAGGTCCAATCCAGTCAGCCCCAATGTGTGTGAGCTCCTTGAACTCCACAGAGCCCAGGCTGCTGAGGAGCTGCTAGTTCTTAACAGCAGGGCTCCAAACAAACAAGCAGCAGACAACCCAAGACCTCTGCTGCACAGCCAGGGCAGAGCCAGCAGCCCAGCCCCTCGGGACAAGCTCTGGCTCCCTGAGGACTGCAGGTTACTGGCCTGCCTAGAGGACACGGATGTGACCCCTTGGCAGATGCTGCTGGCCAGAGGAGGGGAGCTCTGGTCCCCTCCTTTGTTAGGTCACATGATCAGAGTGGCAGCTTCCATCTGTCCAGGGAGAGAGACACTGGCATGTGGAGACTATAGTAACTTGAGTTAGATAGCTGCTAGGCGGAGCCAGACACTGGAAGGCCATCAGGGACGGGCCATGACCATGCAACTCCAAGCCCACATGGGGTCCCAGGGCAGGTGTGACACGGGGAGACCAATTCATCCCATGGTTCCTCTAGATCATTGATGGTGAACCTTTTAGAGATTGAGTGCCCAAACTGCAACCCAAAACCACTTATCACAAAGCACTGACACTACAATTAAACCTGAACACTGAGGTTTTAGTTTAGGAAAAACGACTCATACATTGACATCTTTTGTCTTAAAAGAAATATACAATAACACATACGCCATAGGTTTACCACCACTGCTCTAGACGCAGCAATTCCCCAAGGCCTTGGTTCACAGGGATAGTGAGGCATAGGAGGTAGGTTGTCAAATTACAAATATACGACAGACACCTAGTGAGATATCAATTTCAGGTAAGTATAAGATACTTTTAAAATGTAAGTATGTCCTGTGGAATATTTGGGATATACTTACGCAGAAGGTGTTTTTGTTTTTCTGAAATTCAAGTTTATCTAGTGTCAGACCCTGCCCCCTTCCACAACCCTTCAAGGCTAAAGGACTTGGGGAGCCCAGCCCCTTCCCAGAGCCCTAAGTCACCACACCCCACTGGAAGTTCCGAGAACCCGTGGAGGCCCCTTCCTGGCCGCCTGCCAGGGCCATGTCCTCAGTTCCTGGGTGTTGACCTGTGCAGCCCCGTCCTGGGGGAGGGAGGAAAGAGAACAATGACAGGGGGATGAAACAGGGGTCCCCTCAGTGCTTTTCACTGTGAACCTCTGTGAGGTGAGAATCACAGAGCCTTGTCCCCATCAAAGCAGATCATAGGTTGCCAGGTGCTCTGCCATTACAAAATGTGCTCCCCTGAGAAGGGCACTGTCACAGGGGCTGTGCCTGCCCTGCTCAGCTCTTCAGAGTTGGTGTCCATCGTGAAATGCCTTGTCCCTGAGTCACTTCACCTGCTGATTGAGGAGCCAGGGAAATGGCAGTTGGAGCAGCAGGGGGACTTGATTAAGAGAATACCCAGAACCTATCCCTGAGGTCGGGCTCTCCATGGGGAGGCAGGCAGGGGTGGTGATGGGGTGCAGGAGAGTGGGGCTTCGGCCCCTTCCTTCCAGCTCAGACGGGTGAGTCATCTGGAGCAGCCAGTCCCGTCTCACCCTCCTCCACACCAGGCTGAGGTCAGTGGCCCAGAGCATGGAGCCGCAGCACAGTGAGTGAGTCATGGAGCTGAGTCAGAGCCCACTCAGCCCTTTTCAGGGCTCTGACGAAGGCTGCACGGGCAGAGAGATTCTTCCAGCCTTGCTTCTTCTCTCCCCTCCCCCTCTCCCTTCCACAGCCACACTTCTCCTGACTGCTAGCCTCACTTATTTCACAGGTTTATTGAAACCCTACTTGGTCTCCTGTGTAATGGGCTTTCTTCACTCTCACACTTAGTCACTTATTCATTCATCCATTCATTCATTGTTCTGATCCTGGAAAAAAAATCTCAGCCCTCGCTATTAAGGATCTCTCTACCCAGCAAGGAAAGTTTCCATCCATGCCCTGCCACTGCTGAGGGGTGGGTGAGGGGCAGCCCTGGGAGAGCCACCCACACCATTGGAATGAAAGGTCCCATTCAGGGAATGAGAGAGACAGACTGGGACATAGCCCTCAAAGTGAGGATGAGCCAGGAAGTCACTGCCCCAAAGCTCCAGCTTGGGAGCCTCTATTTCCCAGTGGGGACATAGCCTAAAGGTTGTGTCCATGCAGAGCCAAACATTCTGTTTTCTTCTTTGAATGAATGTGGATACTTTGACACATGTAAGCAACGTCTAAACGAATAGCCAAAGAATACATTCTAGTCTTAGCTGTTCATATTCAGTGTGATAACCAAATTTTAGGTTCTTTTTATTTTCTAATTAATAGGGTCTTGGGCTGGGAGTGTAGCTCAGTGGTAGAGTGTTTCCCTAGCACGTGCAAAGCATAGGGTTCAATCTCCAGTACTGCAGGCAGGAAGGGAGACAGAGACAGAGACAGAAACAGGGACAGAGACAGGGACATGAGGTCTTGCTATGTTGTTTAGGCTGGTCTAAAACTCCTGAGCTCGAATGATCCTCCTGCCTCAGCCTCCTGAGTAGCTAGGACTACAGGCATGCATCACCATACCTGGCTTAAATTTTGGCTTTGAGTTAGCAGCCGTCACTTGAATATTAGAAAATATACAGTAGTACAACTGGGATGATTTAGAAACTATCTAATTTTAGTCAGTGTGCGTGTGTGTGTATATGTGTGTGTGTGTATGTGTTATTGGCCTTTTTATTTTTTATTTTGAGGCATGTTCTTGCTAAATCACTAAGTAATCTAGGCTGGCCTTGAACTCAAGATCCTTCTGTCTCAACCTCTCAGAGTTGCTAGGATTACGAGTATGTGCCCCTACACCCAGCAACTATTTTATTTTAGAAGTAGAAACTCAAATTGTGTGTGGCGGAGCATGCTTGTGATCTCAACACTGGGGAGGCTGAGGCAGGAGGATTCCCAAGAGTTTGAGGCCAGCCTGGGCTACATAATGAGTTCAAGGCCAGCCTGCACTACAAAGCAAGACCCTGTCTCCCCCAAAAACAAAAACAAAAACAACAAAAAGGAAACTCAGATTGGGTACTTTAAAGAAACTCAGATCCAAACAGAAGAAAGGAAGTAGAGTCGTCTGATAATTTCTATCATCAGCCTTTCTACAAATACACTTTACTACAAAAATAACCTACATTGCCAGGTATGGTGGTACACACCTGCAATCCCAGCACTCGGGAGGCTGAGGCAGGAGGATCACCATGAGTTCAAGGCCAGCCTGGGCTACATAAGCGAGTTCAAGGCCAGCCTGCACTACTAGTGAGACCCTGTCTCAACAAAACAAAACAAAACAAAAAAGCTATATTACAGACAAGAATAAAAAAGAAAAACCACAGCTGGGTGTGGTGGTAATGCCTATAATCCTAGCACTCTGGAAGACTAAGGCAGGAGGATCACAAGTTCAAGCCCAGCCTGGGTACATAGCAATTAAGTGAGACACTGTCTCAAAAAAAAAAAAAAAAAAAAAGCTGGGGATGTAGTTCAATTCAGTGTAAAGTCCCTGGGTTCAGTTCCTGGACCACAAAAATAAAATAAAACAAACAAACAAAAAAATTAATCCCAACACACTTACATAATCGTGGATATTGTTTTGCTCTTATTTCTTTATAATTCCTCTGTGCACAACTGTAATCATGCAGTATGTATGTTTGTGTATTATTTTTTTCATTTGACTTTATATTCTAAGCATTTCCATCACATTGTTAGAGACTTCAAACCATCATTTTAAATGGTTCTATATTATTTCAGCAAGGAGGAGTTCATCTTTTATGGTTTATTTAACCATTCTCTTATTGAAGAACATTTAAGTTATTCCAAAATTTTGGGTATCAAAATGTCACGTAGGGGCCAGTGATATGGCTCAGCAGCATAAGCGCCTGCCTGGCAAGTACAAGGTCCCGAGTTCGACTCCCAGTACCCGCATAAAAAAAAAAAAGTTACATAGTGCTTTTTCATTTATCTCCTTGGGACAGACTCTCATAAATGGAATTGATATAAGGTAACAAGTGTGAACACTGAACATTTTTAAGTCATTCAATATATGTTAACAAATTGCTTTAAGGCTATACTAATTAAACTGTCACCAGAAATACAAGAGCCTACCTTCATTGAGTGGCAAGGTTGAGATAAATTAATAACTTGTCCATTTTAATGTATGACCCAAATGTTTATGTTTATACCCTCTGATCCACCAATTCCACTGCCAGATTTATGGAAATAACTGCCAGGTATTACTTGATGTGTAGTAGGGTGTCACTGGGGAATAAGATGGGGATATTGGGTCCCCATCTTTAAAAAGTGTGTGTTGAAGTCTATGAAGAGGGAAATTATGGAGAAGGGCATCTATTTTTTTTCTTCATACATTTTTGTGTCATTTAATACTTCATAGTTAGGGTTTTTTTTTTTATAGTTAGCAAAATGATGAAGATATTTCTACTTTGGAGGAAAAAATTCTGCAAAAAGCAGCACAGGATTTTCATCTGCAGTTAGTGGGCCGGTTAAGTGCATCAGAATCCTAGCTCCAAGCCTTAGATGACCTTGAGTTTTCTGTCAGATGGTGATGACATTAATGTCACAGGGTTATTTCATCACATATGTGAGATAATTCCTATAAAATCTGTAGCATGAAGCTTTGCACTGAGGACACACTGATACATGTTAGTTTTTAATTCTGACATTTCTTTTAGTTTGTGGAATCTCTTCTCCCCTGCCATAATCTTAGCTGCTATTTCCCACCACTTATACCAATAACATCCAGCCTCCAGGGAACAAGGCTTGTGTGACGCCACATTAGCCACATACCTCTCTGTGATTGTCTGGCGAATCCTAAGCCATTAACCACAGAGTGACAACACAAAGACATGAGGCAGGAGGAAGTAGGAAGGCCCAAGCACATGCGTGTGTGCGTGTGTGTGTGTGTGTGTGTGTGGCACGCTCAAGCACAAACCAACGCCTGTTCCATTCCAGATGGCTCTGAGGATGCGCAGCATCTGAAAGGAGCAAAAATGAGAAAGCCTGTTTTCTGTAGAGCAACAGCTGGGGGTGGGGGGAGACCCCCCAGAGAAGTGAAGATAAGAATATGGGATTTTTAAAAAACTGAAATTTCCAAGCATATGTAATGTTTCACGCTTATTTTCAGAAAAAAGGACAAAAATCACTTTTTAGAAAGAAAAATAGAGTAGCAGAACACTAAGCCAAGAAGCTCAGCTCAAGTTTAAAAACACGAAGCTGAGACGCGTGCTTAGGCTTAGCAGGAGTAGAGATGGATGCTACAGTCACACTTCGCCCGGACCAAATGCTGGCTCTCCCCGCAGCGTGCTCTACAACACCCCACGTTAATTCATCTTTTTTTGTGTCTCAGTTTCCTGATCTGTAAGATGGGGAAAACAGAAGTACCTACCTTTGGGGGCTGTGAGGAGTGAGTGAAGTAACAAGTGCCGGCCCTCGCTTTTTGTGCTCTGCCCTTTGCCCTGCTGCCAGCACCCGGCTTGGCACACCCTGTGGGCCCATGGTGGCGGGACCCAGCCCGGTTCTGCTGGGAAGGCTTCCGCTTCCTCTCGAGCCCTCCGGAGGGCTCGGGAAAGGAAAGGGAAAGGAATCGGGGCCCTGCAGACCTTTCCTCAGACCCCGGGCTCTGCCATTGTCCCCAAGAGGCAGGGAGAGTGCGGAGCGCGGCATGATGGGGGCTCGCGTGGGGGCTGCTGCCACGAGAACGGCCTTTGAGGGATCGCTAGGGAGGCGCCGAGGCCTCCGTGCGGCTTTCAGCAGAGGGGGCAGAGGCCGGGCGGGGCAGAAGCGAGGGCCTCGGGTGGCGAGAGGAGGACCTGGTGGGGAGGAGCGGGGGGGGGGGCGTGCAGAAGGAAGGAAGGCGGCCGGCGCGGGCGGGGAGCGTGGCCGTCGTGACTGCCGCTGTCGCTGAGCGGCGTCCTCCTGTCCCCGAGGCGACGCGCGGGCCCGGGCAGGGCTTCGCCCTCCCGCTCGGGCGGCCGCTGGGGAGGACGCGGCAGGAGCCTCAGATGCCACCTATTCCCCGGCCTCTCTCCAGTTGATGCTTCTATTTTAGGCACCACATTATTTCCTGCTGTGATTTTTTCAGGCTTCTAATTCGGGCTCTGAGGTAAGCCGTGACATCCGCTCGCGCGCTAGCGCAGCGCCTCCCGCGCCGCCTGCGGGAGTCAGGGCCAGGCCGGCTGGGGGAGGGATCCCCCGTGCTGGCTAGGACACGTCGGCAGGCAGGGTGCGGAGAAATGGCAGAGGCACGGTATAAATCGTGCCATTGTGTCCCGCATCCAGGAAGGGGACTGCAGATGCGTCCGTGTCAGCGGTTTTCAACTTTTTTGGACAAGGGCCCTTTTGAGAAGCTGATGAAGCCGTGCACCCTGTCCTCAGAAAGTGACTGCTGCGAGGCCACATGCACACAAAGCCACAATAATTCTGCTTCTAACTTCAGGTCTGAGCACGCTCTGGGGTTGGACCACAGAACCCTACGGGTGAGAGGGCCCCTGGTTAAAAGCCCAGCTCAGAGTCCCGGCTATGGCATGGGTCCTGGCCAGCTGCATTCGGTGCCAATCACCTCTTCCTCCTCTCCAGCCTCTCCCCTGGTCGGCCACATTATATTTATGACGTGTTTTTAAAAATATCTTTGTAGGGCCGGTGAGATGGCTCAGCGGCGTAAGTGCCTGTCTTGCAAGCGCGAGGGCCCGAGTTCGACTCCCGGATCCCACATACGAAAAAGGGGCCGGTGATATCGCTCAGCGGCACGGGTGCCTGTTGGCACGCGAGGTCCTGAGGTCGACCCCCAGGTACCCACACAAAAAAATAAAAATAAAAATAAAATAAAATAAAAATATCTTTGTAAGAGCAAGCATTTCCCCCCAAAGTGGGCACCGGAGGGCTCAGCTTGTAAACTGCTTCCTTCACTCCCGGGGCCTGAGGCTTCTGGGAGTGGAGAGGACACTGGGTTTGGATCCCGGGAGACTTGGGTTCAAATTGAACACTCAGTGACTTTCCTACTTTAACCTCCCCGAGCTTCCACTTCATGTGACTAAATGACACTGTACAAGCAGAGGCACCTTTCAAATGTCCCCTGTCAAGGGTCAGGGCCTGGTGCCTTTCAAATGTCCTCTGTCAAGGGTCAGGGCCTGGTTTGCTTCTTTTGAATCATGCACTTCTTATCTGTTGCCCCTCAGAGTAGGCAGCATCCAGAACAATTCCTTTGTTGGTTTTTGGTGGTGCTGGGATGGAACCACGGCCCCGCGCATGCTAGGCAAACCAGTGAGCTACACCCACAGCCCTCTTTATTTTTGTGTTGAGACAATTCACTAAGTTGCCCACACTGAGCCAAACTCAAATCCTTTCTGCTTCAACTTCCCATAGCTAGGATTATAGATGTATGCCACCTCGCTCTGCTGTTGTTTTTATTATTTTATTTTATTTCACTGAGTCAAGATCTTGCTATGTAATCCAGGCTGGTCTTGAACTCACTGTGTAGCCCAGGCTGGCCTCAAACCCTTGGCAATCCTCCTGCCTCAGCCTCTCGAGTACTAGGATTACAGGTGTATGCCACCAGGCCTGGCATTTGTTTTAAACTAAAGAGAGTGTTATGGTCTGAATGTTGGTTTCTGCCTCCAAATCTGTATGTTGAAACCTAACCCCCTAATAAAATAGTCCTAGAGGTGGAGACTTTGGTAGGCTGTTAGGTCACAAAGAATCCTACTCCTTCATGAGTAGGATTAAGTGCCTGTATAAAAAAGACTGGAGGGAGCCTGTTTGCCCCTTCCGCCACTCAAAGCCATGCAGAAGGCACCATCTATGCAGAAGCACCTCCCGCCAGACACCAGATCTACAGGTGCCTTGAGGCCTTGGACTTCCCAGTCTCCAAAACTCTGAGAGATAAGTTTCTACTCTATAAATGACCCAGTCTACGGTATTTTGCTTCTGCAGTACAAATGGATTAAAACAGATAGGTAAACTGAGTCCGGAATAGGAAGTACTGTGAGATGAACTATCTCTAGAATAATGAGAAGTCAGGAGCCCTTTCCCAGGCAAACACATATAGAGTAGCTAACATAAGAATTAACCTTCTTTCCGTCGTTGTTAAAAGGGATCCCTTCACCCCTCCCTTGACTCCTTCCCACCCCCATCCCCCCCACACCTCCGCAAGCATGCTTCCCCCACCCTTATCAGATCTTCCATTTTCTTTAGGGTGCCCCTCGGGGGTCCTAGTTCTTTCTCCCCACCTTGCAAGTGGTCCCCCACAGTGACACCCCAGCTTGGTTCTCTTCTTGCCTCTCTGCTTGTTCCTTGTCCATTACTCAACCTTCCTCTTCGGCCCTCTTTTAAGGGTGGCCCTTTCCCAGCATTCATCATGTTGCCCTGAGTCCCCCCTTCTTGGCCTTCTTTTCCAGAGAGGGGTTGCACTGATTCTGGTGGGCTCAGCTATCTCCTCTAGATTGCCAGCTCTGATCTCTCTAGACTCCCAGTCCCAATTTTAGCTGCCCATTGGATGACTCTAAATGTAAGCCCTGTTATCATCTCCAACACTACATACCTGAAAAGGAGCTCTTCATCTTCCCCCAAAACCAAGCTTCCCTTTTCTGTTTGAGCCACAACCCTTCCCTGGTCATCCAAGCACAAAGCTTCCATCACTCTTCTCTTTCCCACTCCTCCCACCTCTATGAGGGCACCAAACCCTTTCTATGCCTCCTCTGGGGTCTCTCTCAAGCAGCCATCTCTTCCTTCCCTTTCCTACCTCTTTCATCTGACCCTTAGCTCTAATAGGCGCAGTAACTCCCTGGCTTGCTCTTCTGCCCATCATCTCTCCATCCTTTAAGACAGGTTGACTTCTAACTCAAGACTCACTTCCATTATAGGGCATCTCTACTTGTTCCCTTCACACTGCCAGTTCATCCTGCCAAGTGACATCTCTTCTGTTGTTACTTTTCACATTTTTCACGTACTGGGAAGCCCTGAGAACTCTCCTCCAGCACTGCCTCTGAGCTTGCTCAGGGCCAGCTGGACCCCTGGACCTCTGGTATTGCAACCTGGTACTTAACACAAGTGCTACTGATATCTCCCCTATTTTTCAATCTGGCTCACTTTAGCCCCCCCTTTTTTAATTAACCAAGGACCCTTGATCAGAAAGCAGAAAGCCTAAATTCTAATGCCAAGAGGTGCCAGGCAGGTCATGAAATGAGTAGGGTAGGGGAGGCCCATGGTGACAGGGAGTGGCAGGAAGTGGCATCTTGATGCCAGTCTAGAGTGGTTGCTGTCATTCAGCACCCACCGCCTACATTGCCATCAGGTCCAGTGTGGACAGATTTTTTTTCCAGAATTTCAAAAGAAACACTGATTTTTAAATTTTTACATGAAACTTCCTAACTCTTTAAAATACTATGTAAGCCCAACAAAATTATAGGCTAAATTCAACCTTCAGGTAACCCTGAACATAAAGGTTTCTTGCTTTGTAATAATTCTTGAGGTGGTAGGAAGCACGTTGAACTGGGAGTTTCTAGTTCTGGTTATGCCAGTAATGAACTGTCTAACCTTGGGTAAGGTACATCCCTTCCTGGGCCTCAGTTTCCTCATTTATATAATGAAGGATCCTATTAAATGATCCCCAGAGCCCTTGTACCTTGGTGATTCTGTGATTCTATGGTTTATCTTAACTGGTGGGGAAATCCTGTTTAGTTGAATTGTCAGGTTAATGATGACTGCCATAAATACACAGTGTACATGGATTACCACATTTCAAAGAACAAGAACACAATAAGCCTTTGGCTAACTGAAATTCTCCAGGGTTAACTGGAAAATCCCCTCAGTCAAGGTTATTGTTGAAAGACTTTCTACAATGCCAGAGTTCAGTTTCCTGCCTTTCTAAGCACAGAGGAACCCATGAGTCACTGTCTGGGGATGGCTCTGCCACCTGGGCTGATGGGGGCCATAGCAGCAAGGGCTGGAGATCCTCCCAGGCCTCTCCCAGCCAGGGGGCTACTCAGAGCGCAGATGGCTGTGAGGACCCCTGGCCAGAGCCATAAGATAACGGGACTGCGGGCCTCACCAGCCTCCTTGCAGGAAGCAGAGCCCTCAGTTTCACCTTTACTTGTGGCACTCACTCCTAGGCTGGGAGATTGCCTGGGATGGGTACCAAGGCTAACTGCCGCGACACAACCCAGAGCTCCTCCCCAAGGGAAAAGCAAAGGCTTTGGAGCCCAACATTCTTGGTTTGAATCCAGGCTCTTAGGCAAATGTCTAAATGAAACTAAACTTTCTGAGTCTTAGTTTCATTGTCCATAAATTGGGGGCAGCAGTATGCTCTCACTGAGTTGTCATGAAGACTAAGTGAGATAATGGGTGCTAGATGGCTGGTGTGGTATGTGGGATTTAGTAAGTGCTGCAAAAATGGAAATTATTTATCCATTAGGAATGAATATCTTCTATTGTGGAGGACCACCTGGATGACTCTCCTTGAAAGAAGAGCAATTATCTCCATTTTGGCTAAACCTGGCCCTATTTCCATGTACTGATATGCACAGAGCTGGCTAGGACTTTTCCTTATCCCTTCAACTGGCTTTAAGCAATGCAAATCAGTCCAGCCGAGGTGCTGATGTGTAGTCTTTGAAGCAAGCAACAGGTCAGTGTTTCCCCACCCCTGTAGCTCCCAAAAAACATGGTTGAGCCTGGCGGGATGGAGAGCTGTGCTCCACGCTGTCAGCTGGGATCGAGCCTCGAGAAAGAGGCTATGACTTCCCAGGGCATAGAAGATTACACATCAGAGCTGAAGCACTGACCCCAAAAACATTAGATACTATCTTGAATTGGTGTTATGCAGATTACTGCTTCTGCATATCCTTCCCTCTGCATATTGCAAAGGTGATTTCAGGCCACCTACCTAGGCCAGCTCATAGTACTCACCGACTTCCTGCCATTCTCACAATCACTCATCCCCAAGCCACTCCCCTCCTTGAGAATTAATAAAACCCGGGTTCGGCCCTGGGTTGAGGCCTTTGTTCCAGTAACCACCATCTTGGCTGGACTTAGGACCCCTTGGCTCCCCACAACTATAAATACGCCTTAGTGTCTTTATTTTCGCCATGGATTGCACTGGAAACAGTGGATTGGAATTAACTCGCTATAATTCCAATAACTTTTTCATGGGATTACAAATATAAACTTCCTGGACCGCGACGAGGACTGGGAAGGGCTCGTTATATTCTATTATGAAAAATTCCATATGATTCTTATCTTTTTATTTAGTGAAGTTATGAAGTCAATACCAGGCTAGAAGCAATGGCACATGCTTTTAATCCCAGCTACTCAGAAGGCTGAGGCAGGAAGATCCCAAATCCAAGGCCAGTCTGGGCAACTTAGCAAGATCCTGTCTTGTAAAAAGATAGGGATGAACTCAGTGGTAGAGCATTTGCCTAGCATGTATAAGTCCCTGGGTTCTATCCCTAATACTGCAGAGAGAGACAGAGAGAGGAAGAAGAAGGAGGAGGAGGAGGGGGAGAAAAGGGAAGAGAAGGAGAAGAGAGAAGAAAGGAGAAAGAAAGAAGGAAAAAAGAAAGGAAAGAAAGAGGAGAAAGAAAGAAAAAGGAAAAGGAGTCAACACCAGATATCTACCTCAATAGATATTTGAGAAACCTGCGTTTGCAGGATTAGATCTCCCACTCCCTCCTCCCTTCCATCCGATCCTATCATTGTGGCACACAGACACCAGCTTTAAAATTAGAACCAAGACCTCAATTTTGTAATCATCATATCAACAATTGATTCAGTCGAGAATCATCAAAGGATGCAAAGGTTTGATGAGGACAGGATATTCACAGCCTTAAAGTACCTTCAATCCAAATATTAATTACAAAGGGAACCTGATAGACACATCCTTAACCAAGTGATCGGAGTCATTGTCACCAATCCTGGGACAAAGAGACAGCACGTGGCTCCTGATGTGATGCACTGAGAACCCAGCATCTCTGCTGCGGGCGCTCTGCTAGCCAGTGCCTAACCCAAATCGAATCGTGGGCAGCCCAAGCCAGGAACATTCTGCAGCGCAGCTGACCTGAGCTCTTGAATAATGTCGACATCACGAAAGACAAGGAAAGGCCGAGGGACTGTTCTAAGCTAAAAGCTACAGGGATATGAAGCTAAATGGATTGTGAAACCTGGAATGGATCCTGGACCAGAGAAAAACATCTTTATTAAGAACACTCTTAGAAGAACTGAATACATTTTAATATGGCTGTATATTAAATAACAGCATTATATCTGTTTTTCCCAATTTATGTAAAATATCCATGATCTTGAGAAATTCACACTGACGTATTTAAGGCAAAGAAATACAATGCCTGCAACTTATTCTCAAATGGTCCTAAAAAAGAAAATAAGTACACACATAGATATACACAGCCAAAAAGAAAACGTTAGAACAAATATAGCAAAATGTTGACCTTTGATGCAGCCAAGTGAAGAATACACTGGGGTTTTGAGCTAGTCTTACAGCTTTTTGGTAAATTAAAACCATTTCAAAATTTAAAAAGTGAAAAAGAGAAAAGTAGAGCTGGGGTACCCAAAGAAAGCCTCACGCCATCCAGCCCTGCAGTGTGGTGAAGCAGAAGAGCCCTGATTGGAGACTGGGTTTAAACCCAAGCTCCTGTGTGCAAGCTACATCCTGAGGCTTCTGTCTGTCTGCTCTACAATACAGATAATAATAGGATGCCTTTCTCTTAAGATTGTTAAAAGGGGGCCTCATGCATGCTAGGTAAGCATTCACCCTCTGAGCTACACCTTCAGCCCTTTTTATTTTTAAATTTTGAGACAGGGTCTCACTAAGTTGATCAGGCTAGCTTCCAACTTGTGATCCTCCTGCCTCAGCCTTCCAAATAGCTAGGATTACAAGTGTGTGCAACCACACTCAGTGGTATTATACACTCTTCTACAATCACATGACATTAATGTGAAATATTCAAAAATTTAGTTTATACTCTTTAAGAAATTTAGGCCTTTAAATATAAATATTAGCCTAGCCTGCTTAGTTCGAAGTACTTGAATTAATGGATTATTCAGCTATTTGGCCCTCCCTTTTCAATTGACTATAGACTAGAAAAGAAAGATAAGTTTGTTTTTTCATTCCTAAAAAAGATATTTTTGTGTTGAGAAAGGAAGAAAACACTCTCTGTATTCCTGTAGTAGGAGCTGTGGCTGCCAAATACTAGATTTAAAAAAAAAAAATAGTCTTTGAAATTTTTACTTGACCTATTAAGTTTCAAAAATAGTTTTGTTTTTTAAATGGTTTGTTCTCATTCATGGGCTTATTACTATAGATAAAGAAGGCTTATAAAGTTTTGTTGTTCACAAAAAAGGATCGTTAAAAGAATTAAATGAGGTAGTCTATGCCAAAAAAAAAAAAGTGACATCTACCAAACAATTATTCACATATTCTACAAGTATATGCCACTGAGATTCCAGAAGTGATAAATACAAACAGAAATCTTGCCTTTGGGTAGCTTATACACATTAAAAAGATGGAAAATAAATGACTTCATAAATAGATGTATACTTACAAACAGCTGTAACTTTTTTGAGAGTGGTGAAAAGTGGCAGGAGAGATGGGTCCCTACCATAGATAGGGTGGTCAGAGAATGACATTAAGGTGAGACAAGGACAAGAAGGGAGGGATTGGTAAATTAGGAGGAACAGCAGAGGCAAAGGCCCTGGGGTGGGCAAGAGGTGGGTATTTGTAAGACACTGCTGCCTTCTCTTCTCAGCTAGACCCCCTGCCAACTCCCTGTGCCACCCTGAGGGGACAGGAGCCCAGCACAGATGTACATTCGGGAGCAAGCGAATGGCTGAGCTCTGGCTCCAGTGTGTGGTCCTGAAGAGAGCGCCCCTTTTTAGCTTTTATCCTCACAATGTCGCACAAAGGAAGCTTCTGCCCTGGCAGCTCTGCAGTTCTCCTCTCTGCACAACTGGCTTTAGAGGACAGACTTGGAAGGGACCCCCGAGACCCCACCCCACCCCCATTAGAGAGGAGGGAACCAGGCCTTGGAGGGAACCAGGAGGGAACCAGAATTCTGCAGAGTGCTTCCCCCGCCCTACAGCCCGCTTTGTTTATTTGTTCAGCAGGTTTGTTTCAGTCGTGGCACAGCCTGTTCTGACTCTGGAACATTTATGAGATGAGCCAATTTTTTAAAATCATAGAAAATAAATGGTTTACTTTTGGAGCAAAGGGGCAGGCGGGGCAGCCAGGGTGGGAGACAGGTTTCAGGCCAGCCCTGGGGCAGAATTTTGGCTTAGGTTTTGCTGTACCCCCATCCCTGGGAACAAAAGGGATGTCAGTGGGATTTCCTGCCTCCATTCTTCCAGTCTGTGATGTGGAAAGATTGGAATATTCGGCTGTAAGATTTCCGGTTCTTGTCTCCACTCACAGCAGTTCCATTCAACCTGCTGAGCTCAAGCCACAGCTGGGCCCAGTGACCGGGTTTGGGATGGAGGTGTTGGGGCACCTGGATCATTCTACCCGCTCTGCCTGCAGTGGCCTCTGTGAATACTTACTCACTCTTCAAGAGTCAGCTGTTATGCCAACACCTCTAAACCTTGAACTGACTCCCCTGTACTCTGCCAGCTACTTCTTAAATTTTAAATTTTAAAAAGTCCACCTAGGATTAACAGGACAGCTCAGACGCTGGATTTCTTGGCTTTTTTCTGACTGGATATTAATACAGTATAATAATATTTTCTTTAGTGTTTATCTGAAACATTTCTTTGTAGCTTGGTAAATATTTGATTACTAAAAATCTGGAAATGAAAAATTAACAAATCCAATTTGGCCAATAAAATCATTTACTTAAACTTTAAATCCAGGGTGCTGGAGGGGATGGGATAAAAGGAATCTTGGCAGTAAAAGGTCCTCAGGTGAGTGTTCACTAATGTATGAGATCATGAGGGTGATGGCACTCATGAAGCCCCTGTCATCCCTACTGGCTGTCCCGTGAGGACCAGGCTGAGGACCAGTTCAGAAGCTACCCAGCTGCAGGCAACTTCTCCCTAGGTGGGCGACAGGCCCATCCCTCACCCTCGCTCAGGCAGCACTAAGATTGGTGAGGATGTGGGGCTAGGACTGTGTGTCCCGGAGCCCCTCAAAGGAGCAGGGACGACAGCCTGGATTCTGATGCCCACCCCAGCACCCACTGCCCCTATGCTCAAGGCCATTCCCCAAGAAGCAGAGTCAGGCCAGCTGTAGGAGGTGCTGCTCTTTGCTTCCAAGATCAGCTCAGACCTTAGATACACACGCCAGCACCTGCTCTTCGTGCCAAGGAAAACAGTAGATGTCAGAAGCCTCCGTAGGTATCTGGAAGAGAACAGCGCCTGTGCTCCTCCCTTCCTTGTATGAGGTCATTGAACCAGGATGACAAAGCAAACAGTGACATGTGCTGGGACTTGTTCCCAGACTGATTCCAGGGTTTCTCCAGCCCTTCCCTCCTCCCCACCCAGAGTGGCAAACCCAGGTGTGGACAACAAGCTAAAATGGATTCAGTCCTGGGGCCCCTGGGAAACGAAGGCAAGCTGGGAGATAATATCTGTGGTGGAAAAGAGGAGGCCCTGGCTTTGGGATATTCACATTGCTAGACATTAACATGGTGCATTCCAGACTTAACATGTTTGCACACATGCCAATTTGGGTTAAGGAGGGTAGGAATTCCTTACCGCCGACTGCACAGACAAGGAAACAGGCTCATTTAAGGTCAGCAGCCTAATCAGGGTTACATGGCTTATGCGTGACAAAACCAGATTTGGACATGGTGGTGCATGCTGTAATTCCAGCTACTCAGAAGGCTAAGGCAAGAGGAACACAAGTTTGAAGCCAGCGTGGGCAACTTAGCAAGACCCTGTCTGAAAAAAAAAAAAGGCTGGGGATGTAGCTCAGTGGTAGAACACTTACCTAGCACACTGAAGGCCCTGGGTTCCATCCATGGTAACACACACACATACGCACACACAATGTGACTAGGTAGTTTTGTTATGTCTTCCTCCCTCACCGCAATTTTGTGAACTTACCATGGGTACACCTGCTCCATGCTTCTTGCCTTGTTGCATAGTATTACCATACTACTGTTTACTTTTTTCTTGCATTCATTGTAAAAGTTGGCCTCATCCTAAGCAACAATATGTGAATAATATGAAGCCTTTTTAATATACATTTAATATATTCCATCGCCCTTCTGCATTACTAGGATGGCAGCCAAGTGGACGGGCTTGTTGAAATGCTCAGCCAGTATTACAATTCTCTACAGTGAGTGTAATCATTGTGTATTGTAAACATGTGCTAATAAAAGTCAAGACAAAAGAGAAGGAAATCCTCAACTAAGGCCACCACTGTGTTAGTTAGGGCTGTGCCTTCACTACACTCACAGAGTGATCGAATCGTGGAGGATAAGAAGCAAACCATGGAATCTAACTCCTAAGGGACAGACCTTATACAACACATCCAGTCACGGCTCGAAAGATTAAGGGGCACCATTCAAAAATCTGAAGATGAAAGTCAGGCATGGTGGTGCGCACCTGTAATCCCAGCACTTGGGAGGCTGAGACAGGAGGATCACTGAGAGTTCAAGGCCAGCCTGGGCTACATAGTGAGACTCTGTTTCAAAAAACAAAAACAAACAAACGAAAAAATCTGAAGATGAATCAGGAGTCCTTGCTCTTAAAAACCCCAGTTTATAGGACTGTGGGTTCCGTGTGAGGCCCTAGATACCATCTGATCTCCAGTACTACAAAAGAAGCAAACAAACAAACAAAAACTCACCTTACAGACATAAACAACTGAAAACTAGAAGGAATAAGCAAACGCCCTGGACTCAAAGAAACTCTGATCTAGATTTGGTTCCACCACAAGCTCAGTGTGCCTTTGAGCAAGTCGCTTCAACTTTCCAGGCTGTTTCCTTCAGTAGAGAGGATGGTATCTCTTCTTTCTGCTTTTCAAGACTGACTGATAGGAGACTCATTCAAAAAGGGGGAGGTGGGTGAAAAGCCATCAAGCTGTAACATAGCTGTCAGAAATAAGGAGGTAAGGGCCAGTGATATAGCTCAGCGGCATAATGGCTTGCCTGGCAAGCGCAAGGTCCTGAGTTCGGTTCCCAGTACCCACAAAAAAAAAAAAAAAAAAAAAGAAAGAAATAAGGAGGTAATACTCAAATTCTTCCATAGGGTGTTTGCACTGTAACTGGAGAAAGACTTTCTCAAGGAGAAACCCAGTGCCCTCACGGAAATTTGGGGAGCAGCCTTTGGATCTTACCAATGGTCCCTGGCTACCTTGCTGCTTCCAGGTCTTGGGCCCCAGAGCCACTGGTAAACGGAATCACCTTGCTACCCTTGCCTCCTTTAGAGTCTTGGTTTTTTCTGATTCTTCCTCTTCTGCTTTGAAATACCTATCTTCTTTCAGCTTCCTGCGCGAGTTTGCTGCATCGTGACAGGTCTTTACTGCCCTCGCGTGGCCACTTTCTGCCATGGATGCACGGACTTAAGGGCTGTGCGTGACAAAGGCAGAACTGAAGAGACCAGAGCCAACCCTTAAGATCAGGGTTTTCCAAGGCCAGCGGGAAAATTAAAATCCAAATTAAAGCCAGCTGGTGGAATCCAGAGCTCCTTGACGGGAAAGGGTAGCTCCTGCTTGGTTTTGGCCCAAGTAGGACAAGAATCCAGGCCTCTGGATTAATCTTGCTAAAACGGTCAGTTCCCAACTCATCCAGCTTGTCTTGAGCAAGGTCCTGGAACTGAAAGTAGCTGTGAAGTTTCCTTTCTCTGCCAGGAAAACTAAAGGGTAGGAAGGGCTGGGACCAGAACCTGTCCTACAATCCCCAACACTTCGAAACCAACAGTGAACTAAGCACCTATCTTGTGAACTGCTAGGTGAAATGGGATGGGGTACAAAATATGTAGTCTTGACTTCAAGAACTCATAAAGCTTACAAATGTAAATGACCAATGCACACATATAATGAACAGAGTCAAGGCGGGGTGTGGTGGCCACGCCTGTAATCCCAGCACTAGGGAGACTGAGGCAGGAGGATCGCTGTGAGTTCCAGGCCAGCCTGGGCTACAAAGTGAGTTCAAGGCCAGCCTGAACTGTATAGTGAAACCCCAACTCAAAAAGACAAAACAAAACAAAACAAAACAGAATCAAGCTATTGTAATGAGGACTGATAGAAGTAGAAATAAAGTGTTAATGAGAAGTGAGGGATTGGTGAAAGCCATGGTGATCAGGAAGTTTCCTGAAGAAGAGAGGCTCAAGGTTCAATGTCTTTAAAATCAGTAGGACATGGAGGAGGGAAGAGTAGAACAAGGATTTTTAGGTCAGTGAAACTATCTGTATAAAATAGTGGATGCATGACATATATTTGTCCAAATCCATACAGCATACAATGCCAAAAGTGAACCCTAATGTAAAATATGGATTTTAGGTGATAATGCTGTCAGTGTAAGCCTATCGGTTTTAAACGATGTACCGCTCTGATAGGGGATGTTAGTAATGCAGACGCTGTGTGTTGAGGGAAGGGATATATGAAAGATCTTTAACCCTTCCACTCAATTTTGCCATGAACTGTTCCCAAAAAATATTCCAAAAAATCACCATGGGAAAGATAAAGAACCATTTGATTAATTCCAGATTTGAAGAAGACACTACCAATTAGGAATTTTCTGCTAATAAATAAGTCCCTAAGTTCAGTCATGCCTTGGTATCCATGGGAATTGATTCTAGGACTCTCTGCAGGCACTGTAATCTGCAGAGGCTCAAATCTCTTGCATAAAATAGCGTTGTATTTACATGTAACTGCTCTAAAAAATACAGTCTACTAAAGAGTAGGAGCTTATCCAACAAACATGAGCAAGGAAAACCACAAAGATATTAATATCAACTACATTTTGGAGGAAGCAATTATGTTAAGCGTGGCTGAGATTTTACACATATTTTAGTTATTTAATCCCCACAACAATACTATTAGGTACCTGTTATTTTCTCTACTTAATAGACAAGGAAACTGCAGTTCAAGGCTTGTAGAGCAAGGCTTGATAGAAGATATAGGCAGAAGGAAAAGGAAAAGGTATGTTTAGGGAAAACAACCAGTTACTGTATTGCCAGAGTATCAGGTATGTCTCATCAAGTGGCATAAAGGGAGGGACAAGGGCACTGTGGGGTCATGATGATCAAAAAGTACAGAAAACCCAATGATAAAGGAATTTTAAGGCCTCAAAAGAATTTGGACCTCACCCCTTGGATATTAGAGAACCTTTAGAGATTTCAAAGCAAGTCATCCCCCTCAGCGATGTACTTGAGATGTACGAGGAACTGATCAGACAAAGGCGAAGGAAGACCTGTGAGGAGTCACAAGGTGAGGGGATTCTGGATTAGGGCAGCAGGCAGTGTTGAGGGAGAAATCCTAAAACCTCTGCATGGAGGAATGAAAAGCAGCCTTTAGTGGGAGCCACTGTCCCCTCACGTGCTGAGCCCTCCAATCTGCCTCTTCAAGCCACGTCCTAAGGGGAGGTTTTCTGGTCTCCTCTGGAATTGTAGCAAGCACCTAAAATCTGGGTCTGCAGATGCCTAATGGATAATTAAAAGCAGGATAAAGCTTGGCACCTCTGCCTTCATTTTATATGTCTCCCTTATCTTCCAACTTTGGGTCAGATCCCTGCTCAGTTCTGCACCTCAGGAGAGTCTGTGCTACGCGGTTTATTAGTTCTAAGTTTACTTGGCCTCTCTGATCCCCTTCAAGACTGAGGACACAAGACAAGAGTAACTGCAGTAACTCTCAGGATTTGCAGGGCTATCCAATCGCCAGCTTTCACAGCATACAGTTCCAGACTCCCTGGACTGATGCTTAGAAGTCTTGAGTCATTGTCATAACCTGCAGAGGCTCCCAGACCACCCAGTGATGGGAAATTACCCCGTGTCAGGAACGGAGGCTGCCCTCCAGCAGGAGCCCACATCTCACCATAGGACCGAACGTCCCCCTCGAGTGATGAAGGCCGTCCCAGAACCTCACAGAAGCCACCAGACCACAACCTGACCAGGATTACCTACACTGCCAGCTTTGCGAACCCACGACACTTGCGTTTATTCCTCTTTTCTATAAAATCCGAGAGCTTCTGTGAGCCCCCTGAAGACAGATCTTGAACCTCTCTGTGCTTCCCAGCATGGCCATGCTGATTAAAGCTCCTTTCCTGCCCTTCGCCAGTACTCATCTCCTTAACTGATGTTATGGGACAGGGTGCATGAGCCTGGGCTTTTGGGACCCGTCCCCCAGATGCAGGGCTTTTGCCCTAAAACAGAAGTCTCAGTTTTACCCTGGACTACAGCGTGCCAAACCTCTAAATCCAACACAGGAACAGGTTTGCTCGGAGACAAGAGACATCCTGAAAATTGTTTTCAAGAAAGGAGTCTAAGAATCAGAGTGGCCAGTTACAAGAGGCTATTTCAGTTTGACGCTGTGACCCACTTCCCAAAGGTCAAGGCGTTTTATGTCATTTCCCAGCAGTCCAGCATCTGGTTGGACCAAATCCTATATGGGAACTCAGCCCCCCCCCCCCAGGCTTTGGTTCCTGCTTTTGATTCCTGCCACAGGGCTGGCAGGCTTCCCTCTGGCGCCCACTCTCAGGAAGCCATCCGCAGCTGCTGGCTTGTCACTTGTCACTCCCTATCCAGGAGGTGGCAGCATTTCAGTGGTAAAGCAACAGATCCTCGGGCTGCGGCTAATAGCTTCAAAGTTGGGAACTGGTGTCTTATTTCCAAACAGTTCCAGTAAAGTAATAAAGGGGAAGGGTGTGGACTTCAAGGAGATAGCGAGCCTTAGTATTTCCTATGCTGAGTTGGGACAATTTCAGGAAAAATATTTGTAGCACACACTCAACAAACATTAACTGAATGTGACAGGCACTGTGCACACACCTAGTAAGAAGAGTCCGTGTTCTCAGAAAGGTCTGATTCTGGGACGGAAAGGAGGCGAGACTGGAGCAGTGTCTCTTTACTCTGCTTTCTCTTGCCCAGTTTTAGCGACGCCTGCCCATTTCGCCAGCTCGCTGCTGTTTTTGCTGTTAGCTACTAATGCCCTGAAGCTGCTCCTCCAGTTCAGTGACCAACCAAACCAAACCAAACCAAATTTAGACATACAAGAAATAAAAATAAAAGCCACACAATCATGAGACTTTTTAGGGGTATATACCCCTGAAAGAATGCCATATAAGGAAGGAACAAAGGGCATAGATGACACCTTCATAACTGAATAGTAGGTCACGGTATAAAAAGTCTTCATGTACATTATTTGGTCCTCCCAACCACTCCTGTGGGGAGGCTGGGCGCTCACTGAAGGAAAGCCTTCTGTGTGGCAGCACTCACACCGAGGCGTCAGAGACGGCGGGTGGTGACAGAATTTTGTACTTCTCAAAGCCTGGTTTCTTCACCTGTAAACCAAGGGGATTGATTGGTAAGATCTCCCATCACCCCAGCCTAGTCTCATGCCTTGCATCTTACCAACTGCTGAACAGCAGAGCCGCTCCAAGCCGGCCTCTCAACTGGGGAGGCTGCTCCTTCCTCTACAATGCAATGACAAGGTCTGCACTCACCATGGGGAGTGGACTTGAGGTGATGATTTCCAGAATAAAGTTCCGGTGCCTGGCTGAAATAAACAGAATCTTAACATAGTCCTATTGTTGTGGCACCAAGATTTTTATACTTTGTTTGTTTGTCTTTTTGAGACAGGGTTTCACTATGCAATTCAGGCTGGCCTTGAACTCACTTTGTAGTCCAGGCTGGCCTCAAACTCACAGTGATCCTCCTGCCTCAGCCTCCCAAGTGCTGGGATTACAAGTGTGTGCCACCACGACAGGCCTATACTTTTTTTTTTTTTTTTTTAACCCAAGCTTCATTTCTTTCCTTTTCTCAAAATATCATTAAAATGATCATACTGCTTTTAATATTTTCTTCCTCTAATTATCCTTAATTTTAGAGAAAACTTTTTTTTTTGAGACAGGGTTTTACTATGCAGTTCAGGTTGACCTTGAACTCACTTTGTAGCCCAGGCTGGCATTGAACTTGCAGCAATCCTTCTGCTTCAGCCTCCTGAGTGCTGGGATTATAGAGTGCTGAGATTATAGGTGTGTGCCACCCTGCCCAGCTGAGAAAAGATTTTTAAGAAAAGGCTCAAGAATGTTCTATGGTTGGGGCCGGTGAGATGGCTCAGCGGCGTAAGCGCCTGCCTTGCAAGCGCGAGGGCCCGAGTTCGACTCCCGGAACCCACATACGAAAAAGGGGCCGGTGATATCGCTCAGCGGCACGGGTGCCTGTTGGCGCGCGAGGTCCTGAGGTCGTCCCCCCGTTACCAAAAAAAAAAAAAAAAAAAAAAAAAAAAAAAAGAATGTTCTATGGTATGTTTAATTATGCAGGGTTTTTTGCTTTTTTGCCAGTGCTGGGGATCAAAATCAGGGCCTTACACACGCTAGGTAAGCACTCTACCACTGAGTTACATCCTCAGCCCAGGTATTCTTAAAAAATTAAGACAGGGCCGGTGAGATGGCTCAGCGGCTTAAGCGCCTGCCCGGCAAGCGCAAGGGCCCGAGTTCGACTCCCGGAACCCACATACGAAAAAGGGGCCGGTGATATCGCTCAGCAGCACGGGCGCCTGCTGGCGCATGAGGTCCTGAGGTCGACCCCCCGGTACCCACAAAAAAAAAAAAAAAAAAATTAAGACAATATCTAACTACATGATATTCTGAAAAGGCAAAACTACAGAGAGTAAAAAGATGAGTGGTTGATAGGCGTTAGAAGGGAAAAATGAATAGGTGCATTACACAGGATTTTTAGGGCAGTGAAACTCTTTATGGTATACTGTATTTCCCCAAAAATAAGACCAGGTTTTATATTAATTTTTGCTCCAAAAGACACAATAGGGCTTATTTTCAGGGGATGTCTTACTTTTTCATGTACAACAATCTACATTTATTCATGTACAAAAATCTACATTTATTCAAATACCGTCATGTCCTCTCTTTTGGAACATTGTCGTAACTCTCTGAACCCTGAATTCCAGCCTAAATTTCTTGTGACTCCATTTCCTGTAGAACCACTGACCCCAACCTCTCTTGTCCAGCAACACAGCTCTCCTTAAATGAGCACTTCCCTGTCCATGCAGCCTGCTCATAGCGCACTGGCAACACAGTGTCAGTGGTTTTATCCCAGGAATTCTTCACCCAAGTCACCACCTCTTGCAGGTGAGGCTTCCACAAAGTTTCCACCCTCAGGGCATAAGACTGGGTCCAGAGGACCCATCCCTTACTTTTCTACTGTAAATCTGTCCTTTAGTGTTATAGTAGCTGGCTGTGCATCTCAGTACCTTTCCCTGAAGGATACAGCTCATAAGAGATCATTTACAGCAGAGGAAAAACAAAATGTTTCTGCCCAGGGAACTATGCAAAAAAAATTGTGGAGCACACTGGTGAGTGGACAGGTGAACAGGCAGGCGCAGCATTACAAAGACCTACAACGAAAAAAGATGTCAACTGTACCCTAAAAGAAAGGTCAAGAAGGGGCCAGTGAGAGAGTTCAACGGCATAAGCACCTGCCCAGCAAGCACAAGGTCCTGAGTTCGACTCCCAGTACCCACATATGAAAAAAGGGCCGGTGAGGGCCGGTGAGATGGCTCAGCAGCGTGCGCCTGCCTGGCAAGCGCGAGGGCCCGAGTTCGACTCCCGGATCCCACATACGAAAAAAGGGCCGGTGATATCGCTCAGCGGCACGGGCGCCTTCTGGCGCACAAGGTCCTGAGGTCGACCCCCCGGTACCCACAAAAAAAAAAAGAAAAAAGGGCCGGTGATATCGCTCAGCGGCACGGGCGCCTGCTGGTGCGCGAGGTCCTGCGGTCAACCCCCGTACCCACACACACACACAAAAAAAAAAGTCAGGAAAACAAAACATACTATCAGGGTTAAGTGATACTTGTGTATGGAACATGCAGTTGTCATGTGTGAAGACTGCCTTGGGTGTGACAGTTGAAGCAAAGCTTATTTCTGTGGTAGACTTTTGTGTTTACATTGCAGTCCACATAGGTTTTTATTTTTGATGTCATCTTTTAGGTTTTGTAAGCAAACAACTGACGTGAAAATGCTGATATTTATTCTAAGCCCTCATTACATATTTGATATTGTATTTTATTGACATCTTATTTCCCTAAGTGCATGTTGTACAATATAGCAGGAAGCTCCTGACAAAACAGGAAGAGAGGTGACAAGACCGCCGTACAGAAAAGGAAAGCTAAGCACATGTGCTGTCAGCATGAGATGTGTGCATGCAACACACAGTTGTCATGCGTGAAGACCACCCTGGGTGTGACAGTGGAAGAAAAGCTTATTTTTGTGGTAGAGATCTATTGGTATTTTCATTGTAGTTATGTTATTGATATTTTATGTTCCTGTTAACTACACATTGTATAATGTAACAAGAACCTCCTGACAAAACGGCAAGACCACCAAGATGTCAAGTATGTCCTACAAAAAGGCCAGGAAAGCAAAGGACACGTGCTGTCAGTGTAAGCGATGTGTGTATGGAACGTGCTGTTGTCGTGTGTGCAGACTGCCTTAGGTGTTGTAAGTAAAGATTATTTTTTGTAGAGTGCTATTGGTATTTTCATTGTAGTTCATAGGGGAATTTAGTTCTGAAGTTCTTTTTTTCAGACTTTTTACACCCAAAACCAGTTGACGTTGAAAATTTTAATGCTTTTTTTATAAACACTCAATAAGTTAAAAACTCAATAATTTTTGTGATTTTTTTCCTGTTAAGTACTCATTGTTTAATAAAACTCATAAAATTACAGTTAATAATTCATCAATAGAAATATTCTAAAGAATAAACATAGGTCTAACAGACCCACATTTATGCACCTTGATGACAAAACTAGTCCTATGCTCCCAGGGTTTAAATCAACGGTTAACTGAAAATGTATGAGACAGGAGTGGCAACAAAAATGATGACAGTTAAGAATGACAGTCCACACAAAAGCAACAAAAAATTGCAGGCACCAAAATTCAGAAAACGTTTATTTCACAGGAGTGCATTAAGTATGTCTGTTACAACACACAATGTACTGAATTATGAAGATTCCTATCAGACACAACCACGTCCACTTGTTACCAAGTACGCACATTATTCACGCATTGTATCTCTGCTCTGATTGGTAATAAGTCTCGAGTTTATCTGTTCACATAGGCGTTTACCTCTTATCCAAAGGCACCCACTTGAATATTTACAAATACTGAAATATAATTTATATTATCATTTAAGTATTAAAGTCAATACTATTTAATTTTATATTAATATCATTTTTTCATAATTCAATACATCCGTCATGTGTTGCAACAAACAGACTGAATGCGTCCATCTGGCTGATGATCTCCACTGAAGCTTATTTTCAGGGTATAGCTTATATTATGGGCATCCTGAAAAATCATGCTAGGGCTAACTCTCTGGTTAGATCTTATTTTCAGGGAAATATGGTACAATGGTGTTCTCATTCACAAATGCAAAAAGTCAGGAACAGATGTTAGGCTCCATCTCCTTTTTGTAATAACAACTACTAACAGCTATAAAACCCTAGAAAGTAAATCCACTTCCCTCTTCTCATTTGATATGTACAGCACCTCTGGGTTTCCCAGAGCAGGAAGCGTTGCTGGCCCTATTTGAGATGACAGAAATGAGACTCAGAGAATGCAGTGCTGTGCCCAATCTCCCGTTCAGTAAAATGGAGCGAAGACGCATGTGCAGGGCTTTTAAATCAAGTCCACCAGCCACTGATGTCAACTGTACAAGTTACAATTTAGATTTTATTTTGGCACATGGAATTCTATTTGCTTTCAGTGTCTTTAGACATGGGAACACACCTACTGTCCCTGAAACACTTAGACATCTGCTTTCCTGAAGCGGGCTGTGCTCTGTGGAGCCTCTAGGGTTTCTCAGTCACTCAGAGTGTAGAACAAGAAGAGGGTGTTGCGCATGTGTGTATCTGTATGTTTGTGAGTGTGTTAGTAGCTCCAACTCCAGTGCTTTCCATTCTATGACCTTATTTGTGCCCTTCCACAAGAGGAGGGATAACTGATTAGTCAGACAGAATCCAGAACATTCAATGGGCTGAGATTTTACCAGACTGATGGCCGAGTACATGAGATGGTGCTATGGGTAACTATGTCCTGATAAGACAGGGTCTGTTCCCAAACTTGGTGGGAAAATTACAGTTGGAGTCAGTATGAAGCCCCACTGTAAATCTATTTTTAGTTTTAAGAATGACAAGGACATCCACAGTCAAACCCAAAGCAGACCCTTATATTTCAAGTTACTTGAGGACACAGTATCGGTGAATTCTATAGCCTGGCTGCCAGAGGCATCCCAATACTCAGGAAAAGCACAGTTCCTTTTTTGGTTTTGCTTTGTGTTTTGTCATGATGCAGGGATCAAACCCAGGGCCTCGCACATGCTAGGCAAGACTTCCACCCCAAGCCCACAGTCCCTAAGTCTTAATCAAAGAGGCTTGATCTTAAATCAACACTACAGACATTTTTTGTATACTCATTTTATAATAGTGTCATGTGTCTCACTTTTCTAATTCTCAAAGTATGTGGTTTCCTTTTTACATATATACACAAGCACTTTAAAACATAAATACCAAAATCTCAGGAGAATCAGATAGGCAGATAAATCTAAGCAGCCAAGGGCATGGAAGAAAAGGCCAGTCACCCAACTTTACAAATGATCATCTGAACATCTCTGGCCTCAACTTGACAAAGCATCCAAAATATCTTATGTACATGGTCCACAGGTTGTCCTTTGGGAGTCTAAAGAAATCAATAGCCATACTTGTCATTAAGATGGGTTCTGCCATCTCCACTTTGACCTACATCAAAGTATAAAAAAGAAAGAAGTACATTTACTCTTCCAAAATCAAGAGGGAAAAAATATCCAGACATCAATAGGCCAAAAGTAAAACAAACAAGGAAGTTTCCTCTATAGTAGAAATTTTACTTTTTGTATATAACTTCAGAATATAGTCCTTTTTTCACTTCTACCCTAACATTAGCATATAAAAAGTAAACACTTCTAGTAACTAAATTTCTATTAATTACTACTATCTTAGAAACACCATCCACAGAAAAAGCAACATGCATGACAATATGGGGAAAATGGCACCTCATTCATTGCTGTGTGTATACACAAGCACAATACCAGAACAATTTTTATAGGGTGCAATTTAGACCATCTTCAAGATATCTTTAACTCAGCATGTTAACTTATTTTTCCTACAGATGCACCTCTATACTTTATATATCGCATATATTACAAGTTACATATATTATAATTTACTTATTGCGGAATCGTTTGTAATGGCCAAAAAAACCCAAAAAACAAACAACCCCCCCCCACAAAAAAAAAACAGCAAATCTATTGAGGGAACTGTTTAAATAAAATGCTTCCGGGCCGGTGAGACGGCTCAGCGGCGTAAGCGCCTGCCTTGCAAGCGCGAGGGCCCGAGTTCGATTCCCGGATCCCACATACGAAAAAGGGGCCGGTGATATCGCTCAGGGGCACAGGTGCCTGTTGGCACGTGAGGTCCTGAGGTCGACCCCCCGGTATCCACAAAAAAAAAAAAAAAAAAATGCTTCCACTTGTGCAGAAAAGGTGGTAAAATATGTGTTTTATTGCCCTAATAGACATTTCATATATTATATAAGGATTAATAAGTAACCGATGGTATTTGGTTGTCTTTGGAGAAAAAAGTGAGCAGCTAAGGCATAGCCTAAAGATTTTTTCTCCTGTTAACTTAATAAAGTTAAAATACATGCAAAAGTAAATTGAAGCCGGGCATGGTAGCGCACACCTGTAATTCCAGAACTTGGGAGGCTGAACCAGGAGAATCACAAGTTCAAGGGCAGCCTAGGCTACATTATGAGTTCAATGCCAGCCTGAACTACATAGCGAAACCCTGTCTCAAACAAAATAAAACGAAAGTAAATAAAAAACTATAATGAACCCCTCTGTACTCTTCACCCAGATTTAATAATTATCACTATCCTGCTTTACCTATCGTCCTTCTCTATCTTCTCTCAACATCCACCACTGGATTATTTTAAAGTAAATCCCAGATGTCATTCCATCTGTAAACCCATCTGCATAGAATATAAGAACTTTGCCCCAGTGAGCTGGGTGGGATAGCACATGCCTGTAGTCTGGGCACTCTGGAGGCTGAGGCAGGAGGATTGCCCCAAGTTTTAGGCCACCCTGGGCTATGTAGTGAGTTCAAGAGCAGCCTGAACTACATAGTGAGACCCTGTCTTTATTTTATTTATTTACTTTTTGTGGGTACCAGGGGCCGACCTCAGGACCTTGCGTGCCAGCAGGCGTCAGTGCCGCTGAGCGATATCACCAGCCCTTTTGTCGTATGTGGGTACCGGGAGTTGAACTCAGGACCTCACGCTTGCCAGGCAGGCGCTTACGCTGCTGAGCTATCTCACCGGCCTGACCCTGTCTTTACAAAAAAAAAAAAGAAAAAAAAACTTTGCCTCGGAATATAACATCATTTTTAAAATATTAATTCTTGCTATCATCAAAAAAAATTTTTTTTGGTCTTTTTTGAGACAGGGTTTCACTATGCAGTTCAGGCTGGACTTGAACTCACTTTGTAGCCCAGTCTGGCCTTGAACTCATGATCAGCACCCAGCTTACTTTAGATCTTTTAATCTATTTCTGAAGACCTTTCATTACATATTCTTGTAACTTTCTTATTTTGAATTTTAAATATATATTAACTATTCAAAAACATAATCTTGGAGAAAAAATAAAAACAATGTACCTTCAGGTGGAACCCACACACAGTAGTCTGGATCATCTTCGGGATATTTCGAAGAAAGTGTAGGTAGAAACTGCAAAGAAAAGATATAGATTACTGTACTCAAAAAATTAATTCTAAGAATTACCATCTTTATATGTATCGCAAACCAAAACTAAAAGAGAACTGCTTCCATCAGTGATTTTTTTTTTTCTTTTCTTTTTTTTTTTTTTTTTTGAGACAGGGTCTTACTATGTAGCCCAGGCTGGCCTTAAACTTGCAGTGATCCTCCTGCCTCAGCCTCTTGAGTTGTGGGATTACAGGCGTGTGCTACCATGCCCAGCCCATTAGTGATCTTGACATCAATAACCTATTTGAGGGAGCATCCTCTTTCTGAATCTTGAATTTTTTCCACAAAACTTCAACAAGCTGATTTTCTAGCCAGTGAAAATGATGAGCCATTCCTTAAAAAGGGAGGTAAAATACTGCAGATAGAAATACTTAATGGAACCAGGTATAGTGGCACATGCCTGTAATGCCAGCACTCAGGAGGCTAAGGCAGGAGGATCACCATGAGTTCAAGGCCAGCCTGGGCTGCATAAGTGAGTTCAAGGCCAGCCTGTACTAGGTAGTGAGATCCTGCCTCAAAAAACAAAACAAAATTTAATGGAGTAACCCCCAGGGAGGGAAATCTGGCATTTGCCTTTGACTTAGGTGGAGAAAAGAGTTAATAGAACAAGTCTGACTGCTATCCTCTGACTGCTAACCTTTGTAAGGCTGGCCTTCAGATGGTTTCTGGGAACCTGGATTTCGGGAGGGTCACTACTACCCTGATACCAGCAACTCACTGTGCCTCTATAGTCCAAACAGTGTGGTTTATCCACCTGCTTTCTGTCTGGGAGTCTGGAATTTGGGTACAGGCCGGGTTGGGAATGCCTGATCAATCCCCAACAAACATCCTTGGCCGAGTCTCTAATGAGTTTCTTGTTAGCAACATTTTACATTTGTAACAACTCACTACTAGGGAGTTAAGCACCTCCTGTGGTCTTCACTGGAAGAGGGCCCTTCAAAGCTTAGATCAGTTTCCCCACGATCTCACCCAGGTGTCTTTCACCTCGCTGTTGTGCCTGGTACCCTTGTGCTATAGGAAATCATAGCTGCAAGGACAGCCACATGCCGAGTCCTCTTATGAATTACCTGATGGTGGGCTTGGGGCTCCTGATACAACAAGGCAATCCCACTTCTGGGGGCTTACCATACCCACACAAATTTACATATACATAAGATTATTTGTTATGGCACTGGTGTAATAAAAGACTAGAAGCAATCCAAGGGTCCATCTGTAGAAAACTGGTTAAGTAAGGTGTATCTATGAAGTAGGAAGCTCTTGATATATTGATTCGGAATGATTTTCATGATAGGTTAAAAACATTAAGATACAGAATGGAGGGCCGGTGAGATGGCTCAGTGCCCTACGCGCCTGCCTGGCAAGCGCAAGGGCCCGAGTTCGACTCCCGGAACCCACATACGAGAAAAGGGCCGGTGATATCGCTCAGCGGCACCGGGTGCCTACTGGCACGTGAGGTCCTGAGGTCGACCCCCGGTACCCACAAAAAAAAAAAGATACAGAATGGAGTATATTAATTATCTTTTGTGTAATAAAGGAGAAAAATAACATATTCTAATGTCTTTGCAGACCAGGATATGAAGAGTCACAAATTAGTAAAAGAGGTAGCCTATATGAGGCCAGTTATAAGGAATAGAGTAGGCAGAGATAAGAATAGAGAATTCCCAAAAATAAAAATTAAAAGGAGTCCAGATTTCTAGGAGAGGGGCTAAAGCTGCTGGGAATTCTGTTAAATTGGTCTCCAAAGTTTCACAGTCAGGCATACAGTTCATGACAAGCACATTCATTTTTACTTTAGGAGGAGTGAAGCACTTACTTTGCCTGGACCAGGAGCTTTCTTTTTCTTCAATTCATTGGTGCTATTCTCATATTCATTCTTTGATGCTAATTCGAGAAAAAAATAGTAATGACTACTTTCAGAAAAAGGAATATAAAAAGAAAAAAATTCCTCAAGAGTGTTATAAGTACTTAAAAAGTTAGTAATATTTACCACTGTAGTGGGGCGTTAGCGGTGCACACTTATAATCCCAGCACGTAGGAGGCTGAAGCAGGAGGATCACTGTGAGTTCATAGGGAACTCAAGGCTAGCCTGAACTACACAGTGAGACCTTGTCTCAAAAAAGACAAAACAGGGGCCGGTGAGATGGCTCAGCAGCTTAAGCGCCTGCCTGGCAAGCGCGAGGGCCCGAGTTCGACTCCCGGATCCCACATACAAAAAAGGGGCCGGTGATATCGCTCAGCGGCACGGGCGCCTGCTGGCGCACGAGGTCCTGAGGTCGACCCCCCGGTACCCACAAAAAAAAAAAAAAAAAAAAAGACAAAACAAAAGAAACAATATTTACCACTATAAAAACTGTATTAAGAAAAGGTGGGCACAATGTCACATTCATGTAATCCCAGCTACTCAGGATTCAAAGTTTGAGGCCAGCATGGCCAACTTAGTGAGATTTTGTCTCAAGATAAAATAAAAAGGGCTGGGATATAGTTTAGTGGTAAAGTTCCACAAAAAATAAAAAAATTTTAAGAAATAAAGGAGAGGGCCGGTGAGATGGCTCAGCGGCTTAAGCGCCTGCCTTGCAAGCGCGAGGGCCCGAGTTCGACTCCCGGAACCCACATATGAAAAAGGGGCCAGTGATATCGCTCAGCGGCACGGGCGCCTGCTGGCGTGCGAGGTCCTGAGGTCGACCCCCCCCGGTACCCACAAAAAAAAAAAAAAAAGAAATAAAGGAGAGAAAAGCCAGGAGTGGTGATGCACACCTGTAATCCCAGCACTCGGGAGGCTGAGGCAAGAGGATCGCCATGAGTTTGAGGCCAGCCTCAGCTACATAGTGAGTTCAAGGCCAACCTGCACTACAGAGTGAGATCCTATCTCAAAAACCAAAAAAACCAAACAAACACAAACAAACAAACAAAAAAACAAAGGAGAGAGAATTTTTCCTTCACTAATATCCTCAGTTTTTCAATCCTAAAGGCTATTCTACAAGCTTGAAAATGATAATATTGCTTTTATTATTCCAAGGTTTAACCATTACAAGTAAAACCAGATAAAAGACTTTCTAGTAGACCATCCTTTCAACTAATTTTTTTTTTTTTTTTTTTGTGGGTACCGGGGGGTCGACCTCAGGACCTCGCGCGCCAACAGGCACCCATGCCGCTGAGCAATATCACCGGCCCCTTTTTCGTATGTGGGATCCAGGAGTCGAACTCGGGCCCTCGCGCTTGCAAGGCAGGCGCTTACGCCACTGAGCCATCTCACCGGCCCCTCAACTAATTTATTTTAACAGGTTTGGAATCACTTTCATAGGAACTCCTATTTGATTTGGGAAGATGTAAAACTGGGTAGGGCTTTGTCTGGCTCGAGAGAAGCATCAAGGCATTAGGAGCTTTGTGGGGCAGGGAGAGGGTATCCCAGCAGGTACAAGGAGTCAAAGAAAAGCAAGAGTTGGCATCAAGCACGGACCTCTTATACATTCTCATTTCATCAGGGACCTGGCAGCTGCATCTATCAGCATCTATATAGCCACGTCTGTGCTGTCTTACAGGTTGGCTGCCAACCCTCCTTATGAAACCAGGTGCCACCCGCATGCTGAGCAGCAACAGGGCCTGCTACACTGCTCACCTGCGGGTTCCTCCCGTGATGAAGCCGTCTCACTGGTCTCTTGATAGCCTTTATTCTGTTCTGCTTGGCTGAGTTGAGGCATGTTTTCTATAAAAAGGAGTAACCAAGCTTTTCATTTAATTCATGGTAAAATGCAAAAAAAACAAAAAAGCGGGAGAAACTATGTACAGCATCCAGTTTTACCATCATCAGCTTTGACTAACTTTAACGTTTCCAATACATGTGACTCTAGACATCTAACAGGGAACCAGCAGTTTTCCACTTTAAAAACTAGCAATGGCAACAGTTACTGAACGTCTTACAAATGTACATACTCCTTGACCTAGAAACTCTACTTCCAGGGACATATTTTTTAAAAAAATCAGAGTTGAGCACCAAGATTTATTATTTACAAGTATGTTTATAATAGCAAAAATTAATAAATATCTTACATGTTTAATAACTGAAAGTTAAACAAATTATAATATAAACATGCAATGGACCACTATACCCTTTAGTAAAGACCACATTTTAAAACATTTTAAGACACAGGGGTAAAAAACAGACTATAAAATACATGAATAATACGATCCTCATGCTGTAAAAAAGTGAGAAAGCAGAGGGAAAAGGCCCTGGAATAGTCCTTCAACAGCTGCAGATTCACTAATTATTTAACCTTATAAACCAAGTTTTAAAACCTGTAAATCTGTGCTGTTTCACACACATACATATTTTGGTTCCCTAAACAAACTATATATATATAAATATACTAAAGTCTATATAGCTATAGACGTAGATGTAGGCACAGATGCAAACAGACACAGGCATAGATACAGATCTATCCATCCATCCTTCCCTTTTCTGCTGGTATGGACCAAGGGAAGACCAGGCTCAGAGTACGAAACAGTAGTGTAAGTACCTTTTTAAAAGGTAAGGCATTTCGCCAACAACAAAACAAACACAACAGATGCAGAAATAGTAACTTTTCTGTTTCTCAGACACCTAGAGGTGATTTAAGAGAAGAGCTGTATTTCAGGCCTAGTGTTTTTAGGTAGACAAGTCTAGTTTGTTTGGAAGCAGATATGCACACCATTCCCATGCACATTTAATTCCAGTTTATATTTTTTCCTCATGTTCCCTAATCTCTATGAGATCTTACTGTGCTAAGCAGTTAACAACCTACAGGAAAATAATGTAGCTGACTGGGGATAAGAGGATACTAAAAGATTAACTGTAATTTCTAGGGATGAAATTTTGAGAGATTTCTCTTTTCTTCTCTGGACTTTATGTATGCTCTATCTAAAATGTGTATATATTCCTTTATAACCAAAAAAAAAAAATTTAAAAATCAATCTCTTCGGGCCAGTGAGATGGCTCAGCAGCATATGCGCCTGCCCAGCAAGTGTGAGGGCCCGAGTTCGACTCCCGGAACCCACATACAAAAAAAGGGCCGGTGATATCGCTCAGCGGCACGGGCACCTGCTGGCACGCGAGGTCCTGAGGTCGACCCCCGGTACCCACAAAAAAATAAAAAAATAAAAAATCAATCTCTTCAGCCAAGTATGGTGGCATACACCTGTAACTCCAGCTACTTGGGAGGCTGAAGCAGGAGGATCACAAGTTCAAGGCCAGCCTGGGCAACTCAGCAAGACCCTGTATGTATGGGTGTGGGGGCTATGGGTGTAGCTCCCTGTGGCAGAACTAGGTTCGATCACCAGTACAAACAACAGAACAGAACAAAACAACCAACCACACACACACCAAAAATATAAACAAATTCAATTCCTTCTTTGAATTTTTTCATCAAGGATTTTCTAAGGGTGATTACTACCTGCCAGATTCTCTACTGGGTAATATAGACAAAAAGATAAATGAGGCATGACCCTTTTTTCTTTTCTTTTTTTTTCTGATACAGAGTTCTCACCAAGTTGCCCAGACTGGCCTTGAACTTACAACCTTCCTGCCTCAGCCTCCCAAGCACCTAGAATTACAGGCTTGAGCTACTATACCCAGGAGTCTTTTTTCTGTTGCAGTACTGGAGGTTGAACCCAGTGCTTCATGCACGCTAGGCAAGCACTCTACTCCTGAGTCACATCCCCAGCAGCACAATCTTCCTTGAAAACTTTAACCCGCTAGGCACAGTACGCTTAGCCTCTGTTTTAGGGATGGGGAGAAAAATGAATAAGACACTTGATCAGACTCCACCATCCACACTACATTGCCCTCCAGCTTATACAGGGGCAGCAGCTCAGGATTATTCGTCAGGAGCTATGGCTTCAGATTCCGTAGATTTCAATCTTCTATAATTCTGCAACAGACTGGAAATAACTGCTCTTATTTTTTATTTTATTTTTTTGTGGGTACCGGGGGTCGACCTCAGGACCTCGCCTGCCAGCAGGCGCCCGTGCCGCTGAGCAGTATCACCGGCCCTTTTTTCGTATGTGGGTTCTGGGAGTCGAACTCGGGCCCTCACGCTTGCCAGGCAGGCGCGTAGGCCGCTGAGCCATCTCACTAGCCCGAAATAGCTGCTCTTAATCTGCAGTGGAATAATGACTGGCAGTGAAAAAAGAAGACTAAGAAAACCATTTTCTTACTATAGAGTCAGTGTATCACATACATAAAGTGAAAATGCACAGGCAAGAACTGGCTTTGCTTTTTTAACCCCATCCATGATTTGCCCAACTGCCACACTGCACAGCACAGGGAGAAAGATCTTACCATGGCCTTTTGTTTCCGTAGAGCACGTGAGGTCTGCGGGAGCACTCGTTTCCTGCACTGCTGCTTCTGCCTCTATCTCTGGCAGCAGCCCTCTGCTTCCATCCTCCATTTTCTTTTCATGCTCTTCTTTTTCTTTTTCCTCTTCCTCTTCCTCTTCTTCCTCTTCTACTTCAGGCTCATCCTTCATTCTCATTAGAGTTGGAGGGAGTTCTGGCCGCTTGGGAGGCAACTTCTGTGAGGGACACAAAAACACAAACAAGTAGTTCCACACAGTGATTAAAAGAGACAAATCTCTCCTAGGAGGTTAATCTAAGTAGGTAGAATGTATGACCCATCTACACTGATAAACCTCATATGAAATTCTGTGCATCTATGGACACTTAACAAGTACCTTTATTAATTTCTAGAGTAAAAAGATTATTAGGGCTAGGGTATAACTCAATTGCAGAGTGCTTGCCTAAGACGTGCAAGTCCCTGGGCTGGATCCCAGAGACCATGGGGGCAAGTGGGGGAAGACAAAAGATTATTAAATACAAAATGCTTGACATAGCTTATACAGAACTAAAACATTTATTCCAGGTGAGTAATAGTTCCAACAATTCTGTCCTGCTATATATCTTGATATTAAAGGCCCTACATTTATTACAAAATCTTTAGGGAGTAAAAAAAGATACATGTTCCCAAGAAAGAAATCATTTGTACAGCTTTTTCATTTTAGTTTCATTTCATGTAATTTCAAGAAAATATAACACATACAAATCAGTAAAACAGATCCTGAAGAAAAGGAAGACATTTCTCAAAAAGTAAGGCCAGATGTTCCTTGGGTGTTTTTGTTTTTTGAGACAGAATCTTGTTATGTTATCCAGACTGCTTTCAAACTCCTGGGCTCTCGTGATCCTCCTGACTCAGTCTCCCAAGCAGCTAGGACTACAGGCATGTGCCACTCTACTTGGAAGACATATCAGTAAAAGTATTCTAATCAAGGCATGTCAATAAAAGTACTCAGAGCATGGTGGCACATGTCTATAATCCCAGCTACTAGAGAGGCTAAGGCAGGAGAACCTGAGTTGGAGGCCAGCCTGGGCAACACAATGAGACCATGCCCACACAAACAAACAAACAAACAAAACAAACAAAAGATACTTAGAAGAAAAATACAGCCTCTCTGGGACTTGGAATTAAGAAACCTAGAAAACAACAACCTGGTAAAAAGAAAAAAAAAAGTAGATCTCTGGGAATCAGGAGAGAGCTGATGGGAAAACTAGAAACTACACAGAGGTTTGAAAATTAGAGCAGTCTAGAAAGACTGAGAAAATGAAGCAGACCCCAGCTGACCCCAGCTCCTAGGATGTGGGACCTGGCTCACTGACACTGTTGCAGAAATCTGATAGCAAGGGCCGGTGAGATGGCTCAGCGGCGTAAGCGCCTGCCTTGCAAGCGCGAGGGCCCGAGTTCGACTCCCGGATCCCACATACGAAAAAGGGGCCGGTGATATCGCTCAGCAGCATGGGTGCCTGTTGGCGCGCGAGATCCTGAGGTCGACCCCCCGGTACCCACAAAAAAAAAAAAAAAAAAAAAAAAAAAAAGAAATCTGATAGCAAACCAAATGGAAGACTGCACCTGAGGAGTTAGAAGGCAACTTTTATTTTAATGCTAGTGGGCTGATGGGAACCAGGTCTCAAATCATCAGCCCCAAGTCAGAGTAAAACAAAGACTTATATACAAAGCACAAGAGCTGATAACAGGTTATTTTATAATTGGTTACATACATTTGGTCATTTGTTGTTATGGAATTTTGTCCCCGGCAAGTCTAGGAAGGGAGCTGAGCTGAGCAGGTAAGTAAAATCAAACATGTCCTTGAAACAAGATACATTCACAGGCTGGGTAGTGCAGCTGGGCTAAACTATCTCTAAATTGTGAAAACAACATAGTGCTTTACAGCTGACTGAGTCTGACAGTTTAACCCTGAGATGGGCTGAGCCTGCACAGCCTGTCTTAACACAGTGTCAGGCTGTTAACCCTAAAACTCCAGTCACAACACAAGGTAAGCCCCGAGAGGGTCAGCAGCTCCAGAGAGACACAATGGACCAGGCTGGCAGCCCTGGCCCCAAGAAAAGCCCACAGCTATTGTAAACTGCAAAAACAGCATGGGGTTTTACTCTGAAAATGAAAATCCCATGTAATGTCCCCCATATCTGAGAGGGTTTATAATCAGAAGTCATTTGGGGAAAGGGTTAAATGGGGGGTTTAATTGTTAAGACAGCCACAGAACAGCTAGAGAACAACTATACTTCAGGGTTTCTGGTTCACCCTACTGTTACAGACAGCTAAGTTAGGCAGAAATATTGTAGGCAGTCAGACAGAACTAGGCCCTCGAAGGAGCCAGTGCAGAAGATGAGATATACTGCAACTGTGAGGAAAACACATCTGTTGAGGGCCAGACCTCAAGACAAAAGATGCACCCACATACTTCCCCTAAGGATAAACAACAGTGATTGATATTCTAAATAGGTATAGATCACCCAAGGTCCAGACTAAAAAAATCAGGGGCCAGGGATGTAGCTCAGTGGCACAGCGCCTGCCTGGCAAGCACAAGACCCTGAGTTCAACTCCCAGTACCAAAATAAATAAATAAATAAAAATAAATCAAAGGATGGAAAATAATATTCCACACAACAGGAGCCCCAAAACAAGCAGGAATAGCTATCCTATTTTCAGGCGAAGTGGACTTCAAGCCAAAACTGATCAGGAGAGGTAAAGAAGTTCACTACACATTGGCTAAGGAAAAAATTCAAAGGGAAGAGATAACAATTATAAACATATATGTACCAAACTCTGGCATACCCAACTTCATAAACATTACTGGCTACTGAGTATAAAAATATCAGATAGCTGGGCATGGTGGTGCATGCCTATAATCCCTGCACTTGGGAGGCTGAGGCAGGAGTACTGCTGGGAGTTCAAGGCCAGCCCAGTTCAAGGCCAGCCTATCTCAAAAAACAAAAACAAAACCACAAATCAGATAAACATCAATACAATTACAGTGGGGGACCACAATACCTGCACTTTCACATATAAACAGATCGACTAGACAAAATAAAAACAACAAAGAAATACCAGAGTTGAAGCAAACCTTCAAACAAATAGACTCCATAGTTATCTATGGAGTGTTCTACCCAACAACAGAATATATTTTTCTCAGCAGCACATGCAAATTTCTCCAAAATAGACCACATACTAATTCATAAAGCATGCGTAAACACAAAAGAATCAAAACTAAAAAAAAAAAAAAAAAAATCAGAACTACCCCATGTATATTATCACATCATAGTGCAATTAAACTAGAAATCAATGGCAAAAGAAACCACAGAAATTATGACAATATACAGAAATTAAACAATATATTCTTGAATAATTAATGGGTCACAAAAGAAAATAGTTTCTAGAATCAAATGATAATGCCAACACAACATATAGGTACTTATGGAACACAATGAAATCAGTCTTTTTTTTTTGCCTTTTTTGAGACAAGGTTTCACTATGCAGTTCAGGCTGGCTTTGAACTCACTTTGTAGCCCAGGCTGGCCTCGAACTTGCAGCAATCCTCCTGTCTCAGCCTCCCGAGTGCTGGGATTATAGGCATGCGTCACCACGCCCAGCTGAAATCAGTCTTAAGAGAAAAGTTTATAAATATAAATGCACATATCAAAAAATAGAATGATCCCAAATTAATAATTTAATGATGTACTTCAAGGTCCTACAAAAACAAGAATAATCCAAATCCAAAGCTAGTACAAGTAAGTAAATTATAAAGATTAGAGCGGAAATTAATGAAATTGAAACTAAAAAAAATATGAAGAATCAATGAATCAAACAGCTGGTCCTCTGAAAGAATAACAAAATAGACAAACCCTTAGCCAGTCTTACCCAAAAAAAGGGAAAGAAAAAACCCAAATCAATGCAACTAGAAATTAAAAAGAGAGATCACAGTGGACACCTTCAAAATCCAGAAGTTATAAGCAATTACTTCATAAACCTGTATGCCAATAAATTGGAGAATCCATAAGGCATGGCTAGATTCCTAGATACATATGAAATACCAAAACTGAGCCAAGAAGATATAAAAACCCTGAATAATGCAATAACAGGCATTGAAATTGAAGCAGTAATTAAAAAGAAAAAGACAGGGCCAGTGAGATAGCCAGCGGCATAAGCACCTGCCTGGCAAGTGCGAGGTCCTGAGTTCGACTCCCGGTACCCACACACAAAAAAAGGGACGGTGATATCGCTCAGTGGCATGGGCGCCTGCTGGCGTGCAAGGTCCTGAGGTCGACACCCGGTACCCACAAAAAAATTAAAAAAGAAAAAGAAAAAAAAAAAAAAAAAAAAAAGACTACCAACCAAGAAAAGCCCAGGACCTGATTCAGTGGATTCACCACTGAATTCTATGAGAACTTTAGGGAAGACTTAAGGCCCACTCTCCTCAAACTCTTTAATGACATTGAAAGGAAAGGAGTACTCCCTAAATCATTCCTGAAGTAGCATTACCCTGATTCCAAACCCGGAAAAGGATCTACCCAAAGAGAACTATATGCCAATCTCTTTAATGAATATAGACGCAAAAGTCCTCAACGAGCTATTCACAAACAGAATACAACAAATCATCAAAGTGATCATACATCATGACCAAGTAGGCTTCACCCCAGGGATACAAGGATGGCTAAACATACACAAATCAATAAATGTAGTTCACCACATAAACAGGAGCAAGGACAATAATCACATGATCATCTCAATAGACACAGGAAAATCCTTTGACAAAATCCAACATCCATTCATGATAAAAAAAAAAAAAACCTGAAAAAAAACAGGTATAGAAGGACCTTACCTCAATCTGATAAAAGCTATTTATGACAAACCTATTGCCAACATTGTATTACATGGAGAAAAGATGAAAGCTTTCTCCCTAAAATGAGGAACAAGACAAGGACATCCACTATCACCACTCCTGTTCAATATAGTCCTTGAAATATTAGCGAAAGTAATCAAGCAAGAGAAATAAATAAAAAAGATATGTATAGGAAAGGAAAAGTCTAAGTATTGTTATTTGCAGATGACATGATCCTCTACAAAGACCCAAAAAATTCCACCAAAGGACTCCCAGAATTAATAACCAAATTCAGCAATGTATCAGGATACAAAATCAACACACAAAAATCAACAGCATTCTTATACATCAATAATGAACAGACTGAGAAAGAAATTAGGAAAATAAAACCATTCACAATAGCTTCAAGAAAAATTAAATACTTAGGATAAACTTAACCAAGGAGGTGAAAGACCTCTACAATGAAAATTACATCTCTCTGAAAAAGGAGATGCAAGAGGACATGAGGAAATAGAAAGATAATCCATGTTCCTGGATAGGCAGAACCAATATAGTCAAAATGGCCATACTTCCAAAACTGATATATAGATTTAACATAATTCCAGCCAAAATAGCAATACCATTCTTCACAGATCTACAGAAAACAATCCTAAAATTCATACAGAACCAGAAAAGACCCAGAATGACAAAAGCAATCCTGGGTAACAAGAGCAAAGCAGGAGGCATCACAATTTCAGATTTCAAGCTACAGTGATTTAAAAAAAAAAAAAAGCATGGTACTGGCACAAAAACAGATACGTGAATCAGTGGAAAAGAATGCAGAAAGCAGAATCAACCCCAGGCACGTTCCAGGATCCAGAAACACACACTGGATTAAGATAGCCTCTTTAATAGTGCTTGAGAAATTGGATACGCACATGCAGAAGATTGAGTCTAGAAACACGTATGTCACCTGTACTAATCTAAAATCAAAACGGATCAAAGATCTAAGCGCTAAATATGGGGGACCACCTGGACGGCTGTCCTTGAGAGAAGAGCAACTATCTCCATCTTGGCTGAACCTGGCCCTAATTCCACCTATTGATATGTACAGAGCTGGCTAGGACTTTTCCTTATCTCTTTAATTGGCTTTAGGCAATGCAAATAGGTCCAGCAGAGGTCCTGATGTGTAGTCTTTGAAGCAAAGCGACAGGACTGTGTTTCCCCGCCCCTTTGCTCCCAATACATGGTTGAGCCTGGCGGGATGGAGAGCCGTGCTCCACGCTGTAGGCTGGGACCGAGCCTCGAGAAAGAGGCTATGACTTCCCAGGGCATAAAGGATTATACATCAGAGCTGAAGCACTGACCCCAAAACATTAGATACTATCTTGAATTGTGTTATGCAGATTACTCCTTTTGCATATACTTCCCTCTGCATTTGCAAAGGTGATTTTCAGGCATAGCCCAGCTCAGTACTTCCCGCCACTCTCATAGTCACTCATCCCCGACCCACTCCCCTCCTTCAGAATTAATAAAAACCCAGGTTCGACCCTGGGTCTGGGCCTTTGTTCCAGTAGCCACCATCTTGGCTGGACTTAGGACCCCTTGGCTCCCCACAACTATAAATATGCCTTAGTCTCTTTATTCTCGCCGTGGATTGCATTGGATGTGGTAGATTGGAATTAACTCGGTAGAATTCCAATAACTTCCTTTTGGGTTTACAAATCTAACTTCCTGGACCGTGACAAGGACCAGGAAGGGCCCTCTATAGCTAAAAAAAAAAAAAAAAAAAAAAAAGTCTGCTAGAATATAAAATAGGTAAAAGTCTATTTTTTGGAGACAGGGTCTCACTCTGTAGCCCAGGCTGGCCTTGAACTCACTGCAATCCTGCTTCAGCCTACCTAGTGCTGGATTACAAGTGTGCGCCACCACACCCGGCAGTAAAATTCTTGAAGACAGGCATAAGCAAGCACTTTCTGAACAGAACCCCACTGCTACAAGAAATACTGAGAATCAACAAACAGGATCACATCAAATTAAAAAGCTCTGCATAGCAAAAGAAACAACGAATAAAGGGACAACCTACAGAATGGGAAAAATATTTTGTGAGCTACTCTTTGTACAGAGAACTAATACCTAGAATACATAAAGAACTCAAAATAATTAGACACCCCCCCAAATAAAACACCCAATCAAAAACTGGGCAAGTAAAATGAATACATGTCACAGAAGAAGTACAAATGGCCAATAAATACATGAAGAAATGCTCACCATTAGTGACCATTAGAGAAATGCAAAATTAAAACAACACTGAGATTCCATCTTACTCCAGAAAGAATGGCTGTCATCAAGAAATCAAGAACGGGGCTGGTGAGATGGCTCAGCAGCGTAAGCGACTGCCGGCAAGCGCAAGGGCCCGAGTTCGACTCCGGAACCCACATACGAAAAAAGGGCCGGTGATATCGCTCAGCGGCACGGGCACCTGCTGGCGCGCGAGGTCCTGAGGTCGACCCCTGGTACCCACAAAAAAAAAAAAAAAAAAAAAATCAAGAACGGCTGTCATCAAGCTGGCAAGGCTGTGGGGAAAAAGGGAACCCTTCTACCCTTCTATATTGTTGGTGGGAATGTAAACTACTAAAAGCACACTGGAAATCAGTATGGAGATTTCTCAAAAAACTAAAAATAGGAATTTCATTCCACCTACTTATTTATTCCCCTTCTAGGTATCTTCCCAAGAGTTAAAGAGATCATATTAGAATGATATATGGATACCCGTGTTTATAGCAGCACAACTCAGCTAAATCTTAGAAGCATCCTATTTGTCCCTTAACATATGAATGGATAAAGAAAAAGTGATATTTATACATAATGAGTACTACTCTGCCATAAAGAAAGATAAACTTGAGGCATTTGTAGGTAAATGGATGCACCTTGAGTGAAATAAATCAGATGCACAAGCTTAAATACTGTATAGTTTCTCTTATATGGGAAACCCAAAATACACTAATATAAGTGAAGAGCATAAAATAAAAAAAAAGAAATAATAGGAAGTACGGAGGTCTTTTCAAATGGGAGGGGGAACAAGAAGTGGAGCAAGAGGGAGGGAGAGGAGGGAAAAGTTATGAAAAAAAAAAGAATTGAAGAGAGAAAATGGAAATAGAGCTTCTGCAAATGGGAAGAGAAACAAGAGGTAGAAGAAGCAGGGAGGCATGGGAGGAGTTGGACATGAAAAAAGCATTAAGATGTGTTTTGTACATTATCAACTCCCCACAATAAATGTGATCATTACGTACTGCAAACGTGGTAATAAAAAAATAAATAAATATTTTTAAAAACCCACTATGATCCCATCTGACTCCAGAAAGTATGGCTACCATCAAGAAACCAAATAATAAAAAATGCTGGCAAGTTGGTGGGAAAAAGGAACACTTCTACATTGTTTTGTGATTGTAAATCAGTACATTCACATTGAAAATCAGTATGCAGATTCCTCAAAAGACTAAAAATAGAAATTCCATTCATCCAGCTACTCCCCTTCTGGGTATCTTCCTAAAAGAGTTAAAGTCATAATACAGTGATACATGCATACTCACGTTTAGAGCAGCACAATTCACAGTACCTAAATCTTGGAACCAACCTATATATACCTCAACAGGTGAATGGGTAAAGGAAATGTGGCATTTATAAGCAATGGAGTACTATTCTGCCATAAAGAAGGATAAATCTGAGTCATTTGTAGGAAAATGGATGTACCTGCAGACCATAACGTTAAATGAAATAAATTAGACACATAAGCTTAAATATCATAAGCTTTCTATTATATGAGAAACCCAAAGTATAAATAAACTAATGAGCAAAATAAAAGATAGATAATAGGGAACAGGGGGAGAGATCTTTTGCAAATGGGAGGGGAACAGAGATGGAGGTGACAGGAAGGGGATGAAAAAATAATTAAAATGTGTTATATATTGGTACCAACTCCTCACCATGAATGTAATCATTATGTTCTGCAAGTATGTACTAATAAAAATTTTTTTAAAACTTTCGTCAAACTTCTCCTCCCCTCAAAAAAGTACTTAGAGGGCCGGTGAGATGGCTCAGTGGTGTAAGTGCCTGACTGGCAAGTGCAAGGTCCTGAGTTCGACTCCCGGAATCCACATACGAAAAGAGGGCCGGTGATATCGCTCAGCGGCACGGGAGTCTGCTGGCGCGCGAAGTCCTGAGGTCAACCCCCGGTACCCACAAAAAAAAAAAAAAAAAAAAGTACTTAGAAAAAGTTGATCATGTTTATGGAATAGAGAAGATATCAAAATAGACCTTGGTTGCATCATTTTTTAACTATAAGATTTAGTTTAGTAATTCTCTAAGAGAAGTGTTTTTCTTTTATTTAAAACATAAATAACTGGACACATTTACACAAGCCTGTAATCCCAGCACTGAGATTGAGGCAGGAGGATCTTGAGTTTGAGGCCAGCTAGGGCTACATAGCAAGTTCAAGGCCAGCCTGGATCACATAGTGAGACTCTGTCTCAAAAAACAAGAACAAAAACACCAGGGGGGGAAGAAAAAGAAACTACTGAAGACATAAATACCACCCTTTCCCAGAAAGCCTCCATCTTAGCTAAACCACGTAATTCATTCAGAATACATAGCTGGGATTTCAGATCTGTGCCATCAAAGGACAGTTAACCCTACTTCAAAGTATTATTGTCTGAACTGTGCAATTGTGTCCCTCCACAAACCCATGTGTTCGAGGTCCCAATCTCCAATTTTCAGAATGTGACTCTATCTGGAGACAAGGTCTTTAAAGTAAATTAAAATGAGGCATGTAGGGTAGCCCCTAAGGTAACGTGACCAGTGTCATTAGAAGACACACTAGACAACCATGTGAAAGGGCATCAAGAGGATAGCCGTCTTTCGCTTGGAAGAAAGCAACTCTGCCAGCACTTTGATCTTAGACTTGCAGCATCCAGAATTGTAAAAAGTAAACTTCTGTAGTTTAAGCCCCCCAATCCATAGTATTTTGTTATAGCAGCCCTAGCAAACTAATTCACAAGGTCCAGCTCTTTGGAGTGATGAAAATCTTTAAAAAGCAGAATCTATGAATAGGAATATATACAGAGCAAAAATGCACATCAGTGCCTTACTATAGGAAAGGATAAATAAAACTTAAGAGAGATCTGGATCTGACTGCCAACTTAGTTGCACGTGGATGGTATGATCTACTATTTCAGCTTCCTGTGTCCTCATCTGTAAGACACAGTAATTTCCACATCCTATAAGGTGTTGGGAAGATTAAACCAAGTATGGAAAAACAGATGGCAGAGGCAGGTGTACACGCTATGTTACTAATATGTTAGCTGAGTCTGAATATACATCTATCCACCTAGTCAAAAGCATTTAATGTAGGAAATTCAGCATTTATTAAAAATTTATTGGAATTCTACTTTACAAAGTGTTAATTGCAAACTGATTGGCATGAACCAGTCCACCAATTCTTGGTAACCCTAACTTGAACAGAAAAACCCAACAACCAAATTCTGAGATAGATATGACCACACCAACCTCACAGCCTTTCACTGCAGAATGAGTCATCTGCACTTTCAAAAGAAAGAGAAACTAGCTCAGGGATATTTCAGGAACTAAAAGTTTAACACCTTGACTTACAACTTACCCCTACTGTTCCAGTTTTTAATTTGAATTTGCTTCCACCTTTCATGGCACCAAAAAGAGGCAATGTAAGCTTCTTAGCTTTGTTTCCTGAATCGGCAGTTTGACTTTCAGTCCTAAAAAAAAGGAACAATTATACGTATCTATTCAGCCCAAAGTTTTATCTAAAAATACTATGATACTGACAAAGAAATTTCTAGCAAGACAAAAATTACCACCAAATGTGTGTCTGAGCACACAACAATACAGGTACTCAGCCAGGCATGACGGTGCACACCTGTAATCCCAGCCATTTGGGAGACTGAGGCAGGAGAATCACATGTTTAAAGCCAGCGGGGGTAACTTACTGAGCCCCTGTATCGAAATAAAATAAAAAAGGAGTGTATTTGTAGGTCAATGGTACAGCTTTCGGCTTGCATATGTGAGGCCCTGGGTTTAACCCCCAATACCACAAAGGAAAAAAAATGATAAGAAGAAGAAAGAAAAATTGTATTGAAGCCAGTAGAGTTTTGAATGTACAATGACACTGATAACTTTCACGAACAGAGCTATTAAGGGCAAGAGGAGGCTGTTCCCTTAGTCTAGTAATTTGAAACATACTGTATGACTTCAAATTTATAAAATGATGACTACAGCACAAAGGTCACTGGTGAAGGAGAATGTATAAGCAAGACCTCATCTCTAGCAAGCAGCAGATGGGTCCATAATATAAAGCCTCATTGCCCACCAACATCTGAAAAGTGCCTTACTTACTTGGAGTTCACACTTAAAACCAGGCTCAATAACTCTGAACACAGAATTAAAAAAAAAAAAAAAAGTGTGTGCACAGGGTGGGTAGAGTACCCTGTTTAGCTAGAGACACTGCAACCGTTGAGCTTGTCGACATTCTTGAGATAGTTATAAAAGCTAAGCCCATTAGGGCAAAACTAAAAAGGAAGAAAAAGAAGAGAGAGCAGAAATTAGAAAGGGGGATAGGAGAACTGCAAAAAACAAAGGGAAGGAAGTTGAGGTGACAAGATAAGCAAATTGTAAGAAGAGACAAAGGTAACAATGAGAAGATGGAAACAGGAAAGTAGGCAGAGGTGCCAGAGATAGCAAAGAGAAGGTAGCATGAAGAGACAGAGGAAAATGTAAAAAGAACCATACTAGGCCAGGGAAGAAAGCCTGTGCTTTCTTTACATGGGCCATGAGACAGCCCTACAAACAGGGCTGCCAGTCGTGACGCAGAATGACTTATATCAGAAATTGGTTACCCTGGCCCACCCTGAAGCTCAACTTGCTACTACTGCCACCGCTTACCTAAGTCTTGTCCCCTAGTGGTACTACTGGACGCAGCATTACTGCCTTTTCCTTATTAGTCAGAACCTATTCCCTTGCTATGGCCATTAAAAGAATCCTGCTTGCCTGGCCTTAAAATACCCTCTGCCAAATCATTCTTCACATCCTTCCCTGTGCCTAAAACCACAGATAGTTCTAAACCCTCTATATTCTACTTTCCCACATATCTACAAATTTATTGCCTTTCCACCTTTACTAAGTATTTATCATGCCCTGTCACTACATCTTTTGCAGTTTGGAGTACAAAAGTAAACTACTGTATGTTTCTTTTCCTTTTTCCACAATTTCATGGATAGAAGATTTGTTCTTACCACAGGATCCTAGCAACCTAAGCAAATAATTTTTTTCCTTATTAAATCAAGAACTTTCACCTTTTCACTTAAAAGAAGCATTTTATGGCTTTTCTTTGGCATATCTGAATTGCCAGCATCACTACTCTCACACTTTGGGGCCATTATTAAGTAAAATAATGGTAATTCCTGGACAGTCTATCTGATAACTGTGAAGCAACTGATGGGCAGGTAAAATACACAGCATGGATATGCTGGACAAAGGAATGATTCATATCCTGGCAGGACAGAGCAAGACAGTGTGAAATTTCATCATGCTACTCAAAACAGTGTGCAACTGCTGGGTGTGGAGGCACACGCATGTAATCCCAGCACTTGGAAGGCTGAGGCAGGAGGATCACCATGAGTTCAAGGGCAGCCTGGGCTACACAGTGAGTTCAAGGTCAGCCTGGACTACACAGCGAGAACGTGTCTCAAAAAAAAAAACATGTAATTTAAAACTCATCTATTGTTCTTTCTGGAAACAATTATTTTAGCTGGCAACAGGCAATAAAACTTCAGAAAGCAAAACCACAGATAAGGGTAGACTACTGTATTAAATAGCTGAACTACACATAAATCTCTGAACAAACCTGCCAGTAACTGGGGAATAAATTTTCTGTAGAGATGATCAACAGCTCCAGAAACATTTTATCTCTATAGCTATGTAAGGCAAGGTATCTCCTCAATATTTAGAAACTCCTTTATACAATGGCCCAGTATCAAGGTACAGGTTTTATATACAGGGATGAGGACTTAATACAATGTAAAGCAACATTTTGCAACGATGGAAATGATCTATATCGCACTATCCACTATAGTAGACACCAGCCCTGTGTGGCTCTTGAGCACATGAATTGTGGCTAGTGTGACTAAAGAACTGCATTTTTAATTTTATTTAAAGAAATTTTAATAGTACATCTAGCTAAGGGTGCTATAATGGACAGCACAGATCTAAAAGAACTTCCCAGTAACTCACTACCTTCATAGTGGGTGAACCATCTAGTCAGCACCACTGCTGAGATGTCCACCTGGCCTGCGCTAAGGGGAGTTGCTTATTTCTACGACTTACTGTACATCTTCAAAATTGTTGATGAGACTACATAAAACAAAACTTTTAAATATTGTCAAGTTTAAAGACTGGATCAATCTCTCTCTCTCTCTCTCACACATACACACACTCATAAATATTAGCTAAATCTGGGGTAAATTATTCTCAAAATTTGGTTTATAAATTACTCAATAATCTAGATGTCTAAGAATGGACTTTGGTTAACCTGTTTCCCCAAAAGCAAAGTTAAAAAATTAACCTGTGCTGGGTGTGGTGGTGCACACCTGTAATCCCAGCACTCAGGAGGCTGAGGCAGGAAGATCACTGTGAATTCGAGGCCAGCCTGGGCCAGCCTGAACTGCACAGTGAAACCCTGTCTCAAAAAGAGGGAAAAAAAAAAAAAAAGTAACCTGTAGGAGATATGCTTCCTCCCCTTTTAAAGGAAGAAATTATGCTTTAAAAGAAGTATTTAAGGACTAAGGATGTAGCTCAGTGGCAGAGGTCTTGTCCAGCATGTAATGTGTGAGGCTCTGAGTTTGAACTCTAAAATTGAAAAACTCATTTAAATACATTAAACAAGCCAGGCATGGTAGTGCACAACTATAATCCCAGCACTCTGAGAAGCTGAGGCAGGAGAACTCCAAGTTTGAGCTCAGACTGGGCAACTTAGTGACTCAGCAAGACCCTATCTCAAAATAAAAAATAAAAAAAGGAGCTAAGGATGTAGCTCAGTGCAAAGACCCTGGTCTCAATCCCAGGACCACAAAATCAATTAATTAATTATTCTGGGCCGGTGAGATGGCTTAGCGGCGTAAGCACCTGCCTGGCAAGTGCGAGGGCCCGAGTTCGACTCCCGGATCCCACATACGAATAAAGGGCCAGTGATATCGCTCAGCGGCACGGGCACCTGCTGGTGCGCAAGGTCCTGAGGTCGACCCCCGGTACCCACGAGAAAACAACAACAACAACAGCGACAATTATTCTTAGGAATGACAGATACAGGCATTAAAAGACAATTTGTGCTCATAGATTTTCGTCTGTGGTTTTAAAATCATCTAAGATTTATCAATCCCAAGAAAAGAGGGTTAAGAATAACAGTACAGATTCAATTTAAAACTGTCGAAAACCCTTCTGTACAAGACTGTTGATTCTGATTTTGAAATGCGACTGTGCTGAGCCATTGTCCAAGCTAATTTAATGCACTCTAACCCAGCTATACTACTTTAACCCCAGGTTTATGACTAGAAGAAATAAAAGGAGAAAGAAAAAAAAAGCAAGTTAAGCCCAGCTTCACAGCTTCCAGCCATTTGCTTCTAAAATAAGTTAGGTCTAGCCCCTGGGCTCTTCCTCTCCACCCCTCTCTCTCCACATTAACTGTGAGAACTGGGGCTTCTCAAGTAAGAAGAGTTTCAGTCTTCCAGTTATTTGGTATTCTGAAACCACAGCACAATAAATTTAGTCCTAAAGCCATATGGCTATTTGGGTCAGGATTTTTTCTTTTAAAAACACAGTATATTTTAATGAACTATACCCACAAGCTCAAAACTCAATAAGCATAAAGGGTATATATTGTGAACAGTCTCCCTCCCATTGCTGTCCCCCAGCCAGCCAGTTCCCTTGCAAGAGGCAACTGGTATTATCGGCTTTTTATCAGTCTTTCCGGAGAAACAGTAGCAGATGCTGTTGGTACCCTTGTCCGATTCCCTTCGCCAGGGCCATCAGCTACTGCAGACACTGACTGCTATAGGCCCATGACTGCACCTTTCTCAACAGAATTGCTGCTCTCCCTCCCCATGGTCAATGAAGGGTTGGATGGAGGCATAAAAAGCCCCAGCCCCTGCCTTCTGTCACATCTGTGCTGCTATTACAGCTCTTAAAACCATATCTCGGCCCAGCTTCTCCCCATGCCCTATCCTACTCCCTCCTTCCTTGAGGGCACTCTCTCAGTGAATCAGTGGTAGAGAAATCCCAATCTAAGGCTGCTTTTAGGAAACCTGACCTGAACAGATTGTATGCATACCCCAAAAAATGTCCTACGTACCTAGGTATTCTTATCCTACTGCAAACGGTCCTTATTATACACACTGTCCTACTACTCAATAATGTCTTTTATTACTTAATATATTGTGACAATGTTACATTTTAAATAAACGGTTGCTTTTTTTTTACAGTTGCATGGTGTTCTACTGTATACCTGTAATTCATTTAATCCATCCTCTGATAAACATTTAGGTAGTTTCTCATTTTTTAATATCATAAACAATGCTGCAATATACATTCGTTTCCTAAGTATGTAAGAGACAAACAACTAGAAATAATTAGATCAAGGGCATATGTATTTATAATATGGACAGACACTGCCAATTTGTCCTGTACAGGAAATGTCCTAATGTGTCTTTTAGTCACAGCCTCATCAGTACGTCTTATTCATACCTAATGAACCTTGGTCCATTTCATAAATAAAAATTTGTATCACACTGGAATATCTCTATTGTGAGTGAGGTTAAGCATCTTTTTATATGTTGAAAACTGTACTTCTTTTTCTGTGGCTTATCAGTTGATATCCTTTGCCCATTTATATCTTGAGTGATGAGTTATCTACTTAATATTCACAGGTCTTTATGTTTGAGAGAAATCAGTCTTTTGTGCATGTTGCTTTTTGAAAAAGTTTATGGCTGTGGAGGCACGCACCTGTAATCCCACCATTCTGGGAGGCTGAGGGAGGATCATGAGTTCGAGCCCAGGCTGGGCAACCTAGTGACTTATCAAAACACCTGGTCTCAAAATAAAAAAAGGCTGGGGGTGTAGCTCAGTGCAAAGACCCTGGGTTCAATCCCCAGTACCACCAAAAAAAGTTTATTCTGCACAAAAAGGGTAAGTAAGAAAAACACTTCAACTGGGCTTGGTCTTCACAGCACACACCTATAATCTCAGCACTTGGCAGGCTGAGGCAGAACTGCTGTGAGTTTGAGGCCAGCATGCACGCTACACGGTGAGTTCAATGCCAACCTGGACTACACAGTGAGACCCTGTCTCAGAAACAAAGCCAGACAAACAAACAAACCAAAAAAGAAAGAAAGAAAAAAAACTTCACAGCCTTCCAATTAACTAAGAAATCAGTTTTCTCTGAAAATGTTCCAACAGTCTAGATTTTCACAGGTGGGTTTTTAGTCTCTATGAAACCACTGCCTTTTGTGCTTATTTAAAGGATGTAGGGCCGGTGAGATGGCTCAGCGGCATAAGCGCCTGCCTGGCAAGCGCGAGGGCCCGAGTTCGACTCCCAGAACCCACATACGAAAAAAGGGCCAGTGATATCGCTCAGCGGCACGGGGGCCTGCTGGCGTGCAAGGTCCTGAGGTCGACTCCCGGTACCCACAAAAAAATTAAAAAAATAAAAAATAAAATAAAATAAAGGATGTAGTTCAGTGGTAGTGCTTGCTAGCATATTAGAAGCCCCGGGTTCTATCCCTAGCAACTCCCGCACACACAAAAAAAAGGATTTCTTATTTATATTTCTTTTTATAATTATTATCTAAATAGATCAAAGGATAATTCAAAGTGTTATATAAGCTACCATGCTTATTTAAAATTCCAAATTATATACTTACTTTTTTAGTTCAGGAATCTCTGCTGGCTTTACAATTTTTATTAACCCTTTAAGTCTCTGTTGTTCTTTCCTTAGTTCAAAAGTTCTCAGGTGAAGTTTCTTCCGGGACACACCATCTAATGCATTCCCTGATTTAATTTCTGACATGAACGCATCTAATGAATCCTGAGATGCCGACTCTGAGAGAGCTGTCCAAGAAAGGGATAACGTATATTTAGAAAGATGGCCCCAAATATTGCAAATTCAGCAAAGTTTCCATAGAAAAGTCACCAGCATAAAGCTGGATAAAGACTATCACTGTTATTAGGAATATGGAAATCGGTTATAACTGTGAGACACTGGGAAATGATTTCATCTCAATGAACTTCCCACCCCGCAACTACTAAATAAAAAACAGGTTAAACCAAATGATTACAATGTTCTTTCTAGGTCTGAAATGTTGCTCACTAGAAAGTCTATATTGTTTATCTTATTAACCAATTTAGCCCCAATGCCTAGCATAATGCACTGTATATGGTAGGTCCTCATAAATATTTGATAATATCATTACCTTTGCTTGAAGCCTTGAGCCTCTCAGAAATTTCAGAAAGTTCCTTTTCAGCATCATTTAACTTTGCAACCTGTACACCCAAATTAACAGTTAGCAAATGTTTTCCTTCTTTCAAACACTGTTTATCATACCATTTTCATAATTGTTACTGCAAGTTTTAAGAGCATTAATTCATAAGTCCAGCTAAAGCTGCTCCATAAGTTAACACTTTCCATTTGTTTATTTAATCTTAGTTGAACTAATGTACGAATTAAAGAACTCAGAATTAAATGGAATAAAAAAAAGAATTAAATGGAATACGTCACTCAGACTTTACTCAAATGAAAGGACTCGCATTTATTTCCATTGGTGAATCAAAAGGATAGATGTTGGGTAATGTTTTAAACTTTAAATGTTACTAAATAAAGTGTTAAGTGAATGCTACCTTAAGGTAAGGACTGCTGTTCCAGACTAATAGTACCACACTATACTCTTCAAAATCCCTTTGATTCCTCTTAACTATTTCATTCATCTCAGAAGCCCTAATTTGGATCTTTTTCTTTTCTCTTTTGGGAGTGATGGGATATCTTAAAAATGTTCATTAATCATCAATACCAACCTGGAGGAAAGTCTCTAGCAGCAAGCTAATTTTTTGCCAACAACCTGGATAAGACTAGTTGTTTGTTACCATTAAATTTACAGATCACAAAAGTTATACTTTGATACCAGATTTAGACACTACTACTTTAAAATTATAATTATAAGAACCGGGCGTGGTAGCACACACCTGTAATCCCAGCACTCAGAAGGCTGAGGCAGAAGGATTGCCACAAGTTCGAGACTAGCCTGGGCTACATAGTGAGTTCAGGGGTAGCCTGAACTATACGGTGAGACCCTGTCTCAAAAAAAAAAATAAATAAATAAATAAAATAAAATTATAATTATAAAACAGATTTTTAAAATGCATTATTTTATTTTTAAAAAACAAACTACCACAGATACTTCTATAAAGAAAACTTGCCAGTGATTCAAAGGTCTCTGGCTTCTCATCAATCTTCCCAGCCTTCTTCATTCGGTTCAGACGCTTCTTCTCAATCAGGCCAGTCCGATCAAGGAATGTGTCATCATCACTGTCATAAAAGTCTTCATCTTCCCAGTTCTTGGCTTTCCTTTTCCGCGATACTAGAGGTGAATAAAATGACTGAAAGTGAAATAAGCTTAAAAAAAAAGGCAAGCACAACTAGGCAGGCAGAATAAAGAAAAGATTCCACAAGCTGTCACACCACATAAAAAACAAAGGGCGAGCTGGGCATGGTGGCACACCCTTGGGACACTGAGGCAGAAGGATCACAAGTTTGAGCCCAGCCTTGACATCTTAGCCATTTAGCAAGACCCTGTCTTAAAATTTAAAAAGAAAGAAGGAAAGAAGAGAAAGAGAGAGGGGAGAGAGAGGGGGGAGAGTGAGAGAGAGGGAGATGAAAGAAAAGAAGAGAGGGAGAGAGGGAAGAAGGAAGGAAGGAGGAAGGAAGGAAGAAAGAAAGAAAAAGAGCTGGGGATGTGGCTCAGTAGAAAGGCCCTGGGTTCAATTCTCAGAACTGAAAAAAAACTGAACCAAACCAACAAACAAAAAAATCAAAGGGCTTGGGCCGGTGAGATGTCTCAGCGGCGTAAGCGCCTGCCTGGCAAGCACGAGGTACTGAGTTCAACTACCGGTGCCCACATACGAAAAAAGGGCCGGTGATATCACTCAGCAGCATGGGCGCCTGCTGGCACGCGAGATCCTGAGGTCGAGCCCTGGTACCCACAAAAAAAAAAAAAAAAAAAATCAAAGGGCTAAACTTTGAAGACATTATCGTAAGTGAAATAAGCCAGAAACAAAAGGACGCTTATTACATGACTGCACTTATATGCAATATCTAAACCAGTCAAATTCACAGAGATGGGAAAAGTAGCAATGTAGTTCCCAGAGGCTGGGGAAGAGGGAGGACAGAGTCAATGTTGACTGGGCCCAACTACAGTACAGAATAATGAAAAAGTTCTGAGACAGAGAGTGGTGATGGTTGCACAACAAAGTGAATACACTTAATACCACTGAATTATACACTTAAAATTGTATGTTTTATGTATATTCTACAACAAAAGATTAAAACAAAAAGCTAGTTTACTGAGCAAAAGACTCTTAACAGTGAGTTAAAAAAGAAAAAGACAAATAAGAAAAAGACCACTATAACAAAAGGATAAACTAAGAAATATCAGAATTAAGAAAGAGAAAAGCCTACTCTAGAGAAAAACCAAGGAAATCTTCAGGGATGACAGCGAAGTCAAATACAAGATAAAGGTTCTACAGATCTGGAGAGCAATAAGCCCTACAAGGAGAGGAGTATTCTTCAGGAAAATGTCTCCCCAGAAAATCAGAACTCAGACATTGATGTGACTAAACAATATGGAAAAAAACATACTGAAAGGCTACTGGAAGATATGGAAGGATGAGCAAGAGGTACACACACACACACACACCAAAAAAAAAAAAAAAAAAAAAAAAAAAACCCAGAAGAAAAACATGATCATTACCTTTAGGGAAAATAAAAATAAAACAGGTCAGCTATGATTAATATCTATATAAGCATAATCACATAAACACTAAATATTAATTTATCAGAGTCAACATATATCTAAAATAAATAACTTATAATATAACATCATATTCTTGTTTCTTGGAAATACAGATATTTTTAAATGCCAGAAAAAAATAACTGAAAAGTTGAAAGGCCTTAGGCATGAGGACTAAGAAAAGACAGGGCAAGGAGCCATATACTTTATTTTAACCTTTCTAGTAGTTGAAAGCCAGATGTAAGTAACTTGGCAACAATAAAAATTAATTTTAGAATACTTAAAAGTATAATATAGGCCCATTAAAATAAATGATGGTATAGCCGATCTTTCTTCTCTTTCATGAGATAAATCAACTGCATTTATATGGACAATAATCTATGAACATTCTTATGTTGCAAAAGTGAGTCACAGCATGTAACTCCAGCACTCCAGGCAGCTGAGGCGGGAGAATGGCAAGTTAGAGCCTCACCTGGGCAATTTAGCAACATAGGGAGACATTGTCTTCAAACTTTAAAAAATGGGTGGGAGATCTAGCTCAGTGTGAAGGCCATGAGTTCAATTCCTAGTACTGCCAAAAAAAAAAAAAAAAGTCACAAAAAAGTGTAAGTAATAAGACTCCATTGTGCAAGAGTATGTGTTTTTGTTTTTTTTTTTTTTGTGGGTACCGGGGGGTCGACCTCAGGACCTCGCACGCCAGCAGGCGCCCGTGCCGCTGAGCGATATCACCGGCCCCTTTTTTCGTATGTGGGATCCGGGAGTCGAACTCGGGCCCTTGCGCTTGCCGGGCAGGCGCTTAAGCCGCTGAGCCATCTCACCGGCCCGAGTATGTGTTTTTGGTTAAAGGATCTAGTTCTTTTTCTGGTTTTTGGGATCTTTTTTCTGGTTTTTTTTTTTTTTTTTTTTTTTTGGCTTTTTGAAACAGGGTCTTGCTATGTGGTTCAGGCTGGCCTTGAACTCACTATGTAGCCCAGGCTGGCCTCAAACTTGCAGGGATCCTCTCGCCTCTCAGCCTCCCGAGTGCTGGGATTACAGGCATGTGCCACCATACCCAGCCTAACGGATCTAGTTCTAAACTTTTTCTTTTTGCAGTGCTGGAGATTAAACCCAGGGCTGTGTACAAAAAAAACCCTGTACATTTTACATAGTCTGTGTGTAAAGATATTTTATTACATTCTGTGTGAAGTGTTTTTATTTCTTTAAATTTATTTTTCTATTTTTTAATTTTCCTTTCTTCTTTTTTTTTTTTTTGTGGGTACCGGGGTCGAACTCAGGACCTCGTGCACCAGCAGGCACCCGTGCCGCTGAGCAATATCACCGGCCCTTTTTTCGTATGTGGGTACCGGGAGTCGAACTCAGGACCTCGTGCTTGCCAGGTAGGCGCTTATGCCGCTGAGCTATCTCACCGGCCCCTTTTCTTCTTTTTTAAGGAAAAAACAACTCCCATATACTGACCTGCTTCCTGCCGTAACAATCCCAAAGTGTCAAGAATCCGACAAGCTTCCAGCGAGCACTGGATCATTGCTTCCTTTTTCTTTCCTGAGTGAATGGCCTCCGCCACCAGCTGTTTCCCAGTTGAATCATCCACTGGTAATCTGCATTGGTTTAGAGAGAGTTATAGCACAGAACTAAGCTCTAATTCTCATGTAAACAATTAATGTGCAGTGTATTTTTCAGATGGCTTTTCAATGTCCCAAATTCATTTTGTTCTATCTTATCAAGACTGGACTTTCTAATCTTTTCTTTCTACCTCTTACTCATTTCATCCCACCTCCCAATACTGTGTTACTGAACTCTCAAGGAACAAATTTGGGAATGACCCAAAATTAATCTAATGTTACTCTCTGGATTGCTGTCTACAACCACAAATTAACCTGAAATTAGGTACTTCCCAGAAATGAACATTAATGAGAAAAGAACATACCTCACCCTGCAGAGCCAAGTGCTATGTCCCTGTTCATCAAATTCGTATTCTAATTCTTCTCCTGTGGGAGGAAGAAAGAAAAATAGAATTTAATAGAATCTGAAAAGTACTAGTTGATACAATGTGGAAAAAGAGAACAAAGGTTAATAAGAACATCAAGTTTCTGTTCCACACTGAATACTAAATTTCAATACGTTTCACTTCTCATTCCTAGGGACTGTCACCTGGTAATAAAACTAGGATGAGTTTGACAGAGTAAAGCAAACTCAGATCAAAACAAACAACTCTTGGACTATGTATAGCTCAGTGGCACAACATGCGCTCGTGTATGGTCTTGGGTTAAATCCCCAGCACTGCCAAAAAAATAAATAAAACCAATCATTCCCTATGTACAGTTTTGTTCATACTATAGTAGTTTTCATACCTTCTATAACTGTAGATTCAAGTGGTTAGTTTGTCACAGTTGGTTTTTAGAAGCATAACTTAAGTACAAGCTGGGCATGGCAGAGCATGTCTGTAATCTCACCTCTCAGGAGGCTAAAATAGGACAATTACCACAAGTTAGAGGCCAGCCTGGACTACATAGCAAGAATCTGTCTCAGGCCAGGTGTGATGGCACATGCCTGTAGTCCTAGGACTCAGGAGGCTGAGGCAGGAGGATTGCATTGAGTTTGAGGCTAGCCTGAACTACACAGCAAGACCCAGTCTCAAAAAAAAAAAAAAAAAAAGACCCTGTCTCAAAAAACCAAAACAGGGGCCGGTGAGATGGCTCAGCGGCTTAAGCGCCTGCCTGGCAAGCGCGAGGGCCCGAGTTCGACTCCCGGATCCCACATACGAAAAAGGGGCCGGTGATATCGCTCAGCGGCACGGGTGCCTGCGGGCGCGCGAGGTCCTGAGGTCGACCCTCCGGTACCCACAAAAAAAAAAAAAAAAAAAAAAAACAAAATTAAGTACAGAAAGCAACCAGTATTTATATGTATATGTGTGTATATGGAATTATGTTTTATATTATTGGGAGTTAACCAATTGCAGATTGAAAATATTCAGAGAAGCAGATGTGGCGGCACATGCCTGTAATCCCAGCACTCAAGAGGCAGAGGCAGGAGGATCACCACAAGTTTGAGGCCAATCAGGACAGTTAATTCAAGGCCAGCCTGAACCACATAGTGAGAAAAAAAGCACCTGTTCTGAACATGTAGGCTACCTATTTGTTCATTCACTCGTTCATTTAGTCCGAGACATTTGGTTTTTGCTGGGATTACAGGTCTTCGGCACCACACCCAGTGCGAACATATAATTTTTGTCATTATTCCCTAAACAATACAGTATAACAACCATTTACATAGTATTCACACTGTAAGTAATCTAGAAATAGTTTAAAGTACACGGGAGGCCACGTGTAGGTTTTATGCAAATACTATGCCATTTGATATAGGGGACTTGGGCATCTTTGGATTCTGGTAAGAGAGAGGGGGCTGTCCTGGAACCAATCCTTGTACCCCACGCCCTGCTCTCCATCCCCTTCACACTCCATTCCTTATAATAGGGATTGAATCTAGGACCTTGTGCATGCTAGGCAAGCATGCTAGTGCTGGGCTACATATCTAGCAACCACCCCTTCTTTTTTTTTTTTGTAATTTTGAGACGAGGTCTTGCTAAATGGTCTAGGCCAACCTTGAATGTGTGGTTCTCTTGCCTCAGCCTCCCAAGCAGTTGGGATTACAGGTATGTGCCACCATGCCCAGCAAGTCCAGGATCTTTTGAGAAGAATAAGAGAAGTCAGAAAAGAAGTACTACCTTCATTCTAAAATGGGAAACAAGACTGACAAGATTTTTACTAGTTTCTTCCTTCTTTTGGCAGTACTGAACATGGCTGGATGGAACCCAGCCATGGTCTTTGCACTAAGCTACATCCCCAGTACATTTTTAATTTTTTATTTTGAGACAGCCCCACTAGTGGCTAAGCTGCTGAGCCTGGGCTAGAACTTGTGATCCTCCAGCCACAGCCTCCCAGAATGCTGGGATTACAGGTGTGTGCCAGCACACCCAAGTAGATTTTGACTATTTTCAAAACAAACCTGGCAGTAGAGATACAACTCCGAGGTAGAGCACTTGCAAAAGGCCCCGGGTTCAATCCCCAGCACCACAAAAACAAGAGCAAAAATAAACTTGAAGCAACTAACCATAAGGGTTAGTGAACAAGGAAGGTAGCAGATAAAAGAAAGCATTTCTATGTGTGATGCTAAACCTGAACCTTTAGAAAACAACACTGCTATCAACACATTTTATTGTCAGGGTCAGAAAATGTTTACATACCTTCTCGGTCAAAGAAACCTTGGAGAGCCTTTTTTGGATCTTTTATATAAAAGGCTTCCCTTTCCTGCTGAAACTCTAAGACAATGGGATTCTCTTCAGCCTCATCCTCTACAGCATCTTCACCTACAGTATGTGAGAAAGAGCAGAAAGACAATCAGACATGAGAAGACTGAATGACACACTATTATTTCTGGCTACATCGAGATATACTTACATATGATAAAAAAAAAAACATGAGGCAGGAGAAACAACTACAAAACCACCACTATGAGTATCTTAAGGTTTTCTAAATTATATGAGAAATCAAAACTAGTTTCTGTGGCACTTTAATTTCTTTTCTTCATCATTTTATTTTATTAATGAAATTTACCTATTACACTTTGGAAAATAAATCTGAGTTCCTCAGCCTGGTCTAATAATTGGTCTCTAATATAATTTCCTAATACTTCTCCTATCTGCTAAATAGACTGGTAAACTCATCATTCCCTTAAAATCATCCATCCCTGCCCTGAATACCAATCCCAATCCTCAGCTTCATAAGGGCTACTTTTCCTTTCCTTCAAGTTCTAACTTAAAACCCTTCTGCTTATAAACTTACAGTTTCCCAAAGACTTAAAGCAGTGCTGTCCCACAGAAATATGACAAAAAAGCCATACATATAATTGTAAATTTTCTATCAACTACATTAAAAAGTAAAAAGAAACAGGCAAAACTATTATCATTTCACTGTGTAATCAACACAATAATTTACATTTTTTTACATCATCTTTGAAATCCAGTGTGCATTTTGCACTGATAGCATGTCAATTTGGACTAGCCATTTTGTGAATAAGTGCATTAAAAACAAATTTTAAAATATCCATAGTATCCACAATTAAATTTTTTACATCAGAAAAGTTAATGACTCTTTTTGGATTTGGTTACCATAGATGCAAATTGTTTTTGACCTATGTACTTCAGAGTTACAAAAAGCTACGTTATTTTTTTTTTTAGTAAGTTAAGAGTACTACTAGTAATAAACTTAAAATGTTAAATTCTGACAACAATTTTAAATTTCTTACCCATCCCCCAGGTGCAGCCCATGTCATCATCTTGGCCACTTGTATTTCCCTTCCTTTCTGTGGTATCCATTTCCTCTTCATCTGAGTCTTCCCCTAGCATCTTCTTCTCCAACAACATTTGTTGCTGTTTTCGCAGTTCCTTCAACTGCGTTACTGTTAACTCGGATTCTGCCTCTCGGTCTTCCTCTGGTCCCTGATGAACCAAGCAAAGAACAAAACAAAAAAAAAAATTTTTTTTTTTCTTTTAAAATTGAATGTGGAAGTAAATTTCAGAAACACAGCAATGTGTACAGAGGTCTCAAGACGAGAGTCCACATTCATTCCTCCATTTTTTAAATTGCGACTGAGGCTCTCATTCCTCAATTAAAACTTAAGTAGCTCAAGATCCCAGCACGGGGGGCCTGCGAGATGGCTCAGCGGCATAAGTGCCTGCCTGGCAAGCGCGAGATCCTGAGTTCGACTCCCGGTACCCACATATGAAAAAAGGGCCGGTGATATCGCTCAGCAGCAGGGGCGCCTCTGGCGCGCGAGGTCCTGAGGTCGACCCCCGGTACCCACAAAAAAAAAAAAGATCCCAGCACGGTGAAGTCTTAAGATTTCAATTTATGTTTTTCTACTTACCTGCAGGATAAAGAGCCGAGTGCTGCCTCCAAAGCGAAAAACGTGTCCGACATGGACTCGACAATAGGTGCGGGGTGGGATGCGAGTTTTGTTGAGAAAAGTGCCATGGGTACTTCCCAGATCGTACAGGTAGAAACCCTGCCCTTGGCCGTCGCATTCTTTGTCCCCGCCGGGCGCCCTGTGCTGCAGCACGGCGTGGTACCGCGACACCGAAGGATGCTCCAGGCATATGTCGCAGCTAGACAGCCTCCCGAAAAGGCAGCAACTCGCTCCTTTCAAACTTCGGGTGCCAAGAATAGTGCCGCCCTTCAGAGTCTCTAGGCTGTAGGGGGCGGTGTTTGGACCGCCCCAAGGAGGCTCTTGGTACGGGGGTGTCCGGGCCGGGATCCCTGGGGAAGAAACCACAGTCGAGGGACGCAGCTGCTGCTCCAGGAGACTCCTAGTCTCCCAGCCTTCTGCCCAAAGCAGCGGAACTTCGAGTTCCCCAGAGTCGGGACCTGGCAGCGCCGTGGGACATTCCTCCGTCACCTCCCCAGGGTTTGCAGGACTGACGACCGAAGCCTTACCCTGCACTGCTGAGGACCCTGGCAGGGCTGGCTTTTTGAAGTCGCCACTGAGATCTACTAATGCCGGCGGCTCTGGCTGAGACGGAGTATCAGCCATTCTCGAGCAGTGCAACCTTGAAATGTGTCCCTAGGAAACCTCACCCTTCTCTTTGTGTGTTCCTGTCCTCGTCTCCCTCTTCCTAACTCCCAGTGGCCTCTCTGGGCCGGGATGGTAAGAGTTGACCCTTCACGACTCAAGAGTGCTGTAGAGTGGTGCGTAGCACAAAAAGGCCAAAATAACAGGAAGAGACTGCAGTAGTGCTGTGCAGCATGGGGGACATCTTTAGAGGTTGCAACAGGATTGTAATGACTTCCTGTGGCACAGACTAATTGGAAAGAAGCACTTCCGGCAGCCTAGGACCACTAATCAACAAACCAGCCTTTTAGCCCGGATGTGCCGCTCGCCTCAGGGATCCGCAGTCGGCCAGCCGCCCAGCCGACTCCTGGAATACGATAGTAAACAGTGACGCCTTTTTGTCTGGGTTCAGGTCCAGAGGTCCCCATCTTCCGGCTGCCCTGGACATCAGCTGTACCCAGGATCCTGCGATTGGCGTCTGCGCCTGTGACCGAGGAACCCCCGCCACCGAGGAACTTGGCTTTCCTTAGGTTTGAAACCAGTCCTTCCTATTTATTTTGGTGAAGTTAGGGAAGGAGGCAATTTTTTTGTTGCTTGTTTCATTCACATATTCTTTCCGAAATGAATTGAGGTATCATACTAAGAGGTTTTTTACTGGCACTGACTGTGACAGTGGGCAAGACATTGGGCCTCAACCCATACATCTGAAAGTAGGGATAATAGTATTATCTACTTCATAGAGTTGTTAGGAGAATTGAACTGAACAATAAAAGACTGGCATATAGTAAGCACCAATAAATGCCAGGTATTGTACCAAGATCACAGCCATAATAGGTAGGTGGGAGAATAAAGTTGATGGAGATAAGTACTGGAATAAATGCTGTGACTGAGTCATGTAAGGTGATATGAAAATATAAGGAAAAGATACGTACAGGGGAGGTGATAAAGGGTGACACCTTAGGCTATTCTTAACGAATATGGCCGGGGGTGGTGGCACACGCCTGTAATCGCAGCACTCAGGAGGCTGAGGCAGGAAGATTGCCATGAGTTCAAGGCCAGCCTGGGATACATAGTGAACTCAAGGCCAGCCTCATTGGCATAGTGAGACCCTGTCTCAAAACAAAAACAAAAACAAATACACATATAAATTATATAAATGTCATAAGGCATTTTTGGCAGAGATCACAAGGTCAACTGCGGGAATGCATGCCATTCTGAAGAAACTGAGTAGTAGCCAGGTATAGTGGTGCCTACCAGTAATCCCAGGACTCAGGAGGCTGAGGCAGGAAGATTGTGAGTTTGAGGGCTACATAAGGAATTTGAGGCTAACCAGGGATACATACAGAGACCCTGTCTCAAAAAAAGAGGAAGATGTTATTATTAGAATTAAAGTGGTCATGTACTGCAAGTGTTAGAAAAAAAGGAAGAAGAAACAAAGGTACGAGCTCAACAGGGCAGGTTTATTTTATTTTATAGCCTCATGAGCCTAAAGAGGGGCTGTGAAAGGAAAAGATAAAATCGGGACTTCCGATGGGGAGAGTTCAGTGAAAAGGAGTTGTGGCTGCTTGCCAAGGACAAGGCTTGAGAACAAACAAGGAGTACTGGTTTCTTGTTAAGGGCAGGGCTGAAGAATGATGGGAGCTATGTGGGGCAGCTGTGCGTACTGGGCCTTATCAACCCATGATTATCCGTCTTTAGCAGGTGTATAAGCATGGCAGGGGGAGAGGGTTAACATGATCTCTGTTCAGCCTAGGATAGCAGCGGCCAGGTTCCTCCTGTGTGCTTCCGCTGCAGTAGGTCTGTGCCTTTAGAACAGCACTTTCCATGTGCTTTCTTTTTTTTTTTTATGTGAGTACCGGGAGTCGACCTCAGGACCTCATGCTTGCTAGGCAGGTGCTTATGCCGTTGAGCCATCTCACCGGCCCATCCACGTGCTTTCACATTGGAATATTTTTCATCTGTTTCTTTCCCTCACCTTAGGACACAGAACTTGCACTCTTGGTCTTTGTCTCCTCACATAATGCCTGGCATTCAGTAAATGTTTGTTGAACCTGAAGATACATATGAGCAATGAATCTGGTAAGGTGGGTTGAAGCCAGACTGTAAACTTCATTGAATGATAAGCCAGAGAATTCTGACTTTTTCTAGAAGGCAATAGGAAGCCATCATATTTGAGTTTTCAAAAGATTAAGCCTAGGAGCCGTGTGAAGAATAGATTAAATACAAGGAGAGTCAAGAGGAAAGGATATGAATGAGAAGGCAGCAGAAATCTCTCAGATTCTTCTTTATATATGTTGAAAGCATAAAGTTGAAAGCATAAGACTGCATTAGGTGTTCGTATATTTTCCCACCAGTTAAAGTGTGCCAGTTAAAGTGTTAGAGCCAGTTAAAGTGTTACCCTGCCTGATGCACATGGAGTAAGAACCACCTCTTACTTGTTTTTATCTCTAATCCCTTTTTCCCAGGGATCCAGAACAATTGTGTCAAGATACTCTGAGAAACTGGGCATGGTGGCATGTGCCTGTAGTCCCAGCACTGTGGGAGGCTGAAACAGGAAGATCACAAGTTCAAGCCCAGCCTGGGCAACTTAGTGAGACCTTGTTTCAAAAAAAGGGTTGAGGACGTAGCTTAGTGCAAAGGCCCTTGGTTCAATACTGAGTATGGGGAGGGGGTGGGCAACTCTGAAAAGTACTCCAGGTTTTTCTTGTTTTTCGTTTTGTTTTGAGACGGGGTTTTGCAATGTAGTTCAAGCTGGCCTCAAGCTCACTATGTAGCCCAGGCTGAACTCATGGCAATACTCCTGCCTTAGCCTCTTGAGTGCTGGGATTACAGGTGCGCAGCACCACGCCCAGCTCATACTTCACATTTAAGTAACATACTTTTAAAATTTTGTTTCATTTTGTTTTGTTGAGATAGGGTCTCACTATGTACCCTGAGCTGGCCTCAAACTCAGAGTGATCCTCCTGCCTCAGGCTCCAGGGTGCTGGGATTAGAGGCATAAGCTACAACGCCCTGCTTAGCTTTGCAAATTATTTAGGATTAGGCACCATGATAGTTCTAGTAATAGTGTAGTGAAGTGAAGTAGAAAATGAGGACACTGGAGCCCCAGACACAACTGCAGCTATTTATCTACTAAAGACTCAGATCCTACCTTGTGGTTCAGTCCAGTAGGAACTGTCGTTGTGTGACAGTGATCGCAGCTAACAGTTGTATTTCTCTTAATTTCTCCAGGGAGAACATCTTTGGTCCTACAGTTTTGACACACCGACGTTTTTCAAAGCGGTCTTAAACAGCTTGCGTTTTGTGTAAATAACTGACTAGACTTCATATTTTCCACTACAGAAGTCTACAACTTACAGTTGCCAGAGATTTAAACTTATTACTTTTAGGATATCATCTACATTAAACCCGAGGGCTCTTCCTTTCTTATTCCAAAATGTTGAGGTACTGGGGAGAGATACCCATGTCATCAAGCCAGACCAACAGAAGTTCCTTTGATCTGCTCCCGCGGGAGTTCCGGCTGGTGGAAGTCCATGACCCCCCCCTGCACCAGCCCTCGGCCAACAAGCCCAAGCCCCCCACCATGCTGGACATACCGTCAGAGCCATGCAGCCTCACCATCCATACCATTCAGCTGATCCAGCACAACCGACGCCTTCGCAACCTTATTGCCACAGCTCAGGCCCAGAATCAGCAGCAGACAGAAGGTGTCAAAACTGAAGAAGGTGAACCTCTTCCCTCCTGCCCTGGGTCACCTCCTCTGCCCGATGACCTTCTACCTTTAGATTGTAAGAATCCCAATGCACCATTCCAGATCCGGCACAGTGACCCGGAGAGTGACTTTTATCGGTAAGGCAAGGTTTCGCTATATCTTATTTTTTTCAAGTAATCTTCCGATGACCCAGTTAAGCCTATCTGAGCATTTTCATTTCCACATGCGGAAACTGGGGATAAGAGGGATAGACATGGGCAAGGTCACTGAAGTAACTAGGAGGAAGTCTAAGTCTTGAACCCAAATCTTCAGAATCCAGCCTATGTTTTTAAAATTTTAGATGCAGTAGATACGTATTGAGTGCCTACTATGTGCCAAGCATTTTACTAGGAGCAAGGTAATACACTGGTGTGTATGAAAAGACCAGGGTCGCATAGTCTTCAGAGTCCAGTCTATTTACTGTAAAATATATTACAGGTTTAGCTTAGTATCTTCAAATTGGGATTCATGTACTTTAATATTATTAGGAATCTGCAAGTCTATACAAGAATATATGGTTTTTCTTTGTTTGGGGGGGGGTTTGTTTTTATTTATTATTTTTTTTTGTGGGTACCGGGGGTCGAACTCAGGACCTCGCGCGCCAACAGGCACCCGTGCCGCTGAGTGATATCACCGGCCCTTTTTTTTTTTGTATGTGGGTACTAGGAGTCGAACTCAAGACCTCGCGCTTGCCAGGCAGGCGCTTATGCCGCTGAGCTATGTCACCAGCCTCCCCCTTTTTTTTTAATACTGTCGTATTTTTCAACTATTTCATGAATTGCAGTAGTTGTTACTGAACAGATAGTAGTGATAAGGGTGGACGATTCTTCAGACACTCTCGCACAGTATGTCGTAACACACACCAAGTCCAGGCCAGAAGCAGTGATTTTCTGTGTTTCATTTTATGATTTATAAAATAAATCCCATTGCTGTAGGGAGGCAGAAGCCAGATAGGAAATTTAAGGAGGAATATAACTTATTACACAGTTGTTAAAACTGTCTTTTGGGCAGCAGACAGCTTTTTTTTTTTCTTTTTGTGGGTACGAGGAGTTGAACCGTGGACCTCGCGCTTGCCAGGCAGGCGCTGCACTGCTGAGCTATATCCGGCCCAAACCAGCTTTTCTTAGATAGATCAAGATTTCTGTAATAGTAATTAGGGGGAAATGGCACATTATGAAGTATATGGGCTCTGGAGTCGAGGGTCACTGGTTATTCATAAAACCTAACCTACTTTTGGCATGTCAGCCTCTCTGAGCCTCAGTTTGCTTACCTGGCAAATACGAATGACAGTGATACAGACCCTACCCATTTCACAGCATACGATAGAATAAAAAAGTTTTGTAAGCTCTGCATGTTTTGCTTGTGTACAATTGAGCTGCCTTCTCAGTTAAAAACAGTCCCTTATAGTTGTATAAGAATCTTCTAGTGGGAACTGAATTTTTGAAAGTTTATCACCCAGTGTGTGGGGAAAGTACATTGTGGTAAAATAAGAGCTTGGAGCAGTGTCTCAGCAGTACTGTTCAACTTAATGTAAAACCGATCAAAACTGAACAGTTCATAGAAGGAGGTTCCCTTTTCCCTAGGTAACCTTTTGTACTGCTTATTATAGACAGATACGTATTGCTATTCAACTGTGCAGGTGGAGGGGCCCAGGTATAACCGTGGGTGGCCTGGACATGGCCTCAGCAGCACACTGAAGCTCAGCTGTGTAACCTGGATGGAATTTTCCTGGAAAGCGGGCCAGTGATTTGACTGGAATTGTAAAACCCCTAGAAAGACTGGACAGATCACCCCTTGGCAAGGGCACTAATCACACTGTCATGTCTGCACTTTCAGTGGGAAAGGGGAACCTGTGACTGAACTCAGCTGGCACTCCTGTCGGCAGCTTCTCTACCAGGCAGTGGCCACCATTCTGGCCCATGCGGGCTTTGAGTGTGCTAATGAAAGTGTGCTGGAGACCCTCACCGATGTGGCACATGAGTATTGCCTTAAGTTCACCAAGCTGCTACGCTTTGCCGTGGATCGGGAGGCCCGGCTGGGACAGACTCCTTTCCCTGACATTATGGAGCAGGTATTCCATGAAGTGGGTATTGGCAGTGTGCTCTCCCTCCAGAAGTTCTGGCAGTACCGCATCAGGGACTACCACAGTTACATGCTGCAGGTGAGCTGACTTGTGTGGAAGTGGACAAAGCTGTCCAGTCTAGGGATGTTCAGCAGGATCCCATGACCCTTGCTCTAAAGTGCAGGACACAGGATTTGGAGTGAACGTAATATTCTTTTCTCATGGCCCTCTCTGTTCGCCATTGGCCTTTTCCCTGATCTGGCCAGCCACTAGGGTCCTGCTTTAATCAGGGACAGCCCACTCATTGATATTCCCTCTGGAAGAAATTCTATGCAGGTACATGGAGTCTGAGTGAGTCTGGTTAGCTTTTTTTTTATTCAACAGATATTTATTTGAGGGCTTCTTGTGAGTCAGGCATCATGGGATGTAGCAGTTAGCAAGATAGGTTCCTTGAACTTGTAGTCTTGTTGAGGGGAAACAAAAACAGGTAAACAAATAATGAGCATAATGTTAAGTGCTATGAAAAGCAGGCTTGTGAGGTAATAATTGTTCAGGAGGGTAGAGGGGATATTTTCGGTCAGACCACAAATACCTCTTCAACCCCTACAGCTGTAAACAAGTCATCTGTTCACTGTTGCAGTTCCCAGACCTAAAATATGATTAGTAATTTTTTTTTTTTTTTTTTGTGGGTACCAGGGGGACGACCTCAGGACCTCGCGCGCCAACAGGCACCCGTGCCACTGAGCGATATCACCAGCCCCTTTTTCGTATGTGGGTTCCGGGAGTCGAACTTGGGCCCTCGCGCTTGCAAGGCAGGCGCTTACGCCGCTGAGCCATCTCACCGGCCCATGATTAGTAATTTTTAACATGGAACAACAACCAAAAAAAGACTTTGCTAAGTAATCCACATTTCCCACCTGGTTTATTACCACCTAGGGTATCTATGCCTAATGTTACTTTTTGTAGACAAATATGTAATCATTTGTCTCTGATATATCTGCGATACAATCTAACCCTACTTTATTTTTTTAACTTTTAATTGACGAAACACACATTTTCTTTACAAGTCTCTTCCACTTACAAATGCAAACTTAACACCTTAAAGAAATTCCTTCCCTTTTTGTTGTTTTGCTGTGCTGGGGACTAAACCCATTGCCCAGCCTTTGCTGAGCAGGCCTGCTAACCCTGAGCTACACACCCAGCTCCAGCAGTGGCATTTTAAGAACTCTCCTGTTACCCATATTTTATTTATTTATTTTTTTTGTGGGTACCGGGGGGTCAACCTCAGGACCTCGTGCGCCAGCAGGCGCCCGTGCCGCTGAGCGATATCACCGGCCCCTTTTTCATATGTGGGATCCGGGAGTTGAACTCGGGCCCTCGCGCTTGCCGGGCAGGTGCTTACGCCACTGACCCATCTCACCGGCCCCCCTGTTACCCATATTTTGTTGGCTTTTCCGTGGGATGCCACACGCTAACTATCCAGTTTGCTTCTAACATATCCCTGCAATATTAACTCCTGCTTGCCAACAGATTAGTAAGCAACTCTCTGAAGAGTATGAAAGGATTGTCAACCCTGAGAAAGCCACAGAGGACACAAAACCTATGAAGATCAAGGAGGAACCAGTAAGCGACATCACCTTTCCTGTCAGTGAAGACCTAGAGGCTGACCTTACTTCTGGAGACCAGTCCCTACCCATGGGCGTTCTCGGGGCTCAGAGCGAACGCTTCCCTTCTAACCTGGAGGTGGAAGCCTCCCCACAGGCTTCAAGTAAGAGATAGCAGTGTATTCCATTTTGATTCCGGGAGATCTGCTGACTTTAGCACTCAGTAGCATTTAGGAATCAAGCTCTGGAGATGGGAGAACAAAACTAGGAGTAGGCAGAAGGAAAGTGATCTGTCTTTAGTGATCTAGACATCCCAGAATTATTCTAATTAGTGAAGAGGGGACCAGCACAGCTTTACAGGCTTTCTTCGCAGTAATCTCCAGGTAAGATGTGTGTTGTCTGTTGATTGCCAGGATTCAGCTGATTGACCTGGTTAGGCAGATGCCCCTTCTTCCTTTGATTCAGTGTTAATCCTTGCTGATGCTGGTACTTAATTGAACAAGACAACTGCCGGAGTTGTGGGAGTGTTAGCTGCTCAAGGATGTTTAAATAGTTGAGCGTCCTTGCTAGAGTACTCCAACAATTTGGAGATTAAAAGGATGGAAATAGGGCTGCCCCTTTGAGGGAGGTGGCCACTTCCAGACAGAGGCTGCGGTCTTAGGAACCAGGACAGCTGACTGATTCAGTTAAATTAAGACATTCACAACAGGTCATAATTTGTATGTCTTCATCCCAGGCAGGTAGAACCACCAGTGGTACATGCATGACTGTCCCATTGAGTGGCTTTTTATTAATTTTATTTATTTATTTTTATGTGGGTACTGGGAGTTGACCTCAGGACCTCGCACTTACCAGCAAGTGCTTGTGCCGCTGAGCGATATCACTGGCCCTTCTTTCCCTTTATGTGGGTTCCAGGAGTCGAACTCAGGACCTCGCACTTGCCGGGCAGGCGCTTATGCCGCTGAGCTCTCTCACCAGCCCTAATTTTATTATTAAAAAGACTGATAAAAGTGATTAGATCCATTTGTACCATTAGTGGTACAAGCTGCCTGATACGACAGTCATGAATATACCATTGGTGGTTCAAGCTGGCAGGAATGTGTTAATCTGGGTTTGATTTTTTTTGTTTTTGTTTTTGTTTTGTTTTGTTTTTTTGTGGGTACCGGGGGGTCGACCTCAGGACCTCGCGCACCAGTAGGCGCCAGTGCCGCTGAGCGATATCACCGGCCCCTTTTTCGTATGTGGGTTCCGGGAGTCAAACTCGGGCCCTCGCGCTTGCCGGGCAGGCACTTAAGCCGCTGAGCCATCTCACCGGCCCTGGTTTTTGTTTTTTGAGTCAGAGTCTCACTATGTAGCCTGGGCTGGCCTCAAACTCGCCGCAGTCCTCCTGCCTTAACCTCCCAAGTGCTGGAACTACAGGCATGCACCACCACGCCCAGCAGGAATGTGTTAATCTGGGCACTTGGTTATTTATGAACATAAATTGTCACTTCATCTGTGAAGAAATAACTCAAATAGCAATCCTCAAATGTAGCCTAATTTAAGTGTTGGGAAGAGAGCCTTTCACCGTGGAAGAAGTAATAACAATCCCAGCATTGCTAGACTACATGGGGTAGGGCAGTGGTGGCAAACCTATGGCACACAGGCCACAGCGGGCTGTTTGTATCACTGAAAGCTCTAAAAGGTTCGCCATCACTGGGGTAGGGGATGGAGACAGACATAGGGACCATAACTGCTGTCAGCATTATGTAGAGATTATGAAGTTTTCATGTGAGAAAAGACCAGAGAGAGATCCAAACAAAAGGTAGGTAAACAAGACAGCCCCATAAAACAGGAAAGGACAGGCAAACATACAACTGAACAAGACCCATAGCTGTGCTTTTTTTTTTTTCATACTGAAGATTGAACCCAGGGCCTTCGCATTGAACTACATTCCCAGCCCTTTTTTAAAATTTTGGGACAGGATCTTGCTAAGTTGCCCAGGCTCGGCTGGAACTCATAATCCTCCTGCCTCAGCTTCCTACCAGTGCTGGGCATTACAGGCGTGCACCGCCATGCCTGGTTACCTGGCTTTGGCCATGGAATAGGGAATCTTTCCTCCTGCATAGTTTTTACTTGTCTGGTTTAGGGAGAATGGAAGCAGGTGAGGTGAAGGAAAGAAATGTGGAAGAAAAGGAAGATATTCAGAGATGGCAATTTGTTGAAGTTTTTTTGAAGCAGAGAATAATGACCATACAGAATCAGGAAAAACTGAGCTCAAAGGACATTGGCAGGTCTCGGTGGGATATTCATTCTGCCTTGTTCAGCACTTGGCTTCCCATGAGGTAAATGTTCTTCCCTCATTTCTAGGTGCAGAGGTCAATGCTTCTCCTCTCTGGAACCTGGCCCACGTGAAAATGGAGCCTCAAGAGAGCGAAGAGGGCAATGTGTCTGGGCACGGCGTGCTGGGCAGCGACGTCTTCGAGGAGCCCATGTCAGGCATGAGTGAAGCTGGGATCCCCCAGAGCCCCGATGACTCCGACAGCAGCTATGGTTCCCACTCCACAGACAGCCTTATGGGGTCCTCCCCTGTATTCAACCAGCACTGCAAGAAGAGGATGAGGAAAATATAAAAGGAAAAGGAGGACATTTTCAGGCCAGACCTACACTACCCTCCAGAAAACCTTGGTGTATCAGAATGTGTTTCTGTAAACAGGGATTTGATTCTTATTCTTTGTGTGTGTGTGTGTGTGTGTGTGTACCGGGGGGTCAACCTCAGGACCTCGCGCGCCATTGATTCTTTTTTTTTTTTTACTGGGTACTCACTAATGTGACAGGTGCTGTTCTAAGCACTTTTTTTTTTTTTTTTTTAAAGAAGAAAAAACAAATCAAAAAAAGAACAAATTTTCAAAACAACATATGAGGGTAACAATGGTCAATGCATTACGTATTATTATCTTTAGTTATTCAGGATACCAGACATTAGCATTCAGTTGTCCAAACATTATTGGCTCAAACCTAACTCTTCAATGAACTAAGTAAAATTGGTAGTGTATCTATCTTAACCATCTTATATATATATACAATTTTTTTCCTTTTCCCTTCTTTCTTTTCCCTATTCCAGTCTCTCTTTCCTATTGACCAGTTTCTTTTTGATTCACCGTGTCTATTGTACATTTTGGATCTTATTTACACTTTCAGTTTCTCATACTAGAGAGACAATACGATGCTTACACATGTGCGTCCGGTTTATTTCACTTATGAGTATTTTCTCGAGTTGCATCCATTTACCTATAAAAGTCTCCAGTTTATCCTTCTTTATGGCTGAATAGTACTCCATTGTATAAAAATACCATATCTTTCTTATCCATTCCTCAGTTGATGGGCATTTGGGTTGTTTCCAAGATCTGGCTATTACAAATTGTGCTGCTATAAACATGGGTGCACATATATCACTGTGGTACGATGTTTTTAATTCTTCTGGGAAGATGCCCAGAAGGGGAATAGCTGGTTCAAATGGGACCTCCAACCCTAGTTTTTTGAGGAATCTCCACACTGACTTCCACAGTGGCTGTACCAGTCGACACTCCCACCAACAGTGAAGAAGGGTTCCTTTTTCCCCACAGCCCCTCCAGCATTTGTTATTAGTTGATTTCTTTATAGTAGCCATTCTTTCTGGGGTGAGATGGTTATCTCAGTGTTGTTTTAATTTGCATCTCTCGAATGACTAGTGATGTTGCACATTTTTTTGTATATTTATTTGCCATTAGTATTTCTTCATCTGAGAAATGTGTATTCATCTCAGATGCCCATTTTTTGAGTGGGTCTTTAAATTTGGGAGGTCTGATTTTTTTGAGTTCTTTATATGTTCTCGATAGTAATCCTTTGTCTGAAGAACAGCTGGCAAACATTTTTTCCCACATTGTGGGTTGTCTTTTCACTCTGTTGGTGGTTTCTCTTGCTGTGCAAAAGCTTTTTAATAAGATGAGATCCCAGTTATTGATTCTTTGGGATAGTTCCCGTGCGGTTGAGTTTTTATTCATAAAGTCTTTGCCTACACCAATGTCTTCAAGGAATTTACCTATCCTACCTTCCAGCAGATTTAATGTTTCTGTTTTAATATTTAGATCTCTGATCCATTTTGAATTTAGTTTAGTGCATGGTGAAAGATATGGGTCTAGTTTAATCTTCGGCATGTGTAGAGCCAGTTTTTCCAGCACCATTTATTAAAGAGGCTATCTTTCTTCCAGTGAATGTGTTTGGCACCTTTGTCAAAGATAAGGTGGCTTAGTATGTCTGGGGTTGTTTTAGCATATTCTAATCTGTTCCATTGATCTTCAGGTCTGTTTTTTTGCCAGTACCACACTGTTTTAATCACAGTAGCTTTATAGTATAATTTCAAGTTGGGGATTGTGATGCCCCCTGCCTTGCCTTTGTTGCCCAGAATTGCCTTTGCTATTCTAGGTCTCTTCTGATTCCAAATGAATTTTAGGATTGTTTTCTCTAATTCTGAGAGATATGCTGTTGGAATTTTGATTGGAATTGCATTAAATCTGTATAACAGTTTTGGAAGTATACGCCATTGATTCTTAAAGTTAGGCTTTACTAATTTTAGAGAAACTGGACTTAACCAAGTAATTTGCATTTTATTTGGCATCCGATTGTTATAGTTTCCCACAGCAACCAAGCCACCATTCACAGATGGATCTGGAGACCAAAGTGCTGTCCCCAGCTGTTGTCTTCACTGTGACTACACATTACTTAGCTTCTCTACAGCTGTTTTCCTTGCACAGTTGAGAAGACTCACGCCACTTAGACATACCATGCACATGTGAGGACTGAGATGTTTGCCGAACTTCAGTGGTATTTGAATACTCAAATATATGCTGATGTCAGCTTTTCATTTAACTCAGTTCACTTTTGGTTCAAGTCATTGGGAATATGGTATTAGCACCAAACAAGAAATAGCTAAGTACAACAAAGCTTCCCATTAGTCATCTTTTTAAATATGTTTTTGCTGCCTGTAAAGTCTCATAAAATCAGGTCTGCGGTAACAGGCTTTATTGTGTATTCAAATAGCCCTCCAATCTCACCCACATTTTCTTCAACCTTCTCTAGACTAATTCCATGTATCCTTATCCTTTTTATCTTTATTTCTGACTCAGACTTTTAGATACTGTTCACTGTGTTATGTTTTCCCAATTGTTCATTTTCTCCTTTGTGAATGAAGCAAATAGGACCAGTCCAAGGATTGGCTTTGCTTATTCCGTGTGTCATATCTGCTTGGTCATCGGGGGACTGTGGTCCATTTCTCCCAGAGTCCCTCGCCTACACACTGTGCTTCTGCTGCCTAACGGGCAGCCTTTGACAGAGTAATACACACTTGTCCACTCCTCCCCAACCCGAACAGCACATCCAGCACAGTTTTGGTCCTGCTTGGTACCTGATAGTGTCTTACCAAGGAAATGAGGTAGCACTGCAGTGATTAGGAGTAAACAGCAAACGTGTGCTTCAGAACTTCCTAATGGATGCCATCACCTTCAACGAAACTGCTGAAGTTTGATTTTCTAATGCAGAATACAAGTCCTGGGAAATGTAGGCCACTATTTTAATAGAGACCAAAAATAAGGTACAGCTTTAATACATTATTGAGTGCCTTAAGTATCCCAGGTATTGAGAATAATGTGACTGTAGCAAAATGGGGTTATAATTTAGATGTTAAGAAATAATTTATAAGTCTGATTATAAATCCTTAGCACACTTGTCTGGACCCTTCCTGTTCCAGTCTTAGCTTCCTTTCCCCTTGTTTACTAATGAAAATCGCCAGCAGGCAGTATGTGTAAAGTAGCCACCTGGGCACTTCATTCATAGCAAACATTTATTAAGTACCTATATGCACTAGGTCCTATGCAAGGAACACAAAGACGATTAAGATTTAGTCCTTCTCCTTATATAGCATAGGGGAGACCAGTTATTTTTAAAGGGAGAGATGGGATTAAAAGCAGTACAGAAGAAAACCAAGTTATGTTCAGAATTCTGCTTTGTAAATAGTTTGCCCTTGAAGAACAGGTCAAATATTACACAAGTGATTTCCACTAGTTACAAAATACTGAAATTAATACTTCATAGTAAAATACTTTTATTACTTTGGAAAGTTTAAATTGGGGAATATGCCGGGCATGGTGGCACATATCTAATCCCAGCACTCAGGAGGCTGAGGCAGGAGGATAACCATGAGTTACATAACAAGACCCTGTCTCAACAACAATAACAGATAACAAAAATAATAATAAATTGAAGAATAGGCACAGATGATTAAGATCAGGGTACGATGCTAAGGGAAGTCATTTAGTCGTTTGAGGGTTGGCACCCAATTTACCTGGCTGGGAAGATGTCATAGGCAGTGTTTCTCAAACCAGTGTGCACCAAAATCACCTAGAGAGCTTGTTAAAACAGGTTGCTGGACCCCACCTGCAGAGTTTCTGCTTCAGTAGGCTTTGCAAGGTGTTTTTAATAATTTTCCCACTGATGCTGGTGCTTCTGGAGAACAGGCTCTGAGAACCACCAAGCTGCAGTACCGACAGCCAGGACAAACTCTTATGATGGCTGCGATGTATAGAATGGGCAGCTAATGGAAACCCAGGGCATTTGAATAAAACACCAAGGATACTCTGAAATTAGTGCAAAGTATCAAATACAAACCAGGCTCAGCTCAGGTGTTTGTACCTGGGAAATGTGCACATCACCACCTCAGTGAAACAGGTTTGGATGTGACTTCAGGCCTCTACTAAACACAGTGACTATTTGTGATTGTACAATTTTTTGATTTGAAATCATGACAGGCAGGCTTACAACAAAGTTACAATTAAAACCTCTTTATCCAGATCACCATTTAAACAGGAATCTTACTCAGAAATCCCATGCTTTGCCCACTTTCTTCAGCAAACCTGGTATCCTAGGATGAGCTACCTAGTGTGACACACATTTCATACTAATAGACTGGTCGCCAAGGAGATCCTACTGCCACTCTGGACAAGCTCATTTCCCCTCTCCCTCTGTGCTAAGAGCAACGCAGGTCAAGGGCACAACGCTGAGAAGCAGATGCTATGGGTCCAGCCGATAGTAAAGATCTGAGGTGGTCAGCAGGCCAGTAAGTTCTCTGTGTTCCATATGCAGCAAGAGTACTTGAGTTCAAATGGTAAAATCTGAAGTTTTGGGCCTGAAGGAATATCAGCTTCTGAGAACAGTCAAGACATCCTTCCTTGCATAAATACAAGGGAAAGGCCAAGGCAGAACTGCCATCTACTTGCTTGCTCCAAGAGCCTTCTTTCCCTAACTTCATCTGAGTCATGAGGTTTCCCTAAAAAGAGAAACTGCTATTCTGAAGAAAAAAATATTTTTTTACAGTGCGCGGGATCAAACCTAGAACCTCGTGCATGCTAGGCAAATGCTCTACCATGGTTAACTCGCTAAATTCCCAGTGGTGAAATTGCTCATCACATCCCCCAGCCAGAGGTAAGGACAGTTTATTCACAGGGAGGTCCAGAATTCAGGACTTCTGGAAACAAGTGAAGTTTCCTAAAAGTTTATTTTTTGTTTCTCTTCCAGTACTGTGCCCTTGATTCTTGCATAAAATTCTGAAATGCTGGCTCTTCATGGCTTTCCTCTGTAACTGCAAGGAGGAAGAAGATGATTTAAAACTCTTCAGACAAGCAGATCAGAGCTCCTGTTACCCACCATCAGAAGCAGTACTGTATTTCTGAGAAACTACTCATTTCTCACAAGGAAAGGTATCCCAGAAACCTGCTGAACTTAGCATGTTGCCAAAATGTATAGCTTTATAAGTGAGGAGACTACCTCATTTATAAAGTGTCGGTTCAATGAGATCCCATTCTTAGGTATTTTTATTTGCATTTTTTATTTTGTGGTATGTTTAGCCCAAGAGAAATAAAAACATATCCACACAAAGACCTAGTTGTAAATATCTATGGCACCTTTACTCGTAACAGCCCAAATCAACCCCAATGTCAATTAGCTGTAGACAGATAAGCAAATTATAAGGCATCCAAGTAACAGAATATTACTCGGTAATAATAAAGGACATACTGTACTACTGTACTGATGAACATACTCCTATACTCCATGCAACAGCATGAATAAAACACTAAATCATGTTGTGTGAAAAAAAGTCAAATATAAAAGACTAAATACAATGATTCCACTTATATGCCACTCTGGAATAAGCAAAATAGTTGGAACAGAAATCAGCCATAGACGGGCCGGTGAGATGGCTCAGCGGCATAAGCGCCTGCCCGGCAAGCACGAAGTCCTGAGTTCGACTCCCGGAACCCACATACGAAAAAGGGAGCCGGTGATATCGCTCAGCAGCACGGGCACCTGCTGACACACGAGGTCCTGAGGTCGACCCCCAGTACCCAAAAAAAAAAAAAAAAAAAAAAAAATGGAAATCAGTCATAATTGCCAGTAACTGTTTAGGAAGGAGCCCCAAGAGGGCTTTTAGGGGCTGACAGAAGTATTCTGTATTTTGATTGTGATAATGGTGACATATTTGTGAAAACTCATCAAATTACATACTTAAAAGTTATTATTTTATTATTTCTAAATTACATCTCAATAAATCCAGTTAAATGAGGCTGAGGCAGGAGGATCTCAAGTTCAAGGCTAGCCTGGACATCTTAGGAAAACCCTGTCAAGTAAAAAAGGCTAGAGAAGCCACACATGGTGGTGCACACCTGTAATCCAGCATTCAGGAGGGTGAGGCAGAGAAGTGCCACAAGTTTGAGGCCAGCCTAGGCTAAATCATCAGTTCAGAGCCAGCCTGAAGTAATGAGACCCGGTCTCAAAAACAAAGGCTAGAGATGTAGCTCAGTGTTCAACTCTCAAAAAAAGAAAAAAAGAAAATACTAGATGCAGCTTAAGTCCATAATACTGCGCCAAGTGGAGACTGGTCTCCAGACCCACTCTGTCCTCACCCTCGTAACCCTTCTCACTGGTTTAGTTCTCTGCTGAGACCTTCTTATGCACTTGCTGCATTCTTTATTTTTCCCCAGTACTTAGGGACTGAACCCAGGGCGTTCCTGCTGAACTACATCCCCAGCCCATCTTTTATTTTTTGAGACAGGGTCTTACTAATTCCCTGAATTGCCCAGGCTCGGCTGAAACTTGTGATCATACTGCCTCAGCCTCCCAAGTGCTGGGATGATGAGCATAAACCACTACACCCAGCTCTTACACGTTCTTTTTTTGTTTTTTGTTTTTTGTTTTTTTTGTGGGTTCCGGGGGTCGACCTCAGGACCTCGCGCGCCAGCAGGCGCCCGTGCCGCTGAGCGATATCACTGGCCTCTTTTTCATATGTGGGTTCCGGGAGTCGAACTCGGGCCCTCGCACTTGCCGGGCAGGCGCTTAAGCCGCTGAGCCATCTCACCGGCCCCTCTTACACATTCTTAAAACACTTGGGGTTGAAGACGTAACTCAGTGGCAGGGTGTACTGTTAGCATGCACGAGGTCCTGGGTTCCATCCCCAGCACCAAAAAAAAAAATTTTTTTAACTTTTTAGCTGGGCATAGTGGCACGTCTGTAATCCTGGCACTCGGGAGGCTGAGGCAAGAGCATCACCACAAGTTCCAAGTCAGCATAGGCTACATAACGTTCATTCACGACCACCTGAACTACACAGTGAGACCCCGTCTCAGAAAAGAAAATATTTTGATTAAAAAAAATTTAAAACCAACAAAATATATCATGTACAGGTACAAATTCCCTATGATGAATATGATCATTATGTGTATCTAAAATTACCAATAAACTTAATTTAAAAAAAAATTAAAAACCAAAGCACTAATAACAAACAAAAATCCTGGATTCTTTAAACTGAGTTAGAATGTAAAGATCAGAAGACACAAGACGAGGGCCGGTGAGATGGCTCAGCGGCTTAAGCGCCTGCCCGGCAAGCGCGAGAGCCTGAGTTCGACTCCCGGAACCCGCATACGAAAACGGGGCTGGTGATATCGCTCAGCGGCACGGGTGCCTGCTGGCGCGCGAGGTCCTGAGGTCGACCCCCCGGTACCCACAAAAAAAAAAAAAAAAAAAAAGAAGACACAAGACGAAAGGCCTGTAGCCAAGTGAGTATTCACCATTTAATAAGAAGGCCAAAACTCTCAATATAGGAAATTTTGCTGGTGCTGTATCCTTCACCTTCTCTTCCTCCTATCACGAGCCACAAGCTTAAGAGCTTCCCTCAACACTGAGAAAGTCCTGAGCGAGCAATACAGCTGTTCTGTTTCCACAAGCCACCTCGGCCACCTCACCTCTGTGATCAATGTCATCAGTATCACTGTCAGCATCTTCATCCTCTTCATCCAAGGTTCCTCGAGTCAGGATCAAGTCAGAAGGGTCCAGCACAGGAGATGCACTATCTAGAGGGAAAACACCTATCAAGACGTGTACCTCTTCAAAAAGGCGATTCCGGATCAGTAACTGTAATTACAAATTGGCAGGATGAGAGTGTTCATGATGAATATAAATGCAGGCCCTTGCTGCTTCTAAATGTATTGCTAATGTCACTTAACAGTCTACAGTAGATTAGTTCACAAAGTGCTATCGTAAGCCCAGTAGTGCAAGGAGCCCCGTACTTCCCTCTGAAAAGAACACAAGACACTCAGTCCAGGAGCAGCAGCATTCTTTTCACTAGCTCACACCCTGGAAGACACTACCAGTATGGTTTTTCCCCACAAAGACTGAAGTCACGTGAGCAGATCCAGCGTGCTGGTAGCTCAGGGCGAAAGGACAGAGCTCTAGGAGGCTTCCTGGTGGACGCCAAGTTCAGAGAAGGTCTGAAGAAAGTACAGGGTAAAATGAGAGAGAAGAGGAGCCAAAGCATTTTTCAAGAAAGGGAGTAGAAGGCCAGATGTGGTGGCCTATAATCCCAGCACTCGGGAGGCTGAGGCAGGAGGATTACTGTGAGTTCGACGCCAGCCTGGGCTACAAAGTGAGTTCAAGGCCAGCCCGAACTGCATAGTGAAACCGTCTCAGACAAAAAAAAAAAAAGGAGTGGGGCAGAAAATGGGAAGTAAAATATACTAATAGAGGTAAAACTCCCTAGGGCAGAGATGGCAAACCTTTTAGAGCTTTCAATGATAACAAACAGCTGGCTTCAACAAGTGCCATAGGGTCACCACCACTGCCCTAGGGAGACTAATCAGAAGAAAGTCTAATCAAGTAATTGCAGGCAGGGGATTCACCCTCTGGGAGATAGTTGCTATGAGAATCTAAAACCACTGGAGAACACAACCACTCTCTCTTCATGAACCTAGGAGGCTTTCAGGAGCTCAGCTGGGGAATAAGGAGGGTCAAAGGCAGTGACATAAAGGGGCACAAAACTCAAGGGACCTGTGGCCCTAAAGGGATGATGGCAGGATGTGCTGACAAGTAAATGCTTCATTCTTTGCCCAACAAGGAATTACCCAACTATCCTTGTGATTTTCCTCCTGTGACCCACGGAAACTTCCCTAATCTTCAACAGCTTCTCTGAACACAGCACATCCTTTACAAGAGCAGACACATTTGTCACTGCACGTATTCACGAGTGTCTCTGAAGGACGGCCACACAGAAATTCACATTGCTGATACGTGCACCGAAGACAGCACAGGTGAGTTCATAAAACTGGTAAACCCAGTCAGTTTCCAGCTTTGTTGTTCTCAAATGGAGATAAACCAATGGCTTCATGAATAGAAATTTCACTCCTTTAACAAAGATGTCCCGGAGAATAATGTTAGTGTTGCTGATGCAGAGAAAAAATAAAAGTACATCCAATTTACCACAATAAATAATAAATGAAGAAAACTGAGCATACTATTTTTAAAAAGTCCATCCAATTTGGTTGCAGCATCCCGCTGAGCTGCAGCAGACTTGTACCTCTCACTCAGAGGACAGTCCGTGACGCCTGCACAGATCGGGGGCCGGGGTGTGCACCAACTAGAGAGTCAATGATAAGACTGACTCAAACAACAAAAAACTCAGTAACGTAGCAGGACGAAAAAGTAATATAAATCAAAAGCCTTCATACACACAAACATACCCCAATCAGACAGAATGGATCTGAAAATCCCATTTTCAACAATAACAAGGAAGATAAAATCCTTTGAATAAATTTATCAACAAAAATGAAAAAAATACATAAAGAAAACTTTAAACACTCCTAAAACTCAAAAGTATACCTGCCAAATATATTCTGCACATTTCAGATCATAAATGTCACTTCTTCCTAAATTCATTAACAAATGGAATCTAACCCCAATACAAATACAAAAAGCTTTTTGAGAAAGCCAAATACGTGGATACTAAAATATATGTGGAAAATAAACATCTGAGAATATCCAGGAACACAAGAAAAAAAAGTATAAGGACCTGCCCCAGCAGATATTGAAACATTTTATAAAACTATCACATACTTAAAACAACATGTTACAGGCGTGTAGGTAAATAAACCAGTATGATAAAATGCAAAGTCCAGAAACATACCCAGCTGCACACAGCACTTTAGCACATTATACAGGGAGCATCTCAAATCACTGAGGCACAGGCAGATCTCTAATCAGCACTTCAGAAACAACTACTGATGACAAGAGTGACAACACAGACAGACGTGTACCTCATACCACACCAGGAATAAACGCGAACTACATCAGCAACCTAAAGTTCTAAAATGAAACCATACAAGGGACCATAATAAAACAGTGAATTCCTCTTTAATATAGTTGTAGGTACAGGCTTCTTAATTAGGACATAAAATCTAGAAGCAATACAAGAAAAGAGAAATAAATTTGACACAACAAAATATGCACTTCTGCATAGCAAAATAAAACTACAAATACGTTGTCAGGTTAAAAGACACCTGAGGGAAAAAAAAAATATGCCACAGAGAAATGAATAATATTCCTACTATATCAAGTGATATCAGAACTAATGGCTGAACATTTGATAATTAAAAGGATATTTATAGTCTCAGAGAATTACCCTACAAATTCTTACTCCAAGGGAAAAATAGTAACTTTTTTTTTTAGCACTGACAAAATTTATTTGAAAAAGATAAAAGTGAAGAATGAAGGAGAAACTGGCTCTGCAGAGTGAGCTTGGGCCGAGTAAAAGAGGAAAAAACAAGATAAAAGTACACCCTGGAGGACACAGGGCGGACCACTGTGAGGAAAGCCACAATAGCCTGGAAAAATTATAACTTAAATGACGAGAAAATGTGGTAGACATCACTTTATGCAAGTAACCCAAATTAACCTCATCAGTAATGGAGCAAATCAACATTACTGCCTCCTGATGGATGCATTAAAAAAAAGACACAACTTCCCTACTATACAGTTCTGCTTAAAAAAAACTGTCCCCCAAATGAAATCATGAAGAGACATTGGAGAAAGCCAAATTGAAGGACATTCTATAAATTACTGTCCTGTACCTTCAAAAGGTCAGTGTCAGGGCTGGAGATGGAGCTCTGTGGCACGGCACTTACTGAGCCTGACCCAGACCCTGGCTTTGATCACCAGCAACACACATGAACACACACAAGGTCACCACAACAAAATACAAAGAAGACCAAGAAGCTGTTCCAGACAGAGGGATGTGAGAATAAAGCACAGTGCTCTAGAGGGCAAATGGTTATTGCTAAAGAAGGCCCATATGTTAGACAACAGCACTGTGTCAGTGTTAACTACTTCACCTTTGAAAAGTACACTGAGGTCGTATAAAATACTATCCTTGTTTCCAGGAAGAGACACGGAAGTACTGACATAAAAAAGCATCACATCCAAGCCTTAAATGATTCAGGAGTGAGTAACATGCATTTGTATAGGATAAAGTTACATGTGTGTAAACACACGCACACAGACAGAAGAATGAAAAGTAAATGTGGCACAATGTTAACAGTTTGAGAATCTGACTGAAAATTATGGCAATTCCTTGTATTTTTCAGGGAATTTTTCTGTAAATCTAAAATAGGTCAAGATAAACCAAAAAAAAAATCGGGGGAAATGTGAAATTGTTACACAAGAATAATAACAATAACAAAACCGGGCCAGTGAGATAGCTCAGTGGCATAAGCGCCTGCCTGGCAAGTGCGAGGTCCTGAGTTCAACTCCCGGTACCTACACACAAAGGAAAAAAGGGCTAGTGATATCGCTTAGTGGCATAAGCGCCTGCTGGCAAGCACGAGGTCCTGAGTTCGACCCCCGGTACCCACAAAAAACAAAACAACAACAACAACAAAATAACAAAACCAGTGCAGACATCAACTATCTAGCCAAGAAAAATTTAAAAGTTCGCTGAAGGAAAAACTCAAAAATTTGTATACAAATTTGAGGTATTTCCCTTTATAAACCACATACATAACTATATAAATATATACATGTATATGTCTTCATATTTTCTCCTCTCTCAGATATATCATACTCTTTTCTCCTCTCTCAGATATAGATGGATTTCTGGTGAGTGAAAATAACTGTATCCTCTTCAACATCATACTGGATGGGAAAAAATTAAAAGCATTTTCTCTTAAAATCAGCAGCAGTGCTGGCCATAGTGGCGTAGCCTGCTGTCCCAGCACACATGAGGCTGAAGCAGGAAGACTGCTGTAAGTTCAAGGCCACCAACAATAAAATAAAATAAAATTAGCAAGAGGACAAAGATGTCCACTCTCACCACTCCAATTCAATAAAGTACTTGAAATTTTAGCCTGAGCAATCAGGCAAGAGAAAAAAAAAAATAAATGGAATACAAATAGGAAAGAAAGAGGCTGGGCGTGGTTGTGCACGCTTGTAATCCCAGCACTCAGGAGGCTGAGGCAGGAGGATCACTGCAAGTTGGAGGCCAGCCTGGGCTACACAGCAAGACCCTGTCTCAAGAAAAAAAAAAAAAAAAAATTACAATAAATAGGACAGAAAGAAATCAAATTATCCTTGTTTGCAGAGGATATTGTCCTGTATTTAAAAGACCCTACAGCCTCCACCAAAAGACTTTTAGAGCTGATAAATTGAGGAAAGTCACAGAATACAAAGTCAACATTAAGCCAGGCATGATGGTACATGCCTATAATCCCAGTAGTCTGAGAAGGAGGAAGGCAAATTCAAGCCCAGCCTGGGCTACTTGTTGATTTAGTGAGACCTTGTCTCAAAATAAAAAAAGGTCTGGAGATGTAGCTCGGTGCAAAGACCCTGGGTACAATCCCCAGTACCAGAAAAATGCTTTTCTATACACCAATAATGAATTAGCTGAGAAATACATCAGGGAAAGTAGTTCTTTCATAATAGCTTCAAGAAAATAGGGCCGGTGATACAGCTCAGCAGCATAAGCGCCTGCCTGGCAAGCACGAGGTCCTGAGTTCGACTCCCGGTACCCGCATATTAAAAAAAAAAGTAAAATAAGTAGTAATCAGCCTATTCAAGGTGAAAGACCTCTACAATGAAAATTACAGAACACTGAAAAGAAATTGAAAAAGACAGTAGATGATGCAATGACCTCCCACATTCATAGACCAGCAGGATTAATATTGTCAACATGGCCATATTACCAAGAGTGATCTATAGATTCAATGCAATCCCCATCAAAATTCCAGTGACATTCTTTATAAAATAATCCTAAAATTCACATAGAAACAGAATGACCCAGTGCAGCCGAAGTCATCTTTAGCAAAAAGAACAAGGCTGGACACATCAGCACCCATTTTCAAATTCAACTACAAAGCCGTAGTAACAAAAACAGCATGGCACTGGCACAAAAATAGACACATAGATCAATGGAATAAAACAAAGGACACAAAAACAAACCCATACAACTGAAGCCATCTGATTCTTGACAAAAGGGCCGAAAACATACACTGGCAAGAAGACAGCCTACAGCCTCTTTAACAAATAAATGGTGCAGGGAAACTGGACATCCATGTGAAGAAAACTGAAAATAGGACACTATCTCTCACCCTGTACAAAAATTAATTCAAGCCGGGCGTAGTGGCTCACTCCTGTAATCCCAGCACTCAGCAGGAGGACTGCTGTGAATTCAAGGCCAACCTGGGCTGCACAGTTAGTTCAAGGCCAGCCTGAACTGCATAGTGAGACCCTGTCTCAAAAAACAAAAAACAAAACAAACAAACAAAATTCCAAACGGATCAAAGGCCTACGTATAAGAGCTGAAACTGTCAAAATGCAAAAAGAAACACTTGATGTCATAGATACAGGCAAAGACTTCCTGAATAGTCTCCAATAGCACAGAGAATAACTTCAAGAATCAATACATGGGACTACATCAAATTAAAAATTTTCTGCACAGCAAAGGAAACAACCAACACAGTGAAGAGACAGTCTACAGAATGGAAGAAAATCTTTGCCAATCCTTGTCTAATAAATATCTAGACTATATAAAGAACTCAAAAATTTAAGACCCTTGAAAACAGCCCAAATGCCCATCAACTGATGAATGGATAAAGACGATGTGGATTTTTTTATACAAGGGAGTACTACTCTGCCATAAAGAAGGATAAGCTTGAGACATTTCTAGGCAAATGGATGCACCATGAGACTATACTCTTAAGTGAAATAAATCGGGCACACATGTGTAAATACCACATTGTTTCTCTGGTGTGAGAAACCGAAAGTGTAAATAAGGACCAAAATGTATAACAGATATTGTGAAATAGAAAATGTTCAAACAGCAAAAGGAACTGCGGGGGGGAGGGGAAAAGGAAGAAAGGGAAAAGAAAATGACAAGAAAAGAAGGAAAAAACAGAAACAAAGCTTTTGTATATAAGCTAGGGAAGAGGGGTTGAAGGGAGGGTAGGGGAATGGGGAAAAAAAAGAATCAAGATATATCATGTACAGCTACAAATTCCCTATGATGAATGTGATCATTATGTATATCTAAAATGTACCAATAAACTGATTTAAAAAAATTTTAAATGACTACACACATACTTCCCCTAGGGATGAACAGCAGTGTTTGATATTCTAAATAGGCATCAATCACCTTGGGTGGAGGACCAAAACCTCATCCCTTCCCAGAAAGTCCTTGTTCATTCCACATACGCTTACTATGTGACTTGCTTCCCCATTTGATCCCCGCTTAATCAATATTACCTAAGCAACTACATTCATAATCTTACTGGTTGACCATAATTTTGTCCCGCCTTATACCCACCTTGTGATTTTCTATTGTATCAATATTATCTAAGCAGGGGCCGGGGACATAGCTCAGTGGCACAAGCGCCTGCCTGGCAAGCGTGAGGTCCTGAGTTCAATTCCCGGTACCAAAAACAAAACAAAAAAATATATACTGCCTAAGCGACTATAACTGTCTCAAAAAAGTAAGTAGTAAGTAAATAAGTAAATACAAAAACCAATAAATGTTGACAAGGATGGGGTAAAGAGGAACATTTCTTTTTTTTTTTTTTTTTTTTGTGGGTACCAGGGGGACGACCTCAGGACCTCGCGCGCCAACAGGCACCCGTGCCACTGAGCGATATCACCGGCCCCTTTTTCGTATGTGGGTTCCGGGAGTCGAACTCGGGCCCTCGCGCTTGCAAGGCAGGCGCTTACGCCGCTGAGCCATCTCACCGGCCCAAAGAGGAACATTTCTACACTGCTGGTGGGAATCAAATCAGTAGGGAGGGTCCTCAAAAAACTAAAACTAGAACTACCATAGGACCCAGCTATACCACTTTGGGGTATACCCGAAGAAATTAAGGTCAGCATACTACAGGGCTACAGTTAAGTACGAATGACTTCCACTCTGGGAGAACGTTCGTAATTCAGATTCATTCCTAAGTCTCACAAAATGTGTCTTATACACCTTTGACACAAATATACAATGTAAAGCATAAAAAAACCAAATGTGAGGTCAATTCTTATCTGTGAAAGTTTACATCGTAAGTCGGGGATTTACTGTACCTGGACATCCACATTTACTGTGGCACAGTTCACAAGAGCCAAGATACAGGGGGCCGGTGAGATGGCTCAGCGGCTTAAGCGCCTGCCTGGCAAGCGCGAGGGCCCGAGTTCGACTCCCGGAACCCACATACGAAAAAGGGGCCAGTGATATCGCTCAGCGGCACGGGCGCCTGCTGGCACGCGAGGTCCTGAGTTCGACCCCCGGTACCCACAAAAAAAAAAAAAAGAGCCAAGATACAGAAACAGCCTAGATCCCTGTCAACAACTAGATAAAGAAAATGTAGTGTATATGCACAATGGAGTGCTATTTGGCCATAAAGGACAGAATTATGTCATTTTCAGAAAAATAAATGGAACTGGAGATCATCATGTTAAGCAAAATAAGCCAGACTCAGTAAGACAACCCTATTCTCCCTAATATGTGGAATCTAGGAAAAAAACAGCATGAATGTAGAAGGGTGACTATTACTAGGCAAGAGGAAGAAGTAAGGGGAAGGGGAAGGGAGTGTAAGAGAAGATAATGGGGGATGGATATGATAAAAATGTTACATTCATGAATGAAAAAAATACACTGAAACCCAATATTTTGTAAAATGAATAGGCACTAATAAGAAAAACAATTTTTTAAGTCTATCCTCTCAAAAAATAAAAGTGCACTCCCTTGTTCTAACGGAAGCCTGCCCAGTACCTTTGGCAGTCCCTGCATCCAAGGCTACAGAGCCCATATCTTTCCGAAGGCGCTCCAGCTGTTCCTTTTGCTGTTCACTCTGTGCACTGGCCTGTATGTAGGGAAAAGGTCACCATATTAACAAAGGAGCCCCACTGGGGTGGTAGGTCAGTGGTCGAGCATGTGCCTAGTATGTGCAAGGCCCTCGGTTAAATCCTCAGCACTGAAAAATGAAATTAAAAAGGACCCAGACTAGATGCCAGGCTTCTAAGTGGAGATGAAGAATCATACAAATACTGCAGGTTCATGAAGGACAGCTGATAGGGGACAGAAATACTAAGTAGTGTGGGCCCAGAGGATAGCAGAAGTTCACACTAGGGGATTCTCCTGGCTGAATTAGAGGATTCAGAAATCAGAAAAATATATCCCAAGAATCCTCAAGGACACCTAGCAAGAGGCTCAGTGTCAGGGGACACAAAGCAGACTCTGAGGGCAGGACACTGATCACTTGGGACAAGACTTGTAAGCCACCTCTATTCTTAAAATTCTACAACTAACCTTTGAACAGATCTTAGAGTAGAAGAGAAGGTGGAGCCTAAGAAGGGCTTTGTATACGCAACAGGAAAAATCTGATTTCTGCTAATTGAAATACAAGGAGGAAAAACAAGGGACCACTATGCATAAAGACTATGCAGACAAATTTCCAAATTTAAATTAACAAGTATTTAAAGCCACATATAGTGGCATGGGCCTGCAGTACCAACCAGGAAAGCTGAAGAGGGAGGATCACTTGAGTTCAGGAATTCAAGACCAGACTGGAAACACAGCAAGAACCCATCTCAGAACACACACACACACACACGCACAACTGGTATTTAAAAGACACTGAAATTTCACTAGTTATATCTCAATAAGGATGTCAAAATAAAAAATAATTAAGTTAAATAAAGGATACACTGATATTCAAAACACAAGCATTTGTTAGGAAGCTCGAGGTGCTTGTTTTGTGTTTGCTTTTTTGCTTCATTTGGTTTTGGTTTTTTGAGACAGGGTCTCCTGTAGCCCAGGATGCCCTTGAACTCGTGGTGATCCTCCTGAGTGCTGGAATTACAGATGTGCACCACTACGCCCAGCTTTGTGTTCACTTTAAAAGATAAACTGTCATTGGGTGTGGTGGTGCATGCCTGTAATCCCAGCACTCGGGAGACTGAGGCAGGAGGATCACTGCAAGTTGCTGTGAGTTCGAGGCCAGCCTGAACTGCATAGTGAAACCCTGTCTCAAAAAAGACCAAACGAAAAAAAGAAAAGAAGAGTTGCCTAGCTACGTTGCCCACATACAACTGTTGCCAAGGCAGGAGGATAACTGCAAGTTGCTGTGAGTTCGAGGCCAGCCTGAACTGCATAGTGAAACCCTGTCTCAAAAAAGACCAAACGAAAAAAAGAAAAGAAGAGTTGCCTAGCTACGTTGCCCACATACAACTGTTGCCAAGGCTTCTTTCTTACCAGTGATTTCTTCAGGCGTTCATATTCAGGACGATACTCCCTGGAAAAACAAACACTCTTTAACTGTCTTTGCTTAGTAATCCAACCTGCCCACTCCTACCCCATCACTTCTATTTCCTTAAGACTGACAACAATAACAGATCTGACTTCACTGAATATCTGACATAAGAAGTCTTAGTCACTGAGGGAGTTTATCCCTATGGGGTTCAAAACCAAGGTGCTCGCCCCCACCCAGAAAATGCGGGAAGGAGCCAAACTCCCAACTGGTGGGCTGCACAGATTAGCACTGAGATGCCGGGACTGAAGCGCTCAGTATTCACTTGAGGTGAACAGAAGAGGACAGGCCTGTGTCGCTCAGGAAGTCCAGTGTATGAAGAACTTGAGCAACAACCACAAAAGGATGCAGACTGGAGTCTATTCTGAGGCTCTGGTAAAAGGGAAAAAACAAAAACAAAATACCCTGCCTGATGAACTACATGAAAACACTGCCTCTGAAAACTACAGTGTAGTTGTCAGGATCCAGCAAAACATGAAGCCAAAAGGGCATGCTCATGTGTGGCTGTCAGGCTGCAGCCCTGGGCATGCCGGAGCTCTACTCCTCTTTCCTCTAGGTAAAGGAATTCCATTGTGAACTATGGAAATAGTTGGAACAACCATTCATTATGAAATACGCTTCCTACGTGTCAGGAACTATGGTATGGACATTACGAACATTTTACCAAGTAATACAATGAACCTAGGGCCAAATGCAAGTAATACAATGAACCTAGGGCCAAATCCAGCTTACTGTTTCTGCAAATAATGTCTTAGGGGAACATGGCCATGTCCTTCCCTTTCTGAACCAGCTGAGAATGCTTTTGCCCTACAAAAGCAGAAGTAGATAGCTGCCCACAAGCCTAAAATATTTGCAAACTGGCTCTCTACATAAAAAGTCTGGTGAGCCCTGCTTCTTCATCACTCAGCAGTGAGGATTTTTTTCTTTTGCAACCCAAGGCCTTCACACTGAGCTACATCTCCAGCCCTTATTTTCTATTTTGAGACAGGGTCTCACTTAAGTCACTAAGTCAGCTAGGCTGGGCTTGAACTTATGGTCCTGCCTCAGCCTCCCAGAATGCTGGGTTTACAGGCATGTGCCACCAAACCTCCCTGGATACTTCTATGTTTCGGCAAGGTTAATGGAATGGAACAGCTGGGCATCGTGGCACATGCCTCTAATCCTACTATTTGGGAGGCTGAGGCAGGATGGTATGTTCAAGACTAACCTAGACTACACAGTGAGACCCAGTCCCAGAAAGAAAAAAAAAAAAAAAAAAAGAAAAGTTAAGGAGATCTGCTATTCCTAAGTGTAGTCAGGTTCAATACACATATACTTGGCATATACACAACAGACACAGTAAAAACCTAAGTGCTCTGCTAGCACGTCGGAACTGTAGTTGCTAAGGATGCCACTAAAAGAAAGTTCCTTCACCCTCACCTTTCATATTCTTCAGCAGCACTGGTGACCTGCACCATGAGCTCATCGAAGCCGGTGCCCAGAACAGCGGAGACACCCACCACCTGCCAAACATCATCACGAATGCCACTGAGAAAACTAGTGAGTATTTTTCAATGGTATGTATTATTTTGGTCAAATGTCATAAAACTGTCACGGAAGTGCCACAGATACTTTGAGAAGTCTCTGGCAAAAAGTAAAGCTAAAACAGAACAAACCGGCATACCTAGTCAGGAGTCATGAAAATAATGAATTCAGAATACAGAACATAAAGAATTTAAAAAGAAAGCTGTGATTAGGGCCAAACAAGTAGCAGGACTTATGATCTACTCCCTTAAAAACTAACCCAGCCGGGGGGGGGGGTGGCACACACCTGTAATCCCAGCACTCAGGAGACTGAGACAAGAGGATCACTGCAAGATCGAGGCCAGCCTGGGCTCCATGGCATGTTCAAGGCCAGCCTGACCTACACAGTGAGACCTGCCTCAAAGGAAAAAAAAAAAAAGAAACAAAACTAACCCAAACCAAACCATTTTCTGTTCTCTCAATGTTTTACCTGGACAGTTGCATACTCTCTGCATCCCACACTCACATTTCCTTCCATAAATCTCACCTTTCCTGCACAGCAATTACCCTAAACTACAATTACCCTGAACTAGATCATAAACTCTCAAAAGGTAGGACTTGTTTGTGTGTGTTAATGGGGATGGAACCCAGGGGTGCTCTACCACTGAGCTGTATCTTCAACCCTTCTTCTTTTTGAGACAGGGTCTTACTAAGTTGCCTATACAGGATTTAAACTTGTGATCTGCCTGCCTCAGCCTCCCAAAGTGCTAGAATTAGATGACAGCTAAGGTAGGAGCTCTTATTTATCTTCTAAATCTCTGCCGTTTTTTGTGTCTTCTTTTTCTATGCTGGGGGTCAAACCCAGGCTGCACACTGGGCAAGGGCTTCACCACTGAGGTACTTCCCCAGACCACAACCAGTTCCATGGGTGAGCGATGCTTTGAAAGTCATTTTTCAGAAGGTAATAAACTTCCTTCCTAAATTAGGTTCAGGTCAGTCCTGTGGGTTAAGAGGCTATCTGGAGAGATTATCGGTGTGAGAAGAAGACAAAATTTACCCTCAGTGAGCTGTAAAACTCATCTAACACCAGGCTCATGGAACGTGTGAGGTTACTGACGTATGTAGTTTCTTGATTCAAGGCATCTTGGAAAGCCTCAAAGTCCTGCATCCACTCCACTGCAAAGCTGTGGTCAATGATGTCTGTCTGTACCAGAGAAAAGGCAGCTATCAGCAACCAGAGATGAGGTTATGTATTAAACAATGCAAGACTTTCTAAAATTAAGTGGTGACATCAAGAGCATATCATCTATGTCCACATTTTCTTTCTCTGCCTCCCCCGTCCTCCTCCACTTCAACAACAGATTTAAAAAACTGGGTTTTGTTGTTGTTCTCTTTTATGGCCACTTCCAATAGATTAGCAGTCCTTCCCCTCCTTACACAGCCCTGCCTCAGGGATAACCAATGCACTATGCTCGAGGGGCTACTCTATCTTCCTAAAACATGGGATAAAAGTCAATGCTAAATGACCATTCCACTGAACCAACTCTATTTCCTAGAAGTGCCCATGACTTTGCCACAATGAAACCTGAACTAGCTATCCAGCACTTGATAGAATCCTTCCCACCCATCCAAACCTTCTTGCAGCCAAAGGTTCTGCTGAAAAAGATTATACTGAACTGACAAGAAGGATTCACTTACTTTGTTCATGGCTACAATGAAAGGCAGCTTGGTTTTGTACAGGATGCTGAAAATCAAACATGGAGATTGTATTAGTACAAGCACATAAACCTTTGCTTGCCTGATGTCAGTCCGCTGGGACCAAGTAGAGAGAAGGGCAAAGGACTCAAGACTCACAGTTATGCATTTTTACACTGCATTCACAGTCTGTGTTCCTAAGAGGAAAAGGACTGAAAATGTCAAGCCAACAGCAACAACAAAAACCAAACTGTCACACACTCACTCATTCTCACATCAGCTAATAGTGCTTTGATACTGATCCTAGTGTGTGTGTGTTTGTTTGGTTTTTTGTTTTCTTTCTCTTTTTTGGTGTTTTGGGACAGGGTCTCCCTATTGAGTTCAGGCTGACCTTGAACTCACTATGTAGCCCAGGCTGACTTTGAACTCACAGCGATCCTCCTGCCTCAGCCTCCCAAGTGCTGGGATTACAGGCATGCGCCATGACTAGTCCTAGTTTTTATACTTTACAAAACAGTTGTCCTTTTTCCAGGGGAAGAAATGACTATCTATTGAATACCTACTGTTTCAGATAAGCACTTTTGTATCTATTACAAGTGTAGATCTCAGCCTGTAATCTCAGCACTCTGGAGGGTGAAGCAGGAGGGTTGCTGTCGAGTTCAAGGCCAGCCGGAACTACACAGCAAGACCCTGTCTCAAACACAAAAACAGAAAAATCGCAACATAAATATATCCAACTTTTACTTGTCAATTACACCTCAAGATAAATGGATGCAACTCGAGAAAATACTCACAAGTGAAATAAACCGGACGCACATTTGTAAACATCGTATTGTCTCCCTAGTGTGAGAAACTGAAAGATTAAATAAGATCCAAAATCTACAATAGACATGGCAAAACAGGAAGAAACTGTTCAAAAGGAAAAATATTGTTTAGACAATTGAATGCTGATAACTTGTACCCTGAGTAATTAATTTAAAGATAACAATATGGAATGTATTAACCATTGTTACCCTCCTATTATGTTGTTTTGAAATTTTGTTCTATTTTTTTTCTTTTTTCTCTTTAAAATAAAAAAAAATAAAATAAAAATGGCAAAAAAAAAAAATTACACCTCAAGAAAGCTAAGGAATAACATTATTTTACAACCCATACATGGTGATACACAGCTACAATCCCAGCACTCTGGGAGGCTGAGGCTGGAGGATCACAAGTTTGAGCCCAGTCTGGTCAATTTAATGAGACCTTGTCTCAAAGTTTAAAAAAAAAGGGGGGGGGTCGGTGTCTGGGAATGTAGCTCAGTGTGAAGGCCCTGTTCAATCCCCAGTACAGAAAACAAAAGGTTATCTTACAGACTGAAACTTTTAAAATTTTTCCTAGGTTTATTGAGGTATAACTGACAAAAAATGGATATATTTAAGGTGTACAATGCAATTTTTTAAAAGCGGATCTTCCCTTTCTTTCCTTCCTTCCTCTCCTTCTCCCTTTCATTCTTTCTTTCTTCACTCATTCACTCAGTGGGGTGCTAGGGATCAACCCCAGAGCCTGTCTATGCTACTCCTGTGCTCAACAGCTCAACTACACTCCCAGCCCCCAGGATGTTCTGATCTGTGTGTACACTGCAAAATGATTGCCACGATCTACCCAATCAGATAACTGTCTTTTTTTTTTTTTTTTTTTTTGTGGGTACCGGGGGTCGAACTCAGGACCTCGTGCACCAGCAGGCGCCCGTGCCACTGAGCAATATCACCGGCCCTTTTTTCGTATGTGGGTATCAGGAGTCGAACTCAGGACCTCGCACTTGCCAGGCAGGCGCTTATGCCACTGAGCCACTCACCGGCCCACAACACAAAGATCAATCATGAGATTTCCATTTGGATCAGGCTTTCTTGCACCCAATGAGAAGGAACAATATTCCCACTAATATCACAAGACAAATGGTGGTGGTAGCTTTTGTGTATCCTCAAAATTAAGTTCTCTCAGCTTTCACTATGGACTGCCTTTCCCACAGTTATGGTTTTTTTTTTTTAGCACTAGGGACTGAAGTCAGGGGCTCTCTACTACTGAGTTACATCCAGCCCTTTTTATTTTTTATTTTAATACAGAGTCTGGCTAAGCTGCCCAGGAAGGACTCAAACTTGTGATCCTCCTCCCCTAGCCTCCCTCAGTGCTGGGATTACAGGCATATGCCACCATGCCCAGCTCCCACAGTCCTAATGTACTGGCATAGTCCAGGGATGCATATCCCTCCTTCCTGCTGGTACACTTCAGGCATACCCGTACACTGCAGAATTACAGGTAAACCTTTTTATTCATAGTAGTTCCTCATGTTACCATTTCACTCTACCTACCAACATATGCAACAGCACCATACACATCAGACTTGGATTTCATTCATCTGGGAGCAACCACTGTAAGGGTCATAGGCATACAGATACTTCTTTTTGCCTTTTTTAATTTTTTTTTGAGACAGGGTCTTGCTATGTAACCCCAGCTGTGCTCAAACTTGCGATCCTCCTGCCTCAGCCTCCCAAGTGCTAGGATCACAGGTATTCGCCACATCTGGCTCTAGACCACCTATTTCTATAATAAGCCAAGGGAGGAAGATCAGAAGGTGATGAATGAGAATGCTAACAGCATGCGCATCTCTGTTCCTCTAACCTTCTCCAACGCACAGCCACTCAGCTGAGTGGCAACTCAGAATAAGCACAAATCCAAAGGTACACAACAAGGATTCAAAAACAAAAAGGAGAGAAGTGGAGGGGGCCCCATTCCTTGATGGAAAACTGGTCCCAATACTCAGTTACCTGCAGGCGTACAGCATATTGGACATGAAGGTCACTGGGTTAGTACTTCGCGACGTGTCCATCACGTAGATGACTACTGTTGGAAAGGAGGATGCCTAAAGCCACAAAAAAATTCAAGCCTTGGTCAGAGGGCTCATGCCCTGTCCCCATTCCTTCTCTACCTCCCCAAACAGGGAAGAACCATTTCAGACAGGGTATGCAATTCTCTATAGCTCCCTGCAACAGATAGTCCCAAGCAATTAAACAGATACTAAGCTGGTCTAGCCCTCAGCTATTCTCAGGAGCGAACCCAGAGCACGCACCAGGGCCTCGGTGATGATCGTCCCAGAGGCTGACCAGGTGAACACTTCGATCTGTCCAGGGGTGTCAATCAAGATGTACCTGTATGCAGGAAGAACAGTAAAGAAGTGTTAAAGTTGTGGAATGCTGAAAATATTTCATCACACAGAACAGTAAATATGCCAGCCACAGTGAGGCACACCTGATTCCAGCTATTCTAGAGGCTGAGGCAGGAGCATCACAAGTTGAAGACCAGACTACACAATTTAAAATAAAATAAAAAGGGCTAGGGATGTAGCTCAGTGGTAGAGCGCTTGCCTAGCATGGTTCTGGATTCCATCCCCAGTACCATTAAAGAAAAACAAAGCAAAACATCCACTCATTATCTGCACTGACAAGTGGACCTCCTGCCATGGCCCTTAAACTGCATACCATATTCCCAGACGTTGCTCCCTGATGACATTCATGCTAAAGACCAAGAGCAGCAACTGTGAACTGCTACAAATGCTACCTGGAAAATGTGAGAGTTACAGAAGCACAATGCACTAAACTTGAGAGATATACAAAACCAGAAGGTAAACTCTTAGTAAAACATCTGGCTGCTTAGGGGTAAGGGAGTACAGAGGGAGAGCTAGAGGGACAGGGGACTGCCAGGGCATCTTCCCGAAGTGATGCAGGGCATCTTCCTGAACTTCCTAAAGTTCTAAAATTGACAGCCAGGTATGGGTGCTGCATCCCTGCAGTTCCAGGACTCAGGAGGCTGAGGCAGGGGATTGCTGGAGTTCAAGGCCAGCTATATAGTGAGTTCGAGGCCAGCCTGAACTATACAGTGAGATCCTGTCTCAAAAAACCAAAAAATAAATAAATGAAATGAAATAAAAGAAAATAAAATTGAATGTGGCAACAGTTGCACAATTCAGAGAATGTACTAAAAGCCACTGAACTGAACATTTTAAACAGGTGAATTAGATAGTACATCAATTGTACTTCAGTAAACTTTTTTTTAACATGGGCAACAGCAGCCTAGGGTTGTAGACCAATGGAAGAGTATGTGCTTGGTACGTATGAGCCTCTGAGTTTAATCTCAGCACCACGAAAATAAATTAACCAGCAGCTAGCCATGGTGGCACACGCCTGTGATCCCAGCTACCACAGATGCCAAGGCAGGAGAAGGGCAACTTCCAAGCCAGCCTGGGTAACTTAGGGGGAGCCTATCTTAAAATGAAAAGGAAAACCTAGGTCTAGCTCAATGCTGGAGCACTTCCCTAGCACACCCAAATGCTCTGGGTTCGATCTCCAGTACCAATAAATAAAATAAAATAAATAAATGGCAAAAAATTTTAACAAATATTTCTCCAAAAATACAGCAATGCCTGATAAGGACATGAAAAGACATTGGACATCATTAGCCATTATGGAAATACAAATGAAAGCCAAATTCCATACCACTTTACAACCACTAGTATAGCTATAATCAAAAACAAAAGGAGGGGGCCAGTGAGATAGCTCAGCGGCGTACGCGCCTGCCTGGCAAGCACGAGGGCCGAGTTCAACTCCCGGATCCCACATACGAAGAAAGGGCCGGTGATATCGCTCAGCGGCACAGGCGCCTGCTGGCACACGAGGTCCTGAGGTCGACCCCCAGTACCCACAAAAAAAAAAAAAGGAGGCTGGAGGTGCAGCTCAGTGTGAACAGTTCATGCTTAGTATCCACAAGGCTCTGGGTTTGATCCCCAGCACTAAAAACGAAGGAAGGAAGGAAGGGTGGATGGATGGATGGACAGGAAGATAGAAAGAAAACCTATCATTTAAGTAGGGCCTGGTGGCACAGGCCTATAATCCCAGTACTCTAGAAGGCTGAGAGAGGAGGATCATAAATTTGAGCCCAGTCTGGGTGACTTAGTAAGACCCTGTCTCAAAATGAAAATAAAAAATAAAAAAAGGGCTGGGGATGTAGCTCAATGAGAAAATGCCAGGCTCAATCCCCTATACAACAACAATGATAAAAGGACATTAACAAGTGTAGTAGAGACTGCGGCAAATGTGGCTGTGGCTAAATCATATCGCTGGTGGAAATGAAAAATGCGGCAGATGCTGGGGGTGGGGAAAGGAAAAAAAAGTAAGGAGTGACTGTTAATGAGTATGGGGCTTGGAGGAAGAGTGAAAATGGTCTAACATGAGACAGTGGTGATGAATACACAAGCTAGTGAATGTACAAAAATATTACATTATACATTTTAAAAGAGTAAGTGAAATATATTGTAGTGAAGTTGCTATTTTCTTTAAAAACAACTACCTCTAGTACAATCCCATGACTGTCAAAACATGATTACACATCCTCCTCTGATCTGTGTGTATACATACACAAATGCAGAATGCCAGTCATGGAAAAATGAGCTATCATTGCTAGTAGAAATCAGAGTGACCATTTTACCTTTTAAGTACTGTGTATGGTTTTAGCTCTTTATAGTGAACCTATATGCTTTAAAAAAATTGCCTTTTTTCTTAGAAAAAACTAAACCTATTAAAAACTTAGTAATAGCTACATATGGATAATAATATTTTACATTTTGCTACTTTTCAAGTTGAAAAACTATTTTCTCTGAATCATATAAATTACATTCAGCCAAACAAGAGTTAGAAGGATATTCAAGAGGATTTAATGCCAACAAACATGGTTTCCCAAGAGAGGGCTAGTAGATACATGAATATGGACATCTCAAAATACCTCCAGAGGGCCGGTGAGATGGCTCAGCGGCATAAGTGCCTGCCTGGCAAGCGCGAGGTCCTGAGTTCGACTTCCGGAACCCACATACGAAAAAAGAGCCGGTGATATCACTCAGCGGCACAGGTGCCTGCTGGCACTCAAGGTCCTGAGGTTGACCCGCGGTACCCACACACACACACACAAAAAAACAAAAACAAAACAAAAAAAAACCCTCCAGAGTCAGGAGTGGTGGTGCACGCCTGTAATCCCAGAACTCAGGAGGCTGAGGCAGGAGGATCACTAGGAGTTCGAGGCCAGCCTGGGCTACATAGTAAGTTTAAGACTAGCCTGAACTACACAGTGAGACCCTGTCTCAAAAAACAAAACAAAACAAAACAATACCTCCAAAGAAATCATGTAAATTGACAGTCAAAGTAATTAGAGGTGGGAAATATTACATTCAGCTCTGTACTATATAGCATCTTAATGATTTTGTCATTCACTTTTTCTTACTTCTACAGGCTTCATCTCAATCAACGCCCTTTCCAATCCTAATGGAACCTGAAAACCTATCAAAGGCCTGGAAATGTGTCAACTGCAGAATAATAAACAAGTGTTGAACAGACATGACTTACTTGGAAGTGTGCTGGGCTTTCTCAATAAATTTCATCACCTAAAAGAAAAAGATGCCAGTTACAACAGGATCTAATGTCACCAAAAATCACGGGGTCCTCTCCAGGGTGGCCTGCCTTAGAGGCACCATCACCTACCATCACCTCTCCCTGTTCATAAACTAAGTACAATGACTAAAAAACTCATGGAGCCGGGCTGGTGAGATGGCTCAGTGGCATAAGCACCTGCCTGGCAAGCGCGAGGGCCCAAGTTCAACTCCTGGAACCCACATACGAAAAAAGGGCCGGTGATATCGCTCAGCAGCATGGGCGCCTGCTAGCGTGCAAGGTCCTGAGGTCGACCCCCGGTACCCACACAAAAAAAAACAACTCATGGAGCCAAAGAGGCGCAAAAGCCACATTAGTGGCCCTGCAACTTCCTGGGCAACACTGCAAGGACCTGAGGGGATCAAAATTTAACATCACTGTGAAGCCAGATTTTGTGGCACTCTGATGAAATTTTTCTTTTCTTTTCTTTTTAAGATTCAAATGATTCCCCTTCTTCAGCCTCCTGAATAGCAGGGACTAGCGATGCATTGCTACCATGCATGGCTTTGGTCGATGTAAACAGTAATGGAGTGGCATCACAGGGAAAAAACTATGAAATCAGGTGACAGAGAAAAACTAGAGGATGACTAATATTATCACAAGGAAAAAAGAGTCCTTTCTATGCCTGCTAGCCCACCCCATGCCCATATCCCCGCCACATCCTCCAGGTAAAACCACAATCCCATATGAGAAAAAAGAACCCAGAGCTCTTGTATTTTTTTGTTTTGTTGGCTGTCACAAATAGTAAGTAAAGTGTCTCAACACATAGTCTCCTTCTCAGCCTATTAAGATGCCTACTTCTTTTCTACATTTCTCCTCATGTTTGCTGCTCTTCTTTACAAATGTGATGAGGACAAGGCATGAAGAGTCAGGTTTCCACACAGCCACATCTAGAAACATAAAGACAGATGTACCTGATCAAATCTGGTAGCAAAGAGATTGAGTGAAGTCACTATGCCACCATTGGGCCCAAGTCCGTATCTAGATATTCAGTTAAGAATTTACACTTGATAGACTGGATTGTAAAGTTCACCCCTACAGTATTAGTTACCTCATAGTATTATACTAGTGTGCCATTAATAGACATAGGCACAACCTAATCCTTGACAATAACAAAACCTTAGCCTCAAAGAAATTCATTAACTGTCAAGGTCTTCCTTATTCAGTTATCATTTTAGGGATGGCTAGACAAGATGAAAAAAGCAAAGTGGCCAAAATATAATTTACAAATGTATTAGGCAGTGACACCCTATTGGCTTTAGTAATTACACTCAGCTATATAACACTCCGTGCTCTCATCATTATCAAGCAACCTGCTGATTAGAATTAATGATGAGATCTGCCTACATGGAGAGTACATGTCATGCAGGAATGCACTAATTAATCTAACTACACATACTCAGAGTCTCCCTGACTGAAGAGGCAGTAATCAAAGAACATATCAATTCTCCAAGGCAATACCACACTGTGGGACCCAAGCAGCGGTGAGCTAGCCTCTCATTTTTCCTAATTAACTAATGACAACAGCCTACGGTTGAGGGACATAGTAAGAAAACAAAGATCACAAACTCAAATGGTATTTCTGATCACTGTAATAGCTCACCTTCATTCATCTAACACTCGCCTAAGAAACTTGCTTCAGTCAATCCTTTTGCTTGTATATTTCAACAGGGAAGGCAAAAACTCTCAAAGCCATAAAATAGACAGCAACTAGGGAGGAACAACTCAACACCCAAGTAGACACTGAAAAGGATACTGTTTCATGACTTCTTTATACTTCACAGTGTCACGAATATCTGAAAAAAAAGAAAGAATTAACTAGAACACAACACATAAGGAAAAAAATAATTTCAGATCCTCCAACTTTAGTGTCCTAAGCCAACAGGCCTCTCAAGTACAGAACAGTTTCCACTCTTGGTATCGCAATTCATTTTCATATGGTTTTCTTTCTTTCTTCCCTTCTTTCTTTCTTTCTTTTTCTTTTGAGACAGATTCTTGCTATGTAGTTCAGGCTGGCCTTGAACGTGTGGTGATCCTCCCGCCTCAGCCTCCCAGTGCTGGGATTACAGGCATGCACCACCACACCTGACTTTATATTGGTTGTCTAAAACACATTTAAGTAAAGTTAATTGAATTATGATAGAAAAAGAAGGAAGACCATGAGGAGAAAGACTAGAAGGGCAAAAGGTGTCCTATAACCACTTTCCCTGCCAGCAAAAAAAAACTAGAACTAGTCTATTAGGCTTCTCTTGCCAGAATACTCTTCTATCCACTTCTTTGTTGTTCTACCCATTTCCTCCCATATACAAGGTAACTGCCAAGAAACCCATGAAACATGTTAGGCTAGGAATACGCAAGTTATAGTAGAGACATTCTGAAACAAGGTGAAAGCTGTTATGCACCCTAAATTTCAGTGCCCTAGGCACAGAAAGGCAAGAAAAATCAAGAATAAAAGGGCTGGGGATTTAGCTCAGCACCACAGTGCCTGCCTGGCAAGCATGAGGTCGTGAGTTTGATTCCCGGTACCAAAAAAAATAAAATAAAATAAAAGACCTATTTCTTACTAATTTCATCCTCGTGATAAACCCAAGACAGACAGGCTTCTTAAAAATCTGAGTCAGGGGGCCGGTGACACAGCTCAGCGGCATAAGCGCCTGCCTGGCAAGCGCGAGGTCCTGAGTTCAACTCACAGTACCTGCGTATTAAAAAAAAAAAAAAAAAAAATCTGAGTCAGGCATGGTGGTGCATGTCTGTAATCCCAGCACTCTGGTAGCCTGAGGCAGGATGATCACAAGTCTGAGCCTGGGCTGGGAAACTTAGCAAGGTCTTGTCTCAAAATATTTTTAAAAAAGGGTTGGAGCTGGGCGTGGTGACACACACCTGTAATCCCAGCACTAGTAGGCTGAGGCAGGAGGACTGCCGTGAGTTCAAGGTCAGCCTGGGCTACAAAGTGAGTTCAAGGCAGCCTGAACTGCATAGCGAGACCCTGTCTCAATAAAACCAAAAAAAAAAAAAAAAAAAAAGGGACTGGAGATGTAGCTCAGTGTGAAGGCCCTGGGTTCAATCCCCGGTATTTAAAAAGGGGAGGCCAGTGAGATAGCTCAGCGGCATAAGCGCCTGCCTGGCAAGCGCAAGGTCCTGAGTTCGACTCCCAGTACCTGCACAAAGGAAAAAAAAAGGGCCGTTGATATTGCTCAGCAGCACAAGCACCTGCTTGCAAGCGCAAGGTCCTGAGTTAGACTCCCGGTACCCACATAAAAAAAAAAAAAAAAAAAAAAAAAATCTGTCCAGTAGTATCTACCTAAACCTATCCATCAGTCTGTAGGGTTTCCCTCATCAACTATTAAAATTCCATCCATTAAGTGAGAACATGGGAAATATTTTCTCAAACTCTTCTTAAAATAATGTCTGCTTAATAATTTCTTACTTTTATTGTCAGGCATGGTGGCGCATGCCTGTAATCCCAGCACTTGGGAGGCTGAGGCAGGAGGACTGCACAAATTTTAGGCCAGCCTGGGCTACATAGTGAATTCGAGACCAGCCTAAACTACAGAGCAAGATCCTGTATCAAAGAAACAACAACAAAAAAGAACCCTGACACTGGAACACAACCATTTTTAATCATTTTTAGAATCAAAAACTCAAGTCTGATTCATATTGGGAACCTCTCTTTAAAACAAGGCAAACATCCACAGGCACACAAATTTTCCCATACAACTTTGAGAGGAGAGATAACAGTGAATGGGAACCACACAAAGCAATGTAGGAAAGTGGGGAGCAGTAAAGACAGAAAATGGGAATAAGGATGAAGCCTGTTTAGACATTCCAGCAAATCCAAAGGAAATCAAAGCAGGCAATTTGCAAAAGAAATGAAAGCAAATTAACTGCAGGCACTGAAGATTGGCAAAGATACAGGGTTTCCATTCACTTTGAGGCACTTCTAAATTCTGGGGCGTTGCTACTCACCAATATTGGCAGGAAAGGGAACTTCATGTACAGCTGGGTCCAGGTTGATCACATAAGGTGGAGAGCCTTGGCTATGCAGGTACCCTGTGAGCCTCTGCGGGAATATGGGGAGTTGCAGAGGTGAAAAGGAATAGTCGCGGGGGGGGGGGGTCGGAGAGAACTCCTATTCCTTCATGCCTGAAGATTTTGGCACTATTTCCTTCTACTTAACATATCCACCCACTCTGTCTACATTCGACTCAGTTTAAATGCTCCCTGTCTTCATCACCCATCTAACAGAGCCTCCCCTACTCTACATCATTTATCTAAGTAACTTTCTACGTATTTTTTTCCTACTTCCTCCACTAAAATGTTGTAACTCCATGACAACCGGAAACTTGTCCACATCACTTGCGCTGGATCTCCAGGGTTTACAACATGATAGACACGCAAAAAATAATTCTTTGACAACTCTTCCCCGAAAACCTGTGTGTCACGTTGTCCCAACCCTATAATTACTCATAAGGCCCTGGCTTCGGGCGGCGGGCAATTTTAACAGCGAAAAAAAACAATACAACGTGGTGAACTGTTCAAAGCATGCAGGGAGGAGGCGCAGCCCACAGCCTTCACTGACCCTTGTAGGGTCCGAGGCTTCGCACACCGAGGAAGTGAGCTGATGAGAAGTCCCCAAAAGCTAGAAGCCTGGACGCTGCAACTCCCCAAACAGACCCTTGCTCCCTGGCCTTTCGCCTGCCGAAAGCAACCCCTCGAACACCCTACTACGCCCGCGCAGTTCACGTCACCTGTACAAAGGTGGTTTTCCCGGATCCTGCCATTCCCAAAACCAACAGACACACGGAGGGCCGAGGAGCTCCCGAACCCGGGAGCTCAGCCATACTCCCCCGCGCCGCCATCTTTCCACCAGTCCCGCCCCCACCACCATCGAGACGCCTCCCGGCTAGAGAGACTTCCGCTCCTTCCCAGGCCTAGGAGGCGCAGAGGCTTCCATCGGCCGGAACCCAGGACTACACCACAGTGGGGACGCCAGGTGGCGCCTTCTAAGACGCTGACCCGACTGTGGCCAGGTAGTGACAGTGGTTGGGAAGCGGGGGACTGGAAAAGGGAGAGGAGGAGTAGAAGTAGCGGCAAGAGGACGCTGACCCGCCGGGGCTAGGACCTGCGAGGGACAACGCCGTGGGTGTCAGTGGGTCGAGACGCGATCCCCAGCGCGGCGACCCGGCAGATCCCTGACGCCGCGCAGGCGAGCTCTCATCCTCTGAGAGTTCAGGGGCGCCGCTGGAGGGCCGGCCGCTAGGGCTCCTTTGACAGCCGGGTAACCCGCAGCTACTACTGACCGGTCCTAAGGACCCGACGCATTTTTAAAAGTGCTGTGTTTTCTTAATGTGTCAGCATTGCTTACTCAGCGTTTCCATAGCCTTCCACTACGAGGAGTGCTTAATCCAGCGCGCACGAGATTCTACAGGGGGGATGGTAGTAAATACGATACCACTTTTTTTCCTGTGTCAAAGCACTGACTTTTTATAGAGCTTTTACTTTTTTAAATCTGGCCACGAAAATATCCGTTCAATGTGGGCAACAGATGGAACAGGAAGACCCAGTTTTCGTGCTACTATGAGTCTGGCTCAATTTTCATTTTTAGTACATTCCCTTAGATTTGATAATGTCGAAACTGGAAAAGAGTCAAATACATTAGCTGCTGTCTCCGACTTATTTGATCAACTCGTAAGCAGGTTAAAGTCATGTTATTCTCGGGCTGGTGAGATGGCTCAGCGGCCTACGCGTCTGCCTGGCAAGCGCGAGGGCTCGAGTTCGACTCCCGGAACCCACATACGAAAAAATGGCCGGTGATATCGCTCAGCGGCACGGGCGCCTGCTGGCGCGCGAGGTCCTGAGGTCGACCCCCGGTATCCACAAAAAAAAAAGTCATGTTATTCTCTATGTCACCTAACCATTAGATGAGATGCTAGTACCATTTCAAGGAAGATGCAGTTTTAGAATGTTTGTGCCTAACAAGCCAGCTAAATATGGCATAAAGGTGCAGACTTTAGCTGATGCTAAGACTCATTATATGCTAAATTCAGAAATATATGCTGGTGTTGAAGTAAAGACAGCTAATCCGACCAAACCCACCTTATCAAATCCTACAAGAGTTGTTCTTAAGCTTGTAGAATGTATTGAAGGTACTGAAAGAAATATTACTGGTGGCAACTGGTATTGCTCAGTGGAACTTGAAATTAAAAAGAAAAACTTGTCTTTGTAGGCACTTTGAAAAAAAATAAAAGGGCTATACCACCTTGATTTTTACCAAATAGAAAATAAAATGTTCAGTCATCAGTATGTATTTGGATTTTCTCTACCCGCACATTAGTTTCCTATGTACCAAAAAAAAGGTAAAAGTGTCATATTAATATCAATTGTGAGTCGGGCATGGTGGCGAACGCCTGTAATCCCAGCACTCGGGAGGCAGAGGCAGAAGGACTGCCGTGAGTTCGAGGCCAGCCTAGGATACATAGTGAGTTCAAGGCCAACCTAGGCTATATAGGAAGACCTTGTCTCAAAAAGAAAAAAAAAAAAGTTCAAGTCCAGCCTGAACTGCATAGTGAGACCCTGTCTCAAAAATAATAATAATAATAATACAAAGTATGCACCATGGCAACTCTGTTGACAAAGAAACCAAAGAGCCTGAAATTTTTCACTTTTATAATGACACAAAATCCGGAGTTGGGGCCCGTGACATAGCTCAGCGGCATAAGCACCTGCCTGGCAAGCTTGAGGTCCTGAGTTCGACTGCCAGTACCCGCATATAAAAAAAAGGAAAAAAAATCTGGAGTTGACACTTTAGATGGAAAATGTGAATTATATTCCACATCCAAGACAACCGTTGGCCAATGGCAATTTTTTATGCCATTTTAAATGTTGTGAGTGTTAATTCCCACATATTGACCAGTTTGCACAAGGAGGTGAGATAATAAAACTTTTTTTTTTTTTTTTTTTTTTTTTTGGTACCGGGAATCAAACTCAGGACCTTGCACTTACCAGGCAGGCGCTGTGCCACTGAGTTGTATCTCTGGCCCCAAACATTTTGATTTTACTAAAACCCTTGGGATGAGGTTGATTGAGGAAAATCTACGTTCCGTAATGGCTACTAAAAAAGTGCCCATAAAAGTACAAACACTTATAGCAGAAATTCTGGGAATAGAGATTTCTGTTATAGAAGAGCCCAGAAGACCTACTGACAAAAGTAAAAGATGTGCCATATGCCCCAGCAGCGAGGACACAAAACTGCTATCCAAAGTGATGCTTGTAAAATGCCAATTTGTAGTCTATGCCGTAAGAAACTTTGCCCTGTTTTGAAAATTAATTTATGTTACAAATACTTACCTTATGTGTTTACAAATTAAAAACTGTGTATTTTTTACTTTTATAAAAAATAAAATTAAATTTATGGGTCCTGAGGAACGCTCAGTAGTACGCATGAAACTGAGTCGGTAGCTGTAAGTTAAACAGCTGAGGGCTGCACGATCAGTAGCAGGGCGGCGTGCGGCCTCCGGACCCCCTGCACCCCGCAGAAGCGCGCGGACCACGGGGCGGCGCCCGGGCGGGAAGTCCCCGCTACTGGACGCCGTGCCCGCGAGCGGCCGACCCCTGCCACCAGCGCGTGCTCCTCGGTCGTCACCCTCAGTGACCTAGAGTTCCGCTAGCGAGGGCCTCCTTCCCCAGAGCCTGTAAGTCCTGAGGGCGCGCTCGACTCCCCTGAGGGGCTCTGGGAAACGTGGAAACCCTTCCCGGACCCGACCACCCAGTCTCCTTCCGCGGCCCTTCAGAGCTGCTGCGGTGGAATCTGTGAGTCATAAACAGTTTCACACCCAGACTGCCACTTGTAACCGTGTTATGTTGTGCACAGGTCCCGTAAAGATTCTGAGCCGGCTTTCTCCTTTGGAATATTGAGATCACATTGCTCAAAGTTGTAGGGAATGCATAGTGTATGTGGGCAGCCACATTCCCTATCTTTACACCTAGCTCTTTCCCTGCTAAATATGGCAGGGAGTGCAACATATGCTGGAAAAGATTTTTTGGGTCAATTAAGGACCACAGAAAATAAAGTAGTTTCCTAAATTGTGATCGAGAACTGATAATGGGGTGTCTGATTTGTTCTAACTACAAGTTTGCTGAGACTTGCAGTTCTTCCCTCCCCAGTCTCTATCTCACTGTACTAAATAGATGTTTCCAAGCTACCCTAGAGGGAGAACAGCTAAAGGAAAGATGCTAACAGAGGAAGCTGAACAGTGAGAATAAAGAGACTCAAATTAGGCACAAGGAAAAGTTTTTTGTGCAGGCTGAAAACTACACAAAAAGAAAAAGGGAAGAGAAAAAAAAAAAAAAAAAAAAAAAAAAAACACCCAGGGAAAAGAAACATGAAGAGCTACAGAGGGAGTGTTTCCAACAATATGAGGAGATTGAAGTTGAAGTTGAGAACCTTCAGATAGGCAAACCAAATCTCAGTCCTAAAACAGATCTTGCCGGGGGGAAAAGATCCAGCCAGAATTGAAGCAGCCGTTGTGAGTGCTTTCTGTCATTAAGGAGAATCAGGACGAGGTACAGACATTACAGGAGTAAAATAATCCCAGCAGAGACAGCTAGGGACTGGGAAATACATTCAGGTTCTACAGCAAAAAGTATTCCTGAAGCAACAATTGAATGAGTTAGATGTGAACCAGTTGGGACAGAGAAAAAGAAGCGCACTCAAGAGGAAGACCCAGGCCTTGGTGCCCACACTACCGCAGTTCAGTTCTGAGTTCTGCCTTCCCATTAGAGGAGAGATCCATCAGTAAAGCCCTAAAAAAAGGTGTTCTAGAAACTGGAGGCTACTCAACTGTTAGAAAGCCAGAGTACCAGTTGAAGCAGGTCTGTGAGCCAGGCTTGGTTGGTGCTCAAAAGAACAGGGTGCCTGCCTGGCAAGCTCAAGGTCCTGAGTTCAATTCCTGGTACCAAAAAACAAAACAAAACAAAAAAAACAGGGTGGTCCAAAGAGCACACTGTGCCCTGCCCTAGGCCCCGAATAAAGAATAAACCCAAACCAAGAGTTGTGATATATGCCAGTAATCCCAGCACTTTGGGAGGCTGAGGCAGGAGGATCTCAAGTTTGAGCATAACCTGGGCAATTAAGCAAGAAAGACCCTGTCTCAAAATAAAACAGAGGGGCTGGTAAGATAGCTCAGAGGCATAAGCGCCTGCCCAGCAAGCACGAGGTCCTGAGTTCGACTCCCAGAACCCACATAAAGGAAAAAAGGGCCGGTGATATCGCTCAGCGGCGCAAGCACTTGCTGGCAAGCGCGAGGTCCTGAGGTCGACTCCTGGTACCCACATAAAAAAATAAACAAACAGAGCTGGGCGTGGTGCTGCACACCTGTGATCTCAGCACTCAAGAGGCTGAGGCAGGAGGATCACCATGAGTTCGAGGCCAGCCTGGGCTACGTAGTGAGTTCAAGGCCAGCCTGGGCTACATACGGAGACTGTCTCAAAAAATCAAAATAAATTAAATAAATAAATAAAAACAGACAAATAAATAATGGGGCTGGAGTGTAGCTCAGTGCAAAGGGCCTGGGCTCAACCCCTTGTACACCCCAATTTTTTTTTTTGTGGGTACCGGGGGTCGACCTCAGGACCTCACGCGCTGGCACGCGCCCGTGCCGCTGAGCGATATCACCAGCCCTTTTTCTGTATGTGGGTTCTGGGAGTTGAACTCAGGCCCTCGCGCTTGCCAGGCAGGCGCTTATGCTGCTGAGCCATCTCACCGGCCCCCTACACCCCAATTAAAAAAAAAATTCAAATTCCTAAATTAAGCAAAAAAATAACTGGTGCATATACTCTTAAGCACTGCATAAAATCAGGAAGGTTTTTGGAGTTAAGGGTACTAGAGTAAAATATCCACCATGGAAAATTATTTTGAAGTTTTTCTTCACTTAATTTCTAGAAAACCAAACAGTTGATTGTTCCCAGAGGACCAATGTTAAAACATGGGATGCTACTCCCATTGTAGGAGTCACAATTAATAAATCGTTGTACCAGCCTCAGTGTCATAAATGCCAAAAATTGGGGCCGGGGATATAGCTCAGTGGCACAGCGCCTGCCTGGCAAGCACAAGGTCCTGAGTTCGATTCCTGGTACCCAAAAAATAAATAAATCAATGTCAAAAATACGACTACCCTTAAAGTCTATACTAACTTGAAATGGCATTTTAAAAACTTAAAAAATATATAGACCTTTTTTTGTGTGTGTGGGTACCGGGGGTCGACCTCAGGACCTCGCACGCCAGCAGGCGCCTGTGCCGCTGAGCGATATCACTGGCCCTTTTTTCCTGTGTGGGTTCCGGGAGTCGAACTTGGGCCCTCACGCTTGCCAGGCAGGCGCTTATGCCGCTGAGCCATCTCACCGGCCCTGGACTTTAAGTCTTGTGCCATCCATTTCTTCAGCAGCACTTATAATTCTAAAATGGCAAGAAAAATTATTTATAGTGAATACTTGTTTTAGGTCATTTAGTTTTTCTTACGCATGCGCTTTGTATACAAAATACCTTTAGTAATTGATATGCTCCATATAATGCAAACAGGAATCACTTGTTTTTGTTTTATGAGACAGGTCTTGCTATGTAGTTTAGGCTGGCCCTGCCCTCACTGTGTTGCCCAGACTAGCCTCGAATTTGCAGCCATTCTCTTGCCTGAGTTTCCCAAGTGCTGGGATTATAGGTGTGGGCCAACCACCCCCCGCCCCAGCCAGGAATCACTTTAGTGTACACTTATTTAGTGGAGTTGTATATTTTGTATGCATGACAGGCTGAGGCTAGACTATTATTTATTGGAATATAAAACCCAGTATAGGAATATATTCTCATATTTAACTCAACAGGAAAACAGAATCAACTTTGTTTTTCAGAGATGATTAGGAATGAAAAACTTCAGTTTCCTGAATTTTCAATCTTATTCCTAGGTAAGATGAATTTATTTAAAATTAGATTTAAAAAAAATTCTTTCACGTACCTTTCATTCTAGCTTTAACATTTTTGATTAAATATGTTAATTCATTAAAAACAATGTTTTCTTGTTATTAAAAGTTTAAAACTTATGTATGGTTATAATTTATTTTATTATTCCAATGTACTGAATTTTCTCATCACTCTACCACTCTTGCATATCTTATACTAGTGTTTAATAAAATTAGTTTTAACACAGAAATTATGGCTCATGATAGCATGCAGTTCCCTTCACCTGAATATCCAACTGATGAGCTAAAAATAAAGACAGAACTCAGAAAGCTTGGTATCTGAGACTAACCTCACATTCTAGTCCTTGTGGGATGTAAACATCTAGGAAGGCTGAAGGAGTTGGAAAGTGGGGAGGACTTTGCCACACACACCCCTGCTGTCCCAAATATCTAATTCAGGAGTGAGAAATTCATCTGGTCACAGTATTTTTTTATTTCTTCATCACAGAGCTTGCTCATGGCTGTCCCTCTAAGACAGGAAAGCATGAATGATATCTAGTAAGGGACTCTGAAATCCATATCCTACATGAGCAGTGAGTTGACCAACTAAAATATCAATCTACATTTTGTCTGCTTTGCTATGAAGAAATTATAAAGGGAGATGATGTTACAGAAATTGAGTGAGGTAACAATTATGTAAGACTTGACTGATAAAATGAAGCCTACAGTGCAAACTGGGCAAGAAAACATTGCAGGCAGAGGCAAGAGTCAATCAAAATACATAATTATGGGAAACAGGCCTGAAAGTAGGAATAACCGTAAGTTCACAGAACAGAAAGGTCCAAGTGGCCAAAGTGTAGGTGGGGAATGATCAGAGAACACAGGTAGAGGAGAGGAAGATGAAACTGGGAAAGGAGAGACAGAGACAAGGAAAAAACATGTTGGCTCCAGTCTGGATGAACAGTGGTACCATTTGCTCAAAGGGGAAAGAAGTTACTAGAGAATAAGGAAAAAAGTCAAAGATTAAGTTGAAGCAGAAGTAAAATTTCTAGCGTTCCCTTTTTAAGAAGGAGGTAGTCAGAACATATGCTTTCAGGTATGAACTATTAAAAAGTATTTCAGACATACAAAAAACATAAAAAGCTACAACCCATTATCCATTTTCAAGAATAAGACATTATAGCACATGCCTGTAATCTCAGCTACTTTGGAAGCTGAGGCAGGAGGATGTTAAGTTTAAGGCCAACCTGAGCTTAGTGAGACCATCTCAAAATATTTTATTATTTTATTTATTTATTTATTTAGAGACAGGGTCTTTCTATGTGGTTCAGGCTGGCCTCAAACTTGTGGCCATCCTCCTGCCTCAGCCTCCCAGTGCTGGGATTACAGACATGCACCACCAGGCCCAGCTCAAAATACATTTTAAAAAAGGGATGGGATGGGCCGGTGAGATGGCTCAGCGGCATAAGCGCCTGCCTGGCAAGCGCGAGGGCGCAAGTTCAACTCCCGGAACCCACATGCGAGAAAAGGGGCCGGTGATATCGCTCAGCGGCACGGGCGCCTGCTGGTGCACGAGGTCCTGAGGTCGACCCCCGGTACCCACAAAAAAAAAAAAAAAAAAAAAGGATGGGATGTAGCTCAGTGGTAGACGCGTGGCATGAGGCCCTGGGTTGAATCCCCAGTAACCTTAAAAAAAATTAAAACATTACAAATTCAGCTGAAGACCCTCTGAATCCCAGAAGCTCTATCCTAAACTTGCTACTTAACACTGCTGTGCATTTCCGCAGGGCAGTTTCTGCGTGTTTCTGAACATAGTAATGACAAAGCCATTAATTTTGGGAACTTGCATATCCCACTGTGACTACATCACAATTTACCCATTCTTCTGAATGGACAAGGTTGGGTATCAGAGTAGGCTAACAAAAAGACCTAAGAATGAGTAACATCTCAAATGACAGACATTTCTTTTCTGCTCATGTAAGTCTCAAGAGATGTTGCTGGCTGGCAAGTGGCTCTCCTTAGAGGGTGATCCAAGGAGTAAACCACTTTCCATTCTGTGCTCTCCCATCCCCTAGACACTCACCATCATCTGTGTGTAGCAGGCAGAAGCAGAGTTACACTCTCTCTCTTCAAAGTGTTAGCCAGGAAGTGACAAGTATTACTTCTCCCATTCCAGGGAAGAGAAGTGAGCTGGCTACTCACCTTTACTACATGCAGGGCGGAAAAAGACACAAGTGCGAAATGTAGTCTAGCCGATAAGCCTAGAACTTCAAAAGGTGAGAGAATATCGTGGACAGCTAATGCTCTTTGATACATATTCCTAGTACTTCTCTAATGAAAACTGTAATGCAATAAGTATTTTTGTTCATCTCCTTGGTACGAGAAAGGAGTTCCTGTGCACATACCTAGGACTCAAGCTGAGTCTTAGGGTATATCTTCAGCTTCACCAAATACTGCTGAATTATTTTCAAAGTGGGTGTATCAATTTACATTCCAAACCATGCATGAAAGTTTGCATCACTCAACCACTTGACAGCACCAAATTCAGTTTATGTTAATTTAAATGATTAGGGCCACACTGAGCCCTGCTACTGCCTGGCTATGGGAAAGAAAAAGGAGTACTGCAAGGGGCCTGGATGAGACAGGACAGGTTTCCTGTACCAATTCATGTTAGCCACAAATTATTCATTTCAACCAGATTTCAGGAGCCAAAGAACTCTTTTTTTTTTTTTTTTTTTTTTGTGGGTACCGGGGGGTCGACCTCAGGACCTCGCGCGCCAACAGGCACCCGTGCCACTGAGCGATATCACCGGCCCCTTTTTCGTATGTGGGATCCGGGAGTCAAACTCGGGCCCTCGCGCTTGCAAGGCAGGCGCTTATGCCGCTGAGCCATCTCACCGGCCCTGGAGCCAAAGAACTCTTGAGAAGGCTGCATGTGGGGCTTATTTCAAACTCGTCTCCATCTCCAGCCATTGTCATACCAGGGAGTCAGGCAGCAGATCAGAATCAAAGAACTGGAAACAACATTCTAAGTGAGAGTCATTTATTTCTTTTGTCATTGCCAAACATACCCCAGCTCCTACTCACCAGAAAGTTACATATTTTCTCCATTTCTCCTCCCTGACAACCTTCATCTGCTGAAATGTCTTTAAGGGCAAAGCTGCCAATGAAGATATAGTGTGTGTACCACTCTCCTTCACCTCCTACCTGTTCTGGCAGTCTCTAATTCAGGTTTGAATGTGGTCTTCACAAAAGCCCACATGTTAAAGCTATTCAGAGGAGCAGGGAGAATACAAGGTCAAAAGGGCGGCCTTAGCCTTTCAGATTTGGAAAAAAGTAGTGTTTGCCCATAGCAAGGTTAAATTTTTTTTTTTTTTTTTTTTTTGTACCAGGAATCTAACTCAGAACCTTGCGCTTGTCAGGCAGGCGCTTGTGCCTCTGAGCTATATCCCCGGCCCAGCAAGGTTAATTTTTAAGTGACATATGCCACAAAATCAGTGGGAACATTTAAGACCAATATGTACGCAAAAAGAGAACTTACAAACATGACAAGGCTGCTCTAAACACTGCTCCAGAAAAAGCCACCCCCCCAGGGAAAGAGCCCATGAAGCATTATCAGGTAGGCAGGAGGACAGATGAAGATGTTTTCTTTCCAGCTCCAGATATTCCCATCTGGTGTCAAAGTCTCAGACTATAAAGAGGACAGAACTCCATATATAAAGAGGACAGAAGGACAATACTCTCAGAAAATTCAAAGACAGAGGTTAGGTAAAGGGCCAGTGAGGACTTGGCAAGGTGTGGATAAACAAGTGAGGTAAAGTCCAGGGTAAAAGGAAGGTGCACCTTGGATTCCAATCTTACTGGCACTGCTAGGTGCACCAAGGTGCTATGTCAAAACACCAGGGGCACAGTGACATTCACGACCTTTAAAACCAAGGGGGCAAAAGCAGGCTTTGGGAGGGCACTGATAATAGCAACATATGAGGCTTCAGGTCCCAGGAAAGATGGGCTGATTTTTATTACTGCTGCTTTTTTCTTTCCAGTCATTTTAATATTTGGAACACATTACTCCTCAGACTGCTTTTCATGCCCATGGATCTAGTTAATCACTGCTACTTTGTACAGACAAAGCACCTCCCAGGTTAACCAATGTAGGGAGGTTCTAGCTTTTTCATGCTAAGTCTTTTTTTCTCTTTCAATCCTAAAATCATACTGAGGACAAACAGCTTCTGCAAAGTTTTGCTTCCCAAGGATCCCGGGTAACCCTATTAAGTAACCAACAACAGTTCTAGCTTCAAGGCTGCTTGTATTACAAATACAAAATGATAAACCAGTAAAGATTTTTTTAAAAAGTAGTTTGAGGGCCGGTGAGATGGCTCAGCGGCGTAAGCGCCTGCCTTGCAAGTGCAAAGGCCCGAGTTCGACTCCCGGAACCCACATACGAAAAAGGGGCCGGTGATATCGCTCAGCGGCACGGGTGCCTGTTGGCACGCGAGGTCCTGAGGTCGTCCCCCCGGTACCCACAAAAAAAAATAAAAATAAAAATAAAAATAAAAAAAAGTAGTTTGAAATTATTTTATAAGTTACACAATGGAGTGGCTACTAAATCAATGGAGCTTCCAAGAACATTCGAACCTCAAGAAGGAAAGGACAAGTAAACACCATTCTTAGTCTTGTACAGGGCAAGAGGGGCCTATAGTTGGCCTTAAGAGGGATCTCTTTGGGCAAGAGAAGAGAAAAACAGGAGGACTCCCATGAAGAATAGTAGAAAATCCTGCTACAAAGGGTCTGGGGAAAGAATGAGAGTGAATAAGTAGGGAAGACAGTGAAATTTACACAGGAGGAAGGAGCCGAGAAAGTCACAGCCTTGCACGGACAATTGCAAGCATCTTCACTCAGCCCCGTGACTCAGGCCTCCCCGCACAGGTCCCCTGACAACAGCGTCACCTCCACTCTCCTAGGAGTGCTTTCACTGACTGCCTATTTCCTTCCTCGTTTATGATTCGTCTTTGGGGGCTTTGCTTTCTGGAACTGGGTTGCAACAGGCTCCTGCTCTGATTCCTTACAGGAGGTCCACACGACCAGTTCCTCGTTATTCCTCCTCTGATCCTTCCCTACTCTAAGGCTCAGCTGGGTCTCAGGAAGCTCAATGCCAGGCTGCTGCCGCCTTCTTAGTGACCTCCTGCTCCTGTGCTGCTGCCTCCGCTTTTCTTCTTCTTGCTGTCTCTGCTTTATCTTCATCAGCTTTTCAAAGCTTTTTGTTGTTGTTGGGTTTACAACGAACCAATCCTAGAGAGGCAAGATAGAAACACCATCCAGTCAGAGACACAGTGAAGACTATGAGGGGTGTAAGAACTCAGTTCTGCTTCTAGATACACAAGCATAGGTCAACTGTTAACCTCTGAAAAAGAAGGGGCAGGAAACATAAAATTCAATTACTAAGTATTGTTGCAGAAAGAGAAAGGAAAAGGAACAGGAAAGAAAGTAGCAAATGAAAATGAAAGAAAAAGGAAAGGAAAGGGAAAAACAAAGGAAAGGAAAAAGAAAAGAGCAAATAAACCCAAATCTCATCAAGTGATATCAACAATGTTCCAGATGTGACTATCAATTTGCAGGAAACAGGATAGAGGAGCACTAGCAATCAGCAACATTCAGAATGTGGGTAAATGTATGTGATGAATGATCTTGTTTAAAAAAATAAACAGTAATGAAAAAAAAAAAAACAAAAAACAAAAACACAGGAAAGGGAAGCTTATAGATCTGCTGGCCACAATGAACTAGCCACGCCACATGTGGTCAGTCCAAACTCAGACATACCTTCGATGAAAAAACACACCAAACTTTAAAGACTTAGTATGAAAAAAATATAAAAATCTCATTAATAATTTATTAACACAAAAATACTATTTTGGCTTTGTTGGGTTAAATATATTTACTTGTTTTCATTATACTTTTTCAAAAATGTGGATACTAGAAGATTTTATATGACATACACGGTTTGCCTTCCATTTCTTTTGCAGAGCAAGGCTCTAGATCAGTTGTGGCAAACCTCTGGCATGAGCATTATTGTGTTTTTCTTTTAAGAGAAAAGATGTTAATGTTGAGTTGTTTTTTCTAAACTAAAACCGCAGTATTCAGGTTTAACTCCAGTGTTAGCACTTTGCCACAAGTAAGTTTTGGGTTGTGTTTGGCACTAGGTCTCTAAAAGGTCCACCATCACTCATCAAAACAGACAAATGCAAGCTGAGTATGCTGGTACTGGCCTGTAACCCCAGCACTCTGGGCAGCCGAGGCAGGGAAGATCGAAAATTGGAGACCCATCTGGGCAACCTGGTATCTTGGTGAGACGTTGCCTTAAAATTTAAAAATAAAAATAAAAGAGGGCTGAGGAATGTAGCTAGTGCAAAGACCCTGGTTTCAATTCCCAGTATTACAAAGAAAGGAAAAAAAGACAATTGCAGGGGGCCGGTGAGATAGCTCAGCGGCATAAGCACCTGCCTGGCAAGCGCAAGGTCCTGAGTTCAACTCCCGGTACCCACATACAAAAAAAAGGGCCGGTGACATCGCTCAGCGGCACGGGCACCTACTGGCACATGTGGTCCTGAGGTCAACCCCCAGTGCCCACAAACAAACAAACAAAAAAGACAATTGCAATACATAAGCCCTTTTTTAGGTCCTGATTTCAACAAACCAATTCTGTAAAACAGAGTTACAAGACTATACTGGATCAGAGGCGGTGGCACATGCCTATAATCCCACCACTCAGGAGGCTGAAACAGGAGGATCACTGAGAGTTCAAGGCCAGCTTAAACTACATAGTGAGACCCTGTCTCAAAAAATCACTGTTAATCTTTTAGATATAATTATGTTTGTGGATATGTTTTTAGAAGTCCTTATGTTTTAGAGATATATACCAAAAGAAGCATCTGCACCTGAAATAATACATGGAATGTGCTATAAAATAAGACCTTCATAGTTCTCTAGGCAGCATTTAAATAGCCTTGAAAGCAGGCTACCTCTAGACATTAGAATACATAGAAAACATAGCAGGATAGACATTGCTGGGAACAAAAATGTTGAACATGTAAATTCAACCTAGTTCTCCAATGTCTCATTTATTTGGATTTAGGAGAACAGTTAGAGCTCAGAGATACTCACATTCACGGTAATTTCAAATATTTACCCAGAACAAAACAATTACTCATCCAATTTTAACACATTCACAGCAGAGCTGTAATTTGTGTCTCACTGCCAGATGGCTCTGAACCACTGGTGGTACATGCATGACTATCCCATCAGGCAGCATGGGACAGTCACACATGTACCACTGGTGGTACATGCCACCCAGTGGACAGTCATGCGTGTACCCTGGTGGTTCAAGCTAGCGGGAAGGTGTTAAGAGTATTTTCGCTCCTATGTCTCTGTAAGTACTATGGAGCTACTCTCCTTGACAGTCCTAGCCCGTAAAAACAGATAAACTGCACCTCTCTTCTAGTTTGTATGTCGACTCTAAAGGATTATGAAAACACTATGGGAAAGCAGACACCTCACCTCAGCATGGACAGAGTTGATGTGATACTTGACACCACTCTCTGACACAAATTCTTTCTGGCATAGCAGACACTTGTATTTTCCAGCCACGAAGGTTCCCTATTTCCAAGAGAGAGAGAAGAGAGAATTACTGGTAAATTCAGGAACACATACCTGTGCAGAATTATTTGAGATGAAAAGGGGAGATTCAGGCCGGGGATACAGCTCAGCGGCACGGTGCCTGCCTGGCAAGCGCGAGGTCCTGAGTTCAATTCCCAGTTCCAAAAAAAAAAAAAGAAAGAAAGAAAAGGGGAGATTCTACTTTAGCAAAGGTAAGAAGAAAAAAGATCCACAATGGCAGTATGTTTAGGAAAATCATCTTAGATTCTCACTAATACAAACCTCTCTGAATGTAATTCTGTACCAAATACCCACTCCTACCTTTACCACCACCTGATGTCCTACTTGTATTATGCACCATGCCACATTTTTTTCTACCTTCCCAGGTTCCTTCCACTTCATTTTCACACTCCCTTGGTTTATACCAAGAGAATGGCTAAACTCCCCAACATTCACCATTCTTCTCACTGGGATCCAATGCTACAAAGAATGTCTTGGACATTCAGAATCAGAAGAAGGGCCGGGGATACAGCTCAGCGGCACAAGTGCCTGCCTGGCAAGCGCAAGGTCCTGAGTTTGATTCCCGGTACCAAAAAAACAAAAAACAAAAAACAAAAACAGAATCAGAAGACTATCCTCCACAATGCCCAGTTCAAGGACTCAGAAATTATAATCAAGATGATAGACTCAAGCCAGCCATGGTGGCACGTACCTGTCATCCCAGCATTTGGGAGGCTGAGGCAGGAGTATCACTGAGTTCCAGGCCAGCCTGAACTACACTGTGAGAACTTAACTCAAAAAAACAAAACCAGAGCCAGGTGTGATGGCACTCATCTGTAATCCCAGCACTTCGGAGGCTGAGATAGGAGGATTGCAGTGAGTTTCAGGTCAGCCTGGGCTACATAGTGAGTTCAAGGCCAGCCTGAACTACAGAGTGAGACCCTGTCTCAAAAAAAAAAAAAAACAAAAAAAACAAAAAGATGACAGACTCTAAACATTCTGGACAGATATGGTTGGATGCCTACAACTTTCTTGCTGCACTGAACCAAAACTTCTCTCCCCTCCTGGGGTTTCAGGTCCCCATGGTGCTCATTTTGTGGGAGGAGATACTCCTGAATGGGACTGAAAAGTGGGAGCATTTCCCATGGCTCGTGGGTTGTAGGACACCTGGCTCACATGGAAAAGATCAGTGAGTGAACAGCCGGTAGGCTGACATCCATCTGGTCTCCTATCCCTAGAGGCCAGTAGAGTTCAGAAGAGTTTGGAGGGTCTTCACCAGTCCAGATAAGCACTCAAAATTTGTTCTTGGATGTTTAGGGCCCAGAAAAATGGCAGGCCAGTGTGGGAGAGGCTCAGGTGGAGCCTCTCATAGGGATGCAGAACTCAAATGTCACTCCAAAATCCTTTCATTGGTGTGACTTGTAGCTATGTTGGCCTTTTCTGCATTTCGGATGAATCCTGACATTCCACTCAATGAGTCCAAGCATTTTCATGACATAGAGGACTAAAGCAGCCTCTGACAAAAAAACAGTGTACCAGATGAGTAGCTGTTCACCCAAACTGAGTTCTTTTCCATGTCAAACTATTTTAGAGGACATATTAAGATACCAATTTTACAGAGAAGGACCCAACCAAGAAAGAAAACTACAGGCCAATCTCCCTAATGAACATAGATGCAAAAATCCTCTATAAGGGCCGGTGAGATGGCTCAGCGGCTTAAGCGCCTGCCTGGCAAGCGCAAGGGCCCGAGTTCGACTCCCGGAACCCACATACGAAAAAGGGGCCGGTGATATCGCTCAGCGGCACGGGCGCCTCCTGATGCGTGAGGTCCTGAGGTCGACCCCCCGGTACCCACAAAAAAAAAAAAAAAAAAAAAAAAAAAAAAAATCCTCTATAATATATTGGCAAATAGAACATAGCAAATCATCAAGAAGATTATACACCATGACCAAGTGGGATTCATCCCAGGGATGCAGGGATGGTTCAACATATGTAAATCAATAAATGTAATACACCATATTAACAGTGCCAAGGACAAAAAACCGTATGATCATCTCAATAGATGCAGAAAAAGCTTTTGACAAAGTCCGGCACCCATTCATGATAAAAACCCTATAGAAAATTGGAATAGATGGTCTTTATCTCAATCTGATAAAAGCCATCTATGACAAACCAACAGCCAATATCATACTAAATGAGCAAAAACTGAAAGCTTTCTCTCTAAAATCAGGAACAAGACAAGGATGTCCACTGTCTCCACTCTTATTCAACATAGTCCTGGAAACTTCAGCCAGAGCAATTAGACAAGAGAAAGAAATAAAAGGAATAACAATAGGAAAGGAAGAAGTTAAATTATCATTATTTGCAGATGACATGATACTCTACATAGAAGACCCCAAAAACTCCACTAAGAAACTGCTAGATTTAATAAGCAAATTCAGCAGGGTAACTGGATACAAAGTCAACACTCAAAAATCAATAGCCTTTCTGTCCAGGAATAACAAACTCACTAAAAGATAAATTAGGGTAACAACACCTTTCACAATAGCATCCAAAAAAATGAAATACCTAGGAATCAATCTAACAAAGGATGTAAAAGACCTTTACATCGAAAACTACAGGGCCGGTGAGATGGCTCAGTGGTGTAAGCCCAGCAAGTGCGAGGTCCTGAGTTCGACTCCCGGAACCCACATACGAAAAAGGGGCCAGTGATATCGTTCAGCGGCACGGGCACCTGCTGGAGCACGAGGTCCTAAGGTCGACCCCCGGTACCCACAAAAAAAAAAAAAAAAAAAAAAAAAAAAACTACAATTCTCTGAAAAAGGAGACTGAAGAATATATCAGAAAATGGAAAGATATCCCTTGCTCTTGGGTAGGAAGAACTCATATAGTGAAAATTACCATAGTTCCAAAAATGTTATATAGATTTAATGCAATTCCGATCAAAATTCCAACAACATATCTCACAGAAGTAGAGAAAACAATCTGAAAATTCATCTGGAACCAGATGAGACCTAAAATAGCAAAGGCAATTCTGGACAACAAAGGGAAGGCAGGAGGCATCACAATCCCTGACTTGAAATTATACTATAAAGCTACTGTGATAAAAACAGCATGGTACTGGCAAAAAAACAGACCCAAAGATCAGTGGAACAGATTAGAAGCTGCAGAAACAACTCCAGACATACTAAGCCACCTTATCTTTGACAAAGGTGCCGAACACATTCACTGGAAGAAAGATAGCCTCTTTAATAAATGGTGCTGGAAAAACTGGCTCTGCACATGCCGAAGATTAAAACTAGACCCATATCTTTCATCACGCACCAAACTAAATTCAAAATGGATCAAAGATCTAAATATTAAAACAGAAACATTAAATCTGCTGGAAGATAAAATAGGTAAAACTCTTGAAGACATTGGTGTAGGCAAAGACTTCTTTAATAAAACCCCAATTGCACAGGAACTATAACAAAGAATCAACAACTGGGATCTCATCTTATTAAAAAGCTTTTACACAGCAAGAGAAACCACCAACAGAGTGAAGAGACAACACACAACGTGGGAAACAATGTTTGCCAGCTGTTCCTCAGACAAAGGATTACTATTGAGAACATAGAAAAAACTCAAAAAAAAAAAAAAAAAAAATCAGGGGCCGGTGAGATGGCTCAGCAGCGTAAGCCTGGCAAGCACAAGGGCCCGAGTTCAACTCCCATAACTCATATACAAAAAAAGGGCTGGTAATATCACTCAGCGGCCCGGGCGCCTGCTGGTGCGCGAGGTCCTGAGGTTGACCCCCAGTACCCACACACACACACAAAAAAAAATCAGACCTCTCAAATTTAAAGACCCAGGGCCGGTGAGATGGCTCAGCGGCATAAGCGCCTGCCTGGCAAGCGCGAGGGCCCGAGCTCGACTCCCGGAACCCACATACGAAAAAAGGGCCAGTGATATCGCTCAGCGGCACAGGCACCTGCTGGTGCACGAGGCCCCGAGGTCAACCCCCAGTACCCACAAAAAAAAAAAAAAAAAATTTAAAGACCCAATCCAAAAATGGGCATCTGAGATGAATACACACTTTTCAGATGAAGAAATACAAACAGCAAATTAAAACAACACTGAGATTCCACCTCACCCCAGAAAGAATGGCTATTATCAAGAAATCAACCAATAACAAATGCTGGAAGGGCTGTGGGGAAAAAGGAACCCTTCTCCACTGTTGGTGGGAGTGTAGACTGGTGCAACCACTGTGGAAATCAGTGTGGAGATTCCTCAAAAAACTAGGATTGGAGGTCCCATTTGACCCAGCTATTCCCCTTCTGGGTATCTTCCCAGAAGAATTAAAAACATCGTACCACAGTGATATATGTGCACCCATATTTACAGCAGCACCATTTGTAATAGCTAGATTTTGGAAATAACCCAAATGCCCATCAACTGAGGAATGGATAAAAAAGATGTGGTATTTTTATACAATGGAGTACTACTCAGCCATAAAGAAGGATAAACTGGAGACTTTTATAGGTAAATGGATGCAACTCGAGACCATACTCATAAGTGAAATAAACCAGATGCACATGTGTAAATATCGTATTGTCTCCCTAGTGTGAGAAGCTGAAATAGTAAATAAGATCCAAAATGTACAATAGATATTATAAAATGGGAAGAAACTGTTCAGAAGGGAAAAGCAAAAAAAAAAAAAAAAACATATATATATATACATAAAAGATAGTTAACATAGATACACTACTAATTTCTCTTAGTTCATTGAAAAGAAAGGTTTGTGCTAATATTGTTTGGACAATTGAGTGCCGATATCTTGTACTCTGAGTAACTAATTTAAAGATAACCATATGCAATGTATTAACTATTGTTACCCTCCTATGTTGTTTTGAATTTTTGTTCTATTTTTTTCTCTTAAAAAAAAAAGATACCAATTTTAAAAAGTTACAAACCAATGTACAAGAGCCAAGGTGAGCTTTAAGGCCAGACACACTACTGTAGACAGCCTCACAACCCTGAAAAAGAAGAAAAGAGGTAAACATGATACCACATAGAATCCTTTTCTTAGTATTAGACATCAGAATACATAGAGAGCATAGCAGGATAGTGATCACTGTGGAACAAAAATATCAAATGTATAAATTCAACCTAGTTCCCCATTGTCTGATTTATCTGGAACTTTCTCTGACATTTAATATATGCAACACTTTCTCTAATACTTAACAGAAATACAGAAAAATGTATGGTTAGAGTTTTTAAACATTTAATTGAAAGTGTGTATTCTACTTCTTTTGTACTTTCCTCCTGAAATTACTGCATATACAGCTCTTACAGCAATTTTTCAGATGACGGCAAATGTATGCTACTCCTGCCATCAAGAGTGGAGTCTATTCAGCCTCCCTCTGAATCTCGATTGGCCCTTAAATGCTGCTGATGTGAGAATGCCATGGAAGTGATGCTGTACAAATTCTGAAGAGAGGCCTGAAGAAATCTTCAGCTTTGGCTGTACCAGACGGCATATACCTGTGATCCCAACTACCTGGGAGCTGAGGCAGAAAGATCATAATTTCAAAGCTGGCCTGGGCAACAAAATAAAACCATGTCTCGAGCACACAGTTCAGGGTAGAGCACTTGCCTAGTATGTGCAAGGTCCTGGATTCAATCCCCAGCACCACACACAAACACACAAACAGATCTGCAACTTTTGCTGTCTCAGAATCCACTCCAAGAAGTCAGTTACTGTGTAAGCTGCTAGTAATCCAACTGCCCTGTTAGACAGAAAGGCCATACAGATAGCCAGGGTCCTGGCTAAATGCAAGAGCACAAGAGCCATCTTGGACAGTACAATTCCATCTAGCTAGAGCTCAACATACCCCCAAGAGTGATCCCAGCTAAGGTCACACATAGTAGGACTGGTCTCCTGTTGACCCACCCGACAGAATTATTAATCTACAGAAATATCAACAAATAAAATAACTGTTGCTTTAAGCAACTATGCTGCCAAGTGCTTCATCATGAAGAAATAACTGAAAACAAGAGCAGACACAAAACATTTACTGAATAAATGAAAGACAAAGAATCACCTGGTTAGGACACTGAATGCGATGATACTTCTTGATATCTGTCTTCCATTTGTGTAGTACTTCCTGGCTGAAAGTAGGTAGCCCAGGACGAGTATATTTTAACTAGAAGACAAGAAACATTGCATTGCAGGGGTGCACCCCCCAACCAAAATAACGGAAGGCGTCACACACACCTCTTCGGGTTATGTACTTCAGGAGTCCACAGGTATATAATATTCCTACACAAACACAGTAAGATGTAAAATCCTCTGAAGTTCTTCATATTGGTAAATACGAGTCTATTAGTTAAAACTAGAAAAGTTTGGTTTTTAGTAGAGGACAGGAGACTTAGAGCATTTTTTCCTATAGATAAAACAGGAAGAAAAGAACTACAGAGTATTAAATAGAAATAAAGTATTTGTTACAAAAATTGAAAATAACCAGATGTGGTGGCACATACTTGTAATCCCAGCACCCGGGACACTAGGGCAGAAAGACAGTTGAGTTTGAAGGCAACTGGGCTACACAGTGAGTTTAAAGCCAGTCTACACTACTTCATAAGGCCCTGTTTCAAAAGGGAAAAAAAAAGGAATACAAATATGTATTGCTATACTGGTTCAATAGAAATACATGGAGATGGCAAAAAGAAGGACCTAAATCAAAATATTAATAGTGGTATTCCCTGGATGACCGAATTTTAAATGATTTTAATATTCTGTTTATCAGTGTACATCTTATGTTTTCTTCAATAAAACTGTGCTAAGTTTTAATATTTTTTAAATGCTAAAACAGCAACAACGAAAAGTTAAAGTCCAATCTAAAAGATATGAGGCACATCAGGACAGAACACATAATCCTTGCTTGTACTATGAAAGTGAAATTATCGCTAGCACCCCTTCCCACGTGCTCTGACACGAGTGACACGTGCGGTGCGGGAGAGACGCAGAGCAGAGCCCGCGCCTGTGCACTGGTCCTGCTCGGCCCCCGCCAGAAGGGCTGCCCCTCTGGCCAGAAACAGCCCTCGTGCTTCAACAGTGGACGCGTCTGACAGCAGCTGGTTCTCCGTGGCAGAAAAGCAAACCAAAGCTTAAGGAGGCAATGGGGGAAGGCAGGTGCTGAAGGTGCCTCTGGTAAAGCTAAACCAGCACACGCAGCTGGCGTTACTCGTGAGCATTTACTCTCCTCAGCAGCTGGTGTAAATGTGCCCACAGAAAACCTTTTTACATTGGGGGAATATTTACATAAAATACTATTTTTATGAACACACCAGCTCATTTACCTGAACTGTGTAAACAGCTAGAAAAATGAAGAATCAGCATGATCTCTATGAAGATATATTGAGTGATTTCCTGGACATAGTGTTAAGCGAAATAAAGCTCAATGCAGAAGGTAAATAAATAAAGAAGGAGAAATAAGAAAATACAGATGTATCTGATCATTCATCCATAAAACTAAAGAAACAAACCACAGAAACTAGTGAGTTTGGTTATCTTTAGGAGTAGGCAAGAACAGGACAGAAAGAAAAAATGGGAATGCAATGTTGGGAATGGGTACTGACTCTTCCTTTTGTATAGGTCTGGTTTAGAACAGTGGCAATGTCTCATACACCCTCAGAAATAATTACACTTCAAATTCAATAAATTGTGGGCACACATGAACATAATGAGGGAGGAGAGCAAGATAAAAGTCAACCTGTTAGAAAACATGACTAAATACTATAAGGCTAAAGATGAAAACAACTACTGTATATACAAATAACTGTATTCTTTTCTAGTTAGTAAATCCGCTGCTTTATAGGGGAATGAATGGATTACCAGATCTGACACTACATGATGCTATATCAGATTTCAGCAAATTTGTAACTATTTTGTACATAACCACAGACAGATGTCTCAATTTTAGACAAAGGAGTTAAAAAATGAAACAGGAAGGCTAGAATGAAATTTGTACTGTTGCACTGAAATTTGTACTGTTCTACTGAGCCTGGTGTGATGAGGAACCCTGTGATCCCAGCACTTGGGAGGTTGAGGCAGGAAGATCATCACAAGTTCAAGGTCAGCCTGGGCTACATAATACGCTCAAGCCAGCCTGAACTATATAGCAAGATCCTGTCTCAAAAAATTAAAAAATAGGTATTTTTGGCTTTTAACATAGCTACAGATAGAGGGGCACAGAAATATGCGGGGCCCGGTGAGATGGCTCAGCGGCATAAGCACCTGCCTGGCAAGTGTGAGGGCCCGAGTTCGACTCCCGGATCCCGCATACGAAAAAAGGGCCCGTGATATCGCTCAGCGGCACGGGCGCCTGCTGGCGCGCAAGGTCCTGAGGTCGACCCCTGGTACCCACAAAAAAAAAAAAAAAGAAATATGGATTCATCCATATACATGAATATACAAATATGGCCAAACTCTGCACCAAAAAGGCCCATAAGCAATGAAAACCCGAGAGGAATGAGCAAACCTAGCAGTGGAGTCTTAGTTTCTAAACATATTCTCTTGAAAGGAACCAGGGTCCCTTAGAGAAATGACTGACTCCAGGTCTGGGGCAAGAAAAATCTAAGCTGAACCTTCAGTATCCTCTGGTGTTAAAAAGTAAAACAGTGCTCAAAAAATGACACGAGGGCCGGTGAGATGGCTCAGTGGCATAAGCGCCTGCCTGGCAAGCACAAGGTCCTGAGTTCAACTCCCGGAACCCACACACGAAAAAGAGGGCCGGTGATATCGCTCAGCGGCACAGGCGCCTGCTGGCGCAGGTCCTGAGGTCAACCCCTGGTACCCACAAAAAAAAGACAGGAAATGTCGAATAGACACAGGAGCCCATGTGAAAGAGCTCTCAATAGCCAAATCTGGTGTTACTGAGCAGCTACTAGCACTGGATTACGACTCACAGAATAAACTAACAAACTAAGTATCCAGGTGTCTAGACACCCGGGCCCCCCAAAATCCTCAGGTTCTGCATTTGCTAGTTCAACCAACTAACTGTAAATCAAAAATATTTTTTTAATAAAAAACATTCCACATGTACTGAGTTTGTATAGACACGTTTCTTGTAATTATCCCCCAACAGTCAGCATTTACATTGTACTGGGTATTATAAATAATCCAGAGATGTTTGAAAGTACATGGGAGGATGGGCACAGGTTTTATGCAAATACCACAAGATTTCTGAGAAGGGGCCTGAGAATCCATGGGTTTTGTTATCCTCAGGGGTCCTGGAACTATTCCCTTATTGATAACAAGGGACTATACTAACATAAATAAATAAAGCAAAAGGACAGAATTTTCTCACACTAGAATTGCAATTAATACTTGTAGAACAGATGATAGAAACACATTTTCATTAGGCCAAGACTATAGTAACACCTGTTGTAGGCAAGAATCATCATCAGTGTACAGAAGTAAGACGGTCTCAATCTCCCCACAAAATATTAACTAATTTTGGGGAAGACTGTAATTTTTTTTTTTTTTTTTTGGTGTGGGTACTGGGAGTCGAACTCAGGACCTCGTGCCTGGCAGCAGGCACTTGTGCTGCTGAGCGATATCACCAGCCCCCTTTTTTTCCTTTATGTGGGTACCAGCAGTCGAACTCAGGACCTCACACTTGCCAGGCAGGCGCTGGCACTGGGCCACTGAGCCATCTCACCGGCCCGAAGACTATAATTTTACCATGGAGATACCTGCAAACACATCCTGGCCAATGGATCAGCGATCGTCATCCATAAAAGACACATAAGGATCATGCAGCTTCTGACACGATGCAGACAGGCACCAACACTGCCTGGGTGGGTGGCATTCCTGCCCAACCAGGTAGCCCTCACACTGACCTTGAGAAAACACCACAAAAAACCATACTGGGCAACGTTCTACAAAACAGCCAGGTAGTCCTGTCAAAACATCACCCTCAAAGAGACAAAGCCAGAGCCATGCTAACAAACTGAAGGAGGAGAAGGAGATCGAATAAGGGAATCAAAGGTGGGGTCCCCATGGGTCCTGCGGCAGTTACCCAGGGTGATGGCATTGGGGGAAGCTGGGTGGAGACTTCCTGGGACATCTATACCAGTTCTACGACAGCTAAGTCTAAAATACTTCACACAAGAAAAGTTCACTGAGAAATACATGGCTTCTTTGTCCATCAAGAAGCCCTGGAAAGATTATGAGAAGCTGCTAAGAGTGGAAAAGCTTGGGGAGGGGACAGAGTGAGGACAGGGCCAGTAGGGTCTCGATGTTGACCATCATTTTCATTCTGAACCACAAAAGCAGTTATGTTGCTAGCAAAACAAATGGAAACCACTTACCTATTAAACCACTACATCTGTGCAACCATGACAGAAACACGCAGGACAACAAGCAAGCAAAAAATCTTACCTGGGAATTTCAGGTTCCTTCTGGAAGCAACTCAGAATCCAGAGGGCCCTAAGGGGACTTCCAAAATGGACTGTAAGGCTAGGACCTACCTGAATACAAACATGTGAGCTGGATCAGACGTGCCCCATCTCCATGGGTAAGGAGGCGGAGTATTCTTATCATGTGCTTACACAAGTGCCTTTACTCTTCTCTACATCAGACACAGTATTAGACACAGTGGTTCCCAAAGTAATATAAGCTTCTACCCTACCTTCCGGTCATCAGGTACCAGGTCCTGGAGCACCTTCCTCTTAGGCCACTCCTTGGCCAGTTCGGCAGAGGCCAGCTCCTGCAGGTGGTACACAGCGATCTTGGCAGAACGTCTCTGAACTCGGCCCCCACTCTTTGCTTCCAGACTCATCTCCTTTAAGCACTCTGGCTGTCCTGACTCTGGGAAGAAGGAGATCTGCAAGAATGAGACACAGCAGAACACAGGCCTGATAAGTGGCTTCTGTCACTAGAGATAAAGGCCGTCCTTCCTGCTCTAAGTATCAAAAGGGCTGTCTATTGGCTTGCTAACCATGGACATCAAGCTGTACCACATTAACATTATTCATATAAAAATGCTGTTCAGCAGGACAAAATCTGTTCTTTCCTAACAAGTAAAAAGAGATAAAAAGTTAAGAAACATTCATATACAAAGATTTCAATGACAGTAGCACAAGCCTGAAATCTTAGGGAGGCTGAAGCAGGAGAATCACAAGTTCAAATGCTGCTTGGGCAACATAGCAAGACCCTGTCTAAAAATATAAATAACTAAATAAAACAGGCTGATGATATAGCTCAGTAGTAAAACACCCCTGGATTTGACCTCCAAGACCAAAAAAAAAAGAACTTCAATCCATACCTTGTAATATATACAAAAAATAATTCGCAACAGACCAAAGCACTAACCACAAAATATAAAACTATAAAACCTCTAAAAGAAACTGAGGGAAAAAATTTTTGTGATTCTAAAGTGTCACCTTGGCTAGATTCTGTGATTACAGGCAGCTAGACAGATTACCACAAAACTTCTAGCTAAGTCAGGGAATGTTTTCAGTTTTGAAAAATGATAAACAGTTTACTTCTCTCTAGGCTATACTTAAAACTTTTATTTATCCCACCTAATAATGTTCAAAAGGCAGAAATAAGAACATAATAAAGAATGAATGAGGAAGAGAGAACAGAAACATTCACAGAGTAAAAGGTGACACACAAAGGAGGAACCAAGAGCCAGACACTCACCACAAAGGACATCAGCAACAGGGTCTAGAGAGGCATCAGTACTCACAGGCGCATGCTCTGACCTCAGGTGATACGCGAGACCAGCCTTTGACCTATATGGTTTTCCACAGTGGTGACATTTTAAGGTCATCTTCTCCAGCTCTGCAGCCCCTTTGCCACACTTTCTAACATGGTACAGATATCCCATGATGCTGGTGAAGGTACTGGAGCAACTCTGAGCACAGGAGACAGCCCCACGTCAGAATCCCCCATCCTCTGACAGGATCCCTTCAAGCTCTAAAAAGCTACGAAGCATTCACAACACACACAAAGTCACTGCGATCCGACGACACCCTCTCTGGCACTTCCCCTTCTCCCTGGCCGGCTGTCCAGGCACCATCAGACGAGGCTGTGTGGTGAGCGCTCGCTGAGCTGTACCCAGGCACGAACTCTGTGTCCGAGCTTCCTTCTTGGTCTGTGACCCAACCCCACCCCAAAATCAAACAGCTGGTAACATCAAAGCCCATCATAGTGACAGGGATCCAATTCATCACGTTTACAGAGGGGACAGGAATGAAATGCTCTGAAGACAGAGGAATGAGGGAAGATACATTACTGGAAATTAGAAAGAAAAGAAAGAACTATCAGTGAGCTCAAGAGACCTGAACAGCAGGGGCCACGCTTCTGCCTTAAGGTAGCACAGAACCAGGGAGTCCACAAAGGAGCGGAGGAGAACTGGAATAGGACAGCAGAAGACACTGACCTGAGCTCCGGGAAGGAGGAGCTGCTGTCCCCAGACTCTTACCTCTCGCATGCACCTGAGTTTTCCTAGTCTCTTTAAAACTGTTCGGAGCCGTTCCCTCTCACTTGGCTCATCAATTTCATCTCCAGCTTTCAAAATGGGCTAAAAAAATCAAGAGAAGCATATGGTCAGATGATTAATGGAAAAGACACACAGAAAAAGAAAAATCACATAGACTCAAGAATTGGACTAGTAGCTAAGCTGTGCCATGAAGTCCACGTTTTGGCTCTCTCCATCTTCTGGACAGATAAGGAGGTAAAAAGAATGGAACTAACAGTTCTGACCCTCTGTCTCCCATGATAGCCCTCTTTTGGGACTAACCTAACACAAATATGGTCCATGCAAAGGTGCCTATCTCTTGTATGAAAGGGTCTTGCTACTCATACCCCTATGAGGTCCCAGCACCTCAGCCATCTGCATTGAGATATCTTCACATAGCTTAGGAAAAGATACCCAAGGACCACAGAGGATAGAAGACAAGCTTACCAAACTATTATGATTCGCCATGACATGATACTTCATCCCTGCCAAGGAACGAAGTTGTTTCCCACAATGATGGCAAGTGAACATTTCCTAAAAGGAAAAAATTGGTACTCAGTGGCAGGCCATTCAACAGAGAAGCAGAATGCTACCAACTGCCACATAATGGGCTAGGGACTTGGCATGTGTTACTTCTTTTTTATCCTCTCACTGACTAACCAAGGTATTTATTATTTTTTCTCCATTCTACCAATGAGGAAACCAAAGTCCACAAGTGAAAAATAAATGCCACAACTAGTATGTAGCAGGCTGAGGATTCAAATAAAAGTACGTCAAATACAAAGCCTATGTTCTCTCTACCACACAACACTGCCACTAATCAGCTCTTATTAGCATAATGAACACAAAGCAGATGTCTAAAGTTCAGATAAAAAATCCCAGCAGTTATAAAACGCCAAATAAGTAACCTGTTTGCAGTTTTCCATGTGTTTCTTCAAACCCTCTATGGTCTTCCTCCCCACTGCCTGGCAGGTAGGACAGGAAACACTGCCTTTATCCACAATTTCTAAGTACCACTGTTCCTCCAAACTGCCTAAAAGGAGAGAAAGGGACACTCTGTGATCTGCAGTACTGTCTAGAAACAAAAGCATAATACCACCATTTAGGAAAAGTATAACAGGGGTCTCCCCTTTCCTGGTAGACATGGTACAGCCTCCAGAATTCATTTTTTCAGTAAGATGTCAAGTTTCTGAAACTCCTGCACATTTCCCCACATTTAGAACCATCTGAACCACTCCAAAGCCCATGGCTTAAAGCCGGGGCAACACTTTCTCATACCAGGATTGAACAGTGGGGCACGGAGAGAGGCAGCAGCCAGTTTGCTGAGTGCTTCCTCTGCGCTGAAGTCCACACTAAGTGTTTTCAAGCCCTTTGATACTGTCAACAATGCTATCTTTATCATTACCATTTATAGACAGGAAAACTCAGGCTCACAGAACTGAAATAAATTAAGGCACTTCAGGAAGTCTGGAGAGCCAAAACACGAAGAAAGAGCCACGTGACCTCCAAAGCCAGGCCCCTAAGAACTGCCTCTCTAAAGAAATGCTTCAGTGTGTCCCTCCTCACAGACGATGCCAACAAAGCAGAGAGCGAGCTACACCCCAGGAAGCCTCCCACAGAAAGCCTACCTGCTGCATAAACTGGCGGTTCCTTCCGTATACGGCGAGCCTGGGGTTTGGGATTAGGCTGAGTCTTAGGCCGTTGCTTCCTCCCTGACAAGACAGAAACTTGAAGCCGGACATGTCCCCTTGACCAACCCCCTCCAGCACCAAAATCCCTTCCACCCCTAAAACGCCCTAGGTCCCACTCTCTCAACCAATGACTCCTTAACTCATGACTGAATGAAAGGGCACAGTCAAGGCAGGATGGAGGCTGTTCCCTCCCTCCACATTCAAAGGGCTCAAAAACCAAGGGCCGAAGTCAGCGTCTCTCTCCCTTTAATCCTCAAAGAATAAAGCCCAGTCACCTGAGGAAAAAGAAATGGCAAAGTTCCTCCCTTACCATAAAGCTTATGCTTCTTCTGAGGAAATTCTCCATAGTCTTCGTCATCTTCCTGCCTGGGCTTCCTTTTCCCTTTGGCCGATACTCCCCCTGACCCTGGCAGACAACGGAAACACCAAGCACCAGCTCAGGACAGTGCGTAAAGGAATGTCTGGTCCTGCCCTCAAAACATCATCCATAGGACCTCGAAGGGAAAGATCCCCCGTGATGCAGGCTCACAGAAGTGTGGTGACATTTTCAGGAAAGTCTGTGTAACTTCTCATCAACTGACCAAACCTCTCCTCTCCCTTTAACCTGTTCTCTTCCAGGAATCATCAATTATTCTTGAATAGGGGCCTTCAGGAAATATGTTTTGTGTGACCTTAACTGAGGCCATCGCTGAAGAACTGCTCAAGATACAGGGCTCCCAGGATTCTTCAGACTGTGACCCTCCAGAATATACGATCCTATTCTCACTCTCTCCCTAGCCACTATCGCCTCAAAAAAGGAGCAACCTGGAAGTGTATGGGAGGAAACTCAAATTCCCCAAAGGAGAAGGCTTATTCTAAGTCTGTCCTAGATGAGCAGAATTAGCAGAATGGCCTTTAATATATTTAGAGTCACTTATAGCAGGTACCAAATGTGACTTGAGTATCCTCTGTCTTGGGAGTAAGACGCTGATATTTATACCTTCAGCGTGAGGAGAAGCAGCTTGCTTGATCCTCCTCATCTTCCTCCAGTATGAAGATTTTCGGAAAGATGCTGGAAAATCATTCACTTGTTCACACGAAGAGGCAGATGAAGAACCACTTAGGGAGTCATCATGAGGGATGGTGTACTGGAAACTGTTATCCTTTATAGGGGAGCACTGGGTCCTGCTACTAACACAACACGAAGATACATAACACAGAGAAGGGTTTGGTGCAAAATTCCTACTAATTCTTTTATATCATAAGATGATACCAGCTACTTGTGCAAAAAACTAATGAGCCTGAGACTCGCTTCCCTTTTTTGGTACTGGAGATTGAACTAAGGCCTTTGCACTAAGCTACATCCCTAGCCCTTCTCTAATTTTTTATTTTGAGACAAGGTCTTGCTAAGTCTCCAGTGCTCAGACTAGGCTCAAACTTGCAATACACCTACCTCAGTCTCCCAGAGTAATGGGATTATAGGCATGTACCACCACACCCCACAAGAAGACTGATTTTTTTTTTTTTTTTTTTTTTGAGATAGGGTCTCACTATGTAGTCCAGGCTGGCCTTGAACTCACTGCAATCCTCCTGCCTCTGCCTCCCCAGTGCTGGGATTACAGTTGTGCACCACCACGTCAGCAAGAATACTGATTTTAAAAGGCCAGAATGCAGTCTGTAATCTCCTAAGAATTACAATGCTGGTTCTGACACCCCAACTATAATTACTATTATACTTCACTGTAGTCAGAAAGAGGAAGCAGTCAACATAAAATGATTACCTTGCAGAGCAGGAAGACATTCCTTCCTAGATTTCTCTAAGAAAAAGTAGGCAAAGTCACATGGTGTTCTGTGACCTTTCAGAAATCCTCCTGGATCTGTTACCAGATGTGTCCAAGCCTTCCTATCTGTCTAACACAAGCAGACTTGTTCAAGGGCACTCTGAGAACAGGGAGGAAAAGAATAGACCCTAGAGCGGTGATGGAGAATCTTTTAGAGACCAAGTACCAAACTGCAACCCAAAACTCACTTATTTATCACAAAGTGCAATTAAACCTGAATACTGAGGTTTTAGTTTAGGACAAACAACTCTACATTAACATCTTTTATCTTTAGAAAAAAACACAATAATTTCATGCCATAGGTTCACCACCACTGTCCTAGACCTTAATTTGATCTCTCTCCCTTTTCCTGAGCCTTCTATCTAAACCCTGAGGGCAGGACAGCCGTCTCACTTCAGAAATGAGATACTCAGCCTCCACAGCTAAAGAAAGAATGTTATCTTGTCTGAGTTGAGCTGGCCAGAGAATCCTGGTAAATAGCTGAATTCAAATTCTTAAATCTACTATGGGTCAGTACGTCAGGGAAGAAACATTACTGAGAAACTACAAAGCTCAAGCGTTCTAGGAGGCTCAAAATGCAGTAGACAAGTGTGGTCCAAGGACCCCCAAGGACCTGCCTGTTCCAGGTAAACACCTGCACGAGGCCTGCTTTAGACATAGGATTTCGAAAGAGCGCTCTGGCTGCTGTACGGAAAATAGGCAGAGTAAACAGAATGAAAAGTTAGCTTGCTAGCATGCTGCAATAGAATGAAGATGCAGAGACCCTGGGTTCAATCCCCAGTACCAAAAAATAAATAAATAAAAAAGATCTGGGCCTGAAGTAAGATTCTATAGGACAGACGGTGGAGATTCAAGAGAAAATGATACAGGCAAAGCTAATAAGAATGCCACAGTGGCACACAGACGTCAGTTTGTGACAGCAGGATGTGGAAGTCACACTGATGACTGTCCCTAAGATAAAACTCAATAGATGCCTACTATGGAATACTCTGTAGTTGTCATATGGAGCAAACAAATTCTACACAAACAAGAACTTAACAAAAAGGCATAGTGCTGAATGAAAAAGGAAACAGAACAGGATCACGAGTACTGTTAGTTTAACCCCCACCCCCACAAGAGCCTAACTTCTATTTTAGGTTTAAAGCCAGCTAACTTTCTCATTCCATCCCTCGTTCCATTTTGGCTTAAGCTCTCCTCCCCATCCCAGGCCTACAACCTTTAGCCCTTCCTTTTGGGGGCAGGCTAAAGTCTCTACTTCAGGGAACACTCCCCCACACACCCCGCCATACTGCTGTACTTGTCCTGTTAATGAATCTTTCTGCCTCAATAGGTCTCCTGGTCTTAAATCAACCTAACAAGTACAACATCATCTCAGTCAATTAAAAATACATAAATAGGGCTGGGGATATAGCTCAGCAGCACAATGCCTGCCTGGCAAGCTGAGGTCCTGAGTTCGATTCCTGGTCCAAAAAAATGTTTTTAATTAAATTAAAGAAATATATATATATAAAGGAGCTGTACTCATCTTCAAAGGATTCATAAATATTTAAGGACAAATAGACTTGCTCCCATAGTTTCCTCTGGGAGAAAAGGGACGGAAGTGCGGATAGAGGAAACACAACTGAGACGGTAATGTCTGTATGCTACGAACAAGCTAAAGGGATTTATAAAGTGGTGATGTTTCTACATTTAAGCAAAGTGGCAGAACACTGACTCTAAGTAGACCTGGAAAGGACAAGTGTGTGTATTTTAATTCCAGACCAATCATTAATGAACAAAAGAGCTAGGCGTGGTGACACACACCTGTAATTTCAGGTACATGGGAGAATGAAATAGGAGGATCGCAAATCCAAGGCCAGCCTGGGAAATTTAGTGAGACCCTGTCTCAAAATTAAAATAAAATAAAATAAATAAAATATGAAGAGCTGGGGGTTTAGCTCACTGGTAGAGTGCTTGCCTAGTATGTGCATGGCCCTGGGTTCAGTCTCCAGTATCAAAACAGACAAAAATCCACATCCATGATAGTCCATAAATTTGAGACTCTAAGCATTCAAATAATCCCAAAGAACAGAGGCACAGAGAATGAATAATGAAAAGGTAGACCTAAATATAACCATATCAATAAATGTTTATGGTCTAAACGCTCCTATTAAAAGAGAATGAGAGTCGATAAAAAACCAATACCCTACTAGTATATGCTACCTACAAGGGACACTCTCTAAATAAATACATATATAGAATGAAAATTAATGGATGAAAAATTATACCATGCAATCAGGAAACATGACAGCTGGAGTGGCTATTTTAATTTCAGATAAACAGACTTCAAGACAAAGAGTATTTCCAGAGATAAAAAGACATACTTCACAGTGACAAAAATTCAAATTACTAGGAAGACCTAATTACCCGTTTTATGTATTTAATAATAGAGCCGCAAAGTACTCAAAGCAACCACTGATGGAATTAAAGGGAAAACAGACATTCCGCAACCTTAAAAAATTTTGAGAATTCCCAGCAATTAATAGAATTATTATATAAAAATTTACAAGACACATATGATCTGAACTACACTACTGGCCACCTTGCTCTGGTAACTAATATTTATGAAACATTAAATCTAACACACAGGATATACATTCTTCTCAATGTGCACGCTGAGCATTCACCATGAGAGCGCCGATGCTGGGCCATGAGCCTTAAACTTTCATTAAATGGATGAAATCACAACGTTTTCTTTGTCCACACTGGAAACAAGTTAGAAATCAATGACAATAAATAATCAAAAAACAAATTAAAGGGCCGGTGAGATGGCTCAGCGGCATAAGCGCCTGCCCGGCAAGCGCGAGGGCCTGAGTTCGACTCCTGGAACCCATATACGATAAAAAGGCCGGTGATATTGCTCAGCGGCATGGGTGCCTGCTGGCGCGCGAGGTCCTGAGGTCAACCCCCGGTACCCACAAAAAAAAAAAAAAAAAAAATTACAGAACACACAAATATCTTGAATTAAATATTTTCTACATAACTCATAGGTCAAAAATGAAATCATGAGGGAAGTTTTGAAAATATTTTTGAGTAACAAAAAGATGGGGATGCAGTTAAAGCAGTATTTAAAAGAAAACTTAAAACTCTTAATTGCTTATATTAGAAAAGGAGCTCTAAAATCAGTAACAAGATCATTTAAGACACTTAAAAAGAACTAAGTAAACCAAAGAAGGAAAAATAAGAGAAATCCATTAACCAGAAAACAAACAAGCCAGGTTGGGGAGGGGGGCCCACATGCCTGTAATCCCAGAATCCTAGCTCTCTGGGAGCTGAGACAGTATCAAAAGTTTGAGTTCTGCCTGGTCAACTTACTGACTGTCTCAAAATAAAAAAGAAAATGAAAGGGCTGGGGATGCTGCTCAGTGCAACTCTGAGTCCAATCCCTATCATAAAAAACAAAACAGAAAAATTGGTAAAACTTCTAGAAAATAAGGAGAAAAACCTTTGTAATTAAGGGAGGAGAGGGTTTCTTAAATAGGGTTAAAAAAAAAAGCAAAAACATAAATGGAAAAAAATTAATGGTAAGTTTTAAATGTCTGCTCTTCAAAAGACATTAAGAGGGCCGGTGAGATGGCTCAGCGGCGTAAGCGCCTGCCCGGCAAGCGCGAGGGCCCGAGTTCGACTCCCGGAACCCACATACAAAAAAAGGGCCGGTGATATCACTCAGCGGCACGGGCGCCTGCTGGCGCATGAGGTCCTGAGGTCGACCCCCTGGTACCCACCAAAAAAAAAAAAAAAAAAGACATTAAGAGCTGAGTGTGGTGGTGCATGCCTGTAATCCCATCCCTTGGGAGGCTGAGGCAGGTGGATCGCCACAAGTTTGAGGTCAGCCTGGGCTACATAGCGAGACTTTGTCTCAAAAAAAAAAAAAAAAAAAAGACAGGGCCGGTGATATAGCTCCATGCATAAGCACCTGCCTGGCAAGCGCTAAGTCCTGAGTTCGACTCCCGGTACCCACATTAAAAAAAAAAAAAAAAAAAAAAGACATTAAGAAAATGAAAAGCATATTCATCTCAGATGTCCATTTTTTGAATTGGGTCTTTGAATTTCGGGGGGGTCTGATTTTTTTCAATTCTTTGTATGTTCTAGATAGAAGTCCTCTGTCTGAGGGACAATTGACTAAAATTTCTTCCCACTAAATGGCAATATATGAAAAAATGTTCAACATCATTGGTCATTTGAGAGATGCAAATTTTTTTTTTTTTTTTTTTTTTTTGGTGGGTACCGGGGGTTGAACTCAAGACCTCACGCACCAGCAGGCGCCCATGCCGCTGAGCAATATCACCAGCCCTTTTCTCGTATGTGGGTACCGGGAGTCAAACTCAGGACCTCGCGCTTGCCAGGCAGGCGCTTATGCCGCTGAGCTATCTCACCAGCCCTGGAAGATGCAAATTAAAACAACACCGAGATACCATCTCGCCCCAGAAAGAATGGCTATCATCAAGAAATCAACCAATAACACATGCTGGTGGAACTGTGGGAAAAAGGAACCCTTCTCCACTGTTGGTGGGAGTGTAGACTGGTGTAACCACTGTGGAAATCAGTGTGGAGATTTCTCAGAAAACTAGCATTAGAGGTACCATTCGACCCACCTATTACCCTTCTGGGTATCTTCCCAGAAGAATTAAAAACATCATACCTCAGCGATATATGTGCACCCATGTTTATAGCAGCATGATTCGTAATAGCCAGATCTTGGAAACAATCCAAATGCCCATCAACTGAGGAATGGATAAAAAAGATGTGGTATTTTTATACAATGGAGTACTACTCAGCCATAAAGAAGGATAAACTGGAGACTTTTATAGGTAAATAGATGCAACTCATAAGTGAAATAAATCAGACTCACATGTGTAAACATCATATTGTCTCCCTGGTGCATAAACTGAAAGAGTAAATAAGGTCTAAAATATACAATAGATAAATTGTGAAATGGGAAGAAATTGTTTGAAAGGAAAAAGGAACTAAGATGGAGGAAAGGGAAAAGGACAGATGGGAAAAGGGAAAAAATGCAAGTCAGTTATACTATTAGCGTCTCTTAGTTCATTGAAAAGGAAGGTTTATGCTAATATCGATTGGAGAAATTTTTATGCCCATATCTTGTAGTCTAAGCAACTGCTTTAAAGATAAGAACGTGCAATGTATTAACTATTGTTATTCTCCTAGTATTTTGTTATGAAATTTGGTTTTACCTTTTTTCCATAAAATAAAGAAAATGAAACGCAAACCACAGAGTGGGAAGAAATATTTAAACACATACATCAGACAAAGGGATTGTATTCAGAATACATTTTTTAAAAAATACAATTCAGGGCCGGTGAGACGGCTCAGTGGCTTAAGCGCCTGCCTTGCAAGCGCGAAGGCCCGAGTTCGACTCCCGGAACCCACATACGAAAAAGGGGCCGGTGATATCGCTCAGCGGCACGGGTGCCTGTTGGTGCGCGAGGTCCTGAGGTCGTCCCCCCAGTACCCACAAAAAAAAAAAATAAAATAAAAAATACAATTCATAGCCAGACATGGTGGTTGGTACATGCCTGTAATCCCAGCTCTCGGGAGGCTGAGGCAGAAGGGTCACCGAGAGTTCAAGGCTAGCCTAGATTGCACAGCAACAACAAAAAAATTCATTAATAGGACAATCCAATTTTTTTTTAAATGGGTAACAGATATTTAACAGATACTTTACAAAAGATGATATATAAAATGGCCAATATGGAGAGGAACAGACGCTCAACACTATTATTTATAAATGATGAATAAAATTCACAAATTAAAATGCAACTTTTTTTTTTTTTTTTTTTGAGACAGGGTCTCGCTATGCTGTTCAGGCTGGCCTGGACTCACTATGTAAGCCCAGGCTGGCCTTGAACTCCCAGCAATCCTTCTGTCTCAGCCTCCCGAGTGCTGGGATTACAGGCCTGCACCACTATGCCCAGCTAAAATGAGACATTATTATACAACTATTAAATTAGCTAAAAAGAAAAAGACAGCCTCATATATTGCTGGTGTGAATATAAAAGGACACTACTTTGGAAAACAGGCAGTTTCTTAAAAAGTTCACCATACTCCTGCCATGTGACCCAACCAACCTAGGATGGTAAATACTCTTGTAGGTATTTATGAAATGAAATGGAAACATCTGTTCATATAAGACTCAAGCATGACTGGGCATAGTGGCACACACCTGTGATTCCAGCACTCTGGAAGCCTGAGACAAGAGGATCTCACTTTCTTTTTTTTTTTTTTTTTTTTTTTTTGTGGGTGCCAGGGGGTCGACCTCAGGACCTTGCGCGCCAGCAGGCGCCCGTGCCGCTGAGCGATATCACCGGCCCCTTTTTCGTATGTGGGTTCCGGGAGTCGAACTTGGGCCCTTGCGCTTGCGGGGCAGGCGCTTAAGCCGCTGAGCCATCTCACCGGCCGAGGATCTCACTTTCAAACCCAAACTGGGCAATTTAGCAACTGAGACTCTGAGTCACAATAAAAAAAAAAAAAAAAAAAGGGCTAGGGGATGTAGCTCACACACACATGCACACACACACACATGTCATACATGAGGGAAATGTAAATCAAAATTACCCTGATTCCATCTTACCAAGTCATAGCAGCTATCAGCAAGAACACACGAACACATCTGTACATCCGTACATACACACATACGTAAATGCTGGCGAGGACAGGGGCTCTCTGACACTGCTGGTGGGAATGTAGGCTAGTACGGCCACTATAGAAAACAATGTGAAGGTTTCTCCAAAAACTAAAAATAGAATTACCATTTGATCCAACTACACCCATCCATGGAATACACCCAAAGGAAATAAAATGAGCATACCTCAGGGACCTCTGCACACCGTTTACTGTGGTACAATGTACAATAGCCAAGATACAAACCAGCCTAGGTGCCCATGAACAAATGAAGAAAATGTGGTGTATATACACAATGGAGTATTGCTGGCCATAAAAAAGAATGAAATTTTATCATTTGTAAAATACTGGAGGGCCGGTGAGATGGCTCAGCAGTGTAAGCGCCTGCCTGGCAAGCATGAGGTCCTGAGTTCGACTACCAGAACCCACATAAAGGAAAATAAGGGCCAGTGATATTGCTCAGCAGCACAAGTGCTTGCTGGCAAGCACGAAGTCCTGAGTTCGACTCCCGGAACCCACATAGAGGAAGAAAAGGGCCAGTGATATCGCTCAGCGGCACAGGCACCTGCTGGCGCACGAGATCCTGAGGTCAACCACTGGTACCCACAAAAAAAAAAAAAAAACAAAACAGATGAATGGATAAAGAAAATATACACAATGGAATGTTATCTGGCCATAAAGAAGAATGAAATCATGTCATTTGCAGGAAAATGGATGGAACAGAAGACCATCATGTTAGAACCGTAATACTAAGCAAAATAAGTCAGACACAAAAAGTTACATGTCGCATGCTTTCTCTTACATAAGAAACCTAAAATACAAATAAATAAATGAATAAAATAAAGGAGTGGCAGGGAAGAAGGCAGACTTTTTGGAAATGGGGAAGGGGATCAGGGTGAGGGGAGAGGTAAGGGAAAGGAGGGTAAAGGAACAGAAATGATCAAGATACTTTGGTTTGCTTTGGTTTGATTTTGGTTTTTTGAAACAGTCATCTTGCTGTGTAGCCCATGCTGGCTTCAAATTCACTATGTAGCCCAGGCTGGCCTCGAACTTGTGGCAATCCTCCTGCCTCAGCTTCCCAAATGCTGGGATTACAGGCACATGCCACTACGCTCAGCTCAAAATGTGTTACATGCATGTACCTCACTCTTATATTCTACAAACATACAATAAAAGAAAAAATTGGTTAATGGTAATTGCGGTTTTGTAGGGTCAAAATCCACCATCCCAAACAATAGTGACAAGCTCTATTCAATAAAGACTTAATAGCACCAACAGGCCATTAACAGCCAAGTGATCCCTTTTGAGAGGAATTGCTTTACTATCAATGGAAGACTTAAAATACCCATATCCCCTCTCATGAATACGCATGAAAAATCCACAGGAAATAAATCCACAGTAACTATGATCAGCATGATTGATATATTGGAGGTTAAGTCAAGATGCTTAGAATACCTCCCTCAAGGTCTCTGCCTTTTGTTTTTGTGAGACTAAACAAAAACAATTCTCATGTATTTTACGCTATCTACATATCAATTTGTGGCATTTGATCATCTGTTGAAAACCAAATTAATTTCAAATTTCCCTGAGCTTTGTTATGAAATAATGACTATCATAAGTGACTTTATAGGGCCTGGCACACGCCTGTAATCCCAGCACTCAGAGGCTGAGGCAGGAGGATCACCCCACAGCCAGCCTGGGCTACATAGTGACTTCAAGGCCAGCCTGAACTACATAGCAAAATCCTATCTCAAAACACAAAACAAAACAAAAAAATCATAAATAACTTTATAATTTGCTGTCACCAGTGTGGCAAGTTTTAGCTTCTGACCACAAGAAAAATTTAGCCTATTTATTTAACTCTTCTGATCAGAAAGAAATTTTAAGACCCTATAGTTCGTTTTTCTACGATCTCATTAAAAAAGTATTTTAGATTATATCAGTATCCTTAGTAGATTTCTTTAATGCTACCTCCCTTTAAAATCTAGTGTTCTCAGCTGGGCATGGTGGCGCACGCCTGTAATCCCAGCACTTGGGAGGCTGAAGCAGGAGGATCACTTTGAGTTCATGGCCAGCCTAAGCTACAAAGTGAGTTTAAGGCCAGCCTGAACTACACAGCAAGACCCTGTCTCAAAAAAAAAACAACAAAAAAAAGACCAGCCTGAATTACAGAGAGAGACCCTATCTCAAAAAGCAAAATAAATAAATAGATAAATATAAATAAATAAATAAAATCTAGTGTTCTCCATAGTTTCATTTTCTACTCTTCTAGTCTCACTCTCACCATTGGTCTTGAACTTCACAATCTCCTAGGAAGCTAGTTAAAAATAAGGATTCCTATGCCCCAGTTCAGTGATCCCAATTCTGATTATGGATGGGAGCCCATTCATCTTTAAGTCTTTCTTGCCTTTTTTTTTTTTTAATCCTTTTAAACATTAGTGTCATCTCTGTATCTTTTAACAGTTACCCCTAGGTGAACCAAGGTACACACTGAGAAACACTGCTTGAGCCGCCTTCCCTGGAAGGTAAACTGAATACTCATCTTGTGAAGGAAAGTACCATGTGTCCAATAATTTTTATACCTGATGATTCTAAATTTTAGACCAGCTCTTCATCCATGTATATTTGTTCCAAATGTTGCTCCTCATTCAGAAATTCCTGGTTCAGTGAATGACTCCAACATGCCTTTGCCATAGCCAGAAAGCCACGGACATCCTATATTCCTTCCTTTTACCTCTCTCATCTGAACCAACTCCCTGCAACCCTCCCTCCCCCATGCCAGTCATATAGAACTACTGGCTATCCTGTTCACATCTTTTAACTGTTCAAATGTTGTACTCTCTTGTGGAAAACCCATTCTCCTAGCTAACTGCCCCATTCCTCAACTTTCGAGCCTCTGCTTAAGGAATGACCTACTCTAATAACCCATTCCTTCCAAGCCATCACTCACCTCTCCCAAAAATCACATTAAATTTCCATTTTAAAACACTTAGTTATTACACTGTGTTGTGCTTATCTACTTGCCAATCTCCCACTTTGGACTGCTACTTCTGTTTTTCATATCCATATATCTAACCTACACAGTGGGTACAAAGCAGACATTTAGTAAATGTTATCTGAATGAATGAATCATCTAATGAGTTTCTAGTTCATGACAATATTTTCTTTTGTTTTAACAATGGAAAAATACAGCACATTCAGTACACAAAATAAACCAGTCTTGCGGCCAAATACTTTGAAAATAAGATTTCTTACAGCCATTTTCATCTTCCTTCCAAAGCTCATCAATGTATTTATGAGCACGAATTTATGTGTGGAGAAATCCAGGACTACCACTGAGTCAAACGTCCCTTTTTTGTTTTGTTTTGTTACAAGCCAGGTATTCCTCTCCAACACGACGTTTAGACCTGCACGGTCCAATCCAGAAGCCATTTAGCTACAGGTGACTACTTTAATTTAAATTAAATTAAATTTAAAATTCAATTCCTCAGTTGCACTAGTCACATTTCAAGTGTCTAAAGCCCAAAAGCCATAGGTAGCTGGAGGCTATGACACTGGACAGTGCGGACGCAGCATTTTCATCACTTTTACGGACAGAGCTGGAGACACAATCATAAAAAGACCTCAAAAACCTCACTTACTTCTTTGCTCCCACGATTCTGGCGCTCCTCTGCTGCTTAAAGGACGTGGGTCCCGGGGTCTAGCAAATCACAAGCATACGAGTGAGTGCGAGGATCTCTGCACCTCGACCACAAAGAGATGAAGCCCCCTTGTGCCGAGAAGAAACGAAGCTCTCCCGGGGCGACTATCTCAAACGGAAGAAGGTAACACTTTTTAGGATAAGTATGTCGTCCTACTTTCCTAAAATGTAAAGACAATACCAGAGCCTTCATCTTCCCCCATTCTCAGCCCTGCCCCAGAGAGAGGCTCTAAAAAGGGGAAAAAAGAAAACAACGGATATGGGAGGGATTTGAGAACGTAAAAGGAACCGAAACTCATGGCAATCTGGCGAGCAGTGAGTACAAGAAGGTGGGGAACAGGAAAAAAAAAAAAAAGTGGGAAAAGGGGGACAGGTGGCTCTGATCTAAAAGGGTGGGGCCTACGATGGGGTCTGATAAAACCAACTCTTTGAGCATGGGACAAAAGCGAGGAGCTGCATGTTCCCGGCTCGACAGCGCTACCTCTAAAGCATAACGGTCACGCCAAGAAACTCACGGCGGGGACTGCAGCGAGTCTGGAAGACATCACTCCCTCTCCACGCCTAACAATTTCACCCAAGGGCTCCGTCCAGACCAACGCCACTTCCGCTCTCCTCTCCTCTCCCGGATGTGGACTCAGTGCCGCCTAGCCCCGGTCTGAACGTCTACTTCCGCCTAGCAGCTTCCAAGGGGGCTGCGGCGGGAAGCAGTCACGTGACAACTCACTGAGTCCACGGGGACCCCGCCTCCCATTGCGGCGCAGGATCTGGGAGACTGGGGGCAAGGGGTGGGGCGAAGGGGCGGAGTATGGAGACCCAGCCAGAGAAACCCTCTATCCCTGTGCCCCATCCCTTTGCACAACGCCGTACGTCCCTCCCTTCACCCATCCTGCAAGTGATCTCGTAGATGCACATGGAGATCAATTATTGCCCCTTTATTGATCTTGGACAAATTACAGACTCATTCTCGCTCCCCTCCCCGCTGGTAGAGAGGCCTCAAAGCCCTTTTCTTGCCGAGGAGACGGGAATTGGAGGCAATGGCTGAGGAGGAAAAAAGCCAGGAAAGGGGAGCTAGATAGAGTTGAGAGAGACATCTATAAGCTACCAGCTTCAGGCCTCCAAACGTGCCCTGCTTTTGGATTTTTTAGTAGTGTCCCTAGGAGACACGTTGGAGTAACTCTTGAATCTTTAGACAAGCTATGTCTGGGCCTCTCCTTAGGGGAACTGTCCTTGAGTCTCTCCTTAGGGGGGCTGTGGCGGGTTTTCTCAGCGCGACTGCCTTGGCTCCGCTCAGAGTGGCTGTGCCGGCTTCGCTCAGTGGTACTGGGATGAGCTTTCTCCCAGTGACAGTGACGACTTCTTTCAGAGGGACTATTGTGGGTGGTCCCAGAACTACGGCCTCTCCTCTCAGACGGACGGCGAGTGGTGGTTGTCCCAGAGAGACTGCCATGTCTCCTCTCTGAGGGACTGCGTCGTCGCCTCTCTGAGGGACTGCGGCCTCTCCTCTCTGAGGGCCTGCGGCGTCGCCTCTCTGAGGGACTGTGGCCTCTCCTCTGAGAGAGACTGCCATGGCTCGTCTCTGAGGCACTGTGACGCCGCCTCTCTGAGGGCCTGCAGCCTCTCCTCTCTGAGTGACTGCGACGTCGCCTCTCGGAGGGACTTCGGCCTTTCCTCTCCGAGGGACTGCGGCGTCGCCTCTCCGAGGGACTGCGAAGGCTTCCCTCAGAGGGACTGCGATGGCGTCTCTGAGAGGGGCCGCCCTGGCTCCTCTTAGGGGGATTTGGTCGGGTTCTGTCCCTGTAGGACCCGTGGCGGTTCTGCACCTCGTGTGTGTGTTTCTCTTTGAGGTGACTCTGCAAGGTTTTCTTCCGGAGGGAACCAGGTAGATTTCTCCGGCAGGCCTGAAATCTGATTCCTGGTTTGAGCAAGTTCTTAGACTCCTGGCTGGAGATTTCATCTCTGTGGAAGTTTTTCTTTGCACTGCTGCGACTGACCTTTTGAACTGTACCCAAAGGCTGAATGACTGAGGTGGTGTGGAAAGTCATTCCTCTTTGGGAAGCCGTGGGCTTGGGCAGTTGTAGAGGTCTGGGATGGGAAAAGCTCCCTCTTTTTGGCTGTGGAGCTGATCTCCATTGGTCTGTCCCTCCCCAAAATACGTCCTCCTGCTTAGTGACTGGGCTTGTTGCCCTTTGCTTGACAACGGGCATCCTCTGTCTTTTGCTATCTCTTGGTAAGTGATAGTCCCTAGATTTTTGTTGTGAATTGTAGTTTTCACTTGACCACAAATTTTCTACCCTTGGCCTGTCCTCAGGCTTCTGACCAACAAAAGGCATAATTCTTTGTGCTATTTGAAATACCTGCTTTAGGCCTTGAAAAAGCAGTTGCATGAACTTGGGATGGGAGGATTTCTTAGGTTGTCTTTTTAAAGAAGCAGTACTTGTCTGAGCTGCTCCAATCCTCTTCCTCCTTAAAGTGGCTGGTAATTCCCTAGAAGTACTGTCTATGGTGGGTCTACTGTATGTGTAGAACTTTGTGTTTTGTGATCTATGTCCCTTTGTGATTCTTTTCATTCGATATTTTGAATCAGAGGACTTTTTTGTTCTCGCTTTAGTGAATTTTTCATCGTGATTGCTTTCAGAATCACTCTCTGATAGGGAGTGAACTTTAGGGAATTCATAGTGCTCAGACTCTCCAATTTCTGTCTTTCCGACTAATTCAGGGCTGCTCCATTGCTTTCCCCTGATGTGGACTTGGAAAGGAGCAGGAGACTGGGAAGATCCAGACTGAAAATCCATTGTGGGACTAACACTCTTGGAAGCTGGAGGATCGATTTTAGCTTTCTTTTGTGATAGTGATACAGGGCTTCTTGGTATGGTGTGTCCGTTTCTTCCGTGATACTTTGAGACTTGAGGTCTTTTTCCAGTTCGCAACCTAAAGCCAAGACGCAGCCGAACCTTACCATGGCCTTCAGGAGTGCTCACGAAGTGGAGCTGTGGATAGATAAGAATATAAGGCCCAAAAGTAGTATGTAAAGTAGCATGATTGCAATTAAATCCTGAACACTGGCCACACTGTAGGCAGATGGGATATTTTAGGACAAGACCTGAAGCTAGAGGTGGAGGCACATTAGGAGGTATTTGACTTCTTATGAGTTTTGCTGCAATTTTTAGCTGCAGATCTTGTAGCAGATGGGACTGTTCTGAGAAGTCATTCTTGGCCTGAGAAAGGTAACTTGGTTTTCGGGAGTGTAGGGGCTCAAATATCCTTGTCTGTGAATCACTCTGTGATTCACAGGGAGTAAGATCTTCCCTATTGTGGAATATCCTGAGGGAAGTTTCTGACTCTACTAGGGTAGGAAGCTGGCCCCCTACACGTGACACTGGCATGTGACTGGCACACTGAGTGACTTCCTGGGATTTATCACTGAGCTTTGAGTTTGCTTTCTTTATTCTCAATCTAGCCCCAGAGTATTGCTGTATTATGGAAGATGGGAAGCCACGTGTCCACATCCTTAAGCCCATTCTTTTTTCATAACCATTGCATAATGTATGCCTCTGAATGTAGTTTTTGAACACTGAAGGCTTTGAAACAATATCTGGACCCTTCTCTAGCAGTGGCTGGGAAAATTCCATCAGTTCAGCTGGAACTCCAAATAAATTCTGCACAGATTGACAGATATCTGCACCGGATGTTTTTGCTAAACGTGTTCGAGAACAAAGCTTCCTTTCCATAGTGGTCCCTAAGACATTCCCCAGCATTAGCACAGTGGAGAGATATTTTCTAGGTAGTCTCTGCCTATAGGCATGACTCTCCCAGACATTCTGTTGTCTCCCCAAGAAAGATCGAATAGGGCCTCTTCGAGCCCCTGATCCTGCCTGGAAGGACCCAGGTGGTGATCTCCAACTTCGTAGTGGATGTTGGGAATAGCTCTGGAGTGAGTCCTCTAATTCCTCCATCTGCTTCCTCGTAGTTCTTTCCTTAGATATGATAGCCACTCCCGGGATCTCAGGATGTGGGGTTTCCACAGTGTTCACTGTCTTATCAGAGGGTTGGTTATGAAGGGCCAAGGGGAGGGTTGAAGACTGTATCATAAAAGGGTCTATGTAGGAGTCTTCATGCTGTAAAATATCCGTCCTGAGGTTTTTCATATCCATAGCTCTCAATACTTTCAGTGTCCCAGAATCCTGAAGTTCTCCTAATTCGTATGTTTTAACAGAGCTTGGAATGAGCAGGGTTGAAGGGTTGTGAGGGAATCTAGAGAAATAATTCTTAATTTGTAACTCTTCTCCTGATGTTAACTCCTCAGAGTCCCCCTTCTGGTACACCTGTCCTTGATTCAAATCCTCATATTCCATGACCTTAGAAGGCTCTTTTGTTATCCCTACAGATTTTACAAGCTGATGCCTTTGCTCCTGAGTCAATACTGTAGGTTCCTCAAATGAGGATGTTTGCTGTGAGGCTAATTCTGCAGATTTTATTTGAATATTTGGAGTTGGGGTTAATTCCACAGGTTTTACCAGTTCTTGAAGATATGGCCTTGGTTGTAAATCTAAAAAATCCATTACTTCAATCCCTGATCTTGTGGCTACTCCTATTGGTTCTACAACCTGAGGAATTGATCCTGCTGCTAATTCCTCAGAGTTTACAATTTGAAACAGTGGCCCTGGGATTAACAAGGTCTTTACAATTTGAAACCCTTTCAACTCCATTGTTTCCAAAGTTCGGTGTGTTGGCTCTGTGATTCTTGTAGAATTTGCACACTGAGGTTTTGGCTCTGAAGAGGATGCAGAAGTATTCACACCCTGAAAATGTGGCCCAGGGTTGCACCCTGTAGAATTGGCACACTGAAGTTTTGGCCCTGACGAGGATATAGAAGTATTCTCACCCTGCAAAGGTGGCCCAGGGTTGCAACCAGTAGAATTTATACAGTGAGATCTTGACCCTGAAGAGGATGCAAAAGAATTCACACCCTGCAAAGGTGGCCCAGGGTTGCAACCAATAGAATTTATACAGTGGGGTCTTGACCCTGAAGAGGATACAAAAGAATTCATACCCTGCAAAGGTGGCCCAGGGTTGCATCCAGAAGAATTTACACATTGAGGTTTTGCCCCTAGTGTGCATGCAGAAGAATTCACACCTTGCAAATATGGTTCAGGGTTGCACCTAATAGAATTTATACACTGAATTTTTGGCCCAAGAGAGGATGCAGAGGAATCCGCACCCTTCAAATGTGGCTCAGAGTTGCACCCAGTAGAATTTACACACTGAGGTTTTGCTTCTGAAGTGCAGGCAGAAGAACTCACACCTTGCAAATGTGGTTCAGAATTGCACCCAGTAGAATTCATACACTGAAGTCTTGGCCCTGGAGTGCATGCAGAAGAATCCACACCATTCAAATGTGGCTCAGGGTTGCAGCCAATAGAATTTACACACTGAGGTTCTAGTCCCGGAATGGATGCAGAAGAGTTTATACCTTGCAAATGTGGTCCAAGGCAGAGCATCTTAGATTTTATATCTTGAAATTCTGTCGTAGGCTTTAGCTCAGATGATTTTACACTTTGTAACTGTGACCCAGTATTGAAGGTCATAAAATTTTTACATTGAATCTGTGACCTTGGATTCAATTCAGAGGATTTCCCACCTTGTAATTCAGATTCATACTTGAATTCCAGAGTTTGCTTATCTGGAAGCTTGTTTTCTGTGCACAGCTCAAAAGACTTTATCCTTTCCAACTGAGGCCCAGGGTTGAACCCTGAAGATTGCATACCTGGGAGCTTTGTTCCCAGGCACAACTCAGAAGATTTAACATCCTGTGACTGTTCTTCAGAATTGAATTCCATAGATTTCATATCTTGAAGCTTTGTCCCTGGACATAATTCTGAAGATTTTACATATTGCAAATGTGGCCCAGAATTGAACACTGTAAATTTTGCACTTTCAAATTGTGGCCATTGCCCCAGTCTATGAGATTTCTTATCTTGGTGCTGATTTCCAGCATTGAGTTCAGAAGAGAGTTTTGCAACCTGCAATTCTGAGCCTTCATTGACCTCTGTATAGTTTATTGTTGGAAGGTTTATAGACTCAGATTTCACACCTTGGAACTCGGTGCGTGGGTTGAATTCCACAGATTTCATATCTTCATTTATTTGTGGTGTCAATATAGACAATTTCCTATTTTGTAATGGTGGGGCAGAGTTGGACCCTAAAGATTTCCTATCTTGTACCTTACTTAGAGTCAACTGAAAAGATTTCACATCTTGCTGCAGTGACTGAGGCATCATTCCCACAGATTTCTCTTTCTGAAGCTTTGTCCCTGGGATTATGTCAGACTTTGCACCCTGCAAGTATGGTCTAGAACCAAACTCTATAGATTTTATATCTTTAAACTTTGTCCCTGGGATCAGCTTAGAGTATTTCACATCTTGCAACTGGGGGCCTGAGTTGAATTTTGCAGATTCCCCACCTTCAAGCTTTGTCTTTGGTAATAAAGCTGATGTTACACCTTGTAACTTTGGACCGTGGTTGAATTCTACAGAGTTCACCTCTTGAATCTTTGTCCCTTGAACCAACTCAGAAGACTTTTGGCTTTGAATCTGTGGTCCAAAGTTGAAATCCACTATCTTTACACCTTCAAGTTTTGTCCCTGGTGCCCCTTCAAAAGATTTTATACTTTTAAAGTGTTGTCCAGATTTCATACCTGGAAATTCCCTCCCCAGGGTCAAATCAGATTTCTCACCTGATAACTTTGGACTAGATTTGATTTCTACATATTTCACATCTTGAAGCTTTTCCCCTAGGATCATTTCAGAAGATTTCACACCTTGCAAGTGTGGTTCAGAACTAAAATTCATAGATTTTACATCTTGAAGATTTATACCCATGATCAACTTAGAAGATTTCACATCTTGCAACTGTGGCTGAGGTTTGAAGTCTGTAGATTTGACACCTTCTATCTTGTTTTCCATGGTCAAATCAGAAAATGGTATACCTTTCAACTGTGAGCAGGGGCTTAACTGAATACATTTTATATATTGGGACTTTGTCTCAGGTGTCAACTTAGAACATTTTGTACTTTGCCACTGGGGCCCAGAGTTGAACTCCTCAGATTTCATACCTTGAGGCTTTGTCTGAAGAGCCAATTCAGGTGATTTCATACTTTTCAAGCATAGTAGCGAGTTTAGCTCTACAGTGTCATCACTTTGTAATTGTGGCTCTTGGCTTAATATCCTGGATTTCACTTCTTGAAGCTGTGGCTCTTGCATAAACACTACAGACTTCATACCTTGAAGCTGTGTTCCTGGGGATGCCTCTAAGGGTTTCGCTTGCAGCTGTAGTCCTGGCATCAGCTCAGGAGATCTCACATTATGCAAATGAAGCTGTGGTTTGAATACCATGGATTTTACATCACAGAGCTTTGACCTTGAAGTCAGGTCATGTGATTTCATACTTCTGAACTCTGGCCCAGATTTCAAAACAATGGGTTTGAACCCTTGATGCTGATAGTCTTGGAGTGTCGCCAAAGATTGTATACATTGGTGCTTTGACCTTAGAGGCAATTCAGATGTCTTCACATTTCTCAATCGTTTTGAAGGTTTCAACTCTACAGCTGTGACACCTTGAGATTGTGGCCCAAAATTTAGCCCAGATTTTATAACTTGGCACTCTGGTCCTGGCATCCACTCAATAGACTTCATACTTCCAAGCAGTGGCCCTTGGTAAATCTCTGCAGATTTCCTTCCTTGAAGCTGTGGCTCTGAGGTTAATCCAAAATATTTCGCTTTTTGTAGCTCTGACCCTGGAAACAACTCAGGGGTTTCCCTACACTGTACCTGCAGCTCAACGTCAAATTCCATAGATTTTGCACCTTGAAATTTTGGCCCTTGAGTTGATTCAGATGATTTCGTACCTCCTGACTGTATGGAAGATTTCAACTCTGTAGGTTTGACACCTTGAGATTGTGTCTTCAGATTTAATCCTATAGATTTCACACCTTGGAACTCAGGTCTTGATAGCCACTGAATAGTTTTCATACTTCTAATTTGTGGCTCTTTGTTTAATTCCACAGTTTTTATATCTTGAAGCTGTGGTCCTGGGGTCAACTTGGGAGATTTCCTACTTTGCAACTGTGGTTCATATTTGAATGCTTTAGCTCTTACATCTTGAATAACTGGTTCTGGAGCCAATTCAAATGATGTCATATCTTTCGACTGTATCTTGGAATTGAGGTGTACAGATTTTATACCCTTAGATTCTGGCTCTGGAACTAACTCCAAAGACATTACACTGTCTGACTCAAATCCTCTCTTCAGTTGTTCTAAATTTACATGTTTCCATCCTGGTAAATTTATAAATATCTGGCTATCCTGTTCAGGATCAAGAGTTAAACTCACTGGTGTCACCCCTTGAAATCGTTGCTTTACATCTAAATCCATGGATTTTACTCCTCGAAACCCTTGTCTTCTGGTTACATTAACAGATTTTGCCTTCTGCCTCTTTAGACTTGAGGCCAACTTCACAGATTTTTCACATTGCAGCTGTGGATCTGGAGTATCCTCTACAGATTTAAAATTCTGCTGCTTAGTAAATGGAGTAATAGTCACAAGTTTCATATCTTGCATTTGTGGCTCTGAAATCAGTTCCGCAGGTTTCATACTCTGTATTTGAGGCCTTTGAAGAACTTCCATTGATTTAACAATTTGAAGCAATGGATCTGGTGGAAAACCCATAGAATCCCCGCCTTGCATTGTTGGCCCAAGTTTCAGTTCCTTAACTCTCAAATCTTGAACCTTTGTACCGGAGACTAACTCCTCAGTTTTCAAATCTTGAATTCTTGAACCTGGAGTTACCTCCACAGATTTTGCACCTTCTAGCTGGGGATTTGAGGTTAACTCCATAGATTTCAGACCTTCTAGACATGGTCCTGGAGTTAAGACCACAGATTTCTTATCTTTCAACTGTGATCGTGAAGGCATCAACTCCAATTTTAAACCTTGAAGTACTGAACCTGGGGCCAGCTCCCCAGCTTTTATGCCTCCTGCCTGTGGCAGCCCTGGGCTTAACACCATAGATTTGACTTCTTTTGGGTTTGGCTTTGGTGTTAACTTCATAGATGTCATATGTCCCAAATGGGGCCTTGAGATTAACCCCACAGATGTCATATCTTCTGGCTGTGGTTCTGAGATCAGCTTCTCAGATTTTAAAGCTTGAGGCCTTGAGACTGGGGTCTGCTCCACAGGTTTTATATCTTCTAGCTGTGGCTCTTGGATCAATTCAGAATATTTCATACCTTGTGACTGTTGCCCTCTGGTTGACTCAGAATGGTTTACACATGGTAACTGTGTCCCAGTCGCCAACTCCATAGATTCTACATTTGGTATCTGTGGCTCTGAGACTAATTTGTAAGAAATTTCATCTTCAAAGCTGGGTACTTGGTTCACTGTTATATATTTTACACCTTGAAACCGTGATTCTGGTACTAATAATGGTGGTTTAACCCCTTGCCTCTCTGGCTGTGAGGTCAGCTCTGAAAATTTTACACCTTGCAGCTGTGGCCCTGAGTTTAACTCTGAAGATTTCATACCCTGAGGTTGAGTTCCTGGTGTTAAATTTAAAAATTTAACATCTTGTAGCCATGGCCCTTCGTTAAGCCCCACCTGCTTCATATCTTGAAACCCTGGAGACATCTTTGCTAATTTGGAATCATGCCACCCTAACTCTGGAGTCACCTCTGCAGAATTCACACCATGAATTTGCTCCCCGAATATGACACCCTGAAGCTTTGGCCCTGAAACCAATTCAGAAAAGTTGGTATCTTTCCGCCCTTGATTTATTTCCTCAGATTTCACATCTTGAAATTGTAGTTCTGAGGTCAGTATCGTAGGTTTCATGCTGTGGAAATGTGATCCTTCAGTAGACAGAACAGAGTTCATATCTTCCACCTGTAGTCCTTGGTTTAACTGCAAAGAGGATTCTGTTACAAACCCTCCAGACTTTGTATCTTGAAGCTCAGTTCCTGGTTTGAAACCTGGATGCTGTGGCTCTGAAATCAAACCCGAAAATTTGACATCTTGCAAGCATGGTCCTGACTTTAGTTCCATGGGAGTCGACTGTACAGATTTGACATTTTGATATTTGGACCCTGGGATAAAGTCTGACAATTTGATTTCTTGCATTGGGGAACTTGGGGTCATTTCATCAGGTATCACACCATAATGTGAGGGCCCTGAGATTAAATCTACAGGTTTTTTCCCTTGAACCGACACTGGAGATAATTTTGAAAATCTGACACTTTGCAACTGTGGCCCTGGAGTCAATCCTGAAGATTTGACATTTGATTGCCCTGGGTCTAGATTTAAATCCACAGATTTCACACTTGGGAGCTCTGCTCTTTTAGTCAATTCTTCCAATAAAATAATTTGTAGCATTGCCTCTGGTTTTGGCTTCTCAGATTCTACCTCGCCTGTCCTTGATTGTGGGATTAAATTCATACATTTTGTATCTTGCAAATGTGGTTTTGGATCAGTCTGCCTAGATTTTACTCCCTGGAGCTGTGGCCTTGAGGTCAAGTCAATAATGTCTGGTTTTGGTCCCATAATTAATTCTGTAGCTTCTACTACTAATGGTGATGACCCAGAAGTTAATTCAACAGATTCCAAATTTTGCGGTAATAAACCTGATTTCTCATGTTGTATCTCTGGCCTTAGAGTCAATTCCAGAGATCCACTTTCTGAACATGGTTCTTGGATAGCCTCCTGGATCTTATCAACTTGAAGACATGATAACCCCACAGCTTCTGTGTCTTTATAGTCTGACTTTAGAGGTATCTCCAACAATTTGGTAACTTCTGACTGTGGTTCTACATTCAGATGAACAAACTTCATACCTTGGGGCTGTGGCTCTGGGGTCAATACCTCTGATTTCACACTTTGAACCTCTGATCCAGGTATCAAATCCAAAGATTCTTTTACTGTATGTTGTAATTCTGGAGTCAACCCTATCACTTTTACAGGTGAGACCATAGTCCCAGTAGAGCCTTGGAGTGATGATGGGCTCGTTTTTATAGATTCTGAAGTTTGGCTCAATGAAACCGGGCTAATTCCTAAAGATGACTGTGTCAACCCAACAGATGCTTCCACTTGGTGACAAGCATCAGGGGTCAATTTTGCAACCGTTCCTTGATATCCTAAATCCAAGATCATCCCTAAAGATTCTGAGGCTTGCTTCTTTGAGGTCAGTCCTTCAGATTCTGTGTTGTGATTTTGATCAGGGTTCAACTGTATATATTTTACTGGTTGAAGGCACGTGCCTGGGATCAATTCCCCAAATTTCATGCTTTGCACTTGTGTCTCAGAAGTTGACCTCCTACATTCTATCATTTGAGGAGTTTTCATGTCTTTAAGCAATGGCTTTGGGGTTAATGACACAGACTCTGTGCCTTGATGATATGATGGAGCCATCCCCACAGGGACTAGCACTTGAACCTGTAACCCAGAAGTCAATTCCAGAGATTCCTTGCCTTGGGATATTGGCTGAGGGGTCAAACACTCAGATGCTATAATTTGTGACTCCGGTTCTGTGATCATAACCATAGGCGAAGTCAGTGCTACTGAGTTTACATTTAGGGAATGTATGGATTGATGTGATGGTGTTAGAATCTTCCTTGCTGATTCCATTACTTTAGGTGGTGACCCTGGAGGTAAACTCACAGATTCTACAACTCCTAGTGGTGCAATAGCAGTAAGAGAGCTAGGGGGAGAAGTCAAACCATCTGATTGAGTTGGCTTTGGGGTCAAATTTGCAATTCGAGACTGTGAACCTGGGATCAAACCCCCAGATTCTATATCATGTGACTGTGCTGGCAGGATCTCCCTGAAACTCATGGTTTGTAATAGTGGAGTTATTTTCATGTGATCAATGACCTGATGTAATGGTGTTGAGATCGTTTCCGATGATTCTGTGTTTTGACGTACTAGGTCTGGAGTAATCTTTACTTGTTCCACGGATTGACTTTGTGACCCGGAAGTCACATTCACTGATTCCATGACTTTGTGCTTTGGCTCTGGGGCCATTTCCACAGTTTCCATGACTGTGTGTTGTGGCATCATGTCCAACAGTGTATTCATCTCCACAGACTCCATGGCTTGATCTTGTGGCCTCGGGGTCTTTCTTACTGGTTCTATGATATCTGGATGTGATTCATTAATCATTCTCTTAGAATCCATCACTTGAAGCAATGCTACAGGAGTTATCTTCACATTACCTATGACTTCATTTAGTCTTGAGGCCATCCTGTTCGGTTCTACGACTTTTTGCTGAGTCTTTGGGGTTACCTCCACTGGTTCAGTTATTCGATTTGGTGGTTTGGGAGTTACATGCACTGTTTCCATGATTTCCATTGGCTTTACAATTTGATTTGGTACCTGCGGGAGCAAATCCACAGATTCTGTCATTTCTGCATGTGACTCTGGGATCAATCCCATTGAAGCCATGACCTGAAGCAGTGCCAGTGGAGTTATCTTTATGTTATCTGTGACTTTATAAGGAAGCCTTGGTGTCAGCTCCATATTAGTCACTTGTGTATTATGCTGCTGAATTCTTTTTTCTGGAAGATCTATGGTGCTCTGCTCTGTACTAAGGTCTAGCACATGCTTTGAGTCCTTCTTCAGTAAAGCAGTTTCTTCTTGAGTTACATTAACTCCTAAATGTCTGGGAGGTGGAGTGCCCATTGATGTAACCAAGGGTTTGCATCTGAGGATTTTGGGGTCATTCCCATATTGTAACTGCTTACTTGAGATAAGCGACTGTGAAATTTTTGTTTCTGTCCTATTTAATCCAGATTCCACTCCAGTGTCCACATAGAGCTGAAATGATGGAAAGTCTGGGGATTTATTGTTGATATTTTGCTCAGTGCTTTGATGAACAAACGTAGATAACTGGGTTTGGGGGTTCTCTAGTTCAGAGACTCCTGCTGGTACTTCAATCAAATAATTCAGCATTGCCCATGATTTTTTCACAGGCACAGGCACTGTTTGTTCCTGCAAAGTACAAACCTTCCACGACATATGTCCCTCTAGCTCTCCTCTAGCCAAAGGAGAGAGCCGGAGCAGAGCCCACCCTGGGAGTCGCGGTCTTTCATTCAAAACAGAATTTGGCCCATGATCTAATATGAAAGGATTCCTGCTCCTTCTCTTATTTTTTGTTTTCTCTTCTTGTTTGCAAACATTTGGGGGTTTAAACATAGAGTCAATAAGATAATTTTGTGGCGGTAAGTGTGAAAGAGCTTCCAAATTCTGAAGAAGTTCTGGTTCCCCAGGCTCTGACAGCTGAAAAGGCGGCAGGGATGCGCCTGGATTCCTGAACACAGATGGCTGCTTTCTGCGGGAAACAGGCAAACGATTGCTCTGGACTCGCCACGATGTCCCTTCAAAGAAGGCAGGAAGGTAAGACAGGCTGGAGCTGTGGCTTGATGATCCAGAGGAGATGCTGTGATCAGTGGAATATGTTGCCTTCTCACAGACGCAGCAGGTTGGGACAGTTTCCTGGGCCTCAAGAAGAGAGATGGTGGAAGAAGTCACATCCTGTGGTTCGGACAAATCCAGTTCCATGAGACATAATCTAAGAGACAAAGAGAAAAGTTTTCATTTGCTTTGGAGTCAGAAAAAGGAAAAAAAAAAAAAAAAACAGGAAATGGAAAGAAAGTGTCCTTTTCAAATGTAAAATACTTTTGGCCTGAGGGAGAGTTGCAAAAGAAAAAAAAAATGTTACTTCCCCCATCATCAAAAAATTCCTCGGGCCGGTGAGACGGCTCAGCGGCTTAAGCGCCTGCCTTGCAAGCGCGAAGGCCCGAGTTCGACTCCCGGATCCCACATACGAAAAAGGGGCCGGTGATATCGCTCAGCAGCACGGGTGCCTGTTGGCGCGCGAGGTCCTGAGGTCGTCCCCCCGGTACCCACAAAAAAAAAAAAAAAAAAAAAAAAAAAAAAAAAAATTCCTCACTGGGCAAAGGTGGGCAAAATTCCTGAAATGATTCTTCGACCCAATTGAACTCGGGACTTTTCCCACTGCCACTTTCAGCCAGGCATGGTGGCACAACACCCGTTATCCCAGCACTCTGGGAAGCTGAGGGCTTAGAATTGCAAGTTCGAGCCCAGCCTTGGGCAATTTACTGATTTAGTAAGAACTTGCCTCAAAATAAAAAAATTTTAGAGCCAGGCATGGTGATGTGCACCTGTAATCCCAGCATTTAGGAGGCTGAGGCAGGAGGATTGCCTCAAGTTTAAGGCCAGCCTGGGTTACATAATGAGTTCAAGGCCAGCCTGAATTACACAGTGAGACCCTGCCTCAAAAAACAGAACAAGCGGGCCGGTGAGATGGCTCAGCAGGCTTAAGTGCCTGCCCGGCAAGCGCGAGGGCCCGAGTTCGACTCCCGGAACCCACATACGAAAAAGGGGCCGGTGATATCGCTCAGTGGCACGGGCGCCTCCTGGCGCACGAGGTCCTGAGGTCGACCCCAGTACCCACAAAAAAAAAAAAAAAAAAAAACAGAACAAGCGCCAGTGATATGGCTCAGCGTCATAAGCACCTGCCTGGCAAGCGCGAGGTCCTGAGTTCGACTCCCGGTACCCACATAAAGGAAAAAAAGGGCCGGTGATATCACTCAGTGGCATAAGTGCCTGCTGGCAAGCGTGAGGTCCTGAGTTCAACTGCCAGTACCCACATTAAAAAAAAAAAAAAGAACAAAATAAAAAAATTAATTAAAATTAATTTAAAAATTTTAAAAGGGCTGGGGATGCAGCCTAGTGCAAAGGTTCTCAGTTCAATACCCAATATGGGGGGGTACCTCTTTCCCCCTTTGCGTCCCTCTTTTACTCTCTTCTCCTTTCCCCCCTTAAATGCTCTATAACCTTTGATCCTCTACCCAGAGACTATGTTCTCTGACCTTGCGCTTTCCAGTTGTTGGATGATCTGTTGAAGACTCCTGTCCATTGACCAGAGTCTATATTCCTGGGCCCAGCCCACAGGGAGTCCTGAAATACTGGATGCAACAGAATATATCAGTATAATTTAAGTGATATCAAAGTATCAGTTAGCAAACCATAAGAGGAGAGATTTAACTTAGAAAAGAGACAACTATCATAATCAGAGAAGAGGACCAAGTATTTTACTCCCAACTTTTACAGTTAGGATGGTTTATCAGTAGGACAGGCTGAAGACACACTTTACTTACTGTGTTAGGTTATCTTCGCTGCATTCCATCCTGAGATTTTCTTCTGACTCTGAGATGGGGAATCAGGATGAAGAATCTATTAGCATTGTGACTATTGACATCATCCAGCACAACCTCATTTTGCACACAAGGAAACAAAGATGAAGTCATGCCCAAGATCATAAAGCTAATTAGGGGTAAAGCTCAGGTCAAAGTTTAAAAAAATAATGATAATACTATGCTGCCTGCATCATGTAGTAGATGTCGGCCTTGTGTAGCACAGGAATGATCATGGAAATAAGAAGTTGGAGTGGGAAAACAGAAGTCCTGATACACCTTTTCCTGCAGAGGAGTCTCCCTGACATCTATGGTAGGGAAGAAAAGACAGCGAAGCTTCCCTTACCAAACTCTTAGTAGTTAATCTTTGTCTATTCTCCTATCTTACCATGATTCTTTCCCTTACTTTGGTCTTTGCATAAAAATTGAAGAAAAAAGAAACCACGAGTAAAAGAACCATGGTAACATCTCTTTGGAAGTACAGATGCTAGAAAGAATAGGCATACAGGGCACAGTGGCATAGACCTGCAGTCCCATCACTCGGGAGGGTGAGGCAGGAGGATTGCCATGAGTTCGAGGCCAGCCTGGGCTACATATTGAGACCCTGTCTCAAAAACAAAACAAAAAACAAAATGAAAGAATAGGCACACTTCTTCCATTTACATCCTCTTTTTCAACCTCCCTCCACCTGCTATTTTTTTCCTTTTCTCATTTTTTTTTCTTTTCCCTTCTTTCCTTTCCCTCTCCCTCCTTCCTAGTTCTCCTTCCCATTTGAACATTTTTCCACCTGCTTTTTAAGGCTAGAATTTAAAAGCAGATGGACAGGGTCTGGTGAGATGGCTCACCAGCATAAGCGCCTGCCTGGCAAGCGTGAGGCCCTGAGTTCAACTCCCGGTACCCACATACTAAAAAAGGGCCGGTGATATTGCTCAGTGGCATGGGCACCTGCTGGTGCGCAAGGTCCTGAGGTCGACCCCTCGTACCAACAACAACAAAAAAAAAAGCAGATGGACAGCTAATCAGCCATTAGCCTTGAGATGAACAGTAAAGGATAAGATTGTTCTGACTTGGGCCGGTGAGACGGCTCAGCGGCTTAAGCGCCTGCCTTGCAAGCGCGAAGGCCCGAGTTCGACTCCCGGAACCCACATACGAAAAAGGGGCCGGTGATATCGCTCAGCGGCACGGGTGCCTGTTGGTGCGCGAGGTCCTGAGGTCGTCCCCCCGGTACCCACAAAAAAAAAAAAAAAAAAAAAAAAAAAAAAGATTGTTCTGACCTGTCCATTTCTGGATCTTTTTCAATTTACGTTGCTTTGAAGTCTAGAGAAGCACAAAAAGAAAAAATAAAATCAGGTTATTGTGTTAGCTTTATATTGCTGGGACAAAATACCTCATTCACACAACTTAAAGGAGAAGGAGCTTAGTTTGGCTCACGGTTTCAGAGATTTCAGTCCATGGTGGGCTGACTCAGAGGCAGAAACATCATAGCACAGGACATGGCAGAAGAAGGCTGCTCACCTCATGGCAGCCAGGAAGCAGAGCAAGCAAGGAAGAGCCAGAGAGGAAGGGGCCAGGGACCAGATACAGTCCCTAAGGTCACCCCCTCATGACCCATCAGACATGTGCAGGAGTGTGTTTTACTGATCTCCTAGGCATCTCTCAACCCAGTCAAGCTGATGATCAAGATTAACCATCAGTTATGTTCTAGGTTACCAATTTATTAACAGTACATCTCATCTTATAAAGAATAGTGAAATGCTGGCATCTATAACCATATCATTAATTACCACCACATTCATTTATTTATGAATCACTTATTGAGTACTAAGTTATAGGTATTATATGGAGTGCTGAGACTACAAAGATTAGCATGATCCCTGTACTGTAGGCAACTTACACTAGTAAGGAACAGTTGTCTGAACAGGTTAAGTTAAAATACCACATGGTAAAAGCGGTAACAGAAATACTGGCCACCCTAGGCTACACAGCAAGTTCAAGGCCAGCTGGGGCTACATAGAAAGACCTCGTTTAAAAACATTTTTTAATTATAGAAATGAAAGGAAGGAAGGAAAAGGGGAAGGAAAGGGGAAGGAAGGGAAGGGAGAAAGATAAATATTAGTGAATGCAGAGGACAGTGATTCACTTCCTAAGGGAGAAGGGAAGAATTAATAAATTACCATTTTTACTGAAGTTTGAAGAATCTGCAGATTTTTAGGTGAAAAAGAGCATTGTTGGCTAGTGGTATTACTGAAAAGATCAGCATGTTCTGTTTGTCAGGTGCATTTTTACTAAACTGTGGAAGATAAGGCTAAAAAAAGAGGTGAAAGCAAGATTGTGCCTAATGGTATAGTTTTAATTTTATTGTATAGGTCAGAATTTCCCAAGAATAGTTAACAAATTCCTGAGGTTTTTGCAAAGGTGTTCCAAGTCATTTTAAAGGCAATAATGACATTTTTTACCATTTCAATAAAACAAATATTTATATTCTCTTTGAATCAGGACTTCAGTCTCTGAGAATATATTTAAAAAAATGTAGATAGTGGGACTTCATGAATATGCTCATGACAGTAAACTAGTACGCCACTCACTGAATACCCCGGACAGCAGTGGCAGATTTGATGTTTAGACGCTTTTCAATTATTTTATACTTAGTCACGTATGATTTAATAATTAGTGTCAATAATGGACCATTGATTAAGAACCAAAAGGAAAAGTAATATTGAAATATAAGTTAATAGGCTTACAAATGATCTTTCTATGTATTTATCTCAAAATGGTCTAAGACATTTGCGTCACAAAACACCTGGAAATGCTAAACAAAATACAGCATCCTTTTAAATGCAGAATTTACCTGCCTGGCAAGCGCAAGGTCCTGAGTTTGATTCCTGGTACCCCCCATAAAAATAAATAAATAAATGCAAAATTTAGTTCCCATGAAAATAAAAGAAAAATCAGGATGAAAGTAACATTGAGAGAACTCTTCAAAATGGAATCGAATCAGAAGGCTATTAAGGTAACAGGATTTATGCACATCTCAAGCTGCTGCCTAGGAATGTGAACTCTGGTGACCTCTACTCTTTGATTGCAGGTATCTGGAACAAACATGGAAAGACTGGACAATTACACTGTACCCAGAGACTCAAGATGCAGATCCAGAAGTTATCAGATTTGAGAACCCGGTGGTGGCACATGCCCATAATACCAGCACTAGATAAGCTGAGGCAGGAGGTTCACCATGAGTTTGAGGCCAACCTGTGATACATTGTGAGTTCAAGGCCAGCCTGGGCTACACAGTGAGACCCTGTCTCAAAAAAACCAAACAAACAAAGGAAAAGGAGAATGAGGAAGAGGAGGAAGAGAAGGAGGAGGAAGGGGAGGAGGAGAAAAAAAGGAGGAGGAGGAGGAGGAGGAGGAGGAGGAGGAAGAAGAAGAAGAAGAAGTTGTTATTGGACTTTTGTTTTATGGATATTTTTACTCAAAAAAAAAAAAAAAAAAAAAAAGCCTGGTATGGTGGCACATGCCTGTAATCCCAGCACTTGGCAGGCCAAATGCAAATGCAAATACAAGTGCAAGTGCAAATGTGGGCCAGTGCTATGTAGTGAGTTCAAGGCCTGAACTACATAGCAAGACCCTGTCTCAAAAAAAAAAAAAGTATATATATATATATAAACTTATATATATGTGTATAAACTTTATCTTCTGCAGTCATGTTGATCTATTCTTTTTCAACACTGAATAGATAAATCAGCATTAATTTCCCAGTCTAGCTCCCATTTCCCTGTCTTATTCAGAACACTGACTCAGAGCTATCTGAACATCTGTCTTCTGAACTGCGATTCCTAAGACCTCAAATAAGTTCTTTTATTTTTACAGTTCAGCTTGAATTGATCAATATACCTCAAAAGAAAGTGAGGAAAATCCTTATGGGCCAAAAAGAAGGAGAAAACTGAAAAACAAGTAGAAACTCAGCAGATACTTCAATGCCTTAGGTCATTGTCATTGTCAACCAGTGAGGGTCTTGGGCTAACAAGGTTGGAACAAAGACAAGGCCCAGCTGAAGTATATATCTGGAACAGAGACTTTGTGAAAAAAAGCCAGGATTCTCGAAGTGCTACATGTTCAGTGGAAACGTGGTACAAATTTGTTGATACCAAGATAAAATCATTTTCTTTTTTTTTTTTTTTTTTTTTTTTGTCTTGTTTTGTTTGTTTTTCTTTTTCTTTTTAAGACAGGGCCTCCCTGTGCAGTTCAGGCTGGCCTTGACCTCACCGGGTAACCCAGGCTGGCCTCGAACTTACAGCAATCCTCCTGCCTCAGCCTCCCCAGTGCACAGACGTGCACCTCCACGCCTGGCTAAAATCATTTTCTTTAGACACAGACAAAATTAGACCCAGGAGGTAACAAAGGGAGCTTGTTGTGCCTGTATGCCTGAGACAGCATTTCAAGGACTCTAAAAGCCATACAAGAGATGCCTTCTCTCTTTACATGCTTCCACATATTGCACATCTAATATACACATGGATTTCTGTCACAACGTTTAACAGTCCTTTATTTTACTTTGTGTGTGTATGGCACTGGAGATTGAATTCAGGGCCTCACACAAACTAAGTGCGTGCCCTACCACTGAGCTAATCTCCAGCCCCTTGTCACTGTGAGACACTGTCCCACTAAATTGCTCACGCTGGCCTTCACCTTGCCCTGCAATCCTCTAGCATTAGCCTCCCAAGTAGCTGGGATGAAGGGCGCGCCTCACCGTATCCACCTATCTTTAACATTCCTCAAGTCTGCAACAATTCAGACAAGATGCTCTCCTCAGAACACTCGGCCAGCAACGGCACCTCTACCATTAAGCTGATGCCAACTCTCGCCTTGGGTCCTCAAGACCAATGCACTTTGTAACAAGTTGTTTATATAAATTTCTCTCTCTTTGCCTTTAAAAACTTCCTATTACCAGCTGGACGTGGTGCTATAATTCCAGCCCTTGGGAGGCTGAGGCAGGAAGATTGCTGCAAGTTCGAGGCTAGCCTGCCTACAAAGTGAGTTCAAAGCCAGCCTGAACTGTATAGCAAAACCCTGTCTCAAAAAGACAAAAACAAAACAAAACAAAACAATTTCCTATTGCCACAACCTCTTTCATTACCTGTAATTTACTATGGCACACATATTACCATTAAAATCCTCTGCTATTCCCAAATAATTATTATTCTTTAGAGACTCTTTCTATGATGGTTACTTAGATCCACAGTGGCTAGGAAAAAAGTCTGTCCACCAGACAAGGATGTTAGAGCTCTGTGTAGAAAAAGTGACTTCTCTTGAGAATTTTAACACTGAGTCCATCCTCCTACTGGTTTGGAGTTTTAATTTGTACTCGCTATGTACTAAGAAACCCTGAAACTAAAATTAAAGCAAAAATAAATCTCATAAAATAAAAAGAAGTATAAGAGTAAGGAGAATAAAATAGTTATATAAAATAACTATATATGAAAAAGCAGATAAAACCATTAAATTTTTTTCTTTTTCCTTTTTTTTTTTTTCTGAGATAAGGTCTCACTGTGTAGTTCAGGCTGGTCTTGAACTCACTATGTAGCCCAGGCTGTCCTTGAACTTGCAGTTGATCCTCCTGCCTCAGCCTCCTGAGTGCTGGGATTACAGGCATGTGTCACTATGCCCGGCAAAACAGTTAAATTCTTATAAAAAATATAAAATACCAAAATTGGGCAAAAACAAATAGATCATTTTAGTAAACCGACAAGCATGATAGTAATTGAAATGAACTCTTCAACCAACATATAATATCAGGATTCACCAAGATTTCTGAATACCTGAACAATTTACAATAGCAACAGCATTTCTCTCCTGTAGCAGAAATTATAAATATACTATTTAAGATAACACAACATAATAGCAATACAATGAAAACTTCGCCATCACGCCTAACCCCAAGGAACTGCGTGGGAAGTCATCTTCACACTGAGCAGCTCAGGGGACGAGATGAGTGCTCCTGGGAAGCGGGTGCCACGTGCTGACCTTTGTGGAATTCGTAGCTCAAGTTTGCATCATCTGAGTCATTCCCAAAACATTTCTTTTTTTTTTTTTTTTTTTTTGTGGGTACCGGGGGTCGACCTCAGGACCTCGCGCACCAGCAGGTGCCCATGCCGCTGAGCGATATCACCGGCCCTTTTTTCGTATGTGAGTTCCGGGAGTTGAACTCGGGCCCTCTCGCTTGCCAGGCAGGTGCTTATGCCACTGAGCCATCTCACCAGCTCCTCCCAAAACATTTCTAAGCCAAGAGTTTAAAGTGGTCCTGGCTGGGCCAGTGATATCGCTCAGCAGCACAAGCGCTTTCTGGCAAGTGCGAGGTCCTGAAGTCGACTCCCGGTACCCACTTAATAAAAAAAAAAATAATAAAATAAATAAATAAATAAATAAATAAAGTGGTCTTGGCTGGATGATGTCATAGACAAAAACATGTGAAATACTCTCTGAGGCTTCAAACTATTCTCCTAGGCTGCAGAAAATCACCATTGATATTGCATTTCATTAAATCTAGCATGTACCATTCTTTTATGTGTTGCTAGAACTAAAAAAGAGCCCTGCCAGTTACATTTTTAAATGCCATCACTTGTAAAAACCCAATTTCAGAAATGTTAACTATTAAAAAATAAGCACCTGTACAGAAACAACAGAAAGCAGAAATAAACCTGGAAAGACATCAGGTATTAGAATTATCAGACCTAGGTTAGAAAATACCTATATACTTTTTTTTGAGACAGGGTGAAATCTGGTAAAGACATCATCAGAAAGAAAAATAACAGGTCCATCTCTTTCATGAACATAGACACAAAGTCCTAATCAAAATAGCAAACTAAATACAGTGATACATAAAAAAAACATGAACAACATCATAAGGGTATTATATTTATTCTAGGAACTCACAGTTGGTTTATTATTATTATTATTTGTGTGTGTGTATGTGGGTACCGGGGGTCGAACTCAGGACCTTGCACACCAGCAGGCGCCTGTGCTGCTGAGCAATATCACCGGCCCTTTTTTCTTATGTGGGTACTGGGTGTTGAACTCAGGACCTCACACTTGCCAGGCAGGCGCTTATACCGCTGAGCTATCTCACTGGCCCTGGTTTATTACTTTTAAATCTCCATGTAATTCAGCGCACTGATAGAACAAACAAAGAAAACAATATGACCATCTCAGTAGGGGCAGGAAAAACACTTAATAAGCTTTAACCCCAATATAAAAAGAGATATAATTTAAAAATTGAAAAAGGAAGAAAAAGCAAAGTGAAATTGAATACCCATTCATGCTAAAACTCTTAGCAAAGTAGAAAGAATGTCTGAAAAAACCATATATAATGCAAACATTATACATAATAGTGAATTATTTAAGAATTCCTGAAGGTAGAAAAAACAATAGGGATCTCCACTACAGTGTATTGGAAGTCCTACACATACAATAAGGCAAGGAAAAGAAAAGGTATCAGCCAGATGCGGTGGCGCGCACCTGTACTTGGGAGGCTGAGGCAGGAGAACTGCCTCAAGTTTTAGGCCAGCCTGGGCCCCACAGTGAGTTCAAGGCCACTCTGAACTACATATCAAGACCCTGTCTCATAAAAACAAACAAAAATTGAAAAAGAAAGAGCATAAGGATTAGAAAAGGAAAAAATAAAATTATTGTTATTTACAAATAATACAATTATATGGAATATTTTTTAAAAACTACTGATACATAATTAGAATTGATAAGCAAATTTAACATGGTCCTTAGGCACAAGATCAATTTTAAAAACTCTCACATTTCCAACTTTCAGAATCTTTTTTTTTTTTTTTTTTTGTGGGTACCGGGGGTCGACCTCAGGACCTTGCGCGCCAGTAGGCACCCGTGCCGCTGAGCGATATCACCAGCCCTTTTTTCGTATGTGGGTTCCAGGAGTCGAACTGGGGCGCTCGTGCTTGCCAGGCAGGCGCTTACGCCGCTGAGCCATCTCACCGGCCCCTAGAATCATTTTTTAAATGGCATTTAAAACATAATTCAAAACAGATATTATGTGCCTCCTGATGATTATGAAATACCTCCTCCTTCCTCCACAAAAACTGATGAATGTTAGATGAGTCCAACTTCCCCCTTGTCTTAGTTTATTTTCTGTTGCTATAACAGAATACCTGTGACTGCTTAATAAAGCAAAAAAATTTACTTTGGTTCACGCTTCTGCAAGTCAACGGGTACAGTGTTACCTCTTCTTAGTTTCTGATGAGGTCCTCATACAGCTTCAGCTCATGGCAGAAAGCAGAAGGGCAAGTGACTGTTATGGAAGAGAAAAGAGGGCCTCTCTTCTGCGATAGCAAATCCAGTCCTGAGAGATTCAGAACTCATACCTGTGAGGACTCAGCAAGTTTAGCAAGAAAAATATTAAACCCTTCTAGCCCGGCATGGTGGCGCACGCCTGTAATCCCAGCACTCAGGAGGCTGAGGCAGGAGGATCACCATGAGTTCGAGGCCAGCCTGAGCTACATAGTGAGTTCAAGGCTGTCCAGGAAACCAAACTGGCCAAGGCAGCAGCACAGGAGGAGGACGGGGGCCCCGAAGGGCCAAACCGTAAGCAGCGCGGGGCTGGCGCAACCTTCGAACGTAATGTGTTTGGAGACCGCTCAGGAAGCGGTGGTCAGTGTGTGTGGCCACCTGTACTGTTGGCCCTGTCTGCATCAGTGGCTGGAGACACGGCAAGATCGGCAAGATTGCCCAGTGTGCAAAGCCGGCATCAGCGGAGAGAGGGTTGTCCTGCTTTTTTGGGTGAGGGAGCCAGAAGCCCCAGGATCCCAGATTGAAAAGTCCACCCTGACCCCAGAACCAGCGACCAGCTCCAGAGAGCAGAGGGGGCTTCTAGCCATTTGGTGACACCAGGGGCTTTCACTTCTCATTTGGTGTTGGTGCTTTCCCCTTCGGCTTTTTCACCACTGTCTTCAATACCCATGAGCCTTTCCACAGGAGTGCAGGTGTGGATCAGGGACAGGGTCACCCAGCACCCAGCTGGCAAGATTCCCTCTTCCTGTTTCTCACCATCTTCTTTTTCTGGCTGCTTAGTATTTGAGCTGTGTGTCCTTCTTGCCCACCTCCAGCCAGAGAAGAATCAGTATTGGGGGGTCTCTGCTGACCCTTCCTTACTTCTGGACCCCAGTCCCCAACCCCTCCTTTCGTTGGCCAAGGCTAACCCTAGTCACTCCCCAGGAGGGTGTGGGGAAGAGGAGTGACAGCTGTGCACAGGATGAGAGAACCCCATGCTGCGAACTGCTGGTGGGAACCCCTGGCCTGGGCAAGGAGGACAAACACAAGTGTCTGCCTCTGCTCTCCTAACCCTTCGCTTTCCCTCAGATTTCTTGATTTGATGTTGAAAGGTGGGCAAGGTTACCTCTGACTCTCCCTCCTCCTATTCTTGTTGGTTTAATTTAATTTTTCTCTCCCCGGTATCTAATGTGGGTTGTGATTCTAAGTGTTCACCCCTCCCACTACCTCCCTGATTACAAATTCAATAAAAAAGGTGAAATGTTAAAAAAAAAAGGCCACCCAAAATACATAGCGAGACCCTGTCTCAACCCTCCCCCCACCAGCAAAAAAAAGACATTAAACCTTTCTACAGGCCCCACCTCCCAAAGCTGCTACCTGGGCAACCAAATTTCAACATGATTTTGAGGATAAACCCATCAAAACCATAGCACTCACTCACAGGAAATCCGAAAAGACAATGGGGCATGTCAACTAACAACATGGGTATTTGATCACCAAAATGTTGACTAAAAAATCTGAAGGACAAATGACTGTTGTACTCAATGAATGAGACTACAAAGGGAGGATGTCCAAAAATAAAAATTGAGCTCTTTATTTTAGCTGGTACCCAGCGGCGTCCTCTATGCCAGAACAAAGAGGAGCCCTGGGGGCAGGTAGAGTGTAGTTTTTATAGTAGCAAGCAGTTGTACAGAAGCCAATAGCGACGGTTAATAAAGTAATTTTACAAACTTATTGGTTAGGCTTTTAGGCGCGGGGTATTTGGCATTATTTCATTGGGCAAAAGGAACATCTTATTATGGGTTGCCAGAGGCGGGAAGGTGCATTTCGTCACTATGGGGGAATCTCAACTTAAACAGAAAGGAATTTATCTAGCCTAAACAAAGGAGAGGCTTATCTAATGGTATTTGGCGGGAAGCAGGAGCCGGACAGGCGAAATGGTGGTTTGTTCATAAGATGGCATTAGCCTTGTCAGGTTACAACAATGACCCATTTCTTCAACACATAAATAGAAAAAAATGAAAGAAATAAAAGTGGGGAAACTACGGATTACAAGAGATTTAAGAGACACACCAATCAGACTCAATATATGATCCTGAGTCAAACAGACTCCAAATAATAACATGTCATTTATGAAACTATTGGAATTTGAATACTCATTGGTATTTGATGAGGAAATATTGTTAAATTTCTAGATGTAATAATATTGTGTGGGCGGGTGTGGTGCCACATGCCTATAATCCCAGCACTTGGGAGGCTGAGGCAGGAGGATAGCCATGAGTTTGAAGCCAGCCTAGGATACATAATGAGTTCAAGGCCAGCCTGAACTACATAGTGAGACCCTGTTTCCAAAAAACCAATAATGATAATAATAATAACAATAACAGTGGTATTGTGATTAAGCACTCTTGCTATGTTGCCTGGGCTAGCCTTAAACTCCTGGACTCAAGCAATCCTCTTGCCTCAGCCTCCCAAGTAGTTGAGACTACAAGTGTGCAGCACTACGCTCAGCTGATTAAACATTTTTTTGATTAAACATTTTTTTTTTGTGGGTACCGGGGGGTCGACCTCAGGACCTCGCACGCCAACAGGCACCCGTGCCGCTGAGCAATATCACCAGCCCCTTTTTCGTATGTGGGATCCAGGAGTCGAACTCGGGCCGTCGCGCTTGCAAGGCAGGCGCTTACGCCGCTGAGCCATCTCACCGGCCCTGATTAAACATTTTTTAAGAGTCCTTATCTTTTAGATATACTCTCTAAAACATTTACAAATTAAATTATATTATCTGAGATTTGCTTCACAATAATGTGGTAAAAGTTGAAGCAGGGTGATGGACCCATTTAGATTCATTATACACCTCCATGTACTTTTGATTTGGTTGAAATTTTTCTTAATATACTATAATTAATAATAATATACTATAATTACTATATAACCTTTTAAAATCCTATATATTGCAAACTAAATATAATTGAGAGAAAGTAAGAAAGTTGAAATAAATGAGAGACAAATTCATGGATTGGAAAACATTTTTAGGATGTTAGTTATCTCCAGTCTAAACTATAAATTCAGTGTCATCCCAATCAATACCCTGCATGTTTTTGTGTGACAATTAACAGGATGATTCAAAAATTACATGAAAATGCCAAAGATCTAGAACAGTGGTGGCAAACCTATGGCACACATGCCGCGGCAGGCACACAGAGCCCTCTCTGTTGCCACTCAAGCCAAGTTGCTCCAGCAGCCGAGCATTGGATAACAGTTGTTTTTTTCTAAGCTAACACCTCAGTATTCAAATTTAATTGTGCTATTGGCATTGTGCAATAAATAAGTAGGTTTTGGGGTGCAGTTTGGGCACTTGTCTCTAATCTAGAATAGATCTAGATCATCACTGATTTAGAATAACACAACTGCAAGAAGATCTAAATTGGAAACCTTATGCATTAGCAAATTTCAAGACACTAGAAAGGTACATCATTAAATACAGTGAGGTTTTGGTTTAAGGACAGACAAATAGGTGAATGTGAAAAATTGAATCTTGAAACAGACCACACATATACATTTATCTGATTTAGGACAGAGTCACCAATGCAATCCAATGAGGAAAGTCTTCTCAGTAAACAGTGTGGGGGAAAAGGACTGGGATAGGTGAGGTGGCGAGCGCCATGCAAATGCAGATCAGATTTAAAATTTTGATATTTTGCCCTTCAGGAATTTTTGCATTAATTTTGATTTATCAATAATAATGAATTAAGCTGGGCTTGGTGGTGCATACCTGTAATCCCAGCACTTGGGAGCCTGAGGTAAGAGAATCACTGTTGAATTCAAGGCCAGCCTGCCTAAACTACATAGCAATACCCTCTCAAAAAAGCCCTAATAGGGCCGGTGAGATGGCTCAGCGGCGTAAGCGCCTGCCTTGCAAGCGCGAGGGCCCGAGTTCGACTCCTGGAACCCACATACGAAAAAGGGGCCGGTGATATCGCTCAGTGGCACGGGTGCCTGTTGGCGCGCGAGGTCCTGAGGTCGTCCCCCTGGTACCCACAAAAAAAAAAAAAAAAAGCCCTAATAATAGTCATGATGATGATGATGATGATGATGATGATGATGATGATGAATAAATAGCTTGATTGATTACAAAGTTTTGGGTGCTTTTTTTTTTTCTTTTTGAGACAGGGTCTCACTATGTAGTTCTGGCTGGCCTTGAACTCACTATGTAGCCCAGGCTGGCCTCTAACTGGCAGTGATCCTCCTGCCTCCTCAGCCTCTGGAGTGCTGGGATCACAGGTATGCTCTACTACGCCCACCCAGTGTCATTTAAATTTGTCTCTGAGGTGAGTATCTTGATTATTTTACCCTAATCACTGCCCTACTGAAGGAATTAGATTTCTACATGGAGATGAGGGAAGAATTTTGACCCATACCATTCACCACACACAAAAAGTAATCAGAGATGGACTCCTAGATCTAAATGTGAAAGGAAAAGGAAAGTAAGAATTCTAGAAGAAGCGTAGAAGAGTAGATTTACAGCCTGGAGGTAGTCAAAGATTTCTAATACTAGGAGAGGTGGGAAAGGATGGACTGGGCATAAAAGCAAAACTTAATAATTGGATTTCATTAAAATTAAGAACTTCACGCTGGGCATGGTGACACATGCCTGCAATCCCAGCACTTGGCAGGCTGAGGCAGGAGAATCACACAAGTTCCAGGCCAGCCTGGGCTACATAGTAAGACCTGTCTCAAAAAACAAAACAAAAATAAGTAAATAAAAATTAAAATAAATAAAATTAAGAACGTCTGTTAAGATATCATTATTGGGGGGCCGGTGAGACGGCTCAGAGGCATAAGCGCCTGCCTTGCAAGCGCGAGGGCCCGAGTTCGACTCCCGGATCCCACATACGAAAAAGGGGCCGGTGATATCGCTCAGCGGCACGGGTGCCTGTTGGCGCGCGAGGTCCTGAGGTCGACCCCCCGGTACCCACCAAAAAAAAAAAAAAAAAAAAAAAGATATCATTATTGGGCCAGGGATATGGCTCAGCGGCAGAAGTGCCTGCCTGGCAAGCGCAAGGTCCTGAGTTCGACTCCTGGTACAAAAAAAAAAGAAAAAGACATCATTATCAAGTTAAAAGGTAAGGCACAGAATGGGGGAATTTATTTTTAATACCTATAACTGGCAGAGGATTCATGTTCATAATATTTATTTTTTTTGAGAGAGGGTCTTGCTATGTATTCCAGGCTGGAGTGAACTCATTCTATAGTCCAGCCTGGTCTTGAACTCTCAGTGATCCTCCTTCCTCAGACTCTAGAATGCTGGGATTACAGATGTATGCCACCACACCCAGCTACCTGTTCATATTTTTTTTTTTTTTTTTGTGGGTACCGGGGGGTCGACCTCAGGACCTCGCGCGCCCGCAGGCACCCGTGCCGCTGAGTGATATCACCGGCCCCTTTTTCGTATGTGGGATCCGGGAGTCGAACTCGGGCCCTCGCGCTTGCCAGGCAGGCGCTTATGCCGCTGAGCCATCTCACCGGCCCCTACCTGTTCATATTTTTAAAGAATTCTTACAAATCAGTAAGTAAAGGACTGACAACCCAATCCTTAAAAAGACACAAAACATTTGAACAGGCAGTTTGCAAAAAAGAATTTCCAGCTGGGCATGGTGGCACACACCTGTAGTCCCAGCACTTTCGAGGCTGAGGCAGGAGGATCGCTGTGAGTTCAAGACCAGCCTACATAGTGAATTCAAAGGCAGCCTGAACACTATATAGCAAGACCCTGTCTCAAAAAAAAAAAGAGAGAGAGAGAGAGAATCCCCAAATGATCAATAAATATGAGAAGACACTCAATATTATGAATCACAAACACACATAAAACCATAGTGCAATACCATATACCAGAGTGACTAAAGTGAAACTGATGGACAATGCCGAGTATTGGCAAGATGGCAATAATGTAGTGCAACTCGGGCCAGGACTGGTGGTGCACACCTGTAATCCCAGCACTTGGGAGGCTGAGGCAGGAGCATTGCTGTGAGTTCAAGGCCAGCCTGGGCTACACAGTGAGTTCAAGGCCAGCCTGGACTACACAGTGAGACCCTGTCTCAAAAAACTAAAGAGAAAAAAAAAAAAAAAAAAAAAGAAAGTAGTGCAACTGGACTCTCACAACTACTCTTGGGAGTGTAAATTAGTGTAATCAATTTAGAGAACTGACATCATCTAATAAAATTAAACATAGATACCATGTGGCCAGGAAATAAGGATTCCACCAACATTGTGTTGTTTTCAGTTAACATCCTGAAAACTTCTTTGTCATGTAGGTATAAAGTTTTAAATTATAAAACAATAAACAATTGATTTTTTGAAATGCAATATGCAAGAATTCCAGACACTGGGCTGGGTGTGGTGCCCTGCCTGTAGTGCCAGCAGTTGGGAGGCTGAGGCGGGAGGATTGCTGTGCGTTGGAGGCCAGCTTGAACTACATAGTAAGTAAGCCCCTATCTCAAAAAAAAAAAAAACAAACCCAAAAATTTAAAAAATTAAAAACCTGAGCTCTCTCAGAAGGCCTTTTACAGCTCCACCTGGTTCACACCGCTCTCCCTCCCAGGTCTTGCGCAGTATCCGCGCCTCTCCACTCATCACCTGCCCTTCCCTTGGGGCTCCCACTGCCCCGGGCTCCGAGAGCGGGCTTGGTGCTTAATTCCTTCGGTCTCTAGTAATTGGTGCTCGAGCCTGTGGAAGTGAATCAAAGGCAGAAGGGCTCGCAATGATTATGGGAGGACATCCATGAGCACTGTCTCGAGTCCCCTCTCCCCTCTACCCGATCCCCCCCATAAACCAAAGTGCGGACATCTCTGGTCTCAGCGACAGTAGCAGTGGGTTTCAAGGGGGAGTTTCATCACATACCTCTGAGTCTGTCTTGGCTGCCACTCGCCTCCTGCTGCGACACCTAGCAAACAGCACACAGACCCCACAAACAAGGGCACCAAATGATAGTAGAAGGTTGAGATAGGGTGGCAGTGGGATAACCAGCTCCCAGATTGGCGCCATCACTCAACCCCGTGCCCTTCTCTGCCACAGAACTGTCCGGCTCAAGGCTGTGGTTCTGAATGAGATCACAATGAGCATTCATTCCAACACAAACCTAGCAGAGCCGGCCAGGGTGCTGCTCCGACACCACCGGCCGCCCTCTGCCGCAGCTCTGCTCTCACAGTCGAAGCTCAAGGAAGCCTGGAGCAGCAGCACCTGCCTATTATCCCAGCTTCTTGGGAGGCTGAGGCAGGAGGATCCCAAGTTTTGAGCCCAGCCTGGGCAACATAATAAGGCCTTTTCTCAAAATTTAAAAAACTAAAAGAGGGGCCGGTGAGATGGCTCAGTGGTGTAAGCACCTGCCTTGCAAGCGCGAGGGCCCGAGTTCAACTCCCAGATCCCACATACGAAAAAGGGGCCAGTGATATCGCTCAGTGGCACGGGCGCCTGCTGGCGCGCGAGGTCCTGAGGTCGACCCCCGGTACCCACAAAAAAAAAAAAAAAAAAAAAAAAAAACTAAAAGAAAGAGGACTTTCTTTTTAAAAAAATTTCTCAAAATTTAAAAAACTAAAAGAAAGGAGTTTAGTAGAGTCCCCTGTACCACAAAAACAAACTCAGGGAAGAGCTCATCGAGGAGTTTTCTAGGATCAGGCTGGACAGCTTGTCATTAAGTGGGGAGTAAGGAGGCAAAGTTTCAAAGGAACAGGTCTTCCAAGTAATTTATTCTGCCCTACGAACATTTTCTCTGGAGTCAGTCACTCCTTAGAGGCCCAGTTATGGTGTCATATGTTCCAAACCATAAACCAGAATACAGGGCCAAACATGCTGGGCATGGTGGCCCATGACTGTAATTCCAGCAGTTGGGAGGCTGAGGCAGGAGGATCACCATGAGTTTTAGGCCGGCCTGTACTACATATGAGACCCTATCTCCAAAAAAAACAAAAAAAAATTACAAGGAATCAATTTATGCTATATCAAACTTAATAAAATGCTACGACATTCTTTTTTTCTAATAGGAGCATTAATGTAGACAAATCAATCCAGTGCACTATTGAATAGCAGGCACTGTCAGAAGATAGACATGGTCGCTGGGCATGGTGGTGCACACCTGTTATCCCAGCTACTTAAGGCTGAGGCAGGAGGATCACAAAGCCTAGCATGGGCAATTTAACAAGACACTGTCTTAAAATAAAATAAAATAAAATAAAATAAAATAAAATAAAATAAAAGGCTGGGATATAGCCTAGTAGTAGGGTGCTTAATTGGTATAAGCAAGGCCCAGGGTTTGATCCAGAGGCAACCTAAACAAGGTTCTTGAAAGCCGTTGTGGTAGCATGCATCAGTAGTCCCCGCACTTGGGAGGCTGAGGCAGGAGGACTGCCATGAGTTCGAGGCCAGGCTGGTCTACATAGTGAGTTCAAGGCCAGCCTGAATTACAGAGCAAGACCCTGACTCAAAACACCAAAAAACAAAAGATTCTTGAAAAGCCCATCAGGAAGAAAGTAGTTAAATAAATATGGTAAGTCCATGTTATGAGATACTCTACAGTTACTACGTGGATTATAATCATAAAGAATGAGATCTGTTATATAAACTGGGCACCCATGATGTGGCAAGTACTAGTTATATTCTTTTTATGCAGGCCAAAACTGTAGCCTGTAGGTCAAATAGAGCCTGCTACCTGTTTTTTCAAACAAAGAGTTATTGATGCACACCATGCCCATTTTAAATACCGCCCATGGCTGTTTTCGTGCTACAACATGACAGCTGAGTAGCTACACCAGGGATTATTAGGGTTTCAGAGACTAAGCTACTGTCTATTCATTTACAGAAAAAATTTGCCAACCACATTTTTTTTTTTTTTTTTTTTTTGAGACAGGGTCTCCCTTTGTAGGCGAGGCTAGCTTTGACCTCACTATGTATTCCAGCTGGCCTTGAACTCATGGTGATCCTCCTGCCTCATCCTCCTGAGTGCTGGGATTATAGCCGTGCACGATCACACCCAGCTACACCTAGCTCAAAGTCTTGAATTAATCAAAACTTTTATTGTTTTAGCCAGGTGTTGTGGTGTACATTGTAATCCCAGCTCTCAGACAGCCTTGAGACCCTGTCACAAAAAAAAACAAAACATGCTCTCTCCTCCCTTTTTGCTCTTGTTGCTTTTGCTGTTTTCTGCCACCATGAACTGTTGCCCTCTGCCATGTGCCACTCTGTCTTGGAGCCAGATGAGTATGGACTGAAACCTCCACACACTGTGAGCTAAATAAACCTTTCCTTCCTTAAATAACAAAACAAAACACCTTAATTGTCTCATGGATAACTGAAGGCCCTTAAAATCTTTTAATTCCATTTACCCTTTTCCACAAATTATGTTATTGTAGTTAGGAAATCTATTTTTTAGTTTAGAATAATTTTATATAGCCAAGACAGTCCGGTGAGTCCTCATACACCCTAGTCTCACCTAACCCCTACGTCTTACAGAGCTTGGGTACACTTGTCAAAACCAGGGTTAACATTGATACATTACTATTAACTAAACTGCCGACTATATTTGGGTTTCATATTTTCCCACTAATGTCCTCTTTCTGTCCAGAATCCAACCCAGGGAACCACTTTGTATTTAGGACTTTTTTTTTTTTTTTTGTGGGTACCGGGGGGTCAACCTCAGGACCTCGTGCGCCAACAGGCACCCGTGCTGCTGAGCGATATCACCGGCCCCTTTTTCCTATGTGGGATCCGGGAGTCGAACTCGGGCCCTCGCGCTTGCAAGGCAGGCGCTTATGCCGCTGAGCCATCTCACCGGCCCTGTATTTAGGACTTTTTAAAGTGCTGGGAGTTAAACCCAGGGCCTAGCTCATGCTAGGCAAGGACTCTATCCCGAACTACACCCCCAGCTCCTAGGCAGGTATTTTGTAAAACTTCCCTAGATTTGAGTATCTGTGATGTTTTCTCTATGCTTAGACGAAGGTTATGTGTTTTGGGAAGAAGAATACCAGAGGTAGCAAGGGTTCCCTTCTCATGTCATATCAGGAGGTACATGGTATCAGCTGGTGATACCAATCTCAATTATTTGATAAGGGTCATGCCTGTGAGTTTTCTCCACTGTAAATTTGCTATTTTTCTCTTTCCATAGTTTGGTTTTTGGAAGTAAGCCCCTAAATCTAACCACATTGGAGGTGTGGAATGATTGAACTCCATTTCCTGGGCAGGGATCTCTCTATCTGTATCTGTATCTGTATCTGTATCTGTATCTGTATCTGTATCTGTATCTGTATCTCTATCTCTATCTCTATCTCTATCTCTATATCTATGTATCTCTATCTCTATGTATCTTATTTCTTGTGTGGAAAAAATGTGTCTCCCCTCATCATACTCTATTCAATCATTTATTTTTATTGACATGAGTTTGTGTTATAGCCCAATATAGTACCATATTACTTATGTTGTTGCTCAATTGTTCCAACTTTTGCCACGAGGAACTTCTCTTCTCCTGGCACCTGTGTCCCTCTGACAGATTCATCACTATGGAGTTTTGAGCAATTCCTCACTTTCTCACACTGTAAGATGCTTAGGGTTCCTCTTCCCGTCTCTCCCACTCCATAGTACCCCAGTTACCAGTTTTAAAGTGACCCAGTTCGTCCCTCTCATATGATGGCAGCGTTTTGTACCACTTAAGTGCAGTGACCGTCCTCCTAATCCTAGAATGTGACCCCCCCATCCAAGCCGTGCCTGCATTTATACGCAATCTTAGACATTTTGCTTTGTTTGTGGAGTCCACCTGCAGAACCAGTTGAAGGCCTTTCCCTCTTCCACAAGTCCTAACATCCCCTCTAACTTCCAAGACCTGGCTCGAGCCTAATGTCCAAGACCACCAAAGCTATGAAGAGAATAGCTAGCTGATTTAGAGGAGAGATCACAAGCGCCATTTCTATGACATTCAGCTCGAGGTGTGTGCAAGATCCAAACATCTTCTACCTCGTCCCTGCTTGGTTTTGGTGAGGATATTATTTCCTCCATTTTCTTCAATCCAACAAAGTCCACTGGGTGAGGCCCGTTAGTCATTTCAGCATAATTACTATCCTGTATCCACAGTAGATGTGCTATAGTTTTTTTTTGGGGGGGTGGTGTCTGTGTATGCTTTCGCCTCGGATGTTTGCATTCTCCGAATAATGTTAGAGGCTGTCGCCCCACCACTGATCCCTGGACAATTCTAACAAGTCTTTTTTATTCGTATGTACGATGGGGAGTTGGAACATGTACATAACACATCTGAATTCTTTTTTTGTTCTCTACCCCTCCCATCCCTGCCTGCTCCTTCCAACTCTTGGTCCCATTCCCGTTTGCGAAGGCTCTATTTCCACTTTTTTCTTCGATTCTTTTTTTCCATCCCTTTTTCCTTCCCCTCCCTCCATCTCTTCTAACAAATTTTTGAGCCTCTTTAGTTCTGCCTGGCGCACAGATTCCACTGACGCTGATCTGACTCCTCCAACACAGGATCCGCACACCACACGTGTGTGTGTGTGTGTGTGTGTGTGTGTGTGTGTGTGTGTGTGTGTGTGTGTGTTTTGCCGGGACTGAAACCAGGGGCTGCACTGCTAGGCCAGTGCTCTCCCACTGGGCTGCAGCCCCAGCCCCTCGGCGTAGATTTTCTTCGGTTGTTCCTTACCTTACCACAAGTTTCTTCCAAAACTTCCCTTGATCCTTGGCCTACCCTGTAATCTCCCACAAAAGCTCTGGCTGCTCTCTATACTTCCCCTGCCGTTCCAACCCACTTCGGCTCCCTGTGTCTTGTATTAGAATTGCTTGTATGTGTTTGTGAGTTTCCCGGGCATAGAGATCCAGTCTTTGTCACCTGTCTCCTCTGGCTGCCAGAGTGCGACTAACCTCTAGTGTCCCCACAGCTGAGCAGTACGCCTTGTTCACGACACCTGAATATCATGTCGAACTACGTAAGAATTAAATTCTCTCAACGTCTTTATACCATCGAAGTGCTTGGTAGGTAAAGGACTATGCGCGGTAGAGTCCTCTTGCATGCCGTGCGTGGGAAATCTAACCCCGCACCGTCTCCCACGCACATGTGGACGCGGGCTACTGCAATGCTGACGTCATTATAGATTCAAAGGGTGCTCTGCGCTCTCGGGCTCCGGAAAGCTAGACACTGTTTCCGACGACTGTGCTCATGACGTCAAGGTGCAAGGCGGGTTTACCCAGGGAAGACACGCAGGAGAGAGTCACGGGGACAGAAGCAGAAGGCCTCGGCAGCCTCCTTGTCTAACTGCAGCCATCTGGAGCTGTAGGGTTAGGAAGAAGTGCTCCGGGAGGATGACAGACAGAGTGCGACACTCGGGAGGCACTGTGGTGTGGTGGGGGGATTTGGTTAAAGATCTAACGCAGCAATGTAAAGAACAGGAAACGGCCGAGAGAGAGGCCGAGGCCCACAGATTACGGAGGGGCCTGTGACTGCCTTTCAGAAATGGATTACCCTTATAAAACTCAAATCTGGCTCCTCAGCCGGCACCATCCCGCCCAAAAGTTCCAGGGGCCTTCGTGCGGGGAGGCTTTACGCCAGATTTCTCCGCCACGAGGGGGAGCCGGCTCTCTGCTATTGGAGCGCGGGGCTCGGCCCCGAAGCGTGGGCACGGGTGGTGTGGAAGAGGGCGCCCTCTGCTGGTGAGAACGTGAGAGCGGGAGGCTGAAACTGGCAGGCTGAGGCTTCCGGTGCTCACTGGGGCCTCACCAGACGGCACCCGGCACCCCCCGAGTCCCTTCTGCTCCCCTTACAAACCGGGGCAGGGCTGCTACCCTCCCTTCCTGGCTCACGTGCGGACTCTGGCAGTAAGGGCCCCGTGGTGTCCGATCAGGTCCGCGGCCCGCGTGGCTCAGACGGCACTAGGGGCGCAACCTCCCTTTCCCCGGGGTTATCCAGCAGGCCCCACTCCCCTCCTCGTGCGTGTCTGTCTGGGACTAGAAAGGGCTCAGCTCGCACGTGCGTACACCCGCGTGTGGTGGGCGAGGAACGCAGGGACGCCAGAATCAGGTTTGGACGCCGGGCCAGGGCAATGAATGATTAAAGACACGAACCTGCCCTCGGGGCCAACCGAGCCACCCTGCTGTCCCCTCCGATCCGCCTACTGGGTCCGAGTCACTGACTCTGGGACGTTAACTTTCCAAAGCGAGACGTTTCGTTTTATTTCTAAGATGGGAATAAGCCAGGGAAAGTGGAAACCACTGTGTCCAGGGCAAGAACAGTACCGCAGGGTGGGGAGAACTTCCTCCCACCCGGGCTGCTGGCGCCGGGACCCCGGGCCCCTCTCTTCCACCGCGCGCGAGTCCCGGGCCGGGCCCAGCTCACTGCACCGCCGGCTGCGCGGCCTCCTGCAGCTCGGCGCTGCGCTTCCGCCCCGGCCCAGCGAGGGCGCTCCTGACAGCCTCGCAGACCGAGGGAGCCGCCGCCAGGTGCGCCCGCGCCGCGGGGACGGAGCACCGGAACAGCAGGCTCAGCAAGGCTACGGGGATGACCTGTGGGGAGAGGCGGCGGGGACTGGAGGCTGAGAAGGCAGGCGCTAGAGCACTCATTCGGTGCAGGAGTCGGGAGCCAACAGGGTGTATGCCGAAACAGACCGTTGTTACGACTAGAGTGCTCATAAAACAGGTGAAGGGCTGAGAGAAACCTTACCCCTGACCCAGAGAGCTCCTGTTCATCCTTCAAAACCCAGTCTAAGAACCTCTTTGTACTTTTTTTGACCCCCTCCACGGCAGAAAGAACTGTCCCTTTTCTGCACCTTTTTCACACCCCCGTCACCGCTTGTCACAATCAGCTCTCACCCATGAATGAGGAGCTTCTTGTGGGCAGAATATCGCTGAGCTTTGTACACCCCGTGTCGCGCCAAGTTCCTGGTACTGTGCTATCCGGAAAGTACTCGCCAAGTACGTAGCTGTCGAGTGACCAGCAGGGGGCAGAATACCTGTTCCTTGTCCTGTGCAACCTGGATGTGGCTGGAGATGGGAGCAGCCCGAATTTCATCTGTCAGTGGTTGAGGAAAATGGATGGCTTGGAGGAGGCTCTCAATACATCGCGCTTTGGACTGTCCAGAGAACCGCTGTGGACAGAGTGGGACGGTCAGGGTCAAGGCCAGGGGTCAAGGGAGGAGGAGGAACTGGGAAAGTGAGAGGCTGGGATCCTGAAGGCTGGTTCGTCTCAATCCCAAGGGTAAAGAAGCACTGGGTTGCTGGGTGTGGTGTAATCCCAGCACTCAGGAGGCTGAGGCAGGAGGATCACCATAAGTTTGAGGACAGCTTGGGCTACATAAGCGACTTCAAGGCCAGCCTGAACTACACAGCGAGACCCTGCCCCAAACCCTCCCCCCAAAAAAGAAACACTGGGTTACAGGGGTTGGTGGTGGGCAGTGCTTGGCTGGGCTAAACCAGAATTAATGGTAAATTGGCCAGATTTTCAGCCGTGTCCCAACAACCCCATAGATTGGTTAATTTTAAACTGAACTCTCCAGTTTCCTCCCTAACCAGATCTACCCTGCACCCTGCAAGCAAGACATCTGCAAACACTGTTTCCATTTTGTCACTATCTTCTCCTCTGTCTAGCCCAGCATTGTCCAGAAATACAATGCAAACCACATATGTAATTTAAAACTTTCTACTTTCTGCATTAAAAAGGAAACAGGTGGTTGAGTGTGGCACTGCATGCCTGTAATCCCAGCACTTGGGATGTAGTTCAGGGCCAGCCTGAACTACAGAGAGACCCTGTCTTAAATAGAAAAAGAAAACAAAAGAAAAGAAAGTGGTGAAATTAATATTAATGTATTTTATTTAAATTAATATACTCAAATATTTCAACATATAAGCAATATTAAAAATTATGAAGGGAAAAATTATGAAGGAAGATAGTTTATAACCTTTTTATAATAAGTTTTGAAATCTGGTGTATATTTACAACTACAGTACACCCCAATTTGGGTATTCAATTTGCAACGTTAAAAAGTGAAATGCAAACCTATCAAAATAATAAAATTGTATTTAATGAGAAAAATTACATTGCTTCAGGTTTTATGTAAAATTAAAAATTCAGCTGGATATAGTGGTGCACACCTGTAATTCCAGCTACTCCGGAGGCTGAAGCAGGAGGATCACAAATTCAAGTTCAGCCTGGGCAACTTAGCAAAACACTGTTTCACATTAAAAATTAAATAAAGGGGGCCGGTGAGATGGCTCAGCGGCGTAAGCGCCTGCCTGACAAGCGCGAGGGCCCGAGTTAGACTCCTGGAACCCACATACGAAAAAGGGGCCGGTGATATCGCTCAGCGGCACGGGCGCCTGCTGGCACGCGAGGTCCTGAGGTCGACACCCAGTACCCACAAAAAAAAAAAATTAAATAAAGGGGTGGGGTTGTAGCTCAGTAGTAGAGTATCCCTGAGTTTATCACCCATACTGCAAAATAAATAAGTAAATAAATAAAATAAAGATTCAGTGCCTCAGTCAGTCTAGCTACATTTCAAGTGCTCAAAAGCCACATGTGGCTGGTGGCCATCATTTTGGACAGCACAGCTCCAGCTATATTTGGCAAGTCCAAACTCCTGTCTGGTTTTAACCTTTCACAATCCCTCCCCTTCATAATCCCTCACCACTCTGTAAAATGACTCCTCACTCTGTCACAGCTGTATCCCTACATACTATGCCTCGTTCCCCTTCTGGGCCTTGGCTAAGGCTCCTTCTAACAGGAACCCTTTTCTGCCCTGCATCTACCCAAGTCATAACTGCCAAGCCTAGCTCAAATATCCCTTCTCCCATGAAGCCGTCTCTTCATTATAGTACCGACTGACCCCACCTTCTTCAGTGAATTCCATAGGTTGTTTCAGGCACCCGGTGGGAATTCACTAAATGTGCAGAGATCGATTCTTTTTACCTAGGGCTGCTAGATTTAGCAAACAGAAATACAGGACATCCAGTTAAAACTGAATCTCAGATAAAGAATGAAAAAAAATTCATATATGTCCCAATTATTGCATGGGATGTACATAATACTTAAAAAGTATTTATCTGAAATTCAGATTTAACTGGATGTCCTGGTTTTTTGTTTTTGTTTGCTTTGCTAAAATTGGCAACCTTCAGGTCAAGGATGGCAACATTCAAGGCCATCCCTTGTGCTATCTGCTCAGTGACTCTTCCTCCTCCTTCTGGGTCTGGCATCTGGATTTTCCTCTGGGGAAATGTTGTTCCCCACGCTCAGGCTACAAGGTCTGACTGAAGCTCACCTGTGTTCCCCTCCTCTGCCACCATCTTGAAGGAAAAGTGCCCATCCCCTGGAGGACAATGATTGGTTCAGAGGTGCTCACGTGACCCCACACAAGCCAATGAGGGCCCTTCCCTCAAGCATTTCTGGGAATCACGAGGACCGAATGCTCTCACACCAGGTTCACTAAATTGGCAGGATGTGCGGTTGGCACTACATCACCAATACGCCTTCTAGTGGAGAAAATCTGCCAGAGAGTGAGAGCAATGCAGAGGAAAACAGAGCTAAGGGCTAAAGGTTCTAGATTCTATCATTAGGGCATCTGGCTGCCCTAGGATTGTTCAATTATATGAGCAATCATTTGCCTTTTTTAGCTTAAACCAAATGTAAGCTGGGTTTCTTTTATGTACTTGTAACTGGAAGTCTCTTGGCTAATAGTCACAGCTCACACTCACGTACACATGTGTCCACACACACTCAGGAGAGGTTGCTCCTGATAAAAGGAGGAGAAAAATCAGGTCTTACCCCTACACATCCCCTGCCTCTGCAAAATGCCCTCCCACGGCAGCCTGGACTTTGAGCTCTGCCATTATGTTCCTACCTGCAGCATGGCCAGTGCCCGCCAGAAGAGCTTGGAGTTGCCAATGCGGAGGTCCAGCATGTGGTTTTGTAGGATCTTCCCCAGAAGCACATGGGCCCCTGTACTCACCGTATTCAGCACCCACTTGGTGCTCAGCTCACGCTGGAACTTCTAAAAATGACATCAGATATATGAGGCCATCAAAAATTAGAGGACGGGAGAGCATCAGGTTGGACAAGAAACCACAGGTGGAAAACCAGGGACCAAAATATAGAAGACGTTTGTTTGAACAGCCCAGGGTTTCCATCTTAGGACACTGGGTATAAACCAGGACTGTCCCAGCAAACCTAGCAGCTTCGCCCACTCGTGCTTTTGTCTACTGGGTAGACAGAAATCTCTGACTTCTTCTATAGTGGGGTTTTCCTCTTGCTAAAATGTCCCTTTTGTTCCTTGGTACCAGACAAGGATGAGTGGAAGTCTTGGGACTCATCCACTAAATGAGGGAGAGATGGTGTCTAATTCTGCTCCAGAGCCCCAGTCCTTTGGACAACGGCTGACACAGGGCTGCTGATCAATGGATGTCTGCTGAAGAATGAATTCCATTTAACCCTTACAGCACCCCTGTGGAACAGGTGTTTCTATCCCCATTTGTATGTGTGTGGAAGCTAGAGGTTAGACATGAATTAACTTGAATAAGTTCATATGATAGTGAGACACAGAAGCAGAACTTAACTCTAAGTCTTCTGATTCCATGAGGAGGGCGTTTCCTACCTTGCCACAGTCATCTCCTGGATCAGTGAGAGAATGTGTGAAAGCATGTTGAGAACGAAAACGCACGCACACACAGGTACTGTGAGTATACCTGCCACCTGTCCTCAGCCCACATATCTTGCCCACTTTGTGGCACTTATAACCTCTATTACTGCACTTGGAGGGCAATAGGGGTATTAAAGTAAAGGCACTAAAGGGATTCATGTGTTCCTAGCAGGCCAAGAAAACAGGTTGCTACTACTTTTTAATCTGGAGCCCCTGAAATAGCTGGGCATACAAACCCCTGGAAGAGGGTATTGGAATACATTTGATAAGTGCATGACAGAAACCTGACCAATGAGGCTGGCTAGTATAGGTACTGATCCTATAAGCTGTATGTCACACTGTCCCTAGGAGAGAGTACAATTAAATTTGGATTATATCATTATACTACTAGCCATGTTTACCATTAACTATCAGTAACACAAACATATTTTTTCGGTTAACATAATTTGGAGCTAGACATGTTCATTTTATTTTTATTATTTTTGGGTTTTCGAGACAGAGACTCGCTATGTAGCTCAGACTGGCCTTGAACTCACTATGTACCTCAGGCTTGCCTAGAACTTGTGGTGATCCTCCTGCCTCAGCCTCCCAAGTGCTGGGATTACAGGCATGCACCACCACGGCCAGCAATATGTTCATTTTAAAGTTCATATGGGAAAATAAACCTGCAGTTATAGCCAGGAAAATCCTTAAAGAGTAATGACAGAGGGCCGGTGAGATGGCTCAGCGGCTTAAGCGCCTACCCGTCAAGCGCGAGGGCCCGAGTTCGACTCCCGGAACCCACATACGGAAAAAGGGGCTGGTGATATTGCTCAGCGGCACGGGCGCCTGCTGGCGCGTGAGGTCCTGAGGTCAACCCCCCGGTACCCACAAAAAAAAAAAAAATCTATAATTAAACACAAGATAGCAGCTCATCAATAGAAAGACCAAAGGAACTGAATGGAAAGTCCAGAAATAATGCACAGGAAATTGAATGTATGATACGGGCAGCATCCCAAATCACTCAGGAAAAGATGTACTTAATAAATTATATTGGGACAACTGGACAATTATATGGAAAAATGTAGAATTGAAGTTCATGCCTTGTCCCATTACATAAGAACAAACTGAAGAATTAAACACCTAAACTGCGGGGGGAGCGGCTGAAGCTGGAAATTCATCACAGGTGCGCTCCTGCTCCACCTCCCCAGTGCCCAGGGCGAGATGGGCCAGACAGAAAACAAAAAGCAATAAAGAAGCAACAAAGAGCAGCTGAGGTGGGCTACAAAAGCTGCTCCAGCCCAGAGAACACCTAGCCCCAAGGCAATCCAAGCAATGGGTGCCTAGGCAAAGGGGTGTCATGTGACGCCAACTTGCTAAATGTATAAATAAACACACTGCTTTGGTTGAGCAATTCCTTTCCTCCCATCAGGAGAGAGGGCTCCACCTGAGCTCAGCTTGTCTCTTTTCTTTGTTTCTCCATCCTCTCGCCATCCTCCACCCCTCCCACCGAACTTCGAGAGCTGTGCAGGTCACGGCACTAAACATATTTTTAAAAATTTTTACCAGAAGAAAATATGGGTGGAATTCTTTTTTTTTTTTGTGGGTACCGGGGGGACGACCTCAGGACCTCGCGCGCCAACAGGCACCCGTGCCGCTGAGCGATATCACCGGCCCCTTTTTCGTATGTGGGTTCCGGGAGTCGAACTCGGGCCTTCGCGCTTGCAAGGCAGGCGCTTAAGCCGCTGAGCCGTCTCACCGGCCCATGGGTGGAATTCTTTTACAGCCTAAGTGTAGGGAAAAGCTTTCTGTGTCTCAAAATCCAAATTTAGTAAAAGAAAGATTGATAAGTTCAACATCAGAAAAATTAATGCAGACTCTTGCATGGTTGAAACACAGAGAAAATATTTACAACACATATCAAAAATAAAAATAAAAGCCTAGGGCCGGTGAGATGGCTCAGTGGTGTAAGCACCTGCCCAGCAAGCGCGAGATCCTGAGTTCGACTCCCGGAACCCACATACGAAAAAGGGGCCGGTGATATCGCTCAGCAGCACGGGCGCCTGCTGGCACGCAAGGTCCTGAGGTCGACCCCCGGTACCCACAAAAGAATAAAAATAAAAAAAAAAATAAAAGCCTAATGTATTTATACAGAATCAAAATCAAAGGATTGGAAAGACTAAAAGCCCACTAGAAAAAGAAGTAAAATATGCAAACAGTTCACGAAGAAAAAAAAAGATGTACTAAAGTTCCTTAAGCAGATGAAACACACTCAGCTTCACCTATAATAAAAGAAATAGAAATGAACATTACACAGAAATGGCACTGCTCAGCTGTCAGGTCAGCTGACCTAAATCCAAAAGCTGGACAATACTCTCAGAGAGGCCCACTGGAACCGGCATTCTCACACACTGCTGATGTGAAAAGTAAATAGTACCACCCTTATGGAGGAAAATTTTACTATGCTTAACAAAATTACTTATGTATTTGGCCACTGACCCAGCTCTAATACTTCTAGGACTTATCCCAAAGAGACACTTGTAACATTACAAAAATACATACTCACTGCATTATTGGCAATAGCAAAATATTGGAAACAAACTAAATGCTCTACATAGGCGATTGACTAGGTAAACTATTGTACATGCACACACACACACACACACAAATGCTCCCCCCCACACACACACCAGGGAGGAAGGGATCTTCAGTGATTTTCAGGATACCTTATCAAGCAAAAATGCAAGATATAAATAAGGTGTGCTACCTTTTGCCTAAGAAAAAATTTTTCCTTTTTGGTTTTGTTTTGCAAAAAGAAACACAGCAAAGAGTGTTCAAATATGGATGTGACTATTTCATAAGGAGCCTATTTGAGTAAGCTCTCATCTTGAGTATTACAATGAAACAAGTAAGCTAGGTGTGGTGGCACATTCCTATAATTCCAGTATTCTGAGAGGCTGGGGCAGGAGGATCCCAAGTTTGATCCCAGCCTGTGCAACTGTGTTTTCCTGGAAAATAAGACCTAATCAGAAAATGATCAGCCTTGAAAACTGGAGATAAAAAACGCCAGCCCCTGTCACCTTGCCTTCCCTGCTACGCCAGGTTGGCTACTGAGCAAGAGAACGGCGAGGTACACTCTTCCGCGCAGCACTGGCCATTGCCATGGTAACAAGCAGCACTTATTTTCCAGGTAGGTCTTATTTTGGGGGAAATACAGAATTCAGCAACTTAATGAGACCCTGTCTCAAAATTTAAAAAAATTAAAAAAGGCTGAGGATGTAGCTCAGTGCAAAAGCCCTGGGTTCAAACACCGGTACCACTAAAACACATTAACAACAAAATATTCGTGAGTCCAGAGTGACACTAACCAAACACAGATGGAGAAAAAGAGAGTAAGAAGATGCTTTTCCTTGCATAAGAATGCCAACTAATGATATAGATAGAAGGGAAAGAAATAGAAACCACCATCATAAAAACTGACTCCAGCAAGAGTCACCACTGGATGCTCAAACCATGGGTGGAAGACTGCTGAGCAGTAGGACGAGAGGGAGCTGAGAGGCACCACCTTCACCAAGGGACCAAACACAACCTCACCAATAAAAGGGGAGGCTGACACCAGCTGCCTGCTGAGGTGGCTCTCTGGGAAGGGCACAACTTCCGCTGTGAGCTCTTGTCAAGAAATTTAACCTGAATATAAAGAAGAAATAATCAACCAATGCAAAGCGAGGCACATTCTTAAACACAACTTGCCCAGACTTCTGCACTTGATCTTAGCCAAAAGGCCAAGAAGCGATTGCCCAGACTTCTGAAACATCAATGTCAGACAAACAAGCAAAAAAGAAAGAAAGAAACAAAGAAACAAAGAGAGAGAAAGAAAGGAAGAAAGAAAATTGTGGAATAGTAATTAAAGCAAAGACACCTGATAACTAAATGTAATGCATCATCCTTGATTGGATCCTGGATCCTGAAAATAAAAACAGTCCAGGGAGATAATTAGGGAAACCTGAATATAGTTTGGATATAATTGGATTATACTACTTGTCTTTTTCTTGAGTGGATAATTACATTGTAGTTATATAGGGAAATGTCCTTGTTCTTGGGAGACACATTCCAAAGTAATTGGTGTGAAGTGTTATGGTATCTACTGTTTTCTTTCAAATGATTCAGAGAAAAGGAAGAAAGAAAACACAGGCGAAAAGGGTTGATGAATCTAGGGAAAACCATATAGGTGTTCTTTGTACTAGTCTTGCACTTTTTAGGTTTGAAATTTTTAAAAATAAAAGTGTTGGGCAGTTTATGTCAAAAATATTTCTACAAGCCTGGCGTAGTGGCGCACACCTGTAATCACAACACTTGGGAGGGTGAGGCAGGAGGATCACAAGTTTGAGCCCAGTGTGGGCAACTTAGTGACCTAGTGAGAATGTGTCTCAAAAAAGAAAAAGGCCTGAGGATGTAGCTCAGTGGTAAGGGCCCAGGTTCAATCCCCAGTAACACTCACACACATACACACACTCACACACATGCATGCACCCGTGTGCATAACCTACAACTAAGGATTTATAAGCCCTAATGGAAGCCGCCTTCTTTCTGACAATATTAATCCATTTAGAAAGATAAGACCAGCATCAAGTGAAAGATAAAAGCCACCAAGGAAAAGACTGATAGACCTGAGTGCACTAAATGTCTCTACATCAAAAATATATATAAAAAGAAAATAATAAACAAGTTAAAATATAAAACAGGGGCCAGTGATATCGCTCAGCGGCACGGGCTCCTGCTGGCGTGTGAGGTCCTGAGGTCGACCCCCAGTACCCACAAAAAAAAAAAAAAAAGAATGAGTGAATATACCAAAAAGGCATGAAGAAAAAGTACATGAAAGAAAAAATCATATGGCTAATACCTCCATAGTAACCAAGGAAATACAAATTAAAACAACACCAGAAAGCTTTATAATTTTACATACCCTTGGACCAGCGATTCTGCTTTGGGGTATTTATCTTAGTAAAATTGTCAAATGCCCAAAAGGTGTGTGTATCAAGATTATCTGGGGAGCATTCTGATAAAAATCATGATATTTTAACTGACTCCATGTCTGCCAATTAGGGTCAAACACATGGTGATACAGACATACAGTGAAAAGCTATGTTGATGTTAAAAATGATGTCACAAGTCCCTATTAGTAAAGATGTTCATAATTTTAAATGAAGAAAAGCAATGTAAAAACATCATGTCAATGGCTGGGCATGGTGGCGTGCTCAGGAGACTGAGGCAGGAGGATCGCTGTGACTTTGAGGCCAGCCTGGCCTACAAAGGGAGTTCAAGGCCAGCCTGAATTACACAGTGAAATCCTGTCTCAAAAAGACAAAAACAAACAAAAAAACAGCATGTCAAGTACACTGCTATATTTTCCTTCCTTCCTTCCTTTCTTTCTCTTTCTTTCTTTCTCTCTCTCTGTCTTTCTTTCTTTCCTTCCTTCCTTTCTTTCCTTCCTTTCTTTCTTTCTTTCTTTCTTTCTTTCTTTCTTTCTTTCTTTCTTTCTTTCTTTCTTTCTTTCTTTCTTGAGACTGGGTATTGCAATATATTTCAGGCTGGCCTTCAAATTATTCTATAGCCCAGGCTGGCCTCACACTCGTGGAGATCCTCCTGTCTCAGCCTCCCACGTGCTGGGATTACAGGTGTGCACCACCACACCTGGCTTGATTTTCTTTATTTTCTCAAGTTTTTGCAATAAAGATATATTGCTACTGTAATAATATTTTTCCTTAAAAGATTAAAAGATCATAGATGACTATTCCCTACTATATCCCTTGTCCCTTGCGATAGATGCTTAGTATTTCTTGAATGAATAAAAGAATCTATCTTAAATCTTAGATGTGATTGAAATTTATTTTGTATAGCAAAATAAATCACATACTTCGAGTCACAAGACTTGAGTTTAAGTCCTGATTCATTTCTTAGCTGTATGGCCATGATCAAAATCTCTCAATCTCTTAGTTTCAGCTGTGAAATCGCAAAACTAAACGCATTATGGGAGGAGGCTGTTATGGGAACTGAGATAACATACATGAGATTTTTATAAGGTGCAAGGGGCATCTTTGGTGTTATGACAGCATAAAGAACCCTACAGTTAGGAGAGGTATCTGACATGAAGGAGGGCCAAGGTGACATGAGGTTTTTAGAGGTCAGTGTTGTGGGGAGCATGCCAAGAAGCAGGGCTGTGACAATGAACACCATGTGGAAGGGAAGACAAAGGTGTGCATTAGAAGGATGGTGGAGCTCCTGCTTTGGCAAGAGAAGTTTCCTTAAGAATGCTGGGGCCGGTGAGATGGTTCAGTGACATAAGCGCCTGCCTGACAAGCCCATCTTCCCTCTCACCATCCAGGGTGAAAATGAAGATGACAGTGTCAATTTCTGTGAGGGAGGGCAGGATGGAAGTCAGGAAGTCTTCCTGGGAGAAGGTGAACTGTGGACCCTGGAGCAGAAGAGGATGGGAGAGTCCCTCCCATGAGAACACTGTAGAGCACAGGCTTGCAGACTGAAGAGGACATTAGGGGACATCTATCGACTCCTGGTACCCACATACAAAGGAAAAAAGGGCCGGTGATATTGCTCAGCGGCACGGGCGCCTGCTGGCATGCGAGGTCCTGAGTTTGACCCCCAGTACCCACAAAAAAAAAAAAAAAAGAAGAAGAATTCTGAGTCCATTGAGGCAGCCCATGAACGGTCTGGTGGAGTCAGGAAGCTTCCCCAAGGAGGCGATTTGAACAATGGATGAGAGAACACATCTCCCCCAGGCAACTCTTCAGGGCCCTGGTTCTGCCCCATGGGCAGGTGGTATGTGAGAAAAGCAAAGCTCAGGGATAGAAGATTTCTTTCTTCGTGGGCCACACAGCACAGCTGGCCCGGAACCCAGATTTCCTGATGCCTGCTCCAAACTAAATTGCAAAGTGCACACAAACTGATTATGATTTCCATGATTATTATCAGTGCTTGTCCTGGATTGTAATTTCACGATCAAGCAGGGACTATATATCAGTGAATTCAGCATAGTGTAACTTACCAAAAAATGTGCCTTATAAGCTTTAGGATAGTAATAATGACTATACTATCAACAGTTAACTTGTCCCACGCGGCAAATGGACATCTGTTAAGTGACTGGTGGCCCATCCTGATCTTTTGCATATTCTTAGAGAAGCTAAACCCAGCAGTCTGTTGCCTTGGAAACCACCCAGTGACCCCGTAACACAAGAATCTGCCCTACAGGCTTGGTGGGGGGCAAACCTTCATGCTTTTTCCCTTCCAGCCTTGGGCTTTCTAATTTCTGGGATCCCTTCCCTTCTCAGCCCCCCACTGCAGATATTACCCTCCATCCTCCGTACCTGGACGAAGTTCCCTTCATATTCGAAGAAAAGCAGTGGCCACATGATATTGATGATGGAGGGAAAGAGCTTCTTCAGAGGGGCCTAAAGAGAAACAGGATCCAAAGTGACAAGTCTAGGAAGGCCAGGCTGTGACTGCCGTCCCGGGCCCCTTTCAAGGCTGGACCCTCACCGGCAGGGACTGCCCCACAGTGCTGTGCGCCAGGGCCTGGATATTGCTGGTCTTCTCTTTCACCTGCTCCACCAGTGTCTGCACTTCCGTGAGGTTGTCTGTGGGATGGGTGGCATTGGAAGGTGGGCTGTGCAGATGTCCTTCCTGCCACTCTGGATCAATACATTCACACCTGTGCCTTCCCCTGAGCCAGTGTCCCAAGACCCAGAAAAATGGCAGCTTCTCTGAGTCACTCTACTGCTTCCAGCTCCTCACATCGCCCCCCACGCCCATCTTCCCTCTCACCATCCAGGGTGAAAATGAAGATGACAGTGTCAATTTCTGTGAGGGAGGGCAGGATGGAAGTCAGGAAGTCTTCCTGGGAGAAGGTGAACTGTGGACCCTGGAGCAGAAGAGGATGGGAGAGTCCCTCCCATGAGAACACTGTAGAGCACAGGCTTGCAGACTGAAGAGGACATTAGGGGACATCTAATACAGCCCCTTTGACTACAGATGACAAAAAATCAGGGTTTAAAAAGGTAGTGCTTTAGCCAGGCACGGTAGCACATTCCTGTAATCCCAGCACTCTGGGAGGCTGAGGCAGGAGGATTGTAAGTAGGAGCCCAGCCTGGGCAACTTAGCAACTTAGTGAGATCCTGTCTCAAAACAAAAATTAAAAAAGTCTCTGGGTCCAATCTTCAGTACCACTAGACAGATGATAGATAGATAGATAGATAGATAGATAGATAGATAGATAGATAGATGATAGATAAACAGATAGGGTTTTAAACTGAGCATGGTGGTACATGTCTGCCATCCTAGCTATGTGAGAAACTGAGGCAAGAGTATCACAAGTTCAACTTGTGAGTATCACAACTGAGGCCAGCCTACATAACTTAGTGAGATACTGTCTCAAAATAAAAAAAGGAATGGGGATGTAGCTTAGTGGTAGAGCATCCCAGGTTCCACCTCCAGTACTCAAAAAAAAAAAAAAAAAAAGCAGTGTTTTGCTGGAGATGATGCAGCAAGTCACTGGACTGGAACCAGGCTTCCCGGGATAAATCCAGAGCCTTCCACTTCCTCACGCTCCCTGTACAGCCCCAAAGCTTCATGTTCTCTAATCCATATTTGCTTCTTGAGGTTGTTCATCCCATCATGCTCCCCATCTTCCCCTGTGCCCCACCTCTGCATGACAGTGGCCCTCACAGTTTCCCATGCCCCGTCCTCCAACCTGATTGATGAGCTCAGCCTTCTGGTTAAACATGTCACTGTGATCACCAATGAGAAAGCCACGGACGTCTCGGAAATCTGGGAAATTGAAAGACAGGGAAAGAGAAGCAATGGACTTTATAGGAAAGGAAAGTTCTAGGCTTTGGGGGCTGCCAGAGGGGCTGGGAGGGACGTGGAAAGTGGGATGCGAGGAGAGGGATAACCCCTGTGAGAAGCCATAGCTAAGCATGGGGTGGGAACAGAGGGATTAAGGACTGAGGTGGGAGCCAAAGGAAGAAACATTTGACTGAAATGCCTATTAGGCAGGACAGAATGGACCGTAAGGAATCTCCACGAGTTGACAGCAGAGGGTTTGGACAGTAGACCAAATTGGTTGGGGTCAGGTGGGATCAGGAAGAATGTGCAGACTGGGATCCCACCAGCACTAAAGTTGTGGATGCACTCCACTCCATCCATGATGGCAATGATGCCCAGGGTCTGCCAGCCAACCAAGTGCACTCGGCCTTTCTTCTCCAGGCTGAGGATGGGTCAGAGGTCAGGACATAAGTGATCACCACAAAAAGAAGCCAGGGATGCATATGGAAGAACTCGGAGTAAACAAAGACTCCAACCACGCCCCTCCAACACACAGACCCATTACTCTCGCCATGTTAATGTCTCACAGGAGCCTCCTCCGCGCTCAGGCGCCCCCTCCAAGTGCATCAGGTACCTGGTGCTGACTTGCTTCATCAGGGTGGCAATCTTGGAGCTTTGACTGTAGGTCACCTTATGAGCCCGCTCAAAGGTCCGCAGGATTTCCAGGAGGCATCTGGGTGAGAAACCACCAGCTCCCTCAGAAAGTGGAGGCACCCCTACACCCTGCCTAAGGGAGGCACAGTTCCCATAAAACTAAGTGGGTTTTTTTTGTTTTTTTTTCTGTGGGTACCCTGGGGTCGACCTCAGGACCTCGCGCGCCAACAGGCACCCGTGCCACTGAGCGATATCACCGGCCCCCTTTTTTGTATGTGGGATCCGGGAGTCGAACTCAGGCCCTCGCGCTTGCAAGGCAGGCGCTTATGCCACTGAGCCATCTCACCGGCCCTAAAACTAAGTTCTAAGGAGAACCAGACCGCACTGAGGAGCACCCTGCGCCGAGGGTGGGCGCACAGATAGGGCCTCAGGGGGCAGAAAACTGAAGAGCAGAAAGAGGAAGCAAGGCATCAAGAGAGCCTTGTAGGGAATGCGACCTGAAGGTGGACGAGGAGGCCTGGAAGGTACATTAGAGATGCTGGTCAGGGAAGGAGGGTGTAGCAGGACACAAATCTAGCCTGAGAGACTTGACCCATTCCAAGGTCAACTCTGGAAGCCTGCTTCCAGATCTGGGCCTGCCATCCCCATCTACCTCACCCTGTCACTGCCTGACTCTGTCTTCTCTCTTGTCTGGAGCCTCCCTCCCTACCTTTGAGATGCCGCAATGCCCCGGTCCACCGTCTTGTGGGCTGCCAATAACAAGGTTTCCAGCAGGACCTTGGTGGCACTTCCACCTTTCATCCGGGAGGAGCCGCTGAGACCCTCAGGCTGAGGAAGCAATGGTGGGGGTGTGGGGTGGAGAGGACAATCCTAGAGTCCACCAGTTAGTGACCCCTGGGCATAAACTCTGTTAGTAAGCCCTGGTTGGTGGCCCCAGGCACGCACTCTGGTTAGGAACCCTGGTGTCCCCTCCCCAGAGCATGCTGTGAGGAGGGGCCACTGGGGTGGTCTTAACCGAGGGCAGAAGAGAGAAGGAAAAGGTCGCCTCTGGCCACCCCTATGGTGCATTCAGGCCTTTCTGGGAGGAAGTCAGAGTGCTTGGGTCTCCTGTCAGCTGGGTTAAGGGTTTTTCAGAGTGCTTTTCTTTCCACTCACTGCCCCTGGCACTCTATTTTGTAGTAGCTTGTCAACCCAGATACTGTATTCCACGCGCTTTGACAGACCCGTGAAGCATCCAGTGCAGCGACACAGATTTGTAATGCGGTGTACCAAAGATGACAGCAGAGAGAAAGAGAGTAGTGATCAAGATGAGAAGACTGACAGCCAGCTGCTGCAGGGAGGAAGAAAGAGATGAGCACGCATGTAGCAGGAAATGTTGCCCTCCTGTCTCACACAAGGGAGGGCAAGGAGAGTATCGGAAATGAGTCCGCCACTGGCAGAGGGGGGCAGGGCTCCAGCTAAGGTCCATGTAGGGACAGAGGGCACGGGTGACATGCACCCACAACCCAGGGGAGACAAAAAGGAGCAGGAGCCTTGAAGGCTAAGAAGACCCACCCCATTGAGGATAGGGTGTACAAAGGCAGAACAACAAAACTACATCTTTTTTTTTTCCTTCTTCTTTTGTTTTTCAGTACTGGGGATTGAACACAAGGCTTTTACACTGAGCTACATCTCCAGCCCTTTTTTATTTTTTATTCTGAGACAGTGTCTCTCTAAGTCAAGACTGGACTTGAACTTGTGATCCTCCTGCCTCAGCCTCCCACAGCCCTTTTTTTTTTTTTTTTTTTTTTTTTTTTTGTGGGTACTGGGGGTCGACCTCAGGACCTCGCGCTTGCCAGGCAACCATAGCCCATATTTGAAATTCAAACACTGGAGGGCCGGTGAGATGGCTCAGCAGCATAAGCGCCTGCCTTGCAAGCGCGAGGGCCCGAGTTCGACTCCCGGAACCCACATACGAAAAAGGGGCCGGTGATATCGCTCAGCGGCACGGGTGCCTGTTGGCGCGCGAGGTCCTGAGGTCGACCCCCCGGTACCCACCAAAAAAAAAAAAAAAAACAAATTCAAACACTGTATATAAAAGACACCAAATGAGCCATAACAATGGTTAGTTAAGAATGTCTGTAAACTAATGGGAAAAAGCTCCTTTAAACAGAAACTGTCCTAGATCATTGAAGCATTTAATGACTACTGATTGGAGAGACAGAGTCGGAATGAAGATGAAACACCTTAAGGTGAAAAGTAAGTGAGAAAATAGGATTTCATTTAAAACATGTTAGTTGACACAAAATGCCTCAGGAGTTTACTTGATAAACAGAACTTAAATCCGAGGGTCTAAGCAAGTGCCAAGCAATTCCCAGACGTTTGGGTGAGGTCAGGGAGAGGAGAGAGCAGCCCTACCCCGACTGCAGGATTGAGCACAAAAGCTTCCTGTTTCTCTTGCATTTTCTGCATCCGCTCTGCTACTTGCCGGAAGGTTGAACTCCAGTCTTCAATGGGGTCATTTCTAGGGTCCAGAGAGATACAAAGGAGGAAGGGTTGTCTCTGAGGATCTGAAGGCAGGCCCTCAGCTAGGAGTCAGGCTCAAGGACGGCACTGGGACTGTGATTGAGTGTCAACAGTGTCACAGAGAGATGTGCTCTGGAGCTCTGGGGCAGTGTGTCCCTGAACCCCAAGGACGGGGTTCATAAAGGAAGCCCAGATAAAGTCAACACTCAGGTTTAAAGTTCCAGGCCGAGACCAGAACCTTTCTGTATCCCGGTCCTAGCACAGGACCGACTGCCCTGGCCACACCCATATTGGCCTCTGTGGAGCCCCAGGGGGATGCCTGCCATCCAAATTGCTGTCTGATTTTCCATCTCGGGGTTATTTCCCATTCCTAGAAATGGACTGTGGAAATCCCTCCAAAGAGGGAAGGCTCAGTGCCTCAGTGAGGGAAAATGGTCCCTAGTGAGGGAACCGAGCTGCAAGGTAAAAAGTGGTGCACCGTGATTGGGAAACTGAATGAACTAACCAGGAACAAAGCAATACGTTAATAATTCAAGAGAGCCACAGGCTCATTACCTCCTTAGCTACAAATCATGAAGTCTCAAAGACTGAAGAACTTTCATATCACTGGGGATAATTTGTGATATATATATATATTTTTTTTCTGTATCACTTCTAAGGCGGATAAGTTTTCATGAATTTCATACCCATTACATTGTGTAATGTCTCCTGTCATTGTCCTCAAACTATTTTTGTTTGTTTGTTTGTTTGTTTGTTATTTTTGGAGATGGTCACACTATGTAGTCCAGGCTGGACTTGAACTCACTATGTAGCCCAGGCTGGCCTTGAACTTGTGACAATCCTCCTTCCTTAGCTTCCCAAGTACTGGGATTACAGATGTGTACCACCATACCTGCCTTCAAACTATTTCTAAAACTTTTTAGAGACCTAGGTAAGAAGAGACTGAAACAGAGAGAGGAGACAGTGTCCATATTTAAAATCAAAATTCCCAGGCCTGGCTGGACATCAAAATCATCTGGGAAGTTCTGTTGCTGTCATGGTTTTAATAACTTCCCACTGTGGATAGCCCATCTACCCTGAGACTTAGATTCAGTAGTTCTGGAAGGAAGCCCAAAACTCTGTATCTTTAAAAGCTTCCCTGATAATTCTGAAGATCAGCCAAGTTTGGGAGCCACTGATTTAAGGAACAACTGGAAGATCTCCACGCCTACATTGTTTGAAATTCTTCATTTCACTTAGTCACGGGGCCTGAAATTAGCATCCACTGCAGCAAGCATATTTTGGTGAAGGAAAGTCCCCCATGCAAAATGATCAGGGTTAGGAGTGTCTCAGACTTATTTACACCTTCGTGTGAATTATACTATAAGCCTAAAATCTGGAACTAAGGCTGCTCTGACATAATCAAAAAGCCTTTGCTGCAGTTCCTTCAATGACAGTCATCAAGTGGCCCATCCAGTGGTTTATTTAGTAGAGTCCCCCAAAGCTGGCTGCACATCAGAATCTCCAAGGATGATTTTTAAAAATGGATATTTCAGGTTCTTACCCCAAACCAACAAACTCAGGCCTCTAGCACAGGGGCTAAAAATCAATCTATCTTTCTTTTGTTTTCCTTTTTCTTCCTTTTTTTCCCCCCAGATTAAACTCAAGGCCTTTGCACTGAGCTACACCCCTAGCCCTTTTTACTTTTTATCCTAAGACAGGGTCTCACTAAGTAGCCAAATAGCCCCGGCTGGGCACAAATTTATGATCTTCCTGCCTCAGCCTCCCAGAGTGCTAGGATCATAACGTGTGTGCCACCACGCCTGGCTCTTCTTCCTTCTTCCTATTTTTTAACAATCCCTCAGCAACTCACACACATAACTACAGCTACACACTATTGGTCTAATATGTTGTTATGGCTTGTGTCGATGTCCCCCAAAGCCTCATGCAGTCATAAGTGGGGCTTTTTCAGAGGTGGCTGGATCTAGGGTGTGTGACACTGGGACTGATTCATGGTGCGATGCTAGGATCAGTGGCACTAGGATTAAGGGTGTGAGTGCTACCTGCCCTAAGTAGCCTGGACAAAATATAAGGGAGAGAAAGAGCTATGGTCATCCCTTGTTTGCTTGCTTTACTACCTTCTGCCCACCATAAACTGTCTCTCCTTTGCAATCTCTGTTTGCCACGCCACCCTGCCTTGGAGCCAGCTGATTACGAACTGAAACCTCTACAAACTGTGAGCTAAATAAACCTTTCCTCTTTTAAATTTGGGTGTCAGGGCCGGTGAGTTAGCTCAGTGGCATAATTGCCTGCCTGGCAAGCGCAAGGTCCTGAGTTTGACTCCCAGTAACCATATAAAGGAAAAAAAGGGCTGGTGATATCGCTCAGCGGCACAAGCACTTGCTGGCACACGAGGCCCTGAGGTCAACTCCCAGTACCCATATTTTAAAAAAAAATTTTTGGTGTCAGGTATTTTGTCTCAGCAACAAGAAAAGTAACTAAGACATATGTTGACTTTCTCTGAGATCAGACAAAGTGGGAATTTAGACAGAGAATAAGAGGGAGGAGATTTGATAGCACAGGGAAGGAAGGGGGGTAGATTTCAATAGCCAAAAGGAAACAAAAGAGTACCAGAAATGAGGAAGAGAGCAGGCATGAAAATAAGGGAGGTGGACAAAGAGGAGTAGGTGGTCAGCTGGCACCACTGCTACTACCTTGAAAAGATGTTTGGGGCTCGTCCCAGATAAAAGCACAGATCTCTGTGGTATACATTTTCCTGACCCCAATTTTTTCCTCTAACCCTTCTTTTCCTTGCCTCTTCAATCCCTGTTCTTTTTTTTTTTTTTTTTTTTTTTTTGGTACCAGGGATTGAACAACTCAGGACCTCACGCTAGCCAGGCAACAATCCCTGTTCTGAATGTATGCTAGCTTGTATTTTATGTAGATTTCAATGCTTTCTGAAACAAGGAAAGAACAAATCAACCAATGAAACAAAAATACCTCCTAAGCTTAGGGGGACCCCATATTTACTTCAACATTCTGAGGTCTGGTGAACAAGACTTTATCCATCTGTCCTCTTTTGTGATTGTACTATCTGATGTGTCCCCCAGCCCCAAGGGTGACCAGTCCCTAACAGAAGGCTCACCTGGCCATGTTCACGGGATTGAAGCCAACTAGGACCGGCAAGAAGACATCTGTGTTGTCCATGCAGTAGTCCATCTGGCCTGCCACAAAAGGTGCCTGATGGCAATGAGAGGGGAGGACATGACAAGGGGGTTACTGTGAGTGTTGCCCAAGGCCCATGGCCATCCAAATCCCCCAGAACACTTATCAGAAATTCCCAGCCCCAGTAAAGACCCACTGGATCCAAAGCTGAAGCAGGAGCACATTTTTAACAAGTACCCCAAGGGAGCTACATTTTTAGTAAGCTCCTTCAAGGTAATCTCCTACACGATAAAGTTTGGAAATTATTGAACTAAATTGTTCAGCACGCTGCTCTCCTTGTGTGCCTCCTACTCTTTCAAGCTAGGATTTGGGTTTCTGCTCACTGGATTCTTAGAATCTGAGACTTGCAGGGTTGACAGGAAACAGATTCAGCTTCAGTAGACTTGGGGTGGGGTCTGAGAGCCTGCATTTTCTAACAAGTCCCACGTGATGCTGATGCTGCTGATCCAGAGACCATAGTTAAGTAGCAAAGGGCTAGTCTGGGGGACAGCTTTTTCTGTGTAGGACCAGAGAACTTTAGGTTTTGTGGGCTCTCTGATCTCTGTCCAACTATCAATCCTAGAGTTGTGGCACAAAAGAGGCCATAGACCATACATGTAAACACAAATGACTCCATGTCAGTAAAACTTTATTTGCAAAAACAGGCAGCCAGCTAGATTGGTTGCCAGCGGAGTTTGCTGATCCCTGGACTAGTCTATCTTGGTTGTTGATGGATCGATACACAGTTATCCTGAGAAAGGATCCCTTCTCCCTGTTCTCACATTCATACGACTGGATCCAAACGAGCTAAAACGAAAATTCCTTGTGCAAGTGTTCTGTTTTCTAGCATGCACCTCATCAGTCTACCTTCTGTGCTAGTCCTTTCCCATCCCCTTCCTCCCCACAAAGTTGATCCACGCAACCTATCCACATGCTTACAGAGAGTCCCGCCGAGATGCCGATGACGATCACCCTCTTCTTCCCAGCAGCCACCTAGGAGAGGAGGACAGATAAACAGTACAGTGGGGAAGACTCCAGGATACAAACCTACTGTGGGAAGATATCGGGAGCCAGGACTAGGGGAGGGGGAAAGGTGTGGCTAAGTGTTGGGGGCTTTTATGTCCCCATGAGAAGGAACAAACAGAGGTCTGTGGTTGAATTTTAGTGGAAAGCACAAACCTTCTTCAGCTCCTCAATCCCGTGTAGGGCACTATCTTCTGTCCCCTCCCCAGAGGCCACCACAGACCTAAGAAGGCACAGTCAATGTCAAGGACATTAATTGGGAAGCAGAGGGAAGGGAATGGAGGAAAACTATCACTGGATGAGCACCCACTGTTATGTTGGACACCATGATACATGCTCCACAGAGTTGAAAAGCTCAAATACCTCCAGGGGCCAGTCAGGCAGTGGAGAGGGTCAAATGTAAGGCAATAAGGAGTGAAGGGTACTGAGGCATTTTGGACAAAATACTTGTCTCAAGCCATTCAAATTCAGTTTCTGAAAAACACATATTCAGGCAAAACCAAACATTCACATGCCAAGGCGACTTACCTGTCACCTCCTGCAATGAGGTAGGTATAAAGAGGTTTCTGTCCTAGACCTTTCATTAGCTGGTTAAAGGAGACCTGTGTCAAGGGAAAAAGGAGGTAAAGAGATAATGAGAGTGAAGAAACAATTAACTTGGATTTTCAACTCCTAGCAGAAAGAAGCTACAGAATGATTCTCTTAGGCTAGTGCTTAACCCAGTCCTACTTGGAATCTGATATGAAGATGCTATGTGAAGATGATTTATTAGGGACATTAGCAATAGAATGTGGGGTCCCATTGGGCTCAGGAGAAATGGGACTCCATGGTGGGAAGAGGTGTGGAGCCCAGGTCTAACAAGGGGCCCACCTAGAAACTTAACTATAATCAGCTTTATGGTCCTGGGGCTCATCCCAGAAGGGGATAGAGGAAGACAGGATCAGGGTACTCACCGACATGAGGAATGCCATCCGGCCAGAGGTCCCCCCTCCACTCAGCACCACCAGCCCCCCATCTGGCTCCTGAGGAAGGGAAGTTGCCTAGTCACCATGGCCCAGCTCAGGCCAAGGGAAGTACGTTCTTTTCTTCATTAGTAGTGGAGGAGAACTTAAAGGGCCTCCTTTATCCTTCCTCTCATCACAAAGTTGAATAAAACATAGGCCCTGTGATGCAGCAAAAAGAATACTGGATTGGAGAAAGAAACTGGAGTTTGACTCTCATCTCTGGTTTAACTGCTTATCAACCCCTTACTTATTCTGGAAGGGGCTGACAGCAACATTGTCAATCTAAATAAAAATTAAAAAATAAAAGCGGCACTACCCAGAAATTATTAGCTGAGTGCATTTCAGCAAGCTACTGTGATTCTCTTCAGTCTTTGTTTTCTTGTGTGAAAAAAAAAAAAAATCCAGAGACAATGACATCAACTTCATAGGTTTGTGTGAGGATAATAGGTGTGGAAGTCAATTCTGAAGTATTATTTAGCTAATATTATAATTATTACTGATTAATAAGATGACAATAAGGATCTAAAAAGAAGGACTGGGAGAATGGAGAACTAAGATCTAGAAAAGTGAAAAATGGTGACCAAAAACCAGAGAGTAGAGGAAAATAGGAGTTTAGGCAGAGGGCAAGTGGGGGGTTAGTACCTTCAGCACTTCCTGCACTTTCCCAGCCACTTGCACCATGGTAGTCAGAACTGATTCACTGTACAGTCGCTGTAGGGGAGAGGCAGAAATCAGAAGCCAAGAAATGGAGGGTGGTAAACTGGAATGGGAGGAGAAAGGGCTCTCAGGATTTCCAAATCAAGAGAAATGGTCTGGGAGGGCAGAGGTTGAGATGGAGGTGCGGAAGGCATCTTTCTTTTCGGTGTCCCAGGGATGGGTCTTGGTTACCTGGTACACAGGCATGGCTTGGCCCTCCTCCTGGAAGATCTCAGCATCACACTGCCCTAGTAACTGAACAATTTTCTCAGCATTTGCTTTGTCCAAGTCCCGGGTCAGTGGATTTGACTTCTCTGTGATTGGCACGGCTGCCTCGTACCCAGACAACTAGAGAAAAGGGGGGACAAAGATAGGGACAAGAAGCCAAAGGCTCATTTGTGCCTGCTGAACTGGGGGTGGGAGTGGCAGCAGGCACAGCGTTTGGACTCTCTCTTACACACACACACACGCACACACACACACACACACACACCACTACACTAGGCACTCAGCCTGCACTTGGTGCTCTGGGCCTATTAGGGAAGGAAGATCGCAGGGAAGGCGGGAAGGAGGAGAGTGGTGTGAGTAGAAATCCAGGGAGAAGGGAAGTCCAGGTAAAAAACAATTCTAGGAATCAGTGCAGAAGACCAAAATCGAGAGGCATCTCACCTCCCACTCGCCAGGCTCTGGGGTCTCAATCACATGTTGAAACCGTTTTGTGCCTGGCATGGTCCCTTGCTGTGGTCACGCCGTCCTGTCTGCCTCTTTAGCCACACAAACCCCTCTGGTCGCAATGACTCTGCTTCCAGCTGGCAGGGCCTTATCTGAGCCACAGAGATGATTAACCTAGAACACTGGCCTCTCTGAGCACCACCCCCTGCACCTCTTTCTGGACCCTCCTTTCCTGGTCACTGGGGCCCCAGCCATCTGGGGAGCTCTTGGTCCTCTTTGCCTGCACCTCACCTTGCCAATCTCTGTTTGCCTTCTAAAGAGAAAGACCGGAGGCTCATTGCTCCTGCCCTTAGGGCACAGTGCCCTTGCCTCTGGAAAGCCTAGAGCTCGGGAGGGCAGGACAGCACCCGGGCCAGTGAGAATCCCTGGGCAAGCGTGCTCTGGGACCAGGATGCCCCAGGAGACCAGAGATCAGGGTCCTGGGGTCAGCAGAAGTCAGATGATCTGGGCCATGGCTCGATCACATGCTCAGCACACACTGTCCTTCCCTGCCCCACTGGCCCATTTTACCCTCTCTTCTCAGAAGAGAAGGCAACAGGAGCTTCAGAGCCCCAGGTGTGCAAGCACTAAACTGAGTATTGCAGGAGAAAAAAGGCCACAGAAATAGAAATGCTGCAATGAGCATGAGAAGCAAGGAATCTGCCCTAAATACAATGTTAGCTGTTGTTTATTTACACTGAGCTGTGCATTTTTTTCTTTTCTTTTCTTTTTTTCTCATTTGGTTTTCTTCAGAGAGGGTCTCGCTATGTAGTGCAGGCTGGTCTTGAACTCACTTATGTAGCCTAGGCTGGCTTCGAACTCACAGCGATCCTCCTGCCCCAGCCTCCAGAGTGCTGGGATTACAGGCGTGCGCCACCACACCCCGCGAGGTGTGCACTTTTCATCTATAGCATTTCACCAGATATATCAACACTGTGAAGTCAATATCGACACTCCCATTTTACAGACAATGAAATAAACTCAGAAAAGTTAAGTTATTGCTCAAGATCAAACAGCTGGCAAAACTAAGACACACAAATTCTCCAGATTTTATATTCAAAGCATGAAATAATTTAAGGACTTATATGCTTATTAAATGAATGAAGGAACAAACAAGTTGGTGTCAACCAGTAATAAGCACTCAAACAGTATGGTAAGATTTATAAAGTTCTTTTAAAATTGTCTCATTTGATCCTCTCCACAACACTGAGAGGTTTTATTCATACTCTCTGCTTTACAGGTGGGAGACCTGAAGTGCAGATTAACCAGTTTCCCTAAAACCACACAGTAAGTGCGGGGGGCTGTGGGGGGACGACGACGAGGACAGGGACGCCATGTATCTTTGCTCTCGAATTCTCCCTATAAACTCAGCACTAACAGTCGCTTTATCTCCAGCTCTTAACATAACGCCAGACAACACAGGGCTGCTCACTAAATTTTGCTGAGTAAATGCAACAATGAATGAGAAAACGAAAGGAATCAAATCAGATTATGAATGGGAAAGAGACTTAAAAACTGACGCAGTCTACAAGTATGAGATAGGTAAAACAATTATTATCTCGACCACTCGTCTCCTCTCCTCTCAGTCCCTTCCCACACCGGAGATGGAATTCCACCTCCCAACTTGGCTAATTCCATCCGGAAAGGAGGGACTGTGCCAGGTGCCGAGACCCTGCACCTGCGCCCCGGCCGGCGCAGCTGCTGGACCGAGGAGCGAGGGACGGGGCGCGGAGCCGCCATGGAGGGTCGTGGGAGGAGCCCCGCGAGCCCGGGATGGGGGGGCGGCGGGGGATGACGGCGGCGAGAACCCCGGCGGGCGGGGCGGGGCGGCCCGCACGTCCCGGCCGGGCTGCGGCGGAGCGCGCGGGGCCGGCTCTGCGGAAGGCTGCGGCCGGCTGGCCCGGACGGTCACATCCCGCTGCAGGGCCGACCAGACAGCCGCACTGCCCTCCGCACTGGGGACCGAGGCCAGCGGCAAGGCCGCGCCGGCGACGCCCCCAGCTCGGGGCCAAGCGCCTGCGCTCGGGGGCCCCGCAGACCCGCCGCCCGGGCGCACCCCTCTCTGCCCTCGGCCCGCACCTTGGCCCGCGCCGCCCGCCTCGCCGGCCCGCGCCGGGATGGGGTAGGGACAGCGCCTGAGAGCCGGGGGATGGGCCGCCCCCTGGGCGCCGAGCAGGCCCCCGAGGCCTGACCGGCCGCGAAGACCGGCGGAGGTGGGTGTGCGCCTGGGGAGCTCGCATGGGGGCGCCGGGGTTCTGCGGGGCTGGGGAAGGCTTGGGGAAAACGGGGGCTGCTGTGGACCGCGGGGAGCCTGGCAGAGCTTCTGCCCCCTGTGGCACCGCCTGACCCCCACAACTCTCCTCTCCTCCAGGAGCTCCGCCTGGATGTCAAGCGCATGCCCCAGTGCCCCCCAGCGGACTTGGTGGGACCATGGCTTCACTGCTGTCCCCCTCCCCGTATCTGAGCCCCACGGTCCTCCTGCTGGTCAGCTGTGACCTGGGCTTCGTGAGAGCAGGTGAGTGACGAGGAGTGAGGGTGGCGGTCAACCAGAGGTGGTGTGTGGGTGAAACCTGTTAACACCCTGGCACCCACAGACCGGCCTCCCTCTCCTGTGAATGTGACGGTCACTCACCTCAGAGCCAACTCCGCTACTGTGTCCTGGGATGTCCCAGAAGGCAACATCGTCATTGGCTACTCCATTTCCCAGCAAGTATGAATCACCCTTCTGCTTCCTCAACCTGTGTCCTTGGATCTCTGAACATTCCTCTGGTTACCTGCACCCTCTCTAAACTGTCCTCCCGGAGCGGGGGGTCTGGGAGCTGGTGTGCCCTGGCCCAGGCTCCCCTTTCCATCCTGCTCCCCTGGAGGGCGGGGCTATCCCAGGGCCCAGGGTGAGCCTGGGCTGAGCTGTCCTCTCTCCTCATCCCCCGCAGCGGCAGAACGGCCCTGGGCAGCGAGTGATCCGGGAGGTGAACACCACCACGCGGGCCTGTGCCCTGTGGGGTCTGGCTGAGGACAGCGACTACACGGTGCAGGTCAGGAGCATCGGCCTCCGGGGTGAAAGCCCCCCGGGGCCCCGGGTGCACTTCCGGACTCTCAAGGGCTCGGACCGGCTGCCCTCCAACAGCTCCAGCCCAGGTGAGGGCCTGCGCTGGTGGATTCACTGGCTTTTTACCTGGCTTTTATTCTTATTTACCTCCCCAAAGCAAGCAGCAGTCTAGCTTAAATAAATAGATTATTTAATTCATTGCACTGCCAGGAAAGGAAGGAAAAGCAGGTGGGCAGGGACCCATTATAGACAGACTGCTAATGAGTCCTTGGGGGAAGGGCTTTGAGGCTTCCTTTTACCCAGCCACATCACATCCGGTATGAGCAAGTTCTGCAGGCCTCCTACCTTTTGGCCTCTAACCACCGATCTACCAAAGACTTCCTCCCAGAGAGGAGGTCCCCTAGGACTCCAGGGGCAACACTGAAGGGTCCAGCCTGACTCTAACCCCCACGTCTCTGTTCTGTATGTGACACAGCTTTCCCGCAGGTCCTCTGTGACTCGGAGTCTGTTTCCTCTCTTCTCAGGGGACATCACAGTGGAGGGTCTGGATGGAGAGCAGCCACTGCAGACGGGGGAAGTGGTCATCATCGTGGTGGTGTTGCTCATGTGGGCTGGTGAGCAGCTGGATGGGGGACCAGGGTCTTGGGGACGGGGCTCAATGAAGGTGGGAGGTGGCAAAGGTCTGTCAGGAGAAAAGGGAGAAACATGAAATGGGGAGTTGCTTGGTTGAGGGGGGATGGTTGGGAGGCTGGTGAGAGCCCAGAAATAAAGACTGCAAGAGCACCCAGAATTCAAGGATTTTATTCTTGGATTTTCTAGAAGTTGTGTGGGTATCTCATTACTCTTCAAAGCTGTGAGTGGAGACGTTGAGATGGGGGCTCAGATGGGGTTGCTGTGTTTCAGCTGTAATTGGGCTGTTCTGCCGTCAGTATGACATCATCAAGGACAACGACTCCAACAACAACCCCAAGGAGAAGGGGAAGGGGCCTGAGCAGAGTCCTCAGGGAAGGCCAGTAGGGACAAGACAGGTGATGTGGGGGCCTGTGAGGGTGGGAGGTGATGTGGGCTAGAGGACCAGTCAAGGAAAGTGAGAGGCCAGAGAGGGGCAAGAAAAGAGGGAGAAAGATCTGAGATGGAGGAGGCCCAAGAGAAAGGGTAGCACTTACTACTTTGCCGAAATTAAAGACCCAGGCATTCTCTTTCACAGAAAAAGTCACCATCTATCAACACCATCGATGTTTGAGTGAACTGCATTTGAGTGAAAAAACAGAACCAGAAGAGAGCTGCACTAACAACATGGGGATGGGGATGGGGTCAGGGAGAGCCTAAGATGGTGATCTTCCCAAGACTCCCAGAGGGTAATGCGCTTCCACGATCTCAGGCTGGTGCCCATCCTCTTTCCACTGTGAGTAGGGCCAGAAGGTAGGTCTGTTAGAGTCTGCACCCCTGGACCTGGAGAGTGGATATCAGAGGGAACATCTCTTCCCATCCTCCAGGTCCAGGGAGAGTCACTTGTTTGACCCTATCCCATTAAGTCCCAAATAGGGGCCCCATTTCACCTACATCAGGACACTTGGCATCCCCCAGTACCCCAACATCTTGCTTCTGGGCCTCAGAGAGGGGTGTTTTTATGGGTACTCACCCTCCCCCAGGAAATAAAAGGAATCACCCAGGCCTAGAGGCAGACGTTACACTGCACTACTCCAATGTCTTCCATGGAGCCTCCGGTGCTCCCCTTCACTTGGTAGCCCCCCAGCTGCTGGTGATCTCACCCCTTGGACATTTTTCCAATAAAGGTTCTTGAGCAAACTCAAGTGGACTGTATAGTACACTGTGTGGTACGCTGAAGACATCTCCCCACCCCGTTTCTCGCCTGACTCTTGGTGGCCCCCTCACATCACCACCAACTTGAGAGGTGCAGACTCATTGTAAGGTGTTTGCTTCAGATCTTCAGCCTGAAATGGGTGGAAAGGGACCAGGAAGAAGGGGCAGAGAAGACTACAGCCCTGGTTTCTTTTGCTTTGTTGGGAGCAAGGGGCGGGGAGACAGAAGAGAGAGGTATAAGTTCTTCCTGTGCTGGTGGGAACTGTTACGTCACATGAAAGGGCCAGTGGTTTATTTTCACTGCTTACATCACAGCCAAACTCCTCACCATTCATTCATCTGACTCTTCCATCGACCGTGGGCAGATGGTCCAGAAAAGGACCGAGCAGTGTCCCGGGAGTAATCAAAGAGCAGCTACGCTAATGGATCCCTCAGTGCCACGTGCTTCTAGCCTGTGCGTTCCCATGACTATTCTTCCTGCCTTTGTTTTCCTTTTCATCTCCATCTCTGTCTCTGTTCATAAAATCAGTAATAATTGTAATGCAGAAATGAGTTTATAATCATCATCTGCCACCATATCCAGAGGAAGATTCCGGCAATAAAATTGAGGGGTTGGGATAAAGGAACTATAATTTGGACTCCAGGACCTATTCGTAGGGGCTGTCCTTCACTTTTTCCTAATTTCCAAGGGAGAGTTGGTGGCAGTGAGAGATACAGCTGTTGACACGGGCAACCGTGGCGAGAGGCTTCTGGACCCAGAATCTGGGAGGATTACAAGTCTTCCCAACTTCAGATGTTCCAGAGGAGGCTTATGAATAACCCCTTTCCTGTATTTCAATCTCTCTGTTATGTTACAAGAAATATACCTTCCAAAAAGAAATTAGAGGGGGTTTGGGGGAAGAAAAAAAAAAAAAAGAAATTAGACCAAAAATTCTGAAGGGGACCCCGATCCAAACAAAGATCAAAAAGTCGGTATCCCTTTTTACTTGATCAAGCTCCAGCCCCAGGTATTGCAAAACTTAAACCTTTCAAGCAAGCCCTGCTACGGTCTGTCTTGCCACCTGACCCATAAAAACATCCCAACTAAGCAGCAGTCTTTAATTCACCGTTACTCAGTGTCCAAGTAGGGCGTACCTTACCTTTCCCTGGCCATTGCGTCCAAATCACTTCTCTCTCAGACTGTAGAAACCATCATTTCTTGGGACAAGAGAGTGTTACGGGCTATAGCAGCCTGGCATGGAGACTGCTAGCTAAGACTTCAGAAAGAATATAAAAAGTATTTAAATCTTCCAGTTCTGGGTTGAATCCCAGTTCCACCCTTTACAGTCTGTTTACTTGGGCAGGTGGTCTCCCTGATCCTGAGTCTCCCGTTATGTAAACTGGGACTAATAATAGTAACTCTCCCTTTCCAAAGGCAATTAAACAATAGAATGCATGGTCGTTTGGCACAGAACCAGGCAGACACATACTGAATATTCCATGTAAACTACCAGTATTAGCCTTGTGATTCCATGCAAGTCATATAACTTATTTGGGTTCAAGACTCTCAATTGCTTTTGCCTATCCCAGCAACGGCTGTGTTTTCCCCTCAGAGTCTGAGGAATAAGGTGTGCACTCGGCAATGCTGACAGACGTACGTCAACGAGCAAGAAAGACGATTACGATGACGTAGTACCCGAAGTTTGCCGAAGGCTGTGGGCGTGGCTTGCCCTTGGGTTTGCATACAGCTACGGGATTGGTCGAGGGGAGGATTCATCAAGCCTCACATGGTCCCGCCCTAGTTCTCACTGCGCTTGCGCACGTTCTGTTTGCTTCGTCGCGGACCCAAGACGTGACCTTGCGGCGTGTGTTGCGCTCAGGTCGCGTTTGCGTCAGCGGCTGTTGCTGTGGCTGCTTGGCGGGTTGTCCGGGTAACTACGGGAGGTGTCGCTGTCTGGTAGCTTCTGAGAGACAGGTGTGCGTCATGCAACTGAAGCACCTGAGGACCCTGCTGAGCCCTCAGGTGAGGAGCTGCGCGCCTTTTCCCCCTCCCAGCCGTCGCTCGTTCCAAGAAAAGTGGGCGAACTGAAGTTGCTAATACTGAGCGCCTACTGTGTGCAGAAGAACTTAAAGGATATAGCGATGATCCTTACTCTGCTCTGTTATTGAGCTTTCAGTAGGCGATGTAGATTATTGATGACCGTAGCTTTCATTACATTTCACGCACCAGTTAGGTACCAGGTCCTGTGCTGGTGCTCTGTGGGTTCCGAAACCACCCGCACGACTGCCCCTGACTTCCGGAGGCTCGGTCCAAAGGGAAAGGCGCACGTGTGGACAACGGATATGAATCTACACCGCATGAATTAAGCACTTTGGGTGCAATCCCTAAAAAGGGAGGGCGGGAGACTGAACCTTCATTCTGATGAAGGTTTGTTGCCTGAGATTCACTAGGGGAGAAACTCTGAAACATGGTGAAGAAGGTTGGTTTTGGAGTTGAGACCAGACTTCAGGTTCTAGTTCACTAAATAACCTGATGTCTCTGACTAGCCTTTATCACACAATCTCTTTCAGCACGTTGGAAAATGAAAGTAATAATAATAGCAACTTTGGAGGACTTGGGAGAGAGTTAAATGAGGTAGTATACCCTAAAGAGCACTATAAACTGAAAAGCATTGTGAAAATTGGTAGACAAGAGGGAAGGACATTCAAAATTAAAAGGAGCCGGGGTGGTGGTACACACCTGTAATTCCAGCCCTCAGGAGGCTGAAGCAGGAGAATCGCTGTGAGTTTGAAGCCAGCCTTTGATAAATAGTGAGTTCAAGGCCGGTCTCAACTACATGGCAAGATCCTGTCTCAAAAAAAACAAACAAAAAATTTTCAAAGGATAGGCTAACACAAAGCTGTTAAGAGTATCTGCATAGTTGAGTGCTTAATATATACCATGGCAGCATACCTAAAGACATTAGGATTGTGATTTATAGAATCAGACATACATAATTTAAATCTTGGCTCTGCCACCTACAAACTGTATATAAACATGGGCATATTACTTAACCTTTCTGTGCCTCAGTTTCCCATCCATAAAAGGGTCATTATAATAATAGCATCTACCTCAGAATTATGAGGTAAAGTGAGATAATGCGTGTCAAGCATGTATCAAAATGCCTACCATACGGCAGTGCTTGTGAAAGGTTAGTTGCTATATACCATTCCCTATCTCATTTCATTCTCATGACAGTCCAGTGTAATATATATTGTAGAGAAAGGAGAATTAATTAACTATGGGACTCAGGAAGGCTTCACAGAGAATGTAGCATTTGGAAAATAAAGGAAATTTGAACAAAAGAGAGTTGTGCTCCTTGTTCAGTAAGCTGCCCGTCAATCTGCAACTTAAAAATTCCTTTGCTGTAATGGAAAAATTGAAAATGGAATCCTCCTTAGGTCTCTCAAAGTAAAAGGATGTCATGATGCAGGTAGGGCCAGATGCCCAGGATCTGGGCATAGCCAGGAAGCAGGATGATCAGCCAGGGTTGATGGGGAGCCCTCAACCCTTCTAACCTAATGTAATGAAAAGTTAGAGGATGACAATTTTTGTGGTGTGGTTATTTACTGGCTCTGGTTTGAGGATTTTGGTGAAAAGAGCCTTTTGACTTCTGACTTTGGAGATAGGTGGATTCAGAGTGAAAAGTGACAATGTTTTAAACCAGAAATCTGAATCCCAGTTAATTAATCAAACAATTGTGTAGAATTATTAATTGTAATTCTACAATTAGTGTAGAAGCTAAATTTTTAAATTCCTAATAGGGAAACCTTTAGTGTCAGCACCATAGCTGACCAGAGCTGGTGGTGGGAGGAACAGAAATGGTTAGAATAATTCACTGGGGTAATGATCACTTCTAACTTGTGCTATGTGAAGTGGATAGTTAAAGAGGGGTGGCGTTGTTCATCCTAAGTCTCTATTTTAATTATTTTACTCTCCATTCCAAATCTTTCACTGTCTGTCTCTTTCCTGCTAAATAAACCAAACTCCTTAGCCTGACTTGAGAGGTCCTTCCTGAGGTGTCCCCATCCAATCTCTGTTCTACTGTGTATTTATGAGGTAGTTTCAGCAAGAGTAAATTACTGTTTCTTGACCAGAGCTTGCTTTTTGGTCATGCTATTCATTCAGTCACAGGTAATTCCCCACTCAACTGTATCTATTCTTCAAAGCTTAATTTCATTATCTCAGGCTTCTCCAAATAATCATACCACTTTGTGTGTACTTTTCTTTTTCTTTTCATTCTTTTTTTTTTTTTTTTTTTTTTTTTTTTTTTTTTGAGACAGGATCTTGCTATGTAGTCCAGGCTGACCTTGAATTCACTATGTATCCCAGGCTGACCTTGAACTCATGGCTATCCTCCTATCTCTGCCTCCTGAGTTCTCAGATTACGTGCGTGCACCACCACAACCTACTGTATTTCTCTTTGCTAAAAAGAATTATTAGTACATGTTTGAGTTATATAATATGTACATTCTTTGTGGGGAGCTGGTATACACACATCATATCTTAATCCTTTTTACTTCCTCTCCTCTTCTCATCCCTGCATGTATTTCTCCTTATGTCTTTTCCTATTTTATACCATCTTACGAGATCATGGGGCAGGACCTATATTTTTCTCTTTGTCTTTCAGCCCCTGGCCAACTACTTTTCTCAGTAAGATGTTCAGAAATATATTAACTGAATGAATAGCTAAAGACTAAAGCATACTAGAACAACTGAATTTATTTCAGTGGCAAACCTGAGATGTGAGGGAACAAGGAGGCCACTGCAAGGATATATTGGTATGGATGAATTAGTGCATTTACACTGTGAGTCTCTAGAACCACACTGTTCTCAGTCCAGGTTTTGATAGCTTTGAAGTCCAGGATGGGGCACAAGAATCTTTTTTTTTTTTTTTTTAAAGGACTGTGACGGGAAGAAAATGGACCAAAGGTACATGCTTTTGGCATTCTAGACCAGCACCAGGGTTTATTTTACCCATTTGCTTCCGCAGGATGGAGCTGCCAAGGTGACCTGCATGGCCTGGTCCCACAACAATGCCAAATTTGCTGTCTGCACAGTGGACCGAGTGGTGTTGCTGTATGATGAACATGGGGAGCGAAGGGATAAATTCTCCACCAAACCAGCTGACATGAAGGTGAAGAGCACTTAGGTGTACCTTACCTGTTGATGGGATCTTACAAACCTGGAAAACGTCTTAACCCACCTTCTAGCAATGGGCACAAGAAATGGCCTACACCTCCTTTTCTCAGTATAAATCTCTTTTTATACGTGCACCTTTTCTTCTTTTTCCTTTCATGTATATTCATTATCTCTCTTTTTTTACTTTCAGTATGGCAGGAAGAGCTATATGGTAAAGGGCATGGCTTTTTCTCCAGATTCTACTAAAATTGCCATAGGACAGACTGACAACATCATCTATGTCTACAAGATTGGAGAAGATTGGTGAGGACAGAGATTGGGGGATGAGATGGCCCCACAAAGAAGGGGAAGCATGAGAAATGCCTCAGTATGGGAGGAATAGAAAGGATGAGGAGCTGAGCTTCAGGATGGAAGGCAGTAGGCTTTCTGGGATCTGTTGCTGTTGCCTCTAGGCCTTTACCTGTCCCAAGTGTTCTGCAGTCCCATCCCTGGAGGAGTCAGTAACATCAGCAGAGGCCCCAGTCTGATGTTGCATCTTTGCTTTGTTCCTGAGCTGCTCGGGCTCCCTGTCACGCCTCCTCCTGGGGCTCCTACAGAGGGGTAGGAAACACTAGTGAGCCAGGAGAGGTATCTGGTCTTACTTCCCTTTCCTCAGTATTCCTTTTGGCAGTTTATTTAATGTGTTTTCCTTCCTTTTACTTGGCAGGGGTGACAAGAAAGTCATCTGCAACAAGTTCATCCAGACGGTAAAGTTCAGACCAATCCCTGAGGGCTTAAGATGAGCAAACATATCAATATATCTGCTTTTTTTTTTTTTTTTTAATGTGGGTACCGGGAGTCGACCTCAGGACCTCGCACTTGCCAGCAAGCACTTGTGCCGCTGAGCGATATCACCGGCCCTTTTTTTCCTTTATGTGGGTTCTGGGAGTCGAACTCAGGACCTCTCGCTTGCCAGGCAGGCGCTTGTGCCGCTGAGCTATCTCACCGGCCCAATATATCCACTTTTAAATGCACCCAGGAACTGCATTTTCTAACATCTGAATCTGACTTTTCCTACTGCAAGGACGGTGTTGCCTAGCTGCCCATTGTTACCCACTTTCCTGGTAGCAGCCCAGTTGTGTCCCCTCCTTTTCTTCCCTATAGAAGACTGGGGTAGTAGTGTGTGGTGGGTGTCCAGATTGCTATAAATGTGCTGACCCACATAGACAGGATCCTCATCAACATTTCTTTCATACAGAGTGCTGTTATTTGTCTGCAGTGGCCCACAGAGTACATCATTGTCTTTGGACTGGCTGAAGGCAAGGTAAAGAAGGAAAGAGAAGCACAGGAGAGGTGGTGGTTGGGGATAATGGGTCTGGAAAAAGGAGTATGGTTCCTCTTCTCTCTTAGAGCCAAGTTGCATACTAGGGGATAATGTATAGGGGCCAGTTTTGTGTGTTTGGGTTTTTTTTTTTTTCAGGACCTGGGTGAAACTGAAACTAGCCTAACCTGACTTATATCCACCCTCCCATTTTCAGGTTCGTTTAGCAAACACTAAAACTAATAAGTCATCTACCATTTATGGGACAGATTCTTATGTGGTGTCACTGACAACAAAGTGAGTATGAAGGGTATAGCACATGAGTTGGAAATGTCAGGAAAAAGCTCTGTGGAGGTCTGGGAGACCATAATGTGATAGATGGGGAGCCCTGGTAGCAGGAACTATGGGAGGGGTAGTGTCTGACAGAGAAAGGGGACTTTCTTGGAGAGATGAAATAATCTCTCCCTCTATTTCTCTCCTTTCCTCTTTTTGTAGTTGCTCTGGGAAAGGAATTCTCTCCGGTCATGCAGATGGTACCATCGTTAGGTATTTCTTTGATGATGAAGGCTCTGGAGAGTCACAGGTATGAATAAATGATGTTCTGCAGTGAGGTGAAGAAACTTGCAGGAGCTTTCCTGAGAAGGCTGGACATCTAAAGCACTGAGGGACTGGGGGGAGTCTGGAGGGCGAGACCCTGGGAGGGAGACAGTTGATACAGCCTACTGTTTATAGGAAGAGAGGATTCAAGTGGAAGAGACATTGGGACAAAGGGAGTAAAGATTCTGAGGCAAATGAAAATTATTCTCATTAATGTAAAAAACATTTACATATATAAATCTTAGAAAAAAGTTAACTGTTCACTTTGGAAAAGAAAAAGATGGAGATAAAAGGAAACCTTGATGTTTTACGCTGTATAATTCAGTATTATTTGAATCATTTATATTACAAATTATTTGTATAATAATTGATTAAATGTAGCCCTCCTTAAAAAAAAAAAATAGGGCCGGTGAGATGGCTCAGCAGCATAAGCGCCTGCCTGGCAAGCGCGAGGGCCCGAGTTCGACTCCTGGAACCCACATACGAAAAAAGGGCCGGTGATATCGCTCAGCAGCACGGGCACCTGCTGGCACGCGAGGTCCTGAGGTCGACCCCCGGTACCCACACACACACACAAAAAAAATAGCCGGAAAATCTATGGGCCTAACCAGTGTCACTTAATGTGTAGGATGTCTCCTTTTGGGTGGCTTTACTAGATGCACATCAGAGATCACCACTATCTTGAGATCTTTATAGAGCACGAGATCAACAAGTGCGTATAGATGTTGTGTGTGTGTACAGCAGGCAGAGAGGACTTATGAAGCCTCAAGATGAGGGTATCTTGGTGGGAAAATGCTGGAAGAAAGATTTCTGCAGGATATTATGGCCAGAGTGGGTGTCTCAGGTGCTGGGAATGAGGAATTTCTGGGGTAGAGTCCTAAAAAAAAAAAAAAAAAAAGAGTATGAATGAAACCCTTTACTTCTATCTTAGGGGAAGTTGGTTAACCACCCGTGCCCACCCTATGCCTTGGCTTGGGCCACCAACAGCATTGTGGCTGCTGGCTGTGATCGGAAGATTGTGGCCTATGGAAAGGAAGGCCACGTGCTGCAGACATTTGATTACAGCCGTGACCCGCAGGAGCGGGAGTTCACCACAGCTGCAGCAAGTCCTGGGGGTCAGTCTGTTGTCCTGGGAAGTTATGACAGGTGGGTACCCTTTCCCTGTGAACTCTCTGTTTTACCAAATTATTCTCAACAAGAGTGGAAGACTGGACCAAACGAAGTGTATGTTTCAGGGATTCTCAGATTATAATTTGTGCACTTTCCTCTTCCTGCTCCCACCATCCATTGGCAGCCCAGCAGTTCTAAATGCATCATACTTGTGTTTTTTCTCTGTGCTTCTCCCAAGGATTCCACAGCAGAATTCATTACCACTTTCTGTGTGTTCCTGTTGCCTCTTTCAGATCACCGGCTTGGAGTTTGTCACAATATATTATCAGTTATTGCTTGTACATATCAGGTTATATTAAAGAGTCCTTGAGAACAGGGCTTATTACCTTTTTATCTCTGGTGCCTAGATTAGCATCTAGTGCATGTAGTCAGTGTTTGGTGAATGAATGAATGGAACAGTAGGTAAACAGCAAGGGTCTGGGTCTCATCGGTTCTTTTTTTTTTTTTTTATTTTGAGACAGGGTCTTGCTCTCTAATTCAGGCTGGCCTTGAACTCACTATGCAGCCCAGGCTGGCCTCAAACTCATGGCAATGCTCCTGCCTCAGCCTCCCGAGTTCCATCAGTTCTTTGAAGGATGCTTTACCCCAGCTTTGTCAGTCCTGTCTTTCTGTCCCCTCCATTTTTATGTCTCATGTTTTCTTTCTTCTCTAACTCCTACCATTCCTCTTTTCTTTTCTTGTATTTCTCTACTACTGACAGTTCATTTGTCTCACTTACCCTGATCTTTTGTTTTCTCCACTCCCATCACTTATTTCATTTAATTTTGCCTTGATTTTCCCATCTTCCTTTGCCCCTTTTGTTCTCCCTGCTAGACTGCCCAGCTTATTTGTTTTCTTGTATTCCCTTTCTTCTCTGATATAGCGAGTCTAATTTCTGTCAGTTACTCACTTATTTTCCCTCTTTTGCTGAGCCTCCATCTCTTCTAAAAGCCCTCTACCTTATTTCAGACTTCGAGTGCTCAACTGGAGTCCTCGAAGAAGCCTCTGGGAAGAGGCGAGGCCCAAGGAGATTGCCAACTTGTACACCATCACCACCTTGGCCTGGAAGCGGGATGGGTCACGGCTGTGTGTGGTATGTTACTTGTCATCCCTTTCGGTATTGGTGACTTAGGAAAAATCCTGCCTCTCCAAAATCACAGTTCCCTGCCAATAGGGAATCTTGCCTTTCCTTTTGATTCCAAACTGAAAATCGAGTGTTAAAGAGAAATTTATATTCAATTAGAGGCCACATGAGGGCCAGAGCTGTATAGGCAGGGCTGACTTCTCCCTCATTTTCCCACCCACATGCGATCCCCTTGAGTCCTGTGACAGCCACCTCTTTCCTTCTGGTACTTGCAAAAGTTGCCAGCTCTTCTTTAAATTCTAGAGCCTAGGATTGGAGGATGTCACTAGCTGCTCTTTGTGCCAGTGTGCCCTTTATGCTGCCGCTTTTTCTTCAAGGGCACACTCTGTGGTGCAGTGGAACAGTTTGACTGCTGCCTCCGAAGGAGCATTTACAAGAATAAGTTTGAGTTGACATATGTGGGACCCAGCCAGGTGAGTAGCTGACAGCCTGCTGCGCTGAGCTCTTGCATGGTTCCTTCATCCTTGTAACAGTTTCCTGCCTACTGGCTGCAGCCAGTGTCGAATTTAACCTTCACCCCTCTGGCGTAGCTGTTCTGGGGAACAGAATGTGTTGGGGAAACACCCTGGCAACTTTCCTGCTATTGTTCTTCCAGCCCATCAGAAGAAGTTTAAGCACTAGGCTTGAGAGGTTCAGATACTCCTGCTTACATCTCCCTAGTTTAAAATTTTGCCCCTCATCATCCACTGTCAATCAAGGAAGGTGATCAGTAGGATGACACGTGAACTCTTGTTTCAGGACCTCAGAACTCACCGTGTATGATGTTGCAAGCTAATTTCTCAGTTCCTGAGCCAATGTTTTTTCTTTAGCTCTATCCCTTTTTTCCTTATTCCTTGGTTCCCTTATTTTTCTCCCTCATTTTATTCTTTCCAGAAACATTTATTCTTCATTATGTGTAAGCACAGTTAGGCAGCATGAATACAAGGGTACTTATCTGTAAGACATTGTCCCCTAATCAAAAATCATCATAGAAAAGGACATAACATATTAAAAATAATACTGTACTCCATTATAACTGGTGTAAAGGTTTGTACAAAGAACTAGAGGAACATAGAGTTACTGGTTTTACCCAGTGGCACTTCTAGAACAGTGGTGGCAAACCTATGGTGCACAAGTTGTTTTTGTTTTCGGTTTTGGTTTCTTGAGACAGGGTCTTGCTATGTAGTTTAGGCTGACCTTAAACTCACTACGTAGCTGAGGCTGGCCTCAAGCTCAAGGCAATCCTCCTGCCTCAGCCTCCTGAATGCTGGGATTACAGGTGTGCGACACCATGCACAGTTTCGTTGTTGTTGTTGTTTTTAAGACAAAAGATGTTAATGTAGAGTTGTTTTCTTCTAAACTAAAATCTCGGTGTTCCGATTTGATCGCAGTGGTAGCACTTTGCGGTAAGTGGGTTTTGGGTTGTAGTTTGGGCACTGGTCTCTAAAAGGCTCGCCATCACTGCTCTAGAATCGCATATGTTCTGAGCAGCAAAAGAGATAATACCTGAAATATTTTCACATATCGTAAGTCCTATGTAAATGGAAAGTGTCATCATTATCGACAGTGTCCCAGCCGAGGTGCAGAAACAAGGTACTATGTTTAGCACTATGGATGTGAGCAAAGGGCATAGCACGCTCACTTTTCTTTCGCTTGGGGAAACCTCAGAGTCTCAGACTTGTCCCTTACCAAGGTGATTGTGAAGAACCTGTCATCGGGGACCCGGGTGGTGCTCAAGTCTCACTATGGCTATGAGGTGGAGGAGGTGAAAATCCTGGGAAAGGAACGTTATTTGGTGGCCAACACATCAGATACGCTGCTGCTGGGAGACCTGAACACAAATCGCCTTAGTGAGGTAGGAGCCAAGAACAGAAGGGCGGGGAACAGGGCATTTTGGCTCGCTGCATCCGGGGACCCAGGGTCTCGGTCGGGGGGATAAGATATCCACAGGAAGCTCTAACATTCTGATGTCTGGGTCCTGGTTTCAAGGAACGAGAAGTTTAGAGTCCTGGAGGATGATTCACTGTAGTTGGACTATTTTTGTGCCATCTCAAAAACATAGGGACCAAGGCAAAAATCTGATGTAGTGCCTCTTGTATAATGCCGAAACTTCCCTAAACTTGATCTCTCTGCCTCCTGCCTGTAATTCTTTCAGCTTCATCTTGGATAATCATCCACATTGTTTCTTTCTCTTCCTTTTACAGGTAGCCTGGCAGGGATCTGGTGGCAACGAAAAGTATTTCTTTGAAAATGAGAATGTGAGTAGAGCTTGATTCATTGTCACCATCTTGATTAGCCCCCTTCCAGTTTGTGTGTCAGATGGAGGGCAAGTTGCAAAGGACAAGGAGACAGAGCCGGTGAGATGGCTCAGTGGCGTATGCACCTGCCTGGCAAGCGCGAGGGCCTGAGTTCGACTCCCGGACCCCACATACGAAAAAAGGGCCGGTGATATCGCTCAGCGGCACAGGCGCCTGCTGGCGCACAAGGTCCTGAGGTCGACCCCCAGTACCCACAAAAAAAAAAAAAAAAAAAAAAAGACAAGGAGACAGCAGATAAAGGGGAGAAATAGGCAGGAGAACAGAACAAGGGAAAAAAGTAGGAGTCACCTTGTGCTACAGTCCACCTCCCTGTACCATTTTTCTTTGTGCGTCCTGTCCCATTCTTCCCCAGGTGTGTATGATCTTCAATGCTGGAGAGCTGACGCTGGTGGAATATGGGAGTAATGACACCTTGGGTTCTGTGCGTACTGAATTCATGAACCCTCACCTCATCAGGTAACCTCACAAGGTGCTCTGAAACCTTGCAACTCAAAAGGATTCCTTTCAACTTCCAAATTTTGTGTCCTTCAGTTAATCTAAAAACTCCATCCCATATGGTTCTGAGAGCCCTCAGTGAAATCGCAGGCTAACCCCATTTTGCTTTACTTTTACCCTTCATGTTTCAGCGTCCGTATTAATGAGCGGCGTCAGCAAGGAATGGAAGATAATAAGAAATTGGCTTATCTTGTTGACATTAAGACTATTGCTGTAGGTAAGACTCACAGTTTTACTAACAAAATAGATGCTTGTATTGCATTTCCATGGTACATATAGATTTGTGTTTCATGGGGAATCTAGGAATTGGATAGGCACCAGGTAAATATATAATCCCATTTTTACAGTGGAGTATAAAATGTTTCAGTTCATACATGTATGTCTAAACCTAGATATGTAGATATAGATACATAGGCATCCATATAATTACCACGTTCCCTAAGCACACATCTTACGGCTGGCAAATTGTGAATAGTAGTAAAGAATCATGAGCAGATTTATGAAGTTTCCTATTTAGACTCTATAGAACCATAAACTTTTGGGTTTTGTTTTGTTTTTTGAGGCAAGGACTCACTGTGTAGTTCAGACTCTTTGAACTCACTATGCAGCTCAGGCTGGCCTCAAACTTGGCGATCCTCCTGCCTCAGCCTCAAGTGCTGGGATTACAGGCATGCGCCACCCCACCAGGCTACAACCATAGACTCTTTAAAACTAGATGGGGCCTTTTTTTTTTTTTTTTTTTTGTGGGTACCGGGGGGTCGACCTCAGGACCTCGCGCGCCAGCAGGCGCCCGTGCCACTGAGCGATATCACCGGCCCCCTTTTCGTATGTGGGTTCCGGGAGTCGAACTCGGGCCCTCACGCTTGCCGGGCAGGCGCTTAAGCCGCTGAGCCATCTCACCGGCCCGTGTTTTTTTTTTTTGACAGTTTGCCTTTAGTAACTAGTATTAACAGAAACTTTAGTTTCGTTTCACAAGTATTTGTATTTATAAATATTACTTTACTTTTTTTTTTTTCTTTTTTCTTTTTTGAGACAGGGTCTCACGATGTAGTTCAGGCTGGCCTTGAACTCATGGTGATCCTCCTACCCCAGCCTCCTGAGTGCCGGGATTACAGTGTGCACCTCCATGCCTGGCTTACATATTAATTTTTTTTTTTTTTTTTTTTTTTGTGGGTACCAGGGGGTCGACCTCAGGACCTCGCGCGCCAACAGGCACCCGTGCCGCTGAGCGATATCACCGGCCCCTTTTTCGTATGTGGGATTCGGGAGTTGAACTCGGGCTCTCGCGCTTGCAAGGCAGGCACTTATGCCGCTGAGCCATCTCACCGGCCCTACATATTAATTTTTATCATGAAAAACTTTAAGCGTAGAAGAAAACACAGAGAATAGCATACATCCCTAAAAAGTATACAGAATAACACATAGTATAGCTGTTAAGAATGCAGCTGTGCATGAGCTGAAGTAAAACCTCTCCTCCTTTAAAAGAAAAAAGAGAATGGGGTTGGGAGTTAAACCCTCCTCCTCCTCTACTTGTAACCTGTGTGATCTTACCAGAGTTACTTCACCCTTCTGTTCCTCCATTTCTTCATCCACATAATGGGGACAGAAACCCTATGTCATGTGAAAAGCACCTAGACCAGCGCCTGATATAAAATAAGCACTTAATAAACGCTAGCTCTTACCAGCAGTGATATTATTCCTTGTTTATTTACACCCAGGTCTGTCAAAGCCTAACATTGTGTTACATTCACATTGGATCTTTTATCTCTTTTCTTACTGATGACATGGAAATTGTTTGTTTTTTGTTATTACAGTGATTCATTTCTCTGAAGTCAATACCTAGAGTGGAAACCCTGAATCATAGAAAAGATGTATTTTCAACTTCACTAAATACTTTCAGATTGCTCTCTGAAGAGGTTACACCAGTCCACACCCGACCCCCAGCTGTTAGGTTTCCCATTGCTCAGCACCCTCTCCAGTACTGAAATTGTCTGACCGCATAATTCGGCTCCCTGATGGATGTGAAATGATATTTCACTGCATTAATTTTATTTATTGATTAATCACTTGGATTTCCTCTTCTGTGAATTGCCAATTCCTTATACCTTACCCATTTTTAAAGTCAGGTTGTCTCTTAATGATCTGAGGTTCTTTGTATCTGCATATATAGCCTTTGATGGTCATGTGCGTTGCAGATATTTTGCCTCAGCCTGTCCCCCACCCCCCTCTTTTCTCCTTTGGGCATCTTTTAGCATTGAGACACTTTTAATGTAGTCCATTTTATCACTTTAAAAATAAATACTTCATGATTTTCTAAGGTCTTAAGAAATCCTTCCCTATTCGCTCCTTATTTTAACATTTTTAAACTTTGGTTTCCACCTGGAATTTATTTTTATGTATAATGTGGGTAGGGATTTAATTTTATTTTTCCATATGTTTAACCATTTATTAAAATTCCTTCTTCACTCACTAATTTGTAGTGCCATCCCTGACATAAATCAAGTTTCCAAATACATATGGGCCTATTCTTTTTTTTTTTTTTTTTTTTTTTTTTTTTTTGTGGGTACCGGGGGGTCGACCTCAGGACCTCGCGCGCCAGCAGGCACCCGTGCCACTGAGCGATATCACCGGCCCCTTTTTCGTATGTGGGATCCGGGAGTCGAACTCGGGCCCTCGCGCTTGCAAGGCAGGCGCTTACGCCGCTGAGCCATCTCACCGGCCCCGCATATGGGCCTATTCTTAAGACAGTTTTACCTTTTGTGAATATTGTATTTCCCAACAGTGTGCTGAGCTCAGATATGTAGGTAGCTATAATGAGAACGGTAATAGGATGAGAGGCCTGAGATTTTAGTGGCAATAATGAGCTATGAGACTTTAAACAAGTCCATTCACTCTGTAGGTCCCTCCCTCCCCCTCTTTTGTGGTACTAGGGATTAAAGCCAGGGCCTTCACACTGAGCTACATTCCCACCCCTTTTTATTATTTTGAGACAGCGCTCACCCAAGCTGAGCTCGAACTTGCGATCCTTGTGCCTCAGCTTCCTAGAGTGCTGGGACAATAGGTGCGGCCACCACACCTTCCCTTTCAATGTATATGGCAAGAGTTCTGTCAGCCTTTATGGGTCACCCACCCCTCTGAGTATATTGTAAAAATCACAGACCTTATCCCAGGAAGACAAACACACACATAATTTTTGTATAATTTCAGGGTTCACAGTGGTAGGGTTCTTGTAGCTCTAACATTCAATGATTCTACTTATATTTGGGGCTTTAAAATGTAGCTTGATCATTTTTATTTTTAATTAAAAGAAAATTCCTTTTTAAACTTATCTTGCCAAGCTGTAGGCATTAGCTGTCATTTGGTGCTTTTGTATAGCAAAAGTAGTCATCTTGCTCATTAATAACGTGTGTCAGTAAGAGTTGTGAATCTCCAGATGTGGTGATATGCTCTTGTAATCCCAGCACTTGGGAGGCTGAGGCAGGGGATTGCCGTGAGTTCGAGGCCAGCCTGGGCTACAAGCTGAGACCTGTCTCAAAATAAAAACAAACAACAACAAGAGAGTTGCGAATGCATTTGATCAGAAGACTCCCTGAAAGTGTCCCCCTCAACTGTGAGTGGTCTGCTTTAAATGTGGTCATTTCTGTTTTCTTTTCCTTCTTTTTTGTTTTGTTTTGGTTTGTTTGAGGTACTGGGGCTTGAACCCAGGGCCTTTGCACTGAACTGCATCCCCAGCCCTTTTTAAGTTTATTATTATTATTTTTTTTAGAGATGGTCTTGCTAAATCACTAAATTGCCTCACGCTGAGCTTGCACTTGGATTCTCCTACCTCAGCCTCCCATAGTGCTGGGATTACAGGTGTGCATCACCACACCCCAGTCTACAAGATTCAGGCAAAACTAAAATGTTTATCCTCTGCACTGCCCAGGCTAACTTTAGTCAGAGGCTTCTGCAGTTTTGTCAGAACCTCCCTACTCATCACCTTTCAGTGTTCTTTTGCCATAGGCACCCAAATGTACAGGTAGCTCCTTGGAACAGATGTGATCCATGTCGTCTCCTTCATCAGCTTCTCTCGCCAGTGTGCAGCAACGTCCTCACCTCTGATGTGCTCAGTGCTGCCTTCAGAGGATTTCATAAGTAGTCGAAGCTGCTTGCTTGGTAGCTCTGATCTTTGAGGCAGATGCAACAGTCTTAGAGTCACATTCCCTGATGGATCTGAACCAGAGTTAAACAAAACCATCCTCAATTCTAGATAAGATCCATTTTCTTAAGCATCCCAGAAAAATTATGCTATATTGGTCATATGCATTTCCTAGGGACACACTCTGGATTCACGTAATGTTCTTAAGGTCCAACGTATGATTATAATCACTTTTACAGACTAGCTCATGCCCTGTATATGACCGTGGAATCTCTTGTCTTAACCCCATCTCCTTTTCTTGATAGTGGATCTGATTGGTGGCTACAACATTGGTACCATCAGCCATGAGAGCCGTGTGGATTGGCTGGAACTTAATGAGACTGGGCACAAGCTCCTCTTCAGGGACCGGAAGCTTCGTGTAAGGATTACTAGGGTTTTAGGCCCTGGCTGGTCCACAGAGGCTATGACACAAGCTTGTAGGGGGCTCTACAGGGTATAATTTCTTCATTGCATAGGCCAGCGATGGCGAACCTTTTAGAACTTTCAATGATACAAACAGCCTGCTGCAGCATGCGTGCCATAGGTTCGCCATCACTGCTACAGACCATTAACATTAGCATAGCGGAAAGTACAAAAGAATCAACAGTCTCTGTATCTAGTATGATAAAACTGTCTTATATTACCCTTGAGGAGATTGTCAGTGATGGTAACGGAGTCAAGAGGGGAGTTTGAGAGTTGATTTCTCTCTTACTACTTACAAGAATATGTCCTCATGAAACCTCCTTGCCCTGCCTTCCTCTTCCTCTGCCTGGCTGACCTTGGCCCAGACCTGCTGCTGTAGTTCAGACATACTTACCTGAAGGCATAGAGGTTGACTTGAGGAGTTTCCTCCTAGCCCCTTCTTGATTGTCATCTCAGTATGCTATCACCAAAAAGTTCAACTGTGGGATCAAAGAGACAATCTGATGATTGTTCATTTCAGTGAAAGCCAGGTCACAAATTTCCATATCATCTAATTTGTCTGGTGGCTTTAATTTTGTAATCCAAGCTGGTAAGTCTGGCCCAGATTATTCTAGGAATGACAGTCCAACTTTCACCTAATTTCTGTTCCTGGGATGTAGGTCTTTGTTGGTTTGGTCATCTCTTATTTGACCAGAGTCAGGATATACCAACTCTGCATAAACTTCCGGGGTTTCATGTCAATAAGCTTTGAAATCCAACAGGTGCCTAACTAGTGGATCATTTTACCACTGGAGAAATGATCAAGTTAGAAGACACTCTGACCCTTTTCTAATTGTCCTCTGTGCCTCCTCCTCCCTCAGTTGCATCTGTACGATATTGAAAGCTGCTCTAAGACAATGATCCTCAACTTCTGCTCCTACGTGCAGTGGGTTCCTGGAAGTGATGTCCTGGTAGCCCAGAACCGAAACAACTTGTGTGTGTGGTACAACATTGAGGCGCCTGAGAGGGTCACCATGTTCTCCATCAGGGTATGTTGATACCAGGGGACCTCAAACATGGCTCAAGCTAATGAATTTGAGCCCCAAAAGACTGAAGTTTGTGTGGTTTTCTCTGCCCACCACCATCTTTGTGATGGAGCTGGCGAATGAGGCTTCAACCCCTTCCCCGTGGGAGCCTGGCCTCCACCGCCATCCTCGTTCAGATTCCTCATTGCATTAGACCACTGGCCCTGGGACTTCACCAAGGCATCATGTGGTGTTCTGTGTGGGCTAGAGGACAGATCCTGGTGGTCATCTTCTAAAATCTGGGAGGAATCTGTGAGAGCAGAGAAGACATGTGGGCTTCTGTGTTAGGCCAGTGATGGGTGTGGGTGTAGATAGACTTGATGCCTGTGTGTGCATGTGCATGTGTGTGTGTGGTGCTGGGACTTGAACCCAGGGCTTCGTGTATGCTAGGCAAGTACTCTTCTGCTGAGTTGTACCCCCAGCCCTGGTATGTTCTTCTATGTTTTTCTTTTTTTTGTTTTTTTTTTTGTTTTTTTTTTTTTTGTGGGTACCAGGGGGTCGACCTCAGGACCTCGCGCGCCAGGAGGCGCCCGTGCTGCTGAGCGATATCACCGGCCCCTTTTTCATATGTGGGATCCGGGAGTCGAACTCAGGCCCTCGCACTTGCAAGGCAGGCGCTTAAGCCGCTGAGCCATCTCACCGGCCCTCTTCTATGTTTTTCATACCTCTTTTTTTTTTTTCCCCTTTCTTGCCTCATTTTATTTTATATTATTTTATTATTATTTTTTTTTTTTTGTGGGTACCGGGGGGTCGACCTCAGGACCTCGGGCGCCAGCAGGCGCCCATGCCGCTGAGCGATATCACCGGCCCCTTTTTCGTATGTGGGATCCGGGAGTCGAACTTGGGCCCTCGTGCTTGCAAGGCAGGCGCTTATGCCGCTGAGCCATCTCACCAGCCCTCTTGCCTCATTTTAGACTGAGGTCTAAAATTTGTTTGTTATTTTAAAAATACCCTTTTCCACTTTTTTTGGTCTAGAGGTTATAGTACACATCCTATTTCTGTGGAGGTTACCCTGGGAAGTTTAATGGGCAAAGTTTCAAGTAAATCAGCATCTTACTCTGTCTTCCCAGAAAATAATACAAAGACCTTAAACCTTGAACTTTGCTTAACTCCCTTTGCCATTGTTGTACAGCATTTTATTTATTTTTTGGATTTTTTGAGATAGGATCTTGTGGTATATTTCAGGCTGGTCTTGACCTCACTATGTAGCCCAGGTTGGCCTTGAAGTCACAGTAGTCTTCCTGCCTCAGCCTCCCGAGAGAGCTAACCTTCTTAACTCCCCCAGTTAGACATTATTATTTTACACAGATGTAATTTAGACTTACATCATGGTAAATATTTCTTTTTTCACCTTTTCTTTTTACAATGCCAGTCTCATCTCTGGAATTATTTTTCTTTCGTTTGAGGAATAACATTTAGAAATTTCTTTATTGAAAGTCTTTTTAGCTGGGCCTAGTGGCACATGCCTATAATCTCAGCTACTTGGGTGCTGACACAGCAGGATCATAAATTCGAGGCCAGCCTGGGTAACTTAGCAAGACCCTGTTTCAAAAAATAAAACAAAAGGGCTGGTGAGATGGCTCAGCGGCGTAAGCGCCTGCCTTGCAAGCGCGAGGGCCCAAGTTCGACTCCCGGAACCCACATACGAAAAAGGGGCCGGTGATATCGCTCAGTGGCACGGGTGCCTGTTGGCGCGCGAGGTCCTGAGGTCGTCCCCCTGGTACCCACACAAAAAAAATAAATAAATAAAACAAAAAAGGGCTGGGAAATATAGCTCAGTGGTACAGCATTTGCTTAACATGGAAGAGGCCCTGGGTTCAATCCTTAGTACCACAAAGGGAAAAAAGATCTCTTTAGTGGAAGATGATAAGCTCTGTTTTTAATTATCTGAAAATATTTTTATTTAGATTTTGTGCTAAAAAGATACTTGGACTCAGTACCCAATTCTAAATTGACAGTTAATTTTTTTCAGCCTTTTGTAAATGTTATCCCAGTAATTGATTTTCATTGTTATTCTGAGAAATTTGTTAACAGCCTTTGATCTTTCTTTTTCCTTTGGTTGCTTAAAAAAAAAATCTATTTTTCTTAGGGTTTTTTTGTTGTTGTTTTGTTTTTTGTTTTTTTTTGAGACAGTCTCCCTATGTAGTCCAGGCTGGCCTCGAACTCATGGAGATTCTTCTGCCTCAGCCTCCAGAGTTCTGGAACAGCGTGCCAGCTCTGAGATGTTTTGAAGTTTTGTTGCAGTGTCTGTAAATACAAATCTGTCTGTCTGTCTGTCTGTCTCTGTGTCTCTCTGTGTGTGTCTCTCTTTGTGTCTCTGTCCCTATCTCTCAGATTTCAACTGTGTTGCCCAGGCTGGCCTCAAACTCCTGGGCTCAAGTCGTCCTCCCACCTTGGCCTCCCAAGTAGCTAGGACTACAGACACACGCCACCGTGCCCAGCTGTCTGTGTGTGTATTTATAGATACATTTGGGGGGGCAGTGCTAGGGATTAAAGCCAGGGCCCTACAGATGCTAGGCATGCGCTCTACCACTGAGCTACACTCCTAGCCCTTCCATTTCATCTTTTAGGTCTTTAAGTATTTCATACATAATTATTTTATATTCCATAATGATGATTTTTAAAATCCTAATGCATTATCTGTAACTTAATTCTGAAATTCTTGAAGGTCTAAAACTTTTTTTATAGTTACCATTTACTCAATAGTTACCATTTACTCTTTCATGAGGGGTTTGTTTCCTTAAATTTTGGTTTTTGTTGTTGTTGTGAGCTCATGTTATTTTGAATGTAATATTTTGGAATCTTGAAAACCTAAAACGGACATGTTTTCCACCATGGATGATTTGTGTTTGCTTCTGCAGGAATCAGGCAGGTTAATGATCTGTACCACTTGCTTCTATTTTCTTCTCTAAAAAGTGGACCTCAGGGTTGATTAGAGATTCTCAGGTTCAGCCTCCCTGTCCTGCTGAGGGGCTCAAGGTTTCTTCCGTACTGTGTTTGCCTTCAGAGCAACTGTACCTCTCCCGCTTGCTCATTGCCATTTTTCCTGCTCAGATTTACCTACTGACCTTTTTCTCTCTCTCTTTTTCTGAGAGGGATGGATAGGGAACACTTTAGTGATTCTTCAAGCGAGCTCAGCTCAGGCTCAAGTTGTTTCTAGCAGGAGAACCCTTAAGAATGCCCAGTGTATGGCACTGCTGGAGGAAGTAGATGCCACACTTTATCAACATACTGCAGGCACCCATGCCATCGCGAGTGTACTCTAACCTGAGGACATTGCCATAGATAAGATGTGTTTGTCCACTTGAGGAAAATGAAAATGTTAGGACAACGTGGGCCACTCTGCCTCCCTCAGAGTGTGAGCGCTGCAGGTGGGTGAGGCTGAGTGTGTTCTGCAGCTGACTCAGTGGAAACACTAACCTGGAATTGGGGTGGGGCGGGAATGAACTGTTACAGGGTGACATCATAGGTCTGGAGCGGGGTGAGGGAAAGACCGAGGTGATGGTGACAGAAGGTGTGACCACCGTTGCCTACACACTGGATGAGGGCCTTATTGAGTTTGGAACGGCCATTGATGATGGCAACTACACCCGGTGAGAGGCTGCTGTTAACCAGTGCGGTGGGGGAGAGGCCGGGTCTGGGAGGGGCAGCTGGAATGGCTGTAAAACTGGCCATATCTAATCAGGGCCTGGTGCTCCTGGGAGGAGACCAAACAAAGCGGGCAAATAATTGACCAGCCCCTCCCATCCCCTGCCCCAGTACAGATGAATCTGCGTCTTCTGGATCCTGCCCTCATTTCGTGCTGTGCTCTTTCCTTCTCCAGAGCAACAGCCTTCTTGGAGACCCTAGAAATGACCCCCGAAACAGAGGCAATGTGGAAAACCTTGAGTAAACTGGCACTGGAGGCAAGGCAGCTCCATATTGCCGAGAGGTGAGGCAGATGTGCAGGCCTGAAGCGCCCGGCAGTGGCAGGCCTGGCCCTAGGACTGTTTCGTGTGTGGGCTGCTCCTGCCCAGTGTTTTGCCACTGCTTCCCTTCCACTGCGACAAGTGTGAGAGCCCCTCCTGGGGTCTGTATCCCAAAGGCCTCCCATCCCAGATTATGAGTGTCTTTTATTATTTTTGCTTTCCCTTCTTGCAGCTAGGTGCCCCTTAAGAGTTTTTAACCTCATATCCTTCAGTCCATACACCAATGAGTCTATTCTGGGTGTGGAGCAAGAGTAGAGTTACTGGGACAGAGTTAAGACTCCAGACTCCTTGAGTTCGAACCTTAGTTCTCCTCACAAACTTGGGTAACCTTAGAGAGGTTAGAGCCCTGTCCAAACCTGGGCTTCAATTTTTCCACATACAATGCTGATGATAATGGTATTTACCTCATAGCGTGGTAAAGAAGAATGGCAATAGTAGTGGTAGTGAAGAACAAGTTCGAGAATCCGCGCAAAGAGTGCATGATTTTTTTAAGTGCTAAGTATGAGCTGCTGCTGCGTGACTGGGAGCTGTCCTTGAGCTCTTTTCCCATACTCATCACACAGACTGCCAGCAAGTCGCTGGGACTCAGTCCTCTACATAGATCCCACATCTCACACCTTCCAACCCCGCTGTCTCCCCTTAATGTGGATCATGCCATCGCCTACCTGCACTGTTGTGAAGCCTCTTAATTAGCCTCACTGTTACCAGTCTTGTTCGTGTGTTTTTATGGTGCTGGGCGTGGAACCCATAGCCTCGCACATGCTAGGCGAATGCTCTACCACTGAGCTACGTCCCCTGCCTTGAGACCAGTCTTGTACTTCTGCAGTCCATCCCGCAGCAGATAAGGTCATTTTTTAGAAACCTAGATTGTGTCATGTTTATGCTCAGAACCTTTTAGTAGCTTACTGTTATACTTAGTAAAAAACACTGACTCCGGGCCGGTGAGATGGCTCAGTGGCATAAGCGCCTGCCTTACAAGCGCGAGGGCCCGAGTTCGACTCCTGGAACCCACATACAAAAAAGGGGCCGGTGATATCGCTCAGCGGCACGGGCGCCTCCTGGTGCGCGAGGTCCTGAGGTCAACACCCCGGTACCCACAAAAATAAACAAAAAAACACAGACTCCTTGGTGTGTCCTGTGTCCTCTGCCTCCGTCCTACACCAGTTGCCCACCTGCCACACAGGTCTCCTCGCGCTCTTTGAGCACACCAGGCTTATTCTTGCCCCGGGCCTGACCTGAGCCTCTCCAGGAATGGCTTTTCTGTTGTTTGTTTGTTTGTTTGTTTTTTTGTGGGTACCAGGGGTCGACCTCAGGACCTCGCGTGCCAGCAGGCACCCATGCCGCTGAGTGATATCACCAGCCCTTTTTTCTTATGTGGGTTCCGGGAGTCGAACTCGGGCCCTCACACTTGCCAGGCAGGCGCTTACGCCACTGAGCCATCTCACTGGCCCGGAATGGCTTTCTGTATCTCCTCACCACCGGCTCTTTGTTGGGGTCAGGCCTCAGCTCAAACATTGGATCCTCAAAGAGGCCGTCTCTAACTCCACCTTAAATGGACCCCTCAGTTACTGACGACAGTATCACCCTGATGTATTTTACTTGTGGTTCTCCCAAGTTATCTTTATTAATTTGTTTACTGTTAATTTGTCTCCACTGGGATAGAAGTTCCCTGAGAGCACGACCTGCATCTGCCTCATTCCCTGTGGGGCCTCCAGTGGTGAGAACTGGAGTCTAACAGATACGCAGTGTGTGTTTGCTTGATAATTGACTTAATGATGCGCCTGTAATAACGTTACTCTGATATCATTGCCTCCACGCTGTAGGTGCTTTTCTGCTTTGGGCCATGTGGCGAAAGCTCGGTTCCTGCATGAGACCAATGAGATTGCAGATCATGTGTCCTGGGAATATGCAAGTATCATCTTGATTCATTCAGGCTCCCAAGATGAGATTTTTCTTAGTTATTTTTGTTTTGTTTTTTGGTTTTGTGAGATAGGGTCTCACTCTGTAATTCAGGGTGGCCTTGAATTCACTATGTAGCCCAGGCTGGCCTCAAACTCACAGCAATCCTCCTGCCTCAGCCTCCCAAGTGCTGGAATTTTTCTTAGTATTTTTTAAAGAATAAAAATATCTATATTAGTACATGTTTGCAGTATACAGCATTTACATTCATCATGGGGAGTTGGCACATGTGCATAACACATCTTTTTTTTTTTTTTTTGTGGGTACCGGGGGGTCGACCTCAGGACCTCGCGCGCCAACAGGCACCCGTGCCGCTGAGCGATATCACCGGCCCCTTTTTTGTATGTGGGTTCCGGGAGTCGAATTCGGGCCCTCGCGCTTGCAAGACAGGCGCTTACGCCGCTGAGCCATCTCACCGGCCCCTGCATAACACATCTTAATTCTTTTTCTCTTAGTATTCAGCCCCATGATTCCTAGCTTTCCAGGCATCCCTAGTTTCTTCTACCCTGCCCACACCTTCTCTACCCTCAAGTTGGACCATTTTGGAATTGCTCATGAAATCCCAGGCCTGTAAGCCCCTAGAGGTTTTTAGCTTTTCCAGTCTGTTAGCTGTCCCTGTGCTTCTGGCCTTCCTATCTCAGCCACATAGACCAGAGCCTCACTTTTCCCTGCAGGGTGGAGAAGGAACAGACTTCTATCAGGTCCGAGCACGTCTAGCTATGCTGGAGAAGAACTATAAACTGGCTGAAATGATCTTCTTGGAACAGGTAAGAGGGAAAAAAAAAGCCAGGATAGAGTAGAGGATCTGAGGGGGAAAGGGAGGCAAACTCAGAGGAGGAAATAGCTCAGTCAGCTCGCTTCCAAAGATTTGGGGGAGAGCTTCTGGAAAGGTTTAGGGAGTTGATTTGAGTCCTTCCTTAATTTCTTCTTCTTGTGTTAATCTTTATCTAGGTAAAATTTCTCCTTTGGCCTTTAGTAACTTCTTTCTGTTTTTTGTTTTTTGTTTTGTTTTGTTTTGGAGACTGGGTCTCAGTATGTAGCCCAGGCTGGCCTTAAACTCACAGTAGTCCTCCTGCCTCAGCCTCCTGAGTACTGGGGTTACAGGTGTGCACCACCATTTCTGGCCTTTGTTTTTGTAATCCTTGTGCAAGGGATCCATCCAGATTTTGTGGGTCCCTAAACTTATTCAACCTGAAGAGCCCTCTTTAAGAAAAATTGTGTTGAGGGCCGGTGAGATAGCTCAGTGGCATAAGCACCTGCCTGGCAAGCGCGAGGTCCTGAGTTTGACTCCCGGAAGCCACATAAAGGAAAAAAAGGGCTGGTGCTATCGCTCAGTGGCACAAGCGCTCGCTGGCAAGCGCAAGGTCCTGAGGTCGACTCCCGGTACCCACATTAAAAAAAAAAAAAAAAGAAAAAGAAAAATTGTGTTGGAAGGACCTGTGCCCCGGAGCTTAAACTTCTTTTAGCTTTCACATAAATCCACCTGTGGGGCAGGAGTTGTGGCTCAGTGATAGAGCATGTGCTTAGCATGCATGAGGCCCTGGGTTTGATCCCCAGCACCACCAAAGAGACAGAATCAGAAACAGACATTGAGAGATATATCTGTGGAGTAGGTAAAGGGTGAGGGGCGAGGTGCTTGGTCCTCATGGTCTGGCATTGTAGCCATGGGGATCGGACATGGTGATTTTTTTTTTTTTTTTTTTTTTTTTGTGGGTACCAGGGGGACGACCTCAGGACCTCACGCGCCAACAGGCACCCGTGCCGCTGAGCGATATCACCGGCCCCTTTTTCGTATGTGGGTTCCGGGAGTCGAACTCGAGCCTTCGTGCTTGCAAGGCAGGCGCTTAAGCCGCTGAGCCGTCTCACCGGCCCTGACATGGTGATTTTTGATCCTCATATTTTCCTGTCTTCTGCCTGATTTCCCTAGAATGCCGTTGAGGAGGCTATGAACATGTACCAAGAACTACACCGTTGGGACGAGTGTATCGCTGTGGCTGAGGCCAAGGTACAGGGTCTGTCTTCCTCACAATGTTCAGAATCTGGTTCCGCCAATTTCAGAAAACTACTTTTGTCAGGAAGCTGTTGGAAGCAGGATAGGGTTGGGGTTGGGATCTGAGAGGATAAGGAGTTAGGGTTCGGCGGCCTGCGAGGATTTCCACTGTTACAGAAGGGCCGGAGAAGCACGGCAAGCAGGACAAGAAGGAGGGATCTGACTGCTGGTCTCCTCTGTGCCTGGCCAGGGACACCCAGCCCTGGAGAAGCTGCGCCGGGACTACTACCAATGGCTGATGGATACACAGCAAGAGGAGCGAGCAGGTGAACTTCAGGAGAGCCAAGGGGATGGGTTGGCAGCCATCAGCCTGTACCTCAAAGCTGGGCTCCCTGCCAAAGCGGCTCGGCTGGTGCTGACCCGAGAGGAGCTGCTGGCCAACACAGAGCTGGTAGAGCACATCACCACGGCTCTCATCAAGGGGGAACTCCACGAGAGGGTATGGCCGACTTGCTTTTCCCAACCCTTATCTCTAGGGCTCTGTTCCCCTCTCCCATTCAGGGGATTCCTGGGGTGCATAGGCCTTCCTGACTGTTGGCATTCCTTCTTTTTGGAGCTGATTCTTCATTCCTTGTGTTGTAGCAGTTTCATTGTATATACGTGTTAACAGGCAGGTGACCTCTTTGAGAAGATTAGAAATCCACAGCGGGCCCTTGAGTGCTATTGTAAAGGCAACGCATTCATGAAAGGTACTAGACACCCACAAGCTGTCCTTTACTATTGTACGTTTCCATGCATGCAGTCACTGGCACCTCTTTTTGGGCATCTGTTCCAGTGGACTGGCTTTAGTTCTCTGCCATTCCTCCACTTCTCACCTATTCTCCATGCTTCTTTTCCCGGCTCTCTTGTCCTGAGTCCCATGCCTGGAATTCTGAGCCGAGTACCTTCTCTTTCCCTGGCAGCTGTAGAGCTGGCTCGATTGGCCTTCCCCATGGAGGTGGTGAGACTAGAGGAGGCATGGGGGGACCACTTGGTGCAGCAGAAGCAGCTTGATGCCGCCATTAATCATTACATTGAAGCCAGGTATGGTGGCATGGGAGTAACTGGAGATCTGGGAGAGAAGTGAGAGGTGGTGGGCAAGGGAAGGCACCACAGCCTAAAAGAAGAGATCTCTAAGTTAGGCAGGGCCCAGGGCTGTAGCTCCATGGTAGAGCATTTGCCTAGTACACACAAAGCCCTGAGTTTGACCCCTAGCACAGCAAAAAAATTAAAAATGGAAGTAAAGTGGAGTGTGGAAAAGGAGTTTTTTCCACTCATCTTCCTCTTTCTTCATGCGTATTTATATCTTTCCCAACACTGCCAGGTGCTCCATTAAAGCAATTGAGGCTGCCCTGGGTGCCCGCCAGTGGAAGAAGGCAATTTATATATTAGATCTACAGGATCGGAACATCGCATCCAAATACTATCCTCGAGTGGCCCAGCACTATGCGTCTCTGCAGGAGTATGAGGTGAGGAAGAAGCCCTTTCTGCAGCACGAGGCAGTGCAGTACAGTGTATGAGGAGAGCACCCACAACAGGAAATGAGGCCAGCTCACCAACCTTTCTTTCCCTGGCCCAGACAGCACTACCACCGTGAATAGGAAGAAAGCGTTTATTTTCCTGGTTTCACTCCAGCATGACACACACTCCCCTTACCCTAGATACATAAAGTCATCTCTAGCCATTTTCCTGTGCCAGCCCCAGTGACTCTTTATGAATAACTCTGTCATAACTACAGTGTAGAATTGCCTCGTGCTGCAGAAATGTGAGAGCCTTAAAAATTCCATCGTGTTGTCCTCATACTGCTTTGAGCTGATCTTTTTTTTATAAACAGTAGCAGGTACTATTCACCAATACCCATCTCTTCTTCTCTATTGTTTAAGGTTGCTTCTCAGGCTCTCCACCATCCCAGCTGGGGTTTGTTCCCTCTTCCCGCAAGCTGCTTTAATTCTGTTGCTCTGAGCCTTTGTGTCTCCCTCTCATCACTCCAGATTGCCGAGGAGCTCTACATTAAGGGAGACCGGACCAAAGATGCTATAGACATGTACACCCAGGCTGGCCACTGGGAGAAAGCCCACAAGGTAGTAGATGGATGGCGTCCTCTGAAAGCTGAGAAAGTACCAAAATGTGGTCTGGATAACTGGTCCCTCACCACAGGGAAAGATGAGATGAGGAAAGCTGAGCCTTTAAGTCTGAAGAGGGCAGGTGGGTTTGGGGCTGAGCAATCTGAACTGCCATTCCCAAGCTCTGGTTGCTTGCTGACTTTGTTCTCCCCACTACACTCCTGAGCTCAGCGAGTGTGGTAGGAACACGGTAAGGGAAACGCATGCCTGAGCACAAAGCCTCGCACACCCTCCCACCTCAGCAGAGTGTCGTCTGCCTCTGCTCCTCATAGATTTGTAATTCCCTGTTCCGACTAGTGCCTGACCAGCATCCCATGATTTCTGGGTGAGTTGCAATTCCTGAACAGAAAGGTTCCCCCGATGCCCTGCCTCCCTTGGGAATTGGTACCTCATGTGTTCGCACAGCTGGCGATGAAATGCATGCGACCAGAAGATGTGTCGGTGCTGTACATCACTCAGGCCCAGGAAATGGAGAAGCAGGGCAAGTACCGTGAGGCTGAAAGGTGAGCTGTGGCCTCAGAGGAGGCAGGGAGGGAGGTGAGGCATCAGAGCTGGGTGACAGGGTAGGGTCTGAAGATGCACACCCTCTGCCCAGATGCAGTGGCAGCAGGGCTCTAGCTGTGGGAAGCCCCAGGTGTATCTCCCATCCCCAGGCTGTACGTGACTGTGGAGGAGCCTGATCTTGCCATCACCATGTTCAAAAAGCACAAGTTGTATGATGACATGATCCGACTGGTAGGAAAGCACCACCCAGATCTGCTTAGTGACACGCACCTCCATCTGGGCAAGGTGAGCCCCCTCCTGGCCCTGCCCAGCTCCTCTCCCACCAGGCTCCCTCTCCCCGTCTCCAACCTGACCCCTTCCTGCAGGAGCTGGAGGCTGAAGGCCGACTGCAGGAGGCAGAGTATCACTACCTGGAGGCCCAGGAGTGGAAGGCAACAGTAAACATGTACCGGTCCAGTGGGCTTTGGGAAGAGGCCTACCGGGTAAGGAATCCAAGGCCACTCGGGGGTTACAGCTGTCCTTCTTTCCCACTTCCATATGACTAATTCTAAACTGGTCAGACCACCTCTGAAATGTAATGAAAACCAATCTCTTTCATCAGAAATATGTTCACACCCATATGCACAAACTTTAATTTGTAATTTTAAGGGCTTGCGGACTTCCTGAAGTCCATTCTTGGTCCCTATGTATGTCAGCCTTAGTTAAGAGACCCTGAACCTGGCCCGCTTCCTGCTGATTTAGAACAGAACCTGATCCTCATCAGAGCTGGGACCGTGAGGGCAGAGATGGGAGGGAGCAACTCTGCAGTGGAGGATTGTTCCGTGATTTTGCTTTACAGGTGGCCAAGACTCACGGAGGAGCTAATGCCCATAAGCACATGGCCTACCTGTGGGCAAAGAGCCTGGGAGGAGAGGCTGCGGTGAGACTGCTCAACAAGCTGGGACTCCTGGAAGCTGCTGTTGACCATGCCGCTGAGAACTGGTGAGACCTGACACCTTCTCCATGAGCCCCTGAACGAAAACTATTTCCAAAACCTGAAGCAAGAATGAAGAAATGTGGTAAGGGAGATCCTTGGAAGGACACGACAGAGCAGCAGGAATAAGTTAGTGACTCTGCCCCCATGTGTTGGAGGCTCACAGTGTGCTACTTTGGTTCTGAGGAGAAGGGCAGAGAGAGAGCAACTCGTAAAGCTAGGACTGCACTAAGCTAGTAACTGACTTCTGGGTAGTGGAAGCATGATTTTCTTAAATGCAAAATGAGCTCTTGCAAATGTTACGAAGGCCAGGGGCAGACTCAGACCTCGAGAGCAGTCTTGCTCATCTTTGGAGACCCAGCTTCCTGCTCATGTGTCTGGGGCTCAGGAGGAGGTGTGGGAGCAGAGGAGCCCCACTGGGGGCTTCAGGGAAAGCATGATTTTGTCCAGCTGTCTCTGGATTCAGTGACAAGGCCGCGACGATCAGAGGCCTGCCTGCCTGTCTTCCTTTACATCTCCCTGTGCTTCTCTGTCACTTCTGCTATCTTTAAATCTGCCCTTTTTCCTCCCCTCAATCCTTTCTCTGTTTTCCCTTGCATTCTACAAGTATTGAGTAGGTAAACCTCCCATTTCAGCTCCTTTGAATTTGCTTTTGAGCTGTCACGCCTGGCCCTCAAGCACAAAACCCCTGAGATTCATCTCAGATACGCTATGTACCTGGAGGATGAGGTATGGATGTGACTTTGACCCTTCTGTTACATCACTTGCCCACTGCTGCCTGGTGACAAAGCCCCGTTTTTCACTGCCTGTGATGCCCCCCTCGCTGTCATCATGTATGGCTTCCTTTCTCTGCATAAAGGGTAAATTTGAAGAGGCTGAAGTTGAGTTCATCAGAGCCGGTAAACCCAAAGAGGCAGTCCTCATGTGAGTTCCCCGTCCTCCCAGTCACATGTCTGGGATCTTTCATGGTCATCTTCACCTTTATTCAAACCTAGTATCAGTAAATCTGACTCCCTTGCCCCGTTCCATGTCTGTCTGTCTCCATGGTTGAGGCCTCAGTCCTTTATTCCACATTTCCTATATGTCCCCCTCTGGAGCAGGTTTGTCCACAACCAGGATTGGGAGGCAGCTCAGCGTGTGGCTGAGGCCCATGACCCTGACAGTGTCGCTGAGGTGCTTATAGGACAGGCCCGCGGGGCTTTGGAGGAGAAGGACTTTCAGAAAGCAGAAGGGCTGCTGCTTCGAGCCCAGAGACCAGGAATGGCCCTCAATTATTATAAGGTGGGCGCTGACTTTGAGCCCATGAGGGGAGGGTGAGAGGGCATGAGAAGCCCCAGAGCACCATGCTTATCCCTGGTGCTGAGGTAGCTTGGGGAGGGGAAAAGACAGGCAAGAGGAAGGAGAAGAGAGTCCCAAGGATCCAGGAGTCAGTGGGTCAGCAGAACCTCTCTGGTGGTGGGAAACTTCCACGCCTCCCCCATCCTCCTGACACCTGGAAATCTGAGCAGGAGGCTGGACTGTGGAGCGACGCTCTGCGGATCTGCAAGGACTATGTGCCTGGCCAGCTGGAAGCCCTACAGGAAGAATATGAGCAGGAAGCTACCAAGAAGGGAGGCAGGTATGAAGCCAGGGGTCCCGCAGCATTGGCAGGGCTGGGAGTGGGCCGCACAGTGGGCACAGGTGGGCCACGCTGCCTCTCCCTGCTCCTGGTCATGAATGCACTCATCTCCACAGGGGTGTGGAGGGACTCGTGGAACAAGCTCGGCAGTGGGAGCAGGCGGGAGAGTATGGCCGTGCGGTCGACTGCTACCTCAAAGTGCGGGACTCTGTGAGCAGCAGCCTGGTGGAGAAGTGCTGGATGAAGGTGAGGGCACCAGACTTCCAGGCCCGCCTTCTGCATGCTGAGCTTGCCTTCTCAGACATGCATCTTTACCCTCCTGTGTCTTTGTTTTCAATCGGGTAATAGGTATCTACATTGAGAGCCTGCTGTATGCCAGAGGCAGAACCTATGAGGTCTATAAAAGAGGATATAAGATGGAGCCCTGACAGCCAGAATTTAGGGGAAGTTAGACTCACATGTGGCTCGATTGGTTAATATTGTGTCTGAGTAAAGACTAAAGTATAGATTTAAATCAAAGAAGGGTGAAGTCTCTATTGCCTGGAGGGGTCAGGAAGGCTGCGAGGAAGGAGGAAGGACTGAGACGAGAGCTTGAAGAACAACTCCATAAGCGTGGCGAGGTGGAAGCCATAGTGAAAGCATGGGCTGCTCTTCCTCCACCCACTGCAAAGAAACCTCCAGCAGATGAAGCCAGGCCAGTGTGTTTCACTAATTCTAAGACAAATGGTATTAGCCAGAGAAACAGAACCAGTAGGGAACCAGTATATAGTGTGTGTGTAGGCAGGTGTGAGATAAGAAATTGGCTCACGCAGTTACCGAAGTGGGCAGGTCTCATAATCTGCAGACCCTGAAGAGATGATGGGTAGTTCCTGTTTGAAGGCCAGCAAGCTTTAGACCCAGGAAGAGTCTGTGACAAGAAAACAATGTCCTAGCTCAAAGGCGTTCAGGAAGGAAGAATTTGTCTTCAGGAAGGGCTAGCCTTTTTGTTCTAATCAGGCCTTCAACTGATTGGATGAAGTCCATTCACATTAGGGAACTCAAACTGCTTTACAATTTAAATGTTAGCCTCATCCAGAAACACTCTCACAGAAATATCCAAAAGAATATGTGACCAATTATCTGAATACCATGTATCCTGGTCAAGTTGACCATCACATATACATATTCACATTTTTATGCCTTTGCAGTTGGGATATGTGCGTAGTTTAAATGCTGCACCTCAGATACAGTGAAGTATGGTATTGAGGGTCATGAGAAGGTGAGACTAACTAGCCCTCTAAACTAAGTGTCAGTGTGATAATAGCCCTGCAAGATGTGCCTTAGGCCTCTGAGCTCATCACTGACTAGCCCCTAGGTGCTGGGACAAAGAAAGTAGAAGGAGGGGCTGATTTGTCATGAGAGTCTAGCAGATTTTAATAAGTATTTATTAAGCATCTAATGTGTTTTAGTCTGGAACACTGTTTACTGGAGTCCATGCATGATTGTATCTTCTTCAGATTAGTGAGGGGTTGGGAGGAGCATGCTTTAAGCTTTGAAGGGTTTGGCAAGCCAAGAAAGGGGAGCACAAACAGGTGCAGGAAAGAACAGGGGAATTAGCATGGACTATAGCTAAAATGGATCATGGAGATTAAACTCCAGTGAGGATGTCAGCATCACAGTGGAAACAGTGATTTTATAGAATGTGTGGGTTTGCAGAATGACAGTTTTGAGAGTTGAAAGGAACTGTCAAAATCACCTAGACCAGCATTGTCTACTAGAAACAGTGCAGGCCACCAATGTATGCCACATGTATAATTTAAATTTTCTAGTAGCCATGTTAAAAAAAATACAAAGAGGGCCAGTGAGATGGCTCAACGGCGTAAGCGCCTGCCTTGCAAGCGCGAGGGCCCAAGTTCGACTCCCGGATCCCACATACAAAAAAGGGGCCGGTGATATCGCTCAGTGGCACGGGTGCCTGTTGGCGCGCGAGGTCCTGAGGTCGACCCCCCGGTACCCACAAAAAAAAAAAAAAGTACAAAGAAACAGGTGAAAATAATTGCAATATATTTTATTTAACCCATTACATCTAAAATATTATCATTTTAACATACTAATTAAGCTTAACATTACTGAGATATTTGCTGTTCTTTTTTGTTGTACAATCTTCAAAATTTAGTGTGTATGCATAAAGAAACTGAGGCGCATAAAAGCCTAACACAAATTATTGCAGAACGCCTGGACCCCTCGTTTCAGGATTCTTTCTCTGTACTGTGCTACCAAGATTCTATTTGTGACAAAGAACTTGAGAAACCAGTTTGTCACAGGTGGCATGATCAGAGGCAGTGACCTCAGACAGCAAGGTGTTTGAAAGAGTGACAGCGAGCCAAGCAGATAGGTCTACTGCTGGTCAGCTAAAGGGTCCAATGGACCACGAGCCAGGCTTTGCCCAGGAAGGTGAGGGAGAGCACCAGAGAGAAAGCTGCCGTCCGGAGGGGAAAATGTATCAAATGGGTCAGGCCGAGAAACTCCAGCTTTATTTGTCTTCCCCATTCATTCCCATCTTCTGTTCAACCACCCAGGCTGCTGAACTCTCCATCAAGTTTCTGCCTCCGCAGCGCAGTCTGGAAGTAGTTCGGGCTGTAGGACCCCAGCTGATTGGAATTGGAAAGCACAGTGCAGTAAGTAGGGTGCTGGGACTGAACAGAAAAGATTGCGCTGAGATGATAGGATGGTGACGTCACACCCAAGAAGCGTGTGATGTGGCAGCATTGCGGGGAGGCACAGGGGAGAGCTTACCAAGGGGAGGCTAGGCAGTCAAGAAAAAGGTGGTCTCCGCTTTGCTGTCCCACCATGTAGGCTGCGGAGCTCTACCTGAACCTGGACCTTGTCAAGGAGGCGATTGATGCTTTTATTGAGGGAGAAGAGTGGAACAAGGCCAAGCGTGTGGCTAAGGAGTTAGATCCGCGGTAAAGTTACGACTCCTCTCACCGCGACATTCTGTTTTACTTCTTCCTGTAAAGACTGAGAGAAAGTTCTTATGGGGAAGGTCTGGCATCCCTGAACCATGGAGCTAGAGATCTCTGTACATCTTCACAGGTATGAAGACTACGTGGACCAGCATTATAAGGATTTCCTCAAGAACCAGGGCAAAGTGGACTCGGTGAGACTTGCGGAGTTAGCGGGCAGCAAAATGGAGGGAGAAGGCGGGGGTGGGGTTCAGTGGCAGCACTTGCTTAGCATGCGGGATGCCTAGCACCGCAAAACAGCAAAAAGGGGTAAAAGCAGAACGCAGGGAGCAGTACTAGATTCTCTCCCTCTCTTCCCCCTGGGGTCATCTGTCTCCTCCTGAGCTGTCTTCCATCAATCCATAGCTGGTGGGTGTGGATGTGGTAGCTGCTTTGGACCTGTATGTGGAGCAGGGCCAGTGGGACAAGTGCATTGAAACGGCTACTAAGCAGGTACCGCTCTCTCCCTGACTCCCACGTCCTCTGCACACTTTCCCTTGATTCCCCTACTTGTTCCAGAGCTGCCTCAACCAAGTCCCAGCCCCAGAGATACCTAATGAGCATCAGAGAGCCAAGTCTTCCATCCTCCAAAATTGGGGTCTCTCATGCCCATTGCCTCCTGAACAAATCCATGGCCTCAAGTCAGCACTGTCCCCCCATGGCCTGGTCTTCCAGATCCCTCCCTGTCCCATGCTTTTCCTCCCACCCCACAGAACTACAAGATTCTGCACAAGTACGTGGCTTTGTATGCTACTCACCTGATCCGAGAGGGCAGCTGTGCCCAGGCATTGGCCCTCTATGTGCAACACGGAGCCCCTGCTAACCCACAGGTACCAGTCTTCTCCTTGGCGCGAATGTTGCCACCAGGGAACTCTGTCTTCCTCCTCTAGAACCACCCATTCCTTGAGGGACTGTCTTGAAGGACTCTACCCCTAGACAGCCTCATGTCCAGAGTCCCCACCCAGCAGCCTGTCCGGAGGATTCACCACTTGAAGAAATGCCTGTGCTAATACCTAGGGACCTGTCTTCCAGCCTTCAAGGCCCTAACTGCTTCCTCCAGAGAATGAACTGCTCTCCTATCAGAAAGCCACAGCTCTCCGCACTATCAGTCATCACACTGTGACTACATTCACACTCACAGCACTTTCTCTGTCACTGTTCCCTAGCTCCTACACACACACACGGCCTGTTTCTCCTCCCTTTGAGCCTACATCTACTGACTTTCACTTTTTTTTTTTTTTTTTTGTGGGTACCGGGGGGTCGACCTCAGGACCTCGCGCGCCAGCAGGCGCCCGTGCCGCTGAGCGATATCACCGGCCCCTTTTTCGTATGTGGGATCCGGGAGTCGAACTCGGGCCCTCGCGCTTGCCGGGCAGGCGCTTAAGCCGCTGAGCCATCTCACCGGCCCCTGACTTTCACTTCTGCTCAAGCCCTTCAGCCGGATCCCCTACCCTTCTCTCTCTAGAACTTCAATATCTACAAGCGGATCTTTGCTGACATCGTCGGCTCTCCAGGGACCAACAGTGCCGAGGCCTACCACAGCTGGGCGGACCTGCGGGACGTGCTCTTCAATCTGGTGAGGAGGCCGGCTTGCCAGTAAAGGGTTCCTCTGCCTGTCCCTTCCCTAGTCTCCTCTTGTCCATAACCCTTGGCCCTCAGACACGTTTCCCTGCCTCTGTCCACTCATGGCCCCGGCCTGCCCTGACCCTGAGCCAGGCGGTGTTCTTGTCCTTCTCTAGTGTGAAAACCTAGTGAAGTCCAGGGAGGCCAACTCTCCTGCCCATGAGGAGTTCGAGACGATGCTGCTGATTGCTCATTACTATGCCACTCGCTCTGCAGCCCAGAGCGTCAAACAGCTGGTGAGATGCAGTGGAGGCGATGAAGTGCAGGGTGCCGGGTCTTACAGACACATTTTCAAACATGAAGTTGAAGGACTCCCAATTCTGGGTTGTTGATAGGCTCTTGGGCCTCCTTGCTCTTCATCATCTAAATCAGGCTTTATTTAACCCTTGCTGAGATGGGTTTTCTTCCCATACCCTATTGACCATTTTTTTGTTTTATTTTGTTTTTGTTTTTTGAGAAAGGGTCTCACTATGTACCCCAGGCTGCCCTGAAACTTAGGATCTTCCTGCCTCAGCCTCCTGAGTGCTGGGATTACAGGTGTGCACCACCATGCCTAGCTTCCTTTGATCTTCTGTGTTTCTGTGCCCACACAGCTCCATACCTTATTATGTTTAGTTTAGTTTTACTTATCTGTTTCGCGGTACTGGTGATTGAACCCAGGGCCTTGCACATGCTAGCCAAGTGCTGTACACTAAGCTACATCCTCAGCCCTGCCTCATAAGGTTTAAACATTCAAATCCCATGATTTCTTCATTCATCTCCTATAATGAACACTTTTTTTGTCTTAAGCCCAGGGCCTTTGCACTGAGCTACATCCCCAGTCCTTTTCCTTCTCTTTTCCTTTTTTTTTTTTTTTTTTTTTGGAGACAGGTTCTCGCTAAATTGCCAGGCTGGGCTCAGACTTATATCCTCCTGCCTGCCCCAGCCTCCCAAAGTGCTAGTATTATAGGCATGGATCACCACCCTCAGCCACTTTAATATTAATTGTTGGTTTCCTAGTTCTGTGGCTGCCTTCATTGTAGGATCTTTGGTCTGGTAGCTCAGTGACTGTAATACCAGGATCATAAAGCTTTACCTTTAATCCTCAGGAAACCGTGGCTGCCAGGCTTTCTGTTTCGCTCTTGCGTCACACCCAGCTACTACCTGCAGACAAGGCCTTCTATGAAGCAGGCACTGCCGCCAAGGTGAGTTGAACAGGAAGGGTGGGGCTAAAGAGATATGGAAATCCAATCGCGAGACAGACTATGCCTGAGCAAAGCTGACTGTGGGTCTGATGTCATGGAAGGTGAAATTGTCCTGTATCTGTTCCTGGTGTTTTCTCCCTGCGCCTAGAGAAGTAGCACCCAGCTCAGCTTGCTCACTCCCATTTGCAACTTTTCTGTGGTAGGCTGTTGGCTGGGAGAACATGGCCTTCATCTTCCTCAACCGCTTTTTGGATCTGACCGATGTGAGTAGGGAAGCTGTGCCAGAGGTTAGATTTTGCCTATCACAGGTTGCGCCTGTCTCATGCTTATCCACTCTGCTGCAGGCCATTGACGAAGGTACACTGGATGCCCTTGACCACTCGGATTTTCAGGACACAGACATCCCCTTTGTGGTGTCCCTCCCAGCCAAGCAGCACGTACCAGTGAGTGTGCGAGGTTGAACGGCAAGGCCTCACAGGAGGAGTGCTTCAGAAAAGGGCCTGGGCTACTGTCTCCACAAGGGCCTCACTGCTCCTTAAGTGAAAATCGAAGCAGTGACGTGTGTCCCAGTGCAAAGCGGGTCATCATGGCTGAGAGCTGGCGTACAGGATGAGGGCTTAGCAGACTCCCCACCCCACCCCACCCCACTTATCCTGCCCTGTGCGAAGCTGCTGCTTCCTCTGTCCTTCCCAGGAGGCCCAGAGAGAAGAGGTTCGAGACTGGGTGCTCACAGTCTCCATGGACCAGCGGCTGGAGCAGATTCTGCCTCAGGATGAGCGTGGCACCTATGAGGCTTCCCTAGTGGCAGCAAGCACTGGAGTTCGGGCACTGCCCTGCCTCATTACAGGTAGGAAACCCCGAAGCACCCATATCCTATGGCAGGCGGAACCAGAGGGACATTCAGCAGGATCAAGAAGCTTTCTTTCATATTAATTTAGTAAGGGGTGCGCAAAGCAGGGACATCTCGCTCTGTACTCTAGGCTGCTCTTCTTTCATTATACACCCTCAGTCTGTCTGAAATCCTTGTTCATCTTTTTTCTCTCCCTTCAGGTTACCCCATTCTGAGGAACAAAATTGAATTTAAGCGACCAGGAAAGGCTGCTGACAAGGACAACTGGAATAAGTTCCTTATGGCCATCAAGGTTAGAGAGGGAAACATGAAGGCTCAGGTTAGGAACAGAACGGGGAGGGCACCAGAAGGGTGGCTGGGATGGTCCAGAAGACAGGTGCAGACCCTGCGATGGACTGACATCCTCTGCGCCAGCTCTGAGGGGCTCCTCTCATGTCCTCCCCTTTGCTCACAGACGTCCCACAGCCCAGTGTGCCAGGATGTGCTGAAATTCATCAGTCAGTGGTGCGGAGGGCTCCCCAGTGCCAGCTTTTCCTTTCAGTGACTGGGAGAGCTGAGGAAGCGTTTGGGCCTCTCCTTCATTAAAGCTCTGTTAACTGATTGAAACCACTGTGTTCTCTGATCACAGCCAACTGCAACACCAGCACAGTACCCTTTCCCCCCAAAAGAACTGTGATCAAGTAGAAGAAAATAATTCTTTTATTGCAATTATTTATATCATTCTGGAATCAGGGCCCCTGGCTTAGTGGAAAAACACTTGTGGAGTGAGACATAGAACAGCCCTTGCTGATAAAAGGAAGAACCAATCCGAGTCTGAGGAGGAAGCAGCAGAGCACCGTGCCGTAAATCAGGAGTGGTGTCCCATGTCTGTAATCCCAGTACTCTTGGAGGCTGAGGCAGGAGGATCACAAATTGGAGTCCAGCCTGGGCAACTTGGTGATTTAGCAAAATTCTGTGTCAAAAAAAGGGGGTGGGTGTAGCACAGCGTGAAGGGCCTGGGTTTAATCTCCAGCACACACAGGAACCAGCCAGTCCTAGGAATGCTTCCCTGCCCCCACTCTAATCCAGCCCTCCACCCTCAGAACCCTTTACCTGTCCTAAACCCAGGTTTTCTGTGATGCCCGGAGTTCATGATGTTCATCCAGAAGCTTCGTATTTTCCTGCCATTTACATTTAGGAGGTTCAAGCTCTGTCAGTTTCTCTAGCTACAGAAGACAGTGGAGTTAGCGCCCTGCCCTGAATGATACGTCAGCTCCTTTCAACACAGCCAGACTCTGTGGGGTGAACCCTTCTTCCTCCTCTTCCTCACCTGCGCCTGAAAGTCTTCCTTCTTGCAGGGCCCAACTCCCCGTAGGGTGAGCGCAGCCACACAGCAGTAACCAGATAGGGCAGCCTCAGCTGCAGACATGAGCAGAGAAGGGATCCAGAGAGCCAAGGCTGTGTCCTAAAAGCGAAAAGGATGGGAGTCTACGAGAGACTGGGGCAGGAGAAATAAAAATACAGAAAAAAGTAAAAGGGCGGGGCCACAGCTTTGTGGAAGGCAAGAAGGAAGAGAACAGGCTTACAAAGATTCTCGTGGGATCAAATGGGCAGTCGGTGTGTCCAGGCCCCTGGTCCAGCGGTATGGAAGGATCCAGCAGTCCTGGATGGCAGTCAGCAATAAGACGGCGGCCACCGTTGGCCACAGTGAGCGACACTGCCAGGAGGAGGCCCACGGAGCAGGCAGCAGACACGAGCAGGTTCGCCAGGGCCAGTGCCAGCAGGGCCCAGTGCTGGCGGGGCAGAGACCGAGTTGAGAAGCCTGGGCCCCGCTAAGTCTCCCAGTGAGCAGACCCTCGGTTTCTCCGTTTGAGGCGGCTCCTGCCCACTGAAAGAGCTGAGGACCCCACCCCCGCGCGCTCACGCTCCAGAAGTCTCCGCTCACCAGTGGTGGCCGAAGTAGGTTCCTGGACGCCAGCAGGGCCACAAGTCCCACGGAAACGCTCTGCGGAAGACATCAAGCCTTTGACCCACTGGCTGTAGGCGGGTCCGGCCCGCCGGCCAGCCCGCCGCGCTCACCAGGAGCCCCGAGCCCACGGAGATGACATTGGCGGTGGTGTACTCCGGCGTGGCGGCGCCGCGGGGATTGGCCACGTGCCGCAGGACCGTGCCGTGCAGCACGGCCCCCAGCAGCAGGTTCACGTGTCCCACCAGGATCAGCGCCAGGCCCGCGCGCATCAGCCGCCGGGGCCCCCGGAGGGCGTCTGCAAAGTAGGGGGAGGGGCGGGCCTGAGAGCACGGCAGGGCGGTGAGGGGGTGGAGGGCCCCGCGGGAGTGGCCAGCTGCAGCCCGGAGTTCGGGCTGAGGGGTCGCGAGAACAGGAGCGAGGAGCGGAAGTTACCGAACTCGCAGAGGCGGCAGCAGCCCATCCCGGGAGCCGCTCGGCGCCGCCGCCGGGCAGCCCCACCTGGGCCCGGCCTCGCCCCGCCCCGCCCCGCCCTCCACCTGCGGTCGCGCCCGGGGCCGCCGCCGGGCAGCCCCACCCGGGCCCGGCCTCGCCCCCCAGCGAGCAGCCCCACCTGGGCCCGCCCCGCCCCCCGCCGCCGGCCCAGCGGAGCCGCAATCCGCGCGCGCGCACGCACGTACAATATACACACAGACACACACATACACACACACGACGCTTTTAGCAAAAAGTAGACTTTATTACAGCAGCAACTGAGGCGAATCGAATGGCCCCCCAGGGCCACCACTGCAGCACCACCTTTCTCTCCCGCCCGTCCGCCCCAGCGGGATTGTAGGACTCAGCTCCCGGAATGCCCGTGGGCCTCCTGTCCACACGGCTGGGCAGGAGCCGGCAGGTCAGCTACTAGCCCCCCAGCTAGAAGGCGGCTGCTGAGAAGACCCAGGCCCACGTCTGTGCAAAACAAGTAAACAAAGTGCAGAGGGGAGGAAGAGAGGGGAAGGGGTAGGAGGATGCTCAGAACAGGGAGCCCCCAAGCCCTCCTGAACAGAGAAGAGGCTTCACAGGGTAATACTGACTGGGGGAGGGGAGGAGGGCTGCGGCACATCCAGGGACAGCCCCAGCTCAGAGAAGGGCCTGGCCCGAGTGAACTCTAGGAGGAGACGGTGACAGCGGCCGAGCCGAGGGTACTGTTCCTGGCGAAATTGAACTTGTTCAGGGTCTCCTCCAGCAGGGAAGTGAGCCGGCTCTGGTCAGCCTGCGGGGAGAAGCTCAATGAGACAGGAGCGGAGAGCACAGAAGGGGGGCGGCAGCCAGGGCAGAGGAAGGCAGGAAGCGCACCTCACTAATGAAGCCCAGCTGCACCAGCTCTGCTGCCAACTCAGGGATGTTCTCATCTGACAGAGAGAAGCAAGGTGAGTGCAAGACAGGAGACAGGACAGGGAGCCCCTCAAAGCACCTCACCCAACCACCAGTCTCAGGGTGGGGAGGTCAAATGTGCTACTGCCTCGTCACTTCCTCTCCCCACCCCCCAATATGGCCCTCACAGACCCGCCATCCTCTGAGGGAAAGGAGAGACTCACTTGGCATCAGGTCACAGCTCAGGTGCCGGTTCAGTTTGTCCTCCAGCTTCAGCAGAAGTGTCAGCTGGAAAAGAGGACACAGACTGAGGCTCCTCCTTCCCCACCCTCCGGCCACCCAGCACTGTGCAGCCCGGCCCTGAGCCTTACGTGGTGTTTGACTCCTTCCTCTACTGACTCGATGTTGCACTGCATCAGCACCACCTAGGACAGGACAGGACAGGACAGGGAGGGTGGTCACCAGGGTGAAGAGCCCCACACAGGGACGCTTGTCCAGCCCACAGGACACGGCGGGAAGGAGGCAGAAGTGCACTCTTCTCTAAAGGACAAAGCCTTATTTAATATGTCCCTTCTCCCATGACACAGACACATTCCCACTCAGTCCCCACCTTGCGGGTTTCCACCTCCGCTGGCTCAGGGGTTGGAGTCTTGACAGAGGGGGGCACAACAGGTGATGTCACCTCCTCCTGCTGTGGCTGCTGGGGCCGAGGCAGGCCAAAGGCTGTCAGAGGGTAGATCCCATTCCTGGAGGGACATGGAGACAGGTCACATGGGCTCTGTGAATGCCTTCACACACCTCCTCCTACTTCCTCAAGCAAACCTGCCCTCCCAGGCTTCTCTCACCTGACATCTTCAAGGAATTTGTCTAATTCCAGAGCTGGTGACTGGGAGTACCTGGAGAGGAAAGGAAAGATGATAAAAGGAAGGAAATAACAAAACAGCAGACTCAACCTTTCCCAGATAATGGGCAGTTTACAGAGCCTGAGGGTGGTAGCGACCAATCTGTCCCTTTTAGACCCTCTCAGTTTGATTACTCACAAAGTCTGAACTGGTTCTCTTCCTGGTCCCGCAGGGATTTCAGCCAGTACAGCACTGGTATCCATGTTTTTGGTGATCTCCTCGAGAGCATTCTCTGGGATCATGTCTGGAGGGCATGATGGAGTGGGATGTTAGGGAGGGCTAGGACAGGCTCACAGAAGGCACGGAGGCGCAGGGGTAAAGAATCCCTTTGAAGGTAGGACGGGAAAGAGAGACTTCCAATGAGTTATGAGGCTCCAGGTTGCAAGAAAATTCCTAGTAGTGTCAAGGGCACTCACGTTGGTGTCCCACAGTGCAGTGAGCAGCAAGGAGCTTGAGTGAGGGCACCTCGAACAGTGCTGGGTGGAACAGAAGTTCTCGGGCTGTCGGTCTTCGAGCAGGCTCAGGTTGCAGGCACTTTTGAATAAACTCCTAGAAAAGGAACAGGAACAGGCATCTAATACGCCCTCCTTTTCTCATCTTACACTTAGCACAAGGTTTGGTACACACTAGGTGCTCAGCAACTGTTGAAGAATCATACTGATAAATGTACCTGAAAGAGCTTTGAAAATATAGATACGACTTTCTGGTTTTTATTATTTTTCTGCTTTTCAACCACAACCTTTTTTCTTTCATTAATGTGCATAGTTCTTTTTCTTTTATTAGCCCACTCACTGCCTACTTTTCTTCTGCAGTTCTCATCCAATTTAGTGTCTCCTTTCCCAAACTTAACCCATTTCATAATATTTATTTTTTTGTAAGCCTAGTATCATAATTTCTTTTGCCCACTACAACCACTGAAGTCACTGGATTTCCCATGCTTCCTCCAGCCATTCTGCTTCCTTTACTACTTCTTGCAGGTCTCAGGACAATGAACTCGCTTTCTTACTTTCCATCTGCAAGGCCAACAAGATCACCTACCTAATTCCTCACCTGAGGAAAGCATTGCTTCCCAATGTGATCAGAAGCATACTCCGCGGTGTCAAGACTTCCACTCGTCTTCCTTTTTTCTCCTGCTCCCCATCATGCTTCTCTAATGAGCTATGAACTATTCATATTTGGACCTTCCTGTCTAGACTTCTTAACTGTAGTTAACCTATTAATAATACTCCTTAAGATTCTTTAAATCTTAGCTCATTATTTCAGGGAGCCTTCCCTAACTATAATTATAAAATCCCAAATGACTGATTTGATTAATGTAAATAGACTGATTTTACAGTGGTGGCAAACCTATGGTACATGTGCTGCAGCGGGCTGTTTGTTATTACTGAAAGTGCTAAAAGGTTTGCCATCATTGATTTAGGATATCAAGATGGTCATCTAAGAGTATACAGGAACTGCCTGTAGTAACCATTAAATTAATTTACCTGTGTGTAAACACACTTTAATTAACACACAACCTTTAACTCCATCTTAATTCCCAATGTAGTATATATACAAAAGCATGGTAGGCACCTCTAAGGGCAATTTTATAGTTTTTTTTAATTTGTTCTGGTGGTACTGGAAATTGCTCACACATGCTAGGCAAGCACTCTACCACTGAACCACATCCGCAGCCCTTTTTATTTTTCATTTTCAGACAGTGTCTCCCTAAATTGCACAGGCTAGCCTCCAACTTGCGATCCTTCTGCCTCAACGTCCTAAGTAGCCAAGATAACCAGTGTGGGCCACTACATACAGCCTGCAACCTTGTCTTTCCCTTTCTGCTTTACGTTCTCTTGCTCTTAGGAGAGTGCAAATTCCCAGTAACAAAAAATCTGAAGATATTTGGAAGTCAGTTAAGGAAGGAGCAATCTTGAAGACCCTTACCCTCTGTAATGAATCTTCTAGAAGCTGGATGGCACTAATGATGGCTTCCTGTGGCACATATGAGGACTCTCCATTGCCCTGAATCTCTAGCACTGCCATCTGCGGTGAAGAGGAACCCAAAGGAAAATGAGAGACCTAAGAACCCTGGTGCTCCCACAGTCACTTCCCACGACCAGCATGTTCCTTGTTCTCCCTCCATTTCCCCCTCCCCGTTTCACCTTCTGGTATACCCCCCCATTCACCGCCCTTCTGGTCTCACCTCCAGTGCACACATGCCAAAGGAGTAAATGTCCACTGCTGTTGTCACATTAGTGACTTCTAGGGAAAACAGAGAGGGCTTAGTGAGGCACAGGACTGGGTGCAAGGGATGGCAGATATACCTTTTAAAAAAGAAAAGTACTTTGTATGCTAAAAGAGGACCAGAAGTCTGAGTTGTATTACCTCTGCATCTTAGGTTATAAAGTGCAAAACCAGGGCATGAGGACAGGGCAGAGAAGTCAGGATGCCTCACCTCCATACTCTGGTGCAAAGAAGTGTAGATTCTTCTGCTCTTCTCGACAAGTCTTCACATGATTGTTGATAGTGTCAGGAGCCACTGGGAGTAGGGGAGATACCCACAATTTGACCACCATCAACAAACCATAGCCTTATTCCAGAGAGAGGCCCCCAAAAGCCAAACTTCTCCTGAAGTCTCCTTTCCAATCCTCAATAGGCACAAACCTATCCCCCTTTCCACCTGGAACTACACAGCACACACTGACGGCACCTACCTCCCCTTCCTCAGTCCTACTGCTTTTATCTAAGGTCCCTAACTCAGGAGCAACAAAGGCTCTGCATTACATTATGCAGGGAGCTCCGGGCCGGTGAAGAAGCAATCCAGTCTAATAAAACCTTTTACTGGTGAGCTGTTCACCTTCCCCATGACCCACGTACATCTAATCCCTGATACCATGAAAATGTTGGCTTTATTTCTTTCATCCACATAGCAATTAACATAAAAACAGGGCCTTGGGCCGGGGATATAGCTCAGTGGCGCAGCGCCTGCCTGGCAAGCGTGAGGTCCTGAGTTTGATTCCCAGTACCAAAAAAAATAAAAATGGGCTTTCTTAATCTAAGACAACTGGAGACCTTAGGAACTTGCATTAAAAACAGAGTAAAGAATCATTAGTATACAACCAAGGAGCTAGCCTCCTTATTCACCATTGCTGACTAAAACTCAAAAATAGCTCAGAAGTGAACCAATAGTCTTGAATTAGTTTCAATTTTAATCCACCAAAAACCTTTTAGACCTCTGTTCTATGTTCCTATTCCTCAACACTGTCAGCCACAAGGCTGAACGAGAAACCAGGGCCAGGCTCGATTTGGACTCACTCCAATCATAAACAATGACTACAAGTCACAGAGAATCCGGGAGCACAGTATGATCTGAGGAGCCAGCCTGATGAGGAGGGGTAATATGAATCTAGGCGGTTAAGTGGCCAGCCAGGCAGAATCCACAGGAAACAAGCAGGCTATGAAGGGGCAAGCATGTGGAGGGCTGGCAGGGCAGAAGCTAAGCAGACACAAGTAGGCAAGGGAGGTAGGGGACAGGCCTTGCTCCCACGACTGCATGCACTGGGCAGCCGCAAAGGGAGCAGAGGGAGCACAAACAGAGCCCCAAATGGGGCAGAGGGAGCTCTCACCATTAGCAAAAATCCTATGAAAGACTGTTGGGAACAGAGCAGCCCGTAAGCGGGAGGGAGGAAAACAGAGAAAAGTTGTGAGCGATGGAGCAGCCAAGCCCCAGATGAATGGACACACAAACAACACACAAATACAGCACACGGGAATGTTGTACACTGCACACAGATACATAGCAAATGAAAGCACTCACAGCAAGTACAGCCTGGAATCTCCTCTGGTAGGGTTTGACCCCAAGAGCTCAAATCAGATCTCACGTCCGTCTCTTACCTTTTCCCAACCTCCTATGAATATCTCTGTATTAACCCTGGTTTCCCTCCAAAAATATATATATAGTTATATACTCTAGCCCCTCTCTATAACTGGCTTCTTCCTGTGAATTTCTCCAGCAAGGTGCTGTCTCTTATCACCAGCCCACACCTCAGAATTTTGCTGCATTCTCCCCCATGCCTTTCATCTTACCCCCATGGTTCCCAAAGTCCCGAGGCTCCCCTGCCCAGAACCTCTCCCTCCCCTCACCAGAGCCAATCTTGATGAGTCCGTTGTGCTGGATGAAGATGGTGTCACAGGTCAGGTTCCCATGGATGATGGGGGGGTCACAGGAGTGCAGGTAGCTGTGGGGGCACTGGGCTGTTAGAGGGGCCACTGGGAAATTAAGGGCAGGGGGAACCCAAGGGTTAAGAGGAGCCTGGGCCAGGACTCCTGCTGGTCACCATAAAGATAATCCCCATACTCTGAATCTCCATTATGCCTGATGACTTAAATAGCTGGATAAGCCGTAGGAGAAAGAGGTAGGAGATAGTGTCGTGGTTAGGGCATCAGGAGGGACCCTGTACAAGACCATAGGGGCCTAATCTTGATAATATATGACTCCAAGCAAGTAGGGAGAGGAAGAACAGAGAGCAGAGTAGTGCCCTGAAATCCATCTGGAGGAACTAAATTAGGAGATACAGGAAAGAAACTAACCAGGTACTACTTACCTGAGGGCAGAGAGGATTTGTGTGCACCAGCGCTTCCAAGCCTGGAACAGGGTTTGAGTCAAGGGTTGGTATTAATCTACTCGCCCTCCCACGGTCCTCACCATCCCTCTCTAATCAACTTCATTAAGACAATCTTGGGCCGGTGAGATGGCTCAGCGGCGTAAGCGCCTGCCTTGCAAGCGCAAGGGCCCGAGTTTGACTCCCGGATCCCACATACGAAAAAGGGGCCGGTGATATCGCTCAGTGGCACGGGTGCCTGTTGGCGCACGAGGTCCTGAGGTCGACCCCCCCAGTACCCACAAAAAAAAAAAAAAAAAAAAAGACAATCTTTTAAGGCCCCAAGCCACCCTAAAATCTGGTCTGCCACCCTCTTTTCATACCTTTTCATTCATAGTCTTGTGGTTCTTTTTGGTCTTCTTCAGAAATTGCTTAAGACTCCCAGATGACATGTATTCTGTGATAAAAATGACCTGGGGAGGCAAAGCACTTACTGTAATGCTTTAGAACAGAAATTATTTCTTACCTGGGGACCTTTACACCAGAAATATACTAAATTTATAAGTTTTCTTCAACTTTCTCTCCTTTTGTTTTTAGCATCACTTCCTTAGACTGAGCAATACAACAAAAATTACTCAACAATAAGAGCTATGGGAGGAAGGAAGCAGAAATTCATTTCTGCCCCATCTTTAACCAGACATAGGCATATGAAAGGAAAAGATGGCACATAAAGCCCTGCTCTCACCACCACAGTGGCTAATCCCAGTTCTGTTTCAAAAATACCCACTTTAAATCTCTGGGTATACCTCAGAATAAAAACAAGAAAAAATTCTTACCCTGGCCTTGTTCTCTTTAATGTCTGCCCAATACTTGTGAAACTTAACAATGTTGAGATGTTCCAACTGAATCAGATTATCAAACACAGCACGGACCTTTTCCTGGAACAAGGAAGTTGGTGTGGTAAGAGTTCACAAATCACTGTAATTAATCCTGAAAAGCCATTTCCCAACCCTCCCCAGAAATGATCTAACCCAACATGCTCTCCTCATAGTCGCTGCCAGACACCAATTCCTCTTTAATATCAGTGTTCGAATGCCCACCTGTGTGTATCATTTTACCAACACCTACCTCCTGCAGCTTGTAGTTCTTGCGCTCAGAGAACTGTACCTCATTCCACACAACCTCCACACCCTCCTCTGTGTCCATAGCCAGGTATGCACTGTCAATACCTGGTACATTCCGCTGATTCACCTGAGAAGTAATTCAAATGGAATTCAAATAACACCCCCTCCATTTGAATATCTGTATGATCATCATCTCCTACCCGCCATGGCACTGAAGTCTGGGCTGCCTCTTTGAGAACGACCCCCCCCTTCTTAGAATTTACTCCCCAGGAAGGGCACCACCATCACTTTACCTCTTCTCGCCTCTTCTGCCAGCGCCCACAGGGTGATTCTTCCAAGATCTCAGATTCATCTTCACTCTCTTCTTCTTCCTCTGGGGAAGCAGCTGAGGTTGTGGAGGTCACGGGAGGTGACACTGATGTCAGGCCAGGAGCTGAAGATGAGGATTCTACCTTTGGGTCTGAGCCACTGCTAAGTACTGTCTGGGACTCCCCCTCCGACATGCTGGAATGAACACTCAGGCCTGTATTAGTTGGGGCAAGAACAAAGGGAGAAGACAGAGAAGGTCAAGATAGATTTATAAGGATTTAGCTGGACATGGTAGCACATGCCTGTAATCCCAGTACTCAGGAGGCTGAGGCAGGAGGACTGCCGTGAGTTCGAGGCCAGCCTGGGCCACATAGTAAGACCCTATCTCAAACAAACAAACAAAGATTTATAAAGATTTAGTAATCCTAATTACTTCATCTCCAGGTTCAAAAGGAAATAAAATACATACCTCCAATTTCCTTTTAAATCCCAAATCAGAATTGTTCGTTTTTTTTTTTTTTTTTTTTGTGGGTACCAGGGGTTGACCTCAGGACCTCGCGCGCCAGCAGGCGCCTATGCCGCTGAGCAATATCACCAGCCCTTTTCTCGTATATGGGTACCAGGAGTCGAACTCAGGACCTCGCGCTTGCCAGGCAGGCACTTATACCGCTGAGCTATCTCACCAGCCCAGAATTGTTCTTATCTAAACAATGAAACATGACTCTCCATAACTCTAGAGAAAGGACGCTATCTCAGTTAAAGATAACTCACACAGGGATGGCAAACACAAGACATACAGCAGTATAAACCACCTCAGTAAGATCCAAATGAACAGCAAAATCAGATGCCCCATTCCCTCTCAACAAACACTCATCCAACGGGCTTCCCTTTGAATCCCATGTACCCCTATTTGCACTGTACTCAAGAACAAGGCCACACGGGCGCTATTAAGAAAAGTTGACTCCAGACTCCAAAATGTCCCAGAGCCAGCCCTAAGGCTGGACTGTACCACCTTCAGCCAGCTTATCCAGCTGAAAGCCTCAGTTGACTTTTCCACCTTAAACTAGCCTTGACATTCACTAGCCATCCCTCCTGTACACAGAATAAGCCTGCTAGTCCTTAGTGAAGCTGCCCAGATGACTCGAAGTGGTTAGTGACTTCACCCCTGTTGAATTCACCTTCCCTATGATATGTGGCAAACAGGTATCAGCAATGTCATTTTGCCATTCACTCATTCAACAAATGTTTAGTATGCACTTATTGTGGGTCACACACTAGGCAGGCGCTTGAGATATAATAATAAAACAAATCAAATGCCCACTTATGGTGCCACAAATTCAAGGCAGATCTAGGCTTCAAGCTTCCATTTGATTCACACTGCTTAAAGGCTCTATAACTAAGTCAGGAGATTTTTATTAGACGGCATTCTAGTAAATACCAAAGATCAACAAACCACTACCAAAAAAAACAAAACAAAACAAAACAAAAACCCTGGCAAGGTATTCTTTCCCATGTTAATTTCTAGGTCCTTGCTATCCTCCATTCAATTCAGCCAGCAAGGATATCACAGTATCTGCATGTTTTAGCAATCTACCAGGAAAGGTAGATTAAAGATCATTTTTCTTCTTCCCTTGAAAAGTAGCCAAGAAAATACTGTAGTAAGAAAGTCTGTATCAGTTACTTCCTAGAGCAGCTGTATTCACAGAATTCATCTAAATTCTGAGCAGTTAAGTTAAATTTCCAGCTAGATTACAACAAGACATACAGGTGGAATTTTAATACAGGAAGGCTGTAGCCAACGAGATCTAAACTTCTGGACCCAGGACACAAGACAACGAATCCGCAGTAAGGCACCACAGGAGAAGTCAAGCCTTATTCAAAGGGAGATGCCCTCGCAGTGTGCTTGTATACTCCCTCCCCAGTCTTGTCCCAGTAGGCCTAATGAGGGCAACGACCAAGATCCTCCAGCACTCCTCCTACTGAAGAAACCTTCGCAACCCAGACGGTTCTGTCTCAGGGTTGTCTGGAGGCTTAATAAAGATCACACAAGGGAAAGCCCATTTACATCCATAAAGCCGACTCCTCGCTGCCTCCAGCCACCCTGAGGCGCACAGAACGTTCACTGCGGCGCAGTGTCGGCCGTCCTGCAAAGTTGTGTTCTCCCGGACTTTCACCGCAAGCTCCAGGACTTCAGAACGCAACCCTCCTCTGTCAACGCCTCCGCAATCGCTCGCAGCCACAGGCCTCCCGGCTGTCTTCACCCCGAGCACACCCGACGCGGCCTCTGAGGCCCGCAGCTGTCCATCGCAAATAAAGCAGCTCGGGAAACGAAGAAGGCCCTCGGAGCACCCCACTCCAATAGGTCGCCCTGCCAGGTCCCCGCCCGCTGCCAGTGGGCGCGCGGAGACCGGCGGCGCGCGGCCGCCACCTCATCAAAGGCCGGCTCTCGGCGCCGTCAGGCCGCAGGCCACGCCCCCGCGCATCGCGGCGCCGCCCCGCGAGCAGGCCTGGCCGGGACGCAGCGCTTCCTTCCGCAGGCCGCGGGCCGTGGGCCGCGACCGCCACCCCCGCCCCCGCCCCCGCCCCCGCGCCGGCCCCGCCTCTCACAGCCGGAGTTCCAAGCGAACGCCGGGGCCTCCCGACCCGCGCCCGCAGAATTCCAGGCCACCGCCGCCGCCGCCACACCGGGAGAGGGGAGAGTATGTGAGGCCGAGGCGGCCCCTGCGCTCCCGCGGGCTGGGGCGGGCCAGGCCTGGCTGCCGAGGGAGCAGGGCCGCCTGCAGCCTTCGCCGGCCGGGTCCCGCCGTCGCGGGCTCGGGGCGATCCTTCCGTCTTTCCGCGAGCCTCCCTCCTCGGCCTCATTCCCCGGACGCTCACCTCCCGACTCCGCGTCCGCAGCCTGCGCTTCACCTCCAGCTTGGGTTCCGGAGCCCCGGATCACAGCGACTAGCTCACAGCTGCGCTCCGCAGCGCAACCGAACTGTGGGCCCCGCCCTCGCGGCGTCCGGACCAACAGATGGGCGGTGCCGCGCCGCGGCCGGGTTTCCATTGGACGGGGCGGTGGGGGGCGGTGCCCGCAGACGGTCCCTCCCCGGTCGTCTTCAGCCGGGTCTCCTCCCCTTGCGCCGCCGGGGCGGACACTTAGCCGAGGGCTCGGCCTCTAGGTTCCCGCCTGCACTGGCCTCTGGTCTACCCCTCCGCCCAGTCCAGGTGCCCCCCGTGACTCTGCTGGACGAAGTGAAGGCCTTCTCCCGCTTCTAGATAGGCGCCATGACAGTTCTAATGCCACGAAAAGACAAAAGGAGCGAAAGACCTACCCTCAGTCCGATGGGAGAGCCTCTGACCTTCACTGTTTGGGGACGAGACAGTGCGCAGGACACCAATTCTTCAGGAAGGTTTTTAAAAAGCACTCAGCACTGAGTAGCAATAGTTAACGCTTTGCATAGCACTATATGCGGAAACTTTACAAGAGGTTTTCACAGATGTCTCATTTGGTCTTCCTAAGAATGAACTAATTGAAATTATTCAGTGATTGAGGACAAATGCCAAAAAAAAAAAAAAATCCACCTAAAGCTGGGGCATTACACGTTTATCGAAATTAATTTAATGAGCTAAATCTAGAATTGAAACAAATTCATCAAAGCCTTCCTTTGAAAAGGTTGGAAGAATTTAGATTGACTGTGAGGAAGTAGAAAGGAAGATAGATTCTGAGCGAACCAGTGATGTGCGAGAATTACCTGCGGAGCCTGTAATTGGGTGGGAGTTGATTCTGCCGTTAGGGAGGGAGAAGGGTAGATCAGTCAACGAAGCTTGGGAATGACCTAACCACCAAATTTCACTGCCCTACCTTAAAGGGAATTTCTAACCCTGCTTCACTGGGAGAAAGGAGAAGATGTGGAGAAAATACATTCTCTCATCTCCGCCTCAAAATATTTGTTTTAAAAATGAAATTTTCACCCCTCCTTGGACTATTTTACCTTTGAAAGAACTCAAACACCCGTTTTAGAAATTTGATGAAAGTTTTGGACCTTATTTTGGATTATAAAATTCGTTTACCTACCAAATGTAGCAGTTTCGGAGCTGAGGTCACAAATCTTTGTTGTAATCTCAAAGAGAAAGACTTTCCAGATTAACCTTTTCATAGGCTTCAAAACAACTAAAACACCTGAGCCGTGGTAAACATTAATTAAATATCACTTCGTGTCGACATCATGGTCTCCATTCTTTTCTGTCTGAGGTCTTAGCATTACCAACCTTTTTCTTTCTCTGCCCCTCCCTCCCTCCCTTCTTCTCTGTCTCTGTCTTGTCTCAGTCTGTCTCTCTCTCTTTGAGAAGGGGTTGGAGGCAGGAGATGGATGTCTCTCTACGTTGCCCAGGCTGGTTTCAAACTTGCCATTCTCCTGCTTCAGCTTCCTAAGTAGCTGGGACTCCCTTTATTCAAATATGCAAAGAGGACCCTTTGGCAACCTCAAGCTCTCATCTTATTTTTAACCTTTCATTCGTGTTTAAAATGACCAAATACTGTCTACATTTCCACCAACTCATTTATTTACTTTTTCACAGTTATGAAAGTAATAAATACATGCCCGTTGTAAAAAGTCAAAATATTTCAAAAATATTTTAGTATAACAATATTTATATAGCAAATTAGACAAGCTAGGCACAATTTTAATTCCCTTATGATATCAATTCATTTAATACAATCACATAAAAATTAATTATAATAAGTGAACTTAGGGCCAGGGACCTAGCTCAGCGGCACAAGCGCCTGCCTGGCAAGCGCAAGGTCCTGAGTTTGATTCCTGGTACCAAAAAAAAAAGAAAAGTGAAACTTAATATAATCCTACCTCCCCAAAATAATTGATTTTGATATCTGTATCTCCATGTTTCTTTTTCTGTGTACATATTAATATTATGTGGATATAATTTAAAAATAAGCTTATGCTGCATCATCTTCAGTTTACTCTTTTCATTTTTTTTCCATGATGGTGCATGTAAAACTAATATTGTAATCACTATTTTAATTTTTTACTCTACCAAGAAAGTATTTCATTTTCCAAAAGTGCCAACATTTAATAAGTACCAGTGGACACTGTAATAGTTTCCAACATGTATTATTATAAATAATGTTGCAATGAATATTCTGCTGTGTACATCTTCGCCTACTTATGAAAATGATGGTTACACTTTTTTGTGTGTGTGTGTGGGTACCGGGGGTCGACCTCAGGACCTCGCGTGCCAGCAGGTGCCCATGCCGCTGAGCGATATCACCGGCCCTTTTCTCATATGTGGGTTCCGGGAGTCTAACTCGGGCCCTTGCACTTGCCAAGCAGGCGCTTACGCTGCTGAGCCATCTCACCGGCCCGGTTACACGATTTTTAAAATGGCATTGCTGAGTCAAAAGCTAGGAACACACACCTAATTAGAATGGCCAAATTCCAGAACACTCACAACACCAAATGCTGGTGAGGATGTGGAGCAACAGGAACTCTTTTATTGTGGTGGGAGTGTAAAATGGTACCGTCACTTTGGAAAACACTTGGGCACTTTCTTACAAAACTAAACATACTTGCAGCTGGGGGTGCAGCTCAGTGATAGTGTGCCTGACTGCATAGCATCCATAGGCCCTGGGTTTAATCCCCAGCACGATAAATATATAAAAATAAAAAACAGTAAACATGCTATCACCATGTGATCCAGCAGTTGCCCTTGTTGGTATTTGTGTTGGTATTCCAAAGGGAATGAAAATTTTTGTCTACACAAAAGCCTCCATATGAATGTTTATTGAGAAGAAGCTTTATTCATGATTGCCAAAACTTAGGAGAAACCAAGATTTTCATTCAGTAGAATGAAAACATAAATGGTATTAAATTCATACAGTGGACTATTAGTGCTAAAAAGAAATGAGATATACAGTTGAGCATGCTGGTAGATGTCTCTAATCCCAGAACTCTGGGAGGCTGAGGCAGGAGGACTGCAAATTTCAGCTCAGCCTAGGCAACTTAGTGACTTAGTGAGAACCTGTCTCAAAAAATAACAAATAATAGCCAGCATAGTGGCACATGCCTATAATTCCAGGACTCAGAGGGCCAAGGCAGGAGGATCACCATGAGTTCAAGGCCATCCTGTGCTACATAGTGAGTTCAAATCCAGCCTGAACTACATAGCAACAACTTGTCTCAGATAATAATAACAATACTAATAATAAAAATAACTCCACACCAGCAAGGCATGGTGGTCCATACCTGTAATCCCAGCTACTCAAGGAGGCTGAGGTAAGAGGATCATCATAAATCCAAGGTCAGCCTGGGCAATTTAGCTAGACCTAATCTTGAAATAAAAATAAAAAGGGTTAGGGATGTAGCCCCTGGGTTTGATCTCTAGTACCACAAAAATATAAAACAAACAAAAAACACAGTCCTTATCTTATGATGGCTCATTTTATAGCTTGTGGACTCTAGGATGGGGCCCAAGTAGTGATATGCGTTCTGTAGAAACTGTACATCACCTTTTGAATTTCAATCTTTTCCCAGGCTAGTGATAGCTGCAGGCCAGTCTCTCCCAATGCTGGGCAGAGCTCCCAGAGAGCCACGGGGTCATGAGGGAAGACAACTGACATTCCACAGTGTACTATCTGCTAAGCAGTGAGGGTAGTAGGTGTAGTAAATGCAATTTCTACTTATGATATTTTCAATTTATTATTGGCTTATCAGGGTGTAACTGCATCATAGGCAGAGAAGTAGCTATATGTGGGCTGAGAAGAACTCTGTTTTCTTCAAGGTGGAAACATTACCTGGGAAGGTGTGTCGAGCTGAATAATGGCCGCCCAAAGATACCCACATTCTAATCGCTGGAATTTGTAAACATTATCTTATATGGCAAAAGGGACTTTGCACATGTTTAAGGATTTTGAAATGGGGAAGATTGTCCTGAATTCTCAGAGCTGGCTCTAAATGTAATCACTAATGTCCTTATAAGAATATTTCACCATAGAAGGGAAGGAAATGTGACCACTGAGGCAAGAGACTGAAGTAATGCCAAGGAATACAGGCAGCTGCTAGAAGCTAGAAAGGCAAGGGACAGATTTTCTCCTACCTGCAGAAGGAAGCATTGTGCTAATACCCCTTTTTTTTTTTTTTGACAGGGTCTCACTATGTAACCCAGACTGGTCTCAAACTTGCAGCAATCCTCCTACCTCAGCTTCCCAAGTGCTGGGATTACAGACATGAGCCACCATGCCTGGCTAATATCTCTACTTTAGACCAGTGAAACTAATTGCAGCTCCCAGGCCTCCAGACCATAAAGGAATAAATCTATGGTGTTTTTTTTTTTTTTTTTTGGTGGGTACCGGGGGGTCGACCTCAGGACCTCGCGCGCCAGCAGGCGCCCATGCTGCTGAGCGATATCACCGGCCCCTTTTTCGTATGTGGGATCCGGGAGTCGAACTCGGGCCCTCGCGCTTGCTGGGCAGGCGCTTAAGCCGCTGAGCCATCTCACCGGCCCAAATCTATGCTGTTTTAAACCACCAAGTTCATGGTGACTACTACAGCAGACATAGGCCACTCATACATAAGTCTTTCCAGAGAAGAAGATTGACCTTGGTTCTAAGGGATAAATACGAATTCAATGCAAGTTAAGGAAAAAGAGTCTAAGACTGAACGCTCCTTTTCTCTCTTTCCAGTATTGCAAGGCAGGAACTTGGACTATAACATCTATGGTTTTTCATTCCGAGCTTTGGGAAGATGTCTCACTGTGCTTCAGCAGCAAGAGTTGGAGATTACCAACACAGACATTAATGTTCTTCCCTTTGCCTCCCCTCTGGCTTTGCAGTTTGAAATTTAACCTTCGTTTTTTTTTTTTTTTTGGTTTTTTTTTGTGGGTACTGGGGGTCGACCTCAGGACCTCGCGCGCCAGCAGGCGCCCGAGCTGCTGAGCGATATCACTGGCCCTTTTTTCGTATGTGGGTTCCGGGAGTCGAACTCGGGCCCTCGCGCTTGCCAGGCAGGCGCTTACACCGCTGAGCCATCTCACCGGCCTTAATCTTCGTTTTTACAAAATTTGTTATACCTGGGAGAGAAGAGATTTTCCAAGCAGAGAGAGGACATTCTTTTTTTTTTTTTTTTTTTTTTGTGGGTACCGGGGGGTCAACCTCAGGATCTCGCGCCAGCAGGCGCCCGTGCCGCTGAGCGATATCACCGGCCCCTTTTTCGTATGTGGGTTCCGGGAGTCGAACTCGGGCCCTTGCGCTTGCCGGGCAGGCGCTTAAGCCGCTGAGCCATCTCACCGGCCCAGAGAGGACATTCTTAAGAAAGTAAATGAGAAAACTAGGGAAAGAATCTGATCTCTGATACTTATTTTTAACTTTTTAAAATTTAATTAATTAAGCTATGTTAGGGAAGGAATCATAGGCCTTTGAAATGAGCTACATAGCTGGCTTTTTTTTTTTTTTTTGAGACAAAGTCTCACTAAGTTGCCCAGACTGTGCTCGAACTTGTGATTCCTCTGCCTTGGCCTCCCAGAGTACTGAGATTAGAGGCATGAACCACCGTGCCCAGCTCTGGGGCTTATTATTAGAGAAAGCTTGGGGAGAGAGGGACCTCTCCAAAAGCGTATAAGGAAACTTCTTGTCTGATTTGCTTGGAACTGAGAGAAACAAAGTTAATAAAAATAAGCAAAAATAAAGATTTAGTTAAAAGTGCTAAGAAGGGAATAGATTAATTTACCCAGAATACAAGCACAATTATACAAGAATATCTGTGTGTGTGTGTGTTTGTGTGTGTGTAGTTGAGAAGGGAGAATAGATTGTGAGACTCAAAATGTATAAGGATAGTTCTAGAAGAAAAAGAATGATGACAAAGCAGTGTTTGAAACATAATAGATAATAATTCTTTTTTCTTTCTTTCTTTTTTTTTTTTTTTTTTTTTTTTTGATACAATCTCGCTGTGTAATTTAGGCTGGCCTTGAACTCACAGCAATCCTCCTGCCTTGGCCTCCTGAGTGCTGGGATTACAGGTGTGCACCACTATGCCCAGCTAAGCATTCTTAAGTTTTTGTTTTTGTTTTTTGGTACCGGGAATTGAACTCAGGACCTCATGCCTGCCAGGCAGGTGCTGTACCACTGAGCTAAATCCCCGGCCCCCATAAGTATTGACAAAAGACATAAATTATCAAATTTTAAAAGTAAGCTTTTAAAGTATTTTGTTGTTGTTTGAGTCACAGTCTTGCTATGTAGTTCAGCCTGGCCTTGAACTTGCAGTGATCCCCCTGTTTCAGCCTCCCAAGTGCTAGGATTACAGGCATGTGCCACCATGCCCAGAAGCTTTTAGTATTAATATGCACACACTGCTATGGTTTGAATGTCTGTACCAAAACCCAGGGTGAAACAAGTAATTTTTTTTGGTACTGGGGATTGAACTCAAAGCCTTCACACTAAGATACATCCCCAGTCCTTTTTTGAGATAAGGTCTCACTAAGTTGCCTAGGCTGAGGTCAAACTTGGGTTTCTCCTGTCTCAGCCTCCCAAAACGATAGGATTATTATTATTATTATTATTATTTTATTTTATTTTATTTTTTTGTGGGTACCGGGGGTTGAACTCAGGACCTTGTGCACCTACCAGCAGGCACCCGTGCCACTGAGCGATATCACCAGCCCTTTTTTCGTATGTGGGTTCCGGGAGTCGAACTTGGGACCTCGCACTTGCCAGGCAGGTGCTGACGCCACTGAGCCATCTCACTGGCCCAAACAATAGGATTATAAATGTGTGCCACCAAGCCCAACTCTGGTGGAAATTTAGTCCCTAATTATGCAGTGAGACCTTTAAAAAGTGATTAGGTTCATGAAGACTCTGCCCTCATGAACAAATGACTACATTAATGGGCTAATGGTTTGCCTTGAGAGGTCTGTTATAAAAGCCAGCTTGACTCTGTCTTTCAGATGAGGCCCTTTCCCATGTGACATTTTGTGCTGCCTCAGGATTCTGTGGACAGTCAGAAGCAGCAAGAAGGCCCTTACCAGCTGTTCTTTCACAGCCATGTACTTCCAATCCATCAGAACTGTATGAAAAGAGTATCTTTACAAATTACCAGTCTCAGCAATATTCAGCTATAGCGACAGAAAATGGACTGAGACACACAGTGTAGCACATCAAAAGAGTTTTTGTTCAAGTTCAAGGACAAAAAGAAAATTATAAAAGCTATCAGAGTTGGGGTGAGGATTCCTATGAAACAACAGTAAGACTGAAAAAGACTTCTCTGTCGATGTAGAATTTTATCCCCTGCCAAACTATCAAGCACAAAGGTGAAGGTGAAGCTGGTTATGCTGGTGCACACCTGTAATCCCAGCACTAGGGAGGCTGAGGCAGGAGGATCACCAGGAGTTCAAGGCCAGCCTGGGCTATATAAGCAAGTTCAAGGCCGGCCTACATAGGGAGACCCTGTCTCAAAAAAAAAATTCTTAATTTAAACACACACACACACACACACACACACACACACACAAATTGCTGGTTAGACAACCAAGTCCAGGAAATTGAGGAATCTGTGGCATTTCTTCTCACTGCTCCAGAATATTACGACAATGAAATGGATAGAGAGCCCCCTAGGAGGTCATTCTCTATGGTCCACCTAGCACAAGTAAAACGTTGTTGGCCAAAGCAGCAGCAAACCAAACCTCAGCCACTTTCTTGAGAGTGGTTGGCTCTGAACTTGTTCAGGAGTACCTGGGTGATGGATCCAAACTTGTACAGGAGTTGTTTCGAGCTGCTGAAGTGCACCACCCATCATTTTTATTGATGAAATCAGTGCCATTGGGACAAAAAGATATGATTCAAACTCTGGAGATGAGGGAGAAATTCAATAAACAATGTTGGAACTTTTGAATCAGTTGGATAGATTTAATTCAAGGGGAGACGTGAAGGTTATCATGGCCACAAGCCAAATAAGAAACTTGGGCTCCAGCACTGATCAGACAAGGGTGCATCAACAGGAAGATGCAGATCCCTCGCTTGATGAAAAGACTAAGAAGCGCATCTCTCAGATTCACACGAGCAGGATGACACCGGCCAATGACGTAACCCTGGACAACCATATATATATTTTTTAATTTTTTTTTATTTTTTTGTACCAGGAATCAAACTCAGGACCTTGTGCTTGTCAGGCAGGTATCTGTGCTGCTGAGCTATATCCCTGGCCCAGTTGTTACACATTTCCACATTCAAGAAGATAGAGAAGAGCATGAGCATGGTAAGGAGAGAAAAAGAAGAAATTAAAAAAAAGACAAATCATACTCTTAGAGGGGAAAAATACATCAAAAATGAAAGGGCTGAATGTATAGCCAGTAGTAGAGCATGCCTTCAGCATATGTGAGGCCCTAAGTTTGATCCCTAGGACCAGAAAAAAAAATGTTTCAAATTTGAGGGGTTGGAGCCGGGCCTGTAATTGCAGCATTCAGGAGGCTGAGGTAGGAGGACTGCCATGAGTTCAAAGCCAGTGTGGGCTACATAGTAAGTTCAAGGCCACCCTGGAATACACAGTGAGACTTTGTCTCAAAAAACCAACCAACCAACTAACCTAATTAATTAATTAATTAATTAGATGGTTGGGAGTATAGCTCAGTGGTAGAACATCTACTTAGCATGCATGAAGCCCCAGGTTCAATCTCTAGCGTACGTGTGTGCACGCATGCACGCGCGCGCGCACACACACACACACTTCAAATTTCAGAAACCTATTCAGGAATCTCAATGAAGCTCAAGCAGAAGAAACAATAAGGAAACTACATCAAGGGACATGCTCATAAAATTGCTGAAAACAGCAAGAGATAAAGAGAGGGGCCGGTGAGATGGCTCAGCGGCTTAAGCGCCTGCCCGGCAAGCGCGAGGGCCCGAGTTTGACTCCCGGAACCCACATACGAAAAAGGGGCCGGTGATATTGCTCAGCGGCACGGGCGCCTGCTGGCGCGTGAGGTCCTGAGGTCGACCCCCCGGTACCCACAAAAAAAAAAAAAAAAGAGAGAGAGATAAAGAGAATAATCTTGCCGGCATAGTGCCGCATGCCTGCAATCCCAGATACCCAGGAGACTGAAGAGGGAGGATTGTAAATTTGAGGCCAGCCTGGGCAAATTAACAAGACACTGTCTCAAAATAAAAAATAAAAAGAGATAGAGACATAGCACAGTGGTATAGCACTTTCCTAGCATGTGTGAGGTCCAGGGTTCAATCTCTAGTATCAATACCCAGTAGTGAGAAGTGGGGGGGGACTACCATTTGGAAGGAAGATGTGAGATAAAAGAAATAGGGCTGGGGGTGTTTCCCAGTAAAAGATTATTTGCCTAGTATGCAAGGTCCTTAGTTAGATCCCCAGGACCACACCAAAACAAAACAAAACAAAACAAAAAGGTTGAGTTCTTCAAAATACTAAATATAGAATTATGTATATTTAATTCTACTCTAGCTGTACACCCACAACAATTGAAATCAAGGACTCAAACAGATATTTGTGTACCAATGTTCATAGCAGCAGTATTCTAATAGCCAAAAAGTAGAAATAATCCAAATGACCATCAAGAAATGAATGGATAAACAAAACATGAATGCACGCATGGGCATGTGTGGGGATGTACGTTATATTATATATGTGTGTGTTAGATTCCCCAACACCCCCCAAAACTACAGAGTAATTGTTTGTAAGAATGGGAAATGAATTATTGTTTACTGGGTACACAGTTTCAGTTTTCTAAAATGAAAAGTTTAGGAAATGCAGGATGATGGTAGATGTACTATAAGGTGAATGCACCTAATGCCACTGAACTATGCATTTAAAAATGGTTAAAATTATCCAGCATTCAGGAGGCTGAGGCAGGAGGATCACTGTGAGTTCAAGGACGGCCTGGACTACATAGTGAGTTCAAGGCCAGCCTGAACTATATAGCGAGATCCTGTCGGAAAAAAAAAAAAAAGGTTAAAATAGTAAGTTTCATGGTAGGTTTATTTTTATAACAATAAGGGTCTCACTATGCAGTTCAGGTTGGCCTTAAACTCACTATGCAGCCCAGGCTGGCCTCAAACTCACAATGATCCTCTTGCCTCAGCCTCCAAAGTACTGGGATTTAGGCATGAGCCACCATGCCCAGTAAGGATTTTTTTTTTTTTTTTTTTGAGTAAAAATGCCTTTGAAATAAGTTGAAACTATAACTTTAGATAAACAGCAATCATGGAGGTAGATCTTGCTGAGATATTTTTAAGATGAGGATAGAAATACTGAATAACTCTAGATTTTATAATAGTTATAGCAAGTATGAATGTTAAAACTGTAAGAAAAATCATTAAAATATGGAAACAATCTAAAGCTTCTAACCAGCAAAGAAAAAGAAATAGGAATATAGGAAACTATCAGTCTAACATTAGGCGGGAAATGAGAGGGGAGAAAAAGGATGCAAAGGGTAAGAATGGCAAGGAGAAAATACAAGTAAGAAGGCAGCAATAAACCCAAATATATGAGCAGTCCAAATAATATTAACCTGGGAGTGGTGGCATATGCCTGTAGTCCAGCACTCTGGGAGGCTGAGGCAGGAGTATCACAAGTTTGAACCCAGCCTGGGTAATTTAGTGTCTTAAAGAGCCCCTGTCTCTAAAAAATAAAAAGGGCTGGGGATGCAGCTCAGTGAGAAGGCCCTGGGTTCAATCCCCATATTGCAAAGAAAAAAATTAAGACATTAATCTTACTTATTAAAAAACAAACTTTCCAGTTGGATTTCATTAAAGTCTATTGCATGCTATATAAGATACCCTGAATAGTGACCCAGTAAGACAACGAGTGCATACCACATCACTGACAGATGCTGGGAGACAAACATACCCAGCATGGACAGGCAGCCATTTTGGCAGGTAGGGTAGCAGAATTCCAGCTGAGAGCTTTCTTTTTTTTTTTTTTTTTGTGGGTACCGGGGGGTCGACCTCAGGACCTTGCGCGCCAACAGGCACCCGTGCCGCTGAGCGATATCACCGGCCCTTTTTTCATATGTGGGTTCCAGGAGTCGAACTCGGGCCCTCGCGCTTGCAAGGCAGGCGCTTACGCCGTTGAGCCATCTCACCGGCCCGAGCTTTCTTATTACTGCTCTCATTTAGTCCCCAGTGAAATGGAGAGCCAAGCTATTGGTTAGTGAGGTCACCTGTTAATTTGACTGAGAGTCAGTTTTAAAATCTTTTGCCCAGTGATGGAAAGAACCAGCAGGATTTTTCTAAATGACATACTGTGGTCGTCTTTGGCCAACCTGTCAGACTCAACTTTTGTCCTTGGGTGTCAGTGGCATACATGGCAAAGTAATTTTCTTACTCAGGGATTTTGGGGACTCCCCAAGGAATAGTTAGGGATCTTCCTACCACAGATCTCCCTGGAAATTACTCTCATTTTTGCTAGCTGTCCTTGCTCCAGAATACTACTGCTCCTGGGTTTTGCTACTATCTCTTCCAGGTTCTCCATATGGCCTCACCCCACTGGACACAGGTCTTCTCCAAGTTTTAATTTTTATTTTATTTTTTGTTGGTGGTGATTGAACTCAGGGCCTTGTATATGCTAAGCATGTGCCCTACCACTCAGCCCTCATCTTCTGCCTTTATTCCCCAAAGCTCAGTCCAGCCTGTTCAGTTTAACATGACACAGAGGCCACAGGCATGAAAAGCAAAGAGTAGCTCCCCGCTGCCACTGGAAGTGGTTATTCTTCAGATTTCTGAGAAAGCAGAGCGGACCCACCCTCAATCCCTCCCCACCAGAGAGCTCCAGAGCATGACCCACCTTGGAACCCTAGTGCCAGGAACAGGCAGGGGTCTGAAAGGTCCTTTCTTTCTTCTTCTGTCCAAGGCCTGCTTATTTACAGTCTAGAATGTCTAATGGAGGCACGAGCCTTTTCCTTATGGGAAACACTCACCCTCCACTCAACTCTACTCAGCTCCTCCAGCTGTAGGAGCCATGGACTCTTTCTGGGTCAGATAACTGGGCTCACCTAATGCCATCTGGGACCTACCTGAGGTTCTGGCCAATCTGTCTTTCAGCGTGAAGTGTGCTGGTTATGTTGGCACCTTCCTCAGGGTGGTCCTGGTTTTGTGACCTCCTGTGAGAAAATACTAGGATAGGGCCGGTGAGATGGCTCAGAGGCGTAAGCGCCTGCCTAGCAGGCGCAAGGGCCCAAGTTTGACTCCCGGAAACCACATATGAAAAAAGGGCCGGTGATATTGCTCAGCAGCACAGACGCCTGCTGGCGTGCGAGGTCCTGAGGTCAACCCCTGGTACCCACAAAAAAAAAAAAAAAAAAAAGAAAATACTAGGATAAAAACAAACATAGATCTCTGAAGAACAAATAATTTTAAGAAACATTGCAGGCTATATTCTTACTTGGGAGGAAAAAGAAGACCTCTCTCTCTGAGGGCACAATCCTGCCTTAGATATACAGTATATTACTAATAAATAGATAAATTCCAGTGCATTAGGCTAACACATCTGAATTTTGGTTAAAGGTCATATCATGATTTTCTTTAAGACGGTGATATTGAACCTTTTAGAGACAAGTGCCCAAACTGCACCCAAAACCCACTTATTTATCACAAAGTGCCAAAGCTGCAATTAAATCTGAATACTGAGGTTTTAGTTTAGAAAGAACAACTCATACATTAACGTCTTTTTTTTTGTGGGTACTGGGGGTCGAACTCAGGACCTCGTGCGCCAGCAGGTGCCCGTGCCGCTGAGCGATATCACTGGCCCTTTTTTCATATGTGGGTACCGGTAGTTGAACTCAGGACCTCGTGCTTGCCAGGCAGGTGCTTATGCCACTGAGCTATCTCACTGGCCCACATTAACTTCTTTTTAAAAGAAAATCAAATAATATACTTGCCATAGGTTTGCCACCACTGCTTTAGGTTAAAGGTATTTCCCTTATATATGTGCAAAGGGCCCATTCTAGTGATTTCCATGAGTCAGGGCAGACTGCTTCAAGATAACTGATGTCTCACCTTCTAGAAATATTAACATGCAGTGGGCACAGTGGTACACATCTGTAATCCCAGCACTTGGGAGGCTGAGGCAGGAGGATTGCAAGTTTGAGAACAGCCTGGGCAGCATCAAAACAGAACAAAACAAAACAAAAAAGAAATACAAAAAATGCAACTGTAAAATATAACATTTCTCTTACTTAAAACTTTCATTTTTGGAGCACCTGCTCTGTGTTCTTTTAGGTGATAGTCACATCCAACCACAAGAGGAGACACAGTCAAGGTACAAGGAAACCGAGTCTTTTATACTCACGGGTCCTACGGAGGAGGTGCTGCTAGGCAGGCCACAGAGGATGCAACACATTTTCATCAGGTGGGAGGAGCATGGCAAGGTGGTAACATAGGCCAGAGCCTTCCCAAGCTTCTAAGAGAAAGGCAGGGCAGGTCGAGGAGCTTATAGGATTGACTCTAAATTTGAGGGAGATCCCTAATTGCCAGATATGATTAGAGAAGAGGAACATCGCCGTCTGCAGTGTAAGAGACAGATAGAGGAGCTCTGGCTCTGGAGTGGTCAATTTGCGTATCAAAAGCAGGCTTCTGGCTGAATCCTCTGCTATCGCTAAGGCCTAAGGAATTGGCTGGCCCTGCTGAAAGGAGTTTTTGAAAATGTGGAAGCATCTCAATTAAGTCTTTTAAAACTTTTGTTTACAAAGGGGTGAAGGTTAGACTAGCTCAGAACCTCAGAGATGAAGCCCACCCTCCGCCTTTTCTAGTAACTTCAAAATATGTGTATTCTTGCTTAGCTTTAAACCTTGTCCCTGTGATTATTTTTGTGCCTGGATCAATCTTTCACTTTAATCACAAGAGGAAGGAATATAGCATCAAAACTGCTATTTCCTTGAGGAAAAGGTATTGAGAAAACAAGAACACTGTGGAGGCTGGCTTGTAGCTTAGTGTGTTCAAGGTCCTAATTTCAATCCTTGGCATTGCAAAATAAAACTGCCGAGCTTCCAAAGGTAAGACTAATGTCATCAGATGTGAAAGAAGTACATGAAAGAGAAGTCAAATCCAGAATTGAAACCCCAAGAAAAGCCTGGGAGAACTTAACTCTCAACTTCGCACCATGTGTTTACTCTTTCCTCAGTTACCATCTTATACGCAGGTTGTGTTTCTACATTTGTGGTCTGTTGCCGTCTGAGGGTCTTGTATTTCCAAAGTACCCTCAATCCTCTATGAGAATTTAAAAACTTTTATGTTTTAAATTTTGTAATTCTCCCTCCCCTCTTCTCCATATGTATATATGTATGTATATGTGCATACCAACATGTTTTGGATTATGTAGACTAACACCATTTTATTTTATTTTATTTTTGAGACAGGGTCTCACTTTATAGGCCAGGCTGTCCTTGAACTCACTATGTAGCACAGGGTGGCCTTGAACTTGTGGCAATTCTCCTGCCTCAGCCTCCCAAATGCTAGGATTACAGGAATACACCATCATGCCTGCCTACTTTTTTTCTGAGTAATTCTGAGCTTAGATTTACATTTACAAATGAACTGGTGTCATCATATAATGTAAAGTTAGAGCATTTAGCTTTTTGTTCATTTTTTGAGACAGAGTCTCACTACATTGTTCACACTGGCCTTGAACTCCACAAGCTGGCCTCTAACTCAGTGATCCTCCTGCCTCAGCCTATACAGTGCTGGGATTACAAGTGTGCACCACCATTCCCAGCTGACCATTTTGCTTTTAAAACAATATTGCCCACACTGGAGTCCCTTGAACTTCCAGAGACCTACAAATGTATCTCTCAGGGTTCACCTTTCTTTCTTTTACTTTTTATTTTCCTGTGGTTCTGGGGATCAAACCCAGGGCGTCGGACATGCTAGGCAAGTCTTCTATCAGTAAACTAAATCCCCAACCCTTCATGATTTCTCATGTTTGAAAAATACTGCCTCACTGGGTGTGGTGACACATACCTCTAACCCCAGCACTCTGGCAGTCTGAGGCAGGAGGATCACAGGTTCCAGACCAGCCTGGGCAATTTAGCAATTTAGTGAGATCTGGTCTCAAAATAAAAAATGGGGTGGGGTTACTGGGGATGTAGCTCAGTACAAAAGCTCTAGATTCAATGCCCAGTAACACAAACAGGCACACATGCACACGCTACCTGAAAGCATTTTCTTTTTTCTTCTTCCTCTTATGAGAGGCAAATGGAAGCAGACCAAAAAAAAAAAAAAAATAGTTTTTAAGGCCTGGCATGGTGGCACACACCTGTAATCCCAGCACTTGGGAGGCTGAGGCAGGAGGATCACTATGAGTTCCAGGCCAGCCTGGGCTACATAGTGAGTTCAAGGCCAGCCTGAATTACATAGCGAGATTCTGTTTCCAAAAACAAAACAAAACAAAACAAAAAGTTTTTAAAATGACTGGTATTTGTCAGTTATCGTCAGTGTTTGACCAATTTGAAAGAAATGGCCACAAGAAAATCTGAAAAAAATCTAGTGATTTTAATAAATTAAAAGTGTTACTGGGAAATGTTGTAAAAGTGTAGGAACTGCTAAATGGTTAAATTGGTTATTTTCTATCACACTAAATGGATCCCACATCTTTATCCTTCACCTTGGAATGAATATGGTATACATTGTAAAGACCCCTCTCCCCCTTTTCCATTCAGGTCAACCCCTCAGGTACATACTTGTTCAGGAACTGGTTCCATTACCATCTGTAATTAGCCAGATTTTTGCAGCTCGTACTTTTTTTTTGTGGGTACCGGGGGTCGACCTCAGGACCTCACACGTCAGCAGGTACCCGTGCCACTGAGCGATATCACTGGCCCTTTTTTTCGTATGTGGGCTACGGGAGTTGAACTCGGGCCCTCGCGCTTGCCAGGCAGGCACATACGCCGCTGAGCCATCTCACCAGCCCTGCAGCTCATACTTTAAAGACAGAAAAAAGATATTGCTGAGGACTATGAGTCTCTGAACATAATGTTTTGGTTTATTTATTTGCCCTCTGTTACAGCATGAACCTTCGTGTCTTCAAAGAGTACTGTAGGGATTTGGGATGGAAGAGGGGTGAGGGTAGGGAAAAGAAAATATTCCTTGTCTCTGTATCCCTTTTTTTGGATAGGGTCTCACCATGTAGCCCAGTCTGGGCACCAACTCTTGATCCTCCTGCCCCAGCCTTCTGTGCTGGGATTGCAGGCATGTACCACCATACTCAGCTCATCTTTCCTCCCTCTTTCTATCAGCCCCCTTAGTATCTCTACTTCCCTTTTCTGTGACACCATTACTTTCCCAGTGCCTCATTTTTTCCTTGCATAATTATTTTCTTTTCCATTTTGTGTTTGTTTTTCTTCCATTTTTAGCTCATCTCCTACTTTTTGTGGGTATAATTTGATGTGATTTCCATTTTATATTTGTGCATATGGATACTTAATAAATGGTAGTCCTCTGCAAATGAAACCGACTGGGTTTCTTTGCTGGCGGGTGCCCAGTGTGCAATGGCTGTGAACAGCAACCCCTCGGTAGTGTATGCAGCCTGCTGCTTATACAGGCTGCCCTAGGGGGCCTTGGAGACACTGCTGCCCAGTGGATTTTTTTTTCTTTTTGAGATAGGATCTCACTATGCAGTTCAGGCTGGCCTTGAACTCATAGTGATCCTCCTGCCTCAGCCTCCTGAGTGGTGGGATTACAGGCTTGTGCCACCATACCCAGTGCGGTGGATGTTTGTGGATCTGACCTCCTGCTGTCCCCAGTCTAGGCTCCAGACAGACATGTGGGGTGACTTTGGGAAGCCCCAGGGCACAGTGGCAAGGGTTCATACTGGACAGGTCATCATGACCATTTGCAGCAAGCTGCAGAACAAGTAACATGCAATAGAGGCTCTACACAGGGCAAAGTTCAAGTTCCCTGGCCCCCAGAAGATCCACATCTCCAAGAAGTGAGGCTTCACCAAGTTCAGTGCAGACAAATTTGAAGACATGGTGGCCAAGAAGTGCCTCATCCCTGTTGGCTGCGGGGTGAAATGTATCCCAAGTCTCAGTCCCCTGGACAAGTAGTGGGCCTTGCACTCCTGAAGGCTTCCACTGTGCCATCCCTCCCTTCATAACAAGTTCAACAATAAATCTTATCTCTGCTCCCACCACCCAATGTAGTTTTTAAAATACATTTATGGAGAAGTTAGCATTTTACATTCTACTCTTCATATCTTTATTTATTTAGGGTTTTTTTTGTTTGTTTTGTTTTGCTTTTCTTGAGACAGGGTCTCACTGTGTAGTTGTCTGGGCTTCAGCTCAATATGTAGCCCACGGTGGTCTCAAAGTCTGCAAGATCGTCCTGCCTCAGTCTCCCAAGTGCAGGGATTACAGGCCTATACCATCATGGTTGGCTTTTACTCTTCCTATCTTTAATCTTGAAGATTAAATGTATGACTGTCTTAGAGATGAGAAACTACACCTGAGAGGGAATAAGTAACTTGTGAAAAACCTCATTAATACAGTGTAAAACTCATGATTTTTAGTTGCATTTTAATCCTAGGAAAAAACAAAACCCCAAAAGCAGCAGCAGTAGCCAGAGTAGTTTCATGCTTTCTCAACAGTGCCTTGTCAGGGAGCTCATCCAGGTTCATTACAACCTACAAGCTTCTATCCTTACTGCCTAAGTCAAATCCAGTATTTTCAATATTTGTACTCCTACTCGTCACCTTAAGCTAAACCCATTTTTTTTTTTTTATCCCCAAACAAGCATCCCTCTCAAAAATCCCACCATTTTCTGTTAATGGCTCTATCAAATTTTGTCATTCAGGGTCAAGTACTATTAATTCAACAAATACTGCAATATTATTGTATATATTGGGCATATATACAAAAACTTTGCCAGGAATGCAGAAGACTCAATAATATGGCCTATTAGGAAAGACAAGCGGGGATACAAACTAACATAGGGATATAAGCAAGGACATGGAGAAAGTAAGGCCAAGCAGGGTGGATGGAAGGGTGTGAGTAAAACATAGGAAGAAAGCACCCACAGACTTACTGCTGAAGCACTGTGTTACAGGTGGAATGGTGAGAAATGGACAATCCCAGTTCCGGTACAAGCAGAAAGGGTCTTGTAAACCACAGTGATGAATTTGTGTAGGAGCTCATTCTAGTTATTTCCTAGTAATTAAAGAGTTTGGATTATTTAAAGTGTGAAAGGGAGAAGCCCTTACTAGTTTTGTTGGTTTTTGTGGTACTGGGGATTGAGCCCAGTGGTGCTCTACCACTGAACTATACCCTCAGCCTTTTTTATTTTTTTGTTTTGAGACAGGGATTCACTGTGGCCCAGACTGACCTCAAACTGAACTTGTGACCCTCTAGCCTCAGCCTCCTGAGTAGCTGGTGTCTGTCACTGCACCTGATTGACGTGTGTGTGTGTGTGTGTGTGTGTGTGTGTGTGTTTTGAGACAGGGCGTCACTATGTAGTTCAGGCTGGCCTTGAACTTGCCATGGAGCCTAGGCCAGCCTTCAACTCTGGGCAATCTTCCTGCCTCAGCCTTCAGAGTGCTGTGATTACAGGCCTGCACCACCCCATCCGGCTTCACTTTGTGTTTTAAATGAATCCATATTGTCACTTTGGAGAATTTCTCCTTTCCTTTCCAACCCCTGGATCCAACCCATTATTAAATCTGTCGCATTTGCTAATGTTTAACCTGTCCTTTTGTCATCTCTGTTCCCACTGCCACCTGCCAGCATCCCAGTCCCGGCTCATTTCATCCCATGCTTAGATCCTAAGAGCTTTCTAACCAGTTACAGCCCCACTCTCACCAAGACTTGGCTTCCAGCTATCCATCTGGGAGTTTATGATCACCTCTGCAGGGATCTAATGTTACTACTCAAAATCCTTCTCCAATGAAGCCAGCCGGCTTCCTCGAAAGCCCTCTCAAATGCAGATTCCAATTTTTCCTCATTCTCCCAACCTTGTGACATTACCCCCTTTCCTCTGACAAAATACAGTCCTAAGGTGGCTTTTCCAGGTGTCTAAAATGTTTTCATTCTGCCAGGCCACACCTCACTCTCCCCTCCTTTGATCTTTCTCACCCAGCAGAATGCACCAAAGGTTTCTATACGGTATTAACTCGAACTATGTCACAGGTCGAGGGCTTCACTTTTGTCAAAAAAAAAACCTCTCATATTCTTCTCGAACAGGCCTCACAGGGCCTGGCCAAGTACCGCGTTAAGCTCAGAACAAATACGAGTCAACTTTAATTGAACCGAATCGGGCGGGGTTTGCGGAGTCTGAGGGAGGCGTGTGCGGGCGGGAGACGGGGGTGATAACACTGCAGGACGGACCGGGAGCCGCGACCCGACATAAAAGAGGCTTCAGGCAGAAACGCCGAGGGGCCAGAACCAGGGAAGAGGCGGCAGGGGGGACACGTAGGTGGCAGCGAGGGGCGACAGAAGACTCGCCACGCGGAAGCAAGGGCCGGCTGCGGCCGTTAGTGGGCGTGGCCGCGCCAGTCTCGCGGTAGCGGCGGTTGGGCTGGCCGTTGTCCCTGCGGGCGGGGCGAGTTGCTAAGGACTGCCCACAGCGCCGTGCGGCGCCGCTCCGGTCGGGCGGGGTCTGGAGCCGCGCCGTTTCCGCTTCCGCTCCCTCTTAGCTCGCGTCCCGTTACCGCCTCCTGGCCGGCCTCGCGCCTTTCACCGGCACCTGGCGTCGGCCGCGCAGCCGGGCCCGTTCCTGCCACGCGCGCCCCCGGGGCCCCGGCTCCGGCACGGGCCGTGCCCCGCTCGCCTGCCTCTGAGGCTGCCGGCCAGTCGCCGCCATGGGTGCCTACCTTTCCCAGCCCAACACGGTGAAGTGCTCCGGGGACGGGGTCGGCGCCCCGCGCCTCCCACTGCCTTACGGCTTCTCCGCCATGCAAGGCTGGCGCGTCTCCATGGAGGTGAGGCGGCTGGACTCACAGTCTGGCCATTGCACGGCGGGAACCTGTCGGAGAAAGGGAGCGGGGGGATGGGGTCCTTCCCGGGGAAGGGTCCCAGCCAGCAGCCTGCGGCCGCCGCGACACTTTGGGAAGCGACAGCGAGCGCAGGGTCGGGGCCGAGGGAGCCGCCGGTGCTCGGGAACCACGGGCCGGTGGCCAGTGGCGGCGAGGGCTCGGCCATGTGGGGAGAGACACCTTCCGCCCACTGACCGCCCTCTCCGTGCCTTCGCGCCATCCTCCGGTGCCAGCCCAGCCCTCCAGGCTCCTCAGCGGTGTGAGTGTTAGTGTTGGGAGTAAAGACGGAAAGAGGGAGTGTGTACTCACTTATCTTTCTAGGAAGAGCTAAATAAACGTGAATGACTGTTTATTTTTTATTTTTTTTATTATGTGATGTGGAGGCCTCTTTGGGTGAGGAACAACAGTGAAAGGAAGCCGGGCAAATATAGTCCGTTTCGTATTCTTAACACCTAGTTGCCTGGCCTTGGGCACGGAGTTAACGTTAAGAGACGCTGCCTGACTCCAAGAGTTGTCACTCATTTGCACTCTCTTTGCAGGGCCTTTTACGACCTTTGGAAAACAAATTGTGTCATCACTATACTTATTATTATTATTATTTTTCCTATGCTTGGTAAATTTTTTCTCTTGGGATTTCTCTAAAACTCAGTAGTTGTTGTTTGCCTGTTTTATTATTTAGTTCACTTGATTTTCAGCCATTTCGTCGATTCTTTTCCACAAAACCTATTGAGAACTTTTTTTTTTTAACAAAATTTTACTTTGGAAGAAAGGGAAGCACCTGGATTAAAAGGGAGTAGTGTTGGGCGAGTGGATATGAAACTACCAAGGACAGGGAAAACTGGTAGGAAGGAAAGGAGAAAGGAGGACAATACTATGTGTCTTTGTGAAGAGTACTGTGAGGTCTAGGTAGAGGGAGCCAGGAAAATGCTCTAATTGTGCCTAGAATTGAGGGTTTATCCTCCTAGTAGGTGGGCTTCAGGTAAGAACCAAATACCCTGGCTCCCTTGGGAATTTTTTCAACTCCCTCACTCCTCCCTGTGGTTAACTCTGGAATGACAGTGTAAACTTTTTCCCCCCTCAGACTCAAATTTTGTACCCACTGCCGTCTTTGATAACAGTTTTGTCACTAGGTGTAAAATTTCAAGAAAAGTAGGGATCCTATAGTTAATCTCATCTAGCGTGGCTCCCACATTTTATAGTTAGGAAATTTAAAGTCCACAAAGGTTGGGACACTTGCGCCTTCGTGGAAATAATCTGTAGGATCAAACTGTCCAAGAGATTCCCAGGAATGCATGGTAAATGTAATTGAGTTACAAACATCTGGATATAGCTTCAGAAGGAAAGCTGTAATGTAAGGCTGGCTGGTGATTGGGTTTGTTAGGAGATCTGCAGTTTCCTTTTTTTTTTAAAATGAGGTACAAGGGATTGAACCCGGGGCCTTGCACTGAGCTACATCCCTGTCCCTACCCCCACTCCACCCTTTTTTTAAATTTTAAGGCAGGTTCTTGATAAATTGCCCAGGCTGGCCTCAAACTTGTGATCCTCCTGCCTCAGACCCTGAGTAGCTGGGATTACTGGGGTCTACCACCATTGCCGGCTGCAGGTTCCATTTCTATGGCATTTTCTGTTAGTGAGATTCGAGGTGAATATCTCATCTCACAGTGTAAGGCTTTTCCTTCAAGTTTCTGATTCCTTACTTTCCATTTCCTTCTGTGGAATGGAAATGGTTTTTCCATTTCTTTGGAACTCTTGTTTCTGATTTTCTTTATGAATTGTGTTGCTTAGATATTTTCTGTCCAAGTACTTTGCCCAGGGATTCTGTGCTTTGGCTTCTCTGATGGACTTTTCCATTTATTTTTGGTTTTTCCTCTGGTAATTAGAAAATGACTTTTTTGTGTGTGTGTGGGTACCGGGGGGTCGACCTCAGGACCTCGCGCACCAGGAGGCGCCCGTGCCGCTGAGCGATATCACCGGCCCCTTTTTCGTATGTGGGTTGCGGGAGTCGAACTCGGGCCCTCACGCTTGCCGGGCAGGCGCTTAAGCCGCTGAGCCATCTCACTGGCCCAGAAAATGACTTTTTTTGGGAGGGGGTCAGGGACTGTTTGGTACATAGAGATCTTGCTACACTGTCCCTTCATTAATCCTAATCTGTCTTCTGAGAGACAACTTCTTAGGACATTAAAATCTTCATAATATACTATTTCTGAATTTACCCTTAATAGTTAAATATGCCTTATCAAATCCTCTTGAAGTACTGTTTAGATTGTGTTCTGCTTCATTGATACTTTTCCTTCTGGTTTTGTTTCCTTTCTGCTTTAAGTATAACATAGTTTCTTTGTTATTGCAAGATAATAACCATGCCCCTTAACTGAATCTTCAGAAAGTATATTCCTGGCCTGAGGGTGTAGCTCAGTGGTTAAAAAGCCCAAAACCAAAAAGTATATAATTTATACCTGTTTCTCCTAACCTTCAGTGCTACTTACACCAATAATAAAGTCTGTTTACCTGATTTGCTCGGTCCTAATGATTCAGTTCAGGTAACTCTATCATACCATACACCAGTGATGGTGAACCTTTTAGAACTTTCCATGATAACAAACAGCTGACTGCAGCATGTGTGTCATGGGGTTGCCACCACTGCCATCCACCTACACAGGTTGCTAAAATTTTGACTAATGCATAGATTTCAGCCATAAAGACTACTGTTTTATCTTTTCTTTTGAAGCAAGGAGGGCAGCCATCAGTAGCTGGCATTTTATATTTTTGCTCCTTTCCAGTCCCTCTTGGTATGGAACCAAGTGTTTTGAAGAGGGTACTATAGTTGATGTTCTCCACCCTTATGTTTTGGAGGGACCTTCCACTCATTGGTTGAGATATGTGCTTTGGGGTTAAGAGGTCGATTATGGAGAGGTGTGAGAAATATATAGGAAAAGTCTGTGAGCTTTTGGTGCCTAATGAGAAATCCAATCAGAAACAAAATCAATGTAGTCTTTTTTTGTTTCGTTTTGAGACAAGGTCTCTATGTAGTCCAGGCTGTCTGAGAACTCACTGTGTAGCCCAGAATGGCCTCAAACTTGAAGTAATCCTCCTCCTTCAACCTCCTGAGTAGCTGGAATTACAGACAGGTGCCACCACATCTGGCTTGATGTAGTCTTCAAGGGACAAGTGTATTTTTAATTTTTGGTTGTAAGGTTCTCAGGAAGTGACAAAACAACTTTGTCTTGCTGAGTATGGTGGCACACACCTGTAATTCCAGCACTCAGGAGGCTGAGGCAGGAGGATCGCTTTGAGTTCAAGACCAGCCTGCACTACATAATGAGACACACACATACACACACCCTGAAGCAGCTTTCCCTGAAGAATTAGGATTTTAAAAAATTCGATAAATTATATTTTCCCTTTATTAATAAAGGCAATAGCCGCCTTTAATCCCAACACTCAGGAGGCTGAGGCAGGAGGATTGCTATGATGAGTTCAAGACCAGCCTACACTACATAGTGAGACCCTGTCTCCAAAAAAAGGTAAATAAATAAATAAAAATAAAGGCAATATCAATTTTTATGATATAATTTGAGAAGGCTAGTTGTTTAGTGGCATGTAGAAGAATTAATAATACAATGTCGAATAGATTTTTTTGTTTTGTTTTATGTGGGTACCGAGAGTTGACCTCAGGACCTTGTGCTTGCCAGCAAGCGCTTGTGCCGCTGAGCGATATCACCGGCCCTTTTTTTCCTTTATGTGGGTTCTGGGAGTCGAACTCAGGACCTCGCGCTTGCCGGGCAGGCGCTTATGCCGTGGAGCCATCTCACCGGCCCTTTTTTTGTTGTTTTGAGACAGGGTCTTGCTTTGTAGTTCTGGCTGGTCTTGAACTCATTATGTGCCCCAGGCTGTCCTAGAACTTGTGGTAATCCTCCTGCCTCAGCCTCCTGAGTGCTGAGATTACAGGGGTGTGCCACCATGCCAGGTTTAGAACAGAAATTTTGAAGACTTTTTGCATGACCATTATAATAATTGTATTAATGGGGAGGAATATAAAATGAGGTATCACAGAGAATATCCCTGACAGAAGAGCACTTATTATTTGATCCTCAGATTAGTATGTCCCTATTAAAGCACTTTTTACTAGCTGAACCAGATTAGAATTCCCTTGTCTAGATTGCAGTTAAGCAACTTTCATAAAAAGGCATTCTTTCAGTCTCATTAGCACATGTGCTACCTGTTCACAATTCAAAACTAGTATGAAATAATATGAAATGTTTGCCCATGAAATGGGAAAAATTATTTTCTACTACACTGTTCTTTTAAAAGTTCTTAAGCAACTGGAAGATACAATCAGATCTTATTCCTCAAGATATCAGGATAGTTTTACATGAATTTCTATCACCCAGTCTTTTAGTAGTTACTACTACTTCCCTACCCTGGACTTCCCCACCCTTGATTCTTTGTTGGGTTATAACATATTTGCTCTTTGAGAGAGAAGGGCTTGAATTTTTTGTTTTTGTTTATTTGGGTTTTTGTTTGTTTGTTTTGAGACAAGGTCTCTTTTATGTAGTCCAGGCTGGCCTCAAGCAAGCCTAGCAGGGGTTGAATTTTAGTGTAGAAATGTAAACAGATTTTAAGATGGACATTGTGGCATATACTTGTAATCTCAGCACTCTGGGAGGCTGAGGCAGGAGGACTATTTCAAAATGAAAAAGGGCTGCAGATATAGCTCAGTGTGTAGGTCCTGGGCTCAGTCTCCAGTACTGGGAAGAAACAAATTTAAACAGATTTGTTCAGACCTTGCTACTATAAACAGCTCTTAATTATGCTATCTAGGTGCGTCCATCTTTGGAACTGAACTTAGAGTACCATGGATTTTTTTTTTTCCCAGTATCATGGATATTTAATGGCATCCTGTAGACAGTACTGATTCCAGTGGAGTTGTTTAGTTGTCTTTGTTTTTTGGCAGTACCGCAGATCAAACTCAGGGGTGCTGTTCCATTGAGCTACATCCCCAAACACGCCCCTCCCTTTTTAGTGAGACAGGATCTCCCTGCGTTGCCCAGGGTGGGCTGAAACTTGCAATCCTCCTGCCTCAGCGTCCCACAGTTCTGGGATCATAGCTGTACATCACCACACCTGGCTTCTTGTCTTTTTCTTTTTGAGATGCGATCTCACTATATAGTATAGATTGGCCTTAAATTTTATGATCCTCCTGCCTCAGTGTGCTGAGATTACAAGCATGCACTGCTGCGTCTGGCATGTTTACTAGTTGTTTTGTTTCTTTCTAGATCTAGTTATATCAACTTTTACTTTGTTTTTTGTGATGGGCTCCTACTATGTTGCTCAGGCTGGGCTAAAACTCAAACTCAAGATCCTCCTGCCCCACCCTCCTGAGTGGTTGGGATTGCAAACCACCCCTCCCCGCCCAGTGTTGGGGATTAGATCCAGGGCCTTACACTTGCTAGGCAAGTGCTGTACCACTGAGCTACACCCCCCAGTCCTTAAGGCCATTTTAAAACAACTTTGTTAAGATATAATTCACCCATATAAAGGGTATGATTCAGTGATTTTTGGTATACTTGCTCAGTTGTACAGCCATCATAATGAATTTTAGCACATTTTCATAACCCCGCAAAAGAAACCTTTACTCTTACCAGTCTTTTCCTGTCTACTCTCCACTAGCTCCTGGTAGCCACTAATTTAGATTCTGTCTTTGCGGATTATCTATTCTGAAGACTTTATATAAGTGGAAAAATGAATGTTACCTTTAATGTCTGGCTGCTTTTACTAAGCATAATATTTTCAAGGGTCATCAGTGTGTGTACGTGCATGCGTGCTTGCTTGCTTGCTTGCTTGCTTGCTTTTGTTCTTTCTTTGTTTCTCTGAGACTAGTCTTGCTAAACTGCCCAGGCGGGCCTTAAATTTTCAGTCCTCTTCCTGCATTAACCTCCCAAGTAGCTGGGTTTACAGACCCATGCCACCACACCTGCCTCAATACTGCATGTTTTATTGTTGAATAATATTCCATCGTGTGAATATGGGTGTATCATTTTGTTCATAGTAAGTTGATAGACATTTGGATTTCCATGTTTCGGCTAATATGAATAATGATGCTATAAATATTCATGTACAAGTTTTTGTGTGGAAATATGTCCTCCTTTCTCTTGGGTATACTCCTAAGAGTAGAATTGTCTGAGTATGGTGTTATGAAGTACATATTTAGTTTTTGTCTCTGTCTCTTGGCGTATAAAACTTAAAATTACCAAAGGTGGTGTCTTTTGTAGCTAATGAATTGACCGGTGGCTGATAGCTCCTAGGTAGCTTCAGGCTGGGGTCTGGTCACTGGAAAGACCACGGTATGGTTAGAAGGTTAGGACTTCAGCCTACCCTTCTCAAGCTCCATGGAGGGTAGAGGGCCTGACATTCAGATCACCAGTGGCCAATGATTTAATCAACTATGTCTATATAATGAAGTATCCATAAAAACCCAAAAAGGGTGGGTTTGGGGAATTTCTGGATAGCTGGACATGTGGAGATTACATGCTGAGAGAGGACATGGAAACTCTATGCCCTTATTCACACCCATTGCTCTATGCATCTCTTCTTTTTTCTTTTTCTTTTTTTTTTTGAGACAGGTTCTCACTCTGTAGTTCAGGCTGGCCTTGAACTCACTATGTAGCTCAGGCTGGCCATGAACTCACTGCAATCCTCCTGCCTCAGCCTCCTAAGTGCCGGGATTACAAGCATGTGCCACTACACCTGGCTGCGTCTTTTCATTTTTATAGTATCTTTTATCTTGTGTTTCCCTGAGTTCTGTGAGCTGCTCTAGCAAATAAATTGAACCCACAGAAGGGAGTGTGGAAATTTGGACTTACAGTCTGTTGGTTAGAAGTATAGGTAAAATAATCTGGGGCTTGCAGTTGGCATCGAAAGTAGGGAGCAATCTTGACTGAGCCCTGATTCTGTAGGATCTGATCCTATCTCCAAGTAGACAATATCAGAATTGAGTTGAATTATACAACACTCACTGTTGTCAACTGTGAAAGCATTACTTGCTTGGTGTGTGGGGAAAACCCCTCAAATCACACAAGTATTTTGTGCTGTGAGAGGAGAGTACGAAAGATTTAATTTTCCTCTCAGCCTAGATCATATGGTAAAATACGTGTTTAAAATTTTGAGGAACTATGACCCTCTTCCAAAGTGGCTGCTACACCATTTTACATTCTCACTAGCAATATATGGGGGTGCCAGTTTCTCCATCCCTTCCTACATTTGTCTCTTTTTTTTTAATAGCCATTTTGGTGGGTGGGTATGAAATGGTAACTTATTGTGGTTTTGATTTGTATTTACCTGATGGCTAATGATGTTTGAGTATCTTACCATGTGCTTATTGGCCATTTGTATATCTCCTTTGGAGAAATGTCTATTTAGATTCTTTATTTATTTTTAATTGGATTGTCTCTTTTGTCTTTTTATTCAGATGTTAGAGTTCTTTATATATTCTGGTTACAAGTCTCTTATCAGATTTAATTTACAAATATTTTCTCCCATTCAGCAGATTCCCTTTTCATTTTCTTAATGGTATTCTCTATTTGGGTTTTGTTTGTTTGAGATAGGGTTTCCCTATATAGTGCAGGCTGGCCTCAAATTCCTGGTGATACTTCTGCCTCAGCCTCCTGAGTGCTGGGATTACAGGCCTGTGCCACCACACTGAGTCTTAATGGTATCCGTTGAAACCCAGAAGTTTTTAATTTTGATGAAATCCAATTTACCTGTTGGATTTTTTTGTACCCTTTTTATACTTTTGGTGTTACATATGTAGCTTTGCCTAACCCAGAGTTACAATTTACTTAGGTTTTCTCCCAGGAGTTTTGTAGGTTTAGCACTTACATTTAAGTCTATGATCAGTTTCAATGTAATTTTTGTATATGGTGAAAGGAAGTGATCCATGGTCATTCTTTTTATGTGGCTGTTGTCTCAACATCATTTGATAAAAAGACTACAATGGTACCTTAGTATTCACCATAATTGGTTCTGGGAGGCTCAGTGAATACCAGAAACAAATTGTTTTGGCTGGAAGGGTTAGCAAGTCAGGACACTTGACATTGACAAGTTCACACAAAAGTTCTGGCTTGTGCATGGAGTCCCAAACAAATAAGTACTGAGACAAAATTTTTATTTGTTTTGTTTTTTTGAGACAGGGTCTCACTATGTAGCTCAGGCTGGCCTTGAACTCACTGTGTAGCCCAGGGTGGCCTTAAACTCACAGTGATTCTCCTGCCTCAGCCTCTGGAGTGTTGGGATCACAGGCTGTGCCACCATACCAGGCATCTTAAACAAGATTTTTGCATCAGAATCATTGAATATCAAATCCAAGGATTTTCAAAGCAGTTGAGTACCAAGGTACTGCTGTATTGTTTTTCCCAGTCGAAGTATCTTGGTATCATTGTCAGAGATCAGTTGACTGTAAATATGAGAGAGTATTTCTGGACTCTGAATCTCATTCCGTGGATTTATATGACCCTATGGCAGTACCATCCTGTCTTGGTTATTCTAGCTTTGGGGTGAGTTTTGAAGAAGAGAGGTATGAGTCTTTTAAATTTATTATTCTTAGTTTGGCTTTTCTGGGTCCTTTGCATTTCCATATGAATTGTAGGATTTGCTTGTCAATTTCTTTTTCTTTTTTCTTTTTTTTTTTATTTTAAAGAGAAAAATAGAACAAAATTTCAAAACAACATAATAGGAGGGTAACAATGGTTAAGACATTGCGTATTGGGCCGGTGATACGGCTTAGTGGCATAAGTACCTGCCTGGCAAGCGCGAGGTCCTGAGTTTGACTGTCGGTACCCACAAAAAGGAAAAAAAAGGGCCGGTGATATCGCTTAGCAGCATAAGAGCCTGCTGGCAAGCGCGAGGTCGGTACCTACATTAAAAACAAAAAAAAAAAATTGCGTATTGTTATCTTTAAATATTTACTCAGGGTACAAGATATCAGCATTCAATTGTCCAAACAATATTAGCACAAACCTTTCTTTTCAATGAACTAAGTGAAATTAGTAGTGTATCTATCTTAACTATCATATATATATATATATATATATATATATATATAATTTTTTTTTGTTTCCCTTCTTTCTTTTCTCCATTCCCCCATCCCAGTTTCACTTTCCTTTTGAACAGTTTCTTCCTATTTTGCCATATCTATTGTACATTTTGGATCTTATTTACTTTCAGTTTCTCACACTAGGGAGACAATACGATGTTTACACATGTACATCTGATTTATTTCACTTATGAATATTTTCTCAAGTTGCATCCATTTACCTATAAAAGTCTCCAGTTTATCTTTCTGTACGTCTGAGTAGTACTCCATTGTAGAAAAATACCACATCTTTTTTATCCATTCCTCGGTTGATGGGCATTTGGGTTGTTTCCACGATCTATTACAAATTGCGCTGCTATAAACATGGGTGCACATATATCGCTGTGGTACGATGTTTTTAATTCTTCCGGGAAGATACCCAGAAGGGGAATAGCTGGGTCAAATGAGACCTCTAATCCTAGTTTTTTGAGGAATCTCCACACTGATTTCCACAGTGGCTGCACCAGTTGACACTGCCACCAACAGTGGAGAAGGGTTCCTTTTTCCCACAGCCCCTCCAGCATTTGTTATTAGTTGATTTCTTGATAATAGCCATTCTTTCTGGGGTGAGATGGTATCTCAGTGTTTTTTTTTTGTGGGTACCGGGGGTCGACCTCAGGATCTTGTGCGCTAGCAGGCACCCATGTCACTGGGCGATATCACTGGCCCTTTTCTCGTATGTGGGTTCCGGGAGTCAAACTCGGGCCTTCATGCTTGCCAGGCAGGCGCTTATGCCGCTGAGCCATCTCACCGGCCCTCAGTGTTGTTTTAATGTGCATCTCTTGAATGACTAGTGATATTGAACATTTTTTCGTATATTTATTTGTCATTTGTATTTCTTCATCTGAGAAGTGTGTATTCATCTCAGATGCCCATTTTTGGATTGGGTCTTTAAATTTGGGAGGTCTGATTTTTTTGAGTTCTTTATATGTTCTCGATAGTAATCCTTTGTCTGAGGAACAGCTGGCAAACATTTTTTCCCACATTGTGTGTTGTCTTTTCACTCTGTCAGTGGTTTCTCTTGCTGTGCAAAAGCTTTTTAATAAGATGAGATCCCAGTTGTTGATTCTTTGTGATACTTCCTGTGCAATTGGGGTTTTATTCATGAAGTCTTTGCCTACGCCATTGTCTTCAAGGGTTTTACCTATTCTATCCAGCAGATTTAATGTTTCTGTTTTAATATTTAGATCTTTGATCCATTTTGAATTTAGTTTAGTGCATGGTGAAAGATATGAGTCCAGTTTTAATCTTCAGCATGTGCGGAGCCAGTTTTTCCAGCACCATTTATTAAAGAGGCTATCTTTCTTCCAGTGAATGTGTTTGGCACCTTTGTCAAAGATAAGCTGGCTTAGTATATCTGGAGTTATTTCTGCATCTTCTAATCTGTTCCATTGATCTTCAGGTCTGTTTTTTTTTTTTTTTTTTTTTTTTGCCAATACCACACAGTTTTTATCACAGTAGCTTTATAGTATAATTTCAAATCAGGGATTGTGATGCCCCCTGCCTTGCGTTTGTTGCCCAGAATTGCCTTTGCTATTCTAGGTCTCTTCTGGTTCCAAATGAATTTTAGGATTGTTTTCTCTAATTCTGTGAGATATGCTGTTGGAATTTTGATTGGAATTGCATTAAATCTGTATTTGCTTGTCAGTTTCTGAATAAAAAGCACCTAAAGTTTAGATAGGGATTGTACTGAAACTTTAGATTAGTTGGGGGAGTTTTAGTATCTTGATGTTGGTTTCCATTACGTGAACATGGACTATTTTCTTGTTTATTTAGTTCTTAGCTGGGCATAGTGGTACATGCCTTAATATTTTCAGCATTTTTGTAGTTTTCAAAGTTCATTGTTTGTGCTTCTGTCATTAAGTTTATTCCCCTTCTCTGTGTGTGTGTGTGTGTGTGTGTGTGTGTGTGTGTGTGTCTGCTGGGTATAAATTTATTTCTAAGTGTTTTATTCCTTTTGCTGCTATCTTAAATGGATTTATTTTCTCATTCTTTCTTGGATTATTCATTGGTAGTTGGTACAGTTGTGTTCTGTATGTTATTCTTTTTTAATTGTGGTTGGTTGTTCGTTTGTTTGTTGTTTGAGACATGGTCTCACATTTGTAGTTCAGGCTGGCCTTGAACTCACAGCAGTCCTCCTGCCTCAGCCTCCCAAGTGCTGGGATTATAGGCATGTGCCACCCCTCCTGGCTGTATGTTGTTATTATGTCCTGCAATCTTTTTTTTTTTTTTGTGGGTACCGGGGGGTCGACCTCAGGACCTTGCGCGCCAGCAGGCGCCCGTGCCGCTGAGCGATATCACCGGCCCCTTTTTCGTATGTGGGATCCGGGAGTCGAACTCGGGCCCTTGCGCTTGCCGGGCAGGCGCTTAAGCCGCTGGGCCATCTCACCGGCCCATGTCCTGCAATCTTGATGAACTTACTAGTTGTACTAGTGGATTTTAGTGGATTCTTTGGAATTTTCTACATATAAAATGATTCATCTGCAAATACAGATAGTTTTTTTTTTTAAGAGAAGAAAAAATAAAACAAATCAAAAAATAACAAAATTTCAAAACAACATAATCGGAGGGCAACAATGGTTAATACATTACGTATTGTTATCTTTAAGTTAGTTATTCAGGGTACAAGATATCAGCATTCAATTGTCCAAACATTACTGGCACAAAACTTACTCTTCAATGAACTAAGTAAAATTGGTAGTGTATCTATCTTAACCATCTTATATATAAATACAATTTTTTTTCTTTTCCCTTCTTTCTTTTCCCCATTCCCCCATCCCAGTCTCTCTTTCCTTTTGACCAGTTTCTTTTTTTTTTTTTTTTTGGTGGGTACCGGGGGGTCGACCTCAGGACCTGGTGCGCCAGCAGGCGCCCGTGCCCCTGAGCGATATCACCGGCCCCTTTTTCGTATGTGGGTTCCGGGAGTCGAACTCGGGCCCTCGCGCTTGCCGGGCAGGCGCTTAAGCCGCTGAGCCATCTCACCGGCCCGACCAGTTTCTTTTTGATTCACCATATCTATTGTACATTTTGCATCTTATTTATTCTTTCAGTTTCTCATACTAGGGAGGCAGTACGATGCTTACACATGTGCATCCAGTTTATTTCACTTATGAGTATTTTCTCGAGTTGCATCCATTTACCTATAAAAGTCTCCAGTTTATCCTTCTTTATAGCTGAATAGTACTCCATTGTAGAAAAATACCACATCTTTTTTATTATCCATTCCTCAGTTGATGGGCATTTGGGTTGTTTCCAAGATCTGGCTATTATAAATTGTGCTGCTATAAACATGGGTGCACATATATCGCTGTGGTACGATGTTTTTAATTCTTCTGGGAAGATACCCAGAAGGGGAATAGCTGGGTCAAATGGGACCTCCAATCCTAGTTTTTTGAGGAATCTCCACACTGATTTCCACAGTGGCTGTACCAGTCGACACTGCCACCAACAGTGAAGAAGGGTTCCTTTTTCCCACAGCCCCTCCAGCATTTGTTATTAGTTGATTTCTTGATAATAGCCATTCATTCGGGGGTGAGATGGTATCTCAGTGTTGTTTTAATTTGCATCTCTCAAATGACTAGTGATGTTGCACATTTTTCTGTATATTTATTTGCTATTTGTATTTCTTCATCTGAGAAATGTGTATTCATCTCAGATGCCCATTTTTGAAGTGGGTCTTTAAATTTGGGAGGTCTGATTTTTTTGAGTTTTTTGTATGTTCTCGTTAGTAATCCTTTGTCTGAGGAACAGCTGGGAAACATTTTTTCCCACGTTGTGGGTTGTCTCTTCACTCTGTTGGTGGTTTCTCTTGCTGTGCAAAAGCTTTTTAATAAGATGAGATTCCAGTTGTTGATTCTTTGTGATAGTTCCTGTGCGGTTGAGGTTTTATTCATAAAGTCTTTGCCTACACCAATGTCTTCAAGGGTTTTACCTATCCTACCTTCCGGCAGATTTAATGTTTCTGTTTTAATATTTAGATCTCTGATCCATTTTGAATTTAGTTTAGTGCATGGGGAAAGATATGGTTCTAGTTTTAATCTTTGGCATGTGCAGAGCCAGTTAAATATAGATAGTTTTATTTCCTCCTTTCCCAAACAGTACTTATTTCTCTTTTTTTTGCAAACTGCCCTCCCTTAAACATCCAGTGATCACAGCAGTGATAAAAGTAGGCATCTTTGTTTTGTTCTTGATCTTAACAGGAAAGCATTCAGTCTTTTGCTAGTATGATGTTAACTGTGGGGTTTTTTTAGATGAATTTTTTTTTTTTTTTTTTTGTGGGTACCGGGGGGTTGACCTCAGGACCTCGCGTGCCAACAGGCACCCGTGCCGCTGAGCGATATCACCAGCCCCTTTTTCGTATGTGGGATCTGGGAGTCGAACTCGGGCCCTCGCGCTTGCAAGGCAGGCGCTTACGCCGCTGAGCCATCTCACCGGCCCTTCTTTTTTTTTTAATGTGAGTACCGGGGGGTCGACCTCAGGACCTCGTGCGCCAACAGGCACCCGTGCCACTGAGCGATATCACCGGCCCCTTTTTCGTATGTGGGATCCGGGAGTCGAACTCGGGCCCTTGCGCTTGCAAGGCAGGCGCTTACGCCACTGAGCCATCTCACCGGCCCTAGATGAATTCTTGATTGAGGAAGTTCCCTTCTATTGCAAGGTTGTTGAGTCTTTCTATTATGAATGGGCATTGGATTTTGTCAAATACTTCTTGTCTATTGAGATGATCATGTCATTTTTGTTTTTCTTTATTGATATATTAATTCGTTTTTGGGTGTTAACTCAGCCTTACATAATTTTAGTGTACAAATTCCACTTCCTCGTTGTGTATAATCCTTTTTAAGTGCTGAATTTGGTTTGCTACTACTTTGTTGAGGATTTTGTTTTTCTATTCATAAGAGATACTGGTCCTTAGTTTTCTTTGAGATATGCTTGTCTGGTTTTGGTATCATGGTAATATGACCTTATAGAATGAATTGTTGCCTCCTTTTCTGTGTTTTGGAGGAGTTTATGAAGAACCGGTACTGTTGTCCCTTCACATTCACAGGGAATGGGTTCCAGGACCCCTGTAAACATCAAAAACAGAGGATTCTCAAGTCCGTTATATAAAATGGTGTAACAACCTACTCACATTCTCCCATATACTTAAAATCACCTCTAGATTTCTTACCTCATACACTAGTTCTGTATATTTTCAGTACAGATGCAGTTTTTCTTTTTGAATAGTTTTGATTCACAGTTGGTTGAATCTAGGTATATGGAATCTACAGATAGAGGGGGCCAAATGTGTTGTTGTCAGGGTTTGCAAGGGAAACAATTTAATACAGGACACACTATTTATGGGATTATTTTATTATATTCATCCAAAGAGTTAAAAGAGAGCAGGAGATCTGTCCACACGCTAGAGACCCAAAGAATCAAGCTGAGGGCCTGGATCCCACAGCAGTGTCCTGCATGAGTCCAACTGAAGACCTGGAGCCCATGGCAGTGTCCTCCGTGAGTCCAGCTGGAGGCCTAGAGCCCATGACAATGTCTCATGCAAGCCTATATCAAGGACCTGCACTGGGAAGGCCCAAAGGTCAGTGGTAGAAACTAGAAAGTCTGTGTCAGTGGAATGAAGGATCTGTGCCAACAGGCTGAAGGATCTGCAGTGGAGCCAGGAAGTGACACTCAAAGTAAGGACCAGAGCTCCCCCAAAGAGAACCACAGCCATCCTCAGTGACAGCGAGGTCCCAAGTGCCTCTGATGATGAGAACAGCCAAGTTCACATCAGGAGAGCCAGTGTGACAAGCTTCTCCAAGAGAATCAACAGCAGCACCATCTTCCCCTCCAGTTTTTTTTTTATGCTGTTGACAGCAGTCCTCAGGTGGGCCCTCCACACCAAGCACCACGCTGATTCAGTTCAGCTGGGTGTTACAAATTGACCACCAGTTGTCAATCCACCACAAAATGCACTTAATTAATTTTTTTGGTTTTTTGAGACAGGGTCTTGCAATGTAGTTCAAGATGGTCTTGGGCCGGTGAGATGGCTCAGCGGCGTAAGCGCCTGCCTTGCAAGCGCGAGGGCCCGAGTTCGACTCCCGGATCCCACATACGAAAAAGGGGCCGGTGATATCGCTCAGCGGCACTGGCACCTGCTGGCGCGCGAAGGTCCTGAGGTCGACCCCCCGGTACCCACAAAAAAAAAAAAAAAAAAAAGATGGTCTTGGACTCACTGTGTATCCCAGGCTGGCCTCAAACTTATGGTGGTCCTCCTGCCTCAGCCTTCTGAGTGCGGGGATTACAGGTATGCACCACCACTCCTGGCAACTGTATTAATTCGAAAAAAAATATTTGGTAGAATTCACCAGTGAAGCCACCTGAGTTTGGGAGTTTCTTTGTGGAACTTTTCTTTTTAATTACGGCGAAAATACATGAAATTTACATCTTACTCACTTAAAAATGTACAGCTTAGGGCCGGTGAGATGGCTCAGCGGTGTAAGCGCCTGCCTTGCAAGCGCGAGGGCCCGAGTTCGACTCCCGGAACCCACATACGAAAAAGGGGCCGGTGATATCGCTCAGTGGCACGGGTGCCTGTTGGCGCGCGAGGTCCTGAGGTCATCCCCCTGGTACCCAAAAAAAAAAAAAAAAAAAAAAAAAAAATGTACAGCTTAGTACTCTTTAAGTACATTCATGTCGTGTAGCCAATTTCCAGAACTCTTCATCTTGCAAAAGTGAAACTCTGTACCCATTAAACAGCAGCTGTCCATTCCCAATTTCCTTAGCCCCTGGCAACCATCATTTTACTTTCTGTCTCTATGATTTTGACTAAACTATTTTGTATAAGTGGAATCATACAGTACTTGTCTTTTTGTGGCTGGCTCACAGCATACTATCTTCAAGTTTTGTCCATGTTGTGACCTGTGTCAGAATTTCTTTCCTTTTTAAGGCTGAATATTCCGTTGTTTGTCTGTATCACACTTGGTTTACCCCTATCAATGTGCACTTGGGTTGCTTTTATCTTTTGGACCTTGTGAGTAAAGCTGCTATGAACATGGGTATACACCATCTCTTTGAGACCTTGCTTTCAGTTTTGGGGGTATATATATCCAGAAGTGGAGGAGCTGCCATACTGTTTTCCACAGCAGTGATACCAATGTTCTAATTTCTCTACATCTTCACCAACAGTTGTTACTACCTGTTACTACCTTTTTTTGATGGTAGCCATGATAATGGGTATGAAGTGGTTGTTTGCTTTTTTTTTTTTTTTTTTTTTTTTTTCTTTTTTTTTGAGACAGGGTCTTTCTTGCTATGTAGTTCAGCCTGGCCTGGAACTCACTGTGCAATCCAGGGGCTTCAAATTTGTGGTGATCCTCCAGCCTCAGCCTCCTGAGTGTTGGGATTACAGGTGTGTACCACCAAGCCTGCCTGCATTTTTATGAATGATTAATTGGAAGCAAGGTGGCTACTGTTTCTTCCACATGGTGTCAAGCTTCTGGAAAATGAAATATCAATCCAGTTGCTAGAAGACTCTTGAGCATATGTGCGATATATACTTGAGTAGCTGGGCGTGGCGGCACACGCCTATAATCCCAGCACTTGGAAGACTGAGTCAGGAGGATCACTGTGAGTTCGAGGCCAGCCTGAGCTATACAGTGAGTTGAAGGCCAGCCTGAACTACATAGGGAGACCCTGTCTCAAAAAACAAACAAACAAACAAACAAAAAAAGACTTGGCTATGGGCTGGGAATGTAGCTGAGTGGTAGAATGCTTGCCTGGCATGCATTAGGCACTGGACTTGATTTCCATTACTGCCCAAAATAGTTGAGGGGAATGATTTGCCTATGTGGGCATTAGGCCAGGTAGTGAAATTAAAGGAAAAGAATTCAAATACTTTTGAGCTATCAGGTAGAAAGTAAGAAAGGGGCCGGTGAGACGGCTCAGCGGCTTAAGCGCCTGCCTTGCAAGCGCGAAGGCCCGAGTTCGACTCCCGGAACCCACATATGAAAAAGGGGCCGGTGATATCGCTCAGCGGCACGGGTGCCTGTTGGTGCGCGAGGTCCTGAGGTCGTCCCCCCGGTACCCACAAAAAAAAAAAAAAAAAAAGTAAGAAAGGGGCTTAAAGCCATTGTAGGATATTTCTTGAAGATGTACGTGTATACTAAGATATTTTAGCAATTTATAAATTTAAAATAATTTACAGGGCCGGTGAGATGGCTCAGCGACGTAAGCGCCTGTCTGGCAAGCGCGAGGGCCCGAGTTCAACTCCCGAGAACCCACATACGAAAAAAGGGCCGGTGATATCACTTAGCGGCGCGAGGTCCTGACGTCGACCCCCAGTACCCGCAAAAAAAAAAAAAAAAATTTTAAAAACATTCTAGAAGGGAGAAGTAGGCAGGTTGGTGGGTTGGTTTGTGACACGGTCTCATTATGTAGTTTAGGCAAGACTTGAACTCACTCTGCCCAGCCTGGGAAAGTTTTATTTTTATTATTAAAGTTTACTCTTACTTTTGCATACAGAAGACTTTTATTATCCTCCAAATTGGAAGCAAAGAATACCTTAGGTGGGTAAACACAGAAGATTCTCCTCCATCCCCATGATACTGACTGGTTATTGGTATTGATTTTTATTTTTCTCAAATGCACACATAAAATTTTTAAAGTTATATAATATTATATTACTTTTTTCATCCTTTTTAAAAAACAGCAGGGGATATAGCTCAGCGGCACAGCACCTGTCTGGCAAGCGCGAGGTCCTGAGTTCAATTCCTGGTACCAAATAAACAACAAATTTAGTTCCCTTCTCAGTTTCTTTAAAGTCTTTTTTATTTGTAAGGATTCAGATAAATGTATTTGTCATAAATCTAAGTGGTTGAGCTGGGCATGGTGGTGCACGCTTATAATCTCAGCACTTGGGAGGCTGAGGCAGGAGGATTATTGCAAGTTTTAGGCAGCCTGGGCTACATGGTGAGTTCAAGGCCAGCCTAAACTACACAGTGAGACCCTGTCTCAAACCCAAAATGATGAGGATGATGATGATGAGATGATAATAATTCTAAGTGGTTGATCCTGAGACACAGGAATATCTGTGGATGTATTTATAATTTAAGAGATTGGCATCAGGGATGATAATCAACCCTTTACTGATATGGATACAGTAGTTGCCTGCAAAGTCGGAAGGGCTGTAGCATATGTGATTTAGCAAGACTTAATAAACTTGCCTTAGGTTACCTATATCCTGACCATAATTGTTAACATGCTGTGATGTATCTCTGAGTTTAGGGCAGGACGTGAAGGAGAAGATATCTTTGAGGTCTGTCTGCCCTGAGACATTGGGAATTTGCATCTTTCTTAGTCCATTTTGTGTCGCTATAACTAAATACATGAAACTGGGTACTTTATAAAATAAGAGGTTGATTTAGTTCACAGTTCTGTAGGTTCAAGAGCATGATGCTAGGATCTCCTTGGTTCTGGTGAAGGCTTCATGGCAAATGGCAGGAACACATCCAGAAGAGATCATTCGGTGATATAGGAAGACTGGAGAGGGACCAGGCTCTCTTTTTGTGACAACCCAGTCTTTTTTTGGGTGGGGGTTGGTACTGGGAATTGTACCCAAGGCCTTCCCACTGAATTACATTCTCCATGTTTTCTCCCCCACCCCATTTTTTATTTTGAGACTGGTTCTTGCTCAATTGTCAGATGGCCCAGGCTGCACTCAAACTTGAGCTTCTCCTGCCTCAGCCTGGCAGAGTATCGGGGTTACAGGTGTCTGCCACCCTGTATGACAACCCAGTCTTGTGGGAATTAGTACACTCCTATCAGATTGGACCTGGTCCCACAAATAAGCATTAATCCATTCATGAGGGTAGAGGTCCTGTGATCTAATTACCTTACACTAGGCCCCATCTCGGTAAGGTACCACCACCCAGTACACTGCCACACTGGGGACTGAGCTGCCAGCACATTGACTCTGGGCAACAAACTATACCATCATCCTAGGCAGACACAGAGGGCCTGTTATATTGCAGTAATATCAGGCCCCCAGAACTATTAAGAAATTCCAGACAGTTTTTACTTTTTCGTGGGTTTAAAATCCAGTTTTGGACCTAGAATTTCCTCTTCCCCCGTGGAATGTTGGATAACAGGTACAAGATAGCATTTGCTAAGTGCCCAATTATTGGTATATGCAGGAAATACTAAAAGCTTAGAGCATTGATGTGGTTGGAAAAGGTCTCTTGGAGGTAGTGACATATAAGGAGAGAGTATAATAGAAAATAGGGTAGAGGAAAGTAGGGGAAGAAAACATATTAGAAGGAGGAATAGCAGAAAAGACTTGACCTGCTTACTACCTACTTACTTTGCTGGGGAAGGAAGAGGAGGCAGTGTCAGTGCCAAGAGTGGAGTACTTGAGGAATGATTTGAGAATTAAGAGATAAATTATAAAGATGGGTAGGAATGATGATTGAGTGCCTTAAAGTAATCCACGAATAATGTGATAAATGCTATCAAGGAAAACTTAGCAGGACTCTGATGGATGGTGGAAGACATCTAAGAGGTTAAGGATGACTGGTATAGTGTGTTACCTGGAGGAGTTAAGATCAACTCCCCCTCACACACACCTGAGTTCATGTCTATAGGAATTTTAAGGTGGAGAAGAGACATTCTGTAAAAACAGACACTTGGAGTTACAGAACTATAGTTCTTCACAGAATCATTTGAACTATTTAATCCTTCCTATGCAGTGGGTATTTGGATTGGTGTTATGGTTAGTACCTTCTCTGCAAGTAAGATCTTTTTTTTTTTTTTTTTTTTTTTTGTGGGTACCGGGGGGTCGACCTCAGGACCTCGCGCGCCAGCAGGCGCCCGTGCCGCTGAGCGATATCACCGGCCCCTTTTTCGTATGTGGGATCCGGGAGTCGAACTCGGGCCCTTGCGCTTGCCGGGCAGGCGCTTAAGCCGCTGAGCCATCTCACCGGCCCTGCAAGTAAGATCTTGATGGAGAAAGGTTTGAGATCAGGAATTAAAGAGGAAGTGCTAATCTAGGAAGAGAGCAGCCAGAGTACAGATGTTAGCGCTTCAGAGAAACTTTGAGGTTGAATAAGGAAGATAAGGTAGTTCTGGAAAATAAGACCTGGACGTACTTGATGTAATAAAAAAATATGGTGAATGTCTGGATATATACTTTTTTAATTACAGTAAAAGACACATTGCCATTAATCCTCCTTAAAATACTCCCCCTTTCCTTTTGAACACATGTATCTCATTATTATTATTATTATTATTATTATTATTATTATTATTATTATTATTTTAAAGACAGGGTCTCACTGTGCAGTTCAGGCTGGCCTTGGACTCACTTTGTAGCCTGGGCTGTCCTTGAACTCGCAGCAATCCTCCTGCCTCAATGCTGGGATTACATCTCATTATTATTTTGTTTGTTTTGAGAGGGGGGGGGTCTTGCTATGCAGTACAGGCTGTTCTTGAACTCTCAATGTTCCCAGGCTGGCCTTGAACTCATGGCAATCTTCCTCACCCTCACAAGTGTTGAGATTATAGGCATGTGCCACCATGCCTGGCCTATTCCATTGTTCTTACCACTTTCTTTCTTTTTTTTTTTTTTTTGTGGGTACCGGGGGGTCGACCTCAGGACCTTGCGCGCCAGCAGGCACCCATGCCTCTGAGCGATATCACCAGCCCCTTTTTTCGTATGTGGGATCCGGGAGTCGAACTCGGGCCCTCGCGCTTGCCGGGCAGGCGCTTAAGCCGCTGAGCCATCTCACCGGCCCTCTTACCACTTTCTGAAGCAGTTCTCTAACTCCTCTGTTATGAGTGTGGTTAGTTGCACTGTCATAGCTGCATCAATGGCCTGAATCAATTCAAAGTGTTTGCTTTTGATAGTCATTTTGATTGGGGGAGAGCCAGAAGTTGCATGGTGCTAGATCCGGTGACTTAGGTGGATAAAGACACACCATAGTTTTTACTAGCATGCCTTTCTGTTGGATGGGACTCGGCAGCAGCATTCATCAAATTTTTGATCAGACCTTATAAAGATACAAAAGAGGACTTCCAGAACTGCTTCAGAAAGTCACAAGAATGATAAGTGTGTTCAAAGTGAAGGAGAGTATTTTGAGGGGGATTAGTATTAGGCAATGGGTCTTTTACTGTAATACATTTTTAAATTTAAACATTCACATGTTTTATTTATGTTTTGAGACAAGGTCTCACTTTGTAGTGCAGTCTGACCACAAACTCCGTGATCAGCCTGCCTCAGCCTCCTGAGTGCTGGGATTACAGGTGTGTGCCACCACACCCAGCCCCATTCACCATATTTTAATCATACCTTGTAGTAAGAGGTGGGCTCATCTGCTAAGATGGAAAGGAGCATAGCATTGAGAATTTTAACAGTGTGGGACAGGTTTGTGACTATATTTAGGAGTGAATACAGAAAAAAATGCTGAATGAAAGTAATGGCCATGGTCAGTATGATCTCATCTATTTTATGACTAGCAATACTTAGTGGTTTTGATTCAGGGATAAAGAAAGCAGTTGGCAGGGTTATACGAAGTTGGGTGAGTTTTTCTAGATTGCTTAGAGACAGTGTTGAAATACTTGGCTCTAGCTCAGATAGGGACAGCGAGAAAGCCAAGAGTAAAAGTGAGCAAAGCTGTAAAGAGAAATTGAAGTGTTTGGAGAAGGTGGAACAGTACCAAGTGGAATATAGATTTAAAACCTCACCAAGAAGTGGAGGGGGGAGGGTAATGTGGAATAGTTCCAGGAACTGAGACCTGTAGGTAGAAGAATTTTTATTGTGGATATTTCTGTATGAGAAAAAAGAACAGAAAAACATGAACTAGGTGTAAATTCCAGAGCAGGATATCTATTTATACACCAAATTCCAGTTTACAGAGGGCTTTTACGTGTTTTGCATAATCCTCACAATAGTCCTGTGATTATGTGGGTAAGGTAGATACTGTAGTTCTGTATTACAGAGGATGAAATTGAGGCATACCACAAGGAAGCTGGCCAGAGATCATGCAGTACAGTTACCCTTCCATAGCCATAGGTTCTACATATGCAGATTCAACCAATCGCAGATCAAAATATTTGGGAAACAGCCAGGTATGGTGGTACATGCCTGTATTCTTAGCACTCTGAAAGGCTAAGACAGGCAGATCACAAGTTCCAGCCCAGCCGGTACAACTTAGTGACTCAGCAGCACTCTGACTCAAAAAATTTAAAAAAGGGCTAAGAGTTAGCTTAGTGTGCAAAGACCCTGAGTTTGATCCTCAGTACTAAAAACTAAGAAAAGGGCCGGTGAGATGGCTCAGCGGCATAAGCGCCTGCTTGGCAAGTGCGAGGTCCTGAGTTCGACTCCCGGTAGCCACATATGAAGAAAGGGCCAGTGATATCGCTCAGCGGCACGGGTGCCTGCTGACGCGCGAGGTCCTGAGTTCGACCCCTGGTACCCACACACAAAAAAATAAAAATAAAATAAATAAATAAAAACTAAGAAAAAACCTACCCACCCCCAAAAATTGTATCAGTATTGAACATATATGAACATTTCCTTGTTATTATTCCCAAAACAGTACAATATAGAACTGTTTACATAGCGATAATTTGAAGTACACAGGAGGCTATGCATAAGTTACATGCAAATACTATGCCATTTTATGTAATCTTAAGGACCTGCAGATTTTGGTATCCATAAGGAGGCTTGGATTCAGCCCTCATGGATACCAAGGGATGACTATATATGGTAGAATGATAACTGAAGGCAAAAATCAAAGGTTCATTTTATTGTTGTTATTCATAGTGGAACAATGGGGCTTATATAAAAAAATTTTAAAATGCATGTCAAAAAGTAGAAACACAAATCTCACCCTCACTCTCCACTGTTAAGTTTGATATATAGTTTTCCATACTCTAATACATATATACAGATATCTTTAAAAGTTCCTTTTTATCATTTAATATATTGTGAAATAATTTCTAAATTAACACATATTTATCATTTCTAATAGCTACGTATATTCCATTTGAGGAGTTACCATTTACAACTGATTCCTGGAAGTTTAGATGTTTGTTTTTAATTATTAAATAATGTAGCTGGGTGTGGTGGCATGTACCTGTAACCTCAGCACTGAGAGGAGTCTGAAGCAGGTGGATTGCCAGGAGTTGGAGGCCAGACTGGGCGACATAGTGAGACCCTGTCTCAAAAAAACAAACAAATGGAAAAAAATAAGGTTGTAATGAGCATGCTCTGATACATATATCTGGTATTCTTGTTAATTATTTCCATAAAATAATCTTAATAGTCAAATTACTAGATCAAAGGGCACCCGTGTTAGAAATTTTGATACGTATTACTAAATATCCATTTTTCATCAAATTTTGCATAAAAGGGTATTTCTGTGTTATTGTTCATTTATTTGACTACTAGTGAGGTTTAAGTATTTTTCCATAGGCTCACTGAGGCTAGATCTGCTTCAAAATCACAGGCTTATTGGATGTGGTGGTGCATCCCTGTAATCCTAGCTACACAAGTGGCTGAGGGAGGAGGATTCCAAGTTTGAGGCCAGCCTCCGCAACTTAGTGAGACCCTGTCTCAGAAATAAAAAGGGCTGGGGATATAGCTCAGTGGTAGAGCACCCCCTGGATTTGATCCCGAGGACTGCAGGAAAGGAGAAAAAAAATCACATGCTCTTGTGATGAGGTACAGATGGGGAATTAAAAAAGATAAGAGTAGGGGGTATGTATTTCAAATGAAATAAAACAGCTGTGTTCAGGAGTGGCATCGTAGGTCAGAGAAATGCCAGTTGATCCTCTTGTTGCACCAGGAAGGAGTGTGGACAGGAATACTGCTCTCCTTTTTCCATCAAAAGATGGAATACCAGCTTCTCACATTTTTATAATATACTGAGTCTTTTTAATTTTTTTTTTTTTTTTTTTTGTGGGTACCAGGGGGACGACCTCAGGACCTCGCGGGCCAACAGGCACCCGTGCCACTGAGCGATATCACCGGCCCCTTTTTCGTATGTGGGTTCCGGGAGTCGAACTCGGGCCCTCGCGCTTGCAAGGCAGGCGCTTACGCCGCTGAGCCATCTCACCGGCCCTTAATTTTTTAAAATTAATTTTATTGGTACATTTTTAGATATACATAATGATAACATTCATCATAGGGAATTTGTACCTGTACATGATATATCTTGCTGTTGCTTTTTCCCCCATTCCCCTACCCTCCCTTCAACCCCTTCTCCCCCATTATTTACAAAAGCCTTGTTTCCATTTTTTCTATTCTTTTTTTTCTTGTCCCTTCTTCCATTCTTCCTCTCCCCTCCCTTGTTCCCCTTCTCATTTAAACATTTTCTTCCCATTTCCCAGTATCTGTTATACATTTTGGTCCTTATTTACCCTTTGGGTTTCTTACACAAAAGAAAAGAAACAGTGTGATATTTGAACATGTGTGAGCTGTTTATTTCACTTACAAGTATGGTCTCAATGTGCAACCATTTACCTAAAAATGTCTGAGGTATCCTTTTTTTAAAAAAGTTACTTAAAAAAACAAAAAAAAACGGGGTCTTGCTATGTAGTTCAGGCCGGCCTTGAACTGACTGTATAGCTCAGGCTGTCCTGGAACTTGTGGCAATCCTTCTGATTCAGCCTCCCGAGTGCTGGAATTACAGGCTAGTACCACCACACTTGGCTATTAAGTAATGTTTGAAAAGGTTAAACATTTCCCCCAAAAAATTTTTTTTCATAGTCGAGTCTTGTTCTCATTGTCTACACCATTATGCCCACCTATATAGTTAACCTTATTAGTTTTCTGTGAATTCTTGTTCTACAGTAGAAAGAGACAAATCTATTCCAGTGTTCCCCCTTCTTACACCAAAAGCATCTTGTTATAAACATTTCTTTTGTAGTTACATGGAGCATAACACTAATTTCGTCACAAAGGCACAGAAACATGGGTCTGAATATTTCTGTTGAATTAATTTTAATTTTATGTTTTATTAAACAGTGAGTAAATAGGAAAAAAATCACAAAAATTATTGAATTTTTAATGTTTATTGTTTGTAAAGAAGTATCACAATTTTCAACATCAACTATTTTTGGTGTATAAAGTCTAAAAAAGAACAACATAAATTCTTATATGAACTATAATGAAAATACCGTTAGCACTTTACAAAAAAAATAATCTTTACTTCAGTAATCACACCCAAGGCAGTCTCCACACATGACAACAATATGTTCCATACACATGTATCGCTTACACTGACAACACGGTTTGCTTTCCTGGCCTTTGTGTAGGACATACTTGATATCTCACTGGTCTTGCTGTTTTGTCAGGAGGTGCTTATTATGTTATACAATGTGTAGTTAACAGGAATATAAATTGTCAATAAAATAAAGTATTAAATTTTTTTTTTGTGTGTGGGTACCGGGGGTCGACCTCAGGACCTCACGTGACAGCAGGCGCCCATGCCGCTGAGCGATATTACCGGCCCTTTTTTTCTATGTGGGTACCGGGAGTTGAACTCAGGACCTCGCACTTGCCAGGCAGGCGCTTATGCCACTGAGCTATCTCACCGGTCCCTAAATTTTTAATATGTATTGTGTGTTTAGAATAGACATCAACATTTTTACATCAGCTGTGTACTTGTCTACAAAACCTAAAAGATAACATCAGAAATAAATTCCTACATGAACTACAATGAAAATACCAATAGAACTCTACAACAAAAATAAGCTTTGCATCAATTGTCATGCCCAAGACAGTCTTCACACATGACAACTGCATGTTCCACGTACACGTCTCACTTACACTGATAGCACATGTGCTTAGCTTTCCTATGTGGCAGTCTTGTCACCTCTCTTCCTGTTTTGTTAGGAGCTTCCTGCTATATTGTAAAACATGCACTTAGCAGGGAAATAAGATATCCATAAAATAAAATATCAAGTATGTAATGAGTGCTTAGAATAGACATCAACATTTTCACATCAGCTGTTTACTTGCTTATGAAACCTAAAAGATAACATCAAAAATAAAAACCTATGTGAACTACAATGTAAACACAAAAGTCTACCACAGAAATAAGCTTTGCTTCAACTGCAATACCCAAGGCAGTCTTCACACATGACAACTGCATATTCCATACACAAGTATCACTTACACTGATAGCACGTATGTTTTGTTTTCCTGTCCTTTCTTGTAGGACACAGTTGACATCTTTTTTGTTTTCCCATTGTTGTAGTAGGTCTTTGTGATGCCGCGCCTGCCTGTTCACCTGTCAGCTCATCAGTTGTGCCACAATTTTTTTTTTGCATAATTCTGAGCAGAAACATTTTGTTTTCCCTCTGCAATACATGATCTCATGAACTCCAGTCTCAATCCTCTAAGAAAACTTCTCCATGATATTTTGTACCTGTTATTTTCTTTGTAAACTATCAAACTATTTATGGCACACATGTTTAGGATCGAGTAAAACACAACCATTGGCCATTGCTTTGTGTTTCAAGTGACATCATAGTTGCTGCATAACTCAACAACATCTACTCCACATTCAGTTTTGTTGTTAAAAATTTCCATCTCAGGCTTCCGTTTTGTCGAGGTTTCTCTATCAATATTTCCATCATGGTGAAATGTTGACATCAGCAGTACCAGTTTGTTTTTCTTTGCCATATGCAAGGCCAATGTTATATAGTTCTGAAATCCAAAGATTGTAGTATACAATTCTCTGTTTCAAAATCAACCATTTCATTTGGAAGTTCTGTTCTTGCATCCAGTTCCTGTGCTGGTCAAACTTGTGCTCTGTTAGCAAATGAAACATCAATTGGAAACTGTAAACTAATTGTGGAATGTCACATTCTGATTAGTTTGGGAGATGGGAGCAACAAGTCTGTTCACAACATCATTTGGTTTATTACTCTATGAATAAGGACCTGATGGCTGAGTTCCAGGATAAATGCCTACATTGAAAGCATAATAAGTCTTTGTATCTACAAGAGCATTTTTTTTTTTTTTTTTTGGTACCGGGAATGGAACTCAGGACCTTGCACTTGCCAGGCAGGCGCTTGTTGCTGCTGAGCTATATCCCTGACGCCCAAGGGCATAAATTTTATGCCATATTTTGACCCATTGCTTTTCCATAAGTCTTTTACATTCATGTGGTTACCATAAGAAATCTCTGCTAAGTACAGCAGACCTATGAATGCTTTCAGCTCAGCTAGTGAGGTGTCATAATAAATAACATTTTTTAATATGGCTGTTGGTGCATACAGAACGTTTTACTTGAATTTCACCCTTTGTGTATTTCACAGCATCTTATAGCATGTCGTCTGTTACAGTTTCCAGCACTGAATGACAGTGCTGGCATTCTGTCCAATATGTTTCACCCCTGCCAAGACCCTCACTATATTTTTGGACCTAGTTCTAATATTGGATTGATCCATTTGGTTGCATGGCCATTTTGCAAGTTTCCACTAGTCAAATATGTACTCACAGTGCTGTTCTTCATCTGAATCAAGGAGGTCTGCATCAGTATGTGTCTGTATCAGTTGATTCTTGCTCCATTTCACTGTCACAGGAACTTTGGCTCACATGGCCAACGTCAAAGTCATCATCATCATCATACACCCACACCACTCTTCTCTTATGAAAGCATGTATTTTACCATAGTGGATCATCTTCATCATCCATAAATGAGTAATCTGATGATTCACTTTTGACCTCCTTCAAAACTTGTAAATCTAGTTTTTCATGTGCCATTGTACTGAATTGGGCTACTTCTACCAGGAAAATCAAAAGAAAACTTTTTTTTTTTTTTTTTTAACAAATTTCTGGAGTGGTATGGGTCTGTTAGACCCTCTGCGATGCTTGAGTAAACATACGCAAAACCAGTTAGCCAGAGGATAACATGGGTAAAAATCCCATTTTGCCACTTTTGCACATGTGAACACACCTTGCTGTTTGTCATACCAAGTGGGTAAACACAAGGATTGCTTCCTGTGTCCTCAGGAAAGGTAGTGAGATGCTCAGCTGGCTACTATTATGCTAAAGTACAAATTTATAGTAGAAAAGTGAGGGATGGATCTGCTGGGACCCAGTATTATGCTCAAAATATCTTAGAGATATTCCATGGATTTTTTTAAAAAGGAAAGCAATACTCTATGTGTACACACATAAAACTGGACATAAATTCCCTGCCAGTAAGCCAAACTACAAACTAAATGTGATTAAAATCAACATTAAGTGACATAGTCTTTCTGAAACTAATTAGACATTTAACATGATTTAAGTAGTGACTGCTGAGGTACAGGTTCTTGTGGGTTTGACATTCCTATACCTACACTGTATCCTATGCCTTTCTATAATCCAGCCTAGTTCTGTTTACTTTTTTCTACTTCTTTTCAGTAACACTTCCTACTTACCATGTTTATCCTTACTAGAGTGGATTTTTCTTTTGTTCACTGATACATCCCCAAGCACCCAGAACACATCTTTTTTTTTTTTTTTTTTTTTTGTGGGTACCGGGGGGTCGACCTCAGGACCTCGCGCGCCAGCAGGCACCCGTGCCACTGAGCGATATCACCGGCCCCTTTTTCGTATGTGGGTTCCGGGAGTCGAACTCGGGCCCTCGCGCTTGCAAGGCAGGCGCTTAAGCCGCTGAGCCATCTCACCGGCCCCCCAGAACACATCTTGGCACATAATGTATTTTCAAATACATGGTGAGTGGATGCATTCTTAGGCACATTCAAGTTTGAGAACTATTGGTTGAACATTTGCCTCCCTCTGTTTCTCTTCTCTGTACTTATTTTTCCATCTCATTTCCCTTTCTCATTTTTGGCCTCATAGGCCAATCAAGGGAAGAGTTAGTAATATAAAGGTGTGAAGGCAATCCATATGATGTGCAGTGTACAGGGAGAGTATTCTTTGACCTTAAGACATGCTGATTATGCTCTTTTCCTAGGATGCTCACAACTGTATTCCTGAGCTGGACAGTGAGACAGCCATGTTTTCTGTCTACGATGGACATGGAGGTAACTTTAGCAGAGCACACTGGTAACTTTCTAGGACCCCCAGTTCCAGAGTTCACAGGGCAAGAAGAGGTCCTTTTTCTTTTACTTTCCAGAGCTCTGACCCAGAAATTTTTTTGAGGGGGGGTGCTGGTGGTGTTTTTCATTTTTTCTCTTTCCTGCCACCCCTTTCTCCTCAATAGAGTATTATATTGGTTAATAACCCACTTAGGCCTTGAATTCACCTAAAAATTGTCTTCCTACATTAGCATCCCCTACCCCCTAAAGATCTAAGTGTATAGGTAAGCAAAGACAAAGGTTATACTCCTGAGAGAGATGATGATGAAATCCATTTTGTGGCTAAGAACTTCCCAAACTTTATCCTCAAACCTGTCCTACCTATATAGGTTTCAGTTATTTATTCTCTCTGTCCTTGGAGTTTACTCCAATATGGCAAATAAATATTATATTACTTGCTATGAATGGAAAGCAGTGCCTCAGGTGATGTAACCTTTTTTCTAGGAGAGGAGGTTGCTTTGTACTGTGCCAAATATCTTCCTGATATCATCAAAGATCAGAAGGCCTACAAGGAAGGCAAGCTACAGAAGGTCTGTCTTTCCATAATGTTCATTCTCCACTTTGTGGCATTTCTCTTGTTTCTTTTTTTTTTTTTTTTTTTTTTTTTGTGGGTACCGGGGGGTCGACCTCAGGACCTCGCGCGCCAACAGGCACCCGTGCCACTGAGCGATATCACCGGCCCCTTTTTCATATGTGGGATCCGGGAGTCGAACTCGGGCTCTCGCACTTGCAAGGCAGGCGCTTATGCCACTGAGCCATCTCACCGGCCCTCTTGTTTCTAAACTTGGGCTTTTCCTTTCTTTTTTGCTCCCTTGCTGCTACTTAGTTACTACATTTTTTCTTAAAAAATTCTGTGCTTAAAACAAGCTTATTCCCACCTACGTCTTTTTAGACTTGCTTTATTATTCCCAGGTCTCTGAACCTATCTGTGTCTCCTAGTGTGGAAAACCACACTTGAATTTGTATCCCATCCTTGTGCCCAGGATTATATATATAGGCAATTCATTTTGTACCCATTGTACTTTTTCCTGCACTTGCCTTATACCGTTTTGCTTATATTCAGGCTTTAGAAGATGCCTTTTTGGCTATAGATGCCAAACTGACCACTGAGGAAGTCATTAAAGAGCTGGCCCAGATTGCAGGGAGACCTACTGAGGATGAGGATGAAAAAGAAAAAGTAGCTGATGAAGATGATGGTGAGTGTGGCATCCCGTTTGAGAGGAAATCAGCATTTTATTACCAGTTCTAAAAGAGGATGGCTTCCTGGGGACCTGGAAAGTGCTCACATTAAAGAACTGTATGGTGTTCTCCTGCACTACATGTGGTTATGAAAAGGAGAGAGAGAATTAACCTTTGTTGAGTGACTAGGTCATAGTTGTAAGCATTTTTTATATACATTATCTTTTGCCATTGTATTGGGGTCTTCCAGGTTCCTGTTATTTATATGACCTTTTGTTTTTGTTTTGTTTCAATACCAGACCAATCATTAGCCCCAGTAGCCAGTCAGTAAGCCTGGACCATAGGCCTAGAGTATCATTGTGGGCTCCCTGGGTCTTTAGCCAAAACAGTGGTTACAACTTAATAATAACAAATGAAAGGTGAGAAGGGAAATCCAGTTACTAGTGTTTGACTAAGAAGGGGGTAAAAGAAAAGAACCAAAACAGGTCTATAAAGAAAGAAGCTAGGGGATTCTGAGACTTGATAAGCGAGAGGAGTATTAGGAGTGGGAGGTTGTGGGGAAGTAGGAATTCAGGCTGCAAGGGATGTCGAGGTAGTGAGAGACTGATCCCATGAGGAGTCTTGCATGGGGGCTCTGATTTAGCCTCTTCCCTGCAGTGGACAATGAGGAGGCTGCATTGCTGCATGAAGAGGCTACCATGACTATTGAAGAGCTGCTGACACGCTACGGGCAGAACTGTCACAAGGGCCCTCCCCACAGCAAATCTGGAGCTGGGACAGGCGAGGAACCAGGGTCCCAGGGCCTCAATGGGGAGGCAGGACCTGAGGACCCATCTAGGAAAATTCCTTCACAGGAAAATGGTCCCACAGCCAAGGCCCACACAGGCCTTTCCTCCAACTTGGAACATGGGACTGAGGCAGGCCAAATTGGTGAGCCTGGCACTCCCACTGGTGAGGCTGGGCCTTCCTGCTCTTCAGCCTCCGACAAGCTGCCTCGAGTTGCTAAGTCCAAGTTCTTTGAGGACAGTGAGGATGAGTCAGATGAGGCGGAGGAGGAAGAGGAAGACAGTGAGGTAAGGGCCTGTGAGGGCAGGCAGATACTGAAGTTGTAGAGAGGGCCTGTTTGGTTGCCATCTAGTTTTCAGTTCTCTTCCTTCTTCTGTTCTGATGTCACCCCCCCACCCCCGTATTCTGAGTTTTAGCCTTCTCAAGTGCATTATCTCTGCCATCACAAGTACCATTAGCCCTCTTAACTCTTCCTTTGTCAACAGATCTAGTTCTCGCCTTTCTGAGTCTGTCTCCAAGAGGGAGAATAAGAAGGTGGTTGTTGTTACTTTGGATATTTGGGTGTTTTCTTCTCTGGACAATGTATTTTCTGCCCATGTTGCCCAGAAGGTGCTTTTTGTTGGCAGCCCTGGCCTTTCCCAGGACTTCTTGCTGATGATGCTGAGCCCAGTTCAGGATGTTAGTTATGTTTGTCCTAGCCCTCTCCTCCCCCAGCTTTTCATGATCATATTGTTGTATCATTCATTGTTTTCAGGACCTGGGTTCAGTCAGGGCCTTTTGTGTTCTGATGAGTTGGGGGAGGGGGGGCAAGGGGTCATCCCAGTGTCAGCAGCCTGGGATCCTCCTCCTGGCAGGAATGCAGTGAGGAAGAGGATGGCTATAGCAGCGAAGAGGCAGAGAACGAGGAAGATGAGGATGACACTGAGGAGGCTGAAGAGGATGATGAAGAAGAAATGATGGTGCCAGGGATGGAAGGCAAAGAGGAGGTGTGTGGAAATGTGTGTGGCAAATCTTTTGGAGTAGAATTATCTAGAAAGGGGAGGGAGTACATTGCTGTCTCTAAGCAGATGAAATCTATGCTCTTCCTGTTTGTTAAAAGCTCTAGCTTAAGTGACTGGTCAAGAGTGTAGTAAGGAGGAAGTCATGTCCAGAAGCTCCCACAATGCTTCTTTTTTTCCTCTTAAGCCTGGTTCTGACAGTGGCACAACAGCGGTGGTGGCTCTCATACGAGGAAAGCAGTTGATTGTAGCCAACGCAGGAGATTCTCGCTGTGTGGTATCTGAGGCTGGCAAAGCTTTAGACATGTCCTATGACCACAAACCTGAAGATGAAGTGGAGCTAGCACGCATCAAGAATGCTGGCGGCAAGGTCACCATGGATGGACGAGTCAACGGGGGCCTCAACCTCTCCAGAGCTATTGGTAAGGGCTAAGAAACTATGGGAAAGACTTTCAGGTTCTTTTTTTTTTTTTTTTTTTTTTTTTTGTGGGTACCGGGGGGACGACCTCAGGACCTCGCGCGCCAGCAGGCGCCCATGCCGCTGAGCGATATCACCGGCCCCTTTTTCGTATGTGGGTTCCGGGAGTCGAACTCGGGCCTTTGCGCTTGCAAGGCAGGCGCTTAAGCCGCTGAGCCGTCTCACCGGCCCGACTTTCAGGTTCTTGCTCTCTGTCCCAGACTACCTAGCAGCAAACTTGAATCTTCATACCCCTTACACCTTTTAAAGTACTTTCATATCTTCCACCTCTTTTGTAAAGAAGAAAACGGGGAAATTTTTTTTTAAAAAAAGGAGACGGAGGGGCCAGTGAGATAGCTCAGCGGCATAAGCGCCTGCCTGGCAAGCGCGAGGGCCCGAGTTCGACTCCTGGTATCCACATACGAGAAAAGGGGCTGGTGATATCGCTCAGTGGCACAGGCGCCTGCTGGTGCACAAGGTCCTGAGGTCGACCCCTGGTACCCACAAAAAAAAAAAAAAAAAAAAAAGACTGGGGCTGGTGAGATAACTCAGCAGCATAAGCGCCTGCCTGGCAAGCACGAGGTCCTGAGTTCGACTCCCGGTACCCACATACAAAAAAAGGACTGGTGATATCGCTCAGTGGCACAGGTGCCTGCTGGCACGTGAGGTCCTGAGTTCGACCCCTGGTACCCACACAGAAAGAAAAAAAAAAAAAGACTGAAGCTGGGAATGATGGCAAGCACCCATAATCCCAGCACTCAGAAGGCTGAGGCAGGAGGATTACAAGTTCAAGGCCAGCCTGAACTAAAAAAAAAAAAAAGAATGGTGAGGTTTGACCTGCTTCAAATACAATTCTTTGGGAAGTATTCAAACTTCTTGCCTAACAACCCTTGTTTTCCTTAAGGAGACCACTTCTACAAGAGGAACAAGAACCTGCCACCTGAGGAACAGATGATTTCAGCACTTCCTGACATCAAGGTGCTGACTCTCACTGACGACCATGAATTCATGGTCATTGCTTGTGATGGCATCTGGTGAGCACTGGCAGAAAGCCCTCAAATGTCCTTTCTGCAGCATTTTTTCTGTATGGCTTGGAGCTATTGTAGGATTAGGTCCTAAATAGATTTCTCAGTGAATTGAGATTACCAAGCCAAGACAGAGCTGAGGAGAATTTCTGTAGGTGTTGACATTGGCCTTAGGTCACCACCTCTGTCCACACTCCTCTACTCTGCCTTGGTGAGACTAAAGAAGATTCTGACTATTGTTTTTGACCCCAGGAATGTAATGAGCAGCCAGGAAGTTGTAGACTTTATTCAATCAAAGATCAGCCAGCGTGATGAAAATGGGGAGCTTCGGTTATTGTCGTCCATTGTGGAAGAGGTGAGAGTCTAGGGGTGAAAAAGAGGGGTGGCTGGTCTTCACAGCCAAGGTTTTCTCTTCTTGCTTGAGCTAAGACCAGTGTGTGGAAGTACTATTAATTACCAACTGATGCCAAACCCTGATTCAGGTTTCATCTTCCTTTCTGTCCCTGACCTAGCATAATGGCTCACTGACCAGAGAGGGGACTGTTTTGTGATTCGTATTGCCCATTCCTTTTCTACCACCCTGTGTCAACAGGGCCAGCCCTCTTGTGGGACTCTAGGTTCCCACGAAGGTGTTCAAACCCCATAGCTGAGCTAATCTGTCCTTTTTCTAGCTGCTGGATCAGTGCCTGGCACCAGACACTTCGGGGGATGGTACAGGGTGTGACAACATGACCTGCATCATCATCTGCTTCAAGCCCCGAAACACAGCAGAACTCCAGTCAGAGAGCGGCAAACGGAAACTTGAGGAGGTGCTCTCTGAGGGAGCTGAAGAGAATGGCAACAGCGACAAGAAAGCCAAGCGGGACTAGCAGTCATCCAGACTCCTGCCCACCTAGACTGTTTTCTGAGCCCTCCGGACCTAAGACTGAGTTTTGTCTTTTTCCTTTAGCCTTAGCAGTGGGTATGAGGTGTGCAGGGGGAGCTGGGTGGCTTTCCTTGGCCCATTTCAAAGAGGGCTTTTCCTCCACACAGCAGCCTGGGAGCCTCTGCTGTCCTCCCCAGCCTCCTCCTCGCTCCTTTGGGCTCATCACCGGTTCTGTGCCTGTGCTCTGTTGTGTTGGAGGGAAAGACTGGCCGTTCTGGTTTTTACTCTGTGAACACTTTATTTAAGGACATTCTTTTTTATTGGCGGCTCCATGGCCCCTGGCCGCTTGCACCTGCTCTCTGTTGTACACTTTCAATCAACACTTTTTCAGACTAAAGGCCAAAACCTAATCATGCCCATGGTGTGCTTATTTTCTGTTGCCCTGGCCCCAGCGTCAGCCACATGGGGGAGCGTCTAGTGAGCTTCTCCCCGTCTGTGCGTGCCCGGCGCATGGGTAGGGGACGGACCTGGGGCTGCAACTCCGGAGCCAGCAGCTGTCTGGCGGGCCGGCCCGACGTCGCGCACACCCCACCTGCCTCCTGGAGTTAGGACTGACTTCCTAGTTCCTCCTGGGAGGAAGCAAGGTGTCCCCTGCCTGGCTGGCCGGCCGGGTTCCTGCCGCCGTCGATTGGCTGGCCTGCTGCGCGTCACAATCACTTCCCGGTCACGCCGGGCGCTCTTGCCGCTGCTCTTCCTGCGGACTACGCGTCCCGGGCGGCTGTGCGGTGGCGGAAGCGGAAGCGGGTACGGAGGTACCAGCTGGTCTTCGGAGGGGGGTACGGGGCTCCATGAATGGAAGCGGCGGTGGCGGCGGCGGGAGCGGCCTGAGTTGGGCGCCGGGACCAGGGCCGGGGGCTGCCCAGGGCCCGCGCCGCTGCATGGAGGCGGCCCGCGGACCCTGAGAGCAAGGCCGGGCGGCCGAGCTTGGAGGGGCGGGGCCGGGTGGCCGCGGGCAAGAGGCGCGTCGGGCTGGAGCCGGTCACGATGCCCCGAAGGAAGCAAAGCCACCCGCAGCCCGTGAAATGCGAGGGGGTCAAAGGTCAGGGGTTAGGGGTCTGCGGGGAGGAGCGGGGGTGGGGTCAGTGGAGTGGGCTCAGGTCAGGGTGGAGTGGGACTTCTGAGGGATGGGGCGAGCCGAGCTACTGAGGGAACCAGAGAGGGTCAACGAGTACGGGAAGTGCGGTCCACGAGGGCTGGTTCTCCGGTGCGGATGATGGGCACAGCTCAGGAGGGAGAATCCACAAACCCCTTTTCCTCTTCAGTGGATACTGAAGACTCCCTCGACGAAGGACCCGGGGCCCTGGTGTTGGAGAGTGATTTGCTACTAGGCCAGGATCTGGAGTTTGAGGAGGAAGAGGAAGAGGAGGAGGAGGAGGAAGGTGACGGCAACAGCGACCAACTCATGTGCTTTGAGAGAGACTCTGAAGGTAGGCTTGTGGAACTTGTTAAGGATTCGTGGCCGCTGGGGACCCTGGTCCTTTAGAAGGCAGGTTAGGTTTAATCTCAGTACCCAACACACCATTTCCTGCCACAATTTAAGGTTTATTAGCCAGATCAGCTCCATCACTTTGCCCAGGTGAAGTTCCGGGGCCTGATCCAATGTGGTGGAAAGAGGAGGGTGGATGAATTACATGGAGCAGCTGATTAAAACTTAAATGCCCTTTTAATAACCTTCTTCCCTAGCCCATTCCTGTGTGTGTACTTTTAAGAGGTCCAGGGAAGTGATCCCTCTGTAGATGACTGATTCAGGCTAGTCCTTATGTCTGCTCTCCTTTTCACCTGCAGCATAAGCTCCTTTTGTATGGAGAGGTTTTAGTTTCCGCCCTTAAGTACCCTTCCTCATTCCTCCCCACCTGTGATCTCAGCATTGCCCTGTCCTAATCTGCTGCACTGCCTACCCACTTATACTTTTCAAACTCATTGAGAACCCATGTAAAAGGATCCACCCTTTAGGCATAACATGTATTACTGTCATTATTGGAGCTGGGGATGTTTCTCAGTGGTAGAGCAATTTTGCCTAGTATGCATGAAGTCCTCAGCTCTGAAAAAAAAAAAAGCAGAACTCTCATTGTACTTTTGTACTTCCCTCCAAAATTTGCCTCCCTCTTGAGATGGGTTTTTATAATCAACTCTTTACTAAAAGGGATCTTACTACTGTAAAGAGCTTAGAAACAGATCTCAGGTCCCTGTGCCTTTTGTGTTTTTACTTTCTTATTCCAAGAATTTGTTATTGATTCATTTCAGTTTGTAGTCCACTGTGAGCCCTTGATGTTTTCCACTCAGTGGAACTAGTTATAGCTCAACTCTACTGTCACTTGGTTAGTGCAGGCTCAGAGGTAGACAATTCATGTTTAATTTTTGGAGTCATTGTAGGGGAAACTTCAGTCCTTGGGAGGGAACTAAAGGGATCATCAAAACTAAGAGAAAGATAGGGCCAAACAAGCACGACCATAAGTGAAAATGAGTTTAGAGCCTGGTCCTGCCTCATGTTAATGTTTCTTCTCGTGTGTGTCTCACCAGGAGACTCTCTTGGGGCCAGGCCTGGGCTTCCCTACGGGCTGAGCGACGATGAGTCTGGGGGCGGCCGGGCACCAAGTGCCGAAAGTGAAATTGAGGAGCCTACCAGGGGTCCAGGGGAGGCCAGGGGTGAGAGGCCAGGCCCAGCCTGCCAGCTGTGTGGGGGGCCGACAGGTGAGGGGCCGTGTTGTGGGGCAGGAGGGCCGGGTGGGGGGCCCCCGCTGCCCCCACGGCTACTGTACTCATGTCGCCTCTGCGCCTTCGTGTCCCACTACTCGAGCCACCTGAAGCGGCACATGCAGACACACAGCGGGGAGAAGCCGTTCCGCTGTGGCCGCTGCCCCTACGCCTCAGCCCAGCTCGTCAACCTGACACGACATACTCGCACCCACACTGGCGAGAAGCCCTACCGCTGTCCCCACTGCCCCTTTGCCTGCAGCAGCCTGGGCAACCTGAGGCGGCATCAACGTACCCATGCCGGGCCCCCCACTCCTCCCTGCCCAACCTGTGGCTTTCGCTGCTGTGCTCCACGACCAGCCCAGCCTCCCAGTCCCACAGAGCAGGAGGGGGCTATGCCCCGGCGACCTGAAGGTAAAAAGCAAGGGACTAACGATCCTGGGACATGGTGGGTGGCACTGGTGATATTTAGAATAATAGCTCAGGTCTTTTTTTCCCACAGATGCTCTGCTCCTTCCAGATCTGAGTCTTCACGTGCCACCAGGTGGTGCCAATTTCCTGTCAGACTGTGGGCAGCTGCGGGGTGAAGGGGAGGGCCTTTGCGGGACTGGATCAGAACCGCTGCCAGAACTGCTGTTTCCTTGGACCTGTCGGGGCTGTGGACAAGAGCTGGAGGAGGGTGAGGGAAGTCGGCTGGGAGCTGCCATGTGTGGGCGCTGCATGCGAGGAGAGGCTGGAGGGGGTGCCAGTGGGGGACCCCAGGGACCCAGTGACAAAGGCTTTGCCTGTAGCCTCTGCCCTTTTGCCACGCACTATCCTAACCACCTGGCCCGGCACATGAAGACACACAGCGGTGAAAAGCCTTTCCGCTGTGCCCGCTGTCCTTATGCCTCAGCTCATCTGGACAACCTGAAACGGCACCAGCGTGTCCATACGGGAGAGAAGCCCTACAAATGTCCCCTCTGCCCCTATGCCTGTGGTAACCTGGCCAACCTCAAACGTCATGGTCGCATCCACTCTGGTGACAAACCTTTTCGGTGTAGCCTTTGCAACTACAGCTGCAACCAGAGCATGAACCTAAAACGCCACATGCTGCGGCACACAGGCGAGAAGCCCTTCCGCTGTGCTACTTGCGCCTATACCACAGGTCACTGGGACAACTACAAGCGCCATCAGAAGGTGCATGGCCATGGTGGGGCAGGAGGGCCTGGCCTTTCTGCCTCTGAGGGTTGGGCCCCACCTCACAGCCCATCCTCTGTTTTGAACACTCGGGGTTCTGCAGCCCTAGGTGCTGCTGGTAGCCGGGCTCTCCATACGGACTCACCTTGAACTAGGTCCTTTTTCCCCAGGGCCCTACGGATTAGCCTTGCCCCTCCTGCATTTTATACAGACGACCAGAAGCTACCTTCCTCCCCCGCTGGCCAGGGGCTCCACACAGACTAACCTGGGCACTATATGGGCCAGCCTAAATACATGGGCAGGGGCCCATGTGGACCAGGGGGCCTTGCCTTGACTGATACACTTCATGAGCTCAGTGAAAAGGGGCTTGTATTCACCTCCATTGCTCCCAGGGGCTGTGGATGAAGTGGCTGGGGGACTGCCCAGCCTCTTACCTGTTTAACTTATTTCAGTGCTTTATAATAAAGGAAACACTAACAAAGCCATGTCTATGCTGAATTGGCGATGGCAAGCACAGTTTGCCTCCCCTTAGCACAGCAGACCATACTTTGATGGGGCAGCAAGGCCAGTGAGGGAATCAGAGGTAGGCAGCAGTCAGGCTGAGTTTAATGATGGGGAACTGGGCCAGACCATACACAGACCTGCCCATCCCCTTGCCCATGGCCCCAAGAAGCCAGAAGCGGCCCAGGGGGAAGCCGTGGTTCCTCCCCAAGGCAGGTACCCATGGTCCCTTAGACTTTGTGCAAAATACTAAATGTTAATTTGGCATTGAGGGCCAGCTGTGAAAAGGGGGATGATACTTTGTGCAGCCAGCCCAGGGGGAAGGGGAGTGGGTTAGGCGGCTCCCGGCCAAGAGGAGAAAAGGGGTGGGTTGGTAGGAAGGGAAAAGGAAAAGACTCCCCTTAGCTTGGGGGGGTACAGGCACAGGGCAAGTTTCTGTGAATTCCTCTGGGGTAGAGGGCAGACATCCAAGCAGTAGGGATTACAGATCCTCATCTCCAATGCCCTCGAAGGCGAAATTGCCGTGGACATCACTGGCACTGGCATCTGTGCTGGGACTGCCAATCCCCCGCAAGCTCACGGCACTCAGCTTACTCTGCAACACAGGCAGGGCAGGCGTCAGAAGGCTTGCGCCTCTGAGGCCTCCACAGACACCAACCTTACCACCCTGTAACTCACTGAGAGTTTGACCATGGACTCGCGGCTGGCGTCAGGTGACTCCTGGGGAAGAGAAGCAGAGATGTCAGACTCACTGGAGAGGTAAGGCAAAGCTGAGAGCCAGGGTACTGATTGGAGGTGATACTTACAAGCAATGGTGGAGACTTCACTGCTTGCTGGCTGTCTGAGCGTCTCAGGGTACCTCCCACCCGGCGGCGCAGCATCTAGGGTGGACACAAAACACTAATGAGGGCAGGATCACTCCCTTTTGTATCCTAATTACTGCCCCTCCCTCTGAAGAGAAGGCTGGCCCCTAAGACAAAAGTCAGGAAGAGCACAATCACTCAGCTGATGGGTCCCTGCTTGCTGCTTACCTTCCTTATACTGCCCCCCGATTTCTTCACCATCAGTTCATCTACCATGGACTGCAAACAGATGCTCATCATGATAGCCTGAGGGTAAGAAGAGTTCAGGGTCATCCGGAGCCCAGCACTCCTCAGACAAGGACTCCCACTTACATGGAATCCTGGAAGCCCCAGACTTGGGTGTTTAGGGAGCTCCAGAGGAGGCCTGAAGGTGGGCTCACACCTGGGGGCTGGTGATGGTGACCCACTGTAGCCGGTCCTTGCTCATGAGGTATTCAAAAGCCAATTCCAGGCGCACCTCACCCCGGCCCCGGCCTGGGCTGTTCGTACTTCCACTGGGCAGTGGCACCTAGGAGACGAAAGGGAATTAGACTGAGTTCATTTTGGCCTACCTGCCTCCCTTTCTGACCCACTGCAGCCCGTTTTTTTTTTTTTTTTTTTTTTTTTGTGGGTACCGGGGGGACGACCTCAGGACCTCGCGCGCCAACAGGCACCCGTGCCGCTGAGCGATATCACCGGCCCCTTTTTCGTATGTGGGATCCGGGAGTCGAACTCGGGCCTTCGCGCTTGCAAGGCAGGCGCTTAAGCCGCTGAGCCGTCTCACCGGCCCCTGCAGCCCGTTTTTGAAGCTTGAGGCTTTGGCAGACTTCTACCCCAGAAGGCCCCCAACTCTACTCACAGAGGAGGTGACCCGCCAACATCGCATGCGGGTGACCCGGAAGGAGCCTTCACGAAGCTGCTGGCCAGGCAGGCGGAGCTGGAGGCTGAGCTCACTGTTGCCTGCACTCACCACCACAGGACAGTCCTTCTCTGGGAAGTCAGCCACACAAGCATCAAAGCGCAGGTAGCCATAGTGGCGCAGAGTTTGGGCCAGCCTCAGGAACTAAAAAATGGTCACCATGTGTTGTGGGTTAGGAAGGAGGTGGGTTGGCTCAGATAGCAACCCTCTGGAGGAAGACAGCAAGGCAAAGCTCACCTCCTTCTTGGAGACCTTCTCTTGTAGAGATTTGAGCTGCCGGTGCTGCTCTTTAGTGACCAGGATCCACCCACGCTCAATATCTGATACTGTCTACAGTGAAGACAGGATGGGGTCGGGGGAGAAGGTTCCCAGTCAGTGGCTCCAGGAAAGTGTCCACAGTTAGCTCTGACCAGCCTGACCCTACTCCCACATTTAAGTGACCTCTGCAGTGAGACTTAACCTTACTGGCTTACAAAGTAGGGAGAGTAGAGGTTGTACCAGGAGCCCTGACAGTATTCTAGTAACTTCCCCTTGAACTGGGAACAAGGACATAAAAGGTGTTTTCCTGGGAGAGTGGGGAGTGAGTCATCTTTAGGGCAAGGGTTCTGAGGCAGCTCCAAGCTCACCTGAGCATAAAGCAGGTTCAGGCCAACCCGGTTCTCCATGACATCGTCATCATAGGCAGAGTCCCAATAACTGTGAGGCCAAGGGGTGGAAAGGGGTAATGGGGCTAAGCTGGGGTAAGACAAGAGGTAGACTGGAGAAGAGGGGCAAAACAGGAGCAATCTGGAACTGTGAGGGGTAATGGTGACATATGGGAGGAAGCCTGGGAGGCCTGGTAGAAACACCCAGCACTACTCCCCCTCTTTCAGATAATTCTGTCTCACAATGTGGCCTAGTAATCCAACCCAGCACCCTCCCCCTTTTTCAGGCCCAGCCCTGACCTCTTCCTTAGCACAATCTTATACTCTTGACTCCGAAGACTGGTAACAGACACATAAGGCAGCTCAAACTCCTGCAACTTCCGTACAACTACAGGTTAGAAAGAAAGAAACAAACAAACAAAAGGAAAATACGATGAGACTCGAAACCAAGAAGAAAGCACCCTGAGGAAATGTACCAATCCAAGGGGACACAGATAGAAATTCACTGCTGGGAAGCACAATGAAGTAGTAAAGTCCAGAGGAACTCACAAGAAAAGGCTCCATCCTCTTTTTCTCTAACAAGGAAGAGACTGAAGTATCCAATCAAGTCATCTGGAAGATCCAGCTTTGCAGCCACAGCCTGGAAACAGGAAGTACAACTCATCCTACTGGCTGGTTCCAATTCCCCACAAGCCCTGGGTGGGTGCAGGGGTAGTGCTGAACAAGCACCTCACCTCCAGGACATCCTCAGTCTGATCTGAAGTTAGCACGTTGACCAAAACTTTCTGCCCATTGCTGAGCAGCACTTCCAAGGAGACCTCCTCTGTGGGGACTTGCTGTGTCTCCTGTGTGCATACAGGGATGGGCAGGCAGTCTTTTGTTAACACCAGCCTAAGGTCCAGTTCTGACCCATCTCCAACTCTATTTCTAGTGCAGTGATTGCAAACCTTTTAGAACTTGCAGTGATAACAGCCATAGGTTCGCCACCACTGCTTTAGTGTCTTCATTCTCAGCTGCATATATACAGGCTGGGCTAGGCGTGGTGGTACATGCTGGTAATCCCAGCACCCTGAGAGCCCAAGGCAGGAGGATCACAAGTTTGAGCCCAACCTGGGCAACTTAGCAATTTAGTGACTCCCTGTCTCAAAATTTAAAAAGGGCTGGGAGGTAGCTTAGTGTGAAGGTCCTGGATTCAATCCCCAGTACCACAAACAAACAAAACAATACAGGCTGGGCTTTCCTTTGCTCCAGTGTTACAGCAGGGGCTCCATTCCATTAAAAAAAGCTGCCAGAAAAGTGGAGTGGGTGTGGTGGCACATGCCTATAATTCTAGCACTTAGGTAGGAGGATTGCTAGGAGTTCAAGACCACTCTGAACTACACAGACTGTCTTGAAAAAGTGAGGATGACTTCCTCTGTACCCACATCATTAAAATGACATGGTACTCCAGCAGGTCTTTCCCTTAAATCTGGGTGTCGCCCAAGCCTTACCTGCTGTGCCCGACGCAGGAAACTATTGAAGGTCTCACTGCTCCCAAGCAATGGGTCTTGCCGAACTGCAAGGACAAGAAAATGATGTTCTAGTAACCTAGGAGTTACTCTTGGCTTCCCCCAGTCCTCCTCTTAGTAGGCTCCCCCCCACCCCATTTCCTGGGCTGATGGTGGCCTGCCACACCTCCCAGCTGGCCTCACCTCACTCACTGTTTGCATAAATTCTTCACCTGCCCCACCCTTGGCTGCCATCTAGTTGAGTCCAGTCTATAGAACTAGGGAAATAACAATGATGTTAATCTAAAGCACATGAGATACAAATTAAGTTCTTCCCACCAATCTAAACTGTTTTAAGACTTAGTGTTATACTAGTATTTCTCATAGATGTTAGTGCCCAAATTGCTTTGCTAATACACAGAGTTACAAATTCTTTCAGGCTATTTACTTTGCTAATTAAATAACAGGTCAGTAAGTGGATTCCCAAATCTAGAAATTAATGTAGGAACTTCTATAGAGCCAGCTGTTTTTAGTCTCTCCCCATAGTCCTGGAAATGTTCTAAAGTTCCTCCAGCCACTCACCAGCTTGCATATACTTCTCTAACTGCTCTCTCCTCTGTTCTACCTCTGCAGGTGTCAGAGAGAAAAGCTTCTTTGGGGGGAATGCAGGAAGCACATTTGCCCCATACTCCTTCCGAAGCTATGTAGAGAAAGAGATACAACCTTTCACATAAACACAGAAAATGAGAGGAAGCAATCGAGACTCACAGTGTTCACCTGGACTCCCTTGTCTACCTGTCATCTGGGAAACAATAACTTTGGTAGAATTAGCATCTCAAGGGAACTGCCTTTTTTTTTTAATTTTTTTTTTTTTTTTTTTTTTTTTTTTTGTGGGTACCAGGGGGACGACCTCAGGACCTCGCGCGCCAACAGGCACCCGTGCCACTGAGCGATATCACCGGCCCCTTTTTCGTATGTGGGTTCCGGGAGTCGAACTCGGGCCCTTGCGCTTGCAAGGCAGGCGCTTACGCCGCTGAGCCATCTCACCGGCCCATTTTTTTTTAATTTTTGATACAGGATCTCACTATGTAGTTCCAGGTGGCCTTGAACTCACTACATAGCCCAGGCTGGTGATCCTCCTGCCTCAGCCTCTCAAGTGCTGGGATTACAGGCATGCACCACCACGCCCGGCAAAGGGAACTGCTTTAGACATCTAAATTCTTTTTTATTTTAGTGTGCACAAATCAGTCCCTCCACAGTGTGGGGAGGGTATGTATGGGGCCAAGACCTACAGGGAGCCCCTTCAGTATAAGTATGTTCACAAAGTATCTTAGAACTTAAAGGGACTTTGCAGATCAAGGAATCCATTTTTCAGCTGTAGATACTGAGGCCCAAGGAAATTAGGTAATTTCCTCAGCGCTGCACAACTAATTATCAGTAGAACCAGGACTGCATTTGAGTTAAACACAGTATTCACCATCTGGTGAGGAAGGCAGAGAAACATTACATCACAGGTACATAACAGTAATTGGAACAGCTATACATACTCAACTGAGCCAAAGAACACACAAGGAAATCGGTGAATGATTTTTACAAGCAGGGAAAAGAATTCGAATTGCAGGTCACATGACAGAGTAATGTGTTTTGGCAGATTGGGAGGATTCAGTTTTTCCATGTGGGGCAAAGGGTGAAAGTGTAGATAAGACAGTAAGAAAACGCAGAAAAGAGGATGTGAGTATGGGAAGGAGCGGTTAGTGTGGTAGACATTCAGCTTCTTAGGGAGTTCCCCGGAAATGTCAGAGGATAAGACAAAACACTGAACCCTCATCTATGGCAGTGATTAAAGGGGAACGCGATGAGAGGAAAAATGGAGATAGATGCCCATGTGCAGGGAAGGGATTAAAGCTGCCTCCAGGCAGGGGTGCTAGTCCCACCTGCTCGTGCAGCCCCAGAAGCTGGCTGTAGCGAACCCGACAGTGCAGGACTCCATTCACGTGAATGTTATAGGCCTGAGAATACAAAAGCAGGAAAACATTTCAGGGTAACAGTCAGAGCTACCGCTCTGAAAACCCCAACCGGAAGTTGACTGGCTCAGCTCTGTGCGAAAAATGCGCAGAGATCGCTCAAGAGTTAGGTAGCCTGTTTTTTCCAAGATCAAGTCCCAAAGCAGAAGGGGCAGTCCAGGGGAAACTCGGGCGCTCGTGCTGCAGTTTCCTTTCCCGAGCTGCCAGTGACGCCCTCCAAAGCCGCGGCGGCCTAGCTAAGCGGCCGGCCGAACAAAGGACCTCTTGGAGGAGCAATTTCTGTACAAATCTGAGACATGAGATACGCTGCAGCGAGGCGGCAGCCCAGGATCAGGCCTGATCGATGGCAGCCAGGCCTAGGAGGCCTCTCCCAGGGCTTCGGCCCGTTATCCCCGCCCCGGCCCGTCCAACTCCTGCTGCTCCTCACCACGTAGGCGGAGCCGCCGCTGTCCCCGCTGCGGGACTCGGTTTCGGGAATAGAAAAGTGCATGATCCCTATGGCAGGGCCCACTCAGGCTCCAGACTTAAGGGCCGCGGCGGCTCTACACGCTCGCCTCCGCTGTTCAGTGCGTCCCCGCCGCCTCACTCGCCATTTTGGGGGACTGACACCCGAGGTGGGAGGGCCGTAGGACGTCGGTTCTGGGCGCAGTGACCCAGGGATGCTGGGAACTGTAGTCTAAGAGCAAGAAGATTCTCTCGAGACTGGAAGCCGAAAGTGAGACGAACCACTTCGCTCTCCGTAGTTGGGGTGGGGCCCAGGGCACGCCGGGAGTGGTAGTCCGCTTTGTACTGCGCGCAGTGGGTGTCGGTGGTGGAGCCTCCAGCCCAGGTGGCGCTGTAGTCCCAGTGACCTCGGAACAAGGCACGGGGACTGCCCAGTGACCGCGGCGGGCGGAGCCGAGGACGGAGACTGATGGCTGCTGTGGCTGTGGCTGTTCGCGAGGGTGAGTGAAGGGCTGGACGCACCAACTTGTACATGATCCGATGAGCTCCGGACGGCTCGTCCTCGAGCTCGTTTGGGCCTTGTGGTTACGTTCTGGCGCCACGCCAGGCTGGTTTACAATCTCCGGCGCAGCCCCGCGCCTCGCACCGACTGGTTCCCGGGTAAAGGGTGGGTGACCCCTCCTTTCTCCTTTCCCCGCCTGTCCTTTGATCCTGCCGCGCAGTGCGTCCCCACGCGGATCCCTGGGTCGCCTCGCACCCGGCGGCGAATCGGTGGCCATGCCGACCCAGCAGCCAGCTGCGACCAGGAGGCCACCCAAGCCCTCCCGGAGCCTCTCTGGTTCACTCTGTGCACTGTTTTCTGATGCAGACTCGGGATCAGGGATGAAGGCGGAGCTTTCTCCTCGACCCGGGGTAAGTGAGGGTGCCCTCCCCAGCCGCCTCTCAAACGCTACGCAGGAAGCTCTGTCAGCTTCATTCAGCCCATTTCCCATCCCTTTTCCGTTTATTTCTCAGGAAAGCCAAGAAATTTTAGAGTCTAATGGTATGTGATTCTGATCCTGGAAGAGAAGCTTCCATCCCTGTGGGATGTAAGTTTGTAATAGGTAGCATGAGAACGTTAGAAAGGATTAGGAATTTAACCATGTGGGAATCTTGTAAGCCGACAGTGTTGATTCACCTTTGGAATTGTTGGGGGCAGAGCAGTGTCCTATGTCTTTGTCTCAGGTAGTGGGGAGGGAGATGACCCAAGAAGAGAAGCTGCAGCTTCGGAAGGAAAAGAAACAGCAGAAGAAGAAACGGAAGGAGGAAAAAGGGGCAGAACCAGCTGCTGGCTCTGCTGTAACTGCCGCCCACTGTCAAGGTGAGGGGTCTTCTTGAAAGGGCTGGGATGTGGAGCTGGTGGAAGGATGTAGTGGGAGAGGCAGGACAAAGTTGGCTTGAGCAAGTGAAAAGAAGTGAAGAGGTTTAGATAAACCAATAGCCAAGCTTTGGCTGGAGCAGAAATAGCACCTGCCTGAAGCTTCAGCACCTCTTCCTTCTTCCTTTAGTAGGGCCAGTGAGAGAACTGCCAGGACCCAGCAGGCAGTTGGAGGGCATTCCTGGTGAGAAAGTTCCAGCTGGTCGGAGTAAGGCTGAACTTCGTGCTGAGCGACGGGCCAAGCAGGAGGCTGAACGGGCCCTGAAACAGGCAAGAAAAGGGGAGCAAGGAGGGCCAACTCCTCAGGCCTGCACCAACACAGCTGGAGAAACCCCCTCAGGTATCTTCCCTTCATTTCAAAACCCCTGTTGCTCTGTTTCTCGTGCCAGCTCAGGCTTCCCCAGAGTAAAAGTTTTCCCTTTCCATTTTCATTTTGGAACCTAGAGTTCAAAATTCTTCCATCAGGGCCGGTGAGATGGCTCAGCGGCGTAAGCGCCTGCCTGGCAAACGTGAGGGCCCGAGTTCGACTCCCGGAACCCACATACGAAAAAAGGGCCGGTGAATATCACTCAGCGGCACGGGCGCCTGCTGGCGCGCGAGGTCCTGAGGTCGACCCCCGGTACCCAAAAAAAAAAAAAAAAAATTCTTCCATCAACCCCACTGTACCCCTAGTTGTTGTTCTACTCAATCTTCCCTAGTTTTTCCCCCTGTCCTATTTTTCTTGATTGTTCCTATGCCCTAGGAGCAAATCACCCATCTCAAGACTTACTATGTCTTGAAAACATGACTAATATCTTTTAGGAGTGAAGCGTCTCCCCGAGCACACTCAGGTTGATGACCCCACACTTCTAAGGAGTCTTATTAAAAAAACAGAGCGACAACAGGTAGGAATTGGGAAAGGGTCTAGAGAGGGAAGAAAATTGCTCAGGGCAAAGTGAGACCTTGGAGAAGGATGGGTATTTGGGGCAAAGTAGTCTCATTCTATACTTCTTTTCCAGCTTCATCCCATAACTCTGGGCCATTGGTCCTATCCTTTCTTTTGTCAAGGTTCCTACACGAAAGGATTATGGATCCAAAGTCAGTCTCTTCTCCCACCTACCCCAGTACAGCAGACAAAACTCCTTGACCCAGTATATGAGGTAGGAGCCTACAAAACTGTCATAACATCTAAGTCTGAGGAGGTGTAGTAACTTAGTATTAACCACTTACCTGTCCAATTACTTAAGTATAGGATGACCAAAAATTGCACTTTTTAATTAATTTTTATATGATAACAGGAAATATAAAAATGACAATTTTATCAAATTTATCCAACATAAGAATCAAGTGGTTGAAATGATACCTGCCAGAGTGATAGTATGTAAACAAACACACTGCCCGAGTGTTTCTGTTAAGTGGTTAAAAGTCAGTAGAGCTGGGCATGGTGGTGCATGCCTGTAATCCCAGAACTTGGGGAGGCTGAGGCAGGAGGATCATTTCGAGTTTGAGGCCATCCTGGGCTTTCTAGTGAGGGTGAGTTCAAGGCCAGTCTGAACTACATTGTGAGGCCCTGTCTCAAGTAAAAGTGACTGGAAATTTGAAGTGGACTCTCTGGGAAGAAGTATGACCTTGAGGCAAAACTTTAGAGGAAATGGGGCAGTCTGTGCTAGTAAAGGAAGTTCCTTTTCCATCAGAGGGAGGGGGAAGTAGTAGGTAAGCAAGTTTCTTTGCGAAGTATGTGACACTGCCATCCCATCAGCATCCCATCCTCTGTGATCCACCCAGCCATGGTGCGACTCGGCCTGCAGTACTCCCAGGGCCTGGTCAGTGGCTCCAATGCCCGGTGTATTGCTCTGCTTCGTGCCTTGCAGCAGGTATGCCCTGTGCTGTTCTCTTATGACCTTCCCCAACACTGTCCCAGCTTCTCGCCTGAGGTAAATTATTGGGCAATGAGGAGATGACTCCTACCCTCAGAATACTTTCCTCAGCAAAACCCCATCCCCCTTTCAGAGACCTTTATTAGGGCATTTCGCTGATCAGTTTGTGTGCTCTGTAGGTGATTCAGGATTATACAACCCCTCCCAATGAGGAACTCTCAAGGGATCTTGTGAATAAACTAAAACCCTATATCAGGTAAGAAAAGCCACAAATTCGCTCCTGCCTCACCTTGTCCTTTTCTGGTATTCTTGTTCTTTTCTGTTTTCATTTTCCTGTTCTCTGTGTTTTAAAAAAAAAAAAATTTTTTTTTTTTTTTTTTTTGGTTTTTCTTTGAGTCGGAGTCTTACTATGCAGTTCAGGCTGCCTTGAACTCACTATGTATCCCAGGCTGGCCTTGAGCTCATGATCCTCCTGCCTTGGCCTCCTGAGAGCTAGGGTTACAGGCATATGCCACCATGCCCAGCTTAATTTTTTTCTTTTTGAGACAGGGTCTCACTGTGTAGTCCAGGCTGGTCTTGAACTCACCGTGTAGCCCAGGCTGGCCTTGAGCTCACAACAATGCTCCTGCCTCAGCCTCCCCAGTGCTGGGATTACAGGTGTCTGCCACCACATTAATTTTTTTTTTTTTTTTTTTTTTTTTTTTTTGTGGGTACCAGGGGGTCGACCTCAGGACCTCGCACGCCAGCAGGCGCCCGTGCCGCTGAGCGATATCACCGGCCCCTTTTTTGTATGTGGGTTCCGGGAGTCGAACTCGGGCCCTCGCGCTTGCCGGGCAGGCGCTTAAGCCGCTGAGCCATCTCACCGGTCCAATTTTTTTTTTTAATGTACTAGTTTAAATTGTAAGGAGCTGCGCAAACAGCAGGTATTGTTGTTGTAGCTTCCTGACTCAGTGTCGCCCCCTGTCAGCAAGCATGTACAATGCCATCAAGTTCCTTAACAAGGAAATCACTGCTGTGAGCAGCTCCAAGCGGGAAGAGGAGGTGAGTAGAAGGAATGGGAGAAGCATGCACTGTGGTTAGTGTTAAGCAGCATGTTCAGAACTCCTACAAGCCCAGCACAAGCCATTCTGCCCAAGGCGAGGGTTAAGGAAGTGGTTGGGCACTCTGACTTGTGCCACCCTTCGGTGCCCTTCAGGTCCATCATTATAACATATTCAAGCATCTGGCATGATAGTCAGAGGAAGAAATGTGTCTATTTCCTGTTCTCTAAACATCTTACTCCATGTAGGCCAAGACAGAACTTAGAGCAGCCATTGATCGGTATGTACAAGAGAAGATTGTGCTTGCGGCTCAGGCAATTTCACGCTTTGCCTACAAGAAGATCAGTAACGGAGATGTAATCCTGGTGTATGGATGGTATGACCCAACTGTGTGACTGAGAAAATTGGGGTGTGCAATGATTGGAAGAAAGGACTACCCCTTTGTATTGGTGAATGAGCGGGCCACCACTTAGTGCCTTTTATGACTGACTGTCCTCTCCTTCCACTGCAGCTCATCTCTGGTATCACGAATTCTTCAGGAGGCTTGGAATGAGGGCCAGAAATTTCGGGTGGTGGTGGTGGACAGCCGGCCCTGGCTGGAAGGAAGGCACATGCTGCATTCTCTGGTCCATGCTGGTGTCCCTGCCTCTTACTTGCTGATTCCTGCAGCCTCTTATGTGCTCCCAGAGGTGAGGGCAGAGGAAAGGGACTCCAAAACTGGACATGAGAGGGTGTAATAACATAGACATAATCCTATCTTCTTCAGGTTCAGTTATTTTAAAATATTAGGATAACACAGCCCTGTTTTTACTTAATAGGAAAAACATCTAAAGCATGCTATATAGCACAGTTTAGCTATCACAAGAACTGTATATTAAACTTGCAGCCACCAAGAGGGAACAGGAAAAAAATAACTTCAAAGTTTAGTTTTCCTGTGGCACACTTGATAGGTGAATGGTTAGGTGATTTCCAAGAAAAGCAGCCATCAAGATTTATTACTTGTCATCGGGCATGGTGGTGCATGCTTGTAATCCCATCACTCAGGAGGAGGATCTCAGGCCGGTGAGATGGCTCAGCAGCGTAAGCACCTGCCTTGCAAGCGCGAGGGCCCGAGTTCAACTCCCGGAACCCACATACGAAAAAGGGGCCGGTGATATCACTCAGTGGCACGGGTGCCTGTTGGCACGTGAGGTCCTGAGGTCAACCCCCCGGTACCCACAAAAAAAAAAAAAAAAGGAGGAGGATCTCTACAAGATTGAGGCCAGCCTGGACTACACAGTGAGGCCCTATCTCCAAAAACAAACAAACAAATGATTTATTACTCGTTCTAATATGGCTCTCCTGGGCAGAAGTGGTGGACCTTATTCTACATTGATACATTATGACATACTTTTCCTTTTGTCTAAAACAAATAGGTTTCCAAGGTGCTATTGGGAGCTCATGCACTTCTGGCCAATGGATCTGTGATGTCACGGGTAGGGACAGCACAGCTGGCCTTAGTGGCTCGAGCCCATAATGTGCCAGTGCTGGTCTGCTGTGAAACATACAAGTTCTGTGAGCGTGTGCAGACTGACGCCTTTGTCTCTAATGAGCTAGGTAAGCAAGACAGAGCCGAGAAGATTTGCGAGGGAGAGGGGAGGTTAAAACCCTAACTTCTTTTAAAAGGATGCAATGGGTCTCCCTCCCACTGCAGATGACCCCAATGATCTGCAGTGTGAGCGGGAAGGTCATGTGGCCCTGGCTAACTGGCAGAACCACTCGTCCCTACGACTATTGAATCTGGTCTATGACGTGACTCCTCCAGAGCTTGTGGACCTGGTCATCACAGAGCTGGGCATGATCCCTTGTAGTTCTGTACCTGTTGTCCTACGAGTCAAAAGCAGTGACCAGTGAGGGGGAAACACAGGGTCAATAAATGACATACATCCTACCCTTAGCAACTCTGCCGCTTTCGTGTCTTTTAACACGTCTACCACTTAAGTTAGGGGCTCATACTCCCCAGCCCCTCTCATCATCTGCTGCTGAGACCTTTGTGGACACTCTTAGGTGACTAACTTTACACCAATGCTCTCGGGCCATGGCGAAGGTCCGTATGGAGATCAAAACCTATCCAGATCTTCAGTCATTGAGTGTCTTATGGCAGACACTGATCTAGGTATGAGGAGGCCTAGAAGAATAAAAGTTCTGGGCCGGTGATATGGTTCAGTGGCATAAGCGCCTGCCTGGCAAGCGTGAGGTCCTGAGTTCGACTCCCCATACCCACATAAAGGAAAAAAAGGGCCGGTGATATCGCTCAGTAGCATAAGCGCCTGCTGACAAGCACGAGGTCCTGAGTTTGACTCCCGGTACCCACATAAAAGAAAAAAAAAAAAAGAATAAAAGTTCTGATCTTAGTAATGTCAGTATTTACTGAGTACTTGTGTGGCAGAAACTGTTTTGCTCTCTTTCTTACCCAGTTAGAAAGATTATTATATCTCATCTGCTGCGGTGGTGCATCCCTGTAATCCTGGTACCTGGAAGGCTGAGGCAGGATTGGAAGGCCTGGGCTATATACCCAGGTCAAGGTCAGTCTACACTCCATAGCAAGACCCTGCCTCAAACAAACAATAACAGAAGATTAATATATCTCTACCAAACAAATGAGATTTTACAGATGAGATAATGGAGGCACAGAGAGCTTAAATTGCTTGCCCAAGGTAACATAGCTAATCAACGGGTAAAACGATGTGATCATAGGCAATCTGAATCCAGAGACTTAATAGGTCTTTATATGTTACATGCCCTTAGGGGTATTAATCATAGAATAGGAAGACAAACATCTACTGTAAGCTTTACTAGTATTATGAGCAAAATTCCTTCAAAAGAGTTAGGGATGATACCACTGAGTCAAGCGAGAATGGTAAAGACTTCACAAGGGGCTCGGCCTGATGGTACATGCCTGTAATTCCAGCACTTGGGAGGCTGAGGCAAGAGAATCTCTGTGAGCCTAAACTACATAGGAAGGCCCTGTCTCAAAAAAACAAAAACAACGGGGTCGGTGAGATACCTCAGCAGCATAAGTGCCTACCCGGCAAGCACGAGGTCCTGAGTTCGACTCCCGGAATCCACATAAAGGAAAAAATGGGCCGGTGATATCGCTCAGCGGCACAGGCGCTTGCTGGCAAGCGCAAGGTCCTGAGGTCGACTCCCGGTGCCCACATTAAAAAAAAAACAAAAAAAAACAAAAAAAAAAACAAGATTTGACCTAGTCTTTGAAAGATAAGTAGTTTTCCAGTTAGAAAAAAGTAAGAAAGCAAATCAGCAGAGAAAATGGCTTGAACATTAATAGGCCTTAAAATGAGAGACCAGGGTTGGGGATGTGGCTCAGTGGTAGAGATCTTGTCTTGCATACACAAGGCCCTGGGTTCGATCCCCAGCACCAAAAAAAAAAAATAAATAAATAAATAAATAAATAAAAATAAAATTCAACTTCTAAAATTAAAAAAAAAAAAAAAAAGAAAGACCAGGGCCGGTGAGATGGCTCAGCGGCTTAAGCGCCTGCCTTGCAAGCGTGAAGGCCCGAGTTCGACTCCCGGATCCCACATACGAAAAAGGGGCCGGTGATATCGCTCAGCAGCACAGGCGCCTCCTGGCACGTGAGGTCCTGAGGTCGACCCCCTGGTACCCACCAAAAAAAAGACCAATTTCAGAGTCAGTAGTGTCAGGCGGCTAAAATAGGCTTAATATTAAGAGTAAGCAAATTGTAAATGTAGGTTAGGGCTAGATGGTGAGTCTAACTACTGAGTTTCAAAATGTTAAGTAATCCATTGTGTGCACGGAGGTTTTATTGAAAAAAAATTTAATTTATTAAGAACAAATTTATGGGCCGGTGAGATGGCTCAGCGGCGTAAGTGCCTGCCTGGCAAGCGCGAGGGCCCGAGTTCGACTCCCGGAACCCACATACGAAAAAAGGGCCGGTGATATCGCTCAGCGGCACGGGCGCCTGCTGGTGCGCGAGGTCCTGAGGTCGACCCCCGGTACCCACAAAAAAAAAAAAAAGAACATTTATTTCTCATATAGTCACTTTGCCCCAAATGTCTAACTTAAGACCATCATGATGAGATTTTTAAAATAATTTTTTTTTTTTTTTTTTTTTTTTTTGTGGGTACCGGGGGGTCGACCTCAGGACCTCGCGCGCCAACAGGCACCCGTGCCGCTGAGCGATATCACCGGCCCCTTTTTCATACGTGGGATCCGGGAATCGAACTCGGGCCCTTGCGCTTGCAAGGCAGGCGCTTATGCCGCTGAGCCATCTCACCGGCCCTAAAATAATTTTTTAAAGTTATTTTACTGTACTCTTTTGATATAATGATCACATTCATCACAGGGAATTTGTACCCGTATATATCTTGATTTTTATTTTTTTCCCACTCCGCTCCCCTCATTTCAGCCCTTCTTCCCCTCCCCACTTACAAAAGCTTTGTTTCCCTTTTTCCCTTTTATTCTTTTCTTTGCTTTTCCCTTCCTTCCCTTCTCCCTCCCCACTCCCTTGGTCCCCTTCCTATTTGAACATTTTCTTCCTACTTCCCAATATCTGTCATCCATTTCGGTCCTTATTTATGCTTTCAGTTTCTCACACAAGAGAAACAATGAGATATTTAAATGTGTGAATGATGCATCCATTCTCGTAAAAATGTCTGAAGTTTATCCTTTATGGCCAAGCAGTACTCCATTGTATATAAAAACCACATCTTCTTTATCCATTCATCCATTGATGGGCATGTGGCCTGTTTCTAAGATTTAGCTATTAAAAATTGTGCTGCTATAAACATGGACGTAGGGCCAGGCATGGTGGCAAACACTGTAATCCCAGCACTCAGGAGGCTGAGGCAGGACTGCGGTGAATTCAAGGTCGGCGTGAACTGCATAGCGAGACCCTGTCTCAAAAAACCAAACCAGAGCTAGTGAGATAGCTCAGCAGCATAAGCGCCTGCCTGGCAGGCGCGAGGTCCTGAGTTCGACTCCCGGTACCCACATATGAAAAAGGTGCCGGTGATGTTGCTCAGTGGCACAGGCACCTGCTGGCGCACGAGGTCCTGAGGTCGACCCCCGGTACCCACAAAAAAAAAAAAAAAAAAAAAAAAAAAAACCCAAACAAAAAAACATGGGTGTGCATATATTATTGAAAAATTTCAGTCACCACAAAAAATACATTAAATTATATATACAATCTTTATTAGATTCAACAATTTTTTCTTTTTTTGTTTTTTTTTTGAGGCAGGGTCTCACTTTGTTATTCAAGCTGGCCTTGACCTCATCATGGCCTCAAACTCGCAGAAATCCTCATGCCTCAGCCTCCTAAGTGCTAGGATTACAGGCATGTGCCACCACACCTGGCTCAGATGCAACAATTTTCAAGATCTACGTTTGCTTCTTTTTCCTTGCTGAACTTACTTTGGAGCAAATCCCAGGCATATTGTTTCACTCCTATAGACTTCAGTGAGCCTCTTAAGAAATGTGTCAATTCACTTTAATGCTATTATTATATTTTATGTGTTTTTGTGATGCTGGGGACTGGGCCCAGGCCTTATGCCTGCTATGCAAGTGCTCTACCCAGCCCTTGTTATCACACTTATTAAATAATACTTTCAACAAACAAACAAATACTTTTAGTATTATCCAGACTATAATCAAATTTTGTCTCAAAGGTGGATTTTATAGTTGGGTTTGAGTCAGGATCCAAACAAATCCACACATTATAATAGTTTACGTCTCTTGAAAAGCATGGCAGGCCCAGTGAGATAACTCAGCGGCATAAGTGCCTGCCTGGCAAGCACAAGGTCCTGAGTTTGACTCCCGGTACCCACATACAAAAAAAGGGCCGGTGGTATTGCTCAGCAGCATGGGCGCCCGCTGGTGCGCGAGGTTCTGAGTTCGACCCCTGGTACCCACAAAAAAAAAAGGAAAGAAAAGAAAAGCATGGCAGGGGTGTAGCTCAAAGGTAGGGCGCATGCTTAGTATATGCAAGACCCTGGGTTCAATCTCCAGCACCACAAAAGGGCAGTCTCTTTCCCCCTTTTCTCACATTAACTTGTAAAAACTAGGTCAACAGTTACTGTAAAATGTTCCACATTCTGGATTAGAATATTTGCTTTCATGGAGTGTCATTTACCTCAGCCCTCTAAGCCCTGTATTTGTAGTCAACTTTTTGGTAACAATATTTAATAAGTAGTTCTCTGGGCTTTATGTGTCCTCTCAGCTGGAGGCAAACACTGACTGGCTGTCTCATTTTCAGTGATGACTAAAGCTTTCCCCAAACCTTTCATTTAGTGGTTTCATCCAACAGTGGTTGTTGCCTGAATAATTTCATTAGGAAATACAAACTGGTAATTATTCTATCGTTCTTTCCACATTTGCTAGCCATTAATCTTCTGTAAAGAATTACTTCTCATCAGTTATTCTGAACTACAGTTCATACTGGAAAAGGATAAATGCTTTTTTCCTTTTATTTGTCACTTTTAGGAATTAGTCACTAGTTACTTCTGGTGGTTTACAATGAGTAGTTAATTTTTTGGCTTTTTATAAGATCACTATGAACTCATAGGTTTTTGTATATTGAGTGTATCAATCATCGAAATTAAGGGTCAGCTTTATACTTAAAGGATAAGTGGTAGAGATTAGAGGCAGAGAAATACATCAGTTAAAAGATTGCTTTTCAGGGCTGAGGGTTATAGCTCAATGGCAGAGCACTTGCTCAGAATGCATGAGGCTCTGATTCTGATCCCAGCACTGCCAAGGGGGGCGGGAGGGGTGGTGTCACTCAAGCTATAAAGGCACCTAAACTTTGACCCAACAATATCACTTCTAGGAATTTATCCTGCCTATATAGTTGCACATGTTTGAAGTAACTTAGATATAAGGTTCTTTAGAGCAGCATGGACTGCTGGGTGTGGTGGCACACGCCTGTGGTCCCAGGTAAGGAAGATGAAGGAGGCTGAGGCAGGAGGATCACCATGAGTTTGAGGCCAACCTGAACTACATAGTGAGACCCTCTCTCAAAAAAACCAAAATAATAAAAAATATAATTACTCATTTATGTAAGAGATTTTTTGCAATGGTTTAGGTCAAAATAGCCTAATCTGAAGCAGCAGGATGAAGAGACATTTGTTCATTACCGAAGAAAAATGTTTAAAATAGAGGTGCCCATCACAGAAGCGTTTTGGAGCTAGCTAACATCTAAAAGAGGGAGGAAGGGATACCCATCCAAAACACTACCAGCCACTAAAGGGGTGGGATAGGAGTGGAATTAGGTGTCCTCCTCCTTCCTCTTAGGTCTTAGGTAATCTCTGCCATACTTTTTTTTTTTTTTTAAAGATACTGGGGTTCTATGTTGTCCAGGCTGGCCCCAAACTCCCGGGTTCCTCCTGCCTCACTGTCCCGAACTGGGACTATAGGCGTGGGCGCTCAGCTTTCTTCCATATTTAAATTTAATAGGCGACATCATTTGGCTTACTCCACTGCTTCCTTTCCTTATTGATGCACAGCACTCTCTCCTACTCGATGAGTGGAAACCTGTGAAGCTTATACGGCTTTTAAATGCCTCAGAAAATAACAGAAACTTGTACTCCCTTCTCACCCCGTGCTATCACCAACCAATGAGGAGAGTGCAGCGTCCCCACCCGTCCTGGCTTTTCTACTCCTCTGGTCTTATTTCCAAGGTCCCTTTCATTGTCTTCCAGTCTCGGGTCCATCCCTGACTTCACTAGTGGCAGAAACCGGACTCATCCTCAGGGGGTGGCGGCGGCGAGGGTTTCTTGGTGTCCCGGTCTCAATCTTGACTAAGATGGCACACAGGGCTGCAGTTAGACTCTCAGGGGCCTCCTGGCGCTGTACAGAGCAGGACTCGCAGTCTAGGAGGAAAGGCGCGGCTGGCGGGACTTGCAAGTACCGACTTTCTCGGCCTGCAGTTCCCAGAAGGCCTTGCAGCATCCTGCGCCCCCGCGCGGAGCTCTGCCGCGCTGCATTATGGACCACAGAGCCTAATGGAACGCGGAATCGCGCCCCAACTCCAGGCCCAGCGCTCGTGTTTACCTTGTGCTACTGGCTGAGGCCAGAAAGAGCAGCTACAGGATTTCGTCATAAAACTGCGACCAGACAGGCGGCGCCATCTTCGAACTTGGACTTCCGGAAGGACTTTGGCGCGGGTGAGTGTACCGCGGCGGGGTGTGCGGGGGACCCAGGGATTACTCCTCCCCTTCTTCTGCCGTAGCATTAAGGTGTTGAGAACCAAGTCCGGACTCCACTCTTTCCCCTGGGCAAGGCAGCGCCCCCCCCTCCAGCCTCAGCGCTCCTGCAGGAAACCATTATGCCCCCACCTCCTTCCTCAGTGTGGCCTCGGAGCATGCTTCATCTCCGCAAGCCACGGGTCTCTGCCCCTTCCCCCACTCTGTGTCCATAACGCAGCAGTTGGTGTCCCCCGTCGGCGCTGCTTACTTTGCGTCTCTTGGGCTAGGCGATCCTACAGTAGTTCCGAGTCTTTGGGAAATCCGGGCTGGTCTCCCCTGCTGGCTAGCGGCGAAAGCGGCCCGTACCGCTGGACCGAGGGAGGAGCGGGGGGGGGGCACTTTAAACTGGTTGGGTCCGTCTATTCCTGCTGTGTCCATCCCTCTTTCTCCGGGAGGCTCTTCTAACCCCGGGGGTGTGCCCCGCGCGCTGTAACCCCATTGGCGCATCCGAGGGCCACTTAAGTTTCCCTGCCTAGTCCTTTGACTCAGCAGCAAGTTGGTCGTCAGCTGGAGGAGGGAGAGGTGGCGACTTCAACCCCACCCGAGGTTAACTCACTTTGCTAGAGCGATGTAGGATATGACCAAGCCTCTCAGCTCCAGCGGCAAATTGTTACACAAGTTTAAGTCAGTCCCCTGCCAACGTGGCTATTTTTGCCATCCTTTTTTTTTAATGTGTGGGTACCGGGAGTCGAACTCAGGACCTCTCGCTTGCCAGGCAGGTGCTTATGCCGCTGAGCTATATCACCGGCCCGTTGCCATCCTTTCTTATCAACGGTACTGTTTTCTTAATATAGTTTCCTTTAGATTGTTTTTTTTTTGGTGGGTACCGGGGGGTCGACCTCAGGGCCTCGCGCGCCAACAGGCACCCGTGCCGCTGAGCGATATCACCGGCCCCTTTTTCATATGTGGGATCCGGGAGTCGAACTCGGGCCCTCGCGCTTGCAAGGCAGGCGCTTATGCCGCTGAGCCATCTCACCGGCCCCTAGATTGGGTTATTTTTAAAGTTAAGTGCAGTGTTTTCTACCAACGTGGAATGAAGCCATCGGTTACAGTCTTGTTATGCAAGTTAAAATAAAAACGAGGGCGGGTGAGATGGCTCAGCGGCATAAGCGCCTGCCTGGCAAGCGCGAGGGCCTGAGTTTGACTCCCGGAACCCACATACGCAAAAAGGGCCGGTGATATCGCTCAGCGGCACGGGCGCCTGCTGGCGCGCGAGGTCCTGAGGTCGACCCCCGGTACCCACAAAAAAAAAGTAAATAAATAAAGTAAAAACGAATAAAAATGTTTATTTTCTTACTACTAAAATGATCTTGCATGCCACTAGTTGCACAGTGGGAAACCAGTGTATTCGGGCTAGGGGTGTGGCTTAGTGGTAGAGCCCTTGCCTGGCATGCTTGAGGCCCTCGGTTTAGTCCCAGCACTACAAAAAGAAAAGCAACAACAGAAACGTAAACGAGTGTGTTTAAAGTAATTCCATCTTCAGGTGTTGTGGTATTTAATTTTTTCTTTGCCCAGGAGGTCAGGTTGGCAGGCTGGAGCACTGAAAAACAGGGTAGGTTGGGATGCAAAAACTCCAGTATGAATTTGCTAAACACACTTGCTTTATTGTGTCCAAAATTAGTATTGTAAAATGATAAATGGAAATTGCATCTCATACTGCTTCTGTTTTCCATGAGAAGTGAATCAGTAAAGGGAGTTTTGTATATGTTGAGGAGTCAATCAAGGTTAAAAATTAATTATTGCACTTGCCATGTCCCAAGTTCTGGATACAGTAGTGAATCAGATAGGGAAAATATGAAGCTTTTAAGGAAGACAGAGGCTACACAAATAAATATGCATATCTCTTCTACATGAAAATTCCTGGTAGACTAAGGAGCTATTTGTAAAATCCACAACTAGAAAAATAATTAGAAGAGAATATATCAGTGGGGTAAGAAATGCCTTTGTTAGACAGAAAGCAAACAGAAGCCATAAAAGAGATTGAGAAGTTTAATACATAAAATTTTAAAACTTCAGTTTAGCAAGAAACAAAGTTAATAATGGGGCATGGTGGTGTGTATCTGTAGTCTGAGCACTCTGGCAGGCAGAGGGAGGAGAATCAAAAGTTCAAGCCCAGTGTGGGCAATTTAGAGACTTAGAGCTTGTCTCGAGATAAAATAAAAAGAGCTAGGCGTGTAATTCAGTGTGAAGGCCCTGGGTGGCCCTGGGTTCAATTTCCGGTTCCACCAAAAGAAGAAGAACAACAACTTCCACAGATAAGGAGAAGATAGCCCTATAGAAACAGATAATTTATATGTACAGGAAGTGCATAAAAGACATGGATGTCCAGCATATAAAAAGTTACCTCAATTATCATCAGACAAAAGGGAGGAATTCATTTATTTGTTTGTTCATTTCGTACTGGGGATTATACCCAGGGGCTTTACCCTGAGCTACATCCCCAGCCCTTTTTATTTTTTATTTATTTATTTTTTTAATTTTTTGTGGGTACCGGGGGGTCAACCTCAGGACCTCGTGCACCAACAGGCGCCCGTGCCGCTGAGTGATATCACCGGCCCCTTTTTCGTATGTGGGATCCGGGAGTCGAACTCGGGCCCTCACGCTTGCAAGGCAGGCGCTTACGCCGCTGAGCCATCTCACCGGCCCCTTTTTTATTTTTTGAGTCAAGGTTTTGCTCAGCCACTAAGTTGCCCAGGCTGGGCTCGAACTTGCAGTTCTTCTACCTCAGTCTTCCAGAGTTCTGGAGTGGAACACTTCCGGCTAACAAATTCTTTTACTTATCAGATTGGCAGGCATTAAAGATTGACAAGGGTATGGTAAAATGAGTACTGATACACAGTTGATGGGAGTATGGATTTTCTTTTGGTGAGCTATTTGGCAGTCTCTTAAATATTGAAATATGCGTATCCCTCAACCCAGTACAGTAATTCCACTTCCCGATGATTATTCTAATAGAATAACGTTTCATTAATGAAGAACTCTGTAGTAGAATATTCAGCCTAGTATTGTTTGCCGTAGTATTATAAGCCAGTTGCCCATTAAATGAGGACTGTCTAAATAAACTGTAGTTTTGTAGAGCACCTTATAGCAATTAAGATCAGTGTATGTGTAGTCATATGGAAAACGTTTAAGATGCGTATCAAAATTTTCTTAACTGAGCTCCTTTGGACAGGCTTTCCTATATTAACTGGTATTTGCTCTGTCTTCTGTAAAGCATAGACAGGCACACTGAAGCTTGTGTGCTTTTCTCCTAACATAGGTCTAGTTACTCTGCTGCCCCTAGTTGTTTTGAGTGCTTATCAAGAGTCATTTTATTGGTTCCCACATTTGAAAAATATCAGGCAAGTTGTCTTTTTTTTTCTTTATGTAAATGTTATGTATATTTAAAGGTTTTGGCCGGGTATGGTGGTGCATGCCTGTAATCGCAGCACTTGGGAGGCTGAGGCAGAAGGATTGCTGTGAGTTCATAGCCAGCCTGGGCCACACAGTGAGATCAAGACCAGCCTGGATTACACAGTGAGACCCTGTCTCAAAAAAAGTAAAAAGAAAAAAGTTTCAAGAAATTTTTTTGTGGGCCGGTGAGATGGCTCAGCAGCTTAAGCGCCTGCCCGGCAAGCGCGAGGGCCCGAGTTCGACTCCCGGAACCCACATACGAAAAAGGGGCCGGTGATATTGCTCAGCGGCACGGGCACCTGCTGGTGTGCGAGGTCCTGAGGTCGACCCCCCGGTACCCACAACAAAAAAAAAAAAAAGAAATTTTTTTGTATGAAAGAGTTGTTTCTATTAAAACTAAAGTTGAAACATGGTAGATGCATAGGTGTTGTTTTGTTGCTGCTCTTATTCTACACATTTATAAATAATTGTACCAACTAAAAGTTTTTTAAGAGCAACTCTTAAAAAAATAAGCGGCCTGGTGTGCTGGTGCATGCCTGCAATCCCAGCACTTGGGATGCTGAGGCAGGAGGATTGCCATGAGTTTGAGGCCAGCCTGGGCCACATAGTGAGCTCAGGGCCACCCTGAACTGCATAGCGAGACCCTGTCAATAAATAATAAATAAATAAATGGTTTTAAAAAGGAAGCTAAGTTGAATGTTTTGGGAAGACAGAAGAGGTGAGTTTGCAAACAAAAAGCTGTCAAACAGGTGTGAATGAGACAACTGTGAAAGACTGAGGAAAATGGGTTATAATCTGGTAGGCTGCTGCACTTGAAATGCTCCTCAAGAAAAGAGTGGTAGCCAAGACCACCACAAACCTGCAATCACAGATATTTAGGAGGCTGATGCAGGAAGATTGCTTAAACCCAGTAGTTTGGCCAGGCTGGGCAAGCAGCATGGAGAGACCCTGTTTCAAAATGAAGTAAAGAGGCCAGGCATGGTGGTACATACCTGTAATCCCAGCACTTCAGAGGCTGAGGCAGAAGGATCACTGCGAGTTTGAGGCCCGCCTGGACCCTGTCTCAAAAAAACAAAAAAAGAAAGAGGGAAAAAGGCAGGGAGGGAGTGGTGGGGGAGCATGGTGGGTGGTGTTGATGCTGCTGAGAGTTCAGTTTAAAGGAGACTGAGAGCCAGGTGCAGTGTCACGTGCCTGGAATCTCAGCTACTCAGGAGGGTGATTCAGGAGGTTCATAAGTTTGAGGTCAGCCTGGGCAACTAAGTTAAACCCTGTCTTAAAAAGGGCTGGGGGTGTAGTTCAGTGATCCCTGGGTTCAATACCCCAAACTGGGAGTATGGTTGAGAAGTGTCCATTGGATTAATGACATAGTGATTATTGATTTTAGCTGCAGCAGTGAGTTGCAGGGGACATTAACTTAGGACGAAACGGAAATGGAAATGAAAATATGAAGGGCAGACACATTTCAAGTTTAGTCGTGAGAAGGAGATGGAGGGTGTTAGAGGAGGGATATGTGTTGAAGGATAATTGTGTGCTAAGACCAGAGTCATAAACAGACACAGTTTAGAAGGAGCCAATGGGAAGGAAGAGGATAAACTCAGGTTTCCTGAGGAGGTGGGGGAATGGGGCTAGAACACAAGTGGAAGTCTGGTCTTAGAAAGTGGATGAGGGCATCAGATGCAGAGAATACTGCTGACTTACTTGACAAGAAACTGAAGTATTTCCCATCTAATGGCCTAGGTTTTTTGTTTGTTTGGGGACTAGGAATTGGAAACATGGCCTCTTCCATGCTAGGCAAGCACTCTACCATTGAGCTAAATCCCCAGTATGTAGCTTAGGGTTTTGTTGAGAAATCAGAAATAGCATCATCTGCACAGAACCAGGGAATGGGAGATTGGAGGAGAGAACTTGTGGGAGCTGCCTGGGGAGAAAATGGAGTTGACAATTCCTGCAGCTGATACGCATGCATGGTGAAAAGGGATGATTGGACTCATCTAGTGCTTGACATTTTCCAGGCCTTTAGAACAAAAAGACACAGGGGGAAATTGGAGAGATCGGGTGATAGTAGTTGAACAATCTAGTATGATGATGGGAAATTGTGACCCAATAATGAGATCCCTTAGTGAATCTTAGGAGCTTCCAAGAAGCAAGGCACTTGCAGGAGAAGGAAGACGATTGGTCTTGAAGTGGCACTGGAGAGGAATTGAGAAGACTCTGACTCCACTTCTGCCTTGAGGGCCATGGGATGTGAGAGAACGAGCAGCCTCCGCTCGAGAACCTGGAAAGCTAGAAGTTTCATTTCTGTGTGGGTTTTGGGAGGATTTCATTGTTTGTTTTTTGCTTTGGTTTTTTTTTGGCCTCCAAGATTTTGAACATGATTTAGAGTTTGCAAAGCATATGTTCTCTTAGAGAATTTGAATTTAGACTCAAGTTTAGAGCGAAGAGAGGCAAGCTAGGGAGGCCTGCATTTTGCTGGTGCAGATTGTGCCAGTGTATGGTTTGGGATCTGGAGCCAGAGAAGTGGCTTAGCCCTTTTTTGTTTTGAGACAGGGTCTCTGAGTTGCCCAGCTGGGACTTGAATTTGTGATCCTTCTGCCTCAGCCTCCTAAGTTCTGGGATTGCAGGCATGTGCCACAATGCTCAGCTTTCGGTACTCTTTTATACAGCTTTTTGAGTTCTTTTGTTTGAGATATCTTTTAGAAAGCATATAGTTACCTAGTTTTTTAAATCATTTTGAATCTTGTGGCACATGCCTGTAATCCCAGAACTCAAGAGCTGAGGCAGGAGGATCACTGAGAGTTCAAGCCCAGCCTTATCTAGTGAGTTCAAGGCCAGCCTGGACTGCACAGTGAGATCCTGTCTCAAAAACAAAAACAAACAAACAGCAAAACAAACAAAAAATTTCAGCTCGGTCTGCTATTGCATACCTGTAATCCTAGCACTTGGGAGGCTGAGACAGGAGGATAACTGTGAGTTCAAGGCCAGCCCAAACTATATAGTGAGACCCTGTCTCCAAAAAAAAAAAAAATTCCAGCCAGGAATGGTGTTCCACATTTGTAATCTCAGTGAGATTGTATTTTAAACAAGAGCTGGGAGTGGAGGCTGGAGGATCGCCAGCCTGGGCTACATAATGAGTTCAAAGACAGCCTGAATTACATAGCAAAACCCTGTCTAAAAACATACAAACAGTGCTGGTTGTCTGCAAATGCCTATAATCCCAGAACTCGGGAGGGAGGCTGAGGAAGAAGGATCACTGTGAGTTTCAGGGCAGCCTGAACTGCATAATGAGACCCTGTCTCAAAAAAATAAAGACCAAAGGGCCGGTGAGATGGCTCAGTGGCATAAGCGCCTGCCTGGCAAGCACAAGGTCCTGAGTTCGACTCCCGGATCCCACATACGAAAAAAGGGCCGGTGATATCGCTCAGCGGCATGGGCGCCTGCTGGCGCGCAAGGTCCTGAGGTCGACCTCCGGTACCCACAAAAAAAAAATAAAGACCAAAACAAACAAACAAGCCAAGGAACTATCTCTTTGTGAAGGCCCTGGATTTAGTACAGCAAGAGAGAGAAAGATACAAAGAGAGAGAAAAGAGGCCCAAATCCTTCTGATAAAGCCCCTCACCCCCCCAAAAAAAAAGAAAGGACAGGAGGGAGAAAGATCTGTCCTCTGTCCTTCTGGCCCCTACAGTGTACCAAGTATTTTGGAAGCAATATACCCTGATAAACCTATATTTTTTCAATTTAACAACCTTAGAAGCAAAATTAGGATATCTCTTCTTTTGTTGTAGTCTACTATGAATATTGATACTTTTACATTGTGCGGTCTTTAAATTTTTTTTTTTTGTGGGTACCAGGGGTTGAATTCAGGACCTCACGCTTGTGAGCAGGCGCTTGTGCTGCTGAGCGGTATCACCGGCCCTTTTTTCCTTTGTATGTGGGTACCGGGAGTCGAACTCAGGACCTCGTGCTTGCCAGGCAGGTGCTTATGCCACTGAGCTATCTCACCGGCCCCCTAAAATTTTTAAGCTAGAGTCTGTTTTATAGTTAATTACCATACTTAAATTCAGTTTAATGTTTTACTAGGTAAATGTTGTGATGGTTAATCTCGATTAGATTGAAAAATGCTGAGAAAATTAGTAAAGTACCCTTCTGGGTGTGTCTCTGGGTGTTTCCAGAGGTGACTGGGTCATGAAGACTCGTAACTTCATCTGTGGATTAATGCATTAACCCAGTTATGATAAGATCATAATTTGATACCATTATTGGGAGGCATTGGATATTTAGGAGGTGGGCCCTAGTTGAAGGAAGTGGCTAACAGGTGTGACATTGGGGAATAAATCTGATCTCAGGCCCCAGCCTCTTTGCCTCTTTGCCTGTTTCCTGGCTACCATGAAGTGAGCAGCTCTTTGCCACACCCTTCCTTCATGATATTTTTCCTTGGAGCTTGTTAACCAGGGACAGAAACCATGAGTTGAACTAAGCCTTTTCTCCTTTAAGTATGTCAGGCGTTTTGTCCCAGCAACAGAAGGTGACTAATGCAAATGCTTGCTGTCAGTCTTTTCATACCACAACTTCTCCATTACAAAATTCTATTTATATGTATGTATGTATTTGGTTTTTTGAGACAGGGTCTCACTGTGTAGCTCAGCCTGCCATTGACCTCACTGTGTAGCCCAGGCTGGCCTCAAACTCGAGGTAATCCTTCTGCCTCAGCCTCCCAAGTGCTGGGATAATAGGTGTGCACCACCACACCTGGCTTTCTCTCTCATTTTGGGGGGTATACGTAATTCATTTTATTGATTTTCAGGGAGAGGAGTTAAATTGTACACCCATCACAATATCCTCACTAGAGAATGTATTTAAATTAAGTACTTTACATAAAGCACTTAGTGTAGGCACATGGTAAGCCTTTGGTAAATGGTAGCTTATTGTTATTTGTTTACTTGTTTATTGTCTGATCCACCAGAATATAAATTCCATGAGGGCAGGGACCTTGTCTATCTTAATCGTCGTTATCAGTTTCTGGAGTATCACCTAACATAGAAGGTGCTTAGTAATTATTTTTGAATGAATAAATGAATGATAGGGGAACTTGGGTTTGTAGTTGTGGAGTGAGGGGAGAAAAAATAGGAAAAGAGAAAAATCTGAGCCCATACAAATAACTTCTGCCTTCCACTCACTAGTGTGTCTTTATGCAGGGACAGCCATTTTGGGGGGTGCTGATGGATACCTGCGGGGTCGGCTGTGTTGCCCTAGGGGAGGCCGGCCCCGTGGGGAACATGACTGTGGTAGACTCTCCTGGACAAGAAGTGCTAAACCAGCTTGGTGTCAAGGTCCCCTCAGAAACAACCAGTGTGGAGGCCTCCATAGAGATGTCACTACCTACTCCTTTGCCTGGATTCGAGGACTCTCCTGATATGAGGAGGCTTCCTCCAGAGCAGGAAAGCCTCTCCAGACTGGAACAGCAAGGTATGTACCTTATTCTTTTCTCTTTTCACTCCCCATGTTAGCTTAAGATGAAAGAGAGCAGGTTGATCTCATAGGATCTTACAAACCTGGGTACAGTATAGTCTTTTGCAAAGAGGTTTGAGCTCTGGTCCCATCTCACAGACCCATATTCTTCTCTACAGATCTTTCTTCAGAGATGTCAAAGGTTTCAAACCCTAGGGCCTCAAAGCCTGCCCGGAAGAGAGGTAGTAGGACACGAAAAGGCCCCAAAAGGCCCCAACAGCGTAAAGCTCCATCAGCCCCTTTGGTTCCTGGTCTCTTAGATCAATCCAACCCTCTATCCACCCCCATGCCTAAGAAACGAAGTCAAAAGTCCAAGGGAGACCTGCTCCTGCTGAAGTTGTCCAAAGGCCTAGATCAGCCAGAGTCTCCACCTTCAAAGAGGCCCCCTGAGGACTTTGAGACCCCTTCTGGGGAACGACCCCGCCGAAGGGCTGCCCAAGTGTAAGGATTGTGGGGCACAGCCTGGTGGGGAGGGTTGGGGTGAAGGGATGGGAGCGGGACATGTCAGAGAGATGGAAAGACTGAGGAGGTGTCAGGTAAGCAGGGGTGGTGTCTGCACTTTGTGGGTGTGGGTAATCCTTTAGCTCTCACCACAGCAACTTTTGTGGTATGTATTCCTAACTTTTTTTGTATCTGAGAGGCTTTTTGCACCTGTACTCTGTATTTTTGACGGACTTCCCCCAGACTTTTCTTCATTGCTATTTTACCACCCAGTATTTATGTGCTGTTCTTTTCTTTATCTGGCCCTTTATGTTCTTTGACTTAGAGGGAAAAGTGCACTGGACTTGGAGTTGGAAGACCTGGGTTCAGAATCCACATTTGTTATTTAACTCCTCTCCACCAAGTCACTTCACTTTCCTGGATTTCTATTTCTTCATCTATAAGGGAGGAAGGGGAAATTCATAGCTGCTTCACAGGGTTACTGGGAAGATCCAGTGAGATAAGACTCAACCAAGTCTGGAAAAGTGGGCACTCAGTTAATTGTTTGTGAGGATGGCTCTGATTCTGCCCTGTCCCACAGGGCCCTTGTATATCTTCAGGAACTGGCTGAAGAGCTCTCTTCAACCCTGCCAGCTCCAGTGACCTGTCCCAAGAGCCCCAAGGCAAGTAGCCCCACCAGACTGAAGAAGACCCAGCAGCAGGCAGCCTGTCATGGTGGAGAAGAGAATGCTACTGCACAGGATGAAGACTTTGTTCTCCAGGTCGAGGCTGAAGATGGGGGAGAAAGTGAGGCCCCAAGTGAGGCATTATCTGACCCTGAGCCTGCAGTGCCTCGAAGCACCCCGCGAGGATCCACTTCAGGGGTAACCCAAAAGGCTAAAAATGGGAATGGGGAAAATAAGATTTGTTAGGGCTCAGCCAGGTACCCAAAAGTCTAGCTTTGGCCTGGTAACTAAAGTGGCCAAAGCAGGTTAAAAAAACAAAAAACAAAAAACTTTCACAAACCATTGAAGAGCTGGGTGTGGTGGTGCACGCCTGTAATCCCACCTTCTTGGGAGGCTGAGGCAGCAGAATCAAAAGTTCCACCCCAGTCTAGGCAACTTGGTGACTTGGCGAGACCCTGTCTCAAAATAAGAAATTTTAAAAAAAGGTTTGGGATGTAGCTCAGTGTAAAGGCCCTGGGTTTTAATCCTCAGTACTAAAAAAAAAAAAGAAAAAAAAGCAAGTAGAAATATTAGGGAGATTGTAGGGGGAAGGTTTTTTTTTTTTTTTTTTTTGTGGGTACCGGGGGATCGACCTCAGGACCTCGAGCGCCAGCAGGCGCCCGTGCCGCTGAGTGATATCACCGGCCCCTTTTTCGTATGTGGGATCCGGGAGTCGAACTCAGGCTCTCGCGCTTGCCGGGCAGGCGCTTAAGCCGCTGAGCCATCTCACCGGCCCGGGGGAAGGTTTTAATAAACAAGATTATTCAATCATAACTGAGTATTCTCTACTAGGAAACACCAAAAGTGAACAAGAGTTGTATCTCACAAATTCATAGTGTAATAAATGTTACAAAGGAGTGGACAACATGATTTAGGCATACAAAGAAAGGGTGATTGCTGGGTGTGTTGGCGCAGACCTGTAATCCCAGCACTCCAGAGGCTGAGGCGGGAGGATTGCTGCAAATTCGAGGCCATCCTGAACTGCATAGAAAAACCTTGTCTCAAAAAAAAAAAAAATTGAAAGGGCGATTAACCGCTTGGGTGTCATAAAGGAGTGATAATTGAGTTGGGTCTTAAAGGGTGAAGAGAGACTTCCCAGAGAGGTTGGTTTTCCCAGAAATAGATTCAGCTGGAGCATAGAGCCTGGGATAAAGTTGTAGGGGAGAGCAAGCCAGAAAGAATGGAAGGACTAAAATTGGTAGAAGCCAAAAACAGCATTGGTTTTGTTATTTAATTGTGGGAAAATATAAATAATAAGAAACAATTTTAATCATTTATAAATGTACAAATTAGTGGCCATAAGAGCATCCATGTGTGTGTGTGTGTGTGTGTGTGTACCAGGGGTCGACCTCAGGACCTCGCGCGCCAGCAGGCGCCTGTGCTGCTGAGCAATATCACCATCTCTTTTTTCGTATGTGGGATCCGGGAGTCGAACTTGGTCCCTCGCGCTTGCCAGGCAGGTGCTTACGCCACTGAGCCATCTCACTGGCCCTGAGCATCCATAATTTGTGCCAACTGTCAGCACCAAACATTTCCAGAACTTTTTATCATCCCCAGCTGAAGGTCAGTACAAGGGTTTCAATAGAAAAATAACATGACTGATTAGGAAAATAGGTCAGGTTTCAGCTGATAATTAGAAGACAGCTTCCAGTTACCCAGCTGAGAGATAGCAAGGTCCTGAATGAAGCAGTGAAGGACACAGAGGTGAGGGACAGATCGAAAGATATGTAAGATTTGGGAGATGAAGGAAAGGAAGAAGCTATTTAGGAGTTTCCTGCTTTGTGGTGGCATCATGTAAAGTAGTGGCAGGGGATGTGATGAGCCCCCTTTCTGACATGTTGAGTTAGAGGTGCCAGTGGGTCATTGGTCACCAATTGTATATGTGGGACCAGTAGCTTACTTGTCTCAAGGATATAAGGGAGCACTGAGACCCTGAGTAAGCAAGATAAATGATTATTATTTTTTATTTTATTTTATTTTTTATTTTTTATTTTTTTGAGATAGGATCTCACTATGTAGTTCAGGCTGGTCTTGAACTCACTATGTAGCCCAGGCTGGCCTCGAACTTGCAGTGATCCTCCTGCCCCAGCCTCCCAAGTGCTGGGATTACAGTTGTGCACCACCACACCCGGCCTGATAAATGATATTTTGATGCAATATTTAAAAAATCACAATTGATGCAACAAATTGAAAAATCTCAAAATTTTGAATAAAGACAGGTACTTTGCTGGGGTTTTCTAAGGGGGGGTATTGATTACTGATTTTTCTTCTGCCTTAGAGTCCAATTGACTGAGCACTACACTGTATGGGCTTAGAGTTGGTAGAAAAGTTGAGACTGAGTCTAGTTAGTGTTTACTGCGATGTCAACTTGATAATCAGGCATCAAGGTAGTAGTCTAAACCCTGGGGCATGGGATGAGGTTACCAGGAGTGTAAAGAATACCGTTACCGGTCACGATCTACCAGAGGAGGGAGAGCCTGCAAAGAAATATTAGAGAATGGGAGGAATGGGGAGTGAGTGTTGCACAGGGCAGGAGTTCCAAGAACTGGGCAGGAGGGGCATGGTGCCACATACCTGTAGTGCTAGCACTAGGGAGGCTGAGGCCAACCTGGACTATATAACAAAAAGTATGCAAAAGCCACGTGAATCAAATACCACAGATGTCGAAGAAGATAACAGAAAACGGGTAACAGAATATGCAGTTTGCTGGAGGAATAGTAGCAGAGATGAAGGAACCCTTTCAGTGGTTGAAGCACAGATCCTTAAGGTGCTTATAGGGCAGTGGTTGGAAGATTAATCATGGCAAAGAAAGTGAAAGTTGGGAAAGAAAGCTGCCTTCTGGGACTTTCTCCAGCTTACAAAGTTCTCTCCCTTATGTTTTCCTCAGAAGCAGAAGCCGCACTTCCGGGGAGTGGCTCCCAATGGCTTACCCAATTACATCATGGCCCCTGTTTGGAAGTGCCTCCATCTTACCAAGGACCTGTGAGACTTGGGGACAGAAGTCTGGGGGGAAGGGGTGGTGGAAGAATGCAAGAACAGTTTAGAAAGAGAAGTGCTTGTGGGTAGAGCATGGTGATATCATTTATTACCAAAGCCACTACTCCAAAGGCAAGAGCCTCAGAACTTGTTAACTAAAATGAAATGAGGGGACAGGGGCATAGCTCAGTGGTAGCATGCTTACCTAGCATGCTTGTAGCCCTGGATTTGATCCCCAACACTGCAAAAAAAAAAAGAGAAAATTGCATTTTTCACTTGCACTGACCACATTTCAAATGCCTAGTAGCCACTTGCCTCTAGCAGCTAGCATATGGGACAGCACAGAGAATACGTCATTTCCAGCCTTGCAGAAAATTGTATTGGATAACATTAGTATAGAATCTTTCTCCTCCACTGATGCCTACTCTGTCTCTCTAGCCGAGAACAGAAGCATTCATTGTGGGAGTTTGCGGAATGGATTCCTCTAGCCTGGAAGTGGCACTTGTTATCTGAACTGTAAGTTGAAGTGACATCTCTAAAGCCTGGGAGGGGTGGCAGCAATGGAGACAGAAGAATAATTGAGGACTTTGGGTGTACAGTGGGAATCCTGGGATGGGTGAAACTCTTCCAAATTTAAGCTGTTCCCTTTTCCTTCCCCTAGTGAAGCAGCTCCCTACCTGCCCCAGGAGGAGAAATCTCCACTATTTTCTGTACAACGTGAAGGCCTTTCTGAGGATGGCACACTGTACCGAATTAACAGGTGAGGACTGCAGCTCAGCCTGTATTCCTTTTTTTTTTTTTTTTGAGACAGGGTCTTGCTATGTAGTTCAGGCTGGCCTGGACTCACTATGTGGCCCAGGCTGGTCTTGAACTCAAGGCAGTCCTACTGCCTCAGCCTCCCGAGTGCTTGGATTACAAGCGTGTGCCACCATGCCTGGCCCGTATTCCCATTCTAAGAGACAGACACAGGAGAAATGGATGTTGAAAGGGTGAAAGATCAGCCTTGTCCTTCCCCTGCTGCTGGTCTGGTTGGTCCTAAGGATAGGAGTCCTGGCTGGAGCAGTGTTCTGTGGTGCTGGCCAAAATGAGAGAGACTAGGGAGACTCGGGGTCAAACCAGTTTACAAAGTCACATGCACACAGCCCTTGAGAGAGTGCTGCAGTAAATCCAAATGCAAGCCTCTCATCTTTGAAGATGAGCTGGAGCACAGACTTTGGGAAGGAGCTGGACGGGGTGGCTGAGCACTGCTCTCACCTGTAGGATGTTTTTGATTTTTAGGCCCTTGCTTAAGCCAGGTCACGCTTGCTCCAGGTGGAGCTTACATTCTGTCCGTGTTTCCATTTATTAACCTCTTTTTCTGTCCCATCTTTGACTTTTCTCTAGATTTAGCTCGGTCACAGCACATCCAGAACGCTGGGATGTGTCCTTCTTCACTGGGGGTCCACTGTGGGCTCTGGACTGGTGTCCAGTGCCAGAGGGGTCAGCAGCCTCACAGTATGTGGCCCTTTTCTCCAGCCCTGACATGAATGAGACACACCCATTGAGCCAGCTCCACTCAGGCCCTGGGCTGCTGCAGCTCTGGGGCCTTGGGACCTTGCAGCCAGAAAGCTGGTGAGGTGGGGCTGGGACACTGCATGGGCAGGTGGGTGAGGGAGAAGAGGATGGAGAAAGCCTTAGCCTGAGCTGAGATAAGGGCAGCAGAGCTCTGCCAGCCTTAAACCTCTGCTTCCTACCCACTGTCTCCACATGCTTTTTCTCCCTAGTTCTGGCAACAGGGCCCACTTTGTCTACGGGATCGCCTGTGACCACGGCTGTATCTGGGACCTCAAGTTCTGCCCCAGTGGAGCGTGGGAACTTCCAGGCACCCTGCGGAAGGTACTTTCAAGTTGACCGTGGGATGCCCTGGGGCTTGGCGAAAAGGCCCTGGGAGTTTTCAGGAGTGAGTGGATGGAGTTTGTCCAACAACTCCGTGTCATATTTTCAGGGACCAGGACCTCAGAGGTTTTTCTGAAGGCAGCAAGCCTCAGTGCAGATCTGGTCTCACCCTCTAGGCTCCTCTCCTGCCCCGGTTGGGTCTCTTGGCTCTTGCATGCTCAGATGGGAAGGTGCTGCTGTTCAGTTTGCCGCATCCTGAGGCCCTGCTGGCTCAGCAGCCTCCAGGTGAGTAACACAGCAGGGAGAACGGGGCTGCAGTAGCCATGGCTAAAGCTCAGCAAGGCCCATCCACCTCTCCTGTGCCTCCTCTGGGCTCAGTCTCTAGCATAAAACCTTACTGATGCCCCCAACCCTCATTGTGATTTACTTTGTTTGATCTTGATCTGGGGCTCCTCCTTTTGCAGGCTTCTAGCTGGAGGCTTTCAGCACATTACCTTGTATCTCCTCTCTGTTTCCGGTTCCCCTCTGCCCTCAGGCCTTTCTCTCTCTCTCTCTCTCTCCCCCGCCCATATTAATTGGCTGTAAAGAGCTGCCCCTGACTGAAGCTGACAGATGGGGCTTATCTCCCCTGCCATATTCTTGTTCCTGTCCCCTCAATCCTGATCTCAGCCACTGCTGTCCCTCCACCACACTTATACACACAATCTCTTGGTTGTGAGGAGAGAGTTATAGCTGAAGCTGAGGTCAGGGGAAAAGTAGCTCCTATGTGTTTTTCAACAGTACTTGAGTATTTATAGAAGTCACCCAGGTTTGAGCACTGATGGAGGAGTAGGTTGAAGATAGAAATTAAGAAGTAAAAAACTGAAGACAGTAAATGTAGATGTTTCCTTTGGGAGGTTTAGCTATGAGGGTGGTGGCCATGTGAATAAGGACAGCTAAACGTTTTTGTCTGTTACTTTGTAGAGGAGCCACTAGGCCTTGTTTACAGGGGGATATGGGAATGATCCAGCAGGAAGAGAGCAAGTGGATAATGCAGAACACAGGGATAACCAAATAAGCAAAGTTCTGGAATGAGTGAGAGGGATGAGAGAGCAGGGTGGAGGGGTTAGCCATTTTGTCAGGAGGAAGGGTACTGTCAGGTGTAACAGAAGAAAAGATGGAGGCAGATAGCAGTGGGGTTAGGAGTTTGATAGTGGAAAGTTAGGGCTTCAAAAGATGAAGAAAAGTGCTTGTCCCAAGCCTGGGGGCCTGATTGGGAGCTCAGCCCTTTGGATCCAAAGCAACAGCTACTATTCTTCTTCCTTCACAGATGTGATGAAGCCGGCCATCTATAAGGTAAGGAAGCTTCTCCCTCAGCTGAGGCGCTGTTGTCTTACAGTCTCACCTTACCAATTCCATACTTCTGAAACGTGCCTTGTCCTGTGGGCTTAAACTCTTGATTTGAGCCTTCATTTCAGACACACTCGCCCTAGTCCCATCTCTTCTGTCCCTGCAGGTACAATGTGTGGCAACCCTGCAGGTGGGGTCTATGCAAGCTTCAGACCCCTCTGAATGTGGTCAGTGCCTTAGCCTGGCCTGGATGCCTACCAGGCCCCACCACCACCTGGCTGCTGGATACTACAATGGTAAAAAGCAAAATAAAATGGAGTTACTGCTCTTTAAACTTTTTTAATATTCTCCCCGCAAAAAGAACCTTTTTATATATTCTTGTTTCTTGGTTGTTTCCTTTCTTGGTTCAGAACTGAGTATTAAATATAACTATAAATATTCAAACAATGTAAAATACAAAGAAGAAAGAAATAAGTCACTGGAATTTTTCTACTCAAAAAAAATTAAGTAGATGAATGTAAGTTCATTGGGACAGTTCTCTAGGCATATATAAAGAGAGACATTAGCTCTTCAAAAAAACTTTCAAGATTAAAAAGAAAGCTGGTATGGTGCCATACGTCTGTAATCCTAGCACTGAGGAGGCTGGGGCAGGAGGACTGCCTTGAGTTCAAGACCAGCCTGGGCTACGTAGCAAGGTCAAAGTCAGCCTGAACTACATACAAAAAAGATTAAAAAAAGAAAAAAAGATGATAAATAATATTAAGTAGTTGAAATTACTTTTTTTCTTTAAAATGACAGTTGGGTTTGTAGACATTATCAGACTTTCTGCTAGGAGATAAGGAAATTATCACTCTTACCTTTCATCCCATGTGATCTTTTTGATTGTGTGTGTGCTTGTTTTTTTGTTTTGTTTTGTTTATTTGAGACAGAGTCTTGCTATGTATGTAGTACAAGCCAGCCTTGAACTCATGATCTTTCTGCCTTAGCCTCTAGAGCGCCCGGGTTACAGGCATGCACCATCACATCCAGCCTCTTTGTTTTTCTTTTTTGACGGCATTGTTCTTACATTGTCAAAGTACATGCCTTCCGCTGTCCTGCTATCTCTAATGCCTGAGGTGATTTAATGAGGGTCTCCACCAGTCCTCTTAGTCTCCCTGTCCATTCTGAATTACTGTATTTTTATTACTTACCTGTATCATTGTGGATAAGGTTTTTTGAGAAAGGTTTATAGGTGCTACATTCTCTGAGTTTAGGTATAAAAAGTGTTTTAGCTACAAATATTTTCCTGGCTATTGTTTTTAAGATATTTTTTTATTGTTCTCTGTCTTTTATTTTTATCAAAGTTATACTTTTGAGTACCTTCATGTTTGGGTTCAGCCAAATCAGTTTCTATTTGTCCATTTGTTTTCTTTTCCTTGCTTTTGGCTCCTTGCCTGTTCTCCTTGTCTTAGAGCAAAGTTAGCGGACATTTTCTGTAAGGACCCAGATAGTAATAATTTTAGGTTTTGTGGGTATCTGGCCATTGTTGGAACCACTCGGTTTTGCCATTATAATGTAGAATCAGTCATAGACATTGGGTAAACAAATGGGTGTGACCGTTCCAGTAAAACTGTTTACAAAAACAGGTAGCAGGTATTTTGGTCCATGCACTGTAGTTTGTCAACCCTTATCTTAGAAGGTTCTTGCTTTTTTTTTTTTTTTTTTTTTTTTTTTGTGGGTACCGGGGGGTCGACCTCAGGACCTCGCACGCCAGCAGGCGCCCGTGCCGCTGAGCGATATCACCGGCCCCTTTTTTGTATGTGGGATCCGGGAGTCGAACTCGGGCCCTCGCGCTTGCTGGGCAGGCACTTAAGCCACTGAGCCATCTCACCGGCCCGGTTCTTGCTTTTTTAAAAATATCTTTATTTTGATTTAATATGAAGTAAAGATTACTAGGTACATTCAGCCTCTCATCTTTCAACTGCATATCTCAGGTTAAGCTGTATACTTTTTTGTTGATGAGAATTGGGACTAAAAATATCAGGTTGAGTCTTTACACTGTGGAGGGTGTATTAAGCAGTTAGTTATGATCCCCACATTCTTTCATTGTAATTTGGACCTACGGATAGAAGACAAAGGTCCTAGGAACCCAGAGAAAGAAATTAGAACAAAGAAGTGAGAACCTGCCTTTAAAGCCTACATATCCCATCCCTACTTCAGGCATGGTGGTTTTCTGGAACCTTCCCACTAATTCACCACTGCTGCGGATTCGACTCTCCGATGGCTCCTTAAAGCTCTACCCCTTCCAGTGTTTCCTAGCCCATGACCAGGCAGTGCGTACACTTCAGTGGTGCAAAGTTAACAGGTACAGAGTAGGAGATCTGTGGCGGGAATGTGAAGATGGGGACAGGCTGACTGTTCCAGATTGGTTCAAACTGGATCTTTTCCCATATTTTTAGTCATTTCCTAGTCTCTGCGGGGAGTGACCGGAAAATCAAATTCTGGGACCTTCGACGACCTTATGAACCAATAAACTCTATCAAGCGCTTCTTGAGTACAGAACTAGCCTGGCTGCTGCCCTACAACGGTGTCACTGTGGCTCAAGACAACTGCTATGCCTCGTACGGCAAGATGGAGCTAGAAGTTCTGGGGACAGGCCCTAAGAGTTGGGATGCAAATGTGCCAGACTGTTGTGGGGAGAGAAGGGTTGAGTTGGTTCACTGAAATAGTGTGAATTCTGGAAGGAACTGGGTAGACGAAGCAAATCTTAAGAAGGAAAATTTTATTTTTATTTTTATTTCTTTTTCTTATACAGTTATGGACTCTGTGGAATTCATTATATTGATGCTGGTTACCTTGGTTTCAAGGCCTACTTCACTGCTCCTCGAAAAGGCACTGTGTGGGTGAGCACCTGTCTTCCACAGTCTTTGTTACACTGGAAAATGGTCATTTTTCTCCCTAGTGGTAGTCAGGAAGAGACAGTAGTTTTGGATAGGAGGAGGAAATGATGGTGTATGGTAACTGTATTATCAGGGACATGATTTTTTTTTTTTTTTTTTTTTTTTTTTTGTGGGTACCAGGGGGTCGACCTCAGGACCTCGCGCACCAGCAGGCGCCCGTGCCGCTGAACGATATCACCGGCCCCTTTTTTGTATGTGGGTTCCGGGAGTCGAACTCGGGCCCTTGCGCTTGCCGGGCAGGCGCTTAAGCCGCTGAGCCATCTCACCGGCCCAGGGACATGATTATGATAAACTTTTTTTTTTTTTTTTTTTGGTGAAACTGGGGATCTAACCCAGGGCCTTTGCACTGAGCTGCATTCCCTGCTCTTTTTTTTAATTTTGAGACAGGTCTCATTGAGTTGCCTGGGCTGGGTTCAAACTTGTGACCCTCTGGCCTCAGCCTCTAGGGTACTGAAGTTACAAGTGTGGGCCACTGTGCCAAGCTGATAAACTTATTTGTGTGTGTGTGTGTGCTACTCCAGCCTCACTGCAGTCGTTGTCAGTTCACAGAAAGTGAATGAACGAATGAATGAAATACGTCTCTTCCTATTAGAGTCTTTCAGGATCTGACTGGCTTGGGACAATAGCTGCAGGAGATATATCTGGGGAGCTCATTGCAGCTATATTGCCTGATATGGCATCGAACCCAGTAAATGTCAAGCGACCGGCAGAGCGAAGATTCGTACGTATATGAACATCTAACGGCTGCACCATCTGTTGGATCCTAATCTACATCCCTTCCCAGCTCCTGGTAGAGTACAAATTAGTACTCAGTCTCCCAGCCCTGATACCACCTTGACACAGAATTATGTATAATCTTTCCTACCCTACTGCAACTGAGCACATATTTAAATATACTACTTTTGGGCCGGTGAGATAGCTCAGTGGCATAAGCGCCTGCCTGGCAAACGCGGGGGCCTGAGTTTGACTCCCGGTACCCACATAAAGGGAAAAAAAGGGCCGGTGATATCGCTCAGTAGCACAAGCGCTTGCTGGCAAGCACAAGGTCCTGAGGTCGACTCCCGGTGCCCACATAAAAAATAAATAAATAAATAAATAAATAAATAAATAAATATACTACTTTCTTCCATCGTTAAGACTTTCCTACCCCAAACTAGTTTCCTTTCTGCTTTTATTCTGTGTTCAGTGTTAAAAAACCTAATCTCATGGTCTCCTTTCCAGCCTATATATAAGGCAGATCTGGTCCCATATCAGGACAATCCTGAAGGTCAAGATCTTTCTTCTGCTTCATCTGGTATCCCTGATCCTCCCAAGGCTCGAACTTACGCTGAAACTGTCAACCATCATTACTTGCTCTTTCAAGACACAGATTTGGTAAGTTGAGGCCAGAAGAATGGGCCCCACATTAGAAAAGATAGAAAACTTTAGTCCTTGTAGAGTAGGGAATCCTTAGGAGTTCCAGTACAAAGATGTAAAACTAAGGAGTTGTTTTCTTCTGTCCCCAGGGTTCCTTCCACAATCTGCTCCATAGAGAACCGATGCTGCGCATGCAGGAGGGAGAAGGACATTCTCAGCTCTGCCTAGACAGGCTGCAGCTTGAGGCTATTCATAAGGTAAGACTCTTGTCTCTCATCTTCTCCACCTCTACTCATTTCCCCCAGCTTTGAGCCTGTGATCGATGAAATGGAAGATGAAAAGGCAAAATAATAGATGGCTAAGGAGCGTGATAGCTATACCTCTTTCATTGGCTTCTTTTTCCTGCCTCTCTCACACCATCATGATCCTGTCTTACTGGATTGTGACCTGGTTTTTTTTGCTTATATAACTAAGAATTGCCCTAAACACCACTTATGAACCTCTTTTTATTTTATTTTACTTTTCTTTTTTTCCAGCACTGAGTATTGAACTCATGGCCTTCACTCTTTTGCTTTTTATTCTTTTCATAGGTACGTTTCAGCCCAAACCTGGACTCCTATGGATGGCTGGTATCTGGGGGGCAGTCAGGGCTGGTTCGGATCCATTTCGTCCGTGGACTCACCTCCCCACTGGGTCACCGTATGCAGCTTGAAAGTCAAGCCCACTTCAGTGCTATGTTCCAACCATCCTCCCCAACTAAGGGGCCTGGCTTCCCTCTAGCCAGCCATCGCCTTCTGTCCAATCCCTAGTCTTGGTCCACACAGGACCCTTGGAATGAAGTCTGCCAAGAACAAATGGCCACCATGCACAGAGCCATAAGAAGTAGGGCCTTCTTGGACAGCGTGGTGCCAAGCCTGGACCTTTAGGCCTTCCTCCCCAGGACTCCTTAGATCCTCCTCTTTCCATAGACTTCTATGGTCACAGCCCCCTGCGGGCAGGGGGGCTCTCCCTCCACAAAGGCTGCTCAGCCTCATACTATTGCTCATGAGAAACACTCAGGCCAGACCTAGGCTTGGGAGTCAAATGGCTCATATTGAGCAGTTGTGAAGTGGGTAAAGCTAAGTAAAGGTACTGGGTGTTTTTGAGACCACTTGTGAGTGGGTGTTTGGCGAATCACAAAGAGTATCCACATGAAGGCACCAGTCTGACTGTATTCCAGGATACTGTCTTTGCAAACTTCCTCTTTACAGGAACCAACACACAGGCCCAAGGGGAATTTGTTGGACTGAAGCTGGTTATAGTACTTGTTTAACTGAGGGACACCACAAACACCCTACCAGTAGAACAGTAGCTTAGCTCTTACTTGCTCCTGCTTATGAAATATTCCCAATCACTGGTCATTTGACCCTACTTGAACACTCCTAGACAGTCATATTTTTAAAATCTTCCTTTATAGCAAGCCAGAGTATCTATTAATTTTACTCATGGGTGATAGGAAATCTAGTTATTTTTCCCTGTGATTGCCCTTTTAAGTATTTAACAAAAGCTATCATGTGTTTTCAAAGTCTTCTTTTTCCTTTAGATTAAATATCTTCAGTTATTTCAACCATACTTTCACACGTCATGATTTTTGATCCTTCATGATACGGTCACATTGTTGACTTATTATACATGTTCATTTAAACGCAACAGGAAGTGTTTAGATCCCAAGTACAGCAACATATTGTTATCTTGATAAAGTTCTCTTGCAGGATGCTGCAGACTCACAGAGCCTATGATACTGCCTAAGCACAAACAGACCCCAGCTAGGTGAAATGGGCCTTGGGATGCATAGGAATACAGGCTGGGGCTGGGGTTGGGCCTAGGGCTGGGGCTTAAATGGAAGTAGTTAAATGACCTTAAGAAATAGGGAGGAGGAAAAAGAAACCAGCTCTGTGTTGGAGCAGAGATTAGTTTAGTGCCTGCCTGAAACAAAACCCTCTGACACCCCAGACTGGTCATGTATCTGGGAATAGCTTTTTCTGCCTGGCTACTATAGGCAATTCATTCAGTGTCAGAAATCTTTAAGAACAGAATTGAGTAGTTCAGTTCCTTCCCACACAGAAGAGGAAACAGGTCTGGAGGGAGCCCAGGTCTGTTAGCAGAGACCATAACCCACTATGTGCGGAGAAGCCAAGTGTTACACATCTCGTGGTCCAGCTCAGGTTATGCCGGTTTTGTTGTCCGCCCCCCGCCACACCCAGTTACTGGGGATTGAACCCAAGGCCTTCTCACTGAGTTACATTCCTAGTCCTTTTTAACATTTTTTAAATTTTGAGGTGGGGTCTGCCTAAATTGCTAAGCTGCCCAGGTGGGGCTTGAATTTCTATTCTGTTTCAGCTTCCCAGAGTTCTGGGATTCCAGGCAGGTGCCACCACACTTATACCTTTTGAGCTGATAGGTAACTGCCTTCTACAGAGTTTTGCTTGTTCTATGGAGCAGTCCCTTGACACCACACAGCAGCCCCTTTTCTACTTCCAGTGCAGGAAGAGAAGAGATCTGGGAACTGGGAGTTTATGTTGTTGGGTGCCCTGTTCCTGCTGTTGAGTCTCAGCCCTAATCTCAACCTCCATAAGAAAAACGCAGTGATGCTTTCAGCTGTTGCTTTTTCCCATAAACCCTTTCTCCCCAGGCCACTTAACTTCTAAACCTTCCTCATAATATATGCACTTCATACTCTTGATTCCTGCACTTTTCTACCTTTGTGTCTTTGCTCACATTCTTGCCTTCTTCAGAACTGTCCTTTTCCACCAACTTCACCTAAATTCTATTCATCCTTTAAGATGCAGGCTCAGGGCTTGGGGTGTAGCTCAGTGATAAAGCACATACAGTACTTAGCAGGAATGAGACCCTGGGTTTAATCCCTAGACCGCCCCCCCCAATTTTTTAAAAAATCCACCTCCAAGTCCACTTTCAGTGAGCAGAGTCCCAGATTTCTTCAGTAAAAAATAACCCCCTGTGTTCCTAAGTGGGGAGGCAGGACAAATAGGTATTTTATGCAGTATTGATCCACTTTGGGTACTTTGCATGTATTAGTCGTATGAGGGTAGATACTGCTGCTTTACTTAAATGATAAAAGATCAGACTGAGAGATTAAGCAATCTGAACAAGATCACATAAGGAGGTACTGGTGCTGGAGTTGGGTCCCTGACAATCTGACTTGAGAATGTAACTATATGGCCTCTTTACTAGAGTAAGGTCACTGCTCTAGCAAGGTGTTTTGCAAGAGATCTTTTAGTTGAATATTACATTGAATTCTTGTGCAACCTTATTCTGTTTCTCCAGTATTTGTGACAGGCTTCTCTCAGCTCTATCCCTGCCTTAATCATACATGAATTGAGTAAACTGGGGCTGGAAGTAACCAGTTGGAAAGCCTGAAAGTGCCTCCTGAGGAATGGGCTCCTTGAAATAAGCAAAGTCTGCCAGCCTGATAAATTCACTACCAGGGATACTGTATAATTTTCCACCATCCTAGGAATGATATTTACTGTATTCACAAAATCTTGGGATACTAGAGCTGGAAGGGGGTTAAGAGATCACCTAGTCCACTACCTCTCAAACACTTGTGGCCCCTTCATTTAAAGTGGCTCTTTCTAGCTGGGTGTGGTAGCACACACCTGTAATCCCAGCACACCAGAGGCTGAGGCAGGAAGATCTCTGAGTTAAAGGCCAGCCTGAACTATGTAGTGAGTCCCTGTCTCCAAGGGGAAGGAAAAAAAAAAAAGGCTTTTGCTGGAAGTGTATGTTTATTTTTTGTGGTATTGGGGATCAAACTCGGGGTCCTCACACTGAGCTACATCCCGAGCCCCTTTTTATTTTTATTTTTTGGTACCGGGAATCGAACTCATGACCTTGCGCTTGCCAGGCAGGCTCTGTGCCGCTGAGCTGTATCCCCGGTACCCCCTTTTTACTTTTAAGTATTTATTTAGAGACAGGGTCTGGCTAAATTGCCTCGGCTTAGCCTCTCATGAAATTCACACCCAGCCTAGAAGTTTATGTTTTTAAAAACTTTTGAGGTAGAAGAACCTGTAGCAATGCTGTCCCTTTTAGCTTCTCTCCCGTAACTATCCTTTAGAACTGAGGAGACCAGTTTGAAAAAGTAGTGCAAAACCCCTTCCTTTCACAGATGAGAAACCTTAAGTAGTTCTAGTCTAACGATGAACAAGGATACCCAGCGCGTTAGGGCCCAACGCCTGAAGTCTGCTGAGGTTATACAATTCGAATGCTTTCTGTAGAGGTTATTATGCAGCATTTCTAAAGGAACATTGTGGGCAAAACTAGTTGTGAAGACAACAAATGTAACCAAAGAACTCATAATTGAGGCTAAGGAACGACCTAGAGACAAAAAATAACCCGTGCATGCACTGAACTATCACAATTCCTAACCATCTAGGACTGAGACGGTTAAGGTCAGGACCTTAGTTCTGGGCAGGCGAGGTGAACAGGAACGGGTTCTCTCCCGGTTGAGAGGCCAGGCGGTCCGGGAGAGAGGAGGCAGAGGTGGGATCCAGTGGACAGTATGGCTGACAGCCGCACCCCAAAGCGTGGCGCGCTCCCCCTGGAAGAGGAGGCCGCTCATAGAGTGGGTGACCAAGTTGAGCCGCCTTCCACTACAATCAACGCCTCAGTGGACTTTAATTCAGGACCAGGCGGTAAGGACTCAGGATCGCGGGCGGAAGGGGCGGGGCTTTTGGCGGAAGCCCCTGACCGTTAGGTCACGTGAGCAGGGCTGTTTTGCAGAGCTGGAGCTCGGGTGGGTGGCCGGTGCTCAGTGGTAACCAGTTCAAAGAGCCGCGCGCTAGAGCGACTACAGGGCGCGTGACAATTCAGGGCCCGGACAGTGAGCGGGGCTTGTTTCCGGTGTGGAGTTGTACTCAGAAAGGGTCCGGGCTAGTTTCAACTAAGCGTGAATCTGGGGACCCAGGCTCTGAGTGAAAGCAAGAATAATCATGACTTCGTGGGTGTCTCGGCCCGGGCGGGAGGTCCCAGGGCAGCCCAACTTCAGGAGTGGGGTCGCGGGGTGGCTGCTGCCGGGAGTCCATAGTTGCCCACACGTATCTCTTCCCCAGTTGTCTGAGGCGACCCTGTGACAGGGAGCTCTCCAGAAAGGATTCCTCCTGAGGCCTCTGTTAGACATATTGGAAGAAGGAGAGGGCGTGGGAACAAGGGAATGTCAGGCATCTTTTATTGCCGGTAGGGCAGTGGCAGTGACCCTCTCCTCTTGGTTTGACAGGAGGCATGGCGCTCTGGCGGGCATACCAGCGGGCCCTGGCTGCTCATCCGTGGAAAGTCCAGGTCCTGACAGCTGGTGAGTGTCCCTTCGGGACCACAGCAGGCTGATTTGTAAGGCAAAGACACACTTTATGGCACCTCTATCACTTCCTGCTTGTGTTTAGCCCCTGGAACAATTATCTCATCCCAAGCTGCTCTGTTTTGGAGGGCGAGTCTCAGAGACTGTTTTAAGCAGTGTGCATAGTTGGCTTAGCTGTGACAAGAAGCTGGGCAGTCCATTCTTTCTTTCTTTATTTTTTTTGTGGGTACTGGGGGTCGACCTCAGGACCTCGTGCACCAGCAGGCGCCTGTGCCGCTGAGCGATATCACCAGCCCTTTTTTCGTGTGTGGGTACTGAGAGTCAAACTCAGGACCTCGTGCTTGCCAGGCAGGCGCTTATGCCACTGAGCTGTCTCACCGGCCCTGGGAAGTCCATTCTTAAGGGCATTGCCCCATGAGGCCCCAACTTGGAAAACTCACAAAACACTCCTCTAACATTTTATAGTATACAGAGCACTTTCATATGCATTGTGTCATAAGTACCACACGAAGGTCTGTGTATTAAAATTACTTGATTCTGCATTGGCTCACACCTGATAAATGCTGAATTCAAGACTCTTACTCCAGATACTTTTGTTATATTTTACACTGAGAAATAAAAAAGACATGTATTTGCAGTTTAAACTGAGCATTTTTGTATCAGTTTCCAGCTTTGACACCCCTTGAACACCTGTTCCTAATGGATGACCACTTTCCAGAGTTTTGTTTATATTGTGTATTTGCATTTCTTACAGTTTATTAGTCATGTGTGTATCCCCAAACAATATACTAAGAGTTTTTACTACAAATACGTTGATTGAGTAGCAACCTCACAAAGGTAACCTAGAGATTTCTCTGCATTTTTGACCATGGGAAAAGAGGTAGGATGGAGGAGATGGTGCAGAGGTAAGTTTTGTGGAGGGAAGGATCAGAAGGTCTGTAACCCTCAGGATAGTGCCAAAAGTGATTAGCTCATGATGGAGTCTTGCTTGTGTTTAGAAAAAGGAAATAGTATTCTAATGAGGTCTGTGGACTTTGGAGAAGAGCTGTTGGAAGTGCTGAGGAGCTACTGAAAGCCAGGGTGGAACAGATATCCTGTTACTGGGATAACCTACATCAGCTCTAGAAACTTCACTGCATAGCTGGCTGGGAGATGGACTCTTTTGTACCTTGGTGGGCCCCTTTTCAGCCTCCTGTGCCCTAACACCTCCTGTCCTGTCCTCAGAATGTCCATCAGCCTGCATGACTCACCTGGCTGCGTGTGTGGTGACTCATGCTGGACTGTATGGCTGTGATGGGAAACGACACGCTGGGAATTTGCCCAGCCTCAGATTCCCTCAGGGCCCACAGCTGCCAGATAGAAGATTCCCCCTCGTGGCCATCAAGAATAGAAAGGGAAGAATAGTCCTTGTATTTCCTTACCAAGGGATCTGGAGCTAACAAAAGGCAGGACCTAAAGCTCCTAGGGGGCCCAAGTGCAGATATGTGGCTGAACTGGAGTTCTGGTCTTTCCATGCTAGAGTCCTTTGGCTCCACACCCTCTGTCTTCCTGAGGTTGTACTCAGTCCAGCTTAGCTGTGGAGCAATCTGTGGCCTCCTAGCACTTTGGAAGACTTTCCAAACTTTCATAATTTTCCTTCCCTGCTACTCAGTGTATATGGACCAAATTATAAATTAAGGGAGGAAGTGGATTTAGCACAGTAGGTTTAGACCCCAGCACAGTAGTTGCTGTGATCCCGTGGGAGCGCTCATCACACTAGAAAACAGAGATTTTAGAATTGGAGTTAGAAGACCAAGATTTAAATCTCAGAGCTGTAGCACTTAATGGCTGTCATAGCACAAGTCCTTAAAGTTCTTTGAACTTCAGTGTGTTCATTTAGAACTTGAGTTAAGTTATAAGACCTCACAGGATCATTGTAGGGCTGATTTTTAAATGCGTAATAAACTTAGAAGCTCAAGAGACTGGTCCTTTCTATGATTATTGGCAACCCAGGCATAACAAGCTATTCTTTTTTTTTTTTTTTTTTCCTTGAGACAGGGTCTTGTTGTGCAGTTCAGGCTGGCCTTGAACTCACTTTGTAGCCCAAGCTGGCCTTGAACTCACAGTGATCCTCCCGCCTCAGCCTCCCAAGTGCTGGGATTACAGGTGTGCACCACCACACCTGGCCAACAAGTTATTCTTTTTATAGTGGTGTTTGGGTTGGTTTTGTTCCACTTACCATAAATCTGAACACGTATAAGTATCTTACCATTGGTTTTGTTTGACCGATTGTTTTTTCTTTTTTTTTTTTTTCCAAAAAGCAGAACATGGAGCTTGTGTGCAGGTACTTGGTTAGGGGGTAGGAAGTAATCCCACAGAAACTACTGGTTGCTCAATCCCTTGGAACTGACTGAGAATCTCTTTGAAATATTTCTGAGGACAGTCTGGATAAATAGTCACTTCTGGAGAAAAGAAGAGAATACGTCAGCCCCCATCCCACATTGGTCAAAGTTTCACCCCAGGGCCGGGTTGTGCAAGCATAGTCACTGAAGGCATCAGTGGTGAGGCCCCAGCTCTGGCAGGGCCTGAAGGGAGGATCTGTCAGGTTGAACTGCAGAATGGCTGGAGCAAGACACAGGTGAATCAAGATCTGAAATGCTTCAACAGAAATGTATAATACACCAGTTTTGGCCAGGCCAGAGTTAGGAACAGGGCAGCCTGGGGAAAGGTTGGCTGTGTGTTCTACAAAGCCTGAGTCAGCCTTATCTCTTCCTTTCTCCAGGCCCTTTCCAGTCTCCAGTGGGCTCAGGGCCCAGTTCCCTCTATCTTAGGCCACCTTGATCCTGCCATAGGAGCAGCTAAGCTCCTACAGTCATTGGTTTCTCTGGAGTCTGAGGTAAGCCAGGATATGAGAAGTCAGCAGGCCTTAGAGACCACCCAGTCCAGCCCCTGATGTTACTGAAAAAGATACCGAGCTCTCGCTTGGTCAGTGATAGAGCTGACATTCAAACCTAGGTTACCAGCTACTGTCCTGCCCTGCACTTTAGACTGAGACTATTGGGGCCCTACCATGCTGAGCACAGTGCCCAGTGTGGTCTGAGTTTAGACACCTGACAAGCTGCACAACCAACCATTTTGCCTTGTTTTCTAGCACTAGGACAAGAGCAGGAGTGAGCAGAGCACTCAGACTCATCCAAAGGATATGCTCCGCCCTCTCATGGCTGGGCTTCAGCTCCCCCTGGGCCCTGTGCTGGGTCAAGCCCCTACTGCAGCCGGGCAGGTAGTTAATGGTGGGAGGCTTCTGGGTCAGCAGCACTGGCTGCCCCATGCCAGTAACCATCTCTACCTGCTGACCCAGCCTCCTGTGTTCAAGGGCACACTTCCTGTCTTTCGTTGTAAGAAGCCACTTCCTGCCCTTCTGCCTTATCGTCTGTTAACACTTTATTTTCTTCTTTGTAGAGTCACATAAGACTACACAGCTGGGCAATCAGGAGCTCAAGGCTAGGGAGCCTGAGGCAGGGAAATTGATAGTTCAGGGCCAGCCTAGACCACATATTAAGGCCCTGTCTCAGAACAACAAAAATCCCATAAAAAGCTGGTGGAGGAACAAAATAGGGGAAATAGGGACCTTACCTCCACTCATGCGTCGTGTCTCAGAAGTGTGTAAATGGGGCTTTTCAATTAGTGGGCAGAGGATGGTCCCAAATAGGTCTGTGCCTAGAGGAGGCAGGCTCCCCTCCCCGACCCACTGATCTGATGGGGAGTGACGGCATGAGAACTGGCATCTACCCAGGGGCATGATGTCACATTCGCGCCAGTGTCTACTTGCTGGGCTCCATGCCCAGCCTGGCTTTAGGGCATCACTGTCCATCAGGACTCTGGGCATTATGTGCCTGCAGGTCCCAAGCCCCAACTCCCAAGTCAGAACACTAGAGGGGAGCCAAAACACTCGAAAATTCAGACCAGCCGTGTCCAGGAGGTCTCCAAGTTGCTGGGATGGTTTGGTTGTGTTTGAGCTCTTGGTTGGGGAAGGCAGGATGAGGAATCTGAACATCTACGTTCTTCCTGCTCAAAGAGTCACTTGGGCCAGAAATCTAGGCGTTGCTCTTTGCTTGGATCAAGCCTTAGACCATCCTGGAGTTACTGTAGGTCCAGCGGCCCTGATCGTCTACAGACAGAGGACAGACTTCTGGGTGCTGTTTATCTGAAATGAACAGACCTGGCAGGGTCTCCAGACCATATCCCCTGCTCCTCATCGTGCTGCCCTATCGCTTAGTAATCTTCAGGCTTAATGGGCACAGTTTGGGCCCCCAGAATCCATCTTTCTAAATGACTGCAAGCTTCCAGGAAAGTGGGGTCAGGGACTTGGGTTTTCATTCCAGCTCTGCCTTTTGTTGTGTGATTGTTGGCAAGTCATGAAGAGTGAAAACACACTCCTCTCTTTGACTGTTTCCCAGGAATATTGCTGCCTGTCTTTCCCACAAGGTGACAAGGATCAGAGTTGGTGGAATCCTGGGGAGTAAAGACAAGTACTTTTGTTCAGGAAGCATCTTTGCTGTGTGGGTGTCTTAGTCACTTTCCTCATCAACGAGACACAATACCCAACACCCACAGCTTAAGCGAGGGGAGGTTTATTTGGGCTCACAGTCACAGTCCGTGCTCAGCAGGCTTCAGAGCAGAAACAGCATGGCAGAGGGGCATAGCAGAGGAAAAGCTGCTCAGGGTGTGGAGGCCAGGAAGCAGAGAGAGAGAGAAAGGAAGAGCCTGGGAGGGAGATACACCCTTCCAGTCACACCTCCAATGACCTCCACTGGGCCTCCTCTTCCACAGTCCCCACTTTGTAATTGCACGTTCGGCTACAAACTCATTCATGGAAGAATCCACTGATGAGCATAGAGCCCCCGTGATCTATTCAGCTTCCAAATACATGAGGCTTTTTGGGGGATACCTCAGATCTAACCATAACAGTGGGCCCTTTGGGGTCTTGCTTGGACAGAAGCCCCCTGCAGAAGGGGAATGCAGGAGCCTCTGCCTCCCGCTGGCCTCTGATCCTGCCTCAGCCTGTGCTGAGGCCGCCTTGCTCCCTACCTGGGTTTGTCCCAATTTCACTTCCTACTGAGTCACCTCATCTCTCAAAGACTGTCCTTATCATTAGATGAAGATATGACTGCCTGCCTCCCAGACCTTTTGACAAGTATGTGTGAGAGTCCTTTGGTTTTTTTGAAACAGAGTCTCACTGTGTAGTTTAGGCTGGCCTTCAATTCACTATGTAGCCCATGCTAGCCTCGAACTTGTGGTGATCCTCCTGCCTCAGCCTCCTGAGTCCTGGGATTACTGGCGTGCGCCACCATGCCTGGCTGAGAGTCCTTTGTAAACTTTAGTTTTTGGGTTTTTTTTTTGGTACTGGGAGTCGAACTCAGGACCTTCAGCTTGCCAGGCAGGCGTTCGTGCCACTGAGCTATATCCCCAGCCCTATTTCTTAGGTTTTTGTTTTTGTTTTTGTTTTTTTTTTTTTTTTTTTTGAGACATGGTCTTGCTATGTAGTTCAGACTGGTCTTGAACTCATTGTGTAGCCCCAGCTGGCCTCAAACTCGTGATCCTCCTGCCTCAGCCTCCCAAGTGCTGGTTTTACAGGTGTGCGCCACCACACCTAGCCTTTGTAAACTTTAATCACCTGGCCAAAGTACTGTCAGACTGTTACTCCCTTCTTCTAAGAAGTGCCTTCATCTGCTGACTATGATGGCACACACTTGTAATCTCAACACTGTGGGAGGCTGAGGCAGGTGGATTGCAAGTTCAAGCCCAGCTTGGACAACTTAGAAACTTAGCAAGACCCTGTCTTAAGAAGAAAGAGAGGTGGGTTGGGGGTGTAGCTCAGTGCAAGGGTACAGGAGGGGGAGTGCTTTTAGTCTTCTTAGGGTTACTCTTTATGCTTGGCTGTGGCAGCTCCCTCTCCTCCCTGGGAGTATAGCTGGTAACCCCACCTTTTTGGAGGGAACATGGGCAATTAAGTGCTGTTGGGGGTGGGGAGCGAGCCCTCAGTTCCCCACAGTCCTAACACTCTGAGCCTCACACATTGTTCTTCAGGCTAAGCTTTGAGTCCTAAACTAAGTGGCCTTTTCCAGAGCAGTCCTGTTGTTTGGGGTGGTACATTTGACATTTTTCCTTGTTTCCTGAGCATCTGCCAGGGACATGGTCAGATATGGTATGCAATAAGAGAACAAAAGTGTATGGGATTCTATCCTTTTCCTTGGGGAGGTTGTGTCTAACAATATTCAGGGAAGGCCCACTTTGGGAGTTTCAGGGGTCGGTGAGGCATTGCTACCTTGATAGGTGGACCCAGAGCCAGGGACACCAGAGCTGCTGGATGCCCATCTGCAGCTCCTAGCTCTCCATGGCTGCCTCTGACAAGGCTGCTTAGGGACTCACTGTGCAGAGGGTGTGGGGAAGAGCTGAGCAGTGAGTGTGCAGCCAGCATGGACGTCAGAGCCAGCTCCAGGCCAAGAACAGGGTTGAAGGATGTGTTTGTCCAGTGCTAATTGAGGGCACAGGGACAGTGTCAGCTTCGGGGGTGCTGGAGGGGCTTTCATTACCCAGTGAGCTAGATGGGCAAGCCAGAGATCATGTGGCTTCTCCCAAGAGGCCCTGTATGTGTGTGTTTGCTAGACGCCACCATAACTAAATAGTGACAATTTCTGTCTTGGTTCCTGGGTGTAGGTGTCTAGGACTGCTTGGAGCTGAGTGTTAGGGGGATGTGGGAACAGAAGCCCAGAGAAACCGGCTCTAACACCTATCGTCAACTCCATCTGAGGGTGTCGGCGGGGAGTCTGAGTCTGCCTGATTGTGCTGCTAGCCAGGACTCTTCCTCACGAGGACGCTTACCAGCTCAATCGGTCATCTTCCCTCACGGGACCATTCAAGCGCTTGTGTTTTAGAAAAAGTTATCCCCACAAATGGGGACACCCAACCAAGGTGAAGAACATTATCCAGAGTCTTACACTGGACTGCGGCAAAGAAACTGTTCCTTATGGTTCTGTTCACAGTGTAGAATTGTATAAAGAACAGTGTCTTTCAGCACTGGTTATGTGGGATCCTGGACCTTTTTTTCTACATCTCTGAAATAAGGGGTTTAGATGAAATAGTCTGGTAGGGCCTTTTAATCCTGACAGATAGGGTTCTTCTTCCCCTGCAGTTTCTGTCTTTGTCTAGTTGATCTGTCTTTTTGTGATGGTGGGGTATTACGATCCCCCAATACAATTGTATTAGTGCGTATTTGATTTCTCATGTCCGTTAATATTTGTTTTGTATAGTTGGGTGCACTGGTATTTGTTGCATATATATTTATGATTGTTATCTCTTCCTCTTGGATTGTTCCCTTTACAAGGATATAGTGACCTCCTTTGTCTCTCTTAACCAGTCTTGGCTTCAAATTCACTTTGTCTGCAAATAGAATAGCTACCCCTGCTTTTTTCTGGGTTCCTGTCACATAGAGTATTGTTTTCCCTCCCTTGACTTTCAGTCTATGAATTTCTTTTTGAGTTAAATGTGTTTGCATACTGTTGGATCTTGCTTCTTGATCCATTCTGCCGGTCTGTGCCTTTTGATTGGTGAGTTGAGACCATTAACATTGATGGTTAAAACTGATATGTATTGACTTATCCTTGTCATGTTATGCAGTTTCTGTCTTGACTTCCCTTTACTGTTTAATGCAGAGTTCTTGGTTCCTGGAGCACTTATCCTAGTTTCTGAGAGGACACACATGAGGCGTCACTATCCTTGAAGGAAGGAGGGCTTTGGGACAGCAGAGAGGGATTGGTCATTTGCCCAGAATGAAGCCCTGGAGCTCAGAGTGCCAAAGTCTCATTCGTCAGTAACTTACTTTTTGGGAGATGCTCTGACATCGCCTGTGTACCCTGCACAGGGTCCCTGATGGGCCTGGGTGACATGATCTCACAGCAGCTAGTGGAGAGGCGGGGTCTGCGGGAACACCAGACATGCCGGACCTGGACCATGGTGTTCCTGGGCTGTGGCTTTGTGGTAAGTTCTGTCCACAGTGGGGCTGCAGGGCACGGGGCAGAGGTCTTCGTCCTCAGCTGTCGTGTGGTTTCCCCTGGCCTCCTCCAACTAGGCCAGCCTGCTTCTCTCTTTTTGCCTTAGTGTCTGCCTCTTCTTGGGATTTGGTCTCTGCTACTTGCGGGAGGAGCTTTGTTATATAAAAGGCAAGTGCCCCTCACTACACCCTGCTCCTATATCTACGCTTTACTTTCAGGGCCCTGTAGTAGGAGGCTGGTACAAGGTTTTGGACCGGTTCATTCCTGGCACCACCAAATTGGATGCTCTAAAGAAGATGTTGTTGGACCAGGTGAGTGACATAAAAGGGAATTGGGAAGGGTGAGCCTGGTTGGGGGCAGTAGGGTTCTCACAGAGCTTCAATTTCTCTTCCCTAGGGGGCCTTTGCTCCATGTTTCCTGGGCTGCTTCCTGCCACTGGTAGGGACACTGAATGGACTGTCAGTCCAGGACAATTGGGCCAAACTGCAGCGGGTGAGTGGGTCTCTGGCTGGCAGGCTGGCAGCCCCAGAGGAGGGAGGTGGGCAAAGGTAGAGGTACAGGGAGAGTCCCAGGCCAGGGAAGAGAGGAGCAAGTGGAGTGTAGGGCACGAGTGTGCTCTCGGAACAAGAGTCCACATGTGATATTTACCTTTGGAGGTGGCAGCTGCTTGGCAATACGAAGTTAACTTGTTCCTTCTCTGTCTCCTCAGGATTATCCTGATGCCCTCATCACCAACTACTACGTAAGAGCTGACCCTTCCTCCCTGGCTTTCCTGGTTCCTGAAGTCCAGAAATGCCCTAGGATTAAATTGGGTTCTCCTGACATGGGGATCCCTCTGTTGGCATTGCTCTCTCATTCCCGTCTGGGTACTCCCCTTCTGCCTGTGCCTGTGTGCAGAAACGCGCCAGGGCCAGGCAAGGTGATAGCCCTGCTTAGCAAGGCAGCCAACCAACTTTCACCTTCTCTTCTTATAGCTCTGGCCTGCTGTGCAGTTAGCCAACTTCTACCTGGTCCCCCTGCATTACAGGTATGACAGATCCCTACCCCAAAAAGATCTACACTGCCAACTGTAAGCAAAATAGACCCTGAAGCCAGCACATACTGCCCTGGTCACAGATCTTCAGACTTCTATGCATTTTATTCAGAACTTCCAACCCTTTATGAAAACTGTCCTGGAGTATCCCCCACCGACCTTGCTGTAATCTTCCTGGGGTAATCCTGCCTCTGCAGCCCTTGCCTCCACCCCACCTTAGCATTCCATATCTTCAGGGACAGTGCCAGGCAGTGGTGCTATAGCCTAGGCTAGACAGAAAAGTAGACCTATCTGGGTACAGTGGAGTACACCTGTAATCCCAGCACTCTGGGAGGCCGAGACAGGAGGATCACAAGTTCTGGCCCAGTCAGGGCAACTTAGAGACTTTTTCTTTAAAAAAAGGGGGCTGAAGGAGCAGCTCCATGTGAAGGCCCTGAGGTCAATCCCTAGTAATGCCAAAAAAAAAAAAAAAAAAAAAAAAAGGGCTGAAGGAGCTGCTCAGTGTGAAGGCCCTGAGGTCAATCCCTAGTAATGCAAAAAAAAAAAAAAAAGACCTAAAGGCCAAGTAGGAATTTGGTCAGTTTAGTTCACTGCAAAATATTATTTTGCCCTAATAATAAAGGCCATTGCTGAACTGTAATAAAAAATGGAGTGGAACTCAAGATGAGTTGTTAAAATACTTACAGCAGTGTTGAGAACAGGGGAAAATATGAAACTTTTCAGGCCAGGTGTGGTGGTGCAATGCCTGTAATCCCAGCAGTTGGAAGGCTGAGGCAAGAAGATTGCCATGAATTTGAGGACAGCCTGAGCTACAGAGTGAGTTAAGGCCAGCCTGAACTACATAGCAAGACCCTGTCTCAAAACTCAAAACACCTAACAGAAGAGAGAGAGACTTTTCAGAGGGGACATGGTCAAAATTTACATGAACAGCATAACTAAAAAGAACACAGACTTATGAACCAAATCTTAAACATTAAGATGCTTTGCAACATTCTCTGAAACCAGATCAAGTTTCATTTAAAATAAGAAAGTGGGCCGGTGAGATAGCTCAGCGGCATAAGTGCCTGCCTGGCAAGCGCGAGGTCCTGAGTTTGACTCCCAGAACCCACATATGAAAAAAGGGCCGGTGATATCGCTCAGCGGCACAGGCGCCTGCTGCCACGCAAGGTCCTGAGGTCAACCCCCGGTACCCACACACACACACACACACACACACACACACAAAAAATAAAATAAGAAGGTGCTACTTTGCACTATAATCCTAGCACTGTGGAAGCTGAAGCAGAAGAATTGCAAGTTTGAGTCCGGCATGGAGGACTTAGCAAGACCCTGTCTCAAAAATAAATAAAAAGGACTGGAATGTAGCTTATTGCAAGGGCCTTGGATTCAATCCCCAGAATAACAACAACAACAAAAAAGTACTACTTTGCGGGGCTGTGGATGTGTCTCAGTGGTGATTTGCTTGCCTAGCATATGCAAGGCCCTGTCCTTGATCCCCAGCACCTCAGGGAAAAGAAGGTATGAACTCTTCCTGGGCAGCTTAGCAATGTGGTGAGACCTTGTCTCAAGAAGTAGAAAAGAGGGCTGGGGATGTAGCTCATCAGTGCATAGCCCTGGGTTCAAGCCCTGTATTTGAGAAAGGGCCTGGGCAGGCATGTGAGTGACAGCCATGTCTGGAAGGAGAATTGCGGAGAGCAGTTAACCATTGAGGCTCTCATCAGGGAGGCAGAGCTTAAGAACAACACCAGAATCTGAGCTTGGAGTCGTTCTCTAGTCCAAAGTGCAGCCCCTCCATTGGGACTGGAGGAAGGAGACCCTAATCTGAAAATGCTCAGGGCAGTTCCTCCTTCTCTGTTGCCCTTTCCCTATCCTGTCTCTTCCCTAGGTGCTATTAGTTCTCTTTTTCTCCCTAGCGGGTTGAACCCAGGGTCTCGGGCATGCTAGGCAAGCACTGTACCACTGAGCTATGTCCTCAGCCCTTATTTTTTTTATTTTGAAGCAGAATGTTGCTAAGTTGCCCTGGCTGGCCTCGAACTTGTGTAGCCTCATCCTTGTCATGCACCATCAAGCCCAGCCTCATCCCCTTCTTCACAATGATATTCTGTTGCTAGGGTGGCCATTGTCCAGTGTGTTGCTATCATCTGGAATTCCTACCTGTCCTGGAAGGCGCATCAGCTCTAACCCTGCCCTGCTGCATCGTTCCCACTGCGGTGAGGCACCGTGACCCTGGAATGCTCAGTCTTTTCATAGTTTTGCAGATCAGTGTCCATGAGATGGGGTTGTTGGTCAGCGCACTCTGCAATGGCTCAGTTCACTCTAAAATGTATACTGACTGCTTCTGAAATCACAGAGGCCTTTATGATACATTCTGAGAACGGTACTGTTAGGCAGTTGCATCATCGCGTGAACACCATGGAGCATCCTTACACACCCTGTATGGTATAGGTCAGTCACTCGGTGTGGCCTCCTGATGAAGGCCTGATGAAGGGATATACTCTAAAATAATGATAAATAGTGTAATAAATACATAAACCAATAACATTGTTATTCATTGTCGAGTCTTACGTACTGTAGATAACTGTACATACCGTGCTTTTATACAGCTGGCACCACGGTAGTTTTGTTTCCACTGGTATCACCAGAGACACAGGAAAATGCATTGCACTGTGATGTTGTAGCAGCTACTGTGCCACTAGGTGATAGGAAATTTTTGGCTCCATTGTAATTTTATGGGGTCACAGTTGTGTACATAGTCTGTCATTGGCTGAAATGTCATTTACAGCACAGGATTGTAGTCTGTTCACACCACATGTGTAGTATGCACTCCATAAATATTTGTGGAATCATATGACCTTGTCAGCTTTACATCCACACACCAACAAATGCCACTTTACCCTTTCCATGGACACATCTGTTAGTGTAACCCTTCCCAGCCCTGGTGTTCTTTGGAGACCTCTCAAACTCTTTATATATATAGGGCTTCAGTTAATATGTTAATAAATATGTAATCTAGAACTGGCAGAGGTCCTGAGTAAGACCTAGGAAAACTGTAACAATGGCTGTAGCTGCAAAGATGTCTAGGCCCTCCCAGCCCAGTCATCTTTTACAAGTGTGGACACTAAGGTCCATAGAAATGGGTGACCCATTCACTGCGGGAGTTAGTGGCAGAGTAGAAACTTGAACCCAGTTTCCTCACGTCCTACCCAGTGATCTTAACTAGAAGGTCAAATGCGTAAGAGTACTTCTGTTACTCCCAGGAGGAAAACACACCTTTGCTAAACTACCACTTGTGGTGAACTCAGAAAACGGAGGGACCTGCGTTTTGTGGTCTGAAGCTAGAGAGCCTCTCTTATATGGCGCCTCAGCTACAAGGGTGTAGAATTTAGATTCTGGGGCTGTGACGAGGTCGGGAACCCTGGGAGACTTTAGTTGAGGCGGAGGCCTCTTGGTGGGATCCAGGGTGTTGGCGGAGTGCCAGCAGCGCGCACCTGATTGCCTCTGTTTGAGAACCTGATCGCTGGGCTCTAACCGGGTCTGAGGAGCACAGCGTTGGCCTCGGAGGACAGGGTCAGGACCACGGACAGCGTCGCGGGCCCGCCTCCAATTTGTGAGCAAATAAGCGGAAACCCCGGGATTAGCCGGGTCTGTGGACCAGCCCTAGTCACTACGAGCTGTTCTAAGCGGAGCTGGGGACACGCGTGGGTCCTGGGGCAATATTTATGGCCCAGCCTGCGTTCCACGCCGCTTCCAGCGCTGGACCCTGGGACACGAGGTCTAGTGTCCAGTAGGGCGTCCCTCCGGGCTCGCACCCGCCGCACCGGAGCTGCCGCTGTCATTGTTTCTACAATCAGTGCATGTTCTCCGCTGACGTCAGACGGAGCTGTCCTGGCGCTATATAAGGCTGGCGGTGATCCCGGGACAGACCCCGTGCTCCCCAAGGCGCCTTCAGCTCGCCCCGAGGCACAGACGCTGGAGCTCCGCCTTGCACCGGCAGACGCTGTCCGACAACCTGTGAGTGGCTCGGAGCCATTGACCGTCCAGATTCCCTCGGCGCCAGCCGGCACCCTGCGCCGAGACCACCCAGGGCCGAGACCACCCAGGGCGACCGCGGAGGGTGGGTGGGAGGGGCTGGAGGGCAGCAGGAGTGGGCCCCGGGCAGTCCTCGGAGGGTCCCGGCGGGCGCTGGGCGTGCACGGGACCTGAGTCGCCACCTGCGGCTGTCCCGGGCGCACCTCACTTACGCTGCCCCTGTGTATCCAGGGCCCGCGGCACCATGAGGCAGGCGGGACGTGCGGCGCTGGTGGTGGGGCTGCTGCTCCTGGCGCAGCTGCGCCCGGGGAGCAGCCAGTGGAGTCCGGCATCCGCGGCGGTGGCAGCGGCGGCAGGGGTCCAGAACCCGAGTCTGCGATGGAGCCCCGGGGCGCGGAGCCAGGGCGGCGGGGCCCGCGCGCTCCTCCTGCTGCTGGCGGAGCGCTTCCCGCGCCCCGTGGGGCTTGCCAGCTGGGGGTCCGGAACGGCAGGCGAGCGGCCGCGACGGGACGACCCTCCACTGTCCATTGACCTCACCTTCCACCTGCTGCGGACCCTGCTGGAGCTGGCCCGGACGCAGAGCCAGCGGGAGCGTGCCGAACAGAACCGCGTCATATTCGACTCGGTGGGCAAGTGATCGGCCGGGTCTGGGGCGCAGAAACCTTGACCCATCCCCCCACCCCGGGGCTGGCCATTGCACGACCGGAACTGACCCAGTCCCGCGGTGCGGAGCAGCCCGGAGACATCCTGAGCTCTCTGCGTGGCTATTTTTTAATAAAAATGCTAAAGAGCCTTTGGTTTCTGTCGTAGGGGCGAGGGCAATCACAGCAGGGCGGGAACTCGTGGGAGAGTTGGGGCCTCTCCAGCGGCAGGAGAGACCCAAATGCTGAGGGGGCGCAAGGACAGCGCCTCTCAGCCAGGTCCCCGTGGGTCCCGTCCCAGAACTCAGAGGTCCGGGGACAGCCATACCACCCTTGCCCTTCTTCCCAGTGCAGTGAGCTCAGGAGTCGGATCTGGCGTCAAGGAAGTGCCAACGGGCTCCTTGCCCTTCCGCCCCCTAATGGTCTCAGGCGAAGGGCGGGATGGTGGCGAGGTCACCTGGAGAGCTCAGCGTGGGGGAGAGGGCGACGAAGGGAGATGCGGGTCTGGGACTGGGACGCAAGAGTCCTTTATTGAGGCTTTCTCGGTCGGGGCGCCGAGCTGGGTGGCGGGGCGGTCTCTGCACAGATCCTCTACCACCCTGGCCCAGCCTGGGGCGCGCCGGCTCTCGACCAGGGATGAGCGCAGTTCAGTGCGGGCCTGTGCCGGGGAAAGAAGGCTGGGTGGACAGTTGCTTCGAAGAACAGGGCAGCCCCAAGTCCAGCAAACTGCTTTCCCAGCCACCGGGGTTTCTCCACTCCTTGAGGATGCGACCAGATTCCCCCAAAGCCCCAGAGGAATGGTTGGTGGGGAAGAGCGCGTATCACGCGCGCTAGGGGGTCCGGGGTGGGCGGCACTGAAAAGGAGCGGGGCCGCCAGAGAACTCAGGGGCCGCAGGGACGGCGATCCGCGGAGGAGGGGGCACGAGTGCCAGCCAGGTTCCGCCCCAAGCCCTCTCACCCTCTGGCGCGTCAGGCCGCTCTTCCTCTGGCCCCGCGCTGCCCTCGTCCCCGTCCAACGTCACCTCTTCATCCTCTTCCTCCCTGGAAGAGCCTGGGCCGAAAGGACAGGTGAGGTGACTCCCCTACGCCTCCGGCCGCCAGACCCGCCTCACCCCCGCACCAGGTCCAGACGCGCAGCCCGGCCTCCCTGGGTCCGCACCGGGCTGGAAGTCGATGGTCCTCAGCATTTCGGCCACGTGCTCCACGCTCACGGAGAACTGCTCCATGCTCTCGTAGCCTGGCTCCGGCCGGCCGGCGAGTTCCACCTTCGACATTGTCCCGACCCTGCCACAGCCACAGCGGCTCAGCCGGCACCGCCCCGGCGCCCTCCAGCCCCCCACCCCCGCCAAGCCGCAGGAATCCGCGCGGCCCCTTCCGCTCCCTCCCCTCCCGCTCGCTACTCACTTATTGATCAGCTCCTTGGCCTGCTGCAAGGGAGAAAAAGAGGGCGAAAGTAAGCGCTGGGCCAGCCCTGGCCAAGCCCCAGTTCAGATTCTCTCCACCACTCAGTGTGGAGCTGGGGATGCGTAGCCCAATTCCTGGAGGAGACAATGAGTGCAGCGAGGGCCTCTTGCCCAAGACCGCGGGGGCAAGTAAGTAGGAGAGGAAAGATTTGAACCTGGTTCTCCAGACCCTGAGCGGGGCTGCTGCCTCCCACCGGGGCCCACCTGGAGGTAAAGCGCCATCTGCGGTTCCTCCATGGACTGGATGGCCGATTCTACCAGCTTGGAAGAGGCCTCTAGGTGGTCTCCGTATTGACGAATGAGACCGCGGACGCGCTGCAGCTTCTCCTCCTGCTCCCGGGCCAGCGCCTGCAGCAGCTCGCCCTTGCGCTCCTCCAGCACCGCGCACAGGGTGTCAAACCTCTGGTTTAACAACTGCTTCTGCCTTCGGCTGTTGTCCTAAGAGACCGGAGCAAGGAAGAAGGAGGGCGTGGCTGAGTCCCCATAGTTAGGACAGCAGGATACTTGCCTGCTCCCCACTTAACAGGATTCACAGAGAGCCAAGGAAACGGACCAGACGGGGTTACCACTCCCTTAGGTGCACAGCCAGAATATGGGCCGGATCTTTTCAGTAACAATAACAACATGGCATTTCAAAGTAGTTTCACTGGCTGCTATCCCTACCCCTGACCTGGGTTTGACTTGCATTATTCCATTTAATTCCCCTAAAGACCCCATAAGGCAGTCACTATATCATCATCATCACCACCATTTTATTTATTTATTTATTTATTGAGATACAGTCTTGCTATGTAGCCAAAAGGCCAAGAAGCAATCACTCTATAATTCAGGCTGGCTCAAACTCACAGCAATCCTCCTGCCTCAGCCTCCTGAGTGCTAGGATTACAGGTGTGTGCCACCATGGGCAGCTTATCACCATTTCATATAGTTAAAAAACACAACACAACCCCAGAGAAGTTAGGTAACTAGACCAAAGTCACAGAGCCAGTGAGCAGCAGGGCTGGGATTCAAACCAAGCAGCCTGGCTAAGCACACCCTACCACTTCCAGGAGCCCAGAAATTTTCTGGCCAATTTGGCCTGAGGTCAGAGAGGATTGGTTCTCTTTGGCCCTCAGGGCCTCCAGGCCAGCTAGCCTCTGTCCCCTGTCCCTCCCAGCCCAGGCTCACCTCGATGGTCTGGCACACCTCCTCCATCTGTGTGATCACTGCTTGTACTCGGTCATTTCCCGCCACCAGCATGGCGATGCCATCGCTGAGCTCGCTCTGCCACACACACAGGCCAGCTCTCAGAGCTCGAGGACCTGGCCTGTAGCTGCACCCCTCTCATCCCAGCCAGGTACCTAGGAAAAGACAGCTCCTCCACCCACCCTCCCATCAGGGCGTCTACAGAGATCTAGCAGGCACAGTCTGCGGATTCTGGAAGGAGGAGGAAGCAGCCCTCCACCACCAAATGAGAAAGGAAGAGACATCTTCAAGCATCCACTATAGGCCAAGCACTGGGTTTGAAGCTTCATCTGTAGACGCATGTCTTCCATCAGTTCTGAAACTTTCTCAGTGACATCCATTCAGGTAATACTGTATTGCCCCCACCTCAGACAGGGTCTCACTAGGTAATCCAGGCTGGCCTGGAACTCCTGGCAATCCTCCTGCTTTGGGCTTCCAAGTGCTGGGATTATAGGCATGCACCACCATACCTGGCTCTCCATTCTCTTTATTCTCTCATTCTGAGAGTCTGACAAGACTCATGCTACTCCCGGTACCAAAAAAAAAAAAGACTCATGCTAGACCTTCTCACCCTTGGCCTTCTCATTTCCCAGGGCTGTGGTCAGTTTGTGCTCAGTCCCCTTGTCATGTTTGATAATTCTCTCTCCAGAGAAATCTATCAATTTCATCCACTGAATGCTTTCTTTCAACGATTATTCTTTATTTCTAAAATCTCTATTTGGTTCTTTGTCAAATCTGCATGGTCACTTTTTGTTGTGGTGGTGGTGATAATTGTTTTTTTTTTTTTTTTTTGTGGGTACCGGGGGGACGACCTCAGGACCTCACGCGCCAACAGGCACCTGTGCCGCTGAGCGATATCACCGGCCCCTTTTTCGTATGTGGGTTCCGGGAGTCGAACTCGGGCCTTCGCGCTTGCAAGGCAGGCGCTTAAGCCGCTGAGCCGTCTCACCGGCTTTTGTTTTGTTTTTGAGACATGGTCTCACTATGTAGTCCAAGCTGGCCTTAAACTGATGGTGATTGTCTTGCCTCAGCCTCCCATGTGCTGAGATTATAGTCATGTGCCACCAAGGTCAGTGACTTTGCAGTTGGTTTTGATATTCTATTATTGCTTTTTTAAAAAAAAATTCCATCTTTTAAAAACCATTCTAAAAAGAAAAAAAAAAAAAAAAACCCAAAACATTCTGCCAGGTGTGGTGGTACATGCCTGTAATCCCAGCACTCAGGAGACTGAGGCAGGAGGATTGCTGTGAGTTCGAGGCCAACCTGGGCTACAAAGTGAGTTCAGTGCCAGTCTGACCACATAGAGAAACCCTGGCTCAAAAAAATAAAATAAATAAATAAATAAATAAATACCATTCTGTTCATAATGACTTTCTATTCTGTAATAATTTTAAGCTCCGAATTACTCCAGGGCCTAAACTATAATTTTTGTTTCTGCCAACTTCACTTGTGGAATACATTCCTTTGTGTATGGTCAATTGTGAGCTAATATTTTGTTGATCGTAATCTAAGGAGAACCTAAGGGCCTATTTTTCCTCCAGACAGAATTTGCATTTGCTTCTGTTGAAAGACAGGTAGCGCAATTGGCCACTTAGCACCTAGGATTCCAATTTAACCTAGGGTCTTGGGAGTCTTGGATGCAGCTTCCCCACTTTTTAGGGCACCAGCGTTGGTCTTCTGGGAAATGGTGACTTTTCTGTGCTGATTGCACAAGGCTCTGCCTTCCCTTGACTTCCCCTGTTCCGCCTGCTCCCCCCTGGAGACTCACTTTACTTCTTCCACGCCAGCCAACCCCATTTTAAAACAAGCTTTATACAGAAACAGTTGTTCAATAGCAAGAGGCCCTTGAGAGCAGCTGGTCCACCATGCACAGTTTTCATCCCTTCTTGTGACAACCCTCAGAAAGAGGCACTTGTGTTTCTTCTTCTACAAATGGGGAACGTTGGGACTGGAGAAGAAAGGTAGCTTCCTCAGGGTCATGGCTGAGAATCATGGAGCAGGGACTGTCACCCTGATCTGCTAGGCTTACAACCAAGTGCAGTGTGGGGCTGATCCTGCCCTAAGCCCTGCTTTCCCCCACCCCGCGATACCTTCTGGCGTTTGTAAATGGTGGGCAGCGGGGCCACCTCACAGTCCTTATGGGCCCCAAAGACCTTGCAGAGTGAGCAGGTGGGCACCTCGCAACTCAGGCAGTAGATGTTGATCTTCTCGTCCTCGTGCTCCTCGCACATGAGGTGCTGCTCAGCCTTGGAGTGCAGCGGCCTGAGGGCAGGAAAGGCAGCAGCAAGTGTCGGGGCCAGGCCAGGTGCGGTGGGGCCTGAATGTGAACCCCTCCCCGGCCTCCCGTCTCTGGGCCTCTGCAGCCAGTGCTGTGCCTGGCTGGTGAGTGGCTCCCGCAGTGCTCTTCATTTGGGGAAGAGAAGGCGCTAAGAGGTAGCGGAGCTGGATCCAAGAATGGCCTGTATTCCAGCAGTCGGGGATGTCCCGTCCCGCCGGACAGAGTCCTAGAGGGCTGGCAAGGTCCAGGAGCGGGCTGCAGCCTAGAGAGAGGGGACTGGGGAGCCTCCCTGGCCCATGGGATGGCAGCTCACCTCGAGGACTCCTGCTTGTAAATGTCGATAATGTTCTCCACTAGCAGGTTTCGCTGCAGACCGTAGACGCCGTGTCGGTCCAGGACAACCTCATGCCTGCAGGATGGGCAGCGGAAACGGCCTCCTGAAGACACAGCAGTGGACCCCCGGGATTGCCACAGAGGGTTCGAGGCCTGCAAGGGCAGGTGGAGGACAGAAGAGGCACAGTGAGCCTTGGCTCTTTTCTAAGGCTGGCCCCTCCCCTGAGAGCAACTGGGGAGTGGACTCATTCCTCAGCCCAGCTCCCTGGATGTCCCTGTGTTCAGAGCCTCACTTTGGCTGAGGACCAGTCAGGAGGGGAACTCTCCAGAGGGGCCCAGCTTGGAGCTTTGGCAGAAAGGCTAAGACAGAAAGGGACTCAGAGCCATGCAGCCTGTGTTTCCCAGGCTGGGGCCCTCAGAGGCCATGCTTCAGGGAGATTCTCTCCAGTTCCAGGCGGGGGCGCACGGAGCAAGTGCTGAGCTCCCGGGCTAAGTGCGCTGTTCATCGTACATTACGTGCTGAGTATGCCAGGGAGTTGCTGGGCTCTGAACTAAACACCCTGCCCTAAATTCCAGGCAGACAACTGCGGCCAGACACACACACACCCCCTTCTAACGGAGCTGCTTCTTCCCATCCTAAAAGGAGGAGCCCTGCGAGGCCCCCGGCCACAGAGGACAGGATCAGCTTCAGAGGAAGCTATCTTGCCCAACAGGACCAGCCAAGGTCCTTGCCCAGGAGTTTGGAACCGAGGTGCAAAGGCTGAGCTGGCTGCAGCCTGTGCTGCTTTCGAACTGAAAAGCCTTGAGGAATCAGGCTGAGAGCTGATGTGTGGTCACCTGGGCAGTGTGCTTGTCAGAAGCGGAGCAGAGGTTTGTCTAGAGAAAAGGAAATAACTAAAATGTGGAGAGAAACAGAGACGAGAGCGACTGCTCAGTGTCCCTTCTTCAATAACAGAGCCCGAGTCTTAGTCAGATGTGAGGTCCCGTGGCAGTGGCCCTCTCAACCCTGGAGACAGTGGACCTGAATGCTAGGTAAGTACTCTGCCACTGAGCTACATCCCCTGCCACTGTTATTTTGGGTTTTCTGCTACTTATAGCAGAGTTTAATCCTAATCAGATAGGAGACCATGCACTCCTAGAGAGTAATGAAGGCAATGGTGATGTTTAACTTTGTATACTTAGATGTATTCTACAAGTGGCTTCCATGAAACTCTCTAAATCCACCCCACCCTGTTTTGTTTGTTTGTTTGTTTGTTTGTTTGTTTCAGTACTGGAGATTGAACCCAGGGCCTTTGCATTGCACTATATCCTGAGCCCTTTTTATTTATTTATTTTTTATTTTGAGACAGGATCTCACTAAATCACTAAGTTGCCCAGGCTGGGCTTAAACGTGCAATCCTTCTGCCTCAGCCTCCCAGAGTGCTGGGATTACAAATGTGTGCCACTACGCCTGGCTCTCCAAATCCTTACACACCAACTGGAGGTCTGTTTCGGAAGGACCCTTAGATGTGTGCAGCAGTGCCCCATCACACACAGAGGGCATTCAAGTCAGGAATAGAAGCAGCTGGCAAAGATTTCCAGAATCGTCTTTTCTTCTTTCTCCTCATCTTCCTCCCTCTCCCCTCCTCCTCCTCCTTCAGTAATGGAGCCCCTAAGTTTTAACAAGATGTAGTAAGTTCAGTGGCAAGGTTTGGCGGCAAGGCGGGTAGGCAAGGCAAGGAACCTAGTACCACTCTGAGGTGGGCAGCTTAGCTTAGCAAGAGAAACTGGCATGCGCTATAAATACCACATTTCTCTCGGGACTTCTTGAGAATCACAGAAAGCTAACCCTGGAGTGCATAATAAAGCTGGAACAGGTGAGTTTGAGATTATCCAAGGCCAGGTCTGTGCATCCGTCTGTCTCAGTAAGTAGAATTATATGAATATTTCCCGGTTTTGTTTAGGGAATGTATTAAAAGGTATGATCATAGGCGTCTGCTTAATACAATTACCTATTAATATTTTGAATCCAAGGACATAAGGAGAGAATGCCAAGCCTCCGGGCCCTGGAGGCATCTGACTGCTTGAGTTTGCAGGCGGTAAACAGACAGAGGTGCTCAGTAAGATTTGAAGGGAAGAAAGAGACTTCTAGCCCAGAGCAGAGACAAACTCTGGGGTATGCCCTCTCCCTGAGTGCATCCCTCCCTTTGGCCTCCCTCCCCTGAGGCCCTGAGGCAGAGATGCGTTACTTAACCCCCGCCCCATGCTGAGAGCCTGCTGAGTGCCAAGCTCTGTACCACGGGCTTTCCAGACATCATCATCATCATCATCATTATTGTTGGGGGGGGTACTGGAGATTGAACTCAGGGCACTGTACCACTGAGCTCCACTCTGGCCTTTCTTGTTTTTTATTTTGGGACAGGCTTTGCTAAGTTGCCCAGGCTGGCCTTGAACTTCCTACCTCAGCCTCCCATGTACCTGGGATTATGGGTGTGCACCACTCCACCCAGCAGAGATTACTGAATGTCATCCTCTGGAGCACCTTGAAAAAATGGTGGAGATGAATATTTTCCTTTCAGTTACACCACAAGAAATATGACAATGAGCCAGGTGTGGTGGCTCAGGCCTGTAATTCCAGCACTTGGGAGGCTGAGGCAGGAGGATCTTGGTGAGTTTGAGGCCAGTCTGGGCTACATAGTGAGTTCAAGGCCAGCCTGCACTACATAGCGAGACTCTGTCTCAAAAATAAAAACAAAAACAAAAATAAAAACAGAAAGAAAGAAAGAAATATGACAATGACTAGTATCTATTGAGGACCTACATTGTGTGTCGGATTTGCTGTAACTCTCACTTCGTCCTCACAGCAACCTTCTGAAGTAAGTGCTAACACTTGCCCCAATTCAAAGATGAGAAAACTGTGGCCTGGAGAAGTTAAATATACTACATGTGGTTATTAGGTAGCAAGTAACAGAGCCAAAGTGTGACCTCAAGCATGCGGACTCCAGAGCCTGTCCTAACTGCCATTATCCTCCCTTGTGAGATACAAGGACATTTAGGCCAACTGAAGGATGGCATTATCAGGTGCAGACAGTTCTTTTGTTTTTTTTCTTTTTTTTTTTTTTTTGAAGTAAAAGAGTCATGAAGGACCAAACATCAATCCTGCACAGAGGAAAAACACCACAGCTGGATAATTAATGATGGAACTGGACTGATGGTATTTAGGCAAAGATAAACAAAAGTGGATCCACTGCATCAAAATCTCGGGTGCCTCAGGGCATCACAAGGGCCCCACTTCCAACCAGAATGACCTGCTTGCTTGTGGCAAGGAGAGGAAATGGCACAAACCTCAGGGGAGTCCTCCATGGACGAGTGCGCAGCTCCGCTGAGATGACGCTGGGTTCCGTGTGAGCGGTACTGGAGGTATTTGGGGACCCTCGACTTTGGATTAATTCAGCTCATACCCCTCTGTTCAGCAAAGAAGCAGAAGAGCTAAACAGAGATTGCAGACCAGTGACAACAGCCAGGCAGCTTCCGTTTAAGAGAACAGTAAAAAAAAAAAGCCAAGGTAAATACAGCAGAGTCGAGAATCAGCCCCTGTTCAAAGAATGAGCGATAACAGGGATGCAGTGGGAGATGCAAGGCGAGACAGAGCAGAGAGAAAAGAAAGCCAGGAGGAAAGAACAGGAGGAGAATGCCCACTGGCAGAAGAAATTCTCCAAGAATCAATATGGTTTCAACCTAACATTTGTAAAGAAACAAAGAAAACTTAGTCTCTTTGACTAAATAAGAGAGATAAATGATTATAGTTGGAGAATGAGAGTTCACAGAATTAAGGAAAGAAATCACGTAAAATATATTATTAACAGAAGAATGCACATTGGACACAGTAGAACGGGTGGTGCTGATAAAGGTCACATAGATTACTGTGGAAATTAACAGAGATAAAAGTAATCAGGACCCCTGCAGCATGGACCAACCTTGAAGATACTACGCTAAACAAAATCAGCCCGACACTGAAGGACAAGTGTGCGATTCCTCTTACATGAGGCACCTGGACAAGCCAACTGCAGAGACGGAACGTAGGTGGGGGTTGCCGGGGCTGGAGGGAGGAGTGAATCATATGGGAGGTAGTGTTTGATGGATACAGAGTTCCAGCATGAGGAGCTGAGAAAGGTCTGGAGGCGGTGGTGGTTGCACAACAGTGTGACCACAGTGAACGCCACTAAACCGTACATCTAAAAGTGGCTCCGATCAGCCTGCCACAGGGTGAGCACTTATAGTCCCACCCACCGGGGGAGCAGTAAGGCAGGAGGGTCACTTGAGCCAGGAGTGCAAGGCCAGAGTGGGAAACAAAAAGTTAAAATGGTAAATTTCCCATTTGTATTTTACCATGAATTAAAAAGTAATCAGGAGCCAGGCGTGGTAGCACATGCCTATAATACCAGCACCCGGGAAGCTGAGACAGGAGGATCCCTGTGAGTTCAAGGCCAGCCTGGGCTACATAGTGAGTTCAAGTCCAGTCTGAACTACATACTGAGACCTTGTTTTAACAAAACAAAACAAAACAAAAATCTATTATACAAAAAGTAATCAGGGGCCAGTGAGATGGCTCAGCGGTGTAAGTGCCTGCCTGGCAAGTGCAAGGTCCTGAGTTCGACTTCTGGTATCCACATAAAGGAAAAAAAAGGTCCGATGTTATCCCTCAGTGGCACAAGCGCCTGCTGGCAAGCGCGAGGTCCTGAGTTTGACTCCCGGTACCTACACACAAAAAAAAAGTAATCAGGACTTGTTGACATATCTTGGCCCGCATTCTTCCTTCAGAATGCCTGGAGCCCAGGGCTGGGAGACACTGCCACTCCCCCAGCACAGACCAGAGAACTCCCCTTAGCGCTCATCACACTACTCCATCACCACCTCCCTCCTGGGACCCAGAGGCTGAGAGCGGTGGCACTTGAAGTCCCCCCTGAATCCTGGTCTGAAGGGGCTGCCTCCGGCACAGAGGAAGATGGTGGCAGGAGGGGCTGCAGCTCTGTGTCAGGGCAGGTGCTGCTCCCTGGAGACAGACACCATCATCGATGCTGCATTTGCACACAGCCTTCTATCTCCTGGTCCCATGGTCCCTTCTCGCTTTTGTTTTTCTTCCTTTGTAGTATTGGGCCCCCCTTTTTTTCTTCCATCATTTTTTTTTATGTGGGTTCCGGGAGTCGAACTCAGGACCTCGCACTTGCCAATAGGCGCTTGTGCTGCTGAGCGATATCACCGGCCCTTTTTTTCCTTTATGTGGGTTCCGGGAGTTGAACTCAGGACCTCGTGCTTGCCAGGCAGGCGCTTATGCCGCTGAGCTATCTCATCGGCCCCTTTCTCTTTATTTTGAGACAGTCTTTTTTGGGGGAGGACAAGGTCTCCCTATGTAATTCAGGCTGGCCTTGAATTCATGGTGATCCTCCTGCCTCAGCCTTCCGAGTGCTGGGATTACAGGCATGCACCATGATGCCTGGCTGAGACATTTAGTCTTGCTAAATCTCTAATTTGCCTGAGCTAGACTTGAACTTGTGATTCTTCTGCCTCAGCCTCCCAGAGTGCTGGGGTTACAGGTGTGTGCTTGGAGGCCTGGCTCCCTCCAGGTTTTGAAGGCTAATTCCTCCTGCCAATGCCAGCTCCAACTTGGCTGGCTTCCCTCTTAACCTCTAGAGGAGGCGCTCCTTCCTTCCATGGCTTCAGCCATGTCTGCCCCACCCACTTCCTTTGCTAATATATCCGTGTGCCCTTTGGTACCATGACTAAATGTGACTAGTAATTGTATAGTAAAGTTGACCTCACTGGACTTTCCAGGGGCCCCTGGCTCATGCTAAATTGCTTGGAGCCCCTTACTGTAGTATTTCCCAAGATGGTGTGTCTACTGAAGCCAAGTGGGAAGACTTCTAGGCAGTAGGAGCAGGAACATTTAAGATTTTGAGATTTTTATTCTAATGCATATTAAGGGGAAAAAGCACATTGAACTGGTAATTTTTCAAGAATTGTATTGTTGTGGCAAAACCGAGTCCAGGAAACGGACAACACCTGAGGAAGCCAGGAGGCAGTGAACAGCTTTATTTTACACCGGTGGTCCTGGCTGGAGTAACTTCCAACAAAAGCCAGGCAGCAAGAGTCTGTGAGCCAGTATATTTATATGAGGCATAAGCAGGGGTTACAAAGGCAGGACAGGACAGCCCGGCAGTTCTTCTAATTAGCCAGCAGGGTGAGATCATTGGTTACAGGGCTAGATTAATCACCACAAAGCTGGGTACAATCAGGCATCCAGTATGTTCGGTTACACTCTCATGGTTACAGGGGTCAGGAAAACATACAGAGCCATGAAATGTTTACAGAGCTAGTCAGCTTCAAAGAGAACAAAGTTTTAAAAAGAACAATTTTTCCTAGTACAGTTTTCCCTTTCAGTATTATTTGTTTGTTTGTTTGTTTGTTTTTATTTTTTTGAGACAAGGCCTCCCTATGTAGTTCAGGCTGGCCTTGAACTCATTATGCAGCCCAGGCTGGCCTCAAACTCATGGCAATCCTCCTGCCTCAGCCTCCCAAGTACTGGGATTACAGGCATGCACCACCACTCCTTGATCCAAGAAATAAATTTATTTTTTATTGTTATTTTAAAAATGTTTGTTTTGTTTTGTCTTTTGAAGCAGGGTCTCACTGTGTAGTTCAGGCTGGCCTCAAACTCGAGGCAATCCTCCTGCCTCAGCCTCCCGAGTGCTGGGATTACAAAGTGTGAGTCACCATGGCTGGCCTGAGAAATATTTTTAAAGATCTTACTCGGGAGAAGACACCACAAAAGACAGGAAACAGAGATGGCCTAGTAATTCCACTTTGGAATCTATCCCAAGGTACAAGTACAATACAAACTACAAAGATGTATGTGTAACAATGTCTGCAAGAAGGTGTTTACCAAAACACTAGAAACAACAGCATAAAATGGCGACAACCAGTGAACGGACAGAATGATTAGGTAAGTCATGACATCCCTTCATCTGTTAAAAAGAATGAGGCAGATATGCATCACCGTCACAGGGAAATATCAATAAATTGTTAAGTGAAAAAGTACTGTGAAAACATTATACTTGACGTAAATCCTATTTTTGGTAATATGTATGTGTTACTATAAAGAAAAACTTTGCATAAGATACACCAGTCTGCTGATAGTATTTGTTTCCCTGGTAGTAACACTGAAGGGGGATGTACACATTCCACAATTTGTATTATCTATGAGGTTTGAATTTTATATAAGACATCTATTGTTCTTGTGGTCAGAATAAATGATAAAAATTGCTTTTTCAGGCTGGGGATATAGCTTCGTGGCACAGCGCCTGCCTGGCAAGCACAAGGTCCTGAGTTCGATCCCCAGTACCAAAAAAAAATTGCTTTTTTCATATTGGAAATCACGTAGGTATTTAATAGCAGAGGAAAATTTAAATAAATAAGAATACAATATTATGCAACTATCTTTAATAGTTTTGTTTTTTGTTTCTCCCTATGTAGTCCTGGCTGGCCTTGAACTCCAGATCATCCTGCCTCAGTCTCCTGAGTACTGGAATTACAGGTATGCACCACCACACCCACTGTAGAGTTTTTAATAACATGGGGAAAGACTCATGTTATTTTAGATGTAAAAAAATGAGGATATAGGAATCAGGCATGGTGGTGTAAATCTATGCCTCCAGCACTTGGGAAGCTGAGGCAGGAGGATTGAGAGTTCAAGGCCAGCCTGGGCTGTGTAGTGAGACCTTGTCTCTAAAATAAAAACAAAAAATCAGATATAAATCTATATAGACAGTAGGATCTCAATTTTGAAATGAGTGAAGGATTTACAAGTGACTTAAATCTCTCTCCTTGGTATTCCTGTACACTCCCCAAATTTCTCTGTATAATGCACAAATTATGTTACAAAGTGGATAAAAATAAAAAATAAATATTTTTGCTGTAACAGTTATTGAGTGATAGAGTTGTAGCACACCCCCAATCTCACCCCCTTTTCAAAATTCCTACAAGGACTTTGGGATTTAGAAGAAAACAAAACAAAACAAAACAAAACAAAACTTAAACTGTGATGGGGGAATAGAGAAAAGAAGGAAGGGAAAAGCAAAAGGAAAAAAATTATATATATATATACACATATGATTGTTAAGATAGATACACTACTAATTTCTCTTAGTTCATTGAAAAGAAAAGTGTGCTAATATTGTTTGGACAATTGAATGCTAATGTCTTGTACTCTGAGTAACTAATTTGAAGATAACAATATGCAATGTATTAACCATTGTTACCCTCCTATTATGTTGTTTTGAAATTTTGTTCTATTTTTTCTCTTTAAAATAAAAATTAAAAAAAAAATAAAAACAAGCAGATAGGAAAAAAAAATGTAGTGCTCAGCCCTGACGTGACCATAGAGGGGCGCTAGAGCGCCGTAATAAAGACGAGCCCAGAGGCGAACACGTGGTGCTGGGGAAACCTAGAAGGACGCAGGCTGGTTCAGAGGAGGAGATGGTTAAGAACAAGCCACTTGAGGGGGCCTTGAAGTCAGGGTAGATCGGTGGCGGAGATGGTAGACTGCAAAGTTTCAGGAGACAGGAAGGAGTACAGGAGTTCAGGCTGCAAATAAGGACCATGGGGGAGGGAGGAGAGAGGCTAACTGCGAGGATCAGCTAGGGAGCAAGCGTCACAGAGCCAGTCACGCTGTGCCCTGGGACAGCAGCAGCAGCAGCTCTGGAAAGACGGGGGAGGCCAGAGTGGGATCCGAAGGACCAGCCCGTCCCTTGGATGCGGGTGTTGGGGAGAGGAGGAAGTCAGTGACAGTTCTGGAGCTGCCAGCTGGGTGCTTGGAAAGACCAGGAGCCTCTAATGCAGGAGCCCTGAGCCCGGGGCACAGACCTGAAAGATCCATGAACAGAGTTCGGGGAGTCTATGAATTTGGGTGGGGAAAAAGGTTGCACGTCTATTCTCACCCAGTGTCGCAGAAATTGAAATTTCCCTCAATGATGACTGCAGGCAACAAACCGTAACAGTTGTAGCCGCACCTGTGACTTTATCACCAACAGAAATCCCAGTTGTTTTCATGTCACATTGCAATTGTTGCTGAAATCTCAAAACAGATTACACTGGGTATGGCAGCACACACCTGTAAACCCAGGGACTTGAGAGGCTGAGGCAGAAGGAGGATGGCAAGTTGGAGACCAGCCTGGGCAGTTTAGGGAGACCCTGTCTCAAAAAAAAAAAAAAAAAAAAAAAAAAAAAAGCTGGGGATGTAGCTCAGCACTAGAGTGCTTGCCCAGCATGGGTGAAGCCTCAGGCTCAAGCCGAGGTGCTGAAGAAAAATCACTACTTTTACGTTACAGTAGTTACCAGGCCCACTGCTAGATCTCATTATTTAATGTTTTCGTGGACAGCACATACATTATTCTATTGAACATGCTTTAGATATTTTGGTAATTATATTCCAGTGTTTCCCAAGTTTGTTTGTTTTTTCCATTACTCCCCTCTCCAGGAGTCATTTTAGACATTCCCCTTCCCGCCAATACCTCCCCTTCTCCCACTACACGTTAACACCATAGGTACACTATCTGTTTATGTACTATATGCTTATCTTGGCTTTATAAATAAGAAGAGTAAGTTTTTTTGGGTCCCCTTTCAAGAATCAAGAATTTTTCCCCTGCCCTTTTTATTTTTTTTTTTATTTTTTTTTTTTTTTGTGGGTACCAGGGGGACGACCTCAGGACCTCGCGCGCCAACAGGCACCCGTGCCACTGAGCGATATCACCGGCCCCTTTTTCGTATGTGGGTTCCGGGAGTCGAACTCGGGCCCTCGCGCTTGCAAGGCAGGCGCTTATGCCGCTGAGCCATCTCACCGGCCCCCTTTTTATTTTTTTGAGACAGGATCTCACTAAGTTGCTTAGTTGCCCAGGCTGGACTTGAATTTGTGATCCTCCTGCCTCAGCCTCCCAGAGTTCTGGGTTTATAGGTGTCCACCACCACACCCAGCTGTATCCTTTATTCCAGTGCAGTTGGCTTCCTTTATGAACATATGTATTATATTATGTGCATTTTAAAACATTGTTCTTAGGGCCGGTGAGATGGCTCAGCGGCGTAAGCGCCTGCCTTGCAAGCGCGAGGGCCCAAGTTCGACTCCCGGAACCCACATACGAAAAAGGGGCCGGTGATATCGCTCAGTGGCACGGGTGCCTGTTGGCGCGCGAGGTCCTGAGGTCGTCCCCCTGGTACCCACAAAAAAAAAAAAAAAAAAAAAAAACATTGTTCTTAGAAGGGATCCATAGGTTTCCCAAACTGACAAATGGGTCCATGGCACAAAAAAGAAATTACTCTCTGCCCTGACTATAAGTCCCTAAATTTTCTCATCAAAAAGAAGAGTTTTAGAGTCTGGGGTGAGTGAGTATATAGCTGTAGTAAGTGTGTTATAGATGGTAACCTTCTTAATACATCTTCATAGCTGACAGTCTACTTTGGGCTGAAGATTCCTTGGCCAGCTGGCAAATGTCCACTTAGCAAAATCTTATCTTCTCTGTTTATCTTTCTATTTCAAGACTAAGAAATAACTGATTGGCTCTATTGCATACAGAAATGCCATGTTCTTCCCTTAAATGCTACATTTACACAAGGGAGTCAACCCCATAATATAAAATTTCCTGTGCCAGTGATGGGATGGGTAGGAAGTCGCCCGACACCTCGATTTATGTTCCTATGCTGTCCCTTTGTTTGACTGTGACCTGTTTCCTGTGTTCTCCCTGCATAGTGGAGATAACATCAATTCTATCTCATTCAAATAGAATCATGTTTGTGAAGATACTCTATAAATTATAAAGCACTGCATAAACACAGAGGAAATGCTAACAGCCCTAATCTAGACTTTAAAAATAAATAACTCCACAAAACCGCTGGGCATGAAACAACTGTTCTTTCTTTGCTGTGAAGGATAAAATGGAATGGAACAGGGCTGGGAACGTAGCTCGGTGGTGCAGCACGCAAAGCCCTGGCTTTGATCCCCAGCACAAAACACATGCATGCACGCACACACACACACACAGAGAATGGAATAAATGAAATTTAATTCTAGGCTGTGTTCAAGGCTTTAGTGCAGCCTCCATGCCCTGAACAGTCCCTCTTCTAGGCTGTATGGTGCCTTCTATTCCCTTTGCGATGTTCTGGAAGCATCTAAAAGAAATGCCCAAACAGATGCTCTGTAAATGCAGGTAGTCAGGCAATGCCTAATTTCTCAGGAGGTTTTCCCTCTTCCCTAGTTACCCAGGGGGTGCCAGTGTGGTACACAGGACCAGGACACAAGGCAGCTTGTTGGAGTGGATCTGCCCAACCTGACGGCCTGGACAGTGATGAATGGTGGACCATGAAGGTTCTGTGAACCGGGCGCTTGGGACGCACTGGAGGAGCTGTGGGAAATTGTGGGCAGACGACCTGACCTTTGCAGAACAGCTGAAGAGCCTTGGAAGAATTCGGGTTTCAGTAAAAGCTGCACTATGGGTGTGAGAGGGATTTTGGGAGGAGGGCTAGCTAGAGCTGACAGGGCCTGGGTGGGGCCGGGGTGACACACGAACCCCTGCTTTGGAAGGACAGTAACCCTGCTAGTGGGAGAACAGAAAGGCCTTAAAAATTGTAATCCATGATCCTATTTCTTGAATTTGGTTTTTTATTTTTTATTTTTTTGAGACAGGGTCTCACTATGTAGTTCCGGCCATCCTTGAACTCACTGTGTAGCCCAGGCTGTCCTTGAACTGGCGGTGATCCTCCTGCCTCAGCCTCCCAAGGTGCTGGGATTACAAGTGTGTGCCACCACACCTGGTTTATTTCTTGAATTTGTGAAACCAGATTGTTAAAACTACAAGAGATGTTAAAATCAGTTTAAACTAGGTGTAGTGAACGAGAGCAAATTACCAAAGAAACCAGTGGGAGCAGCCTTGGAGGGGAAGGGGATCTCCATGGGGGTGTTTGTTCCCACAAATCCAGCCCTTTTCCCTCTGGGAATAAGATCCTGAACCCTGATGTGGGGTTCATACAACTCAACAGACTTCAGTGAACCAGCTTCTCATAAAGGAAACCTGGGCTAAGGATGCAGCTCGTTGGCACAACACTTGCCTAGCATAGAGGCGCTAGGCTGGATCGAGTCCCGGCACCACACGCACGCAAGAGACCTGCCCAAGGCAGGGCTGCAGAGCCCCTGGTCCCCTCGGCCAGCAGTGGAAGTGGTTGAGGAGGCAGGCTGGGGGGATTTTCACTGCAGGCCTGTGTGTGAGGACCCCAGTGGTACCAAAGGCCTGGAATTGGGGCGGAGTGAATCGGAGGCCATCTCTTTCCCAGATTACCCTTTCTCTGCAGAAGGAGGCCTACGTCTTACATTCCCCACTGTAAGTAGCCCTGGCTAGACCTCCTGCAGAAAAGCTGCTCCTAGCCTCCTTCTCACAAGACCTTCCGGCTGTCTGCTGCGCTAGGACAGGCTGCAGCTCAGAAGCAAGTGCCCAGAGCGAAGTGGGGGCGGGTACAAAAATAAACCGAACGCTTGCTTTCAACTAGTTCAGACACGAATAGAGTTTACAAATACAGAAACGCATGGGGAGATGTTTGTGTCGATTCCCACGCCAACAGCTTTGGTCTAGTCAAAATTCTTGGTAGCTGAGTGGGTGTACGTGTGGGGAGCGACGGAGACAGAAATTAGAGAGGGTTAATGTCATATTTTTCTGTTTTCTGTTTCAGCTCAGAGGGAGAGTGCTACAGCTCTAAAGAGAAGTAGTTAAATTATAATCACAACCATATAAAAATATGTACAGGGAGAAAGGCTTGAAAGCAATATGCAAAAATGAAAATAAATGTGTTAGTCAAGGTAAGATTCTGGATACTTTCTTCCCAAATCTCTAATCCTGTTCAACATTTTCAATTAAATGTTTCAACTTTTCAAACTTTTATTTCCTGGTTAACCAGTTGTTTTTTGTTTTGTTTTGTTTTTTGTTTTTTAAACAGGGTCTCCCTATGTAGCCCAGGCTGGCCTCGAACTTGTGACAGTCCTCCTGCCTCAGCCTCCCAAGTGCTGGGATTGCAGGTGAATGCCAGCATGCCTGGCTAGTTAACCTGATTTTATCAGATTACAATTTCCCCGAATTCTTGTTTGTTGTCCGTCCCAGCAGTCTTTAGGACAGCAAACACTGAAAGCTATGTAAGCATTTTAGAAGACAGATCAGACAGACTGTGCTCCAGGCGTAACAGAGAGACACAGTAGAGCTATTTAAAAAGGAGGGCGGAGAGCTGAGTGTGTGCATGGAGAACAAAGTGGAAGTAAGTGAATGAGAGCAATTATCTAGTCCAGGGTGTCTATATGTGCAAGTATGGAGCTGTGCAATGGAACTTTCTGGAAGGACTCCCAAGTACATTCTATCTATTGGAGAGAATTGAGATGAGTGGTGTATTCATTTTTCACAGGACATGAACTCCTTAGGGCGTTTGAAAAAAAGTACACGAAATTTTAAATATGGTACTGGTGTCACTTTCGTAACTGTTAACTTTCTAGGCACTGTTCTAAAGGTCTTCTTCCTAAGTTGTTTGAAGATGGAGGAACTCAAAGTCCTATTCTTGCCATACGTAGAAAACAGACAATCTGATTATGCCTCAAGTTGTCAAAATGTGGAGGCAATGTGTGAAAAAACTAAATATGCTCATCTTTCAGACCGCTATCTGCTGCGATGTATATACTTAGGTGCAGCTGGAGAACTGGGTCAGCCTCCCACACGCCCTCCCAAATAAAGCAGCAAGGAAATGAGCTGCTCACTCTGCTCTCTGTGGAGGACCCAGGGGTGCTCTGAATTTAAAAAGATGTGCAACACTCCAGGCCCGCAGAGCCATCTGAGAGCCCTGGGAATCACATTACCTCCCAAATAGCACAGGGTTTTTGTTTTTGGGTGCATCTTGTTATGTTGCCCAGACTGGCTTCAAACTCTTGGGCTTGAGTGATCCTCCTGCCTCAGCCTCCCAGGTGCCTTGCCTTTTGCACAGAGTTTAACCCAGACCATTCGCTGGTCTCTCTGGGCCCATTTTAGTATTCTAGAGCTTCTTGGAACCCAAATGGTGTGCCTCAAGCAAAGAAGGTCACTTAAACATCTTTCAGCCTCTGTCTATAGGACCTTTTCCTGGGTCCCTCTGCCAGGTGACACCGTGTGGCTTGCACTTTAATATTTTGGCTTTTTTTTTTTTTAACAAGACACATTACCTTAGTTTTCAAAACTTCTCTTTGATACATATATTTCAGGTTCTAATGAGAGGATGTTTCACTATAAATTCATGGGAAAGGGTGGCAAAATCTTTCTGCCCTTCCCTTGGGCATCTCAGCCTGAAGGCTGTGCAGAGTTACTTAGACCGAAGGAAGAACCAAGGTGGTTGGCAAGGCGTAGCCTCTCAGATGGGACTTGCAGCTGGCATGAGCAGGCATAACATTCAGCACAGGCAAATGGCAAGAGAGACTTGGTGCGGGCACTTCGTGAAGATAGCAAACAGAAGACAGACGGGTGGGTCAGGGCACAGCTTGTGATGGCCTGATCTAGCTATCCCCCCCACTTGCTGTCTCAAGGAACCTAAAAAAGAAACATTTTCTGGATTAAAAACCACTTGTGGGGCCGGTGAGAGGGCTCAGCGGTGTGAGCGCCTGCCCGGTAAGCGCGAGGGCCTGAGTTCAACTTCCAGAACCCACATACAATAAAAGGGCCGGTGATATCGCTCAGGGGCACGGGCGCCTGCTGGCACGTGAGGTCCTGAGGTCGACCCTCGGTACCCACAAAAAAACAAAAAAATACTTGTGGCTAGGCATGGCAGCTCACCCCTGTAATCCCAACACTTGGGAAGCTGAGGCAGGAGGACCACAGAGTGTTTGAGGCCAGCCTGGGCTACATAGCAAGACCCTGTCTCAAAAAACAACACCCCCCCAAAAAAAAAAAAACCAGCTTGTATTGGGACTGGAAGTATACCTCAGTGGTACAGCACTTCACTAGCATGTATAAGGCTGTAAGGCTCTGGGTTCCATCCCTACTACCACCAGGGGTGGGGGGACTACTTGTGTTTGACACATTCCCTCATAATCTGATACAGATGAATACGTACTCATGATGTTCCAATCACTGACACGCACACTAAGCGAGCCAGCTCAGGTCTATTCAGTGTTTACCTCATTTGCAAGGGCTTGTGTGTGCGCATGTACACACACACACCTTTTCCCATTGTTCTCCCTGGTCTCGGAACTGTCATCTACTTGAACCTCCACCAGCAGCACTGGGCAAGAAAGGAAGCCCATTTATAACAATATGCTGCTTTTATCTTTGCAATCAGTGGCCAACTGTTGGTGGGAGTGTAGACTGGTGCAACCACTATGGAAATCAATGTGGAGACTCCTCAAAAAACTAGGACTATAGGTTCCATTTGACCCAGCTATTCCCCTGCTTGGTATCTTCCTGAAAGAATTAAAAGCATCATACCACAGTGATATATGAACACATATGTTTATAGTGGCACAGTTTATAATAGCTAAATCTTGAAAACAGCCTAAATGCCCATCAACTGATGAATGGATAAAGAAGATGTGATTCTTTTATACAATGGAGTACTACTCTGCCATAAAGAAGGATAAGCTTGAGACATTTCTAGGTAAATGGATGCACCTTGAGACCATACTCTTAAGTGAAATAAATCAGACACACACTTGTAAATACTGCATTGTTTCTCTGGTGTGAGAAACCGAAAGTATAAATAAGGACAAAAGTATAATAGGTATTGTGACATAGGAAGAAAATGTGCAAATGGGAGGGGGAACTGGGAGGGAGGGGGAACAAGAAAGAAGGGACATGAAACAAATGAAAAAAGAAGAAAAAAATGGAAACAAAGCTTTTGCAAATGAGGAGGGGAAAAGAGGTTGAAGGGTGGGGAGAGGAATGGGAAAAAAAGAAGATATATCATGTACAGATACAAATTCCCTATGATGAATGTTGTTATGTATACCTAAAATATACCAATAAACAATAAAAAATGAAATAAAATAAAAATGAAATCAGTGGCCAAAATGATACCTGCTATTTTTCTTAGCTCTGCTTTGCCCCATGACCACATGTAAATCCAAGCTGGCTGACTTCTGGGAACACTTTTTCTGTCTTCTTTTGTCAAATGACCTTAGACCCTTTAGCCCGTGGGCCTCTGGAGGGATCTCAGTGTAAGCTGAAGTGAGGAGAATTCCCAGTCGCTTGCCCACTGTATCACTCTGCCCCCACAATGGATGCCTTGAGCTTTACGATCTTCCTCCTTAGGGGTTTTTACCATTTTCAAGTATTTCAGTGTTTCACTGATCTCTGCTCCCATTCTCCACAAGGACTGTCAAAGTCTGAACCCCGACCTGAACACAGAAGGTGGTGCAGCTGCTACAGAGCCAGGTCAAAGACTCCCTGCCCTGTTTCTGCAGGGTCCTCATTCCCCTGCGGATGGGTCGAGTTTGCGGTGCTGGCACGGGTGGGACCTGCCAGCCTGCAGGGCGGCTGCTGACTCATGCTTACTCTGGGATCTGGGGACCCCAGCTCACCTGCTCTTCAGCCATAGCGGCTCCGACAGCCTCCCTGAGCACCTGCCACCCTCCAGGGTCTCCCTTAGTCTGTGCCACTGCCCTGGCCCTGCCCTGTCCCCGAACCCACCTGGAAGACGTCGTTGGCACACTTGCGGCACAGGTTATGCTGGCAGGGCAGGATCACCACGGGCTTGGAGAACATTTCCAAGCAGATGGGGCAGATGAGCTGCTTCTCCAGGTTGTCCATGCTGTGCGCATCCCCAAGCAGCGGCTTGAAACCCACTGTGAAGTTCATCCCTCAGTGCTGGTGCCTGACCTGGCTGTGGCCCTTACTCCGGCCTCGTCTTGCTGCCTCTGGGCCCTTCCTCGTCACCTTAGACTGTGCGGATTCTTAGGTTCCCTTCTGTTGCTCCCTCCTGAAATGGTGCTACTGTAGTTCCTGTCCTTTCCTCTAACAACTGCCTGTCCCTGCTCGTCTGGACACTTCTGTCTCTGTTCCCTCCTTGGTACTCTCGCCAGGCACATGCAGCTCTAGCCCTCCCTCCCTGTGAAATTTTTGTTCCCCAAACCACTGTCTCACTCACTCTGTGGGCAGCACTGTTTGTCCCTTACTCCCCAGAGAGGAGATTAATATTACTGTGGGGGTGGGGAGACAAGAGGCATCTGTGTGACATTCCAACTCCCAATTTAGCTCATGTAAGGCGAGCCACAGCTGTCATGGAGTGACCCTGACTCACTCTGAGCAGGAGCCGGGGTGAGAGTCACTGCTCGTGGTGGAAGGTGGGCCAGCAAAGGTGTGCGTCTCTCCCTTGCTATCACCCAGAAGGCTCCTGTGAGCCCCAGCCCCCTGTGCCCTGCCTTGGGCCCTTCTTCAGCTGCTGGGGGAGGTACTATGCCTTGCTCAGGTGAGAGGAAAGATCTGGCCAGACCGACACAGCAATGCTTTCCTCCTTCACAGGCTTAGCCAGCGACCATGGCCTCCTCCCCAAGCCCGTGTGATTCAGAAGATGGGCAGCACAGACTAGAGAGACAGCCTCTTTTCTTTTGCTCTTGCCCAGCCCTTTCTTCTGTCATCTGAGGAAAGGTGACTGCTGTGCCAGGCCTGGAAGTGATGCCCCTAGAAAGTGTGCAATTGTGGTCCACAAACACATTGCTGAAGCCACTCTGAGGACTTTAAATTTGTTTGGAAATTGGGAGAAGCTGAGCTGGGCAGAAAGGATCTGAATGCCAGGGGTCTATTTTTGGCACCAGGAAATCAGTCTCCAGGGATCTCAGAGCTCTGACAAAGTCACAGTCGCCAGGCTCCAGGCAGCTTTGGCCCCAACTCCACAGCTGTCCTGGACTCTCCTCTCCATGCCAGGCTGGTCCAGGTGTGAGCACTGGACTTTTGTCTGTTCCTCCTGTTGGCCTTTTTCTCTATCCCAGACACAATTTGTATTTTTTGGGCCCAATCCGTGCAGTGAAATAAGACAAAATCTCTTTTATTTACTGACATTCCTTGGCCTTTCTCCTAGTGAGGGGAGAGAAGACTGGGGCATCCCTAGGATCCCATGCAGATGAGAAATAAATGGTGTGGGGAGGATGCCGAGGAGGCAGCACGAAGATGAGAGAGTGGGGGAAGGGTCTGCAGAGTATAATCTTTCTCCTATCATGTCTCATGCCCCTGTTTTTTTTTTTTTTTTTTTTTTTTTTGTGGGTACCGGGGGGACGACCTCAGGACCTCGCGCGCCAACAGGCACCCGTGCCGCTGAGCGATATCACCGGCCCCTTTTTCGTATGTGGGTTCCGGGAGTTGAACTCGGGCCCTCGCGCTTGCAAGGCAGGCGCTTACGCCACTGAGCCATCTCACCGGCCCTCATGCCCCTGTTTTAAGAACCAACTCTACGGTGGTCAGCCTGGGTAAGATGAGGTAAGGATGGAGACGAGCAGGCACTGAGGCATGGACTGCGGTCAACCCACATGACCAAGACTATAATACGGGGGGCTGGGCGGGAACTGAAGTCCAGGGAGGATCCAGGACGGGGTGGCTCTCTGCAGGACTCAAATGCACTCATTTCCCAAGTTGGCTCGTGGTGGCCTAGGTGAGGCTGCAGTGCCCATGCTGTGGGCACCAGAAGATGAGACCAGCCTCAGAAAGGTGTACTGGTTTAGGAATGCGGTGGATGCTAGGAGTTCTTGGTACCCAGTGTTGTAACAAAGGAGGACTTACTGGTATAGAAGCTCTAAGAACAGGATCTGCCCTGCTCAACGACAAGGATCTTGGTGGAGGTACTGCAGGGGACTCAGGCACCTGCCTGACATTGGCTCAAATGCCAAGGCAGGCACCAGAAAAGGAATCCTCAGGGAAAGTTTGCCGTCACTGCCTGAGGCCTCACGCAGGTGGGATGGCAGTACTGCTCTCTGACAGATCAAAGTGGGACTGGAGCTAGAAAGAGTAGCTGGAGACCCTGTATGGCCAGGATCAGGGCCGAAGATGGTATCCTTACTGGATGGTCATCATCAATGCTTCTGAAGTAGGAATTCTCATAAAAGGAGGAATCAGGTTAGAGACAAAGTCAGGACAGGGCTACTTGCTCCTCTCTCCAATGCGTCCAGTGGACTGAGCAGCAGAGGGCACCCTCACCGGGCCAGCACCTAGTGGCAGAAGTTGGTATTGTATTAACCAGAAGAAATAATCACACAGAGTTTAGGGCAAATCCCCTCTCTATAAAGGTAAAAATCTCTGGAGTCCACTCTACGAGGATATAAACTTTCCACTAATGACCCATCTGAAGTCAGCTTATATGGTTCTTAGGCTTCTCTTATTTATTTTTTTAGTAGTATTGAGGATTAAACCCAAGGTATTCCCACTGAGCTACATCCCCAGCCCTTTTTTGTTTTTTATTTTGAGATAAGGTCTCACTAAGTCACTAAGTTGCCCAAGCTGGGTTCGAACTTGCAGTCATCTTGTCTCAAAGCACTGGGATTACAGGGGTGTCCCACCAAGCCTGGCTTTATCCTTCACTTACTGCTGCCTTTCAGTTTACATACCTCACCCTTCTTCCTGTTGTATTAATAATCTTCACTGTCTTCATTTGTTCCAAAACGATGTTTTGTCCCTATGATGGAATTATATATGTTACTATAGTAAGCATTTAATAACAAGTTTTTAGTCTACAGATGAGAAAACCGTTACCTTGCAGCTGCTCAGTGAGCATCATAAGATGGCACAGGTGTGAACTTCAGCTGACCCCCCCATTTGGGATGGGAATAATCTCAGATCTTCTCCTTCTTTTTTTTTTTTTTTTTTTTTTTTTTTTTTTCAAACCCAGGCACTTGTGCACGCTGGGTGAGCTCTCTACCACTGAGCTACACCCCACCCGCAGCTCATCTTTCTTTGGAGTAGACACAATAAACTGAATGCTTGAACCTGTTTTCAACTACTGCCATTTCTAGGAAGGGTGTCCCACCTCATTCCTCAGTTAGCAGTCAGAAGCCACCAATGCTATTCAAACTGCCAGTTCATGGCATAAGGCACTCAGAAATGTTATCAATCTCCTTTTTTCTTCATTTTGCCCCAATGCTGGACTTGAAACTGCCATAGTTAGGGATGAACTTGCCATTTTCACAGGTCTTTCTCATCCCCAACCTTTTCTTTCATTGCTAATCCAGATCTGACCTCAGTACCTCCCTTGGTCCTCACCTGAACTTGAAGGTTGCGTGCGGACGTTCTGTTGATATTTCTGCCTGTTCACCTCCTCAGGTGGTGGTCTGAGTGCTCCACAGCAAAAACAGCAGCAGCAGCAGCAGCAGCAACAAGTGAGCAGCGCACATAGGAGGACAAGTGTCTAAAAGATAGCAGAGAGGGCTCAGTCCAGCTGTTCTTCTGTATTTCCATTCACGTTCCTTCCCTCCCTCCTCCTCACACCCAGAGAATCTGTCCTAGGAGAGGAGGGTCACCTTCCTTCCTGATTCTTAAGGGACTAGGAAGAGCTGTGTACCTTGAACCAGCAACTATTGACTATAAAATAGTATCTAACTCCATCTTCGCCAAAGTGATCATAGAGGTATATTCCAAATGAGCCATGTTGGTCATAGATTTTCCGCTTCTTAGGGTCACTCAGTACAGCATGGGCCATGTTGATTTCTTTGAAGATTTCTGTGGCTTGAGGGTTCCCTGGATTCTTGTCCGGATGATACTGCAAGGCCAGTTTCCTACCCAAAAGGAGGACGGGAGGGATGCGAAATGGCTGGGGATGGAGGGTGAGGATGAATGGAAGGACAGGTCTCCAGATAGTGTGGAGGAATGCATGGGATGTGGTACAAAGGATGGAGAAAGCAGCCAAGATCTAAATATCTTCCCATGCCACCCTAAAGAGGGCGATGACCTCTTTCAGTTCCAAATAGGCTTCTTGAGATCTAAACAAGGGTCTGAAAGCAAAATAGAAAGAAAAGGGGGAAATTCTAGAGTGCAGTCAAGGGCCAGGGTCTGAACCTGTAGGACTTTTTGATGTCTTCAGGTGAGGCACCCTTCTTAAGTTCTAGCACTGCATAGAGGGTTGTCCCACTTTTGGACAGCCGGCGGGCTGCTTCGTCCACATGAGACATGTTCTGGGCCAAAAGGACAAGAAAAACACGGAAGTGAGTGGGTACTAGGACTGGCAGGATAGTACAGGTGACCAGAAAAGCATTCAAGTTCAAATTTTAAAGACGAAACATCTTGCCCTCCCACTTCCCAGCATCCTCCAGCTGCCCAGACCTCCAGTCACCCCAAGCCTAGAGAGGCCTAAGTCATGAGAGGTTGAAGCCATGGAAAAGCCTGATTTTATCCAGGGGTCCTACATAAGTATACAACTCTACGCCTGTCTCTACTCAGGGTTGGGTTTTTAAAAGTTGGGCATCCCCAGCCCCTAAACAGGTTGGGTGAGGAATGGGGGAAGAGCTAAAATGGCCAGGAGAGAAACAATTCAGACTGCACCACGCACCACCTAAGGAAGTCAGGTGTCCAGAAGCCAGGCAGAGGCAAAGAACAGGGACTTGCAGCCAGGCCGAGGATTTGCTTCTTCTTCCCCCACCCTCCGTCTCCTAAACCATCCGACCTCTGGCCTTCCGAGATGGGGCAGCTGGGACAGCAGAGGCTGACTCGGCGCTGAAGCGGGGAGGGAATGCTGCGGGGCGGGGGTTGGGGGCGGCCCAGGGATCCGAGAGCAGGACTGGACTGACCCGAGAGCACCAGGCAGAGGCCCGGGAGGCGGGGGGCCTGGAGGACCAGGACGACGAGCTCAGAAGGGGCGCTTGTCATGCGCCGGGGCCTCAGCCCTGTACTGACTCCCCCACTAGCGCCTCTTTACCTCCGAGTCACTCTCTCAGACCAGGTAAGCCTCACAAACCTTTCATTCTCCTGGGTGTGAAACTTCACACCGCCAGACCAGCAGGCCGATTGCGCTTGCGCGCTGCTGTGTAGTCGTCACTGTGGGCGCTCTTCTGCGCGCGCAGGCGGCCACGTTGCTCCCGGGACTTATTTGGCTCTGGGGAAGCCCGAGCTGCGCAGGCCCAGGGCTGAGCGTTGCTCCAGCGGCCGGCGCGCCGCACCTCTCTTCTCCAGTGGGAGGGCAGCGGCGGTCCGCGCTCCACGCGTGGCTTTCCAACCCAGTTACGGAAAGACAGCAGGCCTGCCCACGTGACGGTTGTGAGGTACGGCTGCGCCGAGCCTTCTCGAGAGGCGTATTCCTTTCCCAGTCTTCCTCAGAATTTAGGGCTCTCGACTTCGTCCTTTCCTTCCCCTCCACCTGGAAACTACCCCCGAGGCGTTGAGGCTCAGTCCGCGTCGGCGTTCCTGAGGCTCCTTCCTTCTTCACTGCCCCAGCCTTGTTGTTCCCACCGTGTCATGTGACCTGTTATAGTGTAACGATTCACTGGCATAGCCTTTTACACGGTATTTAGAGACTTTCCAGAAGTCATTACCGGGCTTCAGAAACTTCATTCAAACACTATCCTGTCATGACGGTGGGACCGTGGTTTGATTATATAATCCAGGTTGGATATTTACATTGTTTCTAACTACTTGATAGTATATAACCTTATAATGAAAATTCTTAGACATAAATTCTGGAACCAATTTTTGTTTTGTTTTGGTTTTGGTTTTGGTTTTGGTTTTTTGAGACAGGATCTTACTGTGTAGTTCAGGCTGGCTTGGCACTCACTATGAAGCCCAGCCTGGCTTCTAATTCATGGCAATCCTCCTGCCTCGGGCTTCTGAGTACTGGGATTACAGGCGTGCGCCACCACGCCCAGCCAAATCTCTGATTTTTGTCTAGGGATCGATTCCTGGAAGTGGAGCTGTTGGGTTAAATTGTATATTTTGGAAGCTGTTGATCCATATCGGTAGGCTTCTTCCCAGACGGGTACCAAAAGTGCCATTGTGCACCCCCACTTGGAGGGCATGGGAGCCTGGCCTTGTGTCCTGTTTGTAGTATTGGTTGGTTTCCTTTACAGAGGAATGTTCAGTGGCTCCTATAACATGTAAGTGAAATAGCTTTATTACTTCAGTAATACTTGTCTATTATCCCTCTTGTGGTTTTTTATCACACACCTATATTAGAGTTATTGGCGCACATTTACCTTGCCTCCTAGGTTTATTTGTTTTTGTCTTTTTGAGACAGGGTTTCACTATGCAGTTCAGGTTGGCCTTGAACTCACTTTGTAGCCCAGGCTGGCCTCGAACTTGCATCAATTCTCCTGCCTCAGCTTCCCTCCCGAGTGCTGGGATTACAGGTGTGTACCACCACGCCCGACTGCCTCCTAGGTTTGAAATCACAAATCAGTAATCCACCCCAAGAGATGCCAGCTATCTAAGCAAACAGAGTCCACATGCAACAAGTAAAACGATCCCATAGATCTGTGATCAGTGCAAGGGGAGGGATGAAAATCTTTGTCATCACCACCCTGTCTATAGGCTCTGGGGTCAGCTGAGTTTGAAGGTTACTTGCCTAAAGAGAAGGAGCTGAAGCTGACCATTCTTTGATGGTTCGTTCTATGCCAGATTTCTCTAACTAACCACCAGCCTTTTATCAGCACCTTGGAATAATAGGACTAGCAGAACAAACCAGCTTCATTTCCCTGGGAAAAGAGAATGGAAGGTGTCAGAAGTGTGCACTAACAGCTGATCCCTTACCTCAGCCTCCAAGGCCTAGCATGCTCCTGCCCCTGTCTCTCACTGCAGAGTCATGGAGAACCACTGACCTGCTCACTCAGGGTTTCTGCCTCACTGCTTTGAAGACACCATGATCCCTCCCACCTCAAGGGCCTTTGATGATACTGTTCCCTCCACCTGGAAGGCCTCTACCCAGGCAATTACTGTGGCTGACTTCTCATTCTTCAAGAGTCCCATCTTTGTGCCTCCCCAGAGGGTCCTCAAACTCGGTTTTGCTTTTCTCTTCCCACCTCCTGACACTGTCACTATCATTTATGAATATATATTCATTTGTGTATTGATTTGTTTGAGGTTTGCCTTCCCCAGTTGACAGTGAGGTCCATGAGGGCAGGGACCTTGTTTGTTTGCCTTTGTATCCCTGGCACCTAGAACTATACCTGGCTACAGTAAGTGAAGTAATGATTTCCCGAAAGCACTATAGACAAGGTATTTCTCAGCCAGTGGAATATAAGCCTGAAGGTTGGCCTATAGCAAAAATTCTCTGGGAAAGAAGCTGGGAAATTGGATAGAACTACAAGGCCCATCTTCCCTTATATGATCCTAGACAAGAAGAGGCAAAAATAGGAAAGAAGATGACAGAAATATAATATGTAATGTGATTCTGAGCTCACTCCTTATTTCTTTATTTGTCTTAGTATTCCTCCAGTTCCCAGCATAGTTCCTGGGATCCTGTTGGTGCTCAATAAATGCTAAAATGAAATGGTTGAATGAAAGAGAAAATCTATGTGTGGCTTTTTAGAGGTACTCTTACCTAACTATCTTGGATTCTCACAACAACCCTGAGAGATGGTATGATTGCATCCCCGAGCCCTGGGAAAGAGCATCTTTCACATCTTGCCAGAGGCTCCTGAATGTTATTACTCCTTCTCCTTGCCCTCTGACATTCCAATTAATCACCATCCATGTCTCTTGAAGCAGCCTTTATCTGTAAGCCTTGTGAGGCCCTGCTCTGAAAGAGAGGAAGCTGCAGCCAGTAAGCTGCAGAGTGGGAACAGGGCAGACAAGCCCACCTGTATGCTGTGGACAGAGGCTGTCCATGCTGCCTCCTTCTAGAATCACAGCCCCTTTGTTTCTCATGCATAGACCTTTATCTCACATCCAGCACAGTAGGGGGAAGAACACACAAGCCAGGGATTGGAAGCCCTAGATCTCTGTTCTGGCTCTGGCTCTGACAAGCTTTATGATCTTGGTCATGTCACTCAATCTGAGTCTCTTTTTTCTTTTCTGTAAAAACCTGTGTCATCTCACAGGGTTAATGTCAAGGCTTACTTAGATTTGGTTGTTGTCTTAGTTACTTTTCTCTCATTGCTGAAACAAAATACCCAACACCCAAAATTAAAGGGGGGAAAGGTTTATTTAGCTCACAGTTTGTAGAGGTTTCAGTCCATAATTGGCTGGCTCCAAGGCAGGGTGGCATGGCAGAGGAGAACAATTCATGGCGGGCATATGGTAGCAAAGCAAGCAAGAGGGTGAGACAAGCCTCTTTCTGTCCCTTATATTGTATCCAGGCTACTGGATTAGGGCAGTGCCAAACCAATCAGTGGACTGATTTAGTAATCACCCACCCTTTATCCTAGCTCTCTTAATCCTAGCATTGTACCATGAATCAATCACATGTTCTAGATTAAACCACCTCTGAAAAAGCCCCACCTATGACTGCATGAGGCTTTGAGGGGACATCTAGACATAAGCCATAACAGTTGTAAAAAGAATAGAAAAAAAACAAAATGACTATGCCAATGAAAATACAGATTAAAACCTTTTCTGGAGTCATTTGCCTTCCCACCATGGCTTGAGTCAGTGATTTAGGATTTACTGCCTCCCAGAGCTATTTGCTCTTTCCCAAGGAAAACCACAAAGCATCCCATGTTTACTCACAAACAAAAACTTGTAGCCATATATCTGGAACACCACACATACAGGTGCAGACACTGGCATAGTCATACCTAAAATACCACACTCTGGAACATATACAGCGAGAACGATATCATAATTTGTCACACCCAACAACGAGGTTTAGAGTTGTACAGTTTTTGAGCTGGAAAGGACCTCAGAGATTTAACTCTAATCCAGTATTTTCATTCATAATTGAGGCATGCGCACCCAAGAGAGAAGGAAGCTCACCCAGTGAGGTCTCCAGACTCCAAGTTCAGTGTCTACACTGGTACTGTTCTCCTTATTTACTTATTTATTTAAAAAAAATTTTTTTTGAGACAGGGTCACATTATGTAGTCCAGGCTGGCCTTGAACTCATAGTGATGCTCCTGCCTCAACCTCCTGAGTGCTAGGATTACAGGTGTGCACCACCATGCCTGGCCCTCTCAGTTTAAAATCGAGGTCTAGAGACAGACCCAGGCTGTGAATGACATTCGTATCCTCTAATTGGGTGGTGTCGGGTAATGCCCCCTTCCCCTCTGCCCCCCAGAAGGTGTGTGATCAGAAACCCCATGGCCAAGTTTTGTTTGTCTGTCCCCCCGCCACCCCAGGCTAGAGATCTCAGGGTGGGAGGAGGAGGGCTTCCAGCTAGAGAGGCTCCTCTCTGCCCTGCCACCCCAGGCACTGCACACCTGTCTCATCTGTAAGCTGGACATAACAGCACCTACCTTTTCAGGTTGTCATAAGGACTAAGTTCTTAATGTGAACAGGCCCTAGCACATGGTGTGCTTTACAATAATTATCATTAACTATTATTATTATAATAATTCTATCCTGTCTCCTTTCAATTTTATAAAGGGAGAAGTTGCTTTTCATTTTGTTTCTAGGAAGAAGGGGAGAAATCAGAGTCTTCCCTCTTAAGATTTACAAATTGTCACTAGTGTCTTTCCATCCACTTTCTGCATCTGTCTCAGAGCCTCTTAGAACCCCATTTTCTTTCCCCATACCCAGGACCTTCATGCTGCCCTCTGGCTATCCAGAAATTCCTCAAAAGTTGCCCCAAGCATCCAGAACTCCAAAATTACCTCTCTCACTTCCTGTTCTCTCAACACTTCCAATAAAAGCTGTTGCCTCCGTAGATGATCTCCTTCCTAAAGTCTAAGTGCAGAGCAATCTGATTACACCACAGTAATTCAGATAATAGTAAGAAAGGCAATTGTACCTCATCCTCTTAATGCTGAGGGAGGAATAACCATAAAGTTTCAAGCAGTGTGACTGACAGCAGGCTACAGTTTGGGAGGAAACTTGGGGTCTTGGACCACTTCTCATTTCTGTTCAACCCCACTGGCTTCCCAGCTTCTCATTCCTTGGGCTCTGCATCCTTCTGGCCTCCTCCTACATCTCTAGTAAGTTTCCTGCTTCCCTTGCTGGCTTCTCTCCCTTCACTCACCTGCTGACTGTGGGTATTCTGCACAGTGTGGTCTTCATATTGATGCTTTTATTCTTTCTTTTCTTCAGAGGCCCAGCTAGATCCTTGGCTTCAGTTGTCACAGCTGTGCTTTAGTGTCACCCACAGCCAGTGTCCCACAACAACACTCTAAAATCTGAACTCATTATCTTGCTCTAAACTAGTCATTCCCTTTGGTTTCTCTATTTGTCTTAATGCTATGATCACTTTCAATATAGTAAGTCCAAAACCTAAGCATCACTGGGTGTGGACTCCTTCTTTATCCAGACTGTGGTTAAAAAAGTATTATTAGGGCCAGTGAGATAGCTCAGCGGCATAAGCGCCTGCGTGGCAAGCGCAAGGTCCTGAGTTCGACTCCTGGTACCCACATATGAACAAAGGGCCGGTGATATCGCTCAGTGGCACGGGTGCCTGCTGGCGCACGAGGTCCTGAGTTCGAGCCCTGGTACCCACACACACACACACAAAAAAAGTATTTTTCCAAAATGGTTCTTTCATTTGTCGCTTCTTTTCAGCTCCCGTAGCCTCTAAGCATCCCAGTTAGGAGCCAACTGTGATCATACCCTCCTACGATTACTGTTCTCCCTCTGGCAAGTCTTGTCCTGCATCCTGCTACCAGATCAGTATTCACCCCATCCCAGCCCTAGTACAGGGGATTGAACCTTCACAGTGGCCTTCACACTGAGCTACATCCCTAGCGTTTTTTTATTTTTTATTTTGAGACAGGGTCTTGCTAAGTTTTGGAGTTGCCCAGGCTGAGCTAGAACTTGTGATCTTCCTGCCTCAGCCTCCTTGAGAACTGGGATTACAGGTGTGCACCACCAAGCCTGGCTCAGATAGATGTTTTTAAGCCATCCTTCCCTCGTCACCACTTTGCTGCTCATGGCATAAGGATGCCAGACAGCTTTTGAAATCTGGCAATGAACTCCACAACATGAAACCAACTTACCCCCTCCAAATCCATTGTGTCCCTTACCCTAAAGTGAACCTTCCACAGTGATCTAAATGGGTCTCCCCCTGTCCAGTATTCCAGTTCTTCCTCATCTCTGTACCATGTTCCCTCACATCCTTTTTCTTAATTAACTTGCTCAACACATACCTATTAAGGACTGCTCTTGCCTAGTACCTTGGATACATCAGTAAGTGATCAGTCTTTTTCTACCCTCGTAGATTATAGCCCAGTGAGAAATTCATTAGGACATTCAGCAAATATTTGTTGGGTTCCATATGTGCCAGACACAGGGGAGATAGGTGCTGGGGATACAGACAAAAATTTCTGCGATCATGGAGCTTACATTCTGATGGGAGTAAATAGTAAATAAGTTAAGTAAAAGATATAGGGTGTTGGATGGTAATAATGGCTAGGAAGAAAAATAAAGCAGGGAATGGGAGGGGTTGCAGCTTTGAACAGGACAAGCAGAGAGGGCCTGAGAAGGTGATCTTTGAATCAAGACCTGAAGCAAGTGAAGAAGTAGGTTATAGGCACATCTGGTAGAGTCCCTTATAGATGGGGAAATGAGCAAATGCAAAGACCCTGGGGCAGGAGCATGCCTGGTGCTTGTAGTGTCATAGGACACACAGGAAGGCCAGAGTGGCTGGGAGTGAGGTGGGAGGAGTACGAACTGAGGTCAGTGCAGAGCTTTGCAGGCCATTAGGACTTGGGCAATACTATAAGTAAGTTGGGGAGTGGCAAAATCTGACCTATGTTGCCTAGTTATTAGATTGAAAAGAGACTATAGGGCAATAAGAGTGGAAACGGGGACAACCTATGAAGCCAATGCAATTACCAGAGAGAGCGATGCGGGTTTGGATGATGGCGGGAGCAGAATTTGCTGACAGATTGGATATGGGGTGAAAAATAGAATGAGGATAGCTGTAAGGTTTCTAGCCTGGACAATGGGAAGATGGGGGTGATGGAGTTGCCATTTTTTCTTTTTCTTTTTCTTTTTTTTTTTTTTGAGACAGGGTCTCACTATGTAGCTTAAGCAGGCCTCAAACTTGCTATGTATCCCGGGTCGGCCTCAGATTTGTGATCCTCATGCCTCAGCCTCTGGAGTGCTGGGATTACAGGATGTGCCACCACACCCAGCTGGAGTCACCATGTTCTGACATGGGAGGGCTGCAGAAAGAGAAGATTTGGGATGGAGTATCAATCAGAAACTCATTTTGGACTTATGCAGCTTGAGATGCCTGCATGATAGACATTCAAGAGAGCATGTCAAGCTGACATCAGGGTAATAGGAGTTTGGAGTTCAAGGGAGAGATCTGGGAATCATCATCTGTACATGCCATTTATTTTTTAGTTCTTTTAAAATGAAATTCAAATACATACAAAATAAAATAATAAATAATTTTTTAAAAATGATTTTTCCCATGTACCCAACAACCACCTTCAACAACCACCACTTTCTGCTATTTCCCAATAAGAGTTAAAGACATAAAACAGGATGAGATAGTGCCATGGGATTAAGTGCAGAAGGATAAGAGGGTGGCCAAGTCCTGGACTAATCCAGCATTAAAAGACTAAGGAGATGTATAGCTGGGCATAGTAGCACACATCTGTAATCCCAGCTACTTCGGAGGCTGAGGAAGGAGGATTGTGTGTTTGAGGCCAACCTGGGAATTTAGCCAGATCCTTCTAAAAAAAATGGGTTGGGGATGTGGCTCAGTGGTAGAATGTTTGCCTAGCATGGCAAGGCCCTGGGTTCAATCCCTAGTTCTCAAAAGATAAAAAAAAAAAATAAAATAAAATAAATGCCAGCACTCAGGAGATAAGAGGAACCTGCAAAGGAGGCTGAAAATAAGTAGTGAAGTAGGAGGAAAACTGGATTATGATATCCTATAAACCAAATGAAGAAACAAGTTATTCTCAAGTAGCAATTTAAGTACATGGTAGTAAATGTTAAGGAAGCAAAAGGACAGTGTATAACATGAGATCTAACCCAGCCGGGGCCAGAGAAAGCCTCCTTGAGGCAGCGGCTTTTTTGGGGGTGGGGGTTGAGACAGGGTCTTGCTACATAGCTCAGGTTGACCTTGAACTAACTGTGTAGGCCAGGCTGGCCTCAAACTTGCAGCAATCCTCCTGCCTATGCCTCCTGAGTGCTGGGATTATGGGCGTGCATCACCACATCTGGCGACAGTGACAGTTAAGCTGCAGCCCTTTCTCATCTTCTCTGTTACCAACTAAGACCCTGCTCCTCCATCCTGCTTCCAGCCTGACAACGTACTCCTCTCTGGGACGGCTGTGTGCCAGCCATTAGTGGGGTGCTGGACACAGCAAGAACACACAACCCCTACCTTCAGGGAGCCCGCCCTCTAGCGATGAGACAAGCAGTGTCACAGCTGCTGTCATCAGATAAGCACAGTGGGCCTTGAGAGGACCGGGGAGGGTTCAGTGTCAGTGAGGAGAAGTCAGGCAAGCTTTCCTGAAGGTGACATCTGAGGGGACCCCAGGCTGCTGCTGCCTGTCCCGTTCAGTTTGGCCAGCCCTCATGCCCTTGCCCACAGGCTTAGATTCCAAATTTCCCCCAAGGGCTCCAGCTCAGTTTAAATACTGACCTCAGTGCCAGGCTTTGCTCTCCTCTCCCAATACGAGTGGGTTCAGCACAGACTTTCAGCCTGGGTCCCCCTGCAGCCTCTTTTGGCTGCTTCTGCCCTGGGCCCTCTGGAAGCTGGCACCGACCTGTCTTCCTGGGAACATCCAGGGCTTTCTGCTTCCATCATGCCTTTGGGACCAAGCACGACCTAATTGCTTGTCTTAGGGCAGAATGATACCGCAGCAGGGCAGGACAGGCAGTAAGGACATGTGGATAAATCAGTAACAAAGGACTGCAGGGGGGAAATCCCTTGCAATCAAGTTAGAGTCAGGAGGGGAGCCATCTTATTCACCACCAACAGCCCACCTAGGCCAGCAGGGTGCAGAGCAGGGAATCGATGTTAAGTAAGTGTTGAAGGAGTAGTTTCTTAAAAGACCATAGTTCCCCACAAGGCACCAGCCCTAGGCTGACCTTCCAACTCCCTCAGAAAATTTCTAGCTCCTACCCAGGTACAGCATGATTCCCTCAGGTCTGCTTTAAGAGGATGCTTTGCAAAATTTCCATAGGGCTACTTGATGGCTGTTGGAGGAACAGGTGCAAGCACACATTTTGCTGCCAAGCTTTTCTTACAGATTCCTAAGCCAAGGTTGGTGTTCCTATTGCCGGCACCCCCGGCTTCTGGAGGCGGCACATTCAGCAGCCAGACTACACCCAGGCAGCCTGTCATCCCTCTGCTCCGGAGCCCCTTTCCCTCCAGCCTGCGCGCTTCCCACCCGGTGGCGGGACGAGCACTTGCCAGTGTCTGCGCCCCCTCCCGGGCAGTTGGGGCTGCTCTCCGCTGGCTGCCCAGGAAGGGAAATCCCGGAGGAAGCCATTGTTGTCATGTCCCCTGCTGTCGTCATCAGCTGAGGCGTGCCAGGGCCCCATGATTTCTGCCCATTCTTGAGCTCAGCTGGCCGCCAGGGCCGCGGGGGACGAGGCCAGCGCGCGGGTCGGGGGTGGGGGGTTCGCGGTGTCCCATCAGCATCCCAGCTCGGGGCTCTCAAGAATGGGGAAGCCCCTAGCCGGGGGCCAATTTAGAAAACCGACGTGCTGGGAGGGACGAGCCTAGGACTGTAGCATATCTGGGCAGGACGTGAGTTCCACCCTGGCTCTAACACAGGCCAACAAGGTGACCTTGACCGGTGGCTTCCCCTCACTTTGCCTCAGTTTGCCCTCCTGTGACCTGATCAGAGAGCTGAGGCCCCTTCAGCCCCACCCACTAGGGCAGGTTAGAGGGACAAACCCCCCCAGGCTTGCCTGGCTCCCTTGTCCCGCGTGGGCTTTGGCTGCGCGTTGTGGGGCACGGCACGGCCCACAGGGGACGCTGACTCGGCCCGCACGGCATGGGTGCAGACCCCGGGCTCGCATTTTCTGCTAGGTCCCACCACGCAGTACCAGTATGATGTCTTCGCACACGCCGCCCACCGCCCGCAAATCTGGGTGAGTGCCGAGCCACACTCTTCCCCACGGCGGGCGCGGGCGCTGCCCAGCCACCCAGTGTTTCTAATCCGTTTTAAGCCTCTCCTCCGCGAAGCTCTCCCAGGTTAACCTCCTCACTTCCAGCCACTCTACCCGGCGACTGCTCCGGGCTTTTTTGTTTTGGGGTTCTTGTTGTCCTTGTTAGTGCACGCACTGTCTCATAGTTTGGACTAGCCATGTCGAGGGCAGGTGTCTTCTCCCCAGGACTCGAAATTCAGGATGCCCAGTGTGTTCTGAAGGATGCAGTTGATGGGTTCTCCCGAGCTCCTTCACTAACCACTCCCACTCTCCTCGCTCCCCCTTCCCTGCGCATTCTCTCCCTTCCTCCTATGGACCCTCCTCTTCACAGACTGTCGCAGTTTAGAGAGAACAGTCCAAACCCCACTCCCCTTTCATCCCACAGTGGCGGCAGGTGCTAGGGGGCAGGGAGCGTTGAGCGTTTGAAGCTTCGACTCTGACCTGTCCACCGATTTTACTGTAAGTCAGTCCTTCTGGGCTTCAGTTTTCCCAAAATGAGATAATGCCCCGGCAGGGGCTACAGCCCCCGACAAGCTGAGCAAGGCCTCCCTCCGTAGGCACTGGCGGCTTGTGACCCAGAGAGCCGCCACCACTTCTGCCGCCCAGGCCGCTCAGTGAGAGGGTCGTGATCCACACTCTCTTGGGTCGCAATCCCGGAGGGAAAGAGGATGGGTGCCAGTCTAGCCCCTTTATTCACGGGCTTCATGACCTTGGACACTTCTTCCTCTGGGACTTAGTTTTTTCTTCTGAAACGTAGGGATAATAGTGAGTTGAAGGAGAGCAAGAGGCTTTTCGTCACCCAAGGACCTTGTATAAAAATAAATGAGGGCCAGTGAGATGGCCGAGCGGCATAAGTGCCTGCCTAGCAAGCTCAAGGTCCTGAGTTCGACTCCCGGTGCCCACATAGGAAAAAAGGGCTGGTGATATCGCTCAGCGGCATGGGCACCTACTGGCGCGCGAGGTCCTGAGGTCGACCCCCGGTACCCACACACACACAAAAATAAATAAATAAATAAATGATAATTAGCCGTACAGTGCTCTGCAGCAGATTTTGCTCGCGAATTCCTGCCCCAGAGCCTCCACGGTGGGATTGGCACCTGTGTCCTTGGAGTTCTCTGGGACGTCTTTGCTCACCGCATTCGTTCTGCGTTTCCCGAGAGGCTTGGCACCTGTTTCTGCCTCCGCGTGGGACCTGGGGCCACAGGTGACTGGGTGTCGGGGCAATGCCCCCACGCAGGCGTGAGGAGAGCAGTGTTCCCTGGGCCCGAGTTGGTCCCAGAGGGGTCCCCAGGCTTGAGGAGCTTGGCTTGGTACTTGCAGGCGGGGTTTGGGGCGGGGGCGGGGCGGGGCCGAGGGGAGGGCAGTGGAGATGGAGCCCTCGCTAGGTGCCGGGCGGTGGGGCGCTCCGGCCACCCCTACCTGGCTCTGGCGCTGGGAAAGGGGGCTTTGGGTCCGGAGGTGGGGCCCTGGGGGCGGGGCTTAGGCGTGGGAAAGAGGCCCGGGAGCCTGGAGGCGGGGCTTCGGGCGCTCGCCCCACGCGGGGCGGGGCTCCGGCGGCCGCGGGATCTGCAGTTTGGACTCCGAGCGCCACAGTCGCCGCAGTTCCCTCCACTCTGGTGGCCCCGCGGCCCTGCGAGGAGCCCGGTGGTCTGCGGGCCGCTCGGGCTTGGCGCGGGGCCGGCCTCGCCTCTCCCTCCCTCGGTGGGGCCTGGACGGTCGGGGCAGCGCGGACATGCAGCCCTCGCCCGCGCCCGGGAACTCCGAGACCACTCGCTTGGTGAGCCCCCGGGAGCGCGGCGGCGCCGGCGGCGGCCTGCGTTTGAAGAGGTAAGACGGACCTGGACGGACCTGGGTGGCCTGGGCCCGGGGGCGCCACCCTCCTGCCCTCCGTTCTTTTCGTTGTCTCCCCCAGCGCGGGCCTGGCTTCGTTCGCTGCGGTCGCACAGAGCCCCGGCCCTGCCCGGACCCTGCTGCCCTGCGGCCCGCGACGCCTCTCTCCGGCCCCCTCCTCCGTTTCTTCCCGTTCCCGCAAAGGGGTCCCCCCCACCGGCATGCCCAGCCCCCGGATCCCTCCGCCGTCCCCGCCACCGCGTCTCACTGCCCTGGGAGCCGCTGTCGCTCCGTCGGGCCAGAGCCTGCGCCCCGATGTCTGCATCGCCCTGGGCCCTGCTGGCGGGAGCACATCGACTCGCGTCGCCGCGTCGCCGCGCCGCGCTTTGAGCCCCATCCCCAGGCCCCGGGCCCGGGGGCCCCCTCCAGCCGCAGCCAGCTGTGGGCACTGGGGCCGAGGGTGGGCCGGGCGACCGCGGGGAGCGAGGGGGCGGAGAGGCGGAGCAGGTGCGGGCTGGGCGGTGGGGGGTATTCCGGGCTTGCACAGACGGGGCCGGGGGCGGCGAGGTGTGAAATGAGGCGCGGAGCGGCTGGGACAGCGGGCCGGGGGCGGCGGAGAACGGGGAGCCGGGGAACCGCCTCTGCACCCCGCCTGCGCCCGCGCCCGCCTGGCCCTCGGAGTGGAGCAGTGGCGCCGGGCCCTCTGTGGCCACCTCCGCTGGCCATTTTGTCTGTTGGCTGTCCATCAGTTTGTCTCCGTAATTTGGGAGGGTCTCGCTTTTTCTCTTCGCCCATCACTCCCTATGTTTCTGTTTCAATCCTAGCACCTCTCCCTTTGTCTCTAATGCGGGCTTCTGTGTTTCCAGCTCTTTCCTAGGGAGGGGGCCTTAAGCCTGGTGGGTGGGGGAGCCGATGAGCAGAGGGAACCCTCCTTCCTACAGGGGACTGCAGAGGTGAGCAGCTGTGGGGCCCCAGCTGTGGCCCTAGCATCTCTCGTATCCTTTACTTTGCTCCTTCTCCCTGGCCCACATCGCACCTGTCCCCGGCTCCGTATCATTTGTTGGCAGTTTCAGAGAGCCAGGAAACAGCTTTTCTCCCTTCAACAGAATACAGCCACCCTCACCCCAGCAATGAGGCCTCTTTGGTGCCCCATTCATGCAGAACAAAAGGGTGCAGCCTGTTGATGGGTGACAACCTTGGTGACTGACTGTGCTGTGCCTTACCAGGCCAGGGAAGGCGTCTTGCCTGCTGCCCCAAAGCCAGCAGCCTCCGTGGCTCTCCTGACTGCATCTCTTCATTCTCATATGACCATTAGTCACCCAATCCTGCAGGATTTCCTGAAAGAGGCTCTCCATACCTACCTGCGCCCCTCTAACGCTGCCGGGAGCCTCCGGCCTGATCTGCTCTAGACCCTTTCATCTCCTTTCTCTCCCTCCCATCAGCAAGGTCACTGCAGCCTGAAGATACTTGTTCAGTCAATCAGTGTATCTCCCTTTGTGTTCCTTTGAGCCCATTCCTCTCCTCCTGGTACCTCACACTTAAACTCCAAGCCAGAAACCTTGTCATTGCAGTTTCTTATGTCTGGAGCACCCTTCTCCACCTTGGACTCATGTCTTCCTCTGGGAAGTTCTCCTCACCCCCATTAGAGTTGGTCACTTCATTCCTTGTGCCCCCAAATCCTTTGTTCATTTCTCTCCTAGCACAGCCTCTCCCTGCATAGAAGTCATTTGTGACACACCTGTCTCTCCCACTAGACTGGCCTTCACTATGTGTGCACTGCTGGGCACTCCTTATGGAAGAAATGAAGATAGGTTTCAGAGCCACCCTTCTCTCTCCACGGCCACTGGAGACACCCACCCATAATCATGCACCCCCAGACTCTGTGCCTTGGAAGCTGTTTTTGACATTCAGGAAATGAATCTACCTACCAGTCCCTGAATTTCTCCTATAGGCACCAAATGCTCCTCCTCCCTCACACCACAGGTCACTCCCTGGCAGAGCGTTCTTCAGCCAACAGGCCGCAGGCACCACTCCCCACTTCCGCACTGTCATTGTGTTGCTGTCTGGAGCCATTATTTCCCCGCATGGCAATTCTCGTCCACCTCCCTGACTGTGAGGATGGTGTTTCTTTGTCTTTAAGTCCTTTATTCTGTGGAAGGTTCTGTTCTTGCTAGGGTTCAGGTTAGGTAGTGGTGAGGGTGACAGTTGGGCCAGAATGGGCCCAAAACACAGTCAGCTTTAGCTCAGCCTCTGGCACCCAAGTGAGTGGGTGAGTGAAGTGAGTCCCCCAAGCATACTCGTTAGTCAAGGGGGTGTATGTCAACATGTAGTTAAAGGGGCCTCTGCTCTGTGCTTAAGAGGTGTATCTGAGTGTAGAAGGAAAGGGAGGCTGGGGTCTGAACTGTCTGTAGCTGACGCGTGGCAGACTCCAGACCCAGTGCTCCTACCCTCATGTGCTGTTGCCAGCCATAGCAGGGTATGTCCGTTCCTCCCGTGACAACCCTTGCTTTGGAATCTGGCCAGAAACATTGGACTTTTTGGGTCCTGACATTCCACTCCCATCTTAAAGGGTGGCCCTTGGGCTGCATGTCTGGAGAAGCAGAGGAGGGTCTGGGAGTGCAGGCCCTGGGAGGAGGGCTGGCAGGGAGGTCCGTTAGGTCAGGCCCGTGGGAGTCTCACACCATGCTGTCACACCCATGTTACCTGAACCTGGCGTGTCCACTTGTCTCTATGAAAACCCTTCCTGTTCTTCCAGCCCTTCTCCTGTCACTGCCTCTGCTGCTTCCCTGACTTCCTCATTAGAACTCATCGGAGAGCACTTTCACTGCTCTGATGCCAGTGGCGGCCTTCTGCTGTTCCATAGCTTGGGACACATTTGTCTCCCTCACCCCAAGCTCCCAGAGATCAGGAAGGATGTCCTGCTCATTTTGTATTCCTGGAGGTGCCTGTTAGTTTGGTCCAGATTAACTCTCATCCCTACTACCAGCCAGCTGCGTGGCCCCCACCATCCTCTCCCTATCTGAGGCTCACACTTCTCATTTTGCTATGAAGGTGCCTCCCAGCTGTGAAATTCCCTGGCTCTGGGTGTAAAAGGAAAGGGAGGCTAGGGTCTGAACTGTTCATTTGGCTCCCACCTGTCCCTAAGGCAAAGGGCATGACCCGGCCTAGGCAAGGAGATAGGCCTCATCGTAGGAGGCCAGCCTGGCACTGAGGACCTGGAGCAAACAGGGCCGCCTGCGGGCCAGGCCCTGGGTTGAACAGTGCACCGCCTCAGTCTCTTCACAGAGGCCTCACAGCCCCTCCCTGAGGAGCCCAAGCCTGTGGAGATGGCCTTCCACCACTGCCACAGGGACCCCCTGCCGCAGCCCGGCCTCACCCCTGAGCGGCTGCAGGCTCGGAGGCAGCTGTATGCCGCCTGCGCTGTGTGCTTTGTCTTCATGGCTGGGGAGGTGGTCGGTAAGTTGGGGAGCAGCTCTCCAGCCCCATGCTCCCGACACCTGTCTAGGTCCGGGGGCTTCCTGGGAGAGGCAGAGAAGGTATCCACTGGCTGGGAGGGGCAGTGGGTGCCACTCCAGAAGTGGGAGGGAGGCATAGACAGAATATACAGAGGGATTCAGGGTGAGTGAGGGCAAAGCTGGTGGTAATAACTGGTCTTTTGAAACCCCTGTTTTCTTGTTGTTAAGATAAAACATGTTGTAGAAAATCTAGAAAATTTGGGTGAATAAAAGAAAGTAAAAGTTACCTGTAATCCCATCATCACCTGAGAAACCTCACAGTTCTCATTTTGATGTATTTCCCCCAACTTATTTTCTATGCCTGTACTCACACTACACGGTAGTTCATAAAGGGATTTTTTTTTTGTTTTTGTTTTTGTTTGTTTTTTTGTTTGAGACAGGGTCTCCCTATGTAGTTTAGGCTGTCCTTGAACTCACTATGTAGCCCAGGCTGGTCAAACTCGAGGTGATCCTCCTTCCTCAGCCTCCTGAGTGTTGGAACTACAGAGGTGTGCCACCATGCCCAGCTCTAAAGGGATTTTTTGCTCTCATTGTTGTGGTACCAGGGATTGAACGCAGGGCCTCTTGCATGCTAGGCAATTGTTCCCAGGGTGAGCCACACCCCAGCCCCACTTCCTAAGGGAACCAGACTGTCCATCATTGTGCCCTGCAGGTGGGTACCTGGCACACAGCTTGGCCATCATGACTGATGCAGCTCACTTGCTGGCGGACGTGGGCAGCATGATGGGCAGCCTCTTCTCCCTTTGGCTCTCCACCCGGCCAGCGACCCGCACCATGACCTTCGGCTGGCACCGCTCAGGTAAAGCCCCTGGATGACCCAGTGCCCCTCTGGTCTTGCCAGAGGGTACCACTCAGGGTCCCAAGCAGGTCTCTGATAGCTTGTCTCTCCCTGCAGAGACTCTGGGGGCTTTGGCCTCTGTGGTCTCCCTCTGGATGGTCACTGGTATCCTCCTGTACCTGGCCTTCATCCGCCTGCTGCACAGCGACTACCACATCGAGGGGGGTGCCATGCTGCTGACCGCCAGCATCGCAGTCTGTGCCAATCTGCTGTACGTTCCAGTGTGGAGCAGGCACCATGTGGGGCTCAGGGCGATGAAGCTTCGTCCAGGATAGGAGAGCTGGCTCTGCTCCCTGCCAGGCACACAGACGGACACACACACTCCCCCTTTGTCCTGGAGATGCCTGAGAAGGTTCTGGGACAGAGCCCTATAATTCAGAGCCCACAGACATCTGTTAAGGGCCTACTGACAGCTGTGTAACCCCAGGCTGTGAAGGAGGTTCCCCAGGTCATGCACCACATTATGATCTCAGTCAGACCTCACAACCACCCCATGAGGTAGGTCCCAGCAGGGGACCAGGTGACTTGCCTGTCACATAGCAATTTAAGTAGCAGGGCCAGGATCTGAATCTAAGTCCCCAGCACCAAGTCCAGTATTTTTTTCCCCAGGCTGCACTGTTTGTCTCTCTTGAACAGAGCTAGTTTATTCTTGGGGTAGGGAAACAGTGGAGATGAGGCTACTGGAGAAGTGAGCAGAGGTAGCATGGAAATGGGGCAGGGGAGGCCAGGAGCTGGCTGCCTGCGCTGAGCTGCTCTGCTTCCCCCTCAGAATGGCCTTTGTGCTGCACCAGGCTGGTCCTCCCCACAGCCACGGGTCTAGAGGGGCAGAGTATGCACCACTGGAGGAAGGGCCTGGGGACCCCCTGCCCCTGGGGAACACCAGCGTCCGGGCAGCCTTTGTGCATGTGCTGGGGGACCTTCTGCAGAGCCTTGGGGTACTGGCTGCATCCATCCTCATCTACTTCAAGGTACACCTGTGGGGGGCGTCCCAGCCCTCCTCCCCCATTCCACATGCCAGCCCCCTCCACCCGGGCTCCTCAGCCTTCCTCCCCCTTGTTCCAGCTCCCACCTCCCAGCTCCCCGTGCCTCTTCCAGCCCCAGGTCATGTTCCCTTCCTTTTATCAGGTCCTGTGTGTCAGGACCCCCTAGATCCTCCTCTGAGAGGTCCCTGGCCCCGGGCTTAGAGGGTTTCTCTCTGTAGCCTCAGTATAAAGTGGCTGACCCCATCAGCACCTTCCTCTTCTCCATGTGTGCCCTCGGGTCCACGGCCCCCACGCTCAGAGATGTTCTTCGCATCCTCATGGAAGGTGAATTGGACCCCACTGCTTGGGGCCCTCTCTGACTCACCCCACCACCAGAAGAGTATGGGAAGGCTGGGTCATGGGGCCTATTGCTGGAAGGAGAGTTGGGGCCGAGGGTGGATCATGGGCCTCAGCAGGGAGGCCGGGTACAGGATGGGGGAGGTGGAGCCTGGCGGGGCAGGATCAGCCCTGACAGATGTGGTGGTACTGGCTCCAGGCACTCCTCGAAGTGTGGGGTTTGAACCCGTGAGGGATACGCTGCTGTCAGTGCCAGGAGTCCGGGCAACTCACGAGCTGCACCTATGGGCTCTGACGCTCACTTACCACGTTGCCTCTGCACACTTGGCTATCGGTGAGTCCACGCTGGGACCAGCCTGCCCCAACCCCAGCATGTGACAGTAGCCCAGGTTACTGAGATTGTTGTAGTCTTTCTTGATCTCTCTGTCTCTGTCTTTCTCCTACACACACACACACGAGACAAGGAAGCCTGGACGCTGTGTTTTGGGAAGATTTCACCTAATGTAGCACAGGGAACCAGCAGTCCTTTAAGAAATCAACAGTGCCTACGGAGCTGGTGAGGGGATACAGTTAGGTAACTGTGCCAGCACCACTCAGTTGGGGTATCACGTACCTATTAAGAATGATGAGGGCCGGTGAGATGGCTCAGTGGCTTAAGCGCCTGCCCGGCAAACGCGAGGGCCCGAGTTCGACTCCCGGAACCCACATACGAAAAAGGGGCCGGTGATATCGCTCAGCGGCATGGGCGCCTGCTGGCGCGCGAGGTCCTGAGGTCGACCCCCCGGTACCCACAAAAAAAAAAAAAAAAAAGAATGATGATTGTGAAGTCTGTATGGCAACTAGGAAAAATGTTTATGGTATAATGCTGAGAAAAAAGCTGAATATAAAACTATGTCTACATTATGATTCAACTATTAAAAATATATATGGTGACTCATGAGCTGACCAAGGAATTTTGAGTTTCTTCCAGATGCAAGAAGCAATCAGAGGCATGCAATTTGGATGCCAAAAATATCATAACTTGTGGGATATATGGTGATAACTCTAGAGGAACAATGGGACAGAATATTTAACATCTGATTGTCCTGGAAATCTGGGTGGTATGGCTGTTGAAACAGCTTGCTGTATATCGATACTGAAAGGCAGAAGAGAGCGGAAGACTAGGCACAGCTGAGTATTAGTGTAATCGATAGAGGCGAATCTCTGACATTTTCACAAGTTTGTACAATGCAGAAAGAAGAGCAATCCCCCATTCACGCATGACTCTAAGGCTGTGCAGCCCTTGGGCCCCTTTCATTTGTCCTTATCAAAGCCCTGACTGTCCCTGGCTCCCTGGGGACTGAGGCTGTCTCTTATCACTCTCCCACAGACTCCACAGCCGACCCTGAAGCTGTCCTGGCTGAAGCCTCGTCCCGTCTCTACTCCCGGTTTGGATTCTCCAGCTGTACCCTGCAGGTTGAGCAGTACCAGCCTGAGATGGCCCAGTGCCTGCGCTGCCGGGAGCCTCCCCAAGCCTGAGTCACGACCCCACCCTCACCCCACTGCCAGGCCCAGGCTCAGCCCCGATCACAGGGACAATCATGGAGACGGGACAGAGCTGGACCCATACCCTTTCCTTTCTCCCTCTTCCACCTGCCAAATGCTCCGGCTCCAGCCCCAGCTCCAGCCCAGTGGGCAGGACCAAAGTCGGGAGAGTGAGGGGTCAGGCTGTGAGCAGTTCAGGGGTGAGGGAGCATGTGGGAACCTAGGGACTCCTCCGCACAGCCTGGGGGGCTGCGCACATCTTTCCTGTGCAGTCTGTGTGTCTGTGTGTCTGGCTGGCCGGCTGGGGGTGTTTGCCTGTCTGTGTGCTGTTGGTGTGCCTATGCCTGGGGAGGTCAGCAGGGGCTCCCTCCCCATGTGGCCCTAGCTCTGTCTATGCAGGGGCCCCAAAGCCTGCACTTTGCCCATGTGTCCTAGCCCTGTGGTTTTGTCTTTGTGTTCCTTGGTGCTGTGGCCTGTGTGTCTCTGTGTCTGTGTGGCTGTGCTGCGGTCTCTGTGAGTGTGCTCCATCCATGTCCATTTGAGGTTTGTCTCTGCATCCCTCTGTTGGTGCTGTGCCCTCGGCTATCCCAGGGAGAGGGAGGACTCCTCTGCAGCTCCACCAATAAACTTGTGTCCCACTGCATCTTTCAGCTCTGTGCCTCAGAAGGGGGATCTAATTGGTTATGTGGGAGCTAATAAACTCCTTCAGCTGGGGTGACTTCCCATGACCCTCCTGACCCTTCCCGGCCCTCTACCCTCTCTCCCCTCAGCCAGTCAGATGGAGGCTGAGGCTGAAACCCACCAGCCTCTTCCGTCCCCTCCCCTATTTCACAGGGGAAGTCCCCATGTGCCCAGGGCTTAGTTGTAGGAGAAAGCTGGATGGCAAGGGGCCAAGGGATCCTGGGGAGGCATTCGTGATGAAAGGCCCCAGTAGGCCAGGACACCTCAGGCTGGTTGGAGGGAAGCCAGGTCCCTTTAGGGGTGAGGGATTGGAGCACAGAGCCAATGTGGGCTTGGACCTCACACTCTGCAAGGTGCCCCTTGGGAGGGGGAGGGGACAGCAAACCTGAGTCCAGGTGTGTGCTTCATGTGGACACCAAGGGCTTCTTTTACATTTAGTTCCCATTGTCTCAAAAAGTCTTAAATTTCAAGAGTTACTGGTACAAAACATTCTCACTAAGGGATTGTCGTTGGTCCTTTTTGAGAAAGCAAATTCCCTGTGCTTTGATTTTAGATGCAGTGACGTGGCCCTCCCACCACGAGTTGATAGGATTCCAGCCCAGAACAAAGGCACTGGGTATTTTCTGTGAGGCTTTCTTCCCATAATGGAAATACCTTTACTATAAAATAATTTTTATTTTTATTACAAAAGGAATATATGTCTTTTTAAAAAGCCCAACAAAGGAAGAGAACATACAGTAGAAAATGTTTTCCCGGAGGTCACGGTGAGGTCTGTCCACTCAGGGTGTGTGCACACCAGCGTCTTCTGATAACTTACAGAGGTATGGGCTGGTATAAACTGCTTTTATGACCACTGGACAGCCTGGATGCATCTTTCCATGTCCATACACATAAATTTCATGGCATTTTCAAAGATGAGGCTTTTGGATGCTGAGAATAGGTCCCCTCAGTGCTGCCAGCTGGGATGATGGCTGGCAGTGGCCGGATGTAGAGGCCTGGCCAGGGCCAAGGGCTGGGGTCCACCCACTCGGGCAGGCAGGGGAGGCTGCCCCAGCTGCTCTCCACGCTCTGCTGGCTCTTGACACTTTCTCATTTTACGTCTCATTGATTTCAGGGCCCCCAGAGACAGGATGGGGGTGGGGAAGAATGGGAAAATGGAGGAGAGCAGAGGAGGTTGGGGAAGACAGGCTAAGCTAATCTAAGTGGCTGCCCAGCCTAGGTGCCCAGGCTCAGGGGAAAGAGCAGGATGAGACCCACACTTCTAGTCTGTCTACTGCCCCGCACTCATCAAGACAACGACGAGAAAGCTGAGGCTCAGAAGCTTCCTTGAAGTTGCCCCGCCAGTGATGGAAAGAGAACTCGGGCTCCCACCCACCCCAGGCCCTTCGAAGCACGTGTGCAGGTGAGTTTCTGCAACTTTTCTCTGCTTCCCAGCCACCTGCTGCACCAGCATGCCCGGTCCTCGGCGCTGGGGCCAGGCTCCTCCATCCTGATGTTGCCTTGTGCTGATTCCGGATGTAGTTCAAGCTCATCTCAGCTTTCCTAATGGTGAGATGGGATTATGTGGTGCTGTGGATGTGAACGTGACTGGTACGTGGGGGGCAGGTACAAAAAGGTTAGCTCGGGGGTCAAACCTGGTATGCAGAGAGTTCAGGGGGATGAGGTAGCCCAGCACCATGACAGCACAGACTGAAACCAACATTCGTTGAGCTTACACTTGGTGCGAGGTGCTGCGAGGTATGCGGTAATACTTGCACCTTACAGACAGAGAAACCAAGGCTTACTGCCCAGTCACATAACTAAGCGCTGTCAGAATTGAGATTCAAAATCTGTTCCTGCTTCAGGGTGTGCCCAGCCCCTTTTCCTTGCCACTCCACCTTTCTAGCCTGCTTCGGGCAGCTCATCATTTGGGAAGGGATCAAAGGACCCGGAGGGACAGGAGGATCGGGAGACCAGTGGCAGGAGCGTTCTCCCTCACCCACTGGCATTCCTCATACTCCCATGGGAGCCCAGGAAGGCTTATCTGCAGAGCTTCCTGCACCATCCCATTGTCCCCCGGCCTGCCCCCTCCACTGGCTTATCTAGAAGTCCCTTCCTCTGGGGCCCTTTCCTCAGAATACAATGCAGCCAGGCGGGAGAGGTGAGGGGAAGGGGCTGGAGGGAGAGCCAGGCGGAGGACCCATCCGTCAGCCTGCCCTGCTCTTTACACAGCTGAACGACCCGGAGAAGGGGGAGGGTGGGGGACAGGGAACAGAGCAGGGGCGAGATGGAGAGTAGGAGGTACAGAGAGATGGAGTTGTCCTGCTGCCAGCACTGTAGGAAGTCTTCAAAGGGAAACTGAGACCAAGGGGTCTGTTGGGACAGCCAGGACAGGGTCAGATTCTCCCACTTCTAAAAGGAGTGATCCTTTCATAATTGGAGGGCTTTTTATCCCCAACTCTAACTTCCCCTTTCCCAACTCAGGGGCCTCACCATGCCTGGCCTGAGCCCCAGGGCTACCCATCAGCATCCAGTCAGTACCCTCTAAGGAGTGCTGGGCAGCTCTAGACTCCAGTGAGACAAAGCCTGAGGTCTCACACATAATCCCACAGCCAGAGTGGCCCTCTTGCTAGGTGACTAGGTACGAAGGAGGGACCGGGTGGTCAGAACCTGTGCCTCCCTCCTGGCCTCTACCACCAGCCTCTCTGTGTTCTTGTCACTCCCTGGGCACTGCCCCAGCGCTTCTCACCAGTGCTCTGGCTACAGCATCCTGAGGACAGGGAGCAGCCCGGGGCCGGAGAGCTCACTCAAAGGACACCACTCAAATGGCCCTAACATCCAGTCCTGTTCTCTTGTTCCTGTTGGCCCAACAATAATGGACCATCAGTTTTAAGAGGATTGTAGCCAAAAGCTACAAAAGAGAAACAAAAGAGAACCAAACCCAGTAATAAAAAGGGCTGAAATGCTTGCCAAAGTCAGCAGGCTTCAGACCCACGGCGGCAAACCTGTTTCTCTTGACCATGAAATCTACCTAAGCATCACCTCCCTGTCTCCTTCCATCCCACCCACCTACTGGGCCACAGGGACAGTGGGAAACTGTCCTGCGGGTGGCTCTGTCTTTGAAGAATGGCCAGTTTACCTCTCTAGCCCTTAGCTCACAGTCTGGTGCTGAGCAAATGCTCCGTGATGCCTGCTTGTGAAGGAAGGAACGAGGGAGTGATGGTCAACAGACAGACGTGGAGCCAATGGCCCATTCCCTGCTGTCAGGTCAACACAAAGCCCTACAGTGTTCCCTTTGTCCCCAGAACCCATGTGCTGACCAAAGCATTTCTGACATGCTGACCTCCCGGGCACATCTGCAGAAGCATTTGATGGCACCTGGGCAGTGGCCTCTCAAGGAGGCAGTATTTGTACCCCCAAGGTCCTCCACAGTGGGTGACACACTGCTTCCCCAACCCCACCACACACTCTCCAGGCCTCAATTCCGTGCTTGGAGACCCTCCTACTGCTCTTCTGTGGATTCATTCCAGTTTTCCCAACGTTTCCTAGGCTCGCCCAGGTCCCAGTCCCAACGCCTCCTTTCTTCTTGGCTCTCGGCAGCTGACCTCAGCCTCCTAAGCAGTACCTCAGTCACATGGTGCCCACCTTCCCACACAGCATCTGAAGGACAACTGACCCTGCCTCAGCCTTCCTTCACTCTCTTTGGCCAGATACAGGGTCTGATTCTGTCAATATCTCCTACCCCTCACACCTGGAGCTTGGGTGTCTTGGGGGGTTTTCTTCTGAGTCCTTTCCCCATTTTTTTTTTTTTTTTTTTTTTTTTTGAGATAGGGTTTCACTATGCAGTTCAGCCTGGCCTTGAACTCACAGCAATCCTCCTGCCTCAGCCTCCCAAGTGCTGGGATTACAGGCATGCAGCACCATGCACGGCCTTTTCCCATGTTTTCTGAGTCAGGCTTGTTATGGTTTGGATCTAAAATGTCTCTTAAAAGACTCATGTGTTCAGAAGTGGAGCTTTCAGAAGGTGATTGGATCATGAGGGGGTCTAACTTCATCAGTGGATTAATCCATTAATAGATTGATAATTTGACAGCATTATTGGGAGGTGATGGAAACTTAGGAGATAGGGTCTAGTTGAAGGGAGTAGGCCATGGCGCTGTGACCTTGGGGGCCATCTTGTCTCTAGCCATGTCTTTCTGCCATGATGTTCTTTGCCTCAGGCTTAAAGTAATGGAAGCAGTAGATCATGGACTGAAGCCTGTGAAGCTGTGAGCCAAAATAAACATTTCCTCCTTTCGTGACAACTGATTAACATACAGCTTTATGTATGCTCTGCTCATTGGACCTTGCTCCCATTCTCTCAGTGAGCTGATAGATGCAAATATTCAAAAGCCTTCAAATATCTTTATGTGTGAGCACCCATTATGTGTTCCACAGGGTTCTAGGTACTTGGACTACACCAGTGAACAAGGCTTCTGTTCTCCTGGCTCCTGTGTTACATTCCCATGCTGCGTATTTACCTGCCACACTCTGCTCGGCCTGCCTGACGGCTGCACAGAGCTGGCCTGCAGCGTGGGCCGGTATCACACCCAAACAGAGTCCATCCTCCTCTACCCCACCCTGACTCGGGGCTGTTTCCATCAGTCCTTGCTATGTTTCAGACATGTTCTGAGTCTCTGAAGGGTTTACCTGTTGAAATTCAATCCCCGTTGTGAAGCATGAAGAGGGCAGAAACTTAATCCAACTCTGGTGTTTACAGGTGGGGCCTTTAGGATCAAAGTCAGAAGTGTGGACCCTCTCTCATTAAATACTGGTGGCTTTATAAGAGAGACCAGAAGATAGTGTGCGTGTTTTGTACTAGGGATTGAGCTAGGAAAATGCTTTACCATTGAGCTACACGTCTGCCCCCCCGCCCCTTTGAGATAGGGTCTTGCAAAGTTGCCCAGGTGAGGCTTGAACTTGTGGTCCTCCTGCCTCATTCTCTCTAGCAGCTGGGATGTGCCACCACGCCCAGCTTGCTTCATGTCTTTTGCCAAGGGATGCCCTGTGCCACCTTGGGGCTCTGCTAACAAGGCCGTCACTGGCATGCAGGCCCTTGAACTTCCAGAGCTTGGAGCTTTAAGTAAAATTCCTTTCTATATAGTTATTGAGCCTTGGTATTTTGAGTAATGAAAAATGGACAAAGCCAGTCCATTTACTCCAAGGGCCCATAACATGGAATCATTTCTCTCTGACCTTTTCAGCCACCATCTGTGTTTACAGCCACCATCTGTGTTTACATCAACACCTTCTAACTGGCCTCCCTCATTTCACCCAGTGCTCACTCTCTATACCTCCACCAGCCAGTGTCCCCCACTATCTCTGGGATACTGTTGGAGAATGAGACACCTACCAGTTTTACCCCAGGAACTTCTTCCAACTCAAAGTTCTAACATGCACCGAATTGCCCACATGTTGCAGCCAGTGGTCAGAGCTAGGACTAGGATGCAGGTGGCAAAGCTCCAAGCCACCTATTTCAAAGGAATTTTCTCTTTCATTAGGACTGACAGAGTTGCTGGAAACACCTCTGCAGTGATAGGAAAAAGTTGGCCAGAATTCTTCTGGGGAGTTGGGGAGTGTTAGGATTTAAAGCATGGGCCGGTGAGACGGCTCAGCGGCTTAAGCGCCTGCCTTGCAAGCGCGAAGGCCCGAGTTCGACTCCCGGATCCCACATACGAAAAAGGGGCCGGTGATATCGCTCAGCGGCACGGGTGCCTGTTGGCGCGCGAGGTCCTGAGGTCGTCCCCCCGGTACCCACAAAAAAAAAAAAAAAAAAAGGATTTAAAGCATTCATCCAAAATAAGTATCAAAAGGAATGTTAGTATTTCTGAAGTGTGTAAGTGCTTAACTGTTTTGAAAAAACAGACCAAATCCTTTCAACATAGAGTACCCTGGAAGGAAAGACTAGATGACCTTATGGTTAATGACAATCACACAGAGCACGGATTGTTTCCCAGTGGATGTAGAACAGGCTTAGACGTGGGTATTTTGTTTTATTAAAGAGATGTTTTTGCTTTCTGGTAATAGCTTCCATTTTACTTCCCAATGTAATAAGACCTAATTTCTGGTTGTAGGGAAAAGCTTATTCAACTCAAGAGCTGTGTTATGATTAGGAAAGCCAAAGAAAGGCACAGGGCAGGAACACCTCCCACCACTTAGTAACTGAGAAACTGCCGCCTGGCAGCGAGCACTGCTTCCACTTGGGGACCAGGAATCTGTGTGTGCCAGATTCTAAAATACTTGAGAGTGCCTGGGAAGATAATGGCTTGTGCAAATAGTTTAAGCAGAGACTGACTCTGGAAGAAAAGTTCTATAAATCGCAATATTTCCCACCCCACCAAGTCCCCAAGGTACCTGAAGCAGCACTGGCCAGGAGCAGGGTTTGGAAGGACTGGCAAGGGCTCCCATCAGCAGGACTGGAGAGCTCAGCTCTTTGTACACAGCATTCTTCCTCATCCCCGCTTCCTCAAACAGTTTTGCACCTAAACCTCATGGTCTGCTCTGTGGGACTCAGCTCTACCACTGTGGAGCCCAGCATACCCGCTCACCATATGCAGTTCCAACCCTGCCACCTAAGATCCTTCATCCTCCTGTTCCCTCTGGAGCCTGCCCTTCCTCAGGACCTACCAGCATCCCAATCCACCAGGCCTGACTCGTGTGTTGATCTCCAAGAACAGGCTCCCTGAAGGATACCTCTGGCTCGTTCTCTGGGTGCTCAGTTCTTTTTGTTTCCAGTACTGAGGGTTAAATGCAGGGCATGGGGTGTGGCTTGCTTCTCCTGCTGGTTTGAGATGCCTTTGAACAGATAGATCCCTCTAATGCCGCTTGCTAGAGTTCATGGGACAGGGGAGCCCTCAGCTGTAGAAGCCCAGAACCAATCTTTTCTAATAGAAAGAAGGCTGGGTTTGAAGTCAAGCAGTATTGTGGCTAGTGACAAGGCAAGACACCCACCTTCTCTGAGCCAGGGGCCACATCTGAAGAACGGCTGAAAGGCTGGTATGAGATCAAATGAGTTCCTAAAGTTTCTGCCTATACGAGTTTTCAGAAGTGAGATCCTTCTCATTTTTCCACCTCTCTAACATGCCGAGAGGTCTTGGGGTAAAGCAGGTTCTGAATGGTGCTGGGGCCAATTGTACCATCATGTGCCAACGTGTAGCAAGTTAATCTGTAGAAGTCACTGATGCCTTCTACCTGAGGCTAAAATTCAAGGATAAGAACCTTGTTTATCCTGTACTCCTACTGCATGTGGTGCTTTGGACTGAGTGTGCCAAGTTAAAGTCTGTGGGAACAAAAAATGAGATTCCTCTAATGCCACTTAACTAGAGTTCATGGGACAGGGAGCCCCCACCTGTAGATACCTGAGCTTACCCACCCCAGGGTCTCCAAGCCAAAGGCTCCTCCTCAGGCCTCCAAGGCATCGCTCCTCTGAGACTGTCAGAGACTTCCAGGGCGAACCACTGGTGGTCTCGCTACTGAAGGAGAGGACTAACCAGAAAGGGGAGAGTAAGGCTGGAGGACATGAACCTCATCAGCCTGCACGCAGTACACAAACTCACCATGACCTGAGCCTTCCCCCCACATCTGGGAAGACGGAAAAGCTGCTGGTCAGGGCTGAGTGGACCCTGAGGAGGTGGGCTAGATACACGCCGGAGTTCCCAGGTCAGCTCTAGTGTCGGTGAAATACATGACTTAGAAGCACCAACAGAACAGCACGTGCCAGCCTGGAGTCTACAGCGTCACAGCGCTGGGAAGGCTGAGCAAGAGCCCTACCTCACTGTCATCCTCTGCAAAAGCCCATGGTACTTGTGAGGAAGCAGGAACTGAGGCAGCATGGCTGTTTATTAGTCAGTAGAAAAGTAACTGTACAGATTTGAGTGTAAGAAGGGAGATGGAGCCCTAGTATCTGAGGCCACACCTCCATGCCAGAAAGCTCCAGTCTAGAGCCTGAAGTACGGTCCCCACAGGTGTGAGCTATCTGGATGCCCCAGAGCATCTGCTAAGGGTGCTGCCCCCGTGGGGGGCACTGGGTTTCCTTGCCCAGCAGCTGGGCCTGAAGAGAAGAGGCTGAGGAGGCTGAGCCCAGGACTGTGGCTAACAAAGCCATGCGGATGTACATGCCATTCTCAGCCTGGCGGAAGTAGGCTGCTCGGGGGTCTGAGTCCACCTCCACACTGCAAGGGAAAGGACAGTGTTACCACACGCCCGAGACGGCCTGGTTCAGGACTAAGGCCCTCCTCCCCATAGCCAGCCCTAGGCAGCCCCTACTTCTGATGCCTATCACCTTATCTCGTTGACACGGGGCATAGGATGCATCACTACCATCTTCTCCTTGGCCCGGGTCATGATGTGGGGCGTGAGGATGAACTGACCGAAGCACTGCAAGGCAGATGGGGGTCCCTGTTAACACTGCAGGGCACGGTGGCTACAGAGGACACACTCTGGGCACCCCTGGGGCTCCCTTCCACACCCACAGAGCTATGGCAACCACAGGACCTCAGCCCATGCCTGCCTCCCCGCTCTCTCATCTAGATGCCCCGTTCCAGCCTTGGCTTCTTTCTCATGCTTGGCACTCACAGATTCATATTCCTGGGCAGAGCCAAAGCGCTCCTTCTGGATTCGAGTCATGTAGAGCACATCAGTGTCAGGCAGCGCCTCCTCGATGCTCTCAAACTCCTCCTGGAGGAGAGGTGGGGCCACGGTGAATGCATGCCAGGCCATGACCACCCAAATTGAGTCCCATGGTCTGGGCCGGGGCCTGAGGGTCTCACCTGCTTGATCCCCCGGGAGGCTACATAGTCCCATACGTTGGGTGGCATGCGCAGGCTAGGGGGCGCCACGTAGCGCAGGCTGACACGGTACAGGGTGAGCAGGCGGGCCAAAGAGTGTACTGTGCGTCCATGCTTCAGGTCTCCCACCATGGTGATCTGGGAAGGAACCCAGTCAGCACAGGGGCTCAGACCAGGCACTCCTTCTGCCACTGCAAAGCCTGGGTCCCAGGACCAGAACATGGGCCTCCAGCATGCCCTGGACTGGAGAAACACTTCTTGCTTCCCATCCCAGCAGGGCTCCGGCCCCTACCACTGTCCTCACCGTCATGCCATTGACAGTCCCCAGCTCCTCCCGGATGGTGAAGATATCCAGCAGGGCCTGTGTGGGGTGCTCTCCAACCCCATCCCCGGCATTGATCACTGGCTTCCGGCAGTGCTTGGATGCCAGCTGTGGGAAGGGGAATAAGGAAGGAGAATCCTGCCTCTTGCAGCTCAGAGGCCCCTCTTCCCCGACCTCAATCCCACCCTTCCTGGGTGGCCCTCCTACCACGTGGCCCAACCCATGACCTGTGGCCCAGGAACACACGGGTCAGCCTCACCTCCACCGCTCCGGGCTGGGGGTGCCGGAGCACAACCACGTCAGCGTAGCAGCTCATGGTCTGCACTGAGTCAGCCAGGGACTCGCCCTTCTGGACAGAGGACGTAGCTTCCGAGAAGCTGAGCACAGAGCCCCCGAGCCGGGCCATGGCCGCTGCGAAGGAGCTGCTGGTCCGCGTGCTCACTTCGTAGAACATGGAGGCCATGACCTTGCCCTGTGGAGAGGCCAGGTGGAAGGTGTGAGTGTGTGGGGGCACAGACGGCACTCACCTCCTCAGCTTACAGCAGGGCTGCTGTGACGCTCCTTCTCTCCCCAGACCTCCCCAGTGAGCTGTCAGAGCCTTGACACTTTTAGTGCCAGGGACTCTGAGCTAAAAGCCTGCCTGCAAAAAGCCAGCATGTGAGTGACCTGGGAGAGGAGGAAAGGTCATCTCTCCCGCCACTGACCTGGCACACAGATGACCCCACAGATGGGCTGACGCTCTGGTGCTCGACCCCCATGTCAGCTAAATACCACTGCAAGGATGGGAACCACAGGGGAGGGTGCAGAGCAGCAGGACGTTCCGGAGCAGAGGACAGAGCTGCTAGCAGTGCAGGATCTGGACGTGCGAGGGGAGCTGACGGCAGGGGCAGGAAATGGCCGGCACCCTCAGCCCCACAACCCGACCCTGACCTTGAGGATGTCGAGGCTCCGCTCTTTCTGTACTGTCATCCGCATTGTGTGTGCCACATTGAACAGGTGGGACATCTACGAAAGACCCCAAGTCAGCAGGAAAGGCAATGAGCAGCCCCTGGGGGTCCTGGCCCCAAATTTCCAAATTCTTAAAGCTCCAAGTGTCCCCACCCACCTTCCCCAGGCACCTGATCTTTGGTGAACTGCTCTACAGACAGGATATGCTGGCCCACCAACGAGTGCAGTGGAGGTGAGGTCTGGGGGTGCAGCAGGCCAGGGGCCCCCAGGTTCTGGGGTGACGCCTGTCTTGGTACTGGTGGTGGAGGGTAGTAGGTGCCGTCTGAGGTTCCCATCAGCTCTACAGTGAGGGATAAGGTGAAAGGGACTGTCAGAGGGTCCCCCTGTCCAGGCCAGGCTGTGGTGGTCCCTAAGGTACATGTGTACCAGGGTGCAGCCTCTCACCTAGCTCGGCTGCCTTCCGAGAGGCTTTCTCCTTGGGCTCCTCAGCTGTAAACAGGGCAGGAAGAGAGATGTGCATCTGTGGCTGCAGTGTGGAGAGCCCCCATTTCCCAGGAACTCCGCTCCCAGTGCCTGTGTTAAACCACCTCACACCACAGTCGCTACAGCAGGTTAGGGGTGGGCAGGAAGGAGGCAGCAGCTCGGGGACACCCCTAAGACTCCCCATGGGGCTGTTGTGCGGGAGCAGTGGTGCCCGCCCCCGGCCCTTCCCAGCTGCCACGGGGATCCTAGGCAGAGGAACAGCCAGGTTCGCGCCAACCAGCAAGTGGGATTTACCCCTCGCTCTGCTGCCCCACGAGATCCCAGCTCCTGGGCGGAGGAACACAGCTGCCCACAAAGAGAGAGGGCTGTGAGAAGAGGCTGTGGGGTGTTTACCTCAGGCCGCAGTGACTTACTTAGGCAAAGAAGGGTACAGCGGACCAGACTAGGATGAAGGCATGAAGAGAAGGACAAGGTAAATGGATAGAAGAGCGTTGGGAGGAGGGGCCCGAGTCAGTTCCTGGGCAACTGAGCCCCCAGTGCCGACACTGGTAGAAGAGAACCCTCAGAGCAGCCAGAGACCTCTCTTACCAGGCAGACCTGGGTCCGACGCTCGGTGGATCCGGGGTGGCAGGTGGAAGCGGCCATCAGGAAGCCCTGGGATGCCCCGGCGTGGCCTCTCTGGTGTCTGTAGTAGTAATATTGGCCCAGGGTGTTGAAAAGTAACTGACCCAACCCCACCACACACTCGCTCCCTTGGGAAAAGCCAAGGGCTACTTGTGCACACAGAGCCTGCTCCCCATCCTCTCCCCTCAGCACCATCCCTCCCACGTGTTGTCAACAGACAGCAGATGACCCCATGACAGGGCCCTCAGACAGAACTCCGGATGGACTAACAGTGGGCTGAGAGCCTAAGAGGTGGCCTCTTAGGCTGAGAGATGGCTCTCTGGAGCAGTGTCAGAGGAGGGTGGTTTTTTTTTTTTCATTTTCTTTTTTTTAGTGCAGGCTGGCCTTGAACTTGCTTATGTAGCCCAGGCTGGCCTCGAACTCACAGCAGTCCTCCTGCCTCAGCCTCCCGAGTGCTGGGATTACAGGCGTGTGCCTCCTGGTGGTGGGGTTTTAACCCTCAAGTGCAGAGCCTTCTGCCCCATGAATCACCAATAAAAATGCTACAGCTGTTGGTGCTGCCCTGGGGACACTCTAGGCCTAATCCCTGGCCCTTAGGTCAGAAGCAGTGTGGATACCGTGGTCATCTCACTGGTGGCAGGGGCTGAGGGTGGGGGCTGTGGAACAGCCCCCTGAGGCCACTTCCGCACATCCTGTCCATAGCCCGGGGGAACCAACACCTGCAGAGAGAAGGCAGGGGCATGAGGAAAGCAGCTAGGCTCCTAAAAGGCTGGACACCAGCAAGAAGTAAACATGTTGCTAGGGATACAGAGCAGCCAGAAGGGGAAAGGAACTGTGTACATGTGCCAGGTGGGGAAGAAAATGAAAACAATGCAGAAAGAGGTCACACTGAGATCAGGCAGGGGTCACACACATACCTGTCCGTCAATATAAGCAACCTCCCCTCGCAGGACCACACGGCGGACGGTGCCCTTCACCTTCTGCCCTTCAAAGGGCGTCCAGCGGGCCTTGGAGAAGGGCATGTGGCTGGGGATTGTCCACTCATGCTCCAGATCCACCTGGCAGAGGGTCCCGGGTTATACACTGGGCAAAGACCCAGTGGCTGCAGGATCCCCGCCCAGGCTCTCACCCCCACACCTCCACATAGGTGTCCTCCTGTGGCGGCAGGTGGAAGATGCGCCGAGGATTGTGGTGCAGTCGCTGCAGCAGGTCATCCAGACTGAGCCGGCCCTCGCTCACAGCTGTCAGCAGCAGCGGCAGCATGGTCTCTAACCCTGGGAAGCCAGGTGGAGGCCGGGCCCCACACTTCTCCTCCAGGGTGTGGGGGGCTGGGATAAAGACAGCTGCTAGCCTCGGGGGCTCAGGGGAACCAGTTACCTCCCGATCTGGGCAGTCACACGCACCCCAGGAACACACTTCCAGCAACCTTGCTGTACTCACTACCAACCCTGACACTCATTTTTTTCTGGGAACTGGGGGAGGAAACAACTGCCCTCCTATGGGGCCCACAACTCTGCCCATTTACAAGTTAACTCATCCACCCATTCATTCTTTAAACCGGTTTCGGGAACCTATCACCAACTGGGCATCGAATTAGAGGTTGGTTTCTCACAGATCAAGACCCTGACCCTGTGCAGCCTGAAGTCTTGGCTTGGCTTTGCCTTTCTTGCAAGGGCTGGGCCACAGCTTGAGCTGGGCAGAGGAGGTGCACGCTGGCCCTCTCACCGTGGTCTGAGGCAAAGCAGTCGATGGCAGCCATGTTTTCCCAGAGAGCTTCCATGTCTTGGTGGGAGCCAAGCTCAGGCCGGACTTCCCCCTTCCCAGGCCCCAGGCGCTCTAAGTCCTCCCGGCTCAGGAACAGGTGGTGGGGCGCCACCTCACAGGTCACTGGTAGCCCCTGTGCCTTTGCAGCTTTAATCAGCAGGATCTGGGGAGAGAGCGAGGAGATCCAAAGGAGGCCCCTATGTGTCCTGCCTGCAAAGTGCCCATGGCCAGCATCAATTCTCAGAGTGCTATGGGCCAGTGTACCGAGGGGACTGGCTCTAGGCTCTCCTCCACCCTCTCCTGTCCCCAAGACCCACCGTGACCTTTAGTGTTATGGGGAAAGCGACAGGAGGCCCAGGACCTCTGGTGCACTCTCACCTCCTCCTTCCGTGCCACATGACATATGTGCACTGAGCGCTGCATCAGCTGAGCCACCATGAGGATGGCAGCGACGCTCTGCCGCTCTGCATGGGCCACAATGGGGAGGTGGGATGGCCACGTCTCGAAGTGCTGTGGGAAAAAAGGCTGGCTGAGTGGTGTGCAGTGCCTCTGATTCTCCAGGGCCCAGTGCCCTGGGCTCGAGTCCTCTTGAAGGTGGGGCCCTCAGACCAGGAGACAGCATTTGGTGGCCTCCTGCCATGGGCATACTGCCTACCTCCATCCACTGAGCCACACTGTCCAGCCGCAGCTCTGAAAAGGTTTCATTGAGGTAGAGCTTCAACCCTGCTGCAGACCCGGCCACAGCGCCCAGGGTCCCTGCATTTTCAGATGAGGCCCCAAGGAACAGGGCATAATCACAGCGGGCGCCAGCTTCTGCTAGCTGGAGAGGACACCCAAGAGGGGGCTTGTTAGCACCCATGCCCTCACAGGCCAGCCTGGTGTCAGTGGCCTGGGCCCGCAGAAAGGGCAGAGGGCAAAGAGCTCAGGAAGGCAGGGGTGCAGTGGCTCACCTTCTGGGCCAAGGCCATAGCGGGGGCATCAATGATGGGGGGCCGGGTGTTAGGCATGGCACACACCATGGTGACACCCCCAGCCAGGGCAGCGGCTGTACCTGAGGCAAAGTCCTCCTTGTGTGTCCCACCTGGCTCCCTCAAGTGCACATGGACATCAATCAATCCTGGGAGAACATGGGCACCAAGATTAGCAGGAAGACAGGAAGGACACGGTGTGTTGGGATAGAGGGAAAATTGTAGCACCTGATACAAGTTCCTCAGTCTAGGGCACCATAGATTGAGGAATAAAGAGCAGAGTAAGAGAGATTCCAGGGCCTTCAAAGTCTGTGCAGTGCAGGGCAGAGGATGGGCCCCACCCTACTTTTACCGGAGGGGCTCTACACCAGCTGCTACCAGCGTCCCCGGAGATGCACTTACCAGGCAGCCGCACGAGCTTCTGGGAGGTCATGCAGTCAACGTGCACCTTCAAAGGAGGGGTTGGCCCAATCTGGCCTAGAGCCTGCAAGTGGGGGGCAGTTGGTATTGACGTAGGGGGAGCCAGCCTCCCTCTCCATTCCCACCTTCTCTCCCTCTGCGGCCACAGAGCTTTATCATTAGCACAGCTCTTTCATGACTTTTCCTACCACCCAGGATGCGCTCACTATCCCCTCCTCCCACATCACACCAGCTGTCTTGCTCCAGCACCGGGGCAGTTACCTCCACAAAGAGTTTGGTGCACTTGATATCAATGATGAGGGGCACAGAGAAGTCAGCGGCCAGGCGCCGAGTACGGTAGCCCTTGGTCACAAAGGAAGAGAGACGCCGGCCCCCGGCTCCGCGCATTGACAGGTTAATCACTAGCTCAAAGTGATTCTCTGCCAGCTGCTCCAAGATGCTCCGCTGTGGGGGGCACTCACCATCCACTGCCTCCTCAAAGTGCCAGTCTACAGCGGTTACCTGCAGGCCCAGAGGCAATGTTAGGCCAATCTGAACCTGGCAGAGATCAGGGAGGCCATCCTGGAGAGAGAGGAGCTGGCCATGGTGAGAAAGAAGACTGAGGACCCACAGGCTGTGGACCAGGGGCTGCCTCTATTTGCTATTGGCAAGGTATGTTTTCTTGACAGGAAAGGTGTCTCTACTATGTGGAATAAGACAGGTTACCAAGGATCAACACTGGTGTGAACTCACGCATGTACACACAGACAAGAATCAGGAAAGGAGTACCTGACCGTTATTTAACAGTGCAAGAGAGACTGTCAGGAATTTCTGTGTATCCTTGTTCTACACAAAGCATTCATTACTATACAACATAATCACAGAAGCAGGGGCCAAGGAGGGCAGTGTGTGGCTGCTAGAGCTGTACCTTGACGCCGTGCTCAGTGTAGAAGTCAGCTGTGCCCAGGCTGGCGTAGAGGCTGTAGCCCAGGCTCTCCAGCAGCCGCACAGTAGGGAGCAGCTCGCTTTTGTTCTGAAACCAAGCAGAGGGCCGAAGAGGATGTGCTTCTGGGTCTTCTATTTCCAGGTCAGAAGTAGCCCAGAGAGTCAAGATCATCCAGACCCTAGTTCCCTGGGCCCTCCCCAATTCTGGTACCTTATAGCTGCCGATGGTCAACAGGATGTTCTTCTTGGGGATCTTAAAGCCAGTGCTTAGCATGGCCTTGAGGTAGGCCTCACAACGGCTCTCCCCAAAGCAGGCCACCTCCCCAGTGCTGGTCATCTCCACGCCTAACACCACGTCAGCACCCGCCAAGCGGGAGAAGGAGAACTGAGGCACCTGGGGGAGCAGGACAGAAAAAGGCCAAGGTGTCACCTGGGGAGGTAGGCATGGTCCCCTCTCTTTACTCCATCTACATAGCAGGGCTACCCTTTGCTGCTGCTGCCCTTCTACACGGGCCCTACTGCTTCCCACACTACTGATGTTTCTGTCCCTGGCCCTGGAATACTTTCCCACTGAGCTCTGAAAATCAAAATCCTGACCTCTGGACTGGGGGTATAGCTAAATGGTAGAACACCTGCCTAGCATGCATGAGACCCTGGGTTTTACACACACACACACACACACACACACACACACACACACACACACACACACACACACCCAACAAACCTAACAAAAAAACCCAAACAAACTGAAACCCTAACCATCCTTGAGACTGCTCAGTTCAAATAGTGCTCTCTCTCTGAACCACTCTCCGATCGTCCCTTCTGGAAGCAGCACCCAGTCTCTACATTCCCTGAGCATTTGATTTATACCTTGACTATGCAGGTTTATCACAGACTATTTCATATCAAAGCCACTTTGGGGCCTGACTTCTCTTGCCTCCCATTCCTTGGAGGTAAAACTCCTGAGACAAAGACTATTTTATTACTCTCGGGTCCAGCGAGGCCTTGTATAGGTGTCAGTTTGTCTGCTAACTGCTCTCTCCCAATTTGCCTGCTAAGCCCAAGGGTTTCAATCCTCCTTACCTTTACCCCCACGACTCCAGAGCCAGTCATGAGCCCCACGGGTTCTACCTTTTCCCCCATGATGATTCGTGTGGCCAAGGCTACTAGGTCAACACCTAGTGTTTTGGAGACAAAGGGGAAGGAGCGAGAGACACGCACGTTGCATTCAATAACTTTCAGCTGATCATCCTGGGGCAGAGAAGGATTGTGTCAGGCCGTGTGCAGGCGAGGCCTGCTAACGCTACTCCACTGACTCTTCCCCTCTCTCCATTCTGAGTGCAATCAACCCGGGTGACTATGGCAAACCCTGACCACACTGCAGACTCAAGCTATGACCCCTTCCCTCCAGCTTTCATGTCCACTTGGATGAGGATGGGAGACATCACAGGGCTTCCTGGAATGTGGAGGAGCGCTGGCCTTTCTGCCCCTCCTTTCACCTCATTACCTTGGCAATGAGCTGCAGATTGAAGGGTCCCGTGACCTGCAGCTCCTGGCCCACAGCATGCACAATGGCTTTGATCCGCTCCAGGGTTTTGGTGGTGATATCTTGTGGGGGGGTAACCAGTGTGGCGTCGCCTGAATGCACACCTGCATTCTCCACGTGCTCAGAGATGGCGATGGCAGCCACCACACCGTCACAGGCCACAGCATCAACATCAATCTCCTAGTGGCAGCCACAGGCAGTGTCTGTGATGTAGGGCAAGGTCCACTTTCTCCTCCCACTTGCCCTTCCTCTACGAGGCCCCCGACACAACCCATCCTTCCCAGCGCACTGTGCCCAGCAGGGAAGTCTCCACTGGAACCAGGGGCTACCCTCAGAGATTTCTTCACAGTTTCTCACCTTGGCCTCCTGGATGAACTTGGAGATGACCACGGGGTGCTCCTTGGAGACAGCTGCTGCGCTGCTCAGGAAGCGCTCCAGGTCCCCATCAGTATAGGCCACATTCATCGCAGCACCACTCAGCACATAGGAGGGGCGCACCACGCAGGGGTACCCCACATCCTGGCAGAACTGGCGAGCAGACTAAGGGAGGCAAGAAGGGAGATTAGTGGGGCTAGTCGTACTCATCCATGAGCATCATCCAGTCTCCAGCCCCTCTGCCCACACCCACCAGAACCGAGCCCACCTCTAGGTCACTGAGCTCCCTCCACTGAGGCTGGCTGATACCAATGGTGTCAAGGAGCCGGGAGAACTTGAATCGGTTCTCAGCAGAGTCAATGGCTTCAGGGGAGGTGCCCAGCACCCGGCACTGCTGCCGATGCAAAGCCATGGCCATGTTGTTGGGCAGCTGCCCCCCCATGGACAGGATCACACCTTCGGGATTCTCCAGCTCATAGATGTCCATCACCACCTGTAATGCAGGGCACAAGCGAATGGTGACAACCAAAGAGCTCAAGGAGATGACCCTTCTTGTTAACTGCTCCCTTCAGCCCTACCAAGTGCCAAAGAATCTTGGGTCAGCCAGCCAGTGCCCCTCAACCCCGGCCACCCAGTGCCTTCACCCCTCTCACCTCAAAAGAGATCTCGTCAAAGTATAGTCGGTCACACATGTCGTAGTCGGTACTAACTGTCTCTGGATTGTAGTTCACCATGATGGTCTTATACCCCATCTGCCAAAGGAAGGGTAATCACTTAGCAATTAGAAGGCAGGAAGATTATGAGCAAAGTAAGCCAAAGTCCCCATTGCAGCGTGCCAGCTGCCAGCTTCCTGTGATAATGGATAGCACCTGCCTTGGGGGAGAAGTAGGCTGAGTGTTGGGGAGGAGACTCAGGCACTGTGTGGGGCAAAAGAAGCCCTCCTGGGCAATCCATGGACCGAGGGAGGTGTAGCAATGAACTGGGAGAGCCAGGATGAAGTGTGGGAGAATAGGCAACTGCCAGAGTAAAAAGCTAGTAAGGAAGATGAGCTCCCAGACCTTGCGCAGCTGCTGGATGCAGCCAACAGCACACCAGTCAAACTCAACGCTGGAGCCGATGCGGTAGACGCCAGAGCCAAGGACCATGACGTGAGTTGTCTGAAAGGGGAGGTCGTGGGTGTTGCCCCAGTAGGTCAGGTACAGGTAATTCGTCTGGGCTGGCCACTCAGCTGCAACTGTGTCGATCTGCTTCACCACTGGGCAGATCCCCAGTTCCTGACGCAGCTTGCGAACAGCCAGCTCTGTGCTGAAGGAGAAGAGTAAGAAACGCAGGCTCTAGGAATGGGGTATCTGAGAGGTGGGGCCCCAGGGACAAGGGTCAGAAGTCTCCAAAGCGCTCCACCAAGGAGACCCACACCTCCCAGCTCAAGGCCTCACCGCCATCTCTGACCTCAGAACTGCAAGGGCGATCTGCTTGTCTGAGAAGCCGAGGCGCTTGGCCTGGTGCAGCAGGTCTGGGGGCAAAGGCTGCCCTCGGTGTTGCTCCAGGAGCCGGGCATGAGTGACAATGCGCTTCATTCTTTGCAGGAACCAGCGGTCGATGCGTGTGAGCTCATACAGGCGGTCTACTGAGTAACCTGCCCACAGAGCAGCGGCCACCACGAAAATCCGCTTATCTGTTGGTGTCTCCAACTCCTGACAGAGAGTGCAGACAGATGAATGCAGGACTGTGCCACAGTAGGAAAGGACATTAAGAAAAACATTCCCCACCAGCTGGGCGTGGTGGCACATGCCTATAGTCCCAGCTACTTGGGAGGCTGAGGCATAGACCAGCCTGGGCAACACTGCAAGACCTCGCTTGATCAAAACAGTAAAACCCAACCTACTGTCACGTGAGCCTGAGTGCTTGAGTGTGGCACTGTTAAGAAAGGAAAGCTGTACCCACAGCACAGCCTCTGCAACTGCAAAAACCTGGATACAGATTCTGGCTCTGCCTGTCACTAGCTGTGTGGCCACGAGCTCTTTCTATAACCTCTCTAAGCCCCAATTTTCTCATTTATAAAAACTAATCTAATAATACGGTGTCTTGTAACGATGAATGAGCAAATACCTCAAAATCCCCAATAAAGTGAAAAAAGCAAATGTCCCACGATGACTGCCACCACTGTTACTGTCAACAAGCTCACAGCCAGGGGGTAGCGGAGTATGGGCGACACTGGGGGGTGCTGCCACAGCGGGGAGCTGCTTACCATGTCGCTGACTGGCTTCACCGTGTGGTCAAAGCCCACACAGTTCTCATCCACCATGCGCAGGGCCTTCTGAAAGGCCTCCTCAAATGAACGTCCAATGGCCATGACCTCACCTGGAGGAAAAGGAAGGAAGACCCAGGGGTGGAGGGGGAGGTGCAGTTTGCCCAACATGCTATGGCCAAACCTCTGCAGGCTCACAAGGCAAGCCCCATGGTGGTGGGGATGCATGGTGTCTCGCTACTAAGAAATCTCAAACTCACAGCTCTTCTCCCTACCATTTTCACAGGTAGGTACAGGCTCTATGCTTAGGAGGGAACATGGAATCAATGTGCCTAAAATGGGTATGTGGATATTGAAACAGTTAATTTATCACAGTGGCCCAAACTACTGATGGCTGTCTAGTTTAATGACCTGCTTTAGTTACAACGTGATATTACCCGGAATCTGCCTCACCCTTTAGACCTTAAAAAGTTGGGATAATAAGATGATTACACTATTCTTTGAAAGCATCCCAAGGCAATCACATTTTAAAGAGGCATTTTAGTTTTTTCTTCCTGAGCATTTTTTGTACATATGCTTTATACATGATTACAGTGTACATACCATTTGCATCCTGCCTTTTTCCTCATCTAAGCTCTTCTTCACATTGCTTAATGACCTTATAAAAACACCACTTAATTCCTGTATGATGGCCACAATTTAACTGCCAACTTACTAGACGACATTTAGCTTTTAAGTGTTGATCATTGAGTGAGGCTGTGATCTTTTTTGGGTTTTGGATTTTCTCCCTAGAATAAATTTCCAGAAGTGCCAAGGATAACAAGGTAAGGCAAAAAATTTTATGATCCTTGGTAAGTACTAATTACTTCACAAGTTTGTGCTTTACAACACGAAGTATAAGTTTAAGCAATCTTCTAAGCGGTGGGTATAATCATTTTACATGATTTTTGCTAATAAACAAAAAAAAAATATTTCATTTCAACTAAATTTCTACTCACTCATAAGAGGAAAAATTTTTCCAGGTTTTTTAATGATTTTCTTTTCTGTACAGTTCTGTTCAGGTCCTCTGACCATTTCCCAGAAGGGCTTAAGTATTTCTTACCAACTGTATTTTTCTACTTACAATCCTAACATTTACATTTCTTAAAAAAATTTTTTTAGGGGCCGGTGAGATGGCTCAGTGGCATAAGTGCCTGCCTTGCAAGTGTGAGGGCCCGAGTTCGACTCCCGGATCCCACATACGAAAAAGGGGCCGGTGATATCGCTCAGAGGCACGGGTGCCTGTTGGCGTGTGAGGTCCTGAGGTCGACCCCCCCCCCGGTATCCACAAAAAAAAAAAAAATTTTTTTTTAGAACACCAACATACTGCAGTAGTGTTAAGAAAGCAGAATATGAATGATTTTAGTTCCATTGTACTGTGGATAGATCAAAAAATCTTTTACCTAATCCATCTCTATAACAAGATTATAGGTGATCTGCTATGGCTAAGTGATCTTTTCTCATTTCTCAAGGATTTGTGTATCTCCTGACTCTACCACACCAGAATCCAGTCCGGGTTCAGAGCCTGCTGTTCCCTGTAACAGAGCTCCCTGGGCCGGGTGGGGAGGGCGCGGGACACAGAGTACCACACAGAGTACGCTTCTCTCATCCCCACAAATCTAGGCCAATGTCCTTTCCACAGTTATTAAAAGTTATTGAAGATTGTACTCCAAGAATACTTGAATAGATGTAAAACATTTAAATGTCTCAGCTAGGAATCAATCTCTGTCCTATTTTCAATCCACTTCTTGTAGCCATAATTCAGTTATGGCTTCATTCCCACGTTTATTATAATTTTCATAGAACAGAAATTCATCTCCAGAAGGAACAACTTGGCAATCTTGTGGGATTTCTAAAAATTTTGAAATAATATGTAAGCTCAGACTTGGTTAAAAGCCACTACTGCTCTAAGAAGTTTGTAGCGCAAAGAAACTCTTTACCTACTAAGCTGGTAGCACTTGGGTCTCATACATCGACACACTTGTCTTGGCTGAAATGTTTACAGGACAGTCCAGGACAATTAAAGGGATGCCACAAACAAGCACATTAGTCCCACCATGCTCCACTACTGTGTGGCAGATGACCGCCACACCCATTTCTGTTCACCGACAGAGCTCCCTGTTTTAATAAAGACTTCTGATGTTCTGTTCTGATCTTAACGTTATGCTAAAAATCATTTTATTTTGGGGGCCAGTGAGATAGCTCAGCAGCATAAGCGCCTGCCTGGCAAGTGCAAGGTCCTGAGTTCGACTCCCGGTACCCACATAAAAAAACAAAAAACAACAAACATTTTATTTAGTGATATAGGCACAAAGTGCCACAGAGGGAAAGAGACTAAGGCTAAGTTGTAACTGTGCTGACTTGGATTCAGAAGGGTTCCCAGGAAAACAGCAGTCATAGTTCCCCTGAAACATACACATCTAAACTAACAGTGAATAAAAATGTCACCGACACCAACAAGCTAGTGATGAAGGTGTGGGCAAATGCCACCAGGATTAGGAGCTGTGGGTGATTTCACAACCTGGTCTGTGACAGGTGACAAAGAGCATGCAACTAGGAACCAGCTTCAGTTTTTAGTTCTTGGCTCTGCCCACTACTCTTTGTGGGCCCTCAAGTCATTTTCCTCCTACAGGTACCTTAATGTGCTCATCCGTTAAATAAGAGAAGAGACAGACTGATGCTAGCACACGGTTCCAGAGTCAATTCCAACACAGATTTCCACATAACTTTGAACCTCACTCCTGGTTAGAACAAGGATCAGGGTTGGGGTGTAGCTCAGTGGATGGTTAAGTTCAAGTTCAGCCTGGGAAACTTAGTGAAACCCTGTCCCCCCGCAGACAAAGGGGGGGGGGCTGGAGACATAGTTCAGTGTGGGTTCAACCTCCAGTACTGGGGGAAAAAAACAACCGTGTTAGTTTGATAAGCTCAGCTAAAATGCTCAGCCTCTATTAGCTGTTAGAAACCGTGTTTCTAAGCTGCTGCTGATAAAGGAGCCAGGAACTCTGACACTGTAGACTCTTAGTCCCCATGGGACTCTGTAGGAGGACATTGTGATGTTATTCTTACCAACGCTCTTCATGCAGCTCCCAATCTTTGTGCTGACTCGCAGGAATTTGCTGAGGTCCCAGCGAGGAATCTTTACTACACAATAGTCCAGGCTGGGTTCAAAGGCTGCTGTGCCCCCCGTAACAGAGTTCCTGGGGCCAGGAGAGGAGGGTGCAGAAAGACGGAGAATAGCACACAGGGTAAGCTTCTCTCTCTCTCCACAAATCCAGACTTTTCATCAGCTCCCCACACCCCTTTAACACCAGGAATCCTGCCACCACATACCTGAGCTCAGGCAGGGGAATGCCCAATGCTAGCTTGGCTGCCACGTAGGCCAGTGGGTAGCCTGTGGCCTTACTGGCCAGGGCGGAGCTGCGGGAGAGCCTAGCATTCACTTCAATGATGTAATACTGCAAAGAGAGAAGACAGAAAGGTCATGGGTTACTTGGCCTGGAAGTCCCTGCCTAGAACTCTCAGAAAGGAGAGAAAATAAGCCCTCCTCATAGGGATAGAGAGAACACAAGGGCCTCCCCAAAGCCCAGCCTTATAAAAGTGATCCTGGCTTCCACTCCAAGATCTGTGGGGCCAAAAGACCTCTTAACCTTGAGGCCCGGAGATTACAGAAGAGGAGACAGCTATAGTATGGAGGATATAGAGCCTCACCTGCTCAGACTCCGGGTTCAAGGCATACTGCACATTGCACTCCCCAACAATGCCCAGGTGCTGGGTCACCTTGATAGCTGTCTGTCGCAGGAGCTGGTACTCTTTGTCATTCAGTGTCTGGCTTGGAGCCACCACGATGGACTCCCCAGTATGGATGCCTAGTGGGTCTAAGTTCTCCATGTTGCATACCTGTGAAGGAATGGGCATGGGACCGAGTGGTCACTGCCAAGGGGAGACAGGAGAGACAGGAGGCTGCACCCCTGGGTCTCACTGCCTTAGGGTCTGAGCCTCGCCTGCATCTGAGGGGCACAGAACCCTCAAAGACCTCAGGTCTCTGCTCTTCCAAACACCCAGGCTACCTGAGCCGATGCACTCTCTGCCCTCACTCACCGTCACACAGTTGCCATAGGCATCTCTCACCACCTCATACTCAATCTCCTTCCAGCCCTTGAGGGACTTGTCCATTAGCACCTGGCTGGTATGGGCAAAAGCAGGGGCTATCAGAGCCGAGAGCTCCTCCTTGGTAGAGGCAAAGCCAGAGCCTAGGCCTCCTAGTGCAAAGGCTGCCCGTACCAGTACAGGGTAGCCCAGTCGTTCGGCAGCTGCCTGGGCCTGTAATGAAGGGAAAAGATGAGAAGAGTCATTTCCTGTTGCCCAAAGAGAGCCGAGAACCAGAGAAAATAAAACACAAAGAAAATGACACTATCCTACTTTATCCCTCGAACCTGCTCAAGAGAATTTGCTGCCTCACTGGGGGCCACATGCTCTCCAATCTCTGCCATCCTAGCAGCAAAGGCACGTCGATCTTCAGTCAGTTCAATGGTTTCCACAGGGGTACCCAGTACCCGGACCCCATATCGAGCCAGAACCCCAGCCTTGGTCAGTTCCACACCACAGTTCAGGGCTGTCTGGCCCCCAAAAGTCAGTAATACACCATCTGGGCGCTCGTTACGTATAACCTGAGGCAGGAGAGAGGGGTCACAAGCATTTACAACCTCGGGTAGAGAGCAGATCAAAGCAGCTTAGAAACCCAGAGTGACCACTCAACCCTTTGCCCACTGACAGTCCCCTCCCCAGTCCACTCCTACCCTGGTCATACCTGGGTTACGTAGTGAGGAGTTATGGGAAGGAAATAGACCTTGTCAGCCAGCCCCTGAGAGGTCTGTACTGTGGCGATGTTGGGATTGATCAGCAATGTCTGGATGTTCTCCTCCTTCAGGGCCTTAATAGCCTAAGGAACAAGAATGGCCTATCAGCCTCTGTTGCTGAAGCAAATCTCAAAGCCTTAGGTCAGCATTTTTCCTCTTCTTTCCCTTGCTGTACATTGACTTCTATTCCTCACCACCTTGTCTTTTGTGTGTCTCCAGACACCCTGGTCCATTTCCTCTCCATCATCAATGTTCATACCCCAGCCCTCCTCCTTTTGACTTTACCCACTGCTACGGGTCACAAATCCAGAAGGCCATCTCTTACCTGAGAACCAGAATAATCAAACTCTCCAGCTTGGCCAATAGAAAGGCCCCCTGAGCCTAGGATCAGAACCTTCCGTAGTGGTGGAAGCCCAGAACCAGGGGCAGGAGGTCCAGGGGGACAGAGGCGCTCAGCCAGTCGCTCTCGAACTATGGAGGCACAAAGTCATGAAATGTCAGAGCTGGGAGGGACACAAGAGACTATCTAGACTGGATTAACTTTTAAGAATCTAGAGCAAATATGCATCTAAAGAGTGACAGGCAGACTACTAATTTCACTTAGTTCATTGAAGGGAAAGGTGTGTGCTAATATTGTTTGGACAACTGAATGCCAATATCTTGTACCCTGAGTCATTCATTCATTCATCCATTCATCATTCATTCATTCATTCATTCATGTGGGTACTGGGAGTCGACCTCAGGACTTTGCGCTTGCCAGCAAGCGCTTGTGCTGCTGAGTGATATCACCGGCCCTTTTTTTTCCTTTATGTGGGTTCCGGGAGTTGAACTCAGGACCTCGCGCTTGCTCGGCAGGCGCTTATGCTGCTGAGCTATCTCACCAGCCCCTGAGTAACTAATTTAAAGATAACAATATGCAATGTATTAACCATTGTTACCCTCCTATTATGTTGTTTTGAAATTTTTTCTGTTTTTCTCTTTAAAAAAAAAAAAAAAAAAAAAAGAGTGACAGAGGGAAGACCTGAACCCAGGGCTCATGACTTTTGAGATCCTTTCAATAGAAGCAGCAACAACTATCTGGCTATCCTCCCTCCCCTCCCCCTAACCTCCCAGACACAGTTTTCAGGGCATGTCCACCTTATGCTGACACTGGAGCCAGCCCGTTAGGTCCATAACCTAACTCTATTAAGGTGCTTACCTGTCCAGCCCCCAGGGTTCCCAGCTACAGCCTCTCTCACAGTTTCCAGAAAGATATCAAAAAGCAGTTCCATATCTGAAGGGCCAGCATGGTGCTCTGGGTGGAACTGGACACTGTTGAAGAAATTGCAGGATGAAACCCAGCCTTCTCACCAGCATGCCACAGGCAGCCTCAGGAGCAGGGGAGTAGGGCAGAGGATGCAGATTCACCGCCATGCTTTACTTTCCCATTTTCATGGCCCCCAGGGGTTTGAAGCTACACAGACCCCCAGTCACCCTGCAAGATTGCTCTGGCTTACCTGAAAATCGGCAGGCTGTCATGAACAATCCCTTCATTGGAGCCATCATTGGCATTGGTGAAGAGAGGAGACCAACCTGCTGGCAGGGAGTCAGCTTCCACAGCAAACCCATGGTTCTGGGATGTCAAAAAGCAGCGTCCAGAGCCCACCAGCAAGCAGGGTTGGTTATGGCCTCGGTTCCCATACCTGGGGGTAGAGGCATTGAGTCACAGACCGTCCCTTCCCTCTCTGGATTTTATTATTCTTGCTAGCCCTGCTCCTGTTCCTCCAGTAACTCCCCCAACTCTCTTCTGATCCCCAGTACTCCACTCCCTCCCTCCTGTCCCAAGTGTAGGCTCGTTCCTCTCCTCACAAATCTCACCTCATCTTGTACGTCTTGGCCCCAATGGCTAAGGCCAACAGCTGGTGTCCCAGGCAGATCCCAAAGACTGGTCGGGGATTAGGCTTGGCTAAGATGCAGCTCAGTGTGGATACCACACTAGGGTAGGAGGCAGGATCACCAGGGCCATTACTTAGGAAGAGCCCCTCATACTCTGGAGTGGGCAGAAAAGATGAAATCAAAGACAGGATTTCACCAGGAAGAGACAGGCCTGAAGCCCTCAACATGTAAACAGAAACCCTGATCTCCACCTTCATCACTGCAACTCATACTGACTTGCAGCAACTGAGCTAAGGGACAAATCTTCCACCCCAGCTACCAGTCTGAGCCCTGGACACACCATGGCTACTCACCCTGGCTGTCTAATGTGTTGTCCCAGGGCACTACAGTGACCTCAGCCCCACGCTGGCAGAGACATCGGATCTGATTATACTTGAGGCCACAGTCCAAAGCAAGGATGCGAGGAGTACCCCCTGCGTTGAATATCTGTGGAGTCTGAGGAATAAACAACAACAGTTGGCAGCTATGACCAGCAAATCTAAGATACGTACATGCCATAGCCCCTACTTTTGAGGCCCCCTGATTCTACCGCAAGTATTTACCCCAATTGTAGGCAAAAGTAACTACTATGTTCCCCCCCTTGCAAAAGTTTCCTACTCTTCTTCTGTACCTTAATGGAGACCTCTGGCACCAGAGGTTGGGCATTGGGGTCCAAGAATGGCAGGGATGAAGGCTCTGTCCCATTCTGGACCAGCTTTCCAAGCAGAGACCCTTGCTCGCGCAACTTCTTGGTCAGCTCCCGAGTGTCTATTCCTGTCAAAAGAGCACAGCCTCAGAGACCACACTCCCAACCCAGTCACTGTACACTTCCGAGAACACTTCTATTCCAGAGCCCAGAGGCACACACGGTTGGCACCAAAATCCTGGGCTATCCTGATGCAAGGACACTACAGCGAAGTATTCCTACCGAAAGTGTCGTAACTGAAATGAACCCCAACTCTAGGCTGATCCAATTAGAGAAAATAATTCCAATAGAAAAAGAACATGCTAAATGACACCACACAGGAACATAATCAACAAAACATGGACTATGAAATATTCCTAAGGAAAAATGATCCATTTTCATCAAGCAGGTTATTGGGCCCATAGAGTACATGTAAGAGACATGTCATCCAAATACGACATAGGACCTTGTTATGTGCCAAAGTCAAATAAACAATAAATAATTTAGGTTATGGGGAATATTTTCAACTGCCTGCTAAGAGATTTTTATAATGCATGATAATACTGTGGTCATGGTCACATGTTTTCAAGATTCCTTTTTCGTAGATATTAGCTACTGTAGATAAAAGGATATAATGTTTAAGATTTATTTGGAAATAATCTAAGGGTGGCCAGGAGTGGTGACACACGCCTGTAATCCAAGCTTCTTGGGAGTCTGAGGTAGAAAAATTGAAAAGTTCAAGACCAGCCTGGGAAATTTAATGAGACTCGAGGGCTGGGTATATAATCGCTCAGTGGTAGTGTCCTTGGGTGCCTGGATTCAATTCCCAGTAGTGTACCCAAAAGTAAGTAAATAAAAAAAAATGTAGGGGTGGTACCAGTGGTATTGAAATAAAGATAGTCCTGAGTTGATGATCATGGGAACTGGGGGTTCACTATAGCATCTAAACTTTCCATACTTCTACCACAACTTTAGACTCGAGTGCCAAGAGACCTCCGAAAGCTGTTGATTATTTCCCTCCAGGCCACGTGCTCTGCCAGACACATCAGCACCTGGCAGCTTACCTTGCAGGCCAGGGATGCTGTGCTGCTGCAGCCACTCGTGCAGGGTGCAGGTGGCACTCCAGTGGCTGGGGCTGGGGCAGCACTCTCCCACCACCAGCCCTGCCACGTGGATCTTTGAGGATTCAAACCACTGCAGAAAAAAGAAGAGATCGTGAGGAACCTTGGGCCCACCATCTCCCTAACAGATCTTCCTCACTGTCTGGCCACAAACCCTCTACCCAGCCACATGTTAATCCTTCGATACACCAAGCACTTCACGCTCTTTGTTCTGCCCTATAGTAAGCACTGAATACATAGGCCCAGGGTGCCCGACTAATAACTAAAAATGGCAATTTCATGTTTTCTTCCATTTCCTTTATCCAAAATTGAGATCGCAAATCCCCTTTCCTATGAAGGCACCCCCCCCTAACCCACTACATCTTGTGCCTCCACCTAAGAACTCAACACTTTATCTCCATGTCTTTCTTGCTACTTACATTGTGTTATGAGTACATATGTCTCTCTTACAAAATGGAAATTCTCAAAAGCAAAGTGCCTGATACATGGTGTCAGTCAACAAATATTTACTGAATGCCCACTAAGTGCAGATGTTGTAACAGATGCTGGGTGTGGTGGTGCACACCTGTAATCCCTGCACTTAGGATGCTGAGGCAGGAGGATCGTGAATTTGAGGCCAGTTTGGCTACACAGTGAGTTCAACGCAAGTGACTACACAGGAAGACCCTGTCTCCACAACAAATGAACAAACAAACAATGCTAAGGAAAAAGCACTGAGCAAGAAAAGACAAGGTCCCTATCTTCACAATCAAGGAAGCCAGAAACTAAGAAGATAACATGTACATAAGATGTTAATTATGTGTTGTGATAAAAACACTAATAAGATAGGTAGGTACAGGATGTTATTAAAAAGTAAAGCCTCAGGGCACAACACTAGACATCATAGCCCTTTCCCACTTCATTTGGGATTAGCATTTAAAAAAAATATAATATGAACTTGTTACTTAATAGACAAGCATTTGATAACTAAACAGAGGAACAAGAAATTCGTATGGGAGAGAGCAGCACATTCAGCTCAGCTGGTAAAAGGCTCACAGATGGATGCTGAGACTGCTCTTCAGGGACTGGAGAGATATTTAGCAGAACCCCCCCGCCCTGGCCCACCAAGTGGAGTAACCCATGCATGCCCAAGTACATTACCGCACACATGCCACAAAAGCACCAGGGTTGGGCTAGTAGCTCTAGCAGGCTTCACTTACTCTGGTCCTATCAGGGTTTCAATTCTGCAGTTTTATAAACTCAATTTTGTCAGTGGGCTGAGAGCTGACAAAGCTTACAACTGACATGTGTCAGCTAAATTCAAAAGACACGCATTATAAACCAGAATGCCATTTATTTAGAGATTTATAATCAAGAAGGGTCCTTCCCAAGAACAATTATTAAGTCCCTTATCTCGATAGAGTTCCTTTTTCCCAGTGACAGGGTGACTAGAAAGGCAAATTAAGAATTACAAGGCTGCGGGACGGTGAGATGGCTCAGCGGCATAAGCGCCTGCCTGGCAAGCACGAGGGCCTGAGTTCGACTCCCGGAACCCACATACGAAAAAGGGGCCGGTGATATTGCTCAGTGGCACGGGCGCCTGCTGGCGCGCGAGGTCCTGAGGTAGACCCCCGGTACCCACCAAAAAAAAAAAAAAAAATTACAAGGCTCAACAGACTTCAGAAGCAAGACAAAGGAAGTTTTGAGGAATACAGACATTCCTTGTTTAATGACCAAGTTCCATTCCCACAACTAGGTTGTTAATTCAACTGGTCATTAAACGAAGAACTGCATATAGTATGCACATTACAACATTCGGAACAAAGAAATAGTCAAAGGAAACTCCAACTTGATAACATTGCTTTTGTTTGCATAACTCTTACATGCAGTACTGTAATGTTTAACAACATAAAGTTACAGCACTGTACGATCAGCAAAAATTACAGAACTGTATAAGCAAAGTACGCTGAATAAATAAGACACTGAGACTCTATAAACAAGATACACAGAAAACAAAGACGGGTTGTAAGTGCAAGCAGTCCTTAAACTAGCAGGTCCTTAAATAAGAAATATCTGTACTAAATCTACACCACAGTGACTTCCACTACTATCTTAACTGGTATAGGTTGACTTTTTAAATTTCAACTTTCAAAGGGCAACTTTGTTCTTAAATTCCACAGGAATAGGGGAAACCTCACTGTGGGAGGAAACTGAACTTTCCAACGCAGAGGTAAGAACACTACTGAAAAGTAGAAAACAAAACAAGACAATGTAAGGAGTCTTGAAGATAATGTCACTGGTTTTGTAGGTAAGCTGGCACCCCGTCACTGGGAAAGGTGTGACATTTCTAGTCTCTCTTCCACTAATCTATGTAATTGTACAACACTACTCTTCTCAAATGACTCTGCTGCTAAAATATCTTCCATGGTTCCTTGGGGGAGATAAACCCAGGCTCTGGCTTGGCTTCAAGGCCCTCCATGCCCTCTGTAACCTAACTGCAGGCTCTTCTGAACTTCTGCATTCTTAGCAATTTGGACAATTGTTCCCTCAAACCCTTTGCCACTTTCCTGGATCCATGCCTTCATTATAGACACGATGCTCTTAGAGGAGATATGTCTCAAAGGCTTCCAGCACTTGGGCCTGGTAAGGTCCTTAAGCTCTCACTCAGTGCTGTTTTGTTTTGTTGAGACAGGGTTTCACTATGCAGTTCACGCTGGCCTTGAACTCACTTTGTAGCTCAGGCTGGCCTTGAACTCGTAGCCAGTCTCCTGCCTCAGCCTCAGCCTCCCAAGCGTTGGGATTACAAGCATGCGTCACCACACTCGGCTTCTAACTCAGTCTTAGCTTAAGTACTAGGTACTTAAGCTCTCACTCAGTCTTAGTACTTATTGCTTCAGTGGCTCTTTGTTCTCTCTAGGTTGCCTAGCAGGTCTCCTTGTCTCGACGTCTCTAGTTAACCACTACTGATTTTGGGGGAGGGGGATTGAGATGAGGTCTCACCATGCAGCCCAGACTAGCCTCACTGAGATCCTCCGACCTCAGCCTCCGAGTGCTGGGATTACAAGTGAACACCACAAAGCTCGGTTGAACAACTACTAACTTGCAAAGGAATGTAGTAGGCCAGGAGTGGTGGCGCACGCCTGTAATCCCAGCACTTGGGAGGTTGAGGCAGGAAGATCACTGCAAGTTCGAGGCCAGCCTGGGCTACAAAGTGAGTTTAAGGCCAGCCTGAACTGCATAGTAAAACCCTGTCTCCCAAAGACAAAAAAAAGAAAGAAAAAAAAGGAATGTAGAGAAAGCACTGTGTGTGGCTACCTTGCTGAGGCCGAACTCATCCAGTTCATCCGGGGGGATGCCGTAGTTGCCAATCAGAGGATAGGTCAGCACTAAGATCTGTGCTTTGTAGGAAGGGTCGGTGAGGGCCTCGGGGTAGCCAACCATGCCGGTTTGGAACACTGCAAAAAGAGGGCGGGTTGGGCTGGGGCAAAGGCACCCTTAGGGATCCTACCCTGCGTGAAGTACACCCTATGGCAGGCCGCCTTGGTCGTGAAGGACGAAAGGGACTGGGCCGTGGACACTGAAGGAGGGCGAGGGGGCCTGCAGACAGGGTTTGGGCAGTGCGGGCTAGGCGGAGAGGGGCACCAGAGTCGGGTGAGGTTGGAAGCCCGCGCGGGCTTGCTTACCCACTTCGCCAGCAGTCGACATGGAGGCCCCAAAGGGCCGGCCTAGCAGCACGGACCCATCCTCCAACACCAGGGCCGCCATGGGAACGGAGCCGGGGCAAAGACGGAGAGGCAGGGGCGCTGAAACCACGCAAAGACGGCGCGCCGGAGTCGGTCCACGTGGCTGGCTGCGCGGTCCGCTCGGGGAAGGCGGGCGCAGCAGTCAGCAGCCCCGCGAGCACTGAGCGGAGAACCACTGCGTCGGCGCAGGCAGCCGGCAGCGTGCGGGGCGGGGCTGACGTGAGGGGCGGGGCTGACGTGAGGGCGGGGCGGGCGGGCTACACCGCCCTGCGGCGCCGAAGCCCACGGGACCTGAAAAACCCGACCGCCCAAGTGCAGCGCCCCCCCCCCCAAGCGAGATGCGAGCTAGCACTGGCAGCCTTTCCTAAAAATGAAGAAAGTTAAGAGGGAAAAAAACCAAGTGTTTATTGTAGTCAACAGCACAAATGAGAACTGTACTCGTCCACTTGTGACCTTGAGTGTGCACAACACTCCGGGGTGGTGCAGTTTTCCATCTTCCTTGCAAAGCAGCCTCAGCCTTGTGGAGGTGCCGCTGCCCAGTGATGCCTGTCAGGGAAGCAAATCTCCCTGGCTGGGCTAGGACTGATCAGGATGATCGTAGATCAATAGGAAGCCTTATTTGGTTCATGAAGTCTTGGCTTTTCGGCGCTGAGTTCCCCAAAGCAGGAGGGAAATGGACAACGTGGTGGAGCCCAGAATCCCGAAGAACATAAGCAGTGAGAAGGAGCCCTGTGATTAACGGGGGGAAAAAGTGTTACAGAGGGCTACATCCTAACACCTAGTTCTTTGCTAGTAACCTGTAGTTTTCCTCCCCTAGGTGATACCAGCTCATTGTTTTGTAGCCGTCCGTTCAGAAAGATTCCTGCCTTATGAATTCCATTATCCCTAATAAAAAGATCTAATTCCTTACCTGGCGCATACACTTGTATCCGTGGAAGCCATTGGTACAAATACACTGCGAGAGACCAGGACCATCAGGTAGACAAGATCCATTTTCAGGACACATTTCTGGGAGCCAGAGAAATAAGGAACATCGCGAGATCTCATTAGGTATATTTCTCAAATATCTGCTTCATCTTAAGAGTCTCTCAATCATTTCTAGGTCAAAAGAAGGTTACAAATACCAGAATATAACAATAATACCTCTTCAGGGGTTAGGATCTCAGAACTCTGGTTTGCATTTTTCTTTTTTTTTTTTTTTTTTTTTTTTCTTTTGGTACCAGGAATCAAAAGGATCTCAGAATTCTGAACAAAAAGCACGTAACTATTTCTATCTTTCTGATTTAAAGTGCAGAATATACGGAAGAAAAAGAAGCTTCCAGAAAGACCGAGCCATACCTGGTTCCCCAGTGCTATTGCAAAGGTTCTTTTGCCCTTGGCAGATTTTGTTGTTTATATAAAAGCTCACATTTTCCCAGGCATTATTGCCTCCAGGACAGTTGACAGCTTGCGGCAGTACCCTGCAGACAATACAGATGGCCAGAATACGCAGCATAAGGGACTAGGGGCGGGTAGCTAAGTCCTAGAACAAATGCTTAGCTTGTGTGAGGCCCTGAGTTCAATCCCCGCCCCCCCCAAACAGCCCAAAGTTACTGAACTCATAGCAATGCTCCTCTTTGGTTCTCTTCCACCACTCTACTACTCACAGAGTCTCAAGCTGTATAAAGCCACGGAAGATGTTGTGCAAGTCATCCTTGAGGGGGTTTGTTTGAAGGTCTCTGCAAAGCACACCTTGTTACAACTCTGCTCAGGAAAACACCCTCTTTGCATTCACATACCTTCCTGGAAGGTAATCCAGTCCTTTTTCCGATTTGTCCAAGTTTAGACCTTAACATTCATCTATCTCTTTAACAGTGCATCCACAAAGTCTCCTACCAACACTTCACCATATTCACCTTTGAGGAAGAAGGGTACCTAATCACTTACATGACAACAGCAGTATATGCCTGAGGAAAGTTTGGACCAGGATCCTTCAGAGAACAGTTCTGGAGATCCAGCCTGAAGAAATAAAGCAATTAGTGTAACTATGTGTCTCTTTTTCATTCATGGCAAGGTTTGTATTTGATTATGCGACCCCCTTCTCAGCTAGTATTAATTGAACACAGCTGTGTTCAGAGCCACAAATCAAGTGCTATGGCAGACGTTAATTGTGCATTACCCAACACAGTCAACGCTAGCTAGCTACATGTTACTACTGTAACCTGAAAATTCAGTGTTTCATTTGCAGTAGTCACACTTCAAGTGCATGTGGAACAACCATGTTTGTGACTACTGTGCTGGTCTGTACAGATACAAAACATTTCCATGACCACAGAAAGTTCTATTAGAACACACTGTTCTAACCAGTATACCATTGTGTATATACTAGAAGAAACTTTGTGTTTGTCTAAACTAGTGAATCTCATGTGATTCTCAGATCCACAAGGGACCATTAAATGAAAAGAAAAAAAAAAAAAAAAAAGGGGCAAGTTACATAAAGTTTTTCCAAATGCATCTGCTGGAGTTCGAGGCCATCCTGGACTACATAGTGAGTTCAAGGCCAGCCTCAACAACATAGCAACATAGCAAGACCCTAGCTCAAAACAACAACAACAGAAAAACAAAGAAATCAAGTGCATCTGCTATCGCGGTAAGCACCTACACAATAAAGATCATGACACATTATTTTTCTTCAATATATATTGCTGGCCATTCCTTTATTTCACAAATATTTACCGATTGTCTACAAACTGCAAAAACTAGGAAAATATACAATATATGTAACTCAGCATTTTAGCCTTCTAGTGGCTTACAATGTGGTAGGGAAAAAAAAATCATCACCAAAACCAAAACTAACAAAAATTACAATATGAAAGAAATCACAGGACAGCATACACATAAATTTGAGTAGTATAAACATTAAACATTATAGGGGGAAAATGTATTACTCTGGGGTTTAGTACTAGGGAACATTCACAGAAGACGTAGGAAGTAAAGGATGGATATGTCCTAATTTGGCAGAGGAAGGCAATTTCAATATGGAGACAGGCCTGAACACAAACAAAACTGGAATGCATTTGGGGGTAGGCAAATCTAGCTGGAGCCAGACCCTTAATGGAGGGCTTGGCTGGATAAGTAACTGTAATAATGTTGGAAAAGTGGGTTGTGACTAGTTATGGTAGCTCCTGGTTTGAACTTTATCTTTAGGACAACAGTTATAAATATAGGATTAAACTAAGAGAATTCTGGGTGAACTCATGGCACATGTCTATAATGCCAGCACTCTGGGAGGTTGAGGCAAAAGAACTGAAGCTTCAAACTGAGCTTGGGCAATTTAGTGAGATCCTGACTCAAAAAAGGCTTGGGAGCTGAGCATGGTGGTGCACACCTGTAATCCCAGCACCTGGGAGGCTGAGGCAGGAGGATCGCCATGAGCTTGAGGCCAGCCTGAACTGCATAGCAAGATCCTGTCTCAAAAAAAAGAAATAAACAAACAAATAAATAAAAATTTTAAAAGGCTTGGGGTTATAGCCCATCTGAAGACCCTAAATTGAATTCCCAGTACTGAGGCAGGAGATTAGGGCAGGGTGGACAAGTGAGAATGCCCTGTCAATTACAGAGACTCAGAATACAGTTCCCAAACCCTGCACCCAGGACCAATCAGAAAGTGATAGCTCCTGTAATCCCAGCACTCAGGAGGCTGAGGCAGGAGGACTGCTTCGAGTTCAAGGCCAGCCTGAACTGCAGAGTAGAAACCCTGTCTCAAAGACAAAAAAAAAAAAAAAAAAAAAAAAACCTGCTATCTTCTTCATTTACATCTTGTGCAAAACCAAATGGACTTTTGACAGGAAGGCGTAGATCTTATTCAGGCTGAGGAATGAGGGCTACAAAAGACGGCCCCTCCCCCACCATTAACCTCTTGGCCACTATGAACTCTCTCAGTTGCCCATTCTCACTCTGCAGAGCATACTTCTTGACACCAAGAACCTGGAAAGAATCCCTGAAAATAATCTGTGGGATTAAAAAGCCAGTAATAGTACCACCAAAAAAAAAGGTAGAAACTTAGGAATATAGCTCAGTGATAAGAGTGCTTGCCTAGCATGTGTGAGGCCTGAGGTTCCATCCCCAATACCACCAAAAATAAAGACAAACTCTTGAAAAGGAATGAACAGCTGGGAATGCCTTGCTCATTAAAAATATTTCCTGGCCAGGTGTGGTGACATACCTGTAGTCCCAGCACTTCCAAGGCCTAGGCCTCAGGATTGGTACGGGTTCAAGGCCAGCCCCAACTATATAGTGAGACCCTAACTCAAAAAAAAAAAAAAAAAAAGAAAAAAAAAGAGTGAACTTAGTGCCAAATCCCAACTACTAGACAACCAGGGAGCATCAAAAAGAGTGAACTGGGCCGGTGAGATAGCTCAGCAGCATAAGTGCCTGCCTGGCAAGCGTGAGGTCCTGAGTTCGACTCCTGGTACCCACATACGAAAAAAGGGCCGGTGATATCGCTCAGCGGCACGGGTGCCTGCTGGCACACGAGGTCCTGAGTTTGACCCCTGGTACCCACAAAAAAAAAAAAAAAAAAAAAAAAAAGAGTGAACTGAGGGCTAAAATGCTAAGAAGCCAAAAAGAGGAATTTGTTCCAAAAATAACATGAATTAACCAGAAAAGGAAGCAAAGCCATATTAGCAATGTCTTCAAGAGAGTAATTTCCTGGAGACACACAGTAAATAATCCAAAGACTTGATAGTAAATAAAACAGCAAAGCTCCTTTTGAAATGATGCCATAAAAGCCTATTTTAAAAGGCGAGGGCCGGTGAGATAGCTCAGCAGCATAAGCGCCTGCCTGGCAAGTGCAAGGACCCGAGTTCGACTCCCGGTACCCACGATAGATAAATAAATAAATAAATAAATGGCAAAAACTATGACTTTTAAGCAGTTTCATCGAGGAAGAACCACAGGATTGTTTACCAAACCAAAAATGCTGTAACAAACTTTAAAGTTGGAAAATCATGGTTTAGGTGCTTCAAACTAGGCACCAATATTAATCCTAAAAGCCAATCAGCAAGGCTTGTAGACTCTGGTCTGAAAACTCTTCTGTACCCAAATGTAAAAAATAGTTTATTTAGTTAGTTTATGAAAAAGGCAGCTAGCTAGAGAAAGGGCCTGAGATAGAGCTGGATGGTCAGCCATATTACTAAGAAGTAAAATAAAAATAGGCAGTGAACTAACGCTTTGGAGCAAGAAATAACTTCTCAGGCAACATGAAATGGAGGCCCCTCCCTATTAAAGAGCGTTGCACGCCCCTCTTTACTAAGCTCCTGAGTTTGAGGAACTTAAAATACAAAATAATTAAATTCTCTCTAAAATCCCAGTTTCCTTTAAACACTACAGGTTGAATAACTGGGTTAGGTAGCCTGAGTTCCAATTGGTCATTTTCAATTCACATAGGCACCTGTGACAGGTGGCCACTAAACAACTAAGCAATAAGCATGCTCTGCTTATCCATAACAAGTTCTGGACTGAGGGACCATGTGCAAGTTCCATTTTTTGGATTCCCCTCCTGGAGAAACCAGGTGCCTTTTTTTTCTTCTTATTTCCAATAAAAACTCTCCTAACTTCCTTCTTTCAGTTTGCAACTTCATTCTTCAATTTTCAGGAAACCATGAGCCATGAGCTCTACTTGTACTGAATTAACTTGGTTCACAAGGATGTCTTCTCCTTCCTCACCCCAAGATGGTGCCCTTCTGATTCGTGCAGCAGCGGGCTTGCACCATTAGGGTCGATGATTCCTTACAATAAAGGGCCACTTTCGACAAATTTTGTACACTCCCGGGACACTGGGTGCATACCTGCAGAAGACAGAAATCTTATTAGGAATCCAGAAAGATAAATTAAGAAAAACAGGGCCGGTGATATAGCTCAGCGGCATAAGCGCCTGCCTGGCAAGCGCGAGGTCCTGAGTTCAACTCCTGGTACCCGCATATAAAAAACAAAACAACACAAAACAAAAAACAAATAGGAATCAAGAATTAACTGACAGTACCTCTCTAGAATTCCTCTAACACAGAGCAGAGAGATGGCTGTGTCACATATTAGGCTAGACTAGGACATGCCATTTGTTCCCCTAGTCAGATACCGAATCAGCACCCCACATTCAGTACCAGTCCTCGCCTAAGGAACGCCTTCATCCCTGAGAGTTACTAGTCGAATATATTTACTATGCCTTCTCCAAAGATTTCTCAATCTGACAACCCCGAATTGGCCAGGTGTAAAAGGCTGCAGGTACACAAAGAACTCATCAAGCACTACAGAGTACAGTTCTACCGCAGACCCAGGTACGGCACTCGCGCGTGGACAGCTCGAAGGGCCAGGACTCGTTTCAGGAGACACAGTTAAAGTTATTCAAAGATTAAGGAGAGAAGAAATTAAATTTCAAAGCTTTTGACTGCGGGCAGGGCGAAGGCTCCGGATGCCTGGGCAACGTGAGTACTCAAGAACAGGATGGGGGGGCCGGTGAGATGGCTCAGCGGCGTAAGCGCCTGCCTTGCAAGCGCGAAGGCCCGAGTTCGACTCCTGGAACCCACATACGAAAAAGGGGCCGGTGATATCGCTCAGCGGCACGGGCGCCTGTTGGCGTGCGAGGTCCTGAGGTCGTTCCCCCGGTACCCACAAAAAAAAAAAAAAAAAAAAAAAAAAAGAACAGGATGGGCTGGCACTGGGGTTTACAGGCTTCAAGAATTAAATCTGAGTTTGAGGCCGGCAGTGAAAGGGAATAGCTGCGGGCGAGCGCGACACAAGGCTGCCCAGTAACCCTACTTCAGCTCAACCACAAATTGGTTTCTGTACCTCGGGTAGCGCCACAGCCTTTTCCACGCCCAGAGCGAGGAGCAGGGCCGTAGCCCAGCATACCAGGTCCGTACAGCTGCCAGGCTCCCGCGACGCCATTTTCGGTTTCCTTCGACCAGGACCGCTCGCGAGAGCAGCGCGTGGCCCCACCCCCGACGCGTCACGCCCTACGTCCTGGGGCGTGGCCTAAGGCCCGGCGCGGTCACCTCAGGGTGTAGCTTAACCCGCTCAAACCTGGAGCTCCACGCTCGTGGGTGCTGCACGACTTCATGCGCCCGTCTGCTTTCGGAATGGACACGCACATTGCTCTATGGACTTCCCCCTCTTTTTGCGATACTGGAGGTTGAACCTAGGGCGTTGCACTGAGCTACACCCCCATTCCTTTTTTTGTTTTGTTTTGAGATAGCGTCTCGCTAAATTGCCCAGGGGGAACTCATACTTGCGACCTCCTGCCTCAGCTCCCAAAGAGCGCTGGGATTACAGGCGTGCTCCACACCGTTTTTCCCTTTCAGTGGAAAGTCCTCCGACGCCACTCAGCTCCTCTGAGCCAACTGCAGGCTCGTCAGCCCCGCGTTCTGTACGCCTGGTAGCCGCGGTCGCGCCTCCACTGCGACTCTTGCCGCTTCATCCGCCCTCAGTAAACGTGGCGGCGCGGCGGCTGGGGGCGGGGCCTCGCTGTGGCCCGCGGGAGACCCAAGCGTGGAGACCCCGCAGGTGGGCCCGGAGCGTATGGGCGGGGACAGAGGCGCAGAGCCCAGGTGCCGGGCGGTGGGAGGGAGGCGGGGAGGGGCGGAGCCACCCACGGCCCCAGCGCGGGCTTCGGATAAATCTGAAGTGCTAGCGGCGAGGTGGTGGACGCCGCCCTCGTGGAGGGAAGAGGGAAGCCGCGAGAGAAAGAGGGTAAGGGTGATGGAGGAGCGAAGAGCGCAGGGTGAAGGGCAAACCCGGCGAAGGACACCAGCCTGGGAACGCCCGGAGCGCTAAGTCGGGTTCACCTCTGCCCGAGACCGCGCAGCGCCCGGGAACCTGGCGGAGAGGTAGGGACGGGATGGATGCTTTCAACTGCTCATTCCTTTCCTTCCCTAGAAAAGGGAGCAGTGCTGATCTCGGGAAGAAAAAAGAGGTCTTTCTAAGCCCTGGCTGAACCACGGAGGTAAGGCAAGGCAGCGCGGTCGGTCCTAAGGTGCCCGGGTCCTGACTCAAGGGCGCTGGGGCAAAGTGTGAGCGGGCTTTGGTTAGAGCCTCCCAATAGCCCATGGAACCAGAGCTCATTTTGAGCAGCCAGTCCAGGCTTCCCTTTCACAGTTTCCTAGGTATTTCCTTGGACTCTCTTGAATTTACGTTCAGCTAGGTGGCTGTTTATTCATTTATTTATTGCGGTATTCAGGATTGAACCTAGGAAGAAGTGAGCTCCGTACCTAGCCCTTTTTTTTTTTTTTTTTTTTTTTTTTTTTTAATGTGGGTACCGGGAGTCGACCTCGGGACCTCGCGCTTGCCAACAAGCGCTTGTGCCGCTGAGCGATATCACCGGCCCTTTTTTTCCTTTATGTGGGTTCCAGGAGTTGAACTCAGGACCTCGCGCTTGCTGGGCGGGCGCTAATGCCGCTGAGCTATCTCGCCGGCCCTGGTTTTTGTTCTTGGTTGTTTTGTTTTGTTTGAGACAGGGTCTTGAAATGCAGTTCAGGCCGGCCTTGAACTCACTATGTATCCCAGGCTGGCTTCAGATTCATTGCGATCTTCCTCCCTCAGCCTCTCAAATGTTGGGATTATAAATGTGTACCACCACATGCATATGCCACCACACCCTGCTAAATTAGGCGTATTTCAAAGATCCCTCACCCAGCCGGGTGTGGTGATGCATGCCTGTGGCCCATAATCTCAGCACTCAGGAGGCCGAGGCAGGAGAATCTGTGCGAGTTTGAGGCCAGCCTGAACTAAACTACAAAGCAAGACCCTGTCTCAAAAAACCCCAAAATAAATAAATAGTCCCCTACTGCCTGTATGTGGCCTTGTGTGTTACAGTTTTAGTGAAACAACTCAGCTCTTCCTTTTGGCTCTCACTAAGAGAGAGGCAAGTCTGATGGGTCAGTGTGGAATTTTTAGAAAGCTGCTCTGTTCCTAGAATTGAAAGCTGTCAGATGAAGGCATTGTGTCAGGGTTGGGTTTTTCCTGCCTTGCCTGGTTCTCTCAGTCATCCAGGAGATTCTCTGTACCTTATGGAAACAAAACTTTATCTAGAAGCCCCATTGGTTTTTCTCCAGTAGTAGACAGTCCCACTCTGTACTGGGATCTTTCTTTCTTTCTCCAGCCACCTGTCTGTCCATACCACTAATCCTTTAGTGCCACACGCTCTTAGGTGCACACAGCAGGTATTTCTCTTACTCTATAACAGTTCTGATCACATCTGTCCTAACAGTAAAAGGTTGCCAAAGAGGAGTGAAAAAGTCAAGATGTTGCAATATGCAAAGGTCCAGGCCATCTTTGGCTTAAAGAGTGGGAACCTTGCTCTAGGGACTAGCTGCTGCTTGCTCTAGGGACTAGCTGCTGTGATCAAAAGTTGCCAGCTCTGATTTCCTTTTATTGGCTCCAGGAGGTTCAGAGTTCAGGTTTAGTCAGTGTGAAGCCTGACTTGCCAGCCAGGCAACATTGCCTAGGAAGACTGTGCCAGAAGATAGCCTGATCTTCTAGAGAGTAGGGGCAGAAGACAGAGTTTGTGTTAATCTGTCTCTAGATTAGTTAAAGCCTAAACTTTGAATGACTGAGGACGAACACTTGGCTTCTGTCCTGGGAGTAATGAGGACAGGGCCACTGGTGAATAGTGTTAATGGTTGTTACTTCATTGTTCAGTATTAATATTTATAAAGCATTTAGCAAACTGTTGGATTACATAGCAGGTGTTCAGAAAATGTTAACTGTCATTATGTTAGGCTGTGTGCACACATGGTATTTAAATATTCTCTGATATTTTTTTCCCCATACCAATAAGTACTCCTAGGGCAATGATGGTGAACCTTTTAGAGCTTTCAATGATACAAACAGCCTGCTGTGGCATGCATGCCATAGGTTCGCCATCACTGTCCTAGGGGATTGTTTGTGAAGACAAGACGATATATACAGAGAATAGGATGGATGAGGAATCACTAGACCTGGATTCTGATCTGGCTCTGCCCTTGTGAAGGTCACTTGAACCATCTGGGCCTTAGTGTGCTTGTGTGTGAAATGAGGGGGCTATAAGGGCAACGTCCTAAGAGCTCTTTAGGTTTTGAGAAGCTGCGGTCTCATCCTTGCTCCTCTGAAGAGCAAAGTGGTGTGTTCTTGGAGGATCACTGTTTCTTGTGTAGGAATTACAAAGGCAACTTTTTGGTCTTCTCAGTTCCTCCTTTCCACCTCCCTCCAGCACACAGGTGCCAAGAGTGATTTCGACTAAAAGCCTAATTCATCCAGGAATGCTGTTGAATGTGAGCTCCCTGCCTCCCTCGCTACAACTGCTAGGGCTGTGTTGGTGGCTGCAGGGTAAGAAAGCCATTTGGATCATAGCGATTGGTTCCTGAAAGAACCAGAACAAACAGCTGCTGAGCTTTCCCCTGCCCCCAATTCCTAATCCTCTCCTCAGCCACTTATAGAGCCAGACCCTCAGCCTCTGCCAAGCTCCAGGCTGCTCTGCCTCAGAACAGAGACTGCTTCTTAGGGTAGGTGTCTGCCCTACAGGACAGGACTGCTCTGGCTTGCTGGCTTCTCTCCAGAGTGGTCCTGGAATCTTAACTTGGAATCACTGGCTCCTTCATGGTACTTTATCACTTACTTCTTTCACTTTTCAAATTTTGGGGTGCTGGGGATTGAACCCCGGGCCATTTGCTTGTTAGGCAGGCACCCTACCATTGAGCTAAATCCTTGAATCTGCCTCTCTCACTTTTGAATCCCTTCCCACTCTTTTTTGTTTGTTTTTTTTTTTGAGACAGGGTCTCATTGTGTAGTTCAGGCTGGCCTTGAACTCACTAGGTAGCACAGGCTGGTCTCAAACTCCCAGTGATCCTCCTGCCTCAGCCTTCCGAGTGCTGGGATTACAGGTTGTGGCGTGGCAGGTGGAGGAGCTACAGGGCTCATCTAGTGGTGCTGGGGGAATGTTAAGAAGGGGCCCATCTGGGTGTACGCCTTTAATCCCACCACTCCAGAGGCTGAGGCAGTAGGATTAAGAGTTCAAGGCCAGCCTGAACTATGTAAATAGGGAGACTCTGTCTCAAAAAAAAAAAAAAAAAAAAAAAAAAAAAAAGGAAAGTGCCTAGGGCATTCAGCCTGCTGATGCCTGGCATGGAGTTGGAGGAAGCTTCCTGGTGCCCACTGCTGAGGAAGTTGACCTTGGGGAACATGGGAGGTCAGGGAGAGTAAGGGGATCCCTGCTGTCATTGTCTCTGTTTCTTCTTCCCCATGGGGCTGTGGCGCCAGGCTGGGATTTGCTGGCTTAGTTCATTGTAGTGACTGGGTCTGTGCCTACAGGTGGAGGCAGGGAATTCTGAGAACCCTGAGCCAAAGTTGGTTTTCCTTTTTCTTCTGGGGAGGGGGGAGGCCCAGGAATGTTCTTGAATTTCACAGTTCTGTACACCCAGAGGTCCTGGCCAAGTTATTGTCTCTTGGCTGTCTCTGCTGCTGCTTCCCTCTGTCTCACCCACCAAACCCCATGCAGGCCTTCCAGGGCCGTCACCACCATGCTGGCTGGTCTAAATCTGACGGGCCTGGCATGTCCCAGGCCTGAGGGTAGACAGTCATGAAGGCAGGGTAGGCCTGACTAGGAACTGACTCTTTGCAGCTCTCCCTGGACCATGTCCCTGGGCGGTGGAGGATTGTGAGACCGTGGCTGAGAACCAACTCGTAGCCGCTTGCCTGCTCCTGCCCAGCCGAGTGGTCGCCCAGACTGCAGGAGCAGCGGCTGGCTCAGGAGAGCACAGACGCAGTGAGGATGAGCGTAGGGGTGAGCACCTCAGCCCCGCTCCTCGCGACCTCAGACACGCCTGGCACCACCCCCGTCTTCTCTGTCGTGGACTATGTGGTGTTCGCCCTGCTGCTGCTGCTCTCCCTGGCCATTGGGCTCTACCATGCTTGTCATGGCTGGGGCCGCCATACTGTCGGCCAGCTGCTGATGGCGGACCGCAAAATGAGCTGCTTCCCTGTGGCACTGTCCCTGCTGGCCACCTTCCAGTCAGCTGTGGCCATCTTGGGCGTGCCATCTGAGATTTACCGATTTGGGACCGAGTATTGGTTCCTGGGCTGCTGCTACTTTCTGGGGCTACTGATCCCTGCTCATGTCTTCATCCCTGTCTTCTACCGCCTGCACCTCACCAGCGCCTATGAGGTGAGTGGGAAGGAGGAGAGGGAAAAGAGGACAGGGCACATATGAGGGAACTGGGACCCCACATCACCCCCACCTAAGGAGAATGGCAGAAAACTCCCCTGAGTTTCTCAGTTCTTCCTGGGTGGAGCCAGGGTTGGGGGGTGGAGTCGGGAGAGGGCTGTGCTGAGGGGGCCCGAGTGATACGCGGTGCACATTGCCGAGGGTGGTGGAGTCAGGAGGAATACTGTACCTTTTTCCCCTTATTCCTGCCCAGTACCTAGAGCTCCGATTCAATAAAGCAGTGCGGATTTGCGGAACTGTGACCTTTATCTTTCAGATGGTGAGTGGAAGCTGTAGAAATTGAGTCGGGGGCATGGGAGGGGAAGTTGAACTCAGGGTTACTCTCAGAGGGGCAGGATTGAATTTCCTGGGAGGGGTCAGTGTTAGTAGTGAGTAGTGAAGGTCCCTTTGGCACCCTGCTATCCATTTCATCCAGTGCCGCCACAGACTTGGTGGCTGAAGTAAGCCAGATTTGGAGAAGAGAACAGAGAGGGAAGTGAGCCTGGGTGAGGGGCAGTGCTGGAGATGTAGTTCTCACATCCTTTCCCTTATCCAACAGGTGATCTACATGGGGGTTGTGCTCTATGCACCATCCTTGGCCCTCAATGCAGGTGAGGAGTCACAGCCCCTGGCTTCCAGCTGTGGCAGGCTGGGAAAATACCTATGGGAAGGGCAGTGCACCAGAAAGCATGGCCCTGGGAAGGGAGTTAATTCACTGTGTGAGCTACTTGGGTGGGTCTCTACCAGAGGTGGAAGCAGGCATGGTTTGCTTCATTTGAGAGTTGATCAGACATTACCATGCTTCATGTTCATCAGTTAATCCGCACCTCTTGGTCAAGCTCTGCACACATTTCCCCCATCATGGTAAATGATTTATTTCATTTTTAGTGGCTACTTGCTTCATCTCTATGACTTGCCATTGCTGCCCCTATCAGGTCTTCTCTGGCTTCTCCCTTGGGAAGCCTTCTTTGAGAGATAGGAGTGCGATTTCTCTCTGTTTACAGTGACGGGCTTTGATCTGTGGCTCTCAGTGCTGACCCTGGGCATTGTCTGTACCATCTACACTGCACTGGTAAGTGCAGTGAGCCCTAGGGATGGAGGGGAGATGGGAGGAGAAGAGACAGAAGGGCTGAGATAAGAATATGGAGGGGGGGCTGAGTGTGGTGGCACACGCCTGTAATCACAGCACTTGGGAGGCTGAGGCAGGAGGATTGCAGTGAGTTTGAGGCCCTCCTGGGCTACAAAGTGAGTTCAAGGCTAGCCTGAATTGCATGGTGAAACCCTGTCTCAAAAAGACAAAAAAGGGCCAGTGAGATGGCTCAGCGGCGTAAGCGCCTGCCTGGCAAGCACGAGGGCCCAAGTTCGACTCCTGGAACCCACATACGAAAAAAGGGCCAGTGATATCGCTCAGCGGCATGGGCGCCTGCTGGCGTGCGAGGTCCTGAGGTCAACCCCCGGTACCCACAAAAAAAAAAAAAAAAAAAAAAAAAAAAAAGACAAAAAAGAGAATATAGGTGGGATGCCTGGCATGGTGGCACATACCTCTGATCCCAGCACTCGGGAGGCTAAGCCAGGAAGATCACCAAGAGTTCAAGGCTAGCCTGGGCTACGTAGTGAGAGCAGCCAAAGCCACATAGTGGGACCCTGTCTCAGAACAAAACAACAGAACACAGTATATGTAAATGTATAAGGATATAGGTAGGAGATGGGGTGAAATTCTCGGGTAAAGTGGAGTGAGGTGTAATTCAGGATGAGACATGGGAGAAAGGATGGCTGCAAAGGTAGAGAACAGATGAGAAGGAAGCCAGCAGTCTCAGTGCTGCTGGCCCTGTTGGCAAGACAGCCAGCCCCCTCCTGTGGTACAGTGGTGTCCTACTTGTGGACAGTCTGGGAGACATTGTGGCCAGTGTGCTGTCTTTTCCCTGCAGGGTGGGCTGAAGGCTGTCATCTGGACAGATGTGTTCCAGACACTGGTCATGTTCCTAGGGCAGGTGGCTGTTATTATTGTGGGGTCGGCCAAAGTGGGCGGCATGGGGCGTGTGTGGGACGTGGCTTCCCAGCACGGCCTCATCTCTGGGATTGAGTAAGTACCACCTTCCCCTGTCTGGGCTCTGCAGCTCCTGGGAGCTAAGTCTGTCCCAGAACCCAGTGTCAGAGGCTGCAGTAAGCAGAGGGCAAGCTAGGAGGCCTTGGGTACAATGCCACATGGGCAGGAAGCTGGCTCTGCAGAGGGACAGATAACACAGGTGGCTGGCTGGTGTTTGTGGGGGGGGATGAGGACCTGGGGTGAGGGCGGGTGGAAAATGGAAGCCTCCTTCAGCTTGCTGTGCTCTCTTGGGTCTGCCCAGCTCCTTGCGGTGGGGTCCGCTCTGCTCCCCACTTAACTCCTCTTGCCAGGAGAACAGGAAGACTAAGTGGCAGTTTGAGGCTGTGGCACAGTGACTGGGCGGTGTCTGTTGCAGTCTGAATCCGGACCCCTTTGTGCGGCACACCTTCTGGACCTTGGCCTTCGGGGGCGTCTTCATGATGCTTTCCTTGTATGGGGTGAACCAGGCTCAGGTGCAACGCTACCTCAGTTCCCACACAGAAAAGGCTGCTGTGCTGTGAGTGCAGGGACAAGCGGGGCAGGCAAGGGCAAGGGGTTCCCAATGGGCAGTTGGGGTGGGGCAGGATGCCAGGGTGCACATGTGCCCACTGGGGCCAGGACATGCACTTCCTTTCTGAAGACTCAGGAGGATGAGCCTGAGAGTCTGGTCACTGTCTCTCCCCGGCACCGGCCTCTTTTGCAGTTCCTGCTATGCGGTGTTCCCCTGCCAGCAGATAGCGCTCTGTATAAGCTGCCTCATTGGCCTGGTCATGTTCGCCTATTACCAAGAGTTTCCTTTGAGCAGCCAGCAGGCTCAGGCAGCTCCTGACCAGGTGAGAAAGCCATGCAGGCTCCTTCCTATGCCCTTGAGAGGCCAATCTGGGGTCCGAAGTGGAGTGTCTGGGTGGCTGCAGAAAGGACTCACCTCCTGGGTGGGTGGTAGATATAAAGCCCTCTCCCATGCTGAGGTTCCAGCAATCTAGCATGTCACATCGCAGCCTCAGGCATCACCTAATCAGTGCTCACCCGACTTGGGGGTGAGGACCTAGTTTTATTGACTCCACAATATGCACCATGTGCTTTGCTGGAAGCTGGCACACGCCTGTTCTCACCAAAGCCTCCTGACAGCCTGATTTTACAGAGGAGAAACAAACTTAGCAGGGTAGGCAGTGTGCTGATGTCACACTGCTGGTCAGGGCAGAGCTGGGGTGTGGGCGGTGCCCATTCCCTCTGCATGTTGGGGAGGTCCCGGAACTAAGGCATATGTGTGTGGAGGTTTAGACCACTGGGGGAGGCACCCCCTGAGGAGAGCTGTGCTCTGCTTTGCCTGCAGTTTGTCCTCTACTTTGTGATGGACCTCTTGAAAGGCCTGCCGGGCCTGCCTGGGCTCTTCGTTGCCTGCCTCTTCAGCGGCTCCCTCAGGTACCCTTTCAACCAGTTGTCTTGGGCATGGTATGCTGGGACAGGTGGGCGGGGAGCCCCATGCCATCCATCGCCACCCATTGTGGCACACAGATAAGGAAAGCTTATCTGTGGAAGACAGAGCACAGCCCCTCCCAAGACATGCCCCTGTCTCGGTTAAAGGTTATCTTTCCACAATACCAGGAATAAATCCATTTGAACAAACTGGACTCACCTCAGGAAAGGACAGTGTCCTTGCCCTCCAGGCTCCTCTGAGGTGGCTGTGCCTGCAGCCGTGAGCATGGTTTCTTGGCTGCCCACATCATTGCTGGTGCCTTTAGGGTGCTGTTCCCTCCAGACTCCCCTGTTAGTTCTGCTCTCAGCTCCCAGAAGCATCGCTGCTTATCATTCTCTTTTTTCGTTTCCAGCACCATATCCTCTGCTTTTAATTCATTGGCAACTGTCACAATGGAAGACCTGATTCAACCCTGGTTCCCTGAGTTCTCTGAAACCCGGGCCATCATGCTTTCCAGAAGCCTCGGTGGGGTTATGCTTCTGTGTATCTTCAGTTTTGTTCTTTCTGAGAGACCCCCTCACCATGACATTACCATCAATGTGCAGTAAAACATTGTCTTTATCCTGGGCCCGGCACTTGCCTGTCGAAGCAGGCGGCCTCACTCCATAGCTGTTTATGGCTTGGCATTTTCTGGGGAGGGATGAGTAACATGGGAGTGAGGACAGGTGGAGGGATCTGCAGCTGGAGCACGAGGTCATAGGCCCTCTCTTTCCAGGGACACAGAGCCGTGGTTTGGGGAGATTGCTCCACTTTCTGTAGGGTTTATTCACATCTGTTTGTTTCTTCTCTTCTGCATTTCTCCAGCGTTTGGCTATGGACTGCTTTGTTTGGGAATGGCCTATATTTCCTCCCAGATGGGATCCTTGCTGCAGGTAATGATTACCAAAAGGAAAAAGTAGTTGGTAAGGGTGGGAAGGAATTGATTGAAACAGGAAATTGAGGTCTGCAGCTGTGTTAAGGGGAATGGCTTAAGGTTCAGGGTCAGAAATTCCCCCTTTCTGGAACACCTTTACCTATGAAGAAACTCCATGTGGCCAAAATCCCCAGGGTCATTTCTGGGATAATGTTGGCTCACAGAGGCCAAGTGATTAGCCTCTGAAGAGGCGGCTGCCTTAGCCATTCCTGCCCTCTGGAATTGTCCCAGGTAGCAGAGCCAGACAGCTGATGAGTGAGACTGAGGCATTTGCTGGTGGTTGAGCTCTGCATCATTGAGGCTGGGTTCTCTGAGCCTGGATGTTCTTTTATCCCTTTTTTCTCACCTTGATTTTCCCAGGCAGCAATCAGTATCTTTGGCATGGTTGGGGGGCCGCTGCTTGGACTCTTCTGCCTTGGAATATTCTTTCCTTGTGCCAACCCTTCTGTGAGTAATGCATCTGTTTCCACGGTCCTGTGCCTGGGGTGGTTCTTGAAATTGCTGTGCAGGTTTGGTGGGGCTGGCTTTGTGACAGGAGAACACACCGTGTCTCTGGCAGGGTGCCATCGTGGGCCTGTTGGCTGGACTCATCATGGCCTTCTGGATCGGCATCGGGAGCCTAGTGACCAGCATGGGCTCTGGCACGGCAGCCTCTCTCCCTAATGTGTCGATCTTCTCCCTGCCCATCAATCTGACCTGCGCGACTGTGACCACCCTGATGCCCTTGACCACTCTTTCCAAGTGAGGCGGGGATTACTCCTTTTCTTCTTGGGGACAGTAGCTCAGTGGTCAAGTGAGGACAACCCTGTTTTTGAGACAGGGTTTCACTTTGTAGTTCAGGCTGACTTTGAACTCTTGTCTTAGCCTCCTGCGTGCTGGGATTATAGGAGACTACCACCGGGCCCGGCTTAATAGCTCAGTTTTGAGGGACTTCACAGGGTCCTTGCTAAGGGATCAGAAGCCTCAGAGAAGTGTTGGGTTCTAAGACCAAGCAAGTGGGTGGAGCCAGGAGCCTGAGGAGTGCCCTGTCAACAGATTGCTAATTGTCCTCACCCATGTGCTCTCCCCAGGCCCACAGGGTTACAGCGGTTCTATTCCCTGTCTTATTTATGGTACAGCGCTCACAACTCCACCACTGTCATTGTGGTGGGCCTGATCGTCAGTCTGCTCACTGGTGAGGGTGTGGGATCATTGCACAGAGAAATGAAGAGGGGCTGAGGGAGTCTGTGGGGGCTCTGTCCTCGGAACCCTTGGGTGTTGGGAACAGCCAGCTTCCCGGCTGAGATCCGGGAGGTGGGCGGGGTTGAAGCCTTGGGCCCAGGGGTCCAGAGGCCTTGCTGCTCTGTAGACTCAGAAGCACCTTTGCCTACAGGGGGGATGCGGGGCCGGACCCTGAACCCTCAGACCATTTACCCTGTGCTGCCAAGACTCCTCGCCCTCCTGCCCTTGTCCTGTCAGAAGCGGCTTTGCTGCAGAAGCCACAGCCAGGTGGGAGCCTCTGTCACACAATCCCCTCCGTTCCCGGCCAGGTCCCCTTCCATCCCCTTCTATGTCCCCTGTGCCCAGGACCCCTCTCTCTGACCATCTCCCGCAGCAGCCACCCCAGCCTCCACACACAGGGTGGGCTGCACTGGTTTGGGGGTCAGAAGGATCGGGGGCCTGGCCACCCCACAGCCCTCCCCAGCCCACTTCCCAAACTGTGCTCCTCCCTTCCCTCCTCCCACCCACCCTCCTGGCCTGGCTCTGCTCCCTCCCCACAGGGGCACAGCAGGGCCCCTCCCCTCTCCTGCTTGCATGGCTTGCCACATCCCCACCTTGCTCTGCACCATCCCTAGGACGTGTCTATGGGCACCAGCCTATTTCCAGAGAAGATGAGGAAGGGCGTGCTGCAGGACAGTGGAGACAAGTGGGCGATGGCTGAAGATGGGCCAACCCAGGAGGGGCTCAGTCCCACCTTCATCCTCCAGGAGACCTCACTGTGATGGAGATTTGGACTGTGGCCTCTGTCCTCACTGCCAAGCAGCAGGCAGAGGCCACTCTGTACCATGGGGATGAGTCCCCTGATATGTTGTTCGGGTTGAGTGTGACCTAGCCCACACCAAAGTACCTTGCTCTTAAAGGTTCCTGCCTGCAGTGGAAGCTATTGCATCTTGGGCATGTGTCCCTTGCTAATCTGTTCTTTAGAGGACCAGGCTGCAGGCAGCAGATTGTGCCAGAAATGGAGATAGAAGCAAATCCCCTGGGAAAAGGATGATGGCTTCTGAGTCAACATGGCCAGGGTCCTTTGGCGTGACTATAATTGGCCATGGGGCCAATTTGGCAAGATTGACCAGCTCCACCACACAGAATGGAGCTACCTTAACCAGTTCTTTCTTCCCTTCTCATCCCATCTTGGCACCTACTCAGTCAGCCACAGTGGCCCTGTGATTGCTTTCTAGTTGTCTGTGACACCCAGTCTCCTCTCATTTTTTCTGCCTACCTCCATTCTTGAGGGGGAGGGTTTGGTGTCCCTGGGCCTCTCCGAATAGACAAGTACATTTATCTACTTCATGTCAAGCAGGCAAGTTCTCCATGTCAACAACTCCCTTCTCTACTGCTAAGATGGCTACCTGGGCTCAGGGCAGATGTGGATCCAAGGAACAAGGGCCGTGACCAGGTCCTCTGTGGAGTGTGCTATCCTCCCAACTCCCGGGCCAAGCCACCCTGGTGTCATTCTGTCATCCATGCTCCTGTTGCCTTTGGAGTTTCTTCCTTACATATCTTTGTTCCTAAGGAATAAAAATGGCCGTCGGATCCAGAGTCAGGCCTCCTGTACTCTTTCCAGCTGTCCTCGCAGCTGCGGCCCCAGCCTCTGGAGAAGACAGGCCCCTCCCGTGTGGAGGGGTCGTCCTCTGCTGAGCGGGGGGCAGAGGGGATGGGATGGGGTCGGAGTCTGTGGCTGCCATGTCTTGTGCCAGTGTTGTATTTATCAGAGTGGGAGATGCTCTGTCCCTCTTGAGTTTTCTGGCCTATGGTTTGGTCTTTCACTGTCCCCACCCTTGTCCTTCACCAAAACAATCTCTGGTGCTCTGTGATGTTCACTTTGGTGGCTAGAGGGACAACACTAGGGTTTGAGAAACAGAACATTCAAGTTGGACTTACTTTTGTGGTCTTGTAAAGGACACTGCACATGCCTTCCCACACCTGCTCTCTCCCCTGCCTAGCCAGGTCCAGCTGCCCAGAGTGGCTGTGCCAGGCCCCTCAGCTGAGTCATATCCAGGCAGGGTTGAGGGTTGAGCCTTGGCCCAGGCCTTCTGTGGCTGCCAGCCACAGGCCAGCTAGTGTCCCACCATCCTGTGCAGCTTGCATGTTCTGTTTCAAGTCCTACCTCCACCCCAGATCGGTTCATTTATTCAGGTAGTTGGGAGAGAAGATCTTGCCGTGTCACTCGGGCTGGTCCTGATCTTCTGGGTTCAAGTGATCTTCCTGCCTCAGCTTCTGGAGTAACTTGGACTACAGCAGCTGCCACTACATCTAGCTGCATCCCAACTTTCTATACCACTCCCCCAGCCTCCTTTCCAGTGCTGTCCTGGTCAGCCCTGTGGAGAAACAGGGCTCATCATGCCCAGAGCCTGACCAACCCATATCAGGCTCCCAATGGGCCTTAAATATGCTGCCTGTTTTGTTTCTGGTACATTTTAGATATATTTAATGATAATATCATAGGGAATCTGTGCCTATACATGATATATATTTCCACCTTCCCTCCCTTCAACCCCTCTTCCCCACCTTATTTACAAAAGCTTTGTTTCCATTTCCCCCCTTTTTTCTTGTCCTTTCCTTTGCCCCCTCCCTCTACCTTTATCCCCTTGTCATTTGAATATTTTCTTCCCATTTCCCAGTATCTGTTACACATTTTGGTCCTTATTTACACTTTTGGTTTCTCACACCAGAGAAACAATTTGATATATAAACATGTGTCCGATTTGTTTCACTTAAGGGTATGGTCTTAAGGTGCATCCATATCTAGAAATGTCTCGAGCTTATCCTTTATGGCAAAGTAGTACTCCATTGTATTTAAAAAACCCACATCTTTATCCATTCATCAGTTGGTGGGCATTTGGGCTATTTCCAAGATTTTTTTAAATCAGGTTTTATTGATACATTTTACATATACAGAATGGGGCCGGTGAGATGGCTCAGCGGCATAAGTGCCTGCCTGGCAAGCGCGAGGTCCTGAGTTCGACTCCCAGTACCCACATACGAAGAAAAGGGCAGGTGACATCACTCAGCGGCACGGGCGCCTGCTGGCGCGCGAGGTCCTGAGTTCAATCCCTGGTACCCACAAAAAACATAAATAAATAAATATACAGAATGGTCACATTTGTCATAGATAATTTGTACCTGTACATGATATAACTTTATTCTTTTTTTCCCCATTCCCCACCCTCCTTTCTACCCCTCCTCCCCTCCCCACTTACAAAAGCCTTGTTTCCATTTTTTCCTTCTTTCCTCACTTTTTTTTACTTTTCCCTTCTTTCCTTCCTTCTCCCCCCTCCTTTGTTCCCCTCCCTATTTGAACATTTTCTTCCTATTTCACAATACCTAATATACATTTTGGTCCTTATTTATACTTTTGGTTTCTCACACTAGACAAACATTTCGATATATAAACGTATCCAATTCATTTCACTTAAGAGTATGGTCTCAAGGTGCATCCATTTAGCTACCTCAAGCTTATCCTTTATGGCAGAGTAGTACTCCATTGTATTAAAAAAGAAAATCCACATCTTTATCCATTCATTGGTTGGTGGGCATTTGGGCTGTTTCTAAGATTTAGCTACTAGAAACTATGCTGCTATAAACACGGCTGTGATATACTATATATACCATATATCACTATGGTATGATGATTTTAATTCTTTCAGGAAGATACTAAGAGGAATAGCTGGGTCAAATGGAACCTCTAATTTTAGTTTTTTGTTTGCTTGTTTTTAGTTTTAGTTTTTTGAGGTATCTCCTCACTGACTTCCATAGTGGTTGCACCAGTCTATACTACCACCAACAGTGGAGAAGGGTTCCTTTTTCCCCACAGCCCTGCCAGCATTTGTTATTGGTTGATTTCTTGATGATAGCCATTCTTTCTGGAGTGAGATGGAATCTCGGTGTTATTTTAATTTAATTTGCATCTCTTGAATGACCAGTGCTATTGAACATTTTTTCATATATCTTACTTGCTGTTTGTACTTCTTCATCTGAAAAGTGTCTATTCATTTCAGATGCCCATTTTTGGATTGGGTATTTAAATTTGGGGAGGTCTGATTTTCTTTGAGTTCTTTATATATTCTGCATATTAGTCCTTTGAGGAACAGCTGGCAAAATTTTCTTCCCACATGGGCTTGTCTCTACTCGGTGGTTTCTCTTGCTGTGCAAAAGCTTTTTAATAGGGCCGGTGAGATGGCTCAGCAGCTTAAGCGCCTGCCCGGCAAGCACGAGGGCCCGAGTTCGACTCCCAGAACCCACATACAAAAAAGGGGCCGGTGATATCGCACAGCGGCACGGGCGCCTGCTGGCGCGCGAGGTCCTGAGGTCGACCCCCCGGTACCCACAAAAAAAAAAAAAAAGCTTTTTAATAAGATGAGATCCCAGTTGTTGATTTTTTGTGATAGTTCCTGTGCAATTGGGCTTTTATTCATAAAGTCTTTGCCTGTACCAGTGTCTTCAAGAGTTCTACCTGTTCTATCTTCCAGCAGATTGAGTGTTTAATATTGAGTGTTTAATATTTAAGATTGAGTGTCTTAATATTTAGATCTTTAATCCATTTTGATTTTAGTGTAGTGCATAGTGAAAGATATGGGTCTAGTTTTAATTTTTGGCATGTGGAAAGCCAGATTTTCCAGCACCATTTATTAAAGAGGCTATCTTTCTTTCAGTGTAGGTATTTGGCTCCTTTGTCAAAAATAAGGTGACTTGGGGCTGGTGAGATGGCTCAGCGGCGTAAGCGCCTGCCTGGCAAGTGCGAGGGCCCGAGTTCGACTCCCGGTACCCACATACGAAAAAAGGGCAGGTGATATCGCTCAGCGGCATGGGCGCCTGCTGGCGCATGAGGTCCTGAGGTCAACCCCGGTACCCACAAAAAAAAAAAAAAAAAAAAATGGTGACGAGTATGTTTGGAGTTGTTTTTGCATCTTCTAATCCGTTGCATTGATCCTCGGGGCTGTTTCTTTGCCAGTACCATGCTGTTTTTATCACACTAGCTTTGGAGTATAATTTCAAGGGGGTTGTGAAGCCCCCTGCCTTGCCTTTGTTGCCCAGAATTGCTTTTGCTATTGTAGCTCTCATCTGGTTCCAAATGAAATTTAGGATCGTTTTCTCTAATTCTGTGAGATATGGTATTGGTATTTTGATTGGGATTGCATTAAATCTGTATAACAATTTTGGAAGTATGACCATTTTTACTATATTGGTTCTTCCTACCCAAGAGCAAGGGATGTTTCTGTTTTCTGATATACTCTTCAATCTCCTTTTTCAGAGTACTATAGTTTTCAACATAAGGGTCTTTTACTTCCTTTGTTAGATTGATTCCTAAGTATTTCATTATTTGGATGCTATTGTGAAAAGCGTTGTTTCCCTGATTTCTCTCTCAGTGAGTTTGTTATTTGTGTACTTCCTGTACTATTATACTTCCTGGCTATTGAGTTTTGAGTGTTGACTTTGTATCCAGCTATGTGACTGAATTTGATTATTAAATCTAGAAGTCTTTTGATGGAGTTTTTGAGATCTTCCATGTAGAATATCATGTCATCCGCAAATAATGATAATTTAACTTTTTCCTTTCCTGTCCTTATTCCTTTTATTTCTCTCTCTTGTCTAATTGCTGTGGCTAATCTTTCCAGAACTATATTGAATAAGAGCGGTGACAGTGGACATCTTTGTCTTGTTCCTGATTTTAGAGTGAAGCTTTCAGTTTTTGTCCATTTAGTATGATATTAATTGCTGGTTTCTCATAGATGGTTTTTATCAGATTGAGATAAAGACCATCTATTCCAATTTTCTGTATGTTTTTTTAAATCATGAATGGGTGTTTGACTTTGTTAAATGCTTTTTCTTCATCTATTGAGATTATCATAAGGTTTTTGTCCTTGTTAATATCGTATATAACATTGATTTGCGTATGTTGAGCCATCCCTGCATCCCTGGGATGAATCCTACTTGGTCATGGTGTATATTCTTCTTGATGATTTGCTGCATTCTGTTTGCCAGTATCTTATTAAGGATTTTTGTGTCTACATTCATTAGAGAGATTGACCTTTAGTTCTCTTTTTTGGTAGGATCCTTCTCTGGTTTTGGTATCAGAGTAATGCTTGCTTCCAGGAATGAATTTGGGAGTATTGCTTCCCTTTCAATTTCATTAAAGAGTTTGAGAAGCAGTGGTGCTAGGTCTTCTCTAAATTTCTTGTAGAATTCAGCAGTGAATCCATCAGGGCCTGGGCTTTTCTTTGTTGGTAGGTTTTTAATTGCATCTTTGATTGACCATTGATTGATATTGGTTTATTTAGAATTTTCACATCTTCTTGATTCAACTTTGGTAATTCCTATGTATCTAGGAATCAGTCCATTTCTTCTATATTTTCCATCTTATTAGAATACAGGTTCTTGAAGTAGATATTGATGATCTTCTGGATTTTTGTAGGATCTGTTGTGATTTCACCCTTTTCATTCCTTTTTTTTTTTTTTTTATGGGTACCGGGGGTCGACCTTGGGACCTCGCACGCCAGCAGGCGCCCATGCCGCTGAGCAATATCACCAGCCCTTTTTTCGTATGTGGGTACCGGTAGTTGAACTCAGGACCTCGTGCTTGCCAGGCAGGTGCTTATGCCGCTGAGCCATCTCACCGGCCCCACCCTGTTTATTCCTAATTGCATGGATCTGAGTCTTTTCTTTCCTTTTTTTGATAAGATTGGCTAAGTGTTTGTCAATTTTATTTAATCTCTGAAAGAACCAACACTTTGATTCATCGATTCTTCGTATCGTTTTCCTAGTTGCCACTGCATTGATTTCTGCTCTGATCTTAATATTTCCTCCCTCATATGAGCTTTGGGCTTGACTTGCTCTTCTTTTTCTAGAAGCTTGAGGTTCAACATTAGGTTATTTGAACTGGCTCTTTTCCTGATATGGGTGTTCACCATTATAAATTTCCCTCGTAGGACTGCTTTCATTGTGTCCCATAAGTTCCAGTATGTTGTATTGATATTATCATTTAATTGTAGAAAGTATGTAATTTCTTCTTTAATTTCATCTGTGACCCATGGGTTGTTCAGGAGGGTGTTATTTAATTTCTGAGTGTTTATGAAGTTCTTGTGGTTTCTTGCCATTGATTTCCAATTTCATTGCACTATGGACTGATAATATGCATGGGATCATTTCAGTTCCTTTGCATTTACTTAAGCATGTTCTATGAGCTAGTGGTCTATTTTGGAGAATATCCTATGTGCAGCCAAGAAGAATGTGTATTCTGAGTGCGTGGGGTGGAACACTGTATAGACATCTACTAAGTCCATTTTTTCAAAAGTTTGGCTCCGTTCTGATATTTCTTTGTTGATTTTTTTTTTTGTCTCATTGTTTTGTCTATTTGTGACAGTGGGGTATTGAGGTCCCCCATTACAATTGTCTTAGTGCTTATTTGATTTTTCATCTCCATTAATATTTTTTTTATATAGTTGGGAGCACTGGTTTGGTGGATATATATTTATGATTGTTATCTCTTCCTCTTGGAGATCCTTTACAAGGATATAGTGACCTTTGTTTCTCTCAATCAGTCTTGTTTGAAATTTGCTTTGTCTGCAAATAAAATAGCTACCCCTGCTTTTTTCTGGGTTCCTGTCATATGGAGTGTTGTTTTCCATCCTTTGACTTTTGGTCTATGAATTTCTTTTTGAATTAAATGTGTTTTTTGTATACAGCATATTGTTGGATCTTGCTTCTTTTTTTTTTTTTTTTTGTGGGTCCCGGGGGTCGACCTCAGGACCTCGTGCGCCAGCAGGCGCCCGTGCCACTGAGCGATATCACCGGCCCGTTTTTCGTATATGGGTTCCGGGAGTCGAACTTGGGCCCTCGCGCTTGCCAGGCAGGCGCTTACACCGCTGAGCCATCTCACCGGCCTGGATCTTGCTTCTTGATCCATTTTGCCAGTCTGTTTCTTTTGATTGGTGAATCGAGACCATTTACATTGATGGTTATAACGGATATGTATTGACTTATCCTTGTCATGTTATTTTTCTGTTGCTCCCTCTACCCCCCTTTGTTTAATATGTGCCTTGCCTGGTGGATTCATTCTCTTGGGGTTCATGGAATTGTCCTCATCTCTTTCTAGAATACCCTTCAGAACATACTGGAGTGCTGGTTTGGTGATCATGAGTTTCTTCAGGTCTCCTTTGTCATGGAAATATCTTATTTTTCCATTAATTTTGAAAGATAATTTTGCAGGGTTCATCAGTCTGGGTTGAAGGTTGTTTTGAAATGCTTCACTCCAAGCCCTCCTTGACTTGAGAAATCTGCCATGATTCTGATGGGCTTTGCTTTGTATGTGATTTGTTTCTTTTTTTTTTTTTTTTTTTTTTTTTTTTTGAGACAGGGTCTTACTACATAGGTCAGGCTGGCCTTGAACTCACTATGTAGCCCAGGCTGGCCTCAAACTTGTGGTGATCCACCTGCCTCAGCCTCCCAAGTGCTGGAATTACAGGCATGTACCACCATGCCCAGCTGATTTGTTTCTTTTCTGTAATAGCTTTTAATATTCTGTTCTTCTGTTGAATTTCTGGAATCTTGACTGTTATATGCCTTGGTGTAGATTTGTTTTGATCGTGGCTATTTGGAATTCTATATGCTTCACTTATCTGTATGTCAAATTCATTTTTCCTGCTTGGAAAGTTTTCTGCCATTGCTTCTGTGAATAGGCTTTTTATGTCCTTTGCGCTATCTCTTGCTTTTTCATTGACTCAATCAATCTTATGTTATTCTTCTTTGCATCATCTCACAGCTTTTGGATTGATTTTTCATGGTCCTATGCTATTTTTAAGAAATCTTTTCTTGGGCTGGTGAGATAGCTCAGCAGCATAAGCGCCTGCCTGGCAAGCACGAGGTCCTGAGTTTGACTCTCAGAACCCACATACGAAAAAAGGGCCAGTGATATCGCTCAGCAACACGGGCGCCTGCTGGTGCACAAGGTCCTGAGTTCGACCCCCGGTACCCACAAAAAAAAAAAATCTTTTCTTTTCTTGATCACTAATTGCAATCCTAACTTCCATATCTGATATTCTGTCCTCATATTGGCTTATTCTGCTGCATATACTTTCAAGAGAATTTTGTGTGTGTGTGTGGGTACCGGGGGTCGACCTCAGGACCTCGCATGCCAGCAGGCACCCGTGCCACTGAGCGATAATCACTGGCCCCTTTTTTCATATGTGGGATCTGGGAGTCGAACTCGGGCCCTCGCACTTCCCAGGCAGGTGCGTACGCCACTGAGCCATCTCACTGGCCCTCAATAGAATTTTTAATCTCCTGGATTTCTGTTTGAATCTGTTTCATGGATTCCAATTTTTTTTTTTTTTTTTTTTTTTTTTTTTTTTTTACGGATTCCATTTCTTTCCTATGTTGGGCGTTCATGGTTTCCATTATTTTCCTATGCTTGTCTATTTTTTTTATCTGTATCTGCTTTAGCGTCACTAGCCAAGTCTTTCATTATGGTCACCATCTCTGTAGTTAACTGTAGTCATCTGAGAAATAATTTCTGATTTGATGTTTTCTAGAGCCTCATTCATCTACTTTGTTACTTCCGCTGTTACCACTTCAGGGAGTCTAGGTGGGTGGCTTTCAGATTGTTCCACTTTATTGCCCCCGGTTTGCCCTTGGTGAGCTGGAAGTTCAGGGTTGCATCTTGCTTAATTAATTGTCTTCTCTCTCTCTCTTTTTTTTTTTTTTTGGTACGGAATCAAACACAGGACCTTGTGCTTGCCAGGCAGGTGCTGTGCCACTGGGCTATATCCCTGGCCCTTTTTCTTTTTTTAGTTTAATTCCTGGGTTGATGCTTGTAAATTGTTTATGACAGATAGCTTTATTGCTAGTATTTAGAACCCTTAGGAAATGACTACTTCTCAGATATGTCTTCAGGTATAGCTGGGTTTGGGGTTTTGAGTCTGTTGCAGGATCCTACCTCTTCAATTTATTGGGGATGAGAAGTTGCTGCCTATTTGGCCCAGCCCCTGGTTTTTTGGCACTGGCCTATGATTTTTTTTTTTTTTTTTTTTTTTTTTATGGCTCTTAGGCAATCTCAGTCTTGGTATACCAGGAAGAACAACTGATTAGAACAATTATGCCACCTTTGCTAAAGTAGTGCAATCCACCATAACAATAGCATCAAACAGCCTAGAAAATGACAAATTGTGGTAACTATTAATTTACCACTTTTAATCGTATGAACTATGTTTGTGGTTATATAACAAAATCTAAAACAAAGCAGAAGATTGAATACAGTAAATATGTCCTCTGCATGGCTATTTTACCCTTGGGAGAAGATTTAAAAGGGCTTAGGGATAAAATAGAAATAGAAGAAAAGGAAGAGATTAGAAGCAAGGGTGGAGGACAAAGGACGATTACATGAACTTCAGGAAACTGGTGAAGACAGGGAAAGAGAAGAAATAAAATCAAGAACAGAACAAGAAAATTAGAACAGTGTTTACACTCATAAAAACAGGGACAATCAAGAAAAAAAGGAGGGCCGGTGAGATGGCTCAGTGGCATAAGTGCCTGCCTGGCAAGCACGAGATCCTGAGTTCAACTCCCGGAACCCACATATGAAGAAAGGGCCGGTGATATCGCTCAGCGGCATGGGCACCTGCTGGCACACGAGGTCCTGAGGTCGACCCCCGGTACCCACAAAAAAAAGAAAAAAAGGGGAAAAAAATGCTCACTTTAGGGTGTGTTTCTGCTGTCACTGGTAGACAGAGTGGGCATACAGAGCCCAGGTCCATGTTGAATAATTCCAGCAAGCCTGCACCTTTAGTTCCACTGAAGTTCAGGCTGGTTCCTGGCTGTGAGGCTGGAACCTGATGTTCAGCCTGGTATACTCTGTGTGTCTCCTGCCAGCTTGAACTTGGCTTCTTGATGTCCTGCTGATTTGAACTTGGTCCCACCTCCCCCTGACACTGGGAGCTGCTGGATGGAGGCAGCCTGCAGTTGCTCTGATTTTGGAGCTCAGTTGGCCCCTCTCCAAGATGGTTACTGGCCAATCCCCCTCTTCTGGGGAACATCTGAACCTGAAAAACTCACCAGCCAGGGCAGTCTGGTGTGTCCACTGCTCTGTTCCACCTGTGAATTTCTCCCTGGAGACCTCCGGGTTCACCAGTAGTCCCTGCCCATCTGCAGGTTTGAGCAGCCCCTCCCATGCAGTGTGTCTGGGCTCAGGGAGAAAGCACAGCTTACCACCTTTTTGTTCTCCCTGTGGGTGCCAACTCTCACCTCAGATCCTTGCTGGGTTCCAGGAATCCACTTCCCTTCTCCTTCTCTTCCTCATGTTGCTATATTCCAACATCTGGACACCAAATCTCAGAGAGGCTGTTCGCTGTTCACTACTCAATCTTCCCAGAAGTCCTCCGCCCAGGTTTTTTGTTTTTGTTTGTTTGGAAGTAATAGGGATTGAACCCAGGACCTTTGCACTGAGCTACATCCCCACCCCATCACCTTTCCAAATGTTTTGTTTTGACACAGGATCTTGCTAAGTTGCCCAGGCTGGGCTGGAGCTTGTGGTCTTGTTCAGCCTCCCAGAATGTTATTAGGATTATAGATGAGCAGCACTACAGTGGACATTGCCCTGCTCCCCCCCACCACTGTGACCGTAAAGCTCTGGAAATAAGAATTTCTATTCCTTATGGACTTCAGATATCTGTCATGAGAATAACTGGTGGGCTGCCGATATGTCTGTTAGTGCTACCACATCTCAGACATGCCTGGGCGGGGCTGTAGGGATAACTGGGAAGAACAGTAAGTTCACAGTTGAAATTGCTGAGGTAGGGCAGGAGTGACGAGTCTATTTAGAGGCAGATGGGTAGATGAGAAGTTCCCTTGCTAGCCATAGTTGTTAATTCCAGGACCCCCTTGGGTACCAAAGTCAGATGCTCAAGTCCCTTATGTGGAGTGGTGTAGTATTTGCATGTAAACTATCATGCCTGGCTCCTCCAACCTCAATCCTTGTTTGTTTCCTGGTTCAAGTGCCCTGCTGGAGCTGCCTCTGAGGCAAGAGCTTCACATGCAAGGCAACAAACTATGAGAGAGTGGCCGTGCAGGGCAGAAATGGCAGGTCTATTACTCAAGCCATGAAGGAGAGGGCAACAATTGTGCCAAGAGCTAGCAAAGGATCATTTCTGCATTCTTGGGGTCTGACCTCTGCACTACATCCCTAATTTCTTGGCCAGGCTCGAAGCTGCAGGAGAGTCAGAGGCAGGGCATATTCTGGTGCTAAGACCAGGGCTTTGGCAGAAAGAAGTCAAATCGCATACCCCCTAGGGAGCAGAGGTTTAATTCGATTCACACATTAGCTTTTTTTTTTTTTTTTCTTTTTAAGGAGGAAAGGGTTTTTTTTTTTTTTTGGTTTGTACATTGACTTTTTTCAAAAAATGGGACTAGAGCCAGGCATGGTGGCACATGCCTGGAATTCCAGCACCCAGAAGGCTAAGGCAGGAGGATCCTCACAAGTTCAAGACCAGCCTGATCTCCATAGTGGGACCCTGTCTCAGAAAAACCGGAACAAAACAGAAATGGGACTGGAAGGTAATACAATTGCAGCCCCTTAAACTCAGAACCCCTGGCCCAGTGCCAAGCGGCTTTGCCCATGACGTCTAAGCCTGAGTCTTCCACAGAATGTCTCTCCGAGGAACAAAAGCAGTCCTGGAAAACGTCGGGTTGACTGTGCCCCCTCCAGCAGCCCCTACTTCTGAGGGCCAAGGACATTTGCTAAATACCCTCCCCCGCCAATCTGCCAGAGTTCTAGGCCTACCCTGCCCTCCTGTCCATTCTTCAACATACTTATCCATCATCTACTACCTGCAAGGGCCTTACCTTGGTCGCCATTTTACAGCTGAAGACCCTGCTGTCACCCCAGGACCTGGACCAGGTGCCAGTATTGACATTTTGGAGATGCTCCATTTAGTCTCAAAATTTATTTTAATTATGTTTGCATAAAAGAGGAAACAAAAAGCCAGAATGGTGGCGCACGTCTGTAATCCCAGCACTTGGGAGGCTGAGGTAGGAGGATCACTGTGAGTTACATTAAGCGAGTTCAAAGCCAGCCTGTACTACATAGTGAGACCATGTCTCAAAAAACAATGACAACAACAAAAAACAAAAACAGAAGAGGAAACAAAAGCTTTACAGAACTCATAGCTTTCAAGAATTACTTTTGCTGGGCATGGTGGCTCGCCTATAATCCCAGCACTGGGGTGTCTGAAGCAGGAGGATTGCCGCAAGTTCAAGGCCACCCTGGGCTACACTGAGTTCAAGCCCAGCCTGGACTACATAGCAAAACTCTTTCAAAAAACAAAAAACAGAAAGATGGGGGGCACCGCTAATGTAATTTTCCCAGTGGTCCCAGTCAACTCCAAACCCATTGTGTGCAGAGCCTATTTTTCCATGCATCTAAATAATAATGCATTATGCAGGTGTGAGTAAACACAATGCTTTGGGACAAATTATACAATCTTTATGAGATCTGAGTTTGAAATACGAAATGTAGCCAGGTATGGTGGTGCACGCCTGTAATCCCAGCACTTGGGAGGCTGAGGCAGGGAGATCACTGTGAATTCTCCAGTCTGGGCTACATAAGCAAGTTCAAGAGCAGCCTGCACTACAGAGTGCGACACTGACTCAAAAAAAAAAAAAAAAAAAAAAAAAAAAAAGAAAGAAAACGTAAAATCTACACAAAACTGAATAAAAACCAATACTAGGACTGAAATTCATAATCTCGGTTGAAGATGAAAAGTTCTGGTTAGCTTAAGTTGTTACGTACTATAGATACTATACCAATTTTAAAAGTTACACATAGACCAACAGGTGTCCAGCCGTTCATTTGCACTGATCAGATGCCCCAGCTGGATCACTGAGGACAGGGAAATGTGGAGCAAGAGTCCACCTGTGGGATCTGTCTGCATAGTTTACAGATGGGCACACTGCACTCCAGGTCCATAATGCCTGCTGCTTTTGTTATTGAGTAGCTTGATTCTAAAAAGTGGCTTGCTAACTAAACGTCATGGGTTTGGGGTTGCTTGCCTCTCCTTCTGGAGTTCAATTCCAGGTTGTTCTTGTGTCAAACACAGAATTGAATGAAACGAGCAAAAAGCAGTGGCAAAGTTTATTCTCGAAAGTAAATGTGAAGAGTGGAATGGAGACTGGCTCTGCAGAGCGGGCTTGCGCCAAGTAAAAACAAAAAGAGGGAGAGAGCAAACACAAAAGTACACACTGCATCTGGGAAACAGCGTGGGCTATCATGGAAAGCTAGGATAGCACCAGCTCCTCAAGGCTGCCTTTCTTATATACTGTCCAACTCTCAAGAAAATCCTCGAGAACTTCATATCAGTCCTGAGGCAGTGCTGGGATGATCCCGCACCTCAGGCTGACATCAGGTCTAGGCCGTCCTATTGAAAACCTGCTTGAGTTCTTTTTTTTTTTATTATTATTTTTACTTTTGTGGGTACCGGGGGTCGACCTCAGGACCTTGCATGCCAGCAGGCGCCCGTGCTGCTGAGCGATATCACCGGCCCCTTTTTTCGTATGTGGGTTCCGGAGTCGAACTCAGGACCTCATGCTTGCCAGGCAGGTGCTTACGCCGCTGAGCCATCTCACCGGCCCTTGAGTTCTTGAGAGAAATCCATGTGCAAGGCTTTGGGAATCTTTCTGCACATGCGTCCAGGATCTTGTAGTTAACAGGTCATGCCTACTTCCCCAGCCAGTTTTTGCCATGCCCCAATCTATCTCACTTTCTCCATCAGAGCCATCACTATAGGCTTCTTCCTCTTGTGTTAGTGTCTAGTGTTGTAACCTGATAAGGCCAGCGCCGTTTTAAGACCTATCTGCCATGTTACTATTCTGTTCCCGCCAAAGGAGACTCAGATAGGTTTTGTTTCTGTAAGTTGCAATTTCCCCGCTGTGACCACATGCTCCTAACTGCCCATTAGCTTAAAAAGGTAACTTCTCACTCTACCCAATGAAATGATGCCTAATACTCCTGTGCCTGTAAACCTGACCAATTGAAATGTGACTTCGCCCCATTAACCATCTCTATTGGCTTCTGTTCAACTGCTTGCTACTATAAAACTCCCACCCTATTTCCTTTCTTTTTTTTTTTTTTTTTTGTGGGTACCGGGGGGTCGACCTCAGGACCTCACGCGCCAACAGGCACCCGTGCCGCTGAGCGATATCACCGGCCCCTTTTTCGTATGTGGGATCCAGGAGTCGAACTCGGGCCCTCGCGCTTGCAAGGCAGGCGCTTAAGCCGCTGAGCGATATCACCGGCCCCTTTTTCGTATGTGGGATCCAGGAGTCGAACTCGGGCCCTCGCGCTTGCAAGGCAGGCGCTTAAGCCGCTGAGCCATCTCACCAGCCCCCTATTTCCTTTCCATGCGCTCCTCTCTGTACTAGCAAAGGGGACGCCGCTGGGTACCAGCTAAAATAAAGATCTCTGTTTTCTTTTGGACACCCTCTTTTTGTTGTCTCATTTATTGGGTACAGCATCTAGTCACTGAGACACAGCATGACACGGTGTCAGAGGAGAGGTTTACTTTAGCTCACAGTGTCAGGGTGTCCAGTCCATGGTGACCTGGCTCCATGGTAGAACCATCATGGTGGAAGGGTGTGGCAGAGCGGAACTCTCACTTCAAGGAGCTGAGAAGCAGAGAGGGGGAAGGTGGGGAACAGTGCCAGAGAGGCAGGAATGAGGGACCACACCTAGACCCCAAGGCCATAGCTCCGTGACACACCCAGAAGTGTGCTCCACCAATCCCCTAGGGCCCAAAGGCAATCAAACTGATGCTCAACCCTAACCGCCACACCTCTGACCACCTCCTGAGCCTCCTGCTATCAAATTCCTAGAGTTACACCTTCTTTGTGTCTCCAAGTACTTTAGGGACTTCTGGTTTAGACAGCAGAAGATCTTCTAGCTCAGAAAGCTTATTTGGATTCATCCATTTGTTTTCAGGAAACTGCACATCAAAATTTATGTAAAGATCACCTTTTTCGAAGGGATTACTTTATTTTTTCAGTATTGGGAATTGATTCCAGGGCCTTCACATTGAGCTATATCCCTAGTCCTTTTTTTATTTTTTATTTTGAGACGGGATCTCACTAAGTCACTGAGTTGCCCAGGGTGGGCTTGAACTTGTGATCCTCCCACCTCAGCATGTGCCACTATACCAAGCAGCATTTTAAGTAAGTGAAACAACTGGATCGCTTGGCTAATAAGTGGTTGGGGCAAATCTAGAGTCTCTGACTCCCAATACCCTCCCACCAAGTCATGTGGCTGTTGCCATGAAATCAACATCCTTCTGGCAGTGGTGTCCACACAGACCTCAGAGTCTTTGTTTGTTTGTTTGTTTTTGAGACGGGGTCTCGCTATGTAGTCCAGGCTGGCCTTGAACTCACAGGGATCCTCCTGCGTCAGCTTCCCAAGTGCTGGCATTATAGGTGTGTGCCACCACACCCAGTTGTTTGTTGTTTTGAGATAGGGTCTCATAATGTAGTTCTGGCTAGCCTTGAACTCGAGTATGTAGCCCAGGCTGGCCTCGAACTCATGGTGGTCCTCCTGCCTCAGCCTCCTGAGTGCTGGAATCACAGGCGTGTGCCACCATGCCAGCAGCCCTGAGTCTCTTGAGACAGCAGTCTGGAGTAGTGAGCCACCCAGTAAGAAGTATATTTTATATCACAATCTAAAACACACATTGCTATATCTAGATCTGCAATGCCCCCAAACACTGATGTTAAAAGCTGGCTCCTCACCTTGTCACCATTAGAAGTGGTGAAAATTTTAAGATGTGGGGGCTAGTGGGAGGGTTTAGGTCATTGGGTATGTGCTCTCAGAGGGGAAGGTGGGGCTCCATCTCTGGTTTCCCTTGCTTCCAAGCCACCATGAGGTGAGTATCTTGTTGCATGACATTCTCTGTGTCATGATGTGGTGCCTCACCGCAGGCCCAAAAGCAATGGTGCCAACAAATCATGGACTAGACCCTCTGAATCTTTGATCCAAAATAAATCTTCCCTCTTTTTAAAATTTGTTATCTCAGGTATTTTGTTATTGTGATGAAAAGCTGACTAACACATTTATATTGTATGTGTGTTACTAAAATTTAATGAAAGAATGCCCATAGAGCATAGTCAGTATCTTCGGATCTCCTCCTCCTCCTTACAATTCCTAAATAATTCAGCCCTAAAGCCGTTGTATGGAGCAGAGCAAGGTGGGCATTTGTGCAAGGGGCTGTTTGCTGCGGGATGTCAGGAGCTCCAGTGAATGTGGAGGGAGGCCCAGCATAGGAGGGCACAGCCTGAGCAGGAGAGGAGGCTATCAGTCTGGAGGGGCAGCCTGCTCTGGGACATTGGCAGTGGATGAGGGATGTCTGCATGGGTTGGCAGCCTGGTGGTGTGTGGGCACCTGAGCTAAGTGACCGGGAGGAGACCAGCTATCAGAGCCCAAGCCAGTGTGTGCATCCACGGGTGTGTGTGTGCTACGTGAAGCATCAGAAGCCAGAGTGCAGAGGACATCTACACATGGAGGAGCCTGACCTGCACTGCCAGCTGGGAGCCCATGGGTAAAGAAGGCAGCACCTGGAGGCAGCTGGAAGGGCTGTCAGAGCCGAAGATGGGTTTAAAGATATCCACATAGGGGCTGGCCCAGGGCAACTGTGCAGGAGACTGGTATGGGGCTTTGGCTACAAACAAAGATGAATCAAGTATATTAAGGATAAAACAGGCCATGTTGCTTCCCACTAGAGAAGGGTGCTATGTGTGGAGAAGGGAGAAAGCAAGAATAAACTGTAACAGCGAATAGACTAGGAGATACTGGCACATATTCAGAGTTGTCAGCATATCTGTATAGATGTGGAAACAAACAGGTGTGGAAGTATCTGACCAGAGGCCCTGACAGCAATAGGATCCCAGCAATAATAAGTACTTTGTGCCTAGATCTTGGCTTCTAAACACCACTGTCTGCTAAAACAGCCATGGCTAAGCTGGGTGTGGGGCTGCATGACTGTAATCCCAACACTCTGGGAGGCTGAGTCAGGAGGACTGCAAATTCGATTCCCACCTGGGAAATTTAATGACTTAGTGACACCCTGTTTTAAAATAAAAATTAAAAAAGGGTTGAGGATGCTGAGGATGTAGCTCAGTGCAAAGCCCTTGGGTGCAACCCCTAGTACTGCTTTAAAAAAAAAAAAAAAAGACCATGGCTACTTGCGAGAAATAAATGATTCTAGGGCAGGGGTGAAAGCACAAGATGTTCTTGGAACATCTTATACAAGGAAGCAAAGTATTTCTCAAAGATCATAAGAAGATAAGCTCATCTCTTAAAGACACACTAGCAGCCAGCTGGCCAAATTCTGGGGCAATGTGAGCGTCAAATTATAGTACAGGACTATAACCCATTGAATAAAAATGAAAATCAAGAGTTAATACTGATAAAAGTAAGTGAGTAAATGAGAAGTTAGGTGAGGCATGATATATTTACAAAGTTTCAAATAACTTCCTTGACACAAAATGCTTATTAATTACGAAGAAAAGAAAGAGCTTTGTTGTAAAGAAGACTGTTGTTAAGTGATCAAAATGAACACCAGTAGGAGTGGGACAAAGCAAAGCCATGTGACAGCTGAGAAAACACATTGGGGAGAACACAGAATCATTTTTGTGCTTTTCCTGTCAGAGACGCATAACCTGAATCTGATCATAAGAAGACATCAGGCCGGGTGTGGTGACGTACACCTGTAATCCCAGCATTCAGGAGGCTGAGACAGGAGGATCTCTGTGAGTTCAAGACCAGCCTGGGTTGCATAATGAGTGCAAGGACGCTCTGAACTGCATAGTGAGACCCTGTCTCAAAAAATAAAAACAACAAACAAACAAACAACCCCCCCAAAAAAACAGACAAAAAAGAAAACATCAGATAATCCCAATGGACAGACATTCTATAGGATAACTGGTTGGTAATCTTGAAAAGCGTGAAGATCATGAAAGTGAAATCAATGGAAGGTTGAGGTAATATGTTAGGCCAAAGGAGACTATAATGACATGACATGTAAATGCAACATGTTAAGTCTGTCCTATTATTATGAAGGACATTATTGGGACAATAGATGAATTTAACTGGGATTTGAGGATTACATGGAAGTAACACAATTTTTCTTTATTTTGACAGTTCTTTTGTGGTTATGTAGTAGGATAATTTTTTTTTCTTTGTGGTACTGGGGATTGAACTCAGGGTTTCACGCTGAGTTACATCCCCAACCCTTTTTTATTTTTTTAATTTTTAATTTTTATTTTTTATGTGGGTACCGGGAGTTGAACTCAGGACCTCGCACTTGCCAGCAGGCGCTTGTGCCACTGAGCGATATCACCGGCCCTTTTTTTCCTTTATGTGGGTACCAGGAGTCAAATTCAGGACCTCGCGCTTGCCAGGCAGGCACTCATGCCGCTGAGCCATATTACCGGCCCCTAGTTTTTATTTTGAGACAGGGTCTCTCTAAGTTATCCATGCTGGGCTTGAACTTGTGATCCTCTTGCCTCAGCCTCCCAGAGTGCTAGAATTACAGGTGTGTGGGGGTAAGGTCTTGTTGGTAGAAAATATACAATAAAATTGATTTCATGCATGACCTACTGATATATTGCAATCCACAGTTTGAAAAATACCATGGTGGTGGGCATGGTGGCCCTTGCCTGTAATCCTAGCATTTTGGGAGGCTGAGGGAGGAGAATTTCAAGTTCAAGCCCAGACTGGGCAACTTAGCAACTTAGTGAGACCCTGTGATAAAATAAGAACAATTTAAAAAGTGCTGGGGATGTAGCTTAATATAAAGGCCCCAGGTTCAATCCCCAGTACCACAGAAACAAACAACAAAACCCCACCATAGTGTGAAGTGTCCTTTCCAGGTTTCATCTGTTCCTTTCCCACTACTTGTGGCCCAACAATTCTGAGGCCTCCATGGACTTTCTAAAGTGGCCACATCTCCTGTGAAGCCACTTCTGGCTGCTCCCCTTCCCATGGCAAACGAAGGGCCCATCAAGCTGCAGCCCAGGCTACTAGCTTTGGTGGCCCTCTGCTCATAGAGCAGAAAGCTGCTCATTCTACCTCAGGGCGGTATGTGAGAGTCTCGAGTCTACCTGGCCACCTCCAGCTAGAGGAGAAGCCTTCCAACCCTTCTGGGGGGTCGCTAAGCCACCGCAGGGGCTCTGGCTCCCAAGCAATAAGCTGTTAGGATTGACTGTGGGAAAATTATCAGCTTAAAATTGCATATTTAACCAAAATATCCAAATGTGAGCATGAAATAAAGACATTTTCATATACACAGAGACTCAGAAAATTTCTCAACTACGGATGTTCTTTGAAAGACTTTAGGGGAGGTAGTTTCAAGGGAGGAAGCATGAACGCATCAGAGGTAACTGTTAAAGGGAAGGATGAACAATGTATCGATAACACTTACTGTTAACTCAAGATAATAGAATTGAAATCCAAGATAATATTAACATTAGAAGCTGGGTGAGGTAGTGCACCCTGTAATCTCAGCACACTGGTAGGCTGAGGCAGGAGGATCAAAAGTTGAGTACCGTCTGGGCAGTTTAACAACTTAATGAGAACTTGTCTCAAAATTTTAAAAGGGGGCTGGGGATGGTAATGTAGTGTTTTGGTTACTTTTTTCTCCTTGCTGAGACAAAATACCCAACGCCTAAAATTAAGGAAGGAAAGATTTATCTAGCTCATAGTTTGTGGAGGTTTCAGCCCATAATCAGCTGGCTCCAAGGCAGGGTGGCGTGGCTGAGGGACAACAGTTCATGGCAACGGAAGACAGCAAAAGCAGCAAGAGCAAAAAGGGAGGAGTGTGAGAAAAGACTCTTTCTGTCCCTTATATTGTGTGTAGGGCACCCACCCTAGGGCGGGTGTAGTACTCACACCCATAATCCCAGCGCTAGACAACGAATCAATCACAAACTCTAGATTCAGCCACCTCCAAAAACACCCCCCATGACTGCATGAGGCTTTGGTGGGTCATCCAGACACAAACCATGATACATAGTATGAGGCCCTGGGTTCAATCTCCACTACCACCAAAAAAAGAAAAAAGAAAAAAAGAAAAAAAAAAAAAGAAAGAAAAAGTAAATTGAGCTAAGATCCTCTTTTTTTTTTTTTTAGGGAACAGGTTATAGGCTAGATAGCTACAGTAACATGAAACTTAGGGTGTGAGTTAAATATTTAAAAGACAACTGTAGAATAACAGAAACAGTATGTCACTTCTGCTCAACAGAAATTTAATTATTAGCGGGCCTTGAGATAGATGGCTGGGGCTACTTGAAAAGCAAGGAAGACACGGTGGATTCTTTTCCCCTTCACTTTCTTAATCATTAGCTCTAGATCAAGCCACACACAAGCTTGTATCAAACTCTAGCTCGAGAGTGTAACATCCTCCAGCAGGCTGGCGAGGCCCAGCGCCTGTGGAAAGTCCGGACCCTGGGCGAGGGTTAGACAAACCTGAGGATCGCAAAACAAACTCGAGGCATCCACCTAAGGAAAGAGGGACCTATTTTCGCTGAAGAAGGTCGACACAGTCCATTTATTTGTCCAAGAACAATGACCCTGCAGGAAGGAAAAGATATTCCTTGAAAGACTCAGTTGATCCTATAAACGCAACCTGAGACCTCACACGGGGCAGCTGCTGTTTTGGCGCCTGCCCACCCTCGTGTCTGAAGGCGGGTTCTATCGCTCTGAAAGTCTAGCATTGTGCAAGAAACTCTACTTATACTCTGTACAATGGTACTGGCGAAATCTTGTCTGAAATCTTTTGTCAAGGATGGGAAGAATCACACATGTTGCCAGCTTGTGGCGTCAGGACCTGGCTTCCCACTAATGCTTCCACGCTATTAGAGCAAAACCGAAACAAAACAAAAGTTAGGCATGGTAGCACAGGTTTGAAAGGCCTGTGGCGCACGCCTGTGATCCCAGCACGTGAGAGGCTGAGACCCCAAATTCAAGGCCAGCCTGGGCTACATAGTGAAAGCCTAGCTCAGAAAACCTACTAGTACTATTACTACTACTTCCTAGTACTGCAAGAAAATAAATAACATAAAAGGACTGGGGTGTAGCTCAGCGTGAAGGCCCTGGTTCAATCCCTAATATGGTAAAAACATTAAACAACCAAACCCACCACCGAATTGGAACAAGAACATCTTTTTTTTTTTTTTTTTTTTTTGTGGGTACCGGGGCTCGACCTCAGGTCCACGCGCACCAGCAGGCACCCGTGCCACTGAGCAATATCACCGGCCCCTTTTTTCGTATGTGGGATCCGGGAGTCGAACTTGGGCCCTCAAGCTTGCCGGGCAGGCGCTTACGCCCCTGAGCCATCTCGCCAGCCCGGAACAAGAACATCTTGAATGATCCAGACAAAGGTGGAAAAGAAGCAGAGGGACAGCACGCTAAAGAAAAAATGCTGCATGATAAGGGAGGAATAAATCCAAGCAAATCTCTAATCCCGGTATTTATGAATATATAAAATTAAAACAGAAAAGTCATAGATTTCTGATCTGTTAAAATCCAACCATTTGTTATTTTGAAAGGTATTCTTAAAGAAAAATGTGGTGGCACATGCTGTAATCTCAGCTGCGAAGGCAGGAGGATCACAAGTTTGAGGCCAGGCTGAGCAATTTAGACAGACCCAGTCTCTAAATAAAAAGTATAAAGGGCTGGGATATAACTCACCCTTGGGTTCAGTCCCCAATACCAGAAAAAGGAAAGAAAGAAAGAAAACAGGGAAAAGAAGGAAGGAAGGAAAGAAGGAAAGAAAGAAAAAAAAGAAAAGAGAACAAGAAAACAGCATAGAATTACTGAAAATAAAGAGATGGAAAAAATGTACCATACAAAAAGTAACAATAAGAAGGCAGAAATAGTAGCAATAATATCAGACAAAATAGGATCCAAGGTGAAAACAGAAAACAGGAAGATAGACCAAAAATGACATCTCATATGACTTAAGACAAAGAAACTACTGGATTTGGGTGCCCAATAACAAAACTAGTTCAATATCTGTATTAAGGCTCCTGCTGAAAGCAATTCAAATGCTGAATAATTTTTTTCCATATTGGGAATTGAGCCCAAGGTCTCCACACTGAGCTTCGTCCCAAGAAAAAAAATTTTTTTTTTTTTTTTTAGGCAGAGTTTCCCTAAGTTACTAAATTGCCCAGGCTGGGCTCAAACCTGCAATCCTCGTGCCTTAGCCTCCCAGAGTGCTGGAATTGTAGGGGTGCACCACCATGCCTGGCTGGCTAAGACACTTTTAAAAGCTTCTTCGAATCATCATCTAGCTACTAAGAGGTGGAGGATTTACTGGGTCAAAGTCTAAGGGAGAGAAAGAACCCGGGGAGGTGAGAGGAACCCTGAGGCTGCTTTTGTTCTTGGCACATTTGCAGATTGGCTGAAACTGAGTTTAGCTTTCCACACCTTCAGTATGGACAGAAATCTAGTAGAGGGGCTACCCAGACATGCAGATGGGTAGGAGACCTTGCCCACCCCGAGACTGGAAACCCAAAGGATGACACCATCAAGCCCCAGGGTCTGCAAGGAGATGTGCTTTACAGCCAAGCAGAGCAGAGGGAAAAGCTGTGGGAAACAGTGAATTGGCCTCTTGTGGATTCATGGTCCAGATTCACCTTGGTCAACAAGTCAAAACAGCGGTGCTTGAAATTCACCAACTCTAGGAAAAAAGATCAAGAAAAATAAAAGGCACAAATAATTCCAGAAATAAAATGATTAAATAATTACAGATATGGTAGACATTAAAATGCTCGGAGTATGTTATAAAAAAAACTTTATGCCTGTAATTTTAAAACTTTAGATAAAACGGACAAATCACTAGAAAAGTACCACTTACTAAAATAGTGGTAGGAAGCCAGCCATGGTGCTGCACGTCTGTAATCCCAGCGCTTGGGAGGCTGAGGTCACAAGTTTGAGGCCAGCCTGTACTACATGGTGAGACCCTGTCTCAAAAACCCATGATGCATAAGTGAAATAAACCAGAAGCACATGTGTAAGCATCGTATTATCTCTCTAGTATGAGAAACTGAAAGAGTAAATAAGATCCAAAATGTACAATAGATATGGTGAATCAAAAAGAAACTGGTCAAAAGGAAAGAGAGACTGGAATAGGGAAAAGAAAGAAGGGAAAGGGAAAAAAATTGTATATATATATATATAAGATGGTTAAGATAGATACACTACCAATTTTACTTAGTTCATTGAAGAGTAAGGTTTGTGCCAATAATGTTTGGACAATTGAATGCTAATGTCTGGTGTCCTGAATAACTAACTTAAAGATAGTAATACGTAATGTATTAACCATTGTTACCCTCCTATTATGTTGTTTTGAAAATTTGTTCTTCTTTTGATTTGTTTTGTTTTTTCTTCTCTTTAAAATAAAATAAAAAAAAACAACAAAAAAACCCATGATGCAGGTGAGGTTGGACGCAGGCCAGGATTGTGTACTTTGGGCGTTGTACAGGCCTGGGGATCAGGGTGACCTTCAGCTACTGGGTTTTTGATATTTTGACAGAGTCACCCTAGCTTTGTCTGGTTTCTCCATTCTTTGCCCCATGGCTTCCGGACTCAGTTCCTTGTCTCTCTCAGAGACAGGGTAAGAAAGCACCAGTACAGGTCAGTCTTCCTTATGAACATAGACACAAAATTATAAAATGGTAACGGATGGAATTTAGCATTGGGCCTAAAAAGATTGCAATGGCAAACAGACACACTGAAACGTCACCCAGGACTTGGAGGCTGGTTTATTTAACATCGATGGGCACTGATCGGGATCAGTGGTGGCTAGCATTTTTATAGGGTCCGTAAGTACAGAGGCAGAGTACGTGGCTGTCTCTGATTGGTTCTTACAATATGCATCACAGTGACCAGCTGTTTCTAAGAAACAGAAATAACAGGAACTGTAACAGGAACTGAAGTAAACTGGAGGCTACCTGAGCAACTAACAGAAACTGAAGAATACCGGCTGGGGTGGGGGAACCATTTTCTGCTACAAGATAATATCACCAATTGATAAACTGGTTAATTATAGTAATTGATAACATTTTAATCAGAAGAGGAATTAGTTAACAATAAACATTCAAACTATATCACTCTATTTCTTCAAACTATATATATTTTTTTTTTTTTTTTTTTTTTTTTTTTGAGACAGGGTCTCTCTATGTTGTTTAGGCTGGCCTTGGACTCACTATTTCGCACAGGTTGGCCTTGAACTCACAGTGATCCTCCTCGAGTGCTCAGATGACAGGTGTGCACCACCACACCCAGCTTTTTTTTTTTTTTTTTTTTTTTTTTGAGACAGGGTCTCGCTATGTAATTCAAGCTAGTTTTGAACTCACTATGTAGCCCAAACTGACCTTGAACTCCCAGCGATCCTGGCTCAGCCTCCCGAGTGCTGGGATTATAGGCATGAGCCACCACACCCGGCTATAATTCTTAATATTAACACTAGCACAAAAATCACGATCATGCCAGTAGATGGCTGAGAAGTTGTTTACACGATTCAGCATTCATGTACAAGAAAATCTAGTATCACTGGGCATGGTGGCACATGCCTATAATCCCAGCATTTAGGAGGCTGAAGCAGGAGGATTACAGCGAGTTCAAGGCCAGCCTGGACTACATAGGGAGACCCTGTCTCAACAAAACAAAGCAAAACAAAACAAAAATGTCAGAAGAAAACACTATTGATGCCATTGTTGATTAAAGTTTTACCCAGAAAAATGTAAACTCTGGTATTTATGGCCCAATTTAAAGGTGCTAAAACCATAAAGAAAAGCAAGGGAGTGATTAATCCCAAAGTTAGGATACAGCCGCCAGGCACAGAGGTGCATGCCGACAGCCCCAGCTACTAGAGAGGCTCAGGCAGGAGGATTGCTTGATCTCACAAGTTTGAGACCAACCTAAGCAACATAACAAAATCCTGGCTCAGAACAAACAAAGAAAAAAACCTCTTACATCTGCATTAAAGAGAATCATACTAGAAATATAAACCACTCAGAAATGCACTGTAACTATAGCATTAGACAGTCTTCTCTTCTTTTCTTTTTAAGTACTGGTATTGAACCCAGGACCCTCACACTAAGCTATATCCTCAGATCTTTTCTTAAAAAAGTTGCTATTTTTGTTTGTTTTGAGACAAGGTATTGCAAAGTCATTAAATTGTCCAGGCTGGGCTTGAACTTGTGATCTTCTTGTCTCAGCCTCGAAGAATTCTGGGGTTACAGGTAGGAGATACCACACTGGGCAGCCAAGCAATCTTTTAAATATTGGCAATCTGGGGGAAAAACCAAAAAGCCAAAGAACAAAATTAATTTGATTTATTTTTTTAAATTACTATTGAATTTGAGTACCTTTTCTCTCTTTTCCTCCCACTTTCTTTTTTCCCTTCTTTCTTTCCCTCTCCCCCTCTTTCTCTTCTGATTTAGATCTTTTTTTTCTTTTCTTTTTTTTTTTTTTTTTTTGAGACATGGTCTCACTATGTAGCCCAGGCTGGCCTCGAACTCACAGAGATTCTCCTGCCTCAGCCTCTGGAGTGCTTGGAGGCACCACCATACTCAATTTAAATTTTTCTGTGAACTTCTGGGTCATATCCTTTGTTAACTGAGGAAATTTTCAGCCATTTGGCAGGAACTGCCATCTTCCAGTTGGTGAATGCAAAGGGAAAGAGGAAAGGACCCATGTTCTCTAGGTTTTTATAGAAAACATGGCATTGTTCCATGACCACCACACACACAATTCTACAAGGTGATGGTACAGACATCCAGGGACAGGGTGCTGTTTGCCATTCCCAGTTAGGCAGTTAGGCAATAGCGGACCTGAAGGACAAAGCGGGTAAAGGCCGAAACAGACCGCAGTGTGTGATGCCTCTGAGCTCAGAGGGGAGTGACCCCACATTAAGTGCGGATGCCTGAAGGTCCCACCTTGCACTCGTCCTGAACATTGGGCACCCAAAGGAGGTGCGCAGTGGCGTTCAGAGCCATGGCCCACACCAGTGAGTCAGAAGGGCAGGTTTCTTTAGAGACCCTCCTGCCTTCGGCTGAGACCCAATTTAGATTCTTCTGTGATTAAGGCCCCTGAGGGAACATGGTCCCCTTGAAAGAAACAGGAAAGCCATTCTTGAGATATCAATATTCCAGAGTAATCCCTAAGAGAAATATCATAAGTATATACATTGTGTAAACAAAGCAGTGCTAAGCTTCACAGTTCCTTGAACCCCAGGAGTAACTTTTTTTTTTTTTTTTTTTTGAGTCAGGGTCTTGCTAAGTTACTACATTGCTAAGGCTGGGCTCAAACATGCAATCCTCCTGCCTCAGCCTCCTAAGTGCTGGAATTACAGGCACGCACCACCACACCCAGCCCAGGAACAATTTTTGTGCACATAAAAATGTGTCCAAACCTGTACTTCAGGCAGATGTCTTCGTGACACTGGCTGGCTGCTGTTGCAAGTGTGACCCCTCTATATCTACTTTTTTTTTTATGCAGGTACCAGGAGTCGAACTCAGGACCTTGCGCTTGCCAGGCAGGCTCTTATGCCGCTGAGCTATATCACCAGCCCTATATCTACTTTATAATAACTTCTACCTGTATTTCTGTATAGACTTGTGTGTCTCTTTATTTTTTTCTTTTTTGGTACCAGGAATTGAGCCTAGGAGCTTCACAATGAACTACATCACCAGCCCTTCTTTTTATTTTTTGAGACAGGGTCTAGCTAAATTGCTAAATTGCACAGGCTGGGTTTACACTTGTGATCCTCCTGCCTCAGCCACCCAGAGCGCTGGGATTACCAGCTCATGTCACCAAGCCTTGACAAGCCTATGTGCCTTGACTACATTCTTTCATCAAAGGCACAAAAGAACTGAGGACTAGAGAGTGAGGGCGGGTTCCTGCTGCGTCAGGACCACTTCCGGTGGTGTCCTTACCCAGCATGCTATTGATGCAACAAACAAACAACTGCCAGCCTGGTTCTCCAGCTGAGAGAACCAGCATTCACACCCATCACCTCACACACACTAAGAGCCACGATAGCTTCTGGAAATGTATAAAGGAAAATAATCCCCAAAAGAAAGAGAGGGAGGAAGAGAGAAAAAAAAAATTAGAAAAGAAGGGAGCCAAAGAGAAGAGCACTTGGGTTCAACTGAAGCACCAGCCTGCTACACCCAGAGGAGCACTTGGTGCAAACCCCTGGGGCGGAGCCTGAGTGGTCAGCATCCATTCCCTGTGCCCCATGGCACCGGGGGGGGGGGCGGCGCTCTGGATTGTGAAAAAATCTTTTTCAGACTTATGTATATTCTAGATATTAGATGCAATATTTTTTTCTCCCAATTTGCCTTTAACTTTGATTATACTTTTTTTTTTTTTTTTTTTTTTTAAGAGAGGGTCTCACTATGTAGTTCAGGCTGGCCTTGAACTCACTATGTAGCCCAGGCTGGCTTCGAATTTGCTGTGATCCTCCTGCTCCAGGCTCCTGAGTGCTGGGATTATAGGCATGCGCCACCATGCCCAGTGATTTATACTATTTCTTTTAACAGAATTAAAAAAAAATTTTTTTTTAAGTTTTAAAAATTTTAAGGGGGAATTAAAGTATATTTTAATGAAGCCGGGTGATTTAGCAGACCCTGTCTCAACAGAAGAACAAAGAAAAGGGCTGGAATTGTACCTCAGTGCAAAGGCCTTGGGTTCAATCCCCAGCACAATCTTTAAACAAATACAATTTGCATTTTTTTTTTTTTTTTTTTAAGGAGGAAAGGTTTATTTAGCTCACAGTTTGTGGAGGTTTCAGTCCATAATCAGCTGGCTCCAAGGCAGAGTGGCACATGGCAGAGGGCAACAGCTCATGGTAGCGGAAGGCAGCAAAAGCAACAAGAGCAAAAAGGGAGGAGAGGGGCGGGGTGAGCTCGAGAGCACAATTTGCATTTTTAAAATCTGAAGCTGCCATGGGATCAGGGTTTAATTGCTTCCTGCTCTACATTTTTTTGTTTTTGTTTTTGTTTTGTTTGTTTGCTTGTTTGTTTGAGAGAGGGTCTCCTTATGTAGCCCACGCTGGCCTTGAACTTACTATGTAGCCCAGGCTGGCCTCAAACTCACAGCGATCCTCCTGCCTCAGCCTTCTGAGTGCTGGGCCTGCTCGATGTTTATTGACTGAGTGACTGTGCACTGGGGATTGAATCCACGGAGCTCAAAACTACACCCATAACCTCTCCCCTTTGTTTTGAGAGAGGTCTTATTTCATAGATTGTCCAAACTGGTCTGGAATTTGGGATCCTCCTGCTTTAACCTTTGGAATAACTGGGTGTGGGCAGAGGGGGTTTAGTTCTTCCCCACTGTTCAACCACTTTTGGTTTTGCATGCATTGAAGAAATCTCGTGAATCTGAGGGGTTGGTGTTTGCTCGAATCCAAGTATCTTCATTATATCTTTTTACTGCCGTCAATATAAAATTACAACACTGCTTTAAAAAGAAATAGAGCATTAACCAACTGTGAGCGACCATGGCCTTGGAACAGAGATTCAAGTCACCTTGAAAGACATGGTCCCTGTGGAAGAGGTTACAGGAAATTTTAGAGTCACAGAACAAAAAAAGTAAGTGGGGGTCACCAAGGAGCGGGGTACAGAAAGGCGAACTCGCCTCAGAATTCAGCTGTTTGTCACATTCCCGCCTCTAGGGGGCGCGGAGCGTCAGGGTGAACAGATTCCAAGCGTTTATCTCGCGGGCTCGAGGACGCTGAGTCAGACAGATAAGCAGAGCTTGGCAGGACATGGCTATTAAAAGGTAACCTTGGCTCTTTATCTGCGACCTCGGTCTCTCCACGGTCAGCTGGGCCAGGCTGCAGTGCTCCACCGCGGACGCAGCCTCTTCAGAGAACTTCCAGTTCGCACTGCTGTGGACATCTTTTTGTACTTCTAATTCTAGTAACACTTTTTCATGAGCTGCAGGCGAAGAACACTTTGTCCTGAGTACTTAGCAAATTTGTGACGAATCCAAGCCATACAAATGAGGGACTACACAGCTTTCCTCACAGTCTGTAGTCTGCTTGGGAAATCGTGAACCACGGAACACAAAAATCCCAGCCCTAAGTGTAGAAAATGATTTATTTTGGGGCTGTGCCCAATAATGTCTAACCCGAACCAGAAGCTTTGAATTTTATGGGAGCAAATCTCTGTCTTTTACACCCTCAGGCTTCGTAACTTACTTCAAAAGGTATTCTCCACCCCAATATTATTTTTTAAATATAGGTTAAAATATTTAAAATATTAATTTTAAAATTAAAACTTAAAAATATTTTAAGTTTTCCTGCCTAAATGTTTTAAATATTCTGTTTTTGATGTGATGGGGCAGGAGGTTGTGTTTTTTTCCCCCTTCACTGGGTAGCCAATTATCTTAGGTGATTTATTTAAAAAGCCACATTTTTGTTCACAGATTTTAAGTGTCACTTTTGTAAACTTCATTTGCAAATACACATGGGTCTGTTTCTGTACTTTATTGTATTCCACTGATTTATTTATTTATTTATTTATTGGCAGGTGATGTGAGTACCAAATACGAGTGACCGTCCCTTCAATCCCTTTGTGGGTGTGTGCTATTTGATTCTGACCGGCAATCGCAAAGAGCCCTCACTGTGTCTGAATTGACCACAAGAGGTCCCCACGGATGGTGCTTGCTGCGGGGTCCCCCTCGTTCTTTAGACCGGCATTGTGACTTCAAGTGGCAAGCAGGGCTTGGACGCAAAAGGCCTACTGAACTTGCTTTTTTTCTGGGAACCAGGAATCGAACTCAGGACCTCGCCCCTGCCAGTCAGGCGCTGTGCCGCTGAGCTATATCCCTAGCCCCCTGAACTTGCATTATACACTGCGGAAATTCGGTAACAACCTCACCTATCACCTGATCTCAGAGACACTCCACAGCTACTCTGCGGACTGCGCTGGCTGGGGCCAAAGCCCAGGACGATCCTCGAATTCCAGCGGCAACTGCTCACTAACGGGATCACAGGTGGCTCTTTTTTTTTTTTTGTGGGTACCGGGGGTCGACCTCAGGACCTCGTGCGCCAGCAGGCGCCCGTGCTGCTGAGCGATATCACCGGCCCTTTATTCATATGTGGGTTCTGGGAGTCGAACTTGGGCCCTCGTGCTTGCCAGGCAGGCGCTTACGCCGCTGAGCTATCTCACCGGCCCCACAGGTGGCTCTTGCCAAGACCCTGTTGTGTTTCCCCTCAAACCTGTGTTTGCCAGTTGTACAGGTATCGCGATCATCTTGCTGTTGGATTCGATCTCTCTTCCCCATTGTGACAGTCTTGTTTGTTTGTTGTTTTGAGACAGGTTCTCACTCTGTAGTCCAGGCTGGCCTTGAACTCACTATGTAGCCCAGGCTGGCCTCGAACTCGTAGTGATCCTCATGCCTCAGCCTCCCGAGTGCTGGGATCACAGGTATGCGCCACCACACCTGGCTATTGTGACAGTCCTGACCCCTATTGAAATAGTCTCGAATAAAGTCTTCCTCACCATATTTAAGAAGTATGTGGTGCAATTTTTTTTTTGGAGGGGGAAGATTAGGTCTCGCTATGTTGCCCAGTCTGGGCTCAAACCCATGATCCTCCTGCCTCACCCAGAGTGCTGGGATTATAGCTGTGCACCACTGTACTCAGCTTCTCACCCCCCCCCAGTACCGGGGATTGACCCAGGGTCTTTGCACTGAGCCGTTTGGTTTTTTGTTTTGTTTTGTTTTGTTTTTGTTTTGTTTTTTGACAAGGTCTTGCTAAATCAGTAAGTTGCCCAGGCTGGGCTTGAATTTATCATCTTCCTGCCTCAGCCTCCCAGAGTGCTGCGATTACAGGTGTGCACCACCATGCCTGGCTTGCACTTTGCTCTTGTATGTATTCTCCAGAAACATATGTATTCGAATTCCTTGCCCATTTGTTGAAAAGGGGAATAATCTTTAATTCTGCTTCCTAATTTTAGGAGTAAATCATTCAGCTGGGCACAAGGCCTTGGGTTCCAGCCCCAGTACTGCAAAAATAAATTTTAAAAAATAAAAGCAAAAGGTAAATCATTCCATAACTGTTATGGTTTGTGTCTAGATGTCCCCCTAGGGTCCCATGCAGTCATGGGGGGCAGGCTTCTTCAGAGGTAGCTGAATCTAGAGTTTGTAACTGATTCATGGTCCAATGCTAGGGTTAGAGGTGTGAGTGCTACATCTGCCCTAGGGCAAGTAGCCTGCGTACAATATAAGGGACAGAAAGAGGTCACCCCCTGCCTCGCTTTTGCTGTTTCCTCCCACCGTGAATGGTTGCCCTCTGCCATGTGCCACCCTGCCTTGGAGCCAGTGGATTACGGACTAAAACCTCTACAAACTGTGAGCTAAAAAACCTTTCCTCCTTTAGCTTTGGGTTTTGGGTATTTTGTCTCAGCAGCCAGAGACAAGTAACTAAGCCAGTAACCCAACTAATAATAGCAACAAATTGCTTGCTTCATATTTTGCAACACAGCACTGATTACACAAAGTAGGGAACATCTGGTCTGGTGTTTAAAATACTGGTTTTTTCACAGTGTTGTGAATTTTTAAATGGTGGATTTTAGAATATGTGAAATCATTCTATCACATGGAAAAGAACACTTTTTTTTTTTGTGGGTACCGGGGGGTCGACCTCAGGACCTCACGCGCCAGCAGGCGCCCGTGCCGCTGAGCGATATCACCCGCCCCTTTTTCGTATGTGGGTTCCGGGAGTCGAACTCGGGCCCTCGCGCTTGCCGGGCAGGCGCTTAAGCCGCTGAGCCATCTCACCGGCCCTGTTTTGTTTTGTTTTTTGAGACAGAGTCTCACTCTGCTGTCCAGGGGGCCTTGAACTCACTATGTAGCCCAGGCTGGCCTCCAACTCACAGCGATCCTCCTGCCTCAGCCTCCTGAGTACTGGGATTACAGGTGTTCGACACCATGCCCAGCACATTTACTTTGGAGACAATTTAACTCCAAGCTCTGCCCTCCATTCCTGTGCCCTTGGACAACTGCTTGATTGCCGAGTCTCAGATTCATAACATGTAAAATGGAGATAAGAATCGCCCTTTCTTCATTCCACTATTAAGATCTCGCCTCCCCACCAAACTTGGTGGCCAAAATATCCATTCTGTTAGCCCAATGATTGGTGGCAGATATGCTGCCCTGACCCAAAGAGGGTCCATCAAAGTTTCTGAAGGAGATCCATGTGGATGCTGGGTCAGAACAAGGTTCTCTTCTTCTGAAATTATAACTTGTAAGGATCATGGGGGCCACAGCTACTGGGGCCGTCATTTCTATTACATGGAAAAACCACATAGAAAATGAAGTTAACATAGAGGAGATGCAGGCCTTTATCCAGATTTAAATCAGGAGACTGAGGGATCACCATGAGTTTGAGGCCAGCCTAGGCTACATAGTGGATTATGTAACAAGACCTTGTCTCAAAAAAAAAAAAAAAAAAAAAAAGTGAAAAAGATAGTAGAAAAAAATCTAAGAGATTTTTATTTAATAAGGTCTAACTAGGGGAGCCCCTTTTAAGCTTAAATCTCAGAAGTCATGAAGCAAGTGATTTATTTTTCTTTTTACTTTTTTTTATATTGGGGATTAAACCCACAGCCTTCTCACTGAACAACATCCTGGGCCTTTTTTGTGTTTTATTTTGAGACAGGATCTGGCTAAACTGCTCAGTTGCCCAGGCTGGGCTCGAATTTGTGATCCTTCTGTCTCAGGCTCACAGGGTGCTGGGTTTAATGGCATAAGCCACGCTGCCTGGCTATAAAATAAATAATTTCTAAATTTGACTATATAAAAATGAAAGACTAATTTTATTAGTGGATAAATAATTCCAAAGCTGAGGGTGTGGCTCAGTGGTAGAGCTGCTTGCCTAGTGTCTTTGTTACTTTTTTCTTGTTGCTGAAACAAAATACATGACACCCAAATTAAGGAAGGAAAGGTTTATTTAGCTCACAGTTTGTGGAGGTTTCAGTCCATAATCAGCTGGCTCCAAGGCAGGGTGGCACATGGCAGAGGGGCAACAGTTCATGGCAGAGGAAGACAGCAAAAGCAACAAGAGCAAAAGAGGGGAACAAGCCTCTTTTCCTCCCTTATATTGTAAGCAGGCTACCTCCCGCCCCAGGACAGGTGTAGCACTCACACCTCTGTCCTCTTGCACAGGCTCCGGATGTTTACAAAGTGAGGACCCTGGCCCCGTGCTGAGTCTCTTAGTTAAAACTTCTGAACTCGAGTTGACACAGTGAATCAACCATTACACCTAGCATGCACAAGGTCCTGGGTTTGATTCCCAGCACTGAAACAAAAACAAAAACAAACAAAAAAAACAGATAAAGTTAAGAAAATTTTGAAACAAACAACAAAAAAAGAATTCCAACAAATCATCAAAAAATACAAAAACAATAAAGAAAACAAATCATCAAGACTAACACTCAAACTTTTATAGGTAAATGGATGCAACTCGAGAAAATACTCATAAGTGAAATAAACCGGACACACATGTATAAACATCGTATTGTCTCCCTAGTGTGAGAAACTGAAAGAGTAAATAAGATCCAAAATGTACAATAGATATTGTAGAATGAGAAGAGACTGTTCAAAAGGAAAGAGAAACTGGGATGGGGGAATGGAGAAAAGAAAGAAGGGAAAAGAAAAAAATTATATATATATATATATGATAAGATAGATACACTACTAATTTCACTTAGTTCATTGATAAGAAAGGTTTGTGCTAATATTGTTTGGACAATTGAATGCTGATGTCTTGTACCCTGAACTAATTTAAAGATAGCAATACGTAATGTATTAACCATTGTTACCTTCCTATTATGTTGTTTTGAAATTTTGTTCTATTTTTTCTCTTTAAAATAAAAAAAAAAGACTAACACTCAAGTAAAAATATAGGTAAAACATGAACAGTTCACAGAAAATACAAATACAAAAACTTCACCCCTCAGTAAGATAAATGTGAATCAAACTACTATGAAATACCATTTTCACCTCACATGTCAAACTTTAAAAAATGTTTGATAATACATTATGCTGACTTGGGTGTAGGAGCACATTTTTTGGCGGGAACATAAATTGGTAATACTTCATTGAAATCATTTTGGCAATAGCTGTCAAAATTACATTATTATTATTATTATTATTCCAAGGGTTGAACCCATTAGGGCAAGCATTAGGCAAGTGCTGTATCACTGACCTAGATCTCCGGCCCCCGCCTTTTATTTTGAGATAATGTCTTGCTAAATCGCCTCAAACCTGTGATCCTTCTGCCTCAGCCTCCCCAGTGGCTGGGATTATAATCTTACACCACTATGCCTTTTTTTAAATCAGATTTTATTGGTACATTTTTAGATATACATAATGATCACATTCATCATAGAGAATTTGTACCTGTACATGATAAAACTTGTTTTTCCTTTCCCCATTCCCAAAATAAAATTAAAATTAGAAGGCCTGGGGTGTAGCTCAGTGGTAGAATGTCTCTTTGGTTCAATCACCAGTCCTGAAAACAAAGCAAAACAAAACACATACATAGTGAGCCAGGCGTGGTGGTGCATGCCTTAAATCCCAGCATTCTGGGAAGCTGAAGCAGGGGGATTGCAAGTTTGAGCTCAGCCTGGGCAATTTACCTAGAGCCTGTTTAAAAGGAAAAAAAAAAAAAAGAGAGAGAGAAAGAGAAGAAGAAAAAAGAGAAATAACTTTTGCAAATAGGAAGGGAACCAAGAAATAGAGGGAAAGGGGAGAGAGGGTAGGGGAAAGAGATGTAAAAAGAATTAAGGCGTGTTATGTACATGTACCAACTCCCCATGATGAATGCAATAATTATGTACTGTAAACATGTACAAATAAAAATAAAAACTAAAAAAGACACTGGCAGCCATGCAGAAGTATAGGTAGATGGCTGGGCATGGTGGAGCACACCTGTTATCCTAGCACTTGGGAGGCTGAGCAGGAGGATTGCCACAAGTTCAAGGCCCGCCTGGGCTACAAAGTGAGTTCAAAGTTAGCCTGAACTACATTGCGAGACCCTGTCTAAAAAAAAAAAAAAAAAAAAAAAAAAAGAAGTATAGGTAGAATTTATTCTAAAGTAGATATAGAGTCAGATCTTCATGCGAGAAGGCGGGCAGTGCCATGGAGGTATATGCCCTGATTGTGAATTTAACTAAATTTTTGTGCACAAAAATTAATCCTGGTCAAGCATGGTAGTGCACACCTAGAATCCCAGCACTCAGGCTGAAGCAGAAAGACTTGAGTGTGAGGCCAGCCTGAGCTACATAGTGAGTTCAAGACCATCTTAGAATATACAGTGAGACCCTGTTTCAAAAACAAAACAAAAAACAACAACAACAAAAATAATCCTGAGGTTCAGGGAACTAAGACAATTATTGTGCTATTGATGTTTTACTTAGTAGTCACTCTGTAATTGCAAAATGTCCTTCTGTCCTCTTTAGATGGTCAGTGCTTCCTCAGGGGCTTTCCTCATGTGAGAAACTTATGGAAGATAAGTTCTTGGCCGGTGAGATGGCTCAGCGGCGTAAGCGCCTGCCTTGCAAGCGCGAGGGCCCGAGTTCGACTCCCGGAACCCACATACGAAAAAGGGGCCGGTGATATCGCTCAGTGGCACGGGTGCCTGTTGGCACGCGAGGTCCTGAGGTCGTCCCCCTGGTACCCACAAAAAAAAAAAAAAAAAAAGATAAGTTCTTAATTTAAAGCCGGTCCCAGGGCCAGGCATGGTGGTGCACACCTGTAATTCCAGCACTCAGGAGGCTGAGGCAGGAGGATTGCCGTGAGTTTAAGGCCAGCCTGGACTACATAGTGAGTTCAGTCCTATCTGTACTACATGGCGAGATTCTGTCTCAAAAAAAAAAAAAAGCAAGTAGGTCCCGGCCCAAGGAGGGGGTCCTTCAAAGAACATTTCTTTCCTGATATCACTGGGCTATAGACTACAGCAGCCAGGAATGCTGTGTGTCTTGTTTGGCACTAGATGGCCAGGTGACCAGGTTCAGAAGGATGTGCACAATGGGTAACCTTAACATGTCATTTTGCTTTGGAAGAGCACTTTCTTTTTTTTTTTTTTTAATTTTTATTTTATTTTATTTTATTTTATTTTTTTTTTTTGTGGGTACCGGGGGGCGTCGACCTCAGGACCTCGAGCGCCAGCAGGCTCCCGTGCCGCTGAGCGATATCACCGGCCCCATTTTTCGTATGTGGGTTCCGGGAGTCGAACTCGGGCCCTCGCGCTTGCCGGGCAGGCGCTTAAGCCGCTGAGCAATCTCACCGGCCCTTAATTTTTATTTTAAAGAGAAAAAAATAGAACAAAATTTCAAAACAACATAATAGGAGGGTAACAATGGTTAATACATTGCGTATTGTTATCTTTAAATTAGTTACTCGGAGTACAAGATATCGGCATTCCATTGTCCAAACAATATTAGCACAAACCTTTCTTTTCAATGAACTAAGCGAAATTAGTAGTGTATCTATCTTAACTATCTTCTATATATATTTATTTATTTGTTTTTATTTTATTTTATATTTTTTTTTGCTTTTCCCTTCCTTCTTTTCTCCATTCCCCCATCCTAGTTTCTCTTTCCTTTTGAACAGTTTCTTCCCGTTTTACAATATCTATTGTACATTTTGGAACTTATTTACTCTTTCAGCTTCTCATACTAGGGAGACAATACGATGTTTACACATGTGTGTCCGGTTTATTTCACTTATGAATATGGTCTCGAGTTGCACCCATTTACCTATAAAAGTCTCCAGTTTATCCTTCTGTACGTCTGAGTAGTATTCCATTGTATAAAAATACCACATCTTTTTTATCCATTCCTCGGTTGATGGGCATTTGGGTTGTTTCCAAGATCTAGCTATTACAAATTGTGCAGCTATAAACACAGGTACACATATATCGCTGTGTTACGATGTTTTTAATTCTTCTGGGAAGACACCCAGAAGGGGAATATCTGGGTCAAATGGGACCTCCAACCCTAGTTTTTTGAGGAATCTCCACACTGATTTCCACAGTGGCTGAATCACTGAGGCAGCTTCCAGCAGCATAAACAGAACACCCAGCTGTGAGAGGTATCCATTATCTCACAGAACAGAGTGTCTGGAGAAGAGAACTCCAGAGCCGCCTTGTTCAGAAGTTCTGCAGCATCAGAACCTTGGCTCAGTTTCTTGACTGACTCATGATTTCCTCTTTCTGGTGACAAGATGAACTCTGCTGTTCCCAGCACCACATCATCACAAGACATCATCAAAAGCAGGAAGCGCAAAGTATTTCCCACCCTTGTGCTCACTCACCCTCTCTGTCTGTCTGTCTTTCTGTCTCTCTTTTTCTTTTCACATGGCCCAGAGTTTTTGCATAAGCACAGAGTGGCCAGTTTTCCATGGGAGCGTGTGTGTGGTGGGAGATCCAGGATCACAGTTTTTTTCCCCCACAAGATCACGGTTTTATGTTACAGAATAAAACCAAAATTCTCAGGGTCAGCTGGCTAAGATGAACCAGCCATATAATTTTTTTTTTTTTTTTTTTTGTGGGTACTGGGGGTCGACCTCAGGACCTCGCGCGCCAGCAGGCGCCCGTGCCGCTGAGCAATATCACCGGCCCCTTTTTCGTATGTGGGTTCCGGGAGTCGAACTCGGGCCCTCGCGCTTGCCGGGCAGGCGCTTAAGCCGCTGAGCCATCTCACCGGCCCTAGAATTTTTAAAAATAAGATGTGTGTAGTGCATGTTACAATCTGCAGTTTCTATTGGTGTATTTTCAAGTTTTAGCAGCCTCTCCCTGGAGCCCTTCAGCTCCGAAGTGGCACTTACAGAAGTGTGGGACATGCCACACCACCCAAGACCTTCGAGGCCTTGACTCTGGTCGGATGAACTTTCCAGATCCCTTGGGACAGAAGATCAAGATGCCATAGAAATGATGAGGAGAGGAATGGAATGGGAACATTTCCTACAGGAGTCAGAGCCATTTTGATACTATTTTTATGCTTTATAGGGGAGGATTATAGCCAGGCGTGGTGGCATACACCTGTAATCCCAGCACTTGGGAGGCTGATGCAGGAGGATTGTCATAAGTTCAAGACCAGCCTGGGCTACATAGTGAGTTCAAGGACAGCCCGGACTACACAGGGAAAACTTGTTTCAGAAAAAAAAAAAGGGAGGATTATGATGGGAGTAATGAAAAGGCGTTTCTGGGGGCTGATTATAGTGTGAATGCTGGGATGTCACTCATAGATATACACAAACTCACAGCTCCTTTGCCAAGGTACCAGCTTTCTACCATTAGTAAGCTGTCTCACCCCAGCAGCCCCGGGGAAACCAGTGGCTCACCAGACCCCATGAACTCTGGCCTGAAGCCTGAGCAACACTAGAAACTTTGGTTGCCAGATTGGAAACTGTGTGACACCTCTTTAAAGTTTGTCACCCAGAGAGAGAAAAATATGACAGTTTGCACAGAGATACTACTGGGATCGTGTCTGGTAAACACATTTTCTGAGGCTGGCCAGAGAATGTCTTTCGTATTTATTCATGAGAAAATGGTATTCCTTTCCTAAACTGTGTTTATGTCATAGACCTGATTAAAGAAGAGCTTGTAAAAAAAAAAAAAAAAAAAAAAAGAAGAGCTTGTGTAAGTAGACATGAATGATCGAACATGTTATTTATCTGTTCCACTACAAACCCCCACTGTAATCACAGTAAAGAAATAAAAAGAGGGGCTGGTGAGATGGCTCAGCAGCATAAGCGCCTGCCTGGCAAGCGCGAGGTCCTGAGTTCAACTCCCGGAACCCATATACGAAAAATGGGCCGGTGATATCGCTCAGCGGCACGGGCGCCTGCTGGCACTCGAGGTCCTGAGGTCGACCCCCGGTACCCACCAAAAAAAAAGAAAAAAAGAAATAAAAAGACTGGGCCAGGGATATAGCTCAGTGGCACAGTGCCTGCCTGGCAAGCATGAGGTCCTGAGTTCGATTCCCGGTACCAAAAAAAAAATTAAAAAAGAAAGAAAAAAATAAAAAGATCATAAACCCATAAAGTTCAAGAGAAGGAAGAAAAGACACAGTTTTAGAATATGAGTGCATGTGCGACTGAGTGAGGGGTGGGTGGGAAGGAGTGGGAGCCCAGAGGCGAGCTGCCGTGGGTGGGTGCGGTGGGAGGGATGTTCAGCTGAGAGAACTGCTTGGTCCAGCAGAACACAGTAAAGGCCGCAAGTCGAAGGCACGATGTACCGTATCTCTGACAGCCCTGATGGGGTCTCTCTGCCTGCATGGAATCATGCAGTTTCTAGTCTTGAATCCAGCTTCTGTCATTTAGCATCACGTATCTGAGCATCGTCTGTGTTGCAGAAGCAATCGTTTTTTCCCTCTTAATTGCTGAAACTAGTGTTCCATGTTAGGAGTGTACCACGGTCTGTTGAATTGTTCCCAGGTTGTGCTATTACAAACAAAGCCACTGTAAAATTCAGTGTAGTGGTTTTGCTGCCAATCACTTGAGGGTTCTCTTACTCAATTCCAAAAAAAAAAAAAAAAAAGAAAATCATGAATCAGCAAAGTACAACTGTGGTAGCAGTCCTGATGACATCAGTTGTCACCAGTTAATGCTGGATGACATCGGTTGACCCTGCCAGCCAATGGTCTCTGTCGCTGTTAACCAAGGCTATTTGATGCCAGCTTGTGCTGGAGGCTGTTGGGAGACTCTGTTGGTTGCTTCTCTGTCACTGCTTTTCATTGGCTGCTGGTGTCTGAAATCTTCACTGTTACCACCCCTAGTGTGTGTGGATCACTCTTTTAAAGTGACTGTCTGTCCACATTACTCAGAATAATACTCCTGAGTAGATTTACAGGACCTTCTGAGCCCACACAAGGTAAGAAACAAATCATGAGCAGATTTACAGGAACACCAGAGTGAGTTTTTATTTTAACAGGACCTGTGCAACAGCAGAGGGAAGTTAGTACGCCAGAAGCAGCCCTTGTACACTAACTAGAGAAGTGTAAGGGAAGTTCTGCTTATATAGCAGTGGCAGGCCTGTGATTGGCCCAAGTGTAGACCTGTGATTGGTTCAAATTTCAGCCTGCTGATTGGTACAACTATAGGCCTGTGATTTGTCTGCTTTTAGCTATTTATTTATTTATTTTTGTTTGAGACAGGGTCTCTCTGTTTAGTTCAGGCTGGCCTTGAATTCACTATGTAGCCCAGCTGGCCTGGAACTTGCAGCAGTCCTTCTGCTTCAGTCTCCTGAGTGCTGGATTACAGGTGTGCGCCGCCACATCTGCCTGCAGGGGCTTTTAAATTGTCAAAAGTGATCTTTGGTGCCATATCCAATATGTGAATAAGAATCTACCTTGGTCCCTTGATCACATTCTTACCACCCATAATCCCCCCTTCCCTTCCCTCCCCTTCCCTCCCCTCCCCTCCTCTTCCCCTCCCATCCTCTTTATGGTATTGGGGATTGAACCAGGGCCTTCATACTGAGCTACATCCTCAGTCCTCTGCCCGGTTTTAAATTTTGAGACAGAGTCTCAATAAATTGCCCAGGTGGGACTTGAACTTGTGATCCACCTGCCTCAGCTTCCCGGAGTGCTGAGGTTACAGGTGTGTGCCACCATGCCCAGTTAAAATTGTTAATTTTATGTTAAGTGAATTTTACCTCAATTTTTAAAAATCAAAGGTAATGCTTTAAATATTTCTCTTGTTGCTGAGACAAAATACCAGACGCCCAAAATTAAGGAAGGAAAGGTTTATTTAGCTCACAGTTTGTGGAGGTTTCAGTCTGTAATCAGCTGGCTCCAAGGCAGAGTGGCACATGGCAGAGGAGCAATAGTTCATGGCAGCAGAAGACAGCGAAAGCAACAAGAGCAAAAAAGGGAGGAGGGAAAGAGCAAGCCTCTTTCCCTCCCTTACGCTGCACGCAGGCTGCCCACCCCGGGGCGGGTGTAGCACTCACACCCATAATCCCAGCACTAGACAACAAATCAATTACAAACTGTAGATTCAGCTGCCCCCATGACTGCATGAGGCTTTGAGGGGACATCTAGACACAAACCGTAATGAATATCTTGGAATTACTCACTGGGAAGCCATACAGGAAATATGGACTACTTCAGCACCCCACAAATTATGTTGACCGTTTACATCCGGCCATGGTGAACTGAGCAGACTTGGGTTCAGGAAAGGGATTCTCTCGTGAACTTTTTACCAATGCCATTTTTTTCTGAGCCTCCTGTTCTTTTTCTAATCATAAATATGTCTTTCACTGTTATTTGTAAGACCTTTCTTCCAGACATTTGAGCTCCAAAAATTCCCATTTTCCCCTGTGGAAGGCAGCTATCAACATCAGGCCTTGCTAATAAATTCTCTTATAAATGCCACTCTGTCCTGAATATGTAGCTCAGCTGCTTAGCTTTCTGGGTCTTATTGTTTGCCAAAAAGTTTTTAGTTTTAATTTGCCTGTGTCTTCCTTTAGTCAATAAATTATTAATAGAATCACTTATGTAACATATTTGTTATCTTTTTTTTTTTTTCCAGTACTAGGGACTGAACCCAAGGCCTTCACACTGAGCTACATCTCCAGCCCCTTTGAAAATTTTTTGAGACAGAGGCTTGCTAAGGCACTAAGTTGCCCAGGCCGGGCTGGAACTTGCTGGGATGACAGGTGAGCACTGCACACCTGCTGTACAGTAACTCATTGTCTTAAATGGTATGGGGATGGGGACTGTAGCTCCATGGCACGGTGCCTGTTCAGCCTGCACCAGACTCTGTGTTTGATTTCTAGTGTCCCTCTCCAAAATAACAACAATAATAAATTAAAAGCAATGTGTTAGGAGGTCTATTTGTTTTGCTTCGTTTTTCGTGGTGCAGGAGATGGAACCCAGGGACAACCCACCCCCGAGCTTGTCATGACATTCTCATCACTGGGACACAATCCCCGACAACCACAGCTTAAAGGAGGAGAGGTTTGTTTGTTTCAGTCCACAGTTGTCTGGCTCCGGCAGAAAGAGCTGGCAGAGGACTGTTGTTCATGTCACAGAGGCCAGGACACAGAAAGGGAAGGAGTTGGGGAGGGAGATGTGGCCTTCCAGGTTGCACCCCTATGACCCACCTCTAACCAGCCCCCTCTTCCTAACAGCGTCAGCTGTAGCTTGCCCGTAATTCAGTCACCTTGCCAAAGCCCCACCTATCAATGCATGATGATCTTAGGGGACATCTAGATATAAACCACAACAACCAACCCTTCTTACTTTGAGACAAGGTCTTGTTAAGTTGCCCAGGCTGACCCTGAACTTGCAATCCTCCTGCAAGTAGCTGGAATTACAGATGTGTGCTACTATTCCCAGCTGGAAATTTTTATTTCTATTCCAGTAAAGAGAGATGAATGGGGCCGGTGAGATAGCTCAGCGGCATAAGCGCCTGCCTGGCAAGCGTGAGGTCTTGAGTTCGACTCCCGGAACCCACATATGATAAAAAAGGGTCAGTGATATCACTCAGTGGCACGCAAGGTCCTGAGTTTGTCCCCCCGGTACCCACAAAAAAAAAAAAGAGAGATGCATGGAAAGAGGCACCCCTTTGGTTCTCTGACATGCATGATGTCATGGGTGGGGCTTTGGGGAGGTATTGGGTGATGAGGGCATGATAACCCTCAGTGGATTAGTCCACTGATGAGTTTACAGCTGATTGGCTGCTAGGAGGTGGGATCTGGTCAGTAGAAATGGGCCAGTGGGGGCATGGCCCAGCCTCCTTTTCACTCACTCTGCTTCATGGATGCCATTCTGTGAGCAGCTCTGCCAGCCCCCTCTGCCGCGCCACCCCGCCTTGGAGCCAGCAGACTATCAAGGTTTCTGGAGGCCAGCGACAGGTTGGGTCCAATTCTCGATAAAGTCATCACACACCCAGTGCCACCAGTGAATCCACCTCGATGCCTTGCTGGCCTCCGCACACTGATGATGCTTCCCCTGGGGGTTTCTGAGTGGTGTCTTGGTCACTTTCCTCCTTGCTGCAACAAAATACCTGACGCCCACAAATTAAAGGAGGAGAGGTTTATTTTGGGTCACAGTTTGTAGAGGTTTCAGTCCATAGTTGGCTGACCAGATCCCATGTCAGAAAAGCAGAGGGAGTGCTTTGGCACAATGTAGAATTTATGCATTAAGAAAACCTTAAGAGGATATTCTGGTTCCAAGTGTAAATAAAAATAGATTTTAAAATAAGTAGTCTGTGTTCTGCTTTCTTTAGACACAGACTTAAATGGTGGGAAGTACAGAGGTGTGTCCTTAACTGGGTTAGGAAAATTATACACCCATCATTATGAATTATTATAAACTTAGTTCAACCTCTCCCCCAGCCCCCTCCAATCTCTCATGGTATATAATTTTCTTTGCAAACAGCAAAACTTTTTTTCTTGCAAATTTCACAACTTTCTTGTTAGTTTGCTGAGGCAATTTCAGCATGCATTTACAATCTGGCTAAAGAATCAGCTCTTATCAAGACATTATTAAACACATATGTACAATGGTGGCCATAGTCACAGCAAGTTGGATGTGCTCAATTCAGTTAGTGATGGTCACAAAGACTCTAGGAATGGTTACATTTTTCCAGTGTGCTTCTGTAAGAGAGGGAGAAAAAAGGCCAGCCAGATAGAGCTCACGAAGATTGCCTTGACCCTAGTTGTCCTCATGACAAACAGGAAGTCACACACACTGCTCTGTGTGGCCCTGGTTTGTTGCTGCAACTGTGCCAAGGCCCGGTGGACAACTGACCGGGCCAAGATCTGCAAACTGCATTGCAGGGAATAGAGATACATTTGTTCAGACTCGGCTTGCCTTTTTGTTCTCATTTTAATACTGGAGGGCAAAAATAAAAATAAAATAAGTAGTTTTTATCATTTGTATCCTTCATTTTACTTCACTGAAGGGAAATCCCCAGGGCCTTCAGATAGTCTGGGAAGACCTGACTATTCCTACAAGGAAAGCACTGAGCTTTCCTCAGAATGATGCGCGATCCATTCAGCACAGTTCCTGGGAAAGACCTGTTACTTCATTCATAATTCCTTCATACCAACTGTCATCCTTCTTGGTGACATAAATAATGGCTCCTTCCTGGAAGGACAGCTCATCTTCCTTGTCTTTTGTATACTCATAAATTGGCACAACCTTTTCCAAATAAGGCCTTGGAGCCTGCGGGATCCTCTTCCGCGTAAGATCCCGTACTCAAGCACAGCTGCTTCCTCCTCTTCTTGATTTCTGGCAGAGGAGGTGGAGGGGGATTCATCAAAGACTGGTTCTCCCACAGGTGGGAGGATCGCAGGTGGCGGGGGTGGTGTATCGGAGGAAGGGAGAATAGCAGGAACAAGAGGGCTGGGGCGGGAGCAGAAGCAGCAGGAAGGGGAGGAGCTCCGGCAAGGCCAGCGGGGGCTGGAAAGACTGGGGGAGGATGGGGCAGAACAGCAAAGGGAACCCCCACTCCCACTCCAGTTCTCCCGACTGCGGCTCCGACTGCTGGGGTGGCTCCCTCCACTACTCCCGCCGGGCCGAGCGTTCTTGTCCCTGACACAGGGGGACAAGGCTGTTTCTGAGTTGGAAACGTGTCCAGGAGAGGAGGCGCAGGGGGGGCCGCGGAGCACCCAGGACGTCGCCGCCAGTTGCCCGGTCTAAAAGCAGCGTGGGCTCGGCGCCGTGCAGGGCGGGAGGCGGTCAGATGCCCACAGCCCTCACCTTGCCTGCTGTGTTCTCCAGCGCCAATCAGAACCCTAGAAACCACACAGCTATTTTAGCAGAGGGAGTTCATAAGGGCGGAAAAGGCAAGAGGGGATCGCCGAGGAAACACGAGGTGGTAACGAAGCCAGCAGGCGCCGCCTGCGCCGTGGCCATTCACCACCCCTAGAGGGCGAGGCGGGAGTCAAGGGGCCGAGAAGCTTGGAGGCGACGGGCACTCCAGAGGAAGGAGCGGCCGGTGCTGGCGTCTGTAAGGAGCCTCACAAACGCTGACTCTGAAAGGGAGAGAAAGCTGGGACGCTGAACCAAGTGCGGCTGTCAAGACCCCGACATTCCCAGTGGCAGCCAAGTGCTGTAAGGAGCAAGTCCCGCCTCCCCCTCGCGTCCCGAGGGCGCTCTCTTTAGCGCCCTCTACTGGTGGAGCCTAACAGTGCCCTCCGGCGAAGCTGAAAGATACTTGTGGAATCCCTGTCCCAGCAGCTGGGGAAGCTCACAGAGAATTATAGATACGGATACTAACCATTCCAGTGGGTGCTTTGTGGTAGCTTATGGTTTCAATTTGCGTTTTGTTTTTTTTTTTGTTTATTTGTCTTTTTGAGACAGGGTCTTGCTATGTAGTCCAGGCTGGCCTCAAACTCACAGCAATCCTCCTGCCTCAGCCTCCTTAGTTCTGGGATCACAGGCTTGTGCCACCAGGCTGGGCTTCAATTAGCATTTTCTAACTTCTCATGAAGCAGAGCATCTTTGCAATTTGGATATCCTCTTTAGAAAAGTGCTTGGTTAAGTTTTCGGTGCATTTACTATTGGATTGTCAGTCTTATTGCTCTTTGGAGATTTTAAATACATTCTTCAGAAAGTTTTCGTTTTTTTCAGTGCTAAGTTTCAAACTTGGGGCCTTGTGTATCCTAGGTAAGTAGTCTACCACAGAGCTATATCCCTAAATCTTTTAATACGTTTTTGTTTTGTTTTGATTTTTGTTTGTTTTTTTGAGACAAGATCTCACTGTGCAGTTCAGGCTGGGCTTGAACTTACTATGTAGCACAGGCTGGCCTTGAACTACAGCGATCCTTCTGCTTCAGCCTCTCAAGTTCTGGGATTAGAGGTGTGCATCACTATGCTTGGCATTGTTTAGATTTTGAGACACTTTCACTATATAACACAGACTGGGCTTGAATTCATCATCCTCCTGTCTTAGCCTCCTAGGTGCTGGGAATACAGGAGTTAGCCATCACACCTGGTTTAATATATTCCTCCCCACCCTGCCGTGGTACTGGGGATCGAACCTAGGGGCTTCATATTGAGCTGCATCCCCACCCCTTTTTATTCCTTCTTTTGAGACAGGGTCTCACTGAGATGCTGAGTTGCCTAGGCTGAGCTGGAACTTGTGATCCTCCCTCAGTTTCCCAGAGTGCTGGGGCTCTACAGGTGTGCACCACTACGTGCAGTTAATTATTTTTTTAAGCTAATATATTATTGATACAAATCCTTTTGATTACAGATGGTGCCTCACTTATAATGGTTTGACTTAATGATGGTGCAAAAGTGATACACATTTTGAATTTCCATCTTTTCCTGGGCTAGTGATCCGCAGTACCATACTCTGTGGCAATGCTCAGCTCCATCAGCTCCCAAGCAACCACACATGAGGGCAAAGAACTGGCACTTTACAGTGTGCGGTGTTGCTAAGCTGTGATGTTCAGTAGGTTAGATGTGTTAAATCATTTCAACTTATGGTGTGTTTAGCTGGATGGAACCCCACTGTAAGTCGAGGTGTACTTGTACCCACATACCGGGGGTTATGGATGAGCTTTGCTTAAGCTTCCAGCTTCTGCTGCTGTACTTCCTCTTGGAGTACATAAGATCCCAACAGTTGTGTGCACTTGTGAGTGCCTCAGGTATGGTGGCTCTGTCACCCAGACCTACCCAAACGGTGCATTGTTAGAGAACAGAACTGTATTCTTGCAAGAATTCCAGAGCTGCAGGGGCCCCAGCAGCCACCAGCCAGTGAGCTGTGTTTTCTGAAACATGTGACATGGAAGCTATTTTCATCCAACTTGGACCCAAACCAGAGGCTCTGAACCACCAAAGCCTTGATATAACTGTCAAGTTATTTAGGCCAGCCTGATTTATTCAACTTTTTTTTCTCCTTCCAGTCATCCTTAATTGTTTCTATTCTGGTTCCTGGATCATATTTTTTTGTAATTTTTCCAAGGTTAAAACAATCATCTTTGCCCCTTCATAACTTCTCAGCATATTTAATGACCCAGGTTCTGAGTTCTCACTTCTGTTGCCACTAATACCTCATTGGCAGGCAGCTCCTGCCTCTTTTGAGGATCTCCTGAGGCTGCTTACAGCCCCGGAGCAGCCCCTGTCCTGTTTCACTGCTGCTCCGCAGCTGGGGCAGATGAGACCCAGAGGACACAGGTGTTCACTCCTCAGTCTCCTCCTCAACAAAGCTCTTTCAGAGGCCACTGGCTGGCGCTGGAGGGGCAGGTGGGGATTCTCTGGTGAGGGTGTGGGTCCCGGTACGGTGAAACAAGGTGGGGCTGAGGGAGTCTGTGGGGGCTCTGTCCTCGGAACCCTTGGGTGTTGGGAACAGCCAGCTTCCCGGCTGAGATCCGGGAGGTGGGCAGGGGGAGCCTTGGGCCCAGGGGTCCAGAGGCCTCGCTGCTCTGCAGACTCAGAAGCACCTTTGCCTACAGGGGGGATGCGGGGCCGGACCCTGAACCCTCAGACCATTTACCCTGTGCTGCCAAGACTCCTCGCCCTCCTGCCCTTGTCCTGTCAGAAGCGGCTTTGCTGCAGAAGCCACAGCCAGGTGGGAGCCTCTGTCACACAATCCCCTCCGTTCCCGGCCAGGTCCCCTTCCATCCCCTTCTATGTCCCCTGTGCCCAGGACCCCTCTCTCTGACCATCTCCCGCAGCAGCCACCCCAGCCTCCACACACAGGGTGGGCTGCACTGGTTTGGGGGTCAGAAGGATCGGGGGCCTGGCCACCCCACAGCCCTCCCCAGCCCACTTCCCAAACTGTGCTCCCCCCCGTTCTGCTCCCTCCCCACAGGGGCACAGCAGGGCCCCTCCCCTCTCCTGCTTGCATGGCTTGCCACATCCCCACCTTGCTCTGCACCATCCCCAGGACATCTCCATGGACACCAGCCTGTTTCCAGAGAAGATGAGGAAGGGCGTGTTGCAGGACAGTGGAGACAAGTGGGCGATGGCTGAAGATGGGCCAAGCCAGGAGGGGCTCAGTCCCACCTTCATCCTTCAGGACACCTCACTGTGATGGGGACTTGGGCTGTGGTCTCTGTATCACTGCCAGATGCTCCCTGGACCCAAAGTCCTCTGTCTTTCTGAGGCCAAAGCCCATCTCTTTTCTGCCCTGGGGAGAGAGTAGAGCTGTCCTGGTACAGGAACAAGGGTCTGCGTTGGGAGCTTTCTTGACTTTCACGCATCTATTCTAAGTGCAGGCATTGAAAATGTTAGGTCTCAGAACCACTTTACATTCTATAAAAGCGGAACCCCAAAGAGGTTTTTCTTCTGGGGGTTGTATCATTGATCATTACTGCAAAGAAATTAAGATAGAGATTTTTTTGTTTTGTTTTGTTTTGTTTTGTTTTTGAAACAGGGTTTTGCTATGTAGTTCAGGGTAGCTTTGAACTCACTATGTAGCCCAGGCTGGCCTCGAACTTGCAGTGATCCTCCTGCCTCAGCCTCCTGAGTGCTGGGATTACAGGTGTGCACTACCACACCCAGCTTGAAATAGAGATTTTAAATAAAATATTTATGTAAAAACAACATGAACTAAACCCATTCTATTTCAATATATATATATATTTTTTGTGGGTACCAGGGGTCAAACTCAGGACCTCGCGCTTGCCAGGCAGGCGCTTATGCCGCTGAGCTATCTCACCAGCCCTCAATATATAATTTTTTATGAAAAAAATAATTATTTTCCATATTGGAAAATATTTAGCAAGAAGATTAGTATTGTTTTAGATTTTTACAAATATTTTAACATCTCTCCTAATAGCTAGATTCTCTTGTTTCTCTATTCCATCTGTTCCAACAGCACATCATGTGGCTTCTGGAAAATTCCATCACACTTGTGACAGAAAAGAGTGAAAAAAGCAAATAGCATCTTGTATTATGAAAATAGTTTTGCTGGGCGTGGTGGCACACGCCTGTAATCCCAGCACTCAGGAGGCTGAGGCAGGAGAATTGCCATGAGTTTGAGGCCAGCCTGGGCTACATAGTGAGTTCAAGGCCACCCTGAACTACATCATGAGACCCAGTCTCTAAAATTAAAAAAAAAAAAAAAAAAAAAGGTGTTGTGGTCATTTAGCCCACTGCAGGGTTCCCAGACCACAGTTTGAATACCCCTGATCTCTTTGAATTACCCAATAGGAGGGAACCCCAAACCTTTTCTGTAAGGGCCACATAGCAAATATTTTAGGCTTTTCAGTCTCTGTCAAAGCTATTCAACTCTGCTTTGGTATCAGGAAGGCAGTCATAAATAAGATTTAAGTGAGTGTGGCTGTGTTTCAATAAAACTTTATTTACAAAGATGGGTGGGGAGCTGGATTTGGCCTACTGAGTAGAATAAGCCTACAAGCCTAGTGCCAGGAAAAGAAGAGGGCCTGTTGTCTAATTTACTTTAACCAGGCTCCTCCTAGAGGGAGAAGGAAGAAACTACTTTCATCTATTTCTAATTACTCCACAGCCCACCAAAGCCTCCGCCCTGCCTCATGCTGCTCTGAAAGCCAAGGGAGGCGACAGGGATATCCTCCTCACCACCCGTCTCTGCCCACCTGGAGTCCCATGACAGGCAGTGTAAGAAAACCAAGTAGACCAAGCCCAGGGGAGCAGCCAATCCTTCAACTCCTGAGGCAGACCACCTCCCTGTCACTTGGCACTTGTGCTCCTGTTAACTTCCGGAGCTGCCTTCCTCCACACCGTTGTTCCTAGGGAGCAGAAGCTGGCCATAACCCAGATTCAGGCCGACTCCGCAGCCTCTAGCTGCTCCACCCCATGGCCCAGTACTGGTGAGACCAGCAGTGTCCTGGTGAGCAAGAGTTTTTCTTCTTTGCTGCAGAGACAAAAGGCATTTCTCCTGGACTTGTTTGGTTTATATACCTCAGGCTCCAAGCTGTCATTTCTCAAGGACAGCATTCTGCTTATCAGGGAGGCAGAGGCCAGGTTCCTCTTTGGGTGCTCCTGGTCAGCCCCGGACCTTCCTTTGTGCCTTCCTTCCCTCTGCCCCCCTTTTGGCTCTCTGGCCTGAGCTTTCTCCAGCTTGGGGAGCTGGCCCCTGGGTCACTCAGGACTTTTCTGGGCACTAAGAACAACTTTGCCTGGAAAGAGCCCAAGGCAGCATGAGAAATGTGTCCTGATGGGCTCTGCCTTCCTCAGCCTCCAACAGCTTCGTCCTTCTTTGGCCTCCTAGTCTTCTCCACTAGAGTGATGTGGTCACCCCAGAGGCCGGATAGTACGGGGTGAAGGCTTGATTCTGAGCAAGGTGGGGCAGGGCAAACTCCAAACCCAGTCTACTCAGTTATCAGGAGATGCACCAGACTCCTGGGGGCCCCCAGCAATACCAGCAAAGCCTGTCTCTTCGTGCCCAGAAAGAGGACGCATGCCACCCTTTGGAAGGAACTCATCTGCCCTCTTGTTACTATCCTCCAACTCCCCAGGAAGATGCTCCTATTTGGCTTTAAAAATAGAACATTCAAGCTGGACTTTTATGGTCTTGTGAAGAGCACTGCTCATGCCCTCCCACACCTGGGCTCTGCCCCTGCCTGGCCCCGTCCAGCTGCCCAGAAGCGGCTCTCACAAGCTCTGCAGGGTCCCTCAGCAGAGTTGTGGTCCCAGGCAGATTTACGAGTTCAGCCTTGGCTCAGGCCTTCTCTCATGGCTCCCCGCCACGGGCCAGCTGCTCTCCCACATCCCGTGCAGCTCGGACTGGGACGTTCTGTGTCTCTTATCCCACCTCCACCCCAGCTTGCTGAGTCACCCCACACCCCCCTTTCCCCTGCTGCCCTGGCCAGTCCTGCGGAGGAACAGACCCCAGCCCTCCTCTACACTCATGATGACAATGACAGCTTGTGCCAAACGATAACCCTGTTGGGACTCTACTCTGGCTTGGATGTCAAAATTTAACAAAAAAGGTGGTTTCCTCCCTGCCTGGACTTCAGGTAGCAGCTTTGAAACTACACCCAGTCTGGAAAGCTCATCTCAGTGTAGACTCTGTGATTCGTTAGTCCTCAATTATTTCTTCAGGGCTGGGGACAAATTCCATTACAGCTCTATCACATTGCTGGCACCTCCTGGTAGGACTTGGGGAGAAGCTGGCTTTGGGGGCCAATTTCCGGCATGACTGTAAAGCTAACTCCAGAGCTAACAAAGCTTCAAGCAGTCACGGCACTGGGCACTCACCAAACCCAGACCTGGCTCGTTTTTCCTTGAGGTTACATTTCTAACATAATGGAAAGAGAAGGCTGTACAGTCCCTTGAAAAAAGATACACGTTCTCTCAAGGTTCTTCTGGGACGTCATTGAGAATATCATCAATATCCTCACAGGTAGGGCCTTAAATGGATGCCTGTGAGCAGCTTCCGGGACAAGATCTCTTCAAACAAGACAGCTGGGCTGTCTAAGTTTCTCTGGAAGGTGGAATGTAAGCAATGTGAGCTTTATGGCTGAACCTGTAGCTATAACTCATGTCAACAAAACCCGGGAAAATGTGCAGGGACCAGAGGGGAGAAAAATGTAGTGATGAGGAGCAGCTGGAGAGACCCACAAGTGAAGACAACAGTCCTTCATTCCTTACTGCCTCTTGCATGTTGGGGAAGCATTCATGGTGCCAGAGAACATGGTGCATGTCCCCTTCTTCAGTTTCCTCTCTGGCTGCAGAACCCCGCCTCAGACCTGTTCTCACAGCTACCAAGAGCCTAGCGGCCCCTTAGCTTTCCCATCAGCACCTGGGGCTGCTGCCATTCTGGCCCCTCCCTCTGCACCTGCAGTCATCTCTGTCTCCTCCCTAGGTGCGGAGGGCCTGTAGGAGCCTTAGGGGAGACAAGGGAAGGGAGGCACCATAACTTGAATTCAAACGCAATCGAACCCTTTCCTTTCCCACTTTCCTGTTGCTGTCACAGAAGAGTCACTGGGAAGTCCTCTCCCGGGCCAAGGGTGAGGATCTCCATCCCATGCTCCCTGGAACTCTTCACCACTGAAGTGCTCACTGTCTCTCTCGGTCTGCCTGCTGGAACTTGGAAGCTGAGCCTGAGTCAAATCCACTGGCTGAGAGTCAGAGGGAAGACAGGTAGGGGCTGGTACCAAATCCAGGTCCCTAATCGAGAGTCAAAGAGTAGGAGAATGGGATGAGTGTGATGGTCATTTGTCACCAAGAGCTGGCGAGAGTGGCTTGGTGAGAAGAACATCTGCCTCTCCAGACACTTGGGGCCCCACCTCTGCTTCCTTTGTTTTTTGGCTGGAGGTGACGGCTGTTGTGGAGTCAAGGCCAGAGCATCCCAGGCCTCCAGCATAGAGACGAGATCTCATGGGCCACTTCTGCAAGACAGAGAATGGGAACTGAGGAGTGCAGCCAGTGCAGCCTTGCATGGTCCAGAGTCCCTGTCACCTGAGGCCTGGCTTCCCAGCATCCTTGCCTCACGTCCTTCCTAGCATCACAGTCTGACAGCAGTTGTCTCGCTATCATGTGTGGCCCCCATGATCTCCTGACACCCTGGGCCTGGCTGAGAGGCACAGCAGAGACCCCAAGAGGATCAGGATTTGGCTGAGAGGGAGGTGAACAGGAGGTCGGGTGCCCGGGGCAGAGCAGGTCCCAGCCTGGGACTGGACAATGGGCTGAGCAGTGGAGCCAGGAAAACCTCCCAGCTGGGCTCCTCCAAGGAGTGGGCTCCTTCTGGTCAGAGAACTAACTGCAGGTGCCGTCCTAGCATGTGCCAGGTTGACCCTGCCCCGAATCTGCCCTTCTTCCCAGCAGTCCTTCTCCCTGGGGATGGAGGGCACTACTCCCTGGCTAACTACCCCACCTCACCAACCTGCCAGAGTTCTAGACCTACAGCTTCCTTTGTTCACTCTTCAACATATTTATCAGTCATCTACTACATGTAAGGGCCTTGGTCACCAATCCAACTAAGGGTTTTGCTATATTACCCAGGTGCCATCTTCAGCATTTCAGAGTTGCCCCATTTAGTATCAGAATCTTGCATTTTAGCTATATTTGCAAAAAAGAAAAAAAAAAAAAGACTCAAGCTTCAAGACATTTCCGGGCTGGTGAGATGGCTCAGCGGCATAAGCGCCTGCCTGGCAAGTGCGAGGGCCCGAGTTCGACTCCCGGATCCCACATACGAAAAAGGGGCCGGTGATATCGCTCAGCGGCACGGGCGCCTGTTGGCGCGCGAGGTCCTGAGGTCGACCCCCCGGTACCCACAAAAAAAAAAAAAAAAAAAAAAAAGACATTTCCTAACGATGCTATTTAGAGGAGAGAGTTAGTGAAAAATATCTTCTACAAAAATAAAATGGACTCCCTTTACAATATTTTCCTCAGAGGCAAAGATGGCCCTTCCTTTATAGCCGAGGGCACTCTTCACCTGGCTCCGTACAGTGCCATCCCAGGGCACGATCAGTGAGCTCAAACCACATCAGCCACTTCTCATCTGTAAAGCAATCTGCATTTGGTCCTTGCATGAATCAAGAGATTAAGATGCACTGGAGTGGAGCACTCGCCTAGCATGCATGAGGCGCTTGGTCTAACCCCAGCACCGCAAGTGCTTCGGCCAGCTCCTGGCATAGCTTTAGCACCTAAGCAGGTTGGCTGTCATTGCAGTTGTGACTACTGTTCATTACTTCTCGTGCAGAGTCCCAATTTGTGCTTTAGAGGAGAAGGCAGCTCCCATTAGTTTCCATTTTGCATAAGCGAAGCTGAGGTTCAGGAAAGCCAGGTGGTGGTGGCAAACGGTGTGTGCTGGAAGACCCCACCCAATACTGCTGCCCCCCATTCAGCCACTTCTAGACTGCTGCCTTGGCTCACTGTTCTCCCGGAGGGCGGGTCTGTCTTGCAACAGGCGTCCAGAGGGCGGGAGGTGGGCGTAGTGCCAGGAGCACGGCCGTTGAGGACTCTCCTGGGTGCCCCTCATTGCCAGGGCCCCAGCCCTGGAATCTGCTCCTTTTTTACCCTCTGACACTAAGAACACTGAAGTCTTTCCCTCCTCGTGGAGAAACTGCATTCCCATGAAGCCACTGTCAGTCACCACCCTGTGAGAAACACAGGACCAGCCCCACCCCAAGACCCAGCCTTAGCTCTTCTTCCTCTGAGACAGCAGGAAGAACCTGACCCCAGGGTCAGCTCTGCCCAGGACAGGGGCCTGAGCCAGTGTTCTCCCATCCCCAGACCCTTCCTCAAGGCCCTGGGCATTAAGATGCCCTCACCCAACGACCTGGGCCCAAGTCCTACCTTGAGAGGGTGCAGGTAGCGGAGCCCACGCAGGAAGGGTGGCCAGGCAGGGCTGGGCAACTCGTGGCCGAGTGTGCGGGTGAGGTGGGCTATGTAGCTGGTGGCCAGCACCAGCACGTCCAGCTTAGAGAGCTTGGTGTCAGGCGGCACAGCAGGCAGAGTGGCTTGCAGGGCCAGGAAGGCCTGGCGCAGGGTCCTCACCCGGCTGCGCTCCCGTGCCGCATTCTCAGGACTGGCCTCGCTCTGCACAGAGGACCCCCGTGAGTGGGTCTGCCCTGGGCCCCATTTGACCCTGCCTTCTAAGAGCTCCCACTGCCAGGTCTCCCACTGGAGAGGTGACACTGAAGGGCCTCAGCCCACCTTTGTGGTTCCCAGCCTTGTTCTGGTTATAGCTACAGCAAGGCCTGGGCTGGGGTCAGATGGCAGCAGGGTGGCAAAGCTTGGCTCAGAACCTGAGTCCTGGATTCTCTCTACTGCTCCACTAATGCCCGTCCCACTCCCCTGTCTGAAACCCGCTTTTCCTTGGGGCCACACCCTGTTGAGTAGCTCTGAACCTTGACGCATCAGGTTCCCAGATGAAGAGGTTGTTGTGGAAAGGACCCTGAGCCAGAAGTCAAAACAGCAGGCCAGGTTCCGGCCCTGCTGCTGCCTGTGGCTTGGGGACCTTGGCCCATTCACATCCCTCCTCCAGGCCTCAGTTTCCTCCAGAGGAGTTTGGCCAGCTCTCTGAGCTGTGCTCTGGTTGAGACCGACTCCGATTAGTCCCTGCCACCCCAGCATGGCACTGTGTGATTTCAGGGACCTGTGGCCCACTCAGGTGGCAGCAGTAATCCTGAGGGAGGCTCTGCCCTTAGGGAAGGCATCCATGGCCCTCCAGCGCCTGCCTCCCCAGTTCCCTCTGCTGGTCCAGGATTTCCTTACCCTGTCACAAGCTGGGCCCCTAGCCCTGGCCCCTCTAGGGCTAGGGACAGCTCTGTTCCATCTTTGGTCACTCCAGCTGGTCTCTTCCCACAGGTCTTGCCTTGTCCTGCTGAGGTGGCGCCTCTTCCTATCAGTGCCTGGCAGCAGCCGTGTTTTGGCCTTAGCCCGGCCGTGCTCCACTCTTGGCATCGCTGGTGGCCCTCGGACCTCCCTGTGTGACATGCCACTCCCCTGGGGTACAGGGCTGCAGCCCCACAGCAGGAGCACGGTGCCTGAGGGAGCCCTTGGGCTCAGGCTAGCTGGGGCAGGCTGGCCATCCAGCCAGCAATGTCTACATCTGAGTAAGTTGGCGCCAACTCAGTCCTGCTTTGCTCCTTGCTCTGGGAAAACTGCCCACCCGGCACAGCCCCCGCGAGAAGCCTCCGCCCGCCTCCCAACTGGAATGAGGGGTGGGGGTGCTGGATGCTGGGAGTGGCCAGACAGTGGGAGGAGCCCCCTGCCGAGGGAGATAGGAAGGTGGGTGGGAAGGGTGCACCCTGGGCCATGGCCGACTCTGATGTCCATCCTGTGGTGGACCCACGGCTTCAGCTTAAGGGCTCAAGTCCACAGAGGGCCTTGGACCTCTATCCTCCACGCCAGAAGATGGCCTGCATACATCCCAGGAAGGCCTTTCCTCCTTTAGCCAATGAACATGGCCTTCCAGCCACAGGGAGCTGCTTCCCACCCCCCAAAGCATGCCTCCCATTTCCAGCCCAGAACTTTCACTTCTACCTTTCCATGCCCTAAAAAGCCTAACTCCAGCTCCACCCAGGGAACGCTGCCCATCCTCCGGGCTCTGCCCTTCATTTAGACTCAGACTCCATGGAGCCCACGTCCCTGTCTGCCTTAGCAAGGCCCCAGCCCAGTTGGTCTCCTAACAGCTCAGCATTGATAGATCAATGTGTGCCAGGCACTGTGCTCGGCACTATGCCCATCATATTCTTTATGTCTCAGAGCAACTCATCTTAGAGGTGGGGAAACTGAGCTATTAGGAGGTGAGATAACATGCCCAATGTCAAGTCTAGCAAGTTGGGGCCAGTGAGATGGCTCAGCAGCGTAAGCGCCTGCCTGGCAAGCGCGAGGGCCCGAGTTTAATTCTCGGATCCCACATATGAAAAAAGGGCCGGTGATATCGCTCAGTGGCACGGGCGCCTGCTGGCACGTGAGGTCCTGAGGTCGACCCCTGGTACCCAAAAAAAAAAAAAAAAAAAAAAAAACGTCTAGCAAGTGGTGGGGCCAGATGAACACAAAGGCCGTTGGCTGAACTTGGGAGGCCTCCCCTCGCCCTGTGCTGTTCGCTCCCATGCTGTACATGAGATCTCTGAGGCCAAGGACCACAACCTTTGCTGAGTCCAACGCCTCCTTCACGTGGCTAAGCAGGGGCAGGAGGCTAAAGGCATAGCGAATCCGCCCCAGGACCCCTGTCTGGCCTCAAGTGACAGCCTTGGCCTGCAGCAGGGTCTATCTTGCATGTCCCCTGCCTCCAGTCTTGAGGAGGGAAGACAAAGTAAAGAGAAGGTACAAGCATGGATATTCATACAGTGAGAGAGACACCCAGCCAGCCAGAGATAAAGGGAGAAGAGAGAAAAATAAAGAAATCTGAATGTCCATCAGTAGGGAAGCAATAAAGTAAATGTCGGTGTATCCGCATTGTTATGGTTTGTGTCTAGATGTCCCCCCGAAGCCTTATGCAGTCAAGGGGGCAGGCTTCTAGAGTTTGTGATTAATTGGTCATCTAGTGCTGGGATTATGGGCATGAGTGCTACACCCACCCTGGGGCAGGTAGCCTGCATACAATATAAGGGAAGGAAAGAGGCCTGCTTTCTCAAGCTCCTCCTCCCCTTTTTGCTCCTGTTGCTTTTGCTGTCTTCCCCCCACCATGAACACTTGCCCCTCACCACGCCACCCTGCCTTGGAGGCAGCTGATTATGGACTGAAGCCTCCACAAACTGTGAGCTAAATAAACCTTTCCTTCCTTAATTTTGGGCGTCGGGTATTTTGTCCCAGCAACGAGAGAAAAGTAACCAAGACACACATTATGGGGTAATGTGCAGTAATGGAAATAGTAAGACAGACTTTTGTATTTATAGTGACATTTAAAAACCTAGATGTAGATAAATATAAGATTGCAGCCAGGCAAAAAATACAAAAACGAAGAGGAAGAAGAAGAAGGAGAAGGAGAAGAGGGAGAGGGAGAGGGAGAGGGAGGGGGGAAGAAGAAGGAGGAGAAGAGGAGGAAGAAGAAGAAGGGGAAAAAGGAGGAGAAGAGGAGGAGGAGGAAGAAGGAGAAAGAAAAAGATACAAGTGTAAAGGTCGTATTCTATGTGAATGGGAAAGGAGACTAAGATGCACATCAAATTTTTCTTTCTCACAGCAGTGCAGACAATTAAATATCCACCTCAATTCAGAGCACAATGTCATCTTTGGAATACAAAGGGCCTCTTGCTAACCTTCCTTTCCTCCCTTTCTTCTTTTATCTATTTCCTTTTCTTCCATTCTCATTATTCTTCCCTATCGTAGACAACCATTCCAGTGTTTGACATATATTCTTTTGTTAGTAGGTGTGGTTTTAAAATATGTACACAAAGTCTCCTCTCTTCAAAGGTGGGCATAATTGCCCTGCTCTTGAGGGAGGCCAGACTTCTGACTTGCCGCTGACAAATGCAACAGGGTAGACTGTGAGGGGGACAGTGGAGCAAGTTTATAGAGGACACTGTAGCTTCCTCTTTGTTCTCTCCTTTTATTCCAGTCCTCTTCTGTGAGTGTCATAATTTACTCCATGAATGTCTGTGTTCATGAGAATAGTGCTAAACTTGATGGTTTTAGTGAAATTACAAACGTTAATGTGATATCATTATATGTACATTCTTTTGTTCTTCTAAATAAATAATCTCTAATGAGTCTATAATTCATCTCCTCTTCCCTTTCTCCTCCTCCTCCTTCTTTTGACACAGGGTCTTGCTATGTAGTTCAAGCTGGTCTTGATCTCGCTATGTAGCCCAGATTGGCTAACCCCCTCCCCACCCCGAGTGCTGGGATTACAGGTGTGTGCCACCAGAGCCAGCTATTTATTTTGGTACATTTTAGATGAAGAAAAATTCTAGGTATTAGACTGGCAAAGCCCTATTTTAGTCTCCAGTGGCAACAATGTTCATGGTGAGTTTATCAAAATTAACCAAATACTAGAACCAAAAGAGACTTTGCTGAAGATTCAGGTACTAGACCAAACATTTTAGGAAAAGCTACATTTGCTGTAGAGAAAAAAAATACATTCTTAAACTGAGCATGGTGGCACATGCCTATAATCCTAGCTACTTGGAAGGCTGAGTCAGAAGGAATCACGAGTTCAAGGCCAGCCTGAGCAATTTAGCAAGACCCTGTCTCAAAATAAAAAAAAATAAAAAGGAGGATTGAGATGTAGCTCAGCAGGGGAGGGAAGAAAAGAAAGACATTCCTTAGAACTGAATTAGCTTTCAAAAAATAGGACATATAAAGGGGAAGTTATTTCAGAAAGAGAGGAAAGGAAAGGATAGGTAACTCTTTTAAAAGAAAATTATGCATTACAAAAATGGAGAGAAAAATCACAAGGCAAACTATCCAGGACTACTTCTGAAGTCAGAGGTGGAAAGGAGTCCACATTTAACCCAGCAAAGCTGACTCACAGTGTTGATACAGATGAACTCTGAAGTCACTTTGGGACAATGACCAGCACTTCATAGTGCAGGGGCAATGGCTAAAAACCTATGGGAATTTTCTGGAAAGCACTAATCATGGAAAATAATAGATAGGATTTGTAAACCAAGACACTGTTCATTAAGAGCCCACATAAGAAGAATTATACAGCATCACAAAAAAAGAGCCCACATTTTCCAGTTAAGTGAGACTTACAGTTAGGTGGCATTGGAAAAAATCCTAAACCATACTTAGATTTTGCCAATGAGAAATAGGTAATGTTGGAAAATGACCCCATTAGAGTCGCATTTCCCTCTCTGATTATAAACTGAGAAATAAGACTTGGTTATCCCCACAAAATCTGTGGGATTCCAGTTTCTCACAAGTCTGACCTTTTGTCTCTACAGCTATTGCTAATAACATTTGGTACGTGGGAAAGGAATGATTTTGTTGGGAAGGAATTCAAAATGATATTGTGTTATTATCTGACTTTTTCTGCAGTGTGACTATGTGTGTCCATCCCCGAGCTGGAATCTGGTAAGATACCAAAATAATAGGACAGATCAAATTATTAACAACAAATAAAGTTTGCAATAATTTGGGTATTAAAAAGCAATCTTTCTTAAAATTAAAACTAGCCACTTCCCATGAGGTTATAGCCATAAAGTCAAATTGGCCAAAAGAAAAAAAAATAGAATTAAAAGATAATAAAATATTTCATAAGGTACCATGATTATAGGGGAAAGCACCGTCAGTCTGATTAATGAATACAGTGCTTCTTCCTTGGGAAACCATGAAATGACAGATGATGCCGGTGCGGCGGGAGGCCTCGGAGGGCGGGCATGGGAGGCCACGGAGGCCTCGGGGGTGGACATGGCAGGGGCTGAGGCTAGGCTGCGGGGCTCACAGTGGCAAGACCAAGGACAGTGGATCTGTGTCACCAAGCTGGTCCGGCTGGTCAAGGACGTGCAGATCAAGTCCCTGGAGGAGATCGTCCTCCTGTCTCTACCCATCGAGGAGTCTGAGGCCCTTGGCTCTCTCGGGGGGCATCCCTCAGGAATGAGGTTCTGAAGTCCACGCTGCTACAGCAGCAGACTCACGCCGGCCAGCGGACCAGGTTCAAGGCATCTGTTGCCACCAGGGACTACAGTGGTCAGGTTGGTTTGGGTGTAAAGCGCTCCAGGGAGGTAGCCACTGCCGTCCGAGAGGGCATCATCCTGGCCAAGCTGTCCGTCATCCCTGTGTGGGAAGGCTACTGGGGAACAAGATGGGCAAGCCCCACACCCTCCCTTGCAAGGTGACAGGCTGCTGTGACTCTGTGCCATCCTACTCCCAGAGGCACTGGCATCATCTCATCCCCAGAAGCTGCTGATGGCGGCCACATGTGTGACTGCTACATCCCTGTCAGGGGCTGCACTGCCACTCTGGGCAACTTTGCCAAGGCTACCTGTGGTGTCATTTCCAAGACCTACAGCTACCTGACCCCCAACCTCTGGAAAGAGGCCTTGCTCACCGAGTATCTCTACCAGGAATTCGCTGACATCTTGTGAAGACCCACACCAGAGTCTCTGTCCAGAGGACTCAAGCTCCAGCAGTAGCTGCAACAGAGTTCTTATACAGGAAAGAAAGAGAGCCAAAGTGTGGTGGCACACGCCTGTCATCCCAGTAATCAGGAGGCTGAGGCAGAAGGATCACTGTGAATTTGAGGCCAGCCTGGGCTACATAGTGTGTTCAAGCCAGCCTGAACTGCATAAAGAAACCCTGTCTCAAAAAGACCAAAAAAAAAAAGTGAACGAAGCCTTAAAAAAAAAAAAAAAAAAAAAAAAAGACTATAGTGACATATACAGAGGATGATTTGGTGTTAGGATGCCTATTTCACTTATTGGCTACTCTTTCTTCTTTAGGCTATATTATGTTTTTAATGATCATAACTTTCCTTTATTTATTTATTTTTTTTCAGTTAAATAGTTTATTTATTTTTTTTAAAGACAACAAGTAAACATTCTCATGTATTAACAAACTCAAGCATTAGAGAATGTACAAATACCTTTTGGAGAAAAATATTACTCAGTATAAGATTAAGCCATGTAAAAGCTAGGTAAAAATAGAAGACTAAGGAATGGAATAGTAACAGTGAAATTGCATTTTCTTACTAGGGAGACAATACGATGTTTACACATGTGCATCCGGTTTATTTCGCTTGTATTTTCTCGAGTTGCATCCATTTACCTAGAGAAGTTTCCAGTTTATCTTTCTTTATGGCTGAGTAGTACTCCATTGTATAGAAATACCACATCTTTTTTATCCATTCCTTGGTTAATGGACATTTGGGTTGTTTCCATGATCTAGCTATTACAAATTGTGTTGCTATAAACATGGGTGCACATATATCGCTGTGGTATGATGTTTTTAATTCTTCTGGGAAGATACCCAGAAGGGGAATAGCTGGGTCAAATGGGACCTCCAATCCTAGTTTTTTGAGGAGTCTCCACACTGATTTCCACAGTGGCTGCACCAGTCGACACTCCCACCAACAGTGGAGAAGGGTTCCTTTTTCTCCACAGCCCCTCCAGCATTTGCTATTAGTTGACTTCTTGGTAATAGCCATTCTTTCTGGGCTGAAATGGAATCTCAGTGTTGTTTTAATTTGCATCTCTTGAATTACTAGTGATGTTGAACATTTTTTCATATATTTATTTGCCATTTGTATTTCTTCATCTGCAAAGTGTTTATTCATCTCAGATGCCCATTTTTGGATTGGGTCTTTAAATTTGGGAGGTCTGATTTTTTTGAGTTCTTTATATGTTCTCAGTAGTAATCCTTTGAGGAATAGCTGGCAAACATTTTTCCCACGTTATGGGTTGTCTCTTCACTCTGTTGGTGGTTTCTCTTGCTGTGCAAAAGCTTTTTAATAACATGAGATCCCAGTTGTTGATTCTTTGTGAAACTTCCTGTGCGATTGGGGTTTTATTCATAAAGTCTTTGCCTACACCAATGTCTTCAAGAGTTTCACCTATTCTATTTTCCAGGAGATTTAATGTTTCTGTTTTAATATTTAGTTCTTTGATCCATTTTGAATTTAGTTTAGTGCATGGTGAAACATATGGGTCTAATTTTAATCTTTGGCATGTGTAGAGCCAATTTTTCCAGCACTATTTATTAAAGAGGCTATCTTTCTTCCAGTGAATGTGTTTGGCACCTTTGTCAAAGATAAGGTGGCTTAGTATGTCTGGAGTTCTTTCTGCATCTTTTAATCTATTCCATTGATCTTCGGGTCTGTTTTTTTGCCAACACCATGCTGTTTTTATCACAGTAGCTTTATAGTATAATTTCAAATCAGGGATTGTGATACCTCCTGCCTTGCTTTTGTTGCCCAGAATTGCCTTTTCTATTCTAGGCCTCTTCTGGTTCCAGATTAATTTTAGGATTGTTTTCTCTAATTCTGTGAGATATGTTGTTGGAATTTTGATCAGAATTGCCTTAAATCTGTATAACAGTTCTGGAAGTATGGCCATTTTCACTATATTGGTTCTTCCGACCCAAGAGAAAGGGATATCTTTCCATTTTCTGATATCCTCTTCAATCTCCTTTTTCAGAGTACTGTAGTTTTCAGTGTAGAGGTCTTTTACTTCCTTTGTGAGATTGATTCCTAGGTATTTCATTTTTTTAGATGTGATTGTGAAAGGTGTTGTTTCCCTAATTTCTCTCTCAGTGAGTTTGTTATTGGTGTACAGGAAGGCTATTGATTTTTGAGTGTTGACTTTGTATCCCGCTGCACTACTGAATTTGCTTATTAAATCTAGCAATTTTTTAGTGGAGTTTTTGGGGTCTTCTACGTAGAGTATCATGTCGTCTGCAAATAATGATAATTTAACTTCTTCCTTTCCAATCCTAATTCCTTTTATTTCTTTCTCTTATCTAATTGCTCTGGCTAAAGTTTCCAGGACTATGTTGAATAAGAGTGGGGACAGTGGACATCCTTGTCTTGTTCCTGATTTTAGAGAGAAGGCTTTCAGTTTTTGTCCATTTAGTATGATATTGGCTGCTGGTTTGTCATAGATAGCTTTTATCAGATTGAGATAAAGATCGTCTATTCCAATTTTCTGTAGGGTTTTTATCATGAATGGGTGCTGGACTTTGTCAAAAGCTTTTTCTGCATCTATTGAGATGATCATATGATTTTTGTCCTTGGTTCTGTTAATATGGCATATTACATTTATTGATTTACGTATATTGAATCATCCCTGCATCCCTGGGATGAATCCAACTTGGTCATGGTGTATAATCTTCTTGATGATTTGCTGCATTCTGTTTGCCAGTATCTTATGGAAGATTTTTGCATCTATGTTCATTAGGGAGATTGGTCTGTAGTTCTCTTTCTTAGTTGGGTCCTTCTCTGGTTTTAGTATCAGGGTAATGCTTGCTTCCAGGAATGAATTTGGGAGTATTGCTTCCCTTTCAATTTCATTAAAGAGTTTGAGAAGTAGTGGTGCTAGGTCTTCTCTAAATTTCTTATAGAATTTAGCAGTGAATCCATCAGGGCCTGGGCTTTTCTTTGTTGGGAGGTTTTTAATTACATCTTCGATTTCATTGATTGTTATTGGTTTATTTAGGATTTTTATATCTTCTTGGTTGAGCGTTGGTAATTCACATGTATCTAGGAATCTGTCCATTTCTTCTGCATTTTCCATCTTATTAGAATACAAGTTTTCAAAGTAGGTATAGATCTTCTGGATTTCTGCAGGGTCCGTTGTGATATCACCCTTTTCATTCTTAATTGCGTGGATTTCAGTACTTTCTTTCCTTTTTTTAATAAGGTTGGATAAGGGTTTGTCGATTTTATTTAATCTTTCAAAGAACCAACTCTTTGATTCGTTGATCCTTCGTATTGTTTTTTTAGTCTCCAATACATTAATTTCTGCTCTGATCTTTATAATTTCCTCCCTTGTACGAGCTTTTGGCTTAGCCTGCTCTTCTTTTTCTAGAAGTTTGAGGTTCACCATTAGGTTGTTTATTTGTGCTTGCTCTGTTTTCCTGATATAGGAATTTAATGCTATAAATTTCCCTCTTAGGACTGCTTTCATTGTATCCCATAAGTTCTGGTATGTTGTACTGTCGTTATCATTCAGTTGCAGAAACTGTCTAATTTCTTCTTTAATTTCATCTGTGACCCATTGGTTGTTCAGTAGGGTGCTATTTAATTTCCATGTGTTTAGCAAATTCTTGTGGTTTCTTTTGCCATTGATTTCCAATTTCATTGAACTATGGTCTGATAATATACATGGGATAATTTCAACTCCTTTGCATTTACTTAAGCAGGTTCTATGAGCTAGTATGTGGTCCATTTTGGAGAACGTCCCATGTGCAGCTGAGAAGTATGTGTATTCTGATGTTGGGTGGAACACTCTGTAGACATCTGCTAAGTCCATTTGTTCCAAAGTTTGGTTCAGTTCTAATATTTCATTGTTGATTTTTTGTCTAGTTGATCTGTCTTTTGTGACAGTGGAGTATTGAGATCCCCCAATACAATTGTATTAGTACTTATTTGATTTTTCATGTCCATTAATATTTGTTTTATACAGTTGGGTGCACTGATATTTGTTGCATATATATTTATGATTGTTATCTCTTCCTCTTGGATTGTTCCCTTTACAAGGATGTAGTGACCTTCTTTATCTCTCTGAATCATTCCTGGCTTGAAATTCACTTTGTCTGCAAAAAGAATAGCTACCCCTGCTTTTTTCTGGGTTCCTGTCGCATGGAGTATTGTTTTCCATCCTTTGACTTTCAGTCTATGAATTTCTGTTTGAATTAAATGTGTTTCTTGTATACAGCATATTGTTGGATCTTGCTTCTTGATCCAATTTGCCAGTCTGTGCCTTTTGATTGGTGAATTGAGACCATTAACATTAATGGTTAAAACTGATATGTATTGACTTATCCTTGTCATGTTATTTTCTTGTTGTTGGCTCCCCCTCTTTTAATTTTTATTTTTCCCTCCCTCTCTTTAATCATTTGCTCTGCCTGGTGGATTCCTTCTGTTGGGGTTTCTGGAGTTGTAGTCCTTGTTATCCCTTTCTAGAATGTCCTTCAAAACATTTTGGAGTGCTGGTTTGGTGGTTATAAATTTTCTCAGATGTTCTTTGTCATGGAAGTATTTTATTTCTCCATCAGTTTTGAAAGATAGTTTTGCGGGGTACATCAATCTAGGTTGAAGATTATTTTCCTTTAGAACTTGAAATACACCATTCCAAGCTCTTCTTGACTTGAGGGTTTGTGCTGAAAAGTCCGCTGTGATTCTGATGGGCTTTCCTTTATAGGTGATTTGTTTCTTTTCTCTAACAGCTTTTAAGATTCTACTCTTATGTTGAATTTCTGGAATCTTGACTATGATATGCCTGGCTGAAGATTTTTTTTGTGTGGGTACCGGGGGTCGACCTAGGACCTCATGTGCCAGTAGGTGCCCGTGCCGCTGAGCGATATCACCAGCCCTTTATTCGTATGTGGGTTCTGGGAGTCGAACTCGGGCCCTCGCGCTTGCCAGGCAGGCACTTACGCCGCTGAGCCATCTCACCAGCCCATGAAGTTTTTTTTGATCGTGGCTAATTGGAGTTCTATAAGCCTTACTTACCTGAAGGTCAAATTCTTTTTCTCTACCAGGGAAATTTTCTGTGATAATGTCTGTGAAGAGTGTTCTGATGTCATTTATGCTATCTCCTGCTTTTTCATTGACTCTAATCAATCTTAAGTCATTCTTCTTTGCATCATCTAGCAGCTGCTGGATTGATTTTTCATTGTCCCTTGCTATTTTTAAGAATTCTTTCTTTTCATGATCACTAATTGCAAGCCTGTCTTCTATGTCTGAGATCCTATCCTCACATTGGCTTAATCTGCTACAAATACTTTCAATGGAATTTTTGTTCTCCTGGATATCTGCTTGAATCTGCTTTATGGAGTCCATTTCTTTCCTATGCTGAGCATTCATGGCTTCCATCATTTTCTTAAGCTCATCTATTTTTTTGTCTGTGTCTGCTCTAGCGTCCTTAAGCATGGTCTTCATTGTGGACATTATCTCTGCAGTTATCTGAGAAATTATTTCTGATTTAAATTTTTCCAGAGCCTCATTCAACTGCTTTGTTGTTACCACTTCTGAGATGTCAGGTGGGTGGCTTTTGGTTTGTCCCACCTCACTGCCCCCTGGGTTTGCCTTTGGTGAACTGGATGTGTGGGGTTGCATCTTGTTTAAGTGTCGTCTCATTTTCTTTTCTTTCTTTAGTTTAATTCCTGGGTTGCTGTTTGTAAATTGCCTATGGTAGGTTGCTTTATTGATAGTATTTCAAACTCAGGAGATGGCTACTTCTCTGAGGTATCTTCCAGGTGTAGCTTATTTTTGGGTTTTGAGCCTGGTGCAATATCCTACCTCTTCAATTTGTTGGAGATAAGAAGTTGCTGCCTGTTTGGCCCAGTCCTTGGTTCTTTGGTTCCGTGCCACAGTATTTTCCGTGACCCTTAGACAATCTCAGTCTTGGAATACCAGGAAGAAAAGTGCCAGTCAATGTGTCCTTCTCGGCCGGTGCTTGTCTATACTGCGGCATCTCGCGTTACTCCGCAGAGGTCCCCACTGGAGCCGTGGGTGGAGTGGCGGCCGCCTTGAGTTCTGAGCTCAGCTGCTGCCCCCCCCACAATGGCGCCCGGCTAGTGGCTCTCTTGGGCGCCTGACGGCTGGGGTCAGCACTCACCGCCAGTCAGTGTGTCCTTCACAGCCGCCACTTCTCTGTACTACGGCGTCTCGCGTTCCTCCACAGAGGTCCCCACTGGAGCCGTGGGTAGAGTGGCGGCCACCCTGAGTTTCAAGTTCAGCTGCTGCCCCCCCCCACAATGGCGCCCGGCTAGTCGCTCTCCCGCGCAGGACGGCTGGGTGTCAGCACTCACCGCCAGTCAGTGTGTACTTCACAGCCGCTGCTTCTCTGCACCACTGCTTCTTGCGTTCCTCCACGGAGGCCCCTGGGGGCACCGGCGGTCACCGCGTGTCCGCAGATTTGAACCACTTCTGTCACGTCGGGATTCCCGACACAGGGAAAAGGCGCCGGTGGCCACCTCCTTCTTCTTTGTTGGAGTTTCTCTCTTCACTTTCTCCATGGGCCCCAAACTGCGCTTCAGATCTTTCCTGGGTCCATGGGAGCCACTTCCCTCTTTCTTGTCCTCCTCCAGTCACTATATTCCAGTGTCCGGATGGTGACTTTTGGAGAGGTTCACTGCCTGCTTCTTACAGATCCGCCATCTTTTTTCCATCTCTATTTTATTTTTTTGAGATAGGATCTCATTATGTAGCCCAGGATGGCCTCAAACTCCCTGTGATCCTCCTGTCTCAACCTCCTGAATGCTGGGATTACAAGCGTGCGCCACCACGGCCAATCTATCTTAATTTTTGTTTTTCACCTAACTAATAGATAAACTCAGAATGTATCACTAAACTTAGCAGACCTCCGGCCTCCACCAACCTGGAGCTAAAAATGGTTTAACATAACATCTGAAACCTACAGAACAGATTTCCCCAGCTTGCCTTAACGCCCCCTACTCAATGTTTCCACCAATGACACTGATGTTGACATGACTTCCTTTTCTTCCGTGACTATAAAAGTTCTCCTATGTAATGGAATGTGATATTCAGGGTAACTTGAATCTATGTTCCCAGGTCATGGCCATTCATCTTTGGCTTGGAATAAACTATTTCCCTATTTCCTTTTAAAAAACAAAACAAAAAAAACCCTGCCTAGTGCATCGGGTTGAAACTCAGGGCCGTATGAAGCTACGGCGGCGATCCTGAGCAGTAAGGGCATCTATGAGAAACACAGAACCCACCGTGGTGAGAGATCTCTGCTCTTGAGAGCTGTGCATCATGACCTCAGGATGGAAGAATGACATTTGGATAGAGAGAGCAAAACTGCACGCTTTCCAGGCCTGAAAGAACTGTCTTTTGCACCATGGATGTATGACTCCTCCAAAGGTGTCGGGTGCCAAGGTTTTAGTGAGCCAATAGGCAACAGGGGCACCCATCCCAAGACCCGCAGACCAGGTTAAAAGCTTTCCACAGAAAACTCTACAACCCCTGAGGGTCTGATCAGGCAGTCCAGTTTCTTGCTCTCTAACCATCCGTGAGACAGAAGAGGCCCATGGAACAAACTGCAAGTTCTCTTAGCTTTCAGCACGGTGTTTCTTTCTCAGAAAGCTAAAGCAGGCCTCCTCCAGAAGCTTCCATTTACAGCCCAGAAGAAATTTAATCAGGTCACTGCAAAGCCAGACTTACAGGGAAAGCCATGGACGCCCTTTCGAGGTGGGAAACAGGGATGGCCTCTCTCCCTCTGCAGGAACTTACCTGCTATCTCTACCAGGGAAGGAGCGGATCTGGCTTTGAATTTGCTGAGCCTGGTCACATCTATTGCCATAGCAGGATAGGGGAACATAGGGGAAAACCCTATTGACGTCACACCTACAGCCACATGGAAAGAGCTCTTCACATGCCCAAGTGCACTCCCAGGGGTGGGTGGCCCGAAAACCTTTGAGGTGCTCCTCCTCCACGAGGACTCAGTCCTTGGGAAGCTGCAGTCATAGTCAGGGGACCCTGGATTTCTCAGCCTTTCATGTCAGGGTTGTGTCCACAGCAGGATGCTATAGTAGAAAGGAAAACCTGCACCATCAGCAGTGTCCACAAAGTCCCCAGTGACCAGCAAGAGGTGAGACTGACATCCAGGAGCACAGTCCCCATGCCCAGAGGTGCAGGGGCCATTTCAAGCATTCCGACATCTCATGCAAGTGCCCTTGCAGGCTGGGACAGGCTCCGAGTGCTGACCGCCTCTCCTGGTACAGCTCAGGGCCACACCGCACCTGGCTGTCTCTGTTGGCATGGCAACTCCTAGAGGCATGTGTGCAGGCAGTTCTAGGAAGTGTCCTTGGAGAAAGTTCTCTGTGACAACTTCGTCTCAACCTGGGCTTTATCTCCAGCCTCCGGGGCATGGTATAGCATGGCAGGTTCTGCCACACTGGTTTTGAGTGGCTTCTGGGAGAGTGCAGCAGCGGGGAGCGGAAACACAGCTTTGCTCTCATACGTTGTCGTGGTTTAGATCCAGATGTCCCCCCAAAGCCCCATGTGCTCACAGGTGGGCTTTGGGGAGGTGACTGGTCGTGAGGGTGTGATAATCAGCAGTGGATGAGCCCACTGATGAGTTTATAGCTGTGATTTGGGAGGTGAAGCCTGGTTGGAGGAGGCGGGTCCTGGGGACGTGGCCTGGAAGGGTCTGTCTCCCTCCCTCCTCCCTTGATCTCACCCTTTGCTTCCGCCACCACTGTGCCCCTCTGCCACGCCATCCTGCCTTGGAGCCAGCCAACTATGTGAGCCAGGACAGACCTCTTCTCCTTTAACTCACGGGTGTCGGGTATTTTGTCTCAGTGACAAGAGAGTGACCAAGACATCAAACATTCTCTTCTGAAGTTGGCCAAGCTGAGCTATTTTGTGAGAGCACAATACAGGTGAGCTCCCGGCCTTCCTGGCTCCCACTGTGGCCTCTCATAGTGACAGCATCTTTTCCTCTCTTGGGTCCTGGTTTAGTCCTGGCCCATCAGCCCCCACTATGTCAGGCAGGGAAGAAGCTCATGCATGGTCCCATGGGTGGCACTGACTGTCCAAAATGGGTGGACACTAGGTGATGCCAGACAGGATCATCTTTGCCCTAGAACTTGGGCCCCATCTCCCAGGAGCTGTGATCTATGTTTGGTCCAAGATACTAAGTGGAGGCCCTTTTGAAAAAGGGCCCACATTTATCCATCTTTTTCACAGTTATACCATAATTTTCTGTCAAAAGACTTGATAACTTGGGCATGGTGGTGCATGTCTGTAATCCCAACACTCTGAGAGGCTGAGGCAGGAGGATTACAAGTTCAAGCCTAGACTGGGCAATTCAGTGACTTAGTGAGACCCTGCCTAAAAATAAATAAATTTAAATAGCTGGGGATGTAGCTCAGTGCAAATGCTCTAGGTTTAATTTCCCAGTACTGAGGGAATAAAAAGAAAACTCAGTAAAAATAAAAATATATAAGGATTATTGTAATCCTCAAGCTAAAAACTCAAAGTAAGAAATAAAAAGTAATATGAGGAACTTTTTTTTTTTTTTCAGTAGAGGGAACTAAACTCAGAGCTTTCATTTTAAGCTACACCCCTGCCCCCTTTAAATCTTCCTTTCTTTCTTTCTCTCTCTCTTTTTTTTTTTTTTTTGTGGGTACCAGGGGTCGACCTCAGGACCCGTGCCACTGAGCGATATCACTGACCCCCCTTTTTCGTATGTGGGTTCCGGGAGTCGAACTCTGGCCCTCACGCTTGCCAGGCAGGCGCTTACGCAGCTGAGCCATCTCACTGGCCCATCTCTTTCTTTCTTTCTTTCTTTCTTTCTTTCTTTCTTTCTTTCTTTCTTTCTTTCTTCTTTCTTTTTCTTTCTTTTTCTGTTGTTGTTGTTTTGAGACAGGGTCTTGTTATGTAGTTCAGACTGCCCTTGAACTCACTATGTACTTCAGTGTGGCCTTGAACTCCCGGTGATCCTCCTGCCTCAGCCTCCCTAGTGCTGGGATTACAGGCATGCACCACCACTCCCAGCATGCAACTATGATTTCACATGGCAAATAAAAAATGTGGATGTGATTACATTTTAACTTCCCAAATAGCTGGACTACAGAGAGGAAATCTACTAATTCTTTCCTGTCTGTGTGAGCTATTGTATTTTAGGGTAAATTTATAATTAGCATTCTGGTGCTTAGCTCAGGCTGTTGCATTTTAGCTGTCATAATTAAGAAAAGAAAAAGAGGGCCGGTGAGATGGCTCAGCGGCTTAAGCGCCTGCCCAGCAAGCGCGAGGGCCCGAGTTTGACTCCCGGAACCCACATACGAAAAAGGGGCCGGTGATATCGCTCAGCGGCACGGGCGCCTGCTGGCGCGCGAGGTCCTGAGGTCGACCCCCCGGTACCCACAAAAAAAAAAAAGAAAAGAAAAGAAAAAGAAAAGTGGCAGAATTAAATGTTCTTAGTCTACTATCAATGAACCCATTCACTCATCCCCTCAACAATCATTCACAGGTTTCTGGGTAGAGTTGCTGTATAGCATTAAAAGGAACAGAACACGACGTTCTAAACCTCGGGTTGGCAGGTAGGAATATATGGTTGATAATATCTACGACAACTAGCAAGTGAAACCAACAGCATTACAATCTCACATTTACGACCTGGATCCCAAATGGTTAGAGAACTTCCGTTCACTTGGTCAATGAAGTTTTACTACACATAGAGTAAATATATAAAATATAAAATAAGTGTGAAGTGGAGTTATCCTAGACATTTTTCATTAAAACTGAGAGGTTTTATTCCTTCTGACATTTCTGATACCAAATGGGGGCTGTTTCCTGACACAGATTCTCCAATTTTCCAGACACCAATCAGGGGTCCAACAATTTAATTAAATTCTGACATCATCCACCTGGAGTTCACACCAGCTCCCATAAATTAAAGGAGCTCAGTCTGACAGGCCGTCCCTATGTCACATGCCAGCTTCAAGTCTCAGGCCACCTGTACTTCTTGAACAAATGGCTATAAATCATTGCTGACATATCCCGCTCCACAGGTTTGATAAATTGCTAGAACTGCTCACAGAACTCAGGAAAAAAGTTTACTTATATTTCCCAGTTTATCATAAAAGATATAACTGAGGAAGAGCCAAAGGGAAGAGATGTGTAGGACAAGGTATGTGGGGAAGGCAGGTGACAGCGAAGCTTTCCCTTCCTCTCTGGCCCGCCATTCTCCCAGCACCTCCAGAAGCTCTCTGAACCCCATTATTTAGGGTGTATTTACCACTTACTAGTCCAATTATTTAAATACAGGATAACCAAAAATTGCATTTTTTCATTAATTTTATAAGATAACATAACAGGAAATATTAAAATGACAATTTTATCAAATTTATTCAATAATTTTTCTGTGTATGGTGTCTCTTAAAGCATTCAAACACGACACAAGGTTACAGCTGGACAGTAGCATCTAGTCTCTTTCTGAATTCTTTTTGCATTGCTGTCTTTGTCATGTTGGCCTCTCCTTTTTTGCTATGGGTGGAATAATTTCAATAAAATGTCTGTCCACTAAACGTAATGGTGAAGACATCAGTGACGGACGTCCTGGTTGGTGTTTCGCGATCCTGTATTTTTCAATTATTTAGTCTTTTAGACCTAATCTAAATTGTAAATGATTTATGATCCCCTTGTTTTCAATGCATAACAAATGAGTTTCATATGGTTTGGTCCAGAAGGTGCACAAATATTTTACATTAATATTTTTCCTTGCTTTTTGATTACAGGACAACTCGTTAGATGTTAGCCAACTCTGTCAACACCACCCATAGAATTATTATAATTATTGACCACTACTGGAATTTTTTTAGTTTCATTTCTTCTTTCAAGTTCTATCATTTCTGTATTATGGATAATTGACAATAAGGAGACATCTTTTTTGTCATTCCATTTCATAACAGACTTTTCCTTTCTGATATGCTAATGTTTCTCCCTTTTTCAGTTTTTTCTTTTGGAGATCTTTTGGCACTTCCTTCCTGTTCAGTCTCCGGGTCCCAAACGTGTCCATTTTTAAAATTTTTTTTGTGGGTACCGGGGCTCGAACTAAGGACCTCACACGCCAGCAGGCACCTGTGCCGCTGAGTGATATCACCGGCCCTTTTTTCGTATGCAGGTACCGAGAGTCGAACTTAGGACCTTGTGCTTGCCAGGCAGGCGCTTATGCCGCTGAGCCATCTCACTGGCCCAAATGTGTCCGTTTTGTATGGTAAAAGAAATTGGGCCCATGATATGGCTAAAAAATGGGCCAGTGATATGGCTCAGCGGCATAAGTGCCTGCTGGCAAGCACAAGGTCCTGAGTTCGACTCCCAGTACCCACATTAAAAAAAAAGAATATCACTAAGTTCTAGGGAAGTATAAGAATTATATCTAATGTACTTATGTTAAGAGTTTTTATAGATTGTAGCACAAAAATATAGGTTATTTTTCACAAATAAAATAAACATAAGTTAGTAAAAGAAAATAACCAGAAGTAATTATTATTATTGTTTCATTAGAAACAAACATCAAAGGCAAATACAATGTTCTAAATAAAAAAGTATAGAAAAGGGGCCGGTGAGATGGCTCAGCGGCTTAAGCGCCTGCCCGGCAAGTGCGAGGGCCTGAGTTCAACTCCCGGAACCCACATACAAAAAAGGGGCCAGTGATATCGCTCAGCGGCACAGGCGCCTGCCGGCGCGTGAGGTCCTGAGGTCGACCCCTGGTACCCACAAAAAAAATAAAAAAAAAAAAAATAAAAAAAAATAAAAAGTATAGAAAAGATAGTAAATATAAAACAGAGTAAGCTGGTAAGTGGTTAAGAAGATTTCTTCACATAAGCATGGCTGATTGAGTTATTGGCCATTGGTGACTGAACTCAACCGCAAGTCCTTCTCTCCCCCGCTGAGGTCTATCATGGGGCTGAAATTCCCCCAACTCTAACCACACGGTTAGTTCTTCTGGCTCCCAGCCCCCATTCTGATGCTATCTGGGGGCCCGCTAAGTTCCCTCAGTAGCATAAATTCAGGTATCATTGATGGGGGGCTCATTATGAATAACAAAATACACTCCTATCACGAAAGAAAATACATGCTTATTATGCCACAGATATCCTTCAAACTGAAGTCCTCATATCTTGATATGGCTTGGATCTAAAGCAACCCCCAAAGGTTGTTTGGAAGGTGACTGGATCACAGCTGGATGTGCTGTTAGGAGGTCACTGTAGGGGCGACTTAAGAGGGTATGGCTCTGTCCTTGGCCCCTTCCTTCTTCCATTTCCTGACTGCCAAGCTGTGAGCAGCCTTCCTCCACCAGACCCTTCTGCCCTGCCAACCATTGCCTGAAACTTCTGAAACCGTGAACCAAAATAAACCTTTCCTCCTTTAAGTTGTAGTGTTGGGTATTTTGTCCAGCAATGAGGAAAGTGACTAAGATATCCCTAGAACAGGAATAGTTTCCCAAAGGACTCAAGTTTCTTGAGACAGTGTCTCACTATGTAGTCCAGGTTGGCCTTGGACATGCTATGGAGTTCAAGCTGGCCTGAAACTTGTGACCTCCTGCCTCAGCCTCCCAGTGCTGCGATTAAAGGTGTGCACCATGAGTCCTGGTTTAAGACTCAAGTTTTAGGGTGACCAATTTTCCCAGTTTATCTGGGGCTGTCCTGGTTATAGCGTTGAAAGTCCCAAGTCTCAGGAAACCCTCTGGTGCCTACGGCCAGGTCTCTGTTTCCATATTCCCTCCTTCCTGAAACTGATAAGGCTGAAAGTTTGCCTAGATTGTCTCTCCCACCACCTACCTTTCCATAAATGCCCTTGCCCCATTTTACCCAAGCCATAGCTCTTACCTATTCCTAAGTGTATTATAACGAGTTGCCCTCAGATGAAAAGCTTCAGGGCACCAAAAAAAAAAAAAAAAAAAAAAAAAAAGACAATTAGAAATACTGACACCCACAAAGCCTCCTTTAATTCCGAAATTATGGCCATTGGGAGGGTAGCTCACCCTACATTTACATATTTCTGCTGAGATCAAATCTTGGCATTGGGAGCAAGGTAATTTGGCCTTCTCTGTGATTGTCTAAATTCAGGTTTACTGTAGAGTAGAAAACAGCGCGAAGGATTTTTACTTAATGACCGTGATTCCTCAATCCTTCGGCAACTCTCTAAGGAAGCACTGCTGCTGAGGGAGATTCCAGAAAGTGCCAGTCCTGGGCCGCCACCCCTAGGACCACAGGATCTTCTTTCATTCAGGTGATGAGCTCATGGCAAGGTGCATGCCTCATCTATCTACCTACCTTAAACTCTGTCTTAGAATTATAGTATTCAAATAGGCAGAAAACAATAAGGAGATACAGCACTTGAGCAAGAGTATAAATCAATTGAACAGACATCGAAGAACACTCAGCAGGACAGACTCCATTCTCCTGAAGTGCATATAGAACATTCTCCAGAATAGATCAGAAGGTCAGCACATCACAAGCCTCAGTAGGTTGAAAAAGACTGAAGACATACAAAGTGTGTTCAGCCACAATCACATCAAATTAGAAATTAACGACAGAACTAAATTTGGGAAATTCACAGATATATGAAAATTAGACAATATACCTTTAATAATTCAAATAAGATATTGCAAGGGCAATAGAAAATAGTTTGGATGAACAAAAATAAAAATGCAACACACCAGAATTTGTGGGGTGCAACTATAGCAGTGGAAAAGGGAAAAATCTATAGATGCAAATGCTTATATTAAAAAAAGAAGAAAAATGATCTCAAATCAATACTGTAACTATCTCAGGAAACCAGAAAGGGAAGAACCAACTAAACTCAAATCAAGAAGAAGGAAGGAAGATTAGAGCAGGAATAAAAGAAATAGAAAATAAAAACAAACATAGAATACTAAACATAGCAACTAAGTGAGACCCTGCCTTAAAAAAATAAAAAATAGGGCCGGTGAGATGGCTCAGCGGCGTAAGCGCCTGCCTCGCAAGCGCGAGGGCCCGAGTTCGACTCCCGGATCCCACATACAAAAAAGGGGCCGGTGATATCGCTCAGCGACACGGGTGCCTGTTGGCGCGCGAGGTCCTGAGGTCGACCCCCTGGTACCCACAAAAAAAAAAAATAAATAAATAAAAAATAAAAAATAAATAAAAAATAGGGGCTGGTGAGATGGCTCAGTGGCGTAAGCGCCTGCCCGGCAAGCGCGAGGGCCCGAGTTCGACTCCCGGAACCCACATACGAAAAAAGGGCCGGTGATATCGCTCAGTGGCACGGGCGCCTGCTGGCGCGCGAGGTCCTGAGGTCGACCCCCCGGTACCCACAAAAAAAATAAAATAAATAAAATAAAATAAAAATAAATAAAATAAAAAGGGCTGGGGATGTAGCTGGGTTTAATCTCCAGTACTGCAAAAAATTTACATAAATAAATATTGAAAGAGAAGATATCACTACTGACCACACATAAATAAAAAAGACTACAAGGATTATAAACAAATACACCAACAAAAATAGGTTATTTAGATGAAGCAGAGAACCTTAGAAAAACACAGAGTACCAAAATTTACTCAGGAAGGTACAGAAAAACCATCCGTTCTCACAGGTGTACTGAAATAAGAATTATCAGGGATCCCAGCAGTGAGACTCCAATCTCCTGCCAGGTGTCATGGCACATGGCCAGAGAGAAAGAAAGAAAGAGCAAGAGACAAAACGGCAGTACAGTGGGGATCCAGGATGACCAGTTGTTTGCAAGGAACAAAAGGCCACAAGGCAGCCAGAACCTTGGCATTTATTGATTGAGGAGGGGTTTTGAGGAGGGGATTATCAGATGAGTCAGAGGGCAGAGGTGATCTTATGCTAAGAAGGATCTCACCCTGGAGTGTCTTCAGTCTTAGTGGTCTTCATCTTAGTCTTAGTGGGTTGGGAGAGGATGGCCCACCCTTAAAGAGATAGTGGGAAATCTCAAAAGGGTGATACTGATAATCCCAAGTCCCCATTTATCCCTTAGGGAAGTATGCAAAATTAGCCATTGTGAATTTGTGGTCCCCAAAAAAGAATTAATATCAATTCTTAACAAATTCTTGCAACAAATAAAATAGGAGGGAACACTTCCAACTATAGTGTCAGTTTTAATCTAATACCAAAACCAAAGACATCACAAGAAAACTACTGACCAACACCCCTTATTAATACAGACACAAAGATCATAAAATACGAACAGAATCCAGCAATGTACAAAAAAGATGTCACCATGTCCAAAAGGGATTTGACCAGGAATTCAGGCTTTGCTTCACACTGAAAAATCAATTAATGTAATATACTGTATTGTTAGAATAGAGGCAAGGGGCCGGTGAGAAGGCTCAGTGGCATAAGCGCCTGCCTGGCAAGTGCAAGGGCCCAAGTTCAACTCCCGGAACCCACATACGAGAAAAGGGCCAGCGATATCGCTCAGCGGCACGGGCGCCTGCTGGCGCGCGAGGTCCTGAGGTTGACCCCCGGTACCCCAAAAAAAAAAAAAGAATAGAGGCAAGTACATGATCATCTCAATGGATGCAGAATAAACTTTTTACAAACTCCAGCACCATTTATTTATTTATTTATTTATTTATTTTTTGTGGGTACTGGGGGGTCGACCTCAGGACCTCGCGCGCCAGCAGGCATCCGTGCCGCTGAGCGATATCACCGGCCCCTTTTTCGTATGTGGTTTCCGGGAGTCGAACTCGGGCCCTCGTGCTTGCCGGGCGGGCGCTTAAGCCGCTGAGCCATCTCACCGGCCCCTCCAGCACCATTTATGATAAAATCACTTAGCAAACTGGAAACAGAAGAGACTTCCTCAACTTGACAAAGAGCATCTATCAAAAATTACAACTAACACCATACTTAATGGTGTAACACAAAATGTTTTTCTATAAGACCAGGAACAAGACAAGGATGTCTACTTTTATTTTTAGTCTTGGAGATTGAATCTAGGGCCTCACACCTGCTAGGCAAGCACTCTACCTCTGAGCCACACTCCCTACCCTTATTATTTTGTTTCAAGGGTGGGTCCCCCTTGATGACCCTGGCTGGCCTCACACTTGGAAGCCTGCTGCCTTAGCCTCCGGAGTGGTTGGGATTACACATGTGTGCCACCACACCCAAAAGGATGTGCCCTCTTATGACTTCTATTCAGTGTTCTACTGGAGGTTCTAGCAAGGCAAGTAAGCCAGAAAAAGAAACAGCATCCAAATCGGGAAGCAGGGAATAAGACTATCTCTATCATAGATAACATGATCTTATGATCTAGAAGGAATATACTAAGAAATCAATCATTAGAACCAATAAACAAGTTTGGCAAAGTTGTAGAATACAAGATCAATATACAAGAATCAATTATATTTCTACACGCCAGCAATAAACAATCAAAAATGAAAATTTAAAACTATTCCATTTGGGCCGGTGAGATGGCTCAGCGGCATAAGCGCCTGCCTTGCAAGCGCGAGGGCCCGAGTTCGACTCCCGGATCCCACATACGAAAAAGGGGCCGGTGATATCGCTCAGCGGCACGGGTGCCTGTTGGCGCGCGAGGTCCTGATGTCGACCCCCCGGTACCCACCAAAAAAAAAAAAAAACTATTCCATTTGTACTAGTATACAAAAGAAAATAATCATAGTACTACTACTAATAAAATAAACTTAGAAATAGCAGGCACAGTGGCACATTCCTCTAGTCCCCAGCATTTTGGGTGGCTGAGTCAGGAGGATGGCAAATTTGAGCCTAGCTGGGGCAATAAATTGACTTAGTGAGACCCTGTCTCAAAATTTAAAAAAAGTATTAAAAAGTACTGGAGATGTAGCTCAGTGTGAAGGCCTTGAGTTCAACCCCCAGTACTGCAAAAGAAAGAAAAAGAAATAACGAAAGAAAGAAAGAAAGAAAGAAAGAAAGAAAGAAAGAAAGAAAGAAAGAAAGAAAGAGAAAGAAAGAAAGGAAAGAAAGAAGAAAGAAATTTAACAAAAGTTTAAGATTGGTACATTGAGGGCTAGTGAGATAGTTCAGTGGCATAAGCGCCTGCCTGGCAAGCACGAGGTCCTGAGTTCAACTCTCGGTACCCACATAAAGGAAAAGAAAGGGGCCGGTGATATCACTCAGCAGCAGAAGTGCCTGCTGGCAAGCACGAGGTCCTGAGTTCGACCCCTGGTACCCAGAAAAAAAAAAAAAAAAAAAGATTTGTACATTGAAACCTATAAACTATCATTAAAAGAAATTAAAGAAGATGTAAAAAAATGGGAAGATAGCTCATATTCACAGATTGAAAACCTTAATATTCTTATGATAGCAATAGTCCCCAGATACACAGATTTAATGTTATCCCTGGCTTTTTTTTTTTTTTTTTTGCCAAAATCGATACGCTGATCCTTAAATTCACACGGAAATGCAAGGGAGCCATAATAGCAGAAACAATCTTGAAGAGGAAGAGCAAAGTTGGAGGCCTCACATCTCCCAATTCCGAAACTTACTGCAAAGTTACGATAATTATGACTACGAAGCACGGACATAAAGGCAGTCATAAAGATAGTGGAATTGAATTGTGAGTTCATTTATAAACTCTTACATTGAAGCAGAATAAGACCTGCCCTCCCCACCCCCAAAAGTTCACGTTTAATCCCTGGAGTTTATGATATGTTATGCTACAGGGGAAGGAGAAAGTAGGGCTGCTAATGAGCTGACTTTAAAATCAATTATCCTGGATTATCTGGCTGGACCGGATGTAATTACGAGGCTCCTTAAAAGTTCAAAAGGGAGGCGGAAGTGTTGGGAGCCAGAGGGAGCTGTGGCCATGGAAGAGGGGCATAGAGATGTGATGGTGCTGGCTTTGAAGACACAGGAGGGGAGTACAAACCGAGGAACGCGTGTATCTTAGTCCACTTTCTGTTGCACTAACAAAATACTGTTCTGCCTGGGTACTTCATTAAGAAAAGAGATTTATTTAGCTCACAATTTTGGAGGCTGAAAGTCCAAGACTGGGTGTTCAGCCCCTGGTGAAAGCCTCACGGGAGACATCATAGCAGCAAAAGTACATGCAGAAGACACTGCGTGGTGACACGGGAAGCCAGAGGCATGCAGGGGCCAAGTTTACTGGCTTGTAACCGCCCATCCTCACGAGAACTAACTCCACGAGATGAGCACCGATCTCTTCCCAGGGCGATACCCCATGACCCAGTTACGTCTGAAAGCTTGCACTGCCTCAACAGCACCATGCCCAGGACCGAGCTTCCAGCAAGTGACTCTTAGGGGACACACCCACACCATATCCAAACTATGGCCGTGGGCGACCTCTAGACACTGTAAGAGGCGAGGAGATGGATGCTCCCGCAGAGCCCTCAGAAAAGAACTCAGCCTTGCTGACGTCGTAGTTTTAGCCCAGTGAGATCTGTGTTGGATTTCTACTCCTTAGAACTGTAAAATAATAAATTCGTGTTGTTTTAAATCATGAAGAATCACATAGTTTGTTAGGAGAGCAACCAGGAAACTAATACAAGAGTCAACTAATATTGGACAAATGTGCTGAGGCATTTGAATGGGGAAAGTCGTCTTTTCAACAAGCGGTACTGGGACAACTGAACATCCACATGCAAAACGAAGTGGACCCCTACCTTCTGCCACATACAAAAATTAACTCAAAATGGACCATAGATTGTTCAAGAAAAAATATTCGATGATCCTTCTTAAAGCACAGTCAGGAAGACTCTAATAGGGACTTTTTTTTTTATTATAAGAATAGGCGTCACCGCGGCGGGGTCTTACAGCGAGGAAAGGAGATGGGTCTCATTTCCCAACATAGCAAGCGGGAATTTATGGCCAAGGAGCTTTGTGGGGGTCAGCAGAGGGAACGTCACCAAGAGGAAACATCAAGAATAGGGCATTCTGATTAAACCAACCTACGAAGCTTCTTGCTGAAGACAGGCCAACGTGAGCAGACATCACCTGGGGGATGGTGGAGGCCGAGGAATCCTGATCAAATATTAAGGATGATCGGATATTAAGGATGGGTGATTCTTGGCCAGATGAGGCGGTGTACTGTAATCCCAGTACTCTTGGGGGTTGAAGCAGGAGAATCAAAAGTTCAAGCCCAGCCTGAGCGACTCAGCAAGACACTGTCTCAAAATGAACAAATAAAAAAGGGCTGGGGATGTGCTTGGTGCGAAGGCCAGTAGTGTGCACACACACACGCACACACACTAATAATAAAATAAAACTCTCAGGCATCAAAAGAGACCATCAAGAGTATAAAAAGATAACCCAAGGAATCAGAGAAAAACCTTTGTAAATCATGTATCTGACAAGGGACATGTTTCCAGAACATATCAGAAACTCTTATAATTCAACATAAGACAAAACCTAAAAGATGGGCCAACAATTTGAATGGAAATGGCTCACTAGCACATGAAAAGATGCAAATTAGTCATGTGGAAAATGTAAACCAAAAAAAAAAAAAAAAAGAAAATGTAAACCAAAACCATGGTATGATACTATACCACTGTGGTACTGGGGATTGAACCCAGGACCTTTCCACTGAGCCACATCCCCAGACCTTTTTAAATTTTGAAACAGAGTCTCAATAAATCACTAAATTGCCCATTCTGGGCTTGAACTTGTGATCCCCCTGCCTCAGCCTCCTAGAGTACTGGGATTAGAGTTGTATGCCACCACACCTGGCAGTGGTATGACCAGTCTGGGAGAGTTTGGTAGCTATGCAACATGTTATATACAGATTCATCATTTGACTTAACAATTTTACTCCCAGGTATCTACTCAAGATAAATGAAAATAGGGGCCGGTGAGATGGCTCAGCGGCGTAAGCGCCTGCCTGGCAAGCGCAAGGGCCCGAGTTCGACTCCCGGAACCCACATACGAGAAAAGGGCCGGTGATATCGCTCAGTGGCACGGGCGCCTGCTGGCGCGCAAGGTCCTGAGGTCGACCCCCGGTACCCACCAAAAAAAAAAAAAAAAAAAAAGATAAATGAAAATAGATGTCCACACAAAACATGTACGAGAATGTTTACAGAGCATTATTCATTATTGCCAAAAAGAAACAGCCAAAACATCTATCAAATAAAGAGTGGATAAAGGAGTGGCCTATTCATACAAAGGAATATTATTTGCCAATAAAAAGGAATGAAGTTATGGTATGTAGTACTACATGAATGAACCTTTCAAATACAAGAAGCTACTTTCACATGAAACATCCCGATTATGCAAATCCATAGAAACAGAAAGTAGACTTGTGGTTTCCAGAGGCGGAAGGGAAGTGGAGAATGGTGAGTGACTGCTAATGGATACAAAATTTCTTTGGAGTGAGAGGCGGAGAAAAACATTCTAAAATTAGATTGTGGAGCTAGTTGTGCAATCCTATGAATATAGGACTGTACAAGAACACACTTTGGAACACATTAAATAGGCGGATTGTGTGGTATGCAAATTACATCTCAATAAAGGTGTTATGAAACTAGTTCTAAAGCCTATAAGTACATCCCAAGGGTGGGGAAGGTGTGGAACATGAACCACTCCTTAGAGGGCAGAGGAAGACAGGAAGCAGAAGGGAGCTCAGATAGGCTCAACAGCTGGGAGAACAATGGACGGAGGAAGTGGTGCCAGCTGTAAATTATCTGGGCAGGGAGCTGTCTAGGTCCTGAAGGAGAAACTGAGGCATTCAAGAGTTCTGCCTGCTTCACAGTTTTGTCAAAGACCAGCCTTCACATGATCCCTGAGAGAAGGCACCAGTACCTCAAGGACAAGATTCTATGACATCAGCATCTGACCTCTGTGACACAGGCGCTCCATGCCAGGGAGAGCTGCCCCAGGAGATGGGGCCCTCAGCTCCCACTGGGGGCGGCAACGCCGCCCCTTAGACAAAGCCTCAGTCTCCCACAGGCTTTTACCAGCTGATCCCACTGCTGCTGTGGCTGCTGGATGTGATAAACCATCTCAGCCAGGGCCTGGCTGATCTAGAGGACGTCAGCATTAGAGGGGACAAGGGGTCAGGGAACGAGTGACAAAAATCCAGGATGCTTGAAGAATCTCTGAGTCGGGATTAGGAGGCCAAACACCGGTCACACAGAAGACTTCGGGCTGGTTGCAGGAGGACGAGGGCAACACTCCGACAGAATCCCGGGTCAGGGTGAGTGTGGGGTGATAGACGCTGGGGCAGAGGGAGGGGTGGTCACTGTTTGATGGCTCTGCTCCTCTCTCTCCCAGGTCCCCTCTTCGCTAAGTGCCTTGTGAAACGAGGCTCAGAGGAATCCTCAGTGGTAAGAACTCATAACACCAGAACCCCCTGCCTCTTCCGGTCTCCCTCCCCATTGCAAACCCCTCCTATAACTCCATCCTTTTCTCTTTCCCCATTCTCACCTTCCCTGGAATATTTTGCCAGCATTTCTGACTCAAAAGGGAAAAAGTTTTGGGGTTTAGAGAGGTTGTGCTGAAACTGGGCACACAACGCAGGGTCAGAGGTGGACTGATCCTCCCACACCATGTCCGCTGTCTCTCTCTGCAGGTCCCATGGGCTGCGTCTTCCTCTCAGTCCCATCACATAGTCACCACAGACCCTCAGCTCCCAAGGGGCAGTTCTGACTTTCCATTCCTATATATTCTTCATCAACGGCTGACTACAAAGATGTGAGAAGCCAGGCTTAGACCGAGGCTCCCACCCAAGCACTCTGAGCACCTTGGGCTGCAAGGAGGGTGCCTCCTTGGCCTACTGCCAACGCCACTGGCAGCAACACCGACCTGGAGCCACACTGCACCCAGAAGGCAGCCTGGATGCTCAGCCACTGCTCACCTCTGATATCCAAGTCCTGACTCTGCTAGGTTTCTAATCCCTTGACTTGTCGTCCAATCCCTTCTGGATTCAAGGCGATGTTGCCTCAAAACCAGGACCAGGTGCTGCTACCAAACACATTTCCTCCTGGGTGTCCCCCTTGCGGCCTCTCACAATTTGTGGACTCCCCTCACCCCAACCTCCAGCCTTGGTCTTTGCATCAATCCCTCCCTTCTCCCCACCCACCTTTCTCGTCTTCCCCACAGTCCCATCTCTCCTCCTCCTTTCCTCCACAGCCCAGCTCTCCCAGCCTTCACTTCTACTCTTGTGATGCTAATTCTGACTTAACTCCACACCCCTATTCATCCTCTCTCCCAAGTCCCCCCACTTTTTTTCACCAGAGCTACCCTTACCTCTCCCTTCCACATTCCACTTCTCCCTTGAACTACTACTGGCTGTACCCCTCTCCTCCTTTTACCCACCCCTCCTCTCCTTCACGGAATTCCTTTCCCCAATCCCACTGCCAGTCTCCTTCCCGCCCTGAAGACCTCTCTAGCTCTCAGCTCACATCCCCCAGTCCTGCCCTTACTTCTCTAGGGGTCCACTCTAACAGGCAGGCATGGCACTGGTGCGGGGGAACCAGGTCCCCTGGGGTGGTAGTGGGATGCATGGCAGGCGAGAGGAACCCTGCAGAGTTCAGGGACCCAGGGGCCTTGGCCCAGGCCCTGGTGGCCCAGCTGGGGTTTCGACGCATTGCGCACGACCTGCGGCTACTGCTTTTGCAGCACTTGTGGCTCGGCAGAACCAGCCAGGCCCCAGTTGTGGAGTATCCTATATGCCTAGTGTGCCTCCAGCCCCGAAGTCCTTCTTGCCCTATCCCCAGGTACCGTACTGGACCCCGTCTACTTGCCTTCCCTCAACTGCTGCCCTGCGCTCGAGGCCAAGAATCTGGGCCACTCCGAATGGGCATCGGCTTCGGCCTCCGCCTACCCCTGGGCGAGGCCAGGGCCTTGAATCTGTTGCCAAAAAGAAGGCAGGAGGAAGTAGGGCCTCGGGGCGAGGCCACTCAGTCCCCTCGCTGTCAAGCACCTGCAGCCCAGGCACCAGAGCCACGGGCCCTGGCAGATCCAGCCCCTGGCACACCCTCCCAGGCCAGGAGCCTCAGGTCTGCACATCTTCAAACACCAGACTCCACCCGAAGGTCAGGGCCTCCACCTCAGGCCCAAAAACAGGCCTCCCCAAAGCCAGGGCCTTCTCCAGCCCCAAACTGGCCTGGCTGGCCAGAGCCTTTTCTCCAAAAGTTCCCATCCTAGTTCCAGTGCTACGGAGGATCCCCAAAACTCCCCATTCAAACCCCAGGCTCTCTGCCAAGCCCCAGATCTCAGGGAGCCCCCGAGACAACCTGAAGGGCTGGCTGGCTGGAGGTCAGGTATGTTCTCCTGTCCTGAACCCTGGAAACCCCCTGTGGAGTCTTCTTTCTCCTGGCTGAAGCGGACTAAGGGCACCAGAGGCCCCATTCGGTCTTCAGTGTATCCAATAAAGCCTGACCCTGAAAAACTTGTGTCTGTGTCCTGCTGAGCCCACAGAATATATGGCTACAGCTACGAGGGTGCTAGTGCCCAACAAGGCCCTGGTGGGCTGTCAAAGGAAACAGAGGGGCTTAGTACATCAGCCACCATATATCCAGGAGGGCAAGGAATCTACCAGGTCCTAGGACCTGAGGTGCACAAGGGCTCAGTCAGGCCCTTCATGGTTTAATTCAATTCTGTGGGGCAAACACTGGTATCCTCAAAGATGATGCCACAGGGCCTTAGGTTATTGAAGGTGCTGCCCATGTGTCCTTACAGAGAATTTCTAGTGCTTATCCATAGGGGATCAAGGGGATCCAAACACAGATCAGAAACCCCCAGATCCCCAAGGACCATGGGATGTCAGGCACAGAAGACACCTGTCAGGGAACCTGAGATGATGCTTCATAGGATGTCAGAAGGTAGTGGCTGCCACCCATAAGCTGCAGTTGCATAAGTGGAGATGTGAAGCAACTGGAAAGAAATGGTGGACTCTGCCAACATAAAGGATAGGTGATGTATTAAGGTGGAGTGTGGTTTCCTCATACTGTAAAAAACTACTTCATTTAGTTAGTTTATGAGTCAGGCAGCTAGCTAGTGGAAGGGCCTGAGAGTTGGGCGACCAGCCATTTTGTTAAAAATTAAGAATAGACAGTGAACTTGAACTAGGACTTTGGACAAAGAACGAAATTCCTCAGGCTGTGATAGGTGGCCACTAAAGAATCGAGCAATTCCTGTGCTCTGTTTATGTATAATTAGCTCTGATGGGGGGCTTGGGGTGCAGCCACCCATCTGGGACCCCTCCTGAAAGTCCAGGAGCTATTTATTTCTAATAAACACACTCCTATCTTTCTCCTTTGGATCGTGACTTCATTCTTCGTTCTTAGCAGAATCACGAGCCTGTACTCACAGTATCAATACAGTATTAGGAAACAGTGAACCTGGGATTTGATACCAGGTTCATTTTGAATCCATGCTGCCTTAAGAGCTGCAGGTCGTTTTAGGTATGTGACCTTGGACCAATCACTTCCTCTCAGGTATAAAAGTTGCCCTTTTATCAGTTGGCTTATTGCTCCTGAGTGGGGACAGCTCTAATTTTAGGACTTATTAAACGTTTATGGAAGCCTGACTTGGTTGCACACGCCTGTAGTCTGGGAGGTTGAGGCAGGAGGATTGCAAGTTCAGGTCCAGCATGCCCAATTCTGCAAGACCCTATCTTAAAATAAGGGTAGGGGGTACTGGGAATGTGCGATCCCCCGTACAGAAAAATAAAAACTTTGAAAAGGGGCTGGGGATGCAGCCCAGTGTGAAAGGCCCTGTGTCACACAACCCTTCCTTCAACAATTTCTACTAGCTCCACCTCCCACGCGCCGCACAAAGAGGGCGTGCCTGACCACAAAGGGCGGAGAAGCAGATTCAGCGCCAGGGCTAGCGGCCGGCTAGTGCTGACGCGTATCGGCGTACTGCGCCTGCGCGAAGAGCCGCGAGGTGAGGCGCGTGCGCTCTACGCACCCTGGAAACCAAGTCAGACAGCTTGGGGCTGAGACGCCGGTGTCTACTGGTGGTTGGAGTTGTGGCAACCCAGCGGGAGTGAAAGGGGTCCCGGCGGCGACAGGACAAGTTCAGCAGCGGCCGGGACAGTGAACGCGCGGCGGGCGGGATGGGCCGGCGCCAGGCTCCGGAGCTGTACCGGGCCCCGTTCCCGTTGTACGCGCTTCGGGTCGACCCCAGCGCGGGGCTGCTCATCGTGGCGGGTGGAGGAGGCGCCGCCAAGACCGGCATAAGAAATGGAGTGGTGAGCGCGCAGGGCCACCGGGGCCAGGTCACCGCGCGGGCGGAGGGCGATTCCGGGGTGACTGGGGGGTCGCAGGGTGAGCCGCACCCCAGCTTCGGGTCCTGCCTGTTTCCAGTAAGGAAGACCCGGCATCCCGGGCGCTCGAATGCGAGAGTGGTTGAGGGACTCCAAAGTAGGAACACCCAAGCTCGACCTCGGGAGCAGTTCTAGGGGGCTGGCTTGTCCTGCTCTCTTCCGGGTTGCACACCCTATTCTGTCTGCCCTCTAACAGTGGTGAGTGGTGCCTTTGTCCCTTAGGCTAGGTTCTTTAGCTGTTCCGAGCTTCATCCTGCCGATCTATAAACCGGAGGGTAATAATCCCTGCTTGCTGTACAGATTGGGGACCAAATAAAAGATAAGAGGCTCGAGACAGCCCTGTGAACTAAAAGGTACAGTAAACTAAGGGATAAGGCATCAGACTAGGAGGTGAGTTTGCCTTGACCTGCTCTCCCTGCACCCCTGAACTTTGCCCATCCTGGTTGCCTCTCCCACAGCATTTTCTGCAGCTAGAGCAGATTGATGGGTGCCTGAGTGCCTCCTTGCTGCACTCCCATGACACAGAGACACGGGCCACCATGAACCTAGCATTGGCTGGTGACATCCTTGCTGCGGGGCAGGATGCTCACTGTCAGCTCCTGCGTTTCCGGGCCCATCAGCAGAAGGGCAACAAGGCAGAGAAGGCAGGTGAGAAGCTTGGGGGAAGGGGTTAAATGAGTAAGATCATTCGTCTTGGTCTAAAGAAGTGGGACTGGAAGTGGGGTTATGGTGATAGCTACAAGCCGGATATACACCTGCCCTGTAGAAAGGGATCAGAACTACTTAATGTAGAAGACTGGATCCTGGCAACCTGTTTGTGTTGCAGGTTCCAAGGAGCAGGGGCCTCGACCAAGAAAGGGGGCAGCCCCAGCAAAGAAAGGGGGAGCTGCAACCCAGCGTGAGGGGGTAGAGCTCAAAGTAGACAATCTGCAGGCGGTGCAGACAGACTTCGGCCTGCAGAAAGATATACTGCAGAAAGTTGTGTGCTTCAACCCTGATAATACCCTGATTGCCACTGGAGGGACAGATGGCCACATTCGTGTCTGGAAGGTATGGTTTTGGGGGTCAGGAAGGATGAATGTCAATATAAAAAGTCTGAAAATGTGAGAATCTGAACTTGAGTTCTGGGAGACTTGTGAGTGGCCATTAGATGAGAAAAGAGGTGTGGGGATCATAGTGCTCTTGCTGCAGTCCTGGTCTCACCATGGTGCATGGTGGTGGCTTGGCTGTAGGTACCCACCCTGGAGAAAGTTCTGGAGTTCAAAGCCCATGAAGATGAGATTGAAGACCTGGCTTTGGGGCCTGATGGCAAGGTGAGGAGGTGGGTTATGGGAAGGGGGTGCAGAAAAGGAAAAAGGAGGTGCTTATGCTGTCTGTGTAGTAAATAGATCCCCTAACTGTCCATCTTTGGAATCTTTATTCCTGACTAGTTGGTAACTTTGGGCCGGGACCGTAAGGCCTTCGTGTGGCAGAAGGATCAGCTAGTAACACAGCTGCACTGGCAAGAGAATGGACCCACCTTCTCTAACACACCCTACCGCTACCGGGCCTGCAGGTATGAAGACCCATGGGATGGTTAAAAGAGGCATAGCCCAGCTGGGGAGGGGGAGTGGGAAAAGATTAGGGGAGGGTGGACTAAGGAGGACTGGGATCTTGTTGGTGCTACCCCAGGCCTAACCAGGGTGCAGCAGGGCAGAAATCTGTGAGGAAGGCTGGGCAGACCCTGGAGCTGAACAACCCTTTGCCTGGCCCCCAGGTTTGGGCAGGTTCCAGACCAGCTTGCTGGGTTGCGACTCTTCACAGTACAGATCCCCCACAAGCACCTGCAACAGCACCCGCCCTGCTACCTCACAGCCTGGGATGGTTCCACCTTCTTGCCCCTTCGGACTAAGTCCTGTGGCGATGAAGTCATCTCCTGCCTCAGTGTCAGGTGTGAGACAGTACGGGCTTGGCTGGGTAGAGGGTACCTGAGGGAGCTTGGGAAGGAGTCCTGCCCAAGTCCCGGAAGACAGCTGTTGGTAAGTGAAGGTGGCAGCACAGGCCTTTAGGACAATGAACACTTTGTTGTTTGTTGCAGTGAATCGGGCACCTTCCTAGGCCTGGGCACGATCACTGGCTCTGTTGCCATCTACATAGCTTTCTCTCTCCAGGTAATAGGTGGAGGTGGGCACAGCCCTGTGGGAGGCCTGCAGGCCTGCTCTACCCTGTGTGTACAGGAAGGAGTCTGGCCCAGCCTATAGGGGAAGCCTGCTGGGGTGCAGAGCATGTTTCCAGAAGTTTCCAATTGGGCCTTCCCTTACTAGTTTCCTTCCTGCCCCCCAGCGCCTCTATTATGTGAGGGAGTCTCATAGCTTTGTGGTGACGGATGTGGCCTTTCTACCTGAGAAGGGTCGTGGACCAGAGCTTCTCGGGGCCCATGAAACTGCCTTGTTCTCTGTGGCTGCGGACAGTCGTTGCCAGCTGCACCTGCTGCCCTCACGGCGTGAGTAGTTGGGGTGGGGGCTACCACCCCACCTTTAGCTGTAGCAAACACTCGCCCCTGGAGAAGAGAGGCCAGTTCACAGCTCTCCCTCTGCCCCTTCCTTGAACAGAATGGGTTGAGGGCTTTAGTCTTCAAGGCTGTGAAGCCCCTTTCTTGCTCACTTCCTTTTCCCCACCTGCAGGGAGCGTTCCCGTATGGCTGCTGCTCCTGCTATGTGTTGGGCTTATCTTTGTGACCATCCTGCTGCTCCAGAGTGCCTTTCCAGGTTTTCTTTAGCCTTCGGCTCTGGGAATCAGGCCTGGACACTGCCACCGTCTAGAGGAGAGTGAAGGTCTAGACTCCTATTGCTCACTCCATTTGGGCCCACAACTGAGGGTGCCTCTGATGATGGGCACTGCTTGCCCTTCTCAGTTAAAGCTTGGCTGTGGCCCTGCATGACTCTGCGTCCTGGGAGCCCTACATTCACCACCTGTGGATCCACCCAGGACAGCGCTGTTTGAGTCCAGACCACACTACCTGCCTCCTTCTCTTTGCCCACCAGAGGCTCCAAAGCTGAGCATGTCCTTCTCTGGAAACGTGACAATGCCCAAGAGCCTGGAGGCACTGCCATCCTTCCTGCAGAAACAATCAGTTTCTCCTCCTGCCCTCACAGTCTTCACATGAAGCCCTTGGCTTTTGCTGGGGCAAGGACTGGCCTGGCACTTGCTGTTAGGGCATAAAGGGGCCAAAAAGAAGACTCAGGTAGTAATCTGTGGGTTCAGATGGGTAGCACCAGGCCAGCCAGGCTAAATATGCAGTAAGTTCCTAGATCACTGTCCCAGACTTGAGGAAAGGAAAAATGAACTTCAGCCCATTAGGCAGGAAGGGTTGATATTTAATAAACAAGGGAAGACTGAACTGAGACCCCAAATGGTACACTTGTCAGCTCTTTTTGTCCCCAGAGGCGAGCACCTTAAGGTCAAGCAGCTCCTTTGGGTGCTGGAAGATGGCTTTGGCATACTGGTGCAAGAGGCGGCTCATGTAACAGTGCTGCCAGGGCAGCAGGCCTTCCAGGAAGCCGATGTGGCCACCCCGAGCTGTGATAAGCAGTGCAACATGGGAAGAGTGTTGGGCAGCCTGTAGGGGAAAGGCTGGGAGGGGGTCAGAGAGGAGGTCAGGAACCCGGCCCCTGATAGGAACCCAGGCTCTCCTCTCCACTTGCACCTCTGGTCCACTTTCCTGGGGCCAGGGCCTCCTGACTCAGGGTACTCACCATGGACAGGGGAGAAGGGGTCATCTGCTGCATTGAGGCAGAGCACAGGGAGCTGGATAGCATCTACCTTGTTTCTGGGGCTTGATGCTTGGTAGTAGGCAACCCAGTCTTGATACCCAAAGGCTACAGATGTGTAGCGCGCATCAAGCTGGCGGATCGTACGGGCCTATGTGGTAGAGGTAGTACAGTCTAAGACAATAAAGAACAGGAAGACAGTGGGAGACTAATACTAGGGCAGGGAGATGGTGAAAGAGTATACCTGTAGGACAAAGTCTACATCCACCAACTTTTCAATCATCTTTCTGTTTCTGAAAGAAAATACATCGAGGTTTGTCTTGACTCCTACGTCTGACCCAAAGCCCACAGCCTATCGTACTATCTCATGCATGAGGAGGCCCAGGTGACAACATAACTGATTGCTGGGAAAGCCTACCCGCTTCCACTGGCCAAGACTCACCCTACCTGTCCACAAACCGGCAGAGTGAAGCAGTGAGAGGCTGATTGAAGAGCACCAAGTTCAGGGGGCTCTCCAGAGAGTGGGCTGTCTCAAAGGAATCCCAGCATGAAGACAGAGTCAGTCCTGCCACCAGGCCTGCAGCCTTCCCGGTCCGTGCCAGGTAGTTGAGCAACAGCACCCTGCAGGATTGGATGAGAAGCCACAAGAGAAGGGTTTGCATGAGCGGGTCAGGAGCAGGAAAGGACATGGAGGAAGACAAAGGAACACTGGGCTCTGGGATAAGCCTGGGCAACCATTACCCTCCAAAGGAGATGCCCACAGCCAGCAGTGGCGCTTGAGGGTAGAGGTGCTTTATGTGGTTCACAACCATCTCTAGATCTTCAGTATAGCTGGCGCAATAAGCCCTGTGGGTCTAAGGGCAAACAGGATCACTGGAGAGAGAGGGAGGTCGTTGCCAGAGGGGGGAAAATGGAAGGGTTCAGGAGGTGGTGGGGAAAGGGAGCAAGGGCAAGTACACAGGTAAAGCCCAAGGGCCAAGATCTCTAAGGGGAGTGGGTACAGAGCCACCACGAACAAGGAAGGTACTCACCAGCAGCTCTTCCCCACGGCAGCCTCGGTTATTAAATACAACAGCCCTGGGGCACACACAGGTATGTCAGCCAGGCCCTCCCGCAAGCCCCCCATTTGATAATCGTCAGACCCCTGTCAGAAGACTCCCTAGAGTACCACATCAGGATCAAATTGACTTCTCCCCCTTACAAGTTCTCAGGTATCCCCTCCTCCTGGGCTGTGCCCACTCTTACCTGTAGCCATCCCTCAAAGCTTGGTCAGCCAGGTGTAAAATGTATGCCTCCTGGCTACTACCACTAATGCCCGGAAGCAGCAACACAATGGGCTGAGTGCTAGGGTCAGGGTAGTGATTGCTGTTGGGCTGCTTGGCCCAGTCTAGCAGGAACTGGCCTCCATCTGGGGTTTGGAGGACTTCACTGTGATTTGGGAGAGAGGAGCACACAACGATACTATTAGGAATTTGATACACTTCAAGGGTTCACCTGCCTCACCCACACACAAGTCCTGCAGCTTAACCCTCATCAGCATCAACTGAAGACATGCTTTATGTGCCACAGTAAGGCTGACCAAGGTGGAACTGGGACAGGAGATTATTACCTCCTGGGTGTGCAATTAGATAGCCCTTTGGTACCTCCAGTCTCTGTACCCTCAACACACGGAGGTAGATGGGGCAAAGATTACCTTCACTTTAAAAAAGGTAGATCAGTTTTCCCTACTTGGAGTTTCATGTTCACTTGTTCTGTCCCTTCTTACCTCCGGTAAGGGACCAGCAGCTTAGACTGCATGAAGACACGAAAGATGGTTTGCAGCCGTCCCTCAAAACACCATAGCGTGGGGTAGAAAGTCTCTACAGTGAGGGGACAGTGTTGCTTCAGGAACCTCAGAAACTGGGGTCCGGCCACCAGGCGAGGGCTCTGCAATCACACAGCACAGTCTGCCTCACTCCCCTGATTTCGCTAGTGAGACACCCAGTGCCAGAGGGTAAGTGACTCCCCTTCCCAGAGGCAGGCGTGGGGAACACTATTGTCAGAAGAGTGAGATGCTTAGCACAGCTCAGTCTGGAATGGCCAGGTCACCTCTGATAATAGCTAGAGCCACAAAAATCTCCAGTTCTGGAGTGTCACCTTTCTAGAATTGACTGGGCATTGCCTCCCCCTCTCAACCTGTCCCTGCCCCAGACCCATCTGGGAGATGGCAGGTCACAGAAACTGCCCTGGAGGAAGGGCTGAGTTCTGGGCAAGGGCTGAAGAAGTGCCACACCACCCAATCTGGGAGCTTTGCCTTGCATATGAATTACCCACACTGTCATCTTCCTGAGACACTCTCTGGCTTCTCCTGATATGAGTACCCCACTGTCTGCATAGTTCCACTGTTCCCTAATGTGTGCTCACTGCTGAGGGGCTTTCTACAAGGGAACCTCGATTTTTCCTACATGGGGGGCCGCTGCTGTTAGATCATGCTCTACAGGAAGACTAGTCCCGATGTGAACAGACTCCTTTGTGCCAACTAGGGGAAAGGTAATAGCGACAGGCTAACAGGAACAGATGAGGTCAGTGGGCACAAAGCCTGGACTCTGAACTTCTCAGCTTGCTCCTGGACAGACATCCAGTGAAAGAGGGCCTAGGCGAGGAGCGTGCAGGCCAGAGGCCACAGGTTCGAGAACAGAAATTACACTGCTGAGGAACTCGAGGACCAGATTCTTATCTTCCTGAAACTCCAAGAGCTGGGCAAATAATAGAGGCCAAGTTAACAATGTGACTGTTGGGCAATGTGCCCTGGACCCTGATCCTTAAACCCTGGGATAACAGCATGTGTGTTATAAGCAGTTACAGGGCTAAGCCTAACCTTACAGGTAAGGTACAAGAGACACAATTGTGAATATTAGAGGTCAACTAGTTTGCGCAAAGTCACATAGAAAAGCAAGCAAAAGGCAAGGCAGAATTAATAATTCTATTACCAGTAATCCTTGTAGAAGAATGTGTTGTGTGCTGTGTTCTAGGCGCTGTGCTAAGCATACAGTCTACTTGTGATACAGGCCCTTTGACCCCTCAGTGTGAACGGGATGGAATGTTGAGTAACTTTTTGAAGAGCATGAAGCCTCCCGCAGCTTGTGTGCGGCAAAGCTGAAGATTCAAACCCAGGTCTGTCTGACTGTAGAGCTGTGCCATTTAGTCACTGTCCTCCATTGCCTCCTGACTGCCAAGACGTTGAGTTCCTATCAGTTTATTAAATTCTGGATCAAACAGCTCAGCGCATAACAAGGCTAATGAATTAATGCCTAGGTGTGATTTTTGTGAGTTACCTTCACATACCTCTAGCAAAGTGTTCTTGATTCACTCCTGAGAATTAATTAGTAATACACTATTGGCTGCTGTGATTAAATCAGTATTAATCCACGGTCATGCTGGACAGCCCAGATTCCATGTCCTCACGGCCTCCAGAATAGTACCTTTCCTGCATTTTAGCTAGTATTTTGAAGTCAAGAAAAGGTTTAGTGAATAAAGTGGCAGCAGATCTGGCATCCCGTATGGCTGTTGCAAGCAAAGGACAGTGTTAGTTAAGGACAGGTATTATCTAAAATGACTAATTTCCACATTTGATACGTAAGGTGAGGCTTACAGAGTATTGTTAGATTTGGATCTTTAAACTTTATTAGGGAGAATTTTTATTTATTAAGGTGGTGGGGATTGAACTCAATTTAAGCATACTGTTCCACTGAGCCATACCCCAGGCCCTGACTTAATTTATAAACTATACCAATATCCCAGGCCCTGACTTAATTTATAAACTATACCAATGTAGAAAGCTTTTTTTTTTAGAAAGCTTTGAAAACATAGAAAAGTCTAGGCAACACTGGAATCTCCTATAGGTCTTTTAAAAATCTTTTGGTACTAGGGATTGAATCCAGGGCCTCCTGCATGCTAAGCATGTGCTCTACACTGAGCTATGTTGCCCAAGCTTGCCCAAACTGTTGGGCTCAAGTGATCCACCTGCCTCAGCCTCCCCAATAGCTGGGACTACAGGCATGTAACCAATTCCTGCAAGACTTTTTTTTTCTTTTTTTTCTTTTTTTTTTTTTTTGAGACAGGGTCTCGCCGTGTAGTTCGAACTGGCCTTGAGTTCATTATGTAGGCCAGGCTGGCCTCAAACTCACAGTGATCCTCCTGCCTCAGCCTCCCCAGTGCTGGGATTACAGGCATGCGCCACCATGCCTGGTAAGACTTTTTAAAGAATTTGAATCAGTAGGTTTCTTACTTGACTCAGCTACCTAAAGCTGATTTTAATCAAAAGATTTAGCTTTTCTTAGATATGTAGACTATGTATCTTATGTAAATGTCAGAAAATTTCCAAATTGATCGAAACCAGCCTCTTCAGAATTTTTCAATGCACTGGAGTGTAGATCTTAAAACTATGCGCAAGCTGAATGCGCAAGCACAGTTACGGTAATTCATCAGTGCCCACACAGCATTCAGCTAGCCCTCAAGGGGAGCAAGATCCTACTAAGCTGATGGAGGTGGTATTGGGAGTTGGACACAACCACAGAGGCCTTGGGTTCTATCGTTCCGTGCAGCCAAAGAAAAACTCAGCTAGATCACCTAAAAAGGAAAGCAGAGAGTGCACATATGGCACCTCTGGATGCCTTCCACCCTACCTTTCCCCAGATGCCTTCCACATTACATAGGCAGAACCTTTCCGGTGCCCAAATGGCCCAGCTGGCATAGGGAGATGCAGAGGGGAAGCAAAGAAGAGACTCTCCAACAGGTGATAATAGCAACTTTCATTTGGGGAGGGAGACCCAATCATTCAAGCTTTCACAAAGCGCTCAAACCCGGGTTAAGTCTCCCCTATACCCCCTGAGTACCCCAAACCCGCCGGCCAGAGCACTGGGCCCGCACCCACCTGGGGTACACATGCCCAGTAGTAGCCCAAGTAGAGGGCAACGCCAAGAGCCAAGATCAGAGAGAAGGTCTCTGTCCAGGTGCCGTTCTGGGGACTCAGACAGGAACTCAGCATCTTTTGTACAGGCAGGTTCCAAATCCCAGGCTCGCGGCTGTCTCAAGCTTCTGAACCTCTACTCTTCCGCCCGCAGGTTGCGCAGGGCCCGCCCTCTACACGCCATTGGTCGGCCTGTGTAGGTTCCGCCCCCAACAGCGCCCCGCCCACCGCCAGTGCAGCGTTGGGAGTGGCCAGAGGCGGCGCTGGGACGCCGGTTGTCAGCGCAGAGTTCACCCGGGATCTGTAAGTGGCCTCCTGCCTCCAGCCCTCCTCTCACCCTTCCCAGCCTCCTGCTTTCCCTGCACCCGTTACAAGGGGTGCAGCCCAAGGACGACCAGCCTCCCCCACAGCTGCCATCTTGGTGCGGGCCACCTCCGGCTCTTCCTCAAACTCTTCCCCCCTGCTATGGCTGAATCAGGTGGCTTCCTCAAGACTTCCTACCCACCGAGTCGGACCTGCAAGGGGCACAGCCCTCCTGTGGGGATATTCTGCTCTGTCACACAGAGTACAGACATTCACAGTGACCCTCACGCACTGGACACAACTGCTGTCCAATTGTTACACAAGTCCACACTTACATACTCAGGTTTCAGCTGCTCCGTGGTGACATTGCACCCCCCCAGGTTAACGTCACTCACGCAGGCTCACCACAGTGTCGTACACAGTCCCTTTCCAGCCAGCAATAGTCATGAACTAACTCCATTTTGTTCCTCTCTGACTCCATTTGTCTCCGTCCCTTTTCTGAGCCACTCTCTTGCAGTCACTTGGGATTCCAAGAGCTACAGCTCTGGGTGCTAAACATCTTTATGACAAGGGACAAAAATTACCCCCAAGCAACAGCAAGTTCTTGCAGAACAAATCACCCTATGATAATATTACGCACGGCTAAGTTAGATAGACATTAATAGGCAGTCAGAAAGGGACAAGGGCCTGGGAGGAATCAGTGCAAAAGATGAGATACACATCAAAATTGTGGCTGAAGACAGATCTGAAGAGAGCCAGACCTGTGCACCCTCCCTAAAGATAAACAGCAGGTTAAGATTATATTGTAAGTAGAACCACCTGGTTCAGTGAGCCCAGCTAGTGCGTCAGACATGTGATCAGAACACCCTGACCCATATTCCCATCCTTGTCCAAGAATGCCCTTGTTGTTTGTATGGTGGAAGTTATAGATGAGCTAAAGTTAATGATGCCCACCCTATACTCTCACCACGTGCCTCACTTCCCTACTGGACCAATATTAGCTAAGCAGTTATCCAAGCTGTGATTTTGTGTGTAAATTACCCCTAGATGAAGAGGCTCAGTTATAACCCACTTTCGGGACCCCTCCTGTCTCTCAGTAGCTTTCTGTCAGTAAACGTTTCCCACTCTTAACTCCTCTGTCCTCGAATCCATTCTTCAGTATTGAGAGACACGAACTGTTGGCACAGCTGGCATCTAACAGGTTGGGAGTTATTTCCCCATGACAATAAGACTGCCCCTCTGATCAGGAGTGATGACCTCCTGACAGGAACCAAGGGTCCACCGTCCCCAGAAGGATCAATGATTTCACCATGGGAATCAAACCACCCCTCAAGGGACGAGGGCTTTCCTGGAGCCTCACAGAACTAGGCCTGAGTTAACTGACCAGATCACAGCTTGACAGAATTACCCACTCTGCCAGCTGTACAAAACCCATAGCTATGCTGACCCCAACCCTTGCCCTTGTTCCCCTTTTCTATAAAACTTCCAAGTTCCAGTCAGCCCCTTGAAGACAGAACTTGAACATTCTATCTGTCCTTCCTCACGTAGCCATGCTGATCAAGACTCCTTTCCTGCCCTTTCCTGTCTCTTTGATTGGCATATTGGGACAGGTGTCTAAGCTTGGTACATTGGGAACTTCCCACTCAATCAAGGATTTTGCCCTGAACCTCCAGTAACAATCACACAACAGAGACTTTTCTCATCACCCACTCTGTAGCAGGCACGGTCTTCATTGAGATATAGGAATAAGGAACATACAAGAGCAGTGGCTTTTGCCTGACTACAGATTAGTGTCATCTGGGAGGTGTGACTAGGTGCTACCCCTGATATAGCTGGTCTGGAGAAAAGCCCTGGTATCCAGGTGTGTAGGTATTGGCCAGGGATTTAGCTCTGTGGCATGGCACCTGCCTGACAAGCGTGAGGTCCTGAGTTCAATTCCTGGTACTCCCCCAAATGTGTGTAGGTATCAAGATGTGTAATGTAAGTGCTTTCTAGGAGATTCGATTGCACACTCAAGGTTGAACCCTTGCAATGGGAGTGGTGCTTGAAGAGAAGTACTAGCTGCCATGGGACCACAAAAGAGGATACTTCATTAGGGGGTAGGCAAAAAAAAAAGGGTAGGAGTTTCCTAGGCAAGTGAAAGGCAGGAGTGGTGCTCCAGGATAATAAAGGCCTGGAAATTTCTCAAAGGAGTTAAAAGAAATTTGGAGTGGACAGCACGTGAGTGGTCAAGGACCAGGTGGTGACCAGCTGCAGAAAGAGTTAGAGTTTATCCTGAGGGCAGAGGAAAGCCATCAAAGGGATTTATGAAGGTTTGGGTGACATAATCAGAGTTCTGTTTTAGAAGACTCTCTCAGGCTACTTGGCGACTGGATTGAAGGAGGATGAAAACAGAAGTGGAAAGGCCAGTTGGGAGGCTGTTCCACTCCAGGCGCAGACGGACGATGGCTGCCTGGCCTGGGGGACAGCCAGGTAGAGGAGCGAAGATCTTCGAGACAGGAGGCAGAGTGATAGGACGCAGCGGTACGCTGGAGATGGGGCAGAGGGGAGAACATGGATGACCCCCCAGGTTTCTGACTGCACAGATGCAGGGATGTCCATCCCTGGGATGGGAAACCAGGAAAGAGGGACATTTGACGGGGGAGAGGATGCCTTTAGGCGCAGACATGTATGGCACGCTGGGGGGTATTTTGTGTTTTTCTAGATTCAGTAGTTGTCTGTTGGGCATTTGTCCATCACAAGGCCAAGTACTGGGCAAGGTCTCCCCTGCAATCCAGATCCCTTACTCTGACCCACTTTATTTAACTCTCCCACACCAAACCAATATTTCCCCGGCTCCAAGACACTCTGGGGCCAGGTACTATAGGGTTGGGGGGACACCCTATAGCCCCCCAAATCCTCCAGAGCCATTCAAACTAACTAATTCTAAACGTTCCCCTGCACTGCTGTGCCCTCCTCGGTCTCCCGTCTGCCGCTGGAGGGACGCCGGTGCTTCCCGAAAAGCATGGCTCTTCCTTGCCTCTGATCTCCAGGGTCGCTGCGAACAGCCTGCAGCTTTTCTTTCAACAGCACCGACTTCTCAGTGCTGTCACTCAGCCATGTTTATGAACAAAGGCCAAGGCACAAATCAGTAGGATGCTCAAGTCCTGTAGTGCTCTGGGGCTCACAGAGTGGAGTTAGGGATTTCGTAGTTATCAGCGTTCAGATGAAGTAGGGGTGCAGTAACAAAGTGCTACAAACTAGGCATCTTCAACAACAGAAATGCACTGTCCATGCTTCTGGACACTAGAGGTCGAGATCGAGGTTCCTTCTGAGAGCTGTAAGGAGCTGATCTATGCTTCTTCCTCAGCTTCCAGTGTTTTTCTGACCTCTTCAGCGATCCTTGGCTTCAAGAAGCTTCCCCCAGATCTCTGCCTCTGTCTTCACACAGCATTTCTCTTAGTCTGTGCTGCTGTAACCAAATTCCAAAGACTGGGAAATTTATAAACAGCAGAAATTTATTTCTCACAATTCTGGGAGCTGGGAAATCCAAGATCAAGGTGTCAACATATTCAGTGTCCTGTTCTTCATTAATGGTGCCATCTCTTTGTCTTTACATGGTGGAAAGGACAGAAGGACAGGAGAGCAAGACAGGTAAACTCTCTAAAGCCTCTTTTATTTATTTATTTATTTATTTTTATGTGGGTACCGGGAGTTGACCTCAGGACCTCACGCTTGCCAGCAAGCGCTTGTGCCGCTGAGCGTTATCACCAGCCCTTTTTTTTTTTCTTCCTTTATGTGGGTACCGGGAGTCGAACTCAGGACCTCACGCTTGCCAGGCAGGTGCTTATGCTGCTGAGCTGTCTCACCGCCCTAAAGCCTCTTTTATAAGGGAATTAATTTATTCATGAGGGCAAAGCCCTCGTGACTTAATCACTTCTGAAAAAGTCCCACCTTTTCATACCATAACAATGGGATGAAGTTTCATTACACAAATCTGGGGAGTCATTTGGACCATAGCAGTGTTCTTCCTGTGTGTGTCCAAATTTCTCCTTTTGATATGGACACGTCTGGATTCAGGGCCCACCCTACCCCAGAATGGCCTCATCTTAATGAGTTACATCTGTAATTATTGTATTTCCAAATAAGGTCACATCTGAGGCACTGAGTCAGGACTTCAACGTATTGAATTTTGCAGGACACAGCTGAACCCATAACAGATAGTGGTGAAGCTGTGCGAGCTGATGGCATATAGGGACAGTGGCCGAGCCTGCTATTTTGGGACCCCCAGATGGGGAGTGAGGAGAGAGCTCTGAGGACACTAGTGCATGAAGAAAACTGAGCTGACAGGACCAGAGAGGGAGGAGAGATGTGGGAACCCCTGGATGCCGTGACCCAAGGGGGCATTGGTCAGCAGCACACTCCCCAGGAAGGAGAACAGATGAGAGTGGCTGGTCGCTGGGACAGATGCTGATGGCGGGTTCTGATGGAGAGGCAGAGGCTGAAGATTCTAAGACATAAGAGGTCATTTGAAGACCCAGGTCCTGGGGCCAGTGGATGAGGATGTAGTCTGGAGCCTATGTGGAGGGAAAAGCCACCCGGACAAAAAAAAGCCACAGCCACACAACTGCAACACTGTGCTGTAAAACAACTGCCACCATGGCCCTTAAGATGATGGTTGCAATGGCAACATACTCCCATCTGCCCCTCCCCTCATAGCGCCAGTCACACAGCGATCCCGCCACCGGAAACCAGCATTTGAAGCTCAGTGTCACTTGAAAATCACAGAACAACTTGGGATGAGTTCACCTAGTCTCCTGGAATGTATACTGCTAACACCCTACACTGTCACACACCTAGATGATCAGCCACACACCTACACATCCATACATTGGCCATCCTCTCTCAAGCCCACACTGTCAGTCTGGACACAGAGTCACACAAAACACCTCCCCCTGTATCACGAGTTCTTCATATCCAAGACCACATACACCAGTCACTATCACAGTTGCTGACAGTAAGTTACATTTCATTTTGTCACATACATTCGGGTCCCTTGGGCAGAGCCAGAGGCACCCACAGAATGACCACAGTTAAACATTCTTTTCATACACACCACCCTCACTGTCTCTTTGTCTCTAGTTGTAGCCTGGTATCTGTGGTGCACCCTTGTAATCCCAGCACTCTGGAGGCTGAGGCAGGAGGATCACAAGTTCTAGCACAGCCTGGGCAACTTAAGGATTTAGTGAGACCCGGTCCTAAAATAATAAGTAAATACATGGGGATGGGAATATAGTTCAGTCCAACGGATTGGATTCAATCCCTAGTGCAAAAACAAAAAAACACTGTAGTCCTCTCCCTCTCCCTCTCCCTCTCCCTCTCTCTCTCTCTCTCTCTCTCTCTCACACATACACACACACACACATACACACACACACACACACACACAGACACACGCACATACAAGGCTGTCTTCCCTCCAGGTCTCCGATGCAGTGACCCTCCCCTCTTGGGACCGCAGGGGGCCGGCTGGGGCAGTCGCGGGTGCCCAGGGCGGCGGGGCGTGGCTGGCGCTGGCTCAGGACTCTGCCCGGCCTGGGCGGCGGCCGCAGCCGGGAGGGCGACGTGGAAGCCACGTGGAGCGGCCGGGGAGGGGGCAGCAGGCGCGGGCGGCGGCAGCCGGAGCTTGCATGAAGCCGGAGCCGCAGCCCCGCAGCAGGTGGGTGGCCCCGCGGGGAGGAGGTCATCCCGGGCCGCAGGGAGAGGAGGGGACTGGAGAGATGCGGGTCCGTGGTGCACGGCGCCTGCCCTCCGGCCTCGGCCTCGGCATGAGAGGTGGTGCTCCAGCAGCCGCGCGATGGGGGTGGGGGCGGCAGGACTTGAGCCTCAAGTGGGGACGGAGGAACGAGGGCGGGGAAGGGCCCGAGGTTGTCTTCCTGCGGCAAGGGGTTGGGCAGAGACCCGCTCAGGTGTGCGCCCCTTGGCTGCCGCCTCCTCCTTCCCTGGGGGGCACCGGTGCACCAGAGGGATAAATCGAGGCAGAGGATTCAGTCCAGACAACTTGCCAAGACTCAGTCTGAAAAGGAATGGATGCCCTGTAGATGTGATGGCCCGGAAAGACTGAGGCAGGAGCTGAATGACAGGGATGCCGTGAGAGAACTGTTTGCACTGGGAGGGACATTACACAGGTAACGTTAAAGGCCCCTCCATGACCTCTGAAATGCTGGAGGAGCATCTGCTTGCTGCCAGCCACGTAGCCTGCGTTAACTCATTACACCCTGCCCAGGTCTCTGTGAAGCAGGTACTGCTCTCCTCCTTTTTAAAATGAAGATTCCAGGGATCAGAGGGGTTAACACACCTTCTTAGATCACACAGCAGGATTTGATCAGAAGTCAAACCTGAAGTCTGAGCTCTGCTTTCATGTGCTGGTGCAAAGGCTGGAACAAATCCGAAGTCCAGTCATTGTAAGTGTGAGTGTGTAAGTGTGAGTGTGTGTGTGTATGACTGAATAACTATGGGATTACATCACAATTGCTAACTAACAGTTATGGTGGCTTTCATGTGTCTCTTAAGGTAGCAGATGTTCATGTACATCCTAAGGATAAGAAATGCTTGGAGACATTTTTATTTGACAAGCAGTGGTTCAATGACTGCTTTGTTTCTGTTGCTTACAAAAGCTTTTGTAAATGCTCGGAAATATGCAAGTATGGGCCAATCACATTACACCAACCTCCTTACACATTACATGAGGTACTGGCCTGCCTGTCTTTAAATAATGGAGGTGGGGGTTAGTGGCACTAAAAATGTCACAGCTGGACTCAGTAGTTAAGAGAATATTGCACTCTAAATCCATGTGCAGTTATTTCAAGTTTTAAGGTAGACCACAACTGAACGCAAGGGTGATCAGGAGGGTCCAGGATATTCCAAGTTGAGGATGGAACAGGTTGGGCAAAAACACTGAAAAGTAAAAGGAGTATTTTAGGAGATTCTGGTACTCCTAGGTTTGAAGCAGAGCCTCAGAGTAATGGAGCACCAAAAGATGAATCAAAATAACTTAGTGTCTGACTGTAGAAGACCTTGAACGCTTGGGTAAGGACTCTGGACTGTAATAGAAATAAGAAGCCGTTGAAGGTTCTGGAGCAGTGGAATTCTAGCAAAGGAACATTTATCAGATGTGGGTATAAAGAAGATACCAGAGGCAAGAAGCTATATTTAATGTCTGTAAGAATTAATTTACTACCCACTTAATTTTCAATTTAACTATGTGAGGTAAACATTACTATTACCACTAAGTAAGCAAGATAACTGGCTTAGTGAGGATAATTAACTGACCCAAGGACACAGGGACAGTCAGCGGCAGAGGTGGCAGTTGAAGGTGGTTTTAGCTGGTTCTAAAGCTCTGCTCTCTGATTGCTACACGGAATGGATAGTTATGTGTGTGAGGGACACGTAGGACCAAGTGGCAGAGTGATAGGAACTCATGTGGGTGGGGCCACATGTAACTTGCAGGGCCTGCTCCAAAAGTGACCAGGTTTCAAGACTCAAACATTAGACTAAGCACAGGGAGAGATCGCCTGAGAGCAAGGTCCATGCGACTGCGCTGGCTGCACACACGCAGCCAGCCCTTCCAGGATCTGTGTTTGATTACTGTGGCGACTTAACAGAGCACCCCAAATCTTAGGGGCTTAGCTGGGTGCAGCGGTGCAAGCTTGTGATCCCAGCAACTTGGGAGGCTGAGGCCGAAAGATCACAAGTTTAAGGCCAGCCTGGACTACACAGTGAGGCCTGATCTCAAAAGCAAAAATAAAAAGTGCTAGGGATGTAGCTTAGTAGTAGCATGCCTAGGTTCAATCCCCAGAACCGCAAAACAAGAAAACAAAACCCCTGATAAGCTGACTTTCTTCACTCCTGAGCGCTGTCTGGGCAGGGCGGTGGAGACCACATTTCCGCTCTGTGTTGGGTGGGGCAGCCCCGAGGCTGGGGTCTGGAGTTGGTGAAGTCCCCCACCTCGTCTGTCAGGTGAGGGTCTGGAGACTCCCAGCATTGCGGTCCCTAAGTAGTTTCTCCACATGGTTGAGCAAGGGAGGAAGAATGAGGGATGGAGGGAAAGAAAGAGAGAGAACCAAACCTGGCATTTGTGGCATCATCTCAGCAATTCACGGGGGGAAAATCACAAATAAGAAGAATTGGACATGGGAATTTGCAGATATGTTTTTGGAAGGACCATGTTGGCCTAATGAATGAGCAGGTCAGTGGGGCCGGAAGGTGCTCCCCATTTATACCCAAGATTCAGCCTGTGGAGTCACAGATGTCCTTTCCTAAGAGGTGACTGCTGGTGGATGACATGCAATGCCCAGGTAATATGTTTTGACAGCTCTGAGGGATTTAAATTACTCCGCATCTCCTGCGGCCTGGGCCCTGGCAGCGAGCAGATGGGGAGGAGAGAGCAATTTGAAGGAACCCAAGTGGGAAGGTCAGGAGGAGGGTGTGTGTGAAGCCACTGAAGAGCCATCCAGGAAAGCTTGTGGAAGGAAAAGGCTGCATTGTGTGACAGGCACTGCACTTGACAGAGCAGGGCTCATGTAGGCCACACCTGCGCAGCGCGCTGGGCCACCCTGAGCTACAGATGGGAACCTGGGACGGAGAAGGCATTTGAACTTAGGCAGCCCCAAGTTAGACAGAGCTTAGGCCCCTGAACTTTGGCCTTAACCACTTTCCTAGCAATTCTCTCTCTGTCTCTGTGTGTCTCTGTGTCTGCCTCTGCCCCACCCCACCCCAGTACTGGGGATTGCATACAGGGGCATCGTACCACTGAGTTACAGCCCCAGCCCTTTTTGTTTTTTATTTTGATTCAGGGTCTTGCTAAGTTGCCAGACTGGGCTCAGACTTGCGATCCTCCTGCCTCAACCTCTCCAGTAGCTGAGATTACAGGTGCATGTTTCTGTGACCCACTTCGCTTCTCTATTTTTCTCTTAATATTTTTCCCTTTGTTTTATTTTGTTTTGTTTCAGTACTGAGGATTGAAGCCAGAACCTTTGCACTGAGCTACATCACCATTTTAATTAATTAATTTATTTATTTTTGAGACAGAATCTCACTAAGTTGCTAAATTGCCTGAGCCGGGCTTGAAATTTTCGTCCTCCAGCCTCAGCTTCCCAGGGTGTTGGGATTACAGGGATGCACCACCACACCAGGGTTCTCTTAATTGTTTTAACATTTCCTTATGTATTTGCAAGCCTTAAGGGGAAAAAAGAATAAGTAATTCTACCTCAAACTATGAGGCTATTGATAAGGTAATGCTTTATTTATGGCAGGTGTTTAAGAAACAACACAGAAATGAGTTGAAGATGTAGCTCGATGGTAGTGTACTTGCCTACCATGTGGGAGGCCTGGGGTTCAAGCCCCAAGCCCACAGGTTTTTTTAAAGAAATGAATAATGTTTATTTTTATTGTACAGACATATTGACACTCACCTTCCCGGGGGATGCTTGCCCTCCTGACACTGGTCCTTCCCGGGCCAGTCAGTCAGCTTCCCACCACTGGAGCAAATGCCTGCGGTAACCAGCGGTGAAGAGCAAAAGGATGTTTGGGCTTAGGGTTTGGAGCCTCCGGTTCATGGTCTTTGGTTCTCTCGCTTTTGGGCCTGTGGCCAAGCAGCACATTGTGGCAGGGAGCACATGGCAGAGCAAAGCTGCTTGCTTGTGGCTGGAAGGGAAAGAGGAAGAGACCGAGGCCCCATAGTGCCCTTCAGGACATCCCCAGAGACCCCAAACCTCCACGAGGGCCCATCTCTTAGGGGTCCCAACACCTGCCAGTGGTGCCACACTGGAGACTAAGCCTCAGACACTTGGGCTTTTGGGAGACGTTCCAGATCCTAACTACAGCCTCAAGGAATCCTCTGTGGTGTCCTGGCGAGGGTCCACAGCTCCTGGCTTTCACCTTTGGCCTCTGTGAGCTACCCAGCCCTCTTGGCCACTATGACCCTCTGCTGAGCCATCTTCATGCCAACAGACTCTGGGTACAGAGCAGTGGGTCTCTTCCAGCCACCCTTACATGGCCACTTGGGCCCCTGTGAGCAGGTCCTTGTCGATAACCTTCCTGGATATGACGCCTGCACTTCTGGAGTGCTCAGACTCCATTGGCATGTGTGGGGTTTCTAGTGAGACTGCCGTCCTCATCCCTCACCTGCTGAGGCTGGAGGTCACCTAGGAGCCTCCAAACCTCGCTGTTATCACTTGTCCCCTTGAACTTGACCAAGGTTGTCTTTCATGGTACACAGTTTGGATTTTTTGTTTTTTGTTTTTTTGTGGGTATTGGGGGGTCGACCTCAGGACCTCACGCGCCAGCAGGCTCCCGTGCCGCTGAGCGATATCACCGGTCCCTTTTTGGTATGTGGGTTCCGGGAGTCGAACTCGGGCCCTCGCGCTTGCTGGGCAGGCGCTTAAGCCGCTGAGCCATCTCACCGGCCCCACAGTTTGGATTTTTGACACGTAAATCACCCATGGTTTTCTTTTTTTGTTTGTTTTGTTGTTGTTTTGTTTGGTTGTCTTTTTTTTTTTTTTTTTTTTTTTTTTTGAGACAGGGCCTTGCTATGTAGTTCAGGCTGGCCTTGAGCTCACTTTGTAGCCCAGGCTGGTTTCGAACTTGCAACAATCCTCCCACCTCAGCCTCCCAAGTGCTGGGATTACAGCCGTGTGCCACCATGCCCAGCTTCGTTTTCCTTTAAAATTTATGAGTTTAAAATATTTATCATCTTGGGCCGGGAATATAGCTCAGCAGCACAAGTACCTGCCTGGCAAGTGCAAGTTCCTGAGTTCAATTCCCAGTACAAAAAAAAAAAAAAAAAAAAAAAAAAAAAAAATTATCATCTTGATGGCTCTGTTGCATAATATGATTTGCTCAGCTATTACCTAAATGTTAGACATTCAGGTTGTTTATGGTTTTTTTAATACTATTACTAGCACAGCTATATATATCTCCACAGTTTCTTTTCCACTTGTGTTCTTCTTTGTGCAGTCCCCAAAGTGATATTGCTGGGTCAGAGTTTTCTGGCAATTAATACACATTTGCAGGTTGCTCTCTAAAAACAGTTCAGTTTGTAGTTCCACAGGCAATGTAGGGCCATACTCACTGGTTCAGTTTCTTTTTTTTTTTTTTGTGGGTACCAGGGGTTGAACTCAGGACCTCATGCGCCAGCAGGAGCCCATGCCACTGAGCAATATCACCAGCCCTTTTTTCGTATGTGGGTACCAGGAGTCGAACTCAGGACCTTGCGCTTGCCAGGCAGGTGCTTATGCTGCTGAGCTATCTCACCAGCCTGGTTCAGTTTCTTTAATAGTTAGAGGACTATTAAAAGGTTTATATTTCTTTTTGCATCAGTTTTGCTAGTAGTTTCTTCTAGGAAATTGACTATATCTTCTGTTTTTAAATCACTGTTATTTCTGTAGTTTTATCCCCTGATCTTCCTAGTTCTCATTCCTAACATTGTTTGTACTTTTTCTCTTTGTTCTTAAAAATTGTCAAAGCTTGTCTATCTAATGAGGTTTTTTTCCAATACTGAGGATCAAACCCAGGGTGCCCCCCCACACTGAGCCACATCCCAAGCCTTTTTAATTTTTTGTTTTGAAACAGGATCCTCCTAAATTTCTCAGTGCCAGCCTCAAACTTGCAATCCTCTTGCCTCAGCCTTCTGAGTAGCTGGGATTATAGTCATGAGCCACCATGCTAAACCTTATTAGATCTTTTTATTTTTTTTATTTTTGGAAACCAAGAATCGAACTCAGATCATTTTAAAGAAACAATCTGTGTTTGCCTCTGTTTCTTCTCTCTATTGTATTTTTAATTTCTATTATTTTTATTTATTTAGATTTACTCCTCTTGCTAGCTTCTTGAGTTGGAACTATAGCTCATTAATTTTTAGCTTTTCTTCTAGTAAAAGTTTTTTTTTTTTTTTTTTTTTTGGTGGGTACCAGGAATCTAACTCAGGACCTTGCACTTACCAGGCAAGTGCTTATGCAGCTGAGCTATATCACCAGCCCCTCTAGTAAAAGCTTTTAAGTTTGTACATTTTCCCTGCTGCTTCAATATTTTCCAATTCTAAGTATTTAACAATTTTCATTATGATTTCCTTCTTTGTACGCATATATAAGTATGCTTTATAAATTTCCAAATGCATGAGATTTTTTAAATATTTTTGTATTGATTTCTCATGTAATTGCATTTTGATCATATAGCCTAAGACTGATTCTTTGATGTCAATTGAGCCACTCTCTGGCTTCATACTTGTCAGTTTTTATAAATATCCCATGTTTAAGCCGGGCATGGTGGCACATACCTGTAATCCCAGCACTTGGGAGGCTGAGGCAGGAGGATCATCACAAGTTCGAGGCCAACCTGGGCTACATAGTGAGTTCAAGACCAGCCTGGACTACATAGCAAGACCCCGTCTCAAAAAAAAAAAAAAAAAAAATCCGATGTGTACTTGAGAAGAACATGTATTTGCTAAGTGACTGAAGTGGGGTTCTATGTATGTTCATTAGCTCAAGCTTATTAAGCTTTATTCAAATTTTCTGTAGTCTTACTAATTTTTAGTCTGCTTAATACTGAATGAGATATGTTAAATTTTCCACTATAATGGCAGATTTGATTTTTCTCCTTATAGTTATATCAGCTTTTGTTTCAGATATTTTGAGGCTCGGTTATTAGGTGCACACAAATTCAGAGTTATTATGTTTTCCTATAAAGAATTAAACTTTTTGTCATTTTGTAATGGCCCTCTTATAATCTTTATTTCTTAGCTGATGAGTTTATATAATTTATACTTATGATTACTGAGATATTTGGATTTGCTAAAATCTTATTTTATACTTTCTATTTGTCTTTTTATTAGTTTTTAAAATTCTTTTTGGTTTTTCTTTTTTCTGTGTGTGTGTGTGTGTGTTACTGGGAATTAAACCTAGGGCCTTCACACTAAGCTTCCTCTGCAGACCTTTTTCATTTTTCATCTTATTTATTTTTTTTTTTAGATAGGGTCTCGCTACATAGTTCAGGCTGGCCTTGAACTCGCTATGTAGCCCAGGCTGGCCTCGAACTCACGGCGATCCTCCTGCCTCATTTTTTATTTTGAAACAGGTTCTCTCTAAGTTGCCCAGGCTGGGCTTGAACATGCAATCTTCCTGCCTTAGTCTCCTAAGTAGCTGGGATTACAGGTATGCACCGCAATGCCCAGCTTTTTTTTTTTTTTTTTTTATGGATACTGGGGGGTTGACCTCAGGACCTTGCGTGCCAGCAGCGCCCGTGCCGCTGAGCGATATCACCGGCCCTTTTTTCGTGGGTTCTGGGAGTCAAACTCGGGCCCTCGCGCTTGCCAGGCAGGTGCTTATGCCGCTGAGCCATCTCACCGGCCCGGTACTTTCTATTTTTATCCAGCTTCGTAGTTACTTTCTTTGGGACATTTATTATTATACTCTGAGATATGGATGTCTGGATGTTTTGCTTGCCCATCCTGTCACGAGTCGTGTCCCTTTGAGGGTTCCATGTTGATGTGGAGAGCTCACTGCCTGCTGCCCACCTTGAAGGATTCCAAGACCTTGTCTTCCTTCCTGGGCATAATAACTCAAACCCCAGGGCCTACTGTGCCAGCTGATGCTGCTGGCCACACTTAGAGCAGCCGAGGTTTAACAGCCTTTTGGCCACTGGGGCTTACAGACACTGAAAAACTGTGTGTACTCACTATAGCTCTTGTGCCAATCATATGCGTAGAGAAATGAAGACAGGTTCTATGAGCTCACCTTTTTGTTTTGCTGTCTTGCTCAAGGCAGCTCAAGATGGCAGAATTTTTGTTTATCCCTCCAGATGCAGAGGCTGACCTGTACCAACCCTTGTCTCTTAGGAGACTAATGTCCCCCGGGCAGTGGTTCTGGACCTCTGGGGTCTTGGAGGAGCTGCTGAAAGCTATGAACCTTCCTCTAATAAAATCCATTCCAGACGGCATATAGGGCGGCATGTCGAGAGTTCCTTATCCTCTGCTTAGACCACTGAACATCTGATGATTTTACTCCCAGAGATGGGCTTGGGGTCTGAGGCCTCGGCCTTGGTAAGCTTCTGCTCCCCTGAACACTCGTTATTTGTCCATACACCTGGGACCAATGAGAAAGCTTTGTTCTCTGTGTTTTCGATAGATCCGTTTTATATTTGATTTCATATAATCAACTAGGATTATAGTTTTTGCCTATGGTCCTACACAATGTAGATCTAAGGGAAAGTTCTTGTTTTTTTTTTACTTTATATTGAGATCTGGTTTTCCTAACTGCGCTAAGTAAACAGCGACTCCGAGGGCCACTGTTGGTTTGATCCGATGTGCTGTTTTCAGTCTGTGTGGACTCAGAGTATACGCCTGAGTGTGGACTGCTTCAAGGAGCGTGAGCCTCTTTGGATTCGTTCTCCCGTGGGATTTTAGTAAGTGCAAGCTAACAATCTGTCACCCTTTTCACCTGTTTAAGTCTTGGTCTTTGTATGACTCCCTGTGTTTCTATTCTGGCCTTTTCCCTAGGTTTGCTGAGCTTTCTTCTACCTGTGAAATGAGTGGTCTGAAGTAGGGCAGGGTACTTAAGTCGCACTTCTCAGCATCCCAGGGGCTGGCAGGGACAAGAGGCATGGGCTGCGGGGAGGGGCCCTGTCCCCCATGCTGCTTCCACCGGGGCAGCTCAGCTTTTATGCACTTTATATACTGCAGCTGGAGTAGGATTTATTTTGAGCAAAGTTCCTGTCTTAGTTACTTTTCGTTGCTGGGACAAAATACTCGACAATCACAAGTTAAAGGAGGAAAGGTTTATTATAGCTCACAGTTTGTAGAGGTTTCAGTCCATAGTCAGCTGGCTCCAAGACACCGTGGCATGGCAGATGGGCATCACAGAGGAGAAACAGTGGCAGAGGAGCAACAGCCTGCCTTCCATCTGTCCCTTTATATCCCATCCAGGCTATAAGCCTATTGGTTGGTGCCACCCATACCCAGGGTGTGGCTTCCCATTATCCATACCCAGACTATGCTAAACCAATTTTGTTATCACCCCTTAGTCCGTATTTGCACACCCTAGATTCAGCTATCTCCAAAAAGCCCCACCTATGAGCACATAAGGCTTTGGGGTGACATCTAGACACAAGCCATAACAATGCCATAGATCACTGATTGCCATGCAGGAGTCCTCCCTGAGCAAAGGTCCTGTCCTTTACCTGGGCTGTAGGTAAAGACAGGGAGAGAAGGCATTTATTTCTGACCCAACTGACCCCTGGCACTGTGGCAGACACTCTTTCCCCACCTCCTAATTCTGCTTCTCACTCCTGCCCCAGGGAGGATGTTACCTCGGATGATGAGAGTGTTAATGCTGCCGCTGCTGCTGCCCACCCTGGCCCACGCTGCTCCCAAGGATGGAGCCACAAGGTAAGAGGACTAGGAGGACAGGACCATGGGCTGGGACAAAGTGAGTCTCTGGAGAACCCAAGGGTATGGCAGACCCCTTGGGGGCCAGGAGACGGGTGATCTCTGTATGTCCCCACCCCAACCTCCTGCTTTGTGCCTGTCAGGATGTCACAAAGTGGGCACTCAGTGCAGTGTGAGGCGCCAGGAAGAAGCTAGAGACCAGGGAAGGGGCTGCAGTTCTGTGATCAAGTGTCAATAGTAGGGATGAAGGTCATTAGTACACTGTCTCTCTTTTTTTTTTTTTTTTCTTTTTGGTACTGGCAATCGAACTCAGGACCTTGTGCTTGTCAGGCAGGCATTGAGCCTGCCACTGAGCTATATCCCCAGCCCTCTATTTTATTAGAATTGCTCTCTGGAGGTCTTATTTATTTGTGTTGTGCAGAGGATGTGCTGGGTAGGAGAGGAGACAGATGCAGGAAGAGCTGCCAAGGCTGGCAGCAGTGACCAAAGTGGCTGCGACAGACCTGGCCTGATGTGTGGCCCCATCCAGCAGCAGAGGCACATTTTGAGCTTTAGTGACGGGTCAAGAGATCTGAGAAGGGCCGGTGAGACGGCTCAGCGGCTTAAGCGCCTGCCTTGCAAGCGCGAAGGCCTGAGTTCGACTCCCGGATCCCACATACGAAAAAGGGGCCGGTGATATCGCTCAGCGGCACGGGTGCCTGTTGGCGCGCGAGGTCCTGAGGTCGTCCCCCCGGTACCCACAAAAAAAAAAAAAAAAGAGATCTGAGAAGACTGAAACCCCCAAACTGACACATGTGCCCTCTGCTTGAAAAAGAAAGAGGCATCTAGGTCGTGCAGTGAATTGGGTCTGTGTAAACCTGGCAGTGCTACCAGGCTCCACCGGAGACCCACCCCTTGGCTCTCAGCTGTCACAATCCACATTCTCCTGCCACTCATTGGGCTTCTTCCTGGGCCTCCAACTTGTGTATAGCAGGTGTGGCTTCATTTGGCCACTGGGGCTTACAGACACTGAAAAACTGTGTGATATTTTCTTTGGGTTTGGCTTGAAGGTTAAATAAGGCATTTCAGAAAGAGTCTGAGGAAGAAAAAAGACCAGAAGGCCCCTTCCTCACAAGATTTTTGGGAATTTGAGGGAGTACTTCCTTGGGGCCCGGGGAGGGAACTGTGCCAGGAGTCTGGTGGAGGGCTGGTCGGCTGGGCCTCAGGCAGGCTTTCTGCAAAGCTGGTCCTTTCCTCTTCCTCCAGGCAGGACCTTGACGTGCAGCCCCAGCCCCTGCCCAACCCCTTCCAGCCAGGGCCAGAGCAGCTCCGGTGAGTAGCTGAGCTGGGGCCTTGGGTGTGCAAGCCGGGCTTGGGGCCTCAGACCGGCCCCTCCCAGGCTGATTTGCCCCTTCTCCAACAGAGTGCTGCAGCACCACCTAAAGGGACTAGAGAGGATGGAAGAGGACCCGGAGCACATGAACCGGGAACAGGGTGAGGGGCTGGGCTGGTGGACCAGAGCCTAGGACACTCAGGGCAGCCAGAGCTGGGCCTGAGAGCCAGCTGCCCCGTTGACTCCTGCCTTCTCTACCTGCTCTTGACACCTCTTCTAACCCAGCTTCTCTCCCTAGTTCTCCTCTACCTCTTTGCTCTCCATGACTATGACCAAAGTGGACAGCTGGATGGGCTGGAGCTGTTGTCCATGTTGACAGCGGCTCTGGCCCCTGGAGCTGCCGACTTTCCTGCCAACCCGGTAAGCTCTGCAGGAGACTGCAGGGGACCCAGCTCCTTGGTGCTTTGGTCTTTCTCATGACTTTGGATGGATCTCCTCTAAAAGGGGAGCTCGGAGCCTGTATGACAAGGGAGGGGGGCATTGAGCAGGGGTGCTCCTGAGAACATCTCTGATCACTGGCGATCCCATGGTGACTCTGTGCTTCCACAGGTGATCCTGGTTGTGGACAAGGTGCTTGAGACCCAGGACCTGGATGGGGATGGGCTCATCTCCCCTGCAGAGCTCATCAACTTCCCAGCAGAGGCCCCCAGGGACACAGGGCCCAGAGAGTCCCTCGCTCCAGCTCCCCAGGAGACACAGACTGTGGAGAGGCAGCCCCTGTTAGCAAAGAACCCCTTGAGCCAAGAAACTCAGCAGGCTCTGGGGCCCAGAGAAGAAGCTGGGGGCCAGGAAGAGGCCAGGAGGGAGTCCCTAGGGTCTGTTAAGGAGGCTGGGGATCAAGCAGGAGCTAAAGGAGACACCCCAGGCCCCGAAGTGGGGAATAGGGGACAGGTAGAGGCTGAAGATGCCCCAGGTCCCAGAGGCGATGTTGAGGGGCAGGCAGAGGCCAGGGATAGTGAGGCAGAAGCCAAAGAACTTCTAAGGGAAACACTGGAGTCCAGGAATACCGCAGATGAGCTTGAGCCTCACAGTATTCAACTGGAGAACGATGAGATATGAACCTTGAGGATACAGCCTCAGTGCCAGGAGGTAGGCCTGAAGGGTGGGGTGTGTATTCTGGGACGAGGACCACCTCTGTGTCCCCTTTCTGACCCCAGTAGGTGCCAGGTCTGTCTGTGCAGCTCAGGGAGATGCTAAATTAAAGGGCAGCTTTGAGGCCCAGACAACCAATAAAGGACAAAATGAATTCATCTGCTGGGCCATCTGTCTACTGGTCCAGCCTGTCCAGAAGCCCTCAGGGGCACAGGGGGTTAGGGACTGGACAGGCCTCTTACAGAGATGCAGCTTTCCCAGCATTCCTGGGCCCAGGGGTGCTGGGACAGCAGAGCCTATGGCACTAGGTACAGCCGGCTACAGACACCCCATGAAGAAAGTTATTCTTGGGGCCCAAATCCCCTCCTGTTCTCCCTGCACCTGGTATTCAGACAACTTATGCCCTTCTGCAGCTCAGGACAGATGGTCCCCATCACTTTGTATCTGTCCCCTGTGCTAGGTACTCTTTTGGAGGTACTGGGGATTGAACCTAGGGTCTTCATAATGAGTTACATTTGTAGGACCCCCCCCTTTATTTTTTTTTTATTTTGAGGCAAGGTCTCACTAAGTTGCTAAGTTGCCCCAACTTGAACTTGATACCCTCTTGCTTTAGCTTCCCAGAGTGGCCTGCAGGTGTGTACCACCACGCCCAGCTCCAGTGATACTAATAGGAACGATTTTTTTTTTTTTTTTTTTTTTTTTTGGTGGGTACCGGGGTGTCGACCTCAGGACCTCGTGCGCCAACAGGCACCCGTGCCGCTGAGCGATATCACCGGCCCCTTTTTCATATGTGGGATCCGGGAGTCGAACTCGGGCCCTCGCGCTTGCAAGGCAGGCGCTTATGCCGCTGAGCCATCTCACCGGCCCGATTTTTTTTTTTTTTTTTTTTTTGAAAGCCTAGAACACACCAGGCACTCTTCCTGCCCCAACTCCCATCCTGGAATCAGCTCCCAATTCCAATAGTCCACTGGGATATGACCTCCCCAAAGGACAGTGACATTCTGTGGCTGGGTCCCATTTATGGCTGAGGCATCGCCTTAATGGCAAGGTGGGGCTTTCAGTTAATCCTGCCTTAACTGCAGGGTGGGAGAAGGGATTTTTGTACTGACCTGCGGAACCACACAGTACGTTCCCTGCCCACTGGCCTGACATTAGCTCGGCCATGTGGACCCCAGCTTCCGGGGCCACTAAGTGGAATGTGTGCATCACAGGAACTTTTCTCACAGCTTCTGGTTATTTGGCTGGGTGGGCCCAGAGTCTCCACCTCTCCCTACCTCAGCAGCTACTTTTTTTTTTTTTTTATTTTTAATGTGGGTACCGGGAGTTGACCTCGGGACCTCACACTTGCCAGCAAGCGCTTGTGCCACTGAGCGATATCACCGGCCCTTTTTTCCTTTATGTGGGTTCTGGGAGTCGAACTTGGGACCTTGCACTTGCTGGGCAGGCGCTTATGCCACTGAGCCATCTCACCAGCCTTCAGCACCTACTCTTGTCCAGCGATAGCTGAGCCTCCTGCATTTGGGACAGCCAGTAGCAAGGATGCTGTGGCCAGGCAGAGGTAATACCTTCTCTGGGCCTGGGTGAGGAGATTAATTTGGGGAATGGAGAACAAGACAGAGGGCTGTAGTGTCGAAGACTCAGGAATCGCCAACCTGAGCAGTTCAGATGTCAAGTAGTACCAAGAGATGGCCAGAGGAAGCTGGTTCAGGGGAAGGAGATTTATTTGATCTGAGGCTCTGCAGACACGGCAGTGAGGGTACAGATAAAGGACACGGGACACTTGCAAGTCCTTCCCATAGCCCATATCTGCCCAGGGAGCAGGGCAGCCTGGATGCCAGCCTGGATGGAGGGGTAAGGCAGCAGCGGCCTGTGATGCCAGCCTCCAGCAGGGATGGTGAGCATGGCGCCTCCTGCCACATGGCTCTCACACGATGCCATCAAACCCCTGCAAGCCACACTTCTTGCCAGCCACCTGGCAACCAAACCTCAGTGCCTCCTGCATGCTGTTCCCTAGAGGAGCATCAAGTGGCTGGATCAGCTTGGGGTTCTGCACTGGGGCAGTGGCCAGCCCTGCCCCCTCCTGCTGGGGCACTCACCCTGGGAGAGGCTGAAGATGACAGAGGCGTTGAAGGTGTCTCCGGCGCCCAGAGTGTCTACTACCCGGGGTGGTGAGAAGGCATCCGAGTGGAGCAGCTGACCATCAGGGCCCAGGGCGTCGGCACCCTCCTCAGCCCAGGCACAGATAAGTGTAGCCCTGCAAGACCTCCACTCAGCTGGGTGTCAGCCCACCTCACCACCTAGACCCATTAGGGCAGAACCCCCCACCTCCCTAGGGCCTCTTCCTGGCTTCCCCACTCACCCCTTCCTCACACGACCATACAAGCCCCTCAGGGCTTCCACTGCTGACTGGAAGCCCAAGTGCCTGGCCAAGTCTTTGCTGACAAATACCTGTGGGCAGCGGAAGAGAGGTTGATGGCCGCCTGTGACTCTAGTCACTCGCCACTAGCAGCCTGGTGTTGCCCCACATTATAATCTAACTCCCCCAACGTGGCATCCTGCTGTCCCACAGAAACACGTTTTTATGCTTGCCTAAAATAAAGCTAGAATATAGCCTTGTGGGTTGTGATACCAAAGCCCTAGACCAGTGGTGGCAAACCTATGGCACACGTGCTGCAGCGGGCACACACAGCTCTCTCTGTCGGCATGCATGCCAAGTCACCCCAGCAGCGGAGCACCGGATAACAGTTGTTTTTTCTAAATTAAAACCTCAGTATTCATGTTTAATTGCAGTGTCGGCACTTTACAATAAATAAGTGGGTTTTGGGTTGCTGTTTGGGTATTTGGTGTCTGAAAGGTTTGGCATCACTGTCCTAGACTCGTTGTTCTAGGGTTAGTGAAGACCCAGAGAGAGCCTGGAGCGCCATCTAGGGGGGAAATCTACTCTGCCCAGTCAAACCACAAGGCTCTCAGGAGCAAGCTTTGTTTTGTTTTCCCAACACAACTCTGCCCTCTAGGGCTAGTTTCTTCACCTGGAAGACCAATCAATAGGGATTTTGAAACTTCCTCAAAACTAGTTACACGTTAGAATCTCCAGACGTTGTTTTGGTAGAAAACAGAGAAGCCCTGGCTCTGTCCCTGCCAATTAAATAAAAATCAAGAGACTGGGAGTGCAGCTCGGTGGTACAGCACTTGCCCTGCATGTGTGAGACCCTGGGCTCATCCTCAGTCCTCACTACCCAGTACTGAAACAAATAAGGCCAAGAGGGCAGGGCTCAGGCCTCCATCAGTTTTTTTTAATTGTTCACCAAGGCTGAGGATCAATGGCTGGATGGTCTCCCACTAGCTGTGGCTATGACCCCAGGATTATCACCTAAACTCTGTTTATACCCCATCCTGCCCACATTTCCTGCATGCAAATCTCACTCCTAGTGGCTCCCACACCTGCCACTCTGCCCCCCAGAGTTGGAAGAGACTTGCAACCTCAGAGAACAGTGTGATGCCCTCATTTTGCAGAGGGAGAGGGGGCTCTGAGAGATGATGCCTGTGGCTATCTGGTCCTTGTCCAGGCCCTCTGGGCATCCTTATTCCTGGGACAGAAAAATTCTCCTTTTGTCCACTGCAGGGCCCAAAGCAGCTCTGCCATCTTTCACCCCTGCCACTCAAGAGCTGCCATTTGGAGCCTGGCAGGTAAGCCCAGAGGTCTCTCTGACCTTAAGAACTGAGTTCCCTGGATGTGGCCAGCTAAGGCTGCTGGGGCACTCACCACCTCTCCGTAGCCAAACAGCTGGAACAGCTCCTCTCGGGGCTTCTCTATCTCCACAGACACCCGGATCTGCTGCTCCGGAGGCAGCTTGGCATTGTGCTGGTCTATACGCTGCAGCATCTTCACCTGCTCTGATGCATTCCGGCCCTGGGGTGGGGCGGGGCAGCTCAGTGTCCAGCTGATCTAGCTCACTCCTCCTTCCCTGCTGGAACTTGGTGAGGAAGGAGAGGACCTGGGAGGCTGGGCTGGAACCTATCCTAAATTACAAAATCTTTGGCTATCATGGACCTTGAAGACCTTATCAACCAGCTCTCCCATTTCACACATGAGGAGACTAAGGAATAAAAGAGACTCTCTGAAGGACCTACAGGAAGTTAAACAACAGGGATATGATTAGAACTCAGGACTGCTCAAGGTTTCTTCTCACCCAGACCCCAAAACTTCTCCCTTGGAGCGAAAGTTCTAGTTCCCTTTATTTGGAAGCTGGGTCAGGCCCACTCATTCCCGCCTCCTCAAAGGTAAAGCAGGTTAAGCCCCAAGGAGCCAGCCTTTGGCCAGAAGTGAGTTAGAGGAGGTGAGGCAGCCATAACAAACAAACAAACAACAAAACAAAACATTGGGCTTTGCCTAGCATCAGCTGTGCCTACATCCTGTGGTGTCACTCAGCCTTTCTGGGCCTTATTTTCCTCACTTGAAAACATAAAGGATGGAGAGGGAATGTAGGGGGGTTGGATTCATTTATCTCTAAGGTACTTCATGGTTTAGAGAAACCAAGGAGGGAGAATGTGTCCTATCTATTTCTAGATAGGACAGGGCTTGCCTCAATGTGGATCCACTTGAACCGGGTCAGATCAACCTTCTCAAAGTCCTTAGCAGACACATCTGGTAGGTTCCTATGTCACAAGATAGAGGGGATAAAGAAGAAAGAGCATGGTGAGCTCAGCCATAGGCAGGATCTCTGACTGCTGGGGACCCTGTATGTACTAGTGCTGTGTCAGCAAGGCAGGAAGCTGAGAAGCCCAGAGTTCTCAGGCTCAGCTCGAGGACGATCCCTGCCCCGGTTAGCTGAGGTTCCCCTTTCTGAGTTCCACGCTGTGATATTATCTAAGGATAAACTCAACTGCTACACGTTAAGGGACCAGCTCTGTGTGCCTAGGAGACCACATCTCCCAGGAGGCTCTGAGTACCAGGGACTACACGTCCCAGAATCCCTCTTGCTGTAGGCACAGAGCTCCCAGCATGCAGTGCCCTGGTGAACTACAAAGCCCAAGGCCATGCTGCAGGGTGCAGGCTCTGATGCTAACTTCCCAGGATCTTGCCCGTGACACCCTGCACACCATGACCTGAGTTTGGCAGCTCCCTGTAACAACTCTGAAGTTAAAGTTGGCACTTCAGGAAGAGATTGTTTGGCCAGCCTAGGATTGGGGACCCAGGAAGGGGTCTACCTCAATGACCCTCTTTGGCCAGACCCCTAAACACAGCTGATTAATATCCCTCCACATGCTGTTCTTTTATTCCACTGGCTGTGTGGCCTAGGCCTTTCTGAGGCTGCAACCTGGTACACTGGTACATGGGGCTGAAACTCTCCTACTCCCAGGCCTGCTGCTGTTGAAGGTTATGCATATGCACATTCATGGACAGAGGCCAGTGGGCAATAAACATTTTCTCTTAGATCCCCGCCCCTGCCTTCCTGTGAGTACCTACATTGTCTCCTTGATTGGAGTTGCTACAGATCACTGCTCATGAGCAGAGGGCAAGGACTGCCCAATCTCAAGGTTACCTCTAGGACATATGTGTGCCTACTCATTTATTGGGACATACAGAGCCCAGGGACCATAAAGCTTGCCCTAGGACAGTGATGGTGAACATTTTAGAGAACGAATCCCGAACTGCAACCCAAAACCCACTTAATTATTGCAAAGAGCCAACACTGCAATTAAACCCAAATACTGAGGTTTTAGATTAGAAAAACAACTAATACATTAACATCTTTTGTCTTCAAAGAAAAACACAGTAACACAAGTGCCATGGGTTCACCACCACTGCCCTGGGACGGATGACTTCCCCTATCCTCCAGGTCCAGAGGTCAACCTAGGCAGCAGGGACAGCCTGAACCCCAGGGCAGAAGGGCTTGGGCCCTCACAGCCCTAACACAATACCTGGCACATATCAAGTTCTCAGGAAACTAAATCTTTGAGATTCTTCTGGAGGCATGAGAAGAGCTGAGGCCCACAGGGGCTCTCCCAAGGAGCTTGGGGGCCCTGAAGGAGGGTCCGCGTCCCCTCTGTTAGCACCACATCCAATGGTCCTGATCTGCTGACCTGACATCCCCCTTCCCTCTCCTTCAGCAGTGACTGCAAATGGTGTATGGAGGTGTGTTTGCTGCATCGTGTGTTTGATTTCATCACGTAAAATGACTTAATCCCCAGCCCTTTTTAAAAATTTTATTTTGAGACAAAGTCTTGCTAAACTGCCTAAGCTGGCCTCAAACTTGTAATCCTCCTGCCTCAGCTTCCCAAGTAGCTGGGATTACAGGTGTACCATCATGCCCGGCCTCTTTTGAACATCCATCTCTTTACAGGTCCTTGGTGCCATGCTGCATGCTGGCAACTCTGGGGCTGATCCTGGAAATCCCAGTGGGCCCCTACACCTAATTCAGGGCCCCTAGCCCTTCAGAGCTTAATAAGGATTGACCTACATCTCCCACCCCTGTCCTGGGAACATTTTCCCCACACCCACAGGCTGCTGATGGACTAATTATAGAGGAATCACATCATCAAAATTACATCCTAAATAGGCAATGATGCCTGCCCATCACTGGTGCCGACCAAGGTCAAGTCACCAGGCAGAGGGGAGCCCATGGCTTCTCACCTCATTTCTCCCCTAATTGAAAACAATTCAGAAGTCATTGAACATGGGGGCAATTTCTGGTAGAGAGCAGCCACATGGCTGGGGGAGGCTGGGGTACCCACAGAGGTGAGTGAGGGAACTGATTGGTGGGTTGTGGCAAGGCAAGGCCAGGGGCCTTACGTGTCGTAGAGCACAATGGTGCGGGAGCCACTGGAGATGTTGACGATGCAGCAGGAGCAAGGGGTGTCCCCCCTGCTCTGCCAGGACACCTGAGACACATCCACGCCCCGCCGCCTGAAGTCAGCCACCAGGAAGCTTTCCCGAGCCAGGGAAAGGGGAAGGAGACACAGATTAGAGCCCACACGTGGCCTTGACTGCCCACGGGAGTGGGAAGGGTGTCCTGGGGCACACAGGCCTCAGAGAAGGATTCTGTCCTTGGAGTTTAGTGACGGCGGCAGCAGCTGGCAAAAGTGCAGACAGGTGCACAAACCTGTAGGCGTGGAGGATGGTGCGGCTACCAGTGGCCTCGCTGATGATGACCGCAGAGGTGGGGATGGAGCCCGTGGTCTGAAAGACCACGTAGCGCAGGTCCACAGAATAGTGGCGGAGATCGTCCAGGACAAAACTGCCAGGGTGGAGCAAGCCAGGGGAGGTGCAGTTCGGCAAGGGTGTGGGGAACTGGAGGCCAGCTGGCGAGGCCATGGGGGCCCCTGAAAGGCAGGGGTACAAGCACAAGAGGCCAGGAGAGAACTGGGAATCCCCGTCTTGCTACAGGCTGTGCGAGGGGGAAGGAGAGGCGGGGGTGCAGAGCCTGGAGCTCAGAGAGAGAAGCATGGCGGGACAGTGCTCAGGTCTTCACTGCTGCAGATTCCAACCATCCAACCGGTCTCTCAGGCTGACTCAGGCTGGTGAGGATTTGCTGCTGCCCATAAAGCTAGAGAGGGGTAGATCTGGGCCTAGAACCTGTATCCTGCTTGAACCAAGCAGATGTGGGCACTGTGACCTGCTTCATGCCAGGCCCAGGCAGAATTAATAATTAATCACCAAGGTGACACTTCGCTGCCCACCCCTCCCAGCTGGCTTCTGCATGTTCATCCCACGGGGCATTTTTCCCAATATCACCGTGGTTCCTCTCATTCTACACCTGCCTCCAGGATGCCCAGCCAGGAAACAGTGCTGCCTGGGTTGTTCTCCTCACTGCCCTGTCCTCTCAAAGCCAGCCTAATCCCCTGGGCACTGAGCTGGCTCCCAGTGCCCCTGGCCCAGTGGTTGGTTTGGGCCTAGTCCAGGACATTTCCCAGGATGCCCTCCAGCAGAGTGAGCCTGGGGACATCCCTCAGGAAGAGGCACCAGCAGGAGAACAGGAAGCCAGCTCCATCCTTCCCAGCCCTGCCAGGAAAGGCACTGATCTGTGCCTGAGAGGTGGCAGCTGTGCCCGGCAGTCCAGCCATCCTCCTGGGTTTCTGTATCAGACCCCGCCTTCAGCAACACCAAAGCTGGACAGGTCAGTGTTTTGGGTACCAAATCAGGACATCATTCCTTGTCTTACAATTCAAAGGTCTTTTGAATAGTAGTTTTACCAAAGCATTGGAGACATGGTTTGGTTTGCCAAATAATTTTCTGTGCCTACAGTGCCTGACACATAGTAGGTGGTCATTAAATGCTTGTTGAACGAACACATGGGGAGAATTCTAAACAGCCTGTGCACCAGTGTGACTGCTATGTGTAGAAGAGTTCACTGCCCTAAGCAAGAGCCACAGTCCTTCAGCGGCACAAGTGCCTGCCTGGCGAGTGCAAGGTCCTGAGTTCGATTCCTGGTACCAAAAAAAAAAAGAGTCACAGTGCTCCCAGCCCAGCAGGGAGGGGAGGAGCTACTGAAGAGTGCTGAGTGACCAGTCCTTGGCTCTGAGTCCCTCCGTCCCATCCCCAGGGTAGGTTCTCACCCCGTATTTGCTTTGTAGGGAATTTGGCTGTGGTGCAGGTAGCGGGACTTTTGCAGCAGCTCCCTCAAACCAGGGTTCAAAGGACTGCATGTCACAGGCCAGCAACCTGGCAGCTTGCCCTCCTACTCACATTGGGCAAAGTGTGGACCTCACCTCCTGATAAGTGCTTGCTGAGTTGGCAATGCCAGGTGCCAAAGGGCTCCTGAGTCCTTGTAGCAGCCGACACGGAGGAAAGTACATGGGTTACTTATGGGCTACAGCCCACGCATCAAGCTGGAAGTTCTGGGCCCAGCATTAACACGTGGCCTTGGGGTGTCCTGAGCCGGGCACTTTTGCTATTTCAGTGAACAACAAGGATGTGAACACTTGGCCCTGCTGTTCAACTGGGAAGTAAACTGGGGCCTCGACCCTGGGACCATGGATGCTGGAGGGTAGGACAGCGTGTCCCTAACTGCCTTCTGCCTCAACTCAGCCAGGATAGGGGACTTGGGAAGGCCAAAGGCGAATCCACCGCAGAGTCTGCAGGAAGCAAAGGAGGAGGAGGTGGGGATGCCTAAGCGGGCTTCACTGCAAGCTGTGGAAAGAAACCTTCGCAGGAACAATGTTAACACCCGAACGGCAGAAAGGCCGCCCAGGACAGCCTGGGAGTCTCATCCTCCCCGTGCCCCCTTCCCCCTTCTGGAGGCTTCCAACCATTCATTTCTTCTACCTGGCCCACCCAGGGTCAGGACATTCTTCTCCCCACACCCCAAGGACCAGCCCTCCCAGCCCACACGCCCTGCTGGACTCACTCGGCAACATGGCCAGGGGCCAGGGAGCCCATGAAGGCACAGGGGGCTCCGAGTAGGGAGAGGACAGTGCAGGAATTGGATGCATTGCCTCCACGCTGCCACCTCTGGGACAGGCACCTGCAAAGCACAAGGTTGGTCTCTGCAGCCCCAGCCGGGTGTCCCAGAAGAAGCAAAGCAACCACAATCTCCCGTTGAGGGGGTTCCCTAGAATTTGAGGGCAGAGAACACCCCTCATAAAGCATCTAGGCAGTCAGCTCATTTTCCAGGTGGGGCAGCTGAGGTTCAGGGTTCAAGGGAAGGGGCAGGGCCACAGGCCAGGTCTGTCCCCCAGCCCGAGCTGCATTCAAACGCGTGGCGATGATTTTCAATGCCTCCCTCTGTTCTTAGGGCACCAGGGTCTATCACAATTGGAGGGTTCCACTAACTCTGGGTCCTCTCAGTGACAGGAGCCCTTTCCTGAGTCAGGGCTGTGCCCACCAGCCTCTAACTTCAGCCACCTCCCTGATGGCTGCATCAACTCTAAGGGCTTTAGGGACCCAGCACCTCTTCCCAAGGGCCACATTCACCACTTACTCCTGTCTCAACAGAGCCTACTGGGTAAAGCAAAATGAAAGTCTGGGACACAGCCCAGGGGGAGAGCCCTTGCCTAGCATGCATGAGGCCCTGGGTTCAATTCCCAGCACTGCAAAAGAAAACAAAGAAACAACAACAAAACACCAAAATGAGAAGACAGGAGAACAAACCTGATACTGTGGTTATTTAAAAAGTGTGTGTTGGGCTGGTGAGATGGCTCAGTGGCTTAAGCGCCTGCCCGGCAAGTGCGAGGGCCCGAGTTCGACTCCCGGAACCCACATATGAAAAAAAGGGGCCGGTGATATCGCTCAGCGGCACGGGCGCCTGCTGGCACGTGAGGTCCTGAGGTCGACCCACCGGTACCCACAAAAAGAAAAAAAAAAACAACAATAAAAAGTGTGTGTTGGGCAGGGGATGTAGCTCAGTGGCAAAGTGCTTGCTTAGCATGCCCAAAAGACTGGGTTTCATCCCCAGCACCACCACTACCAACAACAAAAAAAGCATGTGGGACAACAACACAATATCAAAAGTCCAAAAGAACAATTTTTCTTCATCTTTACTGAACATCTATCAAAAGGAAACAAGATATACCTGAAGAGCTTCACAATCCTCATCAACAAAAATAATAACATACACACAGACTCAAAGGACTTTAATTTCTCACTTGTGCACCAGAAAAACTACAAGGCAAACAATGCAGGTTGTTATTTCCACTGTGCTAGCTCCATGTAATAACTGTAATAACAATAATGACTGTGGTATCTTACAATAAAGGAAACAAGTACCAGTGAACCACGAAGAGAAATAACTGAGCCAAGCGCAGTGGCACATGTCTGTAATCCTAGCTAATTGGGAGGCTGAAGCAGGAGAACCTCAAGTTTGAGGCCAGCCTGGGCAATTTAATGAGACCTTATCTCAAAATAAAAATTTAAAAGGGCTGGGGATATAGTTTAGTGGTAGAACATTTATTTGAGGCCCTGAGTTCAAACCCTAGTACCACAGAAAAAACAGAGAGAGAGAGAGACAGAGAGAGACGTAATCGAACCAGAAATTTTTGTGGGGCAAGATATTGAGGATTAAATTCAGGGCCTTCTCACTGGGCTACATCCCCACCCCAGTTTTTCTGTTTGTTTGTTTTTTGAGACAGGGTCTTGGTAAATTACTAAATTGCCCAAGTTGGGCTCAAACTTGCAATCTTCCTGCCTCATTCTCCCAGAGTGCTGGGTTATAGGCATGCACCACCATGCTAGGCTAACCCAGAATTTTTATGCTAAAGTATATTTGTACACAAAACTTAACCCTGGCCAAATGTGGTGCTGCACACCTGTAATCCCAGCACACAGGAGTAAAAATTGCTGTGAGTTTGAGATCAACCTGGGCTACACAGCAAGACCCTGTCTCATAAAACAAACAAACACAAAAACAAAAACAAACAAAAAAACAACCCTGAAGCTCTCTCCAGCCTTGGGAAAAGGGAAAAGAATGATCTCATTAGGAAAAAAAGATTCTGGGCTGAAGGTGTAGCTCAGTGGTAGAGCATCTGCATGCACAAAGCCCTGGGTTCAATCCCTAGTACCATCTGGGGTGGGGGCTTAATTGCTAAAGGAGCAAAGATTTTTCAAAGATTTGTGCTGTTTGGGGAACTATTCATGCAAAGAAAACAGGAGCCTAGAGGTATTGGACTTGCTCAAGATTACACCAATAATAATGATGCGATAAAGTTGACATGAAAACCCAAGTTTCCTGACTCCAAAGCCACTGCTACTTACACTCTTATTTCTTTTTTTTTTTTTTTTTTTTTTTTTATGTGGGTACTGGGAGTTGACCTCAGGACCTCGTGCTTGCCAGCAAGCGCTTGTGCCACTGAGCGATATCACTGGCCCTTTTTTCCCTTTATGTGTGTTCCGGGAGTCGAACTCAGGACTTTGTGCTTGCCGGGCAGGTGTTTATGCTGCTGAGCTATCTCAGCAGCCCCTCTATTTCATTTTTATTTATTCATTTTTTGGTCTTTTGAGACAGGCTGGCCTTGAACTCACTGGAATCCTCCTGCCTCAGCCGCCTGCTGGGATTACATTATAGGCATTACGCCTGGCTCAATTATCCGGTTTTTTAAGAGGAAAAGCAGTTAGGCCTAAGCATTGATGACAGTTGTAAGAAAATGTATGGAATTTCATTCTGCAGTCGCTTTCAAAGGAGCACTGATCCTTCCTGTGCAGTGACAGCCCAGCACCTGGATGCTTTCAGGAGGGCTCTCCTGGCCATGGACTCTGGAAGGCAAGCGCCACTCCTCAGGGGTCTGGCTGAACTCCAAGTCCTGAGAGTCCTTGGGACAGCAGGGCTAAGATGCCAGGAAAGGACTGGGTGCTATTCTGCTCGCTCTTCTGGGAGGCCTGGAAGAGTCCAGGAGCCGGGCTTGGGAAAGTGGTGGGGGTGGGGGAGGGAGGCACGCCCTGAGGGCGGGGAGCCCCACGAACAGGGGCAGGGCTCGCACAGAGGCACCTGTAGGTCCGCGTGGCAGCAGCACCCCCACACACACAGCCAGGCTTAAGGGAAACAGGACTGCAGAATGGGGCGCCTGGGTCTCCCCCCGCCTGGCATGGTGTCCCAGAGTTTGCATGTTCTCCGGAGCGAAAGCCTAACTCCCCCTTAGGACCCACCCCAGGGCTGGTTCCACCTGTGTAGTGTGTTAGGTCTACCTGCAGCACACCCTGTACTCTTTCCCCACCGTCCCTGCACCCTGGCAAGGGGTGCTACCTTCTGACAAAAAGTGGCCCAAAGCAAAGGGTCAACTCCAGGAGATGGGACAGCAGCAAAAGAACACGAAGGGACATGAGTTGTAACTGCTGCTCTACTACTTATTAAATATGTGGCCTAATAAAAATAATTTCATTTTTCCTAATCTTCAGCTTCCTCATCTGGAAAAGGCTTTGACTGATGCCTACACAGTTCCAGGGAAAGTATGAGGTAGTACATGTGACAGTGCTCTGGGACCCAAAACCCAAGAGTGCCTGGGGCTCTGCCCGTCAGTCCCACGGTGGTCAGTCTGCAGCACCTGCCAGAGCTCAGCCTTGAACCACCTTCCATCCAGTCCTCGGGCTGCAATAACTGATGGCCAAGGAGCAATCCTCAGTGTGCCAAGTGCAGGAGAGAAAGCCCCAGACACGCCTCCGAGGCATGACAGCCTAACACAGGCCCTCACTGAGAGTCAAGATAAGAACTGTCAAAGGACTCCAGCGTCTGCCAGACAACTGGCGCTATACCAGCTTCTAGGAGACTTATGGTACACCAGCAACTGGCTTCTGATAAACTGCTTTTGGAACTGAGCACTAGGGGAAACTTGCAGTGGCTCATGAGCCAGCTCTATCCCTAAACAAGGGCAGATGGGGTTTGCTTGCAGTGCCTGCCAGCCTGAGCTATGGTCAAAGCTCAAATTCCATGGTCCTAAACATTCAGGACAATCTCGCTGCACACACTTCTCACGGTAAACTACCTCATATCATTTTTGGAAATGGGTGGAATAGGTACGCAGTAAATAAATTAGAAGTGAACAGCTGGGTGTAGTTGCGAACGCCTATAATCCTGGTACAGTACTCAAGAGGTTGAGGCAGGAGGATCACTGTGAGTTGGAAGGCAGCCTGGACTACATAGTGAGACCCTGTCTCAAAATAATAATAACAATAATAATAATAATTAGAAGTGAATGTTAGTGAAAAAGACATGCAGGCTTGGAGTTAAAAAAAAAAAAAAAAAAAAGAGGAGGAGGGCCGGGCGTGGTGGCGCATATAGTCCCAGCACTGGGGAGGCTGAGACAAGAGAGTCGCCAAGAGTTCGAGGCCAATCTGGGCCACATAGTGAGTTCAAAGCCAGCCTGAGCTATATAGTGAGACTGTCTCAAAAAAAAAAACAAAAAACAAATAAAAAGAAAAAAGAAAAAGGAGGAGGAGACTGGCCCCGCCCTGCACCTTACTAGCTGTGTGCGCTTGGACAAATCGCTTCGTCCCTCTTCTACCCGCTTATCAGTACAATGCGGACCCTGATGCCTGACGCAGTCCAGGGCTGAGGTGGGAAGTGGCTACCTGCACTATCCAAATCCTGGGTCTTAGTTCCTCTTCTCTCCTGCTGACCACCTCCCAGGCGTCCCTGTCACGCCCGGCTGCGGCCTGCACGCTCAGGGCCTCACTGCGGGGCCCTCGCTCGGCAGCCCTGCAGCCTTGGTCTCCGAGGGGCCTGGGCGCCCCTACCTGCGGTCCGTGTCCTCCTCCGGATACTTGTCCACCACACTGATGACGTCCAGCACCACCAGCCCCACGCACAGAATCTGCTTCTCTTCCATGAGGGCGCCCCCCGAGCTTCCTGGCAGCCCGGCCAACAGGGCTCCTCCGCTCGGGCTCAGCCTCTTATCGTGAGGCCGGGGTGCTAGCCGCCGGGGCTGCCCTGGCTCCTCCTCCGCGTGCGGAGCTCCTCCTCCTCCGAGCCTCGCGCCGCAGTGAGGCTGCAGTGGGGCGGGGGCGGGTTGATGGCCCTGCAGATCGCAACGCCTCCGGATCCTGGGCCTGTTTCCTCACTTGTCAGACTAGAAAGCGGCTAGGCAACGACTGCAAAGTGAAAGCGCGCAGCACTGCGCCACCCACCCCGCCCTCTCCTGCACCTGCAGCGCCCGCTCCGGAAGGCGGCCAGAGGAGCCGCGCCGCGCCGCCCCGCGCGCCGCGCCGCGCCGCCCCCGAGGGCTCTGCAGCCGAGGCCCCGCCCCACCAGGCGTCACATGACGGGAACGCAGCCTGGCGGCGCGAAGGACTGAAGCACAGCGCCCCCTGGCGGGCGCCGGGCGTGAACCGAGGAAGTACGGGCTGGGGCCCCGGCGGCGGGCGCACAGACCTGGCGGCCGACGCCTCCGGCGTCAGGGCGGGCGGAGCTACCCAGAGCTCCTCGCCAACGAGGATGCTGGCTAGGTGCGTGGTGCATGGCCCGGGGTCCCTGCGTGGGCTGTCGTCTCCCGTCCCCTCCCGTGCGCTCCTGTCTAACCCTGAGCACGCACTGGACAGCACAGTTACGTTTTTGTACAAAAACCAAGTGTCTTTATTCCTGAATAGTTTAGTATGGCGGTGCGGGCTGGAGCCTGCTGGAAGCAAGGGCTCGGCCTGGAGGACCATCTGAGGAGCAGAGTGCGAGGATCGGCTTCTCCTCTCAGTCCGGGTCCTGGGGCGGCCGCGGCCGGGCCAAAAGTCTGGAGAGGGCGCCGCAGCCCCGAGCCGGCGCGTCCCGAGCATCGGGAGAGGCGGGCGGACTCGACGAGGGCTGGCGCCGGGACGGCGCCCGACCCGGGCCGGAGCCGCCGCTACTAGCTCTGTGGCCGGCGAGCACTGAGACACTTCTACACCTGTTCAAGGTCCAGGTCCTCGTAGAGCAGGGCTCCGCTGAAGATGGTGAGCGGCTCCTCCGAGTGAGCCAGCTGCCCCATGACCAGGTCGATGCAGACCGTGTCCCCGGCCTGTAGGGGCAGGATGAGGGTGAAGACGCCCAGGGCGCCCGGGCTGGGCTGGCTCTCAGCCACCGGTTTATTCTCCAGGCCCTCGGGCTCGTAGCCGCCGGAATCTATGCGGGCCACGCCCAGATTGGAGCGGGATAGCACGGCCTCCACTTTTTCGTGCCGGTGCCCGGTCAGCACCGCGCTCAGCAAGTAGCGACCAGCCAGTGGCGCGGTGAACACCCCTGGGGACAAGGATGGCAGTCGGGAGGGGAGACAGAGGCCGGGGCCGGGAAGGCCTCGGGAAGCCCACCCAGCGCTCCTGGACTAGAAGGGACCGCTGGATCCTTTCATCTCTATCCCGCTACTGCATCGCTGGGCTCCTAAAGCATTGCCTGCCTGCGAGCGGGCCCTAGTAAAGATGTGTGGAATGAATGGCTGCTGCCCTCCCCACGCGGTCCCCTGCCCAAGCTGTGGTGAGGAAGAATAAATGATGGAAAGAATCGGGTCTCCCCAAATCCAAGGATGAAAAGATTCTCCGGTGAGAAGTCGCTGCCCAGCTTCACCTCTTTCTCCAAGCGCTGAACCCCGCCCCCTTCTGGCTTACCGGTCTCCGGGTCGTAGAAGCCTCCGTCGTTGAGCAGGACTCTATCGAAGGGGACTGTGCCAGGTTCTGACCGCGGCGAACTCAGGGCAGCTGAAAACGCCACCCGCGGCACGGAGACCGCTGGCGCCCCCTCTACTCCTGGGCGGGGGTAGGGTGGGTGTTAGGGTGGATGCCCAGTCAGAGCTGGCCAGCCCCCTACCCTGGGCATCTCCGCTCAGGGCTGCCTGAGGGCTTCCAACCTCCAGGCCGGACTTCAGTTTGTCCAAAATCTAACTTACCCTGTTCACCCTGGGGACCTGTGAGAAGAGGAAAAGGGAGCAGTGAGACTGAAGGCACCTCTCACTAAGTCACTCAGCAAACATCTACTGATTTTCCTGCTGCTCTAGGTACTGTGTACTACGAGTATTTTCTTTCTTTCTTTCTTTCTTTCTTTCTTTCTTTCTTTCTTTCTTTCTTTCTTTCTTTTTCTTTTCTTTTCTTTTTTTTTTTTTTTTTTTTTTTTTTTTTGTACTAGGAATTGAAGCCAGGGCCTTTGCATTGAGCTATATCCTCAGCCCCTTTTATTTACTTATTTAAAATAGTCTTACTAAATTGCCTGGGCTGGGCTCAAACTTTTGATCCTCCTGCCTCAGCCTCCCAGAGTGCTGGGATTACAGGCATACACTATGTGGATTTGAAAGCAGAAGTGGGATGTCAGGAAAAGGAGAAATAGACATGCTGTGTTCAACTCTGGGGCCATGAGCCTTAGCTCCAGACTTTCACACCCCAGGTGGCCCTTGCAGGCTCAACCCTGGTCTCCAATACAGCAGCAGGACCAACATATCCAACAGCCAAACACAACGAATAACCCATCTCTTATTTACTTTCTTCTCTTTCCACCATCAGCCTCTGGGAGCCCCCAGTTCCTCACCACTTCCCCTTCTCTGTCAAGTTCAGTGGAATGTCAAGCCTAGGATTGGGGATGGGGGCAGATAACCTTGGCTGCAGCAAGAGCCTCAGGCTACATACCTGGTGGCCCAATGGGGCCTCTTTGTCCATCCATCCCTGGGGGTCCTGGAGGTCCAGCAGGGCCTGGGGGCCCCGGAATCCCAGGAGGCCCTGGGGGCCCAGCCTCACCGGAAGGTCCTGTGGTGACAAAACTAAGTTGAAGAAGACCCCAGAGGGAATTTTCAGTAGATAAGGAAGGCAGTGGCTTTATGGACATTAGGATGGGTGAAACAGGTGGGGTTTTGCAGGTTGACAGGAAGATGGGGGCTCTTCCCGTCCATGCTGGGTACCTGGCTGGCAGAGCAACATCCCACCTGCACCCACAGGCCTATGTGAGTGGCCAGAGGGAGGCAGTGGAACCTGGACCTTGCATCATCACTGCAGACCACTGCAACCTCTGGCACAGTGGTTGGAGCTGCAGCTCATGTTGGGCAGAGCAAGGAGAAGGTAGAAGAGATCGAGCCTGGTCTGTTGTGGGGAGGGGAAGAAGGAAGGGCTTATAAAGGGTTCCCCATGCCTCTTGCCCCTTACTAGTGAGGTCTTTCAGGCTGAGCTGCTGCAGACGGTCCTCCAGAAGCAGCAGGGAGCTATTGAGGGCACCGAGCCGTCTGCCCAGGCCTGCCTGCCCTCCCAGCAGCTTCTCCAGCAGGGCTGCCTGCGCCTGGCTGCTGCTGTTGGTTTCCCGTAGCCCGGCCCAGAGCCCAGCCACATGTCTGGAAAGGCCCTCACGTAGGCCCTGCAGTCCCCCAGCCACAGTGTCCAACCTCTCACAGACTCCCTCGAGACGGCCCAATCGTCCCTCCAGGCTGGGGCACTGGCCGGCCTGTGCCTGTCCCTCCTCCAGGCCTCGGAAGCGCTCCTCACTCTCTGTAATGTGCTCTGTGGCCTCCTGCTGCAGCCTGTTAATCTCGGAGATGATGCTGTCCTTGGTGGCCCCCAGGTCAGCCAGATCAGCACCCTGGCCCTCTACGGTGGTCTGGAGCTCGTGCAGTGAGTCATTGAGGGAGCTGAAGGTGAGGATGACCTCAGAGAGCTCTCCTTGCAGGGCCTGTAGGGCAGAGCCTGAGCTGCCTCCAAACACACTGAAGCCATCCAGGGGCCCACGGCTTGGTCCCCCAACACCTGGACCAGCCCCAGGACCCCGTGGAGGTAACAGGGGGCAGGAGCAGCGCTCCACCCCATCCCGAAGGCGGCCCAGCTCCTCTTGGACACCACCGCAGGCACCACAGCCCTCGTCCCCGCGGGCCTGCAGCAGACCCTCCAGTTGGCCCAGCTGTGCCGCTGTGAGATTCAGCCGCAGCATGAGCTCTGCAGCACTCTCATCCTGCACATCCATGCGCTCCTGGAGCTGGCTTACAACCCCTTGCAGCCCCTCCAGCATGGTCTGCCTAGCCTCCCCTGCTGCCTCCAACTTGTGCAGGCTGGAGCCCAGCACCTGCAGCTGGCCCTCGGTGTCCAGTACCCTTTGTTCCAAGGCACTGAGGATCTCATTAACCTGAGAGTTCTGCTCTGCGGGGGCCCCAGAGCAGAGCTGTCCACATGCCTGCACAGCCCCTGCCACCTGCTCTTCCAGCACATCCAGGCGCCCACCCAGCCCCCCACTCATGTTGGCCAACAGCCCCTCCAGCTTCTCCAGGCGGCCCCGGGCAGCGGGCAGCCAATGGCCCAGCCCCCCAGGTTCCCCAGGCCAGCCCTCCTGCTTCTCTGAGGGACCCAGGGTGGAGTTGAAGCGGTCCTCCAGGACCGAGAGGCGGGAGGCTAAGCTGGTGTACCCTGGGGGGTGGCCCCCCTGCCCGGAGGCTCCACCCAGCTCTGTGCCTCGACGCCCACTCAGCACTGTCACTGAGCCGGCCACTACATCCAGCCTCCGCTCCAAGTCTGCCAGTCGCCGGGCCAGATCTGGGGGGCAGCATTCCTGAGGCAGCCTACGGCCCAAGGCGGGGCCCATAATCTGTCGCTGCCGCTCCTCCATGGAGGCCAGTAGCTTCTCCAGCACTCGGAAGCGCTCCCTGTCCTCCTGCTGCTGCTGGCTGAAGCCATCCAGCCCAGCCAGGCACACAGAGCAGGACTCCTGTAGCCGCCCCTCCAGCTGCCGCAGTAGCTCCTCATTGGAACCAGGAGGGGCTGGGACTAGGGCTGAATCTCTGCTGCCTCCACCGCCACCACCACTGTGATGATTGTTGAGGTGGCCCAGCTCCTGGTCATGGGTAGAGACCCGATTGTCCAGGAGCTGCAGCTGGTGCTGGATCTCATTGAGGGTTTCATGCACACCGGGGCGGGCAGCTGCATCTGCTGGCTGCTGCCTCCCATTAAAAGCTGTCTCTACAGCCTTTTGCACGTCTTCTGCTAGGCGTCCACTTAGACCCTGAAGGATGCCCTGAAGGCCTTGCAGCTCCTTGGTCAGGCTCTGCACCTGTTCCTCCAGCTGCTGTACCTTCTCTGACTCCCCAGGACCTGGAGAGAGGGAAAGGCAAAGGATGGAGGGGCTGGATGTCAGAGCTCAGGGTCTACCTGTTAAGCCCTGCTCTCTCCAGCTCCAGCAAGTCAGAGGCTCAGGCCCAGCTGACTGTGCTTCTTCTCGGGTGATTTGGGCAAGAAAAGAAAAAAAGAAACTCCATTCACTGAATGCCTTTAGGCCAAATTTAAGCCAAGGCTCTTACAACTTCTCCCCTGGGCAGATACTATTAACTCTTCCTGTTTGGCGGCTCAGGAAACAGGACTAGAGATACTAGGGAACTGGTCATGGATTAAAAGTTTAATGAGAGGAAACACCAAAATCAAATCCAGATCGTCTCTCTGGCCACCAAGCCTGTACCCTTTCCACTTGTGGACACTTGTCCACGGCATCTCTTACCTCTGTCTAATTGTTTCCTCATCTGGGAAATGAGAATGACACTATGCCCTCCCTCTTAGGGCTGTCAAAGGCAAAACATGGGAATGTGGGGCGAGGCACTTTGGACAACACACTTTAGCAATGACTGAACACTTCCCTACACCAACACGGGAACAAACAAGAGGCCCTGAGGCAAGCCTGCTAGGGGTTTGGCTGGATGGCCAGAGAGCCAGAAGTTCCTGAGTCCATATTAATAGTATAGCTATCTCTTTGGTAGGAAAACAGCACATCCGGTGTGTCCAGGACACGTGTTTACGCTCATACACACAAGGGTTGATAGCAATGGGGACTGGTGCACTCTGGGACCTGTAGTCTCCAGAGGCCACAGCTGGGCCTGGGGCCTGTAATTAGAGGCAGTGCATGCTAGGACTTGTAGTCTCAGCTGTCTTCCCCATGGACTGGCTTCTCAAAGGAATTCCCCTACTCCGGCAGCTGTTCTCAACTAGGAAATATCTTGTCCACATGTGGGCGCCTGTGAGCACATTCTGTCTTTTTCTCTAGCTCTGGTCTCTGGTTTCTTGGTCTTCAGATCTCTCTCTCTCTCTCTCTCTCTCTCTCTCTCTCTCTCTCTCACACACACACACGGAATCTCAGGGACCTCATTAACCCTCGTCTCTCTGACTTATAGCATGGGGGGTCCCCTCAGCTGCCTTGCCCACGTTCTCCCCAGTGTGATCTCTGCTCACTCTGTCAGCAGCTCCCACACTCACCTTCTCCCCCTAGTCCGCTGAGGTGGCTGCCTGCACTGGAGCCAGAGAGGTTGGGGCGGGCAGGCCGGGGCCGGGGGTGTGGTGTGGAAGGTACAGGGCCCAGTGCAGGGGCAAGACCTTCTGCACAGTCGTCTCCTCCATACCCCTGACAGCACCGCCACTCCATATCTGTCACTGTCTTGTAGACCACACGGTAGCGAGGGCGGAGGAAGCTGCGGTACCTGGCAGAGGCAGAGAGGGGCCTCTGATCTCTCTGTGCTGTCCGTGACCCCAGACCCTGTCCTCAGAGATGGCCAGCTACTAGTGAGAAAGGCCTGTCCCTCAGGCTAGGTCCCCCTTTCTGGCCAGCATGTGGCCTTGCTCAGTTGACAGCTGTCAGCTTTTTGGCCAAAAGCCAAATCCCTGTCCCACCCCACCCCGACACACACACCTGATACAGGAACCTTGAGCTCCTCTCCTGGAGGATACCTGTCCCAGAGAAGGCATGGCAGGTGACAGGTAAGGGACATGTGTCCATGGTATCCTGCCAGCCAGCTCTCTCCCTGGCATCTCCCCCACAGTGGTTCTGACTGAAGCCCTGTCCCTCTATCTACTTGCTACCTACTTCGCAGACTCCCTGAATTGCCTCCTCCGCCTTCTGCCCCTGTGCAGCTCCCGAGTGCCCATGCCCTAGTGCTGGGGACTCACATGATGTTTCGTGGACACTGGGGCTGGCCCCAGCTGCAGGGCTGGTAGTCTGGCTTGATGAAGGTCTCCACTCCATCCCCAAGGACACAGCTCACTGTCCGGGTCACCACGTAGGCACACCAGTTCCTATAGGCACAACCCTACCTGGGCTCAAGGACCAGAGACACATGGCCCAGAGTAGAGCCTGGGGCTCCAAGAGGGGCTGAGGGAGGGTCAAGGATGAAGGGCCCTTGGGGACCAAGGGGTGGCAGCCCCCCACACTTTCCTGTACAGCCAGAGCACATGAAGACTTTTCAAGATGGGGAGAAGCACCAAATGGAAAACCACAGCTGCAGAGAACCATGGCTGTGGCGAGCTGGGGAAACTACATTCACAGAGTCATTTGTGGCCCTTCTGGCTGTGCCATGCTGTGTGCTAGCCAGCCAGCTGGGTCCCTGTGGAAAGTCCCCTAGACATGGCTTTTCGATCCTGACCTCAAGGGAGAGGACAAGGCAGGTTGATCTGGCTCAGAGTTAAGGAGAGAATAAGCCATTGATGAGCTCTGTCCCCCTGGGGCTTGCGGCACTGCACTCTGGGCCCCATTATGCAGCCTCTGATCTGTGGCCACAGGAAGGTGAAGGGGGCAGCACAAGAGTGGTGTCAGAATTATGGATTACTGGATGGGACCAAGGGAGCCCTAAAAGGGACAAAAGGTCTGCCTGAGGATCCAGGGTTGGCATATAGCTGGCAGCTGGCGGAAAGGCCTGGCCCATGCCACTCGGCAGTTTCCCTGGGCACAGAGCTGCAGGTCCTGGTAGGGAGGAGCAGGGAGCTGATCCCACTTAAACAACCCGGACCCTGATAAAGGGCCCACAGAAAGGTGGGCATGTGAGGACCACTGATGGATGGGCTTCTCTCTTCCCTTTTTCCTGAATTAGGGCCACAGCCCAGGGATGGCGGCCAGCACACCCACCTTCCGACTGCCTTCCCATCAGCCTCCCACCCTGGGCTGGGACCCAGGCTCTTACCTGTGGCGGCTGGCAGGCCGGGGAGCACTCTGGGCCTGGGGTTCCCCTGGGCTGAGGGCCTGGCTGCTCCCTGTGTAGAGGCTGTAACCTCGAGGTGGGTAGCTGGCAGCCTGCACGGCTGTGGTCAGCAGGCAGCAGAGGTAGCAGCTCCAGAAGGTGCTGGGGGCCATGGCGGGGCACTTTGAGGCTGCCCTCAGAGACACATCCCGGCCTGACCACTGGAGCCTCTGCCGGGCCCCAGGGGATGCTGCTGCTCCAGGGGACAGCACGCTGGGCCAGTCCTGTCCCTGCTTCCTGCCCGCAGCCCCCAGCCACACGCCTCCTCCTTGGCTGCCTGACCCCTCTCCCCCTCCTCTTCCCTCTTCAGGCTCCCGTCTGTCCCTCCCTCGGTTCCTTCCGCTCTCTTCTTCTCCACTTCTGAGGGGAGTCTGTTCTCCGGGCCCCTGGCCTCCTGTGCCTGGCTCCTACCCCTCTAGATGTTGCTTCCTGGGCCTCCGCCCCTTGCTTCAGCTGGCCCTCTTCTGATGTCCCTGTCCTTTAGCCTGATGACCGGATCCTGGGGGTGACAGGGCTTTGCCCCTGTGGCTGTTGAGAGGCACAGGAGTGACTGTGGGGCGGGCCGCCTCCTCCCTCCCGGTTCCCTCCCCTCCCTCCCCGCTGTCTGGCTGGCGGTCCAGCCCCCCCTTCCTCCCCCCACCTCTCCAACCACCATACGCCACATCTGCTTCTTGTTAACTCCGGGAAAGAGAGAAAAAAAAAGGAAAAACAGAGAAATGTGGAGTTACCACCTGGCTTGGGGCCAGTCCCTCAGACAGGCCACATGGAGCCTGGGCCAAAGCTGCACAGGAGGCCCAGGCTGGTGACTGGGATGGAGAATGGGAGCCAGAGCCACAGCTCCTCTGGTCCAGGACAGCGTCCTAAGGGAGAGGACAAAGAGGCAGCCCCAAGAAAAGAGCAGGAGGACAGGACTGTGCAGGGGAGAAGGAACGCACAGGGCCTTGAGACCCTCATGCACCATCTGGTCTCGTTGCCTTGTTTTAGGGCTGGGAACTTTGAGGCCCATGGTGGGAAGGTAACTTGTCCAAGGCAACACGGCAAGTCAGTGGTAGGGCGGAGTATAGACTCTAAATAGCCAGGTCGGTGACTCAGGACAAAGAAGCATGAGAGGAGAGGGGGCTCCTGGGCCAGGGAGGAAAAAGAACTCCACTGAGGCAGGCAGGAAACCCAGGGAAGACAGAGGAGGAAGAAAGGAATCTGAAATGGAGGGGACGTGAGCAAGAGTAGAAAGACTCTCTTTCTTAAAAGGCCCAAATACATAGGAGCACTGGGGCTGTTTTGGGGAAGGTCAGGCCATTAGTACGGTGTATGTGGTGGTGGGGCAGGCGATGGTAAATTGACACCTGAGTGTAGCAGTAAAGGAAGTCAGTCCCCAGCCTGTGGCATGTCTCCTGCCTGCAGCCTGTGAGAAGCCCCTCATAGAGCATCTCATCTACGAGCCTGGACCTCAGCATCATGTCTGGACCAGGATCTCTGCGGTGTGGGCTGCTGGGGAGAGAGAAGCTGAGGTAGACGGAAAGGAACCGGGAGAATGCTGTGTGCCAGGTACCGTGGAGGTGCCCGCGGAGCAAAGGCATACCCAAGACTCAGTTGCTGCCAACTAAGGAGCAACTCAGGCCGTTGGGAAATGGGACACAGCCCCAAAGCAGAATGGCCACAATGCAGGACAGACCAATTGCCAAGAGGCCCGGACAAAGGGATGATGTGTGTTCTGGCTAGGAGGAGGGAGGAGACAGCTGGCTGCTGGGGGTAGTCAGAGGAGAGCTGCTGGAAAAGACAGAACTTGGCCAGTGCTGTCAGTTTAAGTGAGGTGGGGAGGGCAGAAATTTCAGGCTCAGGGAAAGTGGTCTGCCTTAGTTTCCTTGTAAATAGCATAGGATACCGTTAATAATAGTACCCTCCCCCCTAGGTCTGTGAGAGTGACACAGATAAAGCACTTTAGAACAGTGCCTGGAACATGGTAAATGCTCAGTAAATGTTAGCTCTTATCTGTGTCAAGCAGGAGCAAGACAGAAGCCAGAGAAGTAGATTGCGAGCAAATTAGCGAGAGATTCAAATGGCTGATTAGGAGGTTCAACAGCAAGGCTTTGAGCAGAGAAGTATATACATACACAGAGCGAAGAAGAGGTCAGGGCGACAGTGGACAGGGTGTCACTGGACATGGTGCTAGGATGTCCCAAAACAGGAAGGGAAACTTGGCTCACCCACCCATACGATAGATTGTGGATTCTACGACTTCCACCACAGAAAGAGAATTCTCGGGACGCACCAGTAAGAGGCATAAAGGGATTTATTTAGGAAAGAAAAGTGTGAGGGTGTTCAGAGATGAGGCACATTATTTCCTGGAACAGGGAACATTTATGTTTCTCTTGAGGGAGAGGAAACCTATGGAATCTATGAGTCTATAGAAATCCACCTTGCCCACCCACAGGAAGACAGTGGCCCATTTTACTGGTGAAAGGCATGTGCCTAGGTGGGTTTTTTTTTTTTTTTTTAAGATGGACAATCTAAGCATTCTTTGAATTTTCTTGATGCGTTTCTTTCTCTTAAGATCAGGCTCCTGGGCTGGTGAGATGGCTCAGGGGCATAAGCACCTGCCTGGCAAGCGCGAGGGCCCGAGTTCAACTCCTGGAACCCACATATGAAAAAAGGGCCAGTGATATCGCTCAGCGGCACGGGCGCCTGCTGGCATGCGAGGTCCTCAGGTCGACCCCCGGTACCCACAAAAAAAAAAAAAAATGATCAGGTTCCTGCCCTTTACTGTCTCAACTAAGCTGTATGGGCTTGCATTATCCTTAAGGAATTTTGGATATGATAGGTCTGGAAGAAAAAAAACACAAAAAGTAGCCTAGGGGATGCCAATATGGATAACCTTGGGTAACTGACTGTGTCCTGGAAGTTGTAGTCTTCTTAAGGATACAGTTTTTTAAAGTATGATTTTCCTTGTCTACTTTCTACCTACCTTGATTTCTTCTCTCCTACCTCAGATCCCCCCCACTACCACTGACTTTCAGCAAATCCCATGCCACCATCGAAAGTCTGTTTTCTAAGGCCCCTTCCAAATTCTACACTGCAAAGTGATGCAGACAGGCTCTGGTGGTGATAATAACCACGAAAAGAAAGGGAAGGTTGTGACTGCTTGGTGACTACTTCAGTAGTGAGAGACCAGGTGAAAGGATACTCTAGAGATGATTCCAGGGTTTGAGCCAAAATAGGGAGGATGGAAAGAAGAGCAGGTCTGAAGGTTTGAAAGAAAGGTGATCTTAGTTTGGACATACTGGATTTAAGATTAGAGCAACAAACATATTGTAGTGAAAATAGATGTCCAGGAAATGGTTAAAAATGTGGATCTCATGCTGGGTGTGGTGGTACACGCCTGTAATCTCAGCACTTGGGAGGCTGAGGCAGGAGGATTGCTGTGAGTTCAAGGCCAGCCTGAACTACATAGTGAGATCCAGTCTCAAAACAAAACAAAACGAAACAAAACAAGAGAAATGTGGACCTGGATTCTGGGAACCTCTTGCAGGGCACTGGAGGGCATGAGAATGGATGTCACTGAATCTTCAGTGTGATTCTGGGTAAGCCGCTACTGATGTCCTCTGGCCTAGAATGTGACCTTGATGGCTGGAAGAAATGCTGATGCAAAGTCAAAGCAAAGAAAGTAAACTCTAGAACCAAACAGAAATGAAAATATGTGGCTGCTCTTTAGAGATTTAGGAACCAGCACAAGGGAAGACTTGAAGGAAATGTTCACAGGAGATCCTGATTTCAAAGGTTGTCAGTGAAAAGTTGTAGCTTTGTCCCTGGTCTCTGCAACAGTTCCAGGCCCTGGCAGGAAGCCAGCGCACTTCCCCTCCAGATTACCCTGGCTGCTAGGAAGAGTTTTTCTCTGTTCTGTCCTTCTCCTCTCCTCTCAGGGGGTGTCTCACAACCTACAAAATCATCCTAGCGATCTTGTCACTGCCCACTTATTACCCAGTCCCTCTCCTGCTCCCTGGAGTTAAAAAAATTTTGTTGTACTATACAGCCAGGTATGGTAGCACATGCGTATAATCCCAGCAATCAGGAGGCTGAGGCAGGAGGACCACCAAGAGTTTTAGGCCAGTGTGGGCAACATAGTGAGACCCTGCCCCCCCCTTTGTTGTTGTATAGTTTACTTATATCAAATAAAAAATGTTGGCTTTGAAATGCAATTGCAATTTGTTGCATTTCATTTAGTCCTATAATTAGGAGTCAAGACCTAAGAGCTGAAATAAACATTTGTGAGATCTGAAATAAAACAGTAGTGATGGTGGCATGGTGTGGAGATGATGGTATTGGTGGGTAGCCACAAATTTCCAAAGCAATTGGCAAGAATTACTAATACTAAAAAAGGCCAAGACCGTGGGACACTAGGACAGAATCTATTTTATAACTTCTTCAAGATGGGGGATTTCCAAACTCTTCACCATACTATGAAACGAACTCATTTATTCAGCCATCACTGATGGAGCATGAACTCATATGCCCACAGCCAGGATAGTCAGGAGCAACGGCAACAGGGAACATTTTATGTCTAACACCTTCTGTCAGAGGACTGAATATTGGGAGGAAAAAGGGGAAATCCAGTGAATTGGGCCTTGCACATGTCAACTCAGATAGGAGTTCAAGCTTGTGGGAGTCTTGAGCCAAGGTCCACTGCTCCCCAAATGCAAACAATTTTGTTTTCCATTCAGGTATAAAACTTCAGGATGGGGCTGGTGATATAAGCATAAGCACCTGCCTGGCAAGTGTGAGGTCCTGAGTTCGACTCCCAGAACCCACATAAAGGAAAAAAAAAGGGCCAGTGATATCGCCAGTGGCATGAGCGCCTGCTGGCAAGTGTGAGGTCCTGAGGTCGACTCCCGGTACCCACATTAAAAAAACAAAAACAAAAACAAAAACAAAAAACACTTCAGGAGCTAACCTCCCTGGATTCGAGGCCCAGTCCTCCTTTCCCCAGGTCTGTTGCTCTCTCACTCCTAAGCAAACTTCTGGCCTCATGTCATTTCCTTGAAAACGTCACACTAATCACAGACATTGAGCTCTGTAAGTACCCCTCCATCATCTCACTCCTCCTGAGTCCTCCCAGGAGACACTTTGCCTGTCTTCCTTCCCACATACTTTTCCATCCAAGCTTTTTTCAAGCCTTGTCAATTCTTAGCTGAGTCTTATTTGGTCCAGGAGACTATTTTTTATTTCAGTTCTTCCAGGCAGTAGGCCAAATGATCCATTCAAGGCTGATAAAGACTTGGCTGACCCAGGCAAAGGAAGTTCTGAGAGGTGAAGGACATTTCTGGGTACTTCTAAAATAAGTCCTTTCCTTCTTGCCCCTGAACCTAGGACATCCTAGAGTCCACAGTCTGACGTGGAATGTAGAAGCATGGCCAGATTATCTTCTGGGCCTCTGTTTCCTTCTTTATAAAATGATCTTGAAGGTGTCCTTCAGCTGTGATACGTAGGATACTGTGTACCTGTGTCAGCTGGTTTCAGGACAGCCTTGGAAAGCTGAAGCATTTTCCAAGGACTTCTCTTGTGTAATCTGTAATCTAGAAAGGGTCAGCCTGGAGGTGCAGCTTATTTTAAAAAGGAGGTCTAATTCTGATCAAACAGTAGACCTCAGTGTTTGGTTGGATTTGGGTCTGCTTCAAATTTCCAGGAAACATGAAGCATAATGATGTGTAATCCTTTAAGACCTAGATCCTTCACTGTCTCCAAGCAGAGCTGGGAACAGAGCAGCTCAGAGAAGGGATGAAAAGGGGAACATGCCTGGGTTTCCCCCAGTGTTATGTGGAAGGGCTGCGGGCTTGGGATTCTAAATATGAAACTTCTGGGAAATGGTGGGGGCTCTAGGGAGAGCTGGAGGGAGGGCAGAACTATAAACCAAGCAGGAATTGGGTTTAGGAGCTGCTGTCCTGAAAGGGGGAGGGGGACGATGGGACACAAACTGTGGATGGTTTCTGGCCAGGGAAGCCAATTTGGGATAGAGCAATCTCAGCTCACTGTGCACCACGAGGCACGTTGGTCCCCTGTCCTTGCTGTTGGTGCCCCATGGCAGCTCCCGGAGAGTTTTCTTTGGCTCAGAGAAGCAGAGGCCTCCCCTGAGCCCTGGCCCCGCTCTACCGCAAAGCAACTGGCTTCTATTACCCCTGACAGCCCAGCAAAAGCCCAGCCCCCGGCTCTGTCTGACTTCTCGCCGTTCCCTTTTATGGTGAAGCTCAGAGAAAGCAAGGAGTGAGGGGGAGAAGGTTTTAGCTGGGCAGAGGGTTGCAGAGCTCCAGGGTGATACTCCCCTCACTAGAGACCGTCGGCCGCCTACCGCAGCCACCCCCTTTTTCTGACCCGAACCCGCGACCTTTCTTGCTTGTCTTGGCCTTTCCTCCCTTATCCCCTCCCTCACATCCGGGGGGTGATTTCCCACTTGGCCTAGGTCCCATGGTTTGGGTGTTGATACGGGGAGGGTCCGCCCTTTCCGACTTTCACCTCCAGGAGTGGGGTGGAGGCAAGGATCCCGCGCAAGGGAGGTAGTGGTCAGGTCACAGTCAGGTATGGCCTACTTGGTCGGATGGGGTCGAAAAGACTGACCCGGCAAGAGCACCGGGAGCCCTAGCCCTGAGCCATTTTGCGCCGCCTTCCACTCGGTTCCCGCCGCCCGAGCCTGGGAGGGGACCGTGAGAGCAGGACTCAAAGGAAGCACCTGGCTGGGCCGGGCTGGGCCGGACCGGGAAGCGAAGGGTGGGCAGTAGTGCGGGGGGTCGGGGCAGGAAGGGGGCTGGGACCTGCAGTCAGGCCGAGTCTCCCGCCCGGCCCCGCCGCAGCAGCCTAGCCGGTCCTTGGCTCCGCAGCGCGGCCACAGCTTCGCTAACTGCGTCCCGGGCAGCTGCAGCTGCAGCCAGCTGCACCGCTCAAGGCAGAAGCGCGTTTCCGAGGCCCTGCCCAGCCCCCTCGGCTGGACGACCTCCCGCGGCTAAGCCCGAGACCCCGCCCCTTGCGCGCGCGGGGCTGGAGCAGGCGAGATGACGAGGCTAGAGTGGCCATTCTGACGCGCCGTCCGGCCGGAAGTGCCGAGTTGGAACCAGGTGGCGCTACGAAGTTCCGGCCTAGGTAGTTTAGCTCGTGCTTGTGCGTAGGCCGCGTTGGAACTGCGGCGGAGCGCAGTGGAGCTGGTCAGGTGAGAGGCACGCCGGCGCCGTCTCAGGGGCCAGCCCCGCGGTGGCTGGACCGTGGGGGCGAGGACGGGTCCTGGCCAGGGCGAGCAATGCGCTGTCCCGAGGTTCAGCCCCTCCCCTTCTCCGCAGGATGATCACCGACGTGCAGCTGGCCATATTCGCCAACATGCTGGGCGTGTCGCTCTTCTTGCTAGTCGTTCTGTATCACTACGTGGCCGTCAACAACCCCAAGAAACAGGAATGAAAGTGGCGCTTTCTCCGCCCCAGGTAACGGTCTGGGGCTCTAGCGCCCAGCCCGGGAGAGCTCAGTGGTGAGGCCGCGCCAGGGCCTGAAGGGTTCGAGATCTGAAACTAAATAACGTCGGGCCAAGCATGCTAGGCCAGAACTGGGTCCTTTTATCACATAGTGGGTGCCTTGCCCCTTCTCCCAGCTGGAATAGGGGCGAGTTCCCTAATCCTCAGTCCCCATCTTCCTGGGGTTACCTGAGGCAGATGCTCAAGTTGGAGTATGGTTACAAGGCACCGGTAGGTACAAGGGTAGATACTGAGGTGCCATCCAAGGATGAGGCTTTGAGCTCTTAACTAGGCTCTGCTTTCCCAAGGTTGTTGAGGTTTTATATAGGCAGGTTTTTTTTTTTTTTTTTTTTTTTTGAGAGGGGGTGAAAGATGGAGGCTTTTATTTTCGTATTCTGAGGTCAGGGGTATTGTTTTAGGGGTTGGTACTATAGACCCAGGGCAGAGGAGAGTGGGAGGGTCTTGGGAACCAACCTTAAGTGTGGGTCAGAAAAGTAAAGCGAACAGAAGGATGGGAGTTGACTCCTGAAGGATTCCCCAGAGGAAAGCTACAGCATTTTCCTTACCTCAGGTCTTTCCCCCTCTTTTCTAGGGTTCCAGGACATAGTCTGAGGCCAGATGGAGGGTGTGAGGGGCCTTCACACTTCACTTCATCCCTTCTGCCCATCACAACATACAAAGCAACTACACCTGGAGTTTCCCAAACAAGTTTTATTTCCTCAGTCTTAACCTTATGGAACAAGAAGCTGCCACTGAATAGGGCCCAGTATGGGGGCTGCTTTCTTTTCTACTCCCCAATACAAAAATATATTTTTTGTGGTCCCAAACTCTTGTGCTGTGGAGGGAGGGCAAGGGTAGTAAGTCCCTGTTTTGTACTGTGTCACCGTGAAGCTCTGCAACGCTTCAGACAGTGCGGCTGGCATTCCAAGGAGTTATGGTTGTCACATGGAGTCAGCAGTTCAGAGAGGGGACTAGCATATTTTTCACTGTGTTCCCCACTTTGGGCATTAAGGTAAAGGCATTTTCAGACTCGGGGAGAAATTGTGAGTGGGGGAGATTTAGGGACAAAACAAACCTCAGGTTGGCCCAGGGGACCCCTGCTGTAACAAATCCGGGATGGGGAGTCAGATAGAGTACAGGAAACAGGAGAAAAGGCAGGGGCAGAGTGGGGCCGTGGGAGGCCGGCCTGAGGCAGCCTGCAACAGAGAAGAGAGAGGAATCAGGGTTGTGGAAACACTGCCCCTCTTCTGGTCTCTTAGCCAGGGGCTGGGAGGTGAAAGAGGAAGAGAGATGAAAATGGGTAAGCACAGGCAGGTTGGTTATTGCACGGAGGTCTGATGCTGGAACCAGCTAGCTAGCTTCTAGGCCTTAGACCCTAACCTGAAATTGTTTTCTTTTCAAGTGAAGACTGAGGCCATGATGGAATAAAAGTCAGGGACTAAATTCTTGATGAAAGTCCATTTAGTCAAAGGAAATAGGGAAAGAAGAAAATTATGCTGAATGGCAGAAATGGGGATGAATCGATGGAAGAAATGAGGGGTAGGGCAAAGGACTGGACCCTGTTGCTCACCCTGGTGTAGCAGAGCGGGGTCCCGGCTCCAGCTCATTGCTCTCTCTGGTCCTGGGGACAGGGGATGTGGGGCCTGAAGAGCCTCTTATCCCTCTGCGAGCTGACGGTGAGCCCCGGCCCAACCTGGGCCTAGCCTGTATGGACAGGAGTAGGCTAAGAGGCTGGCTTCTTCCATGAGCTTTTTTGCTTCTAGAATTTTCATGCATAGGGCCTAGTATAGGATTCAGAAGAGGTATTGCCTTTCTGGGTATTGTCCTAGCTGAGAGGATGAAGGAGATTAACAGCCAGAGAGCTCCTGGATTCAGTTCATGACTATGCTTTCCAAGTCTTATGTAACTAGGGGTGGCAAAAGGATTCAGCATTTAGCCTTCATGGATAGATCATGCCAAGGTCTGGCTGAGTAGAGAAGAATTGTAGAAAGATGATGAAGGACTAGCAGATCTCCCTCAGAGCCTTCTAGGCCTCAGCCCCTGCCACAGCACTTAGGTTTCACCCATCCAGCTTCTGTGTATACCCAACCTTAGCTAAACAAGCATAGGGATCTGGACTGAACTAGATTGGTGGCAGGGCTATTCCTAGGAGCAGCAACCAGATGTTACCTGGGGAATCCGGGACCCCTCCTGGCGGAAACTCTCCTCGGGCAAGTCTGGGCAGAAAGAGAGGAGAAGCTAAGGGCAGGGGCAGGGAAAGCCAAAGCTAGCAGGCTGAGGTGTAACTGGCAGGGAGAGTGGGGTTAGAAACAAGCACGACATCCAGCTGATGGGGCTGGGGTAGGACTGGGCAGGTACACACTCAGGCACCAGAGCAGTTCCCTGATACGGCTGGAAGTAGAAGCTGTAAAGCAGGGCTGAGCATCTTCCCTCCCACTCCCCAGGTGAATAGTGCCTTGCTGGGACTGCCACAGTTGTTATGGTGGGAACTTGGAAGACCCAAATCTGTTACCTGCAGTCGAGTCCTGATGCAGGGTATCCGAGCACTAGTTCCTAGCAAACTTTTCCCAATCACCATGACAGACTCTGGCTTGTCCTCTGAAGATAAAAGTGAACACCTGCTACCTAGAGAGCATAGGAAAATAATTATCAAGGTCGGGGCCATGGAGGAAGTAACTTCGATCTTGGTACTTTTGTTCTGTTTTTGGCAGTGCAGGGGATTGAACACGGCTTTGTGCATGTTAAACCAACACTGCCACTGATCTATACTCCCAGCTCCTCATCTTGGCATTAGTGACATTGTGGGTTAGAGAATCCTTTGTTGTAGGAGTTATGGTGCAAACTGTAGGATATTTAGCATTCTAGATGCTGTTACTTCTTCAGGTCCTTCCCCATTGTAACAACCAACTATGCCTCTGAGGTGTTGCCAGATATTCTCTGGGGGGCAAAATCACCCCAGTGCGGCTCCATTCTGGTCTAGGAGATGGAAAAGCAACTTTTGGCTAGAATCAGAACCTACCCAAGCATAAATGTGTAAACTTATAGCCCCTGAGCCTACCCTACTCATTTTTTAAGGCATTTAAGGATCAAGTCCACTTTACCCAAGACCTGTACTGAAGGCTGCCCATTGGGAGTAGACAGACTGAGAGTGGCTCTGGGTAAGGGAAATGTTATTAGACTGGAGTCTGAGAGAAATCAATGCCATCCAGTCCTTTCCACAGCTGGGTCTGTAATTTAAAAGGAAAGTAGATGGTCTAAGTTTTGTGTGGATGATAGGATGACATTTGCAGTGAAGACACATGGCAGACACGCTTTTTTTCATTCTCCATAATTGTCTAATGTTGCCCAGTTCCTGGAGTCAAGAAACTTGAATAAGTAGCACTTGGCAGGTAGAAAAAGTTTTCAGGTTCCTCAGTTGTAAAAAGGAAGATTAAATTAGATAAAGCATGTAAAGCCATTCCTGGCAGATAGTGTTTTTATTTTACAAAGACATTTCATTAAATTCTAGCCTTCTGTACAAAGACACAGGTGTTAGGGATTTAGGATACCATGAGGATAATGATGCGCCAAGTCTGGAGTGGCCTGCGTTACATGAAGTCAGAAAGGAAGTCTCAGGTTAAGTGGCAGCATGGCCAAAGAGATTTCTTCAGGCCTAGTTGGGAGCCTGGTGTAAGCCCTGGGTGGTAGGGAAGGGAGGAGGTTGGCCAACCCATATTTCAGGGGCAGTGGGTACAGACCTGATATGCCAAGTGAATTGGGCAGTAGGCAGGAGCCCAGGCTTCGTGATGAAGCTAGGCCAGAACTAGCAGAGGTTGAGCTTGGGGCCAGGCTGCTTGTAGTAGAGCTGTGGATCACTGGCTGCTGCCACCGTCTCCTGTCTTGGCTTCGAGGTTCTGAGTGGAAGGGACACAAGCAGGTAAAAGGTCAAATAGGTGAGGACTATGAATAGCCTTCACCGACGTGTTGACTCTATTAAATCTGAAGATGCCTGTTTTCAAGGTTGTCATTAGACCAGCTCCCCTCTTCTGAAGTAACTAGGATGAGCTGACATTCATATTTACTCTAGTTGTCCATTTCTCAGCTAGCCTTCATTGTACCATTTCATTCTTTTAGCAAGAAGTGACTGAACTTGGCTTCTAAAACAATTTTCCAAAGTTCTCTTCTTATGTCTGACTGTTCTGCCTCTTAAATGTCAATGTTCCCCACCATTCTGTCCTTCGTCCTCTTGTTCTGCTTACTTTAAAGTCCCAAATCTCTCTCTAGTCCTTTTCTGCTGAAATCCAGCCCTGTCTGTCCACAGGACATTTCTATCTGGAAGTCCTCCATGACCAAATCAAACTCATTCTATTCTCTCCCTCTCTTTCATTCCTTCTTAGTGAAAACCTATCTGCTAGAAACCATATCATCTTGAGTTTAATCAAATCTTTACAGTTCTACCTCTGCACTTGCCAGTGTTCAGACACAGATCTTTAACTCTAATTCAGACTTTGGAAAAAGTTTCCCTACTTGTCTCCCTGGCTTTACTCTTTTCCCTCTAAACCGTCCTTCCCATAGGCACCACAAATTTTTCTGAAATAGGAACTGGTAAAAAAAAATCACTGTGGCTTAGGCACAGAATACTGAAGGTGTGGGCAGGGGGTACTGGGGATTGAAGCCAGGGCCTTCTGAGTTACATCCCCAGCCCTAGGTCTCTTTTTAAAATTTTTTATTTTAGGGCCGGTGAGATGGCTCAGCGGCATAAGCGCCTGCCTTGCAAGCGTGAGGGCCTGAGTTCGACTCCTGGATCCCACATACGAAAAAGGGGCCGGTGATATCGCTCAGCGGCACGGGTGCCTGTTGGCGCGCAAGGTCCTGAGGTCGACCCCCCGGTACCCACAAAAAAAAAAAAAAAAAAAAAATTTATTTTGAGATAGGGTCTTGCTAAATTGCTGCTGGGTTGCCCAGGCTGGCCTGGAACTTGGGATCTTCCTGCTTCAGCCTGCCAGGGTGCTGGATTGTATGTAGGCATGTACCACCACACCTGGCTTGTTCTTTTGAGACAACACCTCACTAAGGTGACTAGGCGGGCCTTGAAGTTATGTTCCTCCTCAGCCTCCCACAATGCTGGGGATCACAGCTGTGTGCCACCCTACCCAGTCTGAAGGTCTTTTAAAGGATAAAGCCTACACTTTAACACAGCACATGCAAAGCGCTGCCACTGAGGTTCGTCATGTAGCCTTAGGCTGCTGACTTTACCCCTTACACCTTCTGCTAAAGCCCCTACTGCTACTAGCTGTGTGATTCCTTTGGTATTTGTTTCCCTTTCTAATGGAACTTTGGCCATCTTCCATGCTCCATTCTCAAACGTCACCTCTGTGTAAACAACAACAACAATAAAAAGTCATCTCTGTGTGGCTCCCTGAACTATACAGGCAGAATTAAATTAGTTCTCACTGCCTTCCTTTGTTCACATGGCTGGTGCTGCTTACAGATCAGTTATCTGCTGGAATGGAAGAGCGTACCTTCACACTCTGGGGCAGCCCTCTCTGGCCCATCCTTGTGACTGTAGCCTCACTAATACAAGTTCTGAAGGTGGGGTCCCAGTGGAACACATCGGAAATGGGTAGGAAGGCTTGCAGACTTGCCAGGTCTTTCCTCACCCCACTCCACCCCAAGAAATGGGAAGACAGAAAAATAATAAAATGAGTGAAAACCTTTAGGACATTTGTAGGTTCTAGTAGTAAGCTGTCACTCCACAAGACAGGAACAAAGCAAGTAAAGGATATAAAAGGATATAAAAGATGCAAAATGGAGAAGAAACTATGGGATCATGGGAAAGAAACTATGGCTGTAACCCAGGAATCGTGCCTGTAATCAGAGTTTCGGGATAGGGGACAAAGTCTGATTTAGAAGAGAAGATTGATTTGGAAAATATAGTAAGTCCCTGACTTACGAATGTTAGAGTTGTGAACTTTCACAGACACAAACAGACCTTGCATTACAAACATTTATACATGCGGACAAATCGCAGAAGTAGCTCACGTGTCTGCTGAACATTGTCACAGTTGTGCTGCTGTGCATTTACTGCACAGTGCAATAGTGTACAGTGGTACAGTGCTCAGAGCCCAGGATGTCCGGAAGCAAGAGAAAAAGTAGTGATGTGGAGGGGACTGCTAGGAAGCGCAAAGTAATATACATTGTATATTTGTGTCAGAGGTGTGTAAGACTCACTTTGTTAGACTTAATGAATCCGACAAACATTCTCCCGGAACAGAACTTGTTCATGAGTTGGGGACTTACTGTGTAAGGCACTTAAAGATAGCACTGTAATCAATCATCACTTAAAAGACTGCCTGAAGACCTGGCCAAGCTTCCCTGTAATTTGTCAATGAGAATGCACAACCCAATTTATCATGTTTTGACTTTTGACCCCTAGTATAATCCAGGCTTACAGTCCCTGTTGAGACAAAGGAAAAGGAGCCCCAATTCTCTTTCTTGGTTCTGAGCTATAGAAACAGCTTAAGGCTGAATGCATGTGATCTGCTTTGCTTCTAGAGATTATAAGATGGTATTTTATGATAATCAGCTATAAGCTCCATTTTGGGGGTGCCAGAAGAGTGCTGGAGCCAAGGTCTGAGAGCTCAAGCTAGGCTGACCTCACGTTGTATGAGTTAGAATGGGTGTTTTGAGGCCTGCAGGATGTGAGAGTGAGTGCTTTCTTAAATGGAGTGCCTCACCTGGCTCCTCCTAGTCTTTGATTTTAACAAAGCTGCTGCTTTCCCTCACCCTCAACCTGGCAGACCCTTCTTAGGCTCTGCTTGCACCTGCTTTTATATCTTGAAGGCTTTTGATTTTTCCTTCACTGTATTAGCTATTCTCCAGTGACGTCCTCTTCCCTCACAGCCACAGCAGCTACTGACTGTACTTTCTGTGCTTCTGACATAGTGCTGGGAACTATGCTCCAAATCTGAGCATCTTAGTATGTTTTGCAGCTAGGGAGAGCTAGATAGAGAAGATCCCAGTATTAATGTCAGGGGTGCTGGGAGTCAAGGGTTACTCAGAACTTTTCAGGCTCCTGTCCAGGAATGTCTCGTTTGCACCAAGCTGGCTACTCCTCGGCCTTGAATATCACCACCTAGCTTCAGGACAAAACCTGTTAGGCTAGTTCACTGAATTCTCTGCTTGAAGCTTCTGGCTGGGCTGCCTAGATCTTTCTGAAATTCCCTGGATAGCCCAATGTCATGGTTGTTGTAGCCAATAAAGGAGTCAGTTAAACCTTTAAATGTGATATAATTTGTATACATTAGCAGAAACTATAAATTCACAAATCAAAAAATCTTGTCAACTCACAATCCCAATTTTTTTGAGACAAAGTACATTTTATTACTCACTGAGCAGTGACAAAGTGTCATGATTTTTATATCAACCCTCAATCCCAATTTTGGGTTTTGAAAGTATAGCTAGTTTACAGTTATGATTTCTGAGATACGAGAGGTCATGTTTTTTCTAGCTTAGACAACAAAATAGACATGTGGAACCAGGAAATGTGACAAAGAAACAGCATGGGCCAGATAACACTGAAAAAAAATTTTTTTCCTGAGGGTTGGGTGAAGATGCTGAGTTTAACTGCCAGTCTCCATCACAGCCCCTATCCCAAATGCCAGTCTCCCAGCCTGGAATCTTAAGGATGAAGCCGAAAAAATCAGTGGCAGCTAACGCCCAGGGGAACGCAGGAGTCTGGATTCCTGGAGCCTCACCTTTCAACTCCTTGCAGTACCCCTGTTTAGTAGTATTAGGAACTCAACTTGATCCCTTGACTTTAGAGACACAGTTTACTGGTTCTTACAAATATTTATCCAAGTCCCTGGAGTGTCTCTGTATTCCAGCCAACTCTTTCTTTCTGCCTCTAAGCTCACTGACCCGGGGGAGAACATGCTTTCTCCCTTGGTTTTAACTGGCTCCTGTATGTGGATGACTTGCGGCTCCTGCATCCCAGTTCTTTTTCTGCTTGCAGGGCCTCTCCACTGGGACAGCCTAAGAAGTATCCAAGCATGTGTATGATAATACTTTTTATTCCAACAATGTCTTAATGTCATTGTGACTTTTTCCCTTAGCTTGCAGCCTTGAAGCCCTCTAGTTCCTTTCTCTTCCACCATATCTGAATTCTGTCATTTCTATTTCTAATACTTATATTTTATTCCTGGTTAGGCTCTAGTCAGCTATGTGTAGACCACTTACAAGGCTCCCACCTCCCCTTTCCTGTGTACTATGTACAGTTCACAGTAATCTCTTTTGTTCCCATTCGTAGAAGCACACAGTTGTTACCATGTAACACAGTTACCTCATAATCTTTTTGTGTTTTAAGATACCTCAACTTCTTACCTCTCTCATCCAATTTACTGGATGAAGTGCTACATATATGTGCTTTAATCCTCTCTATCCAGGAGCCCTGTTCTTGATCCTGGCTACCATTTCTCATTCTGGAATGTCTTTGTAAAACCATATGCTAGTTGTATACAAAACCTGTTTCTCCACTGAACATTTTGTTGGTTAATTATTGTGCTGACCTACAGCAGCCCTCCAAGTGTTCTGGAAGGTTTATAATGTGTGTGCTTTTATGTCATATTTACTGTCCTGTTTCCTCTGTTAAGTTTCAAGTCAGTCCACCAGGAATCACTTAGTACTGAGGCAGTACATTTTCTATTAGTTATCTGGGGAAGTAACAGATAGAATGTGTCCCTCACCTCAAGGAGCTCAACATAGCACCTGCCTCAGGAGGGGGCCAGGGAGGATGTCAATAAAATACTGATTTAAAACTGCCTAGAGGCCGGGGATACGGCACAGCGCCTGCCTGGCAAGTGTGAGGTTATGAGTTCGATTCCCAGTACCAGGGGAAAAAAACAAAAAAAACAAAAAAAAAAAAACACAACAAAAACTGCCTAGACTCCCCCAGTGAAGACCTAGAAAGGCTCTTTACTATTTCCCTTTGTGGTCAGGAAAGGAGGATTTGTGATGCTGAGGAAAGAACTGCCAGGAATTATGAGTTATGAGCTAGGAGAAACTGACCAAAAGAGAAGGAAGGAAGGAAAATGAAACAAGAAGAAAAACTTAATCCAGATTTAAAATGGAAAATTTGGGCCGGTGAGATGGCTCAGCAGCTTAAGCGCCTGCCCGGCAAGCGCGAAGGCCCGAGTTCGACTCCCGGAACCCACATACGAAAAAGGGGCTGGTGATATGGCTCAGTGGCACGGGCACCTGCTGGCGCGCCAGGTCCTGAGGTCGACCCCCCGGTACCCACAAAAAAAAAAAAATAAATAAATAAAATAAAATGGAAAATTTAGGTATACTGGAGCATGAAAAGGTATAAATTGGAATAACTGGTACTTAACAACTGTGCAAACTTGGACAAGACACGTTTAAAGAGTTTAAGTTTCTTCATTAGAAAAATAGTCTGGGTGTGGTGGTGCAAGCCTGTAATCCCAGCACTTGGGAGGCTGAGGCAGGAGGATCGCTGTGAGTTCGAGACCAGCCTGAGCCACATAGTGAGTTCAAGGCCAGCCTAAACTACATAGTAAGACCCTGTCTCAAAAAAAGAAAAGAGGGCCGGTGAGATGGCTCAGCGGCTTAAGCGCCTGCCCAGCAAGCGCGAGGGCCCGAGTTCAACTCCCGGAACCCACATACGAAAAAGGGGCCGGTGATATCGCTCAGCGGCACGGGCGCGCAGGCGCCCGAGGTCCTGAGGTCGACCCCCCGGTACCCACAAAAAAAAAACAAAAAAAAGAAAAGAAAAGAAAAAAAAAGAAAAGAGAAAAACAGAAATACCACCCATCCCACAGGTCCTTGTGAGAATTAATTGAAATTATTTGTGTGCTATTATCTTGTTCACTATTAAATGCTGCTTACACATCAGGTATTATTATTACTTTAATAACTGCCTTTCAAACACAATGCACAAAAGTGTCCTTTTCCAACAAAGACAGACTTGCAAAGAATGGGGTTTGGAATATAAACAGAATCAAGTTGAATATCAGGGACAGAACATCTTAATAGAAAAGCTGGTAAGCACCATTGCTCTCTGTAGCTTCTCTAGGACAGTCAGAATTATGGCCACTAACCCAGTGCATGTCACTTCTGTTCCAAAAACTAGAGTACAGGCTAAGTATCAGAGAAATGCTAGCAATGATGGGTGCCACTGGAAGACCAGCAGAGCTCTCAGTGCCAGCTTACAGGCCCAGCTTACAGGTTCTTTATCAAGAATACTTGGAAGGTGCATACAATACTGATCTGCGGTGTAGCACATTTCCAGGAGTGGCACAACAGTCTCCTCTTCCACAGTCCAGCTTACCCTCAGTTATTTTCTCTTTTTCCTCCCTAAAGGCTTATTTCTGATATATATTTTTGACCCAGAATCTCTTTTATCAGGCAAAATCAAGGTACAGATGATGGACAGCTGAATACTTGTGCCCACAGCCAGAAAAAGCTAGATTGTTGGTTTGTGAGCTTAGAATAGAATTCTCTTTTTCCTGGGAAGAGTTGGAATCCTGATAACCACTTTCTGAATAAGCTGTGAAGCCAGGAGCAATTTTATCCCATAAAGGCCATGGATGGGATCCCTCATTCTACAGTCCTTGACGTGGAGCTCCATGTCTGTGTTTGGCACTGCTTCAGCTAGCGCTTTTGCCTTGGAAATTTGCCCGGCTCTTAGCATGTGCTGAAGCCCAGATCCCCAGGACTCCCACTCACTCCCACACACAATACCACCCTGAGCCATGCCGCAGGGAACACCAAGGTCGCAGGAGAGGCTGCAGATTCTGCTACACACTAGTTTTATTGATTCACCCCTTGGTCCTGGGCCAAGTGTACATCTTCAAGCTCTCACTTCCCCCAGCAATGCCCCAAACAACCGAACACTTGCTGCAAGGGCTCCCAGACTGGCTTACCTCTGACGGGGCCCAGCACCCGATGGCTGACTTTTTGGGTGCTAGTGCCCAGGCCTGGCAGCCCTGCAGGCCGACTGCCATGAAAAGGAAAGCTGGGGGAATTCTTCATCTGTGGAGAATTTTGTTGGCTGCTGTTGCTACCACCAGCACTTGTGCCAGTGCTAAAACTTCGTGCCCGGCTCAAGGTGTTTTCAGAGCAGGAAATTGGCAGTCCACTGCAAAGGAGCAGAAGTCAGTTAAACCTGTGCCAGCAAGGCTGTATCCCAAAGCTTTCTTCAGGGTCTGATGCTCAGGAAATTTTCACTCCTGGAGTGAAAAGGCATGGGGACCCACTCCGAGGAAGAAGGGAGGGACTCATGTCCATGGTTGAGGTATATAACTTGGGGCATAGCACTAGAATGCCAAGTACCAAGCAGCTTTCTCTCCCAGTAAATTTCCCCCTACAGCCTTGGCACCAGCCCTTGAACTCCCCTCAGTCAGTCATGCAGATCCTTTACCAGCTGAGGCCGGCCTACCCCTAGAGCACAATGAGATTAGATTCTATGCAGGGCTCTAAAGCAGGGGATCCTCAGTCTGATTTTCAGATTTCTTAGAAATATGTCCGGTCTGGGTGAATGGGATGAGAATCCCATTCTCAAAAAATGGAACTAATCTTACTAATTTTAATTTACCCAGAAAATATTTACCATATGGCACTTTTTTTTTTTTTAATGTGGGTACCGGGAGTCGACCTAAAGACCTCGCGCTTGCCAGCAAGCGCTTGTGCCGCTTAGCGATATCACCGGCCCTTTTTTTCCTTTATGTGGGTTCTGGGAGTCGAACTCAGGACCTCGCGCTTGCTGGGCAGGCACTTATGCCGCTGAGCTATCTCACTGGCCCTGTATGGCACTTTAAAGAGGAGGGAGAAATACAAATCCCTTGAAACCCCTTGCTGTAGGGCCCTGCCCACTCCTCTACCCTCTTTCCCTTTCATGCTGCTGGTCTTACTTGTTACTTTTGGGTGGAGTCCGAGGGCCTCTCTTCTTGTTGACACCCACATTCACAGTGCTGCTTAGGCTGCGACTGTTGCGCACGTGTTTTAGCATCCAGGCCCTTAGGTTAGTGAGGCTGTTGTGCTCTGACAGCACAATTCGGGGCCATGGATTACATTCTGCCATGTCCAGAGCTGCGATGGCCATAGCTCGTCCCACCTGTAGGGAGTCCAGTTTGGCTTAGCATTTTGGTCCTCTAATCTGGGATGCCATATTGGGGTGGGGTACATAACACAGTGCAAGGGAAGAAGAGGCCAGACCCCAAATTTGATTATTGGGTATCCTAACTTTTGTGCTCACGATTATCTTGAGATTTACAGCCATTCTCTGAACCACTCCCCATTTGGGGGCCCTCATCCATTATAAGCAAGAGACAGACTGCTTTCTGGCTGGCACCATGAAGGAATTCTCTCAACAGCAGGGATTTGGATCTCTTCTGTAACTGCAACTCTTTCCACTCTTAGGTGTCCTAGGATAACTATTCATCAAGACCACAATAAGAGGGGTGGTGCTTTTGAGCCTTGGGGCGAATAAACCGAAGAGAATGAGAGAGACTAGCACAGAGAATCTGACTCAGGTGTGCTGGGGCAGGGGTCCTCAACCCCCAGGCCATATAGACAGGTCTGTCTCCTGTTAAGAACCAGACCACACCACAGGTGAACAGACAGGTGGGCAAACAAGCAAAGCTTCATCTATTTACAGCTGTGTCCCATCTCTCACATTACAGCCTGAGCTCTACTTCCTGTCACATCAGCACTGGCATTAGATTCTCAGGGAAGTGTGAACCTTACTATGAACTGCACATGTGAGGGATCAAAGGATCTAGGTTGTAAGTTCCTTATGAGAATCTAAAATCAGATCTAAGTGGAGTTAAGGCAGTGATGCTAGTGCTGGGGAGAAGCTACCAATACAGATTAACATTAGCAGAGGTTTGACTGCACAATAAATATAATGCCCTCGAATCATCCTGAAACCACTCCCACCCTACCTCCAGCCCATGGAAAAACTGTCTTCCATGCAACTGGCCCGTTGCCAAAAAGGTTGGGGATCGCCCTGCTAGGAGATTTTCTGTGGCTTGGGATCACAAACAGTGCCTGTCTGTCCTCTTAATACCATTGCAGTCAGAGTAACCACAGTGCTGAGATGGCACAGTGGTGAGCATCTCAGAAGACCTTAGAGTTGGGCAGCAGGAGTAAAGCCCTTTGCAGACTTTGAAGTTACCCACTTCCCACTTATTTCATGGATCCATACCTGTTCAAATAGTTCCACAGTGTATCTGGAGGGGAATGCCGGTGGGGGAGGGGGGCTGGCACGCCCATTGTCATGGCAGGCAGCAGGGATGCTGTTTACTGAGCGTCCAGTGTTGTAGTTGCATTCAAGTGTGTAGCTAAGACACAGAAACCTTTATCAGTGTCCTGCCTGAATGGATATTAGGACACAACCATGGGAGACAGCTCAGATGGTCTAAGAAGGTAACCACTTGAAAAAAAAGTGAACCCAAACAGAAAGCACTATAATACCCAGCAACTATTAGCAGTTGACTTTGGCACTACACTGTGTACCCAGAAGTCCCAGAAAAGTACGGTCTAAGACTGAAGACAATCTTGTTGTTTGTGAGGCTCTTTTGGGAAGACTTGGGCAGTCCCAGCCCCTCGAACACCCTGGACTGAGCACTGCTTTCCTTAGGGAAGCATTTCCTCAGCCTTATCCCAGTTTCCACCCAACCTGTGGATTATCCCTGAGGCTTTGTAGATTGCAACACGGCCGCTTCCCTCTTTGGACTGGCCATCTCTACGGTCTCGGGCATACATGTTCTTCTCTGAGAAATTGCAGCCCTGGAAGTCAAAGTGGGCTGAATTCAAGGAGATGAGCTTTGGATATAGCATGTTTTCCACCTGTTTGGGGGAGGAAAAAGGCAGCTCAGAAGGAGAAGCAGAAAGAAGGGAAAGGAGCAAGGAAGAGAGGGCAAACATGGGGCCATGTGACTCAGGATTACAGCAGAGACCATCACAACAATTAGCAATGATCAATGTTTCTTGGATTCTTACTGTTGGGCATCAATGCTAGGCATTAGGAAGGTTTAATTCTACCTTCTTTTAAGTTCTTAGCTTCTTCCCTTCGTAATGCAAAATTGCCTTCTCTCCTGCTTCCTCAAACTCTAGGAAACACTGCAATGCTAGCAGACTGATCCTCACTCAAAGTCATGATGTAACACTGAGACACAAGGCCCAGTGCCATCTCTTCTTGGCAGACCACCTCTGCATAAGCCTTCTTGCTAAAATGCTACCTTCCCTGTCTGTGGCCTAACCCTTGTCTCCTAACCTGCAACACTTCCCACACGCACATGACATCTTTAGGACTCGTACCTGGGTGTTCTCATCACTAAAGCTGTTTCCATACATGAAGCAGCCCCTTTTGGAAGCATGTCCATGCAGGTCCACATAGTAAGCAACACCACTCTCCCTGGGGGGGATGGTGTCAGGGGCTGGCTCCTCAAGCTCAGTAGACTGTTGTGGCATAATCCACACACTGTTGGCCTTCTGTTCTGCCGGCTCTGTCTGCGTCCAGGTCCCAGGGTTACCCCCATCAGATGACTGCCCAAGGGGAGCTTCGTTGTGGAGATTGTTGGCTTTCTCAAGGTCAGCAAGGGAGGCATCAGGAGGGAGACAGGGACTGGGCTGGTGCTCAGGGGGACTCTGGGAGTTCAGGCGAGAGTGCACATGGTGGTAGAGAAGCACGGCTTTAGCCCCATAGATGGCCGGGTGCAGCACAGCATCAGGCTTCAGGTATTGACGATTCAGATTCACGCCACGTGAGTCCGTGCTATAGGAAAACGAGGATGGAAAAAGGGTTTAGAGGCCTGGGCCAGCAAGAGATGCTAGATGGCAAGGTCATTAGGAGACTGACTTGTCAATGGAAGGGTGAAGTTGTGCTAGGAAAGAAAGAATTGAGAACAGGATTCCTCCTTGATCAACCTGCTGTCGCCCCTACCATCACAGAATGGTTAAAAGTGCAAGAGGATTAGCAATATAGAAGCTAGAAGGCTGACAGTTTCACTGAGAAGTGGGGCACAGGGGGACTGGACACAATCCAGACAGGCTGGGGCAGCTACTTACCGGTAGTGACCCCGGACCACACCATCAGGGTTCAACATGGGAATCAGCTTAAAGACAAAGAGGCGACGTAGGGTTTGGGCTCGAGGGTCATCAGGCCGAAGGATGAAGTCCAGAAAGCCATTGAAGACAAAACTAGACGGAGTCTCCCCAGGGTGTACTCTACTGCTTAAGAAGAATATCTAAGATAAAAAAGAACCGACATTAGGTCAATTATGCTAGAGTTCTACTCTGACGTATACAGGGGCAGAGATAAGCAAGGCAGGAAGAACCACTGGACTTCCATTTGGCTGAGTACATGTGCAAGTGGAGCCCTTGCCTCAGGATGTAGGCTCAGCGCTTCAGGCCTACAAGTAGAAGCCTAAAACTCTCCACAGTGGCTAGAACTAGAGAAAGGACACAGTACTACCTTTAGGATATCTCCACTCACCCTTTTGCCTGTGAAACGGAATGGTCGAGGGGTGCTGGTGTCAGGAAATAGCTGCTCTAGACGGGGCTCTCGATCTTCTTGAAGCCCATGGCAAGAAGTGACTGTTAGCAGGTCTACACGAAGACCATCCAGAGAATAGCAAAGGAGTTCCCGGTGGTAATAGATGGTGTCCAGGGGACTGCAGGGGCAAAAATCATTAAGCCAAGAGAAGTCCTTCATATTCTAGCAAGAAGCAGGCCTCATCACTAGCCCAGGACTTGTAAAATCTGGTCCTTCGCCCTAATCTCTGGCACCCTACAATCCCTCATACTGTTATATGAGGCTAAGGATTTGGGTGGGTTTGCATTGCCAGAATGCAGAGTGTAGGATGGGGTGCACTTTTTTTTTTTCCTGTTTGTGCCCCCCACCCAAGATAGATAACTTTGTGTAGACAGAAGAGTTGCCCTCAGTGGGCCAGATGCAGAGATGCTGGCTAAATTCGGTGTACCAATGAGACTGGGGTTGTAAGAGGCCTGAAGGAGGCAAAGTAGAAGAGTAAAGTGTGGGTGGTGGTATGCTGAGATCAAGGTCACACAGAAGTGTAGTTTCCAAAGGTACCCAAAGTCCCACATTTTATACAGAAAAAAGACGGATGAAGTTTTGGTTAGAGTTCTTAGGGCAAATTCCAGAAGTAGTAGAAGCACCTACTTATCCAGGATGGTGTGTAGGAGTAAGAGTGGGGTTGACACCTGCTATGAGTAGGGCAGTTCTCTGGAAAGCGCTGGTCTAGCTGGTTTAGCAAATCCTGGCAGTCACTGTAGGAGAAGGGGTAGCAGAAGGCGAAGAAGGTGGTAGCCCCTCGGCCCTCCACGAAACGGTGAACAAAGGACAACACAAACTGCGTCTCCGTCATCTGGGAAAGAGGAAGAAGGGGTAACACGCGGTCCGTGTCAGAACTGAGCTCCCATTGAGGCACCAGGAACAGACTTCACACCCCTCTCATCTTTACCAACTCCCCCCCTCCTATCCCTCCCACATGACAACCAGCTCTTCAGGCTTCCTAAGGCTCCAGCTAGTGCTCAAGGGAAGCTGACCCCAAAACCCAGCCTGCTTACTACTCTCTATCAAATACAAATTCCTTGTTTACTTTTCTCTACTACCACCCAAGCCCTTTTTTTCTTCCTCATGGAGAACTTACCTCAAAAGTGGGCCGGTCTCGAACGCGTTCCCAGCGAGGCCGGCTGGGCAGTGTGCGCACAAAGGGGGCCATGCCCTGGGAATACAGCTTGCTCTGCTTGTTCATGTTCATAATGTTGATTTTGATGAGTTTCCCTGGAATTCCTCCCCGGACACTGAAGTAAAACCATGATCTGAAGGCCAGAGGAGGAGAAACAGACATTTTATATGGGAGGGCTGGAGGGAGGATTCATGAAACAGCTGGAGCAAGCCAGACTGGCAAAGGGCTAATTAAGAAGAGGGAAAAGGGCTTGGAAGAGGAAAGGGATTGCCTTGGTATGAACAGGTAAGTCAGTGGGCAAACTGAAACATGGATCTGGGTACTGCACATTCCATCCTTTCCCACCCTCCATTTCTTTCCTGGTACCTGTTCCCATTCTCAAATTCCGTCTCAGCACAGTCTGGCCGGGTCCACACGTTGAATTCGTAGTCAGGGGAAGAAGTGACGCCACCAGTGGGGGCTGATGCCCCAGCTCCAGCTCCAGCTCCAGCTCCTTCCCCATCATTAGACACAGATTCCACCTTCTCCACGTGGGCTAGGTTCCCTGAATCAAAGCGAGAACTGAACAGCAATCCCCCACAGCGCAGCTCCATAATAGGGCCGGGAAAGCATCCTCTTGCGCCAGTCTGGCCCTGAGAGCTAGGGAAAAATGAGGGTTGCGTAGGGAGAAGAGCAAAGAAAAATGAAACAAGATTTTTAGGTATAAATGAGAGGCATTCTTAGGGAATGCCCTACAAAGCAAAAGGTTTTCTCCTTAGAGAACATGGAAAAGGCCTTCCAGCAAGGCCATGAGAAAGCATCATTCCATACCTCACACTAAAGATTACCACTGACCTAAAAGGACCGTTTTACTACAGAGCAGCTGTTCCCAAATCAAATACCCAAAGGCTTAACAGTGCTAAGAAACACTAGCTCTAAGCCTTTTTGCAGCCCAAAGAGTAGGAACTAGAGAGGCCAATTTCCCAAACCTAGCAAGGATAACCACAGCACAGGACCGTATTTAGAAAAGGACCACTCTGGATCCGTGTCCTAGGTTGGCTGTGCACTCTCCAGCGCAGAGCAGAGAGCTGTTTTAATGTTTGAATGAGTAGCTTCCTTTACTCCTGTGTGCTCACAAGCACCAACAGATTCAGACAACACATTCTGCTGTTGCCTCTCTGAGCCCTGGAAAAACTACTTTTGCGGGGGAAGACACGCCAATCCTATGGAAACTACAGAAGAAAGCTACAAAAGCATGGCCTTTGCTCATCTACCTGCAGCTCCACTCGAGTTAGGGCATGGGTCTGTTTCCATCCCCCAGCCTGTAGACGCTGGAGCTCTGCAAAAGCTACCCTGGTGGTTGTGGGTAATGGGTGTCCTAAGCACTCCTAAAAGAGCTGGACGGTCGAGACTTTGGGGTAAGGGAGTGGCTTCTCGCCCCCCACCGGTGGAGGACCCTCTTGCCCTGGGCAGGGCGGGGTTTGGAGGCACGGGAAGGGTCAACGGACACACTGGAGGCGGGGGAAAGACCCGGTCTAAGGTCGGAGGTGAGGCCACAGGCCGGGGCGGCCAGCCAGCCTGGCGGGGGTGAGGGGCGCCGAGAAGGGCTCGGCCCGAAAGGGGCTGCGAAAAGGGGGCGGGGCCGGCGGGGCCGTGGTCCACGCAAAGCCCCTCACCTTTCTCTGGACCGGCGCTCCCGCTCCCTCTCCCGCTAGCGAGGCGGCCCCTCGGGCCCCGGCACCCGGGTCCTCCACCCAGGACCCAAACAAAACCCTAGCGCCGCGGTGCCGGGACCCCGCTCTGCCAGGAAACAAGAAGTCTCTCGTCTATTGGCTACGGCCGCAGCTGGCTACCCGCCCAGTAAAGCGCACTGCCATTGGCCAGCCGCCGTTCGCGCACGTTGGTGCTACCTGCGCAGCGGCCACTGAGGGTCTTGCCCGTCAGCCTCGCCAGCCCTGCGCGCTCCAGCCGCGTCTTCTCCCGGAGGCGGGAAAGGCCAAGTGGCCGAGCGGGACACCGGGAAAATCTCATCTGAGAATAAAAGGAAATCGTGTGTGCGGCTGGTCACCGCCCACCGAGCCCCTCACTGCGCTGTATAAAGTTGAACACACCCACCCGCGTTTTGTAGGTTTCCCTGCCGCTGTTAGATGCTCAGTGGTGTCATAGGCAAAAAAACTTAGTGGAGGATGCGGGCATCGATCCCGCTACCTCTCGCATGCTAAGCGAGCGCTCTACCATTTGAGCTAATCCCCCAGCTAGTATGCTGTTCTTTCTTTTTGCTTTATGGGTGTTCTGGACTGTCCAGGAACTGTAGATCCATCACAATTCGGACTATTTAATAAGTACAGTGGGATCACGGGCAAGATTTTGAAAAGCAGGCATATAATAATTACACATAAACAATAAACCTCACCTCAGGGTATAAGTGAAGGTATTGCACCTGATGCACAGACACCGTGTAGCATACGCGGAACTGTTGGTGCGTATATACTTTACCCAACACTGGCAGCACTCGTGCAGTGCTGCAGGCGACTCTCCAGAGTAAGCTTTTCTAGTGAAGGGTAATTGAGCTGAGGTGATACCAAAAAAGATATACGAAGTCCTTCGAGCCGGAGTCGAACCAGCGACCTAAGGATTACTACAGTCGATCAGCTACAGTCCTCCGCTCTACCAACTGAGCTATCGAAGGCCCCGCTGCTTGTCTCTTTTGCCGGCTCCTTCTAATGTTTACGGAGGCCGCATTTTTTTCAGGCGTTTGGAAGGGTTTCTCTCGCTCCGGTTTTCGTACAAAAAGGCTCGCCGTGGCCGGAGCCCTACGGGCCTCACAAAACAGAAAAAGCTGGAGTCAAAAAGAAGGGGAAGAGATGCTGCCCAAAGCCCGGTTCCCAGGGTGCAGGAGACCCGGGCAATGTACTTCCCTGACGTTTTCTTGCTTTTTACAAAACGCTACCAACGCCACTGGCGCCTCCTCCGGGGTCGCGAACGCGCAGGGGATCCCGGGACTGAGCTTCTGGGCGGCGCCTCTCCCGCTGCCCCCAACAGAGTCGGCACCGCCCCGGGGATTCCGCCTGCTGCTCCCGCCAGTGCTCGCAAAATGCGTGGCCTCGTGGTGCGAGTATTACAGGCAGCTAAATTAGGCAGAAATTAACATACAGTCACAGAGGGACTGGGCTGTCCCGGAAGTCAACGAAAAATGACATCAGAATTGTGGCTGGAGGCACATCTGAAGAAGGCCAGATCTCAAAGGTGCAATGGCCAGGCCCACATGCCTCCCAAAGGAATAAACAGTAATTTGAGATTATACTCTAATTAGCACCACCTAGTCCCGGAAGTCCAGCTAGGTATCAGTCACCCAGGTGGGTGACCAGCGCATCCAGACCCATCCTTTGCTTTCCCCAAATGCCTTTGTTCTTTCCACGTACCCTCCCTACGCGACTGTTTTCCCTATTGGATCAATATTAGCTAAGCGGCTATATTTGCAATCCTATAGGTTGATTGTTGTTGTACCCTCATTGTGACTTTGCTGTAAAAATTACCCCGGACAAAGGGCCCCTCAGTGGCAACTCACTGGAGACCCCTCCTGTCTCTCAGGAGCTATTCCTAGTCCCAGATAAACCTTTCCTACTCTTACCCTCTTTTGTCCTTGAAATTCATTCTTTTATTTCAGGGAACAAGAAATCGATACATCTGACATCTAGCAGGTTGGGAGTTGTATTTCTCCTATATCGATGTGACATTTTGTGTCCGATTTCTTTCACATAGCATAATGTTTTTAGACTCATCCAAGTTGAGCACGTATTAAGTACCTCATTCCTTTTTATGACTGAATAATATTCCATCACACGGATATGCTACTACTAGTTTATCCATTCATCTATTGGCAGACATTTGGGCTCTTTCCATCTCTTGGCTACTATAAATGACGGTGCTATGAACTCTTGTGTTCCAGTTTGTGTGTGGACATATATTCCATCTCTCTTGTGTATACCAAGGAGTGGAATTTTGGATCACATAAAAAAGATATCTTTGACTTTTGAAGGACTGCCAAACTCTTTTCCATGCAGCTGTACCATTTTAGATTCCCACTAGGAAGGTAGGTACAAGGGTTCCAATTTCACCATATCCTTGGCAACATTAATTCTCCATTTAAAAATAATTATAGGCAATATTTTAGTAAATTGAACTCAGTTAATTATTAGCATTTTCTTATGTCATTAAAGATACTTTGAAATTACCATTTGAATAGCCATTTTCCATCTTTTGGTTTCACCAGAATTTATTTTTTTTTTTTGTGGGTACCGGGGGGACGACCTCAGGACCTCGCGTGCCAACAGGCACCCGTGCCGCTGAGCGATATCACCGGCCCCTTTTTCGTATGTGGGTTGCGGGAGTCGAACTTGGGCCTTCGCGCTTGCAAGGCAGGCGCTTAAGCCGCTGAGCCGTCTCACCGGCCCTCACCAGAATTTATTGCAATGTTCACCTTTTTATTGGACATTTAATTTATATCCAAATTTTCAATACAAATATACTACCATGAATGTTCTTACACCTAAATCTTTGCCCATATTTCTGTTTTCTTCTATAGAATATATTTTTAAAAGTGGAATTGTTTGGTCAAGTAGCATGAGCCTTTCAGCATTGATAAAGATTGCCAAATCATTTCCCAGAAGCATAACAAATTCTATCATAGCATTCACTGAGTATATTATTACTTCAAAGAATCTATTACTATGATGGGCAAAAAAAAAAAAAAAAAGGCATTTTAGCTCCTTTTCGGGGGACACAGGGGACTGAACCCAAGGTCTTTGTTGAGTTACATCCCAGTCATTTGTACTTCCTCACCAATGCAGTGAATCTTCTTAGTCTATTGTTCATTTACATTTCTTTTACGAATTATGTATTTTATCTGTATTTTATTTTGAGACAGGGTCTCACTATGTAATCCAGAGTGGCCTTGAACTCAAGGTCGTCCTCCTGCCTCAGCCTACTGAGTGCTTACAGGTGTGCATCACCATGCCTCGCCTTCTTCAGGATTTTTTTTTTCCCCAGGATTCTTCTTATGGTTTGAGGCTAGGGCAACACAACTGTACAGCCAGTACACAGAGTACCACTTAGGGAAAAGCAAGGCCCTTGGTTCCCTCAAGTCCCTTTGGGAGCTATACTGTGAAGCTTATATAGTAAAAGGATGAATCATTTTAAGCATCCACTTAAATCCTACTCTGGTGAGCATGGCGGTGTGTGCTTGTGATCCCAACACTTGAGAGGCTGACGCAGGACAATTGTGATTTTGAGACCAGCCTGAGCTGCATAGTTCAGGTCCAGCCTAAATAACATAGCAAGACTGTTTTAAAACACATCCACACAACAAAAACAAAATGAATTCCCTTCAGGGCGATAAAACTTTAAAATGCTCAGAAGTTATTCAAGCATAGAAACATCTGACAACTGGGGCATTCGGGAATAGGGCAGGGCAGGCATCCCCATGGGAAACAGCCCTCCCCAGGGTGGTAGCATCTGGAGAAGGGAGCAGCAGTGCACAGGTGTGAGCCCAGCAAGTTTCTGTCTGTCATGTCGGGCTGTCCTTTCTAAAACTGAAGGTGTGAACTGGGCAAACAGAAAAGGAGCACAGAAACTTGCTTTGAGACCTAAGAAAAAGTGTTTAGAAATGGGTCACGTGTATTATTTTCAGGCCCACCCAAGAGTTGGTAATAACTGTAGTAAGAGAGACCCATACTCAAACTGCCCTTTAGTCTGACGCATGTTATCTGCTGAACTCCAGCTGTGAATAGTTACAACATCCAGATGTGGCTCTGTGAGGTGCCAGCTTCCTTCTGCTCTTCAAGCAACACCCTCAGTATAACAGTGTGGTCACCCCACCCATCAGCACCGCTGCAATACACTCTGGGGTGCACACTGCTTTAATTTTCCAGCTCAGCTTGGCCTCCCATTTGTTGACAGCTCTGCAAAAGCAAAGTGTCTGGACGTCTGGCTTTGTGTTAATGGACAGCAGGTGCTGTGCTGACTTACTCTGACAGCAAAGTCTGGAGAATCCTGATACCGGGGTCAGACAATGATCGAATAAAGCCAATTGAGATGTCAGTGTCCCCATGAGAGGCTGTGAAGACCCCGATTAATCTAAATTGATAAAACTATTGCACCCAAAGAATATAGCTTAAGAAGTTAAAAAAGGAACTAAATCTAGTGCACACATTTGAAGCCAACCTAGTATTTGTGGCATTCTCAGGGTTGTTGATTCAAAACTCAGCCCAGGGGCCGGTGAGATGGCTCAGCGGCTTAAGCGCCTGCCCGGCAAGTGCAAGGGCCCGAGTTCGACTCCCGGAACCCACATACAAAAAAGGGGCCAGTGATATCGCTCAGCGGCACGGGTGCCTGCTGGCGCGCGAGGTCCTGAGGTCGATCCCCCGGTACCCACACACACACACACACACACACACACACACACACACAAAAACAACTCAGCCCAGCAGCCTTGGACCACTTGGACTTGTCACCTTGGGATGGAGTGTCATTATACTCGTCCTGGGCTGTGTCAACTCAGGCTCACAAATAGTCCTTCTCTAATTTGCCCCAAATACAGGCCAGTTACGAGGATTCACTAGGGAGGGCTGAACCTGTCTGTGGCCAACTGCTGAGGAAGAACAGGATATGGAACCTATCCTGGGACCCTTGGACAGTCCAGGCCTATGCTTTAGCCTGGGCCAGCCAGTGCTTCTCCCAGAGGAGGACGGTAATTGGCCAACTGCCACTAGGTGAGCAAGGGGTCTCCTGACATGGGCTGTTTACTTCCCAAGAGGCGGGTGAACAAATGCCATGAGATGCCATAGTCTCCACCATCTCACTTTGGGCCAAGATGTCTTCATACTTGGTTCCTTATAATCTTTTTTTTTTTTTTTTTGACATTTTTAAAGTCCTTTTATTCCTATTTCCTGAGGAACCATCCTGGTCCTTCTTAAGGCAAACAAGCCACAAAATCCTTACATGGAAAATGATCATTTCAATTTTCACAGGGCTATAACTCTACTCCTGTGAACCTCTGAAAGTTCTGAGGCTCCTCTCAGGAAGCAAGACTCAGTTTGGCTTTGAGTATAGATAAGTAGAGCCAACATAAACAGGTACTGGTGCCTGACCTGTCTTTCGTACTCAATCTATTACCTAATCTTTGTCTCCACAGGCTCTTGATAAATTCATCAAGTTCTTTTCCATTAAACAGGCAGTTCAACAGTTGTCCATATACAGACATTAATGTTTTCCTCACTGTCTCTGACAGGTTTCCAGCAGTCCAGTTGGTGAGCCATAATATCCTAAGGTAGTCAGAGTGTACATACTCCCCAGTAGGTAGAGCACACAGTCCCTTTCAGGAGAAAATAGCTGTGTGAAGACAGAGACCTTCATTCCTTCAACAACCCATTACAGAATTATGGGAATTTATGTCTCCTACGGAGAAATGAGACGGGAGCTTAGAGAATGTCAATTCACAGCTAGGCAACTGGGTGTAACCTGTCAATCCTGGAGAACTGACGAATCACGGACATTCATGGCTGAGCTTTTGGGTATGATCTGTCAATCACAGAGAGCTCTCAAATCCTGGTCAAGATGTACGCACAGAGCAGCTTTGTAACTCTGCATAGGATGGTTCAGATTTGACATGAAAAGAACACATAAAAAAGCCTTTGACTCTGTGGCCACTGCCCCCTTGTTCTTGCAGTTGCGCATCGTATGTGCAGGACGTATCTTCTCTTTACTTTGTTCTTTTCTTCTCCTTTTTCTTCTCTTTCACTTTCTTCAATAAATGTTGAACTGTTACATTTATCAGTTGTCTGCAGCTAATTCTTTTAATGGGGAAAGAGCCTGGAACCTGAGAAATGCTTTCACTTGTCTAGACCTAAAGAAATGACATCAGAGGCAGGAAGAACAGAAAAAGTGAAGCTTTAATGCAGTCAGTCTTGCAAGTCTGAGTGTCTGATGGACACCTACATGCAAAGCAGTCACACCAAGCATTTTGTGGTTTTTGTTGTTGCTGTTGTCTTTTTGAGACAGGGTTTCAGTATGCAGTTCAGGCTGGCCTTGAACTCACTTTGTAGCCCAGGCTGGCCTCAAACTCACAGCATTCCTCCTGCCTCAGCCTCCCAAGTACTGAGATTACAGGTGTGCACCACCAAACCCGGCCCACACCAAGCGTTTTAAACCCTAGCATGCAGGTGGTTCTTTCCCATGTTCCTTACTGGCTGCATACTTGAGGAGGCACAATCTTTCCCTGGACGTCACCTAATTTTTCATCACTTCTTTGTAAGGTATTTCCCTGGTCCTCCTCCCAATTTGACTCCGGATTTCTTCATACTGTTGTAGAGTTCAAGACAGCAGAGAAACCAATGGGGGAAAACAGGAGGATTTCATTAGGGGGACACCTGGCTCAGCGGGACTCCTGTCCAAGATGGCTGAGCATTGCACAAAGGACAGGATCCATTTTTTATATATTTGGTCAAGGGAGTTGGTCTTCAGCATGGAACTTGTGGGTGGGCAGAAGGAGAACAAAGGCATTGGTCAAGCTGTGACAGTTTTGTATCTTGGTGGCCCTGTTTGGGCACAGCAGGATGTTATAGGAACAGGAAGTTATAAAATTTTACTTACAGGTACAAAAGTTGCTGCTTTTATCTGTATTAGAACAAAGAACAAAGACTGTAGGGAAGGGAAAGTTTGGGAAACTTGACTCTTTAAGTCCTGCTTCATTTCCTCCTTTGATTTTTTTTAATAAATGAGCTTTAATAGAGAATATAACTATTATCATTTACCCTGTTATGTGGGGTTGGGTTTCTGTTTGGCAGAGTGAGAATTACTGCAAAAAGGAGAACGACTTTTGTTGTTGCAACTCTATTTTGATCCTCAAGCTTTGGCCATATGTGGACTGGTCAGCTTCCAGAGTGACTGGAGTTGGGCTGTCAGTTTTTCGGGCTTTGGCCATATAAACTAGTCAGCATCTGGGCTGTCATCTTCAGCGTGGGCCTGATCTCGCTGCAAGATCAGCTCAGATGGTCTGGGTCCTGCTGGCTGGTCCACTTGTCTTGGGCTGCCTGTTTCAGCAAACTTACTGCAGTCCTGTAGCAAGCTTTTCCAGAACTGCACTGGTAGGGGAGAAGTTGCCCAGCTGCAGGAAGGCCAATTCCATCTCTCAGCTGAAGTCTCACCTGGTGGCACCAAAGATCTCAGGACTCCTGCAGCTCAGGGCCCCCTTGCACCTGAGTGAACTTGATTCAGAGAATCCATGGTGAGGTCTCAAGAGAAGATGCAGCAGGTAGAGCTGAGGTCAAAGTGGTGGCTGCAGACTTGAGTTTGATGCTCTGCCTTCTGTCCACACAGAATGCCATGAAACTTCACTTGTGGAGACAGAGCTCTGAACAGACAGCTGAGGACTGGCTCTGAGGATATGGGCCGAGGCTGCAACACAACACTCTTTACCCTGTGCAGGAACACCAGACTGTGCTCGGTTCCTTATAATCTTGCTGCTGGACATGGGGTGTCTCAGGGCACTCCAGGAAAGGGAAAACGTAACAGGCCACCACCCCTGCTTACTGCCGTGGGTTTATGAGGGAGCCACATAGCAGCCCATGGGCTGGAGTGGCACCTCTAGCACTGCTCACATCTGAGACATTCTAGGAAAGAAACTTGGGGTGAGAACTGAAACAACAGTAGTTACTAATTCTGCCTCAAACCAAAACTAAGGACAGGGTGATAAGCCCTGGACTGGTGTCTGTTTTACTTACTGCCTTATAAAATGAACCAATTAATAAGTTAAGGAAAGGACACCACTGATCACCAGCTAAGAATTTCCTTAGGAGACCCTTGGCCCCTGCTTTTTCAATCATAAAACACTGAAACTGCTGGGCATGATGGCACATGGCTGTAATCCCATCATTTGGGAGGCTGAGGCAGGAGGATCACCACAAATTCAAGGCTAGCCTGGATTACATAGTGAGTCTAAGGCCAGCCTGGAACACATGGCAAGACCCTGTCTCAAAAAACAAAACAAAACAAAACAAAACAAAACACAAACTATCAAGGGAAATCTTGGGACACAAATCTGTTCTAAGTGATAATTAGAGGAGCAAAAGCAGGGCATCTAGTTTTGAATGCGGACTTTCCCTGCCAGCTCAATTATAGCCAGTGCCTATGACCCCCAGGAGGGCTGTGGCCCACTCTTTGCTGTCCTACACCATAACTATGGGAATTCCTGTATAAGGATACAAAGAGGAAATCTAAAAATCAAATCTGGGTCCTTTATTCTACTCAGGTCCCCCCTCACCCAGGCATATGCTGACTTCTGGGCCCAGCAGGCTGATGCAAGGTTCCGGGGACCTGAGGCACACATTGACCAGGCTGTACTCTCCAGGTGGATGGTGGAGTGGGCAGTGGAGACAGCCAAGCCTTGTGACAGAGCCCTTGCACCGAGGGGAAAGAAGAGTTGAAGCAGGACTCTGATGGAGGGGGGACAGTGAGGTCCTCGCAGGGCCTGTGCCGGGTGGTTTGAGGTAACAGGCATTTCCACCTGGCCCCACATCCACTGACACCAGACCCAGGCAGAAGAATGGGGGGAAGCGTTGTTGGCCACTGTCATGGTAGATCCTTCTGGAGGTCCCTTCCTTTTTCTGCTGTGGCTAAATTTATGACCAACAATTAGAAGAGGAGGCTGATAAATTTGCTGAGTCTCATCATTTTGGAGATGAGCTGTTAGGGTTTAGGAATGAGACAGAGGGAAGTGGAGAGCGAGAGGCAAGAGTACTTGAGAGGCTGCCAGCCAAAGACAAAGCCTGGAGCTGTGCAACTAGGCCTGAGAAGTATCCAGTGGACTTGTGGGTGGGAGGCTGAGAGACCTCTGCGCAACCACCAGAGATGGAACTCAGGTACCAAATAAAAACAGCTGCCACCCTCTATCCTCCAGCAGTCTCACATGGCCTCCCTACGACAGGAACCAGTGGCCAGGAAGGCAGGGCCTATTGCTGGGATATCATGGTGAGTGCCCAGTCCAAGAAAGCCACTGTGATGTCCTGTAGGCTGAGCCAGGTCCAGCGGGCAGCCTCGCCGAGCTGTGTTTTCATGCAATCCCACGTCACCTCACCTCTGGGAGAAAAGCAAGACATTTTAAGGGCAGGGGTGTATGCACAGGGCTGCAGCATGGACCCATAAGCCTCACCCCAGAGTGGCTAGGGGTGGGCAAAGGGCAGTGTGGCACGAGACTGACCAGTGAAGCCTGGCCCTGGGGATAGTGAGTGAGGCCACAGAGGGGACCCAGTGTGCCAGAGCCCTGGGTGAAAGCCTTACCTGCACACCTCGTGGCAGTGCTCCTGGGCCCGAGCCAGGGCCTCCAGCAGCAGATGCCACACTGGCAGCAGCACACTCTGGTGCAGAAGCAGAAGCAGTTCCCTCAGGTAATGCAGCAGCTGGTGCAGAGCATCAGGAAGCTGGATCTGCAGCCAGACCACAGGGGATGGCTGGATCAGGGTACCTAGGCCCTCAAGATCCCATCCACACGGGGCAGGACTCTGCCCCTGGGAAGACCAGCCCTTCTCCAACTCTACTTCCGGCTTACCCTCTGAGAGAGGCTGGCAAGGCTGTCACTGAACCAGGCCAGGTGGGAAGCACAGTGGGTGGAAAGGTAGCTGACTGTGGAACTGGTGTGGGCCCAGGCCAGTTGCAAGCTGGGCAACACCACAGTAAGCAGGTAGGAGCTATAGGCCGGCAATGTCTCTTCTAACCAGCTGTAGAGAAGTCAGAGGGGACAAGGGAGGGCTCTGAGCCTCCTCCAGAGCCCGGTTATCAAAGAGCTCGGGAAAAGGAGGCCACAGGGAAGGATAACCACAAGTACTTCCCATTGACTGTAGATGCCTGCCAATGTCCGCACCACCCTGAACCCCAAAACTTTTCCCTCACGCCCCTCCTCCTGCCCTGGAGCAGCTCACCTGTAGCCCTGCAGGACATAGTAGTAGAGGTTGGCACACACCTGTTGGCCAGCAGGCAAGACACCAGATGACTGAAGCACCCGGCCACTGAAGGAGGCTGAGTAAGGAGGCTCTGATGAGCTGGGGTTGAGGATGTGACTCGGAAGATAAACATGCAGGTCCCCGGGAGGCAGTGAGCAGGGGGGCGGAAGTGTATGTGCTCACGAATCACAGAGCCAGCTCAATCTGTCCACAGCAGGCTCAGGAGAGGCATGCAGGCCGGGGGGGGCTGAGTGCCTCCTCCTGGCCAGGTAAGCAGGAGGAACAGGGCACAGGTGGAGTCCTGGACTTAGGTGTTGGAAGCTTCAGCTGTGATCTTACGCTAGCTGCAAAGTCTTCCTGAGCCTCAATTGCTGAGGGAGTTAGGCGGAGGCCACACCTTCTTGCATGGTATCATGAATATGCAAGCATTTCTATGGTACAAAGTTAACAGTCCAATCTGTGGGTCATATGCTATCTGTGGATAGAAAAGCCCATCTCAGGGTTTATTCTGTGGTACTGAGAACTCAGGACAAACGTGAGTTTGGGGGTGTACACCTAGCTCTGTGCCCCTTACTCTTCTCCCTTCCATGGCTGCCGTCACTGCTTACCCTGGAAGGAGCCGTGTGACCAGAAGTCGTGGCACAGGAGACCCACAGTGAAGATGGGCAACAACAGCAGCAGCCAGGTCCAGGGTGGCCAGGGACCCTGGGCCCGCTGTAGCAAGCCCTGGTTGGGAAGGGGAGAGGGCTGTGGTCAGAATAGAGTCAGGCCCAGTGATACACACTTGTAATCCCAGCACTCTGCGAGGCTGAGGCAGAAGAAATTCAAGTTTGAGACCAGTCTGGGCAAATAAGAACTTAGGGAGACTGTCTGAAAACAAAAATATTTTAAAAAGGGATAAGGATGCAGCTCAGTGCAAAGGACCTGGATTCAATCTTCACTGCCGGGGCGGGGGGGAAGGGGGTGGGGCTGGACCTGCCACAGTGAGCCCCTGGTCAGGAGGGAGAGGGAGGCCTGAGCTGGTTGAGCCTGCACACCCATCTTGAGGCCGTAGGGGGCTCCATTCACAGGTGGGGCAGGGGTGTGACCCTGGCCAGGCCAAGAGTTCGAGACAGATGCAGGGCCACACATGGGTTGGAGAGGTTGGGTGCCACACCTTGCAGGCTGTGTCACAGGTGGCAACTTCCTGGGTGTTCCCGCTGCCCCTCTTCAGCAGCTCCTGGTTGGTAAGCTTGAGGGACTGAATGGTTTCTTGTAAAGACACCTGCGTCTGTAGGATACCAAAAGCTGGGTTGAGACCATGAGACCCTAGCTGGGAAGGAAAATCCAGGCTTCTGCCCTGCTTCATGCTCCAGACCAAGCATGAAGACAGTGGCTGAGGGGCAGGAGCCCAGAGCCCCGCCAAGGCACAGCCTGCCTGTCCTCCAGCTCCTCACCTTCTTGGGGATCTGCTCCCACGACCCGAGCAGGTGCTCCAGCAGCAGGCTGTGGGGAAGCACAGCCCTCCATCAGGCAACCTGTCACCTGGACCTCCTGCCCTCCCGTCCTTGTCCTCCAGGAGCCCGGCTCCCTCCACCCCCACCCCCAGAGAAGCAGCACTCTAGAGACCATCTGGGCAATATTCCCACTCTAGCTGAGAGGCTTGAGCCCATAGAACAGCCACCAAAGTTCCTATTCTGCTTCCAAGACAGGGACAGAATCTCAGACTGGGTCATGGGAATTGGGAGGCTGCTCTGTGTGGGGTGGAGGCGGGTGACCCTACCCCCACCTGCCTGGACTGTGATAGGTGCTTGGGGTATAGCTGCCTCCAGACGTTGGCGCTGAGGGGGTCCACAGTCAGGCACTGGGTCAGGCTTCCCAGGAGCTGCACAGGGAACAGGAGAGACTGCTGGGGGCTTGGTGCTGGTGGAGAGGGAAAGCACAGAGGCCACCAGAGGAACTGTCTACCCCACGGGCAGCTAGACCTAGAAAGCTGAGCGGCTGTCATGGGGGAGGGGCTCTGACTTAAGAATGTCAGCTCAAGGATCACATGGCCAGGCCTGACAAGACACCAGAGACCCACAGGCCTGGATGTGCTGCCGTTTCAGGCGCCGCTCCTGAGGGCAGAGCAGGAGTGTGTAGGGCACGGGACTATGGAAGAGAGATAAAGCGGGCCAGCAGACCCCTTCTGCCACCAGCTCCTCACCTCTTTCTTCATGTCAGAGGAACAGCTAAGGGTGACTCTGGACAGAAAGGAAGGGAAGTAGAAGTGCAGTGTAGATTCTGGCTTCGCTCCAAACGCCAGCACCTTCAGTCGGGGGTAGAGACGACACAGCTGCTCCTGAAGGCTGGGGAGGAATAAAGAGGGCAGCCCCGGGCTGTACATGGAGCTGCATCTCCAAGCCTCTTCCTGCCTCTGGGCCCATGCCCTGCTTCACGAGAGAGTCCCTGAGGGCCTCTTGATGGCACTCTTTTTACTGAAAGACCCCTTAGAAAATCTGATGAGAGCCAGGGACCTTCTCCCTAAGAAAATGCCCATATACCAATCACACTCAAGAGTTCATATAACATCAAGGGTCCATCCATCCCTTGAAACCCATCTTGAACTTCCAAGTTGCAATACAGGTGGCAGGGGGAGAGGGAACGGGAATACAGCGCCTGGGTCAGTCCCTGACCTTCCACTGAGGACCCTTCCCAGCAGATGCACCCCAGAGCAGTCCTACCTGGGTGTCAGGGAGTTGTTGGGCATATAGGCAAAATCCAGGAGTGGGAAGAAGTCCTTGGGGCCAATCACACCAAAGCCCTTGGTGAGGTTGGGGTGGATCCTATGGGGAAAGAAGAAATAGGCTTGCTGGAGATTACCACCCAGGCCAGCTGTTTTGGCCATAACCCCAGCCAAGCCCACAAATAGGAAAAAGGGTATAAACACTACCCCATTCCCCAGCCCTTGTTGGCTCCCTCCCTTTCCTCCCTCACCATCACATTCGGAGGTGGGAGGAGCTGGTTCTGATTTTCCTTGCATCCCTTTCTGCCGAAACAGCCTCGTGTGGATACCCTGGGCCTTCCCCTCGATGTCCCCCCATTACTCACTGGAGCAGCCGGTCCAGGTATGCAATGGCAAAGGAAGACAGAGACTTGATGCCCAGCACGGGCAGCATGATCCGCAGGCACACTGCGGAGACAAAGGTCAGGGAGGAAGCCTCGGGCTTGTCCACAGGGGACATCGAAGGGGAGTATCCTGGCTCCAGGATCATTCCCTGATTCCCACTTCCTGATTACCTTTCAGTCCCTCAGTGAGGCTGGTGAAACCTGCTTGCCCCACGGCCCACATGATGGTCAGGCACTTTGCTGGTTGGCTCTGGTGGGACCTCAACAGTTCCAGGAACTAAGGAGACAGGTGGGGAGGGCAGGTTGGGATAGGGTAGAGCTCCAGGAGCACCGCAGAGTCAAGTGGGAAGAGAGATATCAACTGGGAAAGGAGGGGCAGGCAAAGTGGCAGTGGGTCTCGACAGTAGCATGGGGCTATGATTCACAGCGTGGGCGTCATTGCACTCCACCATTAACTGGCTGTCCAGCCCTAGGAAAGCTATGAAGCCCCACTGTGGCCCAATCTCTCCACTGACAAGATGGGAACAGCAGTCCGTGCCTCATGCATATTCAAAGCAGACGCACAGTAAGAGCTAACAGTATAACGTAGAATTCCTGGTGTTACCGTCTTCCACCTTCCCACGACTGGGTCCAACAATGTAGATTCTTCCCAGCCTCCCCAGTCCTAGCCATGGTGTCCCCACCATCACTCACGGCTTACCTTGCCCAGGTTTGTGGTGACAATCTTGGGCTTGTCCTGCAGAATGGCCTGGACACAGATGCGGTAACCATGCAGTGACTCCCCTAGAGAAATTCACGTTCTCAGACCTACTCACACTGCTTGGCATCCCAAACCTGATGTCTCCTTTTTTGGCAGCTGTGAGCCTAGAACGCCAGCCAATGAGTCCTGACCTTTTCCTCCCTTTCCAGAGAGTATCGAGATTAGCACATTTCTCTGCTGGAAGCAGGAAAACAGGAGTAGGCCCTCAAGATCTTACTCTCCATGGGCTCCTCTTACCTGGTGTCTTATCCAGCTCTTGCAGCATGGTGAACAGACAGTGGTCAAAAAACAGCTCCAGAGACCCTGGTGCCTTCGTCAGGAGCCCTCGGATGATCCCACGCAGCTCCCGGCTCACCAGACTGTAGGGATAATCTGGGGCCATTGGCCTCCACATGAGTCTAACACCACATGCCCCTGCCAGTCTGAACGGAGGTAGAGGTCCCTGCACTGAGACTGGCATCCTCCCTCTTCCAAGGAAGCCCTAGGCCCATGCATAGCCATGTGTAAACCAGGACGGCAGGAGGCAATGGGCTGTTAGAAACACACAGCCCTTTTACAATTTCCTTGACCTCATTTGAGCTGAGGGAGGCGGGAAGACTAACCATGAGGATGCTGGCTGAGCGTGGGTTCACTCCGAGGAGCCTGGAGCTTGTAGTTCAGATAGCTGGCCAGGTCTTTCAACCACACAGAGGGATTCCCAGTGAATACACTCTGGCTCTTGTCCAGTTCCTTCTGCAGAGCCGCCACATCCAGCTGCCAGAGACACATCTCCATGGTGAGTAGTGAGCAACCCAAAGGGAAATGGGGGAGGTGTGGGAAAGCGGCTAAATGAGTGGTGGTAGAAGATGCAAGGGTTTATTTTTAAATGAAACTATGTAGAAAGCAAAAAGTTTACTGTATCCAGACCTTGAAAAAGTAAAGAACGGGACAGGTGAGAATATTGTTCTCTTGGGCCTACATTTGTAGGACTGTCACATGTTCAAGGGAAGAAACAGAGCACAAGATAGGTGATGAAAAACCACTGCTTCTGTGGGACAGGGAACCATAAGCAGCTTTTCTGCCCTTCTCTCGTGTCCCTGATCTTCAACACTTTCTTCTCACCAATCTATGTTTCCCTATACAGTTTCCATTCCCATTCTGCTCTAAGTGCAAACATTCTGCCCCACTGGGGTTTCCACCTTTTCCTGATCTTTTCAACTAATGATGTTCCAAATCCCACAGTTCCCTCAGCTGTCTCTGCCCCCACCCCATCTTCTTTGCACCTGAAGCCCCGATCTTCCCATACCTCAAGCCTAGGCACACTCACCGCTTTCAGGGCCTCCTCCAGGCTGCGGAAGCAGCTCTGCTTCTGGCTGTGGCTGGTGACGGTCGCCGCCTTCTTTGGTTGCTTCTTATTTGCTGGTTTCTTAGGCTCCACAGCAGGAGGTGGAACCTGTTCTTTATTCTGCCGCTTCATGATTTTCTCAAAGCCCCGCTCATAAAGGGTGCTTGTGGTCTGGATTGGAGCTAAAGACAGGCAGAGAAAGAGGGGCTACCCTTAAGTTCCCAAGGTCTCACAGAATAGTGGTCTCTTCTCCCGCCCTGCCAACTCATCTGCAAGGCGGGCTTTGAACTCCTAGTAATCCTCCTGGCTCAGCTTCCCCAGTGCTTGGATTATAGGCATGTGTCAAATGTGTTATAGCCCATCTTGTAAGCTACTTAGAAGCAGGGCAGGAAGCTCTCATGGTGGCTGCTTTCAGTCATCACAGCGCCAGTCTGTGGCTCTTGCACAGGGACAGGGCAGTTCTTTATTACACAAATCAAAGTACGCGGGAACTAGCAGAGGTGTGGATACAGGACTGGCTTCTTTGGTGCACTGCTATCAGTCTGGCAGGAAAGGTTTTTTCCATATTGGTTCTACCCTAATTCCTACTGGCTCTGAAGTGACAACTCTATAAGCAACAAGTGGCAAGCTTCCACCACTCCTCGGGAGACTGAGGGCACAGCTGCTACCAAGATGAACTCCTGGTGGACAGGAGTATGGCGGGTCATTTCTCCCACTGCTGGGCCTCCTGCCCGTCCCTCCCCGACCTGCTGGTTACTTAAGGACTGGGCACTGAGCGAGATCCGGGATGCCTCAGCTCGGCGCCGAGTCCAGCTAGGACCAGGACAGGTGGGACGGTTGAGCGCAGCGGCCTGAGCAGCTGCAGACCAGAATTCCAGTCCCTTCCGACTCGCGATCCGGGGCCAGGTGTCGTTTTCGCCAGACCTCGGTTTGCCCATCGGTGCGGTGAGGGAAGCCATCTAGCGGGCTCGCCGCTGCCCAGGCAGGCCCGGGTCTGCGGCGGACGGGTACTCACGGGTAAGGTCGTACTTGCAAACTCCGTTCGCTTCCCCGAGCGCCCGGCGGTCCCCGCCGCCGCCGCCGCGCCCACCACCGCCGGCCCCGGGCCGCCGTCCCTTTTTCACCACCTCCCAGCGCCCCTCGCCCGCCGCCTTGGCCGCCATGGCTCCAGCCCTCCGCCCCGCCACCTCCCGCTTTCCGGTCGGCGCGGGCCGCGCGCTGCCACGCTGCCACGTCTCCTCGCCGCCGCCGCCGCCGCGCAGGGCAGCCTGGGACTCGTAGTCTCCGCGGGGCGACAGGCTCAGCCCCGCCCCGGCCCGCGGGGACCCACAGATCCCGCGCGCGACCTGCGGCGCCGAGGCCCCTGAGTCCGCTGACTGGTAATGGGACCGCTCCCAGTTTCCTTGACTTTCCTGTGGCGCTAGCAGGATGGAATGGAAACGTTCTCACCTGGGGAAACTTTGAAGATTAAATGCTTCTTTCATTCTAGGAAAGTGTCGTTATTTCTGTTGCTAGTGATCGAACTTTAGGTTTGGTGGGCAATAAAAAGTCTATTGCGAAAGGACAAGGAAGAGGACGGGGCCTGAGGGGAGAGGCAGAGTGCGGGGAGGGCCCCACGTGGAGAGGCCCGGCCGGCTCTAATGAGATCCCTCCCATGGGAGGCTGAGCAAACCCTGGGACAGCATGGGAAACAGGCTCTGGCTCAGACACGGTGCCCGTCCCGTGTTCCAGATGTGGCAGGACAGTGGTGGAGAGCCCCTGAGCCCAGGAATCGGGCAGGCAGGTTACTGCTCAGCCGCTCACCATCCTGGGGGGGATCCCTCACAGTTTTTGTTTTTTTGTTTTTAGGACAGGGTCTGACTCTGTAGTCCAGGCTGGCCTTGAATTCACTATGTAGCCCAGGCTGGACTTGAACTCGAGTGGATCCTCCTGCCTCACCCTCCCAAGTGCCAGGATTACAAGCATGTGCCACCTCGCCCGGTGGCAGTTTCTTTAGTGTCACCTTAGCCCAGGGAGCTTTGCAGCTCCCAGCAGGGAAGGACCATGGTATGTGCTATTTTGTGTGCATTTATGTTGAGATTCATACCTGCCATTCTGAGGTATTAAAGTAGATATTTTACCTACACTAGAGTTCAAATTCGTACAGAATGTGGAGCGGAGGGGCTGATGAAGTCCTTAGGAAGATTAGGGCAGGAGCTTTCTAAAGGAGATGGCAGTTGAGATGGGTCCTGAGGAATGGGGGAATTTTCATTGGTTGGTGGAGAGAACACTCCAATTATGTGAGCCACTTCTTCTATTATTATTATATTATTATTATTATTATTATTATTATTACTATTAAGCTTAGGTGAGGCTCACTATGCTGTTTAGGCAGGTTTTGAACTGCTGGGCTCAAATTATCTTCCTGCCTTGGCCTCCTGAGCAGCTGGGACTAAGGCGCATGCCCCCCTGGGTGGGGCTGAGTCCTTTAATTTAAACCAAGGCCTAGAGGAAGTGGGAAGTGTGCCAGTACTCAATAGGATTTTGGAGGTGATGAGGTTGGAAAGGGATGTGAGCCCATATGCCAAGGGCTTTGCTTGCCGAATCTGGACTTCATCCTCCAGGCCCAGGAAAGCCAGTGGGAAAGCAGCATGATCCACTGTTTTGGGAAGGAAAATGGGGCTGTGTAAGGGATGGGCTGAGGAGGAGGAAGGCGGTAGGAAATGACCCACAGCTCCATTAAGCCTGACCACGCTGGACTTCGCCTTTGGGATCTCTGAAATGGAATGCTTTTGCCAAGGAACCTACAGTATTTGAGCCAATCATTGATCAATATTTCCCAGAATATTGGCTTAGCTTTGCTCAGACTCCCAAAATACCTCTTCTTTATTTGATCCCTGCTGTACCACGCGTCTGATCACAGAAGAGGCCCTTTTAGGAAGGGACACAGAACCACCTCTCCCCGGGGGCAAAGTTGGGACTACTCCATGATGGAGACTGGAGGGTGGGGAGGGGCTTTTTATCCGCCCCTCACTGGAATAGTCGCAGGTTATCTGCTGTAACGTGGAATGTAGGTGATAGGAGCTGTTCATGTATGTTCATGCACCCAGCAACATTTCCGGGATACCTTCTCTGAGTCAGGCCCTATGCTAGGTAGAGCCAGGGATACACCTCATTTGCTCATGAGGAAGACAAATGAATAGAAACTTACATTCATTTTAAGTGCTATGCATTATAAGTGTTATACGTTCATAAGTGTTAATGATACACTTAATATGAGGTTCTAGAAAGACATGGGGAGGGGCCGGTGAGATGGCTCAGTGGTGTAAGCGCCTGCCTTGCAAGTGCGAGGGCCCGATTTCGACTCCCGTAACCCACATACGAAAAAGGGGCCGGTGATATCGCTCAGTGGCACGGGTGCCTGTTGGCGCGCGAGGTCCTGAGGTCGTCCCCCTGGTACCCACAAAAAAAAAAAAAAAAAGAAAAAAAAGAAAGACATGGGGAGGAGCTTTCCATCCCCCAGGTATGGGTATTCCAAGTGCAACTTCAGACATTAGCCATGGCAGTGGGTGTGAGTAGGTATTCTCATGAGGGTTGAAGACCCAAAAGATGTTGGGCCAAGGAAGTCAGATGGGTGTCCAGCATGCGGCAAAAAGAGGGGTGTCACTGAGTACTATTTGCCACTATAGATTCTATATCAAATTGCCCCAAACCTAGTAGCTTAAAACAATACACATTTATTTAGAGTTCTGGAGGGCAGATGTCTGACTTTTGAGTTTCACTGGACTAAAATCAAGGGTTGTGTGCCTTTGGAGGCTCTGGGAAAATGCATTTCCTTGCCTTTCTCAGCTTCTTGAGGCTACCCATATTCCTTGGCTGATGGCTCCATTTTCAAAGCCAGGAACAGCTGGTTGAGAGACTCTCACATCATATCACTCACCGTCCTCCTCTACTCTTTTTTTTTTTTTAAAGAGAAGGAAAAAAAAAAAATAAAACAAAAACAACAAAATTTCAAAACAACATAATAGGAGGGTAACAATGGTTAATACATTATGTATTGTTATCTTTAAATTAGTTACTCAGGGTACAAGATATTAGCATTCAGTTGTCTAAACATTACTGGCATAGGCCGGTGAGATGGCTCAGCGGCTTAAGCGCCTGGCCGGCAAGCGCGAGGGCCCGAGTTCGACTCCCAGAACCCACATATGAAAAAAAGGGGCCGGTGATATCGCTCAGCGGCACGGGCGCCTGCTGGTGCGCGAGGTCCTGAGGTCGACCCCCCGGTACCCACAAAAAAAAAAAAAAAAAAAAAAAAAAAAAACATTACTGGCATAAACTTTTCTCTTCAATGAACTAAGTAAAATTAGTAATGTATCTATCTTAACCATCTTATATATAAATACAATTTTTTTCTTTTCCCTTCTTTCTTTTCCCCATTCCCCCATCCCAGACTCTCTTTCCTTTTGACCAGTTTCTTTCTGATTCATCATATCTATTGTATATTTTGGATCTTATTTACTCTTTCAGTTTCTCACACTAGGGAGACAATACGATGTTTGCACGTGTGCATCTGGTTAATTTCACTTCTGAGTATTTTCTCGAGTTGCATCCATTTACCTATATAAAAGTCTCCAGTTTATCCTTCTTTATGACTGAGTAGTACTCCATTGTATAAACATACCACATCTTTTTTATCCATTCCTCGGTTGATGGGCATTTGGGTTGCTTCCAAGATCTGGCTATTATAAATTGTGCTGCTGTAAACATGGGTGCACATATATCGCTGTGGTATGATGTTTTTAATTCTTCTGGGAAGATACCCAGAAGGGGAATAGCTGGGTCAAATGGGACCTCCAATCCTAGTTTTTTGAGGAATCTCCACACTGATTTCCACAGTGGCTGTACCAGTCGACACTGCCACCAACAGTGGAGAAGGGTTCCTTTTTCCCCACAGCCCCTCCAGCATTTGTTATTAGTTGATATCCTCTACTCTTATAGATGCTTGTGATTGCATTAGGCCCTCATAGGTAATGCAGGATACTCTCCCTATTTGAAGGTCTGCTGAATAGCAGGCTATATTCCTCTTGAAACCTTAATTCCCCTTTGTGTGTAACCTCACATACTCACAGGACTATGACATGGACATCCTTAGAGGGAGCATTATTCTGCCCGCCACACACACTTTGCCAGCAGGGTGGCTTGGCCTGAAGATGAACAATGGGCAAAGCACAGTGACTCCTTTATCTTTTTATAGTGTCTACCTGAAACAATGGAGGGGACATATTTTTAATATTAAGCAAGGGAATTAAAAACCATCAGGATAAATAAAAGCAGGACAAGAAACTTGTTGGAGGAAAACAACAAGGCCACCAGCATCTACCCATGTGGGAGTGGGAGTCGAAGGGAGGTGAAGTCAGTGAGGAACGAGCACATATGACCACTTACATAAGGCCTGTATGTGGAGTTATTGGGAAAATGGTGGCGGCCTTGAAGATGGGCCACGGGGCCAGGCCATAGAAGAGACACAGCCCCAACTGCATCTCAGTCACACTAAGGATGGTGAGGAGACATCTGTCAGGGCTACCCTGTAGCTAGAGGAGCACCCTGAGGTCCCACCTCTGTAGTTTTTAGGAGGAGCTCTGAACCATGAGCCTAGAGGTCTGACTTCTAGGCGAGGTTTCCATCACTGTGAGCAAGTCATGGTACCTGCGGGCCTCAGAACCTTCCCTGGGAAGTAAAGGGTGGCCTAGGTGACCCCAAGGTGCTCATGGCCCACGATGAGTTTCAGAACCGTGGCTATCATGGCTCTTTGCCAGGTACACCCTGGGAATGTGGGGCTGTGATGATGACATGGAAGCCTTCCAGGCTTCCTGTTCCCGTTAGAGACTTGTTCTACAAAAGGAGCCACATGGACATTGCTGTCCTTTGGGCTTTAGTGCTCAAGGCTGCTTGTTCTTTGTGCCTTCCCAGTTTTCGCTGTCATGTGAACCCTGTCCCCAGCAGCATCACTGTGTGAGCATTGTGTGAGGTGTGTGAGCTTTGACAGGGCTGAGGTCAACATGCAGTCCAACTGGTGAGGAAGACTGGAACATGGCACCTCTTGGCCAGCCCCCCTCTTCCCCAGACTGCCTATCATCACAGCCACGGCTCTGGACTTTGTTCCTCCTCAGGGAGGGGGGCTGGGGCCCCTCACATTCCCTTAGAATCCTGTCACAGGTGTTAAGAAAAGGGCTGTGTCAGAGCCCGGCACCAATAGTGATTTCTGATGACAGTGATGGTCACACAACCATCACCTCAGCGCAGGGGGAAGGACAGGAGGTGACGAGCCTGAGACCAGGCTGTGGCTCAATTGAGGGAGACATGGAACTTTTACCACACAAGTTTATTTAAATAAAAGTGAACACATATGCAGGCTGGTGCCAAGGGGCAGGGGCGGGAGGCGGGCAGACAGCGGGGGACAGGCAGAGTCTGTGTGGTGTGGACCAGGCTGCAGGAGGGAATGGCTAGGGCCATGGGGCAGTGCTGGCCCTCGGTGCTGGGCGGCGTCTTGGGTGGGTGGGCCCAGTGCCAGGAGGTCACTTCTGTCCCTTGCATGCTCCCCTCCCTCTCCCTGATCCCTGGGCCCCCAGCACTGCCTCCTCAGCTGCCTTCTTCTCCTGACATCGGCCTTCCCCTCAACTACTGGGAAGTCAAGAGACAAAATAAATAAGAATTGGTGAGTCCTGCCCCAGTCTTGGCGTGGGGAAGGGGAGCCAAGCCAGGCCTGCTGCCCCAAGCTCGCTGTCAGCCCTGGAAAAGAACAGGTAAAGTGCAAGGACAATCCAGTAAGTAAAAATATACCAATGACTTTGTCAAATATACAGCTGCTGGCTCTCAGGGAGCAGGTGGCTGGCTGGGCGGGTGGCAGCAGCACCCTGGGAAGTGTTGGCTGACACAGCATAGAGACAACGGAAATAAATAGGGGTGAGGAATGGGCAGGGGTTCCACCCCCTGGGCAAGTGCCACTTTTGGGGGGAGCTGGGATGGGGCCTCTGCCTGCTCCCCTGCCCCATCCTCCCGAGCCCCTCACCCGGCTCCCCAATGCTGTGGCACTGACACAAAGCACCCGGCAGGCCGACTGGCTGAAGGAAAGGACTGTAATGTGGGGTGGGCGCAGGGAGGGGAGGCACGGAAGAAAGCCGTGCAGTCAGCCAGGGCTGGCGCCGCCCTCAGTACTCGTCCTGGTCTTCTTGTTGGTGTTCTTCAATCTCATCATCCTCTGGGGGTGCAAACCCTTCCTGGAGGCGAAGGAAGAGGGGAGTGGTGAGCCGGAGGCTGGATCAGGTGGAGGGCGACAGGCTGGAGCAGTGGCTTAGGAACTAGGGTCCAGGAGCCCAGGGCCCTGCTCTCCCTGCTAATGGCTGTGTGCACCCTGGGGATAGTGACAGCACCTCTCTCTTCATCAGTAAATGCTCTCCAGGGTCCTTTCTTATCCTGGCTTGCTTGTAGACTTAGGGTCAGGCCAGAGTGGGGGCTGTGGGCCTGGAAAGGGGATGCTCACCTCAGTGGCATAGAGAATGCCGATGATACCCGCGATAACAGGGCTGTTTTCACTTTCATGCTCCTGGCAGATGAGCTCGATGTCACGCAGTTTGCTGAAGTAGAAGTCACGCTCCTTTTCCAGCCCATCCACGGTCAGCTTCAAGTCTAGGAGCTGCTCGGGCAGAAGGCAGGGTTCAAGGCAGATGTTCCTGCTTCAGACTCCCCTGCCTGCTCTCCTCTTGTCCTTGCAGATGCCCCAAGATCCCCTGGACTTTGTGTCAGGGTTACTATTACCCATCCCATTTACCTGTTGGTTGAGTTCAAGAATCTGGGCGTCAGTCTCATGGCCGCCATTTCGGGCTGATGGGGGATTCTTCCGGAGGATGCAGGGTGGGGCCACATTGCTCAGTCGGCCAGAGGTCTGCGTGTTCTTGGGGCCTGTGGGGGACGTCCTCTGTGGAACTGCCCAGAGGAGAAGAGTCAGATAAGGCTGGTACTCATGTGGCTTGAGACAGCCTGGTGTGAGGAATTCGGGGGCAGGCCCATGCAACAGGCAGACGCTCCCCCTCAGGAAGGGCATCTACATTTAGGCCTCAGGCCTTGGCCACACATGACGCTACAGCAGCGAGGCAGACCTCTGGCAAGCCTGGGAGAGCAGCGACCACAGGGAATTAAGGGAAGGTGTAAGGGGTTGGGGCACGGAGAGAACTGGCCTGAGGGAGGGTGGGGAATTTGGGGAAGTGGGGCTCAGGGCTCTCTTGTACTGACAGCTGGAGCCTGGGGAAAAGCAGCTGGCGCAGGTCTCCCCAATAGAAGCCCCAGCCCAAAGCCACCCTCCCCCTGAAGCTTGGCCCTGCCCCTCCAGTCCATCTCAGGATGGGCTCTGTTGCCCTCTGCTGGGTGCAGCAGTGGCCACCTCAGGGACCCCAGCTCTTCCTCTGCACACACAGCCCACATGCTGTGGCCACTTGCTTTCTAGCACTGCACCTCCCTCAACAGAGCGGCCGCTTCTAATGCCAAGCAAGCAGGTGAGTGGGAACAGGCCCAGGCAGGACAGCAGTGCAAAATGGAGGAGGTGGCTCTGCTATGACGGATCAGATGCGGGCTGGGGCTGCTCCTCTCCCTTCCCTTCCCCAACCTTCCTGTCCCCCAAAGGCCCTATTGCTTCTTTCCCTGTCCCTTTAGCACTGGATAGACTCAATCCTCAAGACTCATCTTGAGGATTTGAATTAGGGGAGGATAGGGTCAAGCTTGGCAAACTGCTGCCCCTGGTTATCCAGGGGGCAGGGGCAAGAAAGGGCTATGGTGCTGGCACCAGGGCCGTGGCCTGATGGACCTGTACAGCAGAAACATGCCACCTTGCTGCCCCATTATCTTGAGGCAAACAAGTTAGCTCAAACAAGAAGTGCCCTGGGCCTCAGCTGCCACCAGGGCTGGTGCAGGTAGCTTTCCTCACAGAGCAATTTTTGGAGCCCTCTCACCCCCCATGGGGACTCCCCAGTCTAAGTGGGCAGCAGGTGGCATCATCTGAACTCCGTGATAACAGTCTCCTCCAGGGTGGCAGGGCCAGGCCGGTGGCCCTGGGGGCACTTGTGGCTGTAGAGCCCTGCCGGCCCGGCCCCTCAAATCCCTCCCCCGGCTCGGGCACGTTACCTGCTGTGCCAATGAGTTTCTTGGATTTGTTGAAGATCTGATCACCTGGGTTAGGAGGTGGTGCTACGTCCTGGCCCTGCCGCGCCAGCAGAGGGTTGTAATCCTTTCCATCATAGTTTGCGTCAAAGAATTTCTTAAACCACTGAATAAACTCAAAATTATCTTGGAATTTTCCTTTCACTAATTTCTCTACAGGAATGATCTGAAATAGACCACACAAGCAGAGCACTTTAGCCACCTGCTGCATAGGGCCGCCTTCCTCTGTGAGAGGACCACTGCCCTCAGGAAAGGCAGGCCCTGGGCCACAGCATTGCCCACCTTCTCCACCTGCCCCCTTCCCACGGCCCCAGAGCAGACAGGTGGTGGGCAGGTTGGCAGGCCCTGCCATGGGTCCTGTAGGCACAGGAGGAACTGTGTGGGCATGCTTCCCTCGGTCCTGCTGCCAACATGCGGGCTGGAGGCTCAGGACCCACAGTCCTGGGACTGTCAAGGCTGGAGAATGAGCAAAGAGACTTTTCTTGGGCCCTATGGAGAGACATAACAGGAGCAGTACACTGGACCTGTGTCTGGGGCAGGTAGGATCAGTGGAGGAGAGAGAGAAAGGAATGTTGGTCATAATGGGATGTGTCTTGAGCTGGGGGAGAGTCAGGGGTGGGCGGAGAAAGATGTGTGCTGGAAAACCCAAGCAGCCCAGCACCCTGGCTGTGGCTGTCGGGGCATCTTCTTCCCAAGGGGCACATAGCTCCTCAGGGCCCCCTGGGGTACAGGCACCTACTTTGTCAACACCCATCTTCTTGAAAGCTGCTTGCAGCACCTTGAAGTTGTGGATGTATTCATGTTCTAGTTTGGCCTGGAACTTGACCTTCCTCAAGTGCACACAGCCAGGGAAGAGCATGTCCATGAACTGACAGTAGGCTGCCCCTGTGGAGAGGCATGCTGACTGAGGCAGGTTGCAGCCACTCTCTCACTCCCTGGCCCTTTGTGGTCTCTTCCCCAAACCTGGACCTCTCTTCTCTCCTTATTTTGGAGCTGGAGCCAATCCTACTTTCAGGCTAGACATGACCAGACTCCCCTAGCTTTCCAAGTATAAACACAATTAGTATTTACTGATGCATATCCTGTACCAGCACTGCATATATGTAGGTTTATCCTAGTAAGTACAATAGGTACAGTAAATAGGTGACCGCATCTCCATTATGTGGATGAGAAAACTAGAATCTAGAGAAATGCAGTGACTTGTCCAGGGTGGCACCAGGTAGACGAGGTGCTGAAAGTTGGACACAGAGTGGCTACACTGGAGCTCATGTGTTAACCTATAGCTTCTGCCTGTAGTGGCTCTTGACACCCCACTTTCCCTGCTTCTCTTTCCTGACTTCCACTCCAGGTGCTGTGACTACTGTGGTCTCTCCAGCTCTCCTCCACGCTAATTACAAGGTACTTTCCCTGCTTTGCTGTTCAGCCTTCTGGGCTTCCCTTCCTTTCCCTCCAGCAGGGCCATCCGCGGGTCACAGTCTCCTACCTGAACAGAGCTGTTCTATCTTGGTGTAGTTGAGGTGCAGGGAGTCATTGACCCAGGCAAGCATATCATGGCGACTCAGATTTTCACTAGTCACGGATGTGGAGTACACATTGACGGCCATTCCCCAGCTGCAAAGAAAAAGAGAAGTGAGGTCAGCATGAGAGGCTCATGCTGTTTTCTGTGGCAAGGAGAGGAGGGCCTGGGCGCACCTGGGGAAACGAGCAGCACTGCCCTCAGACCAGCCTTGCAGTTCACCCTCCAAGGGAAGGGGCCTGTGCTCATTCTTTAAGCATTTAACCAGTGTCTACTATGTGCTAGGCATGTCTAAAAGCTGGTGATACGAGTTAATTAAGAGACCGTCTCTGCTTCCCAGGCAAATTTCCCCAGCAGTGGGAGATGGGGCCTTAAGAGAAGCACAGAAAAAGTTCACGGATGCACAGACGAGGGCGTGATCTCTTCTGCTTGGCAGGGTCAGTGAAGGCTTCAGAGCAGACATTTTGGAGCCTAAAAGGAGATGAAATTTTCCAGACATACAAAGGATGGGGTAGGAGGGCACTGCAGATCCAAGTAGTAGTCAGAACAAAGGCATGGCTTATTCCAGGAACTCTGAGTGGCTCAGCAGGCCCGGGGAACAGGTTCTGTGTTGGGGTGTGGTGCAATGGGGTTGGCAGGGCCAGATCTGGAAGGGCTTTGTTTACCATGAGGAGGAGCCTGGACTTTCTATTTAGTCAATGTGAAGCCAGCAGAGGATTTTAAGCAGACAGTAACCTGATCAGATTTGTCTTCTAGAAAGCCAACCAGCCCTTGCCTCTTCTCTGACTTCTGACTCCCTGTTCCTGTGTCCTACAGCCTGCTGGCTGGCCCAGAGGCACCTAAATTCTACTTGTCCAGAGCCTCTTAAAACATGCATCTGCTCCTGTATTCATTATCAAAGTCAATGTCACCACTGGCCCCAATCACCTGAGTTAGAAACTGTGGGGTCACTGTAGCCAGTCTGCTCTTGTTCCTGCACACATCTATCTGTTCCTGCTGCAACCCTCCTTCCTCAATATGCTCCATATGTCTGCCCACCCTTGGACTTACTTTCTCTTTAACCAAAGCCACCAGGAGCCTCCTAACAGGGCTTCCAGCCTTCAGCCCCTCCCTCCTCCACATCATCCCCCTGTCTAAGAGGCCCGGCCACCCACAACCCAGCTCTAAGTCCATAAAACACTGTGGCCGAATTTGCCTTGCAGGCTTGAACTGTGTAGCACTCATAATGTTGGATATTATTTGAGACAGTGCTCAATATTTTAAAGTTGGGATGTTTCATACAAACAATGTAGGATTTCTGGTTTCTTTTGGCAACTCTGGACCTGTGTTCCCGCATTGCAACCAATAGGTGGTGCTGAGCAGAGGCGCCCCCATCTGGAGAGCAGGGGTGAGCGCCTCCCTACCCCCATCCTTGCACAGAGGCCAAAGGTCAGCTGCTGTTTAGCACTCTTGAGAAGAGGGAACTATTTCTGGTAACTAAGTCTTTAGCAGAAACAGAGAAACAGGATAGACCAAAAGGACTGTGTATTCCGAGAATTGTGAGAGCCATATTTCTGAAGTGAAGACTATTTCCCCAGGTTTAATGTGCAGGGTCTCTATGTAAGAATATATCCAGCCCACTTCCCTGGCCTTGAAGGCAGCTGCTGTTTTAATGTGACCCTTCCCTACCACTTATCTAACCTTAAGCAGACCCCAGCTCTCCAGCCTTTTCTCCCAAAAGACAGGTCCCCACTTGCCCTCTGTCCGGAAGGCTGTTCCCACCCCCAAGGCCCCTCATTCACTGCTCCAGTGGTTCTCAAACTGTGATCCCTGAGCCAGCAGCAATGGAACTGTCTGGGTACCAGCTTGTTAAAATTCCATTTCTTGTGCTGTACCCAAGACCTACTGAATCAGGATCTCTCTTTGACCAAGAGGTGCAGTAGCTCTGCAGGCACAGGCACTGCTTTAGAGAGGGGGCACAGTTTGGCACCTGCTGGGTGTTGTTATCCTCCTACCCCTATCCTTGACCCTATGCATATCCACATAGCTGGACTTCATTATATGCACATCTAACTTAAATGAGCTTTTCTGAATAAAAATCATGAGATAAAACCCTCTTATTTATTTCTAGTCCTTCATCCTTAAAACAAAACAAAAAACCTTGTCCTTTACTGCTCAGGGAAAGGGAGGCCAGCCAAGGTACAGAAGCCAAGAAAAACAAAAATTATTGTCCTGGGAGCTTCTGAAGACTCAGGACCTGGCAATTTAAGAAATTTCCCAGGATAGTTTTGACTGTGCTTGAGCTTTTCAGACAATGGCTTTGTGTCCACTGCCCTGCACCCCAACCCTCATACTCACCACCAGACTTGTCATCCACCCCGCCACACCACCCCATCAGGAAGTGCTGTGAAGTCAAGAGTGGATTTGTTATAGGCATAGTGTTCAGTAACATTGTCAAATGATTGAGTGGCACCTCCTTGTGTCCTCTGTCTTTCTGATTTGTCTTTTATCATCTTCTGGTCTGGGTCCCCCAACTCTACCCAACCTGTAGGACCTGGCTTCAGGATCCTCTCTGGGAAAATTATTCTGAAGCCCTGTGTAGGATTCATGCCTCTCCTCTGTCCCTGTAGCACTCTGACATAGCTCATCAAGGCACTCGTCACATTCTCGTGAAATCCTCTATGTGCCTGTCCCTTCCACCTGACTGTGAGCTCTTCAGGGGCCAGGCTGTTCTGTTGTCCTTCAAGATCCAGACCAATCCTCAGTGAACAGTAACTGCCTAGGCAGGTTGGTGGAAGGGAATGACAGATTCTGGCATTAGGAGGCATTTCTGAGCTTCCAGGGGACTCACCTAAAGTGCGAGTGGATGGGATGGGTGGACACTAAGCTTGTAAGGAGGCAGAATGGGAAGGGTGAAGGAAAATATATTTTATTTCCCTGAGTATTTATTTTGCTATGTACTACAAGGAATGGAAAAGATTTGCGCTGCCACTAATGAGTTTATAATCTTCCTGGGGAGAAGAACACATGAGAATAGTAGAACCCAATGCCCCCAAATGGGGTGCAAATAAGTGCTACAGGGAATCAAGGAGGAGAGAGCATGCAGATCAGAGAGAGGTGGATCTGAATGGCCCCATGTATGAGTGGTCAGACTCTGGCCGGTCTGCAGAGGCCAACTGGGACTGGCTGCACAAGGGCATGAGCTATTCTGGTAACTGGCTCAAATGACTATCCCGGAACTTTCCACAGGCTCAGAGACTCATTGCCCCAGGAGGCCCTGGGGCCATTTTATCTCTGGGCCCCCAGGGCAGCATGATTCTGGGCCAACTATGGTTGGTACTATACTGGGTCTCAGAGGCTCTGGGCTGGCCAGAGGTGGTTCTGAGGGAGTTAGGGTGTTCTTAGGCTGGCATTGGCAATTCCTGAGCCATGTTAGGGATTCTGTTCTGTTTAACAGTTACGAGTTTCAAAGGCTGATTACTGAAAAAAAGTGGAGGCAATCGTCTTAGTCCAAATGTGCACTCTGGTTTTTGAAAGCAGCCTTTCTGGTGTTCCACAGGGCTAGATTTACTGAAGGCTTAGGCCCATTCCATGCATTCCATGGGTTCCTCACTTTGGAGAAGCCTGTGTGTGTGCGTGTGTGTGTGTGTGTGTGTATGTGTGTTATATGTATTAACGTATATAACATACACAGAGTTTTATTTTTAATATCAAGGTGACTCTGGTACACAACTGAGTATAAGAACCATAGCCCTCATCTGGTACTTAGCTGGGATTTACAGGCCTATGTTGCAATGGCATAGGTTGGGAGGTTGGGATGCTTTGTCATCTCCCTGTGGGGGTAGTTTAGCCATCTTCCTCCTTGGTACCAAGAAAAATCTCTTGTTTCCCTGGAGTTTAGAACACAGCTGAATACCCTGCTATTAGGAGTCACCAAGAGCTATGTAGCTACTTGAAAAATGTCCAGGTCTCAGTTTGGCCCAAACTCCCAGTTCTGCCAATGCCTGAGGATGAGAGAGCAATTCCCACTCTTCTGATCAGTCTGAATCTAGGTCCCAAAGTGCAACAGTGCCGGCCTGGGGGTGTAGCACACAGTGGTAGAACACTTGCCTAACATGAGAAAGGCCCTGGGTTTCAACCCTCCTACCATGAAACACCCAAAGATGTATCTAAAGTGGCAACTGCCTATAGAAGGGAATTGAAAAAAGTTGCTCCTTTCAGGGCTCAGTAATCAATTATGCTGTCACCCCATGGGGCTTTAGGGAAGGGGTGTAGCTAATACCAGGACTGGAGCCTTTGTTACCACTGAGGACTGGCTCAGGTTTGCCCTTAGATGAGTCTCTCTGCCCTGCTTGGGACCCATCTTGGCTCAGGACCCATGGGTCCCATGAGTCCCTGCAAGGATTCTCTGTCACACTTGCTGGAGCTTCACAAAGAAAGCAAGCCTTCCCCTTTCCTTGTCCCTTGTCATGCTAGGAAGGACAGGGTGCCCTTTAAGTTTTCCTGTCCTGGGTTTGGCCCCATACATGGAACTAAACATGGCCAGTAGGTGGCACCCAGGTCCTAAGCAAAGACTCCTTCAACTGCTTCCTCATCCCATAACTACCTTTACCCAGATCAATTTAGGCACGAAGAGCCCCTAACTTTTTTTTTTTTTTCTGTGGGTACCGGGGGTCGACCTCAGGACCTCGCACGCCAGCAGGCGCCTGTGCCGATGAGCGATATCACCGGCCCTTTTTTCGTATGTGGGTTCCGGGAGTCGAACTCGGGCCCTCGCGCTTGCCAGGCAGGTGCTTAAGCCGCTGAACCATCTCACCGGCCCCCTGAAGAGCCCCTAACTTTGATCTGTCCCCCAAGAGGAAGCTGGTTTACACCAAAACCTGGTGGTGTCGTGGAAGGGGGTTGAGTGGAGTGCCCACTACTGGCCCAAATGTCCTCTGAGAGCTGGGCCAGCTGGAGTGGCCTGAGCATAGTGTCTGCTCTAGGATTCTGTAGTGAACTAAACCTTTCCCTAAACCCATCAACTGGTCCAACTTCTGATTGCCTTTTGAATTAGGGGTTGACATGGGCCTAGGCTCAAAGCAGGCCAGCTGTTGGGCAGAGGTACATACAGCATTTGTCCAGGCATTTGGTTTGCGTGGACCAGCTACCTCCAATGACAACAGAGGCACATTTCGAGAAAACGCCTAACGGTAACACACCTGTTACCAAGAGCTCTTTGAATACCCTGATGGAATGGTAGGTAACTCCCAGAGGGGCAGGCTCTGTCCCAGGGGCTGCAGTAGCAAGTCCCTGTCCCCTAGTTTCTACCCTCATCTTTGGCACATGATGACTTATTGGGAGGAAAAGCCTGACTGGGCCATGGCATGAAACCCTCCAGGTTAGCTAAAAACCCTATTTACAGATCAGAACAAGACGTGGCCCTGGGAGAAGCTTGCTCTTCAGGGCCTTGACTCCTGCTACCAAGTCTGCAGTCAGGGGAAAGAAACTTAAGGAGTTTTAATTTGAGGACTTTGTTAAATCATTTCCTATACTAGGACCATAAGGTTCACTGTGCATTCACCAGCAAGGGGAGAGGGCACTGTTGGTTATCCAGAAGAATGAAGTCTTGAAAAATGGTCATCAATACAGACCGGCAGAGTGGATCAAAAAACAAAAACCAATGGTATGCTATATACAAGAAAACACATTTAATCTAAAAAGGAATTTATGACTAAAAATCAAAGGATGGAAAACAATATTCCATCAATGGGAGCCCCAAAATAAGCAGGAATAACTATCCTACTTTCAGATAGAGGGACTTCAAGCCAAAACTGATCAAAGAGGCAAAGAAGGACACTATATATTGGTTAAGGGAAAAATTCAACAGGAAGAGATAACAGTTGTAAACATACATGTGCTGAACACTGGTGAACCTAACTCCATAAAACAAACACTACTAGTCATAAAAGATCAAATAAACAGCAACATAATTACAGTGGGGGACCTCAATACACCACTGTCAAAAATAGATCAACCAAAAAAAAAAAAATCAAGGAAAAAAACCCACAGAATTGAACCACAACTTCAAATAAAAGGACTTAATATCTACAGAAAGTTTCACCCAACAACAACAGAATACGCATTCTTCTTACCAGAACAAGAAACTTTCTCCAAAATAAACCACATAACAGCCCATAAAGCATGCTTAGGTAAATACAAAAGAATCGAAATTATCTCATGGATATTCTAGATCTTAGTTTAATGAAAATAGAAATCAATGAAAAAATAAACTACAGAAATTAGGCAAACACATGGAAATTAAATAATAGACCCCCCTTTTTTTTTGTTCAGGCTGGCCTTGAACTCACTATGTAGCCTAGGGTGGCCTTGAACTCAGGGAGATTCTCCTGCCTCAGCCTCCCAAGTGCAACAATATACTCTTGAATAATCAACGGGTTACAGAAGAAATCAAGGGAGAAAAATTCCTAGAATGAAATGATAATTGCCATATTAGAACCTATAGGACACAATGAAAGCAATCCTAAGAGCGCTCTGAATGCTCACATCTGAAACAAAGAGTAAGCCCAAATAAATAACCTAATGATGTACGTCAAGATCATAGAAGAACAAGAATAATCCAAATCCAAAACTAGTACAAGGAAGGAAATCATAAAGATTAGAGTGGAAATCAATGAAATTGAGATTAAAAAAACCCATATGAAGAATCAGTGAATTGAAGAGCTGTTTCTTTGAAAGAATAAACAAAATAGACAAAGCCTTAGCTAATCTTACCAAAAAAGGAAAAAAAAAAGACCAAAATCAGTGCAATTATAAATGAAAAAGGTGAGATCACAATGGACACCACCAAAATCCAGAAGATTGTTAGTAACTACTTTGAAAACCTGTACTCCAACAAATTGGAGACTCTAGAAGAAATGGATAGATTCATAGATACCTATGAATTACCAAAACTGAATAATCCATATATGTGTAAGCAATAAAATTGAAGCAGTAATAAAATTGAACCAATAATAAAGAACTTACCAACTAAGGAAAGCACAACAATTCAACAGGAAGAGATAACGATTGTAAACACATATGCATCAAACCCAGTGATGGATTCACTGCTGAATTCTATGAGAACTTCAGGGAAGATCTAACTCCAATACTCCTCAAGCTCTTTAATGAAATTGAAAGGGAAGAAGTACTCCTAAACTCATTCCTGTAAGCTACATTACCCTGATTCCAAAATCAGAAAGGACCCGACTAAAAAGATGAGTAAAGGCCAATCTCTTTAATAAACATAGACGCAAAAATCCTCACAAGATACTGGCAAATAGAATGCAACAAATCACCAAAAAGATCACACATCATGACCAAGTAGACTTCATCCCAGGGATGTAAGAATGGTTCAACATTCATGAATTAATAAAGCCAAAACAAAAATCACATGACCATCTCAATAGATGCAGAAAAAATTTTTGACAAAACCTAAAATCCATTCATGATAAAAGCTTGAAGAAAATAGGTATAAAAGGACCTTATCTCAATCTGATAAAAGCCATTTATGACATGTCAATATCTAACATCATATTAAATCAGGAAGAAGACAAGGACGTCCACTATGACCACTCCTATTCAACACAGTACTCAAAACATTAGCCAGAGCATCAGGCAAGAGAAAGAAATATTATAAGCGATATGTATGGGAAAGGAAGAAGTCAAATTATCATTACTTGCAGGTGACATGATTCTTTACATAGAAGACCCCAAAATTCCATCAAGACTCAATTAATAACTGAACTTGGCAATGTAGCAGGATACAAAAATCAGCACGCAAAAACCAGTACCATTCTGCTACAGCAATAATGAACTCATCAAGAAAGACACTGGGATAACAATACCATTCAAAACAGCACAAGAAAAATTAAATACTTAGTAATTAACCTAATCAAAGAATTGAAAGATCTCTACAACAAAAACTACAGTACTCTGAAAAAGGAGATCTAAGAGGCCATCAGCAAATAGAAAGATATCCCATGTTCCTGTATAGGCAGAACCGATATTGTCAAAACAGCCACACTTCCAAAACTGATACACAGGCTTAGTTACTCTTCCCGTTGCTGAGACAAAATACCCAACACCCGAAGTTGAAGGAGGAAAGGTTTATTGTAGCTCATAGTTTGTAGAGGTTTCAGTTCATAGTTGGCTGGCTCCAAGGCATGGTTGGGCAGCAAGTGACAAGTGACCACAGAAGCCCTCTTTCTGTCCAGGATACTCACCCTTAGGGTGGGAAGCACTCACACCCAGGCAGGGTCTTCCCATTATCCACTCCCAGAACAATGCCAAACCAATCAGTGGACTAATTTAGTAATCACACACTCTTGATCCCAGCATCACACTCTAGATCCAGCCATCTCTGAAAAGCCCCACTTATGACCACATGAGGCTTTGAGGGAACATCTAGACACAAGACATACACAGGCTTAATGCAATCTCAATCAAAATACCAACAGCATTCCTCATGGAACTACAGCAAACAATCTTAAAATTCATATGGAACCAGAAGAGACCCAGAACAGCAAAAGCAATCCTGGGCAACAAAAGCAAAGCAGGAGGCATCACAATCCTGGATTTCAAGTTATATTGCAAAGCTACAGTGATAAAAACAGCATGGTACTGACACAAAAACAGACATGTGGATCAATAGAATAGAGTAGAATAGAGGATGCAGAAACAACTCCAGGAATATTCAGCCATCTGATGTTTGACAAAGTGGCCAAAAACATACACATGCCTCTTTAGCAAATGATGCTGGGAAAATTGGGTATCCACATGCAGAAGACTGAAGCTAGACGCATATCTCTCACCACGCACTAAACTAAAATCAAAATGGATCAAAGATCTAAATATTAAAACAGAAATACAACCTGCTGGGAGATAGAATAGGTAAAACTCTTGATGTCATAGGCATAGACAAGGTCTTTCTGAACAGAACCCCAACTGTACACAAAAAAATAACATCAAGAATAAACAAATGGGATTATACAGAGTCCAGCAAAAAATGTATACACATTTTAGGAGAAGAAAAATAGTATCATGTCTTTTCAATAGATGGTGTTACTCCTCCTATGGGGGACCCTAGAGGATATCATGTATCACAGAAAACCCACTACATTGCTGGCCCTTAGAGAAGAAATTGAAAATGCACGTGTGGCAATCCCAATGACCAAGGTTGCCCAAGCAGCAGTTTGTCATACTAATAAATGTCTGGGAGCTAATGGCCACCACTTTGAGCACCTCTTAAAATTGTAGAGGCCAAAGATAACCTGTATGAGTCTCATGATGTCTCAATAAATTTAGTATTGAAATATTCATACAAGTTTTTCTTTTCCTGAAGTGTGTATACATTTTTTGGGGGCAGACTCTGTGTTACATTAAAAAGCTTCTGCACAGCAAAGGAAACAACCAATGGAATGAAGAGACAACCTACGGAATGGGAAAGAATTTTGCCAGCTATACCTCAGACAGCAGACAAATATTTAGAATATCTAAGAACTCAAAAAAATTAGATCCCCCCCAAATAAAAGACCCAATCAAAAAATGGGCAACACTAAAATGAACATATACTTCTCAGAAGAAGAAAATAAATGGCCAATAAGTACACGAAAAAACGTTCAACATTTCTAGCCATTAGAGAAATGCAAATTAAAACACACTGAGATTCCATCTTACTCCAGAAAGAATGGCCATCATCAAGAAATCAAACATTGGGGCTGGTGAGATGGCTCAGCGGCTTAAGCGCCTGCCTGGCAAGTGCGAGGGCCCGAGTTCAACTCCTGGAACCCACATATGAAAAAGCGGCCGGTGATATCGCTCAGCAGCATGGGCGCCTCCTGGTGCGTGAGGTCCTGAGATTGACCCCCTGGTACCCACAAAAAAAAAAAAAAAAAGATATCAAACACTAACAATGCTGGTGCGGCTGCTGGGGTGGGGGTGGGAGGAGGAAGCCTTCTACATTGTTGGTGGGAATGTAAACTAGTACAACCACTATGGAAATCAGTATAGAGATTCCTCAAAAAACAAATTAAAAATTCCATGTGACCCAGTTATTCCCCTTGCAGGTATCTTCCCAAGAGAGTTAAAGACATATTACAGTGATACATGCATACCAATATTCATAACAATGCAACTCATAATACCTAAATCTTGGAAGTAGCCTGTGTGTCCATCAACAGATGAATGGATTAAGGAAATGTGGTATATATATATATATATATATATATATATATATATATATATTTTGGTACCAGGAATCGAACTCAGGACCTCGCACTTGGCAGGCAGGTGCTGTGCCACTGAGCTATATCCCCAGCCCCAGAAAATGTGGTATTTTTACTCGACGGTGTACTACTCTGCTATAAGAAGGATAAACGAGTCATGTGTAGGAAAATGGATGCATCTTCAGACCATAATTTTTTTTTTTTCTTTTTTTTGTGTGTACCGGGGGGTCAACCTCAGGACCTCACGCGCCAGCAGGCGCCCGTGCCGCTGAGCGATATCACCGGCCCCTTTTTCGTATGTGGGCTCTGGGAGTCGAACTTGGGCCCTTGCGCTTGCCGGGCAGGCGCTTAAGCCGCTGAGCCATCTCACCGGCCCCAGACCATAATATTAAGTGAAATAAATCAGACACAGAAGCTTAAATATCACATGGTTTCTCATATATGAGAAACCCACAATATAAATAAATTAAGGAGCAAAACAGAAAATAGATGATAGGAAATAGGAAACAGATTTTTTTTACAAAAGAGAAGGGGACCAAGAGCTGGAGGGAGGTGGGAAGGGCACAGAAAGGGGATGAAAAAAGAAATAAGATGTGTTATGTATATGTTCCAACTCCCCACAATGAACATAATTGTTATAGACTGCAAACATGTACTGATAAAATTTTTTAAAAATAAAAATGGTCAGAAGGTTTTTAGAGACTATCTGGTTCCTTTCTAGACACCTGGGACTTTTTTTTTTCTTTCTTTCTTTGGTTTTTTGAGACAGGGTCTCACTGTGTAGTTCAGGCTGGCCTTGAACTCACTATGGAGCCCAGGTTAGCCTCCAACTTGTAGTGATTCTCCTGCCTCAACCTCCCCAGTGCAGGGATTACAGGTGCGTGCCACCACGCTTGGCTTCATAAATATCTCTTGAGGACAATCTGGGGGCATCAATCTTCTCTAGTTCTCTGGGGCTCCCTGTATTCCAAGTTCAGCTCTATTCTGGGCTGGTCCCTGGAGAATGCCCCACAGATCCCACTCCACCACTTCTGCCCGGGCTCTGAAAGCCATGTGGCTCTTCCAGTTATGCAGCGGGCAGCTGACATGCCTTTAGCCAGCTCCACAGTCTGGTGTAAGATCCTGGATCTCTAGTCAGACCACTTAGGTTCAAATCCTGGTGCTACCATGTGCTAGCTATTTGACTGTTGGTCTCAGTTTCCTTATCTATAGAATGGGACAGGGGCAGTTCCTACCTCACAGAGCTGTTATGAAGACTCAGTGAGCCCTGTGTACACAGCATTGAGCACAGAGCCTGCCATGCGGAATTTGCTAAGTGTTACCAGCATTACTGCGCAGATAGCAGAAATCCAAGAGCAGGTGTTACAGAAGCAAGTGCCTGACACACCGTCAACTTCAGGTCTCTGAGACCATGGAATGGCCAGTTCAGGAGGGACAGACTAGAGAACTGTGCTTTTCTCTGCCCTTTCTGCCGGAGGACAGCCATCTGGGCTTCTTGAAGCTGGGTCTCTGATCACGATCCCACCCCAACTCCAGATTTCCCATATATCTGCTTTTGGATGCCATCCTACCGGCCAGGAAAACTGGAACAGATGCTGTGGGATCAGAAGAGGGAGAGCTCTGAGGAGTCTGCCAAAATGTTTCTGCTGCTGATGTGGGGCTATGCCCATTGTCACTGAGCTACCCCTTCCTGACCAGGCGCCGGTGGGCGGAAGTCACCTGTTGGGAAAAATCTGCAGAATTGCTACCCCCTTCCTCCTGGCTCACACATCCAGGTTGTTCTGGGGTTGCACAGAGGCAGTATGTGTGGGCAGGGATGAAGGGTCCTGAGGGGCTGGAAGAGCCTTGCCAGCGGGTCACAAAGCCCTGGCACATCTAGCCAATCATGTTCTTCTCATGGCTGAGCAAGGACCTGACTCATAGAGAGGCTGGTGGCTCAAAGCTGAACTAGTCTAGTAGAGATTAGGTAAGTAGGGTGGTTCCAGGGAAAGCTGGGGGGTCTAGCATGTGTCCCCTCCAGTAGGTCCAGGGCAGGAATGTGGATTGTTGTAGGGCTAGGTAAAGACTGTAGCAACCCTTCAGGACTTTTTTTGAGGTACAGGGGGTGAACCCAGGGCCTCACTCTGAGCTACATTCCTTCCCTCCTTCCTTTTCCTAAATTTTGAGATAGGGTCTTGCTAAGTTGCCCAGGCTGGCCTTGAACTTGCTATCTTCCTGCCTCAGCCTCCCCAGTACGCAGATTACAGGTGTGCACCACTATGGCTGGCCTTCTCCAGACTCTATTTTCACAATACTTTTAGGTCAAGGAGCTCTTCCCCAAGGCCTGAGCATGCTGAGGTGTCAGCTACCGGGTCCTGAATGTGTGCTGCTGAACAAAATCTGAGCTCTTACAGAGAGGTCACGGAGCTGCAGAAACTGCTGTGACACGTTGGGAAGGGAGCGTTTATGTTTCCAGCAGACCTAGGGGCTCTGATGTTTCCTTCACGGCCCCTCATGCTCCAAAGCACATCCGTGTCTTAGGGGACACACACAAGCCATGTCACTTTATGTTTCTTTAAGAATTTTGTTTCTTCAGATGTCTGACTTAGAGTTGCCAGGGCTGGGTGGTATGTTCTCACCCTCCTCTGAGATGCCTGCAGTCTGTGAATTGGTCAGCCTGCTTTCCCCTGACCGTTGTCTCCTTCCCTTCTCTGCCCTCATCCTTCAACCCCAAATCCATCTCCTCAGAATCCTCCCAGTTTTATTCCCTTGCCATTTTGGCAGGGCACAGGCTGCTCAGGTATCCTCTGTTTTTTTAATCAGAAAGCTTGCCCTAAAGATGTCCGGAACAAACTTAATAAGTTTCAGTGTTGTTTAATCCTCTGTCCTCTCTCTGGCTGACTGCTATTCTCCATGTCCCCAGTACTCTTCTGATCTGTAGGAGCAACATTACCCAAGTGGAGACAGCCAGCCCCACCTAGTGAGGATACCCATGGGGAGGTCCCAGAAAGCTTGCCGTGGGGCCTGCCATTCCCACCAGGAATGCCACTCTTGTGGATACAGCATTCATCTTCAAGAGCCAGAATTAATTAACTCTACATATGAGGAAACGAAAGCTCAGGATTCAGGTGATCTGCCCAAGCTCAAGGCAAACTGCGGGTGAGACTGGAACTGAGTCTGGGCCATCTGAATCCAACCCCATACTCCTTCCGCAGAGCACACCACGGCAGGAAGAGCAGTCTGATTTGCACAGCTCTGGTGCATGTTGATGTGCTCTGATTTAGCCCCCTGAGCAGCAGGAGGGAGGAAAACAATTTTAGAGGTCTCTTCTTCGTATCTCTCTTTCCAAACTACTGCGATGTTGCCTTAATTTTCATAGCACGCATTCATGGACCAGTGACACAAAATGCTAAACACTGCGTGAAGCACACACAACCACGGGGTCATTTTAAGGCTTGGGTCTTTATCTTTAAGGAGCCTTTGCTTGACTGAAGAGAGATGCGTAATTCATAAAACAAAAAGTTATCTTACTAACCAGAACATACATAGCACTCAATAGTGAAAGCACATTTGGGTCTCAAGCACTACAGTAATGGGCACCAAGGCCTCAGTAGGTAGATGGTGTCTGGGGAAGGTGGCACCTAATTTGGGCCTGTAAGGATGACAGGATGTCAGAGAGCAGCGAAGAGAAAACAGGAAATGTGGGGCATGGAAACTAGTATTTAAAAAAGTGAGCATAAGACCCATGACTAAGTCTGGAAGGAATGTTAGGGCATGCAATCAAAGGAGAGGAGGTGGGAAAGGTAGATGTCCCAAAGCCAAGGGAGAGGCTGTTTTCAGGAAGAGGGAATGTGCCCTATTTAATGATGCTACCAGATCTTAGACGGAGAAATGGCAATTAGATTGTGCAATAATGAGTTATGAAACTCTGAGTCATTTTGTTGGAGTATGGAAACAGAAGCTAGGACCTGCAGACAATGAGGGAGCGCCAGATTATTTGCCCACAAGGATGCTGAGGAGGGAGATCTCTAGTTTGTCATCAGGGCCATTTATGTCTATTGCAGCATTTTAGGTAGACCAGAGAGTGGGTGTTTGCAGGGCAGAGAACATCTCAATTCCTTTAGTTAAATTTTGAAGTGAAACATAGATTAATCATAGGCTTGTGCTCTTTATCTTGTCATCCCCCATTCTCCTCCAGAATCCGTAGCCTATCCCAAGTAAGCTCTAGATCTGATCTGGGCAAGGAGCTCAGCAGTGCAAACTCCTGATCTTTCCCCAGCTACTGAAAACACTGGGAAGAATGAATAGAAAGAATGGTGGGAAGTGTTAATAAAGTCTTAAGTTGAATTATTTGGAAAACTGTGTTTTAAATATTAACTTATTTTTCCATGTAACTGTGCCTAATCAGTCCCTTTGGTCTTTAGTTTTGTGGGAAATTACTGCATTAAGACAGGGAAGAATACACAAAATTGGTTACCAAGGACTTTGCAGAGCCGCTGATGCATGCGTGCATTCACTCACTCATCATTTGTGGAGTGCACTTGAGACCAACAGCCTGCATGCCAGGTGCTGTGCATGGCCCGGACAAAGGAAAGGGACCCAGTCCGGGCCCTCGAGGGATCCAAGAACAAGTGAAATGAATTACCAAAGGGCAACATACTACACTCCACGCTCTAGACACTGCTGGAGCTGCTCTAATTCTGGGACCGGGAAGGCTTCAAAGGGAAGCACAGTTTGAACTGAGTCAAGAGGAGAGGGAAACGTGCAAGGAGGAGGGAGAGATCTGCAAAGCATTCGTCCCAGAATGCATGCTGTGGGCAGATGTGGCTAAAAAGGTAGACAAAAGCCACATCACCAGGAGCTCTGTACACCATGGCCAAGGACTTATTTTGTCCTAGGGGAAACTCACCAAAGTTTTTTTTTCTCATGGATAAAGTATATTGTAACAATACAAAACATTGGTAGCAATACTATAGCTACAATAACAGCATAATTCCCAAATCAAAATTATAACACAAGGAATTATAGTACTTACAAACTGCATTCAATTTATAATTCTTCTGAGGCTTTATTTTATCTTTTCTAGTAAATACTGAAGAGAATCCCAAAAGCTGCTGCATAAATCAGCAAAAAATCTAATTTTCTGTAAATTTTATGTTGAAATAATTTTAGATTCATAATTGCAAAACAGAAGAATCCCCATACATTCGCATTCAGCTTGCCCTAATAACATCTTATATAATAATTATTAAAGTCAGAAAATTGACATTAGTACATTATTAATTAAACTTCAGACCTTATTTATATTTCATTAGTTTGGATATACACTTTTGCTTTTTGACACAGGGTCTTTCTATGTATGTACTACTAGGTAGCCCAGGCCAGCCTCAAACTCACGATGATCCTCCTGTCTCAGCCTCCCAGGTTTTGGGATTATAAGTGTGCACCATCATGCCTGGCCAGTTTGTATATGTAATTTTTTGATCTAATGTCTATGAAATTTTATCACATGGACAGATTCCTGTAATCAATGCTATCCACAATACAGAATTCACTGACTCTGGTCAATCTTATGTTATTCTTTTTTGCATCATCTAGCAGCTGTTGGATAGATTTTTCATGGTCTCTTTTATTTTTAAGGAATCTTTCTTTTCATGATTGCTAACTGCAATCCTGTCTTCTATATCTGATATTCTGTCCTCACATCGGCTCATTCTGCTGCATGTACTTTCAATGGAACTTTTAATCTCTTGGATATCTGTTTGAATCTGTTTCATAGATTCCATTTCTTTCCCATGTTGGGTGTTCATGGTTTCCATCATTTTCCTAAGCTCTTCTATTTTTTTTTATCTGTATATGTTCTAGAGTCACTAACCAGGTCTTTCATTATGGTCATCATCTCCATAGTTATCTATGGTTACCTGAGAAATTACTTCTGATTTGATTTTTTTATATAGCCTCATTTATCTGCTTTGTTACTTCCACTGTTACCACTTCAGAGAGTCCAGGTGGGTGGCTTTTGGATTGTTCCACCTCACTGACCCCTGGGTTTGCCTTTGGTGAGCTGGAAGTCTGGAGTTGCATCTTAAGTGTCTTCTCATTTTCTATTTTTTTTTTAAATTTAATTCCCGGGTTGATGCGTGTAAATTGCTTGTGGCAAGTAGCTTTATTGCTAGTATTTAGAACCCTTAGGAAACGACTATTTCTCTTCCAGATGTGGCTGGCATTTGGGTTTTGAGTCTGTTGGAAGAGTCTATCCCTTCAATTTATTGGGGATGAGAAGTTGTTGTCTATTTGGCCTAGCCCCTCCCCTGGTTCTTTGGCACTGGCCTATAGTACTGTTTATGATCCTCAAGCAATCTCAGTCATGGCATACCAGGAAGAACAACTCATTAGAACAATCATGTTACTTTGGCTACAGTAGTACAATCAGCAATAAAAATAGCATCATACACAGCCTAGAAAATGACAAACTGTAACTACTGATTTGCTACCTTTAATTGTATGAACTGTATTTGTAGTTATATAACAAAATCTAAAACAAACCAGAAAATTGAATACAGTAAATATGCCCCAATATGGTGATTTTACTCTTAGGGGAGAAAATTTATTTATTTATTTTTATTTTTTATATGTGGGTACCGGGTGTCAAACTCAGGACCTTGCGCTTGCCAGGCAGGTGCTTATGCCACTGAACTATATCACCGGCCCAGGGGAGAAAATTTAAAAGGGGTTAGGGGAAAAAAGAAATAGAAGAAGAGGAAGAGATTAGAAGCAAGGCTGGAGGACAGAGGAAGATTACGCAAACTTTGGGAAACTGGTGAAGACAGGAGAGAAAGGGAGAAAGAAAAAATATAAATAAGAACAGAACAGAACAATAACAAAAAAAACTAGAAACAATGTTCACACTCATATGAAGAAAAGAACAAACAATCAGAAAAAAGAAAAAACAAACAAGGAAAGAAAAAAGAAAATAAGAAAAAAATGTCTACTGCTGTCACTGGTAGACAAATTGGGGAGACAGAGCCCAGATCCGTGTTGATTAATCCCAGCAAACCAGCTGTAGATTTACAGTGGGGTAGTGGATAATCCCAGCGAGCCTGCATCTTTAGTTTTACTGAAGTTCAGGCTGGTTCCTGGCAGTAAGGCTGGAACCTGGTTTGTTCAGCCTGTAACACTGTGTGCCTTCTGCTGGCATGAACTTGGCTCCCTGACCTCCTGCTCACTTGAACTCAGTTCTGCCTCACCCTGACACCGGGAGCTGCTGGATGGAGGCAGCCTGCAGTTGCTCTGAGTTTGGAGCTCAGTTGGCCCCTCTCCAAGATGGTTACTGGCCAACTGTCTTCTCCTGGGGGACGTCTGAACCCAAATAACTCACCAGCCACTGTAGTCTGCTGCGTCCACTGATCTTTTCCACTGGCGTGTTTCTCCATGGAGGTCTCTGGGGTCACAGTAGTCACTGTATGTCTGCAGGTTCAAGCCGCCCTTCCCAAGCAGTAAGTCAGGGCTCAGGAAGAAAGCGCCACTTGCTACCTCCTTCTTCGTTGAAGTCTGTCTTTACTTTCCCTTGGGCTTCAATTCTTGCTTCAGATCTTTGCTGGGTCCTGGGGACCCAGTTCCCCTCCTCCTTCCCTTTCTCACATTGCTATATTCCAGTGTCTGGACACCAAATCTCAGAGAGAGTGTTTCTCTGCTATTCACCACTCTGCCATCTTCCTGGAAGCCCACAATACAGAACTGATCTATAAGAAAACTCCCTAGAGTTACTCCTATATAGCATGCCTACAGCTCTAAGCCTGGGCACCCACAGATCTGTCCTCCATCACACCGTAATTTTGGCATTTTGTGAACGTTATATAAATTGGAGTCACATCAGGTGTGGTGGTACAGGCCTGTAATCCCAGCTCTCAGGAGGCTGAGGCAGGAGAATCACTGCAAGTTTGCGGCCAGCCTGGGCTACATAGTGAGTTCAAGGCCAGCCTGAACTACACAGCAAGACCTTGTCTCAAAAACACAAAACAAAACAAAAATGGAGTCAAATAAAGCTTTTCAGTTTGGCTTTTTCTTTTCCTTTTTCAGTACAATGCCTTTAACTTCCATCCAAGTTGTGTGAATTAATAGTTCTTTTTATTGCTCAGTAGTAGTATTCTGAAAAATGGTAAATATGTGGATGTACCACAGTTTATCTATTCACCCACTGAAGGACACCTGGGTTGTTTCTAGTTTTTGGTGATTATAAAGAAACCCTGTGAAAACTTTCCCAGGCTTCTCTTGCTTTGTCCATGAGAGGCAGGCTCTGGGAGATATCTTTCTGTTTCTGGAACCTGCAAACCTGGGCAAGGTGTGTAGTTAAAAGATCCAGCACTTATTTGGGGGTGTGTGTTCCACTCCAGGCACAACTCTTTGGACTGGCTGCTCCTAGAATTGTAGGTGTGGCTCAGTTTAAATCTAAGTCTGTGGGGCTGGGGATACAGCTCAGCAGCACAGCACCTGCCTGGCAAGTGCAAGGTCCTGAGTTCGATTCCCAGCACCAAAATAAATAAATAAATAAATAAATAAATAAATAAATAAATAAATAAAATAAATCTAAGTCTGTAACCCTCCAGAACAGACACTTGCTTCTTACATGCCTTTACACTATCACCCAAATTTGTGGCCTTATTTTTCTACATGTTATAATTTCACCAAGACAATTTAGAATTATAGTGCCCAGTTCAAGGAACCTTTAATATGAACAAAACTGTTTGCACATGTTAGGACAAATAGGAAACAGAGTTTCACCCATCTAATTATTTGTAGGATTGCTGAGGCTGAATTCATCAAGTTTCAGGATGACTTGAATTTCTACACAAACTTGCAGAGTACCCTCTTAAACCAGAGCTACAGAAGGACTAAAAGGAGCACAATAAGAAAAGCACTCAGGGTACTTTGAACAAGTCCTTGTAAGATCCTGACCCTCCCAGACAAAAACCCCAATGGAAGCGGGAAGGAGGCCATGAGGTGCATGTGGCTTAGTGGTAAAACACTTGCTTAGCAGACATTCGACCCTGGGTTCAGTCCCCAGCACCAGAAAGCAAACAAAGACAACTGACAACAACAATGGATATAGTTTTACTCAGGACTGGAGCCGTAAACAGAACAGAGTGGTTACTCCCTCAGCAGAACCAAATATAGTACTTTTTAAATCTTCAGTGCCTCCTAAGGCTGTATATTTCACACCTGTAGATATATATTTTGCTTTCTTTAGTGTTCTTTTAGTTCAAAATAGTCAATATTTCTTTGCTTTCTCCTGCAAAAATCAATAATAATCTAGACTGTTCTGCCCCCCCAAGTTTACTGAGGCCCCTACTTCTCGTAAGTCCTCAACCACAACCTGGACAGCCTCCATTTTTCTCCTACCTAGTCTTACTCTGCTGGTGGATCGCCTACGGTCTGTTCGGAAGCTGAGGTAGCTCTGAGACTGATTACAGCCATCTTTTGTTTTCTTTCAGAAATGACAGAAGGTTTTCAGTTTTGTCAAAGTAAAGTTCATCATGCAGGTCGTGACTTATCTAAGATAAACCCTTAGTGCTGGCAGACTACGGGCCATTCATACTTTTCCCAATGACACTATTCTTAAGAGACAAGAAGAATCTTGTCTATTTCAGGTAGCAGGCTTCTGACTTTTCTGAAATCATCACACTTAAAATTTAACTGAGTGGAAAGTTCTTCAGAATCTAAATAAAAACAGGTCTTTTGTGTGTTAAATTAGCCCTTCCACAACCTGTCACTCTGGGCTTACCTGGTTATCATAAATCTTTCTACCTATTTTTTTTGAGACAGGGTCTCAATATGTAATGCAGGCTGGCCTCAAACTCACAGCAATCCTGCCTCAGCCTCCTGAGTGCTGGGATTACAACCCAGTGTCTACCTATTCATTCGCACATGTGTGGTATAGACAAACCTCTGGTGTTGTGACTCAACACCACGGAGAAGGAAACTAGAATATACTGACCAAAAATGGTCTCTTTGACAAAAGAAATTTTTAGCTAATGGTAATAAAGAACAAACAGAGGAGATGGTCTATCCCTCTGCTTTTCTGTCTAAAGAAGGGTATAAATCCCCCTTTACAGTGACAGCTTTTATCAGCCCAGGCACAGCAACAGAGGAATCTGCACATGAGCTTTACTCCCTGAGTTTCTTCCCATGAATTTCACCTTCCCGTTTCTCGCCTTTGAAAGATCAAACCGTCCAAAGATTGTCCTTCGCCATGTCATTTTTCTATAAACTTCCAGTTCTTTGTTGAGGATGCTACATAAGCCAGAGCTCTAGGCTGCTGGGAGCGAGGCTGCTCCTGCGTGGTACGCACTGCACGTGTTAGTAATGCTTGTTTCCTCTTGCTAATCTGTCTTTTGGTACAGGGGTCTGAATTTATGAGGGGTATGAATTTATGAGGGCTGACAAAAAATTTTATTTCCTACCCAGTAAGATCTTTACAACATACTAAGTACTGCAGAACCAGATTAACCAATAGGCACAGAATAATATAAGGGTATATTCTAAAATTATAATTATTCTGTCTGATGGTAGAATGGTAGATTTTAATTTTCATCTTTACGCTTATCTAGATTTTCTAAATTTTCTACAATGAACATATATTACTTTTGTGACATATATCACTTTTATGAGAAAAATCAATAAAATATATTTTTTATAAACCAAACAAAGATTAAGAGAAGTAATGGCAGAATGCTTATGGTCAGGCAACCAGAAGTCCTTGACAACAGTTGCCAAAATAACCACTTTAAGCCTTCTGTTGCTTTTGTTCAGGTGGTTCAAACTTCCCAGCTAATTCCCTGGGTTTAAAAGGTCCCCAGTGATTTCTAACCACGGCCACCGAGGTCCACCTCTGCCATGTAGGCACCAACAGCCAGGATGGTCCAAAAGCCCCGCACACAGCTGGATGGGGCCTCTTGAACACGCCTTCCCTCGCCCTCACACATCCCCAGGGGCTCTGAATCACACAGCATCTCCTTAGCCTGTTCCCTCTTGGTTGCAGGCCTGGCTGCCCGTTTCCTCCTGTCTCTCATTTCTTGCTCTCTCCCAAGGTTCTTGGCAGAATCAAACGAGATAATGTATCTGCAAGTACTTCATACATTATCGTGTAACAGAATAAGTTATTTTTCTTGTAACTTATCTTTTCTTGGCTTTCTTCCCTCCCTATTTTTGAATCTTTCACTCTTCTCTCTTCTTCCCTGGCTCCTTTTCCTACTTCCTCCTGCCTCACCTGATGGTGCTACAAGGACAGAATGGGTCTCTGCAGCCTTACATCCCTGTTGTCCCTGACATGACTCCACTCTCAGGCCTCTCTCGCTTGCTTGGTAGTGAGCTCTCTGAGCCAGACCAGGCCAGTCAACCCCTAAGGACCTTCTGTAACACCCGTTTTGCAGTACTCACCTGGTGAAGGTTTGAGTGACGTCACTGACATTTTTTAAATTTTTTTTTTCTTTTTCTCTTTTTTTTTTTTTTGGACAGGGTCTTGCTATGCAGTTCAGACTGGCCTGAACTCAGTATGTAGCCTAGGCTGGCCCTGAACTCACAGCAATCCTCCTGCCTCAGCCTCCCGAGTGCTGGGATTACAGGCATGTGCCACCATGCCTGGCTTGTTTTGTTATCTGGAGAAAACACAATAGTAACACAAGCACATACACTTACTTGTAAAATCAGTCATGCATATAACTAAGGGGAAGTTTGTTACTTGCATCTTAAAAATTAAGGTCTTATGACATCTACTCCCCTCCCCAGTACTGGGGATTGACCCAGGGCCTTCACCTTGAGCTATTCACTAAGTCACTAAGTTGCGTAAACTGGCTCAAACCAGCGATCCTCTTGCCTCAGCCTCCCAGAGTGCTGGGATTTCAGGTGTGTGCTACCACACCCAGCATATAGGAAATAATTTTTAGGAACCCATACCTGAGAAATGCTAGAAAGATAGATAGTTGGAAAAATTAGCTCTTCCAAACTGCAGCTTAAAAATATTGAGAAATAAGTTTGGAATTGAAATAGCAACATTAATAATGATAATGTGGAAATGAAATATTTTAGGGTTTAATTTAAGAACTGATATATATTTTAAATCTGTATTATCCACTGAAATGCTTCATCAGCAAGGATCCACAAAATGCTATATTGAAATCTGGCCAAGTGTTATGAGGGCATTGGTTTTTCTCATCAATCCCACCCCTTCCATTTCCACTGACATCATCCTTGTCCATTTTGTGAGTGGATGATATTCTTGTCTCTAGTCTCTTTTCTTTTTTTTTTTTTTTTTTTTTGTGGGTACCAGGGGGACGACCTCAGGACCTCGCGCGCCAACAGGCACCCGTGCCACTGAGCGATATCACTGGCCCCTTTTTCGTATGTGGGTTCCGGGAGTCGAACTCGGGCCCTCGCGCTTGCAAGGCAGGCGCTTACGCCGCTGAGCCATCTCACCGGCCCTCTAGTCTCTTTTCTTTCAACTCCTTTGACCCTCACTGCAAGATAAACTTTCCTCGAATATTGCTTTAACCCCCATCCCTCTCCCAAGCCTCCAGTAGAGATTCTATAGGATAAAGGCCAAATTTCTTGGCCTGCGTTCATAAATTTTTTTTTTTTTTTTTTTTGAGACAGGGTCTCACCATGCAGTTCAGGCTGGCCTTGAACTCACTATATAGCCCAGGCTGGCCTCGAACTCACAGTGATCCTCCTGCCTCAGCCTCCCCTATGCTGGGATTACAGGCATGCGCCACCACGCCCAGCTCGTAATTTCCTTCTACTTCCCGTCCCCTAACCTTTTCTCTGACAGCTCCAGCCCCCAGGGCCTCAGCTCAGCCTGTCCTCCCTCCTGCCTGCTGCCCTAATACTAAACACTGCCTGGACTTGTACCAGACGCTGCCCTCCTTAGGGCTGAGCTGATGTTCCCTCGCTTCCATGAGCACCAGCTGACAGTGAACAGGCTCTCAAGTTGCTGTGACAGGTTATGGTGAGAGGTTGAACCACTCAAAAGATACAGATGAGATTCTGCGTTCTTATCTTAAAAAATGAATAGAAGGAAGATACTTGGCAAAAAACACGAGGATAGACAGGTGTGGTGGTGAATGCTTATAACCCCAGCACTCTGGGAGGCTGAGACAGGAAGAAAACAAGTCTGAACCTAGACTGGGCAACTTAGTGATTTAGTGGGGGGAAAAAAAAAAGGGTGGAGATGTAGTTCACTGAGAAGGCCCTTGGTTCAATCCCTGGTACTGGAAAAAAAAAAAAAAAAGATACAATGATTTGCAACACAGTGTACAAAATACAAAAGGATTTTTTTTTAAAATTTTATTTATTTATTTATTTATTTATTTTAAAGACAACAAGTAAACATTCTCATGTATTAACAAACTCAAGCATTAGAGAATGTACAAATACCTACAAAAGGATTTTAAACCAGCAGGAGCTCAGCGTGCATTGCCATTGTGATGGGGCTGTTGAAAGGCCACACTGCCAGCCTAGGGAAGAGAGAAGCTCACCTGTACAGGACTGAACCCTACCATGCATCTGGCCTTGCTGTGCGCCTCTCCTCACCTAACCTTCATGACACTGTGAGGTATGGCTGTGGTGAAGGTATCATTAGCCCCACTGTACAGGCTTCACATCCACTCCTTTGGAGATGACTGTGGTGGATTAACTAAAGATCTACTAATTGTAACACCCAGCTGAACTGAATTGGCATAGTTCTGGGTGTGGAGGGCCCACTTGAGGACTGCTGCCAACAGTGTAAAAGCAGAACTGGAGGGGAAGATGGTGTGCTGTTGATTCTCCTGGAGAAGCTTGTTGTGCTGGTTTTCCTGAACTCAGCTGTTCTCATCGTCGGAGGAGCTTGGGTGCTTGCTATCGCTGAGGATGGCTGCGGTTCTCTTTGGGGGAGCTCTGGTCCTCACCTTGAGTGTCACTTCCTGGCTCCAGTGCAGACCCCTCAGCTGCTGGCACAGACCCTTCATCCCGCTGGCGCAGACTTCCTAGCTTCCACCACTGGCCTTTGGGCCTTTCCAGTGCAGCTCCTTGATGCAGCCTTGCATGAGACATTGTGGGCTCTGGGCCTCCCGCTGGATTAGTGGAAGACAGTGCCATGGGCTCTAGGTCTTCAGCTGGACTTGTGCAGGACATTGCTGTGGGATCCAGGCCCTCAGCTGGATTCTCTGGGTCTCTAGTGTGTGGACAGATCTCCCGCACTCTTTTGCATTTGACTCTTTGGGTGAAGATTATAAAGTAATCCTATAAATTATGTGTCCTATATTAAATCTTTTCCTTTGTAAACCCTGACTACAACAACGACCACAAAAGTAATCCTGATTCCACGTCTTTCCATTTCCCCAGCACTGTCCCCATGACTGGCACCTGCCCTCCTTCCCAGCTCACCCCTACCACCACTCTCTCTTCCCACTCAGAAGGCCACACCAGGCTGAGGTCCATCTCGGAGCTTATGCTCATGCTGTTTCTGAAATGCCTCTCCCCATGTGCACCCTTCCGTAGCTCAGCTGGTAGAGCAGAGGACTGTAGACCCGATGGACATCTGGGAAACCCTCCCCTTCCTTGCCACAGGCACTGATCTTCAATTGCAAAATGCTCCTCTCAAGGACAGCTGCCCTGGGAAGTCATCCCTGACCCTCTTCCTCTGGGCTGCATTAGATTAGCCTCTAGGTACTTCTGTAACATTACGTGGGCATTCTGCTAACACAGGTAGCACTTTCTGTATCTGTTTCTTCCACTTTACTAGGAGCTTCCTGAGGGCTGGGACTCAGTTTTTGCATCTCTATTGTCTAGCATGGTGCCCAGCACATATGGTCTCATATATTAGCATAACTGAACTCACTCAGAGAGCTTAGGTACCTCACTCGAGGTAATGAAGCAAGAAGTTTGAAACCAGATATCTGGTTATAAAGTCCTTTTATCGTGAGGATGATAAGAAAGATGATAATATTACTCCCTCTGGGCTTGTGAGAGATACTGAATTCAGTCCCAGGCAACAAACTTTAAGAATAGCATTCACGATCAGGATCATGTTGAGAGGACAGGGACCATGACAGAGAACAGAATAAAGGTACTGCAGTCCAGGTCATGTGAGCACACGCTGGAGAAATTGAGGGCTTAGCTTAGAGACAGAAGAAAAACTCAGAGTGACACAAGAACTGCCTTTAATTATGTAATAGCCAGTAGGGCAAGAGTAAGGATGGGACTTATTTTGTGGGGGCTGCAATGGGTTAAACTGTGACTAAAATGTTGAAGGTAACAGAAAAACAATATCGACCCATTGTTATGGCTTCTATCTGGATGTCCCCCAAATCCTCATGCATTCATAGGTGGGGCTTTTGAGAGGTGGCTGGATCATGGGTGTGTGATATTGGATAAGTCCAATAATTGGCTTAGCATAGTTTTGGGTTGGCTGATGGACTTACTAAAAAGGCAAGGCCCACCCTAGTGCGTAGCCTGGATGGAATAAAAAGGGAATAAAGGAAGGCTCTGCTTCCTGCCTGCCATGGCCATTGACTGTTTCTCCTCTGCCATGCTACCATGCCTTGGAGCCAGGTGACTAAGGACCGAAACCTCTACAAGCCATGAGCCAAAATAAACCTTTCCTACTTGAAATTGTGGGTGTTGGGTATTTTGCCTCAGCAACGAGAAAGTAACTAAGACACCCACTGAAGAAAAACTTTTCTAGGAGAGTTGGTTAAAAGCAGCAAGTCAGCCTCTCCGAGATTTGGAATCCAGACACTGGAAGGTAGCAACTTGGGGAAGAGGAGGAGGAGGAGGGAAATGGATCCCTGGGACCCTGGAGGAATCTGAAGAGCAGCTCAGGGAGAAAGTGAAGAGACAGATCTCAATGCAGAAAAAGGGGGAAATTTTCACCTTCTCCCTGGCTCCTGGCATGAGAGGGGAAGGTCAAATGTATAGAGACACAGTGAAAACAGGTGACCCCAGGGGCCTCCAGTGAGGAAAGCACCAGTGCAGTGGAGCAGTGGATGCTGTGAATGACTCCAGTCCAAGTGACTGCTGTGTCCCAGTGGAGACAGTGGAGACAGTGGTTGGTCTGATGCCATTTTAGGGAGAAGCCAACTGATCCTGGGACTCACAGCAGCTGTGGATTGGCTTCATTTTAGGGCTGCCAGTGTTAAAGTCCCACAGTGACTGGGTGAGGGACAACTGTGAGGGACATCCAGGGTAAGGGAGCTATGATCAGACCAGCAGGAAACAGCCAGACTGTTATATGTGAAATGAATCAGGCCCCAACCCCACAACTAGAGGCCATGAACTTCTGTGAATTTGAAAGCACCAGAACCAGAACCCTGCCCTAATCCTACTCCAGGCTTGCTGGGATCATCCAGCACAGATCTGGGCTCTGACTGCCTCCTTAGTACACCAGCGACAACAGAGCCATGCCCTGAATTGGACACTACCACAAAACTACAGACCTCAGAAGATAACTACAGGCTTGAAATTACAGAGAAATTTCTTTTTTTTCATCATTTGTGGGCTTTTGTTGTTGTTGTTGTTTTTAAAATTGTTTTTTCATGTTAACATTGTGTTTGGTTTTTTGTTTTGCTTGATTTTTGTTTTTGGTTCTTCCTTCTTTCTTTCTCTCCTGCCTTCTTGTCCAGTTCCCCAAGGCTTGGATAATCTTCCTTTGTCCTTTAGCCTTGCTTCTAATCCCTTTCTCTTCTTTTACTTCTGTTTTTTCCTCTTATCCCTTTTAAATTTTCTCCCCTTAGTGTAAAATCACTCTATCAAGTGGATATTTACTGTACATAATTTTCTGATTTGTCTTAGATTTTGTTATATAACTATAAATCTCGTACCTATGGTTAAAGGCAACAAATTAATAGTTATCACAGTTTATCATTTCCAAGCTGGGCTTGATGCTGGGCTTGATGCTGACTGTACTACTTTAGCCAAGCTGACGTAGTTGTTGTGATCAACTTATCTTCCTTGTACTCCAGTACCTAGATTGTCTGAGTCATGAACAATATTATAGTCCAGTACCAAAGAACTGGGTGGTAGGCCAAACAGGCAGCAACCTTTCATCCATAATAAATTGAAGAGGCAGGATCCTGGGACAGACTCAATTCAAAAAAGCCAGCTATGCCTAGAAGAGATCTCTGAAAAGTAGTCATTTCCTAAAGAGGTCTCGATACTAGCAATAAAGCTACCTACCATAAGCAATTTACAAGCCTCAATAGAGAAAACAAATAAACAACAACAACAACAAATAGAAAATGGGAAGACACAGAAGCAAGATGCCACCCATAACCCTCAACTCACCCAAGGCAAATCCAGGGGGCACTGAGGTGGAAGAAATCAAAACCCACCCAGCTGAATTTTACGAAATGGTAGCAGTGGAAGTAACAAAACAAATCAATAAGTCTCTTAACAAAAACAAAACAGAAATAATTAAAAAGATGATGACCACAATAAAAGAAATGATTAGTAAATCTAGAGTAGATACAGGTAAAAAATACAGGAGTTTAGAAAAGACATGGAAACCATGAATGCCCCAAATAGAAAAGAACTGTATTCCATAAAACAGACTCAAATAGAAATATGGGATATTAAAAATTCTACTGAAAGTATACATGGCAGAGCCAAACAATGTGAAGATAGAATATCAGATCTAGAAGACAGGGTTGTGGTTGGTGATCATCAAATGAAAGACCTCTTAAAAATACCAACAGCTTCTAGATGATGCAAAGAAGACTAATATATGATTATGATTAATTGGAATCAATGAATAACCAGAAGATAGTACAAAGGGCATAAAAAACCTGTTCACAGAAGTAATATCAGAAAACTTTCCAAGCATGGAAAAAGAATTTGAGATACAGATAAGTGAGGCATATAGAACTTCAAAGAGTCATATCAGAAAAGAACTACACCAAGGCATATAATAGTCAAGATTCTAGAAATTCAACATAAGAACAGAGTACTAAAGCTGTTAGAGAAAAGAAACAAATCACCTATAATGGAAAACCCATCAGAATTACAGCAGACATCTCAACTCAAACCCTTAAGCCAAGGAGAGCCTGGAGTGAAGTATTTCAAGCCCCCAAAGAAAACAACTTCCAAGCCAGATTGATGTACCCCACAAAATTATCTCTAAAAAAATTGATGGGGAAATAAGATACTTCCATTATAAAGAACACCTGAAGAAATCCATGACTACCAAACCAGCACTCCAAAAAGTTCTGAAGGATATTCTAGAAAAAGACGATGAAGACAATAATTTCAAGAATCCCAACAGACTGAATCTACCAGGCAAGGCAAGCAATTAAACAGAAGGGGGAGAGAGGGAACCAACAACAGGGAAATAATATGACAAGGATAAGTCAATTCATAGTTATAACCATCAATGTGAATGGTCTCAATTCACCAATCAAAAGAAACAGATTGGCAGAATGGATCAAGAAACAAGATCCAACAATATGCTGCATACAAAAAGCCATATTTAGCTCAAAAAGAAATCCATAGACTGAAAGTTAAAGAATGGAAAACAATACATGCATGTGACAGGAACCTGGAAAAAATTAGGGGTAGCTACTCTGTTTGCAGACAAAGTAGATTTCAAACCAAGACTGATCAGAAGAGACAAAGAAGGTCATGACATACTTGTTAAGGTAACGATCCAAAAATGAAGAGATAACAATTATAAATATATATGTGCCAAATACTGGCATACCCAATTATGTAAAAATAACTAATGGATATGAAAAATCAGATAGGCACTAATACAGCTATAATGGGGGACCTCAATACCCCACTGTCACAATAGACAGATCAACTGGACAAAAAAATCAACAAAGAGGGCCGGTGAGATGGCTCAGCAGCGTAAGCGCCTGCCTTGCAAGTGTGATGGCCCGAGTTCGACTCCTGGATCCCACATATGAAAAAGGGGATGGTGATATCGCTCAGCGGCATGGGTGCCTGTTGGCGCGCGAGGTCCTGAGGTTGACCCCCCGGTACCCACAAAAAAAAAAAAAAAAAAAAAAACCAACAAAGAAAGATCAGAGCTGAACCAAACCTTTGAACAAATGGACTTAGTAGGTTTCTACAGAGTGTCCTACCCTACTATAACAGAATACACATTCTTCTCAGCAGCACATACAACTTTCTCCAAAACGAACCACATACTATTCCAAGAAGCCTGCTTAAATAAACATAGAAGAGTAAAAATCATTCCATGTGCCGGGCATGGTGATGCACGCCTGTAATCCCAGCACTCAGGCGGTTGAGGCAGGAATATCGCCGTGAGTTCGAGGCCAGCCTGGCCTACATAGTGAGTTCAGGGCCAGCCTGAACTACATAGCGAGACCCTGTCTCAAAAAGGAAAAAAAAAAAAAAAAAATCCATGTATACTATCAGATCACAGTACCCTTAAACTAGAAATCAATGGTAAAAGAAACCACAGAAATTTTACAAATACCTGGACATTAAATAACATGCTCCTGAAAACTCAATGGGTCACAGAAGAAATTAAACAATTCCTAGAATCAAATGATAATGCCAGTATAACACATCAAAACCTACAGGACACAATGAAAGTAGTCCTAAGAGGGAAGCTTATTGCTGTGAATGCTCACATTAGAAATACAAAGCAACCCCAAATAAATAACCTGATGATGTACCTCAAGATACTAAACAAGAACAGTCCAAATTCAAACTCAGTAGAAACATGGAAATCATAAAGCTCAGAGCAGAAATCAATGAAACTGTGACTAAAAACAAAAACAAAGAATCAATGAATCAGAGAGCTGGTTCTTTGAAAGAATAAACAAAATAGACTAACCCTTAGCCCAACTTACCAAAAGAAGGAAAGAAAAGACACACATCAATGCAATTAGAAATGAAAAAGGCAAAATCACAATGGACACTGCTGAAATCCAGCTTACTTGTAACTACTATGAAAAACTTGGAAAATCTTGAATTGGAAAATCTTGAATAACTGTGAGATACAAATGAATTACCAAAACTCAACCAAGAAGACATAAAAACTCTGACAATCCAATAACAGGCAATGAAATTGAGGCAGTAATAAAAAGTTACTAACTAAGAAAAGCCCAGGACCTGATGGCTTCACCACTGAATTCTACAAGACCTTAAGGGAGGATATAAGGCCAATACTCCTCAAATTCTTTAATGAAATTAAAATGGAAGGGGTATTCCCAAAGTCATTTCTGGAAGTTAGCATTACCCTGATTTCAAAACCAGACAAGGACCCTACTAAAAAAAGAAAACTACAGGGAAATCTCTTTAATGAATATAGAAGCAAAACCCCTCAATAAGATATTAGCAAACAGGATGCAGCAAATCATCAAAAACATCATATAACACAACTTCATCCCAGGGATGCAAGGATGGTTCAACATACACAAATCAATAAATGTAATGCACCACATAAGCAGAAGCCAGGACAAATGTCACATGATCATCTCAACAGACACAGAAAAGGCCTTTGACAAAATTGAAAATGCATTGATGATAAAGAACCCTAAGGAAAATAGGTATAGAAAGACCCTGTCTCAATTTGATAAAAGTCACTTAGGACAAATTAACAACCACCATCCTATTAAATGAGGAAAACGCTGATAGCTTTCCCTCTAAAATCAGGAACAAGACAAGGATATCCACAATCACACAATCACCACTCCTGTTCAATATACCATAGTACTCAAAACATTAGCCAGAGCAACTGGCAAGAGAAAGAAACACTATAAGGGATATGTATTGAAAATGAAGAAGCCAAATTATTGTTATTTGCAGATAACATGATCCTTTACATAGAAGACTGAAAAATTCCACTAAAAGACTCCTAGAATAACCAAATTTATTAATGTAGCAGGATACAAAATGAACACAGAAAAATCAATAGCATTCCTGTGCACCAATAATGATCTCACCAAGAAAGAAATTAGGAAAACAATACCATCCAAAATAACATCCAAAAAAATGAAATACCTAGGAATCAACCTCACAAAGGATGTAAAAGACCTATACACTGAAAACTACAGTACTCTGAAAAAGGAGATTGAAGAGGATATCAGAAAATGGAAAGATATCCCTTGCTCCTGGATAGGAAGAACCAATATAGTGAAAATGGCCATACTTCCAAAATTGTTATACAGATTTAATGCAATTCCTATCAAAATTCCAACAGCATATCTCACAGAATTAGAGAAAACAATCCTAAAATTCATTTGGAATCAGAAGAGACCTAGAATAGCAAAGGCAATTCTGGGCAACAAAGGCAAGGCAGGGGGCATCACAATCCCCGACTTGAAATTATACTATAAAGCTACTGTGATAAAAACAGTGTGGTACTGGCAAAAAAACAGACCTGAAGATCAATGGAACAGATTAGAAGATGCTGAAACAACCCCAGACATACTAAGCCACCTTATTTTTTTTTTTTTGTGGGTACCGGGGGGCCGACCTCAGGACCTCGCACGCCAGTAGGCGCCCGTGCCGCTGAGCGATATCACCAGCCCCTTTTTCGTATGTGGGTTCCGGGAGTCGAACTCAGGCCCTTGCGCTTGCCGGGCAGGCACTTAAGCCGCTGAGCCATCTCACCGGCCCAGCCACCTTATTTTTGACAAAGGTGCCAAACACATTCAGTGGAAGAAAGATAGCCTCTTTAATAAATGGTGCTGGAAAAACTGGCTCTACACATGCCAAAGATTAAAACTAGACCCATATCTTTCACCATGCACTAAACTAAATTCAAAATGGATCAGAGATCTAAATATTAAAACAGAAACATTAAATCTGCTGGAAGGTAGGATTGGTAAATCCCTTGAAGACATTGGTGTAGGCAAAGACTTTATGAATAAAAACTCATCCGCACGGGAACTATCCCAAAGAATCAATAACTGGGATCTCATCTTATTAAAAAGCTTTTGCACAGCAAGAGAAACCACCAACAGAGTGAAAAGACAACCCACAACGTGGGAAAAAATGTTTGCCAGCTGTTCCTCAGACAAAGGATTACTATCAAGAACATATAAAGAGGGCCGGTGAGATGGCTCAGCGGCGTAAGCGCCTGCCTTGCAAGCGCGAGGGCCCGAGTTCGACTCCCGGATCCCACATACGAAAAAGGGGCCGGTGATATCGCTCAGCGGCACGGGTGCCTGTTGGCACGCGAGGTCCTGAGGTCGACCCCCCGGTACCCACAAAAAAAAAAAAAAAAAAAGAACATATAAAGAACTCAAAAAAATCAGACCTCCCAAATTTAAAGACCCACTCCAAAAATGGGCATCTGAGATGAATACACATTTCTCAGATGAAGAAATACTAGTGGCAAATAAATATACAAAAAAATGTGCAACATCACTAGTCATTCGAGAGATGCAAATTAAAACAACACTGAGATACCATCTCACCCCAGAAAGAATGGCTACTATAAAGAAATCAACTAATAACAAATGCTGGAGGGGCTGTGGGGAAAAAGGAACCCTTCTTCACTGTTGGTGGGAGTGTCGACTTGTACAGCCACTGTGGAAGTCAGTGTGGAGATTCCTCAGAAAACTAGGGTTGGAGGTCCCATTTGACCCAGCTATTCCCCTTCTGGGCATCTTCCCAGAAGAATTAAAAACATCGTACCACAGCAATATATGTGCACCCATGTTTATAGCAGCACAATTTGTAATAGCCAGATCTTGGAAACAACCCAAATGCCCATCAACTGAGGAATGGATAAGAAAGATGTGGTATGTTTATACAATGGAGTACTACTCAGCCATAAAGAAGGATAAACTGGAGACTTTTATAGGTAAATGGATGCAACTCGAGAAAATACTCATAAGTGAAATAAACCGGACGCACATGTGTAAGCATCGTATTGTCTCTCTAGTATGAGAAACTGAAAGAGTAAATAAGATCCAAAATGTACAATAGACACGGTGAATCAAAAAGAAACTGGTCAATAAGAAAGAGAGACTGGAATAGGGAAAAGAAAGAAGGGAAAGGGAAAAAAATTGTATATATATATATATAAGATGGTTAAGATAGATACACTACCAATTTTACTTAGTTCATTGAAAAGTAAGGTTTGAGCCAATAATGTTTGGACAATTGAATGCTAATGTCTGGTATCCTGAATAACTAACTTAAAGATAATAATACGTAATGCATTGACCATTGTTACCCTCATATTATGTTGTTTTGAAAATTTGTTCTTTTTTTGATTTGTTTTGTTTTTTCTTCTCTTTAAAATAAAAAAAAAACAACTCAAAAAAATCAGACCTCCCAAATTTAAAGACCCACTCCAAAAATGGGCATCTGAGATGAATACACATTTCTCAGATGAAGAAATACTAGTGGCAAATAAATATACAAAAAAATGTGCAACATCACTAGTCATTCGAGAGATGCAAATTAGAACAACACTGAGATACCATCTCACCCCAGAAAGAATGGCTATTATAAAGAAATCAACTAATAACAAATGCTGGAGGGGCTGTGGGGAAAAAGGAACCCTTCTTCACTGTTGGTGGGAGTGTCGACTGGTACAGCCACTGTGGAAGTCAGTGTGGAGATTCCTGAGAAAACTAGTGTTGGAGGTCCCATTTGACCCAGCTATTCCCCTTCTGGGCATCTTCCCAGAAGAATTAAAAACATCGTACCACAGCGATATATGTGCACCCATGTTTATAGCAGCACAATTTGTAATAGCCAGATCTTGGAAACAACCCAAATGCCCATCAACTGAGGAATGGATAAGAAAGATGTGGTATTTTTATACAATGGAGTACTATTCAGCCATAAAGAAGGATAAACTGGAGACTTTTATAGGTAAATGGATGCAACTCGAGAAAATACTCATAAGTGAAATAAACCGGACGCACATGTGTAAGCATCGTATTGTCTCTCTAGTATGAGAAACTGAAAGAGTAAATAAGATCCAAAATGTACAATAGACACGGTGAATCAAAAAGAAACTGGTCAATAAGAAAGAGAGACTGGAATAGGGAAAAGAAAGAAGGGAAAGGGAAAAAAATTGTATATATATATATAAGATGGTTAAGATAGATACACTACCAATTTTACTTAGTTCATTGAAGAGTAAGGTTTGTGCCAATAATGTTTGGACAATTGAATGCTAATGTCTGGTATCATGAATAACTAACTTAAAGATAATAATACGTAAGGCATTAACCATTGTTACCCTCATATTATGTTGTTTTGAAAATTTGTTCTTTTTTTTGATTTTTTTCTTCTCTTTAAAAAAAAAACTGATACACAGATTTAATGCAATCTCAATTAAAATATCAACAGCATTCCACCCAGAGCTAGAGAAAGCAATCCTAAAATTCACATGGAACCAGCAGAGACCCAGAATACCAAAGCAATTTTGGGCAACAAGAGCAAAGCAGGAGGGATCACATCCCAGATTCAAGTTGTATTACAAAGCTACAGTGATAAAAACAGCATGTTACTGGCACAAAAACAGACATGTGGATCAGTGGAACAGAATAGAGGATGCGGAAAACAACCTTGGGCACATTCTTTGACAAACGTATGCTGGAGGCAATGGTGCTGGGAAAGCTAGCAATACACACGCAGGAGATTGAAGCTAGACCCGCATCTTTTACCATATACTAAACTAAAATCAAAATGGATCAAAGACCTAAATATTAAAACAGAAACACAACCTGCTGGGAGATAGAATAGGTAAAACTCTTGATGTCATAGGCATAGGCAAGGACTTTCTGAATAGAAAAGTCCCAACTGCACAAGAAATCAACAAATGGGATTATATCATGTCAGAAAGCTTCTGTATTGTAAAGGAGACAACCAACAGAGTGAAGAGACAACCTACACAACGGGAAAAATTGTTTCCAGCTACAACTAGAAGATCAATGTCTAGAATATATAAAGAACTAAAAAAATTAGACACCCAAAATACAAGGCCCAATTAAAAATGGGCATTTGAAATGAATAGATACTTCTCAGTTCAACATTACTGCCCATTACGTAAATGCAAATTAAAACAACATTGAAATCCTATCTTACTCCAGAAAAAATAGTTATCACCAAGAAATCAAATAATAAATTCTAGGGCCGGTGAGATGGCTCAGCGGTGTAAACACCTGCCTGGCAAGCACAAGGGCCCGAGTTTGACTCCCGGAACCCACATATGAAAAAAGGGCCGGTGATATCGCTCAGTGGCATGGGAGCCTGCTGGTGCATGAGGTCCTGAGGTCGATCCCAGGTACCCACAAAAAAAAAAAAAAAAAAAAAAAGAAAGAATAAATTCTAGTGAGGCTGCAGGGAAAAAGGAACCCTTCTATGTTGTTGGTGGGAATGTAAACTAGTACAATCACTATGGAAAACAGTATGGAGATTTCTAAAAAAACTAAAAATAGAAATTCCATTTGACATAGCTATTCCCTATCTAGGTATCTTCCTGAAAGAGTTAAGAGACGTCATATTACAGTAATACATGCATACCTATATTTATAACAGCACAACTCGTTAAATCTTGGAAATGGGTTACATGTCCATCAAGAGATGAATGGATAAAGAAAATTTATACACAATGGAGTAATACTGTGCTATAAAGAAGGATAAACTTGAGTCATTTGTAGAAAAATGGATGTACCTTCAGTCTATACTATTAAGTGAAATAAATTGCACATAGAAGCTTAAATATCACATGGTTTCTCTCATATGAGAGACCCAAAATATAAATAAATTTCGAAGCAAAGTAAAAGATAGGTAATAGGAAATAGGGAGATAGATATTTGCAAATGGGAAGGGGACCAAGAGATGGAAGGAGGTGGGAGGGAGCAAGAGAAGGGAACATAAAAAGAATTAAGATGTGTTATGTACATGTACCAACTCCCCACAATGAATGTAATCATTATGTACTGTAAACATGTACTAATAAAAATAAAAAAGAACAGCTGATCATTAAGTTGTCAGATCTAAATATCTGAGACACTAGGTTCCTGAACTGTGCCATCTTCCTTAGAACATAGCACCTATTAATCCAGTGAAGATAGCCACATCATCATTACACTTTATTTAAGTAGGCAGATGTGAAAGTATGCTGAAATGTTGGACAGCTCCTACCTGCAAAGATTAGTTCTCAAGCCAAATCTTGGGGTATCCTTGAAGCATTCCTTAATATCAACATTCTTAGTCTGTTTTTGGAAGAAGTCTATTCTCTAGTTAGATGGCAGACTTCCTAAGATGGCCATTATGAATCCTGGCTCTCCTGCTGGACATGAACTTTAGGTACACTATGGTGTACCTTCCAGGAGTAGGATAAGGGTTTTGAACTACCATATTCCTAAGTCCAACAAACATCAGAGTTGGTGAGGTGAGAAGGGGGCAGAGGGCTCTTCAGCTGGTCTTCAATCTGGCAAATGTACAGTGTAGCAAGCCACATGCATGGTCCAAGAGCTCGGTCACCACCTGGAGTGTCCACAGATGTCTGGCAGGGGCTACACATCCTTCAGATTGCCCCAGGACTTTCCCACAAAGGAAACTTTCCTATTCCAGGGAAAAACTTCTTTCTGTGTCTTGGAGAAGGAATTGGGCTCTGACTAGAGAAACTGGTGTAATCTGGTTAGAGGACTCTGCAAATTTGACACCAAGCAGCCTGAAGTGACTGATGATAGAACAGATGGCTAAGAAAGGGCTGGGAAAAGAGTTCAAATCAGTTTCTTGTTTTATTTTAATAATGCCCTAACATTTTGCCTTGCTGCCTTCCAGTTGCATATGTAGTATTTCCAGACAAAGGAAAAGAGGAAGCCACAGTCCTTGTGACTAAGCTGAAGCTAGCCCCTCTAGATAAAGTGGCAAAATATTAAAAAGGATGTGAAAGTACAACATGTGGAACAGGAAAAAGTAGAGCCCTGATTTTCTCAGGAGAGTTGCTTTAGACAGAATCAACATTCCATGGATGGAACAGGAGAATTTCAAGTCATCTTCCCACTTCTGCCTACACAGTGTTTTAATAAGGATAGAGATTAGTAAGATGCAACCAATCCTTATTTGATTCCAGATGGGGGCTTATCTAAAATATCCATGATTATAGCCAAGTGTATTACCCCTATATCATAAATTCGGGGATAGGAGTGGGGGCAGTGTGTCTCATATTTGCCCCAATGTGTGAGAGAGGCATGGAAATGCACAATCTCTTTGGGAACCATCAGTAGTCCAGTGAGGCTGTGTCTTTCCTCAAATTTTGGTGTGCATCAGAATCAGCTTGGAAATTTCTTTCTTTTTTTTTTTTGTGGGTACCAGGGGTCGAACTCAGGACCTCACGCGCCAGCAGGCACCTGTGCTGCTGAGCGATATCACTGGCCCTTTTCTTCATATGTGGGTTCCGGGAGTCGAACTCGGGCCCTCGCACTTGCCAGGCAGGCGCTTATGCTGCTGAGCTATCTCCCGGCCCCGGAAATTTCTTACAACTGCACCTGCCTCATTCCCCCTCAAGATTCTGATTTAGTTGACCAGTGACCCCAAAATTTTTGCTTTTAATCACTACATTAGGCTGCCTCTCCTTACATCACAGTGTGTATTCATACCATCCTCTATAAGAGAAGCATGCAAATGAAGGTCCTGAGTCCTTGTGACAGCAGACTAGGAAATGCTAATATCCTTCAATTTTGTTCTCTCGTGGCCATCTCAGTTGCAGCCTTCTAGCACCTTGTCTTACACCAACTCTTTACTTTGTAGTTTTATATCACCTTTCATCTGAGAAGTTCAAAGTATTTCCAAAATGACCTCATGATTGGGCAGTGGGAAGAGGTAATAATCTCATTTTGCTGAAGGACAAATAGAGGCACCAGGAAATGACTATCTTACCACAGTAAGTCAGCACTGAAGCTAAAAACAAGCAAGCTTTCCTGCCATTCCATTTATGATATGACTTTCCTTCCCCACAATTACATGGCCCCGGATGGCTTTTCTCACTAGGCAGGGCAGTCTATGGACAGCTCCCTGCACTGCTCAGCTCACGCAGAGAAGAGTCACTTCTCCCCTCGACAACATCCAAACAGGGACCTCCCAGAGCTCTGGAGCTTTGTATGTTTCTTGATATTCCACGAAACAGCCACCAGAAATTCCACGCAGACTTTTCTTCTTAGGGGGTCAAGAAAACTTGAGAATGCCACCATACAATAAAAGAGGTTAAGGTGGTTGCATTTCAAGTCTTGGCTCCTGTGTCAACATGGAACATAAGGGTGCTGGAAATACATGGGTATTTATGAAAAAGTTGAGGTGGTAATGGATAATAAACCTGGACTTCCCTGGATATAGTGCTGAGCTAATGCACAATTCTTTCCTGGGTCCAATGGCAAAGGAAAAGATATATAGGATAATTTTTCTGCTAAGGAGTGGCAGGCATCCCTTTTGACTTTGGCAAAGTCCTTCAAAGCCAAGACTGACCTGTGTACCTCAGAAAGGAAACTCCCCTTAGGCAAGAGGTTCTCAAAATTTAGGGTGTGTACGAATCACTTGACTGGGGCATTACTAATGCAGATTCCTAGGCCCATCTCCACAGAGGGACAGAGTGGGCTAGGACTTAGGACTTTGTATTCTTCACAGGCTTCCCAGGTGAGTCAGTGACAGGACCATGCCGGGAAGCCCTGCTCCAAAGAACACAGGCAACACTTGCCGGCTACCAGCTCAACTCCTGCCACTGCTAATCAGTCAGTGGCCTGACTGTATGAAGCCGAGTCATGGCAATGCCTAGTTTTTCACATTGTGGTTCTCCCTCATCTCTGGAAGCTTCAGTCTTCTTTCTCCTTGGATTCTAGAATTTTTTTTTTAAAGATGTGTAATACACAATCTGAAACTTTTATTTCAGAGGTATACATATATTCATGATCTAAGGAATCTTAAAATCTATGAAACCAATTCCTTGTTAGAATGTTGTGATGGAATGAAGTAACTTGGGGAACAAATTTAAAGAAAAATGCTGACTTCCTCTGTGGGTGCTGAAAAAAAATTTCATGATGGGTCATAGCTATTAATGACCACTTAGCTAAGTGGTTTCTTCAGCCAACATTTACTAAGCAGCTAAACATATGCAATATTCTTTCTTGATGATCAGATACGCAAAATCTTAAAAAGAGGTAGAGATTAGAACTGATATTGCCTTAAACCTTCACAGGGTGCTGAGACTGTGCAATGCCCTTGTATTTAAAACCTGTCAAGACAGAGCCTTCCTCTTCCAAGTCAGGATGTTGGTCCCATGAAAGACATCATTGCAAATGCTCAAATCAGTGGACTGAGACACACCATGTAACAATGACCCTGGTGGCTAGAACCTGTCCTTCAGCAGCTCACCTGCCTAGGAGGTGGTGGCTGTGTTGTCTACAGAGAGACAGTCTCAGGAGTGGTTCTTTTTGTGTCCTTTATCTTGAACTTTATGCTCAAAACTAGGGCAAGTATCAAACAAGTTCTTTTTAAAGTGAAATTCATTAACTGGAGTCTCAAAGCTTTGGGTTACGAAAAGAGACGCCGAAGCAGAAGTAAGCCAGTAATGATTTGGCAAGATTCCAAGGCATTTACTATAAATTCTCATTACGTTTCACAAGTATGTAGGAGGTGGCTACTTGATGACATTTTTGTCTAATGCCTTGTCCTAGAAATGAGTTTGGGTGGTTAGGAACACAAACATTTCTGTTCTAATAGACTCTTCTCTGGTCCTCGCATTGGTTGTCAAATCTCTTTCTGAAATTCTCAACTTTATATTCAACTATGAGAAACTTTTCCAAAATAGGCACAAGTATTTTTGGTAGATAATTTTAATGCTGAGAATTAATTCTCTTCTGCAGTCCCAATCTACCTCTTTGAAGTAAGTCAGCATGACTTTCATCTGTAAATATGAAAGTAAACATTATAAAAATAAGCATTAATAATGAATGCCTTCTCACCCTCTCCAAAGTGGAAGTCTTATTTACCTTCAAGGAAGAAATCATTTTCCACAGCTAGAGAGACAGGCAGGAACAGAATGGGAACTCTGCTTTTGATGGTCTTGATACAGATTCAGACTTTCAAATTGCCTCCATCTGCCTTCAACAGCAACTATTACTGGGTCGCTCCCTCCTGAGTTCTTCCTTCTAGATGGAAGTGTTTCAAGTGCAGACTCCCCAGCTTTTACCCTCCCTATGACCAACACCCCCATCAACCATCTCTACCTTTTTTGATGGGAGGCACAGCACCTCCCACATGCCCTCTAACTCTTATCAGGAGGAACTCACCAATCACCTCTAGTCCCAATATCATGCATACATCCTGTAACTCATCCCTTGTGGCTCGTGTCTCCACAGGCACCAGTTTTAAGATATGATGGGCTAAACCAAAGGCCCTTTCAGCATAATAGTCTGTTATATGCCAAAATGGGTACCATAGAAGACAACCCCCTGCTTCCATTATGGCTTCAAAGCTTAAAGGGAGCACCTCACATTTATACCTCATCTTTGACGCCTTCTGATCTAGGCCCTTCTACGTTTACTGCCTGAGGTATTTATGAGTGTAATGGATTATACGCACACTTCTGTATCCAGAAGTATTTCCTTTGAAATATTTTCTTAAACTTCAAGGAATAGCATCTAATCTGAACATTTTGGAATGCAGTGAACAGATCCACCATTCCCACCCACACCTTCTAGGATCACAGACTATGGTAGGCTGCCAAGGTGTTCATGTCCTAATCCCTGGAACCTGTGAATATGGTACCTTAAGTGGAAAAAGGATTAAGTTAAGGGTCTGGGAATGGGTCATGCAGGTGGCCCCCTCGGGGTCCTTGTAGGAGGAAACAGGAAGGTTAGAGCCAGAGGATGTGATGACGGAAGCAGTGGTGCCGGACTTTGGGCCAGGGGAGGGAGGCACCTCTAGGCTCAAAAAGGGAAGGAAACATCTTCTCCCCAAGCCTCCAGAAGAAACAGCCTGTAGCACCTTGGTTTAAAACCCACTGTATTAGTTTCCCATGGCTGCTGTAACAAATTACCACAAACCAAGTATCTTAAAAGAAATTTATTCTCTCACTGTCCTAGAGGAAACAGGTCCAAAATCAGTGTTGGCACAGCTATACTCTCTCTCTGGGGAAGTCTGCTCCTTCTCTTCTCGTTTCTGGTGGCTCCAGGGAGTCGCTTACAGCCACATCACTATAATCTCTGCCTCTGTGGTCACATTGTCCTCTCTCAAAACACCCCCGTACCTCTGCCTCATAAGGATATATGTGGAGCAGAGGTTTTTTTTTGCAGTGCTTGGGATTAAACCCAGCGCCTCACGCATGCTAGGTAAGTGCTCAACCACGGAGCTGCGGCCCCAGCTCCTATGAAGATACAAGTGATTGCATTTAGGGGCCATCCAGATAATCCCGAATAAGCTCCTCCTCTCAAGATCATTAATTTAATGGCACCTTTTGCCATATAAGGTAAGGTTCATTCTTTCATCGTATCAAGTAATAGGTTCTAGAGACTAGAACATTTTGGGAGCCATCATTCAGCCCACTACCCTGAGACAGATTTTGGACTTCTAACTTGCAGAACTCTAAGACGATAAATATGTGTTGCTCTTAGCCATTAAATTTGTAATTTGTTGCAGCAGCAATAGGAAACTAATTCCTGGATCACATCTCCTGTCACTCATATCTTTAAGCTGAAGAGTCCATCTTTGTTCTCTCACTCTGCAGAGCTTGCTGGGCCATGATGGTTGCCCTGTGGCAATGGCTGTAGGGCACTGCACCAGTCTGATGGGTGCTCTCCAGAGCCTGCTACTGTTATATGATCTTTATAGGAATAGCTTCCACCACTCAGATCTACTCTCTCAGAATGCTCTCTGGCTAAGGGTCTGCACAGAGAAACGAGATGTACAAAAGAAAATCCTGTGAAATATTATGAAAGAGAATGTTGTGAAATATCTTGTAAGCTTGGATGATGGACCTAGTGGGATTCTGCATAACTCTGAGGAAGGGCCTACATCCTTTCCCAAGAGGGAAGAAAAGAATTTGAACAGCGCTTATCTTAACAACCTCTTTCAGGACTGAAGTACACCTATCTAAATGGTAGGAGGCAACTGATTCCATGACTAACGGAGAAGGAAGAATTCAGGATGTAGGAATGTCCCTTCTACTCCTTCCCAAATGTTAGTTAGCCAGCTATCTTGGATGTTCACAGACCTTTATGTTAGTCTAGCCAAGGCAGAATTTCATTCTGATCATAAGCCACTGTTCCTGTTTGTTTTCCTGCTAGCACAGTACAAGCAACTCCAGGAATGAGTTCAAAATAAAGTTCCCTTGTATGTTATTTCATTGTCTTGGAAACAGTGATGTGAAGGCAACGCCAGTGTTACATGAGGCAGTGAGCAGTATTCCCACTGAATCTTGCACTGGGGCTACTGGAAAGACTGTACATGGAGATGATTCTAATTTAGTTAGAAGACATATGTAAGGCTACAGGAAAATGCAAACAGCATAGTGGTAAAAGGCCTGTATGGAGGGGCTTAGGTTTGGTAATGTGGTGGAAGGCAGGAGACAGAGGGCCTCGCAGTTGCATTTGCAGAACAAGCTCATGTTTTATCTGGATTACTTGTTGACTTAGGTAGCTTGGTAGGGAGAGGCAGTGCTGAAGCCTTTCCAAGTCACATCTTGGTGCCACTCCTGACTGAGTGGGATAATTAATCGTGGTTTTACTTTTTTTTTTTGCAACTGGGAATCAAACTCAGGACCTTGCGCTTGCCAGGCAGGTGCTGTGCCACTGTGCTATATTCCTGGCCCCAGGTTTTACTTTTCTTGTTTATTCTTTTCTAAGTCTTTTGTTTTATAGTGAAAAATGGTTAGATCCCATGTTTTAAAAAATAAACATATTAGTATGCTATAGGAAAAAGCTGGAATACTCAACAAAATAGTGGCAAAATAGATTCTTTGGGGGACAAGGTTATAAAGAACTCCTTTCTGCCTTATGCATTTCTGTAATGTTTTAATTTCATAGGCAATTCTGAATTATATTTGTTATCTAAAAAATGGGTTTTGAGGGACCACTATACACTAAAGGCATTAAATACACTGCGCTTATCAGTTTCTCTGAAAATATGGCAGGATATGGTGATTTCAATAATCACCTTTTTTTTTTTTTCTTAAATTCATGGGAAAGTTAATACGTGGAGCAAACATTATTAGGATGAGGGTAAGACAAGTGCTGCAGAAGTTCGCGAGTGTGCTCTCAGGAGGAAAAACTGCAGATGTGGCAGCTATTTGAAGGATGCTTCTCAAACCTCAAATCCCTAACATAGGGAAGGGAGCTGAGGGGAGTGGTGGTACCACCCAGGGACGACCTGGAGTCAAAGGCTCTCCGATGTTTCTCTGGTTTTGCCTCCTGCCTCCAACAGCCCAACTGGAGTGGCATTTCTAGTGTTACTCCCGATCTGGGGGTTGAGAAGTCAAAGAATTGCTTTCCTATACTCCTGTCCAATACAGACCTCAAATGTGAGGGCGTTTTAGTTTCTCACTGCAGTCACTACCTACTCACTCCTAGGAACCAATTAATAGAACTAAGGATCAACAGCCACAAAATATACCTCTGAAATCCATTCATCCAGCAATGATTTGTAGAGCCCCGACTGCTGCAGGTCAGTCTGTCCCTGCCTCATGGAGCTTATCAGCTAGTGAAATGGGTATAGAGTAATAACATAAGCATACCAATAACTATATAATTATAAGCTACTGCTACAGCACATTAAGTGTTATAGAGGAAAAATACCAGGTCAGAGTATTTTATTTTTTTATTTTTTTTGTGGGTACCGGGGGTCAACATCAGGACCTCGAGCGCCAGCAGGCGCCTGTGCTGCTGAGCGATATCACCGGCCCTTTTTTCATATGTGGGTTCCGGGAGTCGAACTCAGGACCTCGCACTTGCCAGGCAGGTGCTTATGCTGCTGAGCTATCTCACTGGCCCCAGAGTATTTTAAAGCAGAGGCTTTTAACCTGTTAGTAAAATACACGTTTGTATCCAACACGCATACAAACACATGCACACAGACATATATGATAAAATAGAAGTTTCATTAAACATTTCTTATCCTTATTATGAGTAATGCATTCTGATATTTTCATTTTAAAAATACTGGTTACGGCCAGGTGTGGTGGCGCATACCTGTCATCCCAGCACTCGGGAGGCTGAGGCAGGAGGATTGCCATGAGTTCGAGGCCCACCGGGGCTACAAAGTGAGTTCAAGGCCAGCCTGAACTACACAGTGAAACCCTGTCTCAAAAAGACCAAAAAAAAAAAAAAAAAAAAAAAAAAAATTGCTGGTTACAACTCAAACTGATCTTATAACCCATTAATGGTTGTGTTCCACAATGAATGGTTGTGATCCACCTGTCATGGGGACTGCTATACTTAGATCTGGAGTGCTCCCAAATGTTCATGTATTTATATGCTTAGTCACCAACCTATGGCACTACTAGGAGGTATGGAACCTTTAGGAGGTGGGGCCTAGTGGCAGGAAGTTAGGTCATTGTGGCGTGTCCTTTAAGGGGACATTGGGACCTACCCCCCCAACTGCCATGATGTGAACTCTGCTTCACCATGTGCTCCCTGCCATAATGTTCTGCTTTGCCAAAGGCCCAAAGCAATGGAAGCAGCTAATCATGTATTCAACCCTCTGAAACCATGAGCCCAATCAATCTTTCCTCCTCATAAGCTGATTTTCTCAGGTATTTTGTTGTAGTGATGGGAAGCTGACAAATACAGGGGCCCTAACCTACAGGGAACTTGAGGTAGAAGTCACAGTGCTTAGCTGTGGGAGTAACATTTAGGCCAAGACATATGTGGTTAAGGAGAGTTAGCTACAAAAGGCCAGAAAGAATATTCTAGGAAGAGGGAACAGTATATATAAAGATCCCTCATTTTTTTTTTTACATTTTTTTAATTAATTTTCTTTTTAAAGACAACAAGTAAACATTCTCATGTATTAACAAACTCAAGAATTAGAGAATGCACAAATACCTTTTGGAGAAAAACATTACTCAGTATAAGATTAAGCCATGTAAAAGCTAGGTAAAAATAGAAGACTGAGGAATGGAATAGTCACAGTGAAATTGCATTTTCATACTAGGGAGACAATACGATGTTTACAAATGTGCATCCAGTTTATTTCACTTGTGAGTATTTTCTCGAGCTGTATCCATTTACCTATAAAAGTTTCCAGTTTATCTTTCTTTATGGCTGAGTAGTACTCCATTGTATAAAAATACCACATATAAAGATTCCTCATTTTACAGAAAATGAAATTGGAGTCAAGAATATGTGCTCTGTTCAAGGTCCCATGACTCTGAGCTCATCTCCTAACTCTAAATTCAAGATTCTTTACTGAACTGCTATCACCTGGAGGCTCCTCTTCATTTCACATTATATGAGTCAAGGACAAATGATTCTCTCCGAGGCTGATGAGGACAAAAGAGAAGAATAGTGGCAGGAAGCTACCTTTACAAAGAATGTGCTGAACTCCACAGGCAGAACACTGAGCCCAGCGCCTCCCTCACCTGGCTGTGGGCCTGCCCTGCAAGTGGCTTGCTCCTTCCTGCGAGGGACTTACAGGGAGCCACACTGCAGTGTAGATTCTGGCTGTGATGAAAGGGGATTTGCAAAGCGTCCAGGCAAGCCTGAAACTCCAGGTCAGGCTCTGCAGAGAAGCAGGCCAGGCTTTCCATTTTCCCAGGGTGATGCCTGCCCTGGTGAGGCTTCCCATGCTTCCTCTGCACCGGCCCCTCCTATCAGTCTGTGGCTGCTCTGCATGATGAACTGTGTAAATGGCTTCATTTGTGAAGACAGTGTGAGTCCAGCAGATGAAATAGAGGCTACAACTAAGGGTGTCAATCAGACTCAGGATCCAAGTGGATGACCTAGGAGGAGAGGGTTCAGAGGAAGCAAGGACCTTAGGCCAAGTTTCAAAATGGGCAAGAGAGAAACAGGACTATCTAAGGACAGCTATACACTTTGTACACTGCACAAAGCACCCAGTAGAGGAGATGAATGCGGGCTGAAACCCACACTCCAAAGCTGCATTCCCAGCAAGGGGCTGCAGCTATGTGGAGAACACAAGGTTGTCCTCCTTCACTCACAGACGCCAGAGATGAATGGTTCAGTGGTACAGCTAGGCAGAGTTGGAAACAACCAGACCCACACGATAACATCCAAGATATGACTGTCACGCCTAGGGAAGGCGAGCACCTCAGGTTCAAACACTGGGCATGCGAGCAGATAAGGGCCGGTGGTTGGGCCCCACTGTTAGGGTGACAAGCTGCGACCACAGAAGCTACTGGCTGACAAGGGGGGTTCTTCCCAGTTCCCTACCAAGCCAGACTCCACGATCTTCTCCATCTTCATTTCTCCATCAGTCTCAAAACAATCCAGATGCACCCTGAGGCCCAGCTCTACTTCTGAGATTGTAATTATTAGTTTTCACACATTACTGGTTATATATACCCATGTTTAAAAAATCCAAATGGGATGCAGAAGTAAATGATGAACGGTAAAAATAACCTCTGCCAAACTATAAAACTAAAATGATAATCTCCCTCTGTCAATAACCTCTTCACCACTCATCTCTCATACTCCAAACCTGTTTTCTGTTCTCACTGGAGCCTGTAATTACTCTGCCCCTCACTCTGGCTGACAACCAGTGCTTGTCTTAGAGCTGCAGCCCCTCCCTCCACCTCTGGCCTTAGGACCAGCTCCTTCACTGCCATCTTCAATTCCGTCCCTCAGAAACCTTGCCCTGAACATGCCGAGCAACCCCCAGTCCTGTTGCCCTCCCACTGTTGCTTCTCCAGGCCAGTGGACTTTAAAGCTCAGCCCATCGCGAATTCACGGGTCTACTCGGCCCTCGGCCCAGCACAAGAAGACTTTGATTCATTGCCATATGCCCAGGCTCATTTCTCATTGTGCTTTATTCAGGCCCTCAGGACCTCCATCTCCTACTGACATCCCACTAGCCCCCTCCAAGGCCAATGGCTTTGGCTCTGCTTTAGAAAAAACGAAGGTCTTTTCTTAGCAGGAATCCCAGGCACCTTGAACTTCACCCTGCAAGTTGAGTAGAAAAGCTATAGCTTCTCATATCAGTCTCGGAGGGAGGGAAAGCTTCTTCCTCTGCAGAGCCACCCCTTCCCTGTTATCTCAAAGATCATTCCTTTTTGCTCTCCTTCTCTCTTGTACCTGTTTTCCTCAAATATGGTTATTCCTTGGTTCCAGGAATACACCGCATGACTACCAAAGTTGTTGATGCTCAGGTCTTACATAAAATGGCATAGTATTTGCATATAATCGATACGTATCCTCTCTTATTTTTTTTTTGTGGGTACCGGGGATCGACCTCAGGACCTCGCGTGCCAGCAAGCGCCCATGCCGCTGAGCGATATCACCGGCCCCTTTTTCATATGTGGGTTCCAGGAGTCGAACTCAGGACCTCATGCTTGCCAGGCAGGCGCTTATGCCACTGAGCCATCTCACCAGCCCTCCTCTCTTATTCTTTAAATCACTTCTGAATTACTTAAAATACCTAATATGGTTTGGATCAAAAAAGTCCCCCAAAAGGCTCATGTGTTCATCGGTGGGACTTCGAGAAGGTGATTGGATCAAGAAACCTCATCGGCAGATTAACTCATTGACGAGTGCATAGCTGAATGTGCTGTTAGGAGGTGGGGCCTGATTGGAGGAAGTAAGTCACTGGAGGTAACTTTGGAGGGTGCATCTGTTTTCTGGTTCTTCCTCTGCTGTTTCTGGCTGCCATGAGTCAAGCAACTTTCCCCTGTCATGCCCCTCCACCATGATGTTTCCATCTTGGAGCCAGCCCATAAGGGACTGAAACCCCTGAAACTGTGAGCCAAAATAAATCTTTCCTCCTTTAAATGTGTACGGTAGGACTTTGTCCCAGCAACAAAAAGTTGACTAATATAATGACTAATGCAATGACTACACAGTACTTCATTCACATGGATTTAGCATACTACTTGGCACATGATAAAAGTAAGTTTCGCTTTTTGGAACTTCCTGTAATTTTGTTTTAAGTTTTCAACACATGGTTGGTCAATTTTGCAGATGCAAAACCCACAGATATAGAGGGCTGACTGTAAATTCCTTCCCCCTTTTTCTCCATCAATTTTGAAAGATAGTTTTGCAGGGTACATCAATCTGGGTTGAAAATTATTTTCCTTTAGAGCTTGAAATACATCATTCCAAGCTCTTCTTGAATTGAGGGTTTGTGCTGAAAAGTCAGCTGTGATTCTGATGGGTTTTCCTTTATAGGTGATTTGTCTCTTCTCCCTAACAGCTTTTAAGATTCTGCCCTTCTGTTGAATTTCTGGGATCTTGACTATAATATGTCTGGCTGAAGGTTTTTTTGGATCATGTCTAGTTGGTGTTCTAAAAGCTTCACTTATAGGGGCGTCAAATTCCTTTTCTCTTCCAGGAAAGTTCTCCCTGATTATGTCTTTGAACAAGGTTTTAATGTCATTGATGCTATCTCCTGCTTTTTCATTTATTCCAATTATTCTTAAGTTGTTTATCTTTGAGTCATCTAGCAGCTGCTGAGTTGATTTTTCATGGTCCCTTGCTGTTTTTAAGAATTCTTCCTTTTCATGATCACTAATTGCAAGCCTGTCTTCTATATCTGAGATCCTGTCCTCGCATTGGCTTAATCTGCTACAAATACTTTCAATGGAATTTTTGTTCTCTTGGATATCTGCTTGAATCTGCCTTATGGATTCCATTTCTTTCCTATGCTGAGCATTCATGGTTTCTATAGTTTTCTTAAGCTCATCTATTTTTTTGTCTGTATCAGCTATAGTGTCCTTAAGCATGGTCTTCATTGTGGACATTATCTCTGCAGTTATCTGTGAAATTATTTCTGTTTTAATTTTTTCCAGAGCCTCATTCAGTTGCTTTGTTGTTACCACTTCAGATAGGCCAGGTGGGTGGCTTTCGGATTGTCCCACCTCGTTGCCCCCTAGGTTTGCCTTTGGTGAATTGGATGTGTGGGGTTGCATCTTGTTTAAGTGTCATCTCATTTTTTCTTTCTTTAATTGCTGGGGTGATGTTTGCAAATTACCTATGGTAGGTTACTTTATTGCTAGTGTTTAAGATCTTTAGAAGATGACTACTTCTCTGCAGTATCTTCCAAGTGGAGCTTGCTTTTGGGTTTTGAGCTTTCTGCCAGATCCTACCTCTTCAATTCGTTGGGTATGCAAAGTTGCTACCTGTTTGGCCCAGTCCTTGATTCTTTGGTACTGTGCCACTGTATTTTCTGTGTCCCTTAGTCAATCTCAATCACGAAATATCAGGAAGGAAAGATGTTTGGAACAATTATTTCACATTTGGCTATAATGGTAACTAAAGCATCAAACACAGCCTAGAAAATGACAGACTGAGCTAACCAGTTATTTACCACTTTTAGCTGTATAGAGTTGCGGTTATATAACAAAATCTAAAACACACCAGAAAAATTATATGCAGTATACAAGTCCTATGTATGTCAATTTTTCCCTGAGGAGTTTAAATTTAAAATGAGTTAAGGAGGAAATAGAGTGTTGGGAGAATAGGAAGGAATTAGATGTAAGGTTAGAGGACCAAGAGGGATCCCACTAAAATTGGGACACTGGTGCAGAGGACTGGTGGTAAAATGAGAAGGAAGGGATAAAAGGAAGAACAGATCACAACCACAATCACAAAAAAGTTAGAGGCGCTGTTTACACTCATATAAAAAACCAGAGAGAATAAAGAAGGAAAGAGCAAATACACATACAGAAACAAAAACGAAGATTAAAAACAATAAAACAGACAAAACAAAAATAAAACCCCACCAAAAAAATATAAACAAAAACAAAAAAAAACCCTTCGCCAGAACAAAAAACAAATGAGTGAGAAAAAAATAAAAATAAAAATAAAAAAAAAAAACAAAAAGAATCAGTTCCAGGTGTTGACTCTGCTGTAGGCAGGCACCCTGTGGTGACAGAGTCCTGTTCCGTGCAGGTCGGTCCCAGTAAGCCAGGAGCGGCCCTCTGGCGGGCGGTGAGCAGAGGCCCGTACTTTCAGGCAGAGACCAGTCTAGCTCGCCTGCCGCTCTCAGTGCCCTTTCACTATCCCTGGGCCTGAGAGGCGCAGCGCGCTGGCCTGAGAGGCGCAGCGCGCTGTCCGGAGCGCGGGTTCCCTGCACTGGTTTCCCGCCGCTCTGATTCTCACCACGCCCCCCACAATGGCGCCGGGCCAGTCGCTCTCTGGCGCGGGACAGGTGTGGCTGAGAGACCAGTCTCCTTCGCCTGCTGACCTCAGCACACTTTCGTGGTCCTGAGAGGCCCCGCGCTGCCCTGTCCGGAGCGCGAGTGTCCAGCGCTGTTTTTCTTTCGCGCCGCTCTGAGTTTTGCCACACCCCCCACAATGGCGCCTGGCCGGTCGCTCTCTGGCGTGGGGCAGCTGTGGCTGAGAGACACTCACCGCCGGCCAGCGTAGTTCTCCGCCGCTCCCCCGCCTCGCCGCTGTCTCGGGATCCTCCGTGGGGGCTCCCTGGGCGCCAGCTGTCACTGTGTGTCAGTAGAATTGAGCTTCTGTCGCGCTGCGATTCCTGGGATGGTAGAAGGTGCGCGCGCGCGGTCTGCTCCTTCTTCTTTGTTGGAAAGTACCCTTCACTGGTGCCGGGGGTCCCAGATTGCGCTTCAGAACTTTTCTGGGTTCCGGGGAGGCATCTCCCCCCCCCTCCTGCGCTTTTCTGGTCGCTATATTCCCGTGTTCCAACGGTAACTTTTAGAGAGAGTTTCGCTGCCTGCTTCTTACTCATCCGCCATCTTTTTCCTCCCCCCTCCTTCCCCCTTTTTGAGACAGGATCTCATTATGTAGTTCAGGCTGGCCTTGAACTCACAGCCATCTTCCTGTCTCAGCCTCCCAAGTGCTGGGATTATAGGTGTACACCACCACACCCCATAATCTCCTTCCCTTTTGCTACTAAATATGCTCAGATCTCCTTATTATCAAAATCATTCTAAATTAATAGCAAACACTTCCTCTAACTGAAAGTTGGTTGTTGAATATGTAACAACCCTATTTTTAAAAAAGTACAAGTACCTGTGGCCTCTGTAATTCCACTTTATGGAATATATCCTGAAGAAATAACCCATAAAAGAAAAACAGTTATTTTGTACAATGATGTTCAGAACAGAGATGTTTACTTGTTCAGAATGTTAAAAATATCCTGATTACCCAATAACAGACTGAGGGTGAAGCATATTTGATATCCATACCAAATGTGAAATGAGATATTCAAAGCGACACATATATAGATTAGCTTGCTATAGAGAAATCTGCAGATGAAACGTTTCAATACACAAAATACATTTTTAAAACCACAGTTATAAAACTTACTACAAAAACATTACAATGTTATGTATGCTTTCTGATAAAGAACAGAACAATTTTATAATGAAACATTTTATCCTGCTGCTCCTTCTGACTTTTCTCCCCTTCCCTGTTGCCATTCTCTGGTGACCGTCTATTACCTCTATTTTCTCTCTACCAATTCCCCCTTACTTCTACATAGTCTGCCTTCTACCTCCAGTGTTTTACTGAGCTGAAACCCTAACCAATCTTCAAGACTTTCTTCTAGTTAAACAGCAGCACTGATGCCCTCTTCCTTTTCCCTTGTTGTGGAACCATCCTAATTTCCCCATCTCATCATGCCTTTCCCAACCATGGACAATCCTCAAAGCCTATTACTTGGGATCTGGTCTTTGGCTGTGGACCAAGATCTCAGAAGAGATCCCGCTCAGGCAAGCCTTCCCACATCTGCATTGCTTATTCCACATCTATTGCTCCACCTCCAATCTCGCCTCAGCTTCTGGTTCTATGTGGTCCCTCCATCACACCCCCAGTGTCATATCCCTTTGTGCTTCTAGTTCTCCATGTCTAAAACTAAACTCAACTCCAAATTGTCTCCTGAAACTTTCTAATTTCTGACTGATGTCACCAATAGTCTCCCAAACTCATGCCTTCAGTCTTATCTGGTCCTAGCCACCTGCTTACAGTCCTCCTTGCTGAGCTGCACTTTGCCTTGTGGAAAGCCCTCTCCAGGGTTCTGTCTACTCACAGCCTGCTCATCTTCAGGGCAAGGTTGGGTTCTGCCTCCTTTGTGAAGTCTTTTCCCATCACAGTGACTAGTTTCCTCTCCGAATCCTTTTGGAATTTAGACTCCATAGTACCAATGACACCAATATGCTGCTCATTTCTCCTGCTTGCCTCTTACTCAGCTGCAGGTGGGGAGCTCCGGCGTCATCCTGCACATGCAGCTCCCTGTGTCTCCCTCTCTGAAGCCTTCCCCAGCTCAGGGCCACTCTTCCTGCTGGGTTACCAAAGTGCCCATTCCCAGCACTGCTAAGTTCTTGTCCCCTTCCGTTATAGCGACATAATTTTGTGTTCAACTTGTTCACCAAAATATGAGTTGAGTTCCTTAAGGGCTGAGATTATTTCTTATACAACAAAGTACCAAAGATGTGTTTCTGACATCCAGTGTTGTCATTCCACACATCCATCTTATCTTCCACGCAGACTACAGTCTCATGAACAGGGGTTGATTCTTATTTCTTTTATATCCTATAGTCATTACAAATACAAAAAGGAGAAAGGACTTGACAAATACTAGTTGACAGTATACTTATAATAAGGCCTTGTGAAGATAATGTACAAATTTATATAAATAACCTATAAACTCGGAAACCATACTTTCCATGGGATACAAGTTTTCTCAAAACACTGTAACTTGCTGTTTTGGGGCCAGCATAACACATCTCTATACTTAGCAGTGATCCAGTCACTTAAGGGTGTTAATAGGATGCCGAAAGTGGCAGCTTTCAGCTGTGAACTCTACCCATCTAAAATCAGAACAAATCAGAGACAAAATCAGAGGCCTTGACAAATGGCAATAACCTACTAGAGGAAGGGGGTGGAGGGTGGCTGGCTGCCAAGAGCCTGCTGCTGCAGAAAAGTCTAGTTACACAGTACATCTTACACCACTGGAGATAAGTCTTTAGCACAACACTCCGCATACGGGAAGGGATATTTAATTTCATCCAGTGGGCCAAGAACTGCCCCTTTCACACATGTTAGTCCCAACTATGATTCCTGCTGACTCAGAGCATCTAAGATTTCATTTCTTACCAGCCATAAAATACCATTACAAGGTGACCAGGATATTATGTTATGTTATATTACAAGGTGACCAGGACAACAATGCCCTCAAGATAGATGACTGCTTCTCTAACAATCACTTGGCAGTGGATCCTCTCCAGCCAGACATACCCAAATACTTGTTCACAATAATTCCAGACAGCAGGGAGGGCATCTGCCCAATCTGGGACAAGTGTTTGGGTAGTCAGGATCATTTGGAAGAAGAGAAACATCATGCTTAGCAAATACTTATTGTAGCACATGCCGAGCTGTACGACTGGCCATATGTCCCTCAGCTCCAAGTCCCAGATCCCTAGGAGGAGGCCAGAAACATCAAATCCTTAGTGCTCAGAGCTGAGCAGACTTGACCACTGGGAGAACACAAGTATCAGTGCACCGGACCAAGCCACTGTGGCAACGTACAGTATGTGTGTGGACAGTAAAGATGATGCAGGAAGACAGCTGCCAGGTCAGCCTTCCCAACAGTCAGCAACTCCAGAGACCTGGGGTAGCAAAGAGGGAGCTGCCTCGTCCATTCCGATGCAGGGTCTCTGCCCATCAGGCACCACTGGTGAGCACCCACCATCTCCGTCCCTGAAAGACAGAGGCCTCTGGGCTGACAGCCACACAGAAGGTGACTGAGGGTGAAGGGAAGAAGTCGGCTATGGTAGGCTTGGGCATAATCTTTTAAAAGACAGATAGGGACAAAGGTTCCCAAATACAAGGTAAAGCCTCCAATAAGGACTCCGTGACACTGGAGAACTGGGAATCTGAAAAGACTTGGGTAAAAAAAAGGCCACTCAAAACAGAGTTCTGTGGTATGCCTTCTGATAAATTTAAACAGCAGAAGAGACAAAGACTATCTTAAGACTCTCTTTTCATATATATTATATATGTAACATATATATTACACTTTTGTCCATATATATCTTCTTTGAAGCAAGAGTGATCTTATTTGAATCTTATTTGAAACAACAGTGATTACTTCATTTGGATGGTTGGACTCTGCTCTGGTTTTTTTTTTTGTGTGTGTGTGTGTGTACCGGGGGTCGACCTCAGGACCTCGCATGCCAGGAGGTGCCCGTGCCGCTGAGCGATATCACCAGCCCTTTTTTCGTATGTGGGTTCCGGGAGTCGAACTCGGGCCCTCGCGCTTGTCAGGCAGGCGCTTACACCGCTGAGCCATCTCACCGGCCCCTCTGCTCTGTTTTTAAGATACACATCTACACAGTCATACTTCCGGCACGTGCTCTTCTCACAGAAGAAATGAAGAGGCTACTAAAGAAACACCTCTAAGAAGTGTGTTTATGGTTATAATTATTAAAAAACAAATGCTTTGTAGTTTTCTTAGAGATGCTTTACTACATAGAATCTATATGTCATTGGTTTAAAAGGTTATAGTAGCTTAATGCAGAAAAGCTCAGAGAACACTGAAAAGCATTAAGAAAACATTTATAATCTATCACTTAATGACAATCCTTTATGATATAGCATGTGGTCTCTAGTATCTTTCCATATTTTTGTTTGTAAAAATGATATCGTCTCATGCCTGTAATCCCAGCGCTCTGGGAAGGTGAAGCAGGAGGAATGCAAATGTGAGCCCAGCCTGGGCAATTTAGTGACTTATAGAACCTGTGTAAAATAATTTTTTTCAAAAAGCCGGGGGTGGAGGCGGGGGGGCTGGTCACATAGCTCAGTGTGAAGACCCGGAGTTCAATCCTTAGTATTAAGAAAAAAGGTATCATCCTTGACATACTATTTTGCATCTTGCTTTTTTCATTAATGATATAAAAAGTTATATCAACAAATATTCTTCTACAAATGTGTTTAATACCTACACAGTATTTTACTTGCATGAATCTGATCAATCCCCAGTTGCTGACCCTTTTGTTTTAAATATTTGATATTATGAATAATGTTGTTTTAAGATGTCTATAGAAGTATTTTTAAAACACCTCTGCTTTTCTAGTATTCCCAGAATGGCGATTTCTGATCTAATGATATGTGTTCCTTTTAAGGCTTTTATATATATAGTCAAAATTGCTGGGCAGGTTTGAAGCCATGTTTCTTGCTCAGTTATTTTAAACATAACTACCATACAAGTGGTATGTATCTCCTATATACAGGACATAGTTTCAGGAAAAAAATCATTTAGCATGAAGTTGAAACATTTCAAACAGGCCAAGTATTTATTGACTTGAGGCAAATGAAGCATACAGAGCTCAAAACACTGATGTAATGGTAAAGTTGGGTAACCACATCCAGCCAGTTTAGCAAAGTTGGAAGGGTATGGTGCTGGTAAAACCAGGATCTTGGGCCAGGACTGGCTGGTCAACTCTACACAGCAGGAAAAGCACCCTGGCCACGGATGCCTCACCAGTGTTGGCCACCTGTCACACAATTTGTACTCTTGGCCAAAGGGAAGACTGGGTTATGGGATGTGAATTACTCTGCAAAATCCATCCTAACTCCTGGGCAAGTACTCAAAGCACGTGTCCAAATGATAGGTTCATCATCTTTCTATAATATACAAGATACCTAGCTAGAAAATACAACTGACAAAGTTAAAAGCTCAACGATACTTACTGATGTCATCATAGTTTATCAGTATTTCCCAACAGAAGCAGTTAATAAGTCACTAGGTGAAAGGTGTGCTGTGTCAGCTGGGACTGAGCTAGACCACAGCTACCCTGACAGAGAGCACCACTCCTTCAGCTGGGGTCCTCTTAAACATCAAACTCTCTTGATGGGAAGTAAGGAGCACAGATTTTTCATAAAGGTCATGTGGGTCACATGCCATTTTTGTCAAAAGTTGATAGCTGAATTAGTTTATTAGAAAAGTAATGAATGCTTCAGCTGGTCAAGAGAAGGAGGAAGCTATTCTCAAAAAGAGAACAGAAAGACTAGGGGTGAAGTAGGTTGTCCATTAAGTATCCTGGCAGCCACTTCGGAGGGTCTTACCCTTACTTAAGAGCCTGGTTTGGTGGAAACTGGCTTGGCCTGAAGCAATCTAACCCTACATGCCCCAGGTAATGAAGGTTCCAAGTAAAGGCAACTGCTTCTTTTGCACCAGAATATATTTATGATCATCACCACTACCACCTCTGTTTGGGCTTCGCTAAATTACAAATCATGCATGCTTCTTATAACAAGTACAATACTGAAGCATATAAAGTAAATGTTCCCTCTGAATCTCTTACCTCCCCACACCCATGGCCCATTTCCCAGAAGTAAACACTATTGCATTTATCTTTTCAATCTCTAAATGCTGATATATGGACATTTTCTTCCCTAATGAAATCCAGCTAGGGATTCAAATTCAATGTATTCTCCCAACTAATGCTTGCTCTTGCTCCTTAATCACCCACTAGTCTCTGTCTCCAGCCCATCTGTAATTGTGCCCATCTAAAGTGAGACCCTCCTCACTAACGAGGAGATTTCCCTCCTTCCCTTATGCTCTGGTTCTTAGGGTGCAGGAGGAGATCGAAAAAAGTCACCAATCCACATTACGCTTCTAACTATACAGCAAGTGAGTGAAGGCCATGTGAGCTTTACTCACAGGCAAGTGCTCTGAGGCTTTCCCGCTTCACATTAAGATCACTCCCCAGACCGGCCTCCCCAACTGCAGGACTAACCACCACCACGACACACAAACACCACGTCTGTGCTCTGCTAGAGTTGACTGCCCGTGCAGAGCCATTCTTTCAGATAACGAGGTCAGCTGAACACACGGAGACAAAGGGGCATTTCATACACACTCTGCTCTGATTTTGGCAGTTGAAATAATACTGTAACTGCCAGGTCTTTACAGGACAAATCTTGTCTCTGTGCATGTCAAATGTACCGAGAGGGCTCCCAAGGGATGGGGGCTACTGAATTGCAGGCTCAAGGTGGACTTAAGTCATGACAAAATTTGAAAGCACTACTTTTTTATTCTGGGTATCAGCAAATATAAAACAATGATAGCTATTTCTTATTACACAGATACTCTACATACTTTCATTGATTTAATTCTTCCAGTAACCCTGTAAAACAGATGGTCATTATTCCATGCATACAGATGAGAGAATTGGCACTCAAAGGTTATATAACCTGCCCAATGTCACACATCCAGGAAGTGGCAGGACTGGGATTTGAACTTAGATCTGTCTGCTTCCAGAGGCCAGACTGCCTCACTGTCCCAACAACAGGGCTTAGAGGCCCATAGCACTTCTAGGACCCTCAAAAGGTTACATTTAAAAGCTGGAAGATAACCCTGAAGTCATCCAACATGCTCACTCCTCCTCTCATCTCCATTTCTGCCCCTCCCATCCTACTTTCTAGAACTAGGCAGCTGCCTCACAGATTAGAAGTGGAGGAAACTTCAAATACCCAACTTTGCATTTGCTTTGTGTTAGTTAATGCAAGTTGAAAAAAGAAAAACCTGCCTGAAGTCAAAATCTCTGAGGAAAAATTATTATTTTTAAGGTGACAAAAATAAATATTTAATGAGACAGTTTGACACTAAATTTTCCTGTCTTAGCAACATCTCAGATGATAAAACAAGCCCTTGTCTACAGGGCTAATTACAGACTACTAAACTATTTTTTATTAAAATCCTCTGAACTATTAAACATGAGGGATGAAGCAGTGTGGTGCTGTATAATAGCTCTGGTCTGGAAACTTGGGTTCTTATCCTGACTCAGACATTAATAACCACCAACAATCATCTGCCAGGTGTACACAGTTGGCAAAGCATTCTTACATACTTTCTATAATAGTGGGGTGACCCTGGAGCAAGTCAATTAACTTTTGGTGTCTCATGTCAAAATCTGGGAATGAGGACGTTAAATTATACCATCTGAGGTGCCTCAATCTCTAACATCTTTAGGGGAGAAGACATGTGCATTAGAATCTTTACAAACATATCAGTGAACAAATCAGGCCAGATGCACTCTGATCAGAAAAATTACATTTTCTGTTCAGCTTTTGAGCAATGTCACTTGTCTCAATTCAGGTATATCGCATAAGATGTTTGCTACCAAGTGCTTGCTTAGACTCTGGAGAGGGCTACAGTAAAGCCCTGGTTTAGAGTCCCATATGGGGACTTTCCCATTTAATCAGCACTATCAGGCCTAACTCTCACTGGTCACCCTCCAAACACAGCCCCACAAAGTGGGCTGCCGGGAGGAAGGGCTTAAAGAATCTCAGCTCTATAACAAACGCACTCTCAGGAAGGCCAGCCAGTACCGACACCAGCACACAGGGATATCATGAACACCATTCTTTAATTCTAAAACACATAAACACCTCCTTCAAGTCTTGCCACTTCCTGTTTTAATGTTTCTGAAACTGGATGTACCTCAGAAAACATATATATATATTTTTTTTTTCTGGTAACATTAAATTATTCTATCTAAAAGCTGTTAGTAAATTTCTAGTGTGTCTTAGAGTCAAGGAAATATAGTCCTACAAAATCATGACGTCTACCACATAGGTTTAGGTCTAACTTGCTTCAAATCACGTCCCTGTCCCTGATTGTAACAATTACCTTCAGTACCAGCTGCATAAGCAATGTATAAAAGGTACTAGTCCTGCTTCCTTATAGGAGCAGTTTAAAAAGCATTCCATCACTATCTCATAAAACACTGGTGTGCATTTCAAAGGCAAATTAACCCATATAAAAACACTCTGGTGCTCTGAAATGTATTATCCCCTCAGCACACTAGAAAGGGAACATTTTACACCCTCCTGATCTATCCAGCCTTGACACATTTTCTTGCTAATTCACAACCCTCCACCCCAGTAATATCACTGATTCCCAAAATACACTCAGCCCAGGAGGAGCAGCTCTCCAGCACAGCTGTCTTCTCCTGCCCTCCTCGGGTATTTCGGTGAACTATGCGACAGAGGACCACAAGAAGGAATGTAACTCTCAGGCCCCATAGTTCCCACTGCGCTACAGGCAGGTGCATCCCGCCAAACCCCAGACTGGCATTCGAAACAGAAGAAACTGCCCTGCTGGATGGAGGCTGTAGTTTTCCTGAACTTCATCTCTATGTTTAAAACTGGGGCGACAGCCGTTTCTGCTAGTGTAAACTAATCTGATGGGCATGGGGGCAGGGAGTGGCTCTGAGGAGGCTGCCAATAGGCCATGATTGAGCAAAGTCAAGGAGCAGAATCGTTATTTCTCACTGTTCACAACTCCAGAAGCTCCAAATGAGTAGCTCCTTCACCATGATTTTTAAAAAGTGGACAATCTACTTCTTTACAGCTTAGAGTGAAAAAAACAAAACAAAAACAAAAAACCCAAAAAAACCCAAATCCTCTTTTCTGGGGAATTGGCTTATATTTATGCATATTTTCTGAGAGTATACTGATATCTGGAAGCCAAAAGAGAGAGAGAGACGGAGACAGAGAGAGAGAGAGAATTTACGCACAGTAGCTAGGAGCCCTGAGTTGAGGTACGTCTCTTAGGAGCTCTGACTGTGAGGACCAACTCTGACTTGAGCTCAGTTTCTGCTGGAAAAAGAAAACAATCTGGCAACCTCTTTTATTCCAAGACCAGGGACGGCAAGCTGGGCAAGTAGATGGGTAGCAGGCATAACCGAGGAAACTGCATGTATGTTCAAACCCCTGTCAGAGCCCTTCACACACTGTGACTAACAGCCTCAGGAGGAAGGGTCATGGGCCTCAGACCTACACCATGGAAAAACCTCAGCTCTTTTTTCTCTCCCTTCTGTCCCTACAATGCCCAAGCTCACTATTTCCCACTATGTGGGTATTTCATGGAATATACAAGGATCCAAAATCAAATCCTGCCAATACGCCTCATTATACAAACAGTATGTATTTATTATAGATGATTATCAGGTCTGTTTTCAAACCTCACATTTAACCAAGGTTGTAATGCTATTTAAGAAAAAAAAATGCATTTTAAAGAGTACTGCAAGACGCTTATTCACAACACACCGGAAGCACAGGAGCTTCCAAACTCAACCTTTTCTCCGCTCCCTCCGCGACCTTTCCTCCCCTCGCGCGTGGCCAGGGCAGTCGCTCGGCCCACTAAAAGGCCACCATGCACTGACGATGTCCGCTAAACAGCAGCTGATAGCAAAAGGGCTGGACCCTGCTCAGCAAAACCGATTCCGAAAGCCCCACAGGCTCTTAGCAGTCGGTCGGCACTGTCCAGACCTGTTTCCCAAAGCACAGGGCAGGAGCGTGCGGGGAAGGACCCGGGGGTCCCAGGTTTGGACAGACGGAACGTCTCTGTTCCCCTGGGCTCGCCTCGCTCTCTGCCTTGTCACTCTTTCTCTGGCTTATCACTGGGGAAACCAGAGAGGCCGGGACGTCAGGCCCGGAATAGGAAGGGAGAAAGGCCAAGGACGCGCGGAAGGTAGCTCAGGGGAGAACACCAGGCCAGGGAAGAGGTGCGGCAGCGCCACGTCCGGGCGTAAGGACCCCAAGGTGGGTCCGGAGGGAGGGAAGCAGGGACGGACGAGGAGGAACGGAGGAGTGGTTGGGGAGGCCCGGCCGCCGAGGCCGCGGGGAGCCCCGAGAAAGGGATGGAGGGCGAGAGGCCGGGGCTGGGGGCGCGGCTAGGGGGCGGGGTGCGGGGGAGGCGCGGCTGGGGAACCCGGCTCCCCTCCCCCAGCCGGGGCCCGGGCCTCCCGCTGACTCAGCCCCACGGCGTCCGTCGCCTCGGCCCGGACTCACAGTGCACGAGGCGGCTCCGGCGGAGGCGGCAGGGGAGGGGACGGGCGGCGGGGGCGCTGCAGCGAGGCTGCGGCTCCGGCCGGCGGCTCCCGGACGGAGGGTCCTAGCAGAGGCCGCCGCGGTCTCCGGATTCAACGCACAGAGACTGCGGGGGAAGAGAGCACTACGCAGGCGCGCTGCGGCCCCGCTGTCAGTCCGAGAGGGGCGGGGCCAGGGCACCCGCCGTCTCCAAGGCAACTGGGCGGCGAGCGGAGGACAGCGTGTACCTCCACCTCGGCTCAGCGACTGCGGCGGGAGGGGCGGGCGGCGGGAACAGTCCCTCTGAGTCTCCATAGCAACGAGGGGGAAGAAACTGCCTCGTAAATGTGTGGCGGTACGGAGAGAATGCTCTTACCTTGTCACCATAGCAACTGGAAACAGCCCCTTCCTTTTGCCTCAGCAACAGGGCAACAGTTCCTCCAGCCTGTCTAGTCACAGAAGGAACAAGCGTTTGCACCTGATTCCGTCGTCGTAGCCGGATGACGGGTTCTTCTCTTACGGTTTCTGAGAATGCAAAAATGAAGACTATTTTATTTCTTCTCTTCCAGCGACACGGGAGAGCTGAGGCCGCGTTTGATGATCCCTCTTGATTTGTGGCTTTCAATCACAGCCTGTTACTGTAATCCCGAGATGCAATTTTCTCTACCTGTGTTAGATCCTTTTCATCTCCCTCCAGAAAATCCGCACTTTTCCCCTAAATTGACCTTAACAGAAGTGTCTACACACATATCACTTGGATTTTTACCAGCCGTATTGTCCCTCTCCCAATGCGTTCGTAAACAGCCTTTGTTTCTTCCTCTGGCGTGCTGTTACAGATTCTACTTCCTCATAACTAACTCCCCTCTTTGACCTGCCTATTTGCCTTCCGGAATTCCCTGTTCCTAGGCCGCTTTTATGGGTCTTCTCCCTTTGTCATCCCTCTTCTTTCCACGCCTGTGATCCTTGCCCTCGTGGCTCTGCCTGGAGCTCCAGTAATGCCCACAGCCAGTGACCGCGAACCTTTTAGAGACCTAGTGCCCAAACTGCAACCCAAAGCCCACTTATTTATTGCGAAGTGCCAACACTGAAATTAAACCTGAATGCTCAGCTGTTGGGATGATGTTGGGGCAACGTGGCCCTGTCAGGGCACGGGTGCCATAGGTTCACCACCACTGCGGGCCATGGCCATTATGAATTTATACCCTGGGTCTCTTCCTGCCGATGGCTCCTGGATCTCCCTCTCTCAGCCCTGACTCCCACGAATGTCTTGAGGTCATCTTTTCACCCATCTTGCACATACCTTCTGTTGCACACATTCTGAAGCACTGTCCTTTGTTTACATGTCTGTTTTCCCAGTAGGCTGTGTCTCCATGGTGGGCAGGAATTCTTACTCACCAGAGTGTCAGCATCTATCTCTACCATGTAGCACAGAATGTGACACATGGTAGAGCTCTAGTAAATGTTTATGTCACTGAAGCAAGTGACCTAACTGCCTCAGACTCTCAGTCAACATTTTCCTTATTATCTACATACATATTTTGTCTTTCAGCATTGCTGCTGCTATTAAAAACCTTCCATCCCCTTAGCTCTTGATCTTAATGCCAGAACTCTGGTTACCTACTAGTCAGGAGTCTGGCATTCTCTACATCCCGAATCCTCACCTGTTGCTATCTACTACTCACCTACTGCTGTCTTCTACTCTGTCCCAAATGTTTCCTCTAAGGTGGGTTTCCTTGCCAGGTACTGGCCTCCCTGCCTCTCATCCCTCTGTAATCAATCTAAACTCTTCACAGCATACCATTCATTCTACCATCCCTGACACCAGCCCTGATCAAGCCTTCCTGGTGAGCATCACTTAATTCTACTGGGCTTGTCGATATGCCAGAGATGCTACATTCTCTTTAATTAACCCAAAAATAAGAATTCACAGCCTGGCACTCTCCACCAAATCTCCCTGCTCAGCTTCCAGATTCCACTCCAGGACTATGCATGACAAAGCACTCCAACTGAGTCCATTTTCTCAGGGAAAAAGGAAGAGACAGTGAGAACAGAGTAAGACATAATGCACACCTAATCAATGGCCACCTCTCCCATCAAAGCACTTTTCAGAAGGTAGCTTTGGTTGATGATAAATCAACAATTGGAAGAGTTAACCCAGACTTAATATTTGTTCCTAGACACAGAGTTGGAAAACTGAAGCTGTTACTAACTGCAACTATAACGTATCTTGGCCCTATAAAGACAAGGAAGAAATTTCAGACTGTTTACTTTATGTTCTTCCCCTTTCTGAAGTTCCAGCTCAGCTCCATGGTTACCGGTATAGTCTTGAGTGGTATAGGCTTCCCTGAGTAATCATGAGAAGAGACTACAGTCCTTGTGTCCCCACCCTTTTGTCACACCTGGTGTGGACCATTCTACAAGGAATTCCTATATTTGCTTTCCCAGATTTTCTACAGGTTAAGACTTTAAAGTAACTGTTTATATAAAATGAGCCACTTCAACTTAGTGGTGTAATATGACAACCATTTCATTATCTCCATTTCTGTAGATGGAGTTCAGGAAAAGTACAACTGGGTGGTTCTGACTCTGAGTATAACTGCAATCAATCAGATGGTGGCTGGATTTTCTTCTTTTCTTTTTTCTTTTTCTTTTTTTTTTCTTTTGTCCTGGGTGTTGAACCCAGGGAGCACTGAGCTATATCCTCACCCATTTTTAAAATTTTAGTTTAAGACAGGGTCTCACTAGGTTGCCCAGACTTGTCTGGGACTTGCAATCCTCTTGTCTCAGCCTCCTGAGTAGTTTTATTACAGATGTGTACCACCATGCCTGGCTGGCAGCTGGAATTTAAACATCAGGGACTGGCTAGACAACCCTTTCTCTTCATGTTTGCTCAGAGCCGGTTTGAGCTTTCTCACTATGTAGTGGTTTTAGAGCAGCTGGACTGTTTACACAGTAGTTGAAGTTTTAAAGGAATGAGTATTTCTCCTTGCATCCCTTTTTATAAGCTAGCCTCAGCCTCAGAATCATACACTTCTTCCATATCCTATTGGTTGAAAAAAACCACAGTGACCTACCCAGTGACAAGGGGAGGGAGCATAGACTCTCATCTCTCAATGGGAGAAATGTCAAGTCACATAAAAAGCTATATAATACCTGCCTGGCAAGCGCGAGGTCCTGAGTTCGACTCCCGGTACCTGCATAAAAAAAAAAGCTACATAATACATCTATGAATGGTAAACATTGCCAAAGCCATTATGTTTTGGAAAATATAATTTGCCACACCTTGCCCCCGATCATAATTCACAACCCATCCAATGCAAAATATACTCATCTCCCCTTTTAAGAACCTCAAGTCTTGTTCCATGACAGCATCAGCTTGAAGACAGCATCTCATCATCCAGATCAGGTCCCAGTGTGGATGTGGCTCCTTGGGTCCAGTGCCGTGGGTCCTCCTCCTGAGTACCAGTTCTCTGATCTGAAGACCTTGGACGTGAAGACTCACAGCCTCCTGCCTCTTACACGTCAGATAGTAGCCTAGAAATAAGAGTAACTGTTATGGACACTTTCATTTCAAAAAGAAGGAAAACAACAAGCACACAGTGGTTACTAGTTCATAGTGATTCCAAAATCCTGCCAGCTACTGTTACCAGTTACTTGATTTGGGCTCAGTCCTACTTTCCTTTGTTTATATCAACGTGGATACGCGTGTTTTTCACCATGGGTTATAATTCTTTTTCAAGATTATATGTTTTGATGCTCAATATGTCACAGATTTGGCTAATGGAAGAAATTTTAAGCTGTCCCTTGTGTCCTTTGGACTTGTCTTCGTTATTCTTTGAGCAAGAACTTCCTTGCTTTCTGACACAAGATGTTCCAGGCTCATCTTGTAACTCTCTTGTCCCAGACCTGGGAGCTAGCAACTTCTCTGAAGAGCCAAGGAATCTTCAAACTTTATTTTTTTTTATTGTGGTAAAATATACATAATATAACATTAACCATCTCAGCCATTTAAAAGTATACAGTTTAATGGTGTCAAGTATATTCATAATGTGTATTTATCACCACCATTCATCCTCAGAATGCTTTTTAGCTTATAAAACTGAAACTTTGTCCCCATTAAAGAGTGACTCCCCATTCTATCCTCCCTCCAGCCCCTGACAACCACCCTACTACTGTTTGTCTCTATGACTTTTTTTTTTTTTTTTTTTTGAGATAAGGTCTTGCTATGTAGTGCAGCTGGCCTTGAACTCACAGCGATCCTCCTGGCTCAGCCTCTTGAGAGCTGGGATTAAGGCATGTGCCACCATGCCTGGCTGTCTCTATGATTTTGACTACTCTAAATATCTCATAGAGATAGAGACTGGCTTATTTCACTTAGTGGAGTGTCCTTAAGGTTCATCCATGTTGTAGGATATATCAGAATTTCCTTCCTTTTAAAGGCTGAACAATATTCCATTTTATATTTGTACAACACTTTGCTTATTTTTGCTTCTGATTTTGGTTGCTCCCACCTTTTAGCTAGTGTGCTATATTTTGCTATGAACATGTGTACAAATATCTTCTTGAGACCTTGTTTTAAATTTTAGGGGTATACGCCCAGAGGTGGAATTGCTAGATCATATAGTAATTTTATTTTTAATTTTTTGGGGGACTACTACACTGTTTCCATAGCACTGCACTGTTTCACATTCCCACTAATGGTGTGCAAGAGTTCCAGTTTCTCCACATCCACAGTAAGATTTGTTATTTTCTGCTTTTTGATAGTAGCTGTCAAACGGGTGTGAGCTGGGATCTCTTTATAGCTTTGGTTTGAATTTCCCTAGTGATTATGAAGTTCATCATCTTTTATTGGCCATTTGTGGATCTCCTTCAGAGAAATGTCTATTCAAGTCCTTTTTTCCCTTTTTTTTTTTTTTTTTTTCGTGGGTACCAGGGATCGACCTCAGGACCTCGCGCGCCAGCAGGCGCCTGTGCCGCTGAGCGATATCACCGGCCCTTTTTTCATATGTGGGTTCCGGGAGTCGAACTCGGGCCCTCGCGCTTGCCAGGCAGGCACTTATGCCGCTGAGCCATCTCACCGGTCCCTCCCGTTTTTGAATGAATTGTTTTGTTTTGTTTTTGTTAGTGTGCAGACTTTTAGGAATTCTCTATATATTCTGAATATTAATCTCTTTTTAGATATATGCACACATTTTCTCCGCTCCTGTGGGTTGAATTTTTACTCTGTTGATATTGTGTATGTGTGTGTGCGTGTGTGTTACTAGAAATCAACCTCAGGAGCACTCTATCCTTAAACTACATCCCTAGTGCCCCTTTGATTCTTTTTTATTATTTATTTTGAGACAAAGTTTCCCTAAGTTGTCCAGGCAGGACTTGAACCTGTGATCCTCCTACCTCAGCCTTCCAAAGTGCTTGGATTACAAAGGTACGTGCCACCATATCCGGCTGATACTGTCTTTTGATACACCAAATTTTTAAGTTTTCATGAAGCTGCTCATTTTTCCCTTTTGTTGCTTGTACCTTTGTTATCATACTCCTGATGTTTTGACATTCTATTTTCTATTCTCCTCATTCCCTTGCTGGTTCCCAGGGTTCCCATCTCACTACCTTTCTCTCTCCCTGAGTGGCCTCATTTAATCCCAAGACTGAATCTGTACCTCCATCCTATCCAGTTCTCTCAGCTCTCAACCCCCATTGTCCTCTAGGTAGCTCAGGGTCTCTGTTCCACTGGCATTTCAAATCAGTGTGCTTAATTAAGGAAATTGTCTTTTCTAAGGTAGAATAAGATTGCTAGATTTTGCAAAGAAAAATATAGGGCGCTCGCTGAAATTTGAATTTCATATAAAGACAATTTTTTAGTATAAGTATGTCCCAAATAGTGCTATGGAATGCTAATACTTTATTTATTTTTTTATTTTTTATATGTGGGTACCAAGAGTTGAACTCAGGACCTTGTGCTTGCCAGGTAGGTGCTTATGCCTGCTGAGCTGTATCACCGGCCCTGGAATGCTAATATTTCTAAAAGTATTTATCTTAAATTAAAATTTAACTAAGGTGTTATTTAGCTGGAATTCTAGTTTGGGTTTACTCACAGGAGCGTTCCACCTTCCATTTAATACATGCCTATATGCCGGGCATGGTGGTACACGCCTGTAATCTCAGTACTCGGTAGGCTGAGGGAGGAGGATCACCAGGCTGGGCTATATAGTGAGCTTAAGGCCAGCCTGAACTACATAGCAAGACCCTGTCTCAAAAATCAAAACCAAAGCCGGGCGTGGTGGTGCATGTCTGTAATCCCAGCACTCAGGAGGCTGAGGCAGGAGGATTGCTGGGCTACATAGTGAGTTCAAGGCCAGCCTGAACTGCATAGCGAAACCCTCTCTCGAAAAGACAAAAAAAAAAAAAAAAAAAATCAAAACCCAAACCAAACCAAACCAAGCAAACAAACAAACAACCCATGCCTATAGAACTGTCTTGTGTTAGATTCTACAAAATTGAATCAAGAACCTGGGCACAGTGGTGCAAACCTGTAATCCCAGATACTTGGAAGGCTGAGGCAGGAGGATGGCTCAAAATAAAATAAAAAAAGGAACATAGTTCAGACCTCCCTGGGTGCAATCCCCATACCACATCAATCAATCAATCAAGGGCAAGTCCTGTGTTTAAAGGAGAGTTGGAGAAAAGATATACTGATAAATAATTGTAGTATAGAAAGTATAGGAAGCCTAGAAATAAGTTTGGATTTTGGTGTTGGTTCTCAGTTCAAAGTCTACTTTTGATGTTCACTAGCTGTGTGATCTTCGGTAAGCTATCGGCCTCTCCGGGCTTCTATTTACTGTGAAAGTGGGAATAATAGTACTCTCAGATGACCAGTGATGTTACAGGAAGTGATATGTATCTTGAGCCTGGCCATAGAAGGAGCTGAATAAATGTCAATCTTCCCTTTATAAATAAATACTATATAAGAGAGGGACAGCTAAAGGTGCCATGGTGGTGACGAACTTTAACTGGCTTTGGGGAGATCCCTCAAGAGGTAACACTTCATTTTGAAAATAAAAATAATAGCTGCTACCATTTATTGAATGTCCACAGCACAGCAAGTATCACCCTAACTACCTGATAAATATGATCTCATTTCATCCTTATATTAACCCTGTAAGATATTTCCTACTACAACCCCACTTTACAGATGGAGAAACTGAGGTAAGTAGCTTGCTGTAGGTCAGTAAGTGGAAGATGTAGCATTTCCACTCAGGCCCAGCTCTCACCTCATGCTTTTCATGCTGCCTTCAGCCACTTCGGCACAGACTGGTCTCGAAGTCTGAGTGTGTGCTCACCAAGAAGAGAAACACAGCTTGTGTCTGCCAAGCAGCAGGAGCAGTTGATGCGGATGCAAAAGCTTAGAAGGGGAGAAAAGACAATCTTGGGGCCTGACGCTGCTTCAAGCTCATCCACATTACTCAAAGTCTTTATTGCCCACCTGCTCCTGGTTTTTCGTAGAAAGCAGGGTAACATCTTGCATCTAAGCCACCGAGCTAAAGCTGCTGGTCAGTCTGGATACCGTAGTTATTAATGTTCACAGTAGGTTTGTCTTAAGACCTTCGCCAATTCTCAATTCATAAAGTATAATGGGGGGATCAAGTGACTGTTTGACTCTGCTGGGGTTTTGGTTACTATTGTTAGCATATAGTGAGTACTGACAGTCCATCAGACATTGCTAAGCATTTTCATACATTATCTCATTTAACCATCATAACTACAGATGAGGAAAATCAAGGCCAAAGTCACATAGCCAGGAAGTATTGAGCCTGGTGCTTGTGGGATTCCAGTAGGGCGGAGGGTTGATCACTCTCTAAATAAGGACTCAGTCACTTCAAGCCATGTCATTAAAATCCATTTCTTTGCAAAATTACATATTGCTTACATGGGTTCCTTGTAAATGTTCAAAACCACACCAAGGGTTTCCTATATTGTGGGACTCGGTCCTCTTTTAGTGCTGGTTCTGCTTTTAGCAAATTTCCAATGAATAATGAACAGAGCTGGTAGTGATTACCAGCTTTGCAGCACCTCTCTGCCTCCTCCTCATAGCCAAGCCAGGGGCACCCCTAAAAACTCCAGCCTAAATTCTAGCCTCCCACTGGCTAGAGTCAACCCCTTCTTAGATTCCCTTCATTCTCCTGGCTTCCCCAGTCATCCTGAGAAAAGCATGGGAAGGTCAGATTGTTTTTAACTCCTTTGCAGTCTGCAGCCCTGTGCAAGGTGCTAAAAATACAAAGGTATATAAGATCCAGTCCTGAGTGTGAGGCCCTCTCCTGGGAACATGTGAACTGTCCTAGTAACACACAGGGGGCCCTACCAAAGCCTGCACCTGGTGCCAAAGAGAAAGAACATGTCTGTTCAGGGTGGGTTAGAGGGAGGAGGTCCGTACAGAGCCACGGAGGAGTTGCCACTAACGCTGGTCTTGGAGAATGGGTAGAGGTTTGATGATGAAGGGAAAGGAGCAGGCTCAGCCATGAAACTGAATGGGCAGTTGCAAGTGGTTGCTTTGATGGCTGATATTTACAGTGAGAAGTGTGAGGTGGGGTGGGGTGTAAAAAGAGTGGAAGGGGAAGCAGAAATGGTTAGTAGGATCCAGATTGTAAGAGTTTGTCCACCATGTAAAGGAGTCCAAACATACATTCATTGAGTCAGTGTTTCTCAAGCTTTTCCTGAAGACAGTGGGCAGTACAGGCATAGGGGTGCAGGGTATCCTGGTTTGAGTCACAACTATCTTTAAAAATCTTATCTTTAAAATCATGTGATTTTTGCATTCTACTTCATAGGTCTGTTCCTTTTAATATAAATTATGTTGTTGTCCTGACTCTCTAAAATTTAAACTTGAAGAAGATATAACTATTCTATAGCTTTCCCATCCTCTATACTTACATAAATTGCCCATCGCTCAAATTTGCTTAAGCCGGTTTGAGCCGGACAGCTAAAGGGACTCAAGCCAGGGGGTTCTGCAAGAATTTTTACCTTGCCAAAAGAGGGTGGGGAGACTGGAGGGCAGAGAGAGCAGGCAGGAGGCTCTGCAATGGCCCATGCCAGAGATGGTAAGGGCAAAGGCGATCTGAAAAAGGGAACAGGTGTGAAAGACATCTAGAAAGAAGAACTGATAGTAACAGGGAGTTGGGAGTCCTGGGAGTTGGGAAGAAGGGCTGGTTAAGCTCACTCCCAGATTTATGTCAGAGACAAACAATGGAGACTATAAGAAGGCTAAATAAATTTAAGGACTCGAGGAAGGCTGCTGCCGGCTGCTCACACACGCATGTCCGTCCTGACTCTGAGCTGCTCCGGGTCCGGGACTGAGGATGGTACTCCGGGACTCCACATCCGCCTTCCCTCGAGCGTCACCTGTTCACCTAGGGCAGTGTTGGCTCCTTGAAGCCGAAGCAGCAGCCACTGATGAGCTTAAACCTCCACCTGGAGGTCATTGTGGGTACTGCACGGGAGCAGAGGAACAGCGAACAAGGCCGAGAGAAGGCACAGGAAGGGGCCCTCGCGTAAGTGGAAGCGGCGAGGGAAGAGTAACATCTTCCTGGCATTTTCAGTTTGCTGCCGCTCTGGCCGCTTGGGAGCTGAAGGCTCTCTCCAAAGGAGGTCACTGCCAAGGGCTTCCCTTTGCCAGAATCCTGTGCTCTTCCAGTGACACCCAGCCGCCCCCCGGGCCAGAAGTCACTGATAGAAGTGTCATATCCCGGGTTGGCTGAGTGTATTAGGGCTCATGCTTAAGCGTGGTTTAAAACTTTCACCTTTTCTTGGAGGCTGGTCAGACATCATTATTTTCTAAGTCTTTGGGGCAAATGATAAAGGGGATTTCAGTCCCAATCCAACTTGAAATAAGAACCTATAGTCTACAGCAAAGTACCTTTTATATAGTAGGTGCTTAATAAATGTGTCTTCCCTTTTCTCTCTAGCTGAGGAGGGCTGGGCTGCCTATGGGAATGCCTGTCCTCCTAGCCTTCCTGTCTTCCCAGGCTGCACTCAGCAGTCCTGGTTCCTCTGTCCGGGGCTGAGCCCAGGGCAGCCCCTCCTGATAAACTTACCTTCAAGCAGGCTTGGCCTACTGCTCTCCACAGAGTCCTCTCAGAACAGTAAGGCCAGCTTGTCGTCATCTCTGGTGGTTGTGGGTTCAGAATAAGGAACTTAACACACCCTTTTGGAGCAGGTTCACTGACTTCCATCACTGAGAAAGAATTTTCAGGATGCATCAGTAAGAGGCATGAGAAGGGTTTGTTAGAGATTTAGGATGCACTCAAGAGCGAAGCATGGGCGCTGGGAGAAATGAGATGCATTTCAGTTTGGAACTGGGAGCATGTCTCTTGAAGGGGTGGGAAGGCTGACAAAAGGTGGCCCACTCTCCAGAAGGGCACTAGCCCATTCTACAGGTATGGGAATTTTTTGTGTGTGTGGGTACTGGGGGTCAACCTCAGGACCTCATGCACCAGCAGGCGCCCGTGGCGCTGAGCGATATCACCGGCTCTTTTTTCGTATGTGGGTTCTGGGAGTCGAACTTGGGTCCTCGCTCTTGCCAGGCAGGCACTTATGCCGCTGAGCCATCTCACCGGCCCCTGGCAATATTTTTTTAAATAGGTAATTTCAACATTCTTTGGGTTTGCTCTACTGGTCCTTTATCTTAGAATCAGTTTTCTGCTCCTTACTTTCTCAAATAAGCCAATTTATGGACTTTTAGTATTCCTGAGGAATTTTGGATGTGATGTGTCTGGCAGGGAAGTAGTCTAAATTTAAGCTAAGGAGTGCTGATATGGATCACCTTGGGTAACCGGTTGATTCCTGGAAGTTGCAGTCTTCTTAAAAAGTATAATTTAGTTATGATTTCCTTGTCTTCTTCTTCTTTTTTTTTTAACCTATTTTTTATTTCATTTATCCTACCTTAGAGAGATTAATGAAAGACTGTGGCAAGTAATCCAGGAAAACAAAACCTTAGAAGAAGCTTAAGGGAAGCACCAGTGAGAGAGAAAGGAGTCAAAAAAGATTGAGAGGTCGACTGAGAAGCAGACATCTTGGAGGAAGAAGATGTGTCCCAGACAGTTCATTCCTGAAGCTGTAGCTCACACTCTCTCAGGAGCCTCACCCTGGGGGTGGAAAGGCTGTTTGAGGGCTAGGGAAGTTTGCGGTGAAGGGCCCGAGGGCCCTGCTCGGTCACTGATCAGGCTGGGTGGGATTCTCTGACGCCCCAGATGTTACTGGAGGCTGTGGAGAGAAGCAGGAGTCTGCTGGCAACTCCTAGATACATGAGGGCTTCATCACCGGCTCAGGTGGTCAAAAACAGGGCGGGGGCTTTATGGCCTTTCCTCTGTGTTGGTGAGCGTACTGTCCCTGTGCACCTTTGGTCAGAAAACTCCATTCTGGAGGTTTGTAGCTGTTACCACAGTCCTAGGTCAAGGGCGCCAGGCCATGTCTAGCCTCTCACCTCAAAAATCAAAAGGAAAAACAACAGTACAGTGGGAAAGACATTTATTTAATATAGCTATACTGAGAAGACAAGGGGACCAGCCTCCTCAGCCCTGTCTTCAGGAAGCTAACAAGATTTTTGGGGATATATAAGGAAAGAACAAAAGCGGGATGGGGAGGGGAGTTTGCGTGGTCAAGCAGTCGTGGTCATATTGCTCTGGTTGATCATTACCTTAGGATGGCCTTGCAGAGGCTTATTGGTAATAACTGCCTGGGGGTAGTTTTGATTTATCCTCATCCCAAGATAAATCCCACTTGGTTATGTGTATAATTCTCTTTTTCTATTGTTAGATTCAGTTTGGAAGTATCTTCTGTAAGGCTCGATTCGGACATGGTTCTCCCAGTACTCAACCTGTCTGCCAGCAGAGGCATTGTTCTCAGTTCAGCACCGGTGTCCCTGGCAAACACAGGATGTTGTAAAAGAGACAAGATGGAGCGTAGAAACTTCCAAGCACTGGGACATCTGAAGACACCCAAACATTGACACCAGATGCCTCAAGGACTTTGACCACTGAGGCACGAGACATCCAGAGGACTTTGACCACTGATGTTTACTAAGATCTTCCCACCTAATGTCCCTTGCCTTCTTTCAAGCCCTATAAAAAAAAGCCCCTTCTCTTTGTTCCCTAAAGACAGGCTTTTCACCTTCTGTCTGCCTGCACCCAGGCACAATAAATTCCATGCTGTGTTACCTTTACACAAGCCTGGTGGTCTTGACTGGTCTCTGTCTTATGCTGTTCCTTACCTTTTCTTCATAATATTCCTTTGTGATTCTTTTTATTTCTGTATGGTTAGTGGTAATATCCCATCTTTAATTTTGGGTTCTAGTGAGTTGAGTCTTTCTGTTGTTTTCTTGGTCAATCTATCCAAAGTTTTCTGAGTTTTGTTGAATTTTTTAAGGAGCCAGCTTTTGGTCTCATTGATTTTTTTTCCTGTTGGTTTTCTATTCTTTATTTCATTAACTTTTGCTCTGATCTGTACTATTTCCTTCTGTTTGTTTTTGGTTCAGTTTGCTCTTCACTTTCTTCTAGTGTCTTGAGGTGGAAGGTTAGGTTATTGATTTGAGCTCTTTTTTTAATTAATTAAGTTTATTGATACATTTTAGGTATACATAAAGATCACATTTATCATAAGGAATTTGTACTGTGCATGATATATTTTGATTTCTTTTTTCCCCCATTCTCTTACCCGCCCTTCAACCTCTCTTCCCCTCCTTATTTACAAAAGCTTTGTTTCCATTTTTCTTCTTCTTTCATTTTTTTCTTTTCCCTTCCTTCCTTTCCTCCTCCCTAGTTCCCCTTCCCATTTGAAAATTTTCTTCCTATTTCACAATATCTATTATACATTTTGGTCCTTATCTACACTTTTGGTTTCTCACACCAGAGAAACAAAGTGTTATGTACACATGTGTTTCAAATTTATTTCACTTAAGGGTATGTTCTCAAGATGCATCCATTCCCTAGAAATGTCTCAAGCTTATCCTTCTTTATGGCAGAGTAGTATTCAATTGTATTTAAAAAACCCACATCTTTATCCATTCATCAGTTGAGGGCATTTGGGATTTAACTATTACACGCTGTGCCACTGTAAACATGGGTGTGCATATATTGCTGTGGTACGATGCTTTTAATTTTTTCATAAAGATACCAAGAAGGGGAATAGCTGGGTCCAATGGGACCTCTAGTCCTAGTTTTTTCAGGAATCTTCACACTGATTTCCACAATGGCTGCACCAGTCTACATTCCCACCAACAGTAGAGAAGTGTTCCTTTTTCCCCACAGCCCCTCCAGCATTTGTTATTGGTTGAATTCTTCATAACAGCTGTTCTTTCTGGGGTGAGATGGAATCTCAGCATTGTTTTAATTTACATCTCTTGAGTGACCAGTGATGTTGAACATTTTTTCATATATTTATTTGCTGTTTCTACTTCTTCATCTGAGAAGTTTCTATTCATTTCAGATGCCCATTTTTGGACTGGATTTTTTAATTTGGCGGGTCTGATTTTTTTAGTTCTTTGTATGTTCTAGATAGTAGTCCTTTGAGAAACAGCTGGCAAATTTTTTTCCCCTGGTTTGTCTCTTCACTCTGTTGGTGGTTTCTCTTGCTGTGCAAAAGCTTTTTTTAATAAGAGGAGATCCCAGTTGCTGATTCTTTGTGATAGTTCCTGTACAACTGGAATTTCGTTCATAGACTTTGCCTACACCAATGTCTTCAAGAGTTTTACCTATTCTATCTTCCTGCAGATTTAGTGTTTCTTTTTAATATTTAGATCTTTGATACACTTTGATTTTTTTTTAGTGCATGGTGAAAGATATGGGTCTACTTTTAATCTTCAGCATGTGGAAACCAGTTTTTCCAGCACCATTTATTAAAGAGGCTTTCTTGCAGTGAAGGTATTTGGCTCCTTTGTCAAAGATAAAGTGACTGAGTATGTTTGGAGTTGTTTCTGCATCTTCTAATCTGTTCCATTGATCCTCATGTTTCTTTTTCTTTTTCTTTTTTGCCAGTACCAAGCTGTTTTTATCAAAGTAGCTTTGTAGTATAGTTTCAAGTCAGGGATTGTGATGCCCCCTGCTTTGCCTTTGTTGCCCATAATTGCCTTTGCTATTCTAGGAGTTTTCTAGTTCCAAATGAATTTTTGGATTATTTTATCTAATTCTGTGAGATATGCTATTGGAATTTTGATCCAGATTGTATTAAATCTGTATAACAATTTTGGGAGTATGGCCATTTTCAGTATATTGGTTTTTACTACCCAAGAACAAGGGATCCCTTTCCATTTTCTTTTCTTTTTAATGTGGGTACTGGGAGTCAACCTCAGGACCTTGCGCTTGCCAGCAAGTGCTTGTGCTGCTGAGTGATATCACTGGCCCTTTTTTCCTTTATATGGGTACCGGGAGTTGAACGCAAGACCTCGCGCTTACTGGGCAGGCGCTTATGCCCCTGAGTTATCTCACTGGTCCCCCTTTCCATTTTCTGATTTCCTCTTCAATCTCCTTTTTCGGAGTACTGTAGTTTTCAATGTAGAGGTCTTTTATTTTCTTCACTAGATTGATTCTTAGGTATTTCATTTTGGGGGATGCTGTTGTTTATTTATTTATTTATTTTAAAGAGAAGAAAACAAAACAAAACAAAAAAGAACAAAATTTTAAAACAACATAATAGGAGGGTAACAATGGTTAATACATTATGTTAGTTACTCAGGGTACAAGATATCAGCATTCAATTGTCTAAACATTACTGGCACAAACCTTTCTCTTCAATGAAGTAAGCAAAATTAGTAGTGTATCTATCTTAACCATCTTATATATAAATACAATTTTTTTCTTTTTCCTTCTTTCTTTTCCCCATCCCCCCATCCCAGACTCTCTTTCCTTTTGACCAGTTTCTTTCTGATTCATCATATCTATTGTACATTTTGTATCTTATTTACTCTTTCAGTTTCTCACACTATGGAGACAATACGATGTTTACACATGTATGTCCAGTTAATTTCACTTATGAGTATTTTCTCAAGTTGCATCCATTTACCTATAAAAGTCTCCAGTTTATCCTTCTTTATGGCTGAGTAGTACTCCATTGTATAAACATACCACATCTTTTTTATCCATTCCTCGGTTGATGGGCATTTGGGTTGTTTCCAAGATCTGGCTATTACAAATTGTGCTGCTATAAACATGGGTGCACATATATTGCTGTGGTACAATGTTTTTAATTCTTCTGGGAAGATACCCAGAAGGGGAATAGCTGGGTCAAATGAGACTCCAATCCTAGTTATTTGAGGAATCTTGGGGATGCTATTGTAAAAGGTGTTGGTTCCCTAATTTCTCTCTCAGTGAGTTTGTTATTTGTGTACAGGAAGGTTATTGATTTTTGAGTGTTGACTTTGTATCCATCTATGCTACTGAATTTGGTTATTAAATCTAGAAGTCTTTTGATGAAGTTTTTAGGGTCTTTTATGTAGAGTATCATGTCATCTGCAAATAATGATAATTTAACTTCTTCCTTTCCTGGCAAGTGCAAGGTTGTTCAAGTTCAATTCCCAGTAACAATAACCAAAAAAAAAAAACCAAGAAAAGAGACAAAGAAAATAAGAAAAAAAATATGTCCACTTCAGGGTGTGTCTCTGCTGTCACTGGCAGACAACGTGGGCAGACAGAGTCCAGATCTGAGTTGATTAATCCCAGAAAGCCAGCTGTGGTTTGGCTTCAGGGTAGTGGATAATCTCAGCGAGCCTACACTTTTAGTTCCCTGAAGTTCAGGCTGGTTTTTTGCCATGAGGCTGGAACCAGAGCTGTTCAGCCTGCAGCAGTCTGTGTGCCCCCTCTGGCTCGAACTTGGCTCCCTGCCAGCTCGAACTCAGTTCCTCGACTTCCTGCTGACATAAACTCAGCTCTCTTACCCTGACACTGGGAGCTGCTAGATGGAGCCAGCAGTTTCTCTTGAGTTCTGAGCTCAGTTGGTTCCTCTCCAAATGGCTACTGGCCAATTGCCCTCTCTTGGGGGACATCTGAGCCCGAATACCTCACCAGCCACTGCAGTCCACTGCGTCCACTGCACCATTCCACTGGTGTATTTCTAAGTGGAGGTCTCTGGGGTCACCAGTAGTCACTGTGCATTTGCAGGTTTGAGCTGCCCCTCCCACGCAGTGAGTCCAGGCTCAGGGAGAAAGCACTACCTGCCACTTCCTCCTTCTTCATTGAAGTTTCTCTCCCTGTGGGCTTTAATTCTCACTTCAGATCTTTCCTGGGTTCTAGGACCCATCTCCCTCCTTCTTCTCCTCCTCATGTTGCTATATTCCAGTGCCTGGACACCAAATCTTAGAGAGGTTCTTTCTCTGATGCTCACCACTCCACCATCTTCCCAGAAGTCGGGCTCTTTCTTTTTTTAATATAAGCATTTACAACTATAATTTTCTTTTAAGCATTGCTTTAGCTCCATCTCATACATTTTGGTATGTTATGTCTTAATTTTAGTTATTCTCCAAGTATTTTCTAATTCCCATTTTTTTTTTTTGTGGGTACGGGGGTCGAACTCAGGACCTCGCGTGCCAGCAGGCGCCTGTGCCCCTGAGCGATATCACTGGCCCTTTTTTCGTATGTAGGTACTGGGAGTTGAACTCAGGACCTTGAGCTTGCCAGGCAGGTGCTTATGCCTCTGAGTTATCTCACTGGCCCCTAATTCCCATTTTGATTTCTTCGACTCTTGGTTAGTTGAGTGTATTGCTTAATTTTTACATATTTGTGAGTTTCCCATATTTTTTCTGTTATTGATTTTATATTTCATTCCATTGTTTGGAGAATATGTTTTGTATTATTTCTATCCTTTTCAATTAAATATATTGAGTTTTTAATAACCTAGCATACTGTATGTGCTTTGAATCTATTTACATTTTTAGATTTCAAAATAGACAATAATTATCCTATAGATGTTGCATAGTTGGACCTTTTAAAAAATTGTCTAACAATCTCTGCCTTTTGATTAGAATTTTAAAATCTATTCACATTTAATGTTATTATTGATATAGTGGAATTTACATTTTCTATTTTTTGTTTTTGATATGTTTGATTTTTCTTCTGTTCATCATTTACTGCTTTATTTTCATTAAATGGATATTTTTAATGTGTAGCTTAATCCTTTTAGTGATTTTTTAACTACATGTTTTTGAGTTAGTTCATCAACGGTTGATGAACTAGGGTTGTTCTAGGGTTTACTATATACACCTGCTATGGCTTGGACTGGAAATGTCCCCCAAACTCGTGTTCTAAAGTCTTGGTGGACAGCTGATGGATTTTGGGGAAGTGATTGAATTATGAGGGCTTTAACTTCATCAGAGGATTAATCCACTGATGAGATGGTGATTTGATGGCATTATTGGAAGGTGATGGAAATGGGAGGGGAGGCCTAGCTGAAGGGAGTGGACTGTGGGGTGTGACCTTGGAAACTATATCTGCTCCCTGGCTGCTTCTTCCCTGGCTCTCTCATCCTCTCTGCTTCCCGGTTGCCATGTGGTGAGGAGCTTTCCGCCACCAAGCCATTTTGCCATGATGTTTTTGCCTTGCTACAGGCCTAACAGAATGGAGCTGGCTGAAAAGGTGATCTAATAGAAACCTTTCTTAAGTTGTTTATTTTGTCACAATTATAGAAAGCTGACTAATACAACAGAATCAGCTTCAGATTTATACTCGGTTCCACTGAGATATAGAAATGTTAGTCCCATATAGCTCATTCCTTTTCTTCTTTTTTTGTAGAGTTATTGTTGTATGCATTACATCTATAATTGCAAGAAATATTATAATTATTACTTTATATAACTTTGTCTTTATAATAGCTAAGAGAAGAAAAGAGAACAGCTTTTGTTATATTGATCTTATTTATTATTTCTGGTTCTCTTTATTTGTTCCTGTGAGTTTGAGTTACCATCTGGAATGATTTCCTTAACCCAGTATAGTTTCCTTCCTAAAAACCACCTTTGTGCTGTTCTTGGCAAGTTAATTACATATATGTCATAGTCCCAACAATATATTATATATATATTGTTTTCACATGTTACCATTTAAGTTGGCTAAGAGAAGAACAGAGAATAAATATATAATTATACTGTGTTTTATAACTACAAAATCTCCTTTTGTTGATCTTTGTTATTTTGTATGGATTTAAATTACATTAGTGTTGCTTTCAGCCTAAGGACTTCCTTTAGTATTCTTGGAAAGTAGGACTGTAACAACAATTTTCTCTGTTTCTATCTGGGAATGTGTCTCTGGGAATGTATCTATTTTACATTTGCATATACATTTTAGAATTACCTTATGAATATTCACACAAATATTACTAAAATTTTGGTTGAGTTTTTTTTTGAGACAGGGTCTCTATGTAGTTCAGGCTGGCCTTGAACTGGCTGAGATTATTTCAATCTATGTCAATTTTTGCACTTCTTTTGTTAAACTTACTCCTAAATAATCTCTTTATGTCTGTATTACTTTTAAAGTAAAGTCATTATTATCTTCTAATTCACTGATTTTCTCTTAGAACAACATAGAACTTATTCTATATTGGTTCTTTTCCATATTCATTTATTTTTATTTTATATCCATCAGTTTTGAAAGATTACAATCATTTAAAACAGATATTATTTACATTTTTGGGGATCTTAACTTATTTTAAAAATCCTTTTCTTAATCACTATTATTTCCTTTTCTTCAAGAATAGATTTTCTCGGGCCAGTGAGATGGCTCAGCGGCTTAAGCGCCTGCCCGGCAAGCGCGAGGGCCCGAGTTCAACTCCCGGAACCCACATACGAAAAAGGGGCCGGTGATATCGCTCAGCGGCACGGGTGCCTGCTGGTGCACGAGGTCCTGAGGTCGACCCCCCGGTACCCACAAAAAAAAAAAAAAAAGAATGGATTTTCTCATCTGTTGAGTTTCCTGGGTATCCTTCCCATCACTAGTTTTTCTGAATGGCTTTGAAATTTTACATAATGAATATATCTTGGGAATTGCATTTCATTTTATTTTGTGTTTCACTCTCCAATATTCAATCACCTCTACCCAGCTTCTAAAGATCTGCAATTGAGTCCCAATTCTTGTGTTGATGGCTCAGTCTTCAGCATAGTTCAGATCCTATCCCTGAAGGGCATGTAGTTAGACTGGGCCCATTTTCATTTTCCAAGTTGCCTCTATTCATTTCCATTTTTCTGGGTTTCTTTGAGCCACAACCCAGGCAGTAGCCTAATTTAGTTGTCACCCCAAGTAGGGGACCCCAAATATTACCATATTCTTTGTGGCCTTGCAATGGCAAGCAGAGACACTGAAACGACACCCAGGATTTGGAGGCAGATTTATTTACGCTGATGGGCACTGATTGGGATCATTCCCAGAATATCAGGTCCTGATCTCTGGTGGTCTAGGGCTTAAATGGGATAAGCAAGCAGGAAGTACAAAGGCAGAATGGCTTGTCAGCTGGGGACTGGTTTATACAATGTGCATCATAGTGACCAGCTATGGATCACAGTGACCAGCCATTTCTAAGAGAGCAGAAGCAACCAGGACTGGAACAGGAACCATTACCTGCCCAACTAAGAAACTGAAGTATACTGGCTGGGGGGGCATTTTCTGTTACATTTCCCTCCTCTTTTAGTATCCTCAGCAAATCTTTGCTGGGCATATTACATGTGATCTTCTGAGACAAGGCCCAATGAGAAGCAGTAACATTAGAGTTGTCAGTGATCCTAGAATGGGCCCTAGCCAAGCTCCCTAAGATTATCTTATTACAGAGTTTTTCCTAAATTGTTTTTAGGAAGAGACATAATTTAGGCCTGTCTGTTCTGTAACATTACTCTGGCAAGGTAGTGAAGGAGTTAATTTCATCTAGGAGAGTGTCCAATGTGCCTTGGATGCTCATCAAATCTTGGTCAAGTGTTTGATTGTTCTGTTTTCTTGGGGCAACTGTCCACAGAGTTTAAGGTAAAAAACACAGCTAGCACGGGGCAGGGAAGCAAGGACTGTGGTAAGCAGCCTGAAAAGACACAAAAATCAAGGGGAGCAATCCTGTGAGCAACGTCCTCAGGTTTCAGCCATGCATGGACCGGTCAGCGTCCAGAGTGACCAGAGCAGGGCTTTGAGTGAGTTGTCTCTTCAGAGTGAGCCTCGGAGGAGCTGTCTAGGTAAATTTCCCAGTGGATCTAAGGCTGGATTTCTCAAACTTATAGAGGTAGTTAATATGTACCTGGGTTACATGTGTGCGCAGGAATGTCTATGATATAGCTAGTCTTTTAACTGGTTACAAGCTGTATATAGTTTTTATTTAATCTAGTTTTTTAATTACCTCTGCTACAAATACAGGCCTGTTTTTGCACCAATGATCAAGGGTAGGCCATATCTAGGGATTTTTTTTTTTTTTTTGTGGGTACCAGAGGTCGACCTCAGGACCTCGCGCGCCAGCAGGAGCCCATGCCGCTGAGTGGTATCACCAGCTCTTTTTTCGTATGTGGGTTCCGGGAGTCGAACTTGGGCCCTCGAGCTTGCCAGGCAGGCGCTTACACCACTGAGCCATCTCACCGGCCTGGGATGATTTTTTATAGCAGGACCCTACAAACTTTTATTGTCTTCTCAGTACAGGTAGGGAATGGGAGGTCGGGGCTGGCGACATGGATGCTGAAGCTTGAGCCGGCTGCAGGGGTACAGGTGCCAGCGCAGTGGCTTGAGCTTGCAGAACATATGGTGGGGACAGATCTGTTGGCTGGAGCTGATGTTTCAGTCAACTGGATCCCCAGAGGGGGCTTAGACCTCTGGACTGGATTATTTTGTGTTGTTTGTGGCAGGTTTCCAAACAGCAGTGGGAAGCAGTTTGCTGTGCAGATCATCCCTGCAGGAGGTTTTTGCCAAAATAGTTTTGTCCAAGGTGACCACAGCATATCTAGCCTGTCAGACTTCATTCCTAACAGAGCTACTTCCATCCATAAATAGGGTGCACACAGCATCTGTCAGGGAGTCCATTTTTAAAACAGTTCATCCCAGTACAGCGTGTGGCACCTGGGCAGTTAGGTCTCAGTGTAAGGTGAGCTTGTCATCTTTCTTGATCAGAGGAACAGTGGCTGTTAGAGCATGGAGGCAAAGGGGGGAGGCAGCCCTTAGTGACTGGATCTAAGTATTTGCACAGGTAGGCCACTGGGCGCTCCCAGCGGCTGACAGTCTGAGTAAGCATCATTATTTTTGTTATTATTATTATTTTTTTATTTTTTTATTTTTTATTTTTTATTTTTTTATTTTAAAGAGAAGAAAAAACAAAACAAATCAAAAAAAGAACAAATTTTCAAAACAACATAATATGAGGGTAACAATGGTTAATGCATTACGTATTATTATCTTTAAGTTAGTTATTCAGGATACCAGACATTAGCATTCAATTGTCTAAACATTATTGGCACAAACCTTACTCTTCAATGAACTAAGTAAAATTGGTAGTGTATCTATCTTAACCATCTTATATATATATATACATTTTTTTTCCTTTTCCCTTCTTTCTTTTCCCTATTCCAGTCTCTCTTTCCTTTTGACCAGTTTCTTTTTGATTCATCATGTCTATTGTACATTTTGGATCTTATTTACTCTTTCAGTTTCTCATACTAGAGAGACAATACGATGCTTACACATGTGCTTCTGGGTTATTTCACTTATGAGTATTTTCTCGAGTTGCATCCATTGACCTATAAAAGTCTCCAGTTTATCCTTCTTTATGGCTGAATAGTACTCCATTGTATAAAAATACCACATCTTTCCTATCCATTCCTCAGTTGATGGGCATTTGGGTTGTTTCCAAGATCTGGCTATTACAAATTGTGCTGCTATAAACATGGGTGCACATATATTGCTGTGGTACGATGTTTTTAATTCTTCTGGGAAGATGCCCAGAAGGGGAATAGCCGGGTCATATGGGACCTCCAACCCTAGTTTTTTGAGGAATCTCCACACTGACTTCCACAGTGGTTGTACCAGTCGACACTCCCACCAACACTGAAGAAGGGTTCCTTTTTCCCCATAGCCCCTCCAGCATTTGTTATTAGTTGATTTCTTTATAATAGCCATTCTTTCTGGGGTGAGATGGTATCTCAGTGTTGTTTTAATTTGCATCTCTCGAATGACTAGTGATGTTGCACATTTTTTTGTATATTTATTTGCCATTAGTATTTCTTCATCTGAGAAATGTGTATTCATCTCAGATGCCCATTTTTGGAGTGAGTCTTTAAATTTGGGAGGTCTGATTTTTTTGAGTTCTTTATATGTTCTCGATAGTAATCCTTTGTCTGAGGAACAGCTGGCAAACATTTTTTCCCACATTGTGGGTTGTCTCTTCACTCTGTTGGTGGTTTCTCTTGCTGTGCAAAAGCTTTTTAATAAGATGAGATCCCAGTTGTTGATTCTTTGGGATAATTCCCGTGCAGTTGAGGTTTTGTTCATAAAGTCTTTGCCTACACCAACGTCTTCAAGGGTTTTACCTATCCTACCTTCTAGCAGATTTAATGTTTCTGTTTTAATATTTAGATCTTTGATCCATTTTGAATTTAGTTTAGTGCATGGTGAAAGATATGGGTCTAGTTTTAATCTTTGGCATGTGTAGAGCCAGTTTTTCCAGCACCATTTATTAAAGAGGCTATCTTTCTTCCAGCGAATGTGTTTGGCACCTTTGTCAAAGATAAGGTGGCTTAGTATGTCTGGGGTTGTTTCAGCATCTTCTAATCTGTTCCATTGATCTTCAGGTCTGTTTTTTTTTTTACCAGTACCACACTGTTTTTATCACAGTAGCTTTATAGTATAATTTCAAGTCAGGGATTGTGATGCCCCCTGCCTTGCTTTTGTTGCCCAGAATTGCCTTTGCTATTCTAGGTCTCTTCTGATTCCAAATGAATTTTAGGATTGTTTTCTCTAATTCTGTGAGATATGCTGTTGGAATTTTGATAGGAATTGCATTAAATCTGTATAACAATTTTGGAAGTAAGCATCATTGTTTTTGTGAACTCAAGGATCTAGATTTTATAGAAGCCAGCAGCTCCAAGAAATTTGTAGAGTGTTTTTTCTTGTGACCAGTTTCTGCCAGATATTGCAGCAGAGCTTTTGTGCCTTTCCAGCAGGCAGCTTGGAAGTGTCATTAATCAGAAGTGCTTTTAAAAGAGGGAACAAGTTTTTGAACCTATGGGAGGTTGAGTCCAGATCAGTTGTGAAGAGGGGCTGGCTGACAGGACCCAATTGAAGGCAGAAGAAGGCAGTGTTTTAGGTCCAGGCAGGTGTACCAGAAGGCTATGGGTGGCAGAAGACTGAGGCAATGTATATGGAGGGCAATTGTGGTGGCACTGGCAGCTTGGAGATCTTGAACTGGCTTTACGGCAGGAGAGGTATATTTTAGCAGTTTGACAGTCTACACTATTTGCTCGGGAGACCCTGACAGAGCTGGAAGGAACAGAGAAACCTCGGAGAAAATGTGCTGGTGGCTTGGCTAAATCTGTTGTTAGAGCCTCCTGAAAATAGTGGGACAGTTCTTAACCCCTTGTGGCAATTGAGTCCAAGTGAGCTGGCCTTTTACCTCAGGATCTTTCTAGTTGAAGGGGCTTATGGTAGTAACTCTCAAGCAGAGGAAGGCATCTTTTAAATCTATAATAGTCCAGAAAGGATGTATGGGTTGGGGACCACAGAGTGCAATGTGATGGCTGTGTTGTTGAGGGCATGGAGATCTTGCCCAAGGTGATTAACACTTTATCAGGCTGATGTGTGGCTGGATGCCTGTTTGTGCTTCCCACGACATCTGACAGCAATGGGGGTCAAGGTTAGGTGGCATGGTTGATGGCCAGGCCTAGAGGTGAGTCTTTAGTCTATACCTCTGGGAAGACAGTTTTCATCACTTCAGGATTGCGGTTATCTGTCTCAGGCTGATGCAGGTATCATTTTCCTCTCGGGGAACAGTCATAGTAGAAAGTGCAGGGTTAAACGAGACAGAGGCTGACTGGCTTGGTGCAAAGGAGATGTCCTCCCAGGCTGTAAGTTTGTGCCTGGCAGAAGGGGTGAGAGGCAAGAGTCCCAGTTGCCCTGGTGATGGTAACTTTTTGACAGAGGGAAATTTTGAAGGCAGAGTGTTCTGTTCCATTATCTGCCAGGAAAGTTACAGCTTTGTCCCTGACTTTAGCAATGACTGTGGGCTCTTGGGGACCCAATTTGATAGAGCTCAGTCTGTCTTACCAATTCAGGCCCAACAGGGTGAAATTCATTTGTCAGGGCTGACAGTCCAATTTTTCCTCAGTCAAAATGTGGAACTTAGAAGGAATTGTTGCCAGTCATCTTGGGTGGATGTTAGATGACACCATCTGACCAGGATAGGCGTGTAAGCAGAAGGCTCTGGAGGGAGGGCCTCTATGGTCAAATGCAGGCAATGGCTAGCTGGAACCAGTTCAATTAGCTGGAAGTAGATGAGTTGGGAGTGGGGAGTGAAGCTATAGCTATTGGCAGCAACTATGGCAGCCAACGAGGGTGCCAAGGTGGAAATCTCAGAAAGAATGGGCCTCTTTTTTCTTCTCTTTTATTCTTTGAGATGCGGGAAACAGTTTGGTTTCATTTTTAACTCCGTAAAAGCCCTTTTTCCTGCAGTCAGGGACTGTGGGTTTTGACTAATTAGTTCCCATCTCTGACTTCCTAGTGTGTTGTGTACCCTTGAACGATGGCACAACAAAGGGTGGATGCTCCTCAGAGAGACCATTCAGGTGCCCTGGCTGTGCCCCTTGCAGGATTTAGGCACAACTTAGCTAAGGAGGGTGCGAGGCCTCCGTTATGCCATATGTTGCTCACCACGGAACCGTAGGTGAGGGTCCAGTCAGCCACTGAGACCAGTCTTGGTGCACAGACAGGCAGGCTATTGCTTACCCTGTCCGTTCCACTCACTCACACATTCATTCAGCAGCACTCAGAGGTTAAACATCCCAGCCCTCCTTCCCTTGAGGGTGGCTTTAACTAACAAGAGTTGATCAAGCTCTTCTGCTCGAACTGAGCAGGACTGACAGGCAGACAAGCTGGGGTGCCCCCAGGGGTCTTATCAGAATCAGGCAGGAAGGCAGACAGATATACAGACAGACAGACAGATTGAGTCCTCCTCCCTTTGGGGTCTAATGTGAGCCACTTGAGTGGGGAGCCAGGAATCCTCCTCCAGACCTCCAAGGGGACTTGAGAAATCTCGAGGGTGTGCCTTCCTGACGGGAACTTGAGATGTCATTGCTCCATCTGTGAGGGCCACGACTGGTGACAAAAGAGGTCACCATGCTCGGTCTTCCTGGCCTACACATCAGATGCAACGGCAAGCAGAAACACTGAAACGACACACAGTATTTGGAGGCAGATTTATTTATGGGCACTGATTGGGTTCATTCCCAGAATATCAGGCCCCGATCTCTGGTGGTTTAAGGCTTATATGGGATAAGCACGCAGGAAGTACAGAGGCAGAATGGCTTGTCAATTGGGGAATGGTTTATACAATGTGCATCACAGTGACCAGCTATGCCTCACAGTGACCAGCCATTTCTAAGAGACCAGGAGCAACTGGAACTGGATCAGGAACTACTACCTGGGCCACTAGGAAACTGAAGTACACTGGCTGGGGGGGCCATTCTCTGTTACAGCCTGAGTCAGATTCTGGTCCTTGCCATACACAGTCCCTGCTGCCCAATGATACGACTACCCTCCCTGAAGCCTTTTTTTTTTCTTTTTCTTCAAGGACCAGAAAACCTCTGGCTCTCATGACTCCTATGCTTGTCAGGGCAGTGTGTTTCATTCTGTTTGCAGTTTGCACAGATCTTAGTATTTTCAGTGGGCCTCGCCTTTTGAATATTTTGCAAATGTGCTGTGCAAATTCGCTATGTGTTTGGAGTTGGGGCGTGGAGGATTTCCGTTTGAATACCTTCTGACATTGTGACTGGTAGACTTTATTTCTCTGTAGAGATCATGGTTAAAGTGATTGAGTTGCACAAGTCTCACTCTACATCAGTAAAAAAAGTGCTTTACCTTTGGCCTTCATATATATGTGTGCCTTTTCCTTACATATAAGTTTACATGTATGGCATACACTGACAGCAAAATCACCCCTCCATTGAAAACAATGCTGCACGTCAAAGAGAGGAAAATTAGTTGATAAGATGAAACTTTAAATTAAATTATTTACTTAAATAATTTTACTTTAATTAATTTTACTTTAATTTCATTTTACTTTAAATTAAATTTTACTTTAAATTAAATTTTACTTTGATTTAAACTTTAAAGTTTAATTTCAGGCTGGGTGTGGTGGTGCACGCCTGTAATCCCAGCACTCTGGGGGCAGAGGCAGGAGGATTGCTGTGAGTTTGAGGTTAGCCTGGGCTACAAAGTGAGTGCAACTCCAGCCTGAATTGCATAGTGAAACCCTGTCTCAAAAAAAAAAAAAAAAAAAAAAAAAAAGGTTTAATTTAATTTAAAATTTAAACTGAACAAAAAAGCCAGGACAGAGTGTGTCTTACATGAGACATGGAGGTCAGAACCAGGCAATCCTAATATATACTACTAAAAGTTGGAAGGACAGTTATCCTTATGGGGGATAACACTGAGGGATCACAAAGCAGGCTTCTCAGTACTGGTAATGTCCTGTCTCCATCTTTATATAAAGTTATGAAGCTGTATACTTAGATCTTCGGACTTTTCTGTATACCTGTTTTTCTTGAAGCAAAACATTTGAATTGAGAAAAAAAGATAAATTCTTAGTATTTTACCAAGCACTGCAACCCTTTCTAGGTGTGTAGTATGTCACCTCTTCGAATAGACTTTTTGAATGTTGCTTACATGCATAATGTTCCTCTTCCTTCCCCAAGAGCATCATGAGGTTTTCTTTCCTCTTCTTGAGTTTTCGGAAGTGTCCCCTCCTCTCCTGGCTACATGGCAGTTCTTGGAGAAATTCCTAGCTTACACCCATGCATAGAAGTCTGTACTTTTGACAGTTAAGGAGTTGAGATGTGACAGCCATCAAGCTACCACTAGGTGACAGAGTACTTAACTTCCTTCCTTTGGATGGAGTCTTAATTAGATTCTACATAAGTGGGCTGCTGTTTTCTGTAGCACTGTTACGTGGTGTGGCAGGATCTGGGGCAACACAGTCCCTGTGGAGAACTGCTGGGTAAGGCCCCAAGGTTTCTCTGAAGATTCTTTGAAGTCTTATTCTCCAGCAGCTTTCTTACTCCTCTCTGCTTCCTGGGATGCTGCAGTTCAGCTCCATCCTTGGGGTGCTTTAGTTCAGAGTATTTTGCCACATACGATAGCATCGCACGTGGAGCTACCTCTCACCACTTCTCACATTTTTCCTATATGATTTCTTAAAGCAAATGAACATTCAATTTCACGCTTAAGCTAGACCATGATTTCTCAAACTGGCACTACTGATATTTTGGGTTGGACAATCCTTTATTGAGCAGGCTGCCCTATGCATTGTAGGATGTGCGGCATCCTTGATCTCTGCCCATTAGATGCCAGTAACCCTCCCCTCTAAGTTGTGACAACCAAAAACTGCATTCAAACATTGCCAAATGTCTTCTGGAAGACAAAATTGCCCCTGGTTGAGAAACACTTGGCTGGATTGGCTTATGAGTTACTTCAGCCCAGGGATCTGGAAGAGAGCCCCATCCATGTGTAGATCATGTTAAACTTTTATGATCCCCGGAGTACTGGATTTGTTTAAAGAATGGAACTGGGCTGGGTGTGGTGGCACATGCCTGTAATACCAGCACTTGGGAGGCTGAAGCAGGAGGATCACCATAAGTTCGAGGTCAGCCTAGGCTACATAGTGAGTTCAAGGCCATCTGAACTACACAGCAATACACTGTTTCAAAAACAAAAGAAGGAACTGGGATGGCAGAGAGGTCCAAAATTACCATTTCATCTTGATAGTTCTCATGGCCTCAATGCCAGATGAAAGTGTGGTAGCTGTGAAGAAATGAGAATAGTAAAAGAAAGGCAAAATTTCATCGCTTTCCATACCGATACCTGGAAGAAGTTACAAAACCTATTACAGACATCAAGTAGGAACTAGAAAAGCATTCCTGAAGCAGAAGCTCAAACCCTCACAACTCTGAAAAGATACAACCACCAGGCCACTTCAAGGACAATTCTCCCTTGCCAGCCTGGGCATAGCCCCATTTGGCCCCTCATCCTCAGGTGTCCCTGACGAAGCCTCCAGGTCTCCTCTTCTTGAACCCCAAAACTTCTGTCAGATGACCACCAGGCCAAAGTGGGCCCTCAAGGCCCTGCCACTGGTGTCTCCTCTTCTGTAGGGCACAGGATGCTCACAGTCCCCCCAAGAGGTCACTTTCAGGGGCTTCTGCATCCTCAGGCGTGAGGGGATCAAAGACAGCCCTGAGAACTCTGTTGCTGAAATTAACCCTTCCAGTGCCTTAAAACTTGATGTAACTGGGAATGAGCAGAAGGGAGTAACTTCCTTCGGGAGTAACCTTACAATTAAGAATATGAATAAAGCAAGAAGCTCTGAGTAGACGAAGAAATTGAAATACACATAACTGTATGCAACAGTTTTCAGCATGAGGTGATCTTGGATTTACAGGGAAAGAACACATCTCTGCACAAGGGTTTAGTGGGGTGCAATTCACACAGTCACGTGGTCAGATTGTCCAGTGAAAAATGATACTCAGAAATTTCAATCTCAAATGAAAGCTTGCTTTTAAGAGTAAGGAAGTGAAGAATTTTCATTTGGAAAAACATATTCAATGCATTTGATTCTAGTCAGTACTCAGACAGGACGAATATACTGATGTAAAGCAAAATACTATAAAACACAAGATGTTCTAAAATCAGATTTTAGCATAGGGTTATGCTCAAGAAGAAAATGCATCATTGGCAACACCGTTAAAGGACTTTTAATTAGGACTATAACATCTGCCTTTTTTATGTGGGTACCGAGAGTTGACCTCAGGACCTCGCGCTTGCCAGGAAGCACTTGTACCGCTGAGCGATATCACCGGCCCTTTTTTTTTATGTGGGCTCCAGGAGTTGAACTCAGGACCTCACACTTGCCAGGCAGGCGCTTATGCCGCTGAGCTATCTCACCGGCCCCCTTCCTTGTATCTTAAGGTGCTATTTTGCAGTTCCTTCTCTTATCTCTGTTGTCCTTCTGACACCATGCCCGTCAAATGTGTGGCCGTGCAGTTTTTAACCCACATACTTACTATGGATTTTAGGAAGTTAATCAAATTCTGTTAATGCTCCCAAATGTGATGTGTAGATTTCCTCCACTTTACCTATTAGGGTTTTGTCTTGGGGGGGGTGCTGAAAAATGAGTACAAGTGACCACAAAGTATTAGAAGCAGTGATTTCACTCACTTTTTTTTTTTTTTTTTTGGTACTGGGAATCGAACTCAGGACTTTGCGCTTGCCAGTCAGGTGCTTGTGCCACTGAGCTATATCCCTGGCCCTCACTCGCTCTTTAGTGTGCATTTAATCAGATATTCCTCCAACATCCAGCTGAGATGGAGAGAGAAAGAGAGTCTTGATGCAGTGGGAGAGGTTTGAGGGTACAGTGGGTCAACCCTGAAGGTGGGGTTCTAGAAGGTCAAAGAACAGTGAAAGCCCTTTGAAGACACACTGGCCCTGGGACAGCTCTTTGCCATTTGATGTTATGAGGCCATAGTTCCAACAGCCACGGTTGTGATGGATGGGGAGGAGGCATGGGCTCCCCACATAGGAACCAAGAGAACAAGTGACAAGGGGCAGGTGTGGGGAGTCTAGTTTTTTCCCTTTTGCATCTAATGCTCATCCCCCATTATTCCTGTTTCAGATAATTTAGCAACCTTGTCCTGGGAAATCAGGCACCAAAAACCTTGGTTTTGCTTCCATCTGATATTCTGGGCATGCAGGAGAGAGGGTTGGCCACCCAACTTTTTTTTAAACTCTAGTCTGCTCAGCCTCCCAGTGAGTTGCCACGGGATGGGGGCGATGGATCAAGGCTGAGTTTTCCTAGCCACTGATGCCTGAACCCTGCCAAACTTCCTGTTCTTCGAATAAACACAACAGAGACCATGCGAGAAGTAGCTACAGTTTAATACAAACCTGCACCAGACAACAATGTGTTGGGCTGTTTTGTTTTTGCCTCGAATGGTGGCCAAAGCACAGGACTGTGTGTCGTCTTGGGGTTGACACAGTCTTAGCACCATGACATTTACAGAGGAGTGAGGAAGTCCCTTGGGTGCTGGAGGCTCCATCCTGACCCCAGGCTGTGCCTGCTGCCTCAGCAGCTGGAGGGGGTTTGGGTTTCCGTGTGGTTCTGTGGTTTCTGGGTCAGTATGGGAAAAGCCCTCATCACTGCATTGGCTTGACAGAGATCTACTGTGGACTCCTAGCACTACACACACGCACACACGCACACACAGTAGCACTATTTCCTGTCACTTAACCCCACAAACCTAGAGAGCAGCTAAGGCAAGAACAACAGTATTTATTCAGCAAGTACAAGACCAGGTTGAGAGCTGCATTTGGTGCAACCAGAGACCCTTTCTGTTCCAGCCAAGGGCCATCGGGGCTGGTGACGGAGCTGGCTGGAGCTCTGCACGGGGCAGGGAGTGGGGGTGGGGGTGACTGTTCATTTGGCTCCTTGAAACTCCTTCTGATTTCCATCTAGAAGCTCCTGGGCAAGGGTAGGGTCTATGGAAGGGTGGGGGTGGATGAAATGGAAGGCCCACAGTGGATTCCTCTAAGATGTGGTCTCTCAGCGCCCCAAGTCACGCATCCTTGGGTGGAGGCACTCAGAGAAGGTAAAGCTTTGCTAGCCCAAGCAGGGTGCTCTGCCCAGCTGGCCCCACCACCACTTGGCTCTGTGGCATCTGCCCAAGGCCACGATCCAGCAAGGGCTGAAATGGATAAGATGATGAGCACTGTATCAGGGGTCAGTGTCATGGTTTCCCTTATCCATGGTGGCTTCCTCAAGTCCAGGTCCCTAACTATGTACCATGGCTGCCTCTGATCCCTGGGTTACTATCTCTATCCTCTCAGCCCCTAGGTGAGGACACTGGGAGTGAATGGAAGATGTGGATGCAGCTCAAACCACATGGGAAGCCTTCAACATTTTTCTAGTCCTGGCTCAAACCAAGACTATGCATTAGTTTGTTTACAACAAAGTTGAAGAAAAAAATCTATCTACTTGTGCAAAACAAAGCAGAATGCCTACCGGGGAGTAAGTCTTCCAGTTGGTTACACCCTTGGTGGGATCAACAGTAGCCATCACCCCACACCTCTCCACAGCTAGGCTAGACAGCCAAAGTCATAAAGTGGTCATGGCCTACTTCTGGGGCCAGACGGCCAAAACCTTCTGTGACTCAGTTCCCACATATGTAAAATGGGGAGAATAATACAGTGGTACCTTGGTTCATGAACTTAATTTGTTCTATGATTTTGGAAACTATGGCCACATTTGTGTTTGTGTGGGAAAGATGGCTTCAGTCCTGTTTGTCACCCAATGCAGAGTTTGCAAACAAAATTGTTTACAACAAAAGTGCTTGTGAACCAAGGTGCCACTGTATATGCTCCATTGTCACAAGAATCAAGAGAGAGCTTGTATATGGAAGCGCTTTGATACATGAAAAGCACTACGGTAATGTGCAGGGTATGACTATTAGCCAAGAGTCCAGGGGCCTCCTGCAATCTTGGGGTGCTCAAACCAAATGTTATGACATGAAACCACTTCCCTGAAGGGGAAATGAGGTGTATCAAGGGCAGGTGGCTGGGCTATTTCTCAGATTGCTTGGGGTGGATGAGGATCACTCCGGCTCCAGGGTTCCTGTAGGGGGAGCCTCTGAAGAGCTTTGGAGGAAGGGAGGGCCCAGCTGGACACGCAGGACAATGAAGCCATCGCCCGTGAGGAGATGGTACTGACTACAGGACACCACAGCACCTGTGCAGGGGATGCGAGCTGTACACCCTGCAGGCTGAAGCCTCCCACCCTGGCCCTTCTGACCAACCACTCCCCGCTCTCAGCAGGCATAAGGCCTCTTGCCAGTCACACAGGAGGAGTAGCCAGGCCTCTGTCCAGCAGGGGAAAGGTATAGGAAGCTCTGTGGGTGAGCGTGTGTGTGTGTGTGTGTATGTAGGGTTAGTGCTGGGAGTGACCAGGGGCAAAGACAGGAAGGGCCACACTGCTGCCTTCAAGCTTCCAGGGCCAGCACCCAGGCCCCCTCTTGGAATGAAGGAAACCTGACCAGGAGGGGAGGGGAAGGGAGGGGAAGGGGGCCTGGCCCAGGGCCTACAGCAGCTGGAGAACCCCAGGCGGGGGGAGAGGGGCTGCAAGCCCGCCTACCCACCCCTTGCTCTCTGGTTGGTGGTGAGTGCAGCATCTCCTACGGACCACATCTATTCCTGTTTCTATGCTATGCTAGTGACACGAAGCACCGTTATTTTCCACAGGATGCACAAACAAGTCAAACCAAACCACTGCGCAAACCAAACGTGCAAAACAAAACCATTTACACGCGCCTGGCACCAGCCTCGGACCCCTGCCCAGCTACCCTTCTGGGCCTGGGACTCCCAGAGGGTGTGGGTGTGGAGTGCACAGAAGCTGGCAAAGGGCACAGGGTGTCCCAACCACACCCACACCCAGGATGTCCTGGGCATGGCTGGGGAGCAGACACCTGTCTGACTTGGGAAATGTCAGCGCAGGGTCTAAGGGGGTAGGAGAGGGAGGTCTTTACTTATAAAACACATCTGCTAAAGTGCTCTGGACACCAGGCCAGGTGGCCAGGGCCAGGGCACTAAAGTCTGGGCCTTCCTAGAGCCAGCACAAGAGGCAGTGGTGACAGAAGGGGCTGGGCAGGTGCTATGCATCGGGCTCTGTGCATAGTGTGGGCTCCCAGGGCCCAGAGAAGCCCACCCAGGCCAAGGCAGGAGAGGAGCAGAGCAGGAGGACAGCTCAAAGTGCCTGTTAAAGGTGGCTCGAAGCCCATGAACCACGTTCTGGCGAGGGGGCTCCCCGGGTCCTGGGGCCCCTGTAGGCGGTGCGCTGCCCAGCCCAGCCTCTCCCGCCCCCTGCAACTGCGGGCAGCAAGTGGCAGCGGTGTATCCTCCCTTGCGGGGACTGGTCGGTGCCTTTACCAAATACCGCTTGACCTGCCTCCAGGGGGCGCGAGGATCCGAGCCGAGGCTCGCTTTGGGACGTGGTCGTCGATCTGAGAACCTGTGAGGAAGGAAGCACAGAGGGTGAGGCAGGCTGCTCCTCCTGCCTAGCAGGGCACCACCACCTGGGACGGGAGGCTCACTACATGCAGGGGCTGAGTTAGGGCTGCACGAGTACGACCTCACTGAGCCCTCACCACGACTCATCCAGTTCTACCCAGGAGGAAACTGAGGCCTAGGAATGTTGAGTAACTTGCCCACGTTACAGTGTGCAAGGGGCAGAGCCTGGATTTGATTTCCAGGGTCAGTCCACTCACTATGTCACCTCACCGCCCCCAAGCTGGGGTGCGTGGCGTCTCTTGGTGCATGCAGACCACAGGTCAGCCTGTGCGCACACAGGCCTTTGCACATGCGCCTCAGGGAGTAGGCAAGGCAGGGTACAGGGAGCGTGCCCTACTGTTTTGGAAAAGGAAAGAATCTTACCCCAAGGCCCCCACATCTTAAAATCCCAAGACTTAGATAGACAGGGAGCTCAGAAAACAGAGTGGGGCATTCTTCAACCTGTTCCACTTGGAGCAGGAAAGATTTGGGATGGAGGGTAGGTGACAGGCTGCCAGGGGTCTGCATGTCTGAGCAGAGCTCTGCTGGGTCGTGGCTGTGGGGCAGGGGTGGAAAGAGTCATTGACCAGTGGAGGCCCTACAGCCTTAGGAATCCTCACCCGCTGGGATGGTGAGGCCTGAGTGTGTCCAACAGCCCTCCCGACACACATCTCTCGGACCCCTGGCTTTCATGTCCCAGCACTAGTGGAAGTGGCAGTGGCCCTCAGGATGTGTGAGTGGGAGAGATCCCTCTCCAAGGGCCACTGGCACCTGAAATGGGAGCCACATGTCCTCATCATAGGCTGCTGTCAGCATAAAGCTGGGCACAGAGGAACTGCAGCAGGCAGGTCCCTCCCCCAGCCCTCTGGCTTGGCCACTGTCTCATATTGCTGTGGTGTTTGGCCTCATTCCCCCGGTGAACTTCACGCGGCAGGCAGAGTGACCCAGGTCTTGTCCTTTTGCTTTCCGCGCTCCAGCACAGCCCTTGCCAGGCAGATCCTTTCTGGGCTGGTTCTGAGCTCCCTGCCCACTTCAGGTGAGGGGTGGCAGTTCCCACCAAAGCTGCCTAGAGGACCAGCACATCTGTCAGCCGGCGCCCAGTCTCTACAGGGGTTACCATTTATGAGGAGAGGAGCCCTCCCAAATACTGTGGAGCACGTGGGATTTGTGTTGTTGACAACAATAAGGTCCCTAGGGCACAGAGAGCCACAGCCTAGAGGAGCCCGGGGTGTTGGTGAAAGATGCTAGCATTAAGAAAAGGGATGGGACATGTTCAAGGAACTCAGAAATTCTGCAGATGGACAGACCCAGGACAAGGTCCAAGGAAAGAAACAGGAAGTCAGAGTTAAAAAAGTAAAAGATCTTACTAAAGTTAATGCAGTACACTGTATATAAAGAATTCTTGGTTAGAAAAAAGATGAAAGGAGGACAAAAGTGAGGGTGGGGTGGCAAGGTCTGAGGGAGGGAGAGACTAACCAGAACAGCAGGATAACAAACCCTTCGGAGATGCTGAGAAGGGGAGGGACAAAGTGGTGCAGTTCTGTGAACTGATCCTTTGGAGCTCGGGTCATGTCTGGGGTACCCCTGTGTGCAAGGCGTTCAAGATGTTTTAGGGATAAAAATATCCTTAGAACCCAAGAAGAGAGCCCACACAATTTCTGTGTCTGATGGCAGACCCAGCACTTGCTGCAGGACACAGAGGGCCAGGAGGGGGCTCTCACCACCCCGCCGGCCCCCACTATGCCCTCAGCCTTACCAGAGAGGCTGAAGCTGGACTCGTGAAGGTCCCGCATGCCCCCGTGTCGGGTGACCGGCCGTGTAGGGGTGTCCGCCAGCGGCGTGCCCATCTCTTTCTTCCCGGGATGCACGACAACCGCGACGTCCCCCAGGTAGGGGGTGCGGTCCACGCCCCTCACCTTTGAGGTCTGGAAAAGACAGCAGCATTAGCGCTAGTTGAAGGGCTGCAGCCTCCTCGACGGCTGATGGGATGCCAGAAGCTGTCACTGTGCTCAGGACCCAAGTCATGCAGATGACAAGGCCTTTTGCGCCTTGAGCCCAGGGACTAGAGAATTCCTTTTTTTTTTTTTTTTTTTTTTTTTTTTTTTTTTTTTTTGTGGGTACCGGGGGGTCGACCTCAGGACCTCGTGCGCCAACAGGCACCCATGCCGCTGAGCGATATCACTGGCCCCTTTTTCTTATGTGGGATCCGGGAGTCGAACTCGGGCCCTTGCGCTTGCAAGGCAGGCACTTATGCCGCTGAGCCATCTCACCGGCCCTAGAGAATTCTTTTTAAAAAATTTTTATTGGTACATTTTATTTATTTATTTATTTATTTATTTATTTATTTATTTATTTTAAAGAGAAGAAAAAGGAAAAAAAAACAAAATAAAACAAAAAAGAACAAAATTTCAAAACAACATAATAGGAGGGTAACAATGCTTAATACATTATATATTGTTGTCTTTAAATTAGTTACTCAGGGTACAAGATATCAGTATTCAATTGTCTAAACATTACTGGCATAAACCTTTCTCTTTAATGAACTAAGTAAAATTAGTAGTGTATCTATCTTAACCATCTTATATATAAATACAATTTTTTTCTTTTCCCTTCTTTCTTTTCCCCATTCCCCCATCCCAGACTCTCTTTCCTTTTGACCAGTTTCTTTCTGATTCATCATATCTACTGTACATTTTGGATCTTATTTACTCGTTCAGTTTCTCACACTAGGGAGACAATAACGATGTTTGCACGTGTGCGTCCGGTTAATTTCACTTATGAGTATTTTCTCGAGTTGCATCCATTTACCTATAAAAGTCTCCAGTTTATCCTTCTTTATGGCTGAGTAGTACTCCATTGTATAAAAATACCACATCTTTTTTATCCATTCCTCGGTTGATGGGCATTTGGGTTGCTTCCAAGATCTGGCTATTACAAATTGTGCTGCTATAAAACATGGGTGCACATATATCGCTGTGGTACGATGTTTTTTAATTCTTCTGGGAAGATACCCAGAAGGTCAAATGGGACCTCCAATCCTAGTTTTTTGAGGAATCTCCACACTGATTTCCACAGTGGCTGTTATTGGTACATTTTAGATGTACATATGCTAATATTCATCATAGGAAATTTATACCTGTACATGATATATCTTGCTTTTTTCCATTCCCCTCCCCCCTTCAACCCTTCCTCCCGTCCTTATTTTTTTTTATTTTTATTTTTTTGTGGGTACCAGGGGGTCGACCTCAGGACCTCGCGCGCCAGCAGGCACCCGTGCCACTGAGCGATATCACCGGCCCCTTTTTCATATGTGGGTTCCGGGAGTGGAACTCGGGCCCTCGCGCTTGCAAGGCAGGCGCTTACGCCGCTGAGCCATCTCACCGGCCCCTCCCCTCCTTATTTACAAAAAGTGTGTTTCCATTTTTTCTTTCTGTTGAGACTAGAGAATATGCGATCCCCCTAAACAGCGCATGCGCACGGGTGCACGCGGCCGCGAGTACACGCGCATGCACAGAGAGGCGCGCCCCCCCCCCCCCCCCCCCCCCGCACACAGGCCAGTGTTACCCTTTCAATGCCAGCTTCCCAGGAGGCTGAAGCTGTGCCTTTTAATGCTGCCTGACAACTGTGTGGGAATAGAGGGAATAGCGATACTAGTTAGTTCTGACCTCACAAAGGCAGCAGGGTTAAGGGCTGTATTCAGCAGCCGGGCTGCCTGGGTTCTCGTCCCAATTCTAGCATGTGGGAGCTGTGCGGCCTGGGGAGAGTTACTTCATCTGTTGTTTTCTTATGAAATTTGTTATGAAATCTAAAGCCTTGGTATGTGTAAAGCTCTCAGAACTGCTCTGGTCCAGCTCATTCACGGGCTTCGCCATACTGAGAAGTGCTCCTGTGAGGAAGAGGAAGGGCACTGAAGCGTGTGCACGGGTCTGAAGGAGCAGCAGAGCTGGTCTGCACCAGGTCCTCCTCTGGGACGTGACCTCAATCACAACAGCCATCTCGTTGAGAGCAACACAGACACGGGGACAATTTCTCCAAGGGCCCTCCTCATCCTTGACACCAGATCTGTAGCTCTGCTCCCCATCCTCCGAAGGCCAAGCCGGGGCTGAAAGATCAGGCTTTTCCCAGGCTGCATTTGGGCCTCCCGATCCCCCTGCACCAGGCTGCTCTTTTCCCTGGAGTATTCACTGTAGGGGCTGCTCACTGGTAATGTCTGGAAGGTGAGTTTTATTTATGTATTTATTTTGATCATTGTCTTTTTCTGCATCCCTGACCTCTGTTACCAAAGGACTGTGACAGAGAACAGGGACTATAATTGGTTTCTTCCTGAAGATTTTAAATTGTCATTAGAATAAGTGCTTTAGATAAAGGGCCTCTGGATTGAATTTATGTCAACACCAGCATGCTTGCTGGAATGTTCTTGTTGAATTTTCCCCCATCACCCTGTGTCCTTATAGTTTTCTCTTCGAGACGGGAAAGAGTAACAAAGGTTAACATTTTAGGGACTTAGAGGCTATTCTCACAAAGCTTCCTGAGGAAGTGCTACTATTACCCCAACTGGCAGCCAAGGCCCAGAGGTGTTAAACAATTTGCCTACAGTCACACAGATGCTAAACATCTGGGCCAGGTTACAAGTCTAACTGTGGGACTTGCTGGCCAACACTGTGACATTGTGACACTGGCCAACACTGATCTCTGGTGTTATGGAAGCAGGGTGACATTGTGTTTCTTATCAATTCCCAGGCCTATCCACCTTTCCCCCCCAAACTGTTTCTTTTCCAAATAAAGTATCTTCCCCATCTATCTGGGATCTTTTGACTTCACCCAACTTTCTGTATTGTGTTTTGCACTAGAAACTCCATCTGGTTCAAAGATCTTATGTCTTCCTGGGAGTTGTAAGCACAGAAACGAGAGTGCAGGGGACTCTGTCATCTCAGTTCTCTGAAAGGGAAGGTGGCTTGTCCCACCTTCCGGGCTTTCTGCCCTGGGGTCCGCTGGCAAGCTTCCTGGGGAGTGCTCTGAGTGCTAGCCTGGGCCAGGGTCGCATCCTCCCCATAGCTGACCACTGGGAGATCAGGAATTGGAAGCTTCACGACAGCCTCAAGGTCAAAGCGGAGGAAGAAGTCATCACTCAAAGGTGGGCACGTGGTCTTCCCAGAGCAGGCAGGTTGCTGGGCACGTCCCTGCCCCTCATGGAAACTCATGTTCCTTTAACATGGCCTAAGCGGGGCTTCACACAGGCACTCACTCTGAGCTCCCAGCTCTCAGCTCTGCCGCTGCATTTACGGGTCTGCAGGGATATCTTCAAGAGCCCCGGATTCCCTTTTGCAGTGTTTCTGGGAACAAAGGAGCTAGATGCCTTCCACGACAGGCAGTGTTTCATCCCTGGGCATGAGCTGCAAAGTGCTTGGTCTGTGCTTGTCCTCAGGTCACCCCTTGTGTGGTCGTTAGCCTTCTGACCGAGAGCTCTGGGGCCGCCTCCTCCTGCAGCCTGGGCTGGTGCGCCTCCCTGTGCTGGCCCAGCAGTGGGGCTCTTGGGAACTGGTATCCTCCTCACTGCTTCTGAGGCAGGCTTTTTAGAAGCTTGAGACACTTGCTCTGGCCCCTTTTCATCTCATTTCCTGACTAGCATCTTTTTAGAGATTGCGATAAACTGTTATCAGATACTATTTTTTCCTTCAAATTGAGATATAACTGGCACATCATGAAATTAGTTTTAAAGTCTACACTGCAGTGGGTTTTAGTATATTCACAAGGATGTGCCACCATTGCCACTGTCTAATTCCAAAACATGTGCGTTACCTACAAAAGAAACCTCTTATCGGGCCGGTGAGATAGCTCAGTGGCATAAGTGCCTGCCTGGCAAGCGCGAAGTCCTGAGTTCGACTCCCGGTACCCACATAAAGGAAAAAAAGGGCCAGTGATATCACTTAGCGGCACAAGCGCTTGCTGGCAAGTGCCAGGTCCTGAGGTTGACTCCTGGTACTCACATAAAAAAAAAAAAAAAAAAAAAGAAAAGAAAAGAAAAGAAAAGAAAAGAAATCTCTTATCCATTAGCAGCCACCCCTCGTCTTACCCTATAGGCAGCTACGAATCTACTTTCTGTGGATTTGCTCTTTTGGATATTTCACATAAATGGGATCATACAACATGTTACCTTTTTTATCTGGGTTTTTTTTTTTTTAAACTTAAAATTTGGTTTCAAGATTCATCCTTGTATGCAGGGTCTATCAGTATTTTATTCCTTTTTTGTGGCTGAATACTATTCCACTGAATGGATACACCACAATTAGCTTATCCAGTCAATAGTCAATACATTTGGGTTGTTTCCACTTTGGCCTTATCAATAGTGCTACTATGAACAATCATGTACATGTTTTTGTGTAGACATGTTTTCATTTCTCTTGGGTACATAGCGAAGAGTGGAACTGCTAGGTCATATACCAACTCTAGATTTAACTTTTTGGGAAAACCAAACTTTGCCATAGCAGCTACACCATTTCACATTTCTTCTGGCAATGAATGAACATTCCAGTTCCTTCACATCCTCACCCATGCTTGTTATTTTCTCTGTGTTTTAAGTACAGCCGCCCTTTGTTAGACAATCTTGTATGTGGACACATTGCTCTTCCAGCTCCTTTTCCTTTCCTCCCCCGCCTCTTCTTTCCTTCCCTCCCCTCAGCCCCCTCTCCAGATCTAACCTAGGGCCTCACATTGAGCTACGTCCCCAGCCCTTTTTTATTTTGAGACAGGGTCTCACTAAATTGCTAAGTTGCCCAGGCTGGGCATGAACTTGTGATCCTGCTGTCTCAGCCTCCAACAGCGCTGGGATTACAGGCATATGCCACCACACCTGGCTTCTTCCAGCTCATTCTGGCACCTCTTCCAGAGGGATGGCTGAGCCTCCTGCCCCCCATCCATGTCTGGGGAGCAGTCTGGCAGAGGAAGGGACCGTTCACCTGCCTGAGTGAGAGACCCTGAGTTTGTATTTTGATTCAATGCTGCGGTAACTAAAGTCGAACCTTGTCCTGGCACCTAAGCCTGTTCCCCCACAGCAGCCCCGGCTTTGGGTTTCTCGAAGAGAAGAGCTCAGTGACTCTTGACAACTCAGGGCCCTGGAGGCTGGAGAGCTGGCAGGCCTGCATATCAAGAGGCACTCAGCAGCCAGTCCCAGGGAACTCAGGACTCTCCACTGGCCTGCTCCTTTAGATTCTGTTGCTAATCAAAGCTGGGGAATGGAAACCGGCCCTGCACTGCACTCTCAACACTGCATATGTGGTAGTAGGACTGGGGGGAAGACAGAGAAAACATCTTTGAGATTTCAAAGGCTGCCTCACCCTCTTCCCACTCATCCTCCTCCCCTCAGCACGCTACCTTCTCTCTCTGAACCAGCTTCTTGTAGACAGTATCTGGGAAGGACCGCAGTGGGCAGAACTTGCCGGTGCCCTCCGCGCACATAAAAACGCCATTCTCGTAGACCACGCGCCCCCGGCTGATGGTGACCAGTGGCACGCCGTGGCAGCGCATGCTCTCGTACAGGTTGAAGTCTCCCCCCTGCACCTGGGTGCTGGCGGAAATGGTCCTGGTGGGAGACAAGGGTGGGGAGACAAGGCTGAGGAGAGGGAATGACGTCCTAGCTCCACGGAAAGGGACAATGCCCATTGGGAAGGGATGGAGCAAAGGCTGGTTGTTATGGGCTGAATTGTGTCCCCTCAAAATTTCTGTGTTGATGTCCTAACCCCAGACCTTCGAATAGGACCATATTTGGAGACAGGGTCCGTTAAAGTCCAGTGAGGTCACATGGGTGGCCCTGATCCAATCTGACTGGTGTCCTTGTAAGAAGAGGAAAAGGTGACACGAGTTCTGTGGGTGCAGAGAGGAAAGACCACTTGAGGACAGCAGGAGAAGAAAGCAGTCAGCAAGCCGGGTCACACTTCTCAGGGCTAAAAGTGATGCAAAGATTATACGCCTTTGGGGGCCCCGGTCCCTCTAGTCCTGGAGACTGGTAGCAAACCTTACTTTGTGGCTTCTGGATCCCACACCACCACATCGGCGTCGGCGCCAGGGATGATGCGGCCCTTGCGGGGATAGAGGTTGAGGATCTTAGCTGCATTGGAACTGGTGACGGCCACAAAACGGTTCTCATCCATCTTTCCTCCCACCTGAAATATTGCAAAAGCGCCAAGTTAAGCAGGCTCTGGGCGTGTCCTCTCACTCACCCTGGTCACCTTGGACCCTGGCTTGTTTAAGGAGGACAGAGCGCCTCTCAGTTTGGGCGCCATCTCAGATGCGCCAGCCTGTGGGCTAGGTTCCATAGGGGCCGTATTCTTCTCTTCCTCATCCAGCAGCAATGGCTGGAGGGGGCTCTGCTGCCAGAAGGCTGCTGACCTGGTGCAAACGCACCCTATCTCTTGTTCATAACCAGCTCTACTCATATGCCCACAAGGCATGAATCAGTGTCTCCCTTCATCTGCAAAGGGTTCACAGGAGTTCCCCCTTATCTGTCGGGGATGTGTTCCAAGGCCCGCAGTGGAGGCTTGAAACTGCAGATAGTACTGAACACTAGATAGACTGTGTTTTCCCCTATACGTACATTCCTGTGAAAAAGTTTATAAACTAGGGACTGTCAGAGATTAACAACAACAACTAATAATAAAATAGAGTAAAAGTTATCTCAAACTTATGAACTATTTTTTCCTGGAATTTTCTATTTCATATTTTCAGACCAAAGTTGACCACAGATAAAGGAAACCATGGAAAGTGAAACTGCATCAGGGAGGATGACTGGAGACTCTGTGTTTGGGGAAAGCATCTTTCTGCCCCATCCATCCACCCGCCCCGAGAGCCGTGTGGACCATCGTCACGTGGCATTTCCTGAGCCCGTGTGTGGCCCTTCCCTGAGCAGGTGGTTTAGTGTTCAGCACTTCAAACCTCCTCGGAGCTCATAGTCTTTGTTGAGTCTAAACCGTGATAGATCAAGACCAAAAATACTTATTCTTCACGGGCAGAACAGGTGGTATTCATATGACGTTCCAGTCCCGATCTTTTTTGAAATGTAATTAGAGAAAATATACCAAGAGCTTTAAAAATGCTCCTGTCCCTTGGCCCAGAATCCCCTTCTAAGAATTTGTCCTAAAGCATTAATTAGAGATGCCAACATACGTGCATGAACCGAGATGTTCTCTGCAGCATTATTAATGCACTAGTTTGAAGCAGCCAAAAATTTGGAAAACTGCGAAGAATGACATAATTACATATGGTACATCCACTGGAGGGAATAATACTCAGCCATCACAGAAGTCGCTTTCTTTCTCTCTCTTTTTTTTTTTTTTGGTGGGTACCGGGGGTCGACCTCGTGCTTGCCAGGCAGGCGCTTACGCCGCTGAGCCATCTCACCGGCCCATAGCTTTTCTCTTAAAACCAAGCATATACTTTGGAACTTTTTGGCAATGTCTACTACACCTGAATATAGATGTATATCTATGACTCTATATAGCGAGACCCTGTCTCAAAAAAAACCAAAATAAATAATTTTGTGTGTGTGTGTGTGTGTGTGTGTGTGTACTGGGGGTCGACCTCAGGACCTCGCGCGCCAGCAGGCACCCGTGCCACTGAGTGATATCACTGGCCCTTTTTTCATATGTGGGTTCCGGGAGTCGAACTCAGGCCCTTGCGCTTGCCAGGTAGGCGCTTATGCCGCTGAACCATCTCACTGGCCCTCTTCCTTCCTCCTTTCCTTCCTTCCTTCCTTCCTTCCTTCCTTCCTTCCTTCCTTCCTTCCTTCCTTCCTTCCTTCCTTCCTTTCTTTCTTTTATGGTAATGAGTATTGAAGTCAGAGCTTCACTCTGAGCCATGACCCCAGCCCTTGTTTTATTTTTATTTATTTATTTATTTATTTTTTCTTTTCATTCTAGCCCTTGTTTTATTTTAGTGGGATAGGATCTCACTGAGTTGCTAAGTTGTCCAGGCTGGGCTTGAACTTGAGGTTTTATGGCCTCAGTCTCCCAGCTAAAGATGTTTTAAAGACTTTTTACTAAAACAAGAAGACACTGAAGATATACTATTATACTGAAGAAAAACATGAATCCAGTTATTAACATATGATACATGCATTGAACTAGAAAGAAATATACTAAAATGTTAATAGTTGAATCTCCAGGCATGGAGTTACCTGAATTTATTTTTTTCTTATGCTTTGGTATTTTCTGAGTTTCTATGGTAGAAATTTATAATTGATTACCTTTCTAATCCAAGGGGAAAATCAACTTTTGGTCTTGGTTTTTTGGGGTGTTGCTGGGGATGGAACCCAGGGCTTTGTGCATATTAAGCACATGCTGTGCCACTGAACCACACACTCAGCCTCTTGTCTTGTTTTTGAGTGAAACGGAGCCACGGTTGAACCAGCCTTCCCCAGGATGGTCTCTGACAGGGACGGAGGGGAGGGGCTGACACCTACCACTCCTCGCTCCCAGATGACACTCATGCGGTCCTGCACGCCACTCACTCCGTGCGGGATTTTAGTGAAGTCCTCTTTCCCCATAGCTTTCTGCTTTGTGGTGAATGGCCGATGATCTGATGCCACAATGTTCAGAGTGTCACTGGGAAGACAGAAGGAAGTGACTGGTGAGGAGGGGGGAGGCTGCAGCTCCAGAGGGTAGGGACAGATACAAAAGAAAAGGCTGGGCTTGGGAGCCGGGCAAGGTTGATTCCAATCTTGCTTCTGCTACTTAGTAGCTGTGTGACCTCTTCTGAGTTACTACATCTAAGTGAACCTCAATTTACTCACCTACAGAATGGGAATATGGGCAGAGTGTGCCATGGGAGATTTCAGGCCTTTGGGATGGTGATTTTTAAGATACTGGGCAGACAGCAATTGAAATTCAGGTTTAGCTCAAGTGAGATGGTGGCGGTGATTTTACTGTCATGGAATCACATGCTAACTCCTTCTCTGACCCTCCAGCAACCCCTGCTGGCAACAAGCAGGTGCTTGGTGAAGTTCAGTTTTAAGCTTGGCTAAATAACTTGGAGCTGCAGTCTTTTTGAATGTGGGGGCTCTAGTGGCCTAGAAGGGAAGGAAGCACAAGACGCAAGAGCAGTCCAACTTAATGAACTAGCGTGGTCTGTGGTTGGCTCCGTTCATCACCAGGGCCATCCATGACCACAGTCCTCGCACGGTTAGCAGGTGCTAAGCCACAGCTCTCCAGGGCTCCCAGGCTGCCTAAGACTCCGCAGGATAGCAGCAGAGGGCACAGGGCACGTGGAGGCAGAGCCTCTGCCGACAGAGGGAGCAGGCAGTGGGCCCACACTCAGAGCTCTCTGTTGGCCTGGCCCCAGAGACAGGGAGGGACAGAGGACAGTGAATTCCATGTCCCCCAGACCAGCACAACCTGAGGAGGAGATGCTGTGGGAGGGTAGGGAGGACCCTGGCTGGAGCAGGAAGGATCAGAGAAAGCCAGGGACAACTTCTGGGGCCACACAGTGGGGGCCCCAAGGGTCAGCTACAGGAGTCTCACTGCTCTCAGACAGTTCCCAGTCAGACCACAGGCACAGGGCAGTCTCCTCTGGAGCCCGCGGGGCTCACCAGCTACAGCTCTTGTCAAATGGCTAATGTGCTTGGCCAAATCCACAGTGTGATGACAGCTCTTCCTGGCATGGGATGACATCCCCCTGGGCTGGAAAGACAGTGACAGGCCTCTCCCCCAGAGCAGAGAATGTTCTAGAGCCCTTGTGGCTCCCGTCCCCTGTGGAATCTCCATGGTCCTGTGTCTCTTCTGGGGCCTCCAGACACCTAGCAAGGCCTGGATCAGGAGGTCCCCATCACAGGGTCATGGGCCACAGGTCAGGACGCCGAAGCACAGGCTCAACTCCCATCCTTTAACCAACAAGTCCTACTGAGCACCCAGCTTTCTCAAGAGGCTCCCACACAAGCAGGTGCCATCAAGCAGATACGAATAAATGTGATCCCTCTCCAGAAGAGCTTCTGATGTCTCCCATTGTGGCTCCAGATCTGGGACACAGAAAACACCCACCTAAACTCTTTAAAGTTAAAACATGACTGTCTTTGTCAAGTACACACCTTAGAATATTACTTACATGCTCAAATGAAAAAATTTCTGGCCCCTTTAAGAAGTCAGATTTTTAAATGAATATTTGTGTAGGTTGCGTTTTTAAAAATTCCTATTTAGCCTAAAAAATCACATCCTAAAGTAGATAATGATGGAGCAGATCATATTCTCTCTTTTTTTCATATTCTCTTATAGGAATGATAATTGGTGTCTGGGTGTTCTATCCAGTATTTTGCACCATATAAATTACACCAACAGTATGTTGTAAAAACAAAATTATAGTAATCATAAATTCCTATAAATAATTAAAATGTTAAAATTACACTCTAAATCATAAAACAGCACACATTTACAATATGCACTAATAAAAATAGAAAATTCATCCTATTCTTTTAACACATGAAATCACAATTCTACTTAAACGAACAGAATGTACTTAACTCATTTAAATAAGTGGGACAAAATAAGCTAGATATAAAAACTTAAGTTACTCAATTGATAATCCTTTTTTCCATATTTCAATTTGCATGAGTTAGGGCCCTATAATTTGGGTGGGTTGGTACATTAATTATCTTTTTGTTTTTCAGTAAATTTGCTTGTAGAAAAAAGATGTATTTCAAAAGATTCTCTGACCTTGGAACTAAGCCCAAACTGTCATAGCAGTCTTGATAATTGTTTGCTTTTTTGCATTGAGAACGATGAAAAGGAGGTTGTGTCTTCCCAAGGAAAAGCATCTTGACAAGGAAGAGCAGCTCTATTGTTTTCTTGCATCTTTACCTCTGAGTTTATCTCAATCTAGAAGAGTTGCTTAGTGTCACCCACAGACCACGGGACAGAACAGCAGAGGTGACTGACAAATACGATGAATTTAAACATCCCACTATTCTTGCCACTTCCTGAAGCAGTTCTGGAAGTCCTCTTTCATGAATGTCTTTATTTAACCTTTGGTGGCTGCTTTGATTCCTGAATTGATTAAAAATGTTCACCTTCCATGGTCATTTTGACTTTGGGGAAGGGTCATTTTGACTTCTGGCACCAGAAGTTGCACAGTGCCAGATCCAGTGAATAAGGCAGAGCGGAAACCCTGTAATGTTTTTACAAGCTTGCCTTTCAGTGATGGTACTTGGCAGCAGCATTCACTGTATTTCTTATCACAACTTGTAAAGACATGAAAGAAGACTTCCAGAGTGGTTTCAGAAAATGGCAAGGATGATGGGATACATGGATTTGAAGTGAGGGAATATATGTTGAGGGGGATTGATGGCTATGTATCTTTTACTATGATAAAATTTTAAAATTTTAACAGTCACTGTGTATTTTGATAACCCCTTGTATAAGTCTGATGCTGTGCCAGGGTGCACACTGACCCCTACCCATATGGAAAAGGCCTCTCCCCACACCTCTCTTCAGGGCGTTACCATATGGGATGTTGAGAGGGAATATTTTGGTTATTGACAACAAGGATTAAAACCAAGGTCAGGGATGAAGTAAGCACCCCATTTTCTACAGGGGCTGGTCACTCCCCTCAACTCACCCCAGATCAGCCTAGAAGAGGTGTCTTTACCTCCCACCCCCAGATCTGTGAAAGCAGAGGACAGGTGGGAACTGCGTGTCAGCAGGATGGAGAGTCCCGGCATCTCCCGTGCCTCCATGTCCCCTGCCCACTCCTCTGCCCCGAAGTCAGGAGGGCATTTCAGTTGAACAGAGGCGAGGCAGTGTGCACCTGCTGGGGCACTGATGGCCCCACCTCCCAGCTCGGGGTGGGCTAACTGGTGGGCACGGGAAGGGGGTGTTAAGGCAGTATCCTCACCCCGACCTGAGCAGAGCTGGGCAGTGCAGGGGAGCAGCCTGACTTTTAAACTAAAGGATTTAACAGCCAACAGTGCTGAGGGAGCAAGGGCCCATCCCCCAAACATCACTAGGGATGAGAAAAAGGCTGGCAAGTTACTGGGACAAAACGCCTTTCCTCAGTGGTATTCGATGGAATGTGGGCTGTTCATTGAGCCATATTCTTGCTTCAGGTTGGGATCAATGGGGAAAAGCAGTGTTAGAGAGGAGCTAAGAAAAGGGCTCTGCAGGGAAGGTGTAGGGGGAAAGAGAGAAAAGGAAAAGGGAAGAAAGAAGGGAGTAGCATGCAGAAGGAGCAAGATACAAGCAGAAATGAGAGGCAATGAGAAGAGGGCAAGGTGAAGACAGCACAGGTATTGGCAGTGGTCAGGCCACATCCACAGCTCCCTGCCGGCTCCAGAGGGACATGTCCACATCCCATGAGATGCTCACTAACCACTGATCACAGCTTTAGCTACACATTTTCCCCTTACGCTTCAGAAGCTCTCCCTCCACATCAAGGATCCAGAGAAGCCCCATGGGCTGACAATGATCTAATGGGCTCTGAGAAGGTCATACAAGCAAAAGCGTCCTCTGAGCACAACGAAACCGAGCTGGCTTTGTTTCCGGGGCTCTAGGACATCTTCTGAAGGACTTGCCATCCTAAGGGGTGTGCCCTGGGCATGAGCAGCTGCTCTGCCCTGCTGAAGCGCCTTACTTGGCCAGCAGGCTCATGAGGTAGGTGGAGGTGTTGGTGTCCAGTCTCAGGGGAGGCACTGTGACGTAGGCGGCTGCGTGGGACCAGTCCTGGTGGTAGTAGTGTAAGCCTGTCAGCGTGGCATGCGCAGTGGTGGTCTCGGCCAGTACCACCTTCCCTGGAGGAAGAAGGGGCAAAACCATACTGAGGAAGCCTCTGGACCCAAGACATCAGGGGTCTGAGGCTGTCACCTTACAGGTGAAGGAGTGAAGGTAGAGAAGAGGGCCCTCCCAGGCTTGCTCGGAAGCTGGCTCGGGCATTTACAGCAGCACTGCGTTCAAGCCCAGGGACTTCTCCTGCTCACTCTGGGCAACAGGAACAGAGGGCCTGGGCTCCGAGGCCGGGCAGCACTGAGTGCGCTTGGGGGAGGAGTCTGGTTTGGCCAGGGCATGGGTGTGGGGTGTGTGCAAGGTGCTGTGGGGGCCAAGGATGTAGGGCAGGGGGCAGTCGGGAGCAGACAGGCGCTGTGAGCAGCTCAAAGAGAACTGCTGGGTGGGACCCGGAACAAAGCCAGAGGGTAGGGAGCCATCTAGCAGGCTGGGAACAGTCTGGGTGAGACCCCAAGAGGGGCTTCAGTCAGGGGAGAGGCAGGAGGTAGGGTCTGGAGGGCAAAATGGTATGAAGGCTGGGGTGCCCTTGCCTCTGACTTTTATTCCCAGGGTTGTGACGGTGACTTTGTTTCTCCTGTTGCCAGGCCCTCACCGGCACCCTGTGCTGGGCTGGACTACATAGGACTACAAAGCCTTCAGGTATTGGCAGATCATCAGCACTGAGTCACACCAGTGCCCCTCAGGGCTGGGACACAGGGTTCCAGGTGGCTAGAAAGGGAAGTCAGCCACACACTGTGATTTCTCTAGGGACCCCCCCAAAAACCACGCCCACTGGAACTGCCCAGGGTTTTATGTTGGTTGCCAAGGCAACTGTTGGTAAAACCTGAGACCAAAAAAACACTAATTAATGAGCCAATTTAAAACTTAGATAATTTTACCAGACCCAGGCAAGATGACAGACATTTCTGTAAGGCTGTTACACACGGTTGTCGTGGACAGAGCCCAGGCTGGGGTGGTGCTCTGAGAGCAGCAGAGAAGAGGTTAGGCTGGCTGGGGTCCGGGTGTGGGGCGCGCGCTGTGACGGTGGGCTCCGCCGTCCTCCAGTCTCAGCACGCAGCACGCCCCGTGGAAGGACTCACCTTGCATCTTAGCGGCTGCGATAACATCACCCGCGGAGATGCTGGACACATTGACCAGGTAGACGGGACAGTGAGTCTGAACATAGGAAGCAGCAGGAGTAGGGGTGTCAAGCCGTAAACTTAACAAACATGAAAACAACCCCAGCACAATAGCCCTGCACCAGCACCTCCTGAGGTGTCGCTCACCCCCACCCTCCAGGTGACGACAGTCTCATCCCGGGGAGGCTGGGCTGGCGACCAGAGCACAGGCTGCAGGCTGAGGACCATGAGACGCAGGCAGGCAGCAGGCAGAAGCCAGCACCAGAGCCCGCAGGGGAGGCCAGCTGGGAGGTCAGCCCCAGAGGTGACTTAGGCTGTTGAATCTGAATCTCACTTTCTCTCTCATCTGACAACCATGACTGTAATTTAAAGGGAGGGATTATTTTTTGTATTTTAATTTCCTGTTCATAAACGTGATGACCTAGAGACAGGCATGTATTCTGCCTGATATCTCAAGTCACGGCGTCTGCAGTCTAAAGGCTGCCTTATCAGAAGAGAACAAAACACAGGGACTCGAGGTTCGGCATCTAGGGTCACGGTCACAGACAAGACTGATCTGTAATCAGTTACCTGGATTGTCAAAGGGACTAGCTTTTCCTCCACTACTATGTGTGACCATGGTCCAGGGCCGAACTTTCCTGGCCACATGTTTGAGCTAAAAACCAAGAAGCTGCCTTTTGGTCGTTCAGATCTTTCCTTATTCTGGAGTAAGTTTCTACCAGGAAGTAATTGGTAGATAACTGTTGCCATGACAGCAGGACAAAATCCTTATCCAGCTGTCAGACCTGTAAAGAGCTAATGGGAAAATGTTTCCCCAGATGTTATTCTGATGTCTTCTTCACTGATCACATCAGGAGGACATGCGAGTTTAGGAAGTGGCTTGAGGCTTGATGTGCTTGGCACAGGTCGACTGAGCAAGTCACTGTTTCTGAGTCTGTAGCTCTGCCTGGGGCTCGAGTTTGCATCTAAGGCCCCGATTCTGACAAGTAATGCTGATACTGCCAGTCCAGGGATCCCACTTTGAAAACCACTGTTCTAGAGATGATAGTTCAGATTATCTGAGCACAATGAACCTTTCAGTGATGGTTTAGGAGAAATGACCTGCACGGGTTCTACTGTTTATAAAGTGCTTCTTTTTCTTGGCTCCTTTGATCCCCAACGCAGCCTTGCTGTGAAAAAAGGATACTATCATTCCAACTTTATATAATGAAGTAGTGGATCAGAGTGACATACATGTGGTTGAAAACCTGTGTTAGGTAAAAGTCAAAGCTAAAATATCTGGCACCGTCTCTCCCTGGTTCCCACCACCACATTCTACCGGTGCCTAGTTAACCCCAAAGGGACTTTACCCTGAACCACACCAACAAACTGAAAACAATGGCCACAGGTTTAAATCATGGTTCTCTAAGCCACAAGTCTACCTATTCCTCCAAAAGTAAGAGATTGCAGTTGTGGTGAGGCTTGGGGTCCCCCCAACCTTCACATGCCTCCCTTGGGAGCCATTTGCACTTGAGCAGTGCACGTCAGCTTCAGCAGCTTCCGCTCACTGAAAGGGGTGGGATGGAGAGCTGGGGGCAAGCAGGATGCCCTCCAGAACTCTGGGAATAGCACCCATTTAGCAAATAGGTCTGGGGTTCTGGGAACCAGGTGGCACTGACCCCCAGAGCACAATGACACTGAAACATGGTCCCAGCGTGAGGACCAGCCTACTTACCCTATTTGCGATGGTGATGACACGATGAGTGGCTTCCACTTCCAGCTATTAGAAACAAAGGACAGAAAGGAACCAAGCTTCATCATCTCTCTTCAAGCCAGCTGCACCTGCCTGAGAGCCCTCCACATGGAAAATGCTGGAGTATCTGACACGGAGCAGGAGGGGCCCTCTCTACCCACAGGAGCTGTCAAGCTCCAACCACCTGGGCTGCCAGTGGGAAAGTCCTAGGACTTTGGAGACCAGGATCATCCTTGCTGGAGGCTACCAGGGCTTAGAAGGCAAATGAAGGAAAACCCGGAGTGTCATCTCTCCCTGTCCTCACAGCCACCTCAGAAACTCAGTGAAGAAGCAGAGGGACTGGCATCAAGCTGGAAGCTGGCCTCGCTCAGGGTTTCTGTGCCTCAGCACTACTGACATTCAGAGCTGGATAATCTTTGGGGTGGCGCTGTCTGAGCATTGTAGGACGCTGACAGCATCCCTTGCCTCTACCTACTAGCTGCCAATAGCAACCCGCTCCCTCCCAGTGGGGACAGATAAAAATACCTCTAGACACTGACACTGTCCTCTGGGGAGCAAAATCTGCCCTGGTGCAGACTTGGGCCCACTCTTTAACTAGCAGATGCTGATGTTGGCTGTTACTGCTGTCACCACAGTCAAAGCCTCGCTCTTTCCTTGTGGTCCCTAACAAAGCAAGCCTAGGCCTGGGTCCACACAGGCACCCACTCTGTGGATTTATTTGGTTGAATCTGGTGCCTCTTTCTCTACCAATTCTGAGTTGCCCCAACAGGGCCTATATTCAAGGACAGGAGGACAGGACAGATGTAAGAGAGGAGGAAGGTAGTTTGACTTGGCTCATGGTGATGGTGGGACCACATATGTGTCTCTTGGACATTCAACCACCAACCCCTCACAGGTGGTGTAGAATATCAGAACAGGGTCATAGAGCAAAAAGGCATATTTATGTAATGTGGTTTCTCAGAAAATAATGATATGGAGCATGAGGGATTTGTGTCAAGGCCCTGAAAAACTGTATGCAAGATAAAAGCAGAGTGCGGAAGAGAAAAGGGCTTTTAATTTCCAGTTCCATGAGTAATCAAGGGAAAGAGCATGACAGGTATGTGTCCCTTATTTCTGGTGAGAAGTGTCCAAAATATTCCTTAGATGCGGCACTCGTCCCAAAAATGTTGTGTCCCCAGGGCCCTTTCTGTCTCTTTTGTCTGCTGATTCGGTTCTGGGCAAAGCCTCCTTGGAGTGGACACTGTCTCAGAGCCTTGACATCAGAATCAGTGGTGGTGGTGGGGAGATACTGTTCCCCACAATGGTCTCTTCTAAGGAAGTTCAAGGTCCAGTTGGCCTTACCCTGGAGGAAGCTGTTGGCCTTAGTCTTGGGAAACTTCCATATGGGAGGGAATTCTACCCATGGAGAAAGTTATATTTTGGATGTCTCTTCTATCCTAAGATTCTGAGTCTACGTGAAAGAAGCTGAAAACGGACGCAGGAAGTCCTTCTCACCTCCTCTGGACGGCTGATCTCGATTCCTTCTGGGCCAGTGATACCCAAATCTAGTGCCTCCTTAGCACCCTGAATAATGGCAGAAGAAAGAAAAACTGAGCCATACAGATAAATGAAAACACTGAGGCAGGCATGGTGGTGCATACTTATACCTCCAGCACTCTGGAAGGCTGAGGTAGGTGGATCTCAAGCTCGAGCCCAGCCTGGGCAACTTTAGTGATGTAGCGAGACCCTGTCTCAAAATAAAAATAAATAAATAAAAAGGACTGGGGATGTAGCTCAGTGAGAAGCCCTGAGTTCAGTCTTCAGTACTGAAAAAACAAACAAACAAAATAAAAAACAAAAAATCGACCCCAAGCGACAATAAAATGGGCTACTTAGCCCATGCCAGTAGGTCGGCCACATCTCACTCCTGTAATATTTATCTTCTACAGAATGCAGGACCACCATGCAGGAAGGCTCTCCTGATGCTCATGTTTTAGTAACCAAATGTATCTTTTTCTCTTAAAATACAATTCAGTGATTGGTCAACAGGCGTAGGACACCAAAGACAAGTACTTGTTGATTGTTTGAAGGAGCTGCCTCACAGGAAATCTAGACAAGTCTCTGCCTCCAGCAACTCCTAGCCTAGCCTTTACCCACGACCTAGAACCGAGAGACTTGTCCTTCTTGGTACCAGAGAACAAGTCTCTATAATAACTTAGCTCCTCTGAAGAGGTACAGGAAGGTGAAAAGCACATTCTTGTTTATTCTGTATGTCACATCTCATTAAAAGTACTCCAGACTCTTTTGCTATAGTGAAACTTATATATCACGGCATTAGGGAGGCGGGGGGGAGGGGTGTAAGGGTGGGTAAAGGGGGATGGATATGATCAAAGCACGTTATGTGACTTATGAAAATGTCACAGTGAAATCCAATATTCTGTAAAATCGATATGTACTAACAAAAATACATCACGGCACTAGAACTAAAGTACTGTCACCTAAGACTTAGAAACTGTTTGGGGCTATGAAAAGAGATTGGTTTTGTTTGTTTGCTGTTTATATACAGTAGAAAAGTTTGGCTCTTCTGACTAAGATTTGGCACCTGAGTTGTTTGCATCTCACACTTTGGTTTACAACTTGTTTTGCTGAACCTTGCAGGATGGTAGGGCCCCTCCCCCCACCTCCATGCCACCCCATCCCACGTCCTCTACTGCAGACTTGCCTCAGCCACAAGCTCCCCGTTTTCAGCATGAACTCGAGGGATCGCCCCGATGTCCTTGCAAGCGTAGAACACTTGGTACAGCTCACTGTCTCGAAGCATGTACAGGTCCTTGTAGGTCATAAACATCTGGAATGAGTTGACACCCTTCTCCCTCACCAGCGTCTCCATTTCTGCTTTCACCTGCAGAGCAAAGTGCAAAGGCAATGCCCGGTGAGTACGGATATCCCAGAGCTGCCTGGCAGGTGCTGGCCCAGCAAGGAGGAGATGTGGGGTCCACGCCCAGCGTGGTCAGTTGAGTCACGATGTGACTGCCGCGACCTGCAGTCTCACTCCCCAGAAGCACTCTGAAGCATGCCAGGCATGATGCAATGATGAGATAACGATAGCCTTAGACTATGGGCATGCCCGTCCTATCACATAGGCTTGTCCTGTGTTTGTGCCTCCAAACCAGCGTTCTTGGTAAATGCAGGAATAACACCTTTTGTTCCTCTGCCCTGTGCCCCTCCCCACATAGAGGAAATGGTATTACAAAGAAGGCATACTTATGCTAAAAATCCAGAGACTCTGGGAACATCAAATTAGGAACAAAGCAAGACATGAACAAAGCTATGCAAATATGGATAATCATCCCGATGTTATGTTAGGGAAAACACTGATCTAACAGGAGGAAACAGCTTGAGGGTCATCTACTTGCCAGAACATTAGTAGCCATAAACCTGCAGGTCATGAAGACCACAGCAAAATAGAAAATAGAAAGTTACTATGTAAAAAATATGTACAATGAGTTAAAGCAACAATGAGGATGGATTATGAGCTTCTTTTCTTTTCCACTTTTAAAATCTATGATTAGAAAGCAACATTTGTTATTAAAATTTTAAAATTCTAGATGCCCAAAAGTCTTCAGAATCTCTGGCAACTTAGGGGTGGCTGCCTGGCTTCACAGTGTAGCTGAGAATCTTCCTGGATTGACTAGGCCAGGCCAGCTCCAGCAGAGGATGCACAGAGGCTCCGGGTAGGAGTCATTGCCCCAAAGGGAGACCCATCTGAGACAATCCTGGATGAGGGATGCCCACAGTCAGGCTGGCCCTCGTGGTTAGCCTGGTGCCCAGACGGCCTTCATGCTGCAAGGCTCCCAGGACTCTAGTGCTTGCTGTCACTGCCAGGCTGGAAATACCAGAAGAGCCTGGGTGAGCTCTGACCAAGGCTAAAACTCCAGCGCAGAAGTAGAGGAGGCTTTGAGTGCTCATCTCAGCAGGGAGCAGGGCCTTTTAGACCAGGGTCCACAACTGCGCAACTTTGTAAAACTTCTTACTGTGTGTTGTTTTTTTATGTTTCTGGGCTTAATAAATAATGGATGAATGAATGAATATTCAGGCTGCTTCCCTGGGCAATAAGCAGTAAAACTCCAACAACAAAGCAAAATCTAAATGTAGGTATTTCTAGGAAGAGCAAGCACAGGCACCAGTGGGCTCAGTGGCAGTTGGCCTCAGCCTCAGCCTCAGCCTCAGCCTCAGCCCAGGACAGCCGCTAGGAGGCGGGGCTGAGAAAGAAGCATCCTTAGGGCTGTTCGTACCAGGCAGAGGCCTCACTCAGCTCAGTGCTGACAGCCAGGACACAGCCCTCTGCATCTCAGCCCACCCCTCCACGGCGCGCCACATTAGGTGTCCCCATGTACACAGCAGGCCATGCTAAAAGCCTGCGGGGTTGAGCAAGGAGCCTGCGCTCCTGAGGCCTGGCTTCTGGCCTTGCTCTGTGTGGCTCAAGATCTCTCTGTCTGCTGAAAAACAGCCTCTTGAAGTTAAGCAGGGCAGATCCACCTACCGCCCTTAAGAATCCTGAGGGTTTTTCTTTTGGCAAGTGGGGGAGTTAGGTGAGAGCACCAGGGCACAGCTGGCTCAGCCACAGGCCCCTCTGCCCACAGGACCACTTGTGCCTTCTTCCCAGATTCCACAGCGCTGTTACCTTGGGCGCCCACCAGGTGATCCCCACATGAAGGGCATAGTCGCAGCAGACCTTGGGGTCTGCCAGGCTCCGGCACTTCTCGTAAGCATCCACAAGGGAGGTCTCCTTGTCAGGCAGGACGTGGCCAATGATCATGGTGGTTCCTCCAACGAGTGCTGCCTGAGGGACAGGGAGACAGTCTTGTCACAGCCCACCCTGCACCTAAGTCACTGGCCCGGTCCTCAGGTACACCCAGGACAGCCACAGAGCCTGCTTTACAAGAGCCTGTGAGGACCAAATACAGCAAGATTTGGGGAACCCTAAGGGGCTACATGGAGGCGCAAGAGCCGGCAGCAAACCTGCTTCTTCCTTATCTAGGGTTTCTACTTGGCACTTGGAAAAACCATCTTGTGTGTTACCAAGCCTAAGGCCAGCCCCTGGTTTCCCAATGAGATCTCCCCTCAAACGATTTTCTTGCCAACTTGAATGTACAGATGACAAAACATCTGAATATAATATAAAGTGTAATCAAACATCTATTTAAAATATTTACTTAGTTACAATCATGTATTTAAATCATATGAAATATTTATTTGGATATATCATTTCTTTATTCTCTCACATTTCATGAAGCAATTTTACACAAAGTTTTTGAGAGTGTAGCTCAGTAGTGGAGTACTGGTCTACCATGTGTGAAGTCTTGGGTTCAATCCCCAGTGCCACAAAAAAAAAAAAAAAAAAAAACAAAACAAAACCAAAAAAACAAAAACCACCACCAACAACAAAAAAAATGTTTAAATGAAAGCCAAGTGTGATGGTGCATGCCTGTAATCCTAGCACTCTGGAGGCTGAGGCAGGAGGATGGCTGTGAGTTCCAGGCCAGCCTGGGCTATATAGTGAGTTCAAGGCCAGTCTGAACTATACAGTGAGACCCTGTCTCCAAAACAAAAACAAAAACTTTTTACACAGATTTTCAACATCAGTGTCTTTGTCTTCAGTTTTTCCAAGCACATTAGCTTTGTTCCCATCTAGCTTGTCTGAGATATTGCACATTTTAGATGCACGTCTAACTTAGCAGTGAAAAATGATCCTCGTCATAATCTCCACGAGACTACTTTAAGCAGAAATCTTTAAAAGGTGTCACTCGAAATCTCAAAGTACCCCCCCATTTGCAGAAAGATGACTAAATCTATATGAACACCTCCCCCCACCCCGCCAACTGTTTTCTTGTGGTACTGGGATCAACTCGAGGAATGCTCTACTACTGTGCTACATCCCCAGCTCTTTTTATTTTGTATTTTCAGACAGAGTCCAGCTAAATTCCTCAGGCTGGCCTTGAACTTTTGGTCCTCCTGCTTCAGCCTTCCAAGTAGGTTACAGGTTTGCACCATCACACCTATCTCCCTCCAACTTTTTAAAAACTAATTTGTTCTGGTGATGTCTATAGACTTCCAAACTTAGCCCTGCCCAAAGGCTGTTTCAGGTGACTGGGCTGTTCCCAGACAAAACTTTGTTATAGAAATTAAAATAACTGAGAGAAGGCCCCCATAATATGACAGCCCCTCCCCATAAAAGCGTGGGAAAACCTGTCCTCCTATTTGAGTCCTTATGATGATTTGGAGTCAGGGTGCCTGGCCTGAGCTCCTGCTCTGCCATCCCCTAGTTGGAAAACTGCAGCCAACTGGGTAACTTCCCTGAAATGCAGATTCCTTGCCCATACCTGGGATACTTTCCTGGTTGGGCAGTTGAAAAAATCAAGTAAAACATCACTTCTGGAATAGATTTGGTAAAGCCTTGTCCAGATGTATGTTTAATTATTCAGAACCTAGGTGCTTATGTCCGCTTTCTGTAGCTGTGAAAGCGCGCAATGAAACTGTCTTCATGATATCATGCATCTCTATCCAGTCAAATCCTTGATTACCATTCCGAAATACAGTACTGCTGGGGACTAAAGCACGGAAGAAAACCAGTTCAGCAACCAAACAATAACTAAATAAAGAATCTTGCCACTTAGTTTTCCACTCCGATGCTAGCAGGGGCCAGGGCAGTGACAATGTCGCTCCCAATGGGGTCCTGGAGCCTCAGGAGTCTGACTTCTTGCATAGCTTAAAACAACCGACAGAGGGCGCCAGTTCTGCGACACACGCAGGAAGGGCGACGTGGCGGGAGGGAGGAGGGCAGATTGCAGCTTACTAGCTGGCTTCTATTTCTGCTTCTGCTGGATCCTGCCAGGCTGATTCATCCTCAGAGCAGGTGGTTGTACTCTATTTTGTCCCACGATGCATTTCTTGCGTTTACACGTGCACATGGGGGTGTCTGCTACATGGAGATTTTACACACTACATTGTTTTATTTTTTCGGGGTACTAGATTGCTTTCCTGTGCACTCCCTTCAGTACATCTGCAGCTCTGGGCAGAGAAAGGGGAGCCCGCCACAGCACAGCGATAACAGAGTCCAGACTGTGCTTTATACTCAAGGATCTCAAGACAAGAGAGGAGGAAGAGCTTCTCATGCGGACCCTCTAAAGATCAAGCTAATAAACCATTCCACAGAATACATTCATTCTATCTCGCTACTCCGGTACGTTCTTATAATGACCAAGAGGGCAAGGTTTGAATTTAGAATTTTGAGGGGTCCTTGAAATTCTGAGCTCCACTGCAGGGAGAGCTGACCTCAGGCTCTGTGCCTCTCCTGTCCACACCGTCTACTTTGGCCTCATCCCTCAGCCCGCTGCAAAATGCTGCCCTTGGGCCTAGTGCGCACACACTTGGGGTCCAGCCCTCAACAGGCCAGCAGGCTTGTGTAGGTCCTAGGAGGGCATGGGGCCTTTGTCAGAGAATTCTAGGGACCCAGAGTGGGCTAGGAGCGGGCTAGGGAGCGCTGGGCAGACACAGCTCCTGCGCCTGGTGGGAAAGGATCTGGGGTCTCGGAGGACCCAGGCTGCACCCTCCAGGGTTCAGCACCCAAGGCAGAGGTGGTTCTTGCCTGGGTCTAAGGGCAGGCACTGAAAAGGGTTCTGCAAGGAGTCTGGAGCACCAGGCAGTGAGAGGCCTTGACTTCTGCACTTACTGGCTATAACCCAGGAGCAGCTACCAGGGGCACAGAGAGGGATGGGGGCAATGACTATGAGAGCATCCAGAAGGGGCACACAGCTGCCTGAGTAATTATTCCAGCGGTTACCCCAGGCCTCCAAATAAGAACCTACCCAGACACTGGATGTGGGAGCACGCAGCTCCTTTTGGGCAAAACACACAGTGCTGGCTTTGGAAGTGTGCGGCTCCAAGCCCCCAGGATGAAGGCCCACGCTTTGCTGTCACGGAGGCGACAGACCTTCTCAGAGGCACTCACAGAGCGGCCAGGGCGAGATCACGGGGGAGCGCAGCCCAGTCCCATTCCTGAGGCTTTCAAAAGGCTGCCGTTTATGAACATGCGACCGTGTGGCTGCTGAGTGTTCAAGGTGAGCTACGGAAGACCTCAACGGAAGTCAGTAAGATGATGTTCCTGGAAGCCAAGTCGGAGTGTGGAAAAGGGTTGCGCTGCAGTGAGTGAGGAGGTGGAATTCAGGATGTGGACGCAAGATGCCCGGAACTGCCTAAGCACACTCCGCCCCACACAAGGAAGGAGCTGGGAGGAAGTATACCGAACATGAACCATGGCTGTTTTGGGGTGGAGAGATTCTGAGCAATTTATTTATTTTTTATTCTCTAACATTTATTTACTTAGAAGTAATTAATTACTTTAAAATACATACTAAAGGGCCGGTGAGATGGCTCAGCGGCTTAAGCGCCTGCCCGGCAAGCGCAAGGGCCCAAGTTCGACTCCCGGAACCCACATAACGAAAAAGGGGCCGGTGATATCACTCAGCGGCACGGGCGCCTGCTGGCGCGCGAGGTCCTGAGGTCGAACCCCCGGTACCCACACACACAAAAAAAACAACAAAATACATACTAAAAGCAATATGTTACTTTTACAATATATACTATACAAATAAACTTAGAGGATTTAAAACTATTTCAAATTTAGTTAGCCATGCTTGTGTTTAAAATGCTTTATAGGGCTGGTGATATGGCTCAGCAGCATAAGCGCCTGCCTGGCAAGCGTGAGGTCCTGAGTTCGACTCCTGGTACCCACATAAAGGAAAAAAAGAGCTGGTGATATTGCTCAGCGGCACAAGTGCCTGCTGGCAAGCGCGAGGTCCTGAGTTTGACTCCAGTACCCACATAAAAAACAAAATAAAATAAAATAAACTGCTTTACAGCTGAGTGTGGTGGTGTCTGCCTGTAATCCCAGCACTTGGGAGGCTGAGGCAGGAGGATCGCTGTGAGTTCGAGGCCATCCTTGGCTACATAGTGAGTTCAAGGCCAGCCTGAACTACACAGCGAGGCCCTGTCTCAAAAAAAAAGCTTTACAGTTATAAAATATTTCAGATAGGATAAAAGTACTATAAATACTATAAAATAAAATAAAAATAATAGAAAATATAAATAAAAGAATATAACACATACTTCATGTACCTTCTACTCAAACTCCTCATTCTTCTGCCTCAGCCTACCAAGTAGGTGGGATTACAGTTGTGCACCACCACACCCAGCTCTACTCTATCTTTTGAGGTTGATATAAATTCCTCCTACCCATATTTTTATGCTTTTATTATGTTTGTCTTGTGAATTAAAAAAAAATTAGTCAAGCACAGTGGTGCATTCTTATAATCCCAGCACTCTGGAGGGTTGAGGCAGGATTACAAGTTTGAGCCCAGACTTCGCAATTTAGCAAGATTCTGTCTTAAAATAAAAAATCAAAAGAAGGGGCTGGTGATGTAGCTAGTGTGAAGGACCTGGGTTCAATCCCCTTATGCTGCAAAACAAACAAACAAGCAAACAAAAACATAAATAACACAAATGGTATCAAATTGTCAGTGTCCTTGGCAACTTGTTTTATTTTTGTTGTTACAGACACTTTCTCTCTTACTAGGTGCCTGAACATCCTATGCATGTGTGAGCAGAGCCCACACTCAAGAGTGTGTGCTGCCAGGAAATGGAGGTGCAGCATTGGGGGTCCCCCCAACTATCCCAGACCTGTCCCTGAAGGAGCTGACCTCACTAGGGCCTCCTCGGACCTGGTGGCTCACCAACACTGCCCGTTTATCACACCAAGCCCTTTTCTAATACAAGCTTCTCCAGCTGAGCCTTTTCTACTGTGGATGTGGCATTACTTTTATCCCGATGCAGGACTTCATCTCTCTCACTGTTAAGTTAATCTGGACATTAGGACCATTTGTTTAATCAACAGTCACAGCGTAGCATTATATCCATTTTTCAGGGTATGAAACATAATTGTACTGGTTCAAAGGGTTGCCGTTGTTTTCTTTTTGACATTTATGACATTTACTGCTTGGTAAATCTGGATTTATTTGATATCTAGTAATGCCACCCCCATTTATTCCCTAAAAACACCCAATGTACTTAGTAGGGGCCTGGAGTAACTGCTGGAATAATTATGCCACTTCAGAGCACAACTTCTAGCATACACTAAGCAAAGAGCAGGAGCTCATACTAAAATTCGACCTCCATCTTTACAAATGTCATCTTTATGTTTCAGAATTTCATCAGGCCACTGTGGGGCATGTAGGGGTTTCCATATGAACCAAGGACCTGCTCAGCAAGTTGGAAAAACATTTCAGATAGCTCAGGCCATTCAGATATGATTCGTTTGCTGACATCACAATGTTGGAGAGATCAATGCGTTGATCTTTCTTGGCTTTATGGGGACAAAGATCTTTGAAATCACTCTCTTACCATCTTCCCCACTGCCACAGATCCAATCATGTTTCACTGAATTTCCTATAGCAGTGATTTCTCCCGCCTCCCTCAGCCCCCCTCTCCTCCCTCCAATTTGGCTATCTTGCTCCAAGGCCAAGAACCAACAGGTCAAGGCACAAATTTGTGTTCTGCTGTAGAGAAGGCACCTGGGCCAGAGCCAAGCCAGAAGGTTTTCACTGGGGGAGGGAAAGGACTTCCTAGAACATATTTTCATGCAGGTGCATGGAAAGCAGGCGTGTGTTTGAGGAACAGCTGGACTCAGAAGAGCAGGATCTGTTACTGTCTAGATGTGTGGGTTAAGGGAAACTCAGTCTTTAAAGGGGGAAACTGCGCTGGCAATCAAGTGCCAAGCATTTGGATTTGCTGTGGTTTGGAGATGTTTTGAGTGTGTTCTCCCACAGGTTCATGTGTTAAGATTTAATCTTCCTTGTGAAGTAGTAGGAGGGCGGAAACTTAAACTGACTATGATGTTTAGACGTGGGGCCTTCAGGAGGGGATTAGTATCAGATAAAGTCATCAGGAGCCCTACGATTGAATACTTTACAGGAAGAGGACATATATAGAGGATATATAGACACACACACTCCCTGTCTCTTGCCATGTATGTAATGCCCTGCGTAGCCTCAAGACTGGCAGCAAGGCCACCACCAGATGTGGCCCCTCAGACTTGGACTTTCAGAATCATAAGCCAGAACAAACTTCTTTTCTCTATGAAGTCTGCAGTTTCAGTTATTTTGTTATTGCAACAGAAAACAGACAGATGTGCTTTGTAAACCAGCAAATGAGTAGAAACATTTCTGTATCTCTTAATGCCTTTGGGAAAGCCATCATTTGTTCAGATGGATCTGCTTCCTCTGCGAATTGCTGAACCACTCCTTTCTCTTTTCACATTAAAATTATCTTCCATTTTTAACTGACACTCTCCCTAAGTACAAGAAAAAAAGATCACCAGCTCAGTAGTTTCTCTCTTGCATGGAGTAGCTTCCTTTATGTGCAGGGTTCTGTCTGTGCTCCCTGGTGCTCTGGGAAGCCAGGTCTTACACCACCATGCCTTGGGACAGGAGCAACATCCTGAAAGAAGGGCCTGAGCATTTCATCAAATGAGATGATGCAGGTACCGTATACAAAACCAAGCCTGGCACATGGCAAACACCTTTCACATCCGGAAGCACAAGCGCACCAGCCAGGCCAGCTTCACGGCCAGCGGCCTGTGCAGCTGCACTTAGCGGGCCTCTGAGCCTAGTTTGATATTCTGCTGTCACTGTCTGGAACTTCTAAACAAGGAGCTCCACATTTTCCTTTTGCTGTGGGCCCTGCAAAGCCATCCCATCCACCGGCTCATCATCTACACTGGGTGGTATAGAGCGACCAGGCTATTAACAGCCGTACACTGAGCTTTACCACCAGCTCCACCAACTCACACTGGGGTTAAGGACACGCAAATCACTTGCTCTCTGTCGAGACCACTCAATTGCTGAGTAGTGCTCCATCCTCTTGGTCACCCCAATCCTTTTTCAAAGCCTTTTTTCCAGGTCCTTGAGGCTACCTCTCTGTTCCTCTGCTATGTATAGCGCCCAGGCCTTATCTTGGCTGATACTGGCAGTCTGTTGGATGGGTTTTCTCTAACTCGCACATTTGCAGTTAACTGCATTCTTAAATTCCTTTCACTTTCCGGATCCATGGTCTCTACCGCATGTTCTAGGGCATGGACCCACTTCCTGATGCTCTCACTGCAAACACTGTCATATCTAAAACTCGTACTCTGTTCTCTCAGCTTTCAGGAAACAGGCAACATTCAAAGCACAATACATTTTAGGAAAACAATACTTTCCTGCCACTTAACCACTTAACAGTTTACCCCAAGCGGCACGTTTGTTTACGTACTTACTATTCCAAGTACCGCCTGGGCAGGTGTGTATGAATAAATTTGATAAAGTTGTCATTTTTCTGTCTCCCGTTATCTTATAAAAATTAACGAAAATGCAACATTTGGTCATCCTGTATTTAAATAATTGGACTGGTGAAAGTGGTTAAAGCACATTAAGTCTGTATTTGAAAGCAAAATAGTATAGTGGCATGAATCACACTTCAAGGCAGGTAGATCTAGGTTTAAATCCCAGCTCTGTCACTTATTAATTTTAAGCCCTTGAGCAAGTTATTTAATCACTTTGAATTCCGTTTTACAAGAGGAGAATAGGACATCGCTCCTGGGGTTACTCTGAGAACTAGTGGAGATAATGGGTACAAAGCATTTAGCTGCACCCTGCACACAGTGGGAGCCCAAGTTAGCTGAGGTGACTGTTGACCTAATGTGCACCCTGGGTCCCTCTGGCTGTGTAGCAGGTGCTCCAGGAGAAGTGAGAAATGTAAGCACCTGTGGTGCTCAGAATCCAACTGGCAAATAGGAAAAAAGTTCATTTTTAACAGAAGTGACTTCAGAATACCATGAGAGTATGTGGCAGCACACGATTATATTCCTCATTGAAGACGGAGACCATCGCTTTCGAAAGGAGACTGGAAAGACGGACCAGCACAGGAGACAGAGCTGGAAGGTGGGCAGGACACGCAGGGCAGGAAGCAGTGTGGCAAAGTCAGGGGTGCCATCAGAAGGCTGAGAATGGGCCTGTTTGGTCTGGGCCGAGGCAAACCTGGCCAGGACCCTGTGTATGGACCTTGATTTAACTTGGCTTCCATCTAATCGGCAAAGTCTATCAACTTGTACATATGGAGATGGCAATAATGAGAGGCCTGGGGAGTGTGGCCTAGGAGCTCGTGAACAGAGAAGACCCTGGACATGACTATGGCCCAGGAAAGGCGGCTGTGTAATAAATGACCTCTTGACCTCAGCTGTAAGCCAGGTGTAACCACAGCAGGCTTTGGGCAGAGAAAAACGTGGCAATCAGACTCAGGGTCATTGCTCTGGCTGTGTGTGCAACCTAATGGCAGTGTTGGCATGATGAACCTGAGTTGGGAAGTGGGACAGAGGGGCATATGTAAAACATGCTTCCAGAAAGAGTCAAATTTTGATAATGGATGTAACAGGGAAGGTTTGATGATTGAGTGACTGAAATATAGTATCCAGGGAGGTAAAATACAGTGTGGGGGGGCTGGTTTTTAGATGTATTGGGAGAGAGCTGGTTAAGGAGGATTCGTGCATAGATGAAAATTGCTAATAACTAGTAACATCGTTGAGCACCTCCTTTATGCCTGCTTAATTCTCATAACACCCTATGAATTGGTACCATCATCCCTATTGATCAGATAGGAAACTGAGGGTCAATATTCATACCTATTGGGCTGGGAATATTTTGCTTTCCATCCAGGAGAGAGTGTGGATAAAGGAGGAGGCTATAAGTGGTCACACGGAGGACAGTGGAGAGGGCACAGGGTATTTGTCCCAGACTTCTTAGCAAAATAGGAAATGAAGACAAATTCCTGAAGGGGAGGATTGGTAGGAAACCGGGAGTGTTGGTCCAGGACAGGATGAGCTTTAAAAGGAGAAACCATATGGAAAAGTCATTGCAAAATCAGCAAGAGGGACACGAATAGCAGAGGCTGAAGCCAAGGTGCCCTGCTGTGAGCTAGGAGCTGGGGTAGGGAAAGGAGGGTGGGACAGCTAATGTGTGGCTAGCCAGAGGGTGGCCAGCCAAGGGTCCAGGCGGAAGTCCAGGCACAGACAAAAAATGGGGAGGGGCCCCAGGGCAGGACAAATTTGGTTGGAGCAGAGAATGACATTTATATTCTTTTTTTTTTTTTTTTTTTTTTTTTTTGTGGGTACCGGGGGGGACGACCTCAGGACCTCGCGCACCAACAGGCACCCGTGCCGCTGAGCGATATCACCGGCCCCTTTTTCGTATGTGGGTTCCGGGAGTCGAACTCGGGCCTTCGCGCTTGCAAGGCAGGCGCTTAAGCCGCTGAGCCGTCTCACCGGCCCTATATTCTTGAGTTTGCTAGCAATACAGTTCAATTCCCTGATGGCCTGTGGGAGCAGGAAGCGCTGGTGGGAGAAGCTGGAACTCTGGAGGCTAAAGACCTGGACTGGAGGTTTTTTTTTTTTTTTGGTACTGGGAATCGAACTCAGGACCTTGCACTTGCCAGGCATGCGCTGTGCCGCTGAGCTATATCCCTGGCCCATGGATTGGAGTTCTGGCTGTATCACTTAGGCCGCCTCTGGTCTTAGGTAAGGAAGTCATAGCTTGGTGGATGGGGTGCCATCCCTGGAAAAGGCACAGGGTGTTGTGGAAGACAAGCATCCTAGTGGTGGGTGTGTTGGGTTTGGGGGCATTTGGGGAGACACACAGGTGTCTGCCCTATAGCTACAAAAATGGGAATCATCGGTAACAGTTTCCCTGGGAAGAGGTGGGCAGCTAAGAGGAGAAGACAGTCTGGAGTGGGCCCCTTAGAGGCAACCATGCAGGGGACAATCAAGATAAAGACAGACCAGGAGGGAGGCTGGGAAGGAATCTCCAAAAGGAAGCCCAGATTTATGAAAGCCAAGCCACCCTCTTGCCAAGGCATGGATATTCCCTGGACTCAGTGGCTTTGAGAGGTGAGAAGTTAAGATGTAGCCACTTCCTGGCAGCCCCCAGCTCCTCTGCCCACAGAGAACGACACCAGGGTCCCTTCTGTGTCTCAGAGACAATGAACACATCTACTCAACAGTCGTACAACAAACCAACCAGAGCTGTGTGAGAGGCAGCCCTGTGAGTCAGCATAAAATCCCACCTTCCTCCTCCCTCAGCCTTGGCTTGGTCATAAAGAGCAGGCCTGATGGCGGCCGTGCTATGCAGCAGCCCATCCCACATGGTCAGAAGGAGGCTGGGTAAAGGCTCTTGACCCTACTCACTTTCTCCACTGATCCCTCTGCACAGAGGAGCTGGCTGTCTCCAGGCAGCCAGTTGGTGGCAGAACCATCAGTCAGAGCCTGAAAAGCCTCATTTTTGAGGACACCCTGAAGGAAAGATGATTCTAGGTTTGGGGTTCTCGGCCCAAAGTGCTCCTAGGCAGCAAGGGTACTCTTCACTGAAGCTTCTGGATGAAATTAGACCCAGAGAGAATCTCCTGAGAGCTGCAAACCAGCCCAATCCCTGTCCCTCTCCACAGTGTGCACGCAGGGTTGCAGGAGTGGGTCGTCTGCACAGCACTGTGCTTCCCTCTTTTCATCTTCACAGCCAGTGTGTGTGACAGTCACTGTCATCATCTCAGCTATTTAGAAACCAGCCAAGGCTATGCTCCAAGCCCCACACTCTCCTGTGATACGGAGACAAGCTGGGTCCTGCCACATCAGTAGGTAAGCACAGAGCCTCCAGCATGAAGCCCTCCCACCCCAGCTCCAGGGTCTCCCCAAGGTGCACTTAAAATAGACCACTGACAAGGAGTACATACAACAGCGCTGACAGGTTTTTCATTTTGGAGCTAGGAATACATGAATATCAATTGGTGGGAGAGATGGAAAAGCAGGCACGGTTTTGATGGTGAAACATGATGCACATTTCCATGGTTAAGACATTCCTTTAAATCTTAGAATGAACTAATTTCCAGACTGTCAGGCCAACAAGTGCCTGGATACAGAAGCGGGCTGCTAGCACATGGGTAGCACTCACTGAAGTCATCGGGTCACTGTGGTAGCAGCTCCTACGTTTAACTTTAGAAAAGAAATTAATACTGATGGCCTACTGTGTGTACTGTTCTTTGTATTCATACTTTATTTGATCCTCTAAATGACTCTGTAATTAAAAACGGGGACTCAAACAGGTATTGTACCCACACTCAGAGCATTCAGTAGCCAAAAGATGGAAGCAACCGAAGTATCCATCCTGGGTGAATGGATAAGCAGTTGCCAGGCATGGTGGCACACACCTGTAATCCCAGCACTTGGGAGGCTGAGGCAGGAGGGTTGCTGAGAGTTCAAGGCCAGCCTGGGCTACAAAGTGAGTTCAAAGCAAGCGTGAACTGCACAGTGAAACCCTGTCTCAAAAAACAAAACAAAACAAAAAAAAACCCAAAAATAAAAAAAACTATTAATGGATAGGCAAACTGTGATATTATTCAGCTTTAAAAAACAAGGAAATGGCCGGTGAGACGGCTCAGCGGCTAAGCGCCTGCCTTGCAAGCGCGAAGGCCCGAGTCGACTCCCGGAACCCACATACGAAAAAGGGGCCGGTGACGGTGCCTGACTGGCAAGAGCAAGGTCCTGAGTTTGATTCATGGTTCCCCCACACCAAAAAAAAGAAAAGAAAAGGGCCGGTGATATAGCTCAGTGGCATAAGTGCCTGCCTGGCAAGCACGAGGTCCTGAGTTCGACTCCTGGTACCCGCATAAAAACAAAAAACAAAATAACAAGGAAATTCTGACACATGTTACAATGTGGATGAATCTTGACATTATGCTAAGTGCAATAAGCTAGTCACAATAGATAGATATTGTTATGATTTCACTTATGGAGGGCCATAGAGTGGTCAGATTCATTGGGATAGGAAGGAGAATTGTGGCTGGTGGGAGAGAGGAGGGAACGGGGAGTTCGTGTTTCTGGAGGAAGATGGAAGGGCTCCGGAGGTGGATGGTGGTGATGGCTCACAGCAATGTGAACGTGCTAATCCAGTGGAATTATATACTTAGACATGATTACAGTGGTAAGTTTTGTTATGCGTATTTTATCAACATAAAAAACTACTCTGTAGGGTACGGGTTACTCTTCTCATATTACAGATAGAAAACGGGGACACAGAGGACATCACACAGCCAGACTGAACCCGACTCTGGAGCTCCAGGCTCCTTTATATTCGTAAACTTGGGGTAGTCTGGCCTGACCAAGGGCTCCCCAGCTCCAAGATTCTTCAAAGCACAGAGAAAAGCCCAAGTGGAATGGGACCTTGCTGCAGCTTAGACACGAGGGGTAGGTACGACTGGGGCTTGAATTACAGGGCTAAATCTGAGAATTGTGCCAACATTTAAAATTATGAAATGAAGAACTCCAGGCTTCTCTCTAATCCAGAATGATTATCTTCACTGCTGAGCATCCAATTTAAATTCATTGTGTTTAATACAAAGCCCCAGCACTGAGCAGACTGTCTCCTGACATGCAGTTACCATGGAGACTGGAGAGGATCCTCAGAGGGAGCTATGTGGCACAGGGAGCATGGCTGCCAGCGCCTGAGAGCTAAGGGGCCCGTGGAAACCATTCTAAAACAGAGAGGCCCTCTGTCATCCACCCCCTCAGCAAGCCCCGAGTGGGAAAGTTTACTGGCCGGCAGGCCACGAAGACCAGCCGAGGCCATGCTCCAGGTAAAAGTCCAGGCTGCACACACATGCCAGAGAGGAGGGATGGACCAGTGGTCTAGAGTGAAACACATGGAAACCCTTGCTCTTCATCCTTCACTTGTTTCAACATGGTCAAGGCCCTTGGTTTAGTTGCACGGCAAAGTGGTGACATGGCCACTTCCAGGCCATGAAGCTGCTAAGGGCCTGGAAACATGTGGAGACCTGGGAGCTGCCAGGCAGTGGGAGGCAGCTGCACTTGTCCCGCATTTGTTAGCCTGGTTATTCCACCTCTGGGCCCAGCTTCCCACCTGTGGAGGAAGGACAGCAAGACCTGTCCTGTGCGGCTTCACGCATTGCAACAGGTGCTCAGTGGGTACAGACACACTCCACCCAGTGGATCCGAGGTCCAGTCCTAATGACACAGGCGCATCCCTATCACAGGACAGGCACGAATGCCACAACTTCAGATCCTGTGGTGCCAGATGCCAGCAAGAGCTGGAATTCCGAGCCCATCAGGAGCTGACTGTGCCCCACTCTGAAACTGTATTTCTCACAAGGCCATTTCCAGGAAAAATGGACTCTGATGGCCACTGAGTGGGGGGCTTAGAAACTCAGAGCCATAGTGCTCTCCCAGGCACAAGTCCTCGTGTTTGTGATGCCTGGCACAGACAGAGTCGAGTAAACCTGAAAAGAGAAGCTACAACCCCCAGGCCTGGTGGGAAGAACAGTTACCAAAAAAAAAAAAAAAAGGAAATCTGCCAGAGGGAAGAGGAAAGGGTGGTCATGGCTCCATGGTTAGAATTTCAGTCCAGGAAAAGTTTTATGCTGATCTAATCTACACAGGACCCCCAGACCAACCCTTATCTTCTCTCCATTGACCCTAAACATAAGGCAAAGAGGGAACAGAACAAATCCTCCCCCATGATGTTATCACAGTTTACATTATGTGAAAACCATACATTTATGAGAAATGATCAAACATATGGTGAATGTTTTCATTTTTAAACAATTATCACAGTAAAAAAACACATTGCCATTAATCCCTCTTAAAATACTCCCCCTTGCCTCGAAGACACTTAGCCCATCATTCTTGCTACTTTCTGAAGCAGTTCTGAAGTCCTCTTTCATGAGTGTCTTTAGTTACAGTGCTGTGACTGCCTCAATGTTCTGAATCAATTAAAAACATTTACCTTTCATGGTCATTTTGACTTTGGGGAAGAGCCAGAAGTCACCATGCCAGATTCAGTACATAAGGTGGACGAGGACACACCATAATGCTTTCACAAGCCTATCTTAGATGGCATCAGCAGCAGCATTCAGTGTATTTTTGATTATACCTCGTAAAGACACGAAAGAGGACTTCCAGAACTGCTTCAGAAAGTGGCAAGAATGATAGGATAACAGTGTTCAAAGTGAAGGGGAATATTTTGAAGGGGGTTAATAGCAATGTGTCTTTTACTATAATAAACCATTTATATTCAAACATTCACCATATATTTTGATCATACCTGGTACATCAATATCTATAATCATGTCATAAATTTTACCCCCCCTCAGTAACTTAAGTAACTTGAGAAATTTTAAAGAAAATTCTTAACTTCTAGGTGAATGGAGGGGACCATGTGAAGGTTTTACATTGTTTATCAGGTGCTTCATTCATGTATTTTCACTGTTTTCTTAAGTTTTTAGTGTAAGAGAGCCTGAACTAATAATGTTTGTTTCTGAGGACATAGACTGTCCAAAAGAACCTGGAAAATGAAAGACAAAGTTGGAGGGCTTACACTACCTGCTTTCAAGACTTACTGTAAAGCTACGATAGTCAAGAGAGTGCAGTACTAATATAAAGATAGATAAATAGACTAAGTGAACAGAAAAGAGTCCAGAAACAGAACACATATATATGGTCAACTGATTTTTTTTTTTTAATGTGGGTACCGGGAGTTGAACTCAGGACCTCGTGCTTGCCAGGCAGGCGCTTATGCCACTGAGCTATATCATCGGCCCTGGTCAACTGATTTTTGATGAAGGGTAATCTTTTCAACAACTGGTGCTGGAACAAATGATTGGCCATATGAGAAAAAAATTGACCATCAATCCTTACCATATGCCATATAAAAAAATTAATTTAAACTGGCATGGTGGTGCATGGTTGTTACAGGACTCTGGAAGGCTGAGGCAATAGGACTGCAAGTTTGAGCCCAGCCTGGGCAACCTAATGACTTAGTGAGACCTGGTCTCAAAATAAAAAATAAAAAACACACCTTAAAATGCATCATAGACCTAAATGTAAAAGCTAAAATTACAGAACTTCTAGGGAAAACAGGAGTCTCTCAAAAGGTCATGTTGGAAACTTAATCCCTACATTCATACATTGATGGTTTTGGAGGTAGGGCCCTGGGAAGTAATTAAGATTAGAAGAAGTCATAAGGGTGGGTACCATGATGGTATTACTGGCTTTATAAAAAGTGGGAGAACAACAATCTTGCTCTGTCTTGCTGTATGATGCCTTTCACCACGTTATGCTCAGCAAGAAGGTCCTCACCAGATGCCAGTGTGGTGCCCTTGGGCTTTCCAGACTCCAGCACCATGAGCTCAATAAATCTCCATCTTTTAAAATTATCCAGTTTGTGGTATTTGGTTTTAGCAACAGAAAATGGGCCAAGACAGAAAATACAGGAGAAAATATCAGTGACCTCAGATTTAGTAGAAGTTTTCTGATTATACTGCAAAAAACATGTGAGGAAAAAACAATGAATACACTTGACTTCAAAATTAAAAACGTTTGCACTTTAGGAGGGAGGAGGAGGAAAAAGAAAATGAAAAGGTTAAGTAACAGCCTGGAAGAAAATATTTGCAAAACATACATTCAACAGAAGACTTGTAACATAAACAAACTACATAAACAGCTCTTACAATCTGATAATAAGAAGATCAACAATTCGATTAAAACATGGGCAAAAGATGTGAAAACACTTTACCTAAGATATACAGAGGCAAACAAGCATGTAAAAGTATTCAGCATTAATTGTTAGGGAAATGCAAATTAAAAGCATGATGAGATACCACTGTACATCAATTAGAATTAGAAATTCTAAAGACTGACCATAACAAGTGGCAGCAAAGATTATGCAGCAGCAATATAAATTGTTACAGCTGCTTCAGAAACCTGTTTGGCAATTTCTTAGGAAGCTAAACTCACACTCACCATGCGACTCAGACTTCCACGTCTAGGTGACTGCCCAAAGGCAATGACAGCTTGTATCTACACAACACTGTACATGAATGTTCACAGCAGCTTTATCTATAACAGACCAAAACTTAGTAACGCTGAGGGAAAGAAACTAAATCCAAAGTGGAATACATATTGCACCATTCTAAGTATATAGAAATAGTAGGAAATGGAAACTAATGTACAGAGGCAGAAAACAGATCTGTGGTCACCTGGAGCAGGAGCAGGGTCAAGAGGAAGGGAAGGTCACAGGGACATAAAGAAACTGGAGACGAGGTGGGAGTGCCTCGATGGACATATTTATTATATTAACTCTAATGGCTTAAGGTATGCATGTAAAAATGTATCAAACTGTATACTTTAAAATGTGCTGCTTATTGTATATGAATGATGCCTCAATCAAATTATTTTTTAAAAGTAAGATGTAAATTAAAAACAAAAGAGAGTGGCTTCCCAGGTTACTGGGAATTATGACCTTCTACTTTCTGTTTGTATTCTTCCCAAGAATAGAGCTAACCAACATATAGTACATTCAGTTTTATTTTTGAATATTAATTGAGAATAGATGTAGAGTTTAAATCTAAACAAGAAAGTTGTCTATAGATTAAGGCTTGGATTCATTAATCTCTAATGGCACTTCCAGCTCTAAAACTGTGTGTGTAAATGAGTGTGAGGAGGTCTAAGTGTGTGAAAGCACATGTAGAATGTGCAGTAAGTATTGGTCAGAGAAAGCTCTTACCATAGTTGTTTCAAAGTTTTATCTTCATATAGTTACTAATTAAGTACCCTTATAGCTTTTAAGTTTTAATTAACAAGAAATAAGAAAGAATCAGAAGTGGAAAAAAACCACATTTGGCTTCAGTGAAACCTGAGGGGACAATGAAGCTGAAACCACACTGGGGAAAAGATCCACCATCTACCCTTCTGTTCATCTGTCAGTGATCCATGCTGGACAGGCCCCTCCCGCTCATCACAGGAGTATGGCAGCTTCACAGGTGACTTCAGCGAGGTTTGGGAGAACACTTTTTTTTTTTTTTAATATGCGGGTACTGGGAGTTGAACTCAGGACCTCGCGCTTGCCAGGCAGGCGCTTATGCCGCTGAGCTGTATCACCGGCCCAAGAGAACACATATTTTCAACTGAGATTTTTTTTGAGGTTATCCATAAAGCCATATTCAAATATGTTTTGAAATATTAAAAATATTCAGGCTTTAAGAAAAGAAAAAAAGGGGGAAGAAGGAAGAAAAACACATCATCCGCATGTGATATGTATCACAGAAGTGCACATACAGTATGTGATATCCTTTTCTTCTTCCTTTTTTCTTTTTTAAACTCCAGAGGATGAGAGCAAAATACAGAGCTTGTGCTAGGTAAGAAAGGCATCCAAGCTGCACACCGGGTGCTGTGCTTGTCTTCACTCTGAAGCCAAGATGCAGCGATCTCTTTGTACTGATAAATCCTTTGCAAATACTCTTTATCCTGGGAGCTGAGGAGCTGCCTGGTTATTTCCAACACTAAATGTAAGAATGTGTAAGAACTGACAGATCTCTCTCATTTGTTCCATGAGGGATCTCAGCCTGGCCTACATTTTGGATTGCCAATTAATGTACAGGTAGAATGAAAGTTGCCAGCAAGGTTTTGTTAAGCAAGACAACTGGTTTGAGGTGGGAAATCTTTAAATAGCTCCTGATCCTTGCATTTTCTGCTTTTAAGAGAAAAAGAGAGGACATTATCTAGAATTGATCACTACTACTATCAGATTCTGCTTGAAATCGAAAACACAGTCAACCCTAACAGTAGAAATGAAATCCAATTTTTTAGTTCCCAATTGATGCTTAACTGTGTAGTGTGGAAGCTTATGAGGGAACTGCACGTGAGTCTTCAAGGGGTCTGCTTCGATGACATGATTTACTTAACACTCACGCAGAGCCAGGGACACACGCAGCACAGGCCCTAGATAGTAGAGCAATTTCACTGTGAAGCCAAAGGAGGTGGATTTTTCTGAAGGAACCCTAAAGCCTGGAAGACAGGTCTGGGATGGAATTAGGCAGACCCCACCTGGGGACATTTATTTTATGTGTATTCTGTGCCATGATGTGAAGTATTAGTCATACACCACCACATTAACCCTTACAAGCACCATTTACAATGGCACAAACTGTCCAGCTCTGAGGTACTGATGGCAGTAGTATTGCTGGCACTGCCATCTTGGGTGGGCAGAGAGCCTATCAGCTTCTGTCTGACGTGAATCAGTTCCACGATGGCCTCCTCTGGTTCGGGCAGACTTAGGGCCATCGAGTGCCAAGGAAAGCATTTGTATGCGGCCAGCCAAAAGGTCACAGGCCGTCTGAAAGGAGTGACTGACCAGTCCTGGGGTCTGAGGAGACCCTGAGAGAACTGGTGAGAAAGCCTCAGACTGTGAAACCTGCACTCTGGTCAGACCGTCTCTGCACTGGACAGTTCATTCATCCTCCATGGGACACCCATCGTGTGCATGTGGAAGTTGCATTCCAAGGCCCCTTCTGGCTTTTTAGAGGAATGAAGAAATACATGAACTCGGGAAATTCAAATTAACAAGCAACATCATGGGAGTCTGGATCCCCAGAAGCAGAAAGTATTGTTGCAGAGCTCAAAGCCTGGAAAGATTTCGGCCAAAATTAAAACAGAAATGGACAGAATACTAGAGTCCAAGAAAAAGGAGAAAGGCAGTGAGCAACATTCAAACGTTTTAATTAAAGCATTTAATTCCAAGGGAAAACATTTCAGGGGCAAAAGCAGTCTACCCAATGGGTAAATGGGATCCTTGGTAAGGATGTTGGCAGGGAGGGCACCTAAGGGAGTTCATTTATATGTTAGTCTGGCTTATGTCAGGGCCGATGGGACAGGGTCCTCTATGGTAGGAGAAGGAGAGGGAGAGCCAGGAGTCTCCACTCAGGTGGGACATGGAAGCCCATCCTAGCCCGTGCCACTGAATATCCCTAGGCCAGTGCTGGCAAACCTATGGCTGTTTGTTATCAATGAACCACCTTTAGAGCCAAAGGTGCGGCATTACTGCGCTAGGCCTGCTGCTGCTGATTTGAAGTTCTTGGGAACCTATCTCCATGACTGAACAGCCACTGGCACAAGCAAGGAGTGGGCCAGCCCCGGGTAATCTTCCATTTGATGACGTCTCTACCACTGCCAACTTCTGCCTCCATGATGATTTCTATGGGGTAGAGACAGGAGGGCAGAATGTCCTGTCAGGGGCACTTAGCCCCAGGGAACCCAATTCTAGGTCCCTGGAAGGTGAATGGAAAGAGAGAAGCAAATAAGAGCAGCAGGGCAAGGCAAGGCAGGCCTATGTTTTCAAAGGGGATTCAGCTGTCAGCCTTGATACATAAGGTGAGGGTTGAATGGGTGCCAGGCTACAGCCAGGGCACCAGGCCTTTCCAAACATCCAAGAAAGTTCCTGAATAATCCTCCTGCCAGTGATTAGAATTGCCAAGGATGCTTTTAAAAATACTGATGAGGGAGGAGACAGGCCTAGAGACACTGCTTTAATTGGTCTGGGTTGGGACCTGACACTGGCATCTGTTAAAAATCCCCAAGTAGTTCTAATGTAATTAGCTTCGAAGGGTTGATAATCTTTGGAGTTTCAACCTAGAGCCTAGACCGAGGTTCTTAAAAAATGTTTGGAGGAGAGGAGCCAGGAAAGGCAGGTAGGAAACTTTTTCCGGTTGTACATGCCTGCTGCCTCTGTGATTCTAGTATTTCATCTGCTCTTGAGAATCAGTGGCTGATGCTGGTCAAGATCCCATCCGAACACTCTTTGGGGTGCAATAGTGGAGACATACGAAAGAATACATGGAACTGTGTAAGTAAGCAGAATAATAACACAAGGTCCCACAACCCAACTGAAGTCCCAGACCTTTACCAACGCAGCTGAGTCAGGAGATACCTTCCTTAGTTCTCACTCTGTCTCCCCGCATGGAGAACTTCTGCCTAGAACGGGGTCTGTATTGTTAGCAAGTAGGGGGTCCTGGCATCTTCTGGAAACACAGTTTCTGGCCTTGCAGGGCAGGGCCTGCATGCTGAGGGAACCAGGATGGTGGTGCTTGGGGCAGGGAGGATAAGCAAGTGACCAAGTGACCCAGGCTGTGAGCAGGGGAGCCAGGCAGAGCCTGCCACGGCCTCAGAAAGAGGCAAAGGCACATGAGGCATTTGCTGAAGTGCTTGGGAGAAATCCCTTTAGACCGAGTACAATGGAGACCCTGATGCTCTCCTTTGCAAAGCCAGCTTTCAACTGTTTTGTTCTTCCAGCCCTGGCTGCTGCTGCCAAATTAAGAAGCATGCAAAAGCCGAGGGGGTGCGGGGTTCAAGACCTGCCAAATCTGTCTAACAAGCACAAAATGATGCAACTTGACCCTTCTTTCTCTCTTGGCTAATCACTTAGTGAGCTTTTCCTTGGGGTTATCATTCTGTTATAAATCCAGAGGCTTGCAGCGAATCAGTCTTTCTAGGCGTGAGCTAAGCAGGTTGGCGGTGGTCTAGGGTGTGTGCATCCTTCCCCCAGTGCCAAGGTGGTGTGAATAATTAATCCTGAGTCCCCATTAGCCAGCATTTCAACAGTAGAGCATTTTCTCCCCCGGAGATAACCAGGAACTACAGGAAATAGGAAGCCAAAGCATTTGGCTGGAGAACAGCAATGTGGAGGGGAACTCAGGAGTGGTAGAGGAGATGAGTGTTGGGCAGGGAGTCTCTTGGGGGATCTGAGGCACAGCTCCTACTCGAGGGGTCCAGAGCAGGCTGGGTCGGGGCTGTGTTACTAAGCAGAGGGCAATAGCAAGGCTGGTGCACAAGGACCAGGTACGGTCTTGCTTAGGGGGTGGATATAACAAAGGGTCCACTTAGGTGACTCCAGCATCCAGGGTGGTTTGGGGGTCTCTGCTCTAAATTTCCCACAACAGTGCCTGACATGGAGTAGGGGGTGCCTGAAGCAGCCCAAGCCTGTGGAAACTGGGAGGTCAGGGCCTCTACAATCAATTACACAGGGGCCTTCAGATGCTTTCTGGAGGCGGCTGCTCCCATGGTTGAGAAGCCTGGAAAAGATCAAGAGTTACCCACCACCTTGTACAAGGATACGTGTACAGAGCTTTTCATCAGCTGTACAGAGCAAAGGCTCCCAGGGGAAAACCTGTCACTCCTGGCTAATGAGGCCCCAGCAGATGACAATGTGGGAAATAAGACAAAGAAGGCCAGTCTGCCCTCTGTGAGGCTGGTAGACAGCACGGTGGCAGTGTGGTATCTGGCCCTGGACAAAAGATCTCCCCAAAGTGGGAATAGTAACTACTGAGCTATACCTTTTGATACAAGTCCTAACGTACTACAGAAAGGACCCCAGCATGGGCTGCTGTGGTTATCAGAGTCATGTTGATGTTAAATACTGTGGCCTCTCTTACACTACTGCTGGGAGTATAAGTTGTCACAAGCAGTTTAGAAAACTCTTTGGCTGTATTATGTAAGCTGAACATATATGTGTCATACTATGACCCAGCAATTCCACTCCTAGGACTATGCCCAACAAAATGTGTACACACATGTTTCCCAAAAGAAATAGCAACAGTGATTGTAATCACCTTAAACCAGCAAAGACCCAAATGCCCTTTGGTAGTAGAATGGATAAGTACAACATGGTATACACAGTGGAATACTATGATGCTATGAAAACAAATGAACTGCAACAACATGCAACAGCACAGGTGAATTCTGGGGCAAAAGGAGTGAATGCTAGAGTACATACTGTTTGAATTAATTTATATAAAGCAATAAACAAAACCAGTCTATGATGAACATATTACAAACCACTGGCTCTTACACTTTATTTATTTATTTTTTCTGTGGGTACCGGGGGGTCGACCTCAGGACCTCGCGCGCCAGCAGGCGCCCGTGCCGCTGAGAGATATCACCGGCCCCTTTTTTATATGTGGGTTCCGGGAGTCAAACTCGGGCCCTCGCGCTTGCCGGGCAGGCGCTTAAGCCACTGAGCCATCTCACTGGCCCTCTTACACTTTATTTTTAAAAAATTTTTTGTGATAGTGGAGATGGAACCCAGGGCCTTGTGCATGCTAAGCAAGTGAGCTATACCCTCAGCCTTAACTCTTACACTATAAATAGATGAACTACATGGTATTTGAATTACATCTCAAGGTGTGATTTTTAAAATTCTATAGTATAGGCCAGGCATGGTGACAAATGCCTGTGATCACAGCACTCGGGAGGCTGAGGCAGGAGGACTGCCAAGAGTTCAAGGCCAACCTGGACTACACAGTGAGACCTCATTTTAAAAACCAAAAAACAAACAAACAAAAAAGTTTATAGTATAGAAGTTAGCATACAGCCAGGTGTGGTGGTACATGCCTGTAATCCCAGCACTCTGGGAGACTGAGGCAGGAGGATCCCATATTCAAGCCCAGCCTGTGAAACTTAGTGGGACCATATCTCAAAATAAAAAATAAAAAAAGGACTGGGGATATAGCTCAGTGAAAAGCCCTGGGTTCAATCCCAAAACAAACAGCCACAAAACAAGCAGTTAAGCAAAATAGTCACAATAGTGTTTACCTTCTCCTTTGGTGAGGAGGGGCTTTGGGGTGCTGGTAACACTTGGTTTACTGACAGGGAGCTGGCGATGGGGTGGGTTTAGTTGTGATAATTCTCTGTACTTACCGCTGGTACCTGACTGCTTCCGTACTGATTGCTTTAAAACTCATCAAATTTGGTACTGGATGCATTTTGAGTTGAGAATTTTGTCCTGGTGCTTGCTGTTTGGTACTCGATAAGCAAGCTAGACCCCATCAGTGTCGATTGCTCATACTTGCTACCCTTTCCAGTCAAAACAATTCGGTACTCATCAGTTTTTGGCACTTGTCTCGCGTCCTTCTCTGTAGGCATGCTATCGACAGAAATGGCAATGACAATATCCACAAACAAAACAGGCCTGGCCTGGCTTGGGGCTGGGATGCTGGCCTTCAGAAAAGGCCTAACTGCCGCCAGAGCAGCCTGCAAGAGGACCCAAGTTTATGAGGATGGGGCTCCTCACTTCACTAGAAAAGCATCATCTGCAGGCTCTGGGAGAGTTCTCAGGAGGCAGGAGCATCTGCCTGCTGCCTCTCTTCCCTCTCCTGGTAAGAGTGGACCGGTGTGGCCTCTGGGCCTGCATTAGGCCTGCATCTTTGCTTCAGCTCAGACTGGGCCAAGGCTATATAAAACCTTACTGCTCAGCCTTCTAAGGTCGACTCTGCAGCTCCTGGAATGGAGAGGAAAAACGTCCTCACCTCAAGACCTTCAGGCCACCTGCCTGGCATAAGTGGGCCCACAGGAGCCTGTCCCTCCTGCCCCTGCAGCCCAGTCAGGCTCCTCAGGGGTGGGTTGGGGGGGCCTCATCAGCTGCTGCCTAGCAGCAGAACACCTGAGCCCTCAGGAAATAAATCCTGGAAGGAGAGCCCTGAGCTGGGAAGGGGTCCCCTGAGAACTCCAGACAGAGTGGAGGTGGGATCTTAGGGCACAGGGGGTGTGGGGATTTGAGGCTGTGGGCCTAAGTAGGACACAGGATTGTAGCCAGGGGCCAGGAGCTGGTGAATCTGTCACCCAGGACGCATTTGAGATGGAGTCCTTCGTAAATCAGCAGTAGAAGGGGCTGCTGCCAGGGTAGGGGCCTTGTGCCCCTTGAGATTCTGATTTGATTCTGTATTTTAAAACACCTTCGCAGGTGAATCTGGTGTCTAGTGGGTACAGAGACCCAGATGGATGAGCAGCATTCGCTCATTCCCCCAGCAGATCTTCACAGGGCAGCTGCTCCAGCTCCAGGTCAGTGCAGGCTCTGGGAAAGCAGAGGAGCAGGCCAGGCCTTGCCTGCCATGGGCCCATGGTCTGATGTCCAGAGAAAGGCTGGCATGTGACAGATCATTACAATGGAGAGAAATGACGGCGATGACAGAGGTTTCTGGAGCACAGAGGAACAGTGAAAGAACCCAGTTTTGGCTCTTTTTGTAAAATACAGTTCTCTCCTGATTCATGTTTCACAAGCTTGAATTTTTGTATTTTGCATTCAGGAAAATACAATAGTCAGGGCCGGTGAGATGGCTCAGTGGCTTAAGCGCCTGCCCTGCAAGTGCGAGGGCCCGAGTTCGACTCCCGGAACCCACATACGAAAAAGGGGCCGGTGATATCGCTCAGTGGCACGGGCGCCTGCTGGCGCGCGAGGTCCTGAGGTCGACCCCCCGGTACCCACAAAAAAAAAAAAAAAAAAAATACAATAGTCAGAGCCAGCTCAGTGAATGTTAAATATTATCCGTGATAACGCACACTGAAAAGAGAACCCACCAGTACTTTTCAAGTTATTTAAAAAAATAATGAATAAGCTAGAAGAGATAACAAAAGCTGGCTTTTGCAACCTCTGCCATTAAAATCAGTTAGACTACAAAGGTGACTTTATAATCTGTCAGACTTTGGGGATTTAATTTATCTTATCATGCATAAATAAATCCACCAAACCAACCCTTCCCCCACCCTTCACAAACACCAGCAGGTCTTCCTCTTTTCCTAAGTTCATATTACATGACATAAAAATATAAAAAATAAAATCAGTTCCTGGCCTGGATATATGAGTAAGTGATATGACCAGCAAAACAGGCTTAAATGTCTCCTTTAAAACTGCCTCTGACATTTAGCAGGAAATCCCCATTCCGGCTGCCACAGCGCACTCTAGAGATACCCTTTATGTGGCAGCAATGCAGTGGGCACACCCATTCATGGAGGTCTCATCTGTAGCAGCCCCAGAAGCAGAATAAAGAAGCACAGAAGCCACCTTTGGCAAAATGGAGCATTACCTTGGTCCCATGGTAGAAGTCGTCCACACACGTGGCATTCATGAAGGTCTGGTGGAAGTGGGTGCTAGTGTCAATGCCTCCAGGGATCACCAGTTTCCCAGTGGCATCAATCACCTTGGCCCCTCCAGGGATCATGAGCTCACGGCCCACCTGCTGGATGATGCCATTCTCGATGTAGACGTCGGCTTCATGGGTACAGTCATCGTTCACCACCTTGCCTCCCTTGATAAGAATCCTCACACTGGCTGAATTGGCAAGCATATTCCTGTGGAAGGGAGAAGGGAACCGGTCAAGGTCAAAGTTCCTTTAATGGTCACCATGGCCCATGTTATTAGAGCCAAATTCCGTGGACAGAGTGAGCAGGGAGGGGGAGGAAGCTGGTCCTACAACCACTGACCTTCCGGTGGGACTTACAGGAATCATGACATGGTGGCAGTAAGGGAAAGCGGAAACTCGGAAACATTCTAAGCAAGTGCACTGCCACAGAGCCGCGCTCCTAGCCCCTCAGTAGTTCCCTTCTCTAAGAAGCCTTCCTCATCCTCTGAGTCTTCATAGGGTCAGGTTCTTCCTACTGCATTCTGTCCCGACCTCAAATCAGAATCCTATAAATCACCCTTGTCCCCACTCCCTCCCTCATCCCCAGCATTCAGTAGAGGACCCTCAAAGCTAGTGAATAGCGATGGGTAGCCTCATCTACTTGCTGCACTCTCACAACCAAATGGTTTAAAGCACTGAGTAGTGGACTTATTCCATATTTGTTTTCTGGCATATTTGACAACTCTTTGTCCAACGTAACGCTCAACTTTTCTAATATAGCAAATTACTGTGACAGAGCAAAAGAAGCAACATAGTGTCTCTCATCTTCATCATTTAACTGGAAAGGGTGTGTCCCAGGATGCAAAGGCCCCAGGATCTATGGAAGGAACCTCTTGAAAGGAGATATATGAGATATCTGGAGAGCTTAGACTGTTGGTTTAAGCAGCTGGCTTAGTTTTTGCCAAGTTAGCCAGGTTGAAGTACGAGGAATCTCAGCACCCAGAAAGCTGTCTGTGCCCTCGGAGCCTTAACTGCCAGGTGCTCCTGGCCAGGGAGTGCTGGGAAATGAGACAGGTGGCTGGGAGTGACAACTGTGCTCTGTGGACATCTGCTGCCTGCAGGGAGTCACGAAGACCTCTGGGGAGAAAAGACTTGCTCCCTGGTGTGGAAGGCACAGGGCAGAGAACCTGTGGGAGGAGTTGAGCTGGAAACACTGGGGAAGTGGGGGACAGCCACAGGCCACTGTCTGAAGCTGCATGTGTTTCAGGGGAACTTGTGTCCCTCAAACTGAAAACTAGTTTTAATTTCATAACCAATAACCTGGAAATGGGTTCAGTTCTCAGTTGATAAACACAGCTACTCTGGTCTTTGTCTCTGCACCCCCCTTCAAAGCCAAGCCCAGGTGTGACTATGAAAGGAGAGGTCCCAAGTTCTCTGTTGGAGTAACAGGAGGGAGTGATGGAGGTGGCAGGCGTTGCTCAAAGAAGACACACGCCTAATCCTCTGCACAAATACATAATCCGCAGCTTTTAAAGCAGTGTGGGAGAGAGGAAAATAGGCTGACTGATGCTGGAACACTGCGACACAGTCATATCCACGTACGTGACAGTATTGGTTTGCTTCTAGCTCACAGCACATGCCTGCAGGGTAGGAACTTGCAAGGGGGGAATAGTGATGGTTTTCAGGGGATCCCTGCCTCAGCTTTGCTGCTGGCACCAAGAGCCAAGGGCATCGTCTTTAACAGAAGAGCAGTGGCCCTCAGTAAGTTAACACCACGTGCCCTGCACTTTACAGCATTTCCTCTCCAGAGCAGGGCTGCAAAGTAGGAAAAGGGGCAAGGGGTCCCATTTGAAGAGAACCAAGCAGAAGTTTTGAAAATGACAGGTAATAGACAGCCCGTTGAGTGTCACACAGCTGCAGGAGGAGGGCGGGCTTCAGACCTAGGTCCGCCTGGTGGGAAGGGAAGGTTATCGGGGTGAACTCTGGGCAGAAGAGGTATAGTGATCGTTATGCTCTTCATAGGTTCTTGTATTTTTAATTTTTTGATTTTTTCAATTTTTATTTTTTATTAGTACATGTTTCCAGTACATAATGATTACATTCCTCATGGGCAGCTGATACATGTACATAACACACCTTAATTCTTTTTTCATCCCCTTCCCCTCTATTTTCAAAATTTTATATAAGAAACTTGTGGTACCCTTTAAAATCTGAACATATGCTTAAAATGTTTTTAGTTTTCTTTTTCTTTAAGGCAACAAAAGGCCAGAAAGAATCCAACATGACCTTCACTCAGGTCCAGCTGGCAGGTGCCCAATTCCTTTCTGGGAGGAGGACACAGAGCACTTACTTCCCTTCTCTGGAACCCTGGGGCTGCTGCCACCTCTCAACCTGTCATTTCCTACCTTCCTGCTGGAAATCCTGGGAAGCTAACCTGGCTCTGGAGAGGCTCGGCTCCCCTGAAGAACAGCAGAGTCACGGAACCTCCCTGGTTTGGGATCCCATTCCCACAGGGTGGGCCAGTCCTGGAAATTCAGGCTGCGCAGCACTGCAGGCACCGCTGTAGAGGGCTCCCATTCTCAGAAGACAGAGGACCCTGTGAGTACTGTCAACTAATGGTTACTTTCTTTTTTTGTGGGTACCGGGGGGTCAACCTCAGGACCTCGCGCGCCAGCAGGCGCCCATGCCGCTGAGCGATATCACCGGCCCTTTTCTCGTATGTGGGTTCCGGGAGTCGAACTTGGGCCCTCGCGCTTGCCAGGCAGGTGCTTAAGCCGCTGAGCCATCTCACCGGCCCAGCTAATGGTTACTGAACGCCTGCTACACACAGGGCCCTTCACTAAACCCAGAATGTGCATTATCTTATTTCGTCTTTACAATGTCCCTGGTAGGTACCACAACTACCCGTTTTTACCAAGAAGAAGCTGAGGCTTTAAAAAAGCCAAGGAGGGCCGGTGAGAAAGCTCAGCGGCATAAGCGCCTGCCTGGCAAGCGCGAGGTCCTGAGTTAGACTCCCGGTACCCACATACGAAGAAAGGGCCCGTGATATCACTCAGTGGCACGGGTGCCTGCTGGCGCACGAGGTCCTGAGTTCGACCCCCATACTCCCCCCCCCAAAAAAATAAAAAAGCCAAGGAAACTTCCCCAAGGTCACAGACTTAGTTTGTAAGAGTAGAGATCGAAAGCCAGTTTGTCTTTGGAGTGGTTATGGACTGTTTGCATATCCCCACTCTCACATTCATGAGCTGAAGCCCTAACTCCCAGTGAGGCTGCCTGTATTTGGAAAGGCAGCCTTTAAGGAAAAAAGTTTAAGGTTAAATGAGGTCATAAGGGTGGGGTCCTAATCTGATGGGATTAGTGTCCTTGTAAGAGAAGACACCAGAGCTTTCTGTCTTTCTTTCTCTCCATGAACACAAACAGAAGAAAGGCCACATTGAGAAGACAGCCATCTATAAGAACCAAGAGGGGGACCTCGCAGAAACTGACCTTTAGATTTCCAGCCTTTGAAACTGTGAGGAAATACATTTCTGTTGTTTGAGACACAAGTCTGTGGCATTTTGTTATGGCAGCTCTAGCAGATGAACACGAGCACCTACACTTCAGTATTGAGCCATGCTGAAAACGGGGAAGCAGGGTGACTGAGGCCCCAGATCATTAGCTACCCAGTAGAGGCACTTCAGTATAAATCGGGCCCAGCTGTGAGGCCTGGTTGGCTCCAGTGCCGGTGGTGCTGCATGACCTGCTGCCATCAGAACCGGCTGTGGAGCTTAACCCTTCAGGTGACCAAAGCCTTGGAATGTTCCAGGCCTGTACTGGTCTGCCTGGAGCACAGGTGCTCCCCGCGTTCCCTGCCCTGTGCATCTGGAGAACATCTCTTTAACATGAATATAGTTGTCCAGCTTCATTCCTTTCCCCTGCGGACAACTCGAAAAAGACACAGACCCTGCTCTCAAGAACATCAGCCTAGCGGGGAGAAATGCAGGTAACTGTGTCACTATGGAACTGAAGGGTACAGCAGACACGTCTTGCCTACAACCTAACCACTAATTCGACAGGTACTGGTTTAAACTGGGTGTCATTCCCTGTGTGCTAGAGATCAGAGCAGGCACAGATAAGCCCAGCTGTTCAGTGACAGTAGAAAAGCCTGTGATGTCAATGTCCTCCCATACACTTCCACATTTCTAAACTGTACTATGTCACCACCATGCCTGACCCCTCCCATCCCCCAGCTTGTGACTGTTGACATTCATTACGCTTCTCTCCCCACCCCTACCCTCCTGAGTACTCATCCCTACAGATTTCCCTGCTAGTCTGTGCTAAATTAAACAAAGGAAACATGTTTCTGGCATCTTTCCCTGCAGCCTGCCTGCTGTCTGAGTGTGTAGGGGTGTGTGAAGAAAGTGGAGTTGGGGTGGGTGGAGGAGATACCCTGGACCACGCAGGGGGGTTCCCCAAAGAAAGATCTGAGGACAACTGTAACATGGGCTCCTGGACACTGTAAATGTCCCTGGCTGTGTCTTCCCTCTGCTCTGGTGGAGGCAGCGTATCCAGAAGACATTGTGGTCAGAAGGAAGTAGAAGCTCTACAGAAGGTCAGTATCAGTCTTACCAATTAATGATGCTTCAAGTCACCCAGTTTATTCCAAAACACAATAATTGTGTAGACAGAGCCAGTATCTAGCCCATGGGCTGGTGGCATGCTATGAACTGTATGTTTGTGTCCCCGCCCCACTCCCACCATACATTGAAGTCCTAATGCCTGATGTGTTGGTACTTGGAGGTGGGAGCTTTGGGAGTAATTAAGTCATGAGGGTGAAGCCCCCATGAATGGGATTAGTGCCCTTGATAGAAGAGATAGGACAGAGATTTCTCTCTGCCGTGTGAGGACATATGGAGAAGGCATCTGTCCAAAAGCCAAGAAAAAGGCCCTCATGAGGCACCAAATAACGGATACCTTGATCTTAGACCTCCCTCCTGTAAGAACAGTGAGGAATACATTTCTGTTGTTTAATTCCCCCGGTCTATGCTACTTTTTGTTACAGCAGTCTGAACGGACGGAGATATTACATTAGAAATGCTGATAATCAAATTAGCGTTAAGGAACAACTGGGCCTTAAAATAAATGTCACCTCCTTTAAAGACTTCTGGCTATATCACACATGTCCATATGTTTAACAAAAATCTTTGATCATCCAGCTATTTTGTCTATGCAAATAAAAGAATTCAGAACACATGTCTGTCCTCTCAGGCAGAAATGATAAAAATGTCAGATCATTAAAGCTATTAGAATAAAGCAGACATTATAGAGCTGCACAGATCCATCCAGTGTACCCTAACTTTCCCCCAGTCCTTGGACTTCATCAAAGGTGATCTTGAACTGAAGGGAACCAGTCTGGGACTAACAGGGTGCCGCTATGCTGCAAATATGGAAATCATGAGAATTTTACAATTAATTTATTCAGGGAAGGAAGCAATGATGTTTCTCACAGAAAGGTGGTGGATAGCTCTGCTATGCCAAGATTTATCCAACTGTACACAGCTTGTGCCCCCCGATTCCCCAGTTCTGTGGCACAGAGTCCTTATGTTCCTGGAGCAGTTATGGGTTAGAGCTAAGGTGATATGTGAAGCTGGGAAGAAGGACTTCTGCGTGGGGAACAATACCATAACCAGGTGCTCTAACATGAGAGCGCCTCTTCATGTTTAAAATACTAACCATTATTGCTATCCAACAACAGTCTCGTTGGATAATAGGAAACACTCCCCCCCATTGAGCTATTCCAGTGCAGATCTGCAAGGAAGCAGCTTGCCGAGCACAGTCAAGGTCATGGCAGCTGCTGCTGCTCGCCCATGAAATGCACACACCCCACACTCCTAGAAAGCGCACAGTATTAGCTCTGCCAAGGAAATGCCAACCCCAACACTGCATTTTGGAATTGGCTGCTTCTGTCATCACCTTCCCCAGCTCCCGGTGGCCGCAGGTAGGTGCAAGACAAGGGAGCCCACACGGTCTGTCCCCCAGGGCTGCCCCTGTCAGTGGCTCAGCTGGAGGCCACAGACGTGTGGCGTGAGAAATGTTCAAAGGGGATCTTTCTTACACAAAGAGCTTAAAACAAGCTTGACAGGTATTGGGTTAAGATGTCCATTTCCTTTTTTTAAAATTATTATTATATAGGCATGGGTTGACTCATATTTCCACTTTTGATGGAATCCACAGAAAATGTGTGACTTTACATATAATCTGTCACTGTGATGTCAAAAAACATGCAAGAGGAGAGCTACACAACTGCCCTGTGACATAGGACTTGCAGCATCTAAGCCAACACTAATGGCAATCTCAGTGGCAATCTCAGATGAGCCAGCACAGGTCACAAAGGACAACAGGTTGGCTGGCTGGCATGGCTTTTCCCTGGATTTCCTTGGCTCTAGGCATGTAACATTTGCTAAAAGGATCAAAAGGCAACACATGGCAAGGAAGGAAAATGAAAATCTGTAGCTATTTTTCTTCTGATTGGCAGAGAAGAAACAGTATGATAGCATTTAGCAGTCTTCTCCATAGGAGCGCCCCCTCTTCACTGCAGTACTGGGATCGAACCCGGGGCCTCACACATGCTGGGCAAGTGCTGGCCAAGACAGTTGTCCTTCATGCGAACGGTGGGGTTGGGGTGAGGATGGGGTTGCTGGCACTTACAGCATCCTGGGGTCATCCAGGAAAGGGACTCTCTTTGAGTTGGAACATGACAGCAAATCAAAGGCTCAACAGATTACAAAGGCCAAGAGGGAAGTTTGAGGCAAGTGGAAAATGCTCAGGGTTTAAGTGGATAAATTTAATTTTTTAAAAATGTATATTGCTTTCTAAATTTAGAAAGCACTAAACAGTACTTAACCAATATTAAAGGATGGTATAATTTTGTAATTAATTCTTAATAGTTTTAATCAACTACTGAGTAGATTTAAAATCATATTTATGGGGCTTGGGATAGAGTGTGTTTTTAAGCATGTCTGAGGCCCTGGGTTTGATTCCCAGCACCTAAATAAACAAATAAAATCGATGACATACATGTAAGTCATACAGGATAAAGACATAAAGACCTGTGGACTCAGCACTGTTATTTTCATTCAAGTCCCACACTGTATTCATCCGATCCCACATCCTCCTCCTCAGAGGTAACCACTTCCCCGGTGCATTTATACGAACTAATGACCAATAACAGTTATGTGAAGCTGGGCACAGTGGCACACGCCTGTACTTCCAGCTACTATGGAGGTGGAGGCAGGAGGATTGCAAGTTCAAGGCTATTTTCGGCAACTTAGCAAGGACCTGTCTCAAAGACAGAAAGATAGACACACAGAGCAAGCTGGGATGCAGCTTGGTGGTACAGCACCGTTGGGTTACTAGTGCCAAAAAAAGGTGACCAATAAAAACGAAATAATTACAGCTGTTTCCACCCCATGACCTCCTCTCCCAGTGTTCTGCAATAAATTTCCTCTGCCCCATGACTGAGTTCTTCACTACCCGTGGTCCACTGCTTTCTAAAGTAAGCAGGAATCTGAAAACCTACTCTAGGTTAACAAAGGAGTGGGGGTGCTTTAGTGTTATCCAAACGGCCACTGGCTCATTCCTCTGGGATGTTTCAAGGCAGCAGGAATTCAACCTGTCCAGACCAGCTCCACCACACTGGTCACTGCCCCCAGAAACCCGGACTCTTCCTCGAGTCCATTCTGGCCAGTGTCAACACCCGAGGGCCGTCTGGGTGATGGGTTTCATGTGGGAGTTTTGTGCAAAATGTTTTTGTTTTTTTTTTTCTTTTGTGGGTACTGGGGGGGTCGACCTCAGGACCTCGTGCGCCAGCAGGCACCCGTGCCGCTGAGAGATATCACCGGCCCCTTTTTCGTATGTGGGTTCCGGGAGTCGAACTCGGGCCCTCGCACTTGCCAGGCAGAGGCTTAAGCCGCTGAGCCATCTCACCGGCCCCACTGTGCAAAATGTTTTCAGGGATTCTGGAAGTCAGAACCAGGCCCTGGGGAGAACCGGGGAAGGTAAAAGGGAAGCTCTTCCATCTTCCATCTGAGGCTAAGGTACATAAGGTATCTCCCACAGTCTAATGGGGGACCTGGACAGGAAGAAGGACCAGACAGACAGAAGAGGAGCACATGGATTCAGAGGCTATGCAGAGAGGCTGTGGCCTGGTCACATCCACCGTCACTCCTTTATAGTCATAAACATATTTCTATACCAAAGTGGAAGGAGGCCTCTACTGTCCCACCAGGGCTTCTCCCATTTACCTGGAGAGAAGGTAGGAGAGGACTGAGTTGGCCGGCAGAGGGCGACCTACAGGTGAGAGCCGGCACAGGAACAGCCTCTGGAGGAAGCGAGACCAAAGGGAAGGAAACTGGACCCCAGTTGGCCCATGCCACAGCTGTGAATACAGTGAACGAGGCCGAGCCTGAGAAAGCTTCGCAACAAACTTGGGACAAAGAAGCTGCTACAAGCCAAGCCCAAGAGGAGCTGCCTCTCTGGGGTCCAGGCCAGGGGGGAGTTGAGTGAATCAAATAGCTTCTGGAAGGTGAATATAAATCCAAGGGGCGAGTCCTAAAATCAAGTAAGAGGTTTTAATCCCATAGGCTCAGCCGGACTGGCCTGGCTCCATGAGGCCGGCAGGCTTAACGAGCAAGCACAGCGAGTGTGCAGGCGACAAGAGCTAAATTCCCAAGGATTAGCTCAGAGAGGGTGGGAAGAAATCGGGCACTGAGCACTTGTTCAACATGCTTAGCTAAGGGGCAGAAGAGAAACAGGCTGTTGTCAGGAGCCAAAGCTGCGTGTGGATGGAGCTGCGAACTGGGATGAGGCAGGTTCAGTTGTGTGCTGCTGCCCACGGGTATCAGTTGGCCTTGGGCATCTGGGCAGATACCGGCTTGCTGCTGGCTTTCTCAAGGTCAGGTGTTGGTGACCAGAAGAGTCCCAACATCCCGTGCCACCCTTCCTAGCCTGGCAGATTCCTCAGCCCTACTAAGTTTTCCAGGCCCTCACCAGCTGTCCCCAGGCCCCAGACAGAATTCCATTAGGTCCCTCGGAAGGATGGCAGCTGCAGCTCTCGGTCTCCAGCAGCCAGAGTGGCTACTTCCCAGGTCGCCAAAGAGTGGAGAGGGCCGGCGCCCCACTGCCAGGAATGGGGCAAAAGACTCTTATCAGTTTGAGACCTACGTTCTTGGGGGTTGGGGGAAGGGAGTCACAATCAGGAGGAAAAAATAACACCTTTTCCTAACTACAAAAGTACAGCAAGTTTGGACTACCTGAGAAAACATATTTGACATGAAATTGAGCATGAATATGAAACTTGTTTTTTCTCTTTTAAACTAAATATTAGTACAAATAAACTACACCCATATGCAGTATCTCGCAAACAGTAACAGAGGGAAAGAAGCAGACATAAAATAGTAGAGTACGACTCCATTCATATAATTATCAAAACCAAGCTAAAGCGAATTATAGAGTTTCTGCATGTGCTGGTAGAGCCATGAAGGAACACTAGGGACATGATGACCAGAGAAGGTGGGGTGGGGCCGCGGGGTGGTGGTGTGGTCCTCGAGGGCTGCAAGTGCCCTGTCTTGTGCCATCAGCTTTGAATTAGTCTTTAAACTGTACATGTATTTTCTGCACTCTTAAAGACTTCGGAAGGGTGCCCACCATCCCCTTTTTCCTCTGAGATGTAGGACTCCTTCAAAAATGTAGCAGGTGGGCTGGTGAGATGGCTCAGTGGCATAAGTGCCTGCCTGGCAAGCGTGAGGTCCTGGGTTCAATTCCCGGTACCCACATAAAGGAAAATAAAGGGCCGGTGATATTGCTCAGCAGCACGGGTGCCTGCTAGTGCGCGAGGTCCTGAGTTGGACCCCCGGTACCCACAAAAAAAAAAAAAAAAAAAAAAAAGAAAATTCACTTGGGAACAAATATGTTTGCCAGTCCAACAACTTATAGGGCACTTGCTGTATACCTCACGCTGTGCTGGGCATTGCCTGCCTGCCTGCCTGCCTTTCTCTGTATCCGTTTTTTCTTTTCTTATTTAAATTTCACTAGTTGAGGTAATACATGGAAATCCACAGATTTAATTGTTCAGTTCACTGAGTTTCAGTAATTGTATATACATGTGTAATCACCATCCAAAACAAGATATAGGGCCGGTGATATCGCTCAGCAGCACGGGCGCCTGCTGGTGCGCAAGGTCCTGAGGTCGACCCCCAGTACCCACACACACAAAAAAAAGTAGCAGGTATTTTATCTTGTGCTTAAAATGTTTCCAGCATCTCCCCCAATTGAAGCTGCCACTGACTATAAGCTAAGAATACTTCCGCCCAATCAACGATGTGCCTCTTCTGGTGCCCGCCTCTCCTGGCTGCTTTCTCATAAGCCTTGGTCACCTTCATTACTGAGCCGAACAGATGTTTACCCCAACCCGGAATTCCTGAACTTGAACACCAAACCCCATCAGAGCAACTAATGGAACCCAGCCCTGATGGGATGGGCGACAAGGTGGGTGGACCACTGTGAACCGGTCAGGTCATCTCTGTGTGGGAGACGCCCGGGAGAGACGCATGGGTGAGACGCCGAGGCACATTTGGGGAGCACTGGGACCGCCGGGATGACGGGCCAAAGATGCACTCAGTATGTTTACAGGTCTTTGGTCAAAATGACCAACTTCCCCTGGACTGGGCAGTGATGCCTCTAGTCTGATGGCACCTGCACTGCAGGGCTCTGAGGAGTGACTGAGGATGCAAAGGGATGTGAAGAGAAGTGGAGTGGGCTGGGCAAGGTGGGTCCTGGAGTACTGAACCTGACTTTGTCTCTCTGGCCGGAGAGACTGTGACTGCAGGTGACATCAATACCATAAGCACCACACCATGGCCCCTGAGCGCGTCACACACAATTCCCCATGAAACTTACAGCAGGCCTTGGAGGTGAGCACGCTGTTCTCCCTGTCCTGGCAGAGGAAACTTGGTTGGAATTTCCACCCGACCTGAGCTCCTTGAGAGAAAGCCTTTGCCACGCTTTGTGTTTCTCGGGGCTGGCACAAGGAGGGGACTCATTAATGCTGGTTGAGAGCCGGCAGGCACTGCGGCAGCTTGGGGATCAATGAGCTGGTGTGAAAGTGCCCTGTGTATGAGAGGGGGTGGCTGCAGAAACAGGCTGGCAGTGAGGAGCAGGAAGGCTTCTCCCAAGAGCAGGCTGTGCTGGTAGTGGGGGTCTGGTCTGGTTGTGGACTGGGACATGGGACACAGCAGGCACTCTCTGCTCCTCTTGCAGAAATGAGAAGTGAGGGCTGGGGACAGCAATCAGCTTTATTGCCTTGGGGGCAGGAGGTGGAACTGGGAGGGTGAAGCCTCTTGGAGAGATGGGATAAAGGGACACAGAGCCAGAGGTGGAGGCCCTGAGGGATACACGGCTCAGGATGCCCTAAAGCAGCAGGAGCAGGAACCCAAATATGGTCCCAGAGGAAAACATGATATGAGGGTTGGTCTCCTGCTTCTTCACCTGGCCCGGACCATCAGCCAGGCTCCAGGATGCACCGGATTAATTAGGTGGTGCACAGAGAATGGGAAAGGAAGAAGCAGAGCTGAGAAAGGACTAAACGCTGGAAGGTCCCCGGGAGAAAAGGGGAATAGACTGTGGATGACGATCAGAGCGGTGAGGACAGGTGGGAACAAGCTGGCCAGACCATGCCTGGCTTGTGGAAGCCCAGTGATGTAAGCTGATTTCACCTTCTCTCTCTAGGAATCCTTTAGATCAGTCAGGAGATGGCCCACTAACCCAATCACCCAAGGTAAGGCGGTAGAGGAAACCAGATAACTAACCCCAAGTACTATGTGTGCCAGGGGCTACAGGGCTCTTAACACATGGTGCTTTATGGAAACCACCTGACAGCTGGCCTTGGAGGTGGGTGTGCTAACTCCACTTGACAGGCAGGACAAGGGCAAGGAGGTAATGAAAAGGCAAGGTCACACAGCTTTGTGGCAAGGAAGAGAAGTAGGGGTGATTCTAAGCAAAAAAATATGAGGATCGAGACAGTGCCAATGGCTGACCCATTGATTTTCCTGTGTGTTGAAGGTTCAGGAGATATCTCAAACCAAACACCGTACTCAAGCACCATTGGTTCTACCTAGTAAATCTGTCCCTTATCTGTCCTCTTGTCTCTGAGTGAATGGCCTCAGGCCAGGTCCTGGTGGCCTTTCTAGACACCAATAGCACCATTACAAGGACATGCAAATTGGTCTTGGTCTTGCAACCTTCACATTGCTGACATATTGAGCTTGCTAAAATGCAAATCAGAGCACAGAGGCAGGATTAGCACCTACTGTATGGCACTGTATTAGGTATGAGACATTGAGCCAACTCAAAAGGAATTCAGAAGTTCACCGTGGAAAGAAACGCATCATCAGGCATTTCAATGTGAGATCGGGAGCTGGGAGAGCTGCGTCAGTGTCGCGGTTTAGATCCAAAATGTCCCCACAGCCTCATGTGTTTCAGGGCGACTGGATCACGGGGGTGCTACATTCATCCACTGATGAGTTCGGCCGTTCCTGTGCTGTTAGCAGGTGGGGCCTGGTTGGAGGGGTGGTCACTTGGGGTGTGACCTGGAGGGAGGGTATATTGTTGTCCCTGGCTCCTCCCTCCACTCTTCGATTCCTCGCTACGTTGGGGTGAGCAGCTTTTCCCCCCATGCCCTTCCCACCATTCCACTTCTGCCACGGAGCCAGCTAACCATGGACTAAACTATGAGCCAAATTAAGGCTCCTTTTAAGTGGTGGGACTTGGGTATTTTGTCCCAATGGCGGGAAAGCTGCCTAATACAGCCAGTAACGAGAAAGGTGGGGAAGTGCTTCACACTGACTGGGACCTCTTCTCAGCAGCTATCCTGCAGTGAGGCTTGATGCTTGCTTGGGAGTTCAACAGGGGAGAGGAGAAGTCAAGCAAGGCATTGCCCAGAAACTGTAATGTGCTAGAGTGGGGCTCTGTAAGGACAGAGGCCAGATCCCCAAAGGCCTGGGAGGAGCCTCTCAGGGTGGGCAAGATGCAGAGGGGCATCTCAAGTAAAGGAATGACAACATTAAACTCACATTTTACATAAAAAAACAATAGGGCAAAGTATCAGAGGAAAACACAGAAGGGGATGTTTACATGTTCAAAACACTTTGGTTGTGTTCAGCTTTTCTTAGCATGATCTAAAGCCAGAAACCATAAAAAACCAGATTGATTTAGATAAGACTATATAATAATGAAAAGCTGTGATATAGCAAAAGATACCACAAATTACTTTTAATAAAGACAAATTAATGGTTATGACATATTTGTGAAATATAACCGAGGATTAGTATCTGTAATATATAAAACATAAATACTCCAACAGAAAAAATAGGCAGGGCCAGGGGTAGCTCAGTAGTAGAGCACTTGCCTAGAATGGGGGAGGCTCTGGGTTCCACTCACAATACTGCAAAAAGAGAAAGAAAGAAAAAAGGCAAAGGATTTTAACAAGTAACCAATTAACCAATTATATATAGGTAACCAATTTATATATATAAATAATAGGTAAGTGAAAGAAAATTTCACCTTCCAGTAACAAAGAAATGCAAATCAAAATGAGATGACATTTTCCACTTATAACAATGGAACAGACGTAGGAGAACAGTGCTCCAAGCAAGTAAGAAAAGCACACACAGCTAGGAAGGGTTCAAATTGGTACCATCTTTTCAAAAGAAAATCTGAACATCGATATGAAAACTTACAATATGCATTTCATATCTAAGACTTTCTTCTAAGGGAATAATTGTATTATGATGTTATTTTTCATTGCACTGCTATTTATAACAACAAATATTTTGGGAACAAGCTTAAGATCTAGCATAGGAGGACTGTTTGAGCAATGGATGATACATTCACACAATGGAAGTCTATGCAGCCAATGGAAAGGATTATGATGTTGCTGATGGTCAGACTCCAGGATCCCTGTGTCCCAGCCCTGTTTGTAAGGAACCTAATGTCTCCATCCCCATAGGGTGGTGCACCCTTCTACTGCTGCCATCACCTCCTCCATGCTGTCTGGGGACCTCCACCTGTTGGCACGCTTTCCTGACACCATCTGTTCTCAGATGGCTGCAGAACACCCTCTACGATCCAGCCCACTGGCGGCTACCTTCCTTGAATGGAGTTTAAGCAACAAATTGTTTGGGGTTCTGAGGCTTTTCTTTGAGTTTGAAAAAGTGCAGATATCTTCCTTGCCATTAGTGAAGCACCTGTGGGCCATGGGTTGTGGAGCACCTGGTGAGCACCTCCCAAGGAGAGGGGGGAATATGGCTACATCTCTGAAGCAGGCAGATGGGAGGAAGAGGTTAGGTTGGCTGCACGTCTAATTTGCCCATCCTGAATGCCAGCACTTCCTCTTATTTACCTGTTCCTTGTGGAAGACATGTGGAGCTGGAACTGAGGAGACACCCAGATTCCTTTTGTAAACGCTTTCGGTGTATCCCCCTTGACCTCCCAGAAGAGCTAGCCAAGTTTACTTGGTTCCTGGTCCCTTGCAGCCTGTTTTCCACCTCCAGGTGACTTGTGGTCCAGACTAAGAACAGTCCTCGAAGGCAAGATAAGCACCTAACAAATTGAGACTCCAGATTGGGCCACCTGGTGCTGGACAAGTGCTGACTGCCTGCTCCAGCTCTGCTGTTGCTGAGGGTCAGACTCCAGGGTCCCTGCGCCCCAGCTCTGTTTATAAGGAGCTTAATGTCTCCATGCTCATAGGGTGGCGCACCCTTCTACTGCTGCCATCACCTCCTCCACACTGTCTGTGGACCTCCACCTATTGGCACGCTTTCCTGACCCCAGCTGCTGACCTCCTCATTATCTGCCTGTACTCCTGTCACGGTGCCCTACCCACCTGTTTTCATGCCAAATGTGTGCCTGGGTTGCCCACCCACTGTTCCGGGCCATCACAGGTGCTCTGTCTGGTACAGTGAAGCTACTCCAGTGTCTGTGACCAGGTGTCCCTTCATCGCACCCCACCCACTGAGGCTTAGCCCTTTCTAATCTGTCTTATTCTGTTGCAGGTAATCAAGTGATCTACTGCTTTTCTGAGAACTGGAGAATAAGGCAGCTTTCAATATTAAAAACATATTCATCTCATTTAAATAGCATCCAAAAATCAGGATAGATTTAACAAATTATGAAAAACCTGTACGATGAAAACTTCATAATGTTGTTGAGAGATATTTGAGAAGAACTAAATAAATGAAATACAGTGTGTTCATGGATTGGAAGACTTAATATTAAGGTGTCAATTCTCCCCAATTTTATCTATAGATTCAGCACAACCTGAATCAAAGTCCTAATAAGCAATTTGTAGATATTGATAAGCTGATTCCAAATTTATATAGAACACCCAGGACTTAGATCAGGTAACCCAATTTTGAAAGACAACAAAGTTGGAAGTTACACTACCTGATTTCAACATGGAATCAAGACAGTGTGGTATTGGTGTAAGAATAGACAAACATATGGATGGTAAAGAAATGGACCTCCATATATATGACCAATTGATTTTTGACAAAGGTGCCAAGGTAATTCAATACAGGAAAGATCAGTCTTTTCAACAAATGATGCTAAAACAAATGAATGTCCATGTAGGAAAAAATGAACTCAAAGTGGACCATAAACTTAATCAGAGATGCTGTATTGTAAACTTCCAGAAGAAAACATACAAAGTCTTTAGGAACTCGGGTTAGAACAACAAAAACAAGAAGAAGCATGCATCCTAGAAGATAAAATTGATAAGTGGAACTTTATTCAATATTTAAACTTTTGCTCTTCAAGAGACATTATTTTGAAAAGACAAGACACGGACTGGGACAACAAATTCACAAATCATATATCTGATAAAGGGCTTCTGAGCAAAATGTAAAGAGAATTCTTACAACTCAGTAAGACAGACAATCCAATAAAAATGAGCAGAAGATTTAAAGAGACACTTCACAAAGAGGATTCAGATGGCAGAGAAGCATATGAAAAGAAGTTCAGGGAAGGACAGCTGACAAGGCGGCTCTCATTCACCTGCCGGAAATGTCCAAGAGGCTCCAGTTAAGAATATTTTATTTCTTTTTATTTTATTTTTTTTATTTTAAAGAGAAGAAAAAACAAAACAAATCAAAAAAGAACAAATTTTCAAAACAACATAATAGGAGGTTAATGCATTACGTATTGTTATCTTTTAGTTAGTTATTCAAGATACCAGATATTAGCATTCAATTGTCCAAACATTATTGGCACAAACCTTACTCTTCAATGAACTAAGTAAAATTAGTAGTGTGTCTATCTTAACCATCATATATATATATATATATATATATATATAACTTTTTTTCTTTTCCCTTCTTTCTTTTCCCTATTCCCCCAACCCAGTCTCTCTTTCCTTTTGACCATTTTCTTTTTGATTCACCATGTCTATTGTACATTTTGGATCTTATTTACTCTTTCAGTTTCTCATACTAGAGAGACAATACGATGCTTACACATGTGCATCGGTTTATTTCACTTATGAGTATTTTCTAGAGTTGCATCCATTTACCTATAAAAGTCTCCAGTTTATCCTTCTTATGGCTGAATAGTACTCCATTGTATAAAAATACCACATCTTTCTTAAAGAATATTTTAGAGAAAGCAAGTCTTCTCTATACATAGATATTCTAGAAGGAATTTTATTGGAGTTCTCTTTAAGGAAAATAAACACCTATATGACTGCAGCTTCACAGAAGGTACAGAAATATTTGCCCAAATATTAAATTATAGGTCTTTTAACTTAGATCAATAAAAGCTGAGGAAATATCATTGCATTTTAACTTTGTGATGCCATTTCTCTGGAGGGTCAAAGTGGCACAGCCCAATTACACATTTACATCAGGTGCTCTAACTGCGCACTCAAGAGATGCAAACATGTCTTGGAATCCTTTTAAGAGTGCTCATAAGGGCACTACTAGTAGTGGCACTGGTCATGGTCATGGTCATATATGGTAACAGTAGTGGCCTCCTCTATGTAGGCCACCCCAACCTTAGCCATTACCTAAGCCAGGCTCATGCTCTCCATGTTCTTTGTCCCAAGGCTCAGGTTCCAAAATTGAGAAACACATGTACTGATGTACTGGGGGTACACGTGCCCGGACTTCAGTGATGCTGAAGCATGAGTGAGAAGGCAGTTCCTGTTTTGGTTGCCTTTCTGTTCTTCTGATTCCATCAAGGAAGATATTTCAGCTGGTGGGCGTGTATCTCCTCATACCTATCACTCACTGATCTCCCTCTTTAGCGGAGAGAAAAGCAAGGTCTGGTTTGTCATTGAAACTTAATAACATGAATTGGCTTTCACTGTATTTATTTTTCCAATGATCCACTTATGGCAAATTTATCATGCTGATAATTTTAAAAAAGTTTAAGTAAAAAGGTATATCTATTTAGAGAAAAATATTAAGCAAGCAGTCATATCTAGTATCATGTTATAAAAAATAGGAAGTAGGTATATGCAGACGACTCAAGTTGGGAGACAGTGCTCTATACCAGGCACTTTGTGGCCACATTAGGGTGCTATCACATGTCTTTTTCCCTTTTTCTGATACTCTTTTTGGCCATGTAGTTCAGGCTGGTCTTGAACTCATGATGTAGCCCAGGCTGGCCTCAAACTTGCAGGAATCCTCCTGCCTCAGCCTGCTGAGTGCTGGGATTACAAGTGTGCACCACTATGACCAGATCACATGTTCTTTTTAAGTAACCCATGAAAACTATAAAAACCAACCTTAGCTCACCAGCCCACACAAGGCCATCACTGGCCAGGGTTTGCCACCTTCCCTGGCCTTTGTTGTCAGAGGTAGTCGTCATGAGCCAAGTGTGGCTACTGAGCGCTCCAAACACAGCTAGGATGGCTGAGGAACTGAGTTTTAAATTTTCTTTACTTGAATTAAACCTAAATAACTGTGTGCAGCTAGTTAAGGCACCACACAGTGTAGCTCCAGCCTAAGATTAAAATATTAACTACTAAATTTAATTTAATTAACTATTAAATCTTAGGCTCAAAAGACAAACATGAATGAAAAGATAACTCCCTCTCAACCTTGTTGTTTAACTCTCCCTGCCTCAATCTGTTAATAAGAGTTGCCAAAAAATAACATTTTAATGGCAAGCTCCTTGCTGCATTTGATAAAGCAGCATAAACTTAATATCAAAGCCTAATAACGACAGGACTGAAAGAGTAAACCCTTGGACAAATCTCATGACCACAGATACAAAAGAAATAAAGTACAGATCTAGCAAGCAGGACGTTGAAGTGCATCAAAAGGAGGATACACTTTGATTTGCTAGGGCTTATTCCATGAAACAAGGACAATTCACGATCATGGGATTTAGCAACATAATTCTTTACATTAACCAATGAACAGAGAAAAGCTAAACAACCAAAATAAATAAATGCTGAAAAGCCATTTGATGAAATATCATTCCTGATAAAAAACTCTAACAATGGAACTGAAAACAACTGCTCAAGTATAACATGGAAAAGTTAACAAAGTAACAACACAAAAAGAAATACCATTCTAATGGGTAAAATACTAAAGTCATAGTCATTATAATTAGGAATAAAGCAGGGATGACTCCCCAGGCCATTATTAAATAATGTTTGCAACTTACTAGAAAATGTAGTAAGGTAAGAAAACTAAATTCCCATGATGACCACACACAAAAAAAGAGACAAATTATGTGACTATCGTATAGTTAGAAAAACCTTGGGCCGGTGAGATGGCTCAGCGGTTTAAGCGCCTGCCTTGCAAGCGCGAGGGCCCGAGTTTGACTCCCGGATCCCACATATGAAAAAGGGGCCGGTGATATTGCTCAGCGGCACGGGCGCCTGCTGGCGTGCGAGGTCCTGAGGTCGACCCCCCGGTACCCACAAAAAAAAAAAAAAAAAAAAAGAAAAACCTTAAAAATTGGTAAGATAATGGATTATGAGATAAACTGATAAAGGGAGTTTTTTTATACTAGCCATCAGCTAGCAAGATATAGGAAAAATGCTGTACTCACAACAGTGAAAAACATGGTAAAATACTTGAGCATAAGGAATAAAACACTAGGAATGATCCAGAGGGACACCCCTGCACACAGAGCGTTTTCTCTGTTCTGATGTATTATGATTCGTGGTTGCGGGGAGGGGATGGGCGGTGGTGGCAAATGAGTTCCAGGTTTTTTTTCGGAGTGATGGAAATTTTCTAAAATTAGATTCTATGATGGTTACATAACTCCATAAATATCTAATCATCAGTGAATTTTACATTTAAGATGTTATGAACTTGGTTGATTACATTATTTACTGAGACCTCAGAGAGTTTTCTTCCTTTTTGCAAATGGGGAAAAAAGTATTTTTCTTGTCTGTCTTGCCCTCTTTTTCCCCTTTCCTTTTCCTTTCTTCCTTTCCTTCCTTCTTTTGATAAAAGGAAGGAAAATATGGTTTTTGTGGAAATCATTCTACTTCTGGTTTAAATTTTCCTCTGTTTTCATCATCGAAACAGTTCTTGAGTTAAACAATTCATGATGTAACATTTTAGTACTTAAAGGTATTTTTAATTGTCTTAAAGGCCACGCATTATATTTGTAAATGGCCCTGGTCAGTAAATTACATGATGTCTCAATAAAAGTGCTGTAAAATAAATTCAAAGTGGCTATAAGTTAAGGGATTGTTAACTTTCTTTATATTTTAAAATGATCAGTGTATCACACAAAGAAAAGGTAGATAGAAGAACCAATAGGTATGTGTCATGTAATTATGCCTGGAAGCTGGGAGTGGTGACCGAGTCTGTATTCCAGCACTGTGGGAGGCTAAGGCAGGAGGATCACAAGTTCAAGCCTGGCCTGGGCAATTGTGAGTTAGGAAGACCTTGTCTCCTAAATAAATAAATAAATAAATAAATAAATAAATAAAAGAACTGGAGATAAAGCTTAGTGCAAAGACTTTGGGTTCGGTCCCCAGCACTGCAGAGACAAACAAAAAATCTACCTGGAAATACATCTTTAATGGAAATTATGGTAGAAGAATTGAATCAAGAGTATTGGGAATTTTTATTTATTCTAGAATACTTAAGATAATTTTTCTATAGAAAATCTTAGTTCTGTTATTTAAATTATAGTCAAGAGTTTGGTTACAGTTTACAGTGTGTGAAGATTCTATACACAGCCTGGACTTCTAACCTATTTTGAAACCTTAATGACTATATTTTTAAAGTTATATTTCTTATATACTAAAAACCTACTTGAAGCAATTGATATACTTCAATAGTAGCTAATGAATGGATTTCCTAATGTGAAAATAATGGGAAATTATGAGGCTGTTACTATTTTTTTTAATGTTATGAACCTCCTTAGTAAGTATTAAAATGTGCTACCTGAAATTACTGTACTTAAAAGTACATGATGTCGGCATAGAAGTGGACAAAGGGATGAGTGGAGCAAAAGACAGTGCTTGGTAGAGATTTCAATTAAATCCAACCAAAGTGCTGCTTCAACTCAACAGGAGAAAATGATTTATGCAATAAATGATGTTGGCGCAACTAGATATTCATCAGGAAGAAAATTAGATTACCTTCCTGCCTTACAGCATACATCAAGACCTGTGATCCATCTGGAATTTATTTAAATTTAAAATACAAAACAATAAAAATGCTAGAATAATGATCCAGGAGGCAGCGCACACAACCAAGGAAAAGGGGAGACATTTTAACTCAGTCTGGAAACCCAGGGCCATAAAAGAAAAGACACATATTACAAAATTTTTTTTAATTTGGTAAATTAAAAGATGCCATAAATATAAGGCCAATTGGTAAACAGTAAATAGCCTAGGAAAATGTGCAGTTCACATGACAGCTGTGAGCTCTTCCATATTGATTGGAAAATCACCAAGCAAGAGAAAGAGGGGCGGGGTTTAGCAGTAGGTGACGCACAGCACAGCAAGTCTGAACAACCGGTGGCACAGGAAAAGACAGACAACCTCTGCAGTAGTCAAGGAGGTGCAAATGCGAGTAACGAGGAAGCACTTCGCATCCATCAGATGGCAAAAAATCAAGAGTGAGTCCTGCCCTTGGCAGCACTTGGAGGAGAGGCCGTAGGTTGGGAGGGGTTGAAGGACAGCCCCAGACTCTGCTGATGGAAATATGAAGTATTACTCCCTTCTAGAAAAGCCTGAAGAACATCTCTATTGAAATTTTTAAAAGGCCTCTGGCTCCACTGTTAAGACCCTATGCATAGCAGTGAAAGCAAAAGAATCTAAGGAATCAGCTATAGAGATGGCCACAGCAGCACAGCTGGCAGAGCCAGACACAAATGGAAAGAAACCGAGTGCCCTTCGACAGGCAAACGCTGAGTAAATGACAGTAGCATCCATGCCTTGGATTGTCAGGCATTTCAAAGTCAGATCTCTGCAGCTTCTTCCAAGAGGTAGTGACAAGACAAATCGCAGAGTAACAGAAATAAAATCCGTATCTGTCGTGCCCTTGGCACATACACATAAACATAACCCAGGACGTGTATCGGTGACACCCATACATAGACACAAATAACAAGATCCTGTTTTGATAAAATAGACAAGGACAAAAAAAATCTACCTGTGTGAGGGAGTAAGGTATGGGTAGGGACACCCCAGATGTAAGTTTCTTCAGGGTAAGGTGGTATTTAGTTGGACAGAATGGATGTCATGTGTGAGTCACGAGACGTGTGAACATGGTCACCAAACCTCAGAGCTGCGGGATTTCAGGCACCTTTCATTTTCTTCCTAATACGTCCTCTAGTACATTTACATTTCTCCACCGTAGATATATATTGTTAATAAAATCAGAGGGCAAAAGCAATTTAAAATAATTTTCACTCAGGCAAAAACCATCTGGGCCGGTGAGATAGCTCAGTGGCATAAGCGCCTGCCTGGCAAGCGCGAGGGCCCGAGTTCGACTCCCGGAACCCCACATACGAAAAAAGGGCCGGTGATATCGCTCAGCGGCACGGGCGCCTGCTGGCGCGCGAGGTCCTGAGGTTGACCCCTGGTACCCACAAAAAAAAAAAAAAAAAGAAGAAGAGAAATATCATTTTCTTTTTAAAGTCATCTTAATTTTATTTTAAGGATAGCCAGGGCCGGTGAGGTGGCTCAGCGGCATAAGCGCCTGCCCGGCAAGTGCGAGGTCCTGAGTTCGACTCCTGGCACCCACATATGAAAAAAGGGCCGGTGATATCGCTCAGCGGCATGGGCGCCTGCTGGTGCGCGAGGTCCCAAGGTCGACCCCCGGTACCCAGAAGGAAAAAAAAAACAAACAAAAACCATCTACTCACCCTGTAAGTTCTGCAGGCTTTGTGGAGTGCTCTGTACTGTACATAGGGCTGGACATTTTTTGTGGTACTAGAGACTGAACCCAGGGCTGCTCTACCTCTGAGCTGCAATCCCAACAATTTTTACTTTTTACTTTGAAACGGGGTCTTACCAAATTGCCCAGGCTGGACTCAAAACTTGTGACCCTCCTGCCCCACCCTCCCAAGTAGCTGGGATTACAGGTGTGCACCAGCACACCCAGCAGGACTGGGTCTTTTATACACAATCATCCCCGGGTGTCTATGCAGGATTGGTTCCAGGACTCCCTGATACCTAAGACAACGAAATCTGCAGATGCTCAACTCCCTTATATAAAATGGCATCATATTGGCACAGTGCCTACACACATCCTCCCATGTTCTTTAAATCATCTCTAGGTTACCTATGCTACATTTTACAATTTAAACACTATGTAAATAGTTGTCATATTGTATTATTTAGGGAATAATGAAAAAGTCCGTACATGTCCTATACAGATGCAATTTTTTTTTTTTTTTGTGGGTACCGGGGGGTCGACCTCAGGACCTCGCGCGCCAGCAGGCGCCCGTGCCGCTGAGTGATATCACCGGCCCCTTTTTCGTATGTGGGTTCCGGGAGTCGAACTCAGGCCCTCGCGCTTGCCGGGCAGGTGCTTAAGCCACTGAGCCATCTCACCGGCCCAATTTTTTAAAACAGTATTTCCCATCCACAATTAGTTAACTGTGGGGATGCAAACCTGTGAATATGAAGGATAAACTGTACTTTATTTCTAATCCTCACAGCAACCCTGTAGTGAATGGGGCCCATGGGGTCCAGGAAGGTCAGGTAACCCGCTTGATATCACACAGGTTGTTCGAGAGTGCGGTATGGCAAGGTCTAAGTGAAGGTTTACCTCCTACACACTCTCTTTCCTGCTTTTGCACTGCATCATCCCTTTAGGGCTGTGCTGATCCCACAGCATTTATCCCTCATCTGGCCAACTCGTGTCCCTTCACTCACCATGCGCATGGAAAGCCACCAGGTGCCCCTTGCTGTCTTTGGTGGTGAAGTTCAAAATGAGCGCTACCGGGTTCCGTCCTTCGAGGATCCCAAGACCGTTGGTGTTTCAGGTGACTGCTGAGGGGGCAAGGGCTAGTCTTACAGACAGCTCAGGGTTAGCATGTGGGTTAATACTTACACTGGTCTCTGTCTATGTTCAATTCATAGACTATTAACTGAAGAGTTACAACACAGAGAGGCCTAAGGTACAGGTATGTTTTCCAGACTCTGGACTTTCCTTACCACAGCATCTTTCTCATGGGCCACTCCCACTGTGGTTTTTGTTTGTTTTATTTTGTTTTGTTTTATAGAGCTAGAGAATGAGCCCAGGGCCATCACACTGAGCTACATCCCCAGCCCTTTTTATTTTTTTATTCTGAGATATGGTCTCCCAAAGTTGGCCAGGCTGGGCTTAAACTTGGGATCTTCCTGCCTCAGCCTCCTGGAATGCTGGCATTGCAGGTGTGCATTACCATCCCTCGCTTAATTTTTATGCAATAAAATATGTTCTGAGTACTGCAAGCTCACCCTAAACTTAGAAACAAACATGAGATCCTTTTTTTTCACATCTCAACTGGGAACAAGGTTCTATAGTTAGGAGGAAAGACCACATTTTCTGTGCTATTGGTTGGCTATTCGGAGCGTGACTGGCTTGAAGAAAGGTTCCCGAAGGGAGGAGAAAGGCAAGATGTTATTTTAATACAAGTTCACAGGAGAAAAAGTTGTATTTATGCACCTAATTTGCTTAAACACACCAATGCTAAATATACCTCCTAAACTTGCTATCGATTTTAAGTAGCAAGGAGTGTGTTTGTGTGAACTAAAGCAGATAAAGCCAAAATCTGCTCACGTCCTACACTCTTGGCTCCCCTCTTTGGGCCCAGCAACCTTGTACCCCCTTCAGCACACGGAGCCCCAAAGAGAAAGAGCCAGGAAGAGATGGAAACGGGGGAGTAGTGACACGCTCAGTTGCCCCAACCATCTTTCTGTCTCCCTTCCCCCGCTCCCAGCACAGAGTCAAGCCAAGCTCTCCAGGTCCTTGGGCCCAACCTGCAGCTTCTCGCCCACTCTCTGCCTGGCGTTCTCTGCCCCAAATCCCAATCTAGACACCTAGGCAGTGGCTGCCAGGAGCTGGAGGAGCAAAGGGGAGATTCGAAGGAGGAAATGGGAGCAACTGCGAATGGGTCTGGGATTTCTTCTGGGGTGATGAAAATGCTGTAAATTAGAATATGGTGACAGTGGGGGCACTCTGGACACACAAAGCTCACTGAAGGGCACATACAACATGGGTGAACCCTATGATATATACACACATCATATACACCGTCCCAGTCTCATCAAAAAGGCTTCTAAGACACTGCAAACTTCTAGCAACATGTCCAGGCTAAGTCCCCAGGCTTCCTGGGGCATGGGCTCTTTAGCCTTGACTGCTTTGGGCAAGCTTTAAGGAGCAGTGATAGGAAAGCAGGGAAAGTCCAGCCTGGTCCATCCACAGGTCAAGAAAACAGGCTCTAAGTAAGGCTGGGTGAGGGAGGATGCAGCTCAGTGGTGGGCACTTGGCCGGCATATGTGCAGCCCGGGGCTCCATCCCAGCACTGTACTGTAAGGGAGGGAGGGAGGAGGGAGGCAGGGAGAGAAGGGGAGGGGAAAAGAGGGAGAGCGGAGTGGATGGAAGAAGAAGAGAGGCTCCCAGGAGGATATCTAGGGACCAGGTCTGGGTGGGGACAATGTCAAGACTGTCCCCACCACTCCTGGTCAGCAACTGAAAACAGAGCCAGTGTTAAGGAGGTGGGGCACCAAGAGGGGGCAACGCACTGTTTCAGGGAGTGGATGTGGATCATAGGCTGTGGCAGAGGGCACATTGAGGCAGGTGTCACCTGGTGCCACTAAGCACAGATAAACGGGTTGGGGGTGGGCAACACAGGTGCTTGGCTCAGTATGAAAGGCTGGGCTTCCTTCAGGCCGCATGTGGCAAGGGGCTGGGCTCCCTAGATGGTGCTGAGGAAGGTGGTCATGGGGATGGCGGGGACGTTTCTATCCCCTGTGTGGACAGAGGCCCTCAGAGCCCATGTGCCCGACACTACAAGAGCGCTGAGGTGGGAGGGCATTTGCTCAACAAGTACACTCAGCACCCCCGATCGCAACAAAAACAACTGGGGACAGGAATAGACTGTACACTTTGGCAAGGGCCATATGAGTGCTGAGCACCCCCACCACCCTCCCCACCGATTTGGGCAGCACAGTACCCCCGCCCGTACTGTTGGGATGAATTCTGTCAGCCTTGTCAGTGGCTTTGCATTCTCTACCCAGAGCCTCCACACACACGATGAGGTAGTGGGGGGCGGGGGGGCAGACTCAGAAGGAAAATGACTTATGAGTAAAGCCATGGGGCAAAAGAGGCAGGAAAGCACGGACTTTGAACAATGCCTGGCATGGGTGACCCCACCTGCCAGTTTGCCTGGCGGAGGCTCAGTTGATACCCAACTAAATTATTCATCTGTAAATCCCTTCTACTCTCAGAAGTGCTCTGCTTTGAAATATAAATTATATGACCATCCAAGTGGGAGAACTTCAGGCCACTATTTTGAGATAGATACACTCACCTCTCAGCCTGGTGAGAGGCCTTGGCCCAGTGCTACGGGACAGTCCTGTATTAGTCTCCAATGCTGTGTAACAAATTACCACAGACTTCGTGGCTTGAAACCTCACACTTCCTGTGGCCTGGAGTCAAGGTCCTCACGTGGCTGCTACCAGGGCTCTGACCTCATTTGGAGCTCCGACTGGGAAGAACCTGCTTCCAAGCTCTCTGTGGTTGTTGGCAGAATCCCCTTCCTTGTGGCTGCAGGCTTTCAGCTGGAGGCCACCCTCAGCTTCTCGAGGCCACCAGTTTCCAGAGGTCAACGGGCTTTCCCAGAATAGCGGTTCACTTCATCAAGATGGGTTGCTATAATCATGAGCATACTATCCCCATTACCTTTGCCAGTCTATGGAGCAAAAGCACCTCACAGACCCTGCCCACACTCAAGTGGAGGGGGTCACCCATGGTGTGAACAAAAGTTGGAGATCATGAGCCTCATCAAAGTCCTTAGAAAACACGTTCACACGTAACCAAAACCGAGGCAAAATGGAACGAACACATCTCATACAGGAACTAACTCTACAGAAGTCAGAGGCCTCCTAACTCCTCAGCCAAGACCACCGCAGGCATGATCACCAGCCCTACTCTCTGCCTGACACAGCCCCCTGGGAGCCACTGGCACTGAGGTTCCTCCTCTCTGAAATAGCTCTTTCAGCCCCAGTATCTATGCTGACACCTGGGCCACTGTAGGTGATCAACAGCACGTATTGTGGGCAGGGAGGGAACGCACACATTGTTATGGGAAGGTTCATGATGTCCAGTGAGTGTTTTTCATCTTCTGATCCTAAGATTCAACCCAAAATTTTCCCTACATAAAAATGACTAAAAGGGATAATGTTGGGAATGCTATTTGTCATCTGTAGGAGGGGGGTCACCCCCACTTCTTGTACTCAGAGCTTGTGTTTTTTGATTGGGCAGTCAAGAAAACACATTCTGCTGGATGTGGAAGTATATCCTGTAGTCCCAGCACTCTGGGAGGCTGAGGCAGAATGATCCCAGATTGAAGCCTAGCCAGGGCAAAGTAGTGAGATCTTGTCTCAAAATTAAAAAAAAAAAAAGTTAAAAAAAAAAGATTAGGGGTGCAGCTCAGTGCAAAGGCCCTAACGTCAATCCCCAGTAACCACCCCCGCAAAGAAAAGAAAAGGAAAACATTCTGTCTCTTCAGTTGGTGTCAAACCCAGGCTTGTGTCTTGTTCAGGGATCTGACATCTGGGGATCCATCTGTGAGCAAATTATTATTACTGTTAAGACAGGCAGGGCCGGGGATATAGCTCCGTGGCACAGTGCCTGCCTGGCAAGTGCGAGGTCATGAGTTTGATTCCTGGTACCAAAAAAAAAAAAAGGCAACATACACATGAAAACATTTATTCCATGAACTATCTATGCATATTTAAGCATAGATTTTATATATATATACATATATATATATATATATATATATAAAAGCATAGATTTTATATATATATTCCCAACTATATATTTATATAAATTATATATATTATATATATATTTATATAAATCATGTCTGAGTTTTTGCTAGTATAAATAAATTTATATATAAATTTATATATATATATCCCCAACTCTCTCTCTCTCTCTATAGTTTTATATAAGGGTAGCATGCATTAAATATTGTTCTATGCCATTTTATTCCCACTTAGTGATATACTGGAGGTTGTTCTATACCAAAACATCAGTGTCATTGTTTTTAATGGTACATAATATTCTTCTGTGACCATGTATCATAATATATTTAATTAGCTTTCCAACGAGAAGCATTTAGGTCATGTCTGATTTTTTGCTAGTATAAATAATGCTGCAATAACATCCCTTTCTATCTTCACTGGGCACATGCGCTTGCACATCTTTAGGATAAATTCCTACAACAGGCATGGCCCGACTAAAAGATGGGGGTTTAATTCTGATAGTGGGAAACAGCACATCTGCCAGATTGTGCTGATAAGGGAGTGTGACAGTTGCAGCAGCAACAGCGTGGCTGTCACAGAGCATCAATGCTGTCACAGAGCATCTAGTCTCCATCTTCTCACTTTACAGAGAAGGGAACTGAAGTAATTTGATTAAACCTCTCCTTGTGTGCTCTTTATTACCTGGGCACCAATTACATCATCTAGGCTGTTCACTGAGCAGTCACGTACCCGCGACTATGTTCTTATGCAGCCACACCTTTATACATCTCGAAAGTACCTAACAGCACTGGGGCAGTTACATCACCTCCATTTATGTCACCGGGCTCAGCGCACTTTATCCCATTCATCCCCCAAGCAGACCTAAGAAGACAATATGCCCATCCTTTGAATTCACAAGGAAACAGAGCCACTGAGGAGAAGATGAAATGACTTTGCCAAAGCTCTTTCATGCCTAGGAAGTAGCACAGCCAGGATTCAAACTCCACGTCTTTCCTACATACTAGCTCCTTCCTGGAAATCCCAGCGCCTGTTGCAGGGACTAAGAAAATACAGGTAGGTCTGAGAGGACGTTCAAATCTATCTCAAGTATCAGCAGCAGTCTGTCCCATTCAATGGCAGTTATCCAGGGTCACTAAACCTCACCCTCCTTTGTGCTGAGCTGCTCCATCATTCAGTCCTGATTCTTGGCTATTAGCAATTTATTCTCAATTTTTTTTTTTGTTTTGTTTTGTTTTGATTGATGCAGGGTCTCGCTATGCAGTTCAGGCTGGCCTTGAACTCATTATGTAGCATAGGCTGGCCTGGAACTCACAGTAATCCTCCTGCCTCAGCCTCCCGAGTGCTGGGATTACAGGCGTGCACCACCATGCCTGGCTATTCTCTGATATTTAGAATTTACCTAAGCACTGGTTGCTCCTCCTGTTTCATCTCTCCACAACATGGAGGTCATTTAATTTCTCTCACAATGACCAACTTCAGGTGCTATCTGCTGTTAAGAGGCAGCACTACCTTATGGAATTTATTGATAAAACTCGTCTTCACTTTGGGTCATTTGCCTTCCAAATTTTTTTTGTACTTTTTTTTTGAATGACAAAATCTTTACTTTTACTTGTAAATGATTATTGATGCACCAAATAACAAGTAACAAGTTCTTGAGTCCTATCATCTAGGAAATTGTTCTGTTTTGTTTTGTTTTGTTTTGTTTTGTTTTGTTTTGTTGTGAGACAGGGTCTCACTATGTAGTCCGGGAGGGCCTGGATCTTATTATATAGCCCAGGCTGACCTCAAACTCGTGATCCTCCTGCCTCAGCCTCCCCAATACTGGGATTACAGGCATGCACCACTACACCTGGCTCATCTATTTGGTTAAAATAAACTAAGTACAGCCCAAGCAAGTATACTAGTATTCATTGTTCTAATCCTTCCTCAGAATATACTATTTTAAGGCTGGCTGCTGCTTTACACAAGTTACAAATAACTATTTACTACTTTTTCATAGATAAAGACACTGACCTTCAAGAAAGCATAAGGGAAAAATGTTATTTAATCCCTTCCTTTCTTTGAAGAACTGTGTTTTCTTTTTCTTACTAAATCTTAGAAAGAAAACGTCAACACTGACATACAGGTTACTTGAGCTAAAAGGTATAGGAAAACAGACAATATACACTTATTAAATTTCTAAGAAATAAGAGGTAAAAAGATGAAGTCTTTGGAGAAAGTACTAAGTTTGTCCAAAGAAGCTAGATATGCTACTCTCAAAAAAGGGAAGGGAACTATTATACAACATAAGAAATAATGTAATGCGTATCATAAGAATAGAAATCAATTTTGCTAAAGCTTCATATTCCATGAGAGCATCTACAGTGCCAATCCACGAAACAGGTGCTTCTTTCTTCTATGCATTTATGTGGTAGTTTTCATGGATTTCTGGCCGGATGTTGCAGACAAAGGCCAAGAGGTTATCTGGGTCCTCCCCGTTCTACTGGAAGTAGGTCTGCAGGACAGCTATCTTCTCCTGGGTTTTCTCCTCCACTTCACTAATGCAGCTGCCGTGGGATCCTAAGGCTGCAGCTTCCTTGGCCTTGAACTGTTTCTCCCTCTGCAGGCGGTACTGTTCAATCTCAGCCTGAATTACTTCTTTGGCCTGCTTCAGCCTCCCATTCTTTGGCTTGTGGGCCTCAGACACCTCTGTGGCCTGCTTCTCGGCCTGCAGTAGCTGCGGGATTTCCTGCGTCTGGCCGGCTGTGGCTGCTCTGTCGGTATTGTTTTTAATGACTGATTATCTCAGACAATTTTATTCCTACTTTTACACAAATTCTTTGATGACCAGCTTGCCCAGTAAGGTTGAGTAGAATGCATTCTCTGATGGGGAGCTTTGTAAAATTGGTCCTTGAGTCAAGGGACAAATGAATGTGTATTTACGACTTCCCTTTAAATGAAAACTATCAAGCACCGTGGGTAGAATTGTGCCTACCAAACCAAAACCAATGGTGCCTGTTAAACTTAATTGTCAACTTCACTGGATTAAGAGTCACTGAGAGAGGTGACTGGATCATGGGACCACCACAGTCGGTGGGTTAATCGACTGTTGTTCACAGCTGAATATGCTGTTAGGAGTGAGGTCCACCTGGGGGAGTTGGGTCACTGGAGTAGGTGCCTCTGGGGGTGTACCTCTTGCTGGCACTCTCCCCTTGAGTCTGCTTGCCTTGTGCCATGAACTGAAAAGCTTTGCGATGGCATCCCAGTCCACTGTGATGTTTCTGCCTTGGAGCCAGCCAACCATGGACTGAAATCTCTAAAACTGTGAGCCAGATTAAAGCTGTCCTCTTGGGGCCAGTGAGATAGCTCAGTGGCATAAGCGCCTGCTTGGCAAATGTGAGGTCCTGAGTTCAACACCCAGTACCCCCATACGAAAAAAGGGCCAGTGATATTGCTCAGCGGCACAGGCGCCTGCTGGCGCGCAAGGTCCTGAGGTCGACCCCCTGGTACCCACAAAAAAAAATAAAAATAAATAAAATAAATAAATAAACCTGTTCTCTTCTAAACTGTGGGTGTTAGATATTTTGCCCCACAACAGAAAGCTGACCATACAGCAATATATTTAAAGCAAGAGAATATTTTTTGAAAACATTAGAGCTAGGTAGTAAAATCAGGTAAGTAATGTTCATAAAGACTGAGTACAAGTTTTCAATGTTGTACTATGATAGCAAAAAAATTACACTAGCTGAATTGGCAAAATAGTCCATTGGTTAAATATTGGAACATTAGATTTATACATTTTAAAGTAAAAAGTTAAATCCTATCCTAGAAAAGATATGAAATATCTAAGTGCTTGAGGGACTGAGTTTAAGCAGTAAACTAGGTTTTAAAGCAAAGAACTGATGTAACTCTGCTTGCTGAAGGACCAATAGCAAACAGGGCACATGGTTAAAAAAAAAAAGTCTTTTTCAGGAACAGATTGGGTTGTGAATAGGTCTTGTAAGGAAAAACCAGCCAAGTTAGGAATCGATGACTGCCGTGTCAGACTCCTTTAGCACACATTTCACTACCGTCATCCTCTAGTCATGCCAGAATCTCTGCCTTTGATCTGCACTGGCCATATTTACCACTGTCACGTTTGCTGGGCCACACAAGCCCAGATGTGGAGGTGAGCAGGGTTTGCCTTCTACCCACAATTCAAAAGTTACTGCTCACATCTTTGTGCTTCATCTTTATGGTTTTCTATTAGTTGTAGAGGTTCTTTCCATCACAATGCAATTGTAAAAATCATGTCTTTTCAGAAACCCACAAAAAAGGTGATATGAAGTATGATTGAAAAATATAGTGAGCTGCGTGTGGTGGTATACACCTGTAATCCCAGCACTCAGGAGGCTGAGGCAGGAGGATTGCCACAAGTTTGAGGCCTGCCTGGGCTATATAGTGAATTCAAGGCCAGCCTAAACTATAGTGAGACCCTGTCGCAAAACAAACAAACAAACAAAAAACAGTGAATATAGTGAATGTTTGTATTTTTTAAAAACTTTGTTACAGTAAAAAAACTACATTGGCATTAATCTTCCTCAAAATACCCCCTTCACATCTAACACACTTATCCCATAGATACTACCACTTCCTGGGGGAATTCTGGAAGTCCTCTTTCATGAATGTCTTTAGTTGCACTGTCATGGCTGCCGTGATGTCCCGAATCAATTCAAAATGTTTAGTTTTCATGGTCATTTTGACTTTGGGGAAGACTAAGAAGTCCCACGGTGCCAGATCCGGTGAGTGAAGTGGATGAGGACACACATAATGTTTTTATGAGCCTGCCTTTCTGTCAGACGGCACTCAGCAGCAGCTTTCACTGTATTTTTGAATGATGGGATAAATGTGTTTGAGTGAAAGGCAATATTCCAAGGGGCATTAATGGCAATGCATCTTTTACTATAAAAAAACTTTTTAAAATTTAAACATTCATTATATTTTTTCTTTTTTTTTTTGTGGGTACCCGGGGGGTCGACCTCAGGACCTCACGCGCCAGCAGGCACCCATGCCGCTGAGCGATATCACCGGCCCTTTTTTCGTATGTGGGTTCCGGGAGTCGAACTTGGGCCCTCGCGCTTGCCGGGCAGGCGCTTAAGCCGCTGAGCCATCTCACCGGCCCTCATTATATTTTCATCACATCATGTACATTATAATTCTCTTGCCAAGTAAGATGTGAACTCTGCTATCTTAGGGGTAATTTTTTTTTTTTTTTGTGGGTACCGGGGGTCAACCTCAGGACCTCGCGTGCTAGCAGGTGCCTGTGCCGCTGAGCGATATTCACCAGCCCTTTTTTCGTATGTGGGTTCCGGGAGTCGAACTCGGGCCCTCGTGCTTGCCAGGCAGGCGCTTATGCCGCTGAGCCATCTCACCGGCCCCTAGGGGTAATTTTTTAAGACACAGAAATCATTCAATGATCAAGATACAACATATATATCCCAAAATGAATGTAATTAGGTATCAAAAGCATATTCAAAAACTACAAAATAGCTAATAATAAAATCATTTGTTAATCTTACCCATGGCTGTCAGGATATTTCTGGAATCACCTTTGGACCAATGTTTTAATTATAATCTGATTCTCCTCTTTTCTTTAAGAAACAAGAGTTAACACAACTCGTAGCAAGAGGAAAGCTGATACACAGCATTAGTTAATTCAATACATTAGTTTATTTCAATCAACCAACCAGTTGATTTAGAGATACTAGTTTAAGTTTTTTTTTTAACTAGCTTAAAGTACCAATTTTTGCTGAAGAATAAGCACTTGAAAGCAACCTCCAATGAAGCCACAACATCAAGCTAACCTTTACAATTTCCAAAAACTCTTTAATCACAGCACTGCATACCTTAGAGTATTTTTTGTTTGTTTGCTATTTGTGTTACTGTTTGGTACGAGCTACTAAAACGGAACATATGCATACTGTTGACCTAGCAATTTCACTCCTCAGCATATACTCAAGAGAAACACACATACATTCACCAAAGGCAGGTACTAGATTGTTCGTAGCAGCAGTGTTTATGATAGCTCCAAACCGCAAACTACCCAGGCAGCCAATATCAACATAATGGATGAACTGTGGGATCTTTACATACAGGAAGGCTATTCAGCAATGAACATGAGTAAATTAAATGCAAAGGTAAGAGGACTCTCACACACATAACACTGAACAAAAGAAGCCACACAAGAAGAGTGCCTGCTGTATGATTCCCTTTGTAAAAAGTTCAGAAGTTGCCAGAGCTGACAGATGCTGTAAGAACTCGGAAGAATGGTTACTTACCTTGGAGAAAACACTAGTAGCTGGGGGAGGACAGAAGGGTTTGGGGTACTGGTAATCTGCTGTTTCTTTGATGCTGATTTCCTGGCTCTGTTTAGTTTGCTTAGCTCAGTGGCACATGCCTATAATCCCAGCTACTTGAGAGGCTGAGGCAGGAGGATCGGAAGTTTGAGGCTAGCATGAGCAACTTAGGGAGACCCTGCCTCAAAAACAAATTTAGAAAAGGGCTGGGTATGTAGCTCCATGCTCCCTGGGTTCTGTATGGAAAAAAATCCAAATTATAAAGTAATTGAAATATACTTTTCTGCACATCTATTATACCTCACTAAAAAGTTTAAAAATTTTTTAGGGGGGCTCAGTGGTAGAATGCTTGCCTAGCACATGCAAGGCCGTGGGTTAGATCCTAAGGACCTCAAAAAATGAAAAAAGGTATCTATATAAAATACACTCTCAGCCATGTTACCTCCCTAAAAGTCACCATTTTATGTATGTGCATTGCCACCTGGCAATATGACAAACTTAAACAGTCCAAGCCACTTCACTAAGGTTGCCAGGATTCCACCTATGTTAGAAATGAGCAAAAAGATATTTTAAAATCAGGGTGGTATTTTGGATGTGTAAAGAATGAACATGTCAATCAAGAGGGACAGAAGCCTGAAGTGGTAAAAATTATGAGAAAGGAGGCAGTTTCCACATCAATAGTGGATCTTGCTCTGCAGAAGGACAAAGGGAAGGACAGGACCAGACAAAAGAAGAGAGAATAAAGACTCCAGGCCTGAGAAATTAGAGCCAGCCTATGGTGGCGGATTTGAAATCAACAAAGGGGCAGCCTGGAAATGGCCACTGGAGTGACACAAAGATGGGGTGATTGAGTGCTGAGCCTGCTAACATGTGGGAGACACACATTCACATGGAGGCCAGGCAGTGACAGACCCAAAAAAACTTTGTCAAGCCAATGAAAATGAACAGATGTCAGGGGTGGGAAGTGCAGCACTTAATTCAGAAATGCTCCTTTTTCCAAGAGAATTTAGTCATTCATAAAACCTCAACTTTACTTGGGCCACATGATTTTAAATTTAAATAGGGAACCAGAGGTCTCAATGGCTGAAATATCCCATAAAATATCATCCAAATCGTTCAGTCAGTTATTCTTTCAATATTAGCTACTGAATGCTTACTCTGAGCAATATTTTATGTTAGAAGCTATGTGGATAAGAAAAGAGAAACAAATTCATTCTCATTCTTTCTCTCTCTCTCCCCTTCAGGACTGGGGGCTAAACCCAGGATGCTGAGCATGCTAAGCAAGCACTCTACTACTGAACTACATCCCCAGCCCCAAATCCTATTTTAAACACAGGTAAGTGTACCATTTTGTAATTTGATAAAACCTACTGCTAAATTCTTTAGTTTCTTGTAAACCTTATACCCAGCTAGTAAGGTTCTCAGCATGGGGTAGCGTTTAAAAGCTTGGGTAGTTAATTCTTGTGTATCACCTTGGCTAGGCTGTAGTGCCCAATTATCAAAAACTCACCCAAGTGTTGCTCTGAAAGTCTTTTGTAGATGTGGTTAATATCTACAATTAGCTGAGTTGAAGTAAAGGAGACTTTCCTCCATAGTGTAAGTGGGCCCCACATAATCAGTTGAGTAAGAGAAAAGCAGAGATGTTCCTGAGCAAGAATAAGAAATTCTAGCCTAAAACTGCACTGCTGGTGCTCAGGCCTGAGTTCCCAGCCAGTCAGCGGCCTGCCCTGTAGATACAGATCTGCCAGGCCTACAACTGTGCTAATCAATTCTGTGGGTTCCGTTGTTCCAAGGGTCATGGACTGACAGAGACCTTGAGCAGTCCTGGGTCCGAGCTGTGGCTCTGCCACTTTTCTCTCTGGGTGGCCTTTGTACCTCTGTTGCCTCCTTCAGCTGTGGATTATAACAGCATCTAAGTCATAGAAATTAGAACCACTCCACACAGAGCAAGTGCTTTGCGAGTGCTTGTGAAATAAATAAATCCGTGGTGCCAGGTTGTAGGATCTGTATTTCTTAGCTGGAAAACTAGAAATATTCTCTTCCCAACAATTTGCCATCAGCCAAAAAGGGTCATTCTTTTCTCCTCCAAGAACAGAACAGTCTTGGAGCAATACACCTCACCAGCCTCAGGTGCTCGATGATTCCTCTGGATAGTGTAGAGACAGGGTGAGATCCGGCATCACCCCACACTCACGGAGGATTTGGCAAAGCTGGGCTCAAAGCACTTCTGGAACACGCTTCGCTCTCCACATTCTCAGCTGCTGGAAGCAGCTGTGCATAAAGAGGTTATCCAGGAACAGACCCGGCACAGAGCAATTCCTACTATTTGCAAGGGTGGAGTTCCAGAAAGGGGTCCTAATCATTCTTTCTTCCCCACTGTTAACATCCTATAGCAGCAACCTGCCCTGGCCCATGTAGATGAAAATTTAAATGGGGAATCGAAATGTTATTTTTGTGGGCGCATATTTGAGGAAAAGCAGGATGACGGTGGTGGTGGTGGTGAGAACTGATATTTATTGAGCACTGATTAGGTGCCAGACTCTGCTCCCAGGGTTATCTCTATATTAACCTATAATCATTCAGGTAGGGACTGTACTGCTCCACCAGGCTCAGTGTGTGGAAGAACAAACTGAGTCCTGAGCAGACAGGCAAATACTCACCTAGGGACAGGTGGAAAGTGACAGAGGTAGGATTTGAACCAGGCTTTCTGGCTCAGGGTCCAGTTTTCCCTCCTGTGCATACTCTCTCTGAGCCTGGATCATCAGAGAAGTCCATGTGCCAGGAAGCAAGGAGGAAATGAAGGACCGGGTTGTGACTGATGACAGCCCTTGACGAGTGCAGGGGGTCTACGGTTAAGTCAGTTTAAGTGAAGCAAGTCTCAAAGGCTGAACCAGAACAAACAATAAACAAGGCTCCTTAATGAACTTTTGTTGAAGTATATAATTTGTACCCATTTTTATACATAAATATCCAAGTTCATAAAAGATTCACACCGTAGCACTTAACCTTTCATCTTCGTGTAGAAAATTTAAGGCAAAGCAAATTTGAAGTTCTTTCTCATTTATTCGCTAGCAGTGCAATAAACTCAATCATCTGCTTTCTTGGAAAATACCAAAACACACTTTTTCTTATTTGCTCTCATATTACGCCAATTTCTCCTTACAGAATTTCACATTGACAAAGATGTATGTTCAGTATTACCGTTCTCCCACAGGAGCCTTCTAAGTTTTAGAAGATTTTTCTGAAATATTTTCTTATAGCTCAGAAAACAGAAAGATATACAGGATCAGATTCTATCAGAAATTGGTAAATTTTTGTACCAGAAAAATAGATTGAGTCTCAGATAGTCTCATCTAACAATACCAACTTGTTCAGCTCTTGGTATTTTTCTAAGCCCTTTGAAAGAAAAAGATCTATAAAAACAGTTTACTAAAAAAAAACAAACAAAACAAAAAAAAACCAACAGTTTACTTTGACCCCAGCCTTGCCCACATCATGTCCTTCAGCCTACAGTTCTAAGGAACTAATAATGTCTTGGGCCAGAGGCGCTATTAAGGAGGGCACATTCTCAGATATGCATTGTAGGAGGATGACAGAGAGAGAGGTGGAGGTTCTGGTGGGAATTCTAAGTCCCAAACTCAATTTTGGCCAACTGTGTACACTTGCCTTATTGTGTAACTATCTGCAGAGATGGACACATGCAGCACACTGAGATTCACGCAACTACCTCAGCTCTGGTCTGCATCTTGGAGATACTATGCTGAAAACAGCCAGGACTTCCTGGCCCATGGACATCTTTCTGTACTTAGCCGAGGCCCCCAACATGAGAGTTAAGAATGGTACCCCAGAATTCTGGGGACAAAAATATCTTCTCTTGGGCTACCTCCCTCTTCCCTTCCCGAGTTCATAGGAGCAGCCTCAGCAGGTGATAGTTAGTGGCAGGGGTGAGGGGTGAGGGTGACAATGCTGCTTTTTCTCCCTCTTCCCTGCAAAAAGCAAGATGGGCATACTGGCATTCCTTACCCACAGACTCCCCTCCATGAGGGATGGGTTGTGTTGGCTGTTCAAGAGTGGCTGCATAGGAATACAATATCTTAGAACTCCAAGAATACAGAAAGAATAAACCAACAAAACAGTCCCTCTTGAAATTTTCCTTTTAAATTAATTACATGAAAACACTTCTTTCACAAGAAGACCCTACACTGTCATATTCTGATTTTTCCAATGTTGGGATTTCTAGTTTTTACACACTCTGGATGCATGTGTTCACACATACATATGTATGTATACATGCACACATGCATGTATTTGTATTTGATTTAATAAAAATACAGTTTAAAATATCCGACGAGAAACATTCCAGTCAGTCCTTCCAGATCCTTTTTGTAAACTCTAAGAGGCACCTGCTCAAAGCGCCATCTTTGGAAACCTGCAAGAGCTGGCCTATTGCCGATTTCCTGTGGCCAGTCAGAGCCCCAGACAAGAGATCCTCAAGTCAGCAACTGCTATTTGTCCCGGGTCAGAGCCAATAGTCACACACAGTCCCTCACTTTAGGCACTAACCTCCCTAAGAAAGATAATCCTGAGGTTTCAAGGCTGGGTTAAGAGAGCGAAAGGCTCATCAATTAGCTGAATGGCGATGTAAGTGACACCTATTAGTTTTGTGATGTTTTGTCATTTAGCCAAGTTTCCTCCATGCATGGAGCAAAAATGCATCTGCCTTGCTTTTGTGTGTGTGTGTGTGTGGGGGAGAGTACCGGGGGTCAACCTCAGGACCTCGCGCGCCAGCAGGCGCCCGTGCCGCTGAGCGATATCACCGGTCCTTTTTTCATATGTGGGTTCCAGGAGTTGAACTCGGGCCCTCGCGCTTGCTAGGCAGGCGCTTACGCCGCTGAGCCATCTCACCGGCCCCTACTTTGCTTTTTAAAAATTTAACATATAATAATTTAGCTTTATGCTTCAGATTCACCTTTAACTTATCAGCTAAACAATTACCACAGAAAACTTGCAAAACAGGAATCTGGCTCGCGGCTGACATTTCGCGTGTCAAGGCGCTGCAACTCCGGCATGCACAGCGCTTAGGCAGCCGGCAAGTCTGTGGGGCACTTCTGTGAACGCCGCCACAGCTCTGCCGAGCCCGTTTGTGTTTCCACTCTGTTCATCTGCTTTCCCATGGGCAAGAGCCCTCCCACTCCTAGGTCAGCAGACAATACAAGCGAAATCTGCAAAGGACCAACTAGCTTGGGTGTGGTCATTGGCAAAGGGAAGCGTGGGTCCCCGGCTACGGGCTCTAAAACCAAGAGGCGCACCCTTGGTGGGGAACCCCACGATCGCTTCTCCCCAATTTTACCCCAAACCCTACCAGCCCGGACAGCTCCCCCAAGGAAGCACAGCAGCCCCTCTAGACTTGGGCGGTCTCCAGAGACAAAGCCGGCTGCTCCGGAGCCTGCTGTATAGCGAGGAGACAGCCAGCCTCTGGGACTCGCGTGGCGCCCCGAAGCTCGGCACCGCTAACCACCATGCGTCTCAGTTGCTGGCCAATAGCCAGGAGGCACCAAAAGCCGGGGTGTGTTGGGGGGTCAGCCATGCCCGGGCTCCACAGTCTGGGGGAAGGCGAGACTCCCACTCAGGATTTGGAGGGGCCGAGCGCTCCACGCAAACCCCAAAGAGATAGCAGCGCCCTGAGGTTTCTCCGCGAGCGTTTTCTGAACCAGAACACTGCACGCTTGAATTCTGGGGAGCCCTGCTTCGACGTCCAGCTGACATCAGGGCCCGCTATTGTTCTCCGGGTCTCCGGGGCGGGAGACGCCCCCCATTCCGCCTCCCCGGCAGCATCTGCCGCTGGGCAAAGCCTTTCAGCTCCGAGAGAACAGGGCGTGCCGGGGGGCGCTGCGGATCCTCACAAAATCCTCCACGAGTCTCTGCGGGCTCGTTCCAAGCTGGGAAACAAAGCTTCTCGCGGGGCAGCCTCACCCCGTCAGGGATCCGCCATCCTGGGTCTCTCGCCCGGTCCCAGGACCGCGCCCTGCCGGCCACGCCGAGCGTCCTCAGGCCCGAGACCTGCTTGGCGGCCCGCCCTCCCCGGCGGACCCCACCTCGCACAGCGCCGGTCTCCTCTCCCTCCGGTCTGCCCTCCTCAAACCCAGACGGCCTCCACCCGTGCTCCCTCCCCATCCTCCATCAGCCCAGCCTCGCCCCGAGCCACCTGCACCGCGCTCCTTCCCTCTCCGCGCAGGCCTGCCCCCTTCTCTTTCCTTTACGAACCCCATCCCCGCTACCCCCACCCAAGACTCAGTCACTCACCTGTCCCCACCCAGTTCCCCAGCCTTGCTCATCTTTGCTCAATCCGAGGCCTCCGCCTGCGCCGCTCCCCTTCCCGGCTTTTCTGCGGCCCAGACTCCGGTCCCCTCCCCAGGCCCAGGGCGTCGACGGCCTCGCCCGCTCGGATCGATGCTGTGGAGCGGCTCTCGCGTGAGGACCCGGTCGGCGCCGGCAGCGAGGCCTGGGCAGCAGCCGTTGGTCTTTGTGGCTCGGGCAGGTGCCTCGCAGGCTTGGGACGTCCTCCGCACACTACCACCCGGGCAGATCCAGGCTGGGCAGATCCCAGCCCGGAGCGACACGGACAGAGGGTGCGTAATGGACGGCGGGGGTGGAGACCTGGGATACAGCCGGACGGGCCCAGCCTTTTAGCCATTCACTGCACGTCTACGATCGAGGGAAGGGCGCCCACTGTGTGCCCGGCGTGAGCCCCTGCAACCGAGCTGCCTGCTCACCCGGGTAATCTGCGAATCCCACGAGCACACACTGAACGCCCAGGCACCGCAAAGGGCTCTGAGGGCGCACAGATAGGACCTGACCTGCGCCCCAGTGTAGCCCAGCTGCCACCCCCAATCCCAACCACACCTCCCGCAACGTCCCTTGCTGCCGGGCCCCTAGGCGCACCCCAGTCCTCTCCCTTTTGTGCGCGCCCTCAGGGAGACAGGGGTCGATGCATTTCCCAGCCCCGGGAGCTTAAAGCCCACAACTCCCCGCCATCACCCACTCGTCCGGGATGCTGCGGCTGCGAGGGTCCGTCGGTGGCTAGGTCCTGGGTCTCGCGGCGGCGCGGGAGCTGCGGGCGTTCCGGATGGCGGCGGCTGCACGCGCGCTCTCTCCGGGCCGCCTTCGCGCGCTTGCCGCGGGAGTCGGAGGTGGCTAGCGGAGGAGGGGACGCTGTGGGGGCTGGGCGCGGCCTCAGCCAATCACGGGCTGGATGGCTCCTCCCCGTGCTCCCCACCTCTTGCCCGCAGGTTAAGGGGAGGTGGGGACGGGCTGCGCCCCGCATCCTCCGTGCCGCAAGCTGCGACCGCCTGACGACTACAACTCCCGACAGGCGCCGCTGCACGGCCGGGGTCCGCGCGGGGGCAGAGGGCGCGGCCCCGGAGCCGGCCGACTCTGCTGTCGCCCTGCTCCGCGTTCCTGTGGGTTTCCATGGTCACTCACGACAATCACAAAGCCCGGGCGCTGGGCCGCGCTGCTGCACGGGTCCCCTGGGAGCCCTGCGGGACGGGTTCCGGGGTCGCATGTCGCCCCACCCCAGGCAGAACCCCACCCGGGAGCCGAAACAATGCCTAGCTGCCCTCGCCGCTGGGCCCGCTGAGGCCGCCGGCTCCGCGCCCAGCCCCGCTGCGACGCCGGCGTTTTGTGGATGGAGCGGGCGCGGGCTGTCGTTGCGGCAAAACTGTTCCCCGGGCGGACGGCGCCTCTGGCCTCCTCAGTTCGTGTCTGCCCCCTCCGAGCTCTCGAATCCCCGGGTCATTCTTTGGATGGCGACGATTTTGCCCGGCGTTGCGACCCGACCTCTCAGGCCCAAGCTGCCTGTCCTATTTGTGGCGTCTCCATTCAAAGGATGGTGAAACCTCTAGAAATATTTTGTAACCCAATTTACATTCGCTTCACCTTTTTTCTTCACCTTTTAAATGCGAACGTAATTTAACAAAAAAACAAGTCTGTAAAAGGAGCGGGATGGCCCTGCCGCTTTGCGCGCCTTGCGTGGTGGACCCGCGTTGTTTACTGGAGTTGGAACGCTAGCTTAGCTGCGGATCAGTGATTTCCCTGTTTGCGCTGAACATCACCCCAAAGGCGTTGCGAAGCGCTGAAACGCAGCATTTTAACCTGCAACCCTGTGCTGGGTCCCCGGGGAACCCTAAAGATGCTGAAGAAGCCCCTGCACACCCAGGCTCCCCCGGTGGGGATGAGGCCTTTGGCTGCCCTGGTCACAGCCTGATGTTTGTTCTCTCTGCGGGATATTTTCAGAGAAAATCGTCCTGCTGTCCTGGGGGGCTGGGGTGTTGGTGGTGGTGGTGAAGCAGGCCAGGCTGGCATTTGTGGGGTGCAGTTCTGGGTTACCCCATCGAGCCTCCACTTCTGAGAGGGAGATGGATTTTCCTGCGCTCCCTTCGTCCTTGGCGTAGTGAGTTTATTCCGGTGGTCCTCCGAATGAGCCTGGGGTCTACCCACAGCACCCCCAACCCGGTAGAGCCCGGGATGTGGCTGTGAACTGTTTCATATTGGGGCACTAGTTATGGAATCTCTGGCCAGGCTTTGCCTGAACAGGGATTTAAGCAAAATATATCCGGCCTTGGGGAGGTGGAGTGGAGCCTGGAGTTTGCCCTGGGTGTCGGGTCCGGGGGCTCCCACGCGCGTGCCTCGCTCCACTTTTTGCCTTAGGCAGAGAGAGCCCCCTAGCGGCAGTAAGCGTTTTCTGGAGTGTTTAGCGGACCTCAAATTTGTTTAGACCTTTGTGCTCTGGTCAGAAGGAAGGGCTGCTGCGAAGTCGTCGGTCAGTCTGGGACATTGATGAGAGTCATACCCAAACTTGCGGTTGCAGATGTCCTCAGTAGTGGATTTTTGCTTGGTGAGTTGGTTTTAAATCTGTTTTCTCTTGGGAAGTAGAAAGAGCACAAAGTTTAGAGTCACATCCCTGGACTGGAATCCTGGTTCCTTCTGGCTACTTGAAAAAGTGACCGTTCAATCTGAGCTTTTAGCACCACCCCTACCCCAAGAACACAAGAGTCTTAATATGTTCTTTTAGCCTAGCCGTGATCATTTCGTGAAGAAATGTGTGTAAAGGGCATAGCACACTGCCTGGCATATAGAATATGCACTCAAATGTATTCATTCAACAAAAATGGTTATTGAATTGTATGAAGGAGATAAGAATATGTGACACTCCCTACAATAATACCCACAAAATGCAGCGTGTTGTGATTTTTATTATAAAGTTCATATGACCAGGTAGATAAAGTAGGATAAAGATTCAGATGAGAGAAATCAGTCCAGGACAGATGATCAGGGAGTGGGGACCTGGATTTGGATTTCACCTGGATATTGATTTGATGGACGGCCATAGCAGAGGTCTGAGATTTGAAGATGACAGGAGAAACGCTTGTGGTCAGGCAGCCTAGGAATGTTTGGGAGACAGTGGAGGAACTCACTGTGGCTTGGAAATCAAGTCAAGTCGGTGAATGGAGGCAGTGGGAGGAGAGGGAATAGCAAGGCAGGCAGGTGTTGACTTCACGAAGCCCAGGACTAGGCTCAAACTTGTGATCCTCCTGCCTCAGCCTTCCAGAGTGCTGGGATTACAGGTGTGTGCTACCATCCGTGGCTACACTAGGTGTTTTATAACACGTCATTTAATCCTTACAACTCTGCCTAGCAGGTAGCATCTCTTACTTTTTTACAGATGAGGAAATCCAAGGTGAGAATAGGCAACTTGCCAAAAAATCACACTGCTTTAAGACACCTTTCAGATCCAAAGCTGAGCATTTGTGCTCCAGCATGCCCTTCCCTCCAGTCTCCCTCCAGAGGGGTGGACTCTGCAGTGCAGAGATGGCTGCCCTGACTTGACCAGCTCCAGGGGAGCCTCTTGTGAAGCCATTGGCCCCCACGAGGTCTTTCTCTGCAGTTTCAATCAGTGCCTCTTCTGGGTGTCCACTGGGAAAGGGCTTCTCCAACAATCTGGGAAGCTCCATATCAAGTTTCTTCCCGTCCCCTCTCTTTCCACCTTTCTGGACTTTATACTTCTCAGTGACAACTCTGTGAACCTTCTATATCCCGGTCATTGCCACAGAGCAGGAGCCCAGAAAAGGACAAGAAATGGACATAGGGAGAGGGAGAAAAGACGCAGAAAAAGCATGAAGAAGCTCTAAAGACATAGAGATGGGGCAGGGGTGTGGCTAGCCCTGAATTCATCTCCAGCACCAAAAACCAACCCTAACCAACCAAATAAAGCCAATGGAGATAATTAGACACACTAACCTGAGCAGTGGGAAAAGAGAGCCAGAGAGTTCCAGTCCCCAGCCTGACACAAGGGGGAGGGTGGAGATAGATGGTGGAGGTGAGACCATCAAAGTAAATTCCCATGGCTGATCACTACCCTGGAAATGCAGATGCATTTGCCTGAAATTTAAATGATTCTTTCTGGCTGAGGAAATGGCTTTATGTATTTATTTTTCTGCTTTTAGTTTTAAATTTCCAAGTTCAATTTTGAAGTAAGTGTGTCTCCTTGTGGAACCAGAATGGCTGCAAAACAGCATACCGGAGGAATTGCTGGGTGATTCCAGCTGCCGTAGCCCCATGGCAGAAATTTACAGCTTTGAATTTGCATTTCTTTCACACACACATATAGAGACTCTTTAAGCCAAAAGGAGCCTAGAAATTGCATGGTCTCACAATGCCAACATTATACAGATGAGGATAATGAGGCGTTGTTTTATGCCTTTTTCTCCCTTAACAAAAATTTGTTTGAGGCTTAGCAAGAATAATAATGAAAGCAAGAAACACAGCTCTTATAAACAATCACCTTCAGAGAACAAAAGAGTTAGTTTAAGAGCCAAATCGTTAATCATCTTTTTCCCCACCTGTCACACCCACAACACAATGCTGTATTAAACTTCTACCAGTGTGAGTAACTGAGGTCTGAAAGAAGCCCCTCAGCTTGACCCCCAATTTGAGTTTTTATTTATAAAATGAATCCAAAGAAATAAAATGGTAGGAGAGACCCTTTACTACCTTTACTTGATTTTTTTTCTGATCCTCTTTTATGAAGCCAGCTCTTCTGCTGATCTTATTTTTCCTCTTTAGTTACCAGAACTTCTTTCAGTAAGAATGAAAGCTATCTGGGAATAGTGGCACACATCTGTAATCCCAGAACACTGGGGAGGCTGAGGCAGGAGGGTTGCAAGTTTGAGCCCACCCTGAGCAATTTAGTGACTTAGACACTGTCTCAAAATTTAAGGGGGGGGTACAGATGTATCTCAGTGTTGAAGGCCCTGGGTTTAATGCCTAGTACCATACACAAACAAACAAATAAATGAAATAAAGAATTAAAGCTAGTCTGTATTCCTGGTTACTGGAAAGACTGAGGTAAGAGGGTCATTTGAGCCCAGGAATTTAAGGCCAACCTGGGTACCCCATATTAAAAAGAAATTGATAAAAGGAAGAAAAATAATTAAAGCTTTTTCTTTTTTCAGTATTTCCTGCATACTTTGCATACATTATTAATTTAACCTCACAGCACACCGACTGTATGTTTGGGAAGATATCATGACTTCCACTTTATGGAAGAGGGAAACGAGACTGCAAAGGCCAGCAATTTGCCCAACTTGAGAAAACTCAAAGGAGCAGGGTCACAAGCAAAACCCCAGCTCGACTCCAGGTTCAATGTTTGTTCTGTTAGACCATCATGTGTTCTTGAGCATTATTCCCGTTACACTTGCCTTTTCCCAAAATTGCTACACTATCTTAAGTTCATATAGTAATTTTTGGCTGGGGCCACCCCTATCCTGCTTGGTGACTTTGTTGAATTTGTTTCTCCACTTCGGGGTTTAAAGCCTCTCATGAGTGTTCTGAAAGGTCCCTGGGGAGCCTGGTGTCCTGCTGTTCCTCCCTCCACTTGCTCATAGTGCTTGTCCTCAGGGGACAGCAGGGCAAGTGCCTGCATGAACCGGAGAGGGGTTCCCTTCCCCACCAGCCCCTCTTCCCCCACTGTCAGTCGTGATCTCTAGCTCTGCTGTTTCAGGGATCAAAAAAGAAAGGATAAGTCCCAGCCATTGGCAAAGTGGACCAACTTTTGACACCTGCCAGTATCATTCACTCAGCTATGGAAACTTAACAGGTGATGCAGCTTTCCCATTCTGAATTATTTAATCCTCATCACCACCACACCCAAGTAGTTGCATTTTGGTTGCATGGGCTTGGGTGTGGAGGTGATGAGGATTAAATTCAGAATGCTCTAGTAAGTGGTCAAAAGTTGTTAGCAATTGTAATTTTGTATTAATCACTTTCCTATCACTGGGACAAAATACCCAACACCTGCAATTTAAAAGAGGAGAGGTTTATTTGGCTCACAGTTTTAGAGGATTTAGTCCATGGTTAGCAGGCTCCAAGGCAGAAATGGCATGGTAGAAGTGTATGACAGGAGAAAGCTGTTCAACCCATGGCAGCCAGCAAGCAGAGAGTTGGGGGAGGAGCCAGGGACAAGAATTCACCCTTTTAGGTCACTTCCCCAGTGATCCATCTCCTCCAGGCAGACCCTGCTTCCTAACACTACATTCAACTGTGAAGTCATTAATGGATTAATCCACTGATGAAGTTTGCACCCCAGTGATCCAATCACCTTCCAAAAGCCCCACCTCTGAACGCATGAGTCTTTGGGGATACATTTTGACCCTAAACCATAACAAATTACAATATCATTTATCTGTTCAGTGAAACACACGTCCATGAAGTATGGAACTACTGTAGACAAATCAGGGTCATGGTCCTGATAGAAATGAGTGTATGCTATTTGGCTTTATCACACCAAGTGGAAATAACCTTTGAGCAATTTGCCATTCCCTGCTGGGAATCTTGACCACCAGACTTTCCAGGTGCTCAGCCAGAGACCCTAGCAAGATCTGGGTAACTGTCCAGGAGTTCTGGTTGAAGTCCTTCAAATATGGTTTGGAGGTTTCATTCTCTGTGTCCAGAATCCAAACAGGCTCCCACCTGCCTCCTTCTCCCACCCTTCTCTGGCATGGACACCAGGAGCTAAGACAGTTACACCTCTCATTCAGTGTGCCCTGCTCCCCAAAGAAGCCCAGGCCACCCATAGCCAGGGATTCTCTCATTAAGAGAATGAAAATGATGATCATTGTCCAACAGTGGGGCTTTGCCCCCAAGGACCTTGAGTGCCAGATTCAGGAGGGGCCAGCATGTCACCTCCTGTGCCTCCCTCCAAGCTCTTCCTCTTCAGGGCAGTCTCTTCTTTGAGATGTGTCAGCAAATGTTCTGCTGTCCAGACAAAGCGCCTGAAGGTCAGTGACTTAGGACACCCAGTCAAACGAGGTGACTTTAGGAATCAGCCCAGCCTTTTGTTGCACTGGATGTAAAACATTCTATCTGTGCCAATTGCCACGGTCACTATGATTTGATCTGAGGCCTAAAGAGGCACCATCTGTACGTGAAGCTGATCAGCATGTGCAGGCCTGATAGAAATGTGATGAGTGTGGTTTATAAAGTTGGCTGTTCTTATGGACTACATTGTAAATAAGATGGGTTAAAGAAGAAAGAAATTTAGTGAAAACCTTCCAGACAAATACTGCCATAACTTTGTCCAGAAATCCTGATTTAAATTTCAAACTGCTTTAAGATAGAGAAGGAAGTTCTTTACTTGTTTGGGAAATTTTCCTTTTTTTTTTTTCCTCTTTTCTGGTGCTGGAGATGGAACCCAAGGCCCCACAAATGCTAGGCAAGTGCTCTGCCATTGTGAGCTACATCCTCAGCCCCTTGGAATCCTGTGTCTTGGTTCCGTAAGGAAGAAAATAACCATCAACTAGTGAATAAGTCAGAACTCTGTGATTCATTGGCCTGGGAAACCCTGAGAGGGAAAACTTGTTGCTGTATTTCAAAGTCCTTGAGAAGGGCTGCAGGGGTTGAGTGGTAGTTTTGTCATAAAACTGTAGAGATAATTTGGTAGTTGTGGGTCAAAGAATCATTTTTTGCTATATTTCTTTTAGAGATGAAAGTTCTAGAGTCTCTGACTTTATCTTCTCAGGAGTCCTCAGAAGGTTGAGAGCAAAGGTAACATAGAAATGCCCAATGTCTAGGGCTGATAATCAGGTGTAGTCCTTAGAGTAAATGAGAAAAAGCGACTCAGAATTTATTATAATATGAAGAGGAGAAGCTCTAAGGATGAGACCCTAATCTCATGTGTGGAATGATTTATTCACCTAACAAACCTTGTGTTATTACTCAACTCTTCAGCTAGATGCCTGCTGAAGAACAGGAGACTCCATCCACCAACCAGCAGGGACAGGTGGCACCACACTATAAAGTCCCACTGGTCACTTGTCCTCCCAAGGAAACGCATTCCTGTGCAGGGTTGCCCTGGGAGGACAGCATATCTACTCTGTGTGGGTCTTCGGGCTAGTTCCTGACCAGCATGGCCAAAGATTTATCCCTGTGAGCAATGACCAGGAAGCACCAGCCATGCAGTCTTCAAAGGTAAATTTAGTGCTTTCATCTTCTTATTTTTGGGTTTTGTTTTGTTTTGTTGTTGTACTATTGGGATTAAGCTTGGGGCCTTATGCCTGCTAGTCAAGCACTCTATCACTGAGCTACACAGCCCTTCTAAAATTTTATTTTGAGACAGGGCCTTACTAAATTACCCAGGGTGGCCTTGAACTTGTGATCAGCCTTGGCCCCACCCCCACCCCCAAGTAGCTGGGATTCCTTGTTTAGGCTTCCAGTCCACCTCTATCTGCTGTTAAATCTTTAAAGTAAGAGTTTCTCATAATGCATGTTTTCTTAATTTTTCTGCAATTTCTTTTCTTCAGAAAATATAGATGTGGTATAGGAAAGATTATTCTCCATTCTGTTCAGTCAAGTAAACATTTATTGAGGTTCTACTATGTCCCAGTTGTGATAGCAGGAACGATATGAAATAAAAACATTATTAAGATGTTCTTGACCTCAGGGAACTCAAGACCTTTTGGAGGGACAAAGACAACTATTAGCAGAGATAAACTAGGCCATGAGATATAACAGAATTATAAAGAAAAGGCCACACAAAGCCTACACAAAGGCTACCCAAAGAAAAAATGTGAACAGAAATCTAGCAAATTATAAATATCTGGTCAACACCAGATATGATGGTCTTCAGTTTTTTCCCTTCTGATTTTCTTTTCTTTTTCTTTTTTTTTTTTTTGTGGGTACCGGGTGTCGACCTCAGGACTTGGCGCGCCACGGGGCACCCGTACCACTGAGCGATATCACCGGCCCTTTTCTCGTATGTGGGTTCTGGTAGTTGAACTCAGGCCCTCGCGCTTGCCAGGCAGGCGCTTACGCCGCTGAGCCACCTCACCGGCCCTCCCTTTTGATTTTCTGATTCTTCCAAATGAAAAAAAAACATCCACAGGTATTACTTTTTACAGAATTAACAGAATTTATTTTAGAACAGTTTTAGATTTGTAAAATAAATTAGGCGGATACTGTACAGAGCTCCCATATTTAGCCTGTACTTGAGAAAGGCTAAAGGCATAGGAAGGAGAGAGAAAAAGAAAGCACTGTTTACTCAGTCTTCCTGAAGAGCCTGGGCCTGGCTCCTGGAAACAGTCCGTTCCATCCTGTGTTGTGAGTAGAATCCTTTTTCTCAGAGCCTTCTTACCAGGCCCCGGGTTTAAGGTCAACTCCAGGTGCGCAGATGGCCTGGGAGCACTTAGCATGATGTGGCATCAAAATTTGCTCACAGCAAATAATATTCAGGTTAGCAGCAATGTGGTCTTTTTAGAATTACATTTTATTGATCTTTGTTTGTTTGTTTGTTTGCTTGTTTGTTTTTGAGACAGGGTCTCATTATGTAGTGCAGGCTGGCCTTGAACTCACAGCGATCCTCCTGCCTCAGCCTCCCAAGTGCTGGGATTACAGGCATGTGCCACAACACCTGGCCTCTTTTTATTGTAGAAGCAGAATATACCTCTGTGGAAAATTAGAGATGACAAATAAGGGAAAAAGAACAACAACAACAAAAAAAACCCATCCAAAATTCTACTATCCAGAGGGAATCACGGTAAATATTCTGGCATTGTATCTCCCCAAATTTTTTTTTTTTTTTGTGGGTACCAAGGGTTGAACTCAGGACCTCGCACGCCAGCAGGCGCCCGTGCCACTGAGCGATATCACCGGCCCTTTTTTCGTATGTGGGTTCCGGGAGTCAAACTCGGGCCCTCGCGCTTGCCGGGCAGGCGCTTACACTGCTGAGCCATCTCACTGGCCCTCCAAGTTTTTAAATACATTTTTTTTTTTTCACAAAAAAATGAGATTAGCCAGGTGTTGTGGCACATGCCTGTATTCCCAGCACTCAGGAGGCTGAAGCAGGAGGATCACTACGAGTTTGAGGCAAGCCTGGGCTATATGGTGAGTTCAAGGCCAGCCTTGAACTGCATAGTGAGACCCTGTCTCAAAAAAAAAAAAAAAAAAAAAGGAAAGATCATATTAAAAATGGCCTTCTGTGTTAATTAATGTCATTTTTGTAAAATAATCACTGAGTACCCCTTGGTAGAAATGCAAGTGATGGCCTGGTATTGCCCTGCGCGGTAAGAGGCCCGCTAACCACAGCCACCACTCGACGAGGACTACTCTGAAGTCGCAGATGTGCACTGGATGGATTTCAAAGACACAGCACAAAAACCTAAAATCCGGAATGTAAAATAAATCGTTATTTCTACATTGATTCCATGTAGAAATGATACTATATTGGATACGTAGGTTTAAATAAAACACATTATTAAAATTAACTTTGGAGGATCGGGATTGGAAAGATAGGATCGGGATCTGGAGGGGGCCCGAGCCTGTGGACACCAGGCGGTGGCGACACCACGACAGGGGGTGACAGGGCGACCCCGGCAGACCCATTCTCCCACTGAAAACCGAAGACTTGGACCACACAAAAGCTTATTTTAGGGAAGAAGGATCTTTAAAGATGTCCAGCCAAACCCGCTGCACCAGCAGCATGGAGGACTGTGCAGCAGCTGCGCTGGAGCCCTCCATCAAGAGAATAAAGGTGTCAAAGGCGTCTGCAGACCCGTGTCACACCGGAGCAGTCAGAGCCACCCTCTGCTCATTAGCATCCCGACCGACCTCTCGGAAAAGCCTTTCGAGGATAAAAAGACCCGCACCCTGCTATAGTGGCGCAAGCCTCCTCCTCTCCACCTTCTGAGCGGCTCCGTGAGAGAGCTCCCTTCATGTAACCCGTGCTAGTAACTTCGGTGCTCTTGGCTGGGAGGGACGGAGTCTGAGGTCTTGATATTCCAAGCCGCCCTGTCTTTACAATCCCCCTCACTGATCCCCGACAGAACAGCGATCTTGTTTTCTATTTGGGAACTGTGGTATTGGATTGGGTTACTGTTTAAGGAAGTTTGGTCTGAGCTTCTTAAAAACACAATTCTAGACTTTCAATATACAATTGACTCAGGATACCAAGGCCTAAGTTGTCTGAGCACCTGTCAAATTAAAATGCCAAGAATGACTTCAATCCTAAAACCTTTGTATCATATGATGTTCTTAGAGTTGTGCTAAACTGTTTAGCACAAAGGGGAGGACTGTAGGATGTATATGTTTACCTTTGTGTGTACACTTCTCAAAGTTTATTTCCTCATTAAAACTCTCCTCTCCATATGAAAAAATAAAATAAAATTAATTTTGGGCTGGGGATGTAGCTCAGTGGTAGAGCCCTTGCCTGGCATGTGCAAGGCCCTGGGTTTGATTTTCAGTACTGGGAAAAAAAAAAAATTTATTTATTATTTATTTTGGTACCGGGAATTGAACTCAGGATCTTGCTTTTGCCAGGTGGGCACTTGTACCGCTGAGCTACATCCCTGGCCCCAGAAAATTAATTTTAAACCAGTGGCCAGTGCCTGTAATCCCAGCATGGAGGGGCATGAGGCAGGGGGATCACAAGTTGGAGCCCCACCGGGACAACTTAGCGAGACCCTGTCTCAAAATAAAAAGTGAAAAAAATGGCTGGGGATGTACCTCCGTGTGAAGGCCCTGGGTTCGATCCCCAGTATCACAAAATAATAACAATGTCTTATCTGTGTCTCTTAACTTTTTATTTATAATGCTGGGGATTGCACCCAGGGCATCACACATGTTAGACAGGTGCTCTGTCAAGGAACTAAACCTTCACCCTAAATCCTTTTTTTTTTTTTTTTTTGGTGGTACCGGGAATTGAATTCAAGACCTCGCACTTGCCCAGGCAGGTGCTGTGCCTGAATCTTTTGACTTTAAAAAAATGTGTAGTTCCATTTGTGCCCTGTCTTATATTTCTACTGTGATTTCTAGAGGACCTTTCCTAGGTTGTCTGGTTCTATAGGAGCCTGCATCATTCATTGTCTTTGAACACTTTGCAGTTCTGTAGATAAAGAAACTAACTGTATCTTTTTGAGACAGAGTTTCACTATGCAGTTCAGGCTGGCCTTGGACTCACTCTGTAGCCCAGGCTGGCCTCAAACTTGCAGCAATCCTCCTGCCTCAGCTTCCGGAGTACTGGGATTACAGGCGTGCGCCACCGTGCCCGGCCCAAGAAATTAACTGTAGAAGGCTGATAGTGATGCAGATGATTCCTGTTTATAGGAAAGCAAGTGAGTTTTGTCTGATAAAGATGAAATTGGTTTCTATCCAGGAGAAGAAGCCAGTCTTACCCCTATTAGCAAGTTTTTTTTAAAAGTATTTGTCTTTTGGATTCTTCTCTGAAAATAATTTTTATGTTATGGACTCCCTCCTTAATTAAAAAGTTAAATAAATCTTTGATATCTGTTCATTTAATAAAAGTGTGAACTAATCCTGAGAGTCATGATTTTATTATTAAGACAGATCATCATTTAATGGTCCTAGAAGTCCCACCAAGCGCCCAGGGAAGCCATCTGACCCAGCCAGGTGACTATTGCCAGAGAAGCTCACCTGAGGGTTTCTTAAATCCAGCCATGTCTTTTCTTGGCCTTCACAGTGACCTCAGAGTGGCAATTGGACTTTATTTAGCCTATTTAGAACTGTGTTAGCTTCCCATCATTGTGGCAAAATACCTTTAAACAATTTAAAAGGAGGAAAGATTTATTCTGGCTCATGTTTCAGAGGTTTCCGTCCATGGTCATTTGGCTCTGCAAGTGGCGAATGCCCATGGTGAAGCAGAGCTTCATGACAGAGAGCATGCAATGCACAAAGTTCATGGCCAACTGGAGGAGGGTAGGAGGGAGGGATGCAGAGAAGGACAGGGAGAGAGGGAGAGGGAAAGAGAGAGGAAAAGGAGGATAGAGACAAGCTATATCCTTCCTGGGCACACCCCATTGACTTACTTTTTCCAGCCAGGCCCCACCTCCTAAAGTTTCCACTACCTCCCAGTAGTGTCATCAAATTATGAACCCATCAATGGATTAATCCACTGTTGAGGTCAGAGCCCCCGTGCTCCAACCACCTTCCAGGAAGGCTCCATGTCTGCACTGGGGACTAAGCTTTTAATACGTGAGCTTTGTGGGACGTTTCAGACCCGATCCATAACACCACCCCCCTTCCACCTTAGGAGTATGCATTTTACTATCATTTCTGGTGTGCATCCAGTCAATGTTATTCCCCTGGTGGCAGCAATAATTAGAAATATGGGTTTATGGTCTGAGCATTTGGGGATCTTTGTAGATGAATGATAGCAATTTTTCTCTACTGGACAAAAGATGACAGAGAGTTATTTGTGTATTTGTCTATTTTCACCTCAAACCAATTAAGACTATTGTGCCCACTGGGGAAAAAGAATATCTCTTTTAGGTCAGAGCTGGTGAGTTTTTGTGTTAACCCTTGATCTGCAGCAAAAGCTACACAGAGTAGCTTCTCTGAGTTCTTCATGTGTCTGTGTGTCTACGTGTCTCTAATTCTGACAAACTTTCATATTCATAGTAATTACATTTTATAGTGTGTTATCTTAAAGATGGTTGCCAAGATATTTAGGCAATTTAAAACTTTGGACTAAAACTCTGAGTGAATTGATAATAATTTCCAAATGAAATGGAATATGGAAACACTGATCACTAAGGTGACTTTATATTTAAAGACTGTGCTGTTATGTATAGGTTCTTTAAAAATATGTTTTGCATGTTACAGAGAAGCTATGTCTCTGGGGTTTGTTAATGAAGGTGCTCATTTTTGCCACTTTAAGGAGGTTATTATGGTTTAATTATGAAGTGTCCCACAAATACTCAGGTACTAAGGGCTTGATCCCCAATACAGAGGTGGGGCCTAGAGAGGTGAGTGGAGCATAAAGACATTAACCTCATTCGTGGAGTAATTAGTATGAACTCACGATGAGTTCACAGCTGAATGGGCTATTAGGAGGTGGGGCCCAGTTGTAGGACGTGGGTCACTGAAGGTGTGCCTTTGAAGATGTAGCTTGTCTCTTGACCCTTACTTGCTGGCTCTTACTACTTCCTGGCTGCCCTGAGGTGAGCTGCTTTCCTTTGCCATGCATTTCCGCCATGATGTTGCACCTTCAGGCCCACAGCAATGGAACCAGCTAACCATGGACTGAAACCTCTGAAACCATAAGATAAAGACAACCTTTAAGTCATAGCAATGGAGAGCTGACTAATACAAAAGTGTAAAAGGGTGTGTCCAGGCATAGCAATTTGGGTTTTATGTATTAGGAATTGTGTTTGTCAACAAAAATATATGTACATGACAGACAGACATTTCTCAATCATTCAGCACTTAGTTTTCTTTGTAAAGTAGAAATTAGTCACTTTGGCTAGAAGTTATAGTTAACATGCTGACTGAGACCACCCTAGAAACAACAGTAAAAGAAAAGTACAAGAGAACATGCACTTTTATTTTTTCAAAGAAAAAAGAGTAGTTTTTCCTAAAGCAGCAGCTTTTGAACTCTTTGGCTTCAGGACCTTTTACATACACTAAAAATTATTGAGGACTCCAAAGAATTTTTGCTTATGTGGTTTACATCTATTAATATTCTTAATGGAGAATATTAAAACATAATTTTAAAAATATTTGTTTGAAATGAGCAGTGATAAAATTGTTGCATGTTAGCATATTTTTAGGAAAAATAACTACATTTTTCCCCAAATGAGAAGAGTGGCATAGTTTTTTAAAAATGTGTTTAATGTTTGGTTGAATAGAAGACAGCTGGATTCTTTTGCTTTCTTTGCATTCAGTCTTCTGCTTGTCTCATGTTATGTAGCCTTGTTCAACATTCAAGAGAAAATGAGAGGGAAGAAAAATGTTTTAGTATAATCATGAAAGTAGTTTTGACCTCATGAGCCCCCAAAAGGGTCTTGAGGACTTCTTTGGGCGTGGTCCCATAGACCACACTTGGAGAAATGGTGACTTAAAGTTTCTTCCAGAATATGAATCACTGTACTGAAGGACAAAAATCCAGAAAATGATTTTTATTTACCTTGATTTATAACAGCTGTGCCTGAAAGAAGTTACATGAATCTATGAAATATGCTAAATTTTTGACAAAATTCACTTTTTTCTTAGTTTTGCTTACTTAATTTGCTGATTAATGCCTTCATACACAATAGAAAAAGTAATTCTTTAACCTCTGTAAAATCTGCCTTACTACAAAGGATTTTATGTCTTACCAGTATAATTTTCTGGGTTTTATATTGATTTTATTATATCCTTGATCATTTAATGTAAGAAAAAAAAAACAAAATTCTTCATGAAAGAGCTGAGTCTTTATCATTGTTTACATTGTGTTACCTTCTGTGTTTATTTTTAAATCGTTTTGGTCATTTTCTTATAAATAGGTAACCAAGTATAGTTTCATAGTCACCCATGACCCAGATTGGACTTTAAATTTAGGGGGAAAAGTGAAATGAAAATTTTAGGATATCTTTTAAACCTAAAACCATTTTTTTTTTTTTTTTGTGGGTACCAGGGGTTGAACTCAGGACCTCGCGGCGCCAGCAGGCGCCCGTGCCGCTGAGCGATATCACCGGCCCTTTTTTCGTATGTGGGTTCCGGGAGTTGAACTTGGGCCCTTGTGCTTGCCGGGCAGGCGCTTACGCCGCTGAGCCATCTCACCAGCCCCTCTAAAACCATTTTTGAGACTCCCCAGAGGACACTCTGCAAAGTCACAAAATTCATCTGACTTTCAGCTTATAAAAAGAAAGACACTAGAAATAAGTTTGATGTCTTGCTATTTTTAAGTTGCATGAGAAGTGTTTAAATATTTCAGAAATTAGTATTCTTTATGGGATGTTTCTAGATTTTTTTAATACCCTCATTGTGTATCATATACTTTTATCCTCAAGGGAAAGAAACATCGATCAAACTTGCAAAATAGTCATGTCCTATGTTTCAGCCGAGAATTTTACTCTCCTCCATTCTGACTTTATTTGGGAAATAATAAGTTAACTGTAGCCATTTCTATTGTTTTCTTTAATTTTTTTTTTAATTTTGATATAACTTTTGTTTGTTTGTTTTTGAGACAGGGTCTTGCTATGTAGTTTAGACTGGCCTTGAACTCACTATATAGCCTAGGCTGGTCCCTAGCTCTCAGAGATCCTCCTGCCTCAGCCTCCTGAGTGCTGGGATTACAGGCATGTACCACCACACCCAGCCTTGTATTGTTTTAAAATTCTTGCTTTGTGCTGTGTACTCTCCTGTAGAAAATGAATCCAGCATCCCTTCCCTTGAAAGCCAGGCTTGGGCCTTTCTGGAATATCTGATTCTATAGGGTTTGCACCTCTCATTATCTTTGAAGGCAAATGTTTCCTGTTTATACACATGGAAATACATTTTTCTTTGAAGATATAATTTATTTTACCCAGTGAAAGTGGCCACCTAATGGTAAATTCATATGATTGTTCTTTGGATTCTCCTTGGAAACAGCTTTTATATCTTACTGGTTCTCTCAGAAATTAATGAGTTAAATAAAATCTTTAACACATGTTCATTGTATTAGTATGAATCATGATTTTACCTTTCTGAAAAAAATTATCCATAGGGACAGAAAGGACATCATTTTGAAGTATCCGCTCTATATTTCCTGTTTTTCCCCTGGGTCAGGGCTAGGACAGTTTACACTCACTGCCTCGGGAGAGCGTGCAGACACCCACCGGAAGAAGAGAAGAGTGACTTCCGCCCTTGAGGTCCCAAAGCCTCACCCTCAAGGACAGCAGAAAGCACTTGGGCCCCACCAGTGGATCCGGAAGAACGTGTGTCTGGGGCATCCTCACGTCTGGGCTAGGTGGAGGTTTCCAGGCCTCTTCCCGCTCCAGCCCAGTCGAGGCAGGTAAGACCATGGACTGCCCAAATAAATGCAGCCAGGCTGAAGTGGGGGTGTCTGCGACCACACCGTGCATAGAGATCCACCCAACAGGGGGACGCGTCTCCCGGAGATCAGTTAGCCGAAACTACCCCACTCCAACTGAACCAGCTTGGAATAAAAGTCAAGCTCCATTAGAAAAATCCAGTTTGTAGATTTAGGTTCCCCACCCTTTCACAGAGCTATCTCACTCATGTCCAAGTCCCATCGTTTATTTTACCCATTTCCTCATCTAGCACACACTTGTCTATCTCAGCTGCCTGTGTGTGTGACAATGGGTGGGCCAGTCTCCCCCTACAGGAAGGCCTTGCACGTACTATGCAGGTGCTCTTCCGCTGAGCTGCACCCCCAGTCTCAAGGGTTTTGATAGAAAAAATAGCAGATAACATCCCCATTTGCAGCCTGTAGACATGCCTGTCTCCCCATAGCCTGTGTATTTTCCCGGAATGTGTCTTACTGGGGCTTATCTGTGTGTGTTTGTGTGTGTGTGTGTGTGTTTGTGTGTACACATGGAACCAGACCACCTGGAACACCACCTCCCTTCCCTCTCTTGCCCTCATTGTTGAGCCAGGTGACTCCCTCACCCCACCTTGCCATTCCTCCCAGACCCTGCAAATCCACCAGTAACTGATACCGAAGTCAGGTCTTCTTCATTACGATATCTCGACATAATACGGACGTGCGATTAAACTGGAGCATGAAATGGATAAAAGGAACCAAGTCATGAAGAAAACCTCCATGAGACCCTGGCCAGAGGCAGATTCAGGCCTGGTCTCCTCTCCAGGGAGAGTTTTGTTAATTGGCCCCAGTTACCAATAAAGAATGGATTCAAAGAAGCCCCATTCAATTCTTATTTGTGAGGAATCCTAGAGCAACCTTGAGAGCGTGATTCTCCGTAAGATGATCTTGGGTCAGAGCGCTGAGGAGCCGGGTAAGGTGTGAGAAGGAGAGCAAGCCCTGTGGCCAGAGCTAGAAGGTCAGGAGGAGAGGGAGCTCCTCTGTGGGAGAGGCCACCCTGCCTGTACCCAAACCCTTCCTTGCTCCCCTGCCAGGACGAAGGCTTGGTGGCATCCAGCTAGTGCAGGCCGGTGCCCGGATGGAGTTGCCTCTCAACAAAGTAGTTCTCCTTCTCCCCTTTGGCATTCACTATGTCACATGCTCTCCCCTTGCAGATGACTCCCAAGGGGCATCTCTGCTCTTCCTGCAGCAGAGGGGCGCCCAAAGCCAAGGCCGGGGATGTGTGGCTGAGGACGAATGGGGCTGGGCTAGTTTTTGGTCTATGGTAAAAACAGTGGTCACCACTTATTGAGGAAGGTGACAGGCAGTATGCCAAGTAAAGCAATGGATTTAACCTCTTCAACAATTTGATTACATTTTTAGATAAGAGAATTGAAACTCAGAGAGGTTAAGTTACCAAACTAGGGCTGGTGAGATAGCTCAGTGGCATAAGTGCCTGCCCGGCAAGTGCGAGGTCTTGAGTTCAACTCCTGGAACCCACATAAAGGAAAAAAAGGGCCAGTGATATTGCTCTGCTGCACAAGCTCTTGCTGGCAAGTGCGAGGTCCTGAGGTCGACCCCCGGTACCCACATAAAAAAAAAAAGTTACCAAGCTAATGGTCACAGAGCAAGCGAGTGGGGGAGGTGGGTCCAGGATGAGGTCCCCAGTACAGGGGGCTTCAAACCTTGTGGCCCCCAGAGAGTTCATCTCCAGAAGCAGCTGAGATTCTCCCACATTGTCTGAGTGTGTGCATGCCAGTGCAGGCTAAGCGGCTGAGCAGGTGTGAGGCCAATGGCTTGGCTTTTCACTGGAGCTGGTTCAGGAACTCCAATGTACCACAGCTTCCAGTTTTACTTGGACCTTTTCTGGGCTGGCCTCATTAAGTATACTGGAACAATTTCAAAAACTTGAGCAGATTCCCCTATTCCCTCCCCCAGTTACAAATGCCTGAAGCAAGACAAGTTCTTGGGACCAAGGTTTTGACTCTTCCTAACTAGCTCTGAAAATAGCATTTTAAAAAGTATAATCAATCATTTACACTTTCGTGTGAACTAGTCCCTGGATCTTTTTAGCTCAAGGGAATTGGGTAAGGGAAAACCAAAGTAGAAAATTAACTGGGTCCCTGCTTGCTTTAATAATGTCTCCTCCTAGGGCTTCCAGACACTTCTCCAATTTTGTTTTCATTTGTAAGACCTCTGTTTTCCGTTAGTAGATTCTTTCTTTCTTTCTGGCCTTTAATTCAAATCTGTCTTTGGGTATGCGTTCGGATCTCTCTACTTGCTTTCTTCTCCACTCTACTTCTTCCTGGCCTCTGCGTCGGGGCTGCCCGGAAGGCTCCCTCCTCCATCTCGCCTGCCCAATTCCTGCTTTCCCATCAGGGTTGCACAGGTGAATCCAGGGGGAGCTGGTCAGAGGGGAAGAAGCAGGTTTTCTCAGGTGGGAGGGTGGGGCCAGGTGTATGGACAAGGACAAAAGTCTTTGCAAGAGCAAGAAGCCAAAGGCAGAGGGCAGGGAGGGGCGCAAGGCACTGGAGAAGGGGAGTCACTGAGGAGGAGGAGGGGGAGGCGTTAGAAACAGAGCAGGAACACAGGGCACCTTGGGAGGAGGAAATAGCAAACTGGGAGATGGGCGGTGCTCAGAGGGCCTCCCAGTCTGAGGCTTGCTGGAGCCCTGGGGCTGAGAGAGCCACTGGCTCAGGACTTGGGGTTCAGAGGATGGGGCCTTTGTGACATTGTCATGAGCTACTTGTTTCAAAGGTCAGCCTTGCCCTGGCCTTCAAGGACCTGGGCTGGTCGGGGTCTGTGTGGCACAACACTGGCCACGGTGATGCCAGCATGCCATGGAAGGCTGGGGAGGGCAAGATGTCACCTGGGAAGGCATGAAAGCCCCTGGGTTCTGCTTTCCCCATCTGTAAAATGGGCCACTCCCAGAGTGCCACTGAGGCCGTATGCCAGAGCCTTCTGGAAACCAGAAAGAGTTATACAATTTCAGGGATTATGGCTGATATCAAGGGTAGTTCGTAGATGAAATGGATTTTTCCTCCCCGGCTTCTCAGAAAAGTTCAGAGGAAATTATTTTGAAGTGCTTTGATCTGCTTGGCAGAAAGGTACCGAATAAATTCAAGATGTCACGGCACATTAGTCCTTGTGCTTGGGAACAGAGGGTGACCAATTGTATTCAATAGCTAGTGACAATCTTTTGGAATTGCTTAAAGCCCCTGAGCCCCACCAAGTCCTGGCCCTGAGACTGGCCTTCTTGTAGCCCCTGAGCTTCCTCCAGGACGACCTGAAATGGGGCCCAGGCTCCCTGTGGAGGCCACTCAAAGGTTGACACCTGTTTATGTCGCCATGATCCTCGCTTGGTCCCAGGGTTTCTGCTCCTTGTGGTTTAGTGCTGTGACTGTGCTCAGGCCCTGCTCTGTGCTGCCCCAGCGGCGTCACTACAGGTGGTACTGGAACTAGTAGCTACCAGGTATTGGATGCCAGGCACTTCCCCACCCTCCCCGAGTCCGACGCCACAGCCTCAGTGAAGAGGGCCTGAATCTTCATCTGAATCTTCAGCTGTGAGATCCAGTCAGGACCCTCCTCAGGCCTAGCTTCTTCCACTCTGGAAGCTGAAGGTCCTAGAAGCCACTCACAGTGCTGCCACATGGAGGAAACAAGTACCAGCCCACATGAAAGTTGGTTCTTAATCTGCTGGTCTCCTGTTGCTCCTAATTCTTTTCTAATTTAAATGCCTGCTGCCAGCGTGAAGGCCTATGGGGTTTGTACCGTTCCTTCTGGTTTCCTCCTGAGGATGCAGCCTACTGTTCTCGCCACACTGGGGTTGGGGGTGAGCACTGGGCTTTTAGATCTCTTGTCCCACCACGAGTTCTACAATCCTCCTTAAAGGGCTCAGAATTCGGTCTCTGGAGACACTTTGGTAAGAACCCCAGTGAGAGCTGGGGACTCCCTCTCAAGGGATCCTCCACGCTGGGACCCCAGTTGCATGGACCACAGTTGCTGCCCCTCGTCTGCTGAAGTGCTGTTTCGCCGCCTTGCTCCCCTTTTCCACACGTTTTCTGTGCCCATTTCTGCTGTTGCACCTCAGTCAGCTTCCATGAGTATCTCTGTGATAGGAAATTCGGGTAGTAGGGGACAGCTGCACAGTACTCACCTGCTAGGGCTTCAGTAACAAAGTACTGTATCGCAGACTGGCGGCCTGAACCGCGGACTTTGATTTTGTACAGTGGTGGAGGTTGAGCGTCTGAGATCAAGGTGTAGCGGGGACTGACCTCTTCTGAGGTCTTGCTCCTTGGCCTGTAGATGACCATCTTCTGTGTCTTCACGTGGTCTGCCTTCTGTGAGTGGCTGTCTAAATCTCCTCTCCTTATAAGGACCAGCAGTCCTAATAGATGAAGGAGGGCCTTTGTCTGGGCCTGGTACCTTGTCTTTCTGGCTTTGAATAGCACAAAACAGAACTGTCACGCGGCTCGCTTTAAAAAGAACCGAGAGCTGTCTTTTCATAGGAAAGCCTGTCATGTCAGGGAGGGGTGAGGTCTGTTCTGTAGGGTCTCAACTGGGAGAATTAGAAATAGTAGGTAGAATGGGCTGCCTGAGGAGATAATGAGCTCCCAGTCAATAGAGGAATTCAAGCAGAAATGGGTTATTGGACAGGAGACTCAGGCATGGGTATGAGTCTGGACGGACTGGGTAGTGGGGTTATTCCCAAAATGAGTCTTTGATTCCAAGAAAGAGTTTGGAGAAAAGGAATTTTATTTGGAAGCACTACTACACTGTCTCTTGTGTTTGTGATGGAATCTGGGTCCAATTTGATGTCAGCTGCTTCCTGTTCCTTACTGTTGTTTCTATGGAAAAGTTGATGTGAGTATCAGGATAGCATTAAAATCAGAGTTGAGTATTTAGCTCTCTGGAGTAACAAAGTGTGGGCCAATAAATGGAATAAAACAAGCTCTCGTGTGTGTGTGTGTGTGTGTGTGTGTATGTGTGTGTATATACAGAAGACCTTTACAAGAATATGAAGAGACTTGGACAGAAATTCATTATGCCCCAGGATGGTTTATTTTTACTTAGACTGAATCACTATCCTTTCTCTCGTCATGGTCTACACTGGCGTCAGTGGTGTATGATCATCCGCCTTCTACTCTGATCCCTGTCTGCATGGAAGAGGATCACAGAGCATCCACACTGACACCTTTGGCTGAGTGGGGTGAGTGGCCCTCCGGAAGTTGGTGAAGGCACAGTGAGAGCCCTTCTGTGACTTCTCTGGTTCCTGGTTCCCTGCTGGATGGAGCTGCATTTGATACTTTCTGGGTGCCATTTCTGTAATGTTTCTGATTGTCTTTCTTAGGATTAATTCGACTCACTTGATGGGTTCAGCAGAATAAGTCCTACCTGTGGACCTGTGTGTCTGCCCTTCCCAGCTGGGAAGCTTCAGAGACCCACCCAGGGTCTACCGTGGACTCTCCTGAGCTGGTTCAAGGCCCAGTCAGAGAGTGATGGTGGCCGAGTGAACTCTGAGGAAGGCCATGAGTGAGGTGATGAGCTAGGGGCCCTTCCCAATCCAATAGAGGAGATGGCTGGCATCTCTAAAGTAATCACAGAACAGTATCACAGAATCAAAAATGGGGGAGAAGTACGGAAGGCCCTGGAGTTGCACCTGTGGAGTGGTGGAGGGGGTGAGCGGATTAAAGGAAACTTCCTGGAGGCAAGGAGTAGGAAGTGATGGGAGGAGAGGAGGACTGTGACCTCCCTTTGCACATCCGCCTTCTGTTGATATTTTCACGAGGACCACTCAACAGCATTTCTTTCTTCCATGCTATAATCTGGGGACCCTGTGTATATGGTTTTCTGTAATGGATGACTTGCTTGACCATGGGAGCAAGAAGTAAGTATTCCTGTTGACTCCCATCTCCCCAAGACCCTCATGGTTACTCTGGGTTCTGAATAGTCTGCCTTTGAAACAAAACTGCCAACTTTAGAGCTCCAGGACTAAGCAGGGTTTCCAGAGGCTGACAGATGCCCATTCAGAACTCAACACCTCTAATGTCCTTCGGATAACGTGTGTTCCGGCCACCACTCATTCATTCTCTCGCCTCATCTGCCCAGTCAATAAGTGTTTATTCTAAGCCGGTGCTTCAGGTAGGAGTTGGGATGGCAGGACAGCAGAAGAGAACCTCTGGGGTCCAGCTGGGCGGCTCTCCAGCCAGCTGCGGCTCAAGGAAAGCCCCTTCCTGTATCAAGGGTCAGTCTCTTCATTTTTAATACAAAATCCAGTGCAGAATGGACCTGAAGGGCCCACTGCTATGATTCTAAAATTCTGCTTTTACTAAATTTAGATTCCCCTGTACCCAGTTGTCACCTAGCTCCTATGTAAGAAGAGTGGCACTTGTGGTCCCTTTGTCACATAACTGTGACTGGCTCCTTCCAGGACCATGAAAATGGGGCTCTGGGGCTTCTCAGAGCTGTTACTGCATAGCTGCAGACCACTGACCTTGGCATCTGCCTGGGAAGTCACAGTAGCCGTAGTGTTCCTACTGGGCCTAGCTCCCCCAGGTGTCAGTCTGCCCGTTGAGTCTCAGCTCCCAGTGGCCACTGCTGGTGACTTTTGAAGGGCAGTGGAGCTCTGTTGCATCTCTTCGTCTGGGAGGATCCATGAGCCAAACACCCTGGTGGGCTTGACAGCTCGTCGCAGGCAAGGCCTCCTTGCAGGCAGTGGAACCATTTTCTGCTAATATGGATTCTGGATGAGGGATCCACTTATCTCCTAGGAGCTCTCCGAGGGCACAGCATGTGCCTTTGAGATTTTCGAGTCCTCATAACCTGGCTCAGAACAGGGCACCTACTCACGGTTCCACACGAGCTGCGCGGACTCCACGAACACTGCTGGGAACAGTATATACTCTATGCCTGTGGTTCTCCTAGTCCCAGTTCCCAGCCTTGCCTGGCGGTGGCGCTGTGATGCTTCCGGGGTGGTGGGATGTGAAGGGGTGGGAATCCCACAGTGCAGCAGGATTCAAAAGACTGGGAAATGCCCGCAGGGACTGAACTGAGGAAACCTAAGCAGCCTGGCCTGCAAACTATCTAGAAGGAAGAACTCGAGGGCGTCTGTTGGCTCATTCCAGAATCATCTACGGGACATTTTCTGATTCATAACAGAAAGATGCAGACTGGAGCCATGGATGCCTTTCTGAGGGAGAACTCATGTCACTCTTGTTGTTCCTGAGGGAGCTCAGGCCTCCCTGGAACAACAGTGCCAATTAAGTAAGCGCCACCCTTTCAGTTTAACCTTGGAAATAATAAAAGTGGAAGGCAGGGCCAGGAGTGGTGGCACATGCCTGTAATCCCAGGAGTCTGAGGGGCTGAGGCAGGAGGATCTCAAGTGTGAGCCTAGTCTGGACAACTTAACAACTTATCGACACCTATGTCCAAATGAAAAGTTAAAAAAGGGCTGGGAATAAAGCTCAGTGTGAAGCTGCATTCAATTCTTAATACCAGGGAAAAAAAGGTGTTAGGTAGATCTGGCAACGGTATCGACTACAGAATTAGAACCAAATTCTCTGGTGTCTGGTAATGGGGAGTTCCAGCCCCAAGACATCTGTGTGGCCAGAAGGGGGGGGACCTCCTACTGGGAAAGGGGGAGGGGCTAGGGAGGGAAATGGGGTCTCTAAGTGTGTTCCATGGCTTTGACAAACATTTTGACTCAGACTATTCTCCCTCGGCACCTTCTGCTGCTTCCCCTGGGTGACCTCGTTGCCATGGAAACAGAAGGGGAGGGACGAGTCTGACTGGGGCTCAGCAGTCCCTGTGCACTGGCTTCCTGGAAAGCAGCGTGGGAAGCAAAGGGAACTGTTATCTTTGGAGGATCCCCAAAGCCTTGTTTCTCAATTTGGAGTCAGTATGATATATCTGTGCGACTTTGTAGAAAGAAATTGAAATATCTTAGAAAATCCTTGCTGCTCCCATTGCTCAGTGATGTTTACCCAAAGGCATGCTCACATTGGCTGTCATTTTTGCCTTACAGCTTCCTGATCTCTCCTCCTTTTCTCTTCTCTTCACACTACCATTTTCATATATGATATAATCATGTAGTTATAAGCTCGTTTTACCATGAAAATATTAAATAAATCATGTTTACAGGTAATAGGCGGAAATGCATGCAGATTACCAATAAATTGTAAAGTTCCCCTGTGATCACATAGCCTGCCCTGATGATGGTTTGCATCTTCCCTAGCCCCCTAGTTCTTGGTCCATGGCATACACGTATTGGTGGTATTGCCATGGTTACAGCAATCTTTTTGACCACTGCATTGTATCCTGGAAGACGGCTTTTTAAGGCAGCTCTTCTGACCTGCTCCTCTCCAACCTGGCACTTATCCAGGGCACGTGGTGCCTGCCAGAGGAAGGCAAGGATGCTAGCTGGGCCCAGGCTCCAGGAAGGAGGTTGGGCAGGTCCTGAATGGGGAGGCAGAGGGGTTGACCTTTTCTGCTGGGATAAAGGGGAAGCTGTGAAGACCTGGGGCTGCACTCCAAGTTCCTGTGGTTGATCTCTGCTGCCTGTCCCATGGCCTGTGGTCTCCTTCTCTTGAGGGCTCTTAGCCTGGATCCTTCTTAGAATGACCCCAGGTAGCCACTCTAGAAGGTGAGGCTCTTGACCTCTTACTGGTGCCTCTATCTTCAAAGCCAGGACTGCTGCATCTGCCCATTCTTCCAGTCACATCTGACTGTCTTCTGTCTCCTTCCTCCATTGTCTATGGTCTTTGTGATTACATTGGGCCCACTGAACAATCAAGGTAATCTCCCAGTTTTGATGTCAGCTGATTAGCACACCCATCTCCATCTATAACCCTAATTTCCCTTTGTCTTGTGACATAACATATTCACAGGCTCTGATGGCCTAAAGGTACCTTCAACAAAAGCAGCAGAACCAAAAGTGGAGAGAGACCAAATCTTTTCTGCTGTGGTGGTGTTGCAGATCAAACTTGGGGTCTTGCGCTGAGTTAGGTAGGTTCTACCACCAAGCTATACCTCCAGCTCTGAGGCCAAACTCAATGGCATTGTAGAGCCCCTGGATTCAGCTGTGGCTAAACCAGAAACACCTCTGGACTCTTCAGTGACATGAGCCATCTCCCTTTAAGTCAGTTTGAGTAGGGTTCCCCAAACTTGCAGCTCAGAGTCTTGTTACATATGATATAGCATGTGTTTTGTTTGATACTGAATAAATTTAAATAATCTTTGTTTTGTTTTAATGTTAATATGTACATATTAGAGTAATGGTGAAGAAGAAAATCAAGAAACACATCAGACCTACTTCCGGTAATGGTAGACTGGGTCATCAGACCAGTCTCCTACTGAAGACAACTGAAAAAGTTGACAAATGGTAAAAACGTTAAAAGCATTAAATTTCTAATAAGCTAGTGTTTGCTTATTAATGATTGCTGACCCAAGATCACAGAATAAAGATCTGAGGTGAGTTGAACAGCAGACAAGGCACATTCTCTCTAGGGCTTTTGCCAACCCTGAAAAGTTAGTCTGGGAAGTGAGCTATGCTCTGGTGGCCTTGTGGGGTCAGGGAGACCCAGGCTGGAGCATAGCCCCTCCCAGGTAAGCATAGTAACTGCCTGGGAAGGCTGGTTGCTCCCCAGAGTGAGGGAATAGGAATAGGAATTGAGTTGAAGTGGTTTGGAATGTTCAGTGTCTCCAGGTACTTGGTAGAAGAAACAAATCCTTTCTAGATGTCACTCTAGGCCTCAAATTATTTCCTCAAATAGATGTGACAGACATAGTATCAAATGCAGTCAAATAGCAAAGAGAAGAGAGCACGAGCCAGAACCAACAGAAACCATAAACAGAAATGGATCCACAGGGACTCTTAAGTATTAGGATCATCAGGCACAGTCTGGAAAGTAGCTATGCTTACTCTGTTAAAGAAGATAAAGGCTAAACTTGAAATTTTCAGTAGGGAAATGGAAACTATAAAAAGTAACACAAAAAATTAAAAAGAATCAAAGAATTCAAATGTTTAAAATGGACAACTTTAAAGAGTATTATTAGAACTAGCCAGGCATGGTGGTGCACACCTGTAACCCCAGCACTTGGGAGGCTGAGGCAAGAGGATCCCCATGAGTTTGAGGCCAGCCTGGGCTACATAGTGAGTTCAGGTCAGTCTGAATTACATAGTGAGACCCAATCTCAAAAATATCAAAAAAATACAAAGTAAAGAAAAAAAAGTATATTAGAACTAGCTAAAGAGAAAAATCAATTAATTATAAAGTACGGCAGAAGAAACAATCTGGCTGCTAGGACTGATAGACAAAAAGAAAAAATAGGAAAAGAAACAGTGGAAAGGCCTAGAAAGCAGATACCTGGAGTTCCAAAAGGGGAGGAGAGAGAAGGGGACAGGCAATATTTCCATAGATAACAACTGGGAATTGATGAAAAGACAACAATCCATATTCAAGAAGACCAGTGAATACAAAGCAAGATAGATAAGAAGAAACCCCGTACGTAGACACAACATAATAATATTGCAAAATGCTGAAAATAAGGAAAAAATCTTTTAAGAAAAACTAAATCACAGAAATATTAGTTTCAAAGGAGCAACTGTTAGACTGCTGGCTGATATCTCAAGAGCAAAAACAGAACCCAGATAATCATGGAATCAGCTTTCTCATGCAAAGAAAGAAACTGCTAATATACAATTCTTTACAGAGTGAGAAAAATCAACATAAATTTACAAAGCTGGGGAGAAGAGAGGCAACACAGCAACAAAAATTTGAAAGTTAAAAAGCAGATGGACAAGTAGAAACCGATTTCACAGGCCTAAGTCAAGTAGAAATCTAAGCTAGCAGTGCAGGATTTGATACCGTCACAGTCCACGCTACAAAATCTCCACAAGATTCATAAATAGACAGCAACAAGTGCTTCTACAACTGGGGGTGGTGGTGAGTGTTGGCCAAAATAGAGGCCTGGCTGCAAGCTGGCCAGGAAATAATCAAATCTCTAGATGCTTCTGTCCTCCATGCAACTCACCAGAGTTCTGCCTTTCCCCATCCCCGCAGATATCCCCTTTGTTTCGCAGGAGAGGGTCCCTGGACTCCGGGAGGTCAAAGGCAGGGATATTAAATTGGCTTATGCAAAGTGAATTCTGAACACGGGTGCCCTTGCCTCTTCTCCACTCAGCTCTCAGCACCAGCTAGGCCTTACCCATCCCAGGAGGAGGCTAGGCAACTGGCCTGGGGCATGGTCTAGCCCAGTGATGGTGAACCTTTTAGAGCTTTCAAAGATACGAACAGCCTGCTGCGGCATGCGTGCCATAGGTCCACCACCACTGGTCTAGCCTAAGAGAACAGGGGCTCCCCACCAAAAGGCTCACCTGCCCATCCTACAGTACAGCTTCAAGTCAACAAGTCCCGTCAACTCCTGATATAGGGGAAAGAAACTCCCAACCTGTTAGATGTCCAGTATGAGTTCGTGTTCTCTAAAATCGAAGAATGAATTTTAGGTTAAGAGCAGAATATATTTATTGGGGGAAAGAAGGCTTCTGTCCGAGAGAGAGACAGAAGGGGTCCCAAGCAGGTTTCCAAGGACCCTGCCTTTTCCAGGGATTTTTATAAGCAAATCCATGACATGAGGGGGAAAAATGGGAAATCGCAAGGTGGGCATGAGGTGGGACAAAACTATGGTCAACCAATAAGATTACAAGTATAATTGCTAAGGTAAAATTGATTAAATCGGGATCAAATGGGGAAGCAAGTCACATAGCAAGCGGGCATGAATACAGAACAGGTGCTTTTCCTGTAGGGAAAGGGGTTAGTGGCTCTTCCTGGCTTTCTCAAAGTGATCTATTTACCTATTTAGAATATCAATCCCTGATGTTTATCCTTAGGAAGTATGTGGGTGCATTTGTTTTATCTTTTGTCTTGAGGTCTGGCCCACAGTGGCGGTGCCTATCTCCCCCACAGTTGCAGTATATCTCATCTTCTGCACTGGCTCCTTCCAGGGCCTAGCCCTGTCTGACTGCCTATAATATTTCTACCTAACTTAGCTGCCTATAACACTCTCAATGCACGTTTTTTTCATCTGCACTCTTAAACATGAGGACTGTTACATGTTAAAAAAAAAAAAATCAGAATTAAGAGAGGCCAGAACAAATGTGGGGATGGGACAGCTTGGAAAAAATAAACTACGCAGCCAAATAAAACAAATATCAGTTAACAAATAACTATAATACATATCCCTAAAATTATATTGCACCTATGAAGCAAGATTGGGATGTGCGCTGATTCTATCAGCTCTAAGTCCTTTCCCACTATGTTCTCTGTATCATAGCAGGGTTAGAAGCTGGCCAGTGATATTCCCAGATTCCCTCGCAGGAGCTTGTTTAAGTTCAGGGAGATGCTAGTAGGGCCTGGAAGGTGGGAGGATAAAGGAGGCAATTTTCTTTCCTATTGGCGTCCTGCCTTTGGCAGCAGAAGCAGAAGTGGGTGCTAGAGGTGTTTTCAGCAGCAGCGAAGTGGGGGCGCCTGACTGCTCAGCTGCAGCCATGCAGAGCGGCAGTGAGGGCGGTTTGGGCACTCGCAGCGTCCTGGTCTCCGGAACGTATCATGATACTATCATCACCAATCCCTTCCATCAGCTCCCTCTTAGCTTGAAATAGCTAGAATGGCTTCTGTTTTTTTGTGTGCACACTGACGGATTGAAATGGTTTTAAAAAAGAACCATTCAAAAATAGGAAAAAGTTGTTAGGTATGAGAAATGTGAAAGCAGAAATAATAAATTGATAGAAACGTTAGAATGATGAAATCACCTAGAAAGTGCAGAAAGGCGATAAACGAGACAAAAATGCAACATAAGTGCTCAAAATTTACCGTAAATTGTGACATTATATAACGTTATCATGATGTAAATTACTTATTTTCATGTTGTTGGAAATAAGTCCCCAGACTCAAATTGTCAGTGCAGAAAATAAAGCACTTAGACACCAAGAAATCTCGACAAGGAGTTTTATTTCTGCAGAAGGGTGCAAACATGAGGTAGCAGGCACATGGGACAAAGCTGGTTTGCCCCTTTTATCCTAACTCAGAAGCAGCTGACCTTTAAATTCATTGGCTGAACTCAAAGGCTTACAATCTATGGAGGCTGACTAACTCCAGTGGCTCGCGTGGGGGTGGGGGGTGACTTGGTCAGCAAGTTAGAGAGAAGGTGCTGGTGGTTAGGAACGCAAAGTCCTTGGTTCTTACCTTGAAAACTGGCTGTGTTCTGGGAAAAGGCACAAAGTCACCATTTCTTGGAGCTCAGGATACTAATGGAAGTGGGAGGGGCAGTGAGTAGAAGGCCAGGTCATTTTAATCCAAAATGGAGTTGTTTTGGCCTTGTTCTTTGACAGAAATGACAAAGCTTATTTCTCACGATGCCATGTAAATACTATGTGATGCTGAGAGCACACATCCTGCCTGGCATTCGAGTGTGATGTACATGCATTGTAGTGAGGTACTGGTTAGTATAATTCCAAGAGCAGAGAAGTATCAACTTAAAAGTAGAGTGATCAAGAACGAGGCGAGGATGTCCTCTCTCACCACTCTTATTCAATATAGTAGTTCTTAAAATTTTACCCTGAGCAATCAGGCAAGAAAAAACAATAAAAGGGATACATATAGGAAAGGGAGAAATCAAATTATCCTTGTTTGCAGATGATATCCTGTACAGTACTTAGAGCATCTTAAAGACTCTACCAAAAGACTGTTAGAGCTGATAAATGAATTTAACACAGTATGACATAGAATCAACATTAAAAAATCAATAGCTGTGCTATACTCCAATAATGGGCTAGCTGAGAAGGAAATCAGGAAAACAATTCCATTCACAACAGCTTCAAATAAAATAAAGTATCTAGGGACCAAACTAACCAAGGAGGTAAAAGATCTCTACAATGAAAATTTCAGAATACTGAAGAAGGAAATTGAAGAAGATACTAGAGGATGGAAAGACCACTCATGTTCATGGATTGGCAGAGTTAAAACTGCCAAAATAGCCATTTTATCCAAAACAATCTACAGATTCAACACGCTCTCCATCAACTACATCACTCCATCATTTACTATATAAGTGGAACTCAAAGCCAGCCATGGCGGTGCACACCTGCAATCCCAGCACTCTGGGAGGCTCAGGCAGGAGGATCACAAATTCAAGCCCAGCTTGGGCAATTTAGTGACTTAGCAAGACCCTGTGTCAAAATAAAAAATACAAAGGGCTGGTAATGTAGCTGTGATGTCCCTGAGTTCAATCCCCACTACTACTGAAACCAACAACCAACAAAAACCCTCAAAAAACTTAATACCAAAAAGCCGAAATAGCCCAATTAGTATGCAAATGAATAGAACAGACACTTTTCAAAAGAAGTACAGGCAGCATTTGGTAGTGCACACCTGCAATCCCAGCACTCAGGAGGCTGAGGCAGGATTACTGTTTGAGTTTGAGGCCAGCCTGAGCTACATAGCGAGTTCAAGGCTAGCCTGACCCAAGCAAGACCCTGTCTCAAAAAAAAAAAAAAAAAAAGTACAAATGGCCAATAAGTATACGAAAAAATGTTCAACATCTGGAGTCATTAGATAAATGCAAATCAAAACTACACTGAGATTCAATCTCGTCCCCGTCAGAACAGCTATCACCAAGAATACAGAAAACAGTAAATGCTAGTGAGGATGCAGGGAAAAAGGAACCCTTCTCCACAGCTAGTGGGAACGTAAATTAGCACAGCCACTATGGCTATCAGGATGGAGGGTCCTCAAAACACTCCAAGGGGAGCTACGATTTGACCCAGCTATGCCACTCCTTGGTACATACCTGAGGAAATTAAAGTCAGCATATTATAGGGTACCTGGACACCTGAGTTTACTGTGGCACAATTCATAATAGCTAAAATATGGAACCAGCCTAGGTGCCTATCAAAAGATGAATGGACAAAGACACAGTGTTATGGTTTGTGTCTAGATGTCCCCCAAAAGCCTCATGCAGTCATGGGGATGGGCTTCTACAGTTTGTAATTGATTCATGGTCCAGTGCTGGGATTATGGGTGTGAGTGCTACACCCGCCCTGGGGGGGTAGCCTGCATACAATATGAGGGGAAGAAGCTTGCTCTCTCTCTCCTCCCCTTTTTGCTCTTGTTGCTTTTGCTGTCTTCTGCTATGAACTGTTGCCCCTCAGCCACACCACCCTACCTTGGAGCCAGCTGATTATGGACTGAAACCTCCACAAAATACAAGCTAAATAAACCTTTCCTCCTTTAACTTTGGGTGTTTGGTATTTTGTGCCAGCAATGAGAAAAAAGTAACCCAGACACGTGGTACATATACAAAGGAGTATTATTCAGCCATAAGAATGAAATCCTGTCATTTGCAAGACAATAGATGGATCTAAAGATCAAAAAAAATGACAAGAAAGTGGAAGGTAGGCTGGGTGTGGTGGCACATGCCTGTAATCCCAGCCTGTAATTCTAGCACTTGTGAGGCTGAGACAGGAGGATTGATGAGAGTTCAAGGCCAGCCTGGGCTACACAGTGAGTTCAGGACCACCCTAAACTACAGAGAGAGACCCTGTCTCAAAAAAAAAAAAAAAAAGAAATATAAAATTCATGTATGTTAATTATGAAAAAAGGTAATATGTTGTGAACAGAATAATTTTCTTAGTTTACTAACAAATGTATAAAACTTTGTTTATGAAAATATTGTTGCTTAAAATTATTGAACTTAGAAAGTAGAAGGTAGTCTATTATTAGACAAGAGGAAGGGAATAAGGTAGGGGAGGGGGATGTAAGGGTGGGTAAAAGGGGCATGGCTATGAACAAAATATGTTATGCTCACTGACACTCCCTAAAAGGGAAACTGGGGGGAAAGTAGGGGATGGGGGCGATGAAAGTGATCAAAGTATATCATGTGCATGTACGAATCTGCCAAAATGAAATCCATGAATCTGTATAACCAAAAAGTGAAAGGAAGAAAAGCAGAGCAAGACTATAATCTTTCAATTAATGACACCGACAACACAAAACATTTATAGATAGATAAGCTTTATTTGAACATCTGCATGAAATATGACTTGATGTCAAACAGGAGGTTTTTCCAAAGGATTAAAATTTATTTATTAAACAATAAAACTCTTGCATCCCTTTGGTCTGTCTCTGAATTTGGTCGACTAAGGTCTTTATTAGCAGTCTGCCCTCGCTGCTCATCTACACCGCACGCAGCTCTTGAGTCTGGGGCGTGCTACCTCCTCTCTGTGGAAATCTCTTAAATTGCTTTCAGTGACAACAGAAGGGCAAGTTTTTGTCTGTTGCTGCTCATCTCTACTCTATCGGAAGCAAAACCACCTCCTTCAGTTCCTTTTTAAAATTGTGATTGTTTGTAAACTGTACAAAAGAGGGACTTAATGTTCAGCCTTTTAAAATAAATTTTTGGCAGTGCTGGGGATAGAACCCAAAGGACTTAATGTTAACACACAAAAATACCATATAATCTCTTTATACTACAGTAGTAACTTCACATTAATTTTTTAATTAAAGAATTACTTTTATTATCTCTCCAAAAAGAAGCTATAAAAATATCTGTAAAAACGCTGAAAAAGCACTTTAAAATCCTGGGCTGATTGATATAATACATCTGTGATTTACAGCTAAGCATAAAATGTTAAGTTCTATGAGTCAGAATTTCTGAATGATTTTGATAGGAATTTACTAGGAGAAACCAGAAAGATTTAAAGATTTTTCTATTTCAGGCATGGGGTGTAGCTCCATGGAAAGCATATGTTTAGCATGCACAAGGCCCTCAGTTTGATCCCCAGCACCAAAAAAGAAAAAAAAAATTTTTTTTTTTTCTATTTTAACCTCAATTCAGTTTTGAAAAACTACACAAGCAGCAGTGATGAGATGAATCTGGAAGGAAGAAATTTGTACACTAGGAGTGCCTGGCCAGCCATTCCATGCAGCTCATTGAAATGTTCTCTTATTTTTCCCTTATATTTTAAATAAAATTACAAATATACATATGGTAAAAAAAAATGTACATAGTACAGAAAAATCTAAAACAATAAGTAAACATCCTTCTTCCACAACAAAGCAGATCTGATGTCTTCAAAATCCTTGAGTAGTCATATGAGTAATTCACAAGCTAAAGGTGGCCGTAGAGTCTTCCATTGGCAAATACTTCTCAGGCCTTTGGAGCTGTGCCGGCTCCTCATACAGCACCTCTGCTACAGAGCAGAGCCACGCAGTCCTCTCCTTCATAAAGAAAATGTCAAAGGCAACACGTACACACCGCTCAGAGACAGCAAGGTCCGGGGAACGCCGCAGATGTCACTGGATTTAGTGGAGGCTCCAGAGTCCCAGTTATCATCCTTGAAATTTAGGAATCACATTTACTAACCAGGCATTTTCAAAAGTTAAGAAAGCTTTTTCTTTAAAAAAGTGAAGTGATCTGGCCTTGTAGAATGGCGAGACAACTCTGCCAGAGATTTGGGGCATAATAGAAAATTATCTTTGTTTAACACTGTACAAAAGGCATTAGCCATAGCCTCCTAAACAGTCGAGTAAAGGCGCAACCTCTCCTAGAGCTGAGGGAAGGTGAGATGGCAGGGGGCTAAGACTGGACCGGACAGGGAAAGTCCTTCTGGGGGCTGGAGGTTTTCACTCACTCTCCGCTGAGCAGGAGGAACTTCTGGAGCCTGCAGCAGGCACTCAGCCGAGTCCTTCCTGAATGCCGCGGATCCTCCTGGCCAGCTGCACATCCTTGGGGAACAGAGTGACTCGGCCAGCGTGTAAGGACAGGAGGTAGGCGTCCTCGAAGAGGTGAACTAAAAATGCTTCTGCGGCCTGGGGCAGGAAGAGAAAGGGCACTTAGATAAAGGGCCCGGCTGCTGTTCCTTGGAGACTGGCTGAGCTGAATCTGAGGGCTCAGAGGACTGAAGGAGGACCGCTCAGGAAGGGAGCTGGGCAGCCACCACACAGAACCCCCTCCCAGCGCTCAGGTGTGAACAAGCTGCTCGCTTCTGCAGGCAGATGCAGCCTGCGACACTCCTGGGAGCCCTGTAGAATTTCAGAAGGTTCTTCCTCGTGCCCCCAGCTCTCCCTGTTACCTGGGCCCTGTCTCACCTCTTGAATGGCCAGCAGGGCCTGAGCTTGCCAGTTGAAGTCCACACCGCGGGTGAATTGAGCACATATTTCTCTTACCTGTAGAGGCGAGATGGGGAAGGGCAGAGAGTGGGGAGGAGTAGAGAGTAACAGAAGAGATGTGAGGGAAGATGGACACCTCCAGTGTCTCCAGGGAGCCCTCACTTCCATCATTTAGTCCCGGCCTTAACCTCAGGCCTGGCTAGGAGCAGCTGTCAACCCCGGGGTGCTGAGGAGTTGGCCTGACTTTCTGGTGGTGAGGAGATGAGGAGGGACTCCCTAGGAGAGGGAAAGGATGGCTGGATGAGAGGGTTCTATTTATATAACCCAAGAACAGTTTCAAATCAACCGAAATTAGTTAAAAGTCAATTCCATAGAGCACTGCATGCTATCCTTCCTTGGAGAACTCGTGTTTTCAGAAGATTCAGAGCCCCCAGGTACCTAGCAAGAGCACAGGGTCTCCCACCCTTGGAGATTAAAGGAAGAAGGGTGGCACAGGGTGACGGGAAGCTCCCGGGAGCTCACCACGCGGCTGAAGGGCCCCTTTCTCAGCAAGAGGTCTGTGCTCTTCTGCAGCTTTCGGATCTCTCGGAGCCAGCCGAGCTGCCGAGCACGCCTGGAGGTGGCACCTGGGCGAGAGAGCGGGGTCAGGAAGGGAAGGTAGAGTGTCTTGCAGCTCAGCAGGACAGGGACTGTCAGGTCACTAGACTGCAACATGATGCGGCCTTCAACCACTAGGAGACAGCACCCAGGTGCTAAGTAAATATCTGTTACAGGAATGAATGGGTGGCTTTTCGTGAATACCAATCCCTTCCCAGCAAACAAGTTGCCCCCTCCTCTAGGTCCCAAAGAACTTGGTGTATGTCTTTTATCTCTCTCACCTAGACTGGAAACTTGGTTATTTTGCTTTTAATTTATTTTAAATAGCTTATAACTATCAGAGATTATCTGGTAACGTTCCCTTGTCTTGATTATCCTGGGACTTGGAGAAGAAGACAGTTGGCCAGAGTTCATGAGAGGCCAAGCTGGGGCTGGGGAAGGGGTGTAGCTCTGTGCCAGTGTCAGGAATGCAGGCCACACAGTCATAGCCTTTGGGTCAAATTCTAGTTTCAACAATGAAAAAGAAAAAAATTAAAAACTTCATCAGAAGTAAAAATAAAAAAGCCAAATTCTTTAATCAGAAATTAAAAACACAAGAATACCAACCCCCCCCAAAAGAAACCTAACCCTCATATTGATGAGAAAATGTAACTGCAATTAGATTGTTTATTTTGTTTGTTTGTTTGTTGGTACTGGGGGTTGACCTCAGGACCTCACGCGCCAGCAGGCGCCTGTGCTGCTGAGCAACATCACCGGCCCTTTTTTCGTATGTGGGTTCCGGGAGTCGAACTCAGGCCCTCGCGCTTGCTAGGCAGGCGCTTATGCCACTGAGCCATCTCACCGGCCCAATTAGATTGTTTAAAACAAACAATAATAATAAATGTACTTAACTGGGCATTTAATCTCCGTCCTCAGGAAGCTGAGGCAGGAGGATTGCTGTGAGTTCAAGACCAACCTGGGCTACATGGTGAGTTCAAGGCCAGTTTGAACTACATAGTGAGACCCTGTCTCAAACAAAACAAAACAGAACAGAACAGAACAAAACAAAACGTACTTCGCAAAACCTATGGCTAAGGCCAGGTGTGATGGGGTACACCTGTAATCCCAGAACTTGGGAGGCTGAGGCAGAACGATCACTTCGAGTTTGAAGCCAGCCTGGGCTACATAGGGAGTTCAAGGCCAGCCTGCATTATATAGCTAGACCTTGTCTCAAAAAAAAACCCAAACCCAAACCAAACCAAAATAAAAACAAACAAAAAACCAAAACAAAACATGGATATAGCCAAAATAGTACTAAGGAATATGCATAGCTTTAAAATACATCTATCAGAAAATAAAACATCAAATGATAGTTGGGCTAAGTTCAAATAAGTGTTAGTTATTACAATAAAAGAGCAACAGAAATATTAAATTAAAAAGTACAATAGGTGGTGTGATTGAGTGCAGTTTGGAGTAGAACTGCTTGACCTTACACTTGGTTAGACACGGGGGTAAGAGAGAAGAACGTCTCTCAGGTTTCTGGCTTGAACTACTAGGTGCATGGTTGTGCTGTTTACTGAAATGGACTGCCGAGAAGCATCAAGTACCCATTTAAGGGGAACTTTTCATTTAACCAAAGTAGTGGAAGGACACTTCTACACTGGAAACCAACAGCAAACATCATGCTTAAAGTTCCCATTAGCACGAAGGAGACAGATGGCCAGGACACCACTCCTGCAATACTAGTCTCAGAGCCTCACTAATACCATGCAATAAGAAATCAAATGTGTAAAAATGCAAACGGAAGATTCAAAAGTCATTATTTGCAGGTGATGTGATAATATTCTGCTTTAAAATTCCAACTGATTCAACAGAAAGACTGTTAATGAGAATTCAAGTTGACCAGATGCAAAGGTTAAATGACTTTTAGGATAAAAGAAAAGCAAAAATATCCTGCTTGTAACAGTAATACACTTTTGTACCTTGTTCTTAGCTATGTAGCAAGAGTTAGAAGCAGTACTCCTACACTGTTGTAAATTAGTTGTTGTAAATTAGTACAACCATTACGGAAGTCAGTATGAAGATTCCTCAAAAAACAAAAAAAATAGATATACCATTTGATCCAGCTGTAGGACTCCTTGATATACTCCCCAAAGAATTAAAGATCGCCTATTATAGTGATCCCATGCATATCCAACTTATAGTGGCACAATTCACAGTAGCTAAGCTGTCGAAACAGCCTAGATGCCTATGAACAGATGAATGGATAAAGAAAATGTGCCTCCCTATATACATAATGGAGTATTATTCAGCCATAAAGAATGAGATCATAAATTCAAGCCCAGCCTGGGTAGCTTAGCAAGACCCTGTCTTGGTGGGAGAGTGGGCCTGGGCTGGAGATGTAGCCAGTGCAAAGGCCCTGAATTCAATCCTCAGTACTGTGTGTGGAAAAAATAAAGAATGAAATCTTGTCGTTTGTAGGAAAATGGATGGAACCCATCACATTAAGCAAAATAAGCGAGTCTCAGAAAGTTAAATATTGAGTATCTTCTTATATAAGCAATCTAAAGATAAATGTTAAATAAACAGATGGCAGGAAACTAAAAAGTAGACTTATAGAGATGGGGAAGAGGGTTAGGAAACGGAGAAAGGGGTAACAGGGATGAAAACAATACATGTATGTTATATGCATGTACCAATATGCCAAAATGAAAAATCATTATTCTGTATTACTAATATGCACCAATAAAAAAAGCGGAGAGTAAGAAGACAAAGTGGCTGTTGCCGCCCTGTGCAGCATAGGCATTTACCATCTCCAACCTGAAATTTAGAAACGAGGACCACAGACCTCTCCCTCTTCCCAGGGACACAACTTTGGTAAAGGAACAGGGTGAGCGCAAGGAGCCCAATGCAGCCACTCTGAAGGAAAAACCTGGAAAGATAGCAGTACTGTTGTTTGAAATCATCACAAAACACCAAACCAATCCTTTTGCAATTTAAAAAAGGACGATTAAATGTCCTATGCTTTCCATGGCCCAGTGTGTGACTTTGCTCAAGTTACGCCGTCTCCGTCCCAGTTTTCTCACTAGCTGTAAAATGCGTACAATAAACTAGGCGTAGTGGCACACGCCTGGAATCCCAGCCCTTCGGGAGGCTGAGGCAGAAGGACTGCAAATTCGAGCCCAGCCTGGGCAACTTAGCAAGACGCTGGCTAAAGACTGAAAATTTTAAAAAGAGATGAGGATGTAGCTCTGTGAGAAGGGTTCAATCTCCAGCACCGCGAAAATAAAAGAAAACAGATACAATGGTAAAGTTAGGATAATGCGCGCAAGACAGTTTACCACAGTATCCAGTTAGTGGCAAACGCTACACGAAGGCTGGTAGTGAGGAGAGGACCTAGCTGAGGAACAGGGTCTGGCCAGTCCCCTCTGCCCCACCATCCCTCGCTGGGCTGGCGGCGGAAGCGCGGCGTCGCGGCCAGGTTACCTGAGGAGGTGCCCGGCCCGGGCGTCCCGCGAGGGGGGGTCGCGGCGCGCCTTCTCGGGGCCTCTGGCTTGCGGCTCCGGCGCGGGCCCATGGCGGGCCGCGGAGGGTCTGGCGCGCGGCCTCACGGCTCGGGCCCGGCCTCCAGGTCCTGGGGCTGAAGGCCCAAGCGGCGGACGGCAGAGTGCGTGCCTCTGGGGAGCCGGTGCTCCGCGGCCCTACGAACCGCCTTCCGTTCAAATCTCCCGCCCCGCCTACTTCAGGGCCGGAGTTTTTTAAAACACCAGTGTAGAGACTCCCAGTGGCTGACACTGGAACGCGACCGCAGAGAGAACCAATGAGAACACGGGCTGAGAGATAGACGGCGGCGGTGATAGGAAGAGAGCGGGTAAAAGGCGGATCCACTGAGGAGCCGACCAATGGGCTCGTAGAGAGATAAAGCGAGGTGGAGGTTTTCCCTTCGGTTTGCTTCTTGGGGGAGGGGGGTGCTGGTGTTTGAGCTATGAAACCCAGGTCTTTTCGTGCCCTCTGGTCTAAAAGGAAAGTTCAGTTCTTAAGACCTGGGTGGTGTGTTTGTAGAACATGTTTCTGTAGAGAAGTCACTTACCGCAAATATTTATTGAGCCCTATCAACCCCGAGGTGGCTTAAAAGATGTGGGAACAGACCCACAGAAAATGACACCGTCTCCTGGGAACACCCCGCAAAGAGGACTCGGGAGTGCTTGTTTTTTTTATACTAAAGATGGAATCCAGTGCCTCGCGCACGCCAGGCAAGGGCTCTACCACTGAGCGACATCCCAGAAGCCACTTTAGCTGCGCGAACTTCACAAGTCGTGGGGACAGCTAGCATGGCGGTCCTGAGTTGAGGTCCAGGCCGGGCAGGCGTCAGCACTATTCTTGCATCTTGTCAAGCATGGCGATGGAATCCTCCCAGGAAAACAATCTCTTCCATTTCTGTTGGAAATATGAATTCACAGCATGTCTCGGTACTTATAAAGGGAATTTTAATTTCCTCATTTTGCTTTTTTGAATTTTCTAACTGTCCTAATGTGAATATATACTGTAATCAGGAAAATCGTTAGTTATAAAAATCAGTGATTTCATGGAGCCCTTGTGCAATGCTGGGGAGAATGTTAAAATAGTGCAGCTGCTGTGAAAAATAATATGCATGGTGGTTCCTAAAAAAATTCAACATAGAATTACTATATGATCCAGAGACTCCATTTCTGGCTGTATATTCAAAAGAATTGAAGGGAGATATAGCGACAAATATTTATACATTTATATTCACAGTGTAACTGGCAGGGCAAAGAGGAATTTAGAATTTTTTCCTCTAGAGACAAGCTGCTTCTCCAGACTTCTTCAGGCCTAGGGCATAAAAACAAACGGCCACCTTCTCCTCCTCTCAGCCCAGGTGATAGACAGAATATGCAGATACTGGCACCAGGTCAGGATCCAGTTCCCATTCCACAAGGAAAGGGAGTGGAAAAACACCTGGAAGGATGAAGCAGGCCTGGAGTCTTCTGTTGTCTCATTGTATTTCCTTTCCCCTCTGCTCCTTACTATAAAGACCCTTGCACACCTGGACATGGGGAGACAAGTGATTTGAGGCAACATGACCCCCTCCCCCCATCTCCTCAGAGCTAGTTCTGAATGAAGCCTTTTTGCTTTTCACCCATGCCTCCCATGTTTTGTTTGGGAGCAGTGCTCTTGCAGACCTGAATGACCAGTAACAGTAGCAGCTTTATTCACAACAGCCCAAAGCTGGAAACAACCTGAATGTCCACTGACAGATGAATGGACAAATAAAATGTGGTATATGCAATGGAATGTTATTCCACTTTAAATAGGAAAAAAAATTATGACATATGCTGCAAACATGATGAACTTTGAAGACATTATGCTAAATGAAATAGGCCACTGCAAAAGGACAAACACTTATGATTCTGTTTCTATGAGGCACTTGGAGTAGTCAGATTCATAGAGACGGAAAACAGAATGGTGATAGCCAGGGGCTGGGGAGGAGAGTGGAATGGGGAGTTGAAGTTTAATGGGGATGGAGTTTCAGTTTGAGAAGGTAAGAAAAGTTCTACAGATGGACAGTGGTGATGGTTGCACAATATAAAAGTACAGTACTTAATGCCACTGAACGTGTATTGGCCAAGGTAGAAAAAACCTGACACTCACAATTTAAAAGAGGGGAGGTTTAATATGGCTCACCATCGTAGAGGTTTTAGTCCATGGTTGGCTGGCTCCAAGACAGAGACATCATGGCAGAAAGGCAAAGCTGCTCACCTCACTGTGGCTGAGAAGCAGAGTGGGTTGGAAAGAGCCCCATTGAGAGATACACCCCCAAAGGCACACCCTTGGTGATACACCTCTAACTGAGCCTCATCTGCTGGCAGCACATCTAGCTATGAACACCCATTGATGAATACGGCATGATCCAGTCACCTCTCCAGCAATCTCTTAATTCAAGCAAGTTGACAACCTTAAGCATCACAGAGCTGTACACTTCAAAATGGTTAAAATATAAAATGTAAATTTTATATGCATTTTGCTATAATAAAAAAGTAAAGGGAAAAAGGAAGGAAAGGTTTCACTAAATCCATTAAGGTGTAGTCATATCACAGAACGAAGATTGCTTTTCAGTAAACTAGGATAACACAGAAGGAAGAAATCCATGTACATCAGTCCTCAACAGCCATTAATCAGACATAGAAATTTTTACTCATTAATTCTGCTTTAGACAGATAGCTCTTTCTTTGTTCAATTAGAAATAGAAAACAAGGTAGAGAACAGAATCTTGAGTTCCTAAGAAACTAATAAAATTGGCTGCCTGTGAAGTAGTGGTGAGTAGATGGAGACAGAAGAGGGAGCGATGTTTCTCAATGTGTACATTTTTATATATCATTGTGATTTATGAACCAATTGAATTGCTAATCTGTTTTCAAATTAAACTAAATTAAAAAATAAAATGGGTTGAGGAAGCCAAGGAGAATACTAGATCTCCTGGAGTCCAGAGGAGTTGAATGAAACAGAGCAGTAAATCGTAGATCCTAGGAGCCCCTAACACTGAGCACCAACTGTCTTGGCAGTGGGGTACCCAGCACGGGAAAAAGAGGAGGGATAAAATGCATTCGTTGGTTGCGTCATCATATCAGAGACAGAGACCCCCTCGGCCAAAGCCTCGAAGGATCTACTCTCTTAAGTCTTCCTACAGAAGAAGGTTAGCGTCTAGAGAAAAAGTTCCTGGATTTCCTCGTGCGCTAAGAACCTACAATCCCAGTATTCCTCATCCTTATAAGATCCTTTAGAAAACCTAATGGTTAAGGCCATGCCTGACACAGTCGTAATGTGAGGCAGAAATGTAGTCATTAGCAAGCTGGAGAGAGGCAGGGAGTGGGAGCTACTTGAAAAGCAAAGATGTGATTTTTTTCACTTTCTTAATCATTAGCTATAGATGAGATATACACAAACTTGTGGTTTCAGACTTTAGCTAAGAGAATGTAACATCCTCTAAATGTGCTGCTAAGGTCCAGACAATATATTGGTGAGGGCTTAGAAAAACCTCAAGTTCTCAAAACAATTTAAATGGAGACGTCCACCTAAGGAGTAAACAGAGACCTACTTGGTACACGCAGCCCATTTTATCTGTACAAGAATAATAAAATAGTCAGGGATCACTATAGGGATGGGGAAACAGGCAGAATCCTGGGCTCTTACCTCCTGCTCACTAAATAAACATGATTTGTGTTTCCTCCTGGGACAGCCAGGGATTTCAAAGCCATTTTTGCCATGAACCTTAACTCTTCAGTTAGGTCTACAGATGTCCAATAGGTAACTAAATGCAAAACAAAGTTTAATTTTCATTTTGTATCCTTTATTGATATAAAATTTGGGTCAAATCTCTTCTCAGCTCTACATATAGATATATTAATCATTTAGGGAGTGTCTATCTAAAAATTGGCAAAACAAGGTTGATTAGCCCTAAGTTTACATATTCTTACCCCATCTAAGATTGAGAACACCAGGATGGGGGTGTTCCAGGAACGTTCAACTGTGCCTTGAAGTCTTCAGCCATTGTCCTAAGCCTGTGAGCATCTAGATTCCAGAAAAAGCAGGGCTTCACAGGACTAAGACCACCACAGACAGAGAGAATCCTTTTCTGGGAATGAAACCATCTCTCAGCCATACGAATTCTAGAACTATGACAGCAGGACTGAGATAATGATCAACTGGATCCCAGCTCACCAGCTAATCCTTAAAAACTAGCCTCTGCCTTTGTGGATGGGCCAGTCTAAAACCTGTATTACAATGTGCCCCCTCCAGCTACCTAAGTTGGAGTCCTCTCCTATCTTCCTGTAACATTACAATTAAAAATATTTTTGGTGAATTTATGCTTTAGTTTTAATGTCTATCATTACTAAAAGCAAGGAACCAAACTAGCCAGTGACATGCACACATATGTGGAAATAAAAATCAGAAGTCAAATTGAAACACATGAAGTAGAAATAGATCATTCTCCAGAATATCCAACAGCCAACTCTCTGCTGGCTTGGTATTCCCCACTTTGGCCAGGAGTAAAATAGTCCTTCCTGACCCAGGGTAGTTGGATGGCTCTCAATGACAGTGTCTCCCAGCCCCCCTGACAGCCTCTGTACAGCCATTGATAAGTTCTGGTGCTCCTACTACTGGTTGGCAAATGAACATATCAGAGAAATGAGAAATTAAAGTGGGCAGAATAATTCTGCTGATTTCTGGTCCTGGAAACAAACCATAGCTCTAGGAAACTCACCTGATCCTTGATTCTGGAATTTATAAGGCTTTGTGGTAACCTCAGCTCCATACAACCATAAAATAAAGAATAAGCTTGTGGGTTTACTGGCCTATCTCTTCATGAGCGGTCTGCAGGGAAGTGGGTGGCTCTTCTGTTCTGTCCTCAGATTTTCCCCCAGATAGGTGGTACTGTTGAGGCAGGAGATTAGGGCATGGTGAACTGGCTGGGCAAGTGGGTGTGGCCTGTCAATCACAGAGATCCAGGAGACACAGGCCCAAGCCCTGTACCTGGAACCAATCAGAAAGTGCTATCTTCTATTCTTCTGGCAGAAATCAAGTAGGTTTTTGATAGGACAGCCTAGACTTGACCTCATCCCGAGGCTGAGATACAAAAGACAGCCACCATTAAGTTCTTGGCCACTGTGCTCTCTCTTTCACAGTGGTCCGCTCTCACTGCCAGGCACACCTCTTTTCCTACTTTAATCGGCCCACACTTGGTCTGCAGAGCATGTTTCTTTTCTTACCTTTAATAAATGTAAAACTTTGCTGTCTTTTGCACTTGTTTTGTCCAATTCTCTGTTCAGGACAAGAAGAACCTAGAAAGAATTCCTAGAAGTCCCCAGCACCCCAGAACCCAGTAACACTGTCACTATGCACGAAGCCTCTAGGCCTCACCAGCCTAGACCAGGATCAATACAGTATTTAAGTACTTAGAGGAAGATAAGGATGGTACCACCAGGTGTCAGTATTTAGGACAGAGGGTATGGAAACACTGGCTTGCTCAGTTTAAAGACAGCTCAGACTCCCACCCTCCAGGCCAAAGCTAGTAGTTTTGCCCCATCTTGATTTTCATTCTGATTCTTTTTTTTTTTTTTTTTTTTTTTTTTGGTGCTACTGGGAGTTGAACCCAGGTCCTTCACACTGAGCTACAACCCCCCCCAACACTTTACATTTCTTATTTTGTGACAGGGTCTTGCTAAGTCACTAAATTGCCCAGGCTGGGCTTGAACTTGCCATCCTCCTGCTTCAGCCTTCCAGAGTGCTGGGTTACAAGTACCACTGCATGCAGATCACGTGGTCTTTGACATTACTCCTTTAACCAGTATCCCATCTCAGCTCTCATGACAATCTTCTCTGCTTCTCATGAACTACAGTCTATTTTTCCCCAATGATTACGTAGGTCCTCTAAGACTCTATTCTTCCTTCTCTGTTATGCTCTCAAAAATGTCCTTGTCTGCAACCCTAACCTTTAGTTTTAACTCTCTAGTCCCTGTTCTTTGTTGCCTGCAGTTTGTCATTTCTCTTGAAACAAATGAAAAGGGAAGCTGTGCATCCTCTGAGAGCCCTGACTGACAGAATTATGCAGGGCTATTGTGATGTGTTTTGGACTCATCGCTGGTCGGTTGTGATATTTGGGCTTCCTCACCCTCTCAAGATGGTTCTTATCTGGATGAATGGAAGTTGGAGTGATGTCCCCATAGAAGACAAGGAGGCTGGGGCGAGTGTAGAGAGGGGACACACTATTCGGGGTATGTGTGGGTAGATTTGGGGCGCGTGTGGGTAGAAATGTTGGTGACCAGGAGCGGGGCCCTCTCAGGTGTCTCAGGGAGGTCACACATGTGGCACAGCTTGCTGAGACACAGCACGAACCCGGCCACTCCTATGGGGGTGACACTTGCCTGGTAAGGTTGACAGTGAGAAAGGAAGGAGCGAAGAAAAAATTCAAACCACGGCAATTCTCCTCTTCAATTTATGGATGATAACACACCTGGCAGAGCAGGTGAGGGCCCCAGAACCCAGCACAGCAAGAAGCCCAGGTTAGTTTGTTGCTTGGTGCTAAGACCCATCCACTCCTACCCACTAAACTAAAAATTTCACTGTTATCATCTGCCCTTTTTCTTCCTGTTTGATTTTTTTTTTAAGTATTTTTATTTTTTATTTTTTGTACCGGGAACCAAACTCAGGACCTTACACTTGCCAGGCAGGTGCTTGTGCCACTGAGCTATATCCCTGGCCCTTCTTCCTGTTTGATTTTTTTTTTTTTTTTTGGTGGGTACCGGGGGTCGACCTCAGGACCTCGCGCGCCAGCAGGCGCCCGTGCCGCTGAGCGATATCACCGGCCCCTTTTTCGTATGTGGGTTCTGGGAGTCGAACTCGGGCCCTCGCGCTTGCCAGGCAGGCGCTTACGCCGCTGAGCCATCTCACCGACCCCGTTTGATTTTTAAAACATTTATTTTATTTGTGCAGCACTGGGTTGGAACCCAACACCTTTCACACATTAAAGCACTCTACCTCTGGGTTACATCTCCAGCCTTGCGCTTTGATCTTTGGTGACTACAGCAAACAAATTCCTGTACTTAATGGAAGGAAGCCCACTGCAGGCCAACTGCAATGACATTCTGTGAAAACCTGTGTGTTTAATTCATGTAAGGCACACTGAGCATCTCTTACAAGCAAAGCAGTGTACTAGATCCTGGGGCTGCAGGGATGCCCACTATGTGGTTCCTGTCCTCAGCAGTTTGGGGAAACACATGTCATACACAAATATCATTCCAGTATGAAATATAGAACTAATCATAGCTAACATGTATTGAGTGTTTGCTCTTTATTTTTTGAGACAGGTTCTCACTGTATAGTTCAGGCTGGCCTTGAACACACTATGTAGCCCAGACTGGCCTCGAACTCACAGCAATCTTCTTGCCTCAGCCTTTTGAGTGCTGTGTTTACAGGCGTGCACCAACACGCCCTGCTCATGAATGTTAGTTCTTATTATATTGCCCAGGCTGGCCTAAAAGTCCTGGGCTCAAGCAATCCTCTTCCTTCAGCTTCCCAAGTAGCTAGGATTATAGCTAAGTACTTAGAATAATTCAGGTAACAACTGTAACAACTCTATGAGCTGAGACTCATTTTTATGCCTCTGTAAATAAGGAAACCAGACCCTGAGGCATCACACAGTTGAGTCAGGACTGAACCTGGACACATGGCTGGGGTGTCGATACTCTCAGCCACCACAGTACTGCTTCTTGTAGTGGGTTCCACTATTACTGTTCACTGAAAAAAGCAGAAGGAAAGGCCGGTGCAGGTGTACCTGTCTGTGGGCCCAGCTACTCCAGAGGCTGAGACAGGAGGACTGCTTGAGACCAGGAGTTTGGGGCTGTAGTGTGCCATGCTGACTGGGTGTCTGCACTCAGCTCACCATTAGTAGGGTGACCTCTGGGGAGCAGGAGAGCACCGAGTTGATACGCTGGTGAGTAGTGGGAGTCTATGAACAGCTGCTGCACCCTAGCCTAGTCAAGGTAACGAGACCATGTCCCAAAAGAGAAGAAAGGAGAAAAGAAAGAAGCAGAGATAAATGGATTTTTTAAAACTGTATTTTCTTCATTACTTGAGAGACATCCAGCTTAGAAATTATTAACTGGAATTTCAGAGCCACCTTAAGGATCAGAGGTTGATCCTAGCTCTGCCCCAAGTTCCCACCTTGGCTGCTCAGCCTGGGAAATGTGGACCGAGTGTGGGGTTTGGTGTCCCAGGGATGTGGGCTTGAATCCTAGGTCCCCATCCGCCAGCTCCCTGACTCTGGGATTAATTTGCCTGCTCTTTCTCTTCTGTAGAGAGTAGTGATACCTCATTGTCACTGGGAGGGTTAAATGTCTACTGAGTAGCTGCATTTCCTTTTTCTTGTTTTTTTCAGACAGGGTCTCTCTACATAGTCCAGGCTGGCCTTGAACTTGTAAGGAGCCCACACTGGCTTCTAACTCACAGTGATCCTCTTGCCTCAGCCTCCCAAGTGCTGGGATTACAGGTGTGTGCTACCACACCTGGCTGCATTTCCTTTTTATCATCTTAAGCTATGGCCTTTTCTGGAAACAATCACATTTAACGCCTCTGAGCCTCCAGGACCTCAGGTATAAGTTGGGGACAGCATATCCTCACAGGGCTACACAGTTGAAATGGTGTATAGTGCTGTCATGTGAGTCACTGGTCCCCATGAGCAGTTGCCTGCTGCTGCTCACAGACCCCTGAAAGTGGGCAAAGGTGTCAGACAGGTGAGGTAGCGAGAGGGAGTGGCTCCCCCAGGTTCCCAGCCAGTGCTGACAGCAGGAGACCCCCACACCCACCTTGCCAAACAACGAACAACTCTGGCCCTCGGTTTCCTCATCTTTAAAATGAAGTTCATAAAATGACCATCAAAGGCCACCTGGAATTGCCCTCAGATCTATTCCCAGGCAGGGAGGCAGGGGAGAGTCCACGAGATCATCGGGACAGGCACAGGAAGGGGAGGCACACAGGGACGCTTCCTCTCGTCTTGGGTTGGTCCACACCAGAGGCCCGCAGGATGTTGGGGCCAGAAGGCGCTGAAGGCTGTAGTGTGGACACCCACTTTCCAGAGCTAATAGGCTGGGGAGCATTTACTGAGTTTGCAGCAGAGTTTGGGCTGACACCAGTTCTCCAGACAGGTTTAAGAAGTATTTTACACATTTTAGAAAATATAGTGCTTAGTTCTGCTTTGAACTTGCTCATCGACTTCCCTTCTTTGGATGACTCATAAGCTAGATAATCATAATAATCTAGTTTATGATCAGAAATACTACAGTTGTAAATTCCTGCCACTAAAGTTCATGATTTAGCTCTAGTGCTGCAGGAGGGATGGGGTCACACCCTTCTGTAGGCAGTGGGGAGAAAAGAGGACTCAGGTGTCCTGTCATCTTCTGTGTCAGCAGCTGCCTTAGGGGTCATAGGGAGGGGGCAGGGCATTCAAGACTCAACAGCCCGAGTGGCCTCAGGGTGAACAGGGAGCACTGGGTAGCAGCAGAGACCCCCAGGGAAACTCAGCTGGCCTCGTTGATGGGAGTCCGGCTGCCACCCAGCAGTCTCTCACGCTCGCTTTCCTGCGCGGGGTACCAGCACTGGGACAGGCAGGCCAGCAGCGTGCGGTGCAGCCCATTGTAGAGCGCGGTGCCCATCAGGAGGATGAAGAAGCCGAGGATCTGCAGCGGGTGAAAGTCCTCCCAGCTCAGTGCCAGGCTTACGGCCCAGATGACCACGGTGCGCAAGCTGTCCAGCACCATGCGGGTAGTGGCACTCAGTTCCTTGGTGACGCTGATGCCCGCAAAGTTGAAGAAGGCAATGCTGCTGATGTTGCCCAACAGTGCCAGGGCAATGAGTGGCTGCCGGCCAACCTGGCAGAAGGCGTCCAGGGCATCCTCCAGGGTCCCTCGAGGGTTTCCACTGAAGGAGCCAGCGGGGATGTAGTACATAGGCACCAGGAGCAGCGACAGGATCACGAAGCCGAAGAGGCCTGGGGTGGTGCAGGGAGGAAGCAGGTCACTGTTCCCATCCTGCCCCAGCCTCTCAGCATGGCGCCGCAGTCTCTGAACTCAGGGCAGCTCCTTCTGCAGCACACAAACTCCCAAAACAAGAGCTTCCCTTACCATGTACAGTGCTTGTTGATGTTTAAATTCTATTCTGTTCACTTGGAAAAGAACTGCTGGCTTCAACTCACTACACTGCTTTTGTAAGTTTGGTTAAACACAGCTAATTCAGCATGCAATTGGTCTGTGATAGGAAGCTAGCTTGTGCCAGGATGTAAGCAAACGCACGGCTTCATTCATAAAATCTTACTAGAAAATAAAAACGAATGGGAACAAACAGTATACTTTTTGATGGAACTGATTTCCATTCAGCCATCAGCAGCTCTGCCCACACTGGGCCAAAGCCAAAGAGCCGCCGGTAGGCACTGACCCATGGGCCACTCTACTACCACAGCTCTAATCTGTTTTGCTAATCTTGTTTTTTTTTTTTTTTTTAATCTTGTATTTTTTAAAGCATAATTTTGATAGTTGACACTCTGCTCAAAAATCTTTGGTGGATCCTCCTGCTTGTCACTTAGCCTAAATCTATTTGCCTGATACCAGGGCGCTCCATGATAGGACCCTGACTAAATTCCCGATTATTTCCCCAACAATAAGACCTACATTGCACCCCAATTATTCACACTGGTTTCCAAACTTCTGCCCTGCCTGTACCCCACTCCCGTCTATTGGAATCTCTGACTCTAATGCCACCTTTCTTGCCCTGACTCAGACTTGCTCAGCAAATGAGGCAACACTTGAGCATGACTGGTCCTTCTTGCTGGTCCCCTCCAATAGAAACGGGTCATCTTTATCCTTGGTCCCCCCTAGCCCAGCACAGCAGATGTCAGAGGATCTGTCAACTCCCACTGAAGGAAAAGGTGGGGACAGGAGGCTCACTCTCCTCACACTCAGCCAGTGATCACCAGCACCTGCCCTTTGCTACGTACGTGTGATTGATAACACATGCTGCCCCTCAGCATGTCCTCTCCTCCAGCCACTCCTCCCTGGCCCCTGTGCCCACACGTACCCTCTGTGCCCACTGCCCGGAGTGGGTGCACATTGTGTTTATAGACGAACTTCTCTTCTAGTACCATCTGGATGGCGACGATGATCTGGGCCATGATGATCAATAGGTCCCCTGAGGAAAGGAGGGCCAAGATAAAGCCACGGTTGCACCAAGGCTGGGGTCAGGGGGTGGTGACCGGAGGGCCCCAGGGACAGAACACATCAGCTCCTAACTTTTCCAGTTCCTGTACAGTTCACAAGGCACAGTCCTGACTGCTGTGCCTGACTCCCTGGTGCCTGAGAGGCAGGCAAACCGGGCAGGCCCCGGGGGTCTGCAGAACTGCCTGGCCTGAGGGGCGCAGCTCAGGTTACATAGCCTTGCAGGGAGCAATGCGTTTGAGACAGATATTTCTGGTTCAGTCCCAACTCTCAGTAACCCAGAGTGGTCACTGCATCAAAAAGTGGGCTGTGATGGTTCCCTCTGGGGATTGGGAGGGCAACTGTGACAAGGATGACATGGTGCTCAGTGGCAGGCTGGGCACATGCTAAGTGTTCAATAAGCGATCCTTCCAGGCCTCTCCAAGCGGCAGTTGGTGTGTGCGCTTACGATTCACAGCACATGGCAGCTCCCTGCTCTGACTTTCGGCTCCTCAACTGCCTTGCTCACACAGCCCGCCACTCCTCGCTACAGACACGCACCTCTTGTTTCCCCTACACTCCCTCCGACCCCTTGCTGGCAGGTGTGTGCCCTCACCCAGGACCTGCACACAGCAGAGCTTGAGTAAGTCTGTGGGACGACTCTGCGCCGGGCTCCCCAGGAGAATGGGACAGAATAGGACAGGATGGACAGCCCCTGGTTCCCACAGGGCCACACCTGTGATCACTTCGCTGAGCTTGTGCTCACTGTCATGCTTGCTCAGGAGGTCAGCCAGGCCCACGACTACCAGCCCCGCGATGGTGGCCAGGATTCCCAGCCACTGGCTGGGTGCCAGCCTCCGGCCCAGGAAGGCCACTGAGAACAGGCCTGTGAATATGATCACTGAACCTCGTAGCATCTGGAAGCTGGAGGCACTGGTCATGTTCAGGGCTAGAAGAGAGACACAACTGTTAGCTCTTGAGGTTAAAGGCCAGCTGCCCCTGAGCTGGAGCCGAGCCAAGTACATGCACAAGGAAAGCATTCAGTAACCTTGGTGCCGTGCACGTGCATGTGTGAGTTCTGTGGGAGAGTGTGTGTGTGGGTACTGTTTCACTGGTGGCCCCTTCAGGCCATAGCCTGGCCTGGCTACTCACCTACGTACATGATGCTGGTCCCTGTCATGTCACAGAGGGCCGGGGGCAGGAAAAGAAGGGGGTTGAAGGGCTGCTGGGGGTCCTCATTGGAGTCTGACTGCCCTGAAGCTCTACACTGGAGCAGGTAGAAGGCAGCCAGGCAGGAGAACTCTCCCAGGAACATGCCCACTGCCTGCAGGGACAGGAAGTTGAGGACTCAGTGAGGGAGGGAATCTGGGGGTTACCTGGAGCAGTACTGTTTTTAATGCCATGTTTTTTCAAGCAAGAGCTTACCTAGAACACTGACATGTCCAACAAACAAAAGCAGAGCTGCTGTGGGAGGCCAGGCAGCCTGCTGGGTCTGCCCCAAAGCCTCCTGAGGGGCTCAACAAACCCCTCCTCAAATTCCAGATGAAGCAACTGAGGCTCAGAAAGCTTCAGACTTCTGGAAGGCCACAGTGAAGTGGCTGATACAGCTGGGACTGAAATATGAGTCACCTGATTCGCAGTCCAGCAATGGGATGTCTTCCACTGACGGGGACCACCTTGTCCCAGTGGATGCCTGAGCTCCTAGTGCACGTAGGGCAGGCTGCTGCCATGGGCCAGTGCTTCCCATGTGTCCTGACTGGATACGGTGAGGGCAGCACCACTTGCTGGGATTCAGCCTCCTGCAGAGGCCTGTGCCCTCTATCCCTCTGCCAGGGGCACCTGCAGACCCTGGCCTTGTTCTAGCAGAGGATAGCGAGAGGCAAATGGCTCTCCTGGGAGCAGGGGAGCTCCGGCCATAGGCCAGGAAACAGCCTGCCTCAGGAGTGCCCATCTGAGGCCTGGGAGATTGAGAGGGCTAGGGCCTGTACCTGGAGGAAGGGGTGCTGGAAGCTGTGCTCCTCGCTCCCCCCACAGCCCTCAGTCTTGAAATTGTCTGCCCACCTGCAGCAGAGAGAGAGAGAAGGTCAGCCTGGCAGCCCTGGGGCTCCCTCCTCCCAGTGCCAAGAGGTCCACACTCAAAGAATCGGCCCCAGCTGGGGCACCTCTCAGAGGAGCCAGACTCTTCAGCAAGGGTTTTAAATCTGCAGTTCCTCGACTTATAAACGTGGTATTGCAGCAACTCACAGAAATCACATTAAAGTCGCAGTATATATAGCAAAGTATCATTAATGTTCATTACTCATCAAAATTAGTCACTGGATCCACTACTTGAAATTTAATGTATTAAGAAACATATATGTATACGTTACTACATTGCAAATTTGTATCTCAGTGTCTGATAACTTTAACTTAATCTGTTTCTTTTGTAATCTTTGGTCTCTTATTTGCACATTTTAGACATTAAGAAGATGGCCACAGGCTACACTAGGCTGTCAAAGGGATTTGAAGCCCAAAATGTGTCAAGAGCCTCTGGTCACCAGGCATGGTGTTGCACACCTGTAATCTCAGTGGGGGAGGCTGAGGCAGGAGGATTGCAAATCTGAGGTTAACTTGGACTAGTGACACTTCGTTTCAAAAAACAAGCAAGCAAGCAAACAAACAAAAAATCCCACCAAAACAGCCAAAACAAAAAGACTCTCTGGTCTAGAGAGGTACCAGGCCCTGGGAGAGGACTACCTGATCATCTTAATGGAGCCTGAAAGGTCCTTCTGGGCCTGATCCTAAGGCAGGTGGCAAATGCACTGCAGCTGGGAAGTGACAGTGGACACCATGGCAGACGGCAAGAGGCAGACAGCAGGAAGTTACTGTGCACTCTTCCTGCTGAGCCCAGGTTCCTTCCCAGCATGGCGCTTCGGGTGGCTACCATGCATCATCCCGCATCATCTGCCGTCTCTGGGCACAACTTCCTCTCCTGAATTTCATCTCTGCCATGCCATCGTGTCTCCGGCGTCTAGTCCAATCCTTCATTTGAAAGTCCTTCTGCTATCAGGGGACTTTCCCACCTTTTGAATCTTCTCATCTGACTACAGTGCCAGCCCTTCCTCACCTTTTGCTCCTTTGGCTGCTGACTTCTAGAAGCACTCTGGTGGGTCCAGGCCCAGAGCCAAGCATGTGATCTGGTGCTGACAGAGGCTAGCAAGACAGTGACTCCTCCCTTATGTTGGATACCCTGGGTCAGCAGATCCTGCTCTATGTCAGCCGTGTCACCTGCTGTGCAGACCTGCAGCTGTTTTCTGTGGGATGGACCTGCTACCACGGCAATGCCTCACATGCAGACAGCAAAGTGTAAGACTCAGGATTCTTTTGGTGATATGTCCTTCCTTGAGGTGTCCTTCCACAGCAGCCACACTTCAGTGACTACCACACACTCCTGGCTTATCTATCACAAGCCTGAGCTCCCATAGTGTGGGAGAGCCTTCTGCTTCCTGTCCTTCCCACGGTGCCACAGAGCTCGGGCCACTGGCTATGCCAAGCACCCATGGTCTGGGTTTGACAAGCATCCTGCCTGGTAGCCCTAGCTTCTTTGTGTCCCTAATCTGGGGCAGGGCAGCAGGGAACTCCTTCCCCCACCCAGGACAAGGACATGATGGGAACTCTGACAATGGGGAGGGCCAGCTGGGGGTGGTGGAGCTCCTGGGCAATCACGAGGGACACACAGACCTCTGACAGAGTGACCTCAGGGAGTGACCAAATCTACTCAGAGATCTGACCACCTCCCAGCGTAAGGGAAGAAAACAGCAATCACAAATCTTGGCCAGTGGGGGACCCTGCCTGCTCCCAGAGATGTGGAGAAAAAGGAGCAGTTAGGAGGGTTTGCGGTTCTTGGGAATGGGGCAGGGGGCTGAGAGGGTTGAGGAAAAGCTGAAAGCAACGGAAGTCTTGACATGACTGGTGAGAAGGCACAGAGAACCCAGGTGCCCTTCACAGGCCAGGGGACCAGGCTGTAACCAGTCCCAGCAGCTAAAGGGCAAGGAAGCCCCTTTCTCTGAAGTCTCATTTCTGCCTAAACTGCTTCTGGTTCTGGCTCTCGGGTCCTCAGGCAGGACACGACATGGAATGTGGATGGGGGCCAAATGTACAGCTCACCCAGGCAGGCCTGCTCTGACCCCAGAGCCCCCTGGGAAGGCAGCTGAGTGGCAGGGAGAAGTGAACAAGAGTGAAGGGGTCAAGCTGTACCAGGGGCAGAGAACCAACTGCCCTGAGCATGGGCGTAGGACCGAGATGGGAGCTGCAGGGCTCCTCTAGGAGGGAAAGGGAGGTGTTGCAAGTCCACCAAGGCCAGCCAGAAGCCTAGGGAAAGCGCTTGTTCTCGAGGGGGTACAGCAGGTATGGAAACCACTTTCTCCCGCTGGTGTCATACCAAGGCCACAGACTGACAGCTCGAGAAGTTCCCTCAGATCTAGTGGTGATGCCATCCCCAGGGCTCACCCGTGCTGCCACCTGCACAGCTTATAACAACTCACATGGGTGGCACCTTCCGGTTACATTCACCGGTGGTCTGAGAGTGAGCTCAGCTCTCCCACCCTCTCAGCCCCTTGTTCCTGGCCCATTACTACACAGAAGCACAACAGGTTTTGTTGAATGAGACTTCTAGACCCCAACTCTCAAAAAGGCAGCCCTGAGGCCATGTCTCCTTGAGTCCTACTACCATGGTCTTCCGTGCCCCTGATGCTGGACCCAGCTGGGCCAGAGGGGAAACATCTCTGGGGCCCACCCTCTCCCCAGGTGCGGCACTTCACGGGGAGCTGGTTGTGGCTGGACTGAGTTCTCCTCCCCCAGGTTGTTTTGGCTTTCTCCTCGAGATAGGTCTGCCTGGACAGGCTGGGCTGGCGGGCTGCCTGCTGGGGAAACGGAATCTCTTTGTATCTAAGAGCCCAGCAACCCGAGGGACTGGGTGTCAGTGGCACAGGCTGCTCTGCCCAGTTGTCTCTTCAGGCTGAGGAGGAACAGCTCAGACCTATAGGTCCCTGGGGCCAGGAGTCAGGCTTTGGCTCAGCTGGCTGAGGCCTAGGCAGCTGGAGAGGCTCAGGCCTCTGCCCCTGCACTTCTACAGGGCCACAGAATGTGGAAACAGAAGAAACTCAGCCATCATCTCATGAAACTCCTTATTTGACAGAAGAGAAACCCAGGGCCAGAGGGACAAGAGCTCTTCAGGTACTGAGACATGGGCAGCTCCCAAGGCCTGCACCTGGAACGGCCACATCCGGTTCTACGCTCCTCCTCTAGACTTAAGTTCTTCTGTGATGTTCATTCTTACTCCAGACTCTTCTCGCTCCCTTGTGGGGGTGAGGGGTCAGCTGTGTAGACAGATGGGCCTTTCTCTACAGACACTGTATTCTGGGGGCAGGCTGAGGCCCAGAGGAAGCACCTCTGCTGGCCGAGGCCCGCTCCTTCTACGGTTCCCTGGGTGTGGGCAAGCAGTCTGAGGAGCGGGGTGCCCTTGCAGAGCAGTGAGTCACTTCCTGGTGGGCCCTGCTCACACTCAGGAAGTGGCCGATGTGGCTGGCTCAGGCCAATCAGCTGCACGTCCATTCCCACAGAATCTCTGCCGTGTCCTGTTGCATCCCCAGCTTGTCAAGCCCAGAGAGTCAGGTTCCTCCTGCCTAGGCATCTAGAGAAGAGGGATCTAGAGAAGGGCTGGGGCTTCTCCCTGCTATAGGGTCCTGAGGCTTGTGAGCAGGTGGCCCTGGCTTATGAGAGGATAGGTGACATTGAACCCTCTCATCTCCACAGATGAGAAAGCCTTCCTCTGTCCTACACAGTCCAGGAAGAAGGTAGGGCAGGGACTATCATGTTTATTTTACAGACATGAAGCAACTAAGGCTCAGGGAGGTCCAGTGACTCATCTCATCCCACAAGCTTCCAAGCCTCATGCTCTACTACACTGCCCTCCTGACTTCAGGCTTCCCCAAACTGGGTCTGCAACTCCTTTGAAGCAACTGTCCAGCCAGTTGTTGGAACCCAAGGGTGGGGGCAGATATCAAGGGCAAAAGTTGTAACTGGCAGGAAAGGACAGTGAGAGACTCTTCTCTAATAGAGGCCTGGTGGTGCCAGGCAAGACTGCAGGTCCAGGTATGAAGAGCAGTCAGGCCCATTTGCCCACCCTGGGTGGGTGCTACAGCCTTGCAGAAGCTGGGGAGGGGGCTGAGCCTTAGGAGAGGATTCCTGACAATGAGCCTCTCATCTCTACGGAGTGACTGCTTGGCCTTGGCTCTTCAGATGCAGAACCTAAGCAAGGTTTGGGAGAACCAGCTCTGAAATGGGCACTGGTCCAGGAAGACAGAAATAGATAGATATCAAGGAGACAATCAGCAGACAGTGCTGGGGAGGGGTGAGAACACAGCCAGGGAAAGGAGAAGCAGCCACTTCCCTGGGAGGGGTAAAGGGGTAGCCTGACTGGTGTTTTTTCCTGCCAGGGGCATGTGACATCTCCCTGCAGCCTTCCAAAAGCTGCTGAATAGGTGGAGAAGAGCTGACTTGGGATTCTAGCATAGCTGATATGCACTTCCTCATCCACTGCCCTGAGTCCTCCAAGAAGCCAGGAGAAGCATCGTGCTTCTTTTACAGGCCAAGGCACTGCACAAGCTGCAGAACCCTCAATCTGGCTCCACGGGGAAGAGCAGCATGATGACGGGGTTCCCCAGTCTGAGCAGAGGCTTGCTGCCCAGTCCCGGGAGGACACCCTCAGACACATGCTTGCTGTCCTGGGGGAGGAAAGAGAGAAAAGCCCAAGGAGGCAGGAATTTGGGGTCTTAAAGAACAGGACAGGATTAAGCCCTGAAGCCTGGGTGTTCGCCATCATTCCTCACTGACCAGCCAACTCAGAAAGAAACTTTTTCTTGGGGCCTCCCCTGCAAATTGGGGGATGAGACTTGATTTTTGTTTCTAATGATTCTAAGCACCCCCAAATGATCTACTACCCCCACTGGTGGTTAAGGGAACAGATTCTAGAGCCAGACCACATGGAGTCAAATAGAGACTCTAACAGCTGGTAGGTGAGTTGAACTTGGTAACTTTACCATACCACACATCAGTTTCCTTATCCAGAGATAGAGTTATAAGAGCGTGGTTATAAGAATTCACAGGGTGGGCCGGTGAGATGGCTCACGGGCGTAAGCACCTGCCTGGCAAGCACGAGGGCCCAAGTTCGACTCCTGGATCCCACATACAAAAAAAGGGCCGGTGATATTACTCAGTGGCACGGGTGCCTGCTGTCGCGCGAGGTCCTGAGGTCGACCCCCGGTACCCACAAAAAAAAAAAAAAAAAAAAAAAAAAAAAAAAAGAATTCACAGGGTAGTTATAAGAATTCACTGAGTTCACATGACAGGTGCCCAGAACGAGGCCAGGCACTTGGTAGGTATGGGTGCTCCCTGTGAACTGGCTGACCATGCTGACTGTGATCACAGGCCTGTCTCTCTGCACCTGACAGAAACTGCAGGTTGGAAATGTGATTTTCCATCCATAATTCACATCAAGATGTTATGCTGCTCTCCCTCATTCTGTCTAAGAGCATCCTCTTCACAGTTTGGACTTAGAATACTTAGCATTCAACTCTGGGGCTTGTTTCAGGGTGGGAAGCTCTGGAAAGGCCCCAGGTTACAGGGCAGGGGACAGGACCAAAGGTTGGGTCTCTCACCTGGGAACTTGTTTCCTTACTCTCAGGCAGCTTCCAAGAGTGACACCTCCAGGGACTGAAGGCCCCCTGGCTTCCTACCTGACTGGTTTGAGCTTTTGAAGGAAGGAGCTGACTCAGCACAGTTTATCCCAGTAGTAAATGGCCATTTGGATTCTCCTTGGGGACAGCAACCCTGGAAGACTTAGAGCTATGCTCCAAGTATTTGACTGAGGCCGCAACTGGTGTGACAGTTGGATGGAAGACTTGTGCTGTGTTCAGGTCCTGACTGAGACGGGAACCCTCAGTCACAAGGTGTGACCTCCAGGCCCAGGAGGCCAGCAGCTCTCCACAGAACACAGATGATCAGAGGTGACCCAGAGAGATGGATGGCCCCACCCAGAGCGCCACAGACTGTGCCCTCCTTTAGGGGAAGGAGGGACACTGTGACTGCCATCTGTCCACCTCAGACTGTTAAAGCATCTCAAAATCAAGGACCTTTTCTTGGTTGCTTCCCTCTCACTCTGTGCGTATCTTATACACATCTGGTGAATCGAGTATTTCTCTCTCAGTCTCTCCTCTAAAGCACCTTTCATATCACTGACAGGACTGCTAGATACAGATGGCTCAAAAATGAGCAAGAAATAGCCGCACCCCTCAAGAGGCTCATAGATTCTCTCTTTGCAGTGCTAGAGATGAAACCCAGGGCCTTGGGCATGCTAGGCAAGCACTCTACCGCTGGCCACACGAGCTTCCCAGAAAACCCAGGAGACCTGGAGGACAGCCCAGAGAGTGGTGAAGCTTCCACTGGGAGTCAGCACACTGACCCACTGGCTCCAGAGCAGGCAGGGCCAGGTGGAAGTGAGGCCTGCCTGGGTGAGGACCATTGTCCACCCTTCTCCACGTGCACCCTGAATCGGTTCTGATAAAGGCCAGGCTCTGGGCACTGGGGCTTTCAGATGGTGAACAGGGGATGGAGAGTCCTGCCCTGAGGTGGGGACAGAGAAACCGGCAAAGAACTGCCACGAGGAGGAAGGGCCTTCTTGTCCATGACAGAGGAGGCAACACTCAGTCGCTTGGCTTCAGGCTGCCCTGGGTCCTCTGTCCTCACCTCCTGGGGACTGTCCTTACTGTTTTTCCACCGCGTACCAGAGCTGAACTGCCCACTTGCGCTCCCAGTTGGGTTAAGGGCACTTCTCTTCCCCCAGGCAAAAACCCTGATCTGTGGGCCAGGTCACTCTTCACTCTCACACCTGGCCCTATCTCTCCCGCCTCATTCCCGCCTCCTAGTTGCTTTCATTTGCTAGCAGTAGCCAGAGTGGTTTTCCTTGCCCCAGTGCGTTCAGGTTGACCTCTAGGTTGCCCATACTGCATCTTTCTTTTTTCCAATCAGACTTTCAACATGTCACTTCCCGAATCAACAGTCCCTCTCAGACATCTGGGGCTGGTTACCAGTCCCTGTGAGCTAGCTTGCCATGCCTGCGCGTCTGCGCCTCCTACAGAACCCCAGCTAGGCGGTAGACGCAGCTGCCACCCTTCCTCCAGAAGCGGCCCGTGGCAGCCTCGTCTCTGCCGCCTCTGCCCTGAGCGCTCACTGGTCACTCGGCCTGCACGGCCACTCCAGTTAGCTCGCGTGCCCGAATCCTGGCGCCTTCGCCGCCGCCCCCCAGCGCCGGCTGCCGACAGGAACTGCTCCAACCCTCTGGCTCAAAGATGAGGAAACGGAGATGCACAGTCCGGCTGTGGAATAAAGGCCGACTCAGCGCGGGAGCTCGGATCCCCCAACCCGGGGCGCGGCCCGGCTCCGAGTTCCCCCGGCCTCGCAGCCCCTGGGTGGTCCCTAAACCGCTCGAGCCGCCCGTCCACTGCGGCAGCGGCGGGAGCCGGAAAGCAGGGCGGAAGCAGGGGAGCGCGGGAGTCGCCAGCGCCCGCAGCCGCAGCAGGCTCCCTCCCGGCCAGGCCCAGACTCACTTTGCCGAGAGCGTGTTGATGGAGCCGGTGACAAGCATGAGCCCGGCCAGGAACAGCTGGTACTTGGTCCAGGCCATGGTGGGGAACGCGGGAGCCCGCAGGAGTCCTCACCTCCCGCCCCGGTCGCCCGGGGGTCTCGAGCTCGAGCGCTTCCGGGCCGGGCACCACGTGACCCGCGCGGCCCCGCCCCGCACCGGGGAGTGCTTACGAGTCTCGGTGCCCGCGCTCGGCCGTCCTGCTCTGCTACCCGCTGGCTCTTCTCAGCTCCGTAGTCCCAGCCCGGTACTCCCCGCATCCTCCTCCCACCCCCTTTTTTCTTCTTTACGGTGCTGGGGATTGAACCCAGCGCTTCACGCGTGCCAGGCAAGCGCTCTGCCAACGCTCAGGCCTCCCCGTTTGCAAAAGGGGCTGATGGGGTGAAACAGGGAAGATGCAGCATGGATATTAGCGCATTCTGTAATCACTTTGCAGAGGTTGAGCTGGACCATGTCTGACATTAGCTAAGAAGAGGAAACGTCCTCTCTCCAGGGTCTTCAGGGAGGACCTGGAGGCCTGGGACGTGTTCCTAGGGTTCCCAGCTCTCTGAGTTGCTCACATCTCCCCGCAAGGTGGAGTAGGAATCTAGTTCCAGCTGCCACGGAGAGCATTTTACAGGTAAAATTGACGTGCTTGCAAGCGGTAGAGAGGGTAGTTGGACTCAGATTCTTTAGTCTCTGAAAGTACGTGCCTTCTGCGCAGTCGCTGGACTGAGCCTGCCCTGCTGCGCCCCTTCATGGATCTAGGTGCTGCTCAGAGGCATTCAGGGATCAAGGCTGTCCCTAGGTTTGTTTGCAGAGGACTTTTCGCTTTTAGAATCCTACCCCTTGTTCTCACCTGTGCCAGCTGTCTGCCTTCCTCTTCAGTGCCCTAGGCTGTGTTCTACACCCTGTCATACCAGCGAGGCAAGACCCCTTCGGGGGACTGCTTTGACCTAGTATGCAGATTTCCCTCATTAGTGCAGATCTTATTACTGAGGTACAGACAAAGGGCCTGTCTGCTGCTCCCTTCTGCCTGCCCCCACACTGCCTTGAACTTAGGAACATGGCCAGCGAAGATCCAGAAAAACCCTTAGGGGTCTGCACCAGACCTGTCTATGGAAGGAAGAGCTGTTGGAGAAGGTGTTGTAAATAAGGCGGGTCCTGGACAAAGGAGATCACTGGCTGGTAGGCAAGGGGAGGTCTTTCCTGCAGGAAGGGATGGTGTCCTCAGTGGCTTGGAGGCACGAGTGAATGAGGACCCTGTCTGGGCCCTATGGATGTTCCAGAACTCTCCTTCATTGGAGCCTGCTGTCCTCAGTCAGCAGGGGGATAGGAGACCCAGGGGAAAGTTCTTCTGAGGTTTTCGTTCCCAACAGAACTTCCAGTTTTATGTGACTTCAAAGGTATTAATTCATTTATCCAAACATATTTATTGAGACACTGGGCAGTAGGATGAATGAAACACAGCTGTCCTCAGGGACAGACTGGGGCAGCCCACACCAGCTGACAGGCCCTTTCAATGGGAAGCAGTTCCTATAGGCAACACTGACTCACTCAGTAGGGCTCTGGACCATTTTTCCTGCTTGTCCAGGCCAAGGGCACTGTCCCAAAGTAAACATTATTAGTGATATTGGTGGCTCTATAGTTATATCATGAAATGAATTTTAATTTCTCAAAATGTCCTAACCATTCGTGAAATGGCTGTCTTTGGAACCTGGGACAAAGGAGGATTTATTGACAAATACACACAGAGCCCACTTAATTTAAGGCCCAGAGCCAGGAATGTGACCCTGAAGAGTAGCCAGTTGTCTTAGTTACTTTTCTCGTTGCTGAGACAAAATACTTGACACTCAAAATTAAGTGAGGAAAGGTTTATTGTAGCTCACAGTTTGTAGAAGTTTCAGTCCATAACTGGCTGGCTCCAAGACAGACTGGCATGGCAGAGGGGCATTGCAGAAGAGAAAGTTCATAGTGGGAAAAGGACAGCAAAGCAGATGGCAGCAAGAAGCAGCAAGCAACAAACGACAAGCGACAGCATTAGCCCTCTTTCTGTCCCTTATATTTTATCACACCCAGGGTGGGGCACCCTTAATCCTATGCCAAACCAACCAGTGGACTAATGTAGCAATCACACATCCTTGATCCCCGCATTACACACTCCAGACCCAGCCACCTCTGAAAAACCCCATCTATGACTGCATGAGGCTTTGGGGGGACATCTAGACACAACCTATGATACCAGACAAGGTCACTGCCCTCCAGGAGTTTGACATTCACTAGAGGAAGGGGGTGAGTGTTGCCATTAACCACGTAGCCATGTGGGAAGAGGAGAGGGATTTGGGGGAAGGGACAGATTCTCCAGGGGACAGGGAGCCAGGGGATGACAGTGACAATCAGGAGTGTCTTGGTTCAGGTACCCAGTCTGTATCAGGCCTGTGCCCAGAGCTTGACCTCCACTGGCTCAGTTTTCACAGCAGTCCTTTTCAGCAACCAGGACTATTTTGCTCACCAAGTGAAACAATCACATAAATGAGTTTTGCAAGCGAGTTTATCCAGAGGGTTGCAAAACATGGCGGTGAGACCCTGTGTCTCAAGTCTGCTTCCCCAAGAATAGGGTTTGGGGATATTTATGGGATAAAGAATCAGAGCTGGGCATGGTGGCACATGCCTATAACCCCAATACTTGGGAAGCTGTGGCAGGAGGATCGTGAATTTTGGGCCAGCCTGGGCTACATAATGAGTTCAGGACCAGCCTGGACTACATATTGAGATGCCATCTCAAGACAACTAACCAAAAAAACAAACATCCCAAAACAGCAGAGTGGTGTGAAGCACGGGGAAAAGTCATTGTAGGGGAAATCTTCAGTGATCTGCACATGTGTTATCCAACTTCATGCCTCTTGTTCATGACTTCATGTTCAGAAAAAGGTATCATTAGTGTGCTCTCAGTTCAGCCTTCTGACCTCAAAACATTATCTATTGGATATCTGCGTCGGCCCAAGTGAAGAGTGGTGGTTTCAACAAAAAAACAGCCTTTGAGTCCCTAAAAGGAACCTTATTTATCATCACAACCAAAATATCAGAGGTATTATCTATAGCAACACTGGTGGAAAACTTATAATATATAGCTCAGCTGCATGACCTCCAGAATTTGTGATATTTTTTTTAAATATGTGGATACCGGGAGTCAAACTCAGGACCTCGCGCTTGCCAGGCAGGCGCTTATGCCCCTGAGCTATATCACCGGCCCAGAATTTGCGATTTTTAAAGAACACTAAATTTAAATAACTAAGGGGGAGCATGAAGGCTGAAACATAGGAAGAAGTAAAAAGTAGAAAGGTTGGTTAATGTAAATGAGACTAAGCCAGTTGTTTGTTGACTGGTGTGTAAGTCACTTTCCTGTTGCTGGGACAAAATATCCAACACCTGGAAATTAAAGGAGATGGTAATTTGGCTTATGATTTTAGAGGGTTCAGTCAATGTATGATCAATTGGCTCTCAGGCAAAAACAGCATGGTGGAAAGGCATGGCAGGGATGAGGAGAGCTGCTCAACCCATGGCAGCCAGAAAATAAGAGGCAGGAAGGAAAGAGAGAAAGAGGGAGAGAGGGGAGCTGGGAACAAGAGTACACCCTTCTAGATCATTCAGTGATCTGTCTTCTCCGACCAGACCCTATCTCCTAATAGAACATTCAGTTATTAACTATTAGTGGATTAATTCACTGATAATTATAGCATTCCATGACCCAACCACCTACCCAAAACCCCACCTCTGAACACATGAGATCTTTGGTGGACATTTTAGATCTGAAACATAATAACTGGTAATGGTGTCAAAGTTAGGATTCTATTCTTCCATGGAGTCTTAGAGACTGAAGTACTTTTTTTGATGGCTACATTCCTGAGAATGGCTCCAGGTCTTCCTGGGCTGCTTCTGAGCTGCAGAAGATACATATTTACAATTGCCAGTGCTTTTAGTAAGTGTCCAGTCAATGGTTGTGGTCTATGGAACAAAGGTTTTAGCCCAGTGAAACTGGAATTCAGGGGTGATTTGAGCAGGGACTTGAAGGGGGAAGGGTTGCTCCAAGTGGAGAATGGGGGATCACTGTGGGGAGAAACAACCACATGGACACCATGGGGTGGCTATTCAGCCCTCATACCAGGGAGTGACCTACGGTGAGGCTCCAGGTCTCTTGTCACCTGGCTAGAATGGGCCTCAGAGATGAAAACTAGGATTGACATTACTGCCTGCAGGGTGCTGTGAGTCCAGGGCTAAGCCACCAGGTCCTCAGGAGATAGAAATTCAGGGGGAAAACAGAGAGGAATCAGCACATGAGGAATTTACACATAGGCTTTGTAAAATCCATCAGATTATTATTTGATAAAATTCAGAGGTAAGCTCAGTCTGTACCTCAGATACAAATATGCCTCATTCCTTTCTAAGCTCTGGTTTCTTGGGTAAATAGCATACCTGTAAACCAGCACAAATGTTATTTCTTCCTTCTTGTTTTGATGCTAGGGATTGACCCAGGGCCTCTGGCATACTAAGCATGCACCTGCCACTGAGCTACATCCCCAGCACAAGTTCGTAATACTTGGCCTGGTTCTGTGCCTCCTAAGTTCCTGGGAAGATCAAGTATCCTGGAGGACACTGCCCAGGGAAGCTAGCAGGAGCTTTGGTGACTGGGAACCGGGGAGATAATGAATAGGTGAAGTGGGACTGGGTACCTCTCCCTCCTTTTCTGAGCTTTTAGAAAGTCAAAGAGGGGGCACTTTCTTCATATGGGGGTCTTGGCCCTCAGAGGAATAGGCGTCTTCTAAGTGTTTAGATTTGACAGATTAGAGACAATAGTTTGTGTGGAATTCTGAACAGAAGGAAATTTGCTGAATGTCAGGGGTGCCCTGCCCCAGAATCCTTTGGTGTAGATGAGGCAGGGGGAGGTAATAGGAACTTCTTCACGCACCCTATCAAAAGACAAGATCACTACAGATTTAGTTATTAATGTGGTTGCTTTTATTTATAATTCATGATGGGGTACCCTCCACTCTACAAAATAGAACGAGAGCACCTGCTGAGCAGTAGCACAGCTGTGGCTTTGGAAGGTGGAAACAAGGAGTTAGAATAGGAAAAAGTAAGATTATCATCAGGTTACTTTGGTTATTTTTTGGTGAGGGGTAAAGTGAGGAGACTTGCTTTGTTGACTCAAGTAGACTGGAATCTCCTTTTTTTTTTTTTTTTCCAGAAAAAACTGGTTTATTTTGGAATCTGTCTTCTTCCTTAAAACTTCTGTCAGATTCTGTGGCATTTAGTCTGAGTGACTCTATGTCATTGTCATCTGGTTTGCTGAAACCTACTGCAGGAGCTCAGTTCAAAACAAAGGGTTTTCTATAATTTTTTTTTTTAAACAACTCCTAAGAGCTGGTCATGGTGACACACATCTATAGTCCCAGCACTCAGGAGGCTGAGGCAGGAAGATTGCTGCAAATTCAAGGCCAGGCTGAACTACATAGTGAGACCCTGCTTAGAAAAAAAAAAAAAGCACTCCAAAACAAAAACAAAACACCTCTAGGAATTTAGAACCTTAAAGCATGAAATGACATGTGTGCAAATTGTCCAGACTAGGTATATTAGTCACTTTCCTATCACTGGACAAAATACCTGACACAACTTAAAGGGGAAGAGGTTGATTTTGGCTCACAGTTTCACTGCACTCAGTCCATGGTTGGCTGGCTTCAAGGCAGAATGGCATGGCAGAATGGCAGAATGGTGGAGGAAAGATGTTCACTGCATGGCAGCCAGGAAAGAGAGAGGGAAAGAGAAAGAGAGAGGGGAACATATCCTTCCAAGTCATGCCCCCAGTGACTTGTCCCTTCTGACCAGGCCCCACCTCCAAACATGAGATATTTTAGATCTAAACAATAATTAGGGAAGGGGGCATGCCTTGCGCTAGGTGTGTCACTTAAAGCAAAGTGACTATGTTTGATAGCTTTATCAATCACTAAGAAGTCTACTTTCCTACCTGTAAAATGGGAACGATATTCATAGGTTGCTTTGTGGAGAGGAGGACAGATTGGAAATGCAGTGCTCAGCCCTGGGGAGAGTTTGTACAGCTGTTGTGAGATCAGGGCCCATCCGGCAGGAGTTAGAGACCTCAGGCTGTGTGTTAAAAAGCACTTCTCAAGTGTTGCATGAGCTTAATCTAGTCTTCTGGCCCGCCATCCACAGTTGGAGACATTTCGAACAAATTTACATGTTACTTTCAATAAGCCTCTAATTTCCAGAGTCAAACCAAATGTTCTCTGCAACATATATTCAAAGTTTACTGCTCACCAACCTGGCTTGTCTGAAACATGGACTATTTTCCCAATCAATTTAATCACATTCTTGATTAGGAAAGAATTACTCTACCCTGGGAAGGACAGAGATATTTGTGCAGACTGACCAGGTCAGACTTGATTATTTTTCTTTTCAAAACGAGTTTTTGGTGTATACCCTTGGGTTCTTTTCCTCCTGTGTAGCCTGTCCCCTGGCTAGAATGCGACTTCCTCCTGAGCAGGGCCTGAGTGTCCTGTGTTCCTCTATCCCTGCAGGGTAGCACTGAAGGACAGCCAGCTGAGGCTGTGGCTGGAAAGAGAGAAGGGGCTTGGGAGGAAGAGGGCTAGGTTAGGTCCTAGGGGAAAAACTGAGACAAAGGAACCAGGTCTGACAAGAGAGGCAGAGAGGCAGGGGATATTGGTTCACTAGTTCCTTCTGGCTGACTTTACAGCTGGTTTCTATGGCAACCGCAGATGATTAGATTAGAAGTCACCTGCTCCTTCAGCTTCAGGCTCTCATAAGGTCATTCTTAAATCCCCTGTCTTTTCTTTTTTATCTTCTTTGTTCCTTAACACCCCCCCACACCCCATTTCCCAATCAGTGCTGATCGCTAGCCTTGGGGTAGATCACTGGATTCTGAAAGCCGATGTTTTGCTGGGTCCACTGGGGGCAGGATCAAGGCGTATGGAGATAAAATGTAGTCTCCCAGTTAAATCTGATTTCAGATAAGCAGTGAATCCTTTTATAGTACAGGACACGAGTTGGTTAACAACAAGGATACCGTTTTGAGAAATGTGTCATTTGGGCACAAGACAGTCTGCCATTGTTTGAAAGGTCATTGTGTGGCACGCGATTGTATAAGCATGTCCCTAACATTTGTTAGGACACACTTATAGGAAAAAATGATTCATTATTGACCTGAAATTCAAATTCTACTAGATATCCTGTACTTTATTTCTCAGTTCAGCAACTCTGCTAGCCTGGCATCCAATTCAGTGCTCCTCCTCAGAGAGGGTGAACGAAGACTGGCTGACTTCAATTGTTGTGTCTCAGGTAAATATGTTTTGAATATGCCGTTAGCTCAATTCATGATATTATAGACAGCTAAGTTAAACAGAAATATTGTAGGCAGACAGATGGGGCTAGGATCTCCAGAGAGTCGGGACAAAGGTGAAAGCGTATCACAACCATGGTCAGACACACATCGGTTGGAGTCCAGGCCTTAAGAGAAAGATGAAATGACCAAGCCTGAGTACTTCCTCAAAAGACAAACACTGGGCCTAATGAAGTCTAGATAGACATCAGTCACCCCAGTGGGTGACCAAAACCTCTAGACCCACCATTTCCTAGAAAAAGTCTTTGTTCTTTCAGTGCACACTTGTTACATGACTTGTTTCCCCGTTGGATCACTATTACCTGAGTGACTATACTTGTACACTTATTGGTTAATTATAGCTGTAACCCACATCAAACCCATGTGGGTTTTGCTCTATAAAATTTCCTTATAAAGTGAGGTCCCTGGCTACCCATTTGGGTCCCCTCCTGCCTCTCAGGAGCTATCCTCTCAGTAAATATTTTCCTATTCTTAACCTCCATTGTTCCTAGAATTCATTCTTAGATTTTAGAGGACATGAACTTGGCATATCAGACATCTAACAAGTTGGGAGATAGAATATTTTCATATTTCATCTTCTGTATCAATGATATATTTCCCTTGCTTCTCCCTCTCCTTTTCTCTTTCCCCTCCCCCTTTCTTTCTTTCTTTCTTTCTTTCTTTCTTTCTTTCTTTCTTTCTTTCTTTCTTTCTTTCTTTCTCTCTTTCTTTCTTTCTTTCTTTTTTTCTTTGTTCTTGACTCTCTAAATTGATATCAGTAACCAGGAATGGTTGTGCACAAATGCCTATAATCCCAGCACTCTGGAGGCTGAGGCAGGAAGATCACTGCGAGTTTGAGGCCAGCCCAAACTATATAGTGAGACCCTGTCTCAAAAAAAATTGATATCAATACCCTTGGATGTAGACCTCACTTGGGAATTCCAGGATCCTGTGTTTAACTTTTCTGATACGGATGAAGGAGGTAACCCATTCCAGTAGGCCAGGGCCTGGTATCTGTACAATATTCTGAAACCTAGACAGATTGAGGGCCTTCCTTTCTTTCATATACGGTTTCAGGGTATTCCTAGACCTGAGAAAGCCCAGACATGGGTCCCCCAAATCTTACCCTTGGGATAATTTCTCATCTCATCCAATGCCCTCACATTTCAGAGTAGGAAACCCAGGCCTATAACGAAGGTCACTTATCCAGGTCAACAGGATATGACTTGTGAGCTGCTATACTCCATGTATTTATTTATATTTATTTGGCATACGTTTTACTCAGTTTAAATAGACTAATAAAAAATTCACTGGCCTCATAAATGCTGTGTTACATTTAAAGTAATACAGTCTCTGAACAAATGAAGTGTAAGAATATATTTTCATACTAAAGAAAACAAGGGAAACAATTCAAACATTGGTATAGGCAAAGGTATTTTGGATTGGATCAATTGGGATTATACATTAAACTAAAAAGTATCTGCACAGCAAAGGACATAATCAACGGAGTTAAGAGGCAACCTATAGAATGGGAGAGATTATTTGTAAAGTATCCATTTGACAAGGGATTTATATAAGGAACTGAAAAAGCTGAACATCAAAAGCCAAGTAATCCAATTAAAAATGGGCTAGAGATCTGAATAGAGAGTTCTCAAAAGAAGACATGTAAATGTCCAACAAGTGTATGAAAAAAATGCCCAGTATCACTAATCTGCAGGGAAATGCAAATAAAAAATCACAATGATATATCATTTCCATTTCTCCTCAGTTAGAATGGCTATCATCAAAGAAGGAAAAATTAACATGTTGGTGAAAATGTGAAGAAAGGGGAACACACTTATACACTGTTGATGGGAATATAAATTAGTATAGCCATATGGAGAACAGTATGGAGATTCCTTAAAAAACTAAAAATAGATCTACCATATGGTCCAGCAGTCCCACTACTGGGTACACATCCAAAAGAGATGAAATCATTGTACCAAAAGAGATATTTGCACTCATGTTTATTGCAGCCCTATTCACAATATCCAAGATATGGAATCGACTCAGATGTCTATCAGAGGATGAGCGGATAAGGAAAATGTGGTAGACATACACAATGGAATATTATTCAGCTGTAGAAAGAATGAAATCCTGTCCTTCGCAGCAACACGGATGGAATTGGAGGTCATTATGTTAAGTGAAATAAGCCAGACACAGAAAGACAAATACCACATGTTCTTACTCATTTGTGGAAATTAAAAAGTCAATTTCATAGAGAATGGAATGGAATAACTGTCTCTAGAGACCGGGAAAGGGAGGGGAGGAGATGAAAAAGTTAGATAAGGGGCACTGAAACACGCAGATAGAGAGGGGAAATTAGTTCTGGTTTTCACAAACTATAATGTGTTTTAAGGGACTAGAAAAGAAGAATATTAAATTCTCAGCACATGAAAATGATTAATGTTTGAAGAGATGGAAGTGCATATTACCGTGATTTGGTCATTATACATTGTATGTACATATTGAATTAAGCATAGTGTAACCTATAATGTTCAGCTTTTATGTCCCAATTTTTTAAAAAAAGATACTTCTGAAGTATTTCGAAGAAACTGAACATGCTCTGGGTAATGAACTATTGCTTATTTTATTAACTGAATTAGTTTTCTATTGCTGCTATAATAAATTATCACAACATAGTGACTTAAAACAGCACATAGTATTTGTTACCATACAGTCCTGGGGGACAGAAGTCGGAACACAGTCACTGGATTAGAATCAAGGTTGAGGCAGAGCTGTATCCTTCTGGAGGCTCCAGGGGAGAAGCCATCCCCTTGCCTGTGTTCCTTACTCCTGGCCCCCCTCACCCTGACCTTTGCTTCTGTTGTCACATTTCCTCTGCCTCTGACCCCTTGCTGCCACAGAACCTTGGTCATTATGTTGGCTTTACTTGAATAATCCAGAATACTCTCGCCATCTTGAGATCCTGAACCACATCTCCAAGTCCCTTCTGTCACATAAGGTAACATATTTACATATTTTGGGAATTAGGACATGGACATCTTTGGGTGACCATCGTTCTTCTTATTACAGTTAATGTCACATTAAAAACGTGTTAGCTGTTAGAGAGTGAAGTAATTATATGTGAAATGATTTGCTTTAAAATACTTTAGGGGGCCGGTGAGATGGCTCAGTGGCATAAGCGCCTGCCTGGCAAGCGTGAGGGTCCGAGTTTGACTCCCGGAACCCACATACGAAAAAAGGGCCGGTGATATCGCTCAGCGACACAGGCGCCTGCTAGCGCGTGAGGTCCTGAGGTTGACCCCTGGTACCCACAAGGAAAAAAAAAAAAAAATTTTAGGACTAGGGCTATAGCTCAGTCACAGAGCATGTGCTTAGTGCTTGCAAGGCCTTGGGTTCAATTCCTGGCACAACAGCAAACCTGTAGAAAAAGAAAAAAATAATACAAGAATGGCAGAAAGTTGGTTGTTGAAGCTCAGTTATGGGTATATAGGGGCTCATTGTACTATTTTCTCTAAATTTTTGCATATTTAAAATTTCTGAAATTAAAAATAAACATGCAATATTTATGACACTGGTACATGGGTAAATGAACAATTTAAAATAACAGTAAGTACAGAAATACACCCACATACAAGCAGAACTTTAGTAAATACAAAGGGGGCACTTCAAATTAGTGGTGATTATCTAAATGGCATTTGGACAACTGGGTATATATCCGTAAAAAATAAGTTTGGATTTTTACCTCTCTCCTTAAACCAAAATATATTCCAGGTGGATGAAAGATTTGACTGGAAGAAAAAATTAAATCATAAAATTCCTAGAAGAAGGGCCGGTGAGATGGCTCAGCGGCGTAAGCGCCTGCCTTGCAAGCGCGAGGGCCCGAGTTCGACTCCCGGATCCCACATACGAAAAAGGGGCCGGTGATATCGCTCAGCGGCACGGGCGCCTGCTGGCGCGCGAGGTCCTGAGGTTGACCCCCCGGTACCCACAAAAAAAAAAAATTCCTAGAAGAAAACACCTATGAACCATTTTTAAAAAGTTGTAATAGTTCTGGAGTAGGAAAGGCCTTCCTGAGTATGACCCAAAACCTTGCATGGGGGAATAAGCACACACACACCAAAAAATCAAGGATATGAGATATGATAAAAAATATGGTGAATGTTTAAATTTTTAACAATTTATTATAGTAAAAGACAACATTGCCATTAATTACCCTCAAAATACCCCCCCCCCCCCCGCATCAAACACACTCATCCTATCATTCTTGCCACTTTCTGAAGCAATTCTGGGACTCCTTTTTCATGTCTGTAGTTGTGCTGTTGTGGCTGCCTCGATGTCCTGAACGAGCTCAAAATGTTTACCTTTTGTGGTCATTTTGACTTGGGGAAGAGCCAGAAACTTCACAGTGATAGATCTGGTAAATAAGGTGGCAGAGGACATACCATAACATTTTTTATGAATCTGCCTTTCTGTTGGATGACACTTGGCAATAGCATTTACCATATATTTTTTAAATCACACCTTGTAAAGATACTCATGAAACAGGACTTCCAGAGCTGCTTTAGAAAGTGGTAAGATAAGTGTATTTGAAGTGAGGACGACTATTTTAACGGGTATTAATGGCAATGTATCTCTTACTGTGATACATTTTAAAAAAATCGAAACATTAACTGTATTTCAATCATGCTGCATATATAACAATTTGTGAAAATATATTTGCAACTCACATAACAAAGAGCTAATGTCCTTGACATATAAAGAGTTCTTAAAAATAGACATTTCTGCAAAGGAGATATACAAATGGCTAACAAGTATATGATAATTTTCTCAATTCTTAGGGAAATGCAAATCAAAGCTACATGATATATCATTTCATATCTTCTAGAAGGGCTAAAGTTGAAAAAAGATGAAAATAACAAGTGTTGGAGACTATATAGAGAAATTGGAACCTGTATATACTGCTGGTTAGAATCTAAAATGGTAGCTGCTTTGGAAAACAATTTTACAGATCCTTTGGAAACTAGTCTTCCAGGTTAAGCATAGAGTTATGGTAAGACCAAGCAGTTCCACTCGGAGGAATCTACCCAAGAGAAATGAAAACGTATGTCCACTCAATATGGCTACTCAAAAACTTGTTCATGAATATTTATGGCACCATTATTCATAATAGTCAACAAATGAAAATAACCCAAATGTCCATCAGCTGGTAAATGAATAAACAAAACATAGTATATTCACACAACAGAATATTACTAACTACAAAAATGAATGAAGTGCTTATATATGGTACAATGTGGAAGAAACTTGAAACTATTATGCTAGGTAAAAGAAGTCATCCATAAAGGACCACATATGGCATGATTCCCTTGATACGATGTGTCCAGAATAGGCAAAACTGTGAGGAGAAAACAGATTGGTGGTTACTTGCCCCTGGGGATGGGTATTGGAGGTGCGTCAGGGTGAGGAGTGCCTGGATTTCTTTTGAGGAGATGAAATGATCTAAAATTGGATTGTGCGGGCCGGTGAGATGGCTCAGCGGCTTAAATGCCTGCCCGGCAAGCGCGAGGGCCCGAGTTCGACTCCCGGAACCCACCTACGAAAAAGGGGCCGGTGATATCGCTCAGCAGCACGGGCGCCTCCTGGTGTGCGAGGTACTGAGGTCGACCCCCGGTACCCACACACACACAAAAATAAATAAAAAATAAAATAAAATAAAATAAAATTGGATTGTAGTGATAATTGTACTACCTTGCAAATATACCGAAATCACTAAATTGAATGCTTTATGTGGGTGAATTTCAAAAATTCAATACAAACGAAACCATAAACACAAAAGGAAAATGGCCAGTGAATACAACCAGATAATCTATGGAAAAGGAAGTACCTCTCAGGCCCTTGAAAAGATGTTCAGTATTGCTCATAAAAAGAGAAATACATGGACTAGGAATATAGCTCAGTGGTAGGGTGCAAGCCAAGGCCCTGGTTTTGATCCCTAGCACCACAGAAAAAGAGAGAAATTCAAATTAAAAATACAATGAATACCATTTTCACCTATTTAAATGGGAAATTTAAAACTAAATGTGATAGTGTGATGCTGGCCAAGCTTCGGGAAAATTCTGTACACTGATGGTAGAAATCAAGTGAGTGTGCCCTGAAAAGGGCAATTTTGTACTATGAAAATCACACACCCTCACCCCATGCCCCCACATGGAGTTGCCATGTGCCTCTGGACTATTTTCATCTAGATTTCTTTTACATGAGATAACAAGGGCCTACATATCTAAACTCTTATTATGTTGGGTTTTCTGGTACATGAGATCAAAATGAATCCCAACTGGTAATCCCAGCAAGTCTACTTCCAGGAATTTATTTTACTGTGTTTCCCCATGTCCATTGTGATAGCAATGGATATTGAGAACCACGTAACGTCCATCAACAGGAGAGTGGTTAAATAAACCATGGCACCTCCAGATACTGTCACATGGGGCAGGGTGCAGTGTTGCTTTATGTAGGAGTGAGGGTGCTCTTTATGAGCCGATGTGCAGTGACTTCCTTGGTGAGGTGTTGAGAGGCCTGTGAATCTATGCTACCATGTGTGTAAAAATTAAAATATATGTAGAGCTTTCTGTGGTGACGCATACCTGTAATCCCAACACTTTGGCAGGCGGAGGCAGGAAGAATGCAAGTTTGAGCTTAGCTGGGGCAACTCATGACTCAGCAAGAATCTGTCTCAAAATAAAAAATAAAAATAAAAATAAAAAAGGGTGGATATAGCTCTGTGTGAGGCCCTGGGTTCAATCCCTAGTACTACAGGAAAAAAAAAAGTACTTGTATATAAAAAAAATTCTTGTTTATTTGCAGAAAATTGCTGGCTGGAGAAATGGTAGTGTTGGAAGTTGTGGCCTCCAGGACCTGGGGCTGGGCTCCTTTCTCCCAGAATCTGTCCAGCTTCCCAGCTGAGCCCTGGGTATCAGTCCCCAGGAGGGGACATCCTCGGTAGGGGCAGCATCAGTGGAAACTGATAATTGGGTGGTGGAAGGCTGGGGTTAGACTCCCTTTCCACTGCAATCCTTTTTGTGTCTTTCATATTTTCTGCTATGTGGACATTTACCTATTCAAAATGATAAACAGAATAAAGAATGCAGGACGAGGAATATGGATCACCCCAAGAATGGGACACTTCTTTCTCTTCACAGCTACACGAATTGAGAGCTGGTTTCAGATAGGCAGCTTCCTTGCAACCAGGGAAATTAGGGGAGCATGGTTTTGCTGCCCAAGAGCTGGGGCATGGTCCTGGAGACTGGATATTGATTGATTGATTGATTGTACTGGTATTCAGCCCAAGGCCTTCGCAATGAGCTACATCCCTAACCATTTTTTATTTTGAGACAGGAGCTCATTAAGTTGCTCAGGCTGTACTCGAACGTATGATTCTCCTGCCTTAGCCTCCCAGAGTGCTGACGGGATGCTAATGTGGGCCTTTAGACTGGCCACTTCCCCTCTCTGAACCTCGGGCGGACCACGTGACCTCTAAAGTCCTCAAGGATCTTAGGCTTTGCTCCCGCAGTTTGGCCGCTACAGGTGCATGAAACAGCCGCTAGATGGCGAGCTGCCCCTGCTGCTAGAGGCCAGACTGCTGGAGCTCATCCAGCTTTTAAAAATGATTGTGGGCCACCTGGGGGAATTTAACACCAAAAAGCATACCCCCAGCAGCGGCAGTAGCTTGAGCATTGAAGGGTGCATGGTTCAGGGAGATGCAGAATAACAAAAAGAAGTGTTGGGGGCTTAGCTTCTCCAGGGTTCAGATGGTGGAGGACGCAGTCAGATGTCCTCAGCCAGGACCGCAGGACCTCGTGCTTGTCAGAGGTTTCAGACTCTCTGTCATTGGCAGAGGCAGAGAACCTCAAAGGGCGTGGGCTGTGGAATCAGGGGTGGGTAGGTCTTTTGGCTTCCCCAGGCCTCAGTTTCCCATCTGTGAAGTGGGTACACTAGTCATAGCTACCTTATGAGATAAAAATGTGAAATGTGACTGGCTGTAGTTCCTTTGGTAGTCTTTGTCCTGGACATACTAGAGAGCTCAATAAATGTAGCTGTTGTGCTTATAACAGAATGGGGATGCTGCCTCTACTGAGGATGTCCCTTCCTGGGGACTAACACTCAGGGCCCAGCTGGGAAGCCGGAAGTCTCCTGGGAGGAAGAAGCCTGGCCCCAGGTCCTGGAGGCCGCAGCCTCCAACACTACGTTTCTAGAGAAATTCCCCAGCCGGCTCATGTAGACGTTCCCCAGATTTTCCTTTTTATGGGGACTTGTGTGGAAAGTACTGCATATCTTTGCTTAAAAGCAGTTCTGTTTAAGTGTTACAAAATGTAAACGCTATGGAATAAGGAGGGAGGATGGCCTTTTAAAGAAGTTTTTGGCCAAAGCCAGCATTTGAAGCTGCTGGAAACCACTAGGGCTGTTAATGTGTAATGTTTAGCGACTCTGGGCAAAGTGACCTTTTCTTCGCAGCAGAGATGGGCTTTAGTGGGAGAAGACAGGCAGGGAAAGCGTGCTGGGGGATGAGTGCCTGTGTGGGAGCGGTGCCAGCTGGAAGCCTGTCTGTGGCTTTGGGAAGGGGCTGTTCTTGAGGGAAGGGACACTTTTTTGTTGCCACATAAAGTGGCTATTTGTACCCTACTGAGGTTGTACCTCCCAGGAGGGACTTCTTCTCAATCTACCCAGTGGCCATATTGGCTTGCTTTGGTCCTGCTAGGATAAGGTAGCAATTGGTTTTCCTTTATCCAGAATAGACCCCAAAGCTTTCTTTTTTTTTTTTTTTGTGGGTACCGGGGGTCGACCTCAGGACCTCGTGCGCCAGCAGGCGCCCGTGCCGCTGAGCGATGTCACCAGCCCCTTTTTCGTATGTGGGATCCGGGAGTCGAACTCGGGCCCTCGCGCTTGGCGGGCAGGCGCTTAAGCCGCTGAGCCATCTCACCGGCCTACCCAAAGCTTTCTTGAGAGCAGATCTTAGTCCTTATTTTTCCAAATTAGTGCTTCCAGAACATTTCTGTTAAAATGCAGCTTCTCAGTGCCCATTACCCAGCAGTTCTCCAGGGATGGGTCCAGCCAGCTGGTCTTGGCAGGCAAGGACCAATTCTAGCTGTCTCAGCAATGTCTGACGAGAACCATCTTTGCAGGGCAGGGGCGGGGGGATAGCACAGAAGGATCCCAGAGCATGGGTTGGAGAGAGCTGGCCAAGAGTCCACGGTGGTGCTGGCTGAGCAGATGTGGTGCATGTTCCCACCCAAAGCAAATAACAGCAGGGCAGCCTGGGCTGGAGGGAGGCAGGTGGGGTGGGAGAACACTACTGTTTCAATCAGACCCTGCTCCCTACCAGCTGCGTGACCTTAGGCAAGGAGCTCAAATTCTGAGTCCTCACCTATAAATTAGGGACAGTGATTTCTTTCTTTTTTTTTTTTGGTACCGGGAATCAAACTCAGGACTTTGCGCTTGCCAGGCAGGTGCTGTTCCGCTGAGCTATATCACCGGCCCAGGGACAGTGATTTCTGCCTTGCATAGTGGCTGACATCTGACAAGTACAGTAGTGGCAGTTCTCTTTTTGCATTAGATCATTTGCACTTGGCTCCCGGGGCCGTGGCTTCAAAGAGTCTCTGGTGCTTTAAGACAGGGAATGGGGTGGGCTAAGCCTGCGCCCCTCTGACAGCGTCCTATACACCTTCCTGTTCCTGAGGGCCTCCCTAGCCAACCTGGCCAAGCCTCTCCCTCCTTCTCAGTCTCTGGGTTCTGAGCAGCTGAAAGCAGACTCCTGACAGGCGCCGGGGTCCTTATCGGACCTCTGTTTCCTGATGGGGGAAGGAGCTAGCCTGAGATGATTTCAGGTTTCCCTCTAACTCTGGCCCAAAAAACTTGTACAGTGTCTCTGCTATGCTAACAGAGACAGGGATGGACTTGGGCTTCTGGGGTTCCTTAGCCGTTAGGTGGCGGGGAGCTGAGTGGACAGGTAGAACCTGGTCCCGCCCAGCCTCAGCACCTTCCTGCAGGTGTTGGCTTCTTCTTGCCCCAGGAGCAGGGCCACTAGGTCCCTGGGGCCACTGGGGTAGCTGCCAGGAAATCTGGTCAGTGGGGTGGAAGTTGTGCGTGCAAACGTGGGGCTGAGGTGAGCCAGGGAGATCCTACGTGGGTTCTTACGTGCTTCTTCCTTCTCTGGCGCGCTGCAGGCTCTGCTTGGCCTCTCTGCCAGCAGGGGAGCAGCTCGGCCTTCCCAGCTGCAGTGAAGGGCCTGCTCCTGTGCCCCTGCGGTTCCTTCTCCTGGGCTGCTGTAGAGAGAGAGCTCTTCATCCAGACGGCAGGTGCCAGGCCCCTAAGATCTCTCGGGAGTGAGTGATGCCAGTGAAATCTTCCGGAAAAGAAACCACATGCTCTATTCCTCTGCTCTGAAACTGTCCCTGGCTTCCTGTTGCCAGTGGGCTAACATCACTAAACAGCCTGCCTTGGTGTGTGCCCCTGAGGTCTCCCTTCCATCTCTCCCTTGCTCCCTTTCTTCTTCCCAGCTCCCGCGCTTGTCTGTCATGGATGCCTGTTACTGTAGGTTCCAAGGAGCTGGGCACAGCCCGGACCCATGGCCCACTCTGTGCCCTTCTTGGACATGCTGTACTTATCCCTTCAAGGCTCAGTTCAGGGCCAGCTCCACCCCATCCTTGAAGCCCTCATGTCTCAGCGGGCACTTGGTCCACACCTTTACCCTGAACTTCATGTCTCCGCGGAGCTCAGTCAGCCCCTGGGTGTGCAGGCAGGAATGGCCCCTGGCGGGCCTGCCCTGGGGCCTAGCTTCTAGCATTGGAGGTGAGTGTGGGGGTCCCCGTGGGCAGACATTGGACCCAGCCACGAGTCTGCTTGGCTGGACCCACTGGTGCTTCTTGGCAGCCTCATCTGGAGGAATGCAGCAGGCCCTCAAGGGTGACACCTGGGGAGTGAGGGATTGGAGCTTGCAGAATCTCTGCATTTGGCCCAGGCTTCATGTCCTTGGGAGGGGGGGGGCCGAGTCACAGGAGAGGGGGTGAGTAAGCCCTGTGGGGAGGGCTCACTGGACCACCATGAAGCACCTGAGCAGCAGACAGTGTGCTCTAAAGTTGCCTAGCGGAGTGCAGTACTGAATGGTCGGAGCGTGGGGACCGTCCTGCCGGTGAACTCCGCAGCCTCAGCAGCAGGATGGATGGCCCGCCTGACTTGGTGACTGGATTCATGTAAAAGAAGATGAATCATCCCCCTTCCCCCGGAGCTCCAGCCCCAAGCAGCGGATGGCAGGATGCCTGGGCCTCATGGTACCCTGGCCATCCCCACGTGTGGCTGACAGTGCAGGAACTGAAGAGGTGAATGGTGGCCGCTCCATAGTGGGTTAGATGGTGTGAGACTCTTCAGGACTCCTGGAAGGGGCTGGAAGGTTGATTATAAAAAGCTAAGAAACAGCCAAAGAGATGTTGTCTCATGGCTCCTGGGACTTCCCGTTTATCCTTGCTTAGTGGGGCCTGGGTTTTCCTATCTCACTAGGCATAGACACAAGTTTCAGGTTGCCTCCTACCCCGTGAACATTTGGACCCATGTGTGGCTTGGGCCAGCAACACTCTGTGGGGGGCCTCGTGGTGGCTTGTTACATCCATACACCACGATATGTACCCAGCTTCGGGCAGTGTTAGTGACATCATATTATAGCAGCCTGGGTCGGGGTGTGCAGAGGTTGACCAGAAGCACTGATGGCCTCCACACTGGCTAGCAGGGGTATAGAGGTGTGGGGACTGCTGCTGCCCAACCTGGCCAGTAGGACAAATAGACGCGGGTGTGGGCGCTACACTCATTTGGTGCTGGGGATGGAGCCCAGGGCCTCTAGCATGCTAAGTGTGGGGCTCTACCACTGAGCACACCCTCAGGGGGCTGACTTCTTTTGCTCCAGATGTTGGCTTGAGTCTCACCCATGTAGTTGCCAGTACCCAGAGCCCCTCCCTTTGTGTACAGGTAGCATTCCTCCATGTGCGTATGCCCTGTTTGCTTTCCTTTTCCCTGTGGATGGACCTGTGGGTTCCCAGTGTGGCCTGTTCCAGAGAAAGCTCTGCAGCACTAGCCAAGGAGCCCTGGGGCCTGGCTGTCTATGTGACTGTCCCCTCCCCTCTGATCCTCTGCTCTCTTCTGAAGCATGAAGCAGTGGACTCATATTCCTATGTCCCTCTGGCCCTGGCAGTGGCTACTGTATGCCTCTCCACTGTTAGTGTACCCCGTGCCCCATCCTGTCTTCGGGGCTCTGTGACAATGGGCAGCTGGCAGAGGCTGGCCTGGCCAGGACCTGGGTGCTCTGGGCACCAGCCTAGCCTCACTGTGGAAGGGTTGGTCTCTGTAGCTAGTCAGTTCTGGTGGGCTAGGATTAAAGAGTTCGCTGCTAGAAAGGACCTTCAATATTACCTGCATGATGGTCCAGCTCGGTGTACAAGTTCTGTGCAAGGCTCGTCCCGGCCCTGCTTGCACACTCCCAGGCACAGGAGCCTCTGCCTTGTACATCAGCCTCATCCCCAACTGACAGCCGAAAGCTGCCCCTCCAGTCCTCACCAGGGGCCTCTCCCACCAACTCCCACCACATGGCCTGCTGGCCTCCCTCCCTGCCCCCCAGCAACCGCAGCATGCCCTACTTAGACCCCAGAGAGGGGTCGGCCCATCTGTTCACTGTGACCCGCTGGAGGGGGCGGGTGACAGCAGATTCTCATTGCATCTCTGGTGCTGGATCTGGAAGATTAATACCAAATCGCTCAGGTCTCAGGAACACTGGAATGGTTTCCCCACTGCTTGACATCACCCCACCAACCTGCTGTTCCTTCCTAGGGGTTAGGAAGTGTTGTGCTCAGTTCTGTGCTCGCTTCCAGAGGCTGCCAAGCAGTATCCAGGGTCCCAGTTGCTTGGGGGTAGGGTGGGGCCAGGCCAGGAAGGTAAGGAAACCTTCCAGAGGGTATCTTCAGGGAGTAGAAGGTAGAACCACGTAGCCTTGGGTTCAAACATGGTTCTGCTACTTCCTAGTTGCGTTATCTTGGGCTGACCTCCCAGAGCTGCTGGATGGGAAGAACTGTGCCTTCTCCTTCAAGGAAGTTAGGAAGATTTGGGGACACACTTCCTAAACATTCTTCAGTCCACCACGCCAGCCCCCACTGACCAAAGGGCCCTGGCTATTGAGTTTGGGTTTCCTCTGGCCAACTTCAGCCCTGAGTGTCAGGAGGGTCCCTTGTATCCTCCTGTCGAGGTGCCTGAGAGAGGAGCCGGGTCTGAGTTGGGAAGGGGATGAGAAGAGCCGAGCCCAGCTCAGGAGGTGGGATGGGGTGTGGGCCACAGTGCTTACGGAAACGAAGCCAGCAACCCAGATGAGGTGGTGGTGGTGACTGGTGGGGAGTTTGGGGAAGGTGGAGCTGGGTGAGGAAGCTCCTGCTATTTTCAGCAAGCTCAAAGCCCCAGGCCAGGTCACTGGCAACCCCAGTACTTGGGAGCTGTGCTAATGTGACTGGACCCCAGCCACCTGCTGGCTTTGATTAAACAGACAATTTTAGAGAACAGATAAAAGGGATGCGGTGAGTAGCTGGAGCCAGTAACAGTTCACCAAGAACATGCTGGAATAAATGTCACCCTGAATTAAAGGCCTCCCATCTGGTCCTGTCCTCTTTGATATTTTCATCAGAGGCTGGAGTAATGGCACAGAAGGCTGGATGATCAAATCAGTGGGTGCTGTGGGGTGGGAGAGAGTAGGAATCAATTTAATGTGCAACGGGACACCAACACTGGAGCATCACAAAAGCCCGGCCCACCAGCCAGTGGCGGAAACACTTGGCCTTGCAGCCACATGGCGCCACTGCTTGCTCCAGCACAGGAGAGGCCTGCTCAAAGGTGGGCGGCAGGTGCTGACATTTTCCCTTGCCACCATAAGGCATAGCCAAGGGGGGAGAGCTGTCCCCAGTAACAGGGAGGAGTCAGGGCCACTCTGGTTGTGGGCTGTCACCCTGGAGGAAGAAACCCAGCCACGCAGGGCCAGCAGGTCCCCAGTAACCACTCTCAGACCCTAAAGGAGAGGCAAGCGTGTCTTCTTCCCTACATGGTTGTCAGATTGGGACACGAGCCTGCTTTCCGCTGCCTGTGCCTGTGACCAAGCGGAAAGAGAATGGGGCAGAGGAGACAGGGCTCCTTGGGGGCCACCTGCACTCTCGCTGTCTCGTGTGATCAGATGTGTGAGTGTCCTGGGGTCAGAGGAAACTATGGGGGACTGCCAGGGGTACAGCTGTGGGGATACTGGGTTGCCCCTCTGTGGAACAGGCTGAGACTCCTGCATGGTCTCTGGACCCCACTGGGTGCCAGCCTTAGATGATGGCCACATAGAAAGTCCCATTGTCTTTTTTGTCCCTTTCCCTCAGCTGTGGATGGCTAGAAACAGAAGGTGGGGACAGAGCAGAACACGCTTCCTCCCTTTCCAAGTCCCTTCGGCTGAGGTATGTTCTATGCAGAGGACTATTAGCGTTCAATGGGTTTTGCATTGAAGTTTTCAACTGGACTTCTTTACACCTCTAAGTGATCATAAATCTTTGTGACTGGTCAGGGTGTCATTTAAGAGACAAGCATGGGAGACTCAAACTACAGTTGCTAAAAGTCCTAAAGGGAAGAAAAAAAAAAATTCTTCTTTGTGGTCACCAGGTTCAGACTGCAATAATCTTCTTGCAGGGGCCTGTGGGCTCTGGGGCCTTCAGCTGCCAGTAACAGAAAAACCCATTTGGGTCCATCACCTTCCATCTCTCAGGACAAGAGGTCCTGAGTTCAGGGCTCCTGGGTTCATTCAATGGCTGGCATTAAGCTTTCCATCTCCTCCCTTTGTTATCTTCATTGTATTTGTGATGTTTTCCCTCATAGTCACAAGATGGCTGCCCAGTTCTAACTGTCACATAGATCTGGAAAGATCTAGTCAAAATAGAGCGCTGTTTCCTCCCCTCTATTTAGGAGGAGAAAAGCCTTTCCCAGGACTGCCCTCCCTGAAAAACAGCTCTGAAGACTTCGCACATGAAACCTAATCCAATCTTTGGAAAGATGTTTGAGGCTACTGTGTTCCTAGGGTTGGGGAATGATGAGCATCTGAGAAATGACAGTCCTCTGTCAGCAGGCAGAAGGGTGTAGGAATGGCTCTTGTTTAGGTAACCAGCAGTGCCTGCCACAGTGGTCCATGTGACAAACTTCAGGGCAGTTCTGGTGGGCTGCAAGCTCATCGTGAGGTGGCTGCCCGCGTTCATAAAAGTGAACAGTCACCTGCTGTGTGCTGGAGGACTACACTTGGCAGATCAAGCTACAGGGGGAGAGGAATGTCGAAACTCTTTCCAAGAAGGGGGCCAGGCTGGCGGGGGTGGGGTGGGGTCTAAGAGTGCTGCTGCTTGAGGCATGGCTGAGGCACTTGGGCATTTAACCTGAGATAGCTCTGGGGCACCTGTCCATTTGGGGAGCCATCTTGAATTGCTCAGAATGATGCTATTGGCCTTCCAGTGGCAGAGCCCAGAAGCAGTCCTAGTTTCAGAGAAAGGACGATGCTGTGGCCCTCTGAGCTGCTGTGCAGAAAGCGAAGGGGCTGCTCAGAGTGGGTACCCCAGAAGTCGGCAGTTGGCTCTGGTTAAGGAAGCTGTGGAGCAGACTCCTGCTTGGGAGGGGAAGGGTGGTACATTTGGCCTGGGTGTGGTGCTTCAGTCAGGGGGCACTCAAGGACCACTGCCTTGACTCTCTGGCTTTTATTGGAGGGGATGACAAATAGGCAAGGACACAGGCTGTACAGAGTCCCATGGCAGCCAAAAGTGTCCTTAGAGCTTCGGGAGCCCTAGGATTAAGGCAGAATGAGATCTGTACTACAAACACAGAGGACCAGAGTGAGGCCAGAGCGCAGGGCAGCCCATGCCATTGTCCCTGCCCCAGTGCACCTCTGGTCTCCCAGGCTGGACCTGTATATTTGGATGAACAGCATCTCTCAGACCCTGATTCTGGGGCCAGGGCAAGGCCAGTGTCATGGCCTTGTTCTTGCCACTCTGTTGGTCTGGTGGTCGGATCAGAGTATTCTGTAGTCGGGGATGACCTGGTCCCATGTGCCCTCTTCCAGGCAACAAAAACTGCGGCAGAGGGTGTGTGGAGGGGGACTGGCCAGGGTCAAGGCATGACCTTTCCCCAGGAACATTTGTCCCTTCCAGCTGAAGGGCAGGGTTGTTGGCTGGACTCTCCGCTGCCCTTGGCCCAGAGTGCAGGGCACAGGGTGAAGTGGGTGACGTGTTCCCAACTCCGTGTCTCCCTTGGCTCCTGGGTTCTTGGAACCATGTCTGCCTGGTCCCCTCCCAACACAGGGCCCAGCCCAGTGAGCCGGGTGGCTGCAAGCACTGTGACACCGGCTGCCCCAGAGCTCTTGGGACTGGGCTGCAGCCCTGGCTCCGCAACCAAGCACTAGGGACATGCCCAGAGGAGACCGTGGATCAGGCCAGCTGTGGCTTCATCATGTGTGGAATGAGTGTGTTAATTCTCACCTAAATCACAGGCCTGTCCTGATAGTCTGAAGGGCGTATGGCATGAGAGCTGTGTACATGTAAGATGCCACTCATGGGCATTTCTGGGAGGCCTTGGAGGCCAGCTCTGTTCTAGGCCCTGTCCTAAGGGATACCACCACCCACAGGGCCCTCCCTGCAGCTGGGAAACTGAGGGGGTGGTGTGAGTCTCCTGTGTTTGTCCAGATGTGGAGGTGGTAAATTTCTAGCGTCAGAGTGACTCAACCCCAGAGATTAGCGGCTTTCATCTGAAATCAGAGTCAGAGAAGCCAGGCCCCCTCGTGTGTGTGTGTGTGTGAGTGTGAGTGTGTGTGTGTGTGTGTGTGTGTGTGAAAGTCAGCATATGTGGATACTAATCCTGGCTGCAGTATTATCTCACTTCACGACCTTGAGCCTATCACTTCCTTTCTGGGAATCAAAATCCCTTCCTTTGAAGAAGAGGAGCTAGACCTGTGTGTCCAGGCCATGCCTGGCTGGGCAGGAAAGGTGCACTGAGTACACTCTAGACTGGGCTTTTTGGGGCCACTTGGGAAGCAGAGCACCCAACCTCTTAATTTGAATCAAGTTTTGGCATAGACAGGGAGCAGCAGTGCCTTGCTAGGCAGTGGTGGCGGCCAAGCATGCCCACAGTCAGTGTGGGCAGCTGCTCTTTCCTGGGGTCATATGTGGGTTTTGAATGCATGCTTCCCCTGCCCTGCCCAGCCCTCCTCGGAGGGCTGAGCTGTGGGGAGGTGCTAGTCTGGGGAAGGCAATGAAGAGTCTAGAGAAAGAGCAAAGTGGCCAGAAGAGGGGAATGGGTGGCCTGAGAGTGAACAGGAATTCTTAGCTCCACCAGAATCTGTCATCTTTGAAGGATGGCGTGTTTAGGTCTCAGCCCCTCCTCCCACCATAGTTGTGAATAAGCAACAACCACAGCATAGGTAGCTCTGCAACTTCTGCTAACCCTCTGCTGAAGTCAGGGGCCATTGTGAGACTGTAAACAGTGGGGCAGGTGAGGGTGTGTGCCCTTAGCCAATGGCCTGGGTTTGGATCCCAGCTTTGCCACCAACTCACCCCTGACGTTGGGCCAGTGGGCTGCTCTGAGCCATGGTTGGCTCTGGTATATTACTGGGTATCAAAAAGTATTTCCTATCATTATGGCCATAGTTACAAATCAACTGACAAGTTAAACTCCTTTTAGAATCAATGAGACAGAAGGATCAGCCTTCTCTCTCCACCCATGAGATTTTAATATGGAGGCATTTCCCAGAATGCTTTGGGAAATACAGGCTGTGAAAAGACATCAACAAACAGAAGGTCTGGTACTTGAAATGAGCTTGGGCAATGCAGGAGTAAGCAAAGGTAAGCAGCATCTTTGCTGCAGGACTTTTCATAGCTTTTACTGAGAAGTCTAACAAAACCCCATGAGTGGGTGACTCAGGTGGTGTTACCCAGATTCATTTAACCAGGGAGCCCTGTGAGGTGTGCACAGGACACATTTGGGATGAGCTTCCGCTGCATATCTCCTTCTCTCTTGGTTCCCAGCAAGCTTCTGTGTCCATCCATGCTCACCAGAGTCACCAAACCAGGGGGGATGTGGTGTATTTATCTCCACCCTATCTCCGCAGTGCTGGTTTTCCATTTCTGTTTTTCTGTGTGTCTGTCTTTTAGTGTGGGAGGCCTCAAATGGAAGCAAGCAGGGCAGGATTAGCATCATCTGGAGAGCCCAGGCTGGAACCCAGGCAAGTCTTTTTTTCCCCCAGTCCTGGGAATTGAACCAAGGGAGTACTGAACTTGTTTTTTTTTTTTTTTGTTGTTGTTGTTGTTTTATGAGACAGGGGTCTGTAAATTGCCCAGGCTGGCCTCAAACATGTGATTCTCCTGCCTCAGCCTCCCAAGTAGCTAGAGTTACTGTACAGAACAGTCTGAGCTCTGAGAAGCTGAGGGCAGGGCTGAGGTGCAGCTCCCATTGTAGTTCTCTGCAAGGTTTGTTCATATTTTGTCCTGGGTGATGAAGAAAAGAGAGCAAGCATCAGTATGCTTATGTCTTGGAAGTACCACTTAAGGAAGTAAGCGTCACCTTGTCCTGACCAGGATGAACCAGCTGACCTCCAGAATGAACTAGTATCTGCTCTTGCTGCGTTTAACAGTTCTAAGAAAGGCAGAAGAAGGGGCTATGGGCCACAAGGCTGGATTTATATAAGGCGGCCTTAGGAGGGGAGAACCGACAGGATCTGCTCCCCACACCCGCTGCAGCCACCCTGAGAGCTGCAGGCCACTGAGAAGCAGGTCCCAGGACCCTGCCTGCAGCAGCAGGGAGCAGCCAGGGGCGCTACAGGGAGGCTGCCTGTGTGCTGCCTCTGGGGGTTGCAGGGTGGGCAGGTATCATTTCTTCTTTCTTTGACCCCTGAGCCCCCGTGTGTAAGTCCCTCTCTGTATCCTTCATTTGTCTTATGTGGGTAGGAGGAAGGATTGGATGAAAGTGTCCCTAGCCCACACCCTTATTTCTGTAGTGTATTTCAATCTACAGGTAGCAAACCATTAGTGGGCAAAGAAGTCAGTTTTGTGGGTCATGACCTGCACTTTTTTTTTTTTTTTTAATACTGGGGATTGAATCCAGGCCTCACAAATGCTAGGCAAGTACTGTAACACTGAGCAACATCCCCGGCCCTTTTTTTTTTTGAATATGCAGGTACCGGGAGTTGAACTCAGGACCTCGCACTTGCCAGGCAGGCACTTATGCCGCTGAGCTATATCACCGGCCCTCGGCCCTTTTAATTAATTAACTTTATTGCAGCATTGGGGATTGAACCCATGGTCTTTGTACTCATCTCTATTCCCAGCCCTTTTTAAAAACTTTAAAATTTTGAGACAAAGTCTCCTTAAGTCATGAAATTACCCAGGCTAGGCTCTAACTTTGACCCTTCTGCCTCAGCCTTCTCCAAGTGCTGGGATTACAAGGCTACATCACCAGCTTTTTATTTTATTTTGAGGTAAAGTCTTGCTAGATGGCCTGGAACTTTCAATCCTGCTGCCTCAGCCTCCCAAGTAGCTGGTATTAGAGGTGTGAACCACTATGCCCAGCTACAACCAGAATTTATAACATGAGATAGAACAGGATGCATCAGAGTGCATCGGATGGAGTGGGGTTGTTAAATATTATTTCATGAGCGCTAGATGGGTGGGTTGATAGGAAAGCAGATAGGTTGCAGTGTCACGTGGATTTCTGTGGATTGTGCTTCGTGAAGTTTGGAAGCTCCTGACTGGCTGACTCCAGGTGGCGGCACCAGCTGGGCAAGGTGGATCTGCTCCCTGGGTCTGTCCTGTCCTCCAGACCTTGAGAAAGAGGTACCCTCCAAAAAGTGCTTGTGGTGATTGTTCCTCTTTGAAAGAGACATTTTCGTGGTTAGTCAGGTCACTGAGCTAGGGGTCCACGGCTAAAGGAAAAGAAGAGTGTGTCACTTTTGGCTGACAGGGAGGTGGCATTGTAGTTGGGTGTGTCAGGCAGACTCTATAGGCTGTGTGATGAGGGGAGGACTGGACTAGGATGCCTCAGTCTTGCTTTTTGTCTTAGGTCACCACTCATAGCTGTGTGACTCAGAGCAAGTGACTTGCTCTCTTTGGACCTCAGTTTACTCAGATATAAGGGGGAGAATAGGATCAGGAGGTTTCTGAGGTCTGGATCTCCCCAAAAGACCTGGGCTAGTTTGTAGATCTCAGTAGGGAGGGGGATGGCTGCCCCCTGGCAGTGGTGAGGGTACAGGATGACAGAGGAGCTGGAGCCGGAGCCTGGTCTCCATGGACAGCATTTATTAGGCGCCATTCTCAGTGTGAAGACAGATAGGCAGGGGGCGCTGAGGGGGGCCTGGCAGCCACAGCCTGGGAAGTTCAGGGGCTGCCTGGGTGGGGTGTGGGTGTGGGGCATGTCACCCACACATATTGCATATTCTGTGGCAGTGTGCCCAGGCATAAGGCATCGGGGAAGCAGAAAGGCTGCCTGCAGTTCGAGGGGTGAGAAGGGAAGTGACATTGGCCTTCCAGTTCTCTAGGAAAGACCCAGCCGGAGATCAGCAGTCTGCCATGCTCTGCCCCGGGCCGCTCTGCCTCCTTCCCACCACCTCTCTGCAGCTTTGGTTGTGGCTCCCTCGGGTCTGATGTCTGACAGGACTTGACCCTCGAGGGCAGGGTCACACACAGGACAGGGGCAGCCAGCACTGCCCCACTCCCAACATAAACACAGAGGGCACCTTTCCAGGCTCTGGGCCCCCTCCCGGTGGCACACAGCAGCCAGCTCCTCCACCCTGTGCCAGGACTTCTTCCCCAGGGGGTCCCAGGGGCTAGAAGCCATGGCTGGGGTGGAGCCTGAAGCCGATCACCCCATGGGTCCCTCCCTCAGGCTTCCTTGATGGATACCAGAGCTGGCCTGGCCAGGTAGCATGGAGGAGCTGACTGGGGACAGCATGGGAAGGAAGCTTTGCGGAGGAGAGGGCCCTCACCCACCTGTGACACTGCCCCAGCACTATACCAACTCCAGCTGCGGAGTGAGCCAGGACAGTGCCTCCACCTGCTGCCTCCCCTGAGCTTCTGGGCTGCAGGTGGGGTAGGCAGATGCTCGCCAGGCCCAGGCCCCCGGAGGCAGGGGTGTTTCGGCCTGCAGCTGCAGCCTAGCTCTAGCTACTTGGGACACAGGTACGACACTGGCTGTGGGCAGGGATCATGTCCCAGTCGATGTGCCTGCTAGCTCTCTTGGCTGCCCTGGCTATCCCAAACTCTCAGAGCTGCCCTTTGTTCTATGAGACCCAGCCCTGCTCACCTGGGTCCCGAGGACCTCTGTGTTTGTAAGCGGGCAGCCTGGAGGCATCCAGAGCCAGTGTGGTGAGGCTGAGCCTCAGGAGGGCCCAGCAGGGCTTCTGGCTCTGCGTTAAGCCCAGCTCTCTTAGGACCCTGGGCACACAGGGAGGAGTTCTGCTTCCTGAAGTGGGCTGGGCCAGAAGGGAAGAGCACTTGGGCTAGAACAAGCAGGTGGGTTCTTGTTCTCCTTTCCTTTTGCCATCCGTATCACCTTGGGAAAGTCATTTCATTTCTGTCCTCATTGGTAAAATGGGGATAAGAACTCTTGCCCTGGTGATCTAAGTGGGGTGTCGTGAGACTCAAACCGAAGAGTAGGCAGGACTTTGTTTTTGGAGGCTAAAAATCACCCTACAAATGTAAGAGTTGGTTATCAGTGGCGGCAGCAGCCAGGAATGGCAACTCGGAGTTTTCTGTCTCAGATTCCAAGGGCAATGTTGGGAAGGCTGGGGGCCCCTCCCCCACGAGGACGCCGGGAGAGGCCAGTTAGCTCTCACCTGCCAGCGCCACCACCCTGCAGACAGGAGCCCTTGCCTCCCCCACTCCCCTCACTCTTGCTCTTCTGCCTGTCCTTTCTGTCCTGCCCTTTGGGGACTAGCTTTAGGGACTGCCGGGGTTCCACTTTCTCCATAACTGCGAAGCCATGCAAAACAACACAGAAGGTAGTGGGGGCTGGGAGACACAGCTGGGGATGAGGAAGGGGAGTGGGACTGAGTAGGGGTGACCTGAACAAAGACACCCTGGCTTTTGGAGCCAAGGGGAGGTGGGAGACCTGGCAGGACAGAGGTATAAATAGAGATGCAAAACGTACATGGAACACGAAGTCCCCTCGGGCGGTGGGGGTCTGGGTACCAGCAGGGCCTCTGAGGACTGGGGAGCTTCTTAGATTTCCAAAAGGACAGGAGGCTCCCAGCTTCTGCCTTCCCTCCTCGACCCCCTTCCCCTAAGTTTCACATTTCTTGGAATTTGCAGGGCTTGGACGGGGGGGCTCCAGGGGTCCTCAGAGCCCGGCCTCCTGCCAGCTGGTGCGAGCAGGCACAGTCGGAGATGGGGGCTGGGGGACAGAAGTGCGGGCACTGGGGGAGTCCCCCGGGCCGAAGGCGGCTTGGGGGCGCTCCCGGCAGACCCCTGCCGCACCGGGCCGAGCCCCCACCCCGCTCGCAGGGGCGCCAGGCCCCGCGGAGGTCACACGGAGCTCCTGCGCTTCATGAGGCCGCGGAAAGTGGACAGGCTGTGCAGGCCCGTGGACACGGAGCTGATGGCCGAGCGCTGTGTCCCGCTGCACAGGCAGCGGTGCGAGGGCGTGTCGCTGTAGCGACCGCCGCCTCCCGGCGACGAGTGGCTCTGCTCCACGCACGTGTCGGACGTGGAGAGGTCCCGCGGGATGATCATGGGGATGGAATACTGCAGCTTCTCGCGGCTCTTGTACCAGAGGCACGAGCACATGGACTGGAAGTGCAGCACCTCGGCATAGACGTTGCGGAAACCGCCCGCGCCGCCGCCCGCGGCCACCGTGGACGAGGCGGTGTCGGTGGTGTGCGCGCTGTCGCCCACGCCAGCGCTCAGGCAGCTCAGGCCGCCCAGGCCGCCACCTCCCGCCTGCCCGTTGCGCGTAAGAAGCGCGCGGTGCTCGGCGTCGCGCTTCTCGTCCTCGGCGTTCATAGTCATGAAGCGCAGCACCACGAGGTTGAGGAAGGCGCCGATGACCGTGAGGCCTGTGAGGATGTAGACGAAGCTGAAGGCCACGTACTGCGGCTGGGTCTGCAGCGCCTGGTCCTTCTGCAGCGCCACGTAGTCGCCAAAGCCGATGGTGGTGAGCGTGATGAAGCAGTAGTAATAGGCCTGGAAGAAGGTCCAGTGCTCGTAGTAGGAGAAGGCGGCGGCGCCGATGCACAGCGTGCTGATGCACGAGACGAAGCCGATGAGCACCATGTTGGCCATGGACACGTCGGCGCGCCGCATGCCCAGCCCCTTCTTGGCGCGGTGCAGCAGGTACCTCACGAAGGTGTTGATGCGCTCGCCCAGGCTCTGGAACATGACGAGCGTGAGCGGGATCCCGAGCAGCGCGTAGAACATGCAGAACACCTTGCCGCCATCCGTGCTGGGCGCCGCATGGCCGTAGCCTGGGGAAAGTGGGGAAGAGGAGAGAGAGCACACGCTTTGGGCTGCGCCTCCAGGGACCTTGGCCTCTGTCCCCGCTCCCCCCTCCCCCCCAAGGGCTGGGCCTCCGAGGCCTGTGTCCCCGGGCACTGCCTCAGCCCCCACTTTGTGCCTTCGCACGTGTGCTTGTTGACAATTCCAGAAGGCACGTAGGAAGGAAGGAGTCCAACAACACGGTGTTTGGAAGCAGAGCAACCCGAGTTTAAACTCGAATCTGCTTGGCTTCAAAACTTGGACTGTTCTGTATACCTAGTGAAGAAGGCAGCTCCTGGGGCTGCTGGGAGCCGGTGAATGGCACGGTCAGCTGAGGCAATGGTTTCCGGTGCAGGGTCATGGGCTCTGGCCACGCTCCCTATCCTCTCAGGCCCTCAGCGTCCTTGCAGATGAGGGGGGTTGGACTAAATAGGTTCTGACATCCTGTGATTTGGTATGGAGGGAGGGAAACTGAGGCCTGGATAGCTCCTTGATGATTTCTCTGCTGCCAGCCAAAGCTTACAGTGGGATGAGGGGGCTGGGACCTTTCAGCCTTCCTGGGGCAACTGGCCCAGCAGGGCAGAGAGGAAGAAAGGAGACCCACGTGGGCCTCTCCCAGGTGGACAAGGGAGCATTCCAGGGTCCTTGTCACCCCTAGTTGGGGGCTGAAACCCTACGGTCTTCCTATGACTGTGGCCTCAAAGAGGGTCTGTATTCATGGAGTGTGACATTACCCTCGGCAAAGCAGGAGCCTGAGTGTCCCTCCAGGCGTGTTAACTGTCACTAGCCGGGCTGTCTCTGCACCCCTCCCCCCACCTGAGCCAGGAGCCAGGGAGAGCCAGAGCCTCCCTCTGAGCTAACCATCAAATGGTCTTGAGCCAAGAATTCTGCCTGGCTACGTGGAGGGAAAACAACCCTGGATGGGAATTCAAAAACATTGGGTCAAGTTCTGGCCATGTCACTAGTGGCTGTAGAACCTTGAGCAAATGACTCCCCCTCTTTGATCATGTCTGTTTATTTGTAAAACGAAGTCTGCTGGCTGGCCCTGCTTCTTTCACCAGACGATTGAGATATTTATTGTCTTCATTAGTAGAATTATGATAGCCAGTCATGTTGCTCAGTGGTAGAGCACTTGCCTTGCATGTGTGAGACCCTGAGTTCCATCCCTAGCACCACAAAAATTTTTTTCTGGTAATAAAGTAATGCTGGCTGCCTTTCCAGGTTTTCCCTTTTTCTAAACCTTATGAAATCTTAACCTAATGCTTCTTTCCAGCAGTCTTCCTGGATTCCTCACAGCAAAAATTGATCTTTGCCTTACTTGGATGTTCAGTTTTGAACTCCAGGGCCCCAATTATATCCAGCTAAACACTAGCGTGGGGGACACTGCTTGGGCTTGTCGTGTCCCCCTCTAACTTCCACCTTCGTGTTGCCAGCTGCTCCCAGGGAGTCCTGAAAATATGCTTCATGACTAAATTGCTGGACAGGATACTGTATGTTTTGGTGTTGGATCTGAGTTCAAACCTCGACTCTTCCATAGACTAGCTGTGTGTGTGTGTGTGCACATAACCTCTTTGAGCCTTGGTTTCTACATCTGTAAAATGGAGCCATGAAGTCACTGCCTCACAGGGCTTTGGGGGGGGGATAAATGGGAGAATGTATGTGATGCACTCAGCCTGGGGCCCGGGCCCCGGGACGTATCAAGGGCTCAGTAATGGCTCACTGCTGAATAATGAATGAAGGGCCAGATTACTCTCATGTTTCCCAGAGAACACTATGTGGGTGTGGGGGTTGCTGAGTTCCAGTAAAGCTGATGTCTCTGCCAGCCTGAGGCCACTGAATCTTGAAGCTTGGCATCTGGGGAGCTGCTTGAGGTGTGCGAAGCTTTGGGTCTCCCCTGAGAATGGGCTCCCCTGGTCCCACTGTGGCATCGAGCCAGGGCCCTGGACAGCTGAGCTATTGAGCCTCCATGCCTGGCCCATCCGCACCCAGCAGGGTGAGAACAGATTGTGCCCGCCAGTTCAGCCTCAGCAGCCAGACCACAACTCACCTCGACAGCTGGGCAGGCCCCAGCCAGAGCTGCTTCTTGTCCTGTCCTTCCCCGTCCCTAGGGTGGGAGGACATGGCACTGGCGACAGGGAGTGTGGAGTGTGGACCTGGACCCAGCTGTGACCTTGGGCGAATCCCTACCCCTCTCTGGTCCCACTCACTTAGTGGGGGGTGGGGATTGAGTTAAAGCTATTAATCCCTGTCCTGGCTCCCTGCCAGGGCTGCCTCCAAGAGTGCAGAAAGTCCTTTGGCACCTGCGCCTCAACAGATGCAGCAGTGACGGGGTCTCACAAGAGGGGACCTGAGTGTGTAGCCCAGGGAACAGACCCATCCTTGTGTGGTCAGGAAGTCACATGTCACCCTCAGGATGGGACATCCTCTCTACCGCCTCACCCATCCCTTCCCTTTGTTTGTTCATAGGCTGTGACTTCTGGCCCTCATCTCTCCAGAAAACCCAGTGCCCGCCTGGCAGCCCTGCTGCCTACCCTGGGCTGCCTGTAAACCACCTCCATCCCTGCTCCTGCTGAGACCCTCGACAGCCACCCTGGGGCTCCACTCCCACCAGCTGTGCCACTACCTCCTCTCCACACCTTTCCTCAGTGCCCTCTTCCTAGCCGTTGCTGCCAGCCTCAGTGCCCTTAGGACCTGACTTCAGCCACAAGGGACAAACCCCTCCTCCTCCACTCTCCTCGGTTAAACAGTGACGGGCAAAGCAAGTGACTCACCCAGGTCCGACCAAGGCTTTTTACCAGGAAAGAGTCTCCTGTCCCACCACTGCCTCTGCCCTGTCCAGGGCAGCCTTGGCCTGCCTGTGCCTGGCCTTGGGTCAGATGCACCTGGCTCCCACTGCAGGCTGAGGCCTCCTAAGCAGGTATAGTTCTTACCCTTCTGGTACATTTCTAACTTAATCCTCAAAAACTTCCTACAAGGTCACCGTTAAGCCCCTCTCTGCTTTACAGTTGGGGTCAGGAAGTCTGGCGAGGTCTGGTGAGTTGGCCACAACCACTAGGCCTTTCTGACTCAGTGTCCATCCAGTGCATCGGAGCTAATGGATCAGCCCAGGAAGGGAAACTGAGGCCCAGAGAGAGGAGAGCATTCCACTGGAAGCCTCCACCTCAGCCACTGTCCCAAGCTGGATGTGGCACGAATGGGAACGGGAGAGCGATGCCCAGGCAGACAGACCTTCTCTAGGTGTGGGGCCCAGGGGGCACACACTGAACTCCTCCGCTTGTCCTATTGTCACTGGGTGGAAAGGCAGGGGAGCTGCGAGGACCTGCTGACGTGGGTGCCCAGCTTGGAGGAAGGCCAGCCAGGGTGGAGCGGTCCCAGGGGGCTTTGGCTTCTGGGAAGTAACTGCAAGTTTGGCAAGCTCCATCTGCCTGCCAGCAGGCCTGCTGCCTCCACACTCCCTGCCTGTGTCAGGCTTGACTGCCAGTGAGAGGCCGAGGCATTGCCCACCGCCTCCTTGTCCAGTCCTGAGGGCCTCCGGACACGGAGTTCTGTCTATTCCTCAGTGACATCAAAACGCACAGGTTGCTCTTTGGGGCTGGTTCTCATCCAGAAAGCACCCAGCAGGGCTCTCCTGTCTCCTCCTCTCCCTGCCTCTCTTTCCTGAACCCACTATAGATTTAAAGATTCTCAGAGCCAGGCCTTTAGTGATCAGCGCTTGTACTTGGTCCAGTGCTTATATTATACCGATGAGGAAATGGAGAACCAGAGAGGGAAAGTAATCTGATCAAGGCCACACAGCTGGTGAGTGACAGAACTCGATTATAGGTACTTGATCACATCAGTGTGCCATCCACTGCTGTCTGGCTCAGGTGTGACCAGAGCTATACCTGTTTGTTCCATGAGGGCCAGCAGCTCCTAGTCTGCAGCACCTTAGCTAAGCGGTGGCTCTGGAACCTGCTGGAGGCTCAGAAGTCACCTGAGGAAGTACGTGAAGAAATAAATATGAACTATTAGCATAAGTATCTTAGGGTAGAAGGAAACTAAGGGGTGGGACAGGAACCTCTGTTCTTTTCATCCTGGTGTCACCAAGGAGCTCAGACCCTGGTTGAAGCTGTCTTCCAGGAGCACTCATGGGCCTGGAGGGGTCAGGCTGGCTCTCCTTTTTACTAGTCTTTCTCCACCTGTGGGCTGTTTCCTTGTAGTCAAAGCACAGGGAGCCACTCTGATCCCTTGGCAATGGCCTTGGCTGGGCCAGGCTCCCTGCTCCACCTGGCCTCTTTCACCTGCTCGCCTGCTGCCTGACCTCCTACTGCCACAGCTTTGGGTGGAGGAAACCATGGGGCTGGGGGACAGCAGCTGGTGTCTGTCCTGACCCAGCCAGGACTTTGGTCTTCCTCTTTCTGGCCATCCATTCTCCTCATCTCAGTGGCTTGGGCAGACAGGGCAAGCTAGGAGGGTCCCCTCTGTTTTCACTGCTATGGATGCCTTGTACTATTTTCTCTGTTCATCTGCCCAGTTACAGAGTAAAACTTTTGTCAGATCTAATTTATGAAGTATGATATATTCATACTACATAGATCAGACACTGAATAGATCATTGTTAAGGCTATAATTAATTTATTTTCCCATCAAATTTAATTAAGAACACATCTGCCAATCAGACCTTCTGATTAGCATGGGGTAATTGACTGAGTGAAGTAATTGTATGTTTGAAGTACTGAAAAATAAATAAGAGGTCTCTGTAGTTTAGGGGAGTAGATAAAAGCAAAGGCTCTGGAGTTAAACAGTTTTAAACCTTAGTCTTCTGGGCCTCCCTTTCCTCATCTGTAAAATGGGGGGCAATAATGTACTTATCTCATAGGGTTGCTGTGTAAGTAGACTTAAAATGCTTAGGACATTGGGATCAATAAATACTAATTATTAATATGAGTTTTGGGGAACCCCAAGAATATATGGTCTTTAACATCCCCTCTAGCAACAACATTCTATGATCAGTCTTTCCCAAGGTTAATTCCCTGGAATACCAGTTCCATGAGGTGTTAATAACTGTTGGATTAAGAAAAGGGGTCACTCTGTTAAACTGGGGAAAAGCTGGATTAAACAGGATTTGTTGTCACTGACTTAAGTGCATGCGTTTTTCTCAGAGCCATGCATGTGTCACTGTGAAAGGCCATTCCGAGCTAGGAGTGTATCCTGTTTTCCACTAATTTTATCATGGAACATTTTTCTCACAGTGCACATTACTGGAAAAGGGTTCCTTGGAGAGCAGTTTGAGAAAGGCTCCTCTGATGCATCAGGAACCTCCCAGGTCCTTTTTGTAGGTCTCTAATTATGAGATTCTCTGCTCTCTTATCTCTGGGTGAACTAGCAATGCATACCCCTTGGCAATGCCTGACTGTACCCTGTCTCCCTGCAGATCTACTTATCTAATGTAAATACAGCCCTGGCTGGGCCAATGTTTGTCCTCAGGGAAGATGGATGAGGTGGCCTGTGGCCTGAGATACTCAAGGGCTGCAAACTCTGGGTTGATGCCTGACATGGTTCATGCAGACATGGGCACCTCCTAGAGGAAGGCCAGGCTGGCTGCTGGTGGCAGAGGACAGTCAGGCCTGAGTCAGGCCAGGGTCACCTAGAAAAGGGTCCTTGAGGACTCTGCCTCCTCGGGGGCCGAGGCACTGACAGGGAGTCACCCTTGGTGAATAGATACAGCAGCATGGAGCCAGGAAGAGGGACAGGGGATCAGGGAGCCTAATTGGTACATTAAAGGAGATGAGGTGGCAGGGCTGGCAGCGGATGCCCAGGCAGAGGAAGGAGTACAGGCCTGGTGGGAATGGCTGGGAAGCACAGGTGCTGTCCTTCCCTCCTGGAAGATCTGCTCAGGTGCCACCTTTTCCAGGAACCCTCTGGAACCTTCCTCCCAGTGCTGGAGGGCCCCCCTCTGCCCCCTCAAGCTCCTCCACATTCTGTGCCCTCAGGTCCACAGGGGAGTCCTGCGTGATGGGAGAGTCCCCTTCATGTCCCACACAAGGTCCAGTGGGGGCCGCTGCTCAGCCACTGCTGTTCAATCCCGAAGGCCAAGGTTCTGGAGGCTGTGGGAGAAACATCCCCTCAGACACCCATCCCGGAATGCATGAGGCCTTTGCTGACTCTTGGACTCTCCTGCCCCCATAAAGTCCCCTGGCCCCTTTAAAATGAGGTTGGCTTAAAGGCCCCAGAAGGAATCTCCTTGCCCCCAGCCTGGCCAAGCCCAGAGTTAGGCCTGGGAAACCACCAGGACCTCTTGGAGCTGGCTGGGGTGGGGGTGGGGACCAGCCTGCAGAACTGGGTCTGGAGTTTATCGCCCTCCGCCCTCCACCCTCTGGGTTGCCGCTCCCTGAGGAAGGACAGCTCCAAAGCACAGCACCCAACGCCTCACTTCCCTCACTCGGCCCTGCCCCTTCCCAAGGCCTTTCTTCCCATCTTCCCAGGATCTCCTCTCTCAGCTCCTGCCCCCACCTTGAACCCACAGGTCTCTCCTGCCCCCTCCTTCCACCTCAACTCTCTCCTCCTCTCTCCTTAGTGGTCTTCCATTGCAGGTGCCCCAGCTACTGGGGGGCGGAGCCTCTGGTGTAGGAAGGTGCCCATCCCCCACCCCCACCCCCAGGCCCACTTGAAATGGGGGAGCTGAGAGGGAGGGAGGGTGCTGGTGTCATGGAAAATCCCCGTGGCAGCCAAGGTCAGTGTTTGCAGACACAGCCTGGCCTGGAGCCAGCGCTGCCTCCTGGGCCAGCTCCCTCTGGCCGTCCCAGCAGCCAGCTTGGAGAAGGGGCCCTCACAGGCACCCTGGGGCAGCTGTGGGTGCCTGGGGCAGCAGTCTCAGGAGTAATCAGGGGTAGAGCATGGCACACTAGGTAGTCCAACTTGCCCATTTTGCTGATGGATAAACTAAGGCCCAGAGAGGAGCAGGGCCAGCCCCAGGTCACAAGTCAGTGACTGTCCTAGCTCAGTCCTCTTAGATCGCCCCATGCCGCATAGTGGAACATCCTGCAGTCTGCTCTGCAAGGCCAAGGACTAGTAAAAGCCATTAAAGGAAGGCCGACTTGAGGCGTGACTAGACTCAGGTTGGTAATGTGGCCGGAGTAAGTATGCGGATGATCAACCAAGGTCCTTGAACTCAAAATGGTTTTCATCTGGGAGTAAATCAGATGAACTCTTTTAGTGGAAGCGTGTTGAAAACTTCAGTGTCCCATCCAAAGCAGAGGTTGTTGCCACATGCATTACTGAAATGCGTGGCAAAGGTGGTCAGTGTTTGGAGAGGGATTTGTGACGGGCAGAAGGAGGGATGGAGGTGAACTTTGGCTGGGATGCCAGGGAGCGCTTCGTGGAGGAGGTGGCATCTGTTCTGAGCTCCAAAGATGCAAGGTTCTGACAAGGGCACGTGGTGTGTTAGGGACTGAGAAAATACACCCCACGGCATGCTCACAAATGGGGGTAGGTAGGGGCCTTTGAGCTCTCTCAAAGGCAGCTTCGTGATCCATGGCAAGAAACAGAAAGGCATCTGCTTGGGGACCCTGTGGTGCCACTTCTAGGAATCCCTGCTAGGAAAATAGCCAGAGATTGGAACAGAGATTTATGAACAAGGATGTTTATAGCAGCATTTTCATTGTGAAAAATTGTAAACAGTCCAAATGTTCACCAATAGGGTTTGGTTAAACATATTAAGGTATATTTATGGGGCAAAATATTGTGCAGCCCTTAAAGTGCTGTCCCTGAGGAGGCTTTGAATTACATAGAAAGCTACCATATCAGGGTGAGATCCCACACTAAAATACATAAATATAAAAAGTATATGTACACACATGGGCACCCACAGAAAAAGAAGCTGAGAGGAAATACATTAAAAAGCACACAGTTTATCTATGATCAATGGGCTTGTGATTGGTTTTAATTTTCTTTTCATACATTTTATATATTCTTCAAAAAATCTATCACTTTTAGGGCCGGGGATATAGCTCAGTGGCACAGCACCTGCCTGACAAGCGCAAGGTCCTGAGTTCAATTCCCGATACCAAAAAAAAAAAATCACCAAAAAAAAACTATTACTTTTATAAGTAGAAAATGATGAATATAATGAACCTAACAACAAAAAAGTTTTCCTGGAGTTTTTGGAGCAGAAAGTTTGGTTGAAACATGAGAGTTGTTGAGGTGGGCAAGGGCTAACCTCTGAGGAGCTTCGAAGGATGGGCTCAGGAATGAAATTCCTAACTGGAGGGCAATGGGGAGCCTGAGCAGGGGAGGGGTAACCCTGGGCTGGGGTTGGGGGTGGCAGAGGAGGATCAGGGGCAGAAGGATTCATTAGTGTGGTTCAGTTGTCACGAACTCATGCCTGAGCTAGAGGGAAGCAGAGAATTCAAGGGTTCAGAGGTCGGAGGGGGAGCATGGAAGAAAGGGGGAGCTAGAAGAGAAAGGAGAAGGGAGAGGAAGAGAGGGGAGGGAGGCCGAGTGGAAACACAGTGTGTGGGACACCCTTGCATTTTTGGTGGGAACTGTGAGCTCCAAGAGGGCAGGGGCATTGTCTTTTTTGTGCACAACCGTGTCCCCCATAGCATAGAGGGAAGCTTGGCACAGGGCTGGTGCACCATACATCTCCGCTGAATGAATGAGTTAGGGGTGGGGACATCCAAGATGAGCCTGAGGTTTGAACAGGCTGGAGGCAGGGATGATGGATGGAGTGTGAGGCCAGTGTGGGCGGTGCCACAACACCAGGCAGCAACCCTGGGAGTCCTGGAAAGGGCACTGACCTGGCACATGTGGAATCTGTCCACTGCATCAGTGCCATGGCCTAGACCTGTGTCCTGTCTGTGTCCTTATGACTCCTTGGACAAGATATATGTGAGAGCTCAGAATTTCCAAAAGATTGGATGTGGTGGGGTTTTAATTAAATGAATCTGCCAGGGACAGCCTGGCATTGAGAAAGGAATTCTATAGCCCAATTTAAAGTGGACTTGGCCCTTTCTGCAGATGGCTGGCAGTGCCAGTCCTTCCTGAACATTTCTTTGAAGGCTGTATCTGACTCGAGCATCTGGTGGCCTGAGTCATACACACTTACTCTCCCGGGCTCTTCCCAGTTTGCCCGTGGAGGAGAAGCAGTGGCCCATCAGCATCTCCATGGTGGGCTCCCAAAGGGAACTACCTGCTTCCGACTGGGAGCCTGTTGGGCCTTGGAGGCCGCGGTGGTCAGCACAGTTGTGGGCCTAGAGCCTGGCACCTGAAACCTCACCCTGTGGTCAGCAATAAGGGGGCAAAGGGCAAGGGTGCACAAGTATTGCACAGCACCCAACTAGAAGTCGAGTGGCCTGGTGCCACTCCAGTGCTGCCATTGCCTTGCTGCAGGACAGGGCTCAGCAAACTTTTATTTTCTTACGTGGTTCTGGGATGGAACCCACGCTCTCCTGCACTCCAATGTTCTACCACAAACAGTGCTCTACCAATGAGCTATAGCCTCAGCCCTACACTTTTTATTTACTTATTTTTTAAAATAGCTTTTTGTTTTGATTTTTTGAGACTGGGTCTCCCTCCAGCACAGACTGGCCCTGAACTCGAAGCCATCCTCCTGCCTCAACCTCCCCAGTGCCAGGATTATAGGCGTGCACCACCACACCTGCCAAACTTTAAAATAAAGGGCCAGATAGTAAGTGTTCTAGGCTTCCCAAGTCCTAAAATAGTCTCCTGAGACTGAAGTAGTCACAGACATGTAAATGAATGGGCATGGATGTGTTCCAATATAACTATTGACAAAAAAGGTAGTGGACCAGATTCAGCCCATGGGCCCTAGTTTGTGGAGCCTGCTACAGTGCCTCTGATTTTCGACTTTCTTACCTAACAAATGGGATATTAAATTAAAAGTTCCCATCTACTCCTCCATCAAAGTCCACCTTAAAAGATATTTCCTCTGGTTTCATCCACCTAAACAAATCAGTGCCTGTCAACATCCTTTGAACATTCAACCAGCACCCATTTTTGAGTCCTTAATATTACCGTACTCTACATCCTAAATCTAGAAAAATAATTTCTTGTATTTCATTTGTGCAGGGCTTTATCATTTACAGAGCAATTTCTGGACATTCTGTTGTTTGAGCTGCAAAGCAGTCCTATAGAGCAGGTGCTTTGTTACTGTTCTGTTTTACAGATGTGGAAACCAAGACTCAGAAAGACAAAAAGATATTTATCTCAGGTCATAAATGCTAGAACCAAACTTGAAAGTCAAAGGCAGTTCTCTTTCCACCGTACTTGGCCAGCCCACGACTCTTCCCACTGGGGTGGAAGTCAGGAGACCTGGGGTCGGGTTCCTCTGTGTGATCAGAGGGAAGACTCGCCCTCTGTAGCCTCATGTACCTCCTCTGGGACATGAAGAGGCCGGAGGAAATGTCCTTGAGGCCCTTCAGCATGATCTGTCACCCACAAGCGGTGGAGGGTGCTATAGTCTCAATAGGAGCATAAGACAAAGGCTACTGGGACTGTTGGGTGCCCCAAGCAATGCCCTGGGCCTCTGGGTGCACAAAGGACCTCAGCCCTGGTGGGCACTGATCAGATGTGGAGGAAAGGGTGAGGACCCTCAGGCTGGCCCAGCCGGCCTGTCTCCGAGGACTCACATTCTCTCAGTTGGAGCAGAGGGGCAGCCAGCCCATTGCCCACCATTGGTCCAGACAACCTCCCTAAACATGGGTCATGTGCAGTCGGGGGTAGGTGGCCACCTGTCCCTGCCTGAGGCTCCCAGGGCCAAGACAGGGTGGGGCATTCTGGGAGTCTTATTCATCTCCAGCTTCTCCTTCCCAGCCACTGAGCCCTGAGGGACCCGATGTCCTCTCTTCTCCTGGAGCCCCTCTCCAGGGGGCTGAGTTCTTACTTCTTTGGCTTGTTTGGCTGCTGTTGCTTCTTAGTTTAGCCTCACTTTGGCCTCTCTGTCCTCTGAGGCTTCTTAGTAGCTCAGTGCCTGGCATGCTGTAGCAGTAATGGTAATAGTAATGGTAATGGTAATGGTGGTAGTAGAAGTCGTAATAGCAATAGTAATAATAATAAAGCACACAGTTAGTGAACCTTTGTATGCCAGACACTGCACTAAGTGCTTTTACACATATTTTATTTACTCTTCATAGAAATTTTATGAGAATTATCTCCACTTTACAGATGAGGAAACTGAGGCACAGCAAGCTTCTGTAATTCATTCAAGCCCACACAGCCAGTGAACGAACTGAGTCAGGGGTCATGCTCAGACCTGTCATCTTGGACAGTGTGACCAGAACTGCTGGGATAGATGTGTTTTGGAAGGCAGGAGCCCTGAATCTCATGGCTGAGCTAAGGCCTGGATAATTGGGACAAGGCCACACAGGGGCATGGCAGAGCCAAGCCTGCTTTGGCCAAGTCCTGTTCTCTTGCTTTCTCATCTCAGTGGCCTCCTGGGCCTCTGGACGGGGGTCAGGGATCAGGATCCACGGTCCCTCTGAGCAGGACCTTCATGAATCGCTCCCCCTAGTCCTGGCATGGGGAGGGTAGGCAGGTGCTCCCTCCGGCTGCGATTCCTCCTCCTTCCCCTCCAGCCCCTTCCTCCAGCAGAAAGGCCCAAGAGTGCACAGCGTCTCTGCAGAGGACCTCTCCACTAGCCTGAGCCAGATGGCAGGCGGTGGAGGCTGAGGCTGCCACAGGCTGCTGGGGAGCTCATGGCTGGCCCTGGAGGAAAACGCTGACCTCTGGCAGGGGTCTAGATTGCCTAGGGAGGCTGAGTAGGAAGCAGGGGCCCCAGGAGGCTGCAGCACTTGGCTGGGCTCAGGGATATCAGCTGGAAAATCAGTGAGACAAACATGGCTTCATTCCCTCTTAACTGTCTTCATTAATTAATTGAGTGAACATTTCTTAAGCACTCACTGCTTTGTGCCAGGCACCAAGCTAAGTGCTGAGATAGGATGCAGGATGGAATGGTGGGTCTTGCCTTTTGGAAACAGAGAGCAGCCAGCCGGAGGGTGGAAGAAGACCAAGAATGAAGATTTGCCCCAGGATCCACCAAGTCAATGCAGGTGGAGTGGGGTTGGGAGGTGGATTCTGTGAAGGTGGGCCTGCAAGACCAGGTCAGCGGGTCCAAAGGCATGGCAATCTTGCCAACCTGTGGCTGACAGCATGGTGTTTTCTGCACACAGCAGCCCCCAGAAATGGCCCTAGACAACTGGAAGCATTATTCAGGCTCACTGTGAGCACCTGGCTGGAGTGAAGAGCCTTTTGGCCCTGGATGTCACTACAGTTGGATCAAGGTCAATGTCTGAAGCCACACTCTGTCTTCCTCTCCTCTCCTCTCCTCTCCTCTCCTCTCCTCTCCTCTCCTCTCCTCTCCTCTCTCCTCCCCTCCCCTCCCCTCCCCTCCCCTCCTCTCCTTTTGGGTTGTTTGTATTGTCACTATTTTAAAAAATAAACTTTGTTTAGAGCAGTTTCAGATTTACAGAATTGTTGCAAAGTCCTGCTTTCCTTTTTTTTTTTTTTTTTTTTTTTTGTGGGTACCGGGGGTCGACCTTAGGACCTCGCGCCAGCAGGCACCCATGCTGCTGAGCGATATCACCGGCCCTTTTTTTCATATGTGGGTTCTGGGAGTCGAACTTAGGACCTCGCGCTCGCTAGGCAGGGGCTTATGCCACTGAGCCATCTCACCGGCCCCCTGCTTTCCTTTTTGAACACCTCATAACTGTCCTATGTTGTTGGTGCTGGCAGCTGTGTGTTCCTCCCATCCCCCACTGTCTTCTCCCAAGAAGCTGTCCTCCTGTTCTGGGCCCCCAAGCAGCATCTTCTCCTGCTCCCTGTGCAGCATCCATTTCCACCACACACTTGGCCTGCTTGCTAATGCTGGCCAGTGTAGCCACCCCTCCCTAAGCACAGCAATGCCTCCATGAACAACAGTCCTTTTAGTCCCATCTGTCTGTGCAGCATGGGGGGCAAGCAGGCCATTAACATGGGTGGTGCCGGGTTCTGGACAGGCCTTGGGGAAGTGTCCAGGGCCTAGGCCTAGTCCCCTGGGTGGTTCCCACCTCCCGGTCTCCACTCTGTGCAGAGCTGCAGCTGCAGGTGGAAAGTAGAGGATGGAGTGTAAGGAGGAAGGGACGAGGAAGGCAGGGCATCCACACCCCAGATCACAGCCCACACCATCTCTGCTCTTAATGCCTCTACTAAGCATCAGTGGTCTCACACAAGCCAGACACCCCCGCAGCAGTGATCTGCTCCTCACTATGACCCTCCAGGGGGGCGTGACTAGCTCCATTTTGATGAGGAAACTAAGGCTCACAGAAGTGAAATACTATTGGCCCAAGGTTATCAGAAAAAAAAAAAAAAAAAAAAAAAAGTAAGGATTCAACCTCCATCTTTTGGCTTTCAAAGTCCAGGTACTTTTTAAGGTGTCTGACTGTTAAGTGTGTCCCTTGGCTTGTCCACTTGTCCATTGAGCATGGACAGCATGTTCAGTGGGCCCTTATCCTGAGACTGCCATGCGGCCCTTGGACAGGACCTGGTCTTACAGTCTGGGTGCCCTGCGTATAGTAGAGGCTCAAACCATGAGAATGGTTGGTGCTGTCCTGGCCAAAGACTCTTTCTTCTTGGCCTGGTCTGTGCTGTCTGCCAGCTAATAGACCCAGAGATTGGGTGGCCAGTTCTTTCTGTCCAGGGAGTGGCCCTGGAGGGTCTCTTTGGAGACTTGTGGGAGGCTTCGGTGTGGCCCTGAGCCAGACAGAACAGGTGAGGCATGGAGGTTGGAGGGCGGGGCCGGGAGGCCATGTATGGGGGACAAAGACTGTCCAACAGTCCTCTCTGTAACAATCCCAGCCAAGTGTGGGCCTTGGCAATCCCTTTGTACCTTGTCATCCTGGCACAGGCCACAGTGGATTGGACCAGAGTTGGACACCAAGTCCAAGAGGACCCAAGCTGCTTGCAGGGCTGAGCCACTCAGCTTCTGTCTCCCAGGAACCAGGCTTGGGGGCTGAGGGTCTGGGCCAGCTTTGGGGTCTGAGCGCAGGGCTACAAAGAGTTGCGTCTTAGCTAGGAGCAAGGGGAGCCAAAGCTACATGCAAATCAGAGTTACAGGGGAAGAGGAGGCAGAGAGTGACCAAAGAAAGCAGGGACAGGAACAAAGCAGCTGGAGAGACCAGAAGGGCCAGGTCTGGGCTTCTGGCTGCTGGCCTTTGACACTGGTTAAGTGGCGCTGTGTCCTTTCAGAAATCCTCTTACTTGCTCTGGTCCAAAGGGGCACTGAACCCTGGCTAAGCCCCAGCCACTCCAGATGGAAGGCCAGCCCCACACACTGTCCCCAGGGTACTCTGCAAGGTGAGCAGTGCAGCAGAAGAGTCCTGGCTGGGTTTCAGAAGACCCACATGGGCACAGCACTCTACAGTAGTGAGGGGCATTCCTGTCGTGTCCTCTCAGTAGCTCCATGCAGCTCGCGGGGCTGGGGTGGTGTCCATTCCACAGTTGGGGACATGAAGCCTGGGAAGTTGGCATCTCGCCCTCAGTGACTGCTCCAGAGTTGGGCCTGGGTCTCTGGTTCCAGGCCTGCTGCTCCTCCTACAGTGCTGAATCTCTGGTTCCTTCTCTTACTAGGTAGCCATGTGATCTTAGGGTAAGAAACACAATATGTAAAGTGCCTAGTGTGAGGCCAGGCATATGGAGGGCATCAGGAAATAAGAGCTGCTACTAATATATCAATATATTTTTTCAGCACAGCTCTGAGCTGCCACTCACCACCCCGAAACTTTCCCTACTCCCTGAATCCACACAGTACAGCCAGGGGTTCCTGGTCCACCATGCAGGCTGTCCACCTCCAGTGTGACCCACCCCTACCTGGTCTGCTCCCTCCTGACTGCCCCAACATTGCGGTCCCGCTGTTCCAAGAGTTCTCTGCTCCCAAGCCAGCTTCGCCTTTGAGCGCCTCCCTCTGGGGCTGCTGTGGTCCGGACCCCTCCTGCAGCTCCTCCACCCTCTGAGGCAGCTCCAGGGATACCTCCTCTGGCGCACCTTTCCCTGTCCTGCTGACGAAAAGGCACATTCTGCCCTTGGCACTCATTGCCCAGCACTGGGTTTCATATGGAAGTGGGCCTGTCTCCTGCTGGCCTCCTTGCCCGGGGCCCACAGCAGACACACAGCAGCTGCATGGAGCTGGTCTTGATAGGTGGCTCGCGTGTCGTGGGGAGGCCTTCGGACACTGTGGCTCTGTCTCCATCACCCACACTACTCTCCTTCCTGGTCATGGAGTGGCCCAGACGGTTCTGGGCTGGCAGGGAGTTTGGGAGCAGATGCCAGGAGATGTGAGGGGAGGCTTTTCTTAGGCTCAGCACCCTCCCTAGGGCTCAGGAGCTCAGATGGTGAGGGTTGGCATTGTGCCCAGGAGGAGAGGGACTCCAGGCAATAGGGACTTCAGGCTGGAGGCAGCTGCCGGGACCTTCTCTCCTCTGAGCCAACCTGCAGATGTGGGACCCTCACTCCCAGCACTCATACACACACACACACACACACACACACACACACACTCCAACACCTTGCCTTCTACCTCCTACCTTCCATGATCTTTTGGCACAGCTCTGTCTGCTATCCAGGGCAGAGTGCGGGAATCAGCTGGGCTGCAGAGTGGACAAACCCAGGAGAGCAGGAAGTGCACGCTGCCATACAGGAGAGAACCCCCCCCCCCCCGGTCTCTGGACCTCTGCTATTCCGGGCCCTGAGGAACTGGACCCTCCCCACTCTGAATCCCCCTCCTCTAGACCGGGGCCGCAGACTCTTCTCAGAGGTTGTGACTCCACCTCTCTCCATGGAAACATGCTCCACTCAACCCTATGCTGTTGGAAACACTCCTTATTCAGAGTGAAGTGACCAAGGCTTTGGCCGTTCTTTCTTGGCCTGTCCTTGGGCACACTGCCCTTTATATGGAGACTGGGAGGCAGATGCCCATCCCCAGCCTGCCATTCTCTGACCTCTGCTTTCCCAGCCTTCCCAGTGACCTCTGCCACGCACTGGCCTTCCTGACTCTGCATCCGCACTGCTGTCCACAGCCTAGAGTTGGACCCGAGATAGCCCTAGCCAGGGTCTCCGAGGAGAGTGACTTCTCAGCTCCGTGGCCTACAGAGGCTGCCTGTTTGTGCACTGTGTCCTCAGCTTGCTTTTTATGGTGCCAAGAACTCCAAGCTGGGCAGCCTCCCCAGGACCCAGCCCTCTCCAGCTGCTGCTTGCAGTGCTGTCTGCCTCCCCTCCCTCCCCAGCCCCAGTGTGGAATCAGGGCAAGCTGGCTTTCTCTGCACTTGACTTTATTCAAATGATTAAATGCCTCTGTCACCGTTCCTCCTCCCCAATTCAAAACAATACTAGCTAACATTTACACAGTGCTTACTACATGCCAGGCACCGCTCTGATATATGTGCCTCCTTTAATCCTCAAACTACCCTATTCAGTAGGAACTATTATTATCCCATCTAAAGATGTAGGAACTGAGCCACAGAGAGGTCAAGTACTTGCTCAAGGTCACACAGCAACCACACGGCCGAGCTGGGCTCTCCTCTTGCTGTCTCTGACTCTGTGGGTTCAGCCAGTGGGAAAATGTGAAGACAGGCCTCCGGGCAGGTGAGTGAGGCATGAATGGGAGCAGACTCAGAGAGTGTCCCAGACTGGGTGACACTCCTCTGGGGAGAGACAGGCCTTCAAGGGATGTAGTGGGAGAGTGCGTGGGAATTATTCACGATACTCTCTTGTGCTTCTGTACCATTTTCATTTGCGGCTCACTCATGTTTCGACAGTGAGTGAGGCAAATGTCCATTTATCCCACCGACAAATGAGGAGGCTGAGCTCTGAAGGTGAGACGACTCGGCCAAGGTCACGCAGTGCCCGTGGCGGGAACTTCCCACGGTCCTCTGCTGCTGGCCACCTGATGCCTGAGTCTGGAGCTTGGGTTCCAGTGCAGCAGGAACCTTCCTTGAGCCATCCGATGAGGGGTTGGTTAACTCCAGTTCTCTGTGGGAGACCGTAGTGCACAGAGAGGCCCATCTAGCCCTCCTCTATTCCTGGCCCGAATTGGCACAGGCACCTGGGAAGGGCAGCCGACCAGCCACGTGCCACTGTTACTTTAAAAGTAAACCAGGGAAAAATGAGGCTTAAAAATAACCCTGGGGAGAAGCTAATTACTACTGCAGCCCCCTGTCAGGGCTCTAGGGGGTACAGCTGGGCCTCTGTGGTGCCTGGGTGTTGTGTCCGCTCTGCTTATCTCTTCCAGCTGAGAGCCAGGTACTAGTCCCTGCCAGAGTAGCTGGGGCCAGAGGGCCTCAGAATGCCAATGCTAAGAGCTGGAAACATCCCTAGGTATCCCAGGTGAAATCCTTCATCATAGAGACCAGGATGGGAGGCAGGGAGGAGAGGATGTGTCCAGGCTGGGCAGGCCAAGGCCAGGCCTGCAGAGCCCAGGTTTCCTAGATCCTGCCAGGAATTCTCTTTTGATCCCACATTGTCTCTGGGCTTTGTCTGTGATTTCCCACTGGAACCACCCTGGCTCCAAAGGGAACTTTGAGGTCTGGAGCTCTCTCTCTCTCTCTGGTATGGTGGTGGGAGGCAGGTGTCTGGTTTTACCAATTACAACTCCTATATAGGACTCCTGACTGCCATGTCTCCTCTATACCATTCTCTCAAGAAGGACTTTGCGGCCCTTCTTGACTCATCTGGGTAAGACTGCTTGGCCCTTCTGGCTGCCTACTCCTGGCTCCTCCAGAGACATCTCTGAATGCCCCGAGCCAGGCTGGGGCTGCACTAAGACCCAGTCAGGCTCTTTCCCAGGGAGCAGTTAGGGAGGCAGGGCCGCATTCCTGTCCTATAGGCCCAGTGCCCCTGAGGCTCTAGGAAGCTCTTGCAGCCAGCCCCCACCTTTGGCAGAGGGTTCGGGAACATCTGCAGGGCAGGGAAGGAAGGACATGGGATCCAGCTAAGGACAGACTGCAAGGATCAAAGAGAAAAAACAGCCTTCCCAGAGGAGGGAGGCAGAGGCCAGGACTGCTGGGAGCTCATGGGAGTGATCAAAGGACAAGGATGGTGGGGAGGTGGTGGTGGAGGGGGAGTGGTGCAGGGCTGGCAGGGTTGCTGGGTGGGGGCTGCTGTAGGAAGCATGGGGCTTCCAGTCAGATGGGCCTGAGCTGGAGCTCCTGGCTGGCGCCCTGAGCGGGTAACCTTTCTGAGCCTCGGGCTTCATTTGCATAATGGATCTAATGATAACTACCTCCTGGGCTCTGCAGGAGAAGGTTCTGAAGCATTTGTGAAAGGGCCTGCAAACAGGCGGAGCTGAGAAACTGTTGGTTCTCTGCCTGCCACTCCTGAAATCTGGCCCCTTGGTTGCAGGCTCAACAAGTAGAGAAGAGCCAGCACAACCTTCCCCTTCCCTCGTACCTGCACCAAACTCCTGAACGCGATGCTGTTCTCATGGCCAGTGTCTCTGTGGACCGCCACGTTGCCGCATCCACTGGCTGTTCCTCTGATTTGACCTCCCAGTGCAGCTGGTACAGCTCACTGTTCCCCCTCTTGGAATACTCCTCCTGGCCTGTGGGACACCAGTGTCCCCAGGTACCTTCCTATCTCCTTTCTTGCTTGATCTCTCACTGTTGGTGGGAGGGCTGGGTGCTCTGCCCTTCTCACCAGCTCTACCCTCTCCCCGGCTGATCTCAGCTAGCAGTGATTTTCATTATGATTTCCAGCTGTCAAGTTTTTAATCTCAGCTTTGACTTCTCCCTTGAGCTGCAGACTTGTCTATCTAACTGCCTTCACGGGTTTGTCATGAGCACCTCAAAATTAACCTAGACGTCTAAAACAGAAGTCCTGAATCTCTTTACCAAACCTGTTATTCTCCACATTTCATTTTCCATCTAGTAAGTGTTCATCCTCCTGCTAGTTGCTTGGGTCAAAGACTTAGGACCGTCCTTGATTATTCTCTTTCTCGGACTCCTGCAGCTTCTCCCCCCTTCTTTCCCCAACACATGAGTATTACCCATCAGCAAGCCCTGTCCACACTGCTTCTAAGATGGCCTCAATCTGCACACACTCTCCACTTCCCCAGACATCCCCTGGTTTACTCCATCATAGTTCTCTCTTGTGAGTATGCACTGCCTTTATTAAAGAGGCTCTAGGGGCTGTCTTGTCCCTTTGGCCACGGGAGGCCACAGCTAGCAGCTGAACTAAGAAGGGGGCCCTCACCAGACCTCAGAACCTGCTGGCACCATGCTTTAACTTCCCAGACACCAGAACTGTGGAGAGAGTCAGGGAGTGGAGAGAGTCAGGGGGCTCTGCTTTGTCAGAACTGTTGAGTGGCTGGGATAGCTACTCCCCTCTCCCCCGTCCCCTGACCAAGCTCTCCTCTCATCTGGAAGAGAGAACTTCTGGCATCAGCAGTTCACAAGGAATACGGATAACCCCAGGGACTGCTGTAATTCCATCCACTGCCCACCTGAGTCCTTACTCTGTAGGAGTGACCAGCATTAGCCCCCCCAAATACACCCTATCTTAGCCTAAGGCTGAGAGAGTTGCTTGAGTAGGTACCGCATGTCATCACACAATGTCCCATAAGCATTTTTAAGATAGTAAACCACTGGGAGGACCCACCCAGCTAACCCAGGGCCCTGAGATCTAGCAGGTTGCTGGTCTAGGTGGATGTTGGAGACTGGTTCATGAGCAAGATGTCAGCTCCCAGGACCCTAGCACCTTGGAGCCAACACCAGGCCTGGATGGGAAAGGGGGGTGGGCAGCCACCAGTACATGTCCTGGGTGGGCTCTGTCCAAGGAGAGGCTGTCTGCATCCTTGCTCCTAGCCACCCCATCAGAAGGCACCAGCTGGGGTCCAGACTCTGGGCCTTAGCATTCCCTCTGCACTCTGGCACAAGGACAGCTATGGGAGCTGCCTTTCCAGAAGGAGGCTCCTGCATTCTAGCTGCCCCAGGGCCTGGGGCACTGGCCTCACTCTGCTGATAAGCAGGACCTTGGCCATACTCAGAAATGCTGTCTTTCCCTAAAGGGTGACTTGGAGGTCCTGAAGAGAGCTGTGTTCTTGAGCCAGCCACAGAGGAAGTCCCTTCAGGACAGCATGGGTTGAAGTGGGGACAAGAGAGCGATCCCGGATGGAATACTTCTCAGGAGTGCTGGGAGGGGAGGCCAGTCTAGGTCAGCCCAACCCTTCAGCCAGTCGAACCATTCATAGGCAAGGCTGGGGTCAGGTGTGACTCCTCCAGGTCTCACAGCCAAGTGGGACAGGAGGAACAGCAGAGGTGGCGGGTCCCCTACTTTCCTCAGCTTGGCTGCACTGAGCTAAGTCAGTCCTCTGTCATGATTCACAGAAAGGACACATAACCTGCCTCTAGGAGCCCCCTGGCCAACCCTACGCGGTCATGCAGGGGACAGCAGACAGAGGAGTACTTAGGACTTGGGGCAGTGAGCTGGGCATGGTGTCCAAGAGGAGGAGCCCCCATTTTGTTCCATGCTGAGGGGACTTCCCTTGGACTGACCCCCTTCCCTGGAATTGAGAACAGGTGCAAGCTACAGCCATGAAGGAGGAGAAAGAGCCTGTCTCCAGGACCCCTGTGAGACCCTCTCAGTCCCCTTCTCCTCTGGCGGGATAGCGAACATGGCCTTCTCCTGGGGCTGCCCATTAACTCCTGATGACTTTGCCACCTGGCTCCCCGAGGAGTTCTGGCTTTGTGTTAGTGAGGACTCTTCTTCAGCTACCCTCTGAATGTTTCCGAGATGCCAAGGAAACCCAGAAAGCTAAGACCTGTGGCTGGCGGGTGGCCCAGCCTCCCAAGGACAGAATACTGCTCCTAACAAGCTCTCTTCCCCCGTGCTCCCACCACTGCAGCTTCCCATCACCTGGGGAGTCTTAAAAGTTGAATCCCTCAGTTTTCCCAGACCCTAGTGAATTACTCCTGGGGACAGCGTCCTCAGACCCATCACTCTGCCGCTACAGGGAAACCTTCCTGCCCAGCACAACAGGGCCATTTACTACCCCTCCACACACTAGAGAACAGGTGAGTTGTGCAGGTCTCCCCAACGGGGCCCCCTTCTCACTTGCTGGCCCCTCTTAAGAACTGCCACTTAGATCCCCACTCCATTTGGGGGATGGTATTGCAAATGCATGTCCAGGAGAGGCATTAGCTCAGTGCCCCCACTACTGCCATTATTGTACTTCATTCACTGGGGTGCACTTCTGCAGTGTTCCCATGTTCCTGCCCCCCCCATTAGCCACTGTCTGGGAGCAAAGGCACTTGTATTCCAAGGGGGAGGACTCAGTTTTAAGGTCAAAAATTCTGGATTTTGCCTCTGACTCCCACATTTACTCATTCTGGATCACAGGAGGTGACTTCAAGGCTAGTTTTTTTACTGGCAAAGTAGGAATAGTGGCGCTTACACCTTGGGATTGACATGAGGCTGAGATATTGTACGTCCAAGTACGGTGCATGCAGATCACAGCCCCATTCTGCCACTTGCCAGCAGTGGTGACTTTAGGGGCCTTCCCTGAGCCCTGAACCTCAGGATCCCGGTCTGTAGAGTGGGGATGACAGTAGTGCCTCGCTCTCACATGCGCTGGGAGGATTGAATGAGGTGGTAGTGTAACAGCCCAGCCAGGAGAGACTCTGGATGGATGCAACCTTGGATCGTGACCGTGGAAACTGAAGCAGGCTCTGTGGACAGCAGTTGCTTCACGTCAGGTCTAAAATCTGTACAGCACAGCCCTGCACAGAGCCATGTCCTACATGGATCAGAGGCTGGCTCCTGCCTGGGACTGTCCGTCTGTCCCTTGCCAGCCACAGGTCCCGGGGTGTCCCTTTGCAGGGGCAGGAGGACTAGCCCCTGTCTCAAAGGAGAGGCTGCCCTTGCTGGAGCCTGGTGTTGCTCTCTCTGGGCTGCCCCATGGGGCCGGACAGTTTGGCTCTTGGGAGAAAGACCCCCTCCAGACGGTCTTATGACCTGTGGCTGGAATGTGACTCTCCGGATGTGTCTGAGATGGTCATTTCTGAATTAGAGCCATGGTCAGGAGAGGCCTCACACATTCCTGAAAAGGGACACTGAGTCCAGGCCAAGCATTGGAGCCTGGGGCTGAAATCAAGCAGGGGCTGCTCAGGGTCCAGACATGTGGCCTGGGGAGGGTGTGTGGTAGGGGACGGGACTCTGGCGGCAGGTCCCTGTAGAAAGCATCCACGTAGAGCTGGGTGATAACATCATGTCCTGCAGCTCAGCACTGTCCCGGGGATCCTGCACACCACTGATAAGGCTGTTTGATCTGAGCTCTGAGGGGACCTTTGATCCAGCAAAGGGAGAGGCAGTGCAAGTGCCCCCTGGATGCTGGCTGAGGGCTGCTGGGTGACCAGATGAAGAGGGGCAATAGCAGGGGCTGTGGGCACCCACTCGTCAGGATCCAGGCAGGAGAACACAGGTTGGGTCTGTCATTTCTCACCTCCAGTGCTGGTCAATGCAAGTCCACCCACCAGAGCTCATGCCCCCAGCCTGACTCGGGCTGTTCTCTCCCCCAGCAGCTCATGTCACCCATCCTCACCCACTGAAGTCCTCACTCACCATTCAAGCCTCCTCAAAGCACACGGTCCCAGAAACCTTCTCAGACTCCTCCTTGGGGTGGCCCGCTTGGATTTAGCACACATGCCATCTTTTCATGACTCCACTAGACCCAAGGCTGCTAGGGGAAGAATCTAAGTTTTTGTGCCCGTTCTCTTGGTGCCTTGTGCAGTGTCTGGCACTCAGGTGGTCTCAGGAGATCTCAGCAAATTTTGGTAAGCTGACTTGAAATGAAGGTGAAAGCCAGTTCTATTCAGAAGGTGACTCAGAGGGCCCAGGGACCTCCTGGACATCCCTCAGTTCCACTCTGAGTACTCTAACTCTCCAAGCTGCTCCCGGAAGATCAAGAAACCAGAGTACTTTAAGGTCAAAGAGAAGCTTTAAACCTGGTTATCACACCCTCATTCCCATATTTGTGCAGAATGATGGTCTTTTTGATGTGTCAGCGTGGCCAGGGTAAAGCCCCCGGGTTAGTCAAACAAAAACCTAGGGATTGCTATGAAAACATTTTGTAGATGTAATTTTTTTTTTCAGTGTTGGGAAATGAACTCTTCACATTGAGCTACATCCCGAGCCCTTTTTATTTTTTATTTTGAGACAGGGTCTCGATAAGTTACCCAGGTGGAACTCAAACTTGTGTTCTGCCTCAGCCTCCCAGAGTGCTGGGATTATAGGCATGCGCTACCACATCCAACTTCAGACTGATTAAAGTCCATAATCAGTTGTCTTACAGTAAGGGAAGCATAGCTTGGCTCCAAATTATGATCTAGGGTAATCTCAACAGATTATCCCAGTTAATCTGCATAAGCATAATTTAATAAGCCAAAAGACTGAGGAGCAGTTGAAGAAATTCTACCTGTGGCTAGCAGTGTTTGTACAACTAGGGAGAGTTCCAGCCTGCTTTTCTTGACCACCTGCCCTGTGGGATTTGAACTTGATAGTCTGCTCTATGATTCTATAACACAATTCTTTGCAGCACATCTATGTTTATGTTCTACCGGTTCTATTTCTCTCGTTGAGCCTCATTTATACAGGAGACCTCTGCCAGGGTCTGCTTGTATGCTTCCTGTGTTGGAGAGCTCACCCGCTCTTGAGTTAGCATATTCTATCTTTGGCCAGCTTCAACTTTACATGCTGGTGTTGCTTCAAACCCAGGGGCACACTCAGAACAAGATTGGCTCTTTATTCTGAAGTCGTCCAGCAGATAACTGAAGCCAGGACTCATGGCCTCCATGCCCTGCCACATCCCTCCCATGACATACTGCTCCCCACTCCTGAGCCCCCCAAGGTTGTTGATGTCCCTCTTAAAGTTTGCAAACACAGATGACCTGATGGGCTCAGAAGAACAGAGGCCTTGTGCTGCCATTTATCCTGCAACAGGCTGAGTGTCTCTGTCATGGGACCATGGGCTTGGGCCCCCCAGGGGATTTTCCTGTCTGGACCCAGCCCATAGGAATCAGGGCCCCTTCTTGAAAGAAGAAACCATCTTGAGTCTCTTCTAATGATGAGTGGGGCATATTGTCCTCACTGCTTGGGTCAATGGTATAGATTGCATCTCTGTGTCTCCACAAATTCATGTGTTCAGCTTTATTCCCCAGTGTGATGGATAGTAGGAGGTGGGGCCTTTGAGGGGTGAGTAGGTCATGAGGGTGAGGTCCTCAAGAATGGAATTAGTACCCTTCAATAAGAAGAGACATGAGGACTCCTCTTCCTCTGCCATGGGAGGACACAGTGAGAAGAAGGCCATCTGCAAACCAGGAAGTGGGTCCTTAACAGACACCTGATCTGCTGGCATCTTGACCTTGGACTTCCCAGTCTCCAGAACTGTGAGAAATAAACGTGTGTTGTCTAATCTCTCAGTCTATGGTCATTTGTTCCAGCAGCCTGGACAGACCAAGACAGGCAGAAGCCACGAGGGAGGAGCTTGTTCTGCATTTTGTGTTTAACCTCTGGGCTGCCTGTTCTCCATTGATCTAAAGAGCTTCCCTGGCAGATGGTGTGTGTGGGGAGAAGGATGACAGCTGAGGTCCGGTGGACTCTTATCCACATGGGGAAAACCCTCCCTGCTTCTATTCCCTTTTCCACTCCCCCTCTCCACTTCCCTCCCCTTCTCCACAGCACCCCACCCCACCCCTGGTTCCATAGCTCTCCTGAGGGCAAGACCCAGCTTTTCCACAGAGCTCTGACCTTCCTCCACCGAATCCTAGGGGGCTGGGGAGTTCCAGTGCAAAACTTTCTTTTCCTTAAAATCACAGTCCACACCTCATGGCTACTCCCAGAAGCCAGGCCTCTAGCTTCTTTAGATCTTTGCTACTCAAAATTTGGGTCCTGGGCCGGTGAGATGGCTCAGCGGCTTAAGCGCCTGCCCTGCAAGCGCGAGGGCCCGAGTTCGACTCCCGGAACCCACATACGAAAAAGGGGCCGGTGATATCGCTCAGCGGCACGGGCGCCTGCTGGCGCGCGAGGTCCTGAGGTCGACCCCCCGGTACCCACAAAAAAAAAAAAAAAAAAAAAAAAAATTTGGGTCCTGCAAGGGCATTGAGAAAGACATAGTCTTCAGTTGGCCACTTAACTGCTGCCCCTTACTTACTTTTAAAAAATAAAATGGGAGGTGTTGTTTTTGTTTTGTCTCTTCTTTAAAAAAAAAAGCCAGAAAATATGTGCATCGGGCCAGGGTAGCGGAGGGGAGAGTCTGACCAGCTGTTCCATGCCTACAATGTGGGAGGTTTGCCCCCTAACCCCACTCTGTCCTGCTCGCAGTCACCCCGGGATCATTGACACATTCCATCTCCTGCCACCTTCCCCCTTTAAAATGCTGTTTAGAGGCAGGGGACCCACTTCGTCTGAACAGCAGGGGATTCTGACTACCTTGCTTCATGATTCAATACATTTATTGTATTAAAAAATGTGACTGTAGGATGCCATTACATGCTGCTTTAAGTTTTTGGAATATTTGTTATTACTGACAATTAATTAATAAAAATATGTTTTTAAAAACCTTTAAAAAATATGGGCCACAGATCTACAGCATCAACATCCCTTGGGGTTTGTTAGAAATGCAGAATCTCAGGCTTGGCCCCAGACCAAAGGGATTAAAAAATCTGCATTTAAGTGACCAGTCAGGTCACTCACTGCATGGGACAGTTTAAGAAGCATTAACCTAAGGCCTCTTGGGGGGGAGTGGAGAACCCAGTGTCTAGCACCAAGGCCAGTGTCCCCTTACTAAGAGGGCATTGCTGTGTCTTTGGAAGAAGCAGAAAGGGGAAGCAGGTGATGTAAGGAACGAACTTCTGTGGAAGGCGAGGGAGGGAGGTCAGCCCCAGCATGACAGGGACCCCAGGAGGCCCAGCCACAGATGGTGACCACACCAGACTGGCCCTGCTCTGGGCGGCAGTTGAGGTGGCTCTAGCAAGTGCAGATGTGGGAGCCCCTGGGAACAGGCCGTTTCTGGGCAGTCTGGGAGGTGGCAGCCTCAGCTGGGCACTTGCCTGCTCTCTGGACGGCCATGACAGGCATTCATCATGTGGCTCTCTGAGGACCAGAGGCTATCAGAGGGGTCAAGGAATAGGGCTCTGATCCCAGCTCTGATGATCACTGTGGGTGTGACATTTAGCAAGATCCTTCTCCAGTCTGGTGTGCATGGAGAGGACGGGAGCTAGAATTCCGGTCCCTGCATAGTCTGAGTGCCCTGGGTAGACCCTGGTGCCCATCCTCCCACATCTGCTATGTTCATATAGAAGGAGTTGCAGAGGCTCCATGGGGAGTGGAGTGGCAAGGCCCCATGGGAAGACACCCCTACGGGCCTGGTCATTTCTCTGTGGGGCGCTGGGCAAATTCAACCTCTCTGAGCCAGGCAGTGTACGGGTGCTGGTGAGGGGCAGCACCTGGCCCATTGCAGGCACACATCTGTTTCCTGCACCCCAGGTGGGGCTGGAGATGGGGAGGGGACGATCCTGGGTCTCTGCTGAGGTTTGCCTAGATTGACAATGGTCTCGCTGGAGCTTGGTTTCTCCCCTTGCTTCTGGCTGACTGTGGGGAAATCATTTTTTACTTTTTTTTTTTATTACAAAATCAACTCACAGATTCACCGTTTGTGCTGCCAGCTGAAAGCTGTTTATAGTGGTGATTTGCACTACATTCATCTGTGCTTGTTTATGTTTTCTTTGAAAATACTTATTGTGTTTGTCCTGTCCCCACTGTGGCCAGGCGTGTGTCTTCTATTTCTGTCCTGTCTTGCGCCCACTCCCTCCATGCCTGCAGCCCCCACCATGATGTGTGGGAACTGGACCTGCACACCTTTGGCCCAAAACACCCAATTTGTAGATGAAGAAACTGAGGGTCACAGAGGACCAGCAATGGAGCTTTGTGGAACTTGACATTGTGCCTCCTTCCTCCAGTCTAGGACCGGTTCTCCCACCACTGGGGACCGCATTTACTCTGACTGGTTTTCTGCAGGATCTGCCTGTCAGAAGTGGAGGTGCTACCCTTGGGGAGGAGCCAGGAAACCTGGGTTAGGGGAGTGGGATTTGGAAGAAAAGGAGAAGGGGTGGGCAGCTTCCTGGCCCTGAACCCTACTGTCCTCACCTGTTGGGAAGGAACAGAGGCAGCTTTGGCCATGGTGACCCTGAGGAGATAGCCATTCCCTCTGTGGGGGTTGTGATAATATATGAACAATAATATTAATAATAGTAACAGTTGCCGATACTATTTACCAAGTGCATACTCATACCAGATACTTTCTTCTCCTGATCGCTTTTAATCCTGGGAGGCAGATATTCTTCTTCTTATTATTATTATTTGAGACAGGGTCTCCCTATGCAGTTCAGGCTAGCCTTGAACTCACTATGTAGCCCAGGTTGGCTTTGAACTCGTGGTGATCCTCCTGCTCCAGCCTCCTGAGTGCTGGGATTACAGGCGTGTGCCACCATGCCCAACAGGAGAGGCAGATATTATTATTCCCATTTTATAAATGACAAAACAAAGTCTGGGAGATTAAGAAGCTTGTGGCAGGGGGAATGTTGGGTGGGTGAGGAGTGGCTTGAGATAATACCAGGTACTCTGCAGTCCTATATCACCTTGCAGAAAAGGCTTGCAGGGGTCAGAGGAGAGGGGCTGGCCTGGGGGCAGAGGAAGGAAATGCGGAGTGCTTCAGGGAATAATTCTGCCCGGGCTTCTCCCCTCTTCTTCCTGGGAGCATAAGCGTTCGAGGCGTCAGTGCTCAGAGAGGCGGGACATGAGGAGAGTAGGATGACTATGAGAACTCTACTCTGGGCACCCAAAGGTCTGGGTCCTAATCACGCCTGTGCCTTCAACTTGCTGTGTTTCCTAGAGCAAGTTATTTACCTGAGTGGGTCGTCATTAATGTCTCCTCTTGCTATTTCATTTTATTATTTATTTTCACTCTTTAATTATAGGACTCTGGAATTTGGGAAGTAGTGGGTCACTTCTGGACTTCCTCCTTGAAAAGATGTAAAAAATACAGGTTCCCTCCTGAGACACCTGCTTGAATTTACAGTCTCGGGGCTGAGGACAGAAGAGAGGCTGAGCGAGGAATAGAACAGATTTCCTGCCCCGCTCCATCCGCTCATCTGTCACCTGTCCCTGGTTGCCTGAGAGCCACAAGCATTTTGGACCGCAGTGGGAAAGTGGGCACCTGGGAGCCTGCGGCAGCCTCCAGGAGGGCCCGGTGCTGGCACAGGTGTGCTGCGCGGCCTGCTTTGGGAGGGGCAGGTCGGCTGTGGGGCACAGAGCCAGAGCCCTCTGCTTCTGGAGTGCTTTGCGAAGGAACAGCCGGCATGGGCTCCTCAGTGCCTGGGGACACGAAGGTCTGGGTTGAATTCTTGAAGTGGAGAAAGAACAGGTAGCAACACCAGGGCACAGGGGCGAGAGCCTGACTTTGAGTCCTGAGGCTGTGGAGGAGTCAGGGCCTTAGGTTCCTCCAATGAAAAGTGGGGGTAATAATGCTCATCTGGAAGGGCTGCTGGGAACTAAATAAGGGGATACAAATGAAGTGTCTGAAGAGAGCCTGCCGACGTGTAGGTACTACATGGTGGCTGCCCCTATGTTGTGCTGCTGCCACTGTTAATAACAATAACAGAGGCTGGGGACATGGCTCAGTGGGAAGAGCACCTGCCTAGCATGTGAGAGGCCCTGGGTTCCATTGCCAGCACAATAAATAAAAAAACAAATCTGAAAAAGAGACATTCTGAAGTGGAAGGGTTGGGGGATTGGGGGTCAGATTTTGCTGCCCTGCCCCCATTGTGTGACTCTCATCGCCCTCTGGTGCCTTATCTGTGAGAGGAGGTGGTACCAGCTGATCCCCAGGCCCCTTCCTGCTCTGACAGCCCCTGGCTATGAATAGACCCGGCTGGGGCCTGGAGGAGTTTGATGACTCAACAGCTAGGGAGGGCAAGGCTTCCCAAGGAAAGAGTTTCCATTCGTGTTTGGTGAACTTGGGGGGACAATGAAGGAAGGGTTTCCTGGCTGGGAGGCTAGGAATGCGGGAGCAGGAGGAATCTGTGCAGCCAGAGGAGACTGTGACTAACCAGGTGAATGACTAAGTCTGACCCTGCCAACCTTCCACCAATCAGAGCTGCCCGAGAGTGCCCCGCAAGCTGGCATCACTAAGCAAGTCGAGGCTCTGCCAGGCCTGGCTGGGTCTGGGCTGCACAGCATATGGAGGCAAAAGAAGCAGCCAAGAGACCAGCAGGGAAAGAGCACTGGGCTTGGAGTCGGAAGACCCAGCTTCCCGCTTTGACTCCACAGCTCACCAGCTGGGTGCTCTGGGGGGTTTCTTCTCCCCCCTCAGCCCCCCACCCATCTCTACAATGGAGCTAGCAGTACCTGCCCTGGCAACTTGACAGAGCTGTGAAGTCTGAGAATCAACCACGAGGTGAAAGCGCTGTGATCACTGAGGTACCAAATGAATAGGAGGTTCTTTCATTATTCCATCCCAGTGGGACTCCCCATGAGAAGTTCCAAGGGGGGACAGTCCTGCTGACCCTTGATTCTAGGTCAGGATCAGTCTAGCACAGGCCCCTTCCAGCCATCTCATCACTGCCCAGGCAGGGTTTTCTTAGATCTGAGCCCCTGTGGCTGGCCTCTAGCTGGGTGGCACAGCCAGAGTAGAAGGTGAGAAAAAGTCAGGGGTGGTTGGTGGGGCAGAGACTGGGAAGAGCCAGTCTGAGGACCCCAGAACCTGGGTGGTGGTCTGAAATTGTCCTTCTTGCCCAGCACTGTATAAAGAATCTCCAGACCCATGCTCTGCTTCTAGCCCGAGCTTTTAGCATCTCCCTAGGCCAGGACACAAGCACTTTGGGAAACAACAGCATGGGTGGAGAGGAGGGCGATGCCCTTTTCTTTCTGCACACCTTAAACTCATCAGTAGCATTCTCTGAGTGCTCACAGCCACTGGGTCACATGCTGGCACTGGGAGCTCAGTAACAGGACCTACAGGACTCTGCGCACATGGCGATTAATTATAGTGTGGCTAAAGATGCAAAAAACATTCCCCAACATGTACATGACATTCAAAGGAGCCTGCAGTGGTCACCCAGGTGTTGATAGTAAATCCTGCAGTGATCCAGAGCAGTGGCCTGGGAGACTTCGAGGAGGAGGTGGGATCTGAGCTGGACCTAGAGGGTTAGTGTGGACAAATAAACAGAAGACTGAGAAAAAGGTGTGTCGGACATGCACAATTGAATGTGTTCTCAGGGGACAGTTGGGCTGCAGTAGAGAAGGATTGTGCATGTAAGGGGTGAGAAATGAAGTCAGACACAGAGGTGGGAACCAGGTATACAGGTCCTCAAAATTTGGGTTAAGGAGTATGGATCAGATTCCATGGGCAGTGGGGAGCCTCTAGGGGCTTCTGAGGAGGAAACCTGTATGGGGGAGCTGTGCTTTAGGATATATTTTTTCTGGCAGTATTGTCCAGGGGACTATGATTTGTTGGGGGAATGAGATTGGAGGCAAGGAGGTCAGCTGGGAGGTTATTGTGGAACTAGGAATACGGTAGTGAGAAGGAAAAGGGCAATAAGCAGGGCTTGCTGTGGGACGAGGGGAGGGAAGGCCTAAGGATGCTTCTGATTCTCCAGACAGCTGACCACCTCGAGACCAGGCAGGTGGCAGTGGGGCTTTCTGGAGAGGGGAGGGGCCCCAGAGCAGAGCCGGCCTGGCTCCTTCCGGGCTCCTCTTTGGGCTCCAGGGAAGCAGAGCCTCAGAACACGGTTCTGCTGCAGATAGGGTCCAGTTCCGCCTTTTACCCCCTTGACTCCTGTCAGCTCCCAGGAAAACACTGCCATTTTGTCATGAGCTAAGCCAAAAGGCAATGAACCCTTGGGAGCCCGGCCAAGGTAAGGAGGGTCAGAGAGAGAGGAAGGGGCGGGGAAGAGGAGCAAACAGCTCCTGGAGGTATCCCAAAGGGCTCTGGGGGAAGGTGGGTTTCCAATCTCAGAATCTGAGCACGTCAGGGCTGGGAAGAGCCTTTGAGATCATTTTGGCCAACTTCTTGTCTGGACATGAGCCTGAGATCCAGGCAGGGGAAGGGACTTGCCCAAGGTCACACAGGGGGTGGTGGATGGAGCTGGGTTGGAATTACAGCGTTTCTGGAGTGGGCAAAGTGTTTAATCTCCTGGACACTTGAGTAGCACCGTTAAAGGCTGGGCTGGAGATCCTTTTCCTGGACATCCATCTGTGTGCTCTGCTCTGTGTGTGTCCTGCGGGTGATTGCGTGTACCTGAGTGCCTGTTCGTGTGCCGTCACAGGATCTGGGTGTGTGTGGCTTCCTACACCATGATCTGCCCTGGCTTGGAAAAGAGAGCAGGAGCCATTCCTGTGAGGTGACTGTTTTGCTGGGACAGTGGAGAGGCTGACAGGGCTTTATCTGGCTTCCAGCACCAGCTCTGCCGCCCTAAGAAAATTACAGGCACTGTCTGGTGGTACCAAACTCCTGGAGCTAGATACGCACAGACACGGACACACACACACACACACACACACACACACACACACACTTCCCCAGGCAGCGCTCGCAGCCGCAGTTACTGGGTGTTTCAGGCATCCAGACTGGCCTAGAGTGCCACGGAATAACGTACCGGCATCTCCGTGCCTCCCTGGAGCCCAGCAGGTGCGGACCCCGGTGCGGAAGCCCATGCGCAGGGCCCGGAGGAGTCGCGCGCTCCCGCCGCTCCTACCCTGCGCCCCGCGCCAGGGCCTAGCCCGGCCACACCCCTCCTCCTCCAGCCTCCGCCGGCCGTTCCTGCCCCTCTCGCACACTTCGAGTCCCCTGGGGTCCTCGCGCAGCCTGGCAGGACCAAGTTAGGGCTGGCCCGGCCGGAGATTGAGGTCCGGAGCTGGCAGTCGACGCCTCCCCCGGGTCCCGCGCCCGCACAGCAGACCCGCCGGGCTGGACTCGGGTTGCCGGAGGGCGCGGGGCTCGGCGCCCAGCCCCTCTCCGCCGAGGACCCCCGGCCGCAGCCGGCTCCGACTGCCCGGCCCCCGCCCCCCGCGCGGCGAGTAGTTACCGATGGTGGTGATGACGGTGATGGCGAAGTAGAAGGAGCCGGCGAAGCGCCACTGCACGCCGGCCTTGTGCGGCTTGAGGCGCAGCACGACGCGCTCGAGCTCCTCGTAGCCGCCCTGGCTGAGGTTGTAGCGCGCCCGCAGCTCCTGCTGCCGCAGCTCCAGCCGCTGCCGCTCCAGCATCTCTGGCTCCGACTCCAGCGCGTCGAAGACCGCGGCGCCCACCAGCAGGTAGGTGAAGGTGCACACGATGAGCGCCAACGTGCGCACATTCTGCCGCTTCATCGTCCCACCCGGGCCGCCGCCGGCCCCCCGGCGCCCCCGGCCCCGGCCCTGGCCGCCGCTGCTGCTGCCCCGGAGGCGGCCTGGGGCATGGCTGCGCTCGCTCGCTCCGCGCCGGGCACCCGCTCCGCGCCCCGGGCCGCCGCCGCCGCGGAGCTGTCCCTTCAGCACCACCCACCGCCCTCCTCCGGCCGGCCCCGCGCCCGCCCCCGCGCCCGCCCCGTGCCCGCCCCGCGCCCGCCCGCCGCCGGCCGCCTCCTCCCGCCAGCCCTCCCGCCCAGCCAAATAAGGACTGGGGAGCCGCGCCGAGGGGGGGAGGAAGGGGCAGCGAGCGGGAGAGCCGGGCAGGACAGCGGAGGGAGGGAGAGAGGCAGAGGGGGAGAGGAGGAAAGGAGGAGAGGAGGAGACGGGGAGACCGAGCACGCCAGCCCCAGGGAAAACTAGACCGGGAAACACAGATAACTACGGAGAAAGGGAGAAGGAGGCAAGGAAAGACCCAGGGAAGGGGCGCGTGCGTGAGCAAGGAGACAAAACCAGAGATAGACACACAGGTCCAGAAATAAGGAAAAATAAAGAGGCAGGCAGGAAAATCGGGGCAAAGGGCCTGACAGAGCAGCAGACAGGAACACAGAGCTCCGGAGGGCTGCAGATAAACTGATGCTACAGAAAAGCAAGGAAAGGGAAGGCACAGGCGAAGCGAGCCCCCTCCTCCACCCTCCAGCCGAAGCACAGCATGTTTCACTGTGGCAGGAGCGGACCTCAGGCCTTGCTGTCCTGCCCCTTAACATGTGGATGAGGAAGCTGAGGCGCAGAGAGGTGAAATGACACGCAGGGCACAGTGAGTTGGTGACAGCACGGGGACTCAGCTAGGATTTCCTTCCCCCATACACACTCCCTCTCTCGCTGCAGGCCCCCAGAGCCTGTGAAACCACCAGGGCCAGCTGTGGACTTGGGCACACGTGAGGCCACACCCAAGGGTCTCTCCTGAGGCTCATAGGCTCTGCTCCCCAGGGACTTCTAGCTTGGCCTTACCAGCATGTGAGGGAGGGTTTGAGAGAGTGCCAGATGCCAGCTTGGGTGTCCCAGAAGGACTGGGATCTGACTGAAATAGGGCAGGTGGGGCCCGGATGAGCAGGCTCACTGAGGGACGGGAGGAACTGGGTGGACGCTCCCTATGTCTCCGTTTCTTCATTTGTCAACATGGCCACCGTGGTGGTGAGGAGGCACAGGCAGTGAGACCTCCCAGGAGGTGTTGCTGCCCCTCTCAGAGCCTCCTGTCCTTATCTCCTCATGAGGTGTCAGGGCAGAGGATCCCACAGGCCTTGCTCAGCTCTGAACAGCTCTGGACTTGGATGTCTGAGTGAGCAGAATGACTGGAATGCAAATCCCAGTGCAAAGGAGGGTCAAGAAGTCCTTCACGGGACCCTGGCATAGGCCACACAGAGAGATAAGGGAGGGGCCCAAAGCCAAGGGAAGGCTCAGGGGACTGTTAACCAGAAAGGACACTGTCTGCCACATCCTGGGCTGGCCTGTCGCCACCAGACACTACCCTTCCCCAGTGGCATGCCAGAAGTGCTACCAACCTACCCGTTCCTCAACCCTCCATTCCAAAAGTCTTTTTGGAGCTTCTGCTATGTGTTTGTCTGGGTGCACTGCATTCGCTATCTCTAGTCTTTATCACAGTCTTGAAAGGTAGGTCTTCTTATGCTTATGGCCATTTTATAAATGGAGACACAGGCTAAAGGCAACACAAGCAGTCATCCAAGCTCACTCAGCTAGGAAGAGGCTCCAGTCTGCCTCCAAAGCTCCATTCTCTTCTCCATGACTCTTTGAGGCTCAACTTTTCTATCTGTAAGATGGGATACATCATTATACACCTCTACCTACCTCCTAGGGAGTTGGTTTTAAGGGATCAAAGGAAGCCACGTGTGTGCAAATCAGAGGATATGAGACCCTCTGATGACTTTTGCTCTCTAGGACTTGGGTTTCTGGACCAGAGCCTGATGGGAAGGCCTTGAGTTTGTAGTCCATTGTCCCTTCTCCCCACAAAAGAAGGTCTTGGATTTTTTGCAGCCATAAACTGTCTGGCCATGAACTCAGCCTCAGCCTGTTGCAGGCTTTTCCCCTGGCATCTTCTGCTTCACTAGAAGAAAAGTCCTGTACTTCCCAGCGTTCCAAGGGTGGGCAACAAGCTAGGCTCTGTGTACTTGTGATGTGTTGGCTCCTGGTCACAACCACTCCAGAAGCTTCCTCCCCTACAGTGTGTCCAGATGCACGAGTGGCTTGCTAGACCTGCTTTCAGGGTGGGAATGCTATGTGTCCAGGTCCACTCACTGCTGACTGCCAAGCCAGGCTACTGGACAGGTGAAAGGTGATATTATAAGTGAAAGAGCTTTGGAAAAGGGGAAAAAACTCTCTTTGGGGACAAGGCATTTATTATTAATTATGATGAATCTTGTTCTCATAGCACTTCAGAACTGGCAAGGCCTTTAGAGATCATCTAGCCCAGCCTTCTCATGTTACAGGTGAGGAAATTGAGGCCCAGAGAGTAGGAAGGGGGTTGCTGAAGGTTGCACAGTGAGTGAGGGGAGCAAGGCTCATGCTCCATGCATGTAGCACCTACTGTGTATGAACAAGAACATCCGTCATGGGGAAAGCATGACACAGCCATGTTGGCTGTGGAGTCCAGAATGATCTGGTCTTCTTCCGGCTCTTTCTCCCCTGTCCCTTGTGGAGGAGGACGTGGATGGGGGCCATGCTGGTGCAGTTTAGGTTTCTGAGTGGCTCCCTGACTTGCAGGGAGGAGTCCTCTCCTCTTACTCTGGGCATGGCTGGATTGTGCCAAAGAACTAGCAGCCCATCACCCTTCCTTCCATGAGGGAAAGGATGCCTTGGATCTGCCACACCTGCTTAGGGTTGACCTGCCACTGCCTTGTGTTTTCTATGGCATTTTGGGTCAGTCACTCCTTTCTGTTCCTTGGTTTGCACATCCATAAATGGAGGTTTTTGGACCAGGAAATGTCTACTCTCCCTTCATTTACAACATCCCATTACCTTCCTGGTCTGCTCATACCTGTTTCCCCACTTCTCTCAAGAATTAGGCAAAAACAAAAGGGAATAGCCACTGCTCTGAAGACTCTGGACTGTGAGGAAAGGGACACCAACAGAGTTGGGATAAATTGTGGAGAATTTATTATTAGTTTTATATTTGTTATAAACATGACACACAATTATTTTCCAGCCTATTTCCTACTCCATTCCTCTCTAAGCTCCAAACACATCTGAGTACTTTCATACTTCGCTTGACTTATGTGGCTCCTGTCAGCTGGGATGCTGGTACCTCTTTGCCTCTCCCATCTTCTGCCTATTGGGCTCCTATTCAGGCTTCAAGACCCAGCTCAGAGGCCACTCTTTCCCTTGAAGCATTCCCTAAGTGCCTCCTATTGGAACCTCTGACTACTTTGTGCATCCACAGACTCCTATCCAAAGCTCCCATTCAGCCGGTTACTCTGCCTGCCTACTGGGTTAGTTGGCTCCTTAATATTGGTCTTCCCCACTGGCCTGCTGTCTTCTCCAGGATGAGCAGCCTTCTTACTCCTGGTGCTCTTCCCACAGTGCTTTGCACATCAGAGCTGGCCCACGTGTTCCCGTAGGTCCTCAGTACACAAGGGAAGGCTTTGAAGAATCCTGTGCCCTGTGGGTTCGGAACCAGCAGTGTCAGTAGGAGAGGGGCACAGATGGCCAAGTCTCAGGCAGAAGAACCCAGGCACTGTGCTTCTGCGACTGCAGATAGACACTTCTGAAGCTGAGTGAGGGAGGAGGGACAGAGACAGATGGGAGCTTCCAAAGCTCCAAGGAAGCACACGACGGCAGAGAGGGCATTGAACTGGAGTTCAGTGCCAGTGCAGCTGGTCCAAATGGGAGAGCTGTATGGCCTCTCCGTGCCTCAGTTTGTTCTTTTATATGATGAAAGTGTTGATTTTGTGAACAAGCCTCTTCCCCTTCTGACGTTCTGGGGTGCTATCAAAAGCCCTGTCCCTGTGACCAGCAGTGCTCATGCCACAGTAGCTGAGAATGTGGCCAGAGAGACCTCTCTGTTCATTGCTTTTCTGCCTTGCTTTCTGGGCAGGACCAGTGAAGTTAGAAGTATAGGTGCTGACCCTGAATCAGACAGGCTGGGCTCCATTCTGCTTGACCAGGGCCTTGTGTGAAAATTCTTGTCCACACTGTCTGGACACAAGTTCCCACAGGGCAGGAACAAGGCTTCTTCGTGTCTGTATGCCTAGCCCTTAGCACCGCAGCCGGTGCCAAGAAGCGTTCTGCAAACACTCCTCCACCACTGCCAGTCAGTGCAGCTGACCTAGGCAGGTTGGCCTGGGGCCCGTGGTTCACTGTAGGAAGAGGTATCCAGAGCCACCCCAGCATCAGAAAGGGGCAGGCCTTAGAGAGGGGAACGGGGCCCAAGAGCTGCAGCAGCAGAAGGAATGGCTAACACAGAGCACTATGCCAGGTGTGGTGGCCGCAGATGGGTCTGATCCAGGGTGCTGTGGATGTGACGGAGGCGTTCCATGGTGTATCTCTGTAGGGAGAGAAGTCAGGGATTAGCTTGGCTTTGCAGAGCATAACTGGTCCCACTGCGGCCAGCTTGCGTTTGTCAAGAGCTGCTGTTTGTTTAACATCTCAAGCCCAGATCAAACACAAAAGGCAACTGTGAGCAAAGGGAGACTCTGCGGGCCACGGGGGAGAGCCAGGCTGGGAAGCTGAACACCTGGCTCTCTCAGTCCTGTCCCTATTGAGCTGTACGACCTAGGGAGAGGGCTGTCCCTTATGACAAAATGACAGCTCCGATAGAAAGATAGTGAGGCTAAGTGCAGCCCAGGGTTGGATGTGGCTCTACCAAGAGTGAGAGTGGGGGCAACTGGTTTTTGTGGAGCTGCTGTGGGGTGGGCTGTTATTAGCATAAAGCCTCAGTCCTCACCCCAAAGCTACATGTCTCACATCTAATGGCCCCTTCGCCTAGACAGGACCTCCTAGGTGTCCTCCTCTCTGACCATGAATATTAGCTTCCAATGAACATCTTCAAACTTGTGCGTTTGTGGATCTGCAGGGCATTGTAGCTACAACACAGACCCAGTGGTCACCTTGGGTATGTCCACGGTGTACCACTAATCCTGCAAGGTTGCCCTCAGCATGGCTGTCTTGGTTTTCATTCTCCCCAGCAGGGCATAAGTTTGCCCACATCATCCTCTCCAACACTGGTATTTTTCACTTTTCTGATTTTGCCATTTCTATGCCTCCCCACTTTTTTCTCATCCCCATTCCCTTTCCCTTCTTTAAAACCTCCTTCTTCCCATACTTGGGGCAAGGACATGGACAGACACAGCCATGTCTGGGATCTAAGTCAGGCTAGCAAATGAGAGTCTCCTCCTTGGTGCCCCTGCGCGCATGTGTGTGCGCGCATGCGCACAGGGGTCTGAGCCTTAGAGCTGCAGCATAAGCCCTGGTTTCCTCTTCTTCTTCCCTTACTCTGTTTCCCAAGCCTTCATGCTCCCACTCCGCACGCCACCCGCACTGTTCTCTGTATGCGGCCAAGGATCACAGAATAATTGAAGCTGGAGGAAACCTTAGACCTGCCCCCCAGTGCCCATGAAGGAACTGAGATCTGGCGAGGGGAGCGAGCACCTGCAGCCCTTGCAGCACACAAGACCACTGCTGGAACTCAGGCCCAGCTCTCCTGACTTCCCAACCTATAGCTACAAGATAAATTACCGAAACTCACCCTTCCCATGGTAAGAATCAAGTAGTCCCTTAATACTGTTCTCAGCAGAGACTCGAGCAGCTGTGGCCTGTCTTTCCGGACAAACACATTGCTGCTAAAGAAAAAAGAGAGCCCGGAGATGTAGTCAACAGGCTCACAAATCTTGAAATCCTTCTTTGCTGGTTTATGGCTTCTGAGAAGCAAGCAGAGGCAGCCTGTTCTCAGCCTCAAACACAATCATTATAATAGCGCTTGCGATGATTAATCAGCCGGTGAGTATTGAGCAGTGCCTGTGAGACGCACAGTGCTGTATGAGTGTCTTGGGGTAGGGAGAGGGCAAGAGAGGCGACTCGCTCCTAATGAGCAGGCTGGGGTGTCCTTTCCTCAGTGGAGGGGCTCGGGGGCCACCATGGCACTCTTTGATACTGTCATGGCCTCTCTAGGGCTGTAGTTGTCCCTGCTAGGGGAGGAATTCTGAGTCCTGTGGTCCCAGCTGCTGAGCTCCAGATCATGCTGGGAGAAAGGAATCGACAAAGAGGAGCAGGTTCTGGGCCTGTCACCCAGATTAATGAGGGGCTTCACCAGCATGATGTACATGGCACAAGTGAGAGAACTTGGATGTTCAGCCTGGAGAAAAGATGCAGGGGATATGTAAGCTGTCACAGGAGGAAGGATTAACTTTGCTCGGTGTGGCCTGTGAAGGGCAGGTGATCTGTGGGGGTGATGCAACCAACCAAAGAAGAGTTTTCAGCACAACATAAGATGGACTACTCTCCATGCCCTGGAAGAAAGAATGAGCTGCTCAGGATGGTACTGAGCTCCAGGTCAAGAGGGATATGCAAGTGTAGCCTGGTTGATCCCTTGGGTTGAGGCCATTTTAGGAGGGTTCTAGGCCCTAATACTGTGCCTGGCATGTACTAGGTCTGCAAGAAGTGCCTTTTGCCTTGTCTGTTAACTATACCAAGTTTGGGTCTGGACTAGATGCCCTTTGTGGTTCTACTGGGCTCAGTCCAAATCTGGGGGTCAGTCTACCTATGGCAGGGTCTTTGTCCCCCCAACCTGGATATACCCTGGCTCCCGGCCACAGGAAGGGCTGCGCTGGGGTTTTGCTGCTGAACCTCCTCAGTGCTGCCTTCTTTTGGCTCAGTGAAATCAAGCCCAAAGGCCACCCACATCCACCCTACCTGCTACCACCTGCAAAGACCCAGCACGCACAGGTTGGGGTGGGGACCTGGAGGCCCTGGGACTCCAGCAAGGGAAATGGGCCTCCGGCAGGCTAATTACTGGGAGCTGATTCTATTAAGCAGATAGCTTGCTCTCGGCAAAGCAATTATACCTAATCAGCCCCTTGCAGCAGTCCAAAGGGACAGCCGTTTGAGCCAGACACATGCGTGAGCAGGAACATCAAAGCAGCCTGGGAACAGGCCTGGCAGGCTCATTTGAGGCCAGGGCTACTCCCGAAGTGGGCTTCTCAGCCCTTCTTAAGCGACCCAGATCTTAGGCTTCTGTGTGGCACAGCACTGCTGGAAGGGACTCAAAGACTTGGGCTAAGATTTGACTCTGCCACTGAGCTGAATTTCATCAAAGAGAGCACTTCTCAGACTGTGCCTCAGTTTTCCTATCTGTCAAATGAATAGACGGGATTACAGAAGATCCCTTCCAAGCTTAACACTCTAGCACCTTTAGGCCAACTGGTTTGGATTCCGATCCAAGTTCAAGAGCGCTGGCTGGCTAGAGAAAAACCCGTGTGAAATCTCCAAACATGGAAATTTGTCTCGGGGGATTGACTTATTCAATCGATGTTTTAAAAACAAACTGAAATAATATACTTTTAAAATGTATGGATGTCCTGTTGGTGTTTTTGTTTTATTCCTCTAGAAATTTTATGAAATGTCTTTCCACCCAAAACGTTCATGATTTTGCTGACCAGAAGTTAGTGGGTTATGGGCCCAGACTTGTCAGGGAAATTAGGTCACGTTTGAGTGCAGGGAAATAGGAAAGAGGGGTCCTGGGAATGAAGGAGGAACAAAATGGAGGTGGGAGATGCTGGCCATGGCAGTGGGTATCTGTCCATGCTTGTTCAAATGGCATTTTGCTTCTCCACAGGAAGAACTACTTGAAAGGATTTTGGATGCTGGAAGGATGGTGAGGAGGAATTTAAACATCCTAACTGGTACCAAGCAACTGGTGTGACCCACACTCCCCAGAGTGGCAGTGCGAGAGAAGGGACCAGAAGGCAAGAGACCTTTGCAGTGCCAGCCTTTCTGAGCTATGACGGAGGACATGAGGACAGCAGTCTCCTCAGAGCCTGCCCCGGGCAGAGCCAGGAAGATTCCAATGAGGTAGTGAATGCAAAACGAAGATATGACTCCATCCCAAGGTGGGCATGTTGTTGGCAGCTGATGCCCAGGGCCCCTCTCCTGCCCAGCCCGAAACTTCTCTCTGTTTTGATTTTCATGACTGTGGTGTTGGGAGCAGGGTGGCCTTGCTGGAGCAGACTGTAGGGCCACCTGACTTCCACATCCTCTGTCCTTGGTGCTCTCAGACAGCTGGTGCCCATGGAATTAGATGAGAGCCTTGGGCTGTTGTCTGAGAGAAGCCCTGGCACTGATTGGCAACCAGTGGCCTTGCTGGGCCACACATAGCCTTTGGGCTTATGAAGGTAGGGGCAGGTGGCGAGACACAACCTTGGCTCAGGACAGGGGTGGAGGACAGCCGATATTCCTGGCTCAGGCTCAGTGAAGAGGAGGAAGACAAGACACAGGCTGGAGCCCCGAGGCAGGCCCGGATTGTTCTGCTCCTCAGCCCAACAGTGACCATTTGCCAAGAGGGAGGCTGTAGAGAAGGACACATTTTGTTCCCCATCTTCTGGGAGTGATGGGAGAGAAGGCTAGGCTGGGAGGGTGCTGGAAAGCCTCGAGTGCCAGCCAAAAAAGTATGCATTGCTACGTGGGGGTGAAGGGAACATGCAAGGTGCCCAGCAGTGGTGTCACAGGATGAGATCATGGCTTCGCTGGTTCTGTCTGGCCCTTGGAGCCCAGCTCGAGTCCCATGTCCAGCATGGTCTTCCTAGGCCATTTCTCCAGCCTCATCTCTGTTGCTTCCCTTAGGGCTCTTTGCCTCTGCCATTCTCTATTCTTTGCATTTCCCTCCAGATGCACCAGGTTCTTTCTTGTCTTTATGCCAGACACACACACGATACCAGGTACATATGTGAATGTACTTAGTTCTCCCAACAACTCTAGGAATGGCATCATTCCTAATTTATAGATAAGGAAACTGAGGCTCCCAGTAAAGCAACTTGTCTAAGCTCTTACAGTTAAATAGACAGATCCAGGATTCAAACCAAGATCAGTCTGCCTCCTGCCTGTGTTTCTCCTCTGCCACAGTTCCTCTCTAGAAGATGACAGGGTAGAGCCAGGCAACAGCAGGGGAATAAAACAGAAGGTGCTGTCAACACTGGGCTGTGCACAGTTAGAGCTTAGAAAAATACTGTCACACGAATGAATGAGTAGCGCAGAGGAGAGGGTGGGGTGTACAGCCAGGACTCTGCACCTGGGTTTACCTCAGAGGAGCCCATGCTTGACTTTGAGTAGGAAGTAGAGCAGAGATGTGGGCAAGGCTCAGTGATTCTAGCTCACAAGGGGCTGGGAAAGAGGACTATCAGTGAACAGCTGGGGTCCCATCCAAGGAGGAGATGAGGGAGGGGAGGCAGAGCTGTCCAAGGCCCAGCCCTGGCACAGTGCCCAGGCAGGGACATAGGTCTCCACATCTGTGCACAAACTGAAAGATGCTCTGGGGCTTTGAGCTGGGTGCCTGGGAGAAGGAAGACATCTCTAGGCACCCAGCAGTCTGGAGGGGAAAGGACCATTGGCCACTTGGATGAGGGTTGGTCACGGCTTTGGGGAGGATGGGGGCGGGGTGGGGACCCAGGCTCTGAGCTGCACAGATTGACAAAGATCCAGAGACAGTGCTGTCCAGTAATGCATGGAAACCACAGCGTGTCAGAGAGACAGAGGTCAGCTGGGAGGCAGCGATCAGGCGGAAGGGCACAGTGCCGTCAGGGAGATGGAAAAAGTGATGTCGTTAAAGAACAATGTGCGCCAAAGGAATGAGCTGTAACTGGCGGGATCCGAAAGGACAAGCGGGAAAACGGCTGCCAGAGGCCCAGGGGTGTCTGATGATGGGCTGACACTGTCCTGGAGGAGGGATGGAGCACCAACCCCCAGGCTAAAAGGCAGTTACCCCATAGGCTCCATGGTCCTTTTCTGCTCCCTAATACCCTGCCATGCAAACCCCCTGGTCTATTAATAACTGCTTGATGAATTGCGTCACAACAGCCTTCTGGCCAGAGAATGCTGTCCTGTTCTCCAGAGCAGATCGAAGGAGGCAGCATAAAGCAGAGGAAGAACGTAAGTTCTGGGGTCCACATCACTGGATGGGTCCTGCCCTTTCCCAGCATGTAAGCTGTCTTCTAGTTGAGGCTTGTGGCTGCTCCTACCCAGGGGATTGGGAGGACTAAACAAGACAAGGAAAGCCACGGTTCCTTAGGTCAGGACTGGCATGTCGTGGTCCTCTGTTCCCTCCTTCCTTGACAAAGGCTGGGAAAAGCCAGCCCCACACCATAGCCCAGGAAGGAAGCCTTTCCCCTTGATCTGGCTGGGAAAAGGGACTTCCAGGGCCTGGCCTGGGCTGGGTAGGCTGTGGAAGGCCTGAGCTGATCAGAGGGAGGCAAGAGACTAGGAAGCACTCCAAAGTTTAGAGTCTGCAAACAAGTGCCAAAAGGAACTGCGTGGGGCAGGAGAACCCAGCTGGTCTAAAGTCCCGCTTAAGACCAGGGACTGTAAGTGAACTCGATCCTACTGCTGAGTTTCCCACTGAGAAAAATTCCTGAGTAGCGAAGATGATGGAGATCCTGATAGCAGCTGGGGCATGAGGTTGGAGCAGATATCTGTGTTGACCTTGGGAATCTGGAGGGATTGGATCTCGTACTTTTGTTGTCATAATTTCTGGGACCACATTTGGCCCTGGATAGGGCTCCAACTCACCTCATGCTATCCTGTGGAGTGCAGGTTTCTGCAAAGGGGGTTCTCGCCTGGGGTCTTGGGGTGAGGGAGCTGCTAGGTTGAGGGCCTGAGATTCCAGGAGATAGCTGATCACTTGGGGGGACAAGTAGCCACATCAAGCTCTCTATTTACTAATGGACTTGTCAGACATATGCTCTCATGTTTGCCCCGAAAGTTGGTTTTGAGAGCACATCTGGCGCGTACGTGGTTATGATGTCATCCCCACACCTCTAAGGTTCACACAATCAGTAGATGGGGAGGCAGAACAGCTGGCTTACCCCCCACTGTAGCCTGAGCAGCTTCCTCCTGTCTCTCCTCTGCACACTCAGAGGCTTGGATGTCCCTCGACTGCCAGGACAGGTCTCCTCGACAACTTCAACTGTAAATCCTGCTTCCCCTCCCAGTGTCTTTGCCCTCTTGCTCTTGGGTTGGGCCAAACTTATCTTCAAGAGTGGGAAAAAGGACAGAAAGGGAAGCCTCAGGCCTCACACAGACAGGGAAACTGAGGCATGATGCTGGCCTGAGCCAGACAAGGCTCCGGGCATTCCTGTCCCTAGGTCCAGCAAGAGGGGCCCAGAGCTGTGGGGAAAGGGAACAGGCTGAGAAACGCTGTTCTGTTTTCTTAAGCTCCCAGCTGGGACTGGGAACACCAAATCCTCTTTGAATAAAACAGAAAAGAGATTTAAAAAAATCAAGACACCAACCTTCTGAAACAGGAACCCCGCCATAGAAATTAACTTCTTTCCTAAGCTTTATTTTTATTTCTATAAACATCTTAATTCATGCCGACATCACAGCCAGCCTGAATTACAGATGGATAGAGAGCAGAACGGCCTGGTCTCTGCCATGCGCACAGGCGTGCACAGGTGCCTGTGTTTACTCTCTCGCTCTCTCACCTGGAGCTGCCCACAGAACCAGAGCCGTGGAGGAGGAGCAAAGAGCCAGGCTTTATTTCTAGCTCTGCTGCTGAACCCTGGACCTTGGTTTCCTCATTTGGAGAAGGGGTGGTTGGATCCCTCGATGCTAATAATCCTGCCAGCCCACCCTCTGGAGCTGCCCTGCCTGTGTGGGCAGGTGCTCTTCCCGATTTCCCACCGGCCCTCACCCCTGGCTTCTCCATGGCCTTCCCTGTTTCTGTCAGGACCTCCTGACAGCCTTCAGGCCTGGGACACAAACATGACGGGGCAGGCAAGTCTGTGCGCTGCTCCAAGAGGGGCCAGGGCTGCTCCTGTCGTTCTTTTGGCTCTGCAGTTTTTTCTGCTCTGCAGTGAAGAATCGTCACATGTGAAGCACCATATGCTGCCCTAGGCACACAGTAGGGGCATCCTCCAATCCACTCTTTCCCCTGCTGCCTCTCTCCCTTTTTTTTTTTTTTGTGGGTACTGGGGGTTGAACTCAGGACCTTGTGCGCCAGCAGGCGCCTGTGCTGCTGAGCGATATCACCGGCCCTTTTTCGTATGTGGGTTCTGGGAGTCGAACTCAGGACCTCGCGCTTGCTAGGCAGGCGCTTATGCCGCTGAGCTATCTCACCGGCCCCCGACTCTCCCTTTTAAATGTACCTCTCTCTTTATCTGCTTTGGTCACTGCAGAAGCCACACTATATTTTCTAGTTTCCGGTTCTGCTCAGTCCTACGTCATATTGCTCCAGTCAGAATGCTCAAATGGTTCCCACTGCTTTCAGGATGAAGGCTGGATGTGCTTCATTGCCTGTAGCCCCCGATAGAGCCAGCTTTGTCCACTTCCCCAGGCTGGCTTCCAGGCCCACCTGCCTGCCCTGCCCCCTGGCTTTTGGAGCCCCAAACCCACCATACGTCTTCCATCTTGGCTCCCAAGTAAACTCTACCCCCCAGAGTCCTCAGTGACACCAGAGAGGGTTTGCTCCTTCATGTTAGGTTCCTTTGTGCCCTGACTGTGAAACGCCATTTTGACTGAAAGGTTTCTTGCACTGTAATCGCCGGATGGCAGTCTCCCCACCAGGCTACAGGACCCCCGGGGGCAGGAACAGTTTCAGGTGTCCTTAATACTGACCCTTTGCATCTGTTTTTTTTTTTTTTTGTGGGTACCGGGGGGTCGACCTCAGGACCTCGCGTGCCAACAGGCACCCGTGCCACTGAGCGATATCACCGGCCCTTTTTTTCCTATGTGGGTTCCGGGAGTCGAACTCGGGCCCTCGCGCTTGCAAGGCAGGCTCTTATGCCACTGAGCCATCTCACCGGCCCCTGCATCTGTTTAATACCTAGAACACCATGGATATTCGTTAAGTAAACGAATGAGTGGTGTTGAAAATGCTCTCTTTAAACGCAGCTGGAATGAGACAGCACCTTCGGTGAAATCTGGACATAGAATTCCCTGAAAAAGTGTCACCCTCCTGTGAGTGGGGACCAGACCTTCCCTGAAACTTCCTCTTTTCTCTCCTGACTCCTGACTTTTGAGATTCTCAAATCCTCAAATTTCTTTTTAAACCTTCCTCCGACCTGACAACAACATCACCCCAATCAAGCAACAGACTTTAGATGCATGTTTTCAGTTTCTCTCATCTTTGTCTGACAAGCACAGTCACTTCCATGCCTTGATTATGTTTTGGTTCTTGAGGCTGCAGCCAGCTGCGGTTATGCTCCACTCTTGTTGGTATCGGAGAGGAAGGTCGTTGTGGAGAAGCAACTGGCTCAGCTGGGACCAGGAGAGAGATGTTAGGCTCCTCCGTCATTCTGGGCCTGGGGAAGAGCCGGGCCTTGCAGCCGTCTGGGTCTGGCTGGAGCAGAGGTTGTTGGAATCCTTAGTTGACTCACTTTGTTCGATGTTCCTCAAAGGATGCTCAGAGAATAGGTTTTTTGAGGTATTTTGCCAAAGAAAGAATTCCGTGCTTGGAAACATCTGGGGAACTAGTCCCACTCAATTAGCCCTTAGTCACAAGCCACAGAAGCCAACTCTCCTAATTTAAACTTAGAAAGGAGTTATTCTAAGGACCCAGAGTAGCTCAAATAATCTCCTGGAGAGTCAGGAAATTAAGGTCAGAAGCAAAGCAGCCAAGAACAATACCCAATGTCACATTGTAAGACTTGTCCCTGGAAGACCCTACTGCTGCATAGATATTTTGACTTGGGCCACCAGCTCTGCTAGCCCTGGATGCCCTCTCTAGAATGACTGCCAACATAGCCTCTGGAGACAAACTGTCACTGCTGTCACCACTACCCTCACTGCTGTGCAATGAGCTTTGCAGAGATTCTGCATCTTTGTATTGGATTCAAAGCCTGGGAAAATGCATCTGAGTCTGGAGTGAGGTCATGGACCTGCCCCCTTAGCTGCAAGAGAGGCAGGAACAATGAGGGTCAGTTGATTTTAGCTTCTGCACTGAGGCATCCTCTGCCTCAAACACAGGAAGGAAGAGCAGGTGCCAGGTGGGTGAAAAGAATGATCATGTTAACTGCACTGTGGCCCTAGACCCCTCCCTTGGGAGTTTACGAAGCTCTAGAACAAGGCTGTCTATCTCAGCACTTTTGACATTCTGGTCTGGACACTTCCCTGTTGTGGGATATCCTGGGCATCATAGGATATTTAGCAGCATGCAGGCCTCTACCCACTGTACCCACTACTGTAGCGTTCTGCCAGTTGTGACAACTAAAAATGTCTAAATTCATTACCAAATGTCCCCTGGGGGACAAATGCACCTCTGGTTGAGTCTCGCCGTCTGGAGATCTGCATGAAATTTGCAATATATTTGAGGGACCAGTATTGCCTTAACCTGTTTCCCCAAGCTGATTTGACCATGGGAAACATTTTTCTCTAACTGAAGCCTCCCTGATTTTATTTCACAAAATTTATTTTGGGAAATGCTGGGCTGGTAACTGGGGACGTGGCTCTAGGAATTTTGTGGTGGTAGGAGGTTGCACATGTTTCAGCAGTTCCCGTCATCACTTTCCCCACCTCCCTGAACAGGCTGAAGTCTCCTGGAGAACCAGCTTTGTGAAGGCCCAGGCTCTGGGGAGTTGGTTACGACTGGGAAACATTCCCAGGGTCGAGAGGAGGATGCCACAGAATTCCATTTAGTTTGGAGGGTCATCCTTTTCCTCTTGACTGTGAACTTGCCCTGCAGACAGAGTTAGTGCCCTAACCACCAGGAACAGAGCCTTGGGAAAAGCCTCCTGCTGATGGCTGCCCCCTGTGTCCTGTGTGATTTGACAAAGACCTCACAAAACTCAGGCAGACGTCAGCCCAGCCACCCTGTCTGTATTCCACACATGCTTACCCAGTTGAGGCCCTTGTTACTGTCCAAGGAATGCTCTTGACATAGGGTCAAGTGCATCTTCCCAACCCAGGAATCATCCCTACCACTGTGATGAATGGTCACAGGCCCCTGACAGGTGGACCACCCCCACAGGCCTTGTCTTTGAGAAGGAGCTGTTGGGATTACTGCTGCTGGCCTGGAATGACAGGCAGAGAAGCATGTGTTCCTGCATACTTAGCTGTCCATTCTGGGGACTTCTGTGACCTGGCAAGTCCCCGCATAGATGGCTTAGCTCTTCCCTGCAGCTTCACCTTTTGACCTTCCTTGTGTGGCTATGGTGTCTCCCACTGACCTTGGCTCTTAACCTTGGGAAACTGGCCCAGTGAAAGTAGAATAACATCAGGGTTAGACAGAGCTATTTTTGATCTACTCTGGGCATACCACCTGTCTCTATGATTGTCGATTTCATTGTCAGTATAGATTTTTTAAATGGTTCTCCTCCCTTATGTTTTAGGTACTGACAAGTGGCTCCTGGGTGGTAGAAAGTGGGGCCCCCCTGAAGCCTCCCTGAGAACTGAGGGTCCCCATACACTGGGTCCCAGGGTGTCTCTTCATGGGGCAGGGGAGACAACTGGAGTGGAAAAAAAAAAAAAGGCCTGAAAATGCCTTGGATCCCAACCAGCCAGAGGATGCGCCAATGGAAAATTCCTGCTGTGTGTCAGAGGCCCACCTGGCCCGGGTGACAGCCAGCCAGACGCACAGGCCCCAAGTCGTGTTTAGACAGCACTTTCCTGCCCTGGCCAGAGTTTCCCCTGGCCCTCACCAACACTTCTCCTGGAAAGTGGGCTGGGCTGGGCTGCTCATCTGGGCCCAGAAAAGCCGTGTGTGTCTCAGGTTCCAGGTTCTGGGGGAGACACAGTGAGCTTTGATAGAAAGAATGGGCAGTAGGAGGCTCAGGCCCAGCCCCAGGGCTGCCTGAGCCTGTCTCTGGAACCCAGAAGTAGCTGCAGCCCCTCTGTGGGTCTTGGGCTTCCCATCTGGGCGGCACATGGGTGGACAGGGCCGTCCTCACCAGTCCTGACATTCTCCTAGAGCAGATTTTCAGGCTCGGAGGGACTCCACATCTGCTTTGGGAGAGGCCAGACAGATCCAGAGACCCTGGTCATCCAGAAATCTCTTTCTGGCCCTTCCTGAGGACCAGAGTTAATATCACATTGTTAATCCTTGAATTCCTAGGACATGGACTAGGAATGTAGCTCGTGGCAGAGTGCTTGCTAAGCATGCATGAGGCCCTAGGTTCAATCCTCAGTATTGCAAATAAAATAAAATTAAAATAAAGAAAAAGAGAAATTCTAGGATGCTCCAGGATGACTAAGATGCCAGTGTATAAATTCAATGATGTGGGCATAAGCTGGCCCGCAAAGCAAGTACAACGTCTTCCTTTCACAAAGATCCTCAGAGGCCTCCTGTCTCACTCAGTCAGAGCCAGCCATGCTGGGTGCGTGCAGGTTCTGAGAAGCAGCTGACACCTTCTGGGCAATGTCACAGAGCAGGACATGGCTTCCTGGAGCCCTGGGCCCTGTGGCAGGGCCCTTCTGCCATACTGCTTGAGTATCAAGAGAGAGAGGTTGAGCCCTTATGGGGGGTGGTGTGGAAAGCAGCTTAATCTGGGACGGGTCTGAGCTGGGAGGAATGATGTTCGAAAACTCATCATTGGGTGATGGACTTACGTTTCCGGTGCATTGCTGTGGTCTCATAGCTCAGTTTGCATTCTGATTTATGGGGAGCAGGATTCCAGCAGTCCTGGGAAGGTTTCTGGTTTCTGCTGAGCTTGAGCTCGGGGGATGAAGCGGAAGCAAGGGACTGGTTTGGAATGCAGGGAGTTAGGAGGCTGGGGAGAGAAGGCTGAGGATGCTTCTGCCTGTCTTTGGCTACAGACCCTTTGGCAAAAGGAGGTGGGACGAGAACCCCAGTTTCTGTCACAAAACAGTCTTTTTGTTGGAACCACAAAGAAACGATGTGTGCTAGCCTCTCGCTATAACAGATGAGGCAACTGAAGCCCCATGAGCACAGGCAGCACCCCTCAACCTGGGGAGAGGGGAGAGAAGAGGAGGGCATGGAGCTTGTCAGCTGACAGGCTTGGTCCTATCCTGGCCCTGCCCATATTGACTGTGAATTGGGCCAGTTTCTGAAACTCAGTTTTTATAAATCAAGTGGACACAGTGAAGGATGCTCTAGGGCCGGCTTGTTCCAGCTCTGAAAGCCAACTGTGTGCGTTTCTTCCCAGCTTGCATTCAGTAGCTCGAAATGGGCCAGGGCAGAACTGTGGACACCACAGAGATGAATGAGCACTACAAACCGGGCCTCTCCTCCCTGCAGGCCAGCTGCTAGGCTCTGACAAGCGCACCCCTGGATGTAGTTCTGTCTCTATAAGACTGAGTGCTAAGTTTTATAAAGTATGGAAAGTTCTTACCACAATGCCTAGATTGAAGCAGAGGCTTGCAAATGATTACCAAGAGTAACATTTATGTTTCCTGCAGGCTTATTATGTTTTATTCCTTTATTCACTTGAGAAACTAATTTGGGCAAGAATTGTCTTCCTGCATTGCATGGATGCAGACAGTCAAGCCCCAGAAGAGAGCTGTGTGACTGAGCACGCAGGTGGGCAATGGAGAGACAGGATCTGAACTCGTGGCCGTGTGCACCTCTTTGTGGGTTCTGGCCACTGCTGTCACACAGGGCAGGTGATCTATAGTCTTAGAAATATGGGAATCCTGGTGCCACAAGGAACATTAGTGAACATCTGTCAATGGTGCAAGCCCCTCCCGTCCCAGATGAGGACACTGTGGCCTGGGAAGGGGAAGAAGCATGCCCAAGGTCACATAGCCAATTACATTGCCAAGCTAGACTTCAGAGTGTAGATTTCTGGGTTCTCCATCAACATCTCTCTCCTCTGGACCCGACTGCCGTTAGAGCCCCAAACAGGGTGGGATTGTCCTACCCAGAAAGCATGGGTGCTGCCAGTGGGGAGGGGATGGGATGGCCATCTGGGAGACAACGTGTGTCCATCCTGGGGAGATAGCATATAGAGATGATGCAAACTGCCCTGTAACATCACCAAGTTACGTAAGGCTTTCTTGTAGGTCACCAACATTTTGTCAATCAGCAAACATTGAGAAGCTCTTTGGGGAAGGTACTAGTTTTAGTTCTTTGAGAAATCTCCGTACTGACTTCCATAATGGTTGTACTAGTCTATATTCCCACCAACAATGCAGGAGGGTTCTTTTTTCACCACAGCCTCGCCAGCATTTGTTATTGTTTGATTTCCTAATGATTGCCATTCTTTCTGGAGTAAGGTGAAATCCTAAGGTTGTTTTAATTTGCATTTCTCTAATGGTCAGTGATATTGTGCATGTTTTTCATATATTTGTCGGCCATTTGTATTTCTTCCTCTGTGAGGTCTGTTCATTTCGCTTGCCCATTTCTTGACTGGGGCTTTAATTTTAGGTGGTTTAATTTTTATGAGTTCTTTGTATATTCTACATATTAGTCCTTTGTCTGAGGAGTAGCTGGCAAAATTTTTTTCCCATTCTGTAGGTTGTCTCTTCACTCTACTGATTGAATCTTTTGATGTACAGAAGCTTTTTAGTCTATATAATAAGGTCATTTGTTGATTCTTGCTGTTATTTCCTGTGTGATTAAGGTTCTGTTTAGAAAATCCTTTCCTACTCCTATGTCTTCAAGTGTTCCAGGAGGTTTAATGTTTCTGTTTTAATGTTTAGATCTTTGATCCATTTTGATTTTAATTTAGTGTACAGTAAGATAAGGGTCCAGTTTCAATCTTCTACAAACGGATAACCAGTTCTCCCAATAGCACTTGTTGTATAAGGTTATCTTTCCTCCAACATATGCTTTTGGATCCTTTGTCAAAGATCACATAGATGAATGTGTCTGGGAAAGTTTCTGCATCCTCTATTCTGTTCCACTGATCCACGTGTCTGTTTTTGTTCCAGTACCATGCCATTTTTATCACTATTGCCCAAAAGATATTCTGGGGAAGAACTTTTCTCAGTTCCCACAATGACCCTGTGAAATAAAATTATCGCCCCCATGTTACAGACAAGTCAGCAGTTTTAAAGAAGTTTAATGGCTTGTCCAGGGTGACAAAGACCACACTGGGACAGCCAGGACTCTAAACTCTGCTCTGTGACTGCCAACCAAAGCTTAGGCTTTTAAACCAAACCCTGTGTTTGCCATCTGAAATATCCCAGGATTTTAAAAAATTCTTTTTTTTTTTAATTCTAGGATTTTTTTTTTTTTTTTGTACTTCCTCAGTACTGGAGAAGCTGCGCTTTTTGCAAAGAAATACCCCTCCAACAATCCCACCCCAAACTGACCTTTTGAACCCCTCTGCTCCACAGATTTCTCATGGCTCTTTCCCATGTTTTCATTCCCTCTCTTCCCTGAAATCCTTTAGGGCAGTGGTGGTGAACCTATGGCATGCGTGCAACAGTGGGCTGTTCGTATGGTTGAAAGCTCTAAAAGGTTCGCCATTACTGCTTTAGGGTAAGGCTTTATCTTATCCTTTGCTTCCCTCGCACCCAATTTGGTCCAAGCAGAAGCCAGCAATATGTGAATGTTTGTTGGATGAAAGAAAGGCAGGAGGGAGAGAGTGAGGAAGAGGGAGGAAGAGGAAGAAGAGGGAGGGAAGGAAGTGGGGAGGAAGATATTCTGCACCGAGGGAACAGAGGGCAAAGACCCTTGTGGACAGGGACAGCAGCGGGGAGGGGGATTGCTGCTGGAATCGGGGCTAGGGGTACACACAGGGCCCTCTTGTCGTGTGGTGGTGTTGGGACAGCTCTGACCAGTTGTTCTTTTAGCTCTGGCTCATGTTGTGGGGTAGAAGTAGGATGTATCCTGGCACCCAGCAACCAGTCTGGTACCCAGCAAGGGCTTGATAAGGGTTGACTGAATGACAAATGATAATGTGGTATGAAAAGTAGGCTTGCTTTGCAGGTCCAAGTCCCAGTGGCCCCTTGCCCAACCTTTCCCCTCTATTTCCCAGCAGCTGTCTTTGTTCAGGCATCACCTGTGTCCTCAAGCATTGTTTCTCCTGAGGCTGCTGCTTGACTGAGTTTCTGCAAAAGGACCTGCCATGTCTCTCTTCTCCTGGTTTAACCAATCTAGTTGTTTACAGGGTAAACTTGGTCTCCATGGTTCAGCGTAGGAGGCTCTTCCTGAGTGTGCAGTGATAAGAAGATGGATGGGCTGAAGGGCCAGATTGCCTGGGTGAGAGTGTCATCTACAGTACTCGCTAGCCATTTGGCCTTGAGAAACTCACTTAACCTCTCTTTAACTACGTTGTCTCACTTGTAAAACGGGGAGGATAACAGTAGTTATGTAATTGGGATGCTGTAAATGTTCAATGAGTTAGCACTTAGGAGAGTTCTGGGCTCACCCATGTTACTCACCAAGTGAGTATTTCTCTAGTTGAATCCCTCACCATTCCTGTACCACCTCCACCGCCCCTTGTCACTCCATGTCCTCTCCTGCCTGGGCATCTTGGTTCATCCCATCCCGTCCTGGAACACACTGTCCCCACTAGTGTCCCTGACAAAATCATACTCATCCTTCAAATCTCATCTCCCTCTATGTCTATGAAAGTATTCCTGACTCTCCCAGGATGTACTGGGGGCTCTTTCCAGGCACCCCTGGATTGGGCATTTAGGCAATAATCTTCCTCTGTTGAAATTGCCTGTTGACAAGTCTGTGTGCCATCAAACTCCAGCCTCTTCCCAAGCTCTTTAGCTAACTCCCAATACAAATGGCTCCTGGTGAAGATCCAATATTGTAGAGACATAAATTCTCCTAAAATTAATCCATAAATTCAGTGAAATCCCAATAAAAACTTAACAAGAGTTCTAAAAATATAATTTTACAAGCTAATTCTAAAAGTCATGTAGAAGGGGAAAAATGGAGAAGAATAGCAAATTTTTTTTTTTTAATGTGGGTACCGGGAGTCAACCTCAGGACCTCGCACTTGCCAGGCAGGTGCTTATGCCGCTGAGCTATCTCACCGGCCTGCAAATTTTGATATGGTTAGAAAAATGAGGGCTGGTGAGATGGCTCAGTGGTGTACACGCTTGCCTGGTAAGCACAAGGGCCCAAGTTCAACTCCCGGAACCCACATATGAAAAAAGGGCCGGTGATACTGCTCAGCGGCACGAGCGCCTGCTGGCGCACGAGGTCCTGAGGTCGAGCCCCGGTACCCACCAAAAAAAAAAAAAAAAAAGGAGGAAACAGCCCTTCTATAAACATTCACTTACTATAAAGTGATTAATACAGAATGATTGTGTAAAAATGGATAATCAATCAATGGAATAAAGTTAAAAAAAACAAGTTTCTGGAAATCTATGCTAAAGGGGCATTTTATATCAGTAAGAAAGGACTGACTGTTTAAGAATGGTTTGGGGATGATGGTTTAGAGATGATAGAGTTTCTACTTGGGAAAAATTAAGTTAGTTATTATATTGGTGATGGCTTTGCTTCCTAAAAAGACAATCCATCCTACATATTTCAATCAGAAAAGAGTTTACGGATGGTATATGCTATGATGTGAATATGGCTGGACCTCTCTGAAACTCATGTTGAAATTTGCCACCGTGGCAGAGTCGGGAGGCAGAGCATTTATGAGGCGATTAGGTCATTAGGAAACATTAACATATCTGGATTAGATGTCAAGAGAGAGGGATGCTATAAAGCAAGGCTGATCATTGTGTTTTCCCTCTTCAGCAAGAACCTGCTTCCCTTTCTGACTTCCGCCATGGCCTAAAGCAGCATGGGGCCCTCACCAGCAGCCGATGTGCTGACACTATGCTCAGGGATGTCTCAGCCTCCAGAACCATGGGCTGAATAAAACCCTTTTCTTTATAAGTTACAATCTCAGGTATTGTGTTAGAGCAACAGAAAACATGCAGAATACATGCAGCCAGAATTGTAGGGAGCATCGAAGAGACAGTGTTTGGGTTGAGCTCGCAGAACGACTCCCAAAGCCACAGTGCAGGACTGAGCCACTGTAGGAGATGATGATGTCTCCGCTGCAGTCTGGAAGCTGCCAGAGAGTAGGAAGTGGCCATGATACTGTTCCAAAATCACACCACCCCTGTTTAGATCCATGCTAGTAAAATAGAGGTTGTGCTGCCTTTGTCTCCACAGAACACAAAGCTTCATGTGAGTTGCAACCACTTCAATCCTGTAGGAAGCAGACACCATGACGGGGTCAACAGGGCAAGAGATTTGTCAGGATGATGCCTGTGAAAGAAATATAAAGAGGAGAGGTATTTAGAATAACAGAGAAAACTTTCCAATGGTGATGTAGTTCTGATACCTGTGAAAGGGAAAGGAGAATGAAAGAGTATTGGGTAGAAAAACACCTCAGTGGCTAAATTCTGAGGAAATTCTTGGCCACCACAAAAATTGCTCCCAGAGGGAGAAATGGGAAGTGGGAAGAAATGGCAATACACTACTTCTAACTGCATGCTCTGTCATGATGCTAAAGGCATCTAAATGGAAAATCAACATTACATCTAGATCTTACCTTCTAGGATATCTGCAATACAGGAAAATATACCAGATAGACATTGATATGAATATTGATTGGACAATATGTTGTATCTAACTGCCACAGACCCCTACCTCACACCATATTCAAAATAAATTTCATATGTATTGAAGACCCACAGGTGAAAACAAACAAATCTTTGCAATTATTAGAAGAAAAGTAAGAAAACACAGGGACATACTTATATAACCTTGGAGAAGGTAAGGCCTTTTATAAAATGACACAAAGTCTAGAAAATATAAAGACATATTTTAAATTATTTTATTGACTTTCATGTTTTAAGAAAGTGATTAATGTTAACATGCTCAACAATGAGAAACTAGGTGGTTTCCCTCTAAGATCAGGAATAAAAAAAGGATTTTTTTTCTCATTGGTCCTATTCATAATCATCCTAAAAGCCCTGGCTAATGCAGTAGGACAAGACAAGGAAATAAAATGTATACAGAACAAGACGGAAGAAATAACTACTCTATGTTTGTAGATAACATGGTTATTTATGTAGAGAATTCCCACAAATCAACAAGAAACAAACAGAAGGGATAAAAAGTATAGCAAGGTGCAGGACACAAGGTTAACATACAAATTCAATTGCTTTTCTGTAAACCAGCAACAATTAGAATTTAACATTGAAAACACAACACCATTTACATGAGACAGAGAGAGAGAGAGACAGAGAGAGAGACAGAGACAGAGAGACAGAGACAGAGAGAGGAGGTTGGCTTAGGTATAAATCTAACAAAATATGTATAAGCTCTATATGAAGAAAATTACAACACTCTGTTGAAGGAAAACTCTGTAAACACAATATTCCACGTTTATGGAAGGAAGATTCAACAGTGTTAAGACATCAGTTTTTCCCATTTGACAAATAGATTCAATACAATACCAATCAGATTCCCAGCAAATCATTTTGTGAATTTCAACAAACCAATTCTAAAGTTTGTATGGAAAGGCAAAAAACCCAGAATAACCAACACAATACTGCAGAAGAACAAAGACAGAGGACTGACACCAGCTGACTTTAAGACTTACTGTAAGGCTATGGTGATCAAGGCAGTATCATATTGGTGAAAAAAACAGACAAATAAGTTAATGGAACAGAAAAAAGAGCCTAGAGATAGACCCTCACAAACAAAGTCATGTAGCCTTCAACAAAGGAGCAAAGGTAATTCAGTGTCTGTGAAAGACATTGTTATGAAAGGGAAAAGGCAAGTTATAGCCTGGGAGAAAATCTTTTCAAAACACATATATGATTAAAAAATGTATATCTCAAATATACAAATGAGTCTTAAAAGGCTGCGGACGTAGATCAGTAGTAGAGCCCTTACCTAGCAGCCATGAAGGCCTGGGTTCCACCCTACTATCAAAATGACACTGTGCCTGTTTAAAAATAGCAAACATATCTGAATAAACACCTAACTAAAAAAAGATACACAGTTGGCAAATATGTATACAGAAAGATGCTCAAGATCATATGTCACTAGGGAATTGCAAATTAAAATAGTGATGGTACTACACTCTTAAAGTAGCTGAAATCCTAAACACTGACAATACCAAATGGTGAGGGGGGTGGAGTATCAGGAACTCTCATTCGTTGTTGGTGGAAATGCACATGGCACGACCACTTTGGAAGATGGTTTGGCACTTTCTTACAAAGTGAAATGTTCAAGTAACCCTAAACATAGGCTTAGCATATGATCTAACAATTATACTCTTAGGTATTTGTCAAAATGATTTGAAAGCTTTGCTCACACAAAAACTTGTACACAAATGTTTAAGCAGCTTCACTCATAATTGTTGATAATTAGAAGCAACCAAGATATTCTACAATAGGTGAATGAATAAGCAAACTGTGGGATGTAAGTACAATGGACTATTATTCATCAATAAAAGGAAATGTCATCAAGCCCCAAGAAATTACGGAAGAATCTTAGGTGTGTGTTAAGTGAAAGAGCCTGTCTGTAAAGGCTATATGCTGAGATTCCAACTATAGGTCAATCTGGACAGGGCAAAACTAGAGGGACAGTAAAGATCGATGGTTCCTAGTGCTTTAGGGGAGAGCGGAAAGGAGGACTAGATGGAGCACAGGGTATTTTTAAGGTGACAGAACTATTCTGTATGATACTATAACGGCAGAAACATGGCACTATGTATTTGTCAATACCCATAAAATTATACAACACAGAGAATGAACCCTAACATAAACCATGGGTTATAGTTAATAATGATGTATCAATACGGGTTCATTAATGTAACAAATGTTTTACCATAAAGCAAGATATTAATAGTAGGGGGAAATGTATGTGGGGGTTAGGATACAAGGGATAGATGGAAACTATACTTTTCTGCTGTAAGTTTCTGAGACTCTAATACCATTTTAATTGTCTGTTAAAATTTAAAAGTAATATATTAAATATTTCTAGATGTAATTGTAACTGATAATAATAGAGTAGCCACTCATTCTAATTTTCTCAGGACAGTAGTTAATATTTGTTATCCTGGTGTCCCATCTGGATTACTATTTGTCACTCTCAAAAGTGTATTGGGGGGCCGGTGAGATGGCTCAGCAGCTTAAGCGCCTGCCCGGCAAGCGCGAGGGCCCGAGTTCGACTCCCGGAACCCACATATGAAAAAAGGGCCGGTGATATCGCTCAGTGGCACGGGCGCCTGCTGGTGCGCGAGGTCCTGAGGTAGACCCCCCGGTACCCACAAAAAAAAGTGTATTGGGGTGCTGGGGATATAGCTCAGCGGCACAGCGCCTGCCTGGCAAGCACGAGGTCCTGAGTTCGATTCCTGGTACCAAAAACAACAACAACAACAAAAAAGTGTATTGGGTTGGATGATAACTTATATGGTTACACTGGAGAAAAGGGTATTTGTGCTGTTATATAAAGAATTTCTATAGAGCAAAAGAAAAAAGATAAACCAGGAGAAAAATAAGCAATGTATGTGAATAAATTTCAGTGTTTAACCTACTTAGAACTATGGCTAAAGTGAGTTTTTTTGTAGGAAGTGTATAGTCAGATCACAGTTTAAAGAAAAAATTCAATCTATGCCTTTTAATTGAGGTGTTTAGACAATTTACATGTAATTTTTTTATTATGGTGCTTGGAGTGGCTATGTTAATATCATACAAAGCACATTTCAGAGGAAGGAATATTTCTAAAGATAAAGAAGATCATTTCATAGAGTAAATGAAGCAATTCACCAAGAGGACGTAGTAATACCTAATGTATATGTGAAACAAAAACAGAAAGAACAATAAGAAGAAATAGACAAACCCATCATCATAGTTAGGAATGGCAAATCCTCATGCTCTTATCTCATAATTTTCTATTCTTGTTAAATGTTTCTATTCTTTTTATCTCTTTAAATGCTTGATCAAACTTAAGGCCTTTTTCTGATTACTTTATAGTCTCTAGTTTCTCTGATGTGAGTTACCCCATTTGTTGAACCAGTAGAATGTCTGTCTTGGCCTTGGACTTCCCGACATGCTTTCAATTCTCGCCTGTGGGCTCACCTTCTGCAGGAGTGATTTTTCACGGGAGCGCTGCATTGGTAAGCCTCCTTACAGGTAATTTCATTATTGCCTCCTTCTACTCTTTTTTTAAGTTGGCCTCTTCTGACTCTCTATGGTTTCGGCTTCATTTTTGGTACCTAGAGAATTTCTTTTTCTTGTTTCTGAGCTTAGCTATATTTTAAAATGAAATTTTAAAAAGTTACATAACATTGTGCTATTTGGAACAGGTTTGGGAAATTCTCATATCTGATTTGATTTTGGTTTTGATTAGATATCTTAATAGATTTCCCAAGACAAAATATTGAAGCCAGCCTTCACCCTCTCTCTCTGCTTGTTGTCTTTGGTCCTGAAATTATAAAATTATAAGTTTTTTTTAACTGAGAAAAATTACATTTCAGGATTGCAAGTGGTGTCTGGCTTTTTGAGGAGATGAAAGATTGCTTTGTGGAAGATGTTCTTTTGCCTCAGAATGCACCGCCTGGGCTGACCCCCTGAGCTCTGTTAACACAAAGCAAGGACCTGCTTCTCTGTCTCGGTGAGTATGAGAAAGCACTCTGGGATGCTAACGGAGATCGCTGACTCATGAGATGTTAATACCCCTCAGTAATATACATGTAGTGAATTGGTTGAATTATGTTTTATTTAGAACACCACCATCTCCTAATTTGGAATCGGACTATCCTATGCCTGAAATTGGTGTGTTCTTGCAAAGTTGTGTGTATTACTCTGGGACCAGTTGTTTGTATATGATAAGGAACTGGGTGAGGACAGACGGGCTTACTTCCTCATTTTAGGCAGAAGCTGCCTGGCACAGCCCAACCAGGACTGGGAGCTGGTGTCTCACAGGAGGTGCTATTTTAATCGCCAACTTTGGGGAGATGCCCCGTAGGTATTGTTTGATATCCCCATGATCAGTAATGCAGGGAAGAGGCTAGGTGTGGGGCAGGACAAGAGAGCGCGGGAGGCAGAGGCGAGATGAAAACATGACTTCCTGGGGACGGGGTAACTTGGGGTCACTTAGACCTGGACTGCAAAGAGGGGCACATGGGCGTGGCCTGGCAGTGGGTGAAGATTCATCCTGAGGTGTGCGGGGTTTGAGAAAACTTGGAAGTCAGCCCTGGGCCCCGTGCTCTCAGCAGAGCCACTTCTTAGAACAGTGAGAAGACGCATGTGGTGGGTGCTTCTGTTCTTCCCTAGGTTTCCCTTGAATCTGGCTGTGGTGTGGAGAACTGCAGGAAAGCTGGCCCACGCTTTGCACTTGGCAGGAGGGAGAGAGGCCTAGTGGCTCTGGGTGCAGAGGGGCCGGGCAGGGAGCTGGGCACAGTGGTGGTGGGTGGAGCTGAGCAGGAAGCAGGCTGGTGGATGCAAGGCTTTGCAGGCCACTGGGCCTTATCTTATAGGCCACAGGGAGCTACTTAAGGACAGCAAGAAAGATGGAGGTTTACCATACTTTTTTCTCCCCACCATGCTGGGGATTGAACCCGGGACCTCATGTGTGCTAGGCAGGTGAGCTAAACTGCCTACCTGTGAGCTAAACTGCTGAAGGACATTAAGAAAGACGGTATAGCCAGGTGTGGTGACACATACCTATAATCCCTGTACTCTGGGAAGCTGAGCCAGGAGGATCCCAAGTTTGAGTCCAGCCTAGGCAACTTATTTACTTAGCTAGATCCCATCTCAAAATAAAAAAATTTAAAAAGGAGGGGGATGCTGGGGATGTAGCTCAGAGTGAAGGCCCTGAGTTCAATCCCTAGATCACATTAAAAAAAAAAAAGATTATGTTGTGATCAAACTTGTATTATATAGAAAGAAAAGCTGGATTCTTTCATGACTTTATAGGGAGCTGCAGTGGAGACCTGTTGCTTTAGTCTACCCAACACCTCTTTTGTCCCTCTGGGGGTACAGAACCCCCTCCCGTGGGAACCTCTTCCATGTGGTTTACTGAGAATTGGTTGAAGCTTCCCCAAAACAGTGTCAACCAGCTGGACCTAGAACTTGCCCAACAGACTTGCTAAGAAAAACCGTCTTGTTTTGGTGAAGTCTTTAAACTGGTAGGATGTGAATGTAGGGCTACTGGTGACCAAAAGTCTTCCTGCCATGTGGAAAGAAAATACTTGTGAGATGGCAGGAGACAGAGCCCGAAGGATGGAGTTTGAAGCACAAGGCTCAGTCATGGATAACGCCAAGTGGAAACAGGCAGTTGGAAGAGAGTACCCCAAGGATGTTGTTGAGATACTAGGTTCAGCCATTCCTGAAGCTTACTCGATCTTTCCTTTCTCATAGCCAATATTTTTTTTCTTGCTTTATCTGCTTTGTTGCATTTCTTTCACTTATAAGTGAGAGTACTAACAGTAGCATGTTCTCCCTGGTTTGCTCTTCTCTAGATTCAGTATCCCCAGTACATGTTACATCTGAGGTGGTTTATAGGTGTCCTCCATCCTAGTGAAACTCTTCTGGATTAAGGGAAGTCCACACTAATTCTCTGGGGAAGCCTTTCTAAGGGTTACATTACAATACAGTACATGATGGACTCTTCTCTGAAGAAATTGAGATATGAGTTTGATTCCCAGCGGTCAGTGCTGGTGAGGCTTTTCAAGGGGCCCCTGCCATGGCTATGTGATTTGAGGTATGTGCACGTCTATAAAGAACAAAGCAACTTGGCTTAACTAGGAGGGGTTCTGAGGTCAGACCTGGGGCAACCTCAGTTTCTAAGTGGGAGGGAAAGGATCACGTCCCTCCTTTATACTCCAAAGCGTCCCAGGGTTGCCCCAAAATACAGATGAAACCACTCAGTCCTCTTAACTGGCTATTAATGAGCCAATCCATAATGTAAAAGTTGCTTTAAGAAAAGGCAAGAGGAAGGGAACAGGGGAAACACAGAGATTTGCTTTTATTATCTGAGTGGAGGTATGCTGTATGTGTGTGTATGTGTGTGTGCGTGTGTGTGTGCAGATGCGTGAAGCAGGGAGTGGTGTACTCACTTCCTTCCTGATCGTCCAAGGGTGTCTACAGTCCCCTTGGCTAAGGTGACCTGAGGACCTGCCTTCAGCAGAACAGACCATGATGTAAACTCCTACAGGATGAGCTGCCTCCACGCTCCTTGGGGCCTGCACCGAATCTCAGCAAGTCCTGCTCTGTCTTCTTCCTGGACCCTAGCAATTTACAAAATTAAAACCCAGATGACTTCTGTTTGGGGAGCCCCAAGTCTTATGGCCTTATGGGGCCACCATGCCTTTTAATATACAAGAGCAAATGGGTCAAGCTCTCCACCCCAAATAGAGGGAAACCCAGGGCTTTCTGTAATACTTCTGGGGATTTGCTCCCAATCCCTTCTTACTCTGATATTCTGTTTCTACTGAATTCCCTCCTTCCATCCTTCCCTTTTTCCCTTCCTCCTTTCCTTCCCACCTTCCTTCCTCCCTCTCTTCCCTCCTTCCTTCCTTTCTTCATTCCTTCCTTCTCCCCTCCTCCTGAGGCTGTTTTCTCCTTTCTGTCTTGTGTCAAAACAAATGTAAAACACAGACCTTTTCCTTGATTCCTCCAGAGTAGCTCTAGCATAAAGCATATGTAACATATTTTTTACTACATGTAACTGGGAGAGGTAGTTGCATTTAGCACAAAAAAAACCTTTAAAGTCAAGTAACAGCTGTTTCCTTGGTTAAGTCTCATCCTCTCACTAGCCAGTTTACCTCCTCGAGGCCCAGCCTTCACCAGCATTGCCCTCCCCTCCAGCTTCCCCTTCGCTTCTCCCGTGGGGTGGCTCAGCTCTACCCCGCTCCAGCTGCCTCTGGGCCAACTCTGCCCTCTCAGAAGCCTGCTCAGGACCAGCTTTGAAATGACTTTTCCTTTACCACAGTCACATCATTAGTCTCAACTCCTTCCCCTACCAGCCTCTACAGGCATGTAAAGATCCATCATCCTTTTGATATGAATTATGTCACCTCCTTGGAGGGCAGAAGTAGAATAATTCTGTTGGCTGTTTGCATAGGAACTTTTTCTTTCCTGCTGCTCAAGCTTAGCTATAGCTCGGAGATGTTTGCATCGGCCTTTCCTGCCTAGTTTGATATGCCGTACCCCACCTGGCTCCACCATCTTGTAGTCAGCACACCCCGAGTCCCACTCTGCCCTGCAGTCGAAGAGCCTTCTTGAAATAGCCTACACCCTTATTTCCCAGGTCTTCTGCCTCCCAAGCTAGAATACCAGCCTTGGGGTTCCTTGAAGAATGGGACCCTCTTCTTCCTCCTCCAGCAAGATATCACAGCCTGCCAATTGCCTCTGCGTGGCTGCGGGTCTCACAGTGCATGATTCAGACCCAGGGCCCCCAGGCCTAGCAGGCCCCCAGCACCGGGCGGAGCTCATGGGAAACACTTGAAAAACATTCACCTGGCTAACCCAGAGCTCCACCATGCCCTGGGCCCTAGAGGGAAGGACTTAGACTGGGATTTGCTCCCCTAACCTTGCATGAACTGTAGACCTGCTTTTCAGACTGGTATCTGACCAGGCAGCCTGGGAAGGATAAGGAGCCCTGTCCTGAGAGGCAAGACTCAGATCCAGGCCGTTTCTACCCGAAACTAACTTCAAGGTGTAGGTAGCCTCCTTCCTCTACTTGGGCCTCTGTCATCTGAAAAACAAAGGGCTGGACTAGATGAGGCCCAGAAAGCTAAACCAGTCCAGGAAGGGGGCGATCTTATTTAGGGCAGGAGTTCATCACGGTGCCTAGAGCCAGATGCCTTGCAACAGCAGAGGCAGGGCTGCCCTCACTGGAAGGGTCAGGGCTGTGTGGCTACTGCCCTTGGAGGCCCAGAGTGCTGGGTTCTGAGGAACTAAAGAGGCCAGCGTGTCTGGGATGTAATGGGTATGGGAGGGAGTCACTCAGGATAAGATCAGAGAGTTGGGCAGGTGCTGTGGAGACCATAGCTCAGGGCAATGGAGACCCCGGAGGAGGTTTTCAGAGGCGGCCTAGTGTAATCTATCTATAGTCTTAAAAGATCATGTTCAGGCTGGGGCTGTACCTCTGCGGTAGAACATGTATCTAGCATAATGAAGCCCTGGATGCCCAGCCCTGCAAAAAAGAAAAAAAAAAAAAAAAAAAAGAAAGTGTGGCTCTGTGGAGAGCCGACTAGCAGGAGGCTCAGATGGAGCTGGATGAAGGTGGGAGAAGAGCAGCCTTGTTCTAGGAGGAGGCAGTGGAGATGAAGAGGTGTGCAGGGGAACAAGGCGCTTTTTGCAGGTAGAAGTGGTCACTGTTGCCATCAATATTGTGAGTGAAGATGCTGGACATCTTGGGTCTACTTCACCAGGACTCAGGGCCTATGGCCATTTATATGTCAGTGAGTTTAGCCAGCCTCAGAAGGAAGGGCCATCAGGTCCGCTGAGAGCTCACGTAACTTTGCTGCCAATCTAGATAGTATAGTTGAGATATAAAATCTCACGTGTTCAGAGGTGAAGCTTTTGGAAGGTGAGTGGGTCACAGGGACACTATACTCATCAGTGGATGGCTGAATGTGCTGTTAGGAGGTGGGGCCTGGTGAGAAGAGGTGTGTCACTGGGGGCATTTATTTGGAGGGTATATCTGCCTTTCTGGCTCTCCCCTTCTCTCTCTGCTCCCTGGCTGCCATGGGTTGAGCAGTTTTCCTCTACCATGACTTTCCACAACACTGTTTCTGCATTGAAGCCAACCAACCATGGACTGAACCCACTAAAATTATGAGCCAAAATAAACCTCTCCTCCTTTCAGTTGCAAGTGATAGGTATTTTGTCCTAGTGAGAGGAAAGCAACTAATACAGAAAGTGACTAGGTGGGAACCTCATGCCTCTCTCCCAGTGATGCTGGAGGGGAAAAAAATGAGAGGAGCTTGTGACAATGGCTAGAGCTTCTGCATTAGACCAGTGTGTGACCCGAATGTTAGAAGGACCTCCATCTTCTTCACTGGTTTCCCATTCTCCATGGTGGTGAGAAAAGGCCCTGCTAATTAAGCTTCAGAAAGCCTTGCTTCTAGATATGGTTCTGGTTCAGCTTGGTTACTCCAAATCTCAGATGGCTTTGGGCTGACTTCCGGCTTCAGGGCTCTACTAGCCAGGTCTGGCAGACAGGTGACTCAATCAATTGAATTTGCTTGGCCTGTGATTGGGTGGCACTCTTTGGGAATAGAGAGACATGGGGTCCTGTGAGACAGGGGAAGAGAAGGAACATCAAATAGGGGTTTGGTGGGAAAAGGGAGGCCACTTGGTAAATAAAATGTAAGTCAAGCCCACGGTGGCTGTCAGGAAGAGAGAAGTGGCTGATGAAATGCTGATGTATCTGAGTAAGTGGACCGAGAAGCCTGCTCTGTGCACGTGTAGAGGATGTTGCTGGTCTCCCATGCAATGGAAAAATCTCTTATTTTAAAGAATACAGTGTTAAGAGGCACTCTGAGACAAACCGCATTTCGCAATTAAGTAGTTTACAAGGTCAGTAAAGGAAGGACAAAATAAGCCAGCTGAAAAGGTCTTGCTCAATAACAAAATTTGTTAAAAAGCTCAGTGTCACACTCCAAACTGGTAAGATAGGCTCATTCTCTAGCTGATTTTTTCTTTTTCCTTAAAAACTTCAGGAATAGAGAAGCATTTAAAAGTTCTTTTAAGTACTGGTGTGGCTATTGCATTTCCTGATGATTGAAAAATGAAAGTAATCTTTGTAAAAAATGCAAACTTAATTTTTACTTTTTCTAAACTGACCCTGAAGCAAACTAAAACCAAAGACAAACTTCACTACTGTTCGTTCTTAGTCTGCAGAACAGAATTCTAATTTCTTCACCCAACATTCCAGTATGATGTGCTTCCAACTGGAATTTTCCTCCATGGAATCCTGCTGCCCTCCGACCCTGCCCCAGTGAATCCTGTTTGCAGGATGGGGCCTTGTGGTCATCTACCTGTCCCTGGGATGCCCTTTCTCCTGGCTATCTGGGAAAATGTTAGCTATTCCTTCTGGGGAGGGTGCTGCGGATGGAACCCCGGGTCTCATGCATGCATGCACTTTACCACTGAGCTACATTCACGCATGTTAGCCATTCTTGAAGGATGTCAATATCCAAATTCTACCTATCCCACTACAATTTCCATCTGATTCTTTTGCTCAGATCCAATTCTCCATGACGTTTGCTGTCTTGTCATCTATTTTCTTGACCATATTAATCACAGCTATTTTAAAGTCTGGATCAGAAAACCCTGAGATCTGGATCCCCTGTGGGGCTGTTTCTATTATGGAGATGCTTTCGGGCTCTGACTGATGTTACCTTTCAGCACAGAGGATTTATTTTTGCTTTCCGGAAGGCAGTCAGAGAAGCAGAAGGTCATCCTAATCCAGCCTGGGATTGAGCTAGTTTGCCACTGGCGGTCAGACTTTGTGAGGCTTGCTCTATTTCTAGCTTACCCTTCCTCCTATGCATAGCTCCTCTGGGGTGTTCACTGAAAGCGCAGCTTGTCTGCGAGGGCCCTTCCTCTTTGGTGGGACTTCAGTTCCAAGTCTGTTTTCCAAGCCTCGCGAGGCTGCCAACAGCTCTGCTTGGCTTCCCATCTCTCAGCCGTGCTCTGCCGCTTGGGTGGGCCCTTGGGGAAAAGAGCCTTTGACTTTGGCGTTGACCTCCTGTGCCTCTCTTCTTCCAGATATCCCCGGCCCTCCGTCCTGCTGGCCTTGCAGTTTGAACTCCAGATTTGACTCCCCGCCACAGGAGACTACGGAAACCTCCACCCCAAGTTCTCAGCTGCTTTGCCCCCACTTTCTGCTTGGTATTTACCTCTTGCTCACCTGCTGCTCACTAACCAGCAAATATTCCCAGGGGCAGAGCAGCTTTGAATGTTACCTCCATATGTGCACCGCCCTCTGGATCCTGGCCTTTCCAGTCTGAGTGCCTTTGTACAGGTGGCTTTGGGATTCTGTCCTGTGTACACCTGATTGGAAGACTGGCCTCCAGAGTCGCCACAACATTCCCAGAAGAGGAATGAATGCTCTATCCACCCCATTAGGATGAGAGTACCTGAGGGCAGGGATCTCCCCTGGGATCTTTCCTTCACCGCTTCCATCCCTGGCTGATCTCCTAGTTTTAAATGTCACCGGCAGGCAGCCTGAAGTTTTGTCTATCCGCTCCTCGTCATCTCCACATGTCTGTCACACACACCTCAAACTCAACACATGCAAAACCTTGTTTTTCCACCCAAAGCTGCATCTCCTCCCTTTCCACTGCTCCTTGGGTCAGAATCCTGTGGGTGACCACCGACAGTTTCTGCTGCCTCCCCTCCCACATCCAGTGTCCAAGTGTGGCAGATTCCACCTTGAGATGTCACATGAGTCATCAAGTTCCCTCCTTGCAGCTACAGCCTCATCCCAGCAACCATTCCCATCCTGCTGGCCACTCAGTAGTCTCCTCACGGTTCTCCCCTGAGCTCCATGGCCTTCTTCCAACATACCCACCAGCCACCCTACAGGGAGAGCGATCCCTTGAAAACAGAAATCTGATTATGTCATCTCTCGGCATCACACCCTCTAATGACTTCCCATTGCCTTTAATGGAAAGCTTGGAAGATAGACCCTGAAAGAGCTGTGGGCCCTGCAGTGTCTGCTCTCCTGGCTCTTGCCCTTGGCCCACAGGTGGCCCCACAACCTTCTCTGTCCAGCAAGAATGGCAGGGTTTTCTCAGGGGTCCCTTCCCTCAAGCTGGCCTCCTGCCAGGAGACATCCTTTCCCTGTATCTGCCTCTCTGTTGCCTGTTCTTTCAGGCCTAGCTTGATGTCCCCTCCACAGAGGAGCTTCTTTGACCTCTGAATAGATTATGTAGCCCTGTTAGCTCACTGTCATTTTGTCCCCGACTCTGATCACGGTACAGGCGTAACTGTGTAGTTAATTGAGTGACTGTGTCTCTCCGTACTATCTTCTAATCTCCTTGAGGCCAGATACTGCATCCGTCTTGATCACTGCGCTATCCCCAAGAGTTGCAAGGTACCTAAAAGACCTTAAAAGAGTTTCAGATGATGTTTTAAGTAAATGAAATAAAAGTCAGACCAGGAGGCAGATGGTTACTGCAAGCCCGGGCCTCACTGCATGGCTGGGAACACTCAGCAGAGTGAGTGGCTGGGACAGGACTTTTAGTTAGCAAATGTCTGAGACCATGACCATAGACATAAGAAATGCTGAACTGCTGTCTAAGGCAGTCTTCTTATTGCTGAGCAGAAAGCACTGGCAAGGGAGCCCCAGCTCTGGGTTCCAGTCCCAGGACTGGCACAAATCATGACAAATAGCAGTTTTATAATGCTTCACAGTTTATAAGGCATTTCCACAGATAGGATCTCATTAGACAGGCTCTGTGACCTCCAGCAAACAGCTCTTAGAGGCCTGTGGGGCGGGAGGAGGCTGAATAGGCAGCTGTGCTGTGCTCTCCCTGGTCCTTAGCTAAGTCTCGCTCAGGACTCCATCTATTCTTCTGCTAAATTGAAGGCGCCAACAAGGTGACCTCTAAAGTTTGTCTCTGAAATTTTAGGATTAAAAATTCATAAGTGATTAAATCATAAAGCAAGTTTATGGAGACCCCTTTCTTGTCACATAGATATTCCTCACTTTTAGCACTAGTGGCAGGGCAGTGTCACCAGAGGTTCCTAGCATTGTCAGGGGTGGCTTACCATGGTGTTATGTGAAAATAGACTGTGAAGCAGGGCTTTTGTGTGGGTCATTTGAGAGCTAATCCAGGGAGCAGAAAGGAGAGTCTGGGAAACAGGCAGGAAAGAGAAAATGTTGGGTGGGCATCCAGGGATGTCTGGGTCCGCTCTTTCTTTAAGAGCCTTGACTTGCTAAAGCCACAGAACTCCTCCAGAGTTGTCTCCCAGAAGCATGAGTGAGGAGGCGCTTTTCTCCTATCTCCCACCCTCACTGAGTCCTTCAGGCAACATTCGCCAGTGGGAGGTGACTGGGCTCATGCGGCCCTGTCCACACAGCAGTGCCTAAAACCAGGGTGTGATGTGGGGACCAGGGTGCCTGATGGAAGTTGGAAAAAGGGCAGGGTCACTCATCTCAAGGACATTTCTTTCCACACTCCCACAAAATCTTCCTGTTTTCTGAATGTCAAGGACCCTCACCTTCTTTTCTGGGAAGCTCTTCAATATCCCAGGCTATTGAAAATGTGGAGAGAGGATGCCTGTTATCTGAGCTCAGTAAAGTCTTGGGAAAGAAGCAGCTATCCTTCTGCTGGGCCCCTGAGTGACAGGATGGAAACTGTGACCAAGAGTCCTGTGTTCTTCCCCTTGCACATGTAAGGGGTGTCCCAGAGCTGGTAACTTCGCCGCTCCCTGTGGGGAGACCCTCACCAGCCTCCGAGGTGGCATGGTACTTCCTCTCTGCCCTCTTCTGCTGTCCTTCCTTTATAAACTCCAGTCTTTGCTTCCCTCAGCCTTCCCTTCTGATTCTCAAATGTCTGATTTATTAATAAAAAAGGAGCACTGGCTGCTTCTAGCTTCTTCCACCCCTGCTGTAACAATTCTACTTTCCCCCCAGGCAATGTGAAGGGGAGACTAAAGGGAATAGTGTCTTATGGGAAGGTGGGGAGAAAGAACATAAAGATTTAAACTTCCGGATATTATCTGTCCACATTACTCAACCCAGGGCTTCTGGGAGATGTGTGCGTGTACTGCAGGAGTCCATCAGGTCCTATCTGGCACTTCAAAAGGGCCTTTGTGGGCTCTGATTCCTGGCCAGTCCTCTGGGCTCCCAGGCCCCCTCCACCCTGTGCCTGGTGCTTGTGGGAGCTTATAGGTCCCTACTTGCTGCCATCAGGCCAGGGAAGCCAGGAGCCCTGCCTGGGCCCTCTTGCCTCCTCGCCAATGCGTACCTGTGCTCTGCACAGTGCCGGGACCCAGGGCTCTCTTTGTCACAGGAAAGCCAGGCTCCAGCGCCAGATTCTTAGGGCACCAGGGGTGTTTCTGACCCCCATCCCCACCTTTGGGTACTGAGCAGATGACAGTCTCAGTCTTGCTTTCTCACTGCCTTCTTCATTCTCTCTGTCCCAGGACAGCAGGACAGCTCTCCCATCCTTGTTCTTCCTGCCTGCCCAAGATGGCCCTAGAGAAACCACACTCTGTCCTGCAGGTCTGCCTCTTGCTACACGGAAGGAATTTATGAACTCCTCTCCTTGGACAAAGCATATCTTTCCAGGCAGCCGTGAACTCACGCAGAATTCTGGTTGGGTTCAGAGCCCACTCGAACAGGCTCCATCCTGGCCCAGCACTGAGCCGCCCTGGGTGGAGGCCCCCGGGCTAAGGAAATAGTCCTGTATCCTCTCCTGCACACATTCCTTTAATAATATTTGTGTTGTGTGCCAAGCGGTAAGTTAGGATTTAAACACCCCTTGACATTTAAAAAGTAACAACTTTAAGATATAATTGACATACTATACAATTCACTTTTGTGAAGTATGTACTGCAGTGGTTTTTAGGTTATTCAGAGTCGTATCACCATCACCACCATCTAATTTTAGGACATGTTCATCACTCTGGAAAAAAACCCATACCCATGAGTAGTCACTCCCAGGCTCCCTTGCCTTGGATCGCTATGGATTTGTCTATTCGAGATACTTCATATAAATGGAATCATGACGTGTGGCTTTTGTGATTAGCTTCTTTCATTTAGTATGTTTTCAGTATGATTTTATGCACATTGTATCATGCATGCATACTTCATTTCTTTTTATTGCCAAGTAATGATCTATTTTACAGATATACTACATTTTATTTATCCATGTATCATCTGATTGACCTTTGGGTTGCCTCTACTTTTTGGCTATTATGAATAATGCTGCCATGAACATCTTGTGCAAGTTTTCAGGTAGACACATGTTTTTTTTCTCTTGGATACACACCAAGGAGTAGGGTCATATGGTAACTCTGCTATACATTTTGAGGAACTGCTAAACTTTTCCAAGAGGCTGCCCAATTTAACATTCCCACCAGCAATGTATGAGGCTTCCCATTTCTCTACATCCTCACCCACAGTTGTTATTTTCCTTTTTTTAAATAGTCACTCTTGTAGGTGTGAAGAGGCTTCTCCTTGTATTTTCATTTGCATCTCTTTCCCCGATGGCTAATGATCTCGAGCATCTTTTCATGTATTCCTCGGCCATTCACACATTGTCTTTGAAGAAATGTCTATTCAAGTTTTTTGCTTATTTTTAAATTGTCTTTTTATTGTTGAGTTGTGAGAGTTCTTTACATATTCTGGATACAAGATTTTTTTTGTTGTCTTTTTTGAATTTTCAGAGATGTCTAAATCGAGGTTGGAGCAGGCGTTGCTTTTTAAAGAATCTGTAGTGTGTTGCAAGGTGACAGAAATCTTGCAAAGAATACATTCCATCCCACACAGACCCTGGAGGGAAAGATATACTGTAGGACTGTCCTGGGGGCCAGCTCACTGCTCAGTTATACCCATTTCAAGTCCTTGCTGAAGAGGAGTTACAGAGCCTCAGTGGCCTGGAGGGGGAGGAATACAGATTGGTTAGTGTGTTGAAGGCAGAATCACATGAATGATTTTCCTTTCTTTTTTAAAGCATAGGCTTTTTTTGGGGGGTGGCAAATGAGATGGTACATTAAAAGCATTTTGGAGTTGTAAAGGGATATGCAAATATCAGGTGACATTCCTATTGTTACTATTGTTATTTGTGGGAGCCAAGGAAAATCCTGTCTTGGATGAAATCACAGATCACAAAGCCTGTGGAGGTGAGGTGAGGTGGGAGGGGGAAAGTGAAGGAGAGAGGAGGGAAGCACGGTTGGCAAACCTGAGAGAGAGAGAGAGACAGAGAGAGGGAGAGAGAGAGAGAGAACTTTGTGATTTCCAGCTCATTCCTTTACCACCTGTATGATAATTTACTTAATATTTTTTTTTAAAAGTGGGCTCCTATTTCTTTTAGGCAAACAGATATGTTTATAAAGGAAAGTTTGCATTACAGTTATAAATTACCAACCTGCAGCGTTTTCCCAACAGAAGGTAGGAAAACAGACAGTGTTATTTAAGTCTCTGGATCCTGTCACCCTCTAGGCCTGGAACCCTGTCCCAGTCATCTCAGGCTGGCTTACCACATGTCACTCAAGTCCCTGCTTTGGTGGCACCTCTGCTGGAGGCTGTTCTGGCTCCCAGTGGCTCCAGCACCGGCCAGCGCCAGCCTCCTGGCTGGTCCTCGCCTTTGCACTATGCTACCTGTGGGCTGTGGTCCACAGGTTCATGGTAATGGGCTCGTTAGGGTCCACATGGACAGGCTTTCTTTGTTCTACTGGCCCCAGCTCCGACCCAGCTCCCTGTCAATAAACAGGGGTTGAGTCAGGAGCTAAAAGCCCTGAGGTACAGGGCCCTTCTCTCCTTTGTTTTTGTTGTCCTTGTTTTAGCAAGTGTCAGCTGGGTGTTAAAGACACAACCAGCAGGTGCCAAGCTGCCACTTGCACCTCCTGTAATCAGGAGGCGAGGTGAGAAGGAGAAGGAGGCTGGTTCCCAGGGTGTAATCTCAAAGGTGCCCTGGCTTTCCTGGCTTCTCCACCCGCTGCCTTGGGAATCCCCAGACCTGCAACTCGCCCACCTCAACAGCCTCACAACCTCACCAGAGGGAAGGAGTCAGGACACTCTGCCCACCGCTGGAGCTGCTGTGGGTATGAACAGACCCGGCTTTGGCAGACACGCCTGGCAGATAGAAGCCGCTAAGAACACGACAGTAGGAAATTGTGGACTTCACAGAAGATGGAATTTAACTGTGCCTTCGTCTGCTGAAGTCCTACCCCTCCTTCCAGGCCCCAACTTTTTTCTTTTCATTTAATCTCTCTCTCTTCCAGTACTGGTGACTGAACACAGGGCCTATGCACTAAGTTACACCCCCAGCACCCCCCTTTTTTATTTTTGAGACAAATGTTAAGTTTCTAAGTCTCTAAGCTGCCTAGGTGGTGCTCAATTTTCGATCTTCCTACCTTAGCCTCCCAGAGTGCTGGGATGACAGGCGTTTGCCACCATCCCTAGCTCAGTCCCGACTTTTAAAAGTACTAATACTATTATCCTTTATTGAGTACTCAATAGGTATTGAGGATCTTTCTTAAACCAGAGCTTTACTTACATCATTTTATTTTACCCTTGCCATAAAGTAGGGATTTATTAGTTCCATTTCACAGATGAGGGAAGCTGAGACTTAAAGTCATTTTATGAATTGCTCAAGGTGATGCTGCAAGAAAGGATGCAGCCAGGTCTTCAGTCTTTCAAAGCCCGACCTGTCAATCATCACATGTTAACAGCTACTCAAATGCCGTAGTCCACATGTAGACTTCCGGTCCAGCAGTCGTAACTGTACCGTTCCCTCTGATGACATCGGCCTCCATCTCCTGAAGTGTGCGCGTGCACATGAGGTAGGGCTGTGTGTGTGTGTGTGTGTGTGTGTGTGTAGCATACATTTCTTGAGGTCCCAGGGCTGAGCAGAGTCCCTGGCACACTGTAGCTACCACACTTGGGTCTGTGGAGTAAATGAAGGATTCCGGGCTCTGTGCAGCTGCCTTTCTAGAGACACGGATTAGCTCCATCGGGAAGCCCCTGGGCTCTTTACCTAGGAGAGCGTGGGAAGGACGTGTCCTAGACCAAGAGCCCAGCACCGTCTGACAAGGATGGGCGTGCAGACCACCCTGGGAGAGGGGAGGCAGTGGCTTCTAGCGGCCCCCCAAGCTGTGACACTGGCAGCTGTGCTGGCCGTCTTCTTTGTCTTTCCGGATCCCCTGTCTGGTCTGCTCCACCCTGCCCTGCCCCTGCAGAGGTCAGGGTAAGAGCAGAGTGTTTTGTGTCATTGGGTCAGGGCTGGTGGCTGCTCTGTTAGGAGTCCAGGGTGCTGCACTGTCCCAGCTGGTTTTCTAACAACACTCTGACCTCACCTCTGTGGTGTCCCTTTGTTAGAAACTCTTCCTAATTTCAGTATGCCTCCTCTGGGGACCCTGACTGGTGATTGGGAATGTCCTTTTCTGTGCCTTAATTTAGACCACCTTCTGAGGTCAGGGTCTATCCTCTATTTCCCTGGCATAGTACTTGGGACCTGGTTCTAACATTTATTGAGCATTTACTATGTGCCAGCATTGTTATCTGCATTGACTCAGCAATCCTGATTATCATGCCCCTGTACAGATGAAGACATGGAGACACACAGGTTGAGTGGCTTGCCCCAGGCCAGCTGCATGGTCAGCTGGGCTCTGCGACTCCTAAGCCAACAGTGTGACTCTCAAGACTGGTTTTGGGCTATCTTTCCATTTGTGGTTTTGGGGGTGATGTCTCTTAGGCTGAGGAACCAAAAGAACTTGTTTCTTTGCCACCCCAGGGGTAGAAGTTGGAACTGGGTTACCATGGCAACCAGATCAACTGGTTGCAACATTGGATGAGCCCCTGGGGCCCAGGTTCTGCTGCTGGCAGAGGGAAGGCTGGGTTGGCATGGGCCAGTGTTTGCGGTACCAGATGCGCTGGGAAGACCTAGAAGAGTACCAGGTGGGGTGGATCAGGGAGAAGATTCTGAGCAGGGCTGGGAGCTTCCCAAGGCAGGTGGGATGAACGGGAGAACTCTTGCCCAAGGCGCTAGAGTTAGCCAGGCGAGGCAGGGGGTGGATCTTGCCTTTGCTAAACATGCTGCCAGGTGGCCCAGACCAGTCCCCTGAGGCCGTCCCCTGTCTCCTGATCCAGAGCTCAGAGCCCAGAGCTTTGGTCTTGTCTCCGACCCCTACTGTAGGTCTGTGCTGCTATGCCTCTTTCCCACAGCCGTGGAGAGGAAGGAGAGGCCATATTTTTCTTTGCCCACACCTCAGGCCTCTGCCCCCTTGGGCTACTATCTCCATTTCCTCAGCTGTGGAATGAGAGAACCAGCTTTTTCCTCCCCTTCCCTGAGGTGCTCTGACTCTCCCAAGGGGCCAGGGCAGGGATGGATTGACTGGCAGTCACCTCTTCGATTTGTTGCAGGCCCTGACCTTCCTGACCAGAAATGAAATTTTGTGGTGAGTAGAGAGACGGGGCCCCTTTCCTCTCCCTGTGTGCTAGCTCTTGCCCTGGTTCAGCCTCATTCTGGTCTGTGGGTGTGTCCCTGCTCAGAGCCACCAGTCTTGGGGCTGCAGCTGGGACAGGCAGCACCCCTGGAGTTGAAGGAAGCCTCAGGTTGCTCTACCTTTAACTGCTACCTCAGAGGTGCCCTCTTTCCTTCCTTCCTTCCCTTCCTTCTTTCTCCCTTTCTTCCTCCTCCCTTTTTCCCTTCCCTCCTTCCTTTTCTTCTTCCTCTCCTTCTCTTCTCTCTTCCTCTTCCCCCTCCTCCTCCCTTCAGCCTCTCCTCTCTCCCTCGCTTTTCCCTCCCTCCCTCCTTTCCTTTTATTTTTTGTACTAGGGGTTGAACTCAGGACCCCAACCCTTTTTCTTTACTTTTTATCTGAGACATGGTCTCTCTAAGTTGCTCAGGCTGGGCTTGGACTTTCAATCCTTCTGCCTCAGCCTCTCAGAGTTACTGGGATTACAAGCGTGCACCACCACACTTGGCTAAGGCTGGTTTCTTTGTAGAATTATGGAGCTGGCAGGGCCTCCTCCTTGGGACAAGGAGGAGAGGACTCAGGGAAAGTAGGTCTGAACCCCATTTTGGCCATTTACTCATGGCTGGGTGAACTTTGATGCCTTGCAGATGCTCAGCCTGGCCTGTCTCCATCCCTGCCTGCCCAGGCCTCTCTCCAGGGCTTGTATGTGCCAGGCAGCATGGAGGCAGTGGGGTTATGGTGAGTAGCCCCAGCCATGTTCTGACACAGGCAGGGAAGGCTCCCGGCCAATGGTAACTGTCACCCAGTGTGGAGGAGCCACAGATGCCCCCTCCTGGGGTCGTGGATGGGATGAGAGGTGTGGCGAGCTTGACCTGAGCCTTGTGCCCAACAAAGCCTGTTAGATAAATAAATGAGCTCATCCAGACATTTCTGGGGAAGAGGGAGGACTCTGGCCTGAGTCCCTGTCACTCCCTTCTTCATCTCTGCCCAGCTAACCCTCCGCAGGCACCAGTCCAGCCTGGAGCCCACGGGCATGAGACTCTCCAGTGACAAGGGGGAGGGGGTGGCTAGGTCACAGGGAGCTATAGAGATCAGGGGCAGTCATGGGGCTATGTGATTTTTCTCTTAGAAATAATGTTCTCACTTTTTTAAAAATAGAAAAATATGACAATACCCCAAATGACCCATGTCCTACTACCCATATAACCTCATTGATACTTTCTAAAAAGTAATTCATGAATAAAAATAAAATGAAATAAAATAACATATGAGCATGGTTAGAAAATTCAAATAGAATAAAAATTCCAAATGAAAAGCCATTGTCTCCAGTCTGTCCTCTCCATCATCCCTGGATCCACCCCGTTCCCTGCTACTTTGTCACCCAGGCTCCCAAAAGAATTTTCTATGCACAGACCCACACACACAACCTTCAACAGTTTACCCACACATCCTGTAACATTCATCCCATTCATGCCATTTTGCACCTTTTTTTCCTGGCCAGTTTTACACAAAGAACCAGAGATCTTCCCCATTCTTGTTTTAATGGCTATGGATCATTCTCTTGTGTGGATAAATCGTAATTCATCACCAACCCCCTGTTATGGACACTTAAGTGGTTTATGGTTTTTATTTATACAAATAATGCTATATTAAACATTTATGCACAGGATGCTTGTCCAGTAGGTGACTGTAAATCCACTGGAGAAATTCCTAGCCATAGAACTGCAGGCAAAGTTGGCAGGCATGATGAGATTGTCCTTCCTGGGGGTGGCGCCAGTTTTCTCTCTTGGCAGTGGAACATGACCAGCTACCCTCCTTCCACACCAGGGGCTTTTGAATGGTATCTTTGGGTTGTAGGCCTCCCTGTGGTGCTAATGGTGAGGATCTGAGGAGTAGAAGAGAGAAGATGGGAGGCATCCAGGCTTTCTCTCGTGGAGTTGCCCCGCTATTTTTTTTTTTTTTTTCTCTGTATTGTTCTTCTGAGAAAGGTGTCCTTGGAAACAAGTCACCTTTAGGGACTCCTCCCTCCTGAGATGTCCATCCAGGCCTTTAGGTGGTCTTTGTGCAGAAGGGATTTCCAGCCGGTTCCCATCCCCATCAAAGGTGTCCTTTCTGGAGAAAAACACAGTGCTGCCCGGAAAGGCCCCCTTCAGTACAAACCTCTCCAACAGGCTTCTTCAAAGCTCTTTTGGCCACCCCCTCTGACCATTCTATCCTGAGCACGAGGGGCCTACCCCTGCGCTGGGGAGTTCCTGCCCGGGAGGTGTCACCCTCTGCAGCAGTGGAGAACAGGTGTGGGGTAGGAGCTGGGGTGGGATGTCCCTGCACGAGGAAGACAGGGTGGAAGACGGAGTGGCTCAAGTCCCATTATGCTTCTGGACCTCCATACTGGGCACCTTAATAAGGCGGATGAGACAAACACAGGAGGGACTGAAACTCCAAGATTGTGGTGATACCAGAGAGGCCTCCAAGGTGGGACACCAGGCTCAGGAGCCCATTTGGAGAGCAGATGATGTGGAGAAGATGTGGAGAGCTCTGTGGAATGGATGAGGGCTAGCAAAGGCTGGAGATGCTCGATGTTCTGGTTTAGAAGAGGAAGAGCTTTTGACCTGGCAATTCCAGTTGCACAAGAGGGCTCATGCTGATGCTCCCGTAGACAGAAGGTGGAGCAGTGTGATGTTTGAAATGGAGCCATTTTCAAGGTATATGATTAAATTAAGAGAGCCAAGTGCAGGGAGCTTCCAGTCAGCATGAAAAAACACAGCATCTTCTATCTCTGCTTCCTCTACTAGAAGGAGAGGAGAGAAATTTTTCTTAAAGGAAGAAATCCATAAGGATAAAAAGGATACAAGAGATGACAGCAGATGAGAAAGATGGACAAAAATTTGAAAAGTGCAAAGCAGATAGACACATGACACAGACTTAACTGAGCAGCAAGCTGAAAAGAAATTCCCTGCAGGGGTTGGAGGATGGAGTCAAGAACCTAGAAAAGGTCAGGGACCTCTGAATGCCAGGATGCAGGGTCAGGTGAAAACAGAAAGGTAGAGTGGAAGTTGTATGTGATTCCTTCACTACCCTGCAACACACTCGGCAGCACTGGCCCACCCCAGCAAAGACAGGCGCTCGCCCTCTGGGGAAAGCTAGCTCCAGAGCAGCTGCTGACTCAGGGGCACCAGGCACAATGAAGACCCAGGGGCCTCTGCACCACCAGTCTGCGGGGCCTCATGGTCAACCTGATTCAAAAGCCAAGGCACTCTGGGTAAGCCAAGGAAGGAATGGGACACACTGTCTACACACTAAGTCATAGCATCGTGACATTAGAGAAGGTCAGAGATAATGAGAAGTTCCTAAAGGCTTCCAAAGCGAAAAACATAGATTACACACAGTAAATCAGGAATCAGGATAGCTTTGGGTGTATGTTGGAAGAAGGTGGCTAAACACCTTCCAAATCCTAAGGAAAAATTTCCAATCTAGAATCAAGTCCTAGCTTAATAAAGACTGAAGGTGGAATAACATATTTATTTTTTGATGTGAAAATTCAGCTACTTTTTTGAAGTGCAAATTCAGTGATCTCTTAGGGACTTTTTCTGAGAAAGCTTTTGAAAGACGTGCTCCATTAAAACTAGAAAATAAAATGAGAAAAAAGACACAGGATCCAGGCAAAAAAGAGTTTCAACACAGAAGAAGACAAAACAAGTTACAAGGATGACAGAGGTCAGCAGGCCAGGAAAACAGTTTTCCAGATTGATTAAGGGGTCAGAGCGCCAGGAGTGATGCCTTCAAGAAGACAAAGTGAACCTGCAGATCTGGATATCATTGCCATATTGAGAAGAACTTTACAGCTTTGCAGAAAGTTTGTTGATGAAATCCTGACAATACAATGAAGCCCAAGCAAAAGAAAAATGAAAGGTATTATCAACTCTGGGAAAAACTGAAAGCCTTTCAAGAAAGAAAGTAGAATCATGTTGCACTAGGGAACTCAGCCGCGGGCAACATTTGGATAATGCATACATAATATAACAATATCCATGCTGAATACCAATTCAGACAAATTGTTTTATATACCGGGAGGATTGGGAAAAGAAGCATGTGGTAAAAAAATCCTCTTTTTGTAGGAGAACATCGCGAGATAATATCTGTGATAAAAATATTGACAAATGGCAGCATCTGCATGGTATTTAGAAATACTACATAAATATTGAGTAAAAACCCAAGAGAAATGACAAGGTGGTTTGTACAGTGCTCTCTCTGGAGACCAGGGGTTGAGAGGTGGTATGGGGCACCGAGCGTTAGTAATTTTAATTGTAAGCTTTATGGTACCTGTGTTTTTTTAACCTATTTAACTGTGTTTCTTTGGTGAACTAGGCTGACATATACAGGACGCTGCTATTTTTGGGAAATGAGGGATGTTCATGCAGAACAGAAGGAGAGTGTCTCCGGAAGGACACACACAGGCACACACACGGGAAACAGGCTAGCTTTTTGGAGGTGACCTGGGTTGGAATACATCCGGGCTTGTGCGGGTGTGTTGTCGTTAAAGCGCAGGGAGCAGCTTGGACTTGGGTGGTCACAGACTTGGTGCCTGGGGGGAAGCAGCCAGGCTGGGCTGCCAAGGCCAAGTTGGGCCACACCACGCCCAACACTTTTCCTTTGTGACCTCTGATAATGTGTAGTCAGTTTCCCACAAAAGTGACAGAAATGTGGCCTAGATGACGATACAATTGCATGGGTGTAGCCCACTGAATTAAAAAAGCGTCCTAGAGGGCCGGTGAGATGGCTCAGCGGCGTAAGCGCCTGCCTTGCAAGCGCGAGGGCCCGAGTTCGACTCCCAGAACCCACATACGAGAAAGGGGCCGGTGATATCGCTCAGCGGCACGCGTGCCTGTTGGTGCGCGAGGTCCTGAGGTCGACCCCCAGTACCCACACACACACACACACACACACACACACACACACACAAAAAAGCGTCCTAGAGACCAACAGGCAGAGGTAACCATTGTGGGGAGAGCGTCTCTGTCTCACACTTTCCCACCTTCTTATCTGTGACTTGGGTCAGGACACAAAGCCAGGTCACCAGATCTGGAGGAGCAGACCAGGTGTGACACATGGCTGGGGCTAGAGGAGAAGGGGGGGCTTGTACTGCATCCGTGTCCTGGTCTGGGCAGGTACAGTAGAAACCCTGGAAAGCCAGTGGAAACTGTAGGTGCCTGGGCCCTGCCCTGGCCTTACACAACAATCTTGGAGGCTGAGGGTGGGGGTCACAGATCCTTTTACAAACTTCCTACATGATTCTAATGGGGGACCCCATTTGAGAACCACTAAACTAGAGGGTCTTGGAGGCAAGGGTGTGGACAGGATAGGGGAGAGAAGTACAGAAATCCAGAGCCAAGGATTGCTAAATGGAGGGAGCTGGTGTGTGTGGGGTCACTGAGACTCACCTCCTATAGAGGGCAAACAGGCCCAAGAAGGGGCTGGGCAGGTCCAAAGTCAAGGGGAGGGGCAGTGGCAGAGCCGGAACCGCAGACAGCCCGGGGCTGTCTTTGAGCTGGGTGATGCAGGGGACAGGCCTGAGCTGCCCGACTGCTGGCAGGCTGGGTGTGTAAGGCTTTGACTTGTGAGTCCATTAGTGATTAACTCAGTTCCATTTACGGCGCTGATCCATATTCTGGGGAGGAGAACATTTCGTGGTGGCTGAGATGCAGCACGATTCATATGTGGGCAGCCAGCCCGCAGGGTGGCGGGGAGGCATGGAGCCTGGGCGGCATCCCACTCCAGGATGATTCGGCGGGGCAAGATCTCACCTGGGGGGACCACAGACACTTTAGGGGTAGGCAGCACAGCCCGAAGAACTTGTTTTAGAGTTCAGCCCTCCACTCTGTTTACCCCTCCATAGAAAGGATCACCCCCGCACTTCTCCTACCTGGGCTTGTTGGTATCACTCAGGGAGGTGATGTGCTTGAGTGCACCTGGCACGTGGGTGTGGTAATGAGAAGAGTGGCAATGACAACAGTGTCCCTTTCCATTCCCTCAGAGACCCTCCCAGGCCCCCTTCTCTGGGCCCACGGGGAAAGAGCTTTGGTGTCCTTGGCCCTGGCTTTAACATTACTGCCGTGTGGCCTTGTGCGAGTTATTTTACCTTCTTGACCTTCAGCTGCCTCATCTGTAAAAAAGATAATGGTCCCAGCTTTGTGAGATTGGCATGAAAACTAAGAAACCTCCCTGAGGGTGGGCAGCAAACAGCAGGCACTCCCGGTGGCACCCATGGCAGGGACAGCAGGAGTGGTGGCCCTGGGTACAGGCCTCAAGGGTGCATTGTTGCCAGAGGGAATTTTTAAAAATTACTAAAACTTACTGAAAGTTGTTTTTATGATGCCCCTACATGAGCAATTCTAACAACAGTGACAAATGTCCCTTTGGCTATGGCCAACCACTCTTGCTGCTCCTGTGCCTTGGAGTCCCCAGCAGCCTGCAGCGAGGGTGGCTTTCCTGCCCTCCTACGGACTGGGCTGGGCCCTCCTGCCCCAATGCATTCTGGGAGAATGTCTCTCCTAACCCATTCCACACCCCGCTTTTTGGGTCCTGCCCAGACTCACTCCAACCCTCCACTGATGGTCTGGGGTTCCTCACCAGGCCAAGGCCAGCAGGGTCATGGTGCTGTCCCTGAATATCCACGCTCCACTCCAGCTCCCATTTGCCAGCCCCTAAGTCAGCCTGCAGCCTCTTGAAGCGATCTGCCTCCCTATCGGACAGCCAGGGTTGGAACTCTCAGCTCTCTGGTTGCAACCAGTGAGAGAGGGATGGACCCAAATAGGTCTGCTCATCAGATCTGTCAGCATCCTAGCAGACTAGAGACTCTGGCAGGGTCTCCGAAGAGGAGTTAGGGTGAAGGAACTCTCCAGAGGCAGAGGGAACGTCAAGTCACCAGCCATCACTGCATCTGGGCCTGGGGCACCTAGGTGAGGGCTGCAGCTGGCGCAGCTGTCCACTCTGCCTTCATAGCAGGGACAGAGACAAAGCCAGAGGGCCAGGGAGCCAGGCGCAGCCAGCAGACAGCAACGTCCGGGACTCAGAGCAGGGGTCTGGGCAGGGCCCCGGGGGGGTCTGGGGGGCAACAGAATCACACCTTGTTTCCTCCCACTTTCCTGTGGCTGGGGTCCAAGGAAGGTCTTTTAGATGTCGGCCAGCTGTGACAAGATGAGTGGTGGGAGCGTAGCATAAGGTGGCTCTGAGGTCTCCTGCTGTTGGGCCCTGGGGTGCCTCCTTCTCTACTTCTGAATCTCTAGCCATAAAGTCACGCTCCAAGGTCTTCTCTTAGTCACATGTCCCTAAATGCCACTCACCAAAGTTTTCTTGAGTTTATAAAACTACATATCCTAGGCACGTGGTGAGGCAGCTCACTCTTGAGTTAGAAACTCACTCCTGAGTGAGAATTAATATGATCAGATAACTTGCCTCCTAGCACTCAGCTGAGATTAGAGATTTGATGGGAGAGAAGAGAGGAATAGGAAAGGAGAAGACAGAAGAGTAACCATGAAAGGAGCCAGGCGGCAGGCCTGGGTCAGGATCGAGGGCTTCCACAGTCACAATCCAGCTTTGGGTTCTGCACGGCCAGAGGGGTAGGGCACCTGGAGTACAGGAGGGAGAGAGAGAGGACGTCATGTTCCTGGCCGGCGCTGTGCTGACCTTTCACACCCCTCATTCTCCCCACAGACGTGTGAGGCGAGACTTAGTGCCTCACTGAAAAGATGGGCAGAGACTCAGGTGGGCCCAGAACCTTGCTCAAGGTCTCAAGCTATTACATGACAGAGTCAGCTTGGAACTTAGCTCTGTCTAGCTGTAGAGAATGTGATTTTAACGAGCTTGTTACCCCACTAACACACACACACACACATACTCACGGCCCTTCCTCTTGTTCACCCGGAACTCTCACCACGGCCCTCCAAGAGAGGTACTGATTGCCCTTATCCAGATGTTGAAACTTAGGTTCAGAAGTGTCAAGCTGCTCAGGTCACACAACCCTGCCAGGGCAGTGCAGGCTCAGGTGTCCAGGCCTTCTAGGTCCCCGATCACCACTGCTTCCTCTCCCCCAGCTGTCTTTGTTGCTGGTCCTACAGAGCCAAGAGCCTGCTGGTGGGCAGAGAACTGTGTCCAGGGTGGAGTGAGAGGGACAGATGGTGAGAGTCGTCCTCTCTTGGCCTGGGGCAGCGTTCTCTCCTGCCCTTTCTCTCTCGGGGGTCATATAGCCCTGTGCCTGTCACTTACAAAGTGCCCTGGGCTGGCAAGTTGGCCTGTGGACAGACAGATGGATGCGGGGACTGTTGGAAGATACTTCAGTGCTGTAGTCTGCTAGAACTGCTTGCTGCCCAGCGGGCTAGTGTGGCTGTGTGGTTTGCCAGCTGCCAGCTGATGCCCACCAAGTGCTGAGAATAGGGATGGGCAGACTGGCAGACGAGGGTGACCCTGGCATCTCTATCTGTACCTGAGGGCTGGATTGAGACATGGCAGAAATAATGCTGAGGAGTGTTCCAGGTGACAGGGGACAGTCACTCACCCTTCCTCGTACCTGGCATATCTTTGCACTCCCCAGGATATGCCAGGCACTTGGAAGGACTCATGGATGTCTCTAGAAGGATGGAAAGATTTATTGCTGCCTTATCTATATTGATCCATCCTCTTGGTCCCCTCCCCACAAAGGGACACACAGAGGGGAGTTTGCAGCGGCCCATGAAGCCATTGTACCTTCTGCACCTGTCTCCTCAGCATCCATGACACTTTCCTGAAGCTCTGCCCTGCGGGCAAGTACTACAAGGAGGCTACACTGACCATGGACCAGGTCAGCTCCCTGCCAGCTCTGAGGGTAAGTCCAGGAGTAGGGAGGGTCGCATCACAGCGACTGCGGAGGGGCTGAATTGGTGGGGTGGGGCTTGGTCACCTGGCAGCCGCACTCAGAGGGGCTATGACCTCTAGGCAGAGCCCAGCAGAACTTGGTTTCCTGATGCTTCTTGCGCACATCTGCCCAGCCCCCATTAGGCCTGGGGTAGGGTGGTAGGCTGGGAGGGGCACAGAGAGGACTGAGACTTGCCCTAGGGTTCACAGTTGGAAGGTGGTGGCCCCAGGTGGGGGCTGTCCCTGGTCCTGCCCATCAGCCTCCAGTCCTGCCAAGGTCCCTTACTGAGCCTCAGCCTTTGGCCCGCCCTTGACCCCTTGCCTTAGCAGCCCTGAACCAGCTAGGCCCTGCTGCCACCCTTTGTGCCCCAAACTGGGCAAATGCAAAGGTCGGGGTCCCTACAGGGCCATCAGGGTCTTGAGGAAGTGAGGGTGCCCTCTCCGGCCATCTGCCCAGTCCTCCTGAGCCCTTCTCTTCTGCTCAGGCCACCTCAGTGCATGAGGGCTTTTCTGGAGGGACTGAAGATTTTCTCAGGTTCTTCCTTGAGAAGCCAGCAGGAAGAACAAGGCTCGATGTCAGGGGACTGTCCTCCCAACCTGCCTTCTTCCATCTCCAGGTGTGAGTAGAAGAAAGGACATTGTTACTTCGGCTATTGATGCCCTCTCCTCACCTGTCCCTCGACTTAGCCAGCTCTGTCTGAGCCAGGGGCTCCCATCAAATAAAGGGGTGACTCAAATTCTCATACCTTCTCCCCACTGGGCTAAGTCCTACTTTCCATCCACACAGGAAACACACACACACACACACACACCCTGCCCTCGCCGTGGGGTGTCCTTGTGCAACCCCCTTCCCAGGGCCTGTCTCCTCTCTGGTGGGACAGCTGGGGTGGTGGGCTGGCAGGGAGTCACCAGAGCCCATTGAACCTGCAGGAGTTGTCAGCTCGCTCCCCACCTTCCAATGCTTTAGGGACTGGCGGGGCTCTTGTCTCTGCTATGGGAAGCCTGGTGGAGCCCCGAGGTGCACAATAAAAGGACTCTCAAATCACTCCTGAGATTTTAATTAAAATCTGTACAACACCGAGAGAGGCGATGTCAGCTTAACAAATCACGCTGCTGTCAGACTTCCCTATTTGTCATCTGGACCTTGGCGGAATAGTGATTGGAGTTTGTCATTGTGCAGTGAGTTCTTCCTTTCTGTCTGGAACAAGCTGGGCCCCAGAGCGATGCCCCACTGTTGGGGGGTGCTAAAGGAAAGACTCCAAGGTTGGGGGGCATGCAGTCGCTCAGCCAATGACTACACAGCCCCTCCTAAGTGACACCTTGCTCTGGGGCAGAGGCAGAGACAGAGCCTGGAAGGACACAAAGCTGGGGCTTGCAATGGCTGTGGGAATGGAGATCAAAGAATGAGAAAGGGTGGGGGCAGCTGGGGTCCTGGAGTGAAAAGTAGAATCCTCGAAAAGGTGAAATAATGGGAGAACGGGTCTGTGCCAGAGCCTGTTTTTCCTAACATTGTACTCACACTCGCCCACACACCCCCACCCCTGTCTGCACATGCGTGTCCTCAGGAAACCACACCCCGACGCGCACACATGTGCACACCTGTCCTCAGCCACATGCACGGGCAGTGGGGCTGCCTCCGGACCTAGACACCCACTAGGGGACTCGGGGCAGCCAGGGATCAAAAGGTGGTGGTAGTGGGGCTTCTTCCATTGGGCTGGGAGGTTCTAGCCAGTGCCAAACTCTCTTGAGTGTTAAGGTGGAAAGCAACTTGAGGCCACCCACTGTCTAGTCACTGTTAAGTGTCTCATCTCCTCCCTGGCTTTACCCATGGAAACCTGAGGTCGAAAGGAAGACTTGCCCTTGGCCAAGGGATGGCAGAGCCAAGTCACCCCTGCTCCTGGGCCTCTACACAGGACTCTGACCCCAGCGAGGCCTCCGCTTCTCAGGCCTTGGCTAAGCTCTGACCATGTATGTGCCTGGTGCCCTGGGGGCCTGGCACAGAGGGTGGCGTGACTTGTGGCCCTAGCAGGCCCTGGAGCTCTGTTCTGAACCACAGAGGAGCAAGCGCTGGAGTAGGGTCAGGAGGGCCTGCCCTGTCACTGTGTGTCTTGCAGGGTCCACCTTGTGCGGAGTAGGAGCCTGGCAGGGGTGGGCCACCATCTACTTTACCCCCACCTTCTCTTCTTTCCTGTCTTACGGGGCGGGGGCCTTTTGAGAGAGGCAGCAAGGCTCAGGAAGGGTGGGGGAGGGGCAAGGTTCCCTGCAAAGTGAGTTCCAGGTGACAGGACAGGTCAGACAAGATCGGGCCCCCCAGGGTGGGGTTGTGACCTTCGCTTTTTCTGGAGCACTAGCGCCCCCCAACTTATTCAACGGAGAGCCACTGGGAAGTGGGGTCTTGGGCTATATGGCTTTAATTTTACTTGTTCAACCTTCTTAAAGGCTCATTATCTTATTTTGTTTTATAAATAAAAGCCACTTTGTTGTAGAAAAATTACAAAAGACAAAAAAGCAAATGTAAGATAAAAACTATCCATTAACTCACCCCCAGGGATGATGGCCATGGCCATTTTGGTCTATTTCCTTTTGGACTTTTATTCTGTGCAGATATAGGCATGTTTAGTGGGATCACATCACCTTCTTTGTATGCCCCCTCCCCCAGCTGTGGTTCATTTCTTGCTTTTCCATCTGGCCAGAACCATTCCCTAACCCTAACCCTAAACCTAACCCTAACCCTAACCCTAACCTAACCCTGAGCTACTGCCACATAGAAGTAGAGGACAGTTTTGAACCCACTCGCTAGCTTTGTGATCTTGGCAGAGTCACTCCACAAGAGAATGATCGGGGCGGGGAAGCAAAGAAGCAATTAGACCCCAGCCCAAGGCCTGGAGGAGCCGCGCAGAGTGTTTTCCTGTGGGTGAACAGCCGTCATCGGAAGGGGAAAGGCCTCAATCTAGGTGGTCCCAGACATTTGCCAGGCCCCACTCCTCAACTATGGGAGAAAATACTTTCTAATCACCAGAGCTGTGCACAGAGGAAATGAACTCCCTGTCTCTGAAGGGGACCAAGCAAGGCCGTCCAGGCCCTTGGCAGAGGTGTCTAGCACATACCTACCAGAGGGAGGCTGGACTAGATGCCTTGTGCCTTCATCTCCCCCCGGAGTCTATGGTTCTGGCCCTGGGCTTGTTCTTCTCTCTTGTGTGTCATCTACCATAGTGTGTCCTAGACTTTTTATTTAAAAAATTATTTTGAAGAGGGAATAGCGATACCAATGTTCCATAATGCCAAGTAAAGACATTCACCATCATTTCGTTTTTTTAAAAAATGTTAATTTTAAAACAAGAATGAAAGGAGTATCTCATCCCAGAAGCAAGAATAGTTCTTTTCCAACATAGCCCTTTTTGTCATTATTTTTCTCCCTTTGTCCCTTGTTGTCAACAACATTGTCACTGACCCATCATTGGTCCTTAGATTAGCCGGGAGGGCTTACACCTAGGACTGAGGTCTCTTCTGCATCTTTCCAATGCTGGATTAAGCAGAAGCCTTTCTTCCCAAGGGGAGAAGGAGAGGCGTGCGAGAAGGTAGGACCCGGGTGAGCCTACGTCCTCTGTGGCCAGGGACAGGAGCGGGTGAGCCTACGTCCTCTGTGGCCAGGGATGGGAGCAGCGTGACTCACACTACCCAGAGGCCTTCTTAGGAACAGGCCTGGAGAACAGGGCCCCAGGGAGCTCCGGGGACTCATATAACTTGGCTCAGGGGCTTGAGTGGACTGGGAAGAAAGTTCTGTTTTCTTAGCTTGGGTTCCCTCATGGAAAAAGTAGGCCTATTAATATTGGGAGGGGTCTGCCTATCAGCAGAGAGCAAGGGACAAAAAGGTCCTGGGCAGCAGAGGGTATCGGGAAAAACCTGTGGACAGAGACTCCTGCTGGGCTGGGACACAGTGCCCTTTCTCCATGTGGAGTTTCTGTGTTCGTTTTGTCTCCCGTATTCAGTGTCTTTAATAGTCAATTAGCCAAGTGTTTCTGTTCCTGTAAATAGTCTCGCTTTCTGTAAACATGACGAGTGCAGTGTGGGGTGACTCAGGTTTCTGGTTTCCAGGCTCAGAGCATCTTTGTATTCACTCAGACTATTGGCAAAAGGCCTGAGGACAGACCCCGTGGTCTTAGCGCTGGTAGGGAGGCCTCATGCTGACCAGACCAACTCCTCTTCTGGCCTCTTCCCACCTCCCCCTCCACATCCCTTGAGCAGATGGCTGTGTGCGGCCTGGACCCAGCGTCAACTCTGTCCGAGCACACAGGATTTAGGAAACACGCGTGTGAGGCGGGTAGGCTCCTGAGGCTTAAACTCCGTCTAGGTTTCTATCTATCCCTAGTTTTCCTGGGCCTTTCTGAACCCTGCTGATGGGCTAGGGCCTATCTTCTTAGAATAGCTTGCAAGGAACCCATATCCAAAGCTGAAATGCAACAAAAAGTCCTGATATTTATTAGCTTCTCAAGAAATTGCCAAAGTAGGAAATGGACAGATGAGTGTGTTTTTAATTTTAATTTTTAAAACATTTGGGGCCGGTGAGATAGCTCAGCGGCATAAGCACCTGCCTGGCAAGCACGAGGTCCTGAGGTCAACTTCCGGTACCCACGTAAAAAAAAAAAAAAAAAATTGAAAATCAAAGCTATTTATGCATGCTGAGAATTAAATTGCCTTATGCAGTTTGCTCCATTTCCTCTTATCTAAGGCAACCATATCAACCCTTAGCTGATTCTTTTGGTGTTTCCATATCCCCAAAGAGAAGGGCTGTATTGCCTTTCCTGCTAGTTTAGCCTTTGACTTCTGCCTGAAGAAGGCATTTAGCTCTTTCCGCTCTATGCATATCTTACTCATCACTCCCCATTTCCACACCTTCCAGTGTGCTTATAAGATCATTTTGAGTAGAACAACATTTGGTGCTGTCTTAGTCAGCTTTTTATACTATAACAAAATACCTGAGACAAGCTACTTTATGGAGAAAAGAGGTTTATTTCACTCAGTTGTGGAGGCTGGTGGGAGCACATGTGTACCTTTGTGGCTGTGTGGTCTCTTTCCCTCTCCTTATAAAGCCACCCGAATTCAGTCAGGGCTCTACCTTAATGATTTCATTTGACCTAACCACTTCCCAAAGGCCCATCCTCTTAATACCATTAACATAAAACTTCGGGGATTAAATTATTGCATGAATTTGGGAAGACAGACATATGCAAATCATAGCAAGTGTCTGCATTATTATGCCTGCATACACTCTTTGGAACTGAGCTGTGAGAATCTGTGGTTACTTTCCCTTTTTACAATGGCACCCTCCCTTTTTCCTTCATTCCAGATCTTTTCTGACCTTTCCCTCAAGACACTTTTTCCACTTGCTTGTTGGGATTCTTGTCTTTCACGTGAGAGCCTTCTGTGGATATTTGGTGACCGTTGCTCATAACAGAGAGTGAGGGGTGGAGCCCAGAAAGCTGTTTCAGAGCTCGAGTCTGAATCTCGGGTGAGTTTGTCAGCTGGAGTTTCACTGGAAGGTGAGCCGAGGGGCCATTTTTCGAGGGTTTCCTGGAAACCCTAGCAATCATGTCCCGAATGCCAGAGTCCTAGAGCCAAGTCCAGAGAGAGGGTGGGAGGGGTGTCAGAGAGCGGCCTCCATTTACTCATTCAGTCCCGGCTCTCCGCTCTGTCTGACGTCCCCCAGTGCAGAAAGGCGCTGCTGTGCTCTCCCCAGAGAAAACCCCTGTGGCCGGCGTGCGCAGGGCGGTCCCCCCAGCGCAGGGTGGTGAGCTCGCCTCCCCAGCTGCACTGGGTCACTTGGTCCTGCCTTCTGTGTGCCAATGTCTGTGTCCAGCACTTTCGGGGCTCCCAGTTCCAGTCTGTGGGATTCCTAGACATAGATCAGGGTGATGTCACCCTTCCCCCCCCACAACTCAGGGTCTTGATTTCTCATCTCTGCTCTTACCACATGTCCCTCTATTTCCTGTGTGTGTCACTGTGCCACTGTGGTTGTCTCCTCTACTGGTCTCTGTTTTTGTGGATTATGCCTCCAAGAAATCCCTTTATTTTCATGCTAACGGTTGTTTGGGGAGTGAATTAGATGCCAGGGTTCATTGTTCCTGGTGTAGAGTAAGACCTCCCCCTCCCCCACTGTCACTCTCTCAGAATCTTCCCATCATGGGACCGAACCTCAGACACTCAGAAGTTTCCCCTTCTTCAGGATGTGGAAGGAATTCAGAAGACACACAGAGCCAAGACTGGAGAGGAGGGCCTGGGTAGTTCAGAATCTTGCTCCAGGCATGGCTTGGTGCAACACTCTTCCCAGAGGGCCCGGAGGACCTCCTTGTGCTGTCCTGGGGCCAGGCCAGGGCCAGGGCTGGGCATCCAGAGTACCTGTCCATGGACTCCCCCAGAGCACCTGGCTCATACAGATCCCCATTCCCAAGGTGGGCCAGGTCCCTGGCCAAGGAAAACTGCTGTCATAAATGTCAGTCCTGCTTCATCTTGCAGAGCCATGGGTAGTAAGGGGTTCAGGATGTGGGAATGTCACATTGGAGAGTCTGGATCTTCTTGGCCATCTGGGAGGAGGTGGGGATGGGAGAGAGCCAGTGCCTGTGTGCCAGGGGTCTTCCTGCTGCATTTAGGGATTAACTTGGCCACAGCTTTGTCGTGGCCACCCCCCTTACTGCCCCTCTCAAGGGTGGACAGGTCTCCCAAAGGAAGAAGCCAAAGCCCGCAGATGGAGTGTGACCCATACAAGTTAACAGGGCCCCTCGTAGGCTGAGGCAAGGTTTGAACCCAGGCCTTCCTCTCCAGTCTTGGCTCTGTCTGTCTTCTGAACTCCTTCCACACCCTGAAGAAGAGGAAACTTCTGAGTGTCTGAGGTTTGGACCCATGATGAGGAGCTATCCTGACCTAACTCCCAGCAGCCCAGGCAATCCTCTGGGCACACTGAGCTCAGCCAGAAAGCAGAGAACAGGAGGCAGGCAGCCGGTGTGTGTGTGGGGGGGCTTTGATTATCAAGAGCCCAGGCAGGGACAGCTGCGCCAGTGATAATCCTGTATTTAGGCCACTACCCGGTGCCCCTCCCTAACCCTGTAGTTTCCTGGGCTTGCTAAAAAAAGCAGCAGATTGGATGGACATAGCAATTCCACTCCCAGCCCCTAATGTCCACTGCCCTATGTCACATACTTCGTGGTTCTAAGTTGTTTTCACTCTCCACATCATTTGAATCTGGTAGTACCTCTGAAACATAAGTATATTTCCCCATTCTACAGATGAGGAAACTGAGGCTCTGAGCCCAACCCAAGGCCACATAGTTGCAAATATACACTTCTGTTTGCTCTCCTCCATCTTCCAGGGAAAATGGAATCACCAGGCAGGTGACACTTGTGTACCTATGTGTGGCGGATGCAGAAAGAAGGATGGGAAAGTGCTGGTGGCCTGGGTGTTTGGAAATGGGCCCAGCCTTGGGCAGCAGATCACAGTGTGTCCTGTCCATTGTGGTGGCCGGTACTCAGGTCCAGCTCATGTTAGCAAGACTCCTAGCTCCCAGCACCCAGCCTCTTGGGCTCCCATGACAGGCCTGGGAATTGTCTGATTCCCAAGTCCCCAAGCCGGGCCCCACCCCTAGTGCCCAGACTCCCGAGTGGAACAAATGTTTCACTGAGAAAGAAGAAAGAACAAAGCACCCAGCCTGGTCTCCCAGGCTCCTACCCCAGGGCCCCACCTCCAGGGCCTGAGGTCACTCGGAGCCTTTCACCCATCAGAGAGAAGCAGCTGGATTGCTGAAATAAATATGCACCAGGGCCTGACCAGGATCCGACGGCTCCCCAATAAAGCTGGTGACCTCAGCTCTTTGCTCACCCAGGGCTGCGGGGCCATGTCCGCTGAGCAGAGCCCAGGCCAGCCAGCTGCCCAACCCTAAAACCTGGGCTGGGCAGCCCTGTGTGGAACGTCCCTATACATCTCACTCAGTCCTCAGTGGCTGGAGGAGGACATTGCGCCCTCATTCACAGCTGGGAGGCAGAGCACAGGGCTAAGTGGCTTGGCAGGGACACAGCTGATGGAACATAGCAGCCTCCGCCTCCAGCGCTCGCTGCCCACTGCCCTACCCGGCCCCTTGGGAGGGTCCCAGGTCCGCGATGCCGAGACAGAGCTGGGTGGGCAATTTGGCAGCTGGCTCATTCCCTGCGTTTTCAAGCATCATTAGATCTTTTTCTGACAACTTCATCAGTTAGCAGGGTTCAGAATTGGCAAAAATCCTTATTTAGACATTCAGCCAAAGAATTAAGAGTGGTTTGTTTCAGAAAAAGCTCGGTGATGGAGGAAGCAGTCTGTGCTCTGGGCTGAGCTGGCAGCAGCAGAAGGTTGGGACCCGACCTGAGCCTTGGCCTTGCCATGGGCACCTGATGGTCTTGGACACATCACTGCTCTTTCTGGGGCCTTGGTTTCCTCATCTTCCATGAGAATGTGATAGTGTCTCCCACCCCATTAGGGCAGCCGGGGAGGTGGGGAAGAGCTCTGGGTGCTAGTTTTAGCTTTCTTGGCTGTGGGCTGAGCAGCCTGGAGCCAATTCCTTCCTCTTCCTTGACCTGGATTTTCTGCCTGGAAGCTGGGGCAGGGCGCAGCTGACCCATGGCTCTAAGCTGGGATGGCCAAGGGCTGCCCGTCTGCCTAGGCAGCCTGGGGGTGGTGGGGTCTGTCCCCTGCAGCCCGTGTTGGGTGTTTTTTCAAGGGAGTGATGGAGAGAATGTCCTGCTATCGCTAGGTGCAGCCACTCAACCCATCTTTCACTTTGTCTGGGGGGAGGAGCGGGGGGGTGTCATTTTGTCTTCATTTGTACAGAGCTTGACTGGTCCCTGTCTTCTCCCTCACATGTGACAGCTTGTTGGACTTTTGCACCAAGCCTGGAAATTAGCTATTCTTACTGCCTTCAGTTCAGGGAGGGGAAAGTTTAGGAACAGGGTAGATAGTGACCTGCCCATAGTCACCCAGCTAGCACCCGGCGAAGGCACAGGCTGGACCTCAAACCAGGAGCAGTGACCGGGAGGGACCCAACCCTCCTTGAGACCCACCACACTCCTCACTCCCTAGGAGGTTTTTCTCACCCAAGCTTTTAATTACTTCTGAAGTGATTCATGGTTTCTCTCAGCACTCCCCAGAGCAGAACAGATTATTCTGGCCATGAAGTGCCCGAAATGGGGTTTGGTGTTGTGGAATGAGAATGGGCTTCTGGGCAAGTCGCTTCAGTGCTCCGAGCCTCAGCTTCTTTACCGTTGAGACGGGAATGCCATGTCCCTTTTGCAGGGTCGGGCAGGATCCTGTGGCCTAGCCTTACTCTAGTAGCACTCACACACGTCACTGCGTTTGCTTTCCCCCGTGACAGGCACAGGACTGCGTGCGGGATGCCGGCTGAGTCTGAAGGAGGGGAACGGGCAGGTGGAGGGGGCGGCCTGTGACAGGCCTGGTACAGCGCCTCATGCGTGTGCTAGGGCTGGGGAGTGGGAAGCAGAGCTCACCACGGGATCATCTTAACAGTGTTATTGGTGCTCAAAGTCCCCAGCAGCTAAGATGGCCTGGGGAGGGGCCACCAGGCCTGGGGAATGCTTGTCCGGCACCCTGGTCTCAGTCCCGCACTCAGAGTCCAAGATAAACAAGCCTCATCTCAGTTTTTCAAGATGCTGCTCCCCAGGGCCTTCTTGGACTGCCGGCTGGAGGCTTTATTCCACTCATGTCTTTCCTGATAACTTCATTTGTGCCCCCAGAGACCTCAGACTTGTTTAAAAATAGAAAAATAAACAACATTGTTCCTGAAGCACCCCTCCCCCCCGGCCTCTTAATGAGGTGCTGGCTGGGCCGGCCAGGGCTCCATTCCCAGGGTTTTTGACCCTCTGCAGGCCTCAGGCCTGCTGCTTTCTCCACAGGGACGAGACACCCTGCAGCTTTGAAGGGCTTCCTGGTGGCCTGAGTGGCTATGGTGGGGGAGGGGCATGCCACCTGCCTGGTGCTGTTGGTCTCCAGAGCTGGGGTGTGGGGACACATTCACCCAGGAGTAGAAGGGCAGGCCCAACCACAGGGGGACTCCCAGGCATCCCCTCTTAGCTCTGGCCTCAGCCTCCTGCTGGACCACAGGCCCCTTCTGAGTGCCAGGCCCAGATAACACCCCTCCAGGATACAGCCCCTGGTGTTTCGCAGGCTCATCACGATCGCCGCTGGAAGTCTTGCACTTGAATTTGCACTGTGTGTATGACCTCAGTTTTCTCCAGCTGAAAAACGGATCTAATGAGAGCAGCTCTGTCTTCCTCTGAGGGTTTTTGTGAAGACCAGATGCAGGGTGGATGTGAAAGTGCTCTAAGAAGGTGAATGGGACTTAGGGGCAGCACTCCTAGAGGGATGACATCTGAAGAGGGCATGGCTGTGACAACATCATGTGAGGAGTCTTCATGTGTGAGCTCCAACCTCATCCAAGGGGGTAGAGGGGAGGGGAAGTTGTCCTGGACAACCATCAGGCTGTGGGAGGGACCCAAAGCCATACCACCAGGAAGGGACAGGATTTGGGGGTATACAACCCTCTTTCCATGTTTGCCGGTAGTCAGAGAAGGAATTGGGCCTGGCTCCAAGGGTAGCGCTAAGGTGAGTGGGAGAGGTGACAATGGGGTCATTTCAGTTGGCCCTAAGGGAAAAACAGAGAAAGAAGGCTCCGTCAAGAGAGTGTGGAGTGGAGACTCTCCATCTGCTCAGAGTCCTCTGCCCTGTGCCCTGTGCCCAGCCAGGCTCTGGGAAAGAAAGGGGTTGCCTTCTCCCTGTTCTGCCTGAGGTCATGTGCCAACAGCCCCACTGAGTGTCGAGGGGACTAAGTCAAGAGCCAGTGACCAAGACCTCCTCAGGTGTGGGAGAACAGAATGATCAAAAATGGCTTCTCTCTGGAGCTGGCTCGAGGCCCCTGCTGCATGCAGCCCCCTGTAGATGCAGAGCCCCTCCCTAGTCCTGCACCCCATGTGCCACCCACCTGCATGAGGGGCACTGGGGTGTGGCCGGCAGGCAGCCTGAAGCAGAGCTGGTTCCTCTCTGCAGAGTGGCTGTCTGCTCAGCTGCTATTTCTTGCTTGTTTCCAGGAATAGGAAACATCATCCAGAAAAGGGAATGCTGCCCACCAGGAGCAGGCAGGTGTTGGTGGTCCCTACTTCTTCCTGAGCCCCATCCTCCTTAGAGAGACCCCAAGCCACCAGGGAGGGACCTTGGTTCTTTCCCAGGCATGGACAGTGAGAGGGTGGAAGCAGCATGGGGGGCCAATAAGGCTCTCAGATCCGTGTGGGATTATCAGTAGAAGTGGTCTGCTTGCTAGGTGTCTACCTTTGGCCTCATAGTTTGAAAAGTATCTAGAAAGAGGCAGACGGAGACAGATGCCTTAAGACACACAGACTGAGAAGCGAGCCGGGGCCCTAGTGCGTGAACTTTTCTCTCCCCGAGCATTCCGTTGCTGCTATTATCTTGTGTGCTTTTCAGTATTGGGGATTGAACCCAGAGCCTTTGCACTGAGCTACAGCCCCAGCTCTTTTAAAAAAATTTGAGATAACATCTTACTTGGTTGCACAGGAGGGACTTGAACTTGTGATTCTCCTACTTCAGCCTCCCAAAATGCTAGCATAACAGATGTATGCCACCGTGCATGGCCCCAAGCACTCTGTTTAATAAACCCCCATTTCTTCTTGTGCCTTATGGGAAAAGAGTATTCCCCCAGACCCTCACTGAGTCTGGAAGGCAGGAGTCAAGCTCCAGAAAGCCAAGCAGAAAAGAGAAGAAAAACTCCTGCCTCCCAGTCCCTGGGAAGGAAAGTTGGTTTGCTTGCTTAGCACATTGTCCTCCAAGCACACTTGCTTTTTTTACTTGCTTTTTATCTATTGTTAAAATAGCGTGTCAGCATTCAAATAAAAAATTTAAAAAAGCAAGTTCTCAGCACCCCATCAGGCTAACATAAGTTTTCATTTTCTATTTTCTTCTGCCATCTTTTTCCCTGGGCAAGCTTTATTTTACAACACTGTAGACATATATAGATACAATTTTATTTTGTGCTTTTTTCCCCCATCAGGCATAAATGCTTTTTCATGTTGCTACATAGTCTGTGCAATTATAATTTTAATGGTTGCGTAATTGCATTGGGTTATGATTTACTAAACCATCCTCTCATTGCTGGACATTAACATGGTTTCCAGGGGTTTATTTATTTATTTTTGCTTCTATAAATAATTTTGCAGTAAACACCCTCATTTTCCTTGTTTTTCAGAATCGCTTTCCTAGTCTAGCTCTCCAGGTTCCCCTTGGAGGCAGTCGATAGATATGGCCATCCACTCTGGGGATTTGAACTATGCAACCATTAAAATGATGATTACACTGAGTATGTAGTAACTTGGGAAAACATTTATGCTCCACGGGGTGGGGAGAACGCACAAAATAAAAAAAAAAACTCGGGCTTTTAAACATCCTGAACCAAATCAATGCTAAAAGGTAGAGCCCTGTGACACCTCGTTGCTGGAGGGCTCCCTCCAAATTGACTTTGTGGTGTAGAAGTCTCTTTGCCCGTGGGTTTTCAATAGGCAACGGTGCATGAGGGTGTCATACAAGAATGTCCCCAGATATGCCGTGCCGAGAGGGGCCCCAGCACTGCTCCTCCAGCATCTCCAGCCCAGGACTACCCCATCTGCTCTGCTGAACTGCTGGGGCCATGCTGGAGAGGGGACATGCAGTTTCATGTCATTCCTGCAGCAGATCATTGCCTCAGTTGGCCATGGCACCGATAAAGGGTTTGTAGGACATTTTCTATGTTTCCCCATGTCCTCTTGTGAGTGGCTCCAGTGCTCAACATAAGTGTGTTCCTTGGCACTAGGCCTGGACACCTTGCCAGCCCAGGAGCTCCACAGCTCCGCCTACTTTTGTCCATTGTGGTACAGGGTCTCCTGGAGCATACTCCGTGGGTCAGACAGGCCCGGGATCAGATTCCTGCTTTTTCTCTTATGTGGCTAGGTTTCTTAGCCACTCAGCTCCTTGGTTTTCGCAGTTTGTGTGGTGGAAGTACAGATACCTACTGCCTAGTTGCAGTAAAGTATTGAAGAGAAAGCGTACGTGAGTGTGGCAAAGCAGTAACCCAGACACAGGAAATGGTTAGCAAGCACAGGGTCCTGCTTTTCTTCCTGTCCCTCTTGGGTCCAGAGAAGTCAGATGGGGAGGTGCCTAGAGGTCTGAGCCAATAGGCAGTGCTTAATAAATGACTGAATAATGGTGAATCATGGCAGGCTGACTGGGCCCTTAGCAGTCAAGGACGGCCTGTTGCTAATGGAGTGACTCCCCCTACCCGCCAGGATGAAAGAGAAGGAGAAGAATAGAAAGCTGAGGGCTTTAAAAATAGCCCCCAAATGTCAGGGTTGAAATAATAAGTGAAATAGTAATTTTGAATTGCTTAGGTTTAAACGTCTCGTATTTATTTATTTATTTTTTGTCTTTTTGAGACAGAGTTTTATGTGGAGTTCAGGCTGGCCTTGAACTCACTTTGTAGCCCAGGCCGGCCTAGAACTCACAACAATCCTCCTGCCTCAGCCTCCCGAGTGCTGGGCTTATAGGTGTGCACCACCACACTGGGCAAACTTCTGGTGTTTAGAGTCACTGTACATGGGAGATGGGGTCAGAGGGGAGGGCGAGGGGGAGGGGGAGAGAGGGAGGGACAGAGACAGAGAGACAGTGAGAAAGAGGCAGGGGAGGGAGAAGGGGAGGGGGGAGAGAGAGAGAGGGAAAGGGGGGCCATTAGCCATAAGGGGCCATGATGTGAGCCCATTTCTATTCTTATCAGTTGATTCAAAGTGAGGGGCAAAACAGATCACTTGTCATGGCTTACATGTATTGAAAAAAGGAAAATTGTTGTCTTCATGAGTCCACAGGGAATGTGGTTCCCAGGGTGCCCTGGAGTGTGTGTCCCCAACAGCTGCAAAGCGGTGCTGCCACCCTCTGAGACCGATGGCTTTCACACAGGAGAGGTGTCCCTTGAAGCAGTGTCCTGCTGACTTCCACCAAGGGCCAAGGAGCCTTTCTGGTGATTTTCTGCATGTTCAGTGCCTAGGTTGGCTATGGGCAGCTGGCTTTGTCACACTGGTTACAGCCTCTGGCTTCTCACTAAATGCCTGTAAAACACAGGTACAGCTTGTGTTGTGAAGGGTTTTTATACTGGTGTCAGGAGCTTTGTTTATGTTTTACACAGAAAACCGTAGAAACTGTTGTTAAGTGCCCTGCTGGAGCAGAAGAAAGGACACTCACAGCACAGCAGCATTAAAGCACAGAAACCAATCCTTCTCCGACAGCCTCGGCCAGGCCAGTGCACCTGGGGCCTTCCTGCTGCAGAGGAAAAATAGAGTTTCAATGGCTGGAAACCACCTTCCCTCTGGTTTCTATGGACTATGGGGTACCTGGCCCTCCCCTATTTTTCTGCTCTTTTTCTTTAATTGAGGAGACATCTAAGGAATAGGGACGAGGGACTCTTGCTCCTTCCTTATGTCCCTTCTGCTCCCATCTCCTGCATGTCTTCTTCATCTTGTATTTACCCAAACAAAGCTCCCGGTCTCTTCCCTGAGGCCCTGGAACATTCCCTCCTGCCTAGTACCGTCTGAACTCTGGGGAGAGACAGCAAGGGGCCCAGGAAATGCCTATCTTGGAGATGCCCCTCTGTACTGTTATATCTAGGTGCCTCCAGCCCGTCTCCATCTAAGCTAGCAGAGTGGAGGGGTCCACCCACTCACAGGACCCCCCACTCCATCCCAGATGCTGCTGGCTTTGCAATGTCAATAGCAATTTTTTCTCATTGTCTTACTAATTAGATAAAATGGCAAAGCTCTGGTGCTGGACTAGAGAGTCATTCCTATGGCAGCAGCTCTTTATTTGGGTGCTCCTGGAGAAGTGGTTCTCATCAGCAGGCAGTAAACGGAAATAAATTTACTTATTTCCTAAATAAATCTGGCAGACACTGGAAGGAAGGAAGGAAGAGGGAAGACAGTTAAAGGATACGTTTGTAGGAGAGACAGTTTATCACAGGTGGAATTGACTGTGCGCAGAGAGAGCGAGCAAAAGAGGCCAAGCTGGGAAGGAAGCACCCATGGGGCAGAGGTGCTGCCTCTGCAGGCCTGGGCACTGCCCATCGATGGGGAGAGACAGGCATCTGGGCAAAACCAGAGGTTTCAGCCTGGTGTTTGCTCTGTGCTTGGTACCATTTCCCCCATGGCCCTCAGCCCCACCGCTGCCCTTGCTGGATGGGAGGCTCTGTCCTGGTGGGATGAGGGCCACCTGTGGTCACTTGTGGTCAGACCTGTGCATACAGTGTCTTGTCTGCCACTTTCAAGCACTGTGTGGTGGTCAGGGCCTTTCGTGTTGTCCAAGGATTGACCACTTAAAAACCACCTGGATCTTGTTAAGATTCAGATTCTTGGGCCTCACCTGACAGGTGCTGGCTCAGAAGCTCTGTGGTAGGGTTAAAGAATCTGGGTCAGACATGTGGCTAGTGTGTTGGTGTCTCTGTGATTCCCTACCCTGCTCCAAGCCAGCTGCAGAAGGAGGCAATGCGCAGGGTGGCACAAGATGTGCTGATACCCTCTCACCCACTTCTTGCCACAGCCACCAACTTTGTGTCCCCTGGAGATCTTGGAGTAGCCAGCCAGGTCACCATGCCTCTGGCCAAGGTGAGCAGCTGACCCCAAGGAGCCATAATGCACATTCCTGCCACCCCTTAACAGGCAGGGTGAGTTCCTGGCAGCACGCTGGTGACTCAGGTGACAGCCTTGCCCGGGGTGTAGAGCTCTGACGGTGCCTGGCTGCTGGTGTTGCTGGTGGCAGGCAGGCAAAATGGAGTGGGGGTTGTCGTGGTACTAAATGTCTACTTGGGTTCTTGCCCATAGCAGGTGTTTTGCAAATATGATCTCCTTTGATCCCCTCCAAACCCCACAAGCAAAGTTTTCATTGTGCCCTTTTTGTAGATGGGGAAATGGAGAGGCTCCATGATGTAATCAAGGTCACAGAGCTTTTACTTTATTTATTTTTTGGCTGTTGTGGCTACCCAGGATTCTGAATCTTAACATGTGATATATTGTAGAGTTGATCTGAAGCTGTTGAAAACTCTAATGTAGAAATGTTAATAGACACTTATCTATAATCTAGATAAGTTTTGTTTTGCCTGTAATAGATGTTGATAAGCAAGTAAGGGCACAATTTTGGCTTCTTTCTGGTTTAGTTTTCTTTTTCTTTTTCTTACTCGCTCGTGCAGTTTGCACTAATAAAAGCTATTGTATAAACTGGTCAAAAACTGCAACATAGCAAAATCTTGTAGATGTCAAATAAAAAGTTATGTGAATTTCTTTAAAAGAGTCAGCTTGACTCCAGAGCCTCTGCCTAGTCCAGTCTTCACCCCAAACTTCCCATGACATAGTGCCAGGCCCTTGGGGAGCCCCCCGAAAGCCCAGGCCTGCAGTTCCCTGAGCTCCACTGAGGAGAGGTGCTAGGGTAGGTGGCTCTTCAGGAAGCTTCCTCCGGGCAGTGGCAGTACCTGTGGGCCTGGAAACGGAGGGAGAGACTGGTCCGGTGGAGCTGAGCCAGGCTCACACCACGTGGGCTCATGGCTGTTTAATAATATTTAACATTTTTACTGCCTTTCTCCCCTATTTGTTCCATTAGAGATCTGCCTCCAGCTGCCGGCAGGACACATCCTCAGCCTTTCGCTGCCAGCCCATCTGTCACCAGGAGACAAGCTCCACGAGGGCCTCTCTGTTTTTCAGACTTCAGGAAGTTTGACCATCTGAAACACAGAGATTGTTCTTCTCTTACACACGGCTGTGCGTGGGGTGCCTCTGGGCCTGGGCCACAGAGGAAGAGCACACACCTGAGTGACTTCTTACCTTCCACTCCCCTGAAACAAGCCTTTCTGGGAGCTTCCTACCTGGTGAGAATCATTCAGGCCAATCTGGGCCTTTGAGGGGCTTCGGCGTCCCAGTTCGGCCTCACTGTTGTTCCTTCCTACTAAACATTCATCCGGCCTATGAGACATCTCTGTGCAGGTTGCCCTGTTCTAGCTCTAGCCATTACACTTTGTTTGTTACACTAGCACCCCTTTCTGTGATGTCCTTTTCCACAGTCAGCTGTGATCTGAAAATATTAAAAGGAAAACTCCAGAAATAAGTAATTCACATATTTCAAGTTATGTGCCATCCTGAGTACTGTGATGAAATCTTGCGCAGTCCCTCCCTCAAGCACAAGGAATCATCCCTTTGTCCAGTGTATCCATGCTGTATACCCTACCTGCACATTAGTCACTTCATAGCCCTCTCTGTTCTCAGAGTGACTGTTGAGTTACCACAGTGCTTAACACAGGGTTCAGTACCATCTGAAGTTTCAGGCACCCATGGAGAGGGCTTAAACCATTTCCTGTGAGGATAGGGAAGACTACGGTACTTGATTTAGACTCTTTGCCTATGCTGCCTTTCTCTGAAGAGATTTCTATAAGTGCTCAGGCTGAGCCTCATGGAGGACAAAGGTGGCATCTCCATTGTTTTTGGGACCCCAGACCTAGCTCAGTGTCTGGCACACAGTAACTTATGCTCATGCATTTGCTTTCAGGGACTTAAGTTCAGATTATGAACTTTATGTCTTTGTGCCACTGTCTGTCACAGAGGAGCAATTGTGCCTATCTTGCCACCTGCTTGCAAGACAGTCACAGCCCAACTCAATGCCTTGCATCTAATAGGTGCTCGCTTGTGTTGGGTTTGTGAACTGACTGAATGGCTCTGACCCAACACTGCCACCTGCTGGTAGAGATACTCTACTAATGCTGAAGGGCTGCTCCTGGTTCAGATCCAGAACCAGGATTTCCTCATGGGCAAAGGGGTGGAAGGAGGAAGAGCCTCTGTGAAGGGCATCCCATGTATGTCCTCAGGTGACCTCAGCTTCTCTATCCAACTGTGGCTTCCAAGTCACTGCTCCTGGTGACAAGCTCTTCCAATTCCTCAGGGACAGCCACTTTCCAGGGTGCAGTTAGGCCAGGGGCCAGGGTTGGAATGGATTCTACCACCCACCAGCTGGTAGACCTGTTTCCCCAGTAACTCACTCACACCAGTGGGTGAAAGACCTTTTATTTTTCATTTATTTAAATATTTAATACCTTTATTCATTTCTAATATAAGCACTTAATGCTGCTAATTTCCCTGTATGCATTGCTTTTACTGTGCAGCACGGATTTTAATATGATGTGTTTTCATTTGCATTTAGTTCAGATACTTTCTAATTTGTCATGATTTCTTTAACTTTGAGGATTTTCAAGATCTTTTTGCATTATGCTCTCTAATGTAATTTTGTTGTGATCAAGGGACATATTTTGTATGATTTAAATCCTCTTAAATTCATTGAGACTTTATAACCCTGAATCTGATCTACTTTGGTCTATGTTCCAAATGCACTTGAGAAAGATGTGTATTTGGCTCTGTTAGGTGGAACTTTCTATAAAATGTTAATTAGATCCAGTTGGTTGATAGCATTTTTATATCTTTAATGACTTGGGGGGGGTCTACTAGTTCTATCAATTATGGCCAGGGAAATGTTGAAATCTCCAATAACTGTGGATTGTCTCTTTGAAAAGGATTCAAAATGAAGAGAAAAATCTTTTCTGTTTATTTAGTTATTTATCATTTCTGGCATTTTTTATTCCCTTGTGTGGATCCAAGTTTCCTTCTGGCACTTTTCTTCTGCTGGAAGGCCTTCTTTTCTTTTCTTTTTTATTTTTTTGAGCTCTGGGATACTACCAATGAATTTGCTTAGCTTTTGTTTGTCTGGGAGAAAAAGTCTTTGCCTTTAGGTCTAAAAGATATTTTTGCTGGGTATAGAATATGAGGATGAAAGCCCTGTCTTTCTTTCATTTTCTCTATCTTTCTTTCTTTCTCTTTCTTTCTTTCTTTTTTTCTTCGTTCCTTCCTTCCTTCCTTCCATCCTTCCTTTTCTTTTCCTTCCTTCCTTCCAAGAGTTAAAGATACTGTTCCATGGATAACTTGTTTGCTTAGTTTCTGACAAGGAATCTAGGGTAATTTTGTCTTTGTTCCTATCTAGGTATGAGTTTTCCTCCCACTGGAAAAAGACTTTTTCTTATTGCTGTTATTTTAGCAATTGATTATGCTGTGCCTGGGTGTTATTTTCTTCAAGTTTATTCTGCCTGGATTCTGTGGAGCTTCTTGAATGTTCAAGGTTATAGTTTACATACCTTTTTCTCTGCTTCCTTTTTTGTTTTGAGAAAAGACCTGGTCATGTGGCCCATGCTTTGTGGGCTCAAGGGATCCTCCCATCTCAGCCCTCCAAGTAGCTGGGACTACAAGCATGTGTCTCTGTGCACAGCTGTCCCTGACTTCTTGAACATAGGTAGTATAGTTATCATAGTTATTTTAATATTTGTGGCAGCTTTATCATTTGTGTCACTTTTGGATTTATTTTCATCAGTTCATTTTTCTACTGATTATGGGTCCTTTGTTCCTATTTTATTACATGGCTGGCAATACTTCATTGCTAATAAAACACCTTTTCACACTGCACATTTTCTATCATTGGGTGCTTGTGTTGTATTTATTTAAATGTTATTGTTATGTTCTTGCATGTAGTTTTGTCATTGAAATCACTTGATCCTTTCGGTGCTTGAAGATTTTACTAAAACAGGCTCTGTTTAACTTTCACTCAGTTTTCCCTGATGTCGATATCTTCCATAACCATGATACATTTATCACAACTAAGAAATGAGAATTGGTGAAATGCCAGTAATCTGACTCATTCAGATTTCACGAGTTTTCCCACTAATGTCCTTATCTGTTGAAAGGTCCTGCCCTGCATTTAGTCATCATGTCTAAATCTCTAATCTGTGACAATTCATTTGATTTGTCTTCCATGATTTTTTGGAAAACACTGGCCAAGTACTTTTGTAGAATGTCCCTTAATTTGGGTCTGTCATATAATTAGACTGGAGTTACGAATTTATGCAAAGAATACCACTGAGGCAAAATGCCTTCTCCTCACATTGCATCAGGGGACTCACGGCCTCAACATGACCTATCATGACCTAACAAGATGTGAACTGTGTCACTTGGTTCAGGTGGTGTTTCTGGATTTTCTACTGTACAGTTACATAGTGGACAGAGCTAGAAAATATAGGCATGTATACTAACTATACACACTGCACATCAGTGTTTAGTTTATCTATCCATCTCTATATCTAGTAAAATACCCATGCAATCATATTGTCATTAATGACTAATCTAGCACCACATCTAGCCTTCCCCTGGCTTATTTGCAATTTACCTTAATTGTAACTTACTTATCTGTTATTTACCTATTTTGTTTAACCCTAGCATACACACAGTCTCAGAATTGCTAACCCATACCCCATGAGAAATAAATCTCCCACCTAGAGTACAGAGTGCATTCGTTGTTCTTTTCATCTTTACAGTACTCCGCTGAAGTACTATTTTCTGAAGTTATGCGGTTAGTGCCTCTTTTTGCCAGTCCTTTCCATGAGGTTTGGCCATAGGCTTGTAATTCAGTGACTTTCATTTGTCACAGGTCTGCCTTTCATCCCAGGTTCACTAGCATCTTGTTCCTGTTGTTATTTTTAACCCGAGTCCGGTAAAAGTTTGCTCTTTGTGGTGTACGGTTCTACAGATTTTAAGAAATGGGTAGATCCCCTAACACAGTGGGACCATACAGAGCGTTTCCATCACCCTAACAATTTCCCTGTGGGGCTCCCTGTGGTCAGCTCCTTCCTCCCCCCGCAACCACTGGCTTCCGCAGATCTGTTCTCCCTCCCTGCAGTTTTGCATTTTGCAGAAGGGACTCATACAACATGTAGCTGTTTGGTCTGAATTTTTTTACTCAAAAAAATTGTACATTGAAGGATCATCCACTTTGTTGCATGCATTATTAGGGCTGAGCAGTATTCTTTTGTCTAGGTGTAGCATAGTTTATCCATTCACCTGTCCAAGTACATAGTGATTGTTGTGGCTTGGCTTTTTATTCTTTTAATGATATCTTTTGAACACCACACTGTTTCAATTTTAATATAACCAAATTTATGAAATTGCCCCTATGGCTAGTGCTTTTGTTACATATTGTTAAAGAATCTTTGCCCCAAGGTTATGAAGATAATCTCCTATGGTATTTTTCTTGAAGTTTTGTTATTAATCCTACATATTAGATCTATGGTCAGTCTGGAATTGGTAGTGTGTTGTATAAGGGATCAGGATTCATTTGTTTCCCCGTGTGGGTATCCATTAAACCCAACACTCCTTGTTGAGAAGAACCTCCCTCCCTTCACTGGGTGGCAGAGCCATCTTTATCATAAATCAGATGGCCATGTATGTGCAGACCTGGTTCGAGAATCTATATTACGGCCCTTAGTTTTTTAGCATCTCCTTGCACAAATTCACCCTGTGTCAATTACTAAAGCTCTAGCATGGATCTCGATATCCAGTAGCATAAGTCCTTCAGCCTTGTTCCTTTTCCTCAAGATTGCCTACGCTATACTCAGCCCTTTGCATTCCGGTTTAGAATCAGCTTGTCAATTTCTATAAAATCAGCAGCTAGAAGACTTTAACTAGAATTACAATAACTCTATGGATCTATTTTGGAATACTGAGCCTTCCAATCAATAAACATAATATATCTCAGGTGTATTAAGCTTTCTGTTACTGAGACAAAATATCTAACACCACAACTTAAAGGAGGGGAGGTTTATCTTGGCTCACAGTTTTAGAGGTTCCAGTCCATGGTCAGCTGGCTTCAAGGCAGAAACAACATGGCAGAAGAGCAGTGTAGAAGAAAGCTGCCAAGCTTAGGTGGCCAGAAGCAGAGAGCACAGGAGAAGAGCCAGGTGGAAAGGGCCAGGTACCAGATACAGGCCTCTGCCTCATGGCCCGTGACCCACCTGGACACACCTGAAGTGTGCTTTGCTAACATCCTAGGAACCTCTCAAGCCAAACAAATTGACAATCAAGATTAACCATGACACAGGGAAGTTTTTAAAGACACTAAAAGCACCAAAGGTTTTGTTACATCCTTCTTTCAGGACACAGAATCTGTCCACCCAAATGTGCAGAACCATGAGGAGCCTTCAAGGACTGGTTCTCTCAGTGAGAGTCGGCTCCAGGTAAACTGAGGCCTCTGCTCAACAATGAGTGTTGGCCACTATGTACCCCTCCCAACAGTTTCCCTGTCCACTCCATTCTTTGACAGGTGCTTTACATCTGTTTAAAATGTTTTAAAATGCAAACATTCATATTTTACTAACATCTGGCAGCAGATACAATGAACAAAAATAAAATATTTCAAAACAAGATACTAGAAGTTAAGAGCATTTAAATAGCAATGAGAAACATTAAATGAAATATTATTTCATCTATTTTTTAAAATACGAGATCTTAAAAATCAAAGTGCATCAGTGATGTCATTATTGAGTCACTGGTGTATTTTTGTGTGAATTTTTTCTGGCAACTGTAAAAAGCTCTTTTTGACTAGGCGCTAGTTGGAGAAATGGTGAGGACATATTTTTAAGCTAAGTCCAAATATTTTCTCTCTGACTTTCATCTTCAAATCAAATCTCTTGTTCAATAACTTTGAGAAGATCTTTTAAAAAATCGTTTGTTTTTTTGGCAGGGACTGCAGCCATTTTATTGTCAACAAACTGTAGTTTCTGTCTCTAAAAAATCTCCCAGCATTTGGGGTTATTTCCGTCTTCTGTGGTTTCATACATACATGGAGATTGTACTACTGAGTTACCTGTATAAATTTCCCTGCTGACATGTTTATATTCCCTTTGTTCAGAACGCCTTCAGACCAGGGTACATGTTATTCTTGAAATGGAAGCATTACTTTGTCAGTTGTCACTTCCTTCCTCCTCTAGAAGACTGAAGACTTTTTTTTTTTTTTTTTTTTTTTTTTTTTTTTTTTTGTGGGTACCGGGGGGACGACCTCAGGACCTCGCGCACCAACAGGCGCCCGTGCCGCTGAGCGATATCACCGGCCCCTTTTTCGTATGTGGGTTCCGGGAGTCGAACTCGGGCCTTCGCGCTTGCAAGGCAGGCGCTTAAGCCGCTGAGCCGTCTCACCGGCCCTGAAGACTTTTAAATGAGTGTGAAATTTAATGCAGACTATAAGTTTCTGGATAGGTCCCAAAATTTATTGGCTTGAATTTCAGATTGTTAACATTGTAGCATCAAAAATCTGGACTACAGTAAACTGGACCTGTGACAGACAGTAAGTCTTGCTCCATCTGCTGTCCCTTCCTTGCTGTTCTACCTTCCCAGGAGCCTGGGGCCAAAGGGACCCCAGGCCAAGCTGTCATTTTAGCTCAGGATGGAGAGCAGAAAGAGGCATTAGCGCTACATCTCCGGGACCCTTAGAAATCTCCCTGCGGCGCTATGGGGCCCCTTTGCCTGGACCTGTATTTGTGCTAAAGGACACACAGTCACAGGGAACTCAGAGACATCTCTCTGGCAAATGAAAGGAAGAGAACCTGGGACAGAAGGAAGCTGCCCTTTATTGGACCAGAGTCAGGCCTAAGCCACTGTCCTGGCAGGTGCCCACCAGGCCACCAGAGAACGATGCTGGCTGTCCTTGCCCCAGGACCTGGGTGCAGCTCTGGTGAACCAGCCCACCTCTGCAGCTTAACAGCTGTCCTGCTGGAGCAGGGTCTCCAGCTCTGTGCCTTGGTACCTCCCTTCTCCCCAGCCACATGGCTCCCTGCCACGTCCACTTTTGTTCCTGGCTTCTCCTCCTGCAGTCGGTCCTCCTGTGGCCTCCCCAGTGCTTTTCACCTTCAAAGTGACAGTTGCTGCTGCTGGCCACCAAGTTCTCATGGGCCACTTCTCTGCCTACAATCTAGATTCCGGTTTTGTACTTTGTAGCAAAAAAAAAAAAAAAAAAGTTTTCATTAAAGAATTTTTATAGAGATCGCTTCTAAGGTTTTTTGCACTTTAATGTCCACATTTCCAGCCTCCTTGCCTCTTTCTGTTTTGATGTTTATTTGGCACAAGGCACTGCAGTGGAAATGGGCCAGGGCAGGCTTGGGAGGTCTGGGACCTTGGCTGGCTTGCCCACTTGTTTGCTGAATGACCTTGGGTAAATCCCTCCCTTCCCTGGGGCCTCATTTCCACATCAATGAGATGAGTGAGTGAGTTCAGATCAGAGAACTCAGACATTTTTGATAGTGCATCCCTAACCCTAAAAAAGTGGCACACTCATCTGTAATACGTGTATATTCCCTGATAAGCTGTATAAATCTACTATACTATTACTATACAAATATGCAAAATAAAAAATTTAAGAGGAAAGCTAAAATCACATATTTTAGAAACAAATTTCTCTTTATTATATATGGCAAAATTTCTTGCACTATTTTATTATAGTATTTGCATATGATTAACAAAAATAGTGCAAGAGAAAGCAATGTGCTTTGTTATTCTTTCAAATCTTGCTTCGGTGCTTTGAAGTATAGCTGTTCAGAGGTGGGTCTCATTTAGTTTTTTAATTGACACATAATGTACATATTGATGGGATACAGCTAGTTTAGTTTATTTTTAATAGCTGTCAAAACCGGTCCAAAGGGAAGGAACATATCATGGGCTGCATGTATTAAATCACGGAACTCATTCTCATCCCCATTCACCAATTAAGGCTTTTTATTGAAATTAAGCTAGGAATTGTCTGCCTTCCTTTATGTCAGTCAGTAGCTTTTACAAGCTAATTGGAAAGCATCACATTTATATATTTGCAACAAAGAGACTCAGAATCCACTGACAATCTTTATTTGGACAAATTTCAAACAGGTTAGAAAAATCTGTTTCTAACTTTTTTAGGTATGCAGATGCATTTTTCATTGTTGACATCACATGTTTTTAACAACAAAAATACCATTTACAAAATATTCTCTCCAAAACATGAATCTCTTTGGAAAAGCAATAATGTTAAAATGAATCACCTAATTTACCTTGAAGAGCCAAATTGTGTTCATTTCTTTGGTGAACAACAACAAATATGTGTGTGTAAGGCAAATAATACAAAATATTAGCAAAAATTACTTAGCAAAATAACGTGTAGCAAACTTCCAGCAGCCACTTGTCATCACCGAAAGGTCAGCAAATTAGGAACGCTTGTCTTTTTGTGCAAAAAAATGTATAATTCATCTCTAAGTTTGATGGCTCCTTTAAGAGCTCTGCCACACAATAACCAGCAAACCCCCAAGTGGTTCAAAAAATTGTCATTGTGTTTTCCCTTTTGATTACAAATTATGTATATGTTTTACTATATATTAAACTCTTTTTAAAAGCTAACAATATCAATGCATCCTGCTGCATTTTCTGTACTACTTCAGATTTTCAGGCTACTTCAGAAAACCCCATGGGGAGTTAGTTTCCCATATGTCACCACCTCCTTTCATCACAGAGCAGCCTCCCCATCGATGATTACACTCAACCTTCCCCATAAGTGGTGTTTTTCTTAAAGGAGTCATTTACTCTTTAAAAAAATTGCAGCCCGTATCATCTGGTTCTTTAGTGGCTCAGAGGAATGTGTTCCTTCATGTGTTTCATTATTGAAGCACAAGCCAGGAAAACGGTGTTAAGGAGAACTGATACTCCTGTTTAACTATTTAACAAAGCTACTGCAGTGTGGAATCTATTCCTGTGCTTGTTTCTCCACATCTTCAGCAATACTTTCTCTGCATCTTCCAATGGGCTCGCCATGTTGGGTTACCAACTGCCCGGATTTCAGTCTCTACAAGAGGAGTGTGTGTGTGCATGTGTGCGTGCGTGCGTGCGTGTGTGTTAGATAAGAGTCATGTAACATTAGTTGAAAAGGGAGTGAACTGGCCCCTTGGCAACCACCTCCCACCCATCACCACCAGCAAAGCTAGGCAATGGCCAAAGCCCCCAGGGAAAGGAAGGCTGCCATCTTGTTCCCAGGCTGGAAAGGTGCCATGCAGTGAGCTCGTTGACCTGGTCCTCCCCTGTTTGAGCACAGGCACACAGACCTGATGCACGATGCTCTTGTGTCTCACTGGATTCTCGTGCTTTCTACCTCACAGGGAAGAACTATTTTGAGTAGGGGAGGTATCAGCACTGACTTTTGTTGTTTGCTTGTGTTTGCATCACAAACTTTATCTTCAGTTGTGGTTTTCTTGAAGAAATCTTGTTAAGTCACACATCCATTTGTGAGGAGAGTTAATGTAGTTAAAATTTGGCCATGTAACCTGTAAAGCCACTTAGCTAGGTCCATGTGAGCGGGAACCATCACAGTAGAAAAGGCTTATCAGCATTAGTTTAATGGTTAAACGGGGCCTTTCTGGGGACACTGAGGTGAAAGAATGGAGGAACAAGCGGGGAGCTTGTTTGGATACTCTACCATGACGGTCCAACTTTTTGACTTGCCTGGGCTACACTAAGTGAAGAGGAATGGTCTTAGGCCACATATGAAATATATAATATAATTAATGTAATAGGCAACAAAACTTCCTTTTTAAATTTTAATTTTTTTGAGACAGGGTATCACTATGTGTCCAGGCTGGCCTTCAACTCATTATGTAGCTCAGGAAGGTCTTGAACTCATGATCCCCCTGTCTCAGCCTTCTGAATGCTGGGATTACAGGCATGTACCACCATGCCCAGCTCCCTTTAGAAAATAGTTTTATTATAAATTAAAATGAGTACTACAACAAGCATGGGCTATGAGCTGGACATGCCTAGCAGATCAGCGAGGATTCCCCTGGACCCTGGCCACTCCTGAAAGATATATATATATATATATATATATATATATATATATATATTATATATATAATAAAATTATATATAATTATAATTTTATGTAATTACATAACAGAAACCCATCATGTGGTGGGTTTACTTACTTACAAAGCAGATTTCTGGGTGTGTTTTTTACTAAGGTTGCCATAATAAAATGTTGCTGGCCACTCACATTGATACATCCAAGTTTGTTTTTTTGCCACTGACCAAACCAAAGGAGGCCATTTATTTTATTTTTGGTAAAAAGAAAAATGGCTTTATTGAAAGCTATCTCTGAGAAGATGGAGGAATCTCATTTGCCTCAAATCACCATTTCACTGTGTCCAGGTGTGCAAAGTCTTTCCTAGTGCGGAACAGAAAAGACAATACCCATCTCCAGGTGGCCTTTATCTCTCCTGGACCCTGACCTCATGGGACCAACGCCCGCACATTCTGTTTGTCTAGGCTGAGGGCAGGGATGGTTATGCCCTCAGCATGAGGAAGTTTGGAGAAAGCCTCCTAGTGCCAGCATCTGCATTTTCTGTCCATTCACCCGGGCTGAGGAGAGGAAGGAGTAGCATTTATGCCCTAGGCTGGTGGAAGTTTGATAAAGCCACTTGCCTCTAAAGGAAAAAATTCTAACTTTTAAAGTTCCATTTTGCCATTCCTGTTAATAAATTAACACCCACTATGTAGCTGAAACAACAGAACCTCATTGGCTCACAATTCTGGAGCCTAGGAGTCCAAGATGAACTTGGACTTGGTTGGTTTCTCTGAGGACTGTGAGGAGGGGATCTGCTCCAGGCCTCTCCCCATCTTCCAGTGGTTTGCTGACAATTTTTGGTGTTCTTTGGTTTGTAGGAGCATCACCCCATGTCTACCTTTATCTTTACATGGTTTTCTCCTTGAACATGTGTCTCTGTGTCCTAATTTCTCCTTTTTATAAGGACACCAGTTCCATTAGATTAGGGGCCCATCCTTCTCTGTAGGCCCTCACCTTAATCTAACGAGTGACACCTGTGACAACTCTGTTTCCAAATAAGGTCACATCCGGGGGTACTGTGGGTTAGCACTACATATGGATTTTGTAGGGGATGCAACACAACCTGCAACACTGGGCTGCACTCCAGACCTGCTAATAAATTAGCAGGACCTCAGAGGGTGGGAGCTTAGAATTGTGGGTGTGTTTACAGAATGTATTTGAACGCATTCTTTCTTTTCTGCAATTAAAAAAAATGTGATAACACTTTTCACAAGATTTATCTACCCCCTTAAAATTTCCAGTGCACAACACATAACTTTACACCTGCTGAACATAAATTCATGGTTTTTATAAGAATCCCAGGTGACTCAGGTGCTCACGAAGGCTTGAGAACCACAGAGCCACCCGAGATAACACAGAATGTCCCCTCTCAGCTTAACTATATAGAAATAGTGAATAAAAGAAAACTACACATTTGAATACATAGCCGGTTCTAAAGCAATGAAAGAAAAATTATCACATGCTAAAAACTGAGAAATCAAAACCAAGGTGCTGAGCATTGGCTTACGCTGGAGTAGCCCAAAGGAGCATTAGGCAGGGGTACAGAGCACCGGGGCTTGGCTGGGGCCCAGCCACCCAGGTGTCCAGGAAAAAGATGACAGCCCATTGCATGCGGGAAGCAGGGGAGCTGGGATAAACATTTTGCATGAAGCCTGGAGCTTTAAAGAATGCTTTGTTAATGAAAAGGGGCCTAGAAAAATCAACGAAAGAGTTGCTTCAATAAATTAGAAATTTGGACAATCGAGGAACTAACAGCCATTCATATTTGCTGTGTGAATTCACAGGGTCAAATAGCTTTTTTGTTAAGGGAGTTATCGGGGTCATTTGTCAGAAGAGCAGAGTTGAAGTTTGATAAGATTTGTCAGCAGGTGGTGTGACTTTAAAACAGGCAAGAGCTGGGTCTCTGAGCAACTGAGGAGTTCAGGGAGGTAAGTTGTCATGGCTTGTGTCTAGATGTCCCCTAAAGCCTCATGTGGTCATGGGTGGGTCTTTTCAGAGGTGGCTGGATCTAGAGTGTGTGATACTGGGATTACGGATGTGATGCTGGGATTGATTCATGGTGCAATGCTAGGGTTAAGGGTGCTTCAGCCTGGATGTGAGTGCTACTTGCCCTAAGGCGGTAGGCTGGATAGAATATAAGGGACAGAAAGAGGGCTGCTGTTATCGCTGCTTGTCACTTGCTGCTTCTTCTCTATTTTGCTGCTTTGCTGCTTCCTGCCCACCATGAACTGTTTTTCCTCTTCCATGCCCCTCTGTCATGCCACCCTGCCTTGGAACCAGCCAACTATGAACTGAAACCTCTACAAAATGAGCTAAATAAACCTTTCCTCCTTTAACATTAGGTATCGGGTATTTTGTCTCAGCAACAAAAAAGTAGCTAAGAGGTGGGTGTAAGAAATAAAAGGAGAGGGCCAGCGACATAGCTCAGTGGCACAAGCGCCTGCCTGGCAAGCGCAAGGCCCTGAGTTCGATTCCTGGTACAAAAAAAAAAAAATAAAAGGAGAGAGAAAGAAAAACTTGCAGTAAAGACAAGCTTTGTTTAAGATAAAGACCTGACAAGGGCCATTGGCTCCAAAGCGCCAAAAGAATGACGAAATTAAGGGCCTGTTGTTCACAGGGTTGGGTCTTTGATTATGTAATCCCTGGTCTGTTCTGTGTTTGTGCAAGGTCTCCTATTCAAGAAGCTGAGTGTCTCTTGATCAGGAATGTTTTGTACAGTAAACAGATTAAATAGGCTTCATAATTATGGAGCACAGAAGAATGAAAGTAAGAATTGCAACTCAGGGGCAAAATGTCCGCTGGCTTTTCCCTTCAGTGGGAATGGATTAAGAACACAGAGTGAGGGGAGAAAGGTACCAAAGATGAACTTGCTACTGTCACAGATTTCCAGTTTTCCCTTAAACACTGGGTTAACTTTCCATCACTGTAACAAAATACCCAAGATAGTCAATTAAACAAGAGGAAAGATTTATTTTGGCTCACAGCTTTGGAGGGTTCAGTCCATGATAAGTTGGTGCTGTTGCTTTTGGGCCTGTGGTGAGGCAGCATACTATGGCAGGGCCACGTAGAGGAGGAAGACGCTCACCTCATGGCAGACAGGAAGCAAAGAACCATAAAGAAGGGCTGGATTCCCACTATCTTCTTTTTTTTTTTTTTTTGTGGGTACCGGGGGGTCGACCTCAGGACCTCGCACGCCAACAGGCACCCGTGCCGCTGAGCGACATCACTGGCCCCTTTTTTTCGTATGTGGGATCCGGGAGTCAAACTCGGGCCCTCGTGCTTGCAAGGCAGGCACTTATGCCACTGAGCCATCTCACCGGCCCCCACTATCTTCTTTAAAGACACATCCCTAGTATCTAAGATCTTTCTCTGGGCCCCACCTCTGAAAGGTCCCACCTCCACCTAATAGTGCTAAGCCAAGGACCAAGCCTTTAGCATATGGTGAGACATTTAAGATCCAAACTATGGCAAACCCTGTGGAATCTGCCCACTCCTCCTGTCCATTCCTGGGGCTTGGGGAGGAGTGTAGCAAGCAAACTTAGCAAGCTGCATTTGAGCTGGTAGGGAGGCAGCTGGGATGTCACATGCCCAGGAATGAGGAATGGTAGCACAGAAGGGCCCTCCTGTGCCACATGTAACCCTGGTCAGGTCCAATTCAGGAAAACCAGGGCTTCTAAAATCATATGACCCTTACTCATTTGGTGGCCTAATTTGAGCAACAGTTTGGTTTAAAAATGAAAGTGGCTATGTCAATTATGATATCGATGGTAATTATACAACGATTAATAGTGATACAGTGCAACTTTAAACCTATCCTGCTTAATCCTCATAACAATCCTATTAGGCAGCTAAAATTATTATCCCACCCTATCTTGTAGAAGAGAAATCCTAGGCTCTGGGAGGTTATGCAATTTGTCTAGACTAAGAGGTCACTCAGTAGTAAATAGTGAAGCCATGACTAAAACCCCAGTCCATCTCACTTCTACATCAATATGTTGACAGTAGCTAACTCAAGGGAATCAACTATAGGTGGTTTCTGTCCTATTCGTTTTAGTTTTTTTTTTAATTTTCCAAGTTTTCTACATAAAATGGAGAAAAATTAATAACCATAAAAAAGAATAACAGTCAAAAAGCAAGGCTTTGGAATGGGTGTGTAGAAGATGGTAGTGGGGGTGGGTGACGTCAAGCGGGGCTCCTCATTCCTAGTACCCAGGTTGTGCTCAAGGTCTTGGCCCACTTAGCCAGGATCTACTCCACTATTTAGGTTGTCGCTGTTTTTTCTCAAATCCAGAGCACAGTGCTTGTGACAGAGGAGAGAGACTCAGCGGGCTTGACCCTGATAGACCTTCTCCTTCTCCCCACCCACAGGTCAATCCTTTTCGAGACCGCATCTGCAGAGTGTTCTCACACAACAATGTGTTCTCCTTTGAAGATGTGCTGGGCATGGCATCTGTGTTCAGCGAGCAGGCCTGCCCCAGCCTGAAGATTGAGTATGCCTTTCGCATCTATGGTGGGTGCAGTGGGGCACTGAGTGGTGAGAGAGTAAGGGCCATAGAGTCCCTACCATATCAGGAACCCGGCAGTATCAGTTCATTGATGGGATGGTGCTAACCGGGGCAGACTTGAGTCTTTGTGGGTATATAGCATGTTTCACAAATACTATGGAATTAAGAAAAAAAGATTCAGAACCGCTACCTGACAGGATGGATGTCCTCCCCCCATGCTATGCAATGCCAGTGGGGCCACTGGGGTTGCTATTAGGTGGTAACCTGTGGGCAGGGAGGGGGGAGTATATATGGCAGAAGGAGCACTGGATGGGAAGCTGAGAAACTGACCACTGGAAGGAACTCAGCCACTAAAAGGCTGAACAACTTGAACAAATCATTTCACTTTTCTGAGGCGCAGTTTTCTCGTCCTTAAAATGAAAGCGATCACTTCTGAGGTCCTTTGAGATTTCTGATCTCTGAGATAGTCATAAGGCTCCACTAAAGATGTGTTTTTCACCAAGTAAATGTCCCTTTAGCACTGCTGGGGCACCTGGGACTCTCAAAAAGGAATTAAAAAAAAAAAAAAAGAGAAAAAAGGAAATCTTGAGAACCCTTCAAACAGTATGTGCGAGACTTTGCATCAGGGCAACCCCTTGGCTCCAAAGGACTCGCACAAACAGCCCTGCCCAGTTCAGCATTACTCTCTGTGTGAGCTGCGCCATCCATCTTCCCCATCCTCAGACATGAATGAGTAGAATCATGCAGGCTGATAAAAACCTTTAACTCTTTCCTGCTTGGAGAACCAAGGTGTTTGAAGCAACCATAGCACCTGCAAAGTAAGGGGAAAGTCCGTGAAAGAAGAAATCCAGAGAAAGGGAGATCAACATTTATGTATAAACTATGCATAGATTCCTTTCTCACCTCTAGACCATATATAAAGGGCAGACTTAAAGCAGCTCAGCTAAGATTTGAGCTGAGATTTGAGCCACCACTGCATTTTGTCAAGCCTTCTGAGCAACAGAATTTGCAGTCTGAGGGCCGGTGAGATAGCTCAGCGGCATAAGCGCCTGCCTGGCAAGTGCTAGGTCCTGAGTTCGACTCCCGGTACCCACATACGAAAAAAGGGCCGGTGATATCGCTCAGTGGCACGGGTGCCTACTGGCGCGTGAGGTCCTGAAGTTGACACCCGGTACCCACAGGAAAAAAAAAAAAAAAAAAAAAGAATTTGCAGTCTGAGTCCAACAAATTGCCTGTTAAAACCCAAAATTTGGCACTGTTTTGAGAAATACAACAGAATACAGTCTCCACGACAGAACATTGTAATATACAAAATTTTCCTTTTAAAAAAGCAAGACTGGATTGTTTGGATGCTTCGCTGATGAGAGGAGTGTGAGTTCAGCTCCTCCCTTCCTCCATTGACCTGGGACTGCCTGGCTGTGGAGAAGAGTCTGAGGTGGGCTCCAACCTTCTTCCATCAACCCGGGTGGGCGGTGGCTGGTGGTAAGAGTCTGAGATTGGCTCCTCACTCCATTCACCGGCAGGACTCAGGCCCCGGAGACCTGCGGGAATGCCAGCAACACAGTAGGACCCTGGCTAAGGAGCACACGATGGACAGGTGGAACTAGAAGTGTGGAAATGTCTCATGCAACAGTAACGATATGAGCCAACAGGTGGTAAGTTAGGAGAACCAGTGTTGTGCTTGGGGAAAAAGACATGAGGAATAGAAGCAGGTAGGTAGGTAGGGCCGCCCCCTTATTTTCTTGTATTTTCTCTCTCTCTTTTTTTTTTTTTTTCCTTTTCTAAATGACTGGGGAGAACTCCAGCCACAGAAAACTAATCCCACCCTCCCAATTCAGAGACGAAGGTCAGACCAAAACCCAGCAAAAATCCCCCTGGAATCTTGGCCACATTTCTGGGATCCGACTTGGACCTACCAAAGAACATAGACACTAGAAGAATTTCTCTACTTTCATTTTTCTCTGTCTGATTGGCTTCCCTCTTGGTATTCGGCTGGATTAGTGTTTTGTTTTTCATTTTGTTTTTGTTGTTTGTTCCTTTTTTGTTTGTTTGTTTTCTTGTTTTCTCTCTGTTCTGTTTTGTCCTGTTTTGTTTTTCTTTCTGTATGTTGTTTTTTCAGTGTGTGAGGATATTTTTGTTTGCTGGTGTCTTTTCTTTCTTCTTTTCTTTCTTTTCCTTTTTCTTTTCTTCCTTCTTTTCTCTCTCATTCACAATTTAGATCTCTAACCTTTCTTTTTGTTTTATTCTACTCATCCTCTTCCTCTCATCAACTATGTTGCTTGACTTTATGATGATTTCATGTCAGTAAAAATTGTCTCTCCTCTTTCACTTCAAAACTCCTACGCCTTCTCCAATCCTTCCCTCCTGTGTCCTACAATTACCCAAAACCTGGATGATCATCCTGTGCCCTCCAACCTTGCTCCTACTATATTTAACCTCATTCATCTCTCCATCCTATCCCCTATCCTCTTGAAGCCCCATCCCAACAGGGTAAAAATCACTCTACTAAGTGGAAAATCATTGCATACCAGTTCCTAGTATAAGTTGGATTATATTATATTTCTGTAAACCTTCCCCCAGGGTTATAAATATCAGGCTAAGAGTTTCCACAGTTTGTCAGTAGCCAGGCTGTACTTGAGTCATTTGTTATTGATAACTGTACTACTTTAACCAGGATGTCATACATGCTATAACCAGTTTTTCCCTCCTGCATGATAACACTGTGAATGTAAGGGATCATAACCATCACCATAGTCCAGTACTAAAGGAATGGGCCCTAAATCAAATACATAGCAACTCTTCAGTCTTAATATATTGGGAAAGTAGGTTCTTGGGATAGACATAAAGACCAAGAACCACCTACATCTAGAAGACATCTGGAGGAACGGACACCTCCTAGGAAAGCCTTGACGCCACCTTGATAAGGCTATCTAACATATGAAATCTACAAGCATCAACACAGAAAACAAAATAAAATAGAAAATAGAAAATGACAAGATGAAGAAGCAAAATGCATTCCCAAATGCCCAGCCCACCCAGGACAAGTCCAGAGCACAAAGAGATAGAGGAAATCAGAAGCCAACAAATGGAACCCTCTGCAATGATAGCAGCAGAAGTGAAAAAACAAATGGAAGAGGCCATAGAAAAAATAATCTCTAAGGTGCAAAACAAATGACCATCAAAACAAAAAACAAAAACAAAAACATTAAAGCAGACACAGACAAACAGAGGAGCTCAGAAAAACGATGGAAACCATGAATGCCAAACAGAGACAAGAAATGGAATCAATGAAACAGATCCAAACAGAAATGCAGCAGGAGATTAAAAACTCCACTGAAAGTATATGCAGCAGATTGAATGAAGGCGAGGGTAGAATATCATATCTCGAAGGCAGGAATATGACTAGCGACCAAGAAAAGAAAGATATCTTAAAAATAGCAAGAGAACATGAAAAATCAATCCAGCAGATACAGGATGAAGCAAAGAAGAACACCATAAGGTTGATTGGAATCAGTGAGAAAGCTGGAGACTGCAAAAGCCATTAAAAACCTCTTCACAGAAATAATGGCAGGAAACTTCCCAAACATGGATAAAGAATTTGACATACAAATAAAGAAGCATATAGAACTCCAAATAGCTATGACCAAAATAAATCTACACCAAGCCAACCGCATCAAAAAGAGGAGAGAAAAAACATAAATTCAAGCAAATAGGAATGAAAAGACAGAAATCACAACAGATCCTACAGAAATCCAGGAGCTTATCAGTTCCTACTATGAGAACCTATATTCTAATAAGATGGAAAACACAGAAGAAATGGACAGATTCCTAGACACAATCAAATTGCTAAAACTAAAGCAAGACTAAAAATTCTAAATAAACTGATGTCATCAATGAAATTGAAGATGTAATTAAAAATTTACCAACAAAGAAAAGCCCAGGCCCTGATGGACTCACTGTTGAATTCTACAAGAAATTTAGAGAACTAATACCACTAATGCTGAAACTCTTTAAAGAAATTGAAAGGGAAGCAGTACTTCCAAAATCATTCCTGGAAGCAAGTATTACTCTGATTCCCAAATCAGAGAAGAATGCAACCAAAAAAGAAAACTACAGGCCAATTTCCCTAGTGAACATAGATGTGAAAATCCTTAATAAAATACTGGCAAACAGAATGCAGCAAATCATCAAGAAGGTTATGCATCATGACTGAGTAGGATTCTCCCCAGGGATGCAGGGATGGTTCAACATACACAAATCAATAAATGTAATACACCATATTAACAGAACCAAAGACTAAAATCACACGATTATTTCAATAGATGCAGAAAAAGTCCAACACGCATTCATGATAAAAAAAAAAACCCTACAGAAAATTGGAATAGATCATCTTTACCTCAATCTTATAAAAGCCATCTATGAAAAACCAACAGCTAACATCATATAAAATGGTCAAAAACTGAAAGTTTGGGCTGGTGAGATGGCTCAGTGGTGTAAGCACCTGCCTGGCAAGCGCAAGGGCCCAAGTTCGACTCCCAGAACCCACATACAAAAAAAGGGCCGGTGATATCGCTCAGCAGCATGGGCGCCTGCTGGTGCGCGAGGTCCTGAGGTTGACCCCCGGTACCCACAAAAAAAACAAACAAACAAAAAAAAACAAACTGAAAGTTTTCACTCTAAAATCAGGAACAAGACAAGGATATCCATTATCACAACTCCTATTCAATATAGTTCTGGAAACATTAGCCAGAGCAGTTAGATAAGAGAGAGAAATAAAAGGAATAAGACAGAAAAGAAATTAAATTATCATTATTTGCAGATGACATGCTACTCTACATAGAAGACCTGAAAAATCCCACCAAAAAACTTGTAGATTTAATATCCAAATTAAGCAGTGTAGTGGGATACAAAGTCAACACTCAAGGGTTGGTGAGATGGCTCAGCGGCTTAAGTGCCTGCCCGGCAAGCATGAGGGCCTGAGTTCGACTCCCGGAACCCACATACGAAAAAGGGGCCGGTGATATCGCTCAGCGGCACGGGCGCCTGCTGGCGCACGAGGTCCTGAGGTCAACCCCCCGGTACCCACAAAAAAAAAAAAGTCAACACTCAAAAATCAATAGCATTCCTGTATACAAGCAACAAACACAGAGAGAGAAATTAGGGAAAACACACCCTTCACAATAGCATCTAAAAAAATGAAATACTTAGGAATCAGTCTAACAAAGGATGTAAAAGATCTGTACAGTGAAAATTACAGTACCCTAAAACAGGGGTCTGAAAAGAATATCAGAAAATGGAAAGATATCCCTTGCTCTTGGATAGGAAGAACCAACATAGTGAAAATGGCCACACTCCCAAAACTGCTATACAGATTTAATGCAATCCCAATCAAAATACCATTAGCATACCTCACAGATCTAGAGAAAACACTCCTAAAATTCATCTGGAACCAGAAGAGACCTAGAATAGCAAAAGCAATTCTAGGCAACAAAGGCAAGTCAGGGGGCATCACCATCCCTGACCTGAAATTATGCTATAAAGCTACTGTGATAAAAATCAGCACGGTATTGGAAACAAACAAATAAAACAAAACAAACAAACAAACAACAACAACAACAAAAAACAGGCCTGAGTATCAGTGGAACAGAATAGAAGATGCAGATGCAACCTCAAACACACTCAGCCACCTTATCTTTGACAAAGGAGCCAAACGTGTTCACTGGAAGAAAGATAGCCTCTTTAATAAATGGTGCTCGAAAAACTGGTTTCCATATGCCGAAGACTAAAACTAGACCCATGTCTATCACCATGCACTAAAGTCAAAATGGATCAAAGATCTAAATATTAAAATAGAAACACTAAATTTACTGGAAGAGAAAATAGGTAGAAATCTCGAAGACACAGGTGTAGGCAGAGACTTCATGAACAAAAGCCAGACTGCAAGTAAATATTACAAAGAATTAACAAATAGGATCTCACCTTATTAAAAAGTTTTTGCACAGCAAAAGAAATCACCAACAGAGTGAAAAGACAACCCACAAAGAGGGAAAATATTATAGCCAATTGTCCCTCAGACAAAGGACTTATATCTAGAATATATAAAGAATTGGAAAAAATCAGACCCCCCAAATTCAAAGACCCAAAATGCCCAAAAATGGGCATCTGAGATGAATACACACTTCTCAGATGAAGAAATATAAATGGCAAATAAATACATGAAAAAATGTTCAATATCATTGGTCATTCGAAAGAATCAAATTAAAACGACATTGAGATTCCATCTCTCCCCAGAAAGAATGGCTATCATCAAAAAATCAACCGATAACAAATGCTGGAGGGGCTGTGGGGAAAAAGGAACCCTTCTTCACTGTTGGTGGGAGTGTAGACTGGTGCAGCCACTGTGGAAATCAGTCTGGAGATTCCTCAAAAACCTAGGATTAGAGGTCCCATTTGATCCAGCTATTCCCCTTCTGGGTATTTACGCAGAAGAATTAAAAACATCGTACCACAGCAATATATGTGCACCCATGTTTACAGCACCACAATTTGTAATAGCTAAATCTTGGAAACAACACAAATGCCCATCAACTGAGGAGAGGATAAAAAAGATGCATTTTTTTAAATATAATGGAGTACTACTCAGCCATAAAGAAGGACAAACTGGAGACTTTTTAGGTAAATGGATACAACTCAAGACCATACTCATAAGTGAAATAAATCAGACCCATATGTGTAGATATCATACTGTCTCATGAGTGAGAGAAACTGAATGAGTAAATAAGGTCCAAAATGTCCAATTGATATTGTGAATTGGGAAGAAACTGTTAAAAAGAAAAGACAAACAGTGATGGGAGAAAGGGGAAAGGAAGGAAGGGAAAAAGAAAAAAATATATTTATACATAAGATAATTAAGATAGTTATACAGCTAGTTTCTCTTAGTTCATTGAAAAGAAAGGTTTGTGCTAATATTGTTTGGATAAGATATCATGCCGGTATCTTGTACTATGAATAACTACTATGAAGACAACAATATACAATGTATTAATTATTCTAACTCTCCTACTAACCTGTTTTGGAACTATTTTATTGTTATTTTTTTCCCTTTAAAATAAAGTGAGACTGGGTCTGACATGCCCCAGATGTTAAAAGAGCTGACAAGGATTTTAAAACAGCTGACAAGGATTTTAAAACAACTATTATAATTATATTGTTTAGGTCCTCCAGAGAAACAGAACCAATAGGAGATAGGTATAGATAGAGGGAGAGGGAGAGAAAGTGGGGGGTTGATTTTGATTATAGGAATTGACTTACATGATTATAGTGGCCAAGAAGTCTCATGATCTGCTACCTGTAAGTGGGACATTCTGGAAAGCTGGTGGTTTAATTTAGTCCAAAGGTCCAATAACTAGGAGCATTGATGTCTGAGGACAGGAGAAGCTGAATGGCCTTACTCAAACAGAAAGGGTGAAGTCTTCCTTCTGGCTTTTGTTCTATTGGGCCTTCAATGTATTGAAGGATGTCCACATACATTGATGAACATTATCTTCTTTACTCAGTCTCCTGATTCAATTGCTAAATCTATTCTGGAAACATCATCACAGACACACTCAGAAATAATGCCTTGTGTATTTCTTAGCCCAGTCAAATTGACACATAAAATTAACCATTGCGATAACCATGCTTGATGATGTAAAAGAAAATATGCTCACAATGAAAAACAAGACATGAACTCTCAGCAGAGAAATAGAAACTATAAGAAAGAATGAAATGGAAAATGTAAAACTGAAAAACAAACTATCTGAAATAAAAATTCACTGGAGGGACTTTGGAAGAGAACTGCAATGACAGAGGAGTCAGGTACAAGACCTGAAACTTTGGAATGTCTAAGAGAAAACACAGGGAAAACATTTGAAGTCATAGGCACAGGCAAAGTATTCCTGAATAGGACTCCAATAGCCAGGAAATAATAGCAAGAATCAACAAATGGGACTACATCACATTAAAGTTTCTGTACAGTAAAGGAAACAACTAATAGTGAGGAGACAGCCTACAGAATGGGAGAAAATCTTTGTCAGCTACTCTTCTGACAGGGGACTAATATCTAAAATATATAAAGAACCCAAAACACCTAACACCAAAAAATCAAATAGCCCAATCAATAAAGAGGGAAATGAATAGATGCTTCTCAAAAGAAGTACAAATGGCCAATAAGTATATGAAAAAATATCCAACATCTTTAGCCATCGGAGAAATGCAAATTGAAACTACATTGAAATTCTCCTTTGCCCCAGTCAGAATGCTACCATCAAGAGTACAAAAACACAGAAAATGCTGGTGAGGATATGAGGATACGGGGGAAAAGGATCCCTTCTACACTGCTGGTGGAAATGTAACTTAGTACAGCTACTATGGAAATAGGCAAGGAGTTTCCCTGAAAAACTAAAAAAATAGAGCTACCATTTGATCCCACTGTACCACTCCATGGTATATGCCCAAAGAAATTAGAGTCAATGCACTGTAGTAGTACCTTCATATCCATGTTTATTGTGGCACAATTCACGATAGCCACAATATGGAATCAACCAAAGTGCCCATCAACAGATGGACAGATAAAGAAAATGTGGTGTGCCTACACAATGGAGTATCATTCAGCCATAATGGAGAATGAAATTTTGTCATTTTTAGGAAAATAGTTGGACCTGGAGATCATCATGTTGAGTGAAATAAGCCAGACTTAGAAAGACAAATATTACATGTTCTCCCTCATATGTGGAATATAAAAAGATGAGAAGAAAGTAGAAAGGAGACTATTATTAGGCAAGACGAAGAGAATAAGGGAGAGAAGGGGATATAAGGGTGGGGGATGGGGATGGATGTGATCAAAAGATATGCATTGAGACTCTACAGAATGTGAAACTAGGCAAGAGGGTGGGGTAAGGGGGTTGAAGGTATGAAAATGACCTAAGTATGTTATGTGCATCTATGAATCTGCCAAAATGAAGCCCATTAATCTGTATAAATAATATGCACTAATTTAAAAAAAGGAAAACAGGGACACATAGACGCCTGTACTGTAAAGCTCGTGGAGGCATTCTTTACAACAGCAATGTGCAGGGCCAGCCCAAGTGCTCATGAACAGAGGAACAACCATTAATGAGCCATAAAAATAAATGCTCAAAAAAAACAAAACAAAACAGAGTTTCTGGGACTCATAGCACAATTGAAAGGTCTAATATTCAGTTGGCGTCTCAGAAGGAAAGGATAGAATGAATAAGGAAGAAAAGATATTTGAAGAAATAATGGCTGTAGGGCCGGTGAGATAGCTCAGCGGCATAAGCGCCTGCCTAGCAAGCGCGAGGTCCTGAGTTCGACCCCTGGTACCCATAAAAAAAAAAAAAAAAGAAAGAAAGAATAGCTGTAAATGTCCTAAATTCTGTTGGCTTCATTGTCTCCATCCATCCACTCCAGTCTTCCTCCTTCTTTACCCCAAGTATCTCTGGGAGTCCCCGGGGAGTCCCCAGTGCTTCCAAGGACTTCTAGCCTGGGAGTGTGCTGTTCTGTCAGCCCTTCTGCCGCAGGAGAAGCTGTGTGTACTCGCAGCCCTCACGTTCTCCTGGACATGGTGGCTCCTCTGGGAGAAGCCTGGCCTGGGATCCACGCTCAGGTCTCAGCAAGAGGTGCGAGTCCTGGACACTTACCTGTGTGAAAGCAGTGGGTGAGGAGCAACATTATTAGTTTTCCATTGTTGTGTAATAAATTCCCACATACTTAGAGGCTTTGAATTACAGGGGGTTGTGACCTCAGACTGTCTGTGGGTTGAGTCCAGATGTAGCTAGCTGAGTTGGGTTCTCCTCTTGAGTTTCACAAAACTGTAGTCAAGGTTCTGGTCAGGTTGAGTTCTCAGTTTCAGAACGCCTGACTGGGTGTTGTAGTCAGGGTTTGCAAGGGAATAGATTTAATACAGGACACATGATTTATAGGATTATTTTATAATATTCACCCAAAGAGTCAAATGCAGAAGAGTGCAAAAGATCTGTCCACACACTGGAGACCCAAAGAATCCAGCTGAGGGCCTGGATCCCCTGGCAATGTCCTGCACAAGTCCAGCTGAAGACCTAGAGCCCATGGCAATGTCCTCTAGGAGTCCAGCTGGAGGCCTAGAGCCCACGACAACGTTTCATGCAAGTTTGTATCAAGGACCTGCGCTGGGAAGGCCGAAAGGCCAGCGGTGGAAGCTAGAAAGTGCCAGCGGGATGAAGGATCTGTGCCAGCAGGCTGAGGGACCTGCACTGGAGCCAGGAAGCGATGCTCAAGGTAAGGCCTGGAGCTCCCCCAAAGAGAACCGCAGCCATCCTCAGCGATAGCGAGGACCCGAGCTCCTCTGATGATGAGAACAGCTGAGTTCATATTAGGAAAACCAGCATGACAAGCTTCTCCAGGAGGATCAACAGCAGCACCATCTTCCCCTCCAGTTCTGCTTTTATGCTGTTGGCAACAGTGCTCAGGTGGGCCTTCCACACCCAGAACCATGCTAGTTCAGTTCAGCTGGGTGTTACAAGTTGACTATTAGCTAATCCACCACACTGGGGAAGAGTCTACTTACAAGCTCCCTCAGGTTGTTGGCAGAATTTATTTCCTTGTATTTGTAGGGCTTTGGGCATTGGCTTCTTGCTGCCTATCAGCTTGAGGCTGCTCTCAACCACCAGGGTCCAATCTCATGTCCTTGCCACGTGAGCCTCCGGACATGGCCACGCCTTCAAATACAGTGGAGGAGTGGGTTTCTTGAGTCACTCTGCTGTCAGGATGGAGTCTCACACACATAATGTGATCTTGAAAGTGACATCTCATTGCATTGGCCAAATTCTATTGATTGGAAGTAAGTCATAGTCCCCACCCACAGAAAGGGGAGCGGGGATTACACAAACTGTGGACACCAAGAGGTGTGGGTCACGGTGGGCAAGGGGCCACTAGAGTTCGTCTGCCACCAGTAGTAGGAAACCAGGGGAGAAGTAAAACAGGCCTCCCAAGGGCCTAAGATCCAGCTGGAAAGCAGACAGGGAACCAGCAGGTGTTTTCTCTTCTCCACAGCTCCTTTGCCTCTCACCTCTGCTCCGCTCTGCCGACCTCCTCTTTCTCAGACCTGACTTTTACACCTCTGAACCCAGAGGGTGAAGATGACTGCCCAGCCCCCATGTGGCCTGTGGACTGTGCTGACTGGTTAGCCCCAAGGATCTGTTTCTCCCTTCTGGTTTCTCAGCAGGTGCCAACTGGCTCAGCCAAACCAATGACTGGGTGGGCACCTTGCACGGCAAGACCTGCCTTGCCCAATCCTAATTATGGTGAGAAGAAGCAGAGCCATATGAACATGGCTCTAGGTGCTGATCACATTTCTCAGTGATGATAAGATGTATGCTGGGCAGCTGTCCGGACAGCTCTGCTGTTTTTCCACGGCTTCCAGAGCTGAACAGAAACTCCCAAATTGTTCAAGAGGATAGAAAAACAGCGGGTCATCTCTAGACTCCCAGCACAGGGCCTAAATGATGGGCAGCTCCAAAACAGAGAGGATCCCTTAGTCCCAAGGGACAGCATCCTGGAGTCAGCTCAGGGACGAGATGCCACATTGTCTCCCTCGGTGTTCTTTTGTCCTCCTCTACCCCTCTCCAGGGCCCTCAAGCACACAGCTTCCCTCCCCCTGGAATCCAAGCACAAAAACAAAAACTCATCACCTCTGTGCAAATCAGCTGTGCAAATAGCTGCCCAGAGAATCATAAACGCCAGCCTGCATCCGATGCACCTGGACCAACCTGAATTCTGGATGGGCTCAGATTTGTGGTCTCACACAGCTGTCAGCAGGATTAGAAATAGAACACATGAGTCCTTGGGCCTAGTAAGCCCACAGTGGTCAGTGGTCTACAGTGAAGGAAGACGAAGAGGAATGAAAAGAAGGGAGAGGAGGCAGAGGCAGGGAAAAGATGGTCTGGTGATGGTTGCGGTGATGATTCTTTGTAAAACTCCAAAGACCCAGCTCAATCCTCCCATCCCTGGTGACTTCAGGTGTGGCCAGGAAGCTTATTGGAAATGTGGGTCACCAGGCCCCGCCCACACCACTGCCTGCATCAGAAGCTGCAAGGTGCCTGCCGACTCCTCTGCCCTTGAAAGTCCAAGAACTTAGCCCACTGGTTCCCCAAGTTGGCTGCACACTGGAATCATATGGGCGTTAAACAAAACAAAACCCAAACAAAAGGCCCCAGCTCCAGAGACTCGATGTAATAGTATTGGGTATATTCTGGTTTTGGGGCTTTTTCAAAGCTCCCTGGGGATTTCTACTGTGCAGCTGAGTCTGAGGGCTGGTGCTCTACCTACTACATCAGTCAGGATTGCATTCGGTTATGTGTAACAGTGTCCTTGATTTATAAAAGAAAAAAAATTCTGAAGCCAGGCAGACCAGAGCTGGGGCAATGGTTCCAGGAAGTAACAAAGGGCTACCTAATCCCCCAAAAGCATGGGGCCATTGTCCTCATGATCACAAAATGGCTTCTGTGCCCACAGATATCTTCATTCTAGGCAGGAAGAAAGGGGATGGGAGAAGGGAGAAAGACAAGCACACCTTCAAAGGCACAAATATAAGGGGTGATCAAAAGATACAGTGTATGTTTAAATAAAAAAATATTGTGCACTCGGGAGGCTGAGGCAGGAGGATCACTGCAAGTTCAAGTCCAACTTGGCTACATAGTGAGTTCAAGGCAAGCCTCAAGTACATAGTGAGACCCTGTCACACACACACAAATCTTCTTACAGTAAGAGACACATTGCCAAGAACCATGGGATAAGTGTGTTCAAAGACGGGGAGTTTTTTGTGGGGGATTAATGGCAATATGTCTTTTACTATAATAAATGTTTTAGTTTAAACATTCACCATATTTTAAAGTTGACTCTTGATCAAATGTTTACAGCAATTTCTGTCAAAGACATGGCACTGTATCCCCAAATACCTTATTTACCTGGCATTGTGTGACTTCTGGAGCATCTCCAAAGTCAAAATAACCATGAAAAGTAAACATTTTAAATCGATTCAGGACCTCAAGGCAGCCATGACTGTCCAGCTAAAGACAGGAGAGAGGACTTCCAAAACTGCCACAGAAAGGAGCAAGAGTAAGGGTTAAGTGTGTTCAAAGTGAGGGAGGGCATTTTTCTTTTTCTTTTTTTTTTTTTTTTTTTTTTGTGGGTACCGGGGGTCGACCTCAGGACCTTGAGCACCAGCAGGCACCCATGCCGCTGAGCGATATCACCGGCCCTTTTTCCGTATGTGGGTTCTGGGAGTCGAACTCGGGCCCTCGCGTTTGCTGGGCAGGCGCTTACGCTGCTGAGCCATCTCACCGGCCCCAGGGAGGGCATTTTTCATGGGGATTAAGAGCAGTGTGACTTACTGTCATATTTTTAAAATTCACTGTCGTTTTTAATCCTATCTCTTAATCAAATCTCCTTTCACAAGCTTTCTTGGAACTGTGCCTAGCAATTTTGATCCATATTTCATTGGCCAGAACAATGTCACATGGCCACTCATAGCTGCAAAAGAGGCTGGCGAGCTACATATGTCAAGCTGAACATGGTGTCATCCTGAACAAGAACTGTTGGTAAGAAGACAGGAGAATGTCTTCTACTGGTCAAGAATTCAGCAATCCCAGCCACATCTCCCTGGAACTTACCTCCTGGACTCCAGTTTCTGTTTTGAGGGACTTTCTGACCTCCAGCTGACCAATCCTCCATCTCTGCACACCCCTGGGGAGATTTCCCACCTGCTGGAGACCAACACCCCAGCCATGCCTTCCTGTTCCATCAGCACGGCCTCCAGCAGCTCTGGATTCTCCGTGGGCAGAGGGCCGGGGCAGGTCCTGACACATCTTCCCAAGACCTGCCATGGAAGAGTGGCAGGGAGCAGGGAAACTTGGTTCTTATGGGAAGAGCAGTGAAAGCACCTCCCTCCCTCCGCCAATGGGCTGCTTTTCTAACAGTACTTTGTAAATGGCAAGGAATAAGAAGGAGGGAGATGTTGGGATGATGATGGCCAGAGTTTTTTGGAGGGACCTGAAGGCTCCACCAGGTCTGTAAGTCCCATCGCTGTTGGAAAACAGCAAGAGGAAGACCCCACCTCCTCCCGAGTAGTCCCAGGCTGCAGGTCCTAAGGCTGCTGGGACCATATGAGCCAAGACCTGGCCAGCAGCCCAGAACTCCCTGCCCCCAGCTCTTTCCCAGGCTGCTCTGCCCTTGCACCCCCAAAGGAGAGGAACTGTCCAGAACTACATTTACTCTAGCAAATTAGTCTGTCTCCAGATGGCTTGGGACCAAAGCCATGTCGTTTGCTGCAGTGTCTGCATATGGGAGCTGGGCCAGCAGGGTGCCTGGGAACATTGCGGGGTCTAGGGGAGAGGCTACAGAGCTTCCCGCCAGCAGTGTGGTGTCACTGCAGATATCTGCTGCCTCCAAGTCCCTCTGCCCCTTTCACCTGCTCTGAGTGGTTTCCCCCATGTGTGATGGCAGAGCTGTGAGGAAGAGTACCCGTGAGTATCCTGGGCCTTAGAGTCCCCGGCGCTGATCAACATAGAGCCCGGAGAACGGCACTGTTTAAGAAGTCAGCGGCCAGTTGTACCCTCCACAACCATACCCTGTCTTTGGGAACAGAGCCCAAGGAGTCTTAGCTCTGCCACTGAAGGACCCCTTGACATCGGCAAACTCTGGGCCTCAGTTTCCCTAATAGCCCAGTGTAGTTCTAGGTTCCATTCTTTAAAATAGGCTAATACATAGTTCCTAAAGTTCACACTTTTAGCACATAACAGTCAGAACATGATGCAGAATTGAGCCCCTACCATTCTGACATGCATCTTCTGTACACCAGACTTCTTGCCAGGAGCTAGCCATATATTTCCCCATTTTGCTTTCACTCTGTGTAAGTACTGCTGTTATCTCCATTTTACAAATAGAGAAACTGAGGCTGAGGTAATGAATAGGGGTTAAATTTGGTAGCCAGTGGTCAGAACCTTAATTAATAAGTACCAGTGGCTTTAGCAAGGTAGTTTACAATATCCCTGGAAGCTATGTGTTGATTTCTGTAATGTATGGAAGCCCACAGTGGTTCTAAAATGCCACAGCATCAGGGACCCAGGTTCCTCCTATTTGTTGCTTTATTTTCCATTCCCAAGGTCACCTCATTGTCCCTAAGGACTTGTCTTTGAAGTCCTTCCCAAAAGTTGCCTGAGCCACCTCTTCTTACATCTCATTGATCAGAACTTAGTCACGTGGCCACTTTAGTGGCAAGAGAGGCTGGGAAATGTAGTGTTCCTCGTGGATGATCTTATGCACAACTAAAAATAGGCACTTCGTTGCAGTAAAGGCATTTATGGGAGATGGAGAGTATAGGCTTCCCGAAGAGGCCAGCTACCTGGGTTTAGTCATGTTTCCACCACTTACCAACATGTGACCTTGCGTAGTTCTTCACTGAGCCTCCACTCTGTCCTAGGCACTGTTCTTGGAGCTAGAGGATGAGGTAGAGGCAGTCTTGCCTTGTGTCCCTGTCTGAGGGCATAGCCAGAGTCTTGGAAGACAATCCAAGTGGCACAGGCTGCCAAGGCCACTGTCCTCACTTCCCTGAGTAGGGGAGACAAATGCTCAGGTCACTCATGCAGCTACTGCACAGGGACAAGAGCAGGGACTGGAACTCAGGACTTCTGGCTCCAAATACAGGCTGCCTTCCACTCTTCTGTGCTGTCCGGCTCCTGGCACTAAAAGACATCGGGGCTTCTGAGTTCCAAGATGGAGATTTCCATAGCACTGAGGTTCAGGGGTCAGCCTAGCTGGGGTGGAATCCCTGCCCTTCTGGCAGTGTGGATAAGTCCTATAACAACTTTGCACCTCAATTTCTTCTTGGTAAAATAAGACTAACAAAAGATTGATTATGAAGCTGCAGAAGCTTAAAATAGGTCTAGCTTTCAGGACAGGGCTGAGCATACCGTATCCCTCCACCCAGTGCAGTGATTATTGTTGTTTTTGCCATGCTATTTAGCACCGCATTTGTCTGCAGCCTGCCCTGCTGCCGGCCCACCTGGGGCTGATGGTTGTCTGTGCCATGGGCCCTGGGACTCTCCCAGACCTCTTCCTTCACAGCCCCCAACTCCCTTCAGCACAGGCACTGCCTCCTCTTTGCAGATTTTAATGAGAATGGCTTCATTGACGAGGAGGACCTGCAGAGGATTATGCTGCGACTGCTGAACAGTGACGATGTGTCTGAGGACCTGCTGTTGGACCTCATACAACATGTATGTACCCAGGGGTTGAAGCGGAGGGCCTGGGGGCCCAAGCTGTCACCCAGATATCATCCTACCTTCTTGGGAGGAGACCCAGGGCCACGCCTAAAGTGGATAACACATTGGCTTCTGGACTACACATTCCCTGGCTACTGCCATGGGGCGGACAGCACAAGGTACCCTGAAGAGTAGACACAGCTGTCAGCAACTACCCCTCAATTTTCAGTCCTTTCTCTAAGATCCTTCCATGGGCCCCAGAACACTGTGCTCCACCCACCCACAGGCCTCCCCACTCACATGGTGATCAGAGCAGGCAGACGGGTCAGCAGCAGCTTGGCACCAGATGGACACATCACGGTGTCCTTCCCCATGTTAATCCAGAGCAGCACAATACCCAGATGTCTTACAGTGACAAGAAATGAAGATAGTCCCCTAAACCCAAGAGAAATCACGATCCATGTTCTCAGACCACAAAACCTTCCAGTGCCTATGGCTGGATGGTGGGATGATTGGGTGGTTGAGGGCACCCCTGTTCTCATTGACGAGCTGGTGCTGGAGGCCCCAGGGAGAATCTTCGCAGGAGGGCCAGTCTGCCCATAAGGTCCCTGACCTTAGTGCACATCCCCTCATCTCTGTGGGAGGGGATGAGAACCTGCCCCTGGGGCAGGAGACAGAGGGCAGGGGAGCTGGGGACGAGGGTTAAGCACCTGGCAGAGACCCTGGCATATGGCAGCCCCTGAGCATGAGGCATCCACCTCCCTCCGCTTGTGCCCCAGCTCATCACCTGACACCAGGCTCCTCTGAACCTCCTTCCCCTGGCCAGGTCTTGAGTGAGTCGGACCTGGACAATGACAACATGCTGTCCTTCTCAGAATTTGAACATGCAATGGCCAAATCTCCAGATTTCATGAAGTAAGGAGTCCTGGAGGGGGGAGGGGCTGCCTAATGTGGTGGTGGTGGAGGTAACAAGGGCCCCCCAGTCTCTCCTTGACAATAGAGCATCTCAGTCTTCCCGAAGAAGTCCTGGGTATCGATGGCACTTGGCAGGTTCTTTCAGAATCAGTAAAAACTGGAGCTCCTGGAGAATTAAAAGGCAGGGGGAGGGCTGCATGCCAGGCTTTGAAAAACCACGCGAGTGGTGCAACCTCAGGTGCAGCCCTTGGTCAGCCAGCACACCCGTGTGCTCCTCTGCAGGACAACTAGCCTCCAGGACTGGCCTGGGGTGCTGCCTTCATCACTGTTCTATAGGGGCCACAGGCTCTGGGGGCTTTGCCAGGAATGTGAGGGAGCCCGCGGCAGTGCACACTGTAGAAAAGAAACTTAACAGAAGCAACCAATTCTCCTTCTGAGAGTAGGACTTAATGGTCTTCTTTGGTCCAAACACCCTTGAGATGATTGGCCATTTCCATATCCCCTGGCCATGTTTACCAGTCTCCTTTGGCTCCTTCCAGTTACAGAAAATGCATGGCCTCTAGAGGCAGCCCAGGTCAAGACCAAAGAGCTCCTCAAAAGTGGCCTTCCTTGAGCTGAGCTAGCATCTGTCAACACATATCTTCCACACCAACTCCTACTCCATCCCTTGGTGTCACAGCAAGGAAGAATGCCCACTCAAAATGGCTTAAGAAACCAATCCCGCAAGAACAGAGAGCTGTCCCTCCTCCTCTCTGCCCAGTCTTTACTTCTCATTCTTCCACTCTTCGCTTTACGCAGCAAACCAGCCATCTCTGCTTTGTCAGACATGAGGCCATCATGGCCTTCCTATGGTGGTCAAGTTTATATATATATATCTCCTTGGTTTGATGAGCCCCAGTCATTCCTAAGTAGTGTCTCTCAGTTCTGACTCTGAATTCCCAGAGAGACAGAATACAGGTGCTTCAGCCAGGCCAGGAGCCCACTCCTCTTCCAACCCCTGAAGGAGGCACGGGCCCCCACTCCTACGTGGCTGCCAGAGGCCTGTGGCTGTGGCAGGCCATGAGGGCACCACCTTTGGGAGTATCCCAACCAAAGATATTTCTTCTTCCTCTGCAATAGCCTAGCACAAAACTGATGCTGGAATCCTGCCTGCCTTGAATTTCTCTCTGAATCATTCTCATTTCTTTCCATTGGCGATGCTGCACAACATTCTGAGACTGTTTGCATTCTGGTTATACTAAAAGAAGCTTAAAGAAGGTTTGGGGTTGGTTTGAGCCATTGCCCAGAGAAAGAAGAAAGGGACATGAGAGGTGGCTGTGGTGGGGGCCTTGAGGACCACTGTGAGCCCAGTGTTAGAGGGTCCGTTAGGACCGCAGGATGCAGGTGGCTCACAGGATTCTTCCTTTCAGCTCCTTTCGGATCCACTTCTGGGGATGCTGAAGTAGCTGCAAACTCCTGACCCAGCAGCCTCGAGGGAGACCACTGGAAGCCCCCTCTCCAGGCACTGGGAAGATGATCTGAAGTCTGGCCATGCCCATACCCTTCCCTCGCCTCTAGAATAAAAGCAAAGTGTTTGCTTTAGTGCGTAGGCCCACTGCTTTTGGAACACAGGATCAGACACAGGGACTTCGTATTAAGAACTGTTTATTCCAGGGTGTAAGTTTGCCAGTTATGTCAAGCAAGCAGGGACAGCCTGTCTTTTTGACCCACTGTAAGAGGAGGGGACCAGGCCAAGTGGGAGGAAGCTCCATAGGAAAGGATTCGTTCTTCCCACCCTTCACTGGGAGCCCTGCCCAGTATCTCCCAGTGCGCAGGGCACAGAGATGTGCACATAGCAGTCATTCCAGCCGGCGCCAGCTTCCCTGTCCTGATTCCACGGAGAAGACATCTTGGCCCTGCTTGGCACCCCCAGGCCCTTGAGATGAGACCATGCATGACCAGGAATCAGGGCTTATTTGCTTTGCTGTTAAGCTGAGCCCTAGAATGGATCTGGCCACTCCAGGGCAGTTTGGGGCCCAGCTGGTCAGGGGCTCTGGGACACAAGAGAAGCCCCTTGTGGGAGGTCCTGGGAACGGTCAGATGCCCACCTGATGAGCACAAGGGTTTCTTATTTATGTTGTCCTGGGGGAAGTGGCTAATTGCTGGCTACGGAGGAAGGGCTTCTTCGCCTTCCCGTGCACTTAAATCTTGCTGTGACCCCATTGCTTTTAGTTTTGACTCACCCATCCAGGAGCAGTAAGAGCCCTCTTGCTTGATGGAGTCCCCTTGGAGGGTCCAATCTTGGAGGTGCTGGAGTGTCAGGCAAGCCCTCTGGTGTGGGCACCCTCCTGGCCTGAGGTCTCTATTCCAGAGCCTGTCTACTGAGAGCTGGTCACCATGTCCTGCCCCCTGGGAGGGGAGCCTCTGAGGAGATGGAAGCGGCAGTCTGGCGAGAACAGATCTTCCAAGGCCATGCAGACACGCAACCCTGGCACCCCCTCCAGTGTCCACACCCCACCCAGAGGGTGCTAAAGCACAGAACTTCCTTGCGAGCCACTGGCCTGGGATGCTCTCTCCCATCTTCTTTTAGAAACAGCCTTGGGGGCAGATTCCAAATCAGCCTGTCCCTGCCAGTCTGGGCAGAATGCAGGAAGTAGCTGTGTCAAATGGCTTCTTGTCCCAGATGCTGCTTCCGCACAGTTCTTTCAGGGTCCCAAAGGTTGCCCCTCAGTCTCCACGTGGGCCACAAGCAGGGTGTACAGTGGAAAAGCCAGGGCCTGGGAGTCAGATCCTGGCTGTGTTCCTTCTTCGCTGTGTGAATTTGGGCAACTTTCTCAATGTCTCTGAACCTCTGTTCCTTCATCAGTGAAGAGAGGATAAGAACGCCCTCCTCACAGATTACCATGAAAACCAAACCGTGCTGAGTCAGGGCTCCCATAGGAATTCCCTCCCATCTCACGCCAGTGTGATGTTCTGGGTCACTTTCCCCTCATTGTCACACATGGGACAATCCGGCTTCCTTGATTATATCAGTGGAAGCAGATCAGAGGTCTCTCCCACGTGACCTGTCACTAAGACTTAGGTACATCTTAAGACACGATGCTGAGTGACCTCAGGAGCACTTTCTGGCCCTTGTGAAATGTCCCTAGGACAAAGAGGACAGATGCATGGGATGTGGTGGCTAAAGATTTTATTCCATGCAAGCCATCTGTTCAGGGCCAAGGCTCCCAGGCATCAGCCACCGGGTCTCAAGCTCTGAACTCGAAGTAGCAGTCCCCTTTCTCTCGCTCTTGTGGGGACACCCTCTTCCCTGATGGGAAGGTCTGATAGGTCTTTCAGTTCTCAGGGGAGAGTCTGAAAAGATGCCACTTCTCCTTTGGGCTCAGAGGAGGCCTGGAGGTGAAGATGGAGCTTGTGTCAGACAGTGGGCCCAGGAGGGAGGGTGAAGAGAGCCCACCATAGCCCCATACACCCACTTGCAGCCCCACTGCCCTGCTGGATGGTCCTCACTTTAACATCTGAGAAGTTGCCCTGGCTTGGGAGAAGAGGGGACATGTATTTGCATAGTGGTACCAGTAGTTAGGAATGGGGCAAAGGCATCAGATATACCCAGCATAGCTTCTGGCCCTATCTCCTGATGGATGTGTACCCATATAACTATGGACTTCTCTTGGTGTCACTTCCCTGAGTTTGGATTTGAGGAGTATATCAGGTAATGGGATAAAGCACTTAACATAATGCTAGACAAGGAGTAAATACTCAACAGATGTTACCAGAGATAACAGTGATGGTGGCGATGGCGATATTGGTGGTGAAGATACTGATGAGGGTGATGATGGTGAAGGTAATGATGTAATGGTGATGATGGTGATAATGGTGGTGATGATGATGGTGATGGTGGTGCTGGTGATGATGATTGTGATGATACTGATGGTGAAGATGATGACAGTGAGTGTGGTAGGTAATAATGCTGATGGTGATCGTGATGGTGGTGATAATGACGGTGAAGATGATGATGACAGTGATGGTGGTGATAATGGCAGTGATGGCGATGGTGGTGATGGTGGCAATCATGATGGTGTCGATAGAGATTGTGGTGATGGTGACGATAATGATGGATTGTGGTACAGTGTGACGGCGATTATGGCAATGGTGATGATGAAGGTAATCATGGTGATGATGGTGATCATGATGGTGGTGAAGATGGTGACATGGTGAGGGTGATGTGGTGGTGGTGATGGTGGTGATCATGATGGTGATGATGGAGATCATGGTGATGATGACAATGGTAGTGACGCTGATCATGACGATAGAGATGGTGATAGTGGTGATGGTGGTGGTGGTGAAGGTGACGATGGTGGTGATGGTAATGGTGATAATGGTGAAGATGATGGTGACAATGGTGGTGATGGTGGTGATAGTGATCAAACTCCAGAAGGGGAAAGATTTGCCTCAGGCCACAGAGCCAATCACTGACCTTCTTATCCTCAACCCAGCCACCTGATTGATCCTGTGTTGGGCATAGACTGTCGGCAGGGCAGGATACCAGGCAATTTGGAGAAGGAAGAGAGCTGGGAACACCCTGGCAAGAAGGTGTTAAGAGGAGACCTGTCCCCAGAAGAGACCCACTCCTCAAGCAGTGGAGAAGGTCAGCCCAGACCCTAGAGTTGGACACCGGAAACATGGGTTCCCTTCCAAGCCCAGCTGCCAACCAGCCAGGTCACCCAAGCCAAGCCTCTAAGGCCGCCACTGAGCTTCAGTTGTACTATTTATAAAATAGACCCATCTGCCTTACAGAGAGGCACTTCTAGGGGCAGTGAGAGTCTTTGAAAGCCATTCAGCTGTATGGGGAACAGCTGCTGCTTTCTCTAGAGCCTGCTGGTGAGGCAAGTGCAGGGTCGGCAGAGGGCTAGAAACCCAGAATCTGTTGCTGATCTCCCAGCGCCCCTCCCTGGACAGAGAAGGCATTGCAAAGGCGGAGGGGGACTGCCCTGGGAGGCCTGTTGGCATCCACCCCGGCACCAGCCACCACCCTATTCCGGCCACAGGGCACCTGAAGTGGCCTTGTGATCCCATGCGTGGGTGGCAGGCGGGAGAGATGTGGCCCAGATCGCCCCACAGGGCAAAGCTGACCTTCCCTGGGGGGACAGCACTCTCCCGGATAACAGCAGCTATGAAGGCAGGCTGTGAGGAATGCCCATTTTTCACTAGATGGCCGGTTGGCCTTTCAAGACATTTTCAAGTCCCTAGGAGAACATTTTCCGAGCCTGGCTGGGGCTCAGGGTAGATTCCCTGCTCACTGTAGTGTCCTCTGTGTCCACTAGAGGACAGCAGCTGCACTGCATTTGGACCAGCGCAGTGCCGATGCTGCCACTGCAGGGGAGAGTCGCAGGGTCAGGCCAGCAAAGATTATGGGGTGTGTTCCCAAACTCAGGGTGCATCTGGTGGGGAAAGCACTCTTCCTGATTCCACCCATTCAGGTGCCTGGCATTCCTCCTGAGGCTGCTGGAGCTCTGACCCCCTTGCTCTGTAGCTGTCACTTTGCCCTGCAGGCACTCAAGGGCAAGTTCAACTGGTTTCTGTCCGGGTTCCCTACAAGCCCCTGGAGGGAGCAGGTGCACTGTGAATGTGTTTGTTGGCAGCAGGTGGGAAGGGTGGGCTGGTACTCACAGGTCGGTGGGGATGGGGTACCCTTCCCTCTCCCTCACAGGCAGCACGAAGTAGGGGACCCGGGGCACCGTGCCAGTCTTGTCTCTGTAGTACTTCCGATGCTGCTGTGCCTTCTGCAGCTCCACCAGGGAAGAGAAGACAGTGGTTGGTGCGCAGGAGGAACTCCAGGCACCTATACTCTGTGCCTGCTGTGCTGGGCAGGGGTGCGGCAGCCTCTGTTATGGTTTAGATCTAAAACGTCCCCCAAAGTCTCATGTGTGTGGAAGGTGACTGGATCGTGGGGGCACCATGCTCATCAGTGGCTTCATCCATTAACAAGCTCAGTAGCTGATGGTGCTGTTAGGAGGTGGGACTGGTTGGAGATGGTTATGGGGGCGCGACCTGGAAGAGTGCATTCCTGCCCCAGCCCTCCCTTCTCTGTCTGCTTCCTGGCCACCACAGGTTGAACAGCTGTCCTCCATCATGTCATCCACCGTGCCATTTCTGCCTTGGAGCCAGCCAACCAGGGACTGAAACCATGAGCCAAAATAAAGCTATCCTCCTTTAAATTGTGAGCGTTGGGTGTTTTGTTCCAGTGATGGGAAAGTAACTAAAATATTTCCCTAACATCCCTGGAGGAGTCCCCAGGGTTTCTGAAGCCCCAGCCCAACTGCTGGCCAGCTGGTGTCCTCTCCAAGCCTCAGTTCCTCATCTAATAGGGATCACTGCACCCACCCCCATCTACACACCAGCTTTGCTACAGACAGTAAAGGAGATGAGGAACCAGCTCCAACGAGGCATGAAAGCCCAGATTGGCTGCCCACACAAACATAGGTCAGCTTGGCCTGTGTCTGGTCCTCCTTCCCTCCCGGGCAGGAAGTGTCCTGTATGAAAGCCAAGGCACAGGGAACAGCTGCCAGTGTCTGAGGGTATCCGCCTCATCCTGCCCCTAAGAAGCTGCCTTTGCATACGAGTCCCCTGCCCTGACACCAGGCACCCGTGTCCTTGCAGTCAGGCTGGGAAGGATGTTCGTCAGAGAGGGTAACACACAGAGTAGGTCCCAGAAACACAGCAGAGAACAAGCCCTCATCTCCACAGGGGACGAGGGCCAGCTCAGGTCCCATGGCCTTCTGCAGATGCTTCATAAGCTGGAGGAATAGGACAAGGGCAATGGGCTGTGTGCAGTTTTCTTTCATCTTGGTGTCGTCTGGGCTGAGACTGGCTCAGGGCACACCCTCAGCGGCTTGGGGACTGAGAGGTCCAGTGGGCACCAGGGTCCAGGTGGGCAAATCAGCAGGCTGGACCCAGGCAGAGGGTGTTGGTGAGCCTCTGCTGTGTGTGATTCATCCTGGGGCTGAATCTTTGGCCTTTTACTCAGAAACACCCCCACTCCACCAGTAGCGGTCAAGAGTCACAAAGCCCCAGGGCAGGGAGAAGTCAGGCAAGCAGAGTCCCAAGCCTCCCCCTAGCCAAATCACCAGGTTCCCTGCTGGCTCTGAGAAGGCAAACAGCTGCTCTGTTTGGAGGGTGCTTGTTCCCTGCTCACCTGGTAGAAGAACGCCAGCTCAGTGGAGCGGTGGCCGTCCAGGTTGAAGCGAGTGTAGCTGGGCAGGTGCAGCCAGTGGTCCCAGAGGTGGGAGTGATCCATCAGCACCAGGTTGGGGTTGGGGGAGAAGACGGTGGGGAAGGAGCTGCCGATGCTGAGGCCCGTGTGGCTCTTCCCCATGGCTGCATTGCGGTGGTCCTGGAAGTACTTGAGGGTGGCGGTGCCGTAAGGTGAGCCAAAGGAGAAGGCCATGCCGGGCACGTGGCCTTGATACCTGCGCACAGCAGGGCAGGAGGGGATGCAGAGAATGAAGTGCTCCAGGGCCACTTCCAAGAGAGGCCCTTATAAGCTGAGGAGCCCAGTAGTCCCTCTGGCCTTGAGAGGCTTCCTGAGTCCGCTTGGGTCTTTGGGGGAGGCCAGGGGGAGGGGACTTGGCTTTTTTCTTTGCACATAGCTCTCTGCCTCATCTTCCAGCCAGAGGCCTACCTGGGGGCCAGAGCCCAGGGTGTCTCCCTGTCACCAGGCCTCCACTTACTTGGGTTTGCCTAGTCTGCTGTATCCAGCTGCACACTCGCCATCCCCTTCGGATGTTCCAGATGTGTTCTCCCACCCTCACCTTCCACAGCAGTCTGCTCCCATCTCAGTAGGGTCCTCCCTGGCTGTCCCGGTCAGCAACGTGGGCATCCATCTCTCTCCTATCCAATCAGTCACCAAATCCCACGGGTCCACCACACCCCTTGAGCTTAGCCTCCTCACCTCGCATCTGGACTGTGGTCATATTGTCCTCAATATTCTCCTGCCAGAACTCACACCTCCACCCCTCCAATCCACTTCCCACACTTCCACCAGAATGAACTTTCCAAAATCAAATTCTTAGCAAGGCATTCAAAGCTGTCTGTGATCAGACCCTTGCCTACCTCTCCGGCCTCTCTGCCAACCCACAGCCAGGCCTGAGGTGCCATCGCGGTTCTCAGGGCGTAACTGCCTGCTCCTTCTCTTCTCCTCCCCTCTCCTGGGTTATTGCCCTGTGTCTCCCACCATCGGGATGCCGATCCTGTTCACTCCCCCCTTCCAAATCCTGGTCTTTGCCTCCCAAATACTAAACGGTCCTTTACGACAAGTCTGAATGGCCCTTCTAAGAATTGCCACCACTCCTAGGTCTGGGCAGCATCTGCTCCCTTTGCACCTAAAATCCCCTCCATTGGCCACATCTCTTTCTGTGCTGCTTCTGTCTCTGTACATCTCTTTCCGTCCTCAGCCGGCGGCAGCTTCTCGGGGGCAGAGCTTGCTGTTTCATTCACGTTCGTATTACTGGGGCTCAGTGCCAGGTCTGGCAGGCAGTACGTAGGTAGGAAATTGTTTATTAAACAGATGAAAAGATGAGTGGGTGAGGTGCCTAGAGTGCTGATGATGTTTACAGTTGGACCTGAGTACATGAACACCCAAGTGCCAGTGACCATGCTGCAGGGACCTCCAGCTCATGTCCTAAGTCACTCCTCCGCGGGGTTGATGTCCTTTCTCTCTCTCATCGGAGAGTCCTGACCACACACCAGAACGTTCTCAGGGGCATCCTCCACCCCTACATCCTGGGCATGGATCCTATGCCAGCACTTGGAGATCAGTGCTTCAGTAGCCTGGCAGCTGCCTCAAGCTCAGTCTTCGCACCAGTAGGATGGGTGCTGGCTAAGGAAGCAACGTGTGATTTCCTTCTTTGCTTTTTCAGAAAAAACGTAAGACAGCTAAACAAAGAGACTACTGACACCTTCTGATCGCTTTTCACTGTAGGCAAAATATCTGGAGTCAGTCCTGGTCCCACACACCGCTACTCACTGGCCCTTCCTGGGATCTAGTGGCCTGGAGGCTGCTGGGGCCAGAGCAGTGAGAGTAGCAAGGAATGTGGCGGCCGACCTGGCCATGAGATGCACTGTCCTTAGCCCTGTGAGCCTGGGGGTCCTCAGAGCTCTTCCCACTGGGCCCTCCCAAATATGCTGCCTATGGCCCTGTCTCCTTCTTACCTGGAAATTTAGGGACGAAGGCGGTAGAGTCCTTGTTGCCCCTCCTGTGAGCCACTTCCAGGAGACAGAGTCCTCTGTCTGCCTGGCTTGCCTCCCCCTTGTCCCAGGGTCTGGAGCCCACCCCTCCTGCAGCACCAGAGCCCTCATTACCCCATTTCAGCTCTCCATGTCTCTCGGCCTCTGTCCTTCCCTTCTGGGCACCTTTCCCCTGGGAATCGAATCCAGGGGTGCTCTACCACTGAGCGACATGCCCAACTCTTTTAATTTTATTTTGAGATGGAGGCTCACTAAGCTGTCCAGGCTGGCCTCAAACTTTTGAGCTTCCCGTCCCAGCCTCCCACGTAGCTGAGATTACAGATGTGTACCACAGCACCAGCAACGTGTCTGCCATCTTTCACGTTTCTTTCTCTCTTGGCTTCCTCCTCTCTGCTTGGAGACACACGTGGGCCTTTCCTAGGTTGCAGAACCCTGGAGTAGATCTTACTGCTGTCTCACACACTACCTCTTCTCTTCCTTTATTCCCTAATCCCTCTGAGGAATACCTTGTCTCTTCTGCCTTTATTTCTTCAACTTCTTTTTTTTTTTTTTAATGTGGGTACCGGGACTTGAACTCAGGACCTCGCGTGCCAGCAAGCACTTGTGCCGCTGAGCGATATCACCGGCCCTTTTTTTCCTTTATGTGTGTACCGGAAGTCGAACTCAGGACCTTGCGCTTGCCAGGCAGGTGCTTATGCCACTGAGCCATCTCACCGGCCCTATTTCTTTAACTTCTGTTCTTTCCTGACTCCCCTAAGTCTGATTTCTGACCCGCCACTTAAACATGAGCCTCTACTTTTTAATTAAGGTCATATAAGGTCATGTGTGTTCGTGGCTTACACTGTCTGTCTGCAACACTTGCTCTGATGCCAAGACTTTATAAAAGAAAATATACCCTGAGAAGTAGGATCCTGACAGTACTTCATGCTATACATGAAACTTCCTAAAAATGTAGATTTGGTAAACTGAGAGGTAAAAGACAATGATGGGACTGATAGGAAGATGCCGCTTCCTTCCATCCTGTGTCTGGTGTGGAGGGAGCTCCATGCCCATTTGTTCCTGCCCACAGGACGTGGAGGAAGGTCCAGGTGCTGAGTAAGCGCAAGGGGAAACCAGGCCACTGTAGCCCACCCCTCCTTCATCCTTTCTCTTGCTAGCAAGAAAACACACATTGCCTCTCCAAGCCAGAAGTTTTAAGTGGACAGACTCCAGCTCCGCCTGTCTCATTTTGGGCTTCAGTATATCTGGCATCCATTCTGATATCAGTCCTTACTCTCTTATTGCCCAGTTGGTTCAGAATGTAGGGAATGAAAGAAGGCTTGCAGTTATCAGGTCTGCTAAACCTCAACAAGAAGATAAATCAACAGTGAAGAAAGATGCCCGCCTCATTCTGCAGGACCAAGAGCACGACCCAGAACGGCGTACTGGCCAAGTGTCCAGCCAGGTAGAAAGCCAGTCCTTTCTTCAGGCAAAAACACGAGGGAAAAAAAATGCTCCCAAGCCCTTTTTGAAAGTAATCTTCAACGAGAAAACCCTGCCAACCAAGAGGTGATTCGAAAGAAAAAAAGCACAACTCAGTAATATGGTTCCTCCGTGAGAATGAGGGTGGTGATCTTCAAGTCAGCTCAAGAACAGAGGCAGGAATAGCAACCGGGTGAATGCTGCTTGCAGAACAGAATGTAAATGTTGTAAAACCTGTCAAGGTGAAAATAACTTGAGCAACTGAAGTTATTGAAGGGGGTGGGTGGAAGAGAGGGGGTGCACTTGCTAAGAATGCCACCCAGCCGTCAACCCACAGCATCTAAGTTGAAACTGTCGCTAAAACATGGCAGAATGACTCTGCCCTTGGGTGGGTTGTGTTACCACCCTCCTTTTAGAGGGATCTTGTAGGAATTCATATCTTGCAATGAGTTGACGTTTATCTAAAATCTACTTCCATTTTATTTCAATTTCTTTCTCTTAAGTTCTAGTAAGACTAAATTTCGTGGTCTTCATTTGGAAATAGCAAATGTAGTATGATCATTTTTTAATCAAATTGCTTCCATCTATCTTTACATCCACCCCCTCCATCCGCATGGTACGCACATACAGACAGATCTGGAGTGAAGGTCGCTGAATGGCAATCTTGGTTTAATTCCGGGTGTTTGGACTTGGGGTGATCTGTTACTTTCTTCTTGGTATATGCATCCTTTTTCAAAGAGTCCAGTGGCATTAAATGTCACTTTGTTGGGAAGCCACTGGGTGCTGGCACCGTGCCAGGGCCTGGGAACACCAAGCTCCTAGTTTTGCTCGGAAGCTACGGAGTTATATTCTGAGGGCCACACTGTGTGGGCTCAGGCCAGCCAGCTCTAACCTAATCAGAGCCGGCTCATTACCAAATGCCAGCAGGGAAGGCCATTCCCATGCGTGGTAGTGGCCGAGCTCCATGGGGGTTCCCTGGGGTGAGTGTTTGAGAAGAATCTTGGGGCAGGGGAGGTTAGGGAGGATGGGCAGCAGGTCTGGCTCCTGCCTGGGATCATCTTCTAATGTCGGTGCTGCCCCAGGATCCTTTTCCCTTTTCATTCCTCCTGAAGACCTCACCCATGGGGCCCATCCAGTACCTCCAGCCTGAATTTGTCTCTGGCTCCAGCCATTCTAGCAACAGATCCACACGCCATGCTGCCCTTGTTGAGCTTGCCCAGTGTGACTGAAACCTGCCTGTCCCTCCTCATGTTCTGGGTTATATGCCTGCCCTGGTTAACACCACCCCATCCATTCTTCACCTAAGCCAGAAACCAGGGTCCTTGGTGGCCCTGCTGTTCTGCCTCCTCCATCAGCCTCCGCATCCAGTGCTCTCCCCACCCTCTGCCCTCCTTCCGCCCACAGCTGTGCTCACCTGACGACCTTGAATTTCCTAGACCAAGTGTCACCCTCTACAGCCTGTGTGCACCCTGAGGCCAGAGCAGCCTTCCTCACTGCCCCACAGGCAGCCAGGCCCAGTAGCGGTGCTCAGTCAAGGGGCTCCTGTGCACCCCAGGCCTGCGAGCTCAGTGGGAGTTCTACCTGGAATGCTGACCTCTTCCTGCCACCTGGACATTTGCCACTTGCTTGCTCCAAAACAGCCAGTACTCTCTGTCACCTTCCCTGACCACATTTTGTACCTAGTGTCTGTGCCCATTATTAGGACTGTCATCCATAAGTCCGTGTCCAGATCCATGTGAATCTACTTCTTCGGCTAACTTGGGTGCTCCCTCGTCATCAGCACAGGACTCATGACAAGTGCTCAATAAATGCTCACTGAAGGGGGCAGAAGCCCAGAACCCCAGGGCCAGGACATTCAGGAGCACTGTTTTAGAAGGGGATGAGCTCTAATCATCATAGCACACGAAGCAGCCCTCCCACAGGGGTGTTGGGCTCCTCTAAAGAAAGGAGCTATAGAAATGTGACTCGTTCTTCTGATATTTCTCTTTGCCACCCCCAAGCTCTCTGCCATGCTTCTCCTCTTCTCCCTGTCTTCCCAATCTCTCTGAATGCCAAGATATTTGCATCCCAATAGGATAGAAACCCTCTCCTCCTCCACAGCCTCCCAGGTTCTGGCTTCAGTACTTGCTGCTCTGGCAGGTAGGTGTGTGTGTGCGTGTGTGTGTGTATGTGTGTGCTCCTGCCTACTTGTGCACACATGTGCATGGTCATATTCCTTAGCACTCAGTGGGCACATCATGGCAAGCTAGGTGTATGTCTCTTGTGCGCACCTGCACGTGTGGGCCTTATGCCTGACCCATGGTAGCTCCACAGCAGAGCCCTTGCAACCCTGCTTTTGTTGGTTTTGTGAGCAGCCAAGGTGGACGGCAACAAAGGGGACTGCAGAGGATAGCACAATCACACCTTTTGCTGGAGCCCTGCATCTGCCCTGTGGCCCTGGATCTGCCCCCAAGTTTCACCTGTGCATGCACAAGCTCTGACTCAGGCTGAGCCGGCCCCTGGGTAACGATCACTGGGATGCTAGAGCCCACAGTGGATCACTGTGTGTACAGGGAGCAGTCCCTTCCCTGCATCTTAACAGCACCATCTGGCCCCATAGCTAACATTAAAATTAATTACCGTGAGCATCAGGGATCCCATGAGCAGCCTTATTAACTAATTAACTTGTTACTATTCAGCATGTCCCCTTTCCACTTCCCCACAACACCTCCTGCTGAGGATGGTTCTGGTCAGATCCTTCCTCTGGGCAGAACCTACCAGGGCTCTCACTGCCTGTGAAATGAACAAGAAACTGGGCCATCTGCTCAGAGCATCCTGACGTGGCCTCTGTAAGAGGTCTTTCCAGCCTTGTCACTCTCTTCCATATCACAGCTTTGCCACCGAAGCCAAAGAGGACATTTACTGCTTTGAAATCATGTCCTGCTGGAACCTCCCGCCCTGCATTTTGTCAAGCTCTTCCCTCCATCCAGAAGCTCCCTGCCCCCCAAGGTGATCTTATCCACCTTTCCAGGTACCTTTCAGGGACCCTTGTTTCCATGGAGCCTGTTCTGACCTATCCAGTAGACCCTGCCCCACTCCCCTTCATTCTTCAGGCTCTTGTACCTTTCCTACATCCCAAGTCACATTCTATTGTGTTTGTAATGAGCTGGCCCCTTAGAATTCTTTCTTTCTGGATTACAGATTCCCTGGAGCAAGAGGGATATGCTTTACTCCTATCTGTATTCCTGCCTTGCCCCACAGCCAGTTGGTGCTATGTAAATATGGGGCTGGGAAGGGCCGAGGGCTCAGGGTGGGGGCTATGGACCCTCAGAAGAGAAGGTAGATGAGCAGAGAGAGGACTCTATGCACCTGCCTGCCAACAAGTGGCCTCCGGGGGGTTTAAGGATGGGGCTGCCTGCAGGGCAGTGTGTCACAGTAGAGGACAGCAGGGCTTAAATCTTGTTTCCTCTGTATTTGGGGCTTGAATCTGGGCCAGCTCTGCTTCTGCATCCCTGGGGATGAGGACGGACAGAATATAACCGACTGCTGTGCTGAACAGCACATACTAAAAATGAAGGTTGTAAACCCTCAAAACTCATGGTTTCCTATCATTTTATTACATCTTGTTATTTTCCTTCTCTCAAAGTATGTCTGTAGTGCAATGCAACCAGTTCTTCTCCACGGGGGTGCGTTCCAAGAGCCCCAGGGATGCCTGAAACCTGGCAGTGTACTGAATTCTATAATACTATGCTTTTCCCTGTCCACACACTTGTGATAAAGTGTAACTGATAAATCAGGCAAAGTAAGAAATGAACAGCAACAATGATATAATGCAATCATTATAACAATATACTGTAATTAAAGTTATTTGAAACTTCTATATTGTATATTCCCGGAATTTCCCATTCAATGTTTTTGGATAACATTTGACCTGCAGTAACTGGAATTGGGGGAAGTGAAACTTTGGTGAGGGTGACCACTGTCCTCTACAGTGCTGTGGTGGTCGCACTCCTTCCCAGCTCATTTAAGGGTACCATGTGGACAGCCTCAAATTGGCACGGGGGGAATGGTATTTATACCACAGATATGGATGAAGGCTTCTCCAGAGAGCTGGTTACTAAACAGGAGCACAGCACTGGGCATGTGTGTCTGCTGTTCAGGGACTCTGGGGACAGGGCACAGCCACCTTTGTGACACCATACTTCTGATAAGAGCAAGGGTAGAATGCACTGGTTTAGGGCCCTGAGGCCCAGCTCGGTGGCAGGTGAAGGCACAACTGCCTGGCTAGGCAGATGGAGGGAGGGGCCGGGTGCTATCCTCTTGCCCTGGCTTTTGGGGAGAGCTGCTTGTTGTGAGCTGCAAGCATCAGGGACAGTATCAGGCCGGGCATGAATGAATACAATGAAAGCCTGGGGAGCAAGGTGGGAGGCAGAGAGCCCAGAAAGGGTGCCACCCATGACTGACCTGCTGGCAGGAGGCAGACTCTTATTGAGGCCAGACATCCCCAGTCATCCCTGGGACACTGAGCCAGGAGCTCCCTGCCCACTGCAGGATGGCACCAAGGCCAGGCACATGCAGCAAGGTGCCCGGGAGCTGCAACGCCCAGAAGCAGCAAGGAACAAAAGGGAACATCCTGGCAGGGAACTACCGGCAGACCAGCATTGTCTCGCCAACCATCCGGAGCCAAGCACCATGGTCTCTCCTATGGAGGAGCCTCGCTAAAGGCTTGAACACAGCAGGGGTCTAACTAACGATAACAGCTTAATTACTAAGTGTGTATTAACTGATCTGAGCTTCCTTTAACTTGCACACCATTAGGATCCTCACTTAACAGATAAGGTAAGCGAAGCATCAAGAGGAGATGCAACTTGCCCAGGGTAAGGGAGTGATGGAACCTGGACTGGAAACCAGGCTGCAGAGGCTCTCGGTGTCCACACCATTCCCTCCCTGCTGAGGGAACGAGGCAGAAAGAGAGGCTGCATGGGGTTTGGGGTAGGTAACTGGGGTGAGCAGGGGTATTAAAGTCACAAACACTTGGCTGGGAAACTTACTTGCTGAATGGCCTCCGGAAAACTGCCTATTCCTCATCTGGGTGGTTATGTAGTTTGTTTTTGTTTTTTTATTTTTTTAGGTCTCACTATGTAGTCCAGGCTGGCCTCAAAATTGTGACCCTGCTTCCTCAGCCTCCTGAGTTCTGGGATTACAGGTGTGTACCACCACGTGTGGTGTTTATGTAGATCTTTTCTTTAAAAAGGAGGTTTATAAAGGGGCCAGCACAATGTCTGGCACATACTTGGTACTCATACATGGAGGTTTACGGTGCTACCACTGGGCACCAGGGACCCAGTTCTAGTCCATCTCTACCATCACCAGTGTAGGGTTCAGGCAAGACCTCCAAGAGCTCAGTGCCAAAGTCAGGAACAGGAGGGGCCTGGGCTGCCTGATCTTTGAGGTCCTTACCAGACTAAATATTCTCTGCTTTTATGAATAAAACTGCAAAGGAGGTGATTTGAGTGTCAGAAGAGACTGGTTGCATTGTAAAATCTGTGATTAATGTTTGAAAAGACACACAAAAATAATAGTTATCCAAGTGTGGTGAGCATTCTTGGATTCTTTCATTAAGTTAACAAAATTCCCAAGGAGGTAGCATTCAGAAACACAAAACAACCCAACCTCCTTGATGGGGAATCTTTCAGGAGAGTGCATCTCTCCCAGAAATATCCAGCCTAGAAAGCAGCAGACAGGGGCTCAGGGCTCAGCCTAGGCCAGGCCAGCCTGGAGGTTGTATCTATAACCTACTTGTTGTCATTGTTTCTAAATCAATCACAGGACGGGTCCTGTGCTCTCGGGAACCTCAGACAAGTGGCAGGGATAGAGAGGCAGCCTGGGGGTTGCTTCCAAAACCAATTGCTCCCACCCCTTCCAGATCATGCGGGAGTCATGGGGCAGGATCTGCAGGCCTTACCCCATGGACAGCAAATGGTCAAGGAGTTGGGCAGTAGAAGAAATTCCAGCCAGAGGCTATGTGGGTCTTAAGAAAACAAAAAAAATCATGACAAACACCCAGAATGTGGTGCAAACAGCACTGCCTAAGACTGCAAAGATGAACATGAACTAAAACTTACCCATTTACACAAGCCTGGAAGGGGAGCCCCGCTTGTTTGTCTCCCGTGCATCTTAACACAACATCCAGTACCCCCTCTCCCCAGTACTGGACACATCATTCTCAGGTGAATGAAAGAATGCATGAAAGAAAAATGAATAGGCAATTCTTAAGACACCTTTTCCAACACCCCTGGCTTGGCTTCAGGAAATTATTGCCCCTGTTAAATCAGCTTTGCTGGGAACCAAAGTAGCTCTTGGGCTTTCCAAGCCCTAGAGAAAAGTGGTGTCCCCATTTATTCTGGGTGATGACTAAAGCCCAGCTCCCAGCCTCGGGAAATGACATTAATATGTCAGCCCCTCCATGTTTGCTTACTCTGTTTGAAAACAGTCCAAAACTCAAAACACACTGTGAGGTCTTCGCATTCTGCAACCTGTTCAGTTCGCAGGAGGAAGTAAGTGTGAAAATCGGCTGGATGGTACACGCTACCAACCTTGAACCACTGCCCAGCCTGCCCCGCCAGATTCTGCCCCCAGACACTAATGTTGCTGGAATCCTGGGTGTCCCACACTGCCCAGTTCCCAGGAGGCGCCTCACATCCCCGCCCCCCGCACCCAGGCTGCTGTCTAGGTCTCCTCCAAACCCTAAAGCCCTCTTGTGTCCATCTTCTCCCCCTTCTCGGGTCCTCATCCTAGGGAGGTCCCGTTATCCCGAGCTGCCTCCCTCTCAGCAAACGACTTCCTTCCAAGGGGAATCCATGAGCGAGCGCCCCCCTCGGTCCTACACACCGCCTGCTGAGACCTTGATGACCCCCGGCAAGGCCACTAGGCCTGGGGAAAAATTGGCGCCGCGGGTTCCTTCAAACCCCAAAGGCGCGGGGCGGAGCTTCGCCGACGAGGGGCGCTGCGGGAGGAACAGGATCAGGTTCAGGTGCGGCCCAGGCGCGGCGCTTACCCGGGCATGAGGCTGGGGGGCACGTAGGCGGCATTGAACTCGGTCAGGAGAGTGCCCGCGCTGCGAGAGGCCATGGTGGGCACCGCGAGCGCGCAGCGAGCCCGGCTCAGACTCGCGCCAGACGTAAATAGCCGGCGGGTCACCCGGCAACACGCGCCTGGCAACTGGGTCTGGCCCTGGCGTTCCGGGCACTGGGTCTTCTCGCCTTTCCCTCCCTGGAGCAGCCAGGATGGGCCTGTTCTAAGTGTCTATCCGCTGCGGGACTCGTGGCGACACGAATTGGACCGCTAAGGCACAAAAGGACTGGCTGGGCCTGGATTTGGAAGAGGATCAGACCCAGGAGGTGGGGTAACTGCAAGGATCCCCGGAAGTTAAACCTCCCCACAGCTGCCTCCCATGCCCTCCTTGGTGGGAGCTCCAGGAAGTGGCCCTGCGGTGGGCCGGCTTGGCGTGGTGGCTTAAGGCGCTGTGTAATTTAAATGTGTGCACACGTTGGGGAGAGGGTCATTTTTTTAATTAGCGCCCCCCTCTTCTCATCTTGTTCCTCAGGCTGCTCCACACGAGTAGTTTTGTAAGGGTCCAAGAGCAAATCACAAGAAAGTCTGGTGTGTGGTTTGCGTTTGTCTCCAATCCCGCAGTTCATTTCTGCCCTGGAATCTGCAGTGCTGGTGTCCACTCCAGACAGCAAACCTGAAGCCCTGCGGCTCCCACTGTGGGCCTCCAGCTCCTGACTTCTCCAGAGACATTCACCCAGCCGTGGTGCTGGGCAGCGCAGGGCCAGGCCTTAGGTGTTGAATAAGGGTGAGGGTGTGAAGACTCCTCCGAAGGTGCCCTGCCCTTTGTGATTTGGATCCAGTCCCTGTCTGCATGGCCTCCATGGCAGCAACCCGGAGTCAGTTAAGGACGCCTGCAGTTGGCCTTCACTGCTCACAGTTCATCTTTCCCCCCAGACGTCAGACGGGGAGAAGTCGTCTGCACAGCTGGATGCTGTAGATGGCAGCTGATGAAGACACAGACCCGAGTGAGCTCACAGGATGCCACTGGAACCAGAATTCTCCAGAGATGCATTCTGACAGATGACAATGGGACTGGGGCTTGCAGGAGGTCCACAGGCTTGCAAGAGGTTCAAGAAAAACCAGAACAGGGTCTTGGGTCTTACCTGTATTCCCCTAAAGTCTCCTTGTGGAACGTGTGCTACAATAAGAAAAGCATTAGGAGGAGTTGTTAAAAGAGCAACCTTGGGCCCAGGCTTTCCTGTAACCCCCAGCTCTGACAAGGTGGAGCACCCACTCCCTCGCCTCACAGCTCATGTCCCATGTAGCTTGGTGTCCCATGGTCAATCATTCAGTTTCCACTAAGGCCCAGTAGCAAGCCAGGAGCTGTTTCTCAAAGGAAGTGTAGTTGTTTACAGATGATGGCAGATCTTTGCCCAAAATTCTAAGGGCCCCCACTGTGGTTCACCTGTGGAGGCCTTTCAGAGGGTCCAAACAGCACCCCTGTCTGCCACTGACACTCAAGTACCATCGGATCTGCTGGGTAACATGACCCACGTGGCAGAGCAGCCTGTGCATGGTCTTCTCTTGTTCTGAGCCACACTCAGCTTTCCGAGTCACTTGGTAAATGGGTGAGAGTAAAACACCCAAGTGAGAAATGTGTTGCCTCCAAAATCCAAATAAGCCTACTAGGCACTGTGTGTGCCTCTTTCTTCTTTGAAGGGGGAGACAGATGCAGCAACTTTTCCTTCACCTTAGAGGATTCCTTTGCATGCCTACACCACTGGATTCCTAGGGTAGAGAGCCCTTGAGTTTTAGCTGCATTTATTTCCCATCCTCTGACACTCAAGTGCTTTACCAACACATCCAAAGTGACCACTACCCTTTGTTTACTTGGTCCAATCAGCATAATGGCAGCAACGTAATGAACCACTGTGATACCTTGTGGAAGAGAAAGACAATCAAGATCTCTGCAAACTAAGTTGTAACATGGGGTTGGAGAGTTGATATACCCCTGAGGTAGTACAGTGAAGGTGTATTGCGGACCCTGCCAGCTGAAAGCAAATTGCTTCTGATGGGCGTTATGGATAGGTATGAAAAAAAAAGGCGTGTGCCAAATCAATAGCTGCATACCAGGTATGAGGAGGTGTGTTAATCTACTCCAGCAAGGAAACCACATCAGGTGCAACAGCTGCAATTAGAGTCATCATTTGATTAAATTTATGGTAATCCATCATCATTCTCAGATCCATCTGAATTCTGCACAGGCCAAATATGCCAAATAGGAGAGTTAAATGGTGAGAACCACCAACCCTACATCACTCAAGCCCTTGATTTTGGTACTAATCTCTGTGATCTCTTCAGGGATGCGATAATGTTGTTGTTGTTGTGTGGTATTGGGGATTCAATCTAGGGTCCTCAGACTGAGCTACATCCCCAGCCCTTTTTATTTTATGGTAGAGTCTAAGTAGCTAAATTTCCCAGGCTGGGCTTGAACTTGTGATCTTCCTCCTTCAGCTTCTCAGAATGCTGGGATAATAGGTATATACCACCAAACCCAGCTCATGATAGTGTTTTTGATTTACTGCTTTCCTAGGTAGAGGCAGCTCTAATGGCTTCCATTTCAGCTTTTCCATGATAATAGATCTGATTCCACAGGGTAGGAACAAATGTAGGGATTCTGCCAAATACTAAGTAGGTCTGTTCCAATTATGCATTCTGGAATGGGAAAAATATGCATTCTGAAATGACCAGATGGATTTGGGGACACACTGGATCCACTGTGAGCCATATTTTGGCTAAAAATGTATTAATTACTTGACCTTCATAGGCCCCTAATCTTATCGAAGGGCCACAATAATGTTTCAGATCTCCTGGAATTGGTGTTAGTTCAGAACCAGTGTCCAGGGCCGGTGAGATGGCTCAGTGGCATAAGTGCCTGCCTGGCAAGCGTGAGGTCCTGAGTTCAACTCCCAGTACCCACATATGAAAAAAGGGCCTGGTGATATCGCTCAAGGGCACAGGCGCCTGCTGGCACGCGAGGTCCTAAGTTTGACCACCAGTACCTACAAAAAGAAAAAAAAAAGAACCAGTGTTCAGTAGTCCTCAAAATATCTTTTTTTTTTTTTTTTTTTTTTTAATACTGGAGATTGAATACAGGGCCTACATACTGAGCTACATCCCCCAACCCTGTATACATACATATATATATATATATATATATATATATATATATATATATTTTTTTTTTTTTTTTTTTTTTTTTTTTTTTTGAGACAAGTTCTCACTAAGTTACTAAGTTACCTATGCTGGGCTCAAATTTGCAATCCTCCTGCTTCAGCTTCCCAGGGTGCTAGTATTACAAGTGTGCACCTCCATGCCCAGCTTTGAAATGTCTGGTTATTTCCTTCCCCAAGTATATGGTTACTGTGGTAAAAGGCCATATGTCCTTTTGGTGTAGGATGGGGAAAAGATTAACAGTATAACTTTTTGGTAGAGTACCAGGGTTCCTCCTCAAGGGGACACGGCCTCTTTTCCAATCTTGGTGTTCTGGGTCAGTAAACTGGCTCAAGTCTGGGAATTGGTTGAGGGGCTATGATTCTCCTTTGTTATGATTTGAGGTAGATTTTTGTTCATTTGTCCTGAAATTTTTCTGCTTATATAGATCTGATAAAAATTTCATAGGATTCATATCTCTTTTATTTCTGGGGACATCATGACTAATTAGCCAACACTATCAGTATACACAATTCAGGCCATTCCAATCATTGTTTTATCTGCATTGATTTGTCTGTCATCATGGGAAGTATGCCCACCTGGCCTTTGGTGGTTGTGTGCTGCCACTTGGCCCCTGCCACTCTGGGATCCAATTAGACTTACGTTTTCTAACTGAGTGGATGTGGTCCCCACTGTAAGGTCTGCTATACAGAGAAGAGCAATGAGGAGCTCTTCTTCAAAGATGCTTGTGCTCCCCTCACAAATCTTTTTCCTAAGGTATTAGAGAAGGGTACATCTTCTGGACCCTCCCAGTACAGAGAAATAGGTTTTACCTGGAAAATCCACTTCAGTATTCCCATGTCCCTGAGCCTTTGAATCCCCTCATCAACAATGAACCAAGGAATATCAGGCATCTCCAGCTCATTCACAGTGGACCATCTCTGGCTGATATTTTAGCCAACCAACCAAATAAACTATTAGCACTTTTTTTTTTTAACTCTAAGAGCTGTGGCATGAAATCCAATTTTTGCTCAATGGTCCCATATCAAGAAATTCAGCCAGATCCAGTTTTGTGTTCCTTCCACAATTATTCCACACCCTTAAAATCCATCCCCATGCTTGTTTCCCAGACCTCTGTTTGTAAGAATTAGAAAACTTGGAAGTGTAGTGCACCTCCTCATGGCTCATGCTGTGTACCTCACCTCTAGGAGCCTTCTGAGATTAAGCCCCATTGTAGGCCTACAGGCAAAGTGGGTGATGACAGTGGGCTTTGAAGAGCATCAGTGTTGTCTTCCTAGGTTACTGCATCAGGGAAAATCTTTACTGCTTCCATAGGCAACACAGTATTAGTTTCCTCAGGCGGAGGTGGAGAAGCCAACACAACAGGGGCTGGGAGTAGGGATGGCTTAGACACTGAGGGTGGGGAAGTTGCTTCCTCTGGCAAAATAATCTCATCAAAATTTAGGAGTTCAATGTGCTCAGCCTCATCAGTTCCTCCCAAACATCTCAATTCCAATTTATGAAATCTCGTTCTTTCCCAACCAGCACCCTCACTTTAACTGCAGATACCCTTTGAGGCTGAGTATTAAACTTGAGGTATGATTCAGCCAATCATACAAGAAGGGCTTGTATTTGGTGTCTCACATGGCTACAGGAGAGAAAATTCTCCTTCGGGACACACTTAAAAGCTTTTAGGTTGTTTATGCATGTCTAGAGCAGGAAAATTGGATCTTTGAGCTCATTCTTTTCCTTTATTACTTTGTCCAGAGTTGCTAAGAGCAATCGGCCATCACCATTACATTTCTTAGTCTTCCAAAATTCTTCAAATGTCTCTAAATTCCCTGCAGCTCACAAGTGGTGAATTAGGACAATCAAATGGATCTACAATGTGTATTGCATCAAACAGTTCACACCATAGACTATCAGTACTCTCTACATTATTAGAAGTTGAGACCGTAGCAACCCTAGGTCTCGTCAAATTGGAGAACCAAACACAGAAACCAATGAACTGATTAGAGAAATTCATCCCTACAATTCAGTTTCTCTAGAAACATGCCACTCTCTGTACCAATATCTGCATTGATTAGGGTTCTCTAAAGTTAGGTTCTGCCTCCTGTCTGGTCAGCAGCAACACTAGATTCTCATGGGAACACAAATCCTGCTGTGAACTGCTCATGCAAGGGATCTAGGTGGAGTGCTCCTTATGAGACTCTAATGCCAGAGTCTCTGCCATGGAGCTGAGGTGGTGATGTTAGTGCTGGGGAATGGTTGCAAATACAGATTAACATTAGCAGAGAGGTTTGACTGCATGGAGACCATAATAAATCTATTGCTTACAAACTTGTATCAGACCCTATTTGTGAGTAGCAAGAGACAAGCTACATCTGGTGGCAGGCTTTAAGTCAGAATCCAACACTTATTTTAGTCTGTGGGTGTCATGCCCATTATTTTATTTACCACTTTCATCTGCACTTCTTTCCCATACTGCACAATTGTCTCAGTCACAGTTTTGGTAAGTCCATAGCTGACTCTAGCTGAAATGAGTAAAACATAAATGTCACTGCAGACCTCCTTTGAAAAGGTGGGAAGACCCAATGATAAAAGGACAGAAGGCTCTAAGTCGACCAACAAAAAGAAAGCTGCATTTAAAAGAAAATACTGATCAGCAGGTTACTATCCAGCAGAATGTGTGCTTGCCAGAGCTAAGAGGGGAGGATTCTTAGGCGAGGAGAAGGTCTACGACCATGCTGAATTTTCTTGTGGGAATTCAACATGGTTGAATAGAGGAGGACCCACATTGGAGCTACTCAGAGAAAATCAGCTAGAAACACAGGTAATTGGAAGGAAGGGAGGGATATACATCCTGATGCCAAAATCAATCTGTAATAAGAGACTTGTAGATCAAACAAAACATAGACACAGTACTTAATAAAATGGTGATCCAGGCCTGTGGGCAGAGCAGGACCACCATACTGAGAAGTTAAAAAGAAAAAGAATGGATAGCCTGAAATAGTGCAGCTAACTCAAGCCACAAGGGATAGAGTTGGCCTCTTGACCCTGCCTCTTTTTCCTTCCTCCAAACAGAGGATGCTGCAGCCTGGCAGCAAATTTCTCAGGCACAGACAAGAGCAAGTGACCAGGGAACTACTCCCTCCCCAGTGGGCCACCAGGTTTTATTTATTTATTTTTTAATGTTTTATTTTTTTGTCATGCACCAGAGCAGCTAAATGGAGCCTCTAGGGACAATAAGGTTAGGGACTGCAGTGGCAGCAGCTGTCAAGGTAGTGAGTGGAACAGCATGGCCCCTTCTGCCCTGGGACCAGTGGCTTGAGAAAGGGATGCAGACACATGTGATTTAAGCACCCTTGTGCCATGGTACAGCAATGAGTGGGAGGTTGGCACTTGCCCCGCAGGAGAGGAGATCGAAGTGGGACCAAGCACCCTTGGGCTGTCTCCAAGGTGGTGGCAGGAACAGATTCAGCCCACAGCACCCAACCCTACCCTGCCCTGCACAAGCAGTGTGAAAGGACAGAGATGCACCAGTGGAAGTGGAATAGAGGAGGCTGTGCAAGGACTGGGAGGAGCTACCTGCACAGGGCACTGGGAGTAGCCTCAGGCTGTCTCTGTCTGAGGGCATCACAGCAAGTGGGAGAATGACACAGAGACAAAAAGGGTAAGGTGAGGGACATACAGAAAGTTACTGGCTGAAGACTCTGGCCCCAGCCCCCATATCTGGAGGCCAAGATCAGCCCTGCATCCAGCACTAATCCTACTGCAGGCTTGACAGGGTCACCCAGCACATATTTGGGCTCTGACTTGGATGCTACCACAGAAGTGGACACCAAAGGAACTTAATTATTATTTTAAATTTTCTTTCTCTTTGTTTCATTTTCCTTTTTCTGTCAGGTTTTTTGTTTGTTTGTTTTTGCTCACCTCTGCTCTATTTCCCTCAACTTTCTTTCCCGATTTTTTGATATTTTTAAGTGAATGAACACTATCTCTAGTCTTTCTGGTTCACTTTGATAGTCTTCTGCTTTCTCCTTCATTCTTTCTCTTCTATCCTCTTCTCCAGTTTCCCAAAGCTTGGGTGATCGTCCTTTATCCTCCAGCCTTGCTTCGGCTTATTTCTCTTCATTTATCACTCTGTTTTGTCCTCCATCCCTTTAAAATTTTTCCCCCACAGGGTTAAATCACTCAACTAAAGGGAAACTCGTTGTTCCAGGCTTATGAAGGATTTTGTTATATAAATGTAGATCTTACTCCTATGGATAAAGGTATCAAATTAATAGTTATCACAGTTTTGTCAGTTTCTAGGCTGTGCTTGATGCTACTGTTACTGCTAATTGTACTACTTTAGCCAAGGTGTCATACCTGTTGTAATCAGTTGTTCTCCCTTGTATGACAACACTGTGATTATTTGGGGTCATAAATATCACCATAGTCCAGTACCAAAGGACTGGGTGCTAAGCCAAATAGATAGCAACTACTCATCACTAATAAATTGGGAAGGTAGGACCTTGAAACAGACACAAAGAGCAAGAGCCAGCCACACATGAAGACATCTCTGAAGAAAAGGCATTTCCTAGGGAAGCCTTGATACTAGTGATAAAGCTATCTACAATAGGCAATTTACAAGCATCAACACAGAAAACAAATTAAAATAAAAAAATAGAAAATGAGAAGACACAGAAGCAAAATGCAATCCCAGAACTCCAGCCCACCCAGGACAGGTCCAGGGGACAATGAGATAGAGGAAATCAGAAGGCACTCACTTGAACTTACTGAAATGATAGCAGCAGAAGTAAAAAAAAAAAAAAAAAAAAAAGGATGAATGAGGCTAGATCAAAATGAAGGACCTGGCCAGTGAATCTAGAGTAGACACATAAAGAAATAGAGGAGTTTAGGAAAATGATGGAAACCATGAATGGTCAACATAGGAAAGAAATGGAATCCATGAAACAGATTCAAACAGGTCCAGGAGATTAAAAATTCCAGTCGAACCAAGGTCAGGACAGAATACCAGACTTAGAAGACAGGATTTGGGTTAGTGACCAGGAAAAGAAAGATTTCTTAAAAATAGCAAGGGACCATGGAAAATCAATTCAACAATTGCAAGATGATGCAAAGAGCAACAACACAAGATTGACTGGAGTCAGTGAGAAAACAGGAGACAGCACAAACACCATAAAAAACATATTCACAGAAGTAATGGCAGAAAACGTCCCAATCATGGAAAAAGAAATTGACATACAAATAAGTGAGGCATATAGAACTCCAATCAGCCATGACCAAAATAAATCTACACCAAGGCATATAATAATCAAGATTCCAGAAATTCAGCACAGGAACAGAATATTATGGGGGGGGGTACCAGGAATCAAACTTAGGATCTCACACTTGCCAGGCAGGTACTGTGCTGCTGAGCTATGTCCCCGCCCCAAGAACAGAATATTAAAAAAAAAGAAACAAATTACCTATAAAAGAAAGCCCATCGGAATCACAGAGGACTTCTCACTACAAAACTTTAAGTCAAGAGAGCTTGGAGTGAAGTATTTCAAGTCCTGAAAGAAAAAACCTGCAACCCAGATTGAGATACCCTGCAAAACTATCTTTCAAAGTCAATGGAGAAATAAGATATTTCCATGACAAAGAACAACTGAAGAAATTTATGACCACCAAACCAGCTCTACAAAGTGTTCTGAAGAATATTTTAGAAAGAGATAACAAAGACCACAATCCCAAGAACACCAGTAGAAAGAAGCCACCAGGCAAGGCAAGCAATTAAACAGAGGAAAAAGACAGGGAACCAACAATAGGAAAATAATATGTCAGTGATAAGCTAGTACATATCAGTTATAACCATAAATATAAATGTTTTCAATTCATCAATCAAAAGAAACAGACTGGCAGAATTGATCAAGAAACAAGATCCAACAATATGCTACATATGAGAAACATATTTAACTCAAAAAGAAATTCATAGGCTGAAAATCAAAGGAGGGAAAACAATACTTCATATGACAGGAACCCAGAAAAAAAGCAGGGGTAGCTATTCTAATTGCAGACAAAGTGAACTTCAAGCCAAGACTGATCAAAAGAGACAAAAATGCCACTACATTCTTGTTAAGGGAACAATCCAAGAGGAAGAGATAACAATCATAAATATATATGCACCAAATGCCAGTGCACCCAACTACATAAAATAAATATTAATGGACATGAAAGATCAAATAAGCACTAACACAATTGTAATGGGGGACCCTTAATACCCCACTGTCACAAATAGACAGTTTAACTAAACAAAAAAATTAACAAAGAAATATCGGAACTTGTAGAGGACCACCTGAACAACTCTCCTTAAAAGAAGAGCAATTATCTCCATTTTGGCTCAACCTGGCCCTATTTCCATGTACTGATATGTACAGAGCTGGCTAAGACTTTTCCTTATCCCTTCAATTGGCTTTAAGCAAAGCAAATCAGTCTAGCTGAGGTGCTGATGTGTAGTCTTTGAAGCAAGGTGAAAGGTCAGTGTTGCCCAGGCCTGTAGCTCCCAAAAAGCATGTGTGAGCCAGGCAGGAAGGAGAGCCATGCTCCATGCTGTCGGCTGGGATCCAGCCTTGAGATAAGAGGCTATGACTTCCCAGGGCATAAAAAATTATACATCAGAGCTGAAGCACCAACCCCAAGACATTAGATACTGCCTCAAGGGCTTGTGAGATAGCTCAGCAGCATAAGCGCCTGACTGGCAAGCATGAGGTCCTGAGTTTGACTCCTGGAACCCACATAAAGGAAGAAAAGGGCCAGTGATATCGCTCAGTGGCACAAGCACTTACTGGCAAGCACGATGTCCTGAGGTAGACTCCTGGTAACCGCATAAAAAAAAAATAGATACTGTCTCAAATTGTGTTATGCAGATTACTCTTTCTGCATATCCTTCTTTCTGCATATTGCAGAGGTGATTTCAGGCCACCTACCTAGCCAAGCTCATAGCACTCACGTACTTCCTGCTACAACTACAGTCACTCATCCCTGAGCCACTTCCTTCTTCACGAATTAAAACCTGGGTTCAGCCCTGGATAGAGGTCTTGGTTCTGGTTAGCCATCTTACTAGCTGGACTTAGGACCCCCTTGGCTCCCCACAACTAGAAATATGCCTTATTGTCTTTATTCTCACCATGGGTTTCACTGGAAGTGGTAGGTCGGAATTAACTTGCTAGAATTCCCATAACTTTTCCATGGGATTACAACTATAAACTTCTCAGCCTGCAACAAGGACTGGGAAGGGCTTTCTATGAGAACCGAACCAAACATGAGAACAAGTGGACTTAGTAGGTGTCTACAGAGTGTTCCACTCCACGACATTGGAATACACATTCTTCTCAGTTGCACACAGGTCATTCTCCAAAATGGACCACATACTGGCTCATAGAGCATGCTTAAGTAAATGCAAAAGACTTGAAATTATCCCATGCATATTATCAGATCATAGTGTAGTGAAATTGGAAATCAATGGCAAAAGAAACCACAAAAATTTCATAAACATGTGGAAATTAAATAACATCCTCCTGAACAACCAATGGGTCACAGGAAAAATTAAAGAAGAAATTAAACAGTATCTACCATTAAATGATAGTGCTGATACAACATAGCAGAACCTATGGGAGGCAATGAAAGCAGTTCTAAGAGGGAAATTATAGCAGTGAATTCTCACATCAAGAGAAAAGAACAAGCTCAAATAAACAACTTAACGTTGAACCTCAAACTTCTGGAAAAAGAAGAACAAGTCAAGCCCAAAGCTCATATGAGGGAGGAAATTACACAAAGCAGAGCAGAAGTTACTGCAATAGAGACTAAGAAAACAATACAAAGAATCATTAAATCAAAGAGATAGTTCTTGAAAGATTAAATAAGATTGACAAACCCTTAGCCAACCTTACCAAAAAAAAAAAAAAAAAGGAAAGAAAAGCCTCAGCTCCTGCACAAATCCAGAAGATCAATACCTACTTCAAGAACCTGTATTCTCATAAAATGGGAAACAGAAGAAATGGAGAGATTCCTAGATATATATGAATTACCAATGCTGAATCAATGATATAAAAATTCTAAATAACCCAGTATCAGTCAATGAAATTGAAGATGTAATTAAAAACTTACCAACAAAGAGAAGCCCAGGTCCTAATGGGTTCACTGCTGAATTCTATAAGAAATTTAGAGAAGATCTAATCTCATTACTTCTCAAACTCTTTAATGAAATTGAAAGGGAAGCAATACTCCCAAATTCATTCCTGGAAGCAAGCATTACCTTGATACCAAAACCAGAGAAGGATCCAACCAAAAAGGAGAACTACAGGCCAATCTCCCTAATGATACAAAAATCCTCAGTAAGATACTGGCAAACAGAATGCAGCAAATCATCAAGAAGATTATACACCATGACCAAGTAGGATTCATCCCACGGATGAAGGAATGGTCCAACATATTCAAATCAATAAATGTAACACACCATATCAACAGAGCTGTTATAGCTTGTGTCTGGATGTCCCCCACAAAGCCTCATGTGGTCATGGGGGTGGGCTTTTTGGAGGTGGTAGAATCTAGAGTTTGTGATTGATTCATGGTCCAATGCTAGGATTAAGGATGTGAATCCTACACCCGCCCTAGTGTGGATAGACTGGATACAACATAAGGGACAGAAAGAGGCTTGTCTTGTGCTCTCGTTGCTTTGGCTATCTTCTGCCCACCATGAATTGCTCTCCTCTGTGAAGCCACCCTGCCTTGGAGCCAGCCAATTATAGACTGAAACCTCTAAAAACAGTGAGGAAAGCCTCCCTTAACCTTGTGTGTTCAGGTAATTTGTCTCAGCAGCCAGAAATGTAACTAAGACAGAATTTGGCACCAGGAGTGGGGTCATTGCAGTGATATTACCTGCCCATGTGGCTCAAGAGCCTTTGGAACTGGCTTTTTGTAAGGGGGAGAGTTAGGAGAGGTTCAGCGATGCCGGCTGAAAAAGCAGAGCTGGAATTCTTTAGGCTGTAATGTATGGGAGATTCTGGTCAGAGCACAGAAGACCAGAAGACCAGTAGAATCCCTGACAGTAAAGACCAGGCTCTGGAGGTTTCTGATGGGAAGGACTACATTGGTTGTTGGACTCCAGATGATGAATGTTATGGCTTGGCAGAAAGTTGGTCTGCATTTTGCTCATGTCTAGAGACTTTGCCTGACACTGAGATTAAGAGCAGTGAAATAACTAATCTTGTGGAAGAAACTTCAAGGCAGTTGAATGCTGAGGCAGTGGAATGGCTACCATTAAGAGCTTTTAGCCAGATTTATGTTGCAAATCAAGAGCAAAGAGCTCAGCAGAATGATTTAAAACATTTTGAGTTTGGCCAGAAAGGAAGCTCCAGTAAAGCTGTGGACTGCAAAGATAGAGTAGAGATCTTGATGCTGAGAAGGAACAGGAGAATAGAAAAGATGGCCTGAGGGCATCACAAGAAGCAGCAGGACCCATCCTTTGAAGCCTCAAAACTGCAAAAGTGAAAGATTTTGCTTTGAGAAGAAAGCCGCAGACCACCGTGTTCCAGAATGGTGGCAGCCTAGAGAATTTGCTCCTCAAAACTGTATTCAGAGTGGTCAGTGATCCAGACACTCAGCCCCTACAACTGAGAGAGAAGGAAGTCTGGCTACTGCTCCTGCTGGCAGCAGACCTTTGCATCAAGCACATGGCACTGGTTTTAAGTGCATGCAGAATGGAAGAGTTGTGGGGTCAGGAAGGCTTCCACCTAGATGTTAGAAGAAGGCCTGGGAGGCCAGGCAGTGTGCCCCTGAGAGGGCAATGTGTGAAGTTGTGAGAGGGCAATGTGAGAAGCCAAATGTGCAGTGGAGACCCCAGAAGTGTGGAGAAGCCAGGTACATGGATTGTCTGAGGAAACCTGCAAAGAGGGAGCAGAGTGGGCCCAAGAGAAAAGCCATGAGAGCTACAACCACCAGAAGTGCTGTAGGGGAAGAGCTACCCAAGCCCATTGGAGTTCACATCTTGCCACAGATTGCCTCAAATGTTGCACATGGAACTACAGGACTTAATGTTTGACCTGCTGGATTTTGGACTTGCTTTGGTCCCTTTCCTTTGCATCCCCCTATTTGTACCTTTTGGAATGGAAATATTTATCTCATGCCATTGAATGTTGGAAATGTTTAACTTTGTTTTCATTTGTACTGGGCTCACAGCTAAGAGTTTGTCTTAAATCTCAGAGTAGACTTGGGACTTGAACTTTTCAGCAATGCTGAAACTGTTAGGACTTTGACATCTCTTAGAGATGGACTAAATGCTTTTTCATAAAGGAATGTACATGTGTCTTTGGGGGGCAGGGACAGAATGTTATGGTTTGTGTCTGGATGTCCCCCCAAAGCCTCATGCGGTCATGGGGGGGGCAGACTTTTTGGAGGTGGCTGAATCTAGAGTTTGTGATTGATTCATGGTCCAATGCTGGGATTAAGGGTATGAGCCCTATTCCCACCCTAGGGCAGATAGACTGGATATAACATAAGGGATAGAAAGAGGCTTGTCTTGTGCTCTTTTGTTGCTTTTGCTATCTTCTGCCCACCATGAATTGCTCTTCTCTGTGAAGCCATTCTGCCTTGGAGCCAGCCTATTATGGGCTGAAATCTCTACAAATAGTAAGCTAATAAACTTCCTCCTTTAACTTTGGGTGTCAGGTATCTTGTCTCAGCAATGAAAAGTAACAAAGACAAGAGCCAAAGACAAAAGTCACATGATCATCTCAGTAGATGCAGAAAGGACACCTGACAAAGCCCAAAACCCAATCATGATAAAAACCCTATTCTGTAAAATTGGAATAGATGCACTTTATCTCAGTCTGATAAAACCCATCTATGATACACCAACAGCCAACATCATACTAAATGGACAAAAACTGAAAGCTTTCACTCTAAAATCAGGAACAAGATAAGGATGTCCACTATCACCACTCCTATTCAATATAGTTCTGGAAACATTAGCCAGAGCAATTGTACAAGAGAAACAAATAAAAGGAATAAAGATAGGAAAGGAAGAAGCTAAATTATCATTATTTGTGGATGACATGATACTCTACACAGAAGACCCCAAAACTCCACAAAAGGACCTCCAGATTTAAAAGCCAAATTCAGTCACATAGGTGGATACAAGGTCAACATTCAAAAATCAGTAGCATTCCTTAACAAAAACAACAAACTCACTGAGAGAGAAATTAGAGAAACCACGCCTTTCACAATAGCATAAAAAAAAAATGAAATACTTCAGAATCAACCTAACAAAGGAAATAAAAGATCTTCACACTGAAAACTATGGTACTCTGAAAAAGGAGATTGAAGAGTATATCAGCAAATGGAAAGATATCTCTTGTTCTTGAGTAGAAAGAAGCAACATAGTGAAAATTGCCATACTCCCAAAATTCTTATACAAATTTAATGCTATCCCAATCAAAATTTCAATAACAGATCTCACAGAATTAGAGAAAACAATCCTAAAATTCATTTGGAACCAGAAAAGAACTAGAATAGCAAAAACAACTTTGGGCAAGAAAGGCAAGTCCGGAGGCATCACAATCCCTGACTTGAAATCATACTACAAAGCTACTGTGATAAAAACAGCATGGTACTGGCAATAAAACAGACCTGAGGATCAATGGGACAGATCAGAAGATGCAGAAACAACTCCAAACACATTCAGCCATCTTATCTTGGACAAAGGGGTCAAACATCCTCCCTGGAAGAAAGCCTCTTTAATAAAGGGTGCTGGAAAAACTGGTTTTCTACATGCCAAAGACAAAAATTAGACCGATGCCTCTCACCATGCACTAAACTGAAATCAAAATGGATCAAAGATCTAAATTTCAAAACACAAATACTAAATCTGCGGAAGATAGAATAGGTAGAAGACATAGGTGTTGGCAAAGACTTTATGAACAAAACACTGATCACACAGAAAATATTACAAAGAATCAACAACTGGGATCTCATCTTATTAAAAAGCTTTTTGTACAGCAAAAGAAATCATCAGCAGAGTAAAGAGACAAGTCGCAGAGTGGGAAAAATTTTCTGCCAGCTGTTCCTCAGACAAAGGACTAATATCTAGAATATATAAAGAACTAAAAAAATCAGCCCCCCAATTTAAAGACCCAATCCAAAAATGGACATCTGAAATGAATAGACCCTTCTCAGATGAAGAAGAAATAGAAATGGCAAATAAATATATGATAAATGTTCCACATCACTAGTCATTCAAGAGTTGCAAATTAAAACAATGTTGAGGTTCCATCTCACTCCAGAAAGAATGGCAATTATCAGGGAATCAACCAATAGCAAATGCTGGTGGGGATGTGGGGAAAAAGGAACACTTCTTCACTGTTGGTGGGAATGTAAACTGGTGCAAGCACTGTGGAAATCAGTGTGCAGATTCCTCAAAAAAACTAAAACAAGAGGTTCCATTTGACCCAGCTATTCCCCTTCTTGGTATCTACCCAAAAGAATTAAAAATGTCATACCACAGCAACATATTCACACCCGTGTTTATAGCAGCACAGTGTGTAAGAGTTAAATCTTGGAAACAGATGCCCATCAATTGATAAATGGGTAAAGGACACTTTTTTATACCATGAAGTACTACTCGGCCTTAAAGAAGGATAATTTTGAGACATTTCTAGGTAATGGATGCACCTTGAGAACATACTCTTAAGTGAAAAAACTCAGACACACATGTGTAAATATCACATTGTTTTTCTGATGTGAGAAACCCAAAGTGTGAATAAGGACCAAAATATGTACTAGGTATTATGAAACAGGAAGAAAATCCTCAGTTGGGAAGAGGAACTAGGGAGAGGGGAAGGAAAGAAGGGAAAAGAAAAAGAAAAGAAGGAAAAATGGAAACAAAGCTTTTGAAGAGAGGAAGGGAGATTGAAGGGAGAATAAGGGAAATGGAAAAAAAGAGGAATTGAGGTGTCATGTATAGGTACAAAGTCCCTATTATGAAAGCGATCATTATTTATATTTTTAAAATACCAATAAACTTAATTAATTAAAAAACAAAACAAAACAAAACAAAAAATATTTTGACAGAACCAGAAATAATTTGAGTATAAAAATATAACTCGTTTATTGAAATCCCAAGCTGTGTGACACAATTAGTAATTTTTCATAATTAAGTTATCTAATAGTGAGGAAGAAAGAAAATACCAAGGGTGCTGCAGAAATTATGTGTTCATTCCAACCGATGGTTCACATTCTCCAAGCCCTTTATGTAATAAGTGCTGATTGGCTATCCAAGGACACCATCAGACCGTCAAAGCCTCTTCGCCACGTGGAGAGCAAGCACCCTACAATAAAAGACACACCTTTGGAGATTAAAGAAAGCGAGAACAGGAAGAACAGAATTACTGCAGGCCACCACTTCCTTAAATGTGTCTGCACTGAGAGCATTGTTCTTAGGGGCTTTGCTAAAGCTAAGAAACCCTTTGCTATTGGTGAAGAGTTGGTCCCGCCTGCTGTTCAGGACGTTCGGCGTGAACTTTTAGGAAAGGCTATAGTTTGAAAAGCAGCACATGTCTTCTTTAAGCCAGCATCGAAACTAGACAAGTGGAAGCAATGGCAGAGGATACTGAGACACAATTGTTAGAGAGGATTAATGAGTCATACTTTACACAATCCAGATCGATGAGTCTACCAATGTTCACAAGGGGACAGTGCTGGCTTTCGTGTGACATATTTTTCAGGAGTAGGTTAATGAGGATATGTTCTGTGCAGTTTTGTTGCCAACCAACACCATAGCTGCAGACCTATTCAAGCCTTTGAATGACTACACATCAGGAAACTCGAACTGGTCACTTCGTGTCAATGGAGCGTGACTGGATGTCTTTCTAGTTTCACTACTCAGATTCACGAATAGGTTGCTCCTGAACATGAATCTATGCACTATGTCTTCCACAGAGAAATGCTGGCTGTCCAAAAATGTCTCCTGAACTTAACAATGTTGTTCAGGGTGTGATTAAAATTATCAGCTACATTAAAGTACACACCCTTCACTCACATCTGTTTGCACAGCTCCTTAGGAGATACAGAGCGCAGATGTCTTCTCTCATACACAGAAGTGAGATGGCTTTCTAAAGGTAGATCCCTGGCCGGAGTTTTTGAGTTACAAGAGTTGCCCCAGAAATTTCTTTTAGTCAGCACTGGCTGCACATTTCAGTGCAGGCACAGAATGGCTTGCAATATTCAACCCACTCAACAGATTGTCATTTCAGGGGAGACTGACAACTGTGCTCAAGTTGGAAGATAAAGTGGCTGCATAAAAGCCACAGTGGAATTATGGAGGTGATAAATGAACATGTTTCAGACATTAGCGGAGATTTTGAAAAAGACTGAGCCAGGACCTTCTTTGTTCCAACCGGTACATGATCACCTGTCTCAGCTTTCAAGAGTTTGAGCGTTACTTCCCAACCACAAGAGACCCTCGAAGCAGGGAAGGGATGGACCTACGACGCGTTTGTGAATAAGGTGGATGAATAGATTTCGTGCTACAAGATCAACTGCTTGAGACTGCAAATGACGTTGGCCTTAAAAGTATGTTTGAGACAACTTTAAATGTCCACATATTCTGAACATTATGAAACAGGAGAATCTTGAGATTGTCACAAAAGCACAGAAAGACCTGATTCCATTCCCAACATCCTGTCTTGGTGAAGCAGTGTTTTGGGTTTTTTTGCCATGATACCAACCAAAATGAAATTATGCAGGAGAGTGGACATAAGCAACACATTTTAGAGGTCACTTCAGCACCCCTAGATGGGACTACCCAGTGGCAGGAAAACAAGTTCAAAGCCTCCACTGATTCTGCTTTATGGTGAGTTAATGATTATTTCATTATATATTACGATAACAGAAATAAAGTTCACAATCAATGTAACGAGCTTGGTCATCCCAAAATCACCACCACCCTCGATTTGTGGGAAAATTTTCTTCCATGCAACCAGTCTCTGGTGCCAAAAAGTTGGGGACTGCTGCTCTGGAGGAACAGGATCAAATATATATATATATATATATATATATATATATATATATATATATATATATTTGCATGCAAGGAGATTTATTAAAAAAATATGTGAGGTGGTTTATTAGGTAGGCCTTCAGGATCAGAGGTAAGAGAGTCCATAATGGCCACTTCCTTGCTGGAGAGATGGAGGATCCAGGCGCTGCTCACTCTAAGAAGCCTGAACTCTCAGAACAAGAGGGGTCAGGGATGCAGCACCTGGCTGAGACCAAAGGCCTGGAAGCTCCCCGGAGAGTTGCTGGTGCGAGGCTGTATTAAGAGGCTACAGAGCCTGATGGCCACAGGTGATGGCAGTAGCAAAGGATGCACTCATTCAAGCAGAATGGAACTTTTTAAACGTGGGCTGACTTCCTCCTCCTCTCCCTTTCATTCCACCCAGGCTACGAACCTATAGATGGTGGCATCCATATTCAGAGGGGGTCATTCCCCCTCGTTTGCTGACCTACATGCCAATGATATCTGGAAACACCCACAGACACACCCAGAAGAGTGCTTTACTAATCAGCTAGGCACAAATGGACGTCACCACGAACAGTCACACTTAGTGTCCGGCTTAGGTTTCGGAAGGGTGAGCTGAATTGGCTGGGGTGTGATACCATTTCATAGATGTGGAAACTGAGGCTCATTAAAGCTCAATTCCTTGCCTGTTGCAGGTTCTCAGGCTTTTTATGACTGATGCACAGGGCTATAAGAGGCCTCCTGAAATTCAGCCCTTCAGGAGAGAAATTGTAGAGGGCTTAGGGAGGAAATGGGTTCTTTCTTTCTTTCAAATTCCACAGCATCTTACACATAGATCACCTGATGAACTCATGGATGAATAATCCATGAGTTAGATAAATGTGAGAGAAGTAAGCAGGAATTGGAGAAGGAAAGATGGAAAAGGAAAGAATAAAAATAGAGAAAAATAAGACAAATTATCAAAGAAACACCTAGAAACAGGGAAAGAAGGCTCTTGGGACTCAGACTGCAGAATTCAGCTTATTGCCGTGCTGTGAAAGTTTAATCTTTATTTACACTTTCAGATTATTTTGCTAGGTCACAGGGCCCACCCTTTCATCCTGTCTGCATTAATTGGGGAGGATACCCTGTGAGACTCTGGGGTGCAAGGGGAGAGGCAGGTGGTGCAGCCCCAGGACACCCTGAAATGAGAGGAGCAGAAGCCCCAGAAAGGAGGAAGAATCCTGACCCTGCCATGATGGGGGTGCAGAGGCACCCCAGGAATGGACACCCAAGGGCTGAGGCCAGGCCAGGTGGCAGGAGTGGAGTGGGGACATTGTGCCAAGAGCGAGTGGCAAGAGCAAGGGTGCAGAGGACCCTGCATAGGCACCGGCTCAGGGATCGCACCCCTGGGGAGCTGTCCTTACCAGCCCCTCCTAGGGGACAGGAGGGTCAGTTCTCCATTGTTTCTTTCTGACACAGAAGTCCCTTCTCTTGCCTCGTGTGGCTTATTAGAACAAGAAGCAGGACAGCTCTCCCTCATAGGAAACCATGTGTCAGCTGCCTCACCTTCCCCAGCCTTCATCTCCAACCCCGGGAGGGGGCTAGGCTGGTTCCCTGACCCTGTGTACGGCTCCTAGCTCAACACAAGCCTCTGTGGCCTTCACAGCCAGACACTCCCAGTTCTCCCTGCATGGCAGCTTCCTTTCAAGTGACAGCTGCAGTTTCCCAGTCCCCTGAGAGTTGGATCCCATGATCCCAGGACAGGGGACAAGAACCCAGCTTCTCAGGGGCACAATCTGCCAGCAGGGGACAATTGGTCAAGTACACCTCTTCTTTTCTTAATGCTCATGTGTCTGCGGGAATGGCCACCAGCCATCCTGATGCTGCCTGATAGATGCTGGTTGTCCAGCTGGGAGGCCCTGGATTTGGATTTCTGAATAGTACGTGTGATCCATCTAGAGCAGCCAGGCCCGGACTGTCCAGGTTCCCTGAGCCTTGCAGCCCCCAGCAGCCCTGGTGGTCAACTTAACAGTGTGGGAAATGACAGATAGTCCCCCAGATGCCAGTGCAACAGCCCAGTTTCCTGTGCACACAGATCATGATCCTCATGGAAGGGGTGCCCTGGCCCCATCCCCACCACCCATGCTCATACCCACTGCCATCTGTGTGCTCCTGACAGAAGCTTCCATTCCAGAAGCTGGGAGAAGACACCTGAAGCTGGCCAGGGCTTCATCTGGGAGTCAGCACTACTGAATAATAAATTCCGATTCCATGTGTACTCCCAGGCTGATGGCTGGGTGCAACACACACACACACACACACACACACACACACACACACACACACAGAGTTCCACACACACTGGGCTGACTACTCAGAGGGGCGGGGCCGGCAGGGTTGTGAGGCTCTGTGAGGCGCTGGAAGGAGCAGCTCAGCTCCGTTGCCTTGGTCTCTGTAGGCAGCATCGGGAGGAGGCAGCAGCAGCAGAGAGAGGAGGGAGACGTGTGAGCTGTGCTCCATCAGACAGCTCCTTCCCAGCTGCTCTGCCTGGCAGTGTCCAGGCTGTCTGCACCAGCATGGCCCTATTTATCCACCTCAAGACCGTCTCACAGCTGCGGGGCAGGGGCGACCGGATCGCCAAAGTGACTTTTCGAGGTAGGGAAGCCCTTTTCTCAGTGGGATCCCAGCTCCGTGAGCTGGGCCAGCCTGTGCTCTGGAGGCTGACGGGGACAACACAGGGCTGGGAGAATGGATGGCAAAGTTCTAGCAGGGACTGGGGTTCTGAGGCTCTTCATGGCCAGCCACCTGCCCTGGCCTTCTAAAAATCAGGGCCCCCAGTGTTCCCTTGTCTGTCTCTCCTTGTGTGTGCCAATGTGCCAGTGCCCAGCCCTCTACTCTGAGAAGTAAGGGACCGCAGTTGGGTGAAAGAAGACCTAGGACTGAGGGCCCTGTATGGCAGAGCCTTCCCTGACCCTCTTCCCCTCCCCCTTCCTCTTCCCCTCCAGCTACTGCAGGTTGGTTTCCTTGGGCATGAGACAGAGGTGGGTCTGCACCCAGCAGCCCCAGGGTGGCTAGTGGAAACCAAGGCAGCCAGTGACTCTCGGGGCCTCAGTAGGTTGGGAACACTGTAGGCTTCTCCCAGATCTGCTGCATTCCTGGGCTGGGACCCGGGGAGCCTCGGCCTCTCCTCTGTTGATTCTCTTCCTATGCTCTTCCTCGCCTATACACTCACTGACTACTTAGTATGGCTGCTGTGGACCAAGGCTGAGGGCTGGAAAGGCAAGATCCAGGCCTTGAAGAGCCACATCTGGTGGGGTAGGAGTACCAGTGGGTGGGCAAGTAGGACAGGTGTGAGCTACAGGGAGGATGGAGACAGCAGCAGCATGCAAGCTGCAGAAACAGCAGCTTGAGCAGGCTGGAGGGTGGTGGTCAGGGCGATACTTACCTGAAGTCCAGGGAACAAGCAGGAGGGAGCGAGGAGAAGTGAGGACTGGAGGTAGAGGGAGCAGCACGCCCAAGGCTGGGAGAGGAGCAGGAACACAGAGCCCACAGAGAGTGCAGGAGCTGAGGCCACAGAGCAGGGCAGGGCCGAGGAGGCAAGGTAG